>JASDDO010000004.1:26533655-31333655 GCA_030015575.1 Agapanthus africanus | reverse complement strand
CCCGACTAATTCTTCTTTTAGGTTTGGAGGAGAATTTGAGATTAGAGTGGGAGGTTTCCTGATTAGATAAATTGATAACCATTTTGATCTAGGTTAGAGTGCACGCAGAGTGTTTCTTTTCTCTCTCCCTTTGGCAGCGACTTTTGACCGACCCTAAACTATGACGCGGTGACCAAGTTGACCGAACCTTCTTAAAATACTGGCTTTTGGATTGTCTAAAGTTGCATAAGTCATTGCCGCTCCTTCTTTTACCCTTTGTATTTCTCAGAACACCCCGTATTACTACGGGCATCCACTTCCATTGGATAGATCCATCGTATGGTTATATACGAACTTGAAGGGACTTCTTCGAGGATGGATCCGGGTTCAGGAGAAATAGAATTAATTTATTCAGTTGTCTTTTATTATCACATTCTCTCAGGTTGCGAGGGCTCCTTGGTTTAGGAGGGTACACCTATTACGCTTATTGGATAGTCTTATTCCAAACCATAGGCTGGAGCCAAAAGGTAGGGAATGAAGAAAACCAATAAGCCTAAGTAGGGTGTACATAAGGTAATAACTAAAGACAAAATTAAAGGGATTAAAAAGAGGGCAAAGTAAATTGCGACTGTTATCATTCACGACCAAACCGCGTACTTCATCGCTACTCCTATTTTCACCTTTGCTTTTTCCCCAGTTCGGGAGAAATAGAATAAGGTATTATTCAGTTGTCTTTTATCATCACCTTCTCTCAAGTTGCGAGTACTCCTAGGATTAGGAGGGTACACCTGTTATGCTTACTGGATAGTCTTCTTCCAAACCATAGGCTGGTTCCGAACGGTAGGGAAGGAAGAAAACCATTTAGCCTAACGATGGTGTACAGAAGGTAATGAATAAGGACAAATAAAGGGATTTGGAGAGATGGCAAAAAAATATACGGTTATAGTTATGAACTGATTTATGGAAGAGGCATTACTAGGAATACCAGGATACCCCTACGAAACATTTTCATGTTTCAGTTTCACTGTGCATTGTTAATTGTAAACTGATTTCCCAATTACATACTTACTCCAGGGTATGTATTTACCAGGTTTCATTCTCATATCTGTATGGTTTTACAGATGATGAGTGGGAGTAAGTTATTGGGAATTAGGAGATCATCCTCATTATATCAGAATTCGTTGTAATTGGTGATATTTGAGGAAATCGCCTGGGTACAGTTTTCAACTTACGATACACAGGTTTTGAGTTATTCAACTCAGCGGACTTATATAGAGTATTGTATGTTGTCCAGTGTCCGTCAGGACAAAGGGGTAGGTCCTCGTACTATGTTCTGTTTACTTGTGACTTCTCTAGTTTTTAGACAAGTGTTTCGTAGAAATACAAAGTCTAAGTTTTGAGAAGTTGTGGGTATAAGAATAAAGTAGAGAACCAGGTGTCACAAGTATCGGGATTCTTCAAAGAGATCGAAGATGTAGATTCTTGTGATTAGTATTCAGTTGATAGTAATGGTTTTGAGAAACTTGTTTCTCTTTCAGGTTACTCATAATTGGATGGATTCCTAAGTTGAGTAATGCTGATTAGCCCTCTCCATTAAGTTGATATGCACTGGAGAAAGCTGTATGATTTGAATCTGGTTCTAATTAAATTAGTGCCTCTATTTCTATATTATATATAGAATGGTTCATATCTTAACGATGTTAAGATACGGGGAGCTGTCCAGCTTATGCTTAAAACCAGACACTGGATAAATCAAGGCACGTTTCTGTAATGGCTGTTTGTGGGTTGACCCTGGCTTTGACGAGGGTTGACATTTCTACCATCTGGAAGATCAATAGTGATATTGTTCTAGACTCTCCACAGTTTTAGTAAAATGAATTTTTTCAGAAAACAGTAGTGGGAGTATGGTAGAACTGGAAGTGATTCCAGAACCGCAAACGATTAAGAAAAATTTAATAGGACCTATATATTCAATCAGGTTTGACATTCCAATAGCCACTCCGCAGATATGGTGGGTAACCTCAGACACCCGAGAGGTACTCTGGTAGCCTCAAGGATGGTGATAAGGAGGTTATTGTTTACCCAGACTTGACACTACGGTTGTTCCAGTCTATGAGACCCGGCAGGAGAATAAGTATAGCGTCGTTCTAAACTAGCTTTAGAAGTGTACGTAGATATTATTCTGCCAGAGGGTTGTCGTAGTCAGTGGGAGCAGCGGAAGCATAGTGGGCAAGTTGCTTATGACTATTTATAGAATTCATCAGTTATAGCGGAAATAGATCATCTAATTTTGATGTGACAGTCATGGGTTTGACTTCATCGGAATAGGGGATGGATCTGTTGAGAAGGTAGTAGGGTGTGATGTCCTGGTATTTGGATGACATACACAAAGTAGGAAGTAAAATTCCTATACTACGATCGGTTGTACTTTGGTCGCCACACAGTTGTTTCTCCAAAAAGGATATGGATATAATATCAGACATTCTGGTTACTAGATCTATGATTTTAGATCTAGATTTGGGTAGTTTTCCAATATGGGTATTTTGACATTATTCTAAATAGTATTTTAGAATAGATGACTCCTGGCATGGTGCTGTACCTGCAGGTGATGGAGTCATCCTCTCTAAAGGCGTCTTACAGACTAAAGGGGAGAGGGATGTGCATGAATGGAAGATCACTTGCTTAGGCAATTTAGTCAATCGTGAGATGTCAAGTACCACACCAGATGTTGTTTTTGCACTAGGTGCGATAAGTTTATATTAATCCAATCCTGGAGAAACATTAGGAAGCAGTTTTAGAACATGAATGAATGTTCTATAGATTTGATAATGGCAGCCTCCTTGAGGAGACGGTTATCATTCCAGGCTTCCAAGGCGACCTGGTTGACAGAGTGATTGTCAGAGTTATAGTTTTCCCTCTGACAAGGGACAGTATTATGGACAGGTGGTCCAAGAGGATACTGTGGGAGGCATGGTGCTGCATACTGATTAGGTTCAGTTATCGATACAGTCTAAGAAGTTTGGATTTGGAGTTCATTTATGAACTAGGTCCCATCAGATATCCAGACATATTCTAAGATAGGTATTACTTGATTCGGGAGATGGCTTTCTCCGCGAACTTGAGATTAAGAGAGATATAGAAAGAAACATCAGGGAGGATCCACTCACTGAGGCTATTTCTCGAACACAAGAGATTTACAAACTAGCTTTGTGAAACTGATTAGTAGAGAAGTTGGATGTTCGGTATCACACAGGCTGTGAGTATGCGACATCGCAATAATTAGCCTTAAGTGCAAGTGGGAGATTGTTGGAGATAGTGCCCTTAAAGTCAATTATTGGATCGCAGGTACGTGATTGTAATAATTGAGATAGGACCTATACCGATATGACAGTCTTGCTCGAGATGATAGTATGCTATCTGGTTTGTCTTTATCATCGTATACATGCTTTAATTCACTATTGCATGATGATAGAGCCCATAGGATTCTTGCTTGACTACCAGCAGTATGATGGCGATCATATACGTGGGAGCTGGTGTCTGTAAGCACATCCTTAAAGTGTCCCTAGTCGTGGGAGTTTCGAGACAGGGCATCGATACTCCAGAGTAGACTAGTGTATACAGTCGAGACCCCGACGAAGGTCGATGGCCGGTCTCACAAGCCATTGGTGTCAGTTGGTTCACCTAAGATGTATACAGGTGCTCATTGGGTTATGAGTACACCGGACAGGACTCGCCGGGAACATGCTAGTTGGTATTATACATATCGTCAGATAGCAGTTCCCTGGTGACATGTGTACAGGTTAGTTCATCGACCTGAGATCGTCATTTGACTCATGTGAGTTCCTACTGTGCTTAGATTACTACCCTACCACGCTCAAAGGAGTTGTGCAAACAGGTTTTAGTTGGGTACAGTCCCGAGCCACATTGGAGGCAAGTGAGCGGATCGGCCGGGGATTCGTCTCTCCCGGAATTGGGGGTAAGTTCGCGCTGTGTCTAGGAGAGCCATTACACAAAGCTCTCGACCGAAGCAGGAGATTTACTGGTAGATACTCCAGTAGTATCTCAGGGTGTTCTGGGCCACTCTCTGACACGACTTATACTGCTATTGAGGGTCTGACGTTACTAGCCTGTAACACCCGAGCCCAATACTACTAATTTCTGTTACCGTTTGAACGTAGTGTGGCACCCGTTTCATTTATCTTGCTTGATTGTTACTTACTGTAAATTTTACCCGGCAAATTCATTTCTGTATATAAAAATTTTTGGCATCTAAAATAAAATTAAAAATATTCATTTTGGCCTACTTGACACCCCTAACCCTGCTGTAGCGTCCGTGCATCGTGTTCTCGTCCCGTTCAGTGAAACGTGCGAGTTTGGACGGCTACGTGCACGTACGTGTGTCCGTTTTGGGGGTATACTTTTTAATCATAAAACACTTCATTTTAAATTTTGGATCCCGCCTAAAATTTTATTATTTCGATTTCAAATTTTTGGACCCGACCCGGGCGCGATTTGAAAATGTTTTACTTTACGCCAAAATCCCAAATTTTAATATTTTAAAAACCACCGTATATTTATATTTTAACCATATAATATTTTCTATAATCTTTTATATCCTTTTCAACTTATCTTTTCAGCCAATCACGAGCTTCATATCTAACCGTGGGCCCCACCTCCTTAGTCTCTCTCTCCTCTCTCTCTATCCCCCACCTTCTCTTTCTACCTCACTCCTTTCTCTCTCCCGTACCTTTCTCTCTCTCTCCCCCTATATCTCTCTCTCTCTCCCCCTCATATATTTCACTTTCTTCTTCTTCATGCAGCACCCACGTTAACCCACGAACCCTTGTTACCGCCGCCTCCATCCTCGCCGCTGCAACAGTCGCCGACGACCTCTCATCACCATCTCACCACCCTCATCACTACTACCTCCTCCCCTCTTCTTCCTCTCTCCTCCTTCACCCCGACGATCCAAACTCATCGACCCCGACCTCAACCTACACCCTCACCGCCGATCACCCACCACCTCGTCGACTGTACCTCGTCGCTGTCACCCTCTCATCCCTCTCCTGCTTCTTCCCCGACACCACTGTAAATCTCGACAACACAACCCCAGCAGCCCTAGCCTCCAAGCACGCAGCCACCGGCGCCCTCATGCACACCGCCACCGCCATCTTCCCTTAACCCTCATCCCTCCGGCAACCTTCACCCGACTCCTAATCCATCAACTCCGCCATTGTTGACTTATTCTTCCGTAACTCCTCCCCATCGCGGCTGCCACCTGAATCGTCGTGGCCACCTTCACCCCAGCACAACACTGAACCCATCAACCTTAGCACCTTAACAACCGAGATCCCTAGCCGGGCCCAAGTACAAACCAGGAGCAAAGCTTTGATCATTCGTTGCCTCAGGTCTCCGAGCCATTTTGTTTCCGTAATCGTGTCTAGCTTCGCCGAAATCCGGCCGTGCCGGCGACGCTTCCCGACATTCCAGCGAAATACCCCGACCCGTGTGATTCCACCGTTCGTCGTTTGGGTTTTTTCCGTGAACCGTGCGCCCGTCGCGAGTTTTCCCCGCCGACATTCTACGTTCCGTTTTCCCGTTCGCGACCCGTCGAGGCAAGTATCCCTTGCTACATGCTATACAATATTTACAGATATATTATGACACCCTAAACCTATAAATTTAACTTTGGTACGATCATTTCTCATTTTCATGTGCAATATTGTCATATATCATTTTATCTTTAAAATTGGAACAAGTATCTTGCAATTGAACCTAATAACCACATTTACCTGTTTAAACACATTTTTAATATTAACATAGCTTATGGGATTTATCTCTATAATTTTGTTCCATTCGGACACTCGTATGCATTTTAACCTGTAATAGCTGTTTTAAACCTTTATATAAATCATTGCACCTATGAAGTTCTTAAACTTGTTAACATGATTAAAAGGCCATCATTGTCTTACAACATGCTTATATGGTTGAAATCATATCTGTGACAAAATTGATAACGGTATTGCTAATTGAATGAAACTGCCTATTGCTTGCTTCATTGCTTATCTCATATTGTTGATATCCATGCTTGATTATATAACTGATTGTGAGCACACCTGTGATATCGCTTGCTTCTTAACCTGTCTTGCTACCTACACATTGATTGACCCGACATGGTACCGTATACTGCTTGACTTGACATGATGTACCATGACCTGATCCGTTACCTGATCTTGTGTCTAATGCCAACAAACCTGACATGTAGTCCTCATGGACCGTTCTTGTTGTCTATCCAGACAAACCTGTTTACCTGATCCTGTGTTGGTATTAGTTTCTTGATTTCGGAATACCCGACTTGACATACACATATAACTTGGGGGTATAGGGAAATCAAAGGTGAAGCCTGACTTGTAACTCGACAGTTCACTACCTGTCCTGAGTGTACACATTCCTGTTTTGTGCCTAGCGGCATATCTCGGTTTCGGCCGAGAATATTGTGGCCGTGGTCCCAGGTATGTACGGGATATTATCGAGTGTACACATTCCTGTTTTGTGCCTGGCGGCATGTCTCGGCTGCAGCCGAGAATATTGTGGCCGTGGTCCCGGGTATGTACGGGATACTATTGAGTTACATCGATGATTCATCAATTTGATTTCAAAGACTTTAGAACAGAGAACCCGATAGAACAGTTTAGTTTACTCACTGCACATTACCCTGCACTGCTCTGATTTATATTATTGTTACCCTTGCTTATTCATGTTTATATTTGCATTGCCTGTTACCCTGTTTATTATTTTATTACTTGATGACTTGACGCGCTGACGTCTGGGTTTTGCATGGCCCAGATTCTTCTACCTTGCTGCAGACTGATTAGGAGTTTTGCCGCTGTTAGACGAGCGGTGAGGTTCCTGTCGGTACGTAGTTTCACTCCAGGTGTTTCATTTATTGTATCTTTTGGCTTCCGCTCATTGTTATCTCTTGACTCTTTTGCTCTGGCTTATGGACATGTACTAGATAGTTAGTTTACTTTTCCTGTTCTTGATATCTCCACAGCCGTAATGTGACCGTGGAAGGATTTTTCCTATCCACAGGTAGCATGGTTGGCTATGTCATGTGCCCACTTTAGCGTACTTTGGGAAGTGGGGCGTGACATGGTTCTTTTGGTATCAGAGCCATAGGTTAGTCGGGTTGATTCTTTTATAGTTGGGTATTGTACCCAATACACGAATCAGAATACCCGTGTTTAGGAAACATGTCCTGCCACCTTGTCGTTTTACCATTCTTGAATCACATTCTTCCTGATTATATCTTTTACGATATGCAAACTTCCTTTGCATATCGACTCGAAACCCGATTCCTTGTTATCTCTAGGACTTAGGCGACTTGGGTGGAGTTATGTAATTGTGGCTATGATACCGCGGCATAGTTACAATGCAGCACTCTATTTAAGTATCTTGAAGTTCTAGCCTTGATCTATATTTTGAATCTATCACCTTGCAAGTGTTGGGTATTTGATATGGCCGGTAAGAATTTGAAGACGTACCAGAGGCGTGTGGACGAAACCACCATGCTTGGAGTAACAAGGGGAATGCTGGAGAATCAAAAGAAACGGACCGAGCTGATTCCGCAGCAAGCGGACTCGTTTCAGGAAGGTTTGCAAATCGTTCAGCAGTCAGTGAACAATGTTGGAGCTAAGCCAGTTAACCGAGTAGGGATAGTAGCAGATTTCAGACACTTGGGTCCGTCTACATTTACTAGTTTGGAGGAACCATTACCAGCAGAGCAGTGGTTAGTAGATACAGAGAACTTGCTTATTGCAGCACAGATTCCAGATGAGAAAAGAGTGGATGTGGTATGCATTCATTTAGTGGACTACGCCCGAGAATGGTGGCTTATGGAAGAGAACCATTGCCCAAGCCGATTTAGTAGGCGGATTTTTCAAAGAGTTTCCTAGAGAAGTTCTTCCCGCGGACTGCACGGGAGGAAATGGAAGAAAAATTCATCGGGCTAAAGCGGAATGGAGCACCCATAGATGTGCAAGCAGCAGAATGGGCGAGACTCAGTAGTTTCGCTGGACCTTTTGGTTGCCAACGATGCAGACAGGGCACGGAGGTTCATGCACAACTTTGACGTGGACATCCAGAGGCAGATTATCTCCCTGGGTTTGACCACTTTCTCACAAGTTCTTATGGCAGCTCAAGAACAACAGAGCTTATCGGGAAAAACTGGGAGTTCATGCAGACAACAGTTGCGGTAAGGAAGCAGTTCTGTCGGGCCAGTCAAGTTTAGGGCTAGGCCGACAAACAACATTCTTGCATCTATGGAAGTTGATAAAGGTGAAGGACCGGCTTTTGTTCGTGATTTTATAGACGTGTTTGAAGATATATCGGGTTTACCGCCAAAGCGAGACGTAGAGTTCGCAATTGATCTTATTCATGGTGCATCGCCAGTATCCAAAGCGTATTATCCAATGGCACCAGTAGAGTTGGAAGAAGTCAAGAAACAGGTTGCTGAATTGCTTGAAAATGGTTGGATTCGAAGCAGTAACTCGCCTTGGGGAGCTCCAGTTCTTTTAGTAAAGAAGAAGGATGGCATAAGGAGGATGTGCATCGACTATCGAGAATTAAACCGGGTGACTATTAAGAACAAGTACCCTATCCCTCGCATTGGAGAACTTTTGAGCAGCTTAGTGGCGCGAGGATATTCTAGAAGCTGGATTTGCGATCCGGATATGATCAGGTTCGAGTGAAAGCAGAAGATATTTGTAAGACGGCGTTCCGAACTCGGTATGGACATTATAAATACTTAGTGATGTCCTTCGGAGTAACGAATGCGCCGGCAGTATTCATGGACTTGATGAACCTAATCTTTTCACCGTTCCTGGACCAGTTTATTGTGGTATTCATTGACGATATTCTGGTTTACTCGAAGAGTTTTGAAGAGCATACTGAGCTTTTGAAGATCGCACTGCAAACGTTGAGACAGGAGAAGTTATATGCGAAGATGAGCAAGTGCGAGTTTTGGCTAGAAGAAGTAAAGCTTTTGGGGCATGTTGTGTCTGGCGATGGGATTGCCGTCGATCCAGAAAAGATTGCAGCAGTTCGAGATTGGTCGATTCCAAAGAATGTTGCGGAGATAAGAAGCTTTCTTGGACTCGCCGGGTATTACAGAAGATTTGTGGAGAACTTTGCTCGTCTGGCGGAACCGTTAACCAAGCTTACGCGCAAGGAGGTACCTTTTGTATGGACAGACAAGTGTGCGTTAGCTTATGAGACGTCGAAGCAGAAGTTGATAACCGCCCCTATTCTGACCGTGCCAGACAATTCCGGAGGATTTGTGTTTCACAGTGACGCATCTGGGAAAGGATTGGGATGTGTTTTGATGTAGCATGGGAAGGTTGTAGCGTACGCATCACGACAGTTAAAAACCCTGGAGAAGAATTACCCAACTCATGACTTGGAACTTGTGGCTGTGATTTTCGCTTTGAAGATTTGGAGACACCACCTTTTGGGAAAAAGGGTCGAAGTTTTTACTGATCATAAGATCTTGAAGTATGTGTTCACACAGAAGGAGCTTAATATGAGGCAGCGTAGATGGTTGGAGCTGATGGCTGACTACGATCTTGATCTTAAGTACCATCCAGGGAAGGTTAACGTCGTGCCGGATGCGCTTAGTCGGTTACCAGCAATTCGGATGTTAACTACGCAGAAGGAGATCATTGCAGATTTTCGAAGATTTGACTTGGAGGTGGTGCTACCGCATTCTTCGGGACAGTTGATGCAGCTACAAGTACAGTCATCGTTGATCGAGAATATTATAGCAGCACAATCGCAGGACCCTAGACTGCAAAGGTTTCGAGAACAGGTTGAAGCCGGACTACGAACATATTTATTGATCCATGAAGATGGTTCGTTGAGGTATGGTAGCCGTTTGTGTGTGACAAAGGGAGACATTCGTGAAGAGCTTATGAAGGAGGCACACAGTTCAGCTTATTCTGTACATCCAGGAGGCACAAAGATGTACCGAGATATTCGACAGCATTTCTGGTGGGAAGGCGTGAAATGGGAGATTGCTCGCTTTGTGGCTAAGTGCTTGGTGTGTCAGCAAGTTAAGGCTGAACATCAAAGGGTTGCTGGTTTATTGCAACCACGTCCGTTTCCTCAGTGGAAGTGGGAACATATAACCATGGATTTCGTGACGGCTTTACCGCGGAGTCTAAAGGGCAACAATGCTGTATGGTACCGGTTGACCAGGGCAGCTCACTTTATTCCTTTCCGGGTTGGTCAATCAACAGAGACTTTGGCTGAGCGTTACATGTAAGAGATTGTAAGGTTGCATGGAGTACCGGTGAGTATCGTGTCCGATCGGGGCACTCGGTTCTTATCACACTTTTGGCGGAGTTTACAGGAAAGTTTAGGGACTCGATTGAAGTTTAGCACAGCTTATCATCCTCAAACTGATGGTCAGTCCGATAGAACGATCCAAACTCTTGAGAATATGTTGAGAGCATGCATGTTGGACTTCAAGGGTTCTTGGGAGGATCATCTGCATTTGGTGGACTTTTCGTACAACAACAGTTTTTCAGGCAACTATCCAGATGGCTCCATTTGAAACTTTGTATGGTCGTAAATGCCGTTCACCTGTTTGTTGGGATGATGTCGGTGAACGAAGATTATTAAGACCAGATTTGGTTGTGCAGACAGTTGAGAAGGTTAACACTATCAAGAATCATATGAAGGCAGCACAAGACAGACAGAAGAGTTGGGCAGATACGTCGAGAAGACCTCTAGAGTTCGCCATGGGTGATTTGGTATTCTTGAAGATATCACTGACTAGAGGGGTGATTCGTTCTGGAAGTCGAGGAAAGCTTAGTCCTCGATTCGTTGGACCCTTTGAGATCTTGGAGCGTGTTGGTGAGATAATGTATCGTTTGGTGTTACCGCAGTCCTTGGCGAATGTGCACGATGTGTTTCACGTATCTCAACTACGAAGGTATATTCGAGATGAAACGCACGTATTGGATCATTCAGAGTTAACAGTACGAGAAGACTTGACTTTTGAGGAGCAACCGATTGAAATCATGGATCGAAGGGAAAAGGTTCTTAAGAACAAGGTAATCCCTCTTGTGGTTGTTTCTTAGGGTAATCGCTCGCATGGAGAGTCCACTTGGGAACGAGAAGATGAAATCCGGCAGAAGTTTCCTCACCTTTTCTTTTAGTTATCTATCTTTGTATCCTTGGAATTTCGAGGACGAAATTCTTTTTGTAGTTGGGTATAATGTAACACCCGAGCCCAATACTACTAATTTCTGTTACCGTTTGAACGTAGTGTGGCACTCGTTTCATTTATCTTGCTTGATTGTTACTTACTGTAAAATTTTACCCGGCAAATTCATTTCTGCATATAACAATTTTTGGCATCTAAAATAAAATTAAAAATATTCATCTTGGCCTACTTGACACCCCTAACCCTGCTGTAGCGTCCGTGCATCGTGTTCTCGTCCCGTTCAGTGAAACGTGCGAGTTTGGACGGCTACGTGCACGTACGTGTGTCCGTTTTGGGGGTATGCTTTTTAATCATAAAACACTTCATTTTAAATTTTGGATCCCGCCTAAAATTCTATTATTTCAATTTCAAATTTTTGGAACCGACCCGGACGCGATTTGGAAATGTTTTACTTTACGCCAAAATCCCAAATTTTAATATTTTAAAAACCACCGTATATTTATATTTTAACCATATAATATTTTCTATAATCTTTTATATCCTTTTCAACTTATCTTTTCAGCCAATCACGAGCTTCATATCTAACCGTGGGCCCCACCTCCTTAGTCTCTCTCTCCTCTCTCTCTCTATCCCCCACCTTCTCTTTCTACCTCACTCCTTTCTCTCTCCCGTACCTTTCTCTCTCTCTCCCCCTATATATATCTCTCTCTCCCCCTCATATATTTCACTTTCTTCTTCTTCATGCAGTACCCACGTTAACCCACGAACCCTTGTTACCACCGCCTCCATCCTCGCCGCTGCAACCGTCGCCGATGACCTCTCATCACCATCTCACCACCCTCATCACCACTACCTCCCCCCTCTTCTTCCTCTCTCTTCCTTCACCCCGAAGACCCAAACCCATCGACCTCGACCTCAACCTACACCCTCACCGCCGATCACCCACCACCTCGTCGACCGTACCTCGTCGCTGTCACCCTCTCATCCCTCTCCTGCTTCTTCCCTGACACCACTGCAGATCTCAACACCACAAACCCTAGCAGCCCTAGCCTCTAAGCACACAGCCACCGGCGCCCCCTTGCATACCGTCGCCGCCATCTTCCCTTAACCCTCATCCCTCCGGCAACCTTCACCCGACTCCTAATCCATCAACTCCGCCGTTGTTGACTTATTCTTCTATAACTCCTCCCCATCGCGGCTGCCACCTAAATCGTCGTGGACACCTTCACCCGAGCACAACACTGAACCCATCAACCTTAGCACCTTAACAACCGAGATCCCTAGCCGGGCCCAAGTACAAACCAGGAGTAAAGTTTTGATCATTCGTTGCCTCAGGTCTCCGAGCCATTTTGTTTCCGTAATCGTGTCTAGCTTCGCCGGAATCCGGCCGTGCCGGCGACGCTTTCCAACGCTCCAGCGAAATACCCCGACCCGTGTGATTCCACCGTTCGTCGTTTGGGTTCTTTCCGTGAACTGTGCGCCCGTCGCGAGTTTTCCCCGCCGACATTCTACGTTCCGTTTTCCCGTTTGCGACCCGTCGAGGCAAGTATCCCTTGCTACATGCTATACAATATTTACAGATATATTATGACACCCTAAACCTATAAATTTAACTTTGATACGATCATTTCTCATTTTAATGTGCAATATTGTCATTTATCATTTTATCTTTAAAATTGGAACCTACAGCTTGCAATTAAACCTAATAACCACATTTACCTGTTTAAACACATTTTTAATATTAACATAGCTTACGGGATTTATCTCTATAATTTTGTTCCATTCGGACACTCGTATGCATTTTAACCTGTAATAGTTGTTTTGAACCTTTATATAAATCATTGCACCTATGAAGTTCTTAAACTTGTTAACTTGATTAAAAGGCCATCATTGTCTTACTGCATGCTTATATGGTTGAAATCATATCTATGACAAAATTGATAACGGTATTGCTAATTGAATGAAACTGCCTATTGCTTGCTTCATTGCTTATCTCATATTGTTGATATCCATGCTTGATTATATAACTGATTGTGAGCACACCTGTGATATCGCTTGCTTCTTAACCTGTCTTGCTACCTACACATTGATTGACCCGACATGGTACCGTATACTGCTTGACTTGACATGATGTACCATGACCTGATCCGTTACCTGATCTTGTGTCTAATGCCAACAAACCTGACATGTAGTCTTCATGGACCGTTCTTGTTGTCTATCCAGACAAACCTGTTTACCTGATCCTGTGTTGGCATTAATTTCTTGATTTCGGAATACCTGACTTGACATACACATATAACTTGGGGGTATAGGGAAATCAAAGGTGAAGCCTGACTTGTAACTCGACAGTTCACTACCTGTCCTGAGTGTACACATTCCTGTTTTGTGCCTAGCGGCATGTCTCGGTTTCGGCCGAGAATATTGTGGCCGTGGTCCCGGGTATGTACGGGATATTATCGAGTGTACACATTCCTGTTTTGTGCCTAGCGGCATGTCTCGGCTGCAGCCGAGAATATTGTGGCCGTGGTCCCGGGTATGTATGGGATACTACTGAGTTACATCGATGATTCATCAATTTGATTTCAAAGACTTTAGAACAGAGAACCCGATAGAATAGTTTAGTTTACTCACTGCACATTACCCTGCACTGCTCTGATTTATATTATTGTTACCCTGGCTTATTCATGTTTATATTTGCATTGCCCGTTACCCTGTTTATTATTTTATTACTTGATGACTTGACGCGCTGACGTCTGGGTTTTGCATGGCCCAGATTCTTCTACCTTGCTGCAGACTGATTAGGAGTTTTGCCGCTGTTAGACGAGCGGTGAGGTTCCTGTCGGTACGTAGTTTCACTCCAGGTGTTTCATTTATTGTATCTTTTGGCTTCCGCTCATTGTTATCTCTTGACTCTTTTGCTCTGGCTTATGGACATGTACTAGATAGTTAGTTTACTTTTCCTGTTCTTGATATCTCCATAGCCGTAATGTGACTGTGGAAGGATTTTTCCTATCCACAGGTAGCATGGTTGGCTATGTCACGTGTCCACTTTAGCGTACTTTGGGAAGCGGGGCGTGACATAGCCCCCTAGGCAGATATGCGATACTCATAGAAGAACGGACCGGACTGTATGTATATTGTCACTGTTAGGCTCAGTAGGGTTTATGAATGAGTTCGCTCGTCAGCATCCCTTCCAATCAATACATAGGCAAACCGTTACGTACAGCTTGTACCTCTGACGTGCTAAAGGTTATACCCAGTGCCAGTGTGTTGATGAGTCATTAGAGTCCCCCACAGACACTTTCCCAAGTTCGGGCGAAACGTTGTATAGGCCATATGGGTTTATGGCAAGGTTCGGAAAATGCACGTGCGTTTTCGCACGTGTCATTTTTCGGGCAGATAATACTGGTCGGCTTTGGTTTAAGCCGGATCAGAGTATTATGCTGTGTAGATATAATATCTTTGTCTCAGTTACATTTGTATTCGGTCGTAATATAAATGCAGGTATGTTTATACTGATACGGGGTTATCCTGAAATTCGTTTCAGGATCACTTTTGGAAGTTGCCAGTTTCCAGTTTTTTATCAGCCGTATTTAACATTTGGTTAAATACGGATTTATCTTTTTTTGAGATGAGTGTGGAAGCTTCTAGATGAGGTGACTAGGATGGTGAGGTGGCTTAGTGCATTAATGGTGCATTAATGAAAGGGCGACTAAGGTTAATGAATCATCACTTTTATTATTGTGTTCACACCAGGTGTTATGATAAGTATCATGTTGTTGTGGTCACCACTCCCTCCTCCTACACTCACCCCTCCTCTATATAGTGGCCGGCCTCCCCCTCTCATTGCTCATGGTGGTTCACTAGAAAAAAGATTATGATAGATTCGGGTTCATGAAAATTAGATAGCCTCTTTCTCATTTCACCCGATCCAAAAGGCAACTTCATTAACCGTTCGTCCACGGCTTTGGACGTAACGAGAAAAAGTGTTCTACTCATTCTCTACTTCATCTTGGTCGTCTCTTTTAGCAAACTTGACGACCGAGTTGCCTCGGTTCAGAGGCGGGAGCCCGTTTAAAGATCCGTCGACGTGGTGCCACCTGGACGAGAAGACTGGAGATCGAGGAGATCGGAGCAGCCGCAACAAGCGTGGGATGATGGTTGAAGACCGAAGGACTCGGATCATTCGGTATAACTCTTCTACCCACTTTGTAGTTTGTTAGTTTAGCTTTAATGGCAGATCCGGGTTACGGTACGTGATAGTGCCAGTTGTAAAAAGTTTTTATTCCGCATTTGGCGTCTGTTAGATGGCCGGGACGCTACCGTGGACTTACAGGCCTCTACCTTGAGTTCCTTCCTCATCAAAGAAGTAATTAGAGTGCTTGGCTTGCTAGACTAAGAACCCTAAAGTGAGTAGAGAAGTGTTTTGATGGTTTTATCTCACAAAGCTCATGTTTTTCAACTCATGAAACACGAGAGCTTTTGAGAGAGAGGAAGAGGGAGAGCAAACCATGAGAGAGAAAGGATATGAGAGAATGAGAGTCTATAATGAACCTTGTTCTCATATTAGAGATATAAGATAATAATAATAATCATTAAGAAAATTGTGATGGTTAGTTGATTTGAAAATTATCATTTCACATTTAATGCTAAGCAAGCTTCAAGAAGCATCTTTTGCTTAACAAAAAGAAAATATCAAGGTCAACAAAGTCAATCCAACCCTAACCATGACACAATTATCCATAATTAAAATTATTAATCATATTTCTCATTCTCATTAGGGTTTTGATCAAGTCAATAGTCAAAACCCCTAATGAGGTTTCTCCATCTCCGCCTCTGTCAACTGTACGTACGTACGTACCCGCATTCGCGTTCCGAAGAAACACGAATACAATGAGAGAAGACCAATCCCAAAACAAATACTAGGATCTGGCTTAAACCAAAGCCCACTAGTAATAACTGCCCGGACATCAAACGTGCACAAGTGCGCGTATGTGAACGAACCCCATCGTAAAACCATACGACCTCTACTCTGTTTTGCCCAAAGGCGAACAACCCTCTATGTGGGACTCTAAAGACTCGACACTACGCTGGCAGTGGGTTTAACCACAGGCCGCAAGCGGTACTAGCTGTACGTAACGGTCCCTAGGTAGATGCCGATAAGAAGACCGATGAGGTGAACCTATCCGAACTCCTACTGAGCCTGAATGTGACAATCTCCGTATAGTCCGGTCTGTTCGTCTGAGAGTATCGCATGTCGGGCCTAGGGGGCGGTAAACGTCAGTCCCCTAATAGCGGTACAAGTCATGTCGAGGTGTAGTCCAGAACACCCTGAGAAAATACTGGAAACACTACCAGTAAATCTCGCTTGCCCTGGCCAGGGACTTTGTGTAATGGCTCTTCTAGACACAGCGCGATATCAACTCCCAATACCGAAAGAGACGAATGCTGTCTAACCGTCACTGCCTCTAAGTGCTTCGGGACTGCACCCAACTACTATCTGTTTGCACGACTCATTTGAGCCGTGGTAGGGTAGTAATCTAAGAACAGTGGGAACATACTCGAGGCGAAGTGACAGTGTCAAGTCAACGGACTAAGCTGTACTCATGTCACCTGGGAACTGATAACTGACGATAGGTATAATACCAACCAACAGTTCCCAGCGAGTCCTGTCCAGTGTACTCGTAACCTAACGAGCACCTGCATACTATCTCCAGTACGACGTACTGATGGCTATGGGACAGACCATCTCCCCTCCTAAGATGAGAAGCGTATACACTAGTCTACTCTGGAGTATCGATGCCCTGTTCAATAATCCTACGACCAGGGACCTGTATAAGGATGTGCTTATAGACTTATAGACTACCCAACCCCCACTAGTGTGACTGCCATCACAACGCTGGTAGTCAAGCAAAAAATCCTAAGGGCTCTATCAATATGTATTAGCAACATGTCAAAAGAAACACATACACATATTAAGATAGATACAAACCAAGTAGCATACTACCATATTGAGCAAGAATGTCAATCCGTGTATATATCCCAAGCTTCCAAAATGTAATATACAAACTAGTACTATACAACAATGGCCTCTAGGGCATATCACACTAACAATCTCCCACTTGCACTAACATGGGCTGGCTTATCGCAGACCTATCATCTCGAATAGCCTCTTGAACTGCGTCTGAGGAATGGCGTTTGTGAATGGATCTACAGTGTTATCTTCTTTAGAAACCCTCCGAACCTCGATCTCCCGGCGATCCACGATCTCTCTGATCAGGTGATACCGCCTCAAGATGTGTCTGGACTTCTGATGGGACCTGGGTTCCTTTGCTAAACCTATAACCCCGTTGTTGTCACAATACAGAGGTATTGGATCAACAATGGATGGAACCACTTGAAGTTCTGTCAAGAACTTCTTCATCCAGACGGCTTCTTTTGCGGCATCAGATGCTGCGATATACTCCGCTTCCATCGTCGAGTCAGCAACGGTTTCCTGTTTGGAACTCTTCCAACACACCGCCCTCCATTGAGAGTAAAGACATAACCCGACATGGATTTGGAGTTATCCTTGTCACTCTGGATGCTGGAGTCAGCAAAGGCCTCGATCTGGAGGTCTTTTCCGCCGTAAACCAAAAACATATCCTTAGTCCTTCTCAGGTACTTCAGAATGTTCTTTACCGCTATCCAGTGCTTCTTCCCAGGGTTTGACTGATACTGGCTTACTACAATCAGTGCATAAGCTACATCTGGTTTGGTACACAACATCGCATACATTATAGAGCCTACCGCAGAGGCGTAGGGTATAATAGACATGCGATTCCTTTCTAATCAGTCGGGAGACATCTCTTTGGAGAGGGTGATCCCGTGACAAGACGGTAAATTACCGTGCTTGGAATCTTCCATACTGAATCTTTTCAGTATGGTGTCGATGTACCTGAACTGTGAAAGTCCTAATATCCTCTTGGACCTATCACGATAGATCCGGATCCCCAGAATGTAAGAGGCATCACCCAGGTTTTTCATGGAGAACCTGTGTGACAAGAACCCTTTGACAGATTGTAGTATAGGAATGTCATTTCCTATCAAGAGAATGTCATCCACGTATAAAACGAGGAATACAACAGTTCGTGCTACAATCTTACTATAAATATATGGTTCATCTGGATTTTTAATAAAGCCAAATTCTTTGACCGTCTCATCAAAACAGATGTTCTAACTCCGCGATGCCTGCTTCAGTCCATAAATGGACTTAAGCAACTTGCACACCTTCCCGCTGCTCCCACTCTGAATGAAACCCACTGGCTGGTCCATATAGACACACTCCTTTAAATTACCATTTAGAAAAGCGGTTTTTACGTCCATCTGCCAAATCTCATAATCGTGGAAGGCAGCAATGGCAAGAAGGATCCGAATGGATTTGAGTATAGCCACTGGAGAAAAGGTTTCGTCACAGTCCAAACCAGGTCTTTGACGAAAGCCCTTTGCAACAAGTCTAGCCTTATAGGTCTCAACCTGTCCATCTACACAATCTTCCTTTTGAAGATCCATTTGCAGCCTACAGGTTTTACCCCTTCTGGAGCAACGTCCAAAGTCCATACTTTGTTGGTGTACATGGACTCCATCTCGGTCTGTATTGCATTCAGCCATTTTACTGAGTCAGTGCTCTGAATGGCCTGCTGGAAGCTAGTCGGCTCATTATTATCAATGATGCAATCCTCTCTATCCCCGTCTATGAGAAAACCGTAGTATCTCTCAGGTGGATGAGAAAGCCTACTACTCCTACGGAGCGACGCAGGAATGTCCTGTCCTTTCGAACCTTCTGGTTCTACTAAGCTTTCATTAATAGCTTGTGGTTCTGGAATTTCTTCCAGTTCTATTGCGCTCCCACTTGTTCCTTTTTCTAAGAACTGATGTTCCAGAAAGTGGGCATGACGAGAAACAAAAACCTTTTGTTCTTCTGCATAATAGAAAAGATACCCCCTGGAGTTCTTTGGGTATCCCACAAACTTGCACAGTACTGAGCATGCCTCGAGTTTGTCCGTATGCTGCTTTTTGATAAAGGCTGGACATCCCCATATCTTCAGATATTGAAGATAGGGTTTCTTCCCACTCCATATCTGATATGGTATGGTAGGCAAAATTTTGGTAGGAACCTTGTTAAAAAGATTTGCAGCTGATTCTAGTGCATAGCCCCAGAATGATTGCGGTAACTCAGCGTTACTCATCATGGAACGTACCATATCCAATAGAGTTCGGTTCCGTCTCTCCAATACACCGTTATATTGTGGAGTGTATGGAGGAGTACGCTGAGAGAGAATTCCATTCTCTTTTAGGTAATCCAGGAACTCGGCACTTAGGTACTCACCACCTCGATCTGATCTCAGTGTCTTGATACTTTTGCCGGTTTGTTTTCTACTTCATTCTTATATTCCTAGAATTTTTCAAAGGCTTCAGATTTATGCTTCATTAAGAAGACATGTCCATATCTTGAAAAATCATCCGTAAAAGTAATGAAGTAAGAAAAACCACTTCGCGCATGTGTAGACATTGGACCACATACATCGCTGTGTACGAGTCCTAAGAGCTCGCTCGCTCTTACTCCGTGTCCAGTGAATGGAGTCTTTGTCATCTTTCCTTTGAGACATGATTGACAAGTTGCATATGATTGATATTCGAACGGATCCAAATATCCTTCTTTATGCAACTTAGTTAACCTTGTCTCATTGATGTGACCCAGTCTACAATGCCATAAGAAAGCATGATTTATTTCTGGAGATTTTCTTTTGTGTGTATTCTGGATATTGAAAATCTGCGGTTGGTTTAATACGTATATTTCGCTGCTTAATGTACCCGACCCAATCAAAACATGATTAAGGTGAATGTTTACAACATTGCTTACAAATGCAAAATCATAACCTTCTTTAGACATTAAAGATACAGATATGATATTACAAGTCGCACTGGATACAAAATAACAGTTGCGCAAAACCAAAACATGTCCATCTGTCAACCCTAAGTGATAGTCCCCCACGGACTCAGCATCCATGCTTGCTCCGTTTGCAACTCTGAGGGTCATATCACCTGCCTTCAAAGCTCTACGCCTTCTCAGTGCCTGCAAAGAATTACAGATATGAGATCCTGATCCGGTATCCAATACCCAGGAAGTAGAGTTGATTGAAAGACAGTTTTTAATAACATACACACCTGAAGCCGAAGCCACAACTTGCTTCGGGCCCTGGTTCTTGGCCTTCCAAGCCCTGCAATTTTTCTTCCAGTGTCCTTTCTTGTGACAATAAAAGCATTCTTCCTTACCCACAATCTGTCCCACTACCTTTGCTACCCTTGCCTTTCCCTTGGCATCCACCATACTAACACCGCCCCTTGGTTTGGTGGGGGCCTTCTTCTTCTTTCCGTTGGCTTTCACCTTGGACCTAGAAGAGGAAGCTCCTCCAACAGACAAAGCGGGTGTTTTCTTGACTTTCTGTAGGGTGCCCTCTGCACTCCTCAACATATTGAGGAGTTCCAGAAGTTCAACCTCTTTTCCTTGCATGTTGAAGTTCAGGATAAACTGGGCGTAAGTGGAAGGAAGGGACTGGAGAATCAAGTCAGTGTAGAGCTCGTTCTCTAACGTGGTCCCTAAGTCCGCGAGCTCCTCAATGTAGCCAATCATCTTAAGCACGTGTTCCGCTACAGATGATATGACGGCCAACTTCGCTGAAAATAACTTTTCGAGGTTTCGTATCTGGCGATACAGGATTGGTCTCCATATAGTTCCT
The DNA here is from genome assembly GCA_030015575.1 of Agapanthus africanus. Lineage (NCBI taxonomy): Eukaryota > Viridiplantae > Streptophyta > Magnoliopsida > Asparagales > Amaryllidaceae > Agapanthus > Agapanthus africanus. The sequence continues at coordinate 31,312,670 of JASDDO010000004.1, read as the reverse complement.
TAGTATGGAGAAATATGGATTCGAGGTCCATATTCTCGTGCCTCCTCTGATGTTCATTGTCCATAGAGGTAAGCATGAGGCACTTGGCTTTCGCACAGTCAATCTCCCAGGTCTTACGGATTTCCTTATCCGCGACACTGGATTCTGGACCTGGGACGGCGGGGGCTTTAGTGGTAAGGAGATACCCCAACTTGTCATAAGTGATTGCCATTTTGACATTCCTGAGCCAATCTTTGTAGTTTAGCCATGTCAGTATATTTTTATCTAGTAGTAACTCTAGGCCGGTCATGATGTTTGGTCGCTGCAATTAGGAGAGAGAGAAGAAACACTTTAGCATGATACTCTTGCATGTTTAGAGTGGTTTTTAGTTTGTCTAAACATGATGGCTTCCACTGTTTCTCGAATCCTTCCTCAAACCATAAAAGAAGAATTAGTCGAGATTGATCTCACCGTACAATACTTGCTTAACCGTTCATCCAGGCCGGTGTCGGTACTTCGAGAGAGGTTTTACGACGCTTTCGCGAAGTTCCTTAATTAAATAACCTCTTTTCCCTGTGGGCGTAGCCTCGCTAACACCTTTCTAGACACCTACTTGGTTTATAGCATTGATCGTTAAGTGAGAAAGTTTCCCGAGGAGTAGCATATACTCACAGTAGGATCGGGATCTAAATATCATTGTGTGATAAAGCTGAAGGAATCCTACCAAAATCATCACACTCCAAATGGTATGCAACACTAGCAAGTTTCAGTTTCTTCAGAAACTCCCGATGTGGATTTTTGCCCCATGCTCTTATGACCTTGACGAAGGACAACATATCATAAGTCACATGTCAAGTTCTACCCGTCATCATCCAGGTTAATTTGAACCCACCCGTACATACCCTTGATGAAGGCCAAAATAGTAGTACGACTGTCTCAAACCAACGCATCTATCTATGCAACAGATAAATATTCGATAGCTACCAATCACTATGCCTTGGTGTAGGTCAAAATACATAGCTTGAATATTACTGAATATTTAACTGAAATGACGGAGGGCTATGAATGGTTTTGGCGAAACCGTGAACGTAGTGAACTTGATATAATCGAAGGAACCTGATAGCTTTTAAAAGGAGTGGTTTAAGCTCCGCGTTTTTTAAAAGTTTTCTGTTTTGGAAAAAACCGAGTGGTTTTGAAATTGTTCCAACGATTTAACTTTGGTTTATTTTCTTTACATTAATATAATGCGCCCCATCAATTAATCCTACCATTGCAGAAAACAACGAAAATATGACGTACGCTTATGCCATCCGCATTCGCCACGAGGCCCCGTCATCACCCGTTAGGTTACTTAACTAACGATAGAGTGGGGGCTGGACTAGCACGGATGCAAAACATAAGCAACGCCTACTAGATATCATATATAGATATATACATTCGTCAGACGTAATGATAGACATTCCAGATAACATATGAACACATTGGATATGCTAGCAATCTGCGTTTCGTTCGAGCCTGCAACGAAAGACGGATTACACGGTCGCGATGAATAGCCAAACCCCATCCTAGACCCCTACGGGTGTGGCAAACTACCCGCCAAGTACCCGAAGTGAAGCAACCTCCCTCAACAACGTGAGCAGGCCACTCGGCACTTCAAAGTACCCGGTAGTTTGTGCACCCCACCTTGGGTCTATCCTAGGAGCAAAAACAGTAAAAGAAATAAAATACAATGGCGGCTACAACCTTAACCCGGATGTGCGGCCATAAAAATAATATTACATCAATTTACAATTTTTACATTGAATGAAAGATAAATAAACACTCATCTCACAACCCCGGCTATTCATCTACGACAATCCAACAAGTTTATATACACAAACCAACATCACAAATCACAGATATGTACAACCCCCACTAATCGATGTATAGCGATTATTCGACGTTTAGTACATATATCACATTACAGATATAATCAATTAGCTAAAGTTTATAGAATTTCGATCAATATTCTAACTTGAAACTACCCCAAATACAACACTGTTCTCTGAAGAATCTGGGTAGAAACAAAGCATCTGAAAAATCACAAAACATCAAGATGGACACACTGCAGGAAAAACGAGTTGACTCTGAGTCGACTCGGCCACGGATCCGCGGCGAAACGCATGGTTTCGCCGCACTTCCGCGGCGGTCTGACTGAGTCACGAGCTCGTTTTTCTTGGGTGTCCTTAAAAAACCCTGCACGAATTTTTCAGGCCTCTGGAAATATTTTTAGACCTGTTTTTGAAAATGGCAGAAAACACTAATTTTTGATGTTTTTTGCGATTTTTTTCGGATCGAAGTTCTAAATACTTTGTTAACATGTTAGTTGTTGTTTAGCTAGGCTCAGATACCACTGTAAGTCTATGTTACCCACCCCGGTAGTTATGGGGAGGCGGAAAGGGTAAAAATCGAATTTTTCTCACTAGGAAACATAGACTAACCATGAAGGATCTTTACTAAACAAAAGCTAACAAACTATCTACAAGTTCTAACTACTAGGTTAGAAAGTTATACCTAGTTCTTGAACACCTTCTCTTCTTGTGTTGCTTTCCTTTCTTGTGTGCTCCTTTGAGTGGTGTAGACGGCTCCTCCTCTTAGTCTTCTCTTTGCCGAAGAAAGATCCACCCAAATGCCTCTACCTTGAGCTCCTATTTCAACAAAGAAGTAACTAGAGTGCTTGGCTTGCTAGACTAAGAACCCTAGAGTGAGTAGAGAGGTGTTTTGATGGTTTTATCTCACAAAGCTCATATTTTTCAACTCATGAAACAAGAGAGCTTTTGAGAGAGGGGAAGAGGGAGAGCAAACCATAAGAGAGAAAGGATATGAGAGAATGAGAGTCTAGAATGAACCTTGTTCTCATATTAGAGATATAAGATAATAATAATAATCATTAAGAAAATTGTGATGGTTAGTTGATTTGACCATTATCATTTCACATTTAATGCTAAGCAAGCTTCAAGAAGCATCTTTTGCTTAACAAAAAGAAAATATCAAGGTCAACAAAGTCAACAAGTCAAATGGTCAATCCAACCCTAACCATGACACAATTATCCATAATTAATATTATTAATCATATTTCTCATTCTCATTAGGGTTTTCATTAAGTCAATGGTCAAAAACCCTAATGATGTTTCTCCCTCTCCGCCTCTGTCAACTGTACGTACGTACGTACTCGCATTCGTGTTCCGAAGAAACATGAATACAATGAGACAAGATCAATCCCAAAACAAATACTAGGATCTGGCTTAAACCAAAGCCCACTAATAATAACTGCCTGGACATCAAACGTGCACAAGTGCGTGTATATGAACGAACCCCGTCGTAAAAGCATACGACCTCTACTCTGTTTTGCCCAAAGGCGAACAACCCTCTGTGTGGGACTCTAAAGACTCAACACTACGCTGGCAGTGGGTTTAACCACAGCCCGCAAGCGGTACTAGCTGTACGTAACGGTCCCTAGGTAGATGCCGATAAGAATACCGATGAGGTGAACCCATCCGAACTCCTACTGAGCCTGAATGTGACAATCTTCGTACAGTCCGGTCTGTTCGTCTGAGAGTATCGCATGTCAGGCTTAGGGGGGTAAACGTCAGTCCCCTAATAGCGGTACAAGTCGTGTCGGAGTGTAGCCCATAACTCCCTGAGAAAATACTGGAAACACTACCAGTAAATCTCGCTTGCCCTGGCCAGGGGATTTGTGTAATGGCTCTCCTAGATACAGCGCGATATCAACTCTCAATACCGGGAAAGACGAATCCTGTCTAACCGTTACTGCCTCCAATTGCTTCAGGACTGCACCCAACTACTACCTGTTTGCACGACTCATTTGAGCCGTGGTAGGGTAGTAATCTAAGAATAGTGGGAACACACTCGAGGCGAAGTGACAGTGTCAAGTCAACAGACTAAGCTGTACTCATGTCACCTGGGAACTGATAACTGACGATGGATATAATACCAACCAATAGTTCCCAGCGAGTCCTGTCCAGTGTACTTGTAACCTAACGAGCACCTGCATACTATCTCCAGTACGACGTACTGATGGCTGTGGGACAGACCATCTCCCTTCCTGGGATGAGAAGCGTATACACTAGTCTACTCTGGAGTATCGATACCCTATCTCGATAATCCTAGGACCAGGGACCTGTATAAGGATGTGTTTATAGACTACCCAGCCCCCACTAGTGTGACTGTCATCACAACGCTGGTAGTCAAGCAAAAGTTCCTAAGGGCTCTATCAATATGTATTAGCAACATGTCAAAAGAAACACATACACATATTAAGATAGATACAAACCAAGTAGCATACTACCATATTGAGCAAGAATGTCAATCCATGTATATATCCCAAGCTTCCAAAATGTAATATACAAACTAGTACTATACAATAATGTTCTCTAAGGCATATCACACTAACATTGAAGACGTGGTGTTTTATGTCTCAAGATATGAATGGAGTATTCCATTCAAAATTTTCTTTTTTGGACATATTATGCATAGACATGTTCATGTCTGAAAATGAATAGGATTCTGTCTATTCATAAAGTTCCCCGAGACATTTTTTCATGCCTCAGGGTATGAATAGAGTATTCCATTTGTTGGGGTCAAAATTTGCACCCCGGTTGACCGACTCAAAGTCAAGGTCAACCCCAAGACATGTGGGCCCAAGCCCAGATCAAGTAGGCCCATGCTCAGGTCGAGTCCGAACATGAAGCAAGCGACCCTCCTCCATGCCAAAATAAAAATCATGTAATAAATAATTTTGATGTAATTTTTTATGCATGCATGTAAGCAAAATGGGCATAAAGCCAAATTTTTGTAAAACTCATGGCTTATATGCAAAAAGAAATAGCACATGAGGTATGGGATGGGAAAAGTGTCATTTTTGTAAAGTCCAAGGGGCTATATGTAAAGTGTATAGCCTATAAAGGCAAAGATAATGAAAATATCTCAACAACATTTTCTCTCTCCCAAAAAAAATCAAGATACGTGATCTTCTCTTTCCTCAAGGTTCTAAAAACCTTCTTCTTTCTTTTAAATTAAATCAAGAGTTTTACTCTTCCTTTTCCAAAACTAAATAGTTTTTCACCGCAAAACCCACAAAGGGGAGCTTGGATCTTCCATCAGATCTTAAAAAGGAGAGATTTTTAAAATCACCCCTCTTTTCATCCAAGATCTGGCCAACCGAGGGGAAGAAGAAGGAGACCCATCTCTCAAAAATCCAACTTTGGGAAGATCCAGAGCCCAAGGGAGAAGCCCCTTTCATCATCTCCAAAAATATCTTAGGAGTTTAACTCCGCTCTAAATTCTTTTTCGGGAGTTTAAATCCTATTTATGGGGCTAAAAGCCCATTTTTCTCGCCGGCGCCCAAGCGCCCGAGTGCATAGCGCCCGAGCGCCCGAGCGCCTAACGCCCAAGCGATCAAGTGCCCGAGCGCTTAGCGCCCGAGCGATTAGCGCCCAAGCGCTCAAGCGCCCAGTGCCCACGTGCCGGGCACGTGATGCGCCAGCGCTCACGCGCCCATCATGTGCCTGGCACGTGATGCGCTAGCGCCTATGTGCACAGCGCTCGCGTGCCGGGCACGTGAGGTGCTGGCCCCACGCGTCTTTTGGGCGCTTTTCCCCTTTTTATATACATACACAGCATACACTCCACAATACTGTCCCTCCCTTAAAAAAATTTCTAACGGGACGCTGCCCCGCACCCCGTAAGGGGCCCCCTTGACCCCCAGCCCGCTATCCAGGTAGTGGGACCCCCGTAAAAACTCTGCGGGGACCCCGGTATATCCAAAACCCCTTCAAAACATAATACTGCACATTGAGTTTGCATGACCAGTTTAACCCGTTAATTGGAGGTTCTCTCGCTCCAAAGGCGAGGGGTAATTAACGGCAGCTTAGTCCGCGGCTGCCAGAGATTCGGATCCCCACAATTAATAAACCCCAACCTACCCTAGGCAGGGGGAATCTGTAATGCGCCTGACAAGCGCGTGCGTATTCCCATCCTAATAGGATGACGAAAAACACTCTACAGATTCTGGCACGCCCGGTGGGACCGGTCTCTCCTCCCATATTTCGGGTTAAACGTTCATGCGAACTCAATCAATATACATATCTATATTTATACTAAAATAATACTCTTTCATGCAGGTTTCCAAGCAATCACTTTTCAACAATGTCTCCAAAGATGAACCCAGCTCTCAGCATGGCTCCCATCTCCCACACAATGAAGATGGATGCCAGGACGGTCCTTCCGACCAGTCTCGGGCGACAGTGGGAGGAGCCGCCGCTACCATTTGGCTCTATTCTGTTCGTGTCAGCTAACGCCATCCCAGCACCTCAAGCTCCGGTAACCGACAAACCGGCCTCGAAAGGCAAGAGGCCAAATGTGCCAGTCTCGAAGGCGCTCCAAGCCAAACGAAAATCGGTGTCTGAACGGCTTTCCATGGCTCCAGCTGAGAGCAAAGCCGTCAGAACAAAAGAGCATGCCAGACGTCACGGGCAAGCCCAGGGATGCCTTCGACGGATACGCGGGCGGATGTCTTCTCAAGCCTCCCTATCACTCGGCCTATGGCGGCTTCCCGAAGAGCAGAAGCCTGCCAAGCGCTCAAGGCAGAGAAGCTAAGGTAGAAGCGGCTCAGATACAGAGCCAAAAAAAGGGCTAGGGCTCCGGCCATATTAAAATTTGTGAATTTCCAAAGCCCGGACCGCTCCGCGAAACCAGCTGCCAATGATGAAAGGATGGCTAAATGTGTTATCCACACCGTCTGCATGGTGGGCACGCGTCCTAGAGACAACCTTCGCAGCAAAAGCAAGGATGGGGCCACCACATCTCAAATCCAACCTGGTGTGAATATAGCTGTCACTTCTCAAGACTGGCATCCTCCGGAGGGTGATGAAAATCCTCCCAGTGAGGCTAATGGGCAGAGAGAGCCCTTAGTTCATGAGGAGTCGGGCTCAGAAAGCGAAGGTGAGCCAACTTTCTATCCTAAGACCGCAGAGCAGCAACTTCTCCAAGAGCTCCGAAAATAACTCAGAAGCAAAGACAAGGAGATGGCCAAGCTCTACTCAAAGATTGACGACTTGATAAATGTTGTCTTACGGCTTACGGCCCAACTTGCCTCTCAGCCACCCAATCAAGCACATTGCTCTGCTCATGAACCGGGAAACGGTGTCCCGAGACAGCCGACGCCTATTCCCTCAAATCCAAAGGTGGGTGGATCGCATGAAAGCCAGTCGCATCCTATCTCGTGAAATGTCTTGGCTACCGATGACAGTAGCCCTCTAACTCAAGATCAAATCATGGATTTGGTTGCCAACAAAGTCAAAACATTGGTAGCCAAAGCCGAAGTGCAAAAAGATATCAGCAGCAGTGGGAGACCATATCCTGCTTAGTATGATCTGGTAGAATTTCCTAGCGGCTATGTCATCCCTAAATTCGGAAGATTCGATGGGACGGGAAATGCGAATCAGCACATCGCCCACTTTAAAGCCTCATGCGGGAATACTGGGGGCAATGATGTGTTTCTCCTCTGCCAGTTCGATAATAGCTTGATCGATGTTGCTTTCGACTGGTACGCAAGCATACCGGATGGCTCCGTCACAACTTTCGTCCAAATGGAGTCTCTATTTCGGCAGAGGTTCATGAGCATCAGCGATAAGATCACCATTGCCGATCTCGTAAGGACCAAGCCAAAGAACAACGAAAGCAGCACGGATTTTATAACCCGATGGCGCAATCTCTCCGTCAAATGTGAACCGCCGATAGAGCAGGACCAATCTGTCAGTCTCCTTGTCGAAAAACTCAACAATTGGATGGCCCTATTACTATGCACCGTAGGTCTCAAAACATTCCAAGAGCTGACTAGGAAAGTTCAGATGCTGGAGCGCTCAAAGCAGGAGTCCTCCTCGGATTCCCAAAATAACATTAGGTCCTGGAGAAACCGAAAGGACGAAAACCGCAAAGGCGGAAACTCCGATGATTATGAATCTTTCAACACTTCGGCTAACCGAAATAAGTTAGGGATGAGCGGGCCTAATGCCAACCAGCCTCGGAAGCCAGTGTTCAGAGAAGGAGGAGAATCTCCACTGAAAAAGAAGCTGGATAAGATCTATTCCTTCAGAAAGGAAAAAATCCGTAAAATATTCAAAGACGCCCTGAGGAACAGTCTACAACTGCCAGAGTCAAAAAGACCGCAGGAAGCGAATATAACCGACGACCCCAAATACTGCCCCTATCACAGAGTGATAGGTCATGCCATTGAGGACTGCTTCGTCTTCAAAGATTGGGTCGAAAAGCAATACAAGGCAGGAGAGATAGAACCGTCCAAAGGCGTGTTAACAAACAGTCAAGCCGCAACAGCCAATTTCATACAAACGGAGACCGAACTTCTTCGTGAAACTGATTCTCTCAGACATCTGTCTTTCTCTGAAAACAATCGACCATCACGTCATTAAACCGGGGATGTAAAAAATGTGTAAATAAAAAAATAATAATAATGAAAAATAAAGCCGAAATGATGGGGCAACTCGCAATAAAAATCAGCGAGTAAAAATAAAAATAATGCCGAAATGATATGGCAACCGCGAATAAAAAGTCGAAATGATAGGGCAATCGCGACCTTCGCGATAAGAAAAGCTAAAATGATAGAGCAATCGCGGCAAAGAAAAAACGGCGAATGATGAGTCACTCCTGGTATCATATTCCACTGCAGCGATGCAGACGCCAACAAACTCTGAATGTCCCAACGGCGAATGGTGAGTCGCTCCCGGTACCATATTCCAGTATAGCGATGCAGACGCCAACCAAATTCCAAATCTCAAAACGACGAATGATGAGTCGCTCCTGGTACCATATTCCAGTGTAGCGATGCAGACGCCAAACAAATTCCAAATCTCATACCCCAATGGAAAATGATGAGTCGTTCCTGGTGCCATATTCCAGTGCAGTGATGAAGACGCCAACAAAATCCCGAAATTTTTCCGACCCTACGGTCTGGATCATACATCCTGCAAAACCGTATACAATCCACGGGCGTAAAACGATCCCAATCTCTTCCAAGTCCTACTGGCGAGACCACATTTAAAGTCCCACCGGTGATGAAGATTCAAAAAAAAAGGGTATGTCCACAAGCAAAAAGGGCATGGATGAAAAGCTGAAAGGGCTCTGTGAGTAAAAACAGCAGGACTGCCGGCGAGTTTGTGAAAACCCGAAAGGGCGCAAACTCATGAAAAAGAGAAGAAATGCACTCGCAAAGTCCTCTCGACCTTATGAGGAGAAAATTCCCGTGTGAGATCCTTACGACTCACAAAAGAGCAACACACTTAGGAGTCCCCACGACTCCTAAGGAGAAAATACACTTACGGGATCCTTACGACCCATAGGGAGAAAATGCTTAGTGAGACCCTTACGGCTCACGAAATTGAAAAGTCTTAGGTGATAGGGACCTAAAACCTATCTTCTAAGCCATCGCTGCCTAATAAGCAAACGCAAATGATGATTCGCTCCTGGTACCATATTCCAGTGTAGCGATACTGATGCCAAACAAAAACCAAAATCCCTAAATCCACTCATGGCAAATGATGATTCGCTTCTGGTACCATATTCTAGTATAGCGATGCTGATGTCAACCTAAATCAAATCAAACTAACAACCTCTGCGGCGGAATCATGCTTCATCTCAGAATGTACCACGTGTCGAAATCATGCTTCGCCTTGGAGTATCCACCTGCCCTGTCGGAATTATGCTTCGCCTGGGAATCATCCTATACATCAAAACCAGTGACACTCCGTGCCGGGGACAAGTCAACCAGCGACCTACTCGTCAGAATTATGCTCCGCCTTGGAATCAAGTCAACCAGCGACCTCCTCGTCGGAATTAAGCTCCCCCTCGGAATCAAGTTAACCAGCAAGCTCTGCGTCAGATTCATGCTTCGTCTCAGAGTGTACCCCGTGTCGAGATCATGCTTCGCCTCGGTGTACCTGTCTTCCCTGTAGAAATTATGTTTCGTCTCGGAATCAAGTCAGCCAACAAGCTCTCCGCCGGAATCATGCTTCGTCTCAGAATGTACCCCGTGTCGAAATCAAGCTTCGCCTCGGAGTATCCGTTTTCCTTATCGGAATTATGCTTCGCCTGGGAATCAATCTCTATATCAAAATTATGCTTCAGTCAGAATGTCTGCCGCTCTTCGAAATGATGCTCCGATCCCTGGAATGATGCTCCGATCTTCGGAATGATGCTCCGATCCCTGGAATCATGCTCTGCTCTTCGGAATCATGCTCTGATCCCTGGAATCATGCTCCACTCTTCAGAATGATGCTCCAAACCCTGGAATCATGCTCCACCCTTCGGAATGATGTTCTGATCCCTGGAATCATGCTCCGCCCTTCGGAATGATGCTCCGATCTCTGGAATCATGCTCCGCCCTTCGGAATGATGCTCCAATCCCTGGAATCATGCTCCGCTCTTCGGAATGATACTCTGATCTTCAGAATGATGCTCCAATCGCTGGAATCATGCTCCGCTCTACGGAATGATGCTCCGATCCCTGGAATCATGCTCCACCCTTCGGAATGATGCTCCGGTCCCTGGAATCATGCTCCGCCCTTCGCAATGATGCTCCAATCCCTGGAATCATGCTCCGCTCTTCGGAATGATGCTCCGATCCCTGGAATCATGCTCCGCTCTTCGGAATGATGCTCCGATCCCTGGCTCCGCCCTTCGGAATGATGCTCCGATCCCTGGAATCATGCTCCGCTCTTCGGAATTGTGCTCCGATCCCGGAATTATGCTCCGCAAATCGGAATGATGATCCAATCCTCGGGAATCATGCTCCCTGAGGGATGCTCCGCCCCCGGAATGATGTTCCACCTCGAAGTCCGCCTTCAAGATCCATCAATTTCATACACACAACTCATATGCGTGGTGTGCATTCATTGATGGGGGCACTTTATTGGGGTCAAAATTTGCACCCTGGTTGACCGAGTCAAAGTCAAGGTCAACCCCAAGCCAAGTGAGCCCAAGCCCAGATCAAGTGGGCCCATGCCCGGGTCGAGTCCGAACATGAAGCGGGCGACCCTCCTCCATGCCAAAATAAAAATCATGTAATAAATAATTTTGATGTAATTTTTTATGCATACATGTAAGCAAAATGGGCATAAAGCCAAATTTTTGTAAAGCCCATGGCTTATGTGCAAAAAGAAATAGCACATGAGGCGTGAGATGGGCAAAATGCCATTTTTGTAAAGCCCAAGGGGCTATATGTAAAGTGTATAGCCTATAAAGGCAAAGATAATGAAAACATCTCAACAACTTTTTCTCTCTCCCAAAAAGAATCAGGATCTGTGATCTTCTCCTTCCTCAAGGTTTTAAAAACCTTCTTCTTTCTTTTGAATTAAATCAAGAGTTTTACTCTTCCTTTTCCAAACTAAATAGTTTTTCACCGCAAAACCCACAAAGGGGAGATTGGATCTTCCATCAGATCTTAAAAAGGAGAGATTTTTAAAATCACCCCCCTTTTCATCCAAGATCTGCCCAACCGAGGGGAAGAAGAAGGAGACCCATCTCCCAAAAATCCCATTTTGGGAAGATCCAGAGCTCAAGGGGGAAGCCCCTTTCATCATCTCCAAAAACATCTTAGGAGTTTAACTCCACTCTAAATTCTCTTTCGGAAGTTTAAATCCTATTTCTGGAGCTAAAAGCCTCTTTTTCTCGCTGGTGCCCAAGCGCCCGAGCGCTCAGCGCCCACGTGCCGGGCGCATGAAGCGCTCGAGCGCCCAGCGTCCACGTGCCGGGCGCATGAAGCGCTCGAGCGCCCAGCGCCTACGTGCCGGGCGCGTGATGCACCAGCGCTCAAGCGTCCAGCGCCCACATGTCGGGCATATGATGCGCTAGCGCTCGAGCTCCCAGTGCTCACATGCTGAGCACGTGATACGCTAGCGCCTAAGCGCCCAGTGCTCGCGTGCTAGGTATGTGAGGTGCTGGCCCCACGCGTCTTTTGGGCGCTTTTCCCCTTTTTATATGCACGCGCGCACACACACACACACACACATATATATGTATACACACACACTCCACAACACTGTCCCTCTCTTAAAAAAATTTCTAATGGGGCGCTGCTCTGCACCCCGTAAAGGGGTTGCTCGCCCCCTTGGCCCCCAGCCCGCTATCCGGATAGCGGGACCCCTGTAAAAACTCTGCGGGGCTCCCAATATATCCAAAACCCCTTCAAAACACAACACTGCACATTGAGTTCGCATGACCAGTTTAACCCGTTAATCGGAGGTTCTCTCGCTCCAAAGGCGAGGGGTAATTAACGGCAGCTTAGTCGGCGGCTGCCGGAGATTCGGATCCCCATAATTAATAAACCCCAGCCTACCCTAGGCAGAGGGAATTTGTAATGCGCCTGACAAGTGCGCGCGTATTCCCATCTCAATGGGGTGACGAAAAACACCCTACACCATTCACACATGGCAGTTATAGACATGTGAGAAAGATGAATATGATTTTCCTATTCATATGTCAAAAGACATAATTTCTTGTGTCTTAAGAGTAGGGTTTTTCTATTCCACAGATACTCTGAAAACTTGTTTTCATATCTTAGAGATGCATATGATTTCTCTATTCACATATGTTTTATATAGAAGGACACGGCGGTTTGATCCATATCCTGTAAGAAATAGTTTATCTATTTTTGTCAAATATGCAGGGAATATGATGGCCTATTCCAAAATATGCAGAACATGGGTTGGCCCATGTTCTTGGTTTTGTTCATATTGGTTAAGAACACATTTGTGTTCTAAGTCTTCTTCTTCCATGTGAAGAGACATGGTTATGGCTTTCAAGCACTTTTATTTAAGAGCTGGAAACTTGAACAAGTTTTGTCACGCCCCGCTTCGCAGTGTACATGTTCTCCACCGAAACACAGAGATGTGACCGCGTAGGTTCATCTTGCCTGAATTTGGGGGTAGATGCTAATTGATGCTATCTGTCTACCTCTCCGAAGATGCCAAATTGATTTATGACACCATGTATCGAAGGTTTAGACGGATGCGGCCGATGTAGTAGACTTCGTCAAATTCCCCCTCGTTTGAGGGGTTTTTGATTGTGGGGACGCTCTTCCCTGCAGGCGCAAGCCCCTGCAGTTAATTACGCTACCGCATCGCGGTAACAACTTTCTCCTTCTCCAGATGGTCACTTCGTGTCGTGGGTGTTTGTTTTGTTTGTGGTTGCCCGTGGATTGTATACGGAGACTAATTTATGGTGTCGCCCGTAGGGCGTGGATTAGTCTAAATCCGTATTTTCTTAGATTTGGGATTGGGGTTTGGGTTTAAGGATACGTTAGACTCATTTAAGACTAAGATCAACTTAAAAGTTAGTTAAGGATACGTTAGTCTAATGTTTAGACTAAGATCAACTTAACGGGATCGTTTAGATCCAACAAAAGAGTATTTAGACTCTATTGTTTAGTTTAGGGACATTGCGGTCGATTAGTTTAAGGACATTACGGTCCAATATTAGTTTAAGGACATCTCGGTCCAGGTTAAGGACATCATAGTCCGTGAGTTTAAAGACCTCACAGTCAAGGTTAAGGATATCATAGTCTATGAGTTTAAAGACCTCACAGTCAAGGTTAAGGACATCATAGTCCGTGAGTTTAAAGACCTCACAGTCAAGGTTAAGGACATCATAGTCCATGGGCTTAAGGACCCCACAGTCCATGAAATGTATGGTTGTCGGGACCCGTCACCTCTATGAAGACGTTGAAGGATTACAACGACAAATATCAAAGGAGTGAAGAGTTGTTCCCTCGAACCAAAGTGGATTTAGGGATCTGTAGTCCAATTTGGAACTAAGATTAATTTATTAGATTATGAGCACATTGGCTTAGTTAAATCTGAATTGAGGACTTATGGCCAGTTTGGGCTAAGTCCAATTAGATTAGAAATATTGGCTCTTTGTTGGACCATTAAATATTTGTCTGGGTTCAAGCCCACATTATTTAGCAATGCTAAACCAAAGTTCGAGGGCTCTGATACATTTTTGTCTTTGACTAAGCATTAAACATTGTGGTCTGAGTTTTACTCAACTTTGAGATTTATTCAAAGGGGAGGTTTTTTCCTTTGGAAACTTAGCCAATTTGGCTAAGATTGGCTTTAAAATAGTGTTAAACACTAGAGGACAACAGTGTTAAACACTGGAGACAAAATACTCAAAATAGCGTTAAACACTAGAAATGAAGGGATCACGTGGGGGCACATGAGGGCACCCAGAGGTGGGGCCAGATCTCCTTTACTTTGTTGTCAGAACTACAAATAAGTGTTAAACACTTTTAGTTTTCATAGCCATCACGTGTGGGCACGTGATTGGTACTCATGCCCTGATTTATTAGAATGTTTATTAGGGGTCACGTGAGGACACGTGAGAGCGCCCAAAGCCAACATTGTCTTTGCTTTTGTTTTCTTTATTTTGGAAGTCACGTGGGAGCTCGTGAGGCATTGCCTCAGGGCTAATTCCTTTTAATTTTGGAGGATCTTTTCAGGGGTCACGTAGGGACACGTGACCTTAGTTCTTTACGTGCATGGAGATCTTTCAAGTCTCTTTATTTTTAAGAATTAAATTCTCTGTAGGGTTAAACCCTAATTTCGTTTTTAAAGGAATTAAATTCCTATGCATGTGGAAGAATTAAATTCTTATGTAGGGTTAAACCCTAGTTTTGTCTTGGAGGAATTAAATTCCTATGAATTGGGAGAATTGAATTCTCAAGCAGGGTTGAACCCTAATTTTATCTTGGAGGAATTAAATTCCTGTGAAATTGGGAGAATTAAATTCTCATATAGGGTTAAACCCTAGTTTTATCTTGGAGGAATTAAATTCCTATGAAATTGGGAGAATTAAATTCTCTAAACTCAATTCTCCCTCTAAGTTTTGGATCTGAATGGCAGAATCTCCCCGATGAGAATTAAATTCTTAACCTGTGGGGAGATTTGCTTCTGCAGATCTTCAACCAGAGGAAGAACTAAGTTCTTTTGTAGAAGAGTTAAACTCTTAGATTGAGAATTAAATTCTTTTTTTTTTGTTTTATGAAGTTTTGATCCTTTTCCCCTTTCTCACCTAGGGTTTCTTTTCTTCAGAATTAAATTCTCCTTTCTTTTCTCTCTGCTATTTACCTTCAGAAAATTTCAAGATCTCCAAAAATTCTTTTTTTCTCTTCTTTTCTTGGCTCCTATTTATATGAGAAGGAAAAGAATCAATCTGTTTAGTGAATCTTTCATTGAAAGATTTTGTTTGTTTTTCGTAACTAATATGATCTTTTAGATCGCTCAGTGAATTTTATTCACCATTGGATTTTTAATCCAGAAGATATTCTGTTTGTTATTTTTGGTAAAATTTAGGGAGATCTTTCCTTGTATGCAATCTTTCCATAAACTGGTGATTTTTAATCCAACGGTGCTCCACTTTACATAGCATAATCCTTTTTGTTTGGAGAGATTTAAAGAAATACTTTCCCAGTTAGGGTCTTTGATTTCCCTTAATTAGAATTTTAATTCTATTAACTCATTAAGGCTTTTAAAGCCCGTCACGTGTTGTCACGTGATCCCAACGTTTGACCATTCAAATAGAATTCAATTCTATCAATTAAAGAGCTGGGGGACCTGTCACGTGTTGGCATGTGACCCTCTTTCATTCAGAATTTAATTCTCTCTTTTAACTGGGCTAAAAGACTATCACGTGTCAGCATATGACCCTTGGTCATGTGTGACGTGATGCCCCATTGGGGTCTTTCCTTAGCCGTTCTGTTTACACTTTTGTTTGATTTAGAATTTAATTCTATAAAATGGAGATCATAGGAAACTATCACGTGTCAACACATGACCCTTGGTCACATGTGAGCACGCGATACCTCATTGAGGTATTTCCTGATTTTTATCAGGGAACAAATGCCCCCACAGCGTTGTTCTCACGTGTCTGCACGTGAGTGCAACGCTGTCACCTTTGTGACCGTTGGATCTGTCTAGGGAATAGGGGAGATGAAACGTTTCCCATCACATCCTATAAATGCCAGCGTCCCTTCAGAAGCGCCTCCACTTTGCTCATCTTCTTCCTTGCTTACTTTTTCCCTTTGAGAATTTAATTCTCTTTTCTCAGAGCTTAGTTCTCTGCTTTGAAAATTTCCAGAGTTTAACTCTGTTGAAAGATTCCCTTTTTCTCGGGTAATGATCTTGAACGGCTGAAGAACTTTTGCAGAAATCTTCGTTGGATTTTAAATCCATAGCAAGGGTTTTTCCCTTTAACAAGAACCCATTTTTTCTTAAGTTCTTTAAAAAAGAAAACCGCTCAATCTTTAAACAACAGACCTTGTTAGGGTTTCTCTGATCTTCAGGGATCAATGGCGATGCTTGCCTTTTCTGTGGAATTTAATTCCACCTCAAAGAGCTTTGGCTCTGAAACAAATATTTCTGGGAATTTAATTCCCCTGTTCAAAAGGAATTTAATTCCTCTGAAGATCTTAGTTCTTCCCAGAGAACTTCTTAGGGTTTTCTTGCCCTAAGTTGTTTCTTTGCAACAAAAAGAAAAGATTTGCAGTAGGGTTTTCTGGGAATTTAATCCCCTTGCTCTGCTTGATTTTTGCAGAGTCCAAGATGGATTTCTTTTTAGGGAATGTGTAGGGTCATTTGAAAATCCACTATTCATTTATTGAGAATTTTCCTTTTGTTCTCATAGTGATTGCTTTGCCTCATCATTAGTAAGCCGCCATCTTGATTTTGTGGGACCCATGTGTTTTGTAACCAATGGTCCCATAAAATGAGTTCCTTGTTGCTTTCTTCCACTGTATTTTCATATATGCCTTTATAAACACGTGTTAGCTTTGCTTAACAGTTTCCCCTTCTTTTATGTCAGGCGCAAAGACTTCTGTTCCATACTTCCCTTTCACTCGATCGGAGGCTGCTTTTCCTCAGTCACCATCTGACGAGGAAGTGATGGCGATGATCAGGGCTCATGACCGAGTCGCACCAACTTGCTGTTATGGGGGACCTGATACGGTCACATCATCCACGGTCGCCGCAGTTTTTTTTGCGAGATACCAACGGAGCCTACCCGTCTGTTTCTGCTAATGGATCCTCCACGGACTGCCTTTGCTGTGGAGATGCCGAATTGGACCCCTATGGGATGGCTTGAGCCTTCAACGACTGGTATTCCGAACCATCCGGTGCCGGCTATAGATATTTTGGGGCGCCGCATTTGCCAGGGCGAAGCCCAGCCATGGGGACAGATTTACAAGATAGGGCTTCCCCTCGACATCCCACGGGCTACCTTCTCTGGGCTCGTTACATCCTATCCTCCCATCGCGCGCGACTGCAGAGGGCTGGAGTTTATCATGCAATATATACATCCCTTCTCCACTACCAATCTCCCCATGTCTGGTGGGTTAAGGCCTTCTTGAACCAATGGAATCTTTCCACCAACACCTTCCTTCTAGGGGACCGCGAAGTTTCAATTTCTCTGGAAGAAATTCGCGAGATCTTAGGGCTGCCGGTCAGGGGGACACTTTATGAAGAATTGCTGCCTCCCGATGAGTATGTCTTCGAAACCGCGCCTGCAATGCTTGAAGGACTATTTACCGAGAACGCCGTCCGCCACAAGCGCCCGAGTTTGATCAAGACCCTGAGTATTTTTGACAAACTGTTCACGGAGTCAGAGGAGCAGGGCGTCACTTTTAAAAGTTTTATCTCTTGTTTCTTTCGCGAGGATGTCCTATCAAAGACGGCTCTGAAGTTCGCTAACATTAACGACCCCTTTGGGTTTGGTTTAAACAGGCGATCGACTAAAGAAGAGGACTTGCCGCAGTATTACATTCCCATCATGTCGGCGGTATCTTTCGAGTCGATTGCAGCTCCTGGTATGGATGAGGAGACTTTCTTTGTGGGCTTCATCAGCGTTTGGCTTAGCCGGTTCGTCATTCCCATGCATCGCCGTTTCATGAGAGCCTTGGTTATTTACCCTGCTCATCACATTGCTGAGGGAACGCGACTAGCTGTGGGCATTCCAGAGCTAGCGCATCTATATCATGGGTTAGGCGCCGCGGCTAATACCTCAACTCCAGGTGTAGATGTAGTAAATTTCTCTCTTCATTACTTCACATCCTGGATTGAGATGCACGTGTTGGGGGCCTTTGCTGCCCACCAAAGACCCAAATTTTATGACGCCTACAATTTTCCGCGACTCATGCGGATGGTGGACGCTTCTGCTCCTGACCCGACTCAGTTTGGGGCTATTCATGTGCTGATCGCTCCCTATGCTAATACGGGCGGAAAGGTATTCATCGATCGAGCCCTATCTGCTCCCTCAGGACCGATTCAACAGCTCCACGACTTGTCGAAAGAGGGGTACCTTCTCTGAAGCCCAGGGAAGCCATGCAACTGTACGCGATCAGACCAGGTTATCTGGTATTTCGTCATAACAGTGCAGCCCTCTTTATGCGGTACAACCCACACCATTTTGCCCGGCAACTTGGATATGATCAGGGCGTCCCCTTCGAAGCATTTACAGTGGCGCCTAGCCCATCGCCTGAAACTGTTCGTGACGCCGCTCATCACTTTATGCGGCTGAACACTGGTTCTTGCTTCATGATCCCTGAAGCTGATCATATTCCTCGATGTGTGGGGTCTTTCACAGGCTGGTACCTCCACCGGGTCAGTCTAATTATTGCCGAGGAGAAGAGGGTGCTTCTTGGATACAGCGCTCCTATTCCGATTCAAGCCACAGGAGTTCCGCCGCAACCGCGTGCAACGGTTCGCCCTCCCTTAAGGGATACCAGTGTCGTGCTTATTCCGGGGGTGGCGGAAGTAGACTTAACTTCCACAGCTGGTATGTCACTGCGTACTCGGGCTCAATCAAGGGCTAATAGGGCACCGGTAGCAATATCATCGTCCGCGGCATCAACAATGGCCGTGTCGTCCTCGGTAGCACCGCCAAGCGAGGACATTGAAGGTGAAGTGGGTCAGCGCCGTACCAAAGCTCCACGAGGGAGGAAACGATCGTCTTCGGCGGTTAGTTCTGGGTCCAAAAGGCGGAGGAAGACGGTCGCCAATCTGCTTGACTCTTTAATAGAGTCCGAGCCTATTCTTCAGGATGAACCACTAGCTATGCAAGAATCGGACGGTGTCCTACTTTTCCCGAGTTCATCTGCCGAGGAAGCCGCACAATTGGCTGAGGCTATAAGACATTCGCAAAACGAATCCGAGAATGTAAAGATCCCGAAGAAGCCTTACCCTGCCGTCATCTTTTACGAAGACCCTCCGTGGATACAGCGGCGATTCATAAGCCCTTTGGAAGAATGGGACGAAAGGGCCCTTAAACGGGCTGTTTCGGCCGACGCCGAGGACGCGCTTTCATTGTGGACCGGTGGCTATGAGTCTACCCTCGGACCTCGGCGAGCACATCTCCTCAGGACGGAGTGTCGGCTTGAACAAGCCATACTAGAAGCTCCCTTGTGCATTGGTATGTTCATGTATCTCTTTGTAATATTTTGTATTGCTTGCATACATATATATGTATCCTTATCCTCGTACAAACTTTGCAGGGACTTCGGCGGCGGCGGAGGCTCTGAGTCGTGCTTTGACCGTAGATTCTGCTGATATCCCCAGTGAAACACCAATCAATGTAGAGGGGGTCGATGCAACTGTTGTTCTTGCGATAGAGTCTCCTTTGGTGGTTCCCGCTTCCAAAGTACTTGCTCCCTCGGGGGAGGCATCTTTGTCGGTCACCGCTCTAATGGATCTTCCTGAGGGCGACCTGGAGACTAGGGCACAGGTAGTCGAGGCTACTGTTCTTCTGCTGGAGCCTGCAGTGGCAGCCGCTGCTCCTCGCTTCGAAGTCGCTACATTGGTCCACGTCCCCGATGTTATGCCTGAGGTCACGGAGGAGGCCGCTGAAGCTGCTATCCCTCCAGCTCAAAATGGGAGGAGCATCGAAGGTAGCCTTCTATATTTTACATTTATAATCTCTCCATTATCTGAATCCTTCTGTCTTTTCAGAATTGCGCGGATTGGCGGCATCTATTGCTGATTTGTCTCCCAGGCAGTCCTTTCAGCGCCTGTTAGAGATGGCTGCTCCGCAGGCAATATCTCCTCAACGCATCGTCCTCTCTTCCGGGCAAGGTTAGTGTTGTTTTACCCTCTTTTCACAGCATTATCACTATTTCATAAAATGACATTGATGTCTTTTACAGTTCTGGAGGCCGACGACGAGGTTGAGATTCTTGACGGGCCTGGGGAGCCTTCAGATCCCTCTTGCATGACTGTGGGTAAGTAAAGTCTGAACGTCATTCCATTTGTTCTTTGCTTACAAGTCTCGCTGACTGTTTATAAATCTGAACAGCTCTGTCGGTTCTCACTACGCCGGAGTCTCACATCGCCATGCCACCCGGCCCCTATGCTCTACGTGCCTCGGAACGGATTGCAAAGCTAAGCCTTCACTCCTTATCCGCTCTGATTGAAAACCTTCGCGCTGGCAGTCTGATCACGGCCGAAGCGTTTTCCGTCGAAGCTAACGGCTCTCTTCCCTTTCTTGCCACCTATCATAGTGAAACATTGGTGCAAGTCTCGGTTGAATTTTGTCGGCAGGTGGAGGCTTGCTTGTATGTCCTTGAATGTATACGCCTTCCTTCGGAGGTTGTGGCCGCGAAGGCGAGTTTACAGGGGTTGATCAAGCGGTGTGCTGCGAACATGATATCATGTGAGAAAAGGCTCGGCCGCAAGTTTTCGGAGAGGGGGCTGGCTTCCAAAGCGCTGAAGGAGCTTCAAGCCAACCTTACGGCCAAGGCCACTAAAGCATATGAACTTTGGCGAGTGCTTCAAGAGGCCATCAAGGAGGTGGTAGCCATTGATAAGGCCGCCGTGTTCACTCGTGAAATGGTCGAAGCCCATAAGGTCACTGGAAAAGAGCTTGAAGGCCGGCTTGCCTCATACCAGGCCCAACAGGCTCAAGCGGAGGCCCGTCTTTTGACGATACTGAATCATGAAGGAGAGGCCCAGCGAAAAAGGGATGAACTGGCAAATCTACTAAATCGCCCGCCGACTTGAAGAATTGCATATACACATTTTTTCGTCTTCTTTTGTACATACTCCTGAATGAGAGTATATATTTTTTTTCTTTCATGAATTGTACTTTGTATTCATTTTGATTCATGAATAAAAGATATTTTTTTTTACGATGGTGTGTCCCTTTTTATTAAATGTATTCTGTGGATAGTCTATCTCAATTCTTTGCAGGACAACGATGGCTTAGGATTCAGGGTTAAGATCTGCCTCCTAAGACTTTTCAACTTTATGAGCCGTGAGGGTCCCATAAAGAATTTTCTCCCTACGGGTCGAGAGGATCCCGTAGGTGTAATTTCTTCTTAAGAATCGTGAGGATTCCTAAGTGTGTTTTCTCTTGCAAGTCGTAAGGATCTCACAAGAGAGTTTGCTCCCTTACAAGTCGTGAGGACCCGCAAGTGATGGGTGAGGTTACCCTTATCCGCATTTCACGGAATCAGGAGTTGCTCTGGATGCTTCCCACAGGGTCATTGCCGTGTTCTGCGAGGACCAGGCTCCGTTCTGGATGCTTCACACGGGGTCATTTCCGTGCTCTGCGAGGACCGGGATCCTCTCTGGGCGTTTCCCATGGGGTCAGGATTGACATAAGCCGTGTTCCACATGACCAAGAATTTTACTCTGGATGTTTCCCATGGGGTCATTGCCGTGTTCTGCGAGGACCAGGCTCCGCTCTGGATGCTTCACACGGGGTCATTGTCGTACTCTGCGAGGACCAGGATCCGCTCTGGACGTTTCCCACGGGGTCAGGATTGACATAAGCCGCGTTCCATATGACCAGGAATTTTGCTCTGGATGATTCCCACAGGGTCATTGCCGTGTTCTGCGAGGACCAGGCTCCGCTCTGGATGCTTCACACGGGGTCATTGCCGTGCTCTGCGAGGACCAGGATCCACTCTGGACATTTCCCACGGGGTCAGGATTTATATAAGCTGCGTTCCAGGTGACCAGGAATTTTGCTCTGGATTCTTCCCACGGGGTCATTGCCGTGTTTTGCGAGGACCGGGCTCATCTCTGGATGCTTCACACGGGGTCATTGCCGTGCTCTGCGAGGACCAGAATCCGCTCTGGACGTTTCCCACGGGGTCAGGATTGACATAAGCCGCGTTCTACGTGACCAGGAATTTTGCTCCGGATGCTTCCCACGGGGTCATTGCCGTATTCTGCGAGGACCAGGCTCCGCTCTGGATGCTTCACACGGGGTCATTGCCGTGCTCTGCGAGGACCAGGATCCGCTCTGGACTTTTCCCACGGGGTCAGGATTAACATAAGCCGCGTTCTACGTGACTAGGAATTTTGCTCTGGATGCTTCCCATAGGGTCATTGCCATGCTCTGCGAGGACCAGGCTCCGCTCTGGATGCTTCACATGGGGTCATTGCCGTGCTATGCGAGGACCAGGATCCGCTCTGGACGTTTCCTACGGGGTTAGGATTGACATAAGCCGCGTTCCACATGACCAGGAATTTTGCTCTGGATTCTTCCCACGGGGTCATTGTCGTGTTCTGCGAGGACTAGGCTCCGCTCTGGATGCTTCACACGGGGTCATTGCCGTGCTCTGTGAGGATCAGGATCCGCTCTGGACGTTTCCCACGGGGTCAGGATTGACATAAGCCGCGTTCTACGTGACCAGGAATTTTGCTCTGGACGCTTCCCACGGGGTCATTGCCGTATTCTACGAGGACCAGGCTCCGCTCTGGATGCTTCACATAGGGTCATTGCCGTGCTCTGCGAGGACTAGGATCCACTTTGGACGTTTCCCTCAGGGTTAGGATTGACATAAGCCGCGTTCCACGTGACTAAGAATTTTGCTCTGGATGCTTCCCACGGTGTCATTGCCGTGTTCTGCGAGGACCAGGCTCCGCTCTGGATTCTTCACACGGGGTCATTGCCGTGCTCTGCGAGGACCAGGATCCGCTCTGGACGTTTTCCATGGGGTCAGGATTGACATAAGCCGCGTTCCACGTGACTAAGAATTTTGCTCTGGATGCTTCCCACCTGGGTCATTGCCGTGTTCTGCGAGGACCAGGCTCCGCTCTGGATGTTTCACACGGGGTCATGATTGACATAGGCCGCGTTCCACGTAACCAGAAAGGGTTGACTTTATCCGCATTTCACGGAGTCAAGGTTTGACTCTCGGTCATCTTTGTGTTAGTTATGTGTATGCCCTAGAGGCCATTACTGTACATAGGATGTATATTGTAGTGGATGCTTGGACATATATAGGGAGGACTTTCTTGCTCGACATGATAGTATGCTATCTGGTTACTCTTTACCTTAACGTGTACACTAATTGTCTCTCTGTTACATGTTGGTAAAGCCCTTAGGATGTGTACTTGACTACCTGGACTATGATGTGGATCATACTAGTGGGGACATGGTAATCCATAAGTACATCCTTCAAGGTCCCTAGTCGTGGGTGTATCGAGACGGGGCATCGATATACCAGAGTAGACTAGCGTATACCTTCTCGACTCATACAGATAGGCGATGGATGATCCCATATCCATTGGTGTTTGACATCAGAGATGATATACGGGTGCTCAGTAGAGACCGGGTACACTAGACGGACTCGCCGAGAACTCCCAGATGGTATTATACCTTAAGTCAGATGGCAGTTCTCTGGTGACACTGGTACAAGTTAGTCTGTAGACCCGAGATCGTCATAGAGTCTTGTGTGATTCCCACTGTGCTTTGATTTCCACCTTACCACGTCCAAGTAGGCGTGCAAAACGGTGGTTTTTGGGTACAGTCCCGAATTACATGGAGGCAATGAGCGATAGGAGGGGATTCGTATCTCCCGGTATAGGGAGTTGATGTTGCGCTGTGTTCAATTGGCTATAACCGGAAATCCCTGGCCAGGGTTGCTGAGAATTACTGGTAAGTGTTATCTGTAGTATCTCGAACTGTTATAGACCTCATATCGACACGACTTATCAAGCTATTGGGGTCTGACGTTTACCACCCCTAGGCGAGATATGCGACATATCAGACGATCAGACCGGACTGTACGGTAAGTGTTACTGGTTGGATTCACAGGAGTGTGAGTGGGCTTGCTCGTCGATCTTCTGATCGCTCAATACCCGGGTGGCCGTTACGTTTAGCAGACCGCTTGCGGCTTGTGGGTGATTGATATGATCATCACCTGCTGCCGGCGTATTGACGAGTCTTTAGAGTCCTACACAGAGGTTTTCTGGCTCAAGCGAAACGAAATAGGAGCGCATATGAGATATGTGCGGGACCGAGAATTATACCAGTATGTGATACTGTATTCTATTCTCGCGATTAGTATCATTAGTCGGTTATATGTGATATATCCGGGTTACCGAATCAAGTGTTGATTCGATATATTGATACACTTGATATTAGCCGGTTATATGCGATATGACCAGATCGTTAAATCAAGTGTTGATTTAATGATTTAATGTATAATTATATATTTGATATATTACTTTACATTAACTAGTATTAGTTCACTTAAGATGGATTTTCTCACTTGAATGTGCACATTGTATATATGATATAGTTTTGTGCACTAGTTTGTATCATGTTTGATGATACATAAAAACTTGGGTGTATGTTTGATTTAAACCTTGGTTAAGTAAATGGTTAGGGTTTTAATTTATTTATTCATTTATTTATCTATTTCATTTTGGCTAGAAATTAAATGGTTGCTACTTTTGTTTTACATTGAAGCTTCATGAAGCTTTGAAAAAGTCTACCATCTTTGTTTCATGCTAAACCTAACCATTCACCTAACCTTAGTTTATTCTCTACACTTAACCATGCTTGCTAATATGATAAGAATGAATTTATTTTCTTTTTGGATAATTCTTATCATATATTATCTTCTTCTTCTTCAAGAAGAAAGAAGCTTGCTAGCTTCAATGGTGATTTAAGAAAAAGAGTGAGAAATCCAATTCTAAAGTGAACCCACTTCCTATTTCTTCATCCTCTACCACTTGCCAAGTAGTATAGGGTGTTTTCTTCACAAGTTTCATGACTTGGTGAAGTTGGAGCTTGATCTTGAGTTGCCTCGACGTTGATCATCTTCGGCATCGAAGTCGACGACCTAGCCCGCCCATTTCTCCGATGAAGCCGACGCTAGAGCCCGGGATCCGATGATCGCAGCGAGGAGACGTCATCACGGAGCTATGGAGGTGGAGGACCGGATCTACAAAGGCTGTATTTCCGTTCACTTCTTAGTAAAGTTGTTTACTTGTTCGGTTTTCGCCCTAAACTCTAGTTAACGATCTAGTTAGGGTTTCTCGGCACCGGAAATTTTTGAAATTGGCATGGTTGATGCCTTATGAGACTTCATTAGTGTGCCTAGGAACCCTACAGTGGTATCAGAGCCTACCTAGAGCCTTAGGCGATGCGTTAACGAAGTTAAAACCCCGATCGAACCCAAATACGACAAGATACACCCCTCTTTGGTCATTTTTTAAAATCTGGGAATTTTCCAAATTAAAAATGCTTAAAAACTTCAGCAGGGTTTTATAAGAATTACCATGAAAAACGGGCCCCTAAGTCCTCTATATGGCCGCGGAACCGCGGCAATAACCCTCCTTTGGCGGCGGTTCCGCGGCAGTGTAATGGAATTGGCGACGGATTTTTCCACAGTAATTCATACCTCTGTTTTTTCTATTTTCTGGGCATTTTTAACACTGACTCAAGAGTTGAGTATTTTGGGGTTTATTTTGTAGTCATTGTTTCGATCGGAATTTTTAATTCGTTGGGTTTTCCAGATATTTAGAATATGTTAAAAAGTTCGACCGGATATAAATACCCAATTTTTCCCCTGTTGGGAAATTTCCAAGTGTTGGATTTTTTCGTGGTTTGAAGACATTCTAAGTAGTGAAAGTAACTCGATGGACCCTCTAGAAGACAACAAACCTTAACTCGATTATGTGACCGTCTTGAACTGCCCTTTGAACATTAGGGTTTGGGGCAGTACGGCGTGCCACATGTGAGGCGTTGGCTTGACCCTTCTACGGCTGGACCGTTGGTACTGAGGCATGAAGTGAATGTTTTTAAACTTGTTTCATGTGTTGAGCTGTTTCGGGAAAACTTGGGTGTTCGATTGTTCGATCGGAAAGTTTAACATTTTCTGTTTATCTGGAATGTGATACAATAATTGGAATTCACAAGTAGTTATGTGATAACTGAATGAATGTTATAAACATAGCACTTTAGTCTCACTTGATCGGTTTCCACGGAATTTTGATGTGATCAAAAGTCCATCGCAATCACGTAGCGTACGCGGATACTCGCCGGGTAAACTTAATAGATAGCCACGCCCCATAGCCCCGACCAAGTGACTGTAGGAGAACCTCGTCGCCGAAAGCATCCGTTTGGGTGCTCGCGACAGCGGTGTTCCGCCTTGGTTCACTTCGTCGACGGTATCGGGGATGCGGCCGTCTACTGAAGTTTACGACGAGCATTCGATCAGGATGTCGGGAATCCTGTTGAATTGCCCGACTTGATATTGAAAAGAGTTTTCGATAATGAGACTAAAATGCGGGGTTTATAATTGTTAGGCATGCGATGTCTAAAGAATTCATTTGATTAGGCATGCGATGTCTAAAGAGGTTGCGGATTCCAACTGTTGTAGTTTTACACTTTCTTTTCTGTGACCGTAAGTGTAATATGTGATATCGCCGGTTTCGTTGCTATATGTCAACGACAATTGGGATACGCATGTTTACTTACGTTGATGACATGTGATGTTATGTGTTGCTGAATATGTTATATTGGATCGTCGTGTTTGAATAGCCGGGGTTTTTTTTATGTGAGATGAGTGTTTTTCATTTTCATTCATATAAAAACTTGTATGTAATATTCTTTTATTGGGGCACTTCCAGGTTGCGGAAGTTGTCACTGTTGATGTATATTATTTACTTTTCCGCACTAGGATAGACCCAAGGAGGAGGGCACAAGTAACCGGGTTCTGGAGTCCAGTGGGAGACCAACTCGAGGAGTCGAGTCCGGGTCTCCTAACTATAGAATTGGTAGGGTAGCTTGCCGCTCTCGTAGAGGTCTTGGGGTGTGGGTTTGGCTATTCATCGCGACCGTGGAATCCGTGTTTTATACTGGCTCGTATTGAAAACACGGACGTCCTAGTATATCCAATGTTTCATATGTTTCTTCTGCTGTGATGTCTGTGATGTGATCATGTGATGTTCTGTGATAGATACTGTATATAGTATATATGATATATTATATAGGCGTTACTTATGTTTTACACCTGCGCTAGCCCTGCCCCACTCTGCCGTTAGTTACCTAACCTAACGGTACACGAGGGGACATCGAGGCGAATGCGCATGGCATAAGTGTACGTCATATTTATCTGTGATGTTTAGGTACTTAAATGATGGGACTTCATTAATATGATTAATGAAAGAAAAAGAAACCTAAATATGTTGTGGAATCGAATTTCAAAATAAAACAGGTAGCTACAGTTCTTGCTTTGCATCGCGGTGTTCCTTGTAGAACATCCTGCACCTTATTCGATAAGAAAAGGACCGAGATCCCTTCACCGGGAGTGACTCCTTTAGCAATAAATGGCAGATGCTACAACTCTCGGTTTGTCTTTTGATTGCTTGTATAGTTTCTGCTTTGCACGGTGATATATATGATATATCCCGCACCTCATTCGACGAGGAAAGGACTGACGATCCCTTCACCGGGAGTGACTCCTTTAGCAAAACTAGAAAAGCCTAAAAAACACTCCATTTCAAAATTCATTCGATCCTACAACGATATCAAGTTCATTACGCAATAGGTTTTCAGAAAAACCTATCGTAGCCCTCCGTCATTTCAGATAAGTCCTGCTTAGTATTCGTGCTGCGTTTGTTGACCTTGTCAAGGCGCAGTGTGCGGTAGCTAACCAGTATTTATCTTCTTATGCATATGATGCAGATTGGGTTAGGGTAGTCGTGCGGCCTTTTTGACCTTGTCAAGGGTCGTGCGGGTGGGTTTGATTCAATCAAGAAATGACGGGTTGAACTTGACTTACGGTTTATGCTTTGTTGACCTTGTCAAGTTCATAGATCGTTTGGGGCAAAATATTATCGGGAATTTCAAGTGTTGAAATTTGCAATGAGATTGCATACCTTCTATGAAATAGTTGGATCCCGATACCCGCTGCGAGTAAGAGTTACTCCTGGGAGAGTTTTACACATTACAATTAGCCGATCAAGTAGGTGTCTAGAAAGGTGTCAACGGGGTTATGCCTCTGGGAAAACGAGGTTTACATTAATTAGGTTCGTGTGAAAGCATGGGGGGCCTCCCTCAAAGTACCGACACTGGCCTGGCTGAAAAATTGGCGAACTTATAGCGTGTAATTAATCCCGGCTAGTCTTTCCTTTTAGGGTTTGAAGGAAGATTTGATAAAAACAGTGGGAGCCATCCTGATTAGATAAAATAATAACCAATCTATTCTTGCAAGAGCGCACGCTGAGTGTTTTCTTCTCTCTCTCTCCAGGTAGCGACCATATCACGCCTTAATCAAGATAATAATACGGATAATTGACCGAACCCGCTTGTTATACTGAGCTGGGGAACGTTGGTCCCGCTCCAATTTATAATTGTTATAAGATAGAGCAGGAAATTGGGGAATACCAGAATTCCCGTGCCGCCCAAACGAGGAAAGTGCATATGATGCATCATCTTCGGGTGTGTTCGTTACACAGAACTGTTTCTCAATATTCTTTATGTCCTAGGTATGTGATACCAGGTCAAGATCCCATATATGTAATCTGTTACATAGGGCTACAGATAGGTAGAGAACTGAGAACGGATGATAAGTTTCATGAGGCAGAAAATGGGGCAAGTGTTGCAGCCAAGTCTGTTGGTCACTGTTACCCTGTATTACAAATACATTGATTCTGAACGAATGCTATTAGATACCGAACCTGATATACAAAATCATATCAGTCTCTTTATTAGTAAAGAAATGATAAAATTTTGTATTGTTGGATAATGTTTTGAACATTTCCTATATCAAAAGTTGATCGGTTCAGGCACGTTATCTAAGAGCATTGATGTTCTAAATCAAACTACAGTTCTTAGTATACGGAACACACACAAGAGGAAGAGTTCAGAAATGAACGGATCCTTCTTAAGGTATTGTAGACTAGGTCATATCAATGCGACCCGACTAGCTGGAGTTACATAAAGATGCATATTTAAATTAGTTTGAATTTACATCTTGTGAAACTCGTCAGTCATGTCACAAAGATAAGATGACCATAGCTCTGTTTATTGGAAACAGAGAAAGAGTTAGTGAACTTTTGGGATTGATACATGTTGATGTATGTAGATCCCCTGTCTACACATGCCTAGACCGGTTCTTTGTACTTCATTACATTCTCTGATAATCTCTCGAGATTCAGACATATGTTCCTGTTGAAACACAAGTCTGAACCTTTTGAGATATTCACAGAATATAAGCTAGAAGTAGAGAACCAAAATACGGGTATAAGTATTTTGTCCTATGATGAGATCAGGGAGGAGAATACTTGTGCATGGAATTCCTGGACTATTCTAAAGGAGAATGAGATTCTCTCTCAGCATTACTCCTCCGAATACACCATAGCACAACGTTGTATCGGAGCGGAGCAATCACACCCTATATGATAAGGTGTGCTCTATGATGAGTACTACTGAGTTACCTATTTCCTTTTGGGAGTTATGCGCTTGAGAAGCTGCATACCTGTTGAATAGGGTTCCAATCAAATCAGTTGCCTACCACTCCATATGAGATATGGTAATAGAAGAGCCCATCTCTTAAGTCAGTTAAGATTTGGGGTTGTCCGGCCTATGTCTAAAAGCAAAATCCGGACAAGCTCGAGGCAAGGTCTGTTATGTAGAACTGGAAATGTTCCAGCTATACAAATTGCAGCTGATGATTTAGTAGAACCGAAAGATTCAATAGTAACCAACGAACCTCAGCCTCTCCGCCGATCTAGTAGGGTTCCTCACCCACCTGAGAGATACTTATGTTTCTCTATGACAGTGGGAGCGAGGATTGCATCATGAGATGATGACCCAACTAGTTTTGAGCTGGCCATCAGGAGTGAGACTCTGTAAGAATGGCTGGATGTTTATCGATCTGAGATGGAATTCTTATACACCAACAAAGTATGGACTTTGGTTGCTTTATCTGAAGGGTTAAATCCCCATCAGGAGCAAGTATATCTTGAGAAGATTACTTGGTGTACATGGAAAAGTTGAGACTTTCAAAGCTAGACTTGTTAAAGGTTTTCGTCATCAACCAGGCGTGGAGAATGATGAAACCTTTTTCAGTAGCTATGCTTAAGTCCATCCAGATCCTATTTGCCACGGCTACATACCATGACTACGATATCTGGCGGTTGGGTGCCATGACTGCTTTTCTAAATGATGTTTTAGAAGAGTGCGTCTATAAGTACACAGCCAGAGGGCCTCGTAGAAAGTGGGAGCAGCGGAAACGCGAGCAAGATGTTTTATGTGATAAAGCAAGCATCGCGAAGTTGGAACGTCTGTTTTGATGTGTTAGTCAAAAAGTTTGACATCATCAAAATGGTAGATGAACCTTGTATATACAAAAAGGTAGTAGGGAGTATGGTAGTGATCCTCGTAGAGTACGTGGATGGCATACTCTTGATAGGGAAGGAGTTTCCTATGCTACGCTCGGTCAATCTCCGCTTATCACAATGATTCTCCAAAAAGGATCACAGTGATACCTACTAAATCCTGGGTTTTGGATCTATGAGATAGATCTAATTGGATATTAAGATACTCACTAGTTGTAGTGAGATGGTATCAATTGGTCCTGGGGAGAATCACTGGAAGGGTTCCAGGGTGATAAGGATGACTGAAAGTCAGTCACAGGCATTGTCTTTACCCTCAGAAAAAGTGACGGTATGTTGGAAGAGTTCCAAGCTAGATACCGTGGCATACTAGACGATAAAGGCTGGATACATCGCTACTTAAGATGCTACCAAAGAGGCAGTCTGGGTGTATATTTGTTCATGAGATGAACTTAGTTCCTCCCATTGTGTGACAATGGAGTTGTGGCTTATGCCAAGGAATGTCCGTCCCATCAGTGATCGAGACATATTCTAAGGCAGTATCACCTGATCATGGAGATGGTTGATCTCCAAGGTGATCGAGGTTAGGAGAGTAGACTTAGAGGAAAACACGGCTGATCCACTCACGAAGGCCTATTCCCAGAGAGAGACTTTTATGGGATGGTTGAGTATGAGATACTACAACCACTGCTACAGATGGCCATAGTGCAAGTGGGAGATTGTTAGTTATGTGTATGCCCTAGAGGCCATTACTGTACATAGGATGTATATTGTAGTGGATGCTTGGACATATATAGGGAGGAATTTCTTGCTCGACATGATAGTTTGCTATCTGGTTACTCTTTACCTTAACGTGTACACTAATTGTCTCTCTGTTACATGTTGGTAAAGCCCTTAGGATGTATACTTGACTACCTGGACTATGATGCAGATCATACTAGTGGGGACATGGTAATCCATAAGTACATCCTTCAAGGTCCCTAGTCGTGGGTGTATCGAGACGGGGCATCGATATACCAGAGTAGACTAGCGTATACCTTCTCGACCCATACAGATGGGCGATGGATGATCCCATATCCATTGGTGTTTGACATAAGAGATGATATACGGGTGCTCAGTAGAGACCGGGTACACTGGATGGACTCGCCGAGAACTCCCAGATGGTATTATACCTTAAGTCAGATGGCAGTTCTCTGGTGACACTGGTACAAGTTAGTCTGTAGACCCGAGATCGTCATAGAGTCTTGTGTGATTCCCACTGTGCTTTGATTTCCACCTTACCACGTCCAAGTGGGCGTGCAAAACGGTGGTTTTTGGGTACAGTCCCGAATTACATGGAGGCAATGAGCGATAGGAGGGGATTCGTATCTCCCGGTATAGGGAGTTGATGTTGCGCTGTGTTCAATTGGCTATAACCGGAAATCCCTGGCCAGGGTTGCTGAGAATTACTGGTAAGTGTTATCTGTAGTATCTCGATCTGTTATAGACCTCATATCGACACGACTTATCAAGCTATTGGGGTCTGACGTTTACCACCCCTAGGCGAGATATGCGACATATCAGACGATCAGACCGGACTGTACGGTAAGTGTTACTGGTTGGATTCACAGGAGTGTGAGCGGGCTTGCTCGTCGATCTTCTGATCGCTCAATACCCGGGTGGCCGTTACGTTTAGCAGACCGCTTGCGGCTTGTGGGTGATTGATATGATCATCACCTGCTGCCGGCATATTGACGAGTCTTTAGAGTCCTACACAGAGGTTTCCTGGCTCAAGCGAAACGAAATAGGAGCGCATATGAGATATGTGCGGGACCGAGAATTATACCAGTATGTGATACTGTATTCTATTCTCGCGATTTGTATCATTGGTCGGTTATATGTGATATAGCCGGGTTACCGAATCAAGTGTTGATTCGATACATTGATACACTTGATATTAGTCGGTTATATGCGATATGACCGGATTGTTAAATCAAGTGTTGATTTAATGATTTAATGTATAATTATATATTTGATATATTACTTTACATTAACTAGTATTAGTTCACTTAATATGGATTTTCTCACTTGAATGTGCACATTGTATATATGATATAGTTTTGTGCACTAGTTTGTATCATGTTTGATGATATATACAAACTTGGGTATATGTTTGATTTAAACCTTGGTTAAGTAAATGGTTAGGGTTTTAATTTATTTATTCATTTATTTATCTATTTCATTTTGGCTAGAAATTAAATGGTTGCTACTTTTGTTTTACATTGAAGCTTCATGAAGCTTTGAAAAAGTCTACCATCTTTGTTTCATGCTAAACCTAACGATTCACCTAACCTTAGTTTATTCTCTACACTTAACCATGCTTGCTAATATGATAAGAATGACTTTATTTTCTTTTTGGATAATTCTTATCATATATTATCTTCTTCTTCTTCAAGAAGAAAGAAGCTTGCTAGCTTCAATGGTGATTTAAGAAAAAGAGTGAGAAATCCAATTTTAAAGTGAACCCACTTCCTATTTCTTCATCCTCTACCACTTGCCAAGTAGTATAGGGTGTTTTCTTCACAAGTTTCATGACTTGGTGAAGTTGGAGGTTGATCTTGAGTTGCCTCGACGTAGATTATCTTCGGCATCGAAGTCGACGACCTAGCCCGCCCATTTCTCCGATGAAGCCGATGCTAGAGCCTGAGATCCGATGATCGCAGCGGGGGGACGTCATCACGGAGCTATGGAGGTGGAGGACCGGATCTACAAAGGTTGTATTTCCGTTCACTTCTTAGTAAAGTTGTTTACTTGTTCGGTTTTCGCCCTAAACTCTAGTTAACGATCTAGTTGGGGTTTCTTGGCACCGGAAATTTTTGAAATTGGCATGGTTGATGCCTTGTGAGACCTCATTAGTGTGCCTAGGAACCCTACACTTTGCACCACCGAGTCATGGAACTGGGAGTTGCTGTTGTTCCACTTTGCTTGATGTTGTGTCTGTTGTAATGAGACGAATGTTGAGACGATCTCCAGGCTATCTGTGAACCGTTGAGATTTGGCTTCTTCTTCTGATGAAGCCCGGGGAGGAAGGGTGTGATTCCCTCTTTATTTGCGCCCCTGGATTGTATACATGGATTGACGTGATATCACCTGTAGGGCAAAAAATTCCATTCATTTTTTTTATATTATTTTTTTTTGATTTCCGCGATGCTCTATCATTTCAGCTTTTATATCGCAAAGGTCGCGATTGCCTAATCATTTCGGTTGTTTTTCGCGGTGCCCAATCATTTCGGCTATTTGTTTTATTTTTACTCCCTGCTTTTTTATTGCAAGTTGCCCAATCATTTCGGCTATTTTTCATCCATACATTTTTTTACTTGCTGATTTTGTTGCAAGTTGCCCCATCATTTCGGCTATTTCGTATGCATATGTGGCTCGCTAGCTTCTTTGCTGCAAGTTTGGAATTAGACACCGATTTTGGCATCAGCACCGCTACAACTGGGATATTGCTAGGAGCGAATCATCATTTGTCTCTGTCGGTGTCGAACAAAGGTGGCTTAACGAACAGGGTTAGGATTCTGTCGACTAAGGCTTTTAACTTTATGAGCCGTAAGGGTCTCATAAAGGTATTTCTCCTTGCGAGTCATGAGGATTTCGTAGGTGCGTTTTCTCCCTAAGTGTAACGTCTTCAAAATAATAAAATATGATTTTTGGGAAATTTTATAATTTAATATTATTTTAATGAATATTTTAATATTCTGGTATAATTAAATACAGATAAATGGGGAAAAATTATGGAAAATTCTAAAATAAGGTATTTTAAGGAATTGCTTCGTTTTCTGTGCATGCCCCCATTTCCTCTAGTTTTGACCCTGAGTATGTATAGTTTTGACTGATTCCATCTAGGGTGAAATCTGGGTTGATTTTCCTATGTTGGTGTATAATTTGGGACTTGTTTTAGCATGGATTTTGGTATTTGGTGATTCATTCCTGTCGGGTGGCGTTTGGACGTCAACGACAAGTGGATTTTGATTGTGTTTACATGCGAGTCGATAGGTTTTTACCTATGCGGGTAGCGTGTGCTATTTTGGTTTCCGATGTGATTTTCATGTGCTTTAGCATTGTGATATACTTGTAGGTACCCCGCGTGATGTTGAGGCAAAGGAGGTGAAGATAGCGACATCGGCTTTGGCACACGAGAAGCAATGTGAGTAGATTTATATCTGTGGGGAGAAGTCGGGTGGATGGCGTATAGCACCCCCGCAGTCCGTGGTGATGTATACGAATACGTATACACACGAATATTTATTATGTGTTGTTTAGGGTTATTGATGGTAATAATGATATTTTGATGATAAGAATATATTGGTTTAGTTTAGTGCGAACCCTAGAGTAGTGGTTGCACTCACACATACATTTACACACATACTTGCATTCATTCTTTCATTTATTAGAGTGCATATGATGGTGCGTATATCTACACATGGGTATGGGACTATGTGTTTATATACTGGATTTGAGGATAGTATTTGGGATTTGAGATGAGTCGATGAGATTGGGCTTGAGGCCAGGAGATCGGTGATGTGATTTGGTTCGTATTGAGATACGACACGATGTTTTAGCGGGTCTTTTGACGTAGTGATTCTTACACCTGCATGCATACATAGAGGGTATCAATATTGTACTAGACGTAGATCAGTACCCCGATCATGACATTTGATAAAGAGGATACCAGATAAATAGTATGATGAATGTGATATTGACCCGTACCCAGATTTGGGATGCCGTACGACGGATTTACGTACAAGCTATATTTTGATGATTGATCCGCACTCTTGACTTGGGATGTCTGATTATTGATAGGGTATCGGATATGATATTATTGAGGCGGGATCACCGACTAATATATATACATGTATGTATATGTATCGACTCAGATGTTAGGCGGTTTCCTCACCCGTAGCTCTACTTGTTAGTTCAGCCGTATAGTTTAGGATGATTGTTAGATTAGATTAGACTCTTACCTATTTCAAAAACTAACGAATCGTGGGTATTTTAAAAGACAGCCCAAGGGATCCTACGGATATTTCAAAAGACGTATCTTTTCATAAAAACACCGTAGCCCCTATTTTCAAAACCCCATGATTCATGTTATTTCAAAAGGCACCAATTGTAGAGGTTATTTTAGATTAATGCAGATTAGTTATAGTTGCGTCTAGTATTCAGCTTCCGCTCATTATTGTGGTTCGCATCGCATCGCATGCTTATATTATGTTTCATACTCCATTATTGATGTTATGCTGTTAGGACACCAGCACCATTACCGATGATGCGTATGTACCACGTACACTTACTTGCCGGCTCACACACATCTTCATCGGTAATTGCCATGTCACGTACACCTTAGAAAATATTATTGCATCGACATAGGTTGTTAGCTAATAATTTAGACATGATATTAGTGTACTTGCCTTATATGCTAGATTAGACATTGTAATTATTAGTTGTTACATCATGCATGTTATTATTCATGGATTTTTATGCCTGTATGCACTGTTTACATGCTATTGAGGATTGGATTCGGATTTCCATGAGATTTTCTGGATTTGGGGGAAAACCGCAAAACTTATATAAACTTCTTTTCTCTCTTTAAAATAAAAAGTGCGGTTTTCCCATGATGTATGAGTCGTCCACCATGAGTTTGCTGATGGATTTGGAAACCCGATTCGAGGAGACGGATGAACCGTTTCGGGTACATGGTGGACCCGGTAAGGTGCCCCGGGGCAAGAAGCGCGTGGTGATGACGATGTGAGCCTGGCAGGGGAGCACTACCTACCGGTGATTTTACCCGACGCATCGGATATCCGGAAGATACCGTCGTGGTCTTGAGATGGATGGTAGGGGCCGGTCTGGACTGACGGCGCCCTAGATATTATGATTGAGACATTGGGATTTCGAGATTTCGAGGTACAGAGACTGTGATACAGAGATATCGAGATATTGGGATTACGTTTTGTGCCGATGCTAGGCACTGTTTTATGCTGATTTCATTATGATACCTCAACTAAAAATACAAGGGAAATCTCACTAAATTATGAAAACAGTTTCTTCATTTACATGTATTCTGCTTTCATGCATTCATACCTCATATTCATGACATACTATTACCTGAGGCACTAGCACGAGCACTTGGCACTACATTCACGTATAGAGATTACATTGCCAGTTTAGCATGCTTCGGCTTTATTCATATTGAGGTTTCTTTATATCTGATCGTATTGACCTAGGTTGGGTCATGCATTCGATCTCTGCTTGTAGATATCTTTCTATTCACGAGTTGGCAACTCACCCCCGTTGTGCCCCAGTTCTTGCAGGTTTGCCGTACAGTTCTATAGCGGCATTTCTGGCACACTGCTTCCTTTTGGGTGATTTGCTTGGATAGGTGGGTTCTTTTGTATCAGAACCGCCGTTGTATTTATATTATTCATTGTATCTAGAATATCCATCAACCAAAACTCGTATATTGTTTCAGACCTAGACTAGTGATGTATTATTCGACCATAGAGTCGCGCTTAGTAGTGTTGCGGTTTTCTTGTTGCTTTTGAGCTTTCTTTTGGATTTGATCCTCGCCACTTGGCGTTGTATATTATTGTTGCATGTGTGGTGGTGACCGTCGATTGACGAAGAGCTAGCTCCCGCTTGGGGATGCCTTTATCATTGCATATATTGTTATCCTTGTTATACCCCATTCGGGGCCAGTTTTACAAAAGAAACTCTGCCGAAATTTTTAGAAAAGACTGTACTGTTTTTAAAAAATGCATATTCGGCTTAGTTATTTAAAAACCTTGATTTCAAACATGTTTTTCTTCACTTCTTTAAACCAGTTTCTTTACTTATTCTTAAAAATGGTTTTAGATTTCTGGGCTTTTGGCTTACTTGGATCAGATGGAGTCCTATAGACTTCATATGGTTCAAGGGCCAGTCACGTGCTCTTTCGGGTCGTGACACTAAGAATCGTGAGAATTCCTAAGTGCATGTTCTCTTATAAGTTGTAAGGATCTTACAAGAGTATTTTCTCCTTATAAGTCGAGAGGACTTACAAGGGTTGTTCACCGTGTAGACATATCCCTAGTCACAGATGGGACTTTGTTAAGGAAATGTTTATTCACGCCCGTGGATTGTATACAAGGGTCAGCGTTGAGCCGCTTGTAGGGAAATATTAGAGGTTGTGGTGGCTGCTTAAGAACAGGTTCAGATCCCTGTAGCTTAAGACTTTTGAATCTTATGAGCCGTGAGGGTCTTATAAGAGGGTTCTCCTTACGAGTCATGAGGATCTCGCAAGTGTAATTTCTCCTTAGGAATCGTGGGGATCCCTAAGTGTGTTTTTCTTTACAAAGTCGTAAGGATCCCTTGTAAGTCGTAAGGATCTCACGCAGGTGGTTTCTCCTTACAAAGTCGAGAGGACCTTGCAAGTGTCTTTTAACGAGATTACGCCCTTGCGGGTTTTCACAAGACTCGCCGGTAGCCCTGCTGTTTTTACTCACGGAGCCCTTTCGGGTTTTCATCCGTGCCCTTTTCGCTTATGGACATACCGTTTTTTTTCTTTTTCTTTTCTTTTTTATTCTTTTCTCTTTTTTGTGTCAGCCTTGGGATGCTGCAGTCTACAGTAGTTTATCGACATCTCGGTCAACAGCTAGTTTTAGGACATAGTGGTCCATCGTTAGTTTAAGGACGTTTCGGTCCGTTGTTAGTTTTAAGGACGTTTCGGTCCGTTGTTAGTTTAAGGACGTTTCGGTCCGTCAGCCGGCTACTACTTATAGAGTTTGGGCTTAGGAGGATAGCGAGTGGACATAGTCGTCGTCATCTATCATTGACTTAGGCCGTGACTCGTCAGGCGTAGTATTTCTTTAGGAAGCGACCATTTATTGGCCTGAAAGGTCTTTCACCATGCATGTCCATGAGTAAATGGGCCCCGCCCTGCTAGACCTTGTCTATGATCTACGGGCCTTCATAGTTCGGCTCGAATTTCCCCCGTTTGGAACGATTGGGGATCATAGGTATTTTGACCACTAGCACGAGTTCACCTTGGCAGAATGCCCTCGGCCTAGTCAATTTCTCATATAAACGTGTCATCTTTGCTTTATAAGCCTCCAGATTTTGTTGCGCCATGAGCCGGGTTTTATCAAGGGAATCGAGCTCCTCAAGTCGAAGGTGAGCATTCTCCTCGTCCGTTAGCTCGTAATGAACCGCCAATCGTAGAGAGGGTAATTCTATCTCGAGGGGGAGTACCGCCTCCGTACCAAATACCAACGCGTACGGCGTTGTGTTAGTGGCCGTTTTGAACGTAGTTCGATACGCCCAGAGAGCTTCATGCAGTCGTTCATGCCGGTCCTTCTTATTTCGAGACATCGTCTTTTTCACGATCTTCATCAAGGTCTTGTTAAAAGCCTCAGCTAGACCATTAGCTCGGGGATTAGAGACCGAGGAGTATCTCTAGTCTATGTTATGTTGTTGTGCGAAGCGACTGATCTTGTGGCTTCTATAGGCTGGCCCGTTATCGGAGATGATCCGTCGTGGAGTTCCAAACCGATAAATGACGTGTGTCTTGAAGAAATGGAGGATATTCTCCATCTTCACTTCCCTTAGCGGTACTGCTTCTGCCCATTTGGAGAAGTAATCAGTTGTCGCCAAGATGAATCGATGTCTTCTGGACGATGCTGGTTCGATGGGGCCGATTATGTCAGTCCCCCACATTTCGAATGGCCAACTAGCTACTGTTGGATGTAGTGGATTTGGATGTTGATGGATAAAGTCCCCGTGAATCTGGCACGAGTGGCACTGCTTCTCGTATTCGAGGCAGTCTTGGATCATCACGGGCCAATAATAACCCATCTGTTTGATCTTCAGTTTCATCTTTGGTCCGGCTTGATGAGAACCGCAGAGTCCGTCGTGAGTTTCTTGGACGACTCTTCTTGCCTCTTCAGGTCCCAGGCATCTTAGCCACAGAGAATCAAATGACCTCTTATATAAAGTGTCATTGACGAAGACGAAAGACAAATCTCGTTTCATAAGCTGATGTCTTGAGAACGCATTTTTAGGTGTTCAACGGGATTTGAAATAATCTATAAAGACTTCTCTCCAATCCGCAACCTTTTCCTGGTCTTTTATTTGCAGAGTCATTCGCTCGGTCGCTCCCCTTTCTTCGGACGACTCTGGAGATATTTCTGCCGGTGCAAGAACCCGACGGCTTTGCACAACGATCCTCACGTCATCGAGGTTTTCGTTAGCCGGTTCTTAGCGAGCTTGGCTAATGCATCCGCCTTGCTATTTTCCGCACGCGGTGTGCTTTCCAGGGTGTAGGAAGGAATTTGGGTCAGCAGTTGCTGCACCCTCTTGCCATACTTCACTAACTCTGGCTTGCACATTTGGTAGTTGCCGTTTATTTGACTAACGACTAGCTGGGAGTCTCCGTATATGAGGAGGTTTTCAATTCCCATGTCGATAGAGATCTCAAGACCTGCTATCAAAGCTTCGTATTCGGCTTCATTGTTCGTCCTCGGCTCTGTTAAGGAGAAGGCAAAGCGTATTATTCCTCCTTGTGGAGTCACGAAGATGAGGCCTACCCCGGATTTGATTATACGGGTGCTTTGTTTGCGCTTTTTTTTATGGAAGATGCTCCATCAAAATAGAGTTCCCACCGGGTATCATCCCTGTCGATCGTGTCAAACGCATGTTCGTCTGGCAATTCGCAGTTCAAGGGAGAATCGGCGGGTATCGGGTGCTCAGCGAGGAAGTCGGCGATGGCCTGGCCTTTCACTGCCTTAAGAGGCCGATAAGCTATCGAGAACTCCATCAAGAGCAAAGCCCACTTAGCGAGTCGTCCCGTTAACATGGCCTTCAACATCAAATATTTGAAAGGATCCACCTTCGATATGAGATGGATCTCATGTGCCAACGCATAGTGTTTGAGCTTCGTTATTGCGAAGATCAACGCCAAGCAGTGTTTTTCGATGGGGGAGTGATTGCTTTCTGCCCCCAGGAGAACTCGACTCAGATAGTAGAGGGCTCTCTCCTTCCCTTGGTCATTCTCTTGTGCCCATAATGCGCCTAAGGAACCTTCAAGGGCGGTTGTATACAGAATAAGAGGCTTTCCTTTAACGGGAGCGGCCAGTACTGGCGGATTCTGCAGGTATTGCTTGATTTCGTCCAGTGCGCTTTGGCATTTGTGATCCCAGACGAACGGGGTTCCCTTCTTCATCAGGTGACTGTAGGGGCGGCACTTGCTGGAAAGATTGGCTATGAATCGTCGGATATATGCGAGCTTTCCTTGGAGAGACCGCAATTGCTTGAGAGTCCTTGGCGGAGGCATTTCCATAATCGCCTTGATCTTTGATGGATCTATCTCGATGCCTCGGTGTCGGACGATGAATCCTAGGAATTTTCCTGAGGAAACTCCCAACGCTCATTTGAGAGGGTTCATCTTCAAGTTGTATTGCCGGAGGCGCTGAAACACGATCTTCAGATGCTCTAAATGTTTCTCGTATGATTTGCTTTTCACTACGAGGTCGTCGATATAGCATTCGATGATTTCATGTATGAGGTCATCGAAGATCTTCATCATGGCTCTCTGATAGGTGGAACTGGCGTTCTTTAGACCGAAAGGCATCACCTTGTAGCAGAATATGCCTAAAGGGGTCCGGAAAGCGGTGTGTTTCTAGTCTTCGGGATGCATCTTTATCTGATTGTATCCTGACGATCCATCCATGAAGGAGAAGACTTCGTGAGTGGACGTGTTATCTATCATCAGCTCGGTGATCGGTACTGGAAAGTCGTCCTTTGGGCATGCTTTATTGAGATCTCGAAAGTCCACACATATGCGCACCGTCCCATTTTTCTTCATCACCAGGACGATGTTGACGATCCGGTCAGAGTATTGAACCTCTTGGATGAAGCCAGAGTCGATTAGCTTCTTGACCTCGGCGTTGATGCTCATTTCAACCTCGAGCCGCATTCTTCTCGGCGCTTGTTTGATCGGTTTGATGTCTGGAGAAATCGCCAATCTGTGGACAGCAATCTCTGGATCGAGTCCCGGCATCTCTAAATAGTTCCATGCGAAGCAGTATCTATGCTTCATGAGCACGTCCTTTAGCGTAGCCACCCTTTCTTCAGACAGCAGCTCACTGACGAACGTCGGCCGCGGGTCACTTGCCGTCCCCAAATCAATTTTCTTGAGGTTATCTGCGGTAGTATGAATTCTATCTTCCAGTTCTTTTGGCGCCGGTGGAAACTCTGAGATTACCTCGTCATCATTGTTTTCGAAGCACCAAGGGAGTTCATCCGTATTCTCAGGCTATTCTTCTGACAGTGTTATCACGTGGCAGGTACGAGATCGTTTCCAAGATTGATGTTGATCCGGTTCTACTCTCGCTATACACGCCGCTTTTGGTTCACGCTTCTATGGCGGGCTTACCTTCCAGTTGCTGGATAGAGCGAACCTGCCTTGTTGATATTGGTCTTCAACCCAGTTCTTGAAGGTGAAGCAGTCTTCGAGAGGATGCCCTATTGCTTGGTGGTAAGAGCAATAGTCTGGGTGAGAGACCTCGTTCGCTTGCTCGGGGTGTTTGGACTCTGGAAGTGTAATCATTTGATGTTTTATTGCAAGATCAAGTATCTTCCGTGTTTTGTCCTGGGGAAAAGAGTATGCTCGACCCATCTTCTTTATAAAAGACGAATCCAGATTGCTCAATTCCCGATCGCGTGGCTTCTTGGTCCCGCTTTGTCGCTGTCGAACGCCTTTCCCGCTCTTTGATTTATTTTTGCATCTGCATCGGGCCTTTTGTATGACGGGTTGATAGGGAAGAGCATTTTCATTCTCCGCGGCCTGTTGAAGGAGGCACTGCGTCCCGACTTTTTCGTAAATGGCCATCTCACGATTATGGTCATCCCGGACCTTTCGACCCGCTTCCCTTATGAGCTTGTCCATTCGTTCTTCAAACAACGAACTCAGTATTTTGATAGTAGGATCTCGTTTTGGTTCAGGGTCAGCGTTTTCTAACAGAATGTCTCCTTCTTCATCGAAGTCATGTATGACGTAGCTGCCATGGACTCGTTCTCGTTTTTTTGATTGAACATATCCAAGCCCGACCGTTTCCATTCTCCCATTTGGCAACTTTCGCTGAGTTCCGGGGACGTCCCAAATCCTATTGTAGAATTGAGCTTGTCGAGTAGTCTGTCTGAGGGGTACCCCTTGGCGCTTCAATAGCCTTTTCAAGCCTTCCGTGTAGTATCTAGGCAGACGGATGGGCTGGAGCCTATCGAGCGTATAATCGGCGCCGTGCCAGATTTCCTTCTCCACTTTGGTTTCCCCAGATCAGTAGAATAGGATTGCCTCTTCACCTTTTCGTCTGGGAGGGACGTAAAATGTTTGCAGTTCTTGCACACTATAAGCTTCAAGTGCATCGAGATCTTTGTAATGTTCTTGTGGAACCATGGTAATTTGAAAACTCTGATCTTTGTCGGCGGAGATTTGTATCGACGGCCGAGCAGAGAATACAGCATTGACCTCATCTTCCGAGTCGCTGCCGAAGATCAACATAGGGATGGACGGTCCCGGCTTGTTGTATTGGGGCGGCCCTGAATAAACTATCTCTTCTTCCTCCTCGGTATCACTCCCGAAGACCGGAATAGTAGTGATGGCTTTGTTATTCGGTTTGTGACATCTTTCCGTGTCCTCAAAGTCTGGTAAGAAGTATTTTGCATCTTCGTACTTTCGGACTTCATTCACAGAGAATGGGTTCAACTCCCCGTCACAGTGTACTCGAGACCATCCTTGAAATACTTCATGCACTGATGTTGTGTAGAAGGGATAATGTTGTGCTCGTGTAATCAGGGCCTGCCGAGCAAAGCATTGTAGCATGTCTCGGCGTCAATGACGTGAAATTTAATATCCGTGATGAGTAGCCCGAAGCGCAGCGCCAGTATCACAGACCCGAGAGT
The DNA here is from genome assembly GCA_030015575.1 of Agapanthus africanus. NCBI lineage: Eukaryota > Viridiplantae > Streptophyta > Magnoliopsida > Asparagales > Amaryllidaceae > Agapanthus > Agapanthus africanus. The sequence goes on along the minus strand of JASDDO010000004.1, from coordinate 31,269,015 downwards.
CCGTGATGACTAGAAGTCGAAACCGGAGATGGTGATTTTATCACGAGCGAGGTGCTGAACGCTCATGCAGATTTCCTTCAATACTCGCACGTTGAGAAGATTGACAGAAGACCCATTGTCAATCAGGATTTTGCCTATCTTGATATCGTGACAGTATCCGGAGACGTAAAGGGGACGGTTATGCTCGCATGTCCCAAGGACGAGATCTTCATCTCCGAAGGTGATATTGGCTGTGTGTACTTCTTCCAGCTCGTCTTTCATCCTTTCTTCGGCGAGGAAAGCTTGGAATTTCCCTGGCTCTTGTAGTGCCTTGATCAATGAATCTCTCGCCTCTTTGGATAACATAAGGGCGTCGAGAATGCTGAGCTGCGAGGGTAGCTTCCTCAAGTGTGCCAGAACGTTGTAGTCCACCTCGCTCTTCTTCGGTAGGTCCTTAGCTGTCAGCTCTTCGACGGCTTGGTCATCTAAGGCGATATTCTCAGGGACTTTTTCTTTTCCCTTATCTTTTCTATTCATGGGTCCGATATTCTTTTCAGGCAGCGTACGATTACGCAGCTGAATATTTTCACAGGTCTTCGGTTCTTCCTCTTTTCCCGAGGTGGATTCTTTGAAGAGAGAGCTAATAGTCATTTCTTCGTCAGAGTCGCTCCCGAAGGTGAGAACTTGCGATCCTCCGGCGTTAACCATGCGACAGTTGCCGGTAGTTCTTCTAAGCCCCTCGGTCGTACTTCTTCGCTCCCGACGAGTTTTGCGTTTCATCCGCTTAAAATGTTGCCGGTGAGCAACATATCCCTGCCACCATCTTTTAAAACCGTTGCACTCTTCGGTGGGGTACGCAATCTTTTGATGATATAAGCAGTAGTTAGGATGTGTTTCTGATTCACCAAGAATATTTTCTTCGGAGGGTGGCAGCTTCATTCCCATTGATATGGCTTTGGCGAACCTCTTTCTCGTCTTGAACCTGCTTTTATTTGTGGCGGATGTACTTTGATCTGGTGGGAGTGTTTCAACTCTTTCGTCCAGTCGCCGGCGTTTGGCTTTTTCAAATATGGCCATTTCACGCTCTCGAGCAGCTTTGCTTTTAAGAAGATCTTCATTCAGGAATGCATCAATCATTTCGTCTGACGGCTCTAGAAGTTCCGGCTCAGGACCTACCCCCAGTTTCTCCGTGTAAGGAACTTCTTCATCGTTTATTGATGAGTGAGAGATCACATGGCAACTTTCTATGTAATCTTCAGATTCATCCGACGAGTCTTCTCCATCATCTCCGTCTTTAAGGATGTGGCTGAGAAATTCTTGGAGCGTGATTGGAGTCCGCACCTTCTGGTTATACTCTTCCAGCGCGTCAATCTGCTTTTGTAAGTCCGTGCGCTTGTCAACAGGATTCATGGGCTTTTTGGTCTTCTTTTTCTTCTTCGAAGTCTTTGACGGTTGGGTGTGAGCGTTTTGAGTATCACCACCAATTTTCGGAGTTGGGCGTGGTTTCAGCATTCCCTTGATAATCTCAGGTTCCAGCGGATTCTTCCACCTGATCGCCGGGCATGTCTGGAGATCGTTCAACATTCTTTTAGTTTTGGCTGAAAGAGCGACCTCCCATGGAGCTTCTTCAACAAAAGAGCATGATGCCCCCGGTGTGTCCGTCTTCTTAGGAGTGTGTGGTTGTGGTGGGCTTACTTTCCACTTGTCAGACAGCGCAAACTTGCCTTGTTGGTATTGGTCTTCGATCCATCCCTTAAAGACGAAGCAATCTTCAATCGGATGGCTTACCGTTTGGTGGTAAGGGAAATAATTGGGATTATTAGTCTCGCCTGGTTGCAGTGGTCGCTTAGGATTTGGCAGATTGATGAGCCTGTTGCGGACCGCCAGTTCGAACAATCTCTTCGTTTTGTCCCTGGGGAACTAATAAGGCTTCATTTTCCCATTATAGTATCGCCGTCTCTCTTCCAGTTGATCCGTTAGTTTTGGGGCACAGGGCTGCTATTGAGTATTTGCGACGAATGTCACTTTCCCTTTACCCTTTTCGTTCCGCGGCTCCGGCTTCGGAGGAGACGATCTATGACCCATCTGGTCCATCTGGGCCAGCTTGTCGATCAAGGCTTGGAACGTGGTCGGCTTCAAGAACATCATGAATTGGGAAATGGTTGCATGAGGGTCCAGAGTGCCCATGAACATGCCCACCACCGGCGCTTCTTCGATGCGCTGTTCGCATTTCGACCATAGATTCCGCTATTGTATTGCATATTGAACCCACGTTTCGCCTGGATTTACCCTGGCGTTAATTAATGCGGTAATCAGGGTACGCTCGCTAGCGCTCGCGAATCTTTGCATAAACAGCAGTTCCATTTTCGCAAATGTCTTGACAGAGTCGTTTGGAAGTTCAGAATACCATTCGAATGCCGTCTCTAACAAGCTGCCGACGAACTGACGAAGGAGCAGTTTATCATCACCTCCGGTGTTACCACATAGAGCCATGAACTGGGCGACATGTTGGTGTGGATTTCCCGTCCCTTTATATACATGAAATTTAGGGATGGTATATCCCGGCGGGTACTTTATCTGGTCATACCAGCCTGGATATGGTCGCCCAGTTTTAACAACTTGGCCGACCGCTTCAATCGCCTGGTAAGCTCGTAATTGCTGAGCAATGTAGTCATCCAGAGCGGCCTTGGAAATAGTTTCCTCTTTGGCTGCTGAAAGAGCCGGAGGAGGGTTCGATGTCTCCCCTCTGTCATCTTCAATGATGATCGGAGGGTCTTCAGCTGGAGGTTTTGGCTGTAACATCATCCTGACCATGTCTTGGAAGAGAAGCGACATTCGTTTTATATTAGCTGCTTGTTCTGCTGCTTCTCTGTCCTTCTTTTCGAGGACTCTGCGGAGTAAGTCAGCATCGGTTTCTTGTTCATGACGCTGCTCTGATGATGCCTCCGGGCTTTCTTTTGGTCCGGTGAGTGCGGCCATTTGCGTTAGCATTTCCTGAAGCTTCTGTTGCTGCTCCTGGGCTTTTGCCACGGATCGGGTGAGCGGTCGGTGACCCGTAGAAGCGCGACTTTCCTCTTTTTCGGAAGCCATATAAACGGTATGCACCATTATGCCCCCAGACTTGGGGCGTTTGGGCTCAACATCTTTGCGGTTTGCCGCAGTCACAGGGGATTTCTCCGGCCTCCTTCTTTTTTGAGCAATTGACGTTGAGGGGGCCATTGCAGCGGGCATCCAGGCAGCTGTTGCCCTTTGTGGCTTGGCAAGATGGTTCTCTTCTTGTTGAACCTTCACCTTTTTCTGTCGGCTAGGGTAATCTTGATCAATTACTGAGTCTTGAACCTGTCGCTAGACTTTGTAGATTTTGGAGGATAGCCGCTGAGGGGGCTGTTCCGGCTTCGCCTTCGGTGCATTCCCCATGGGTGGAGATCTTTTCAGTACGGCGGTAGGAGAGTTCCTGCGCACTTTGTTCAGCAATTCAAAACTGTTCCCGGTTGGAACAGCAGCATTGAATTTCACCGTTGGGGCTGGTGGAGTTAACCCAGAGGAGGAGTTGCCCCCAGCTTTCCTTACTCGGTGCCAGTGGCGACGTCGAGCGTGTCGAGCCGCTGTAACTGTTTTAGCTTGAGGGGTGACTTCGTCATGCCCCCTGTTCTGGTGAGGCGCTGCTGGTACCAGCCTCTTGAAGACCGACGTCCGTCGAGCAGCAGTGTCTAACCTGTCAAAGACAGACCTCTGGGCGGGGGAAGTAGCTTTGAGGACTTTGACTAGAGCGGGAGCCGGAACAGTCAGTCTTGTGAAGACCGACCCTTTGGCAAGAGAAGCCGCCTTGACGACTTCGGGAGCAGGGATGGCCATCCTTTTTGGAATAACCTTTTCTGGAATTGCAGGCTTCATCATGGGCCCACATGAACTTTGGTCTAATCTGGCGAAAACTGAGGCGCCGGAGATGGACGACCCGTTGAGAGAGGTCGCAGTAGTGGTAAGTCGATCGAAGACCGACTTCTTTGGGGCTTCTTGCGGCAACATCGGGGCATTTAAGCTCATGGGTGGGATCATAGTCCCAAAGAACAGCCCAGTGGTGGCCTGAATTACTCGGTCCACCGGCATCGTGAACAGGGAGGCCGCTTGAGGCCCGTAAGTCACTCCTCCGGACGGGACGGAGTGGGAGTTGCAGTTGCAGTTAGTGCAGTTTGAAGCCATTGATCTTCTTTTTTCTGCACGAAGCAAGACACCAAATCTTAGTAGCTCGAATTCAGGGGCAACCATAGCAAACCGCGACTTGTTCGCGAACACGACACACGAAGTGTGGAGTGGAAAGAGGAAAAGGTCCTACCGGGCGTGCCAGAATCTGTTCTCCGCTGAAACACAAAGACGCGGCCACGTAGGTTCGTCTTGCCTGAATTTGGGGGCAGATGTTAATTGGTGCTATCCGTCCACCTCTCCGAAGATGCCAAGTTGATTTATGGCACCATGTATCGAAGGTTTAAACGAATGCAGCCGATGTAGCAGACTTCGTCAGATTCCTCCTCGTTTGAGGGGTTTTTGATTGTGGGGACGCTCTTCCCTGCAGGCGCAAGCCCCTACAGTTAATTACGCTACCGCATCACGGTAACAACTTTCTCCTTCTCCAGATGGTCACTTCGTGTCGTGGGTGTTTGTTTTGTTTGTGGTTGCCTGTGGATTGTATACGGAGACTGATTTATGTTGTCGCCCGTAGGGCGTGGATTAGTCCAAATCCGTATTTTCTTAGATTTAGGTTTGGGGTTTAGGTTTAAGGATACGTTAGCCTCATTTGAGACTAAGATCAACTTAAAAGTTAGTTAAGGATACGTTAGCCTAATGTTTAGACTAAGATCAACTTAACGGGATCGTTTACATCCAACAAAAGAGCATTTGGACTCTATTGTTTAGTTTAGGGACATTGTGGTCAATTAGTTTAAGGACATTACGGTCTAATGTTAGTTTAAGAACATCTCGGTCCAGGTTAAGGAAATCATAGTCCGCGAGTTTAAAGACCTCACAGTCAAGGTTAAGGACATCATAGTCCGTGAGTTTAAAGACCTCACAGTCAAGATTAAGGACATCATAGTCCATGAGTTTAAAGACCTCACAGTCAAGGTTAATGACATCATAGTCCATGAGTTTAAAGACCTCACAGTCAAGGTTAAGGACATCATAGTCCATGAGTTTAAAGACCTCACAGTCAAGGTTAAGGACATCATAGTCCATGAGTTTAAAGACCTCACAGTCAAGGTTAAGGACATCATAGTCCATGGGCTTAAGGACCCCACAGTCCATGAAATGTGTGGTTGTCGGGACCCGTCACCTCTCTGAAGACGTTGAAGGATTACAAGGACAAATATCAAAGGCGTGAAGAGATGTACCCTTGAACCATAGTGGATTTGGGGATCTGTAGTCCAATTTAGAACTAAGATCAATTTATTAGATTATGAGCACATTGGCTCAGTTAAATCTGAATTGAGGACTTATGGCCAGTTTGGGCTAAGTCCAATTAGATTAGAAATATTGGCTTTTTGTTGGACCATTAAACATTTGTCTGGGTTCAAGCCCACATTATTTAGCAATGCTAAACTAAAGTTTGAGGGCTCTGATACATTTTTGTCTTTTACTGAGCATTAAACATTGTGGTCTGAGTTTTACTCAACTTTGAGATTTAGTCAAGGGGAGGTTTTTGCCTTTGGAAACTTAGCCAATTTGGCTAAGATTGGCTTTAAAATAGTGTTAAACACTAGAGGACTATTCCCCTCCGAATGACGGCGCGACGAGAGACGTCTTGCCTGAGATTCGGGGCAGATGCTAATTGGTGCTATCCGTCCACCTCTCCGAAGATGCCAAGTTGATTTATGGCACCGTGTATCGGAGGTTTAGACGGATGCGGCCGATGTAGCATACTTCGTCAGATTCCCCCTCATTCGAGGGGTTTTTGATTGTGGGGAAGCTCTTCCCTGCAGGCGCAAGCCCCTGCAGTTAATTACGCTACCGCATCGCGGTAATAACTTTCTCCTTCTCCAGATGGTCACTTCGTGTCGTGGGTGTTTGTTTTGTGTTCGGTTGCCCGTGGATTGTATACGGAGACTGATTTATGTCGTCGCTCGTAGGACGTGGATTAATCCAAATCCGTATTTTCTTAGATTTGGTTTTAGGGTTTTAGTTTAAGGATACGTTAGCCATTTTTGAGGCTAAGATCAACTTAAACGTTTGTTAAGGATACGTTAGTCTAATATGAGACTAAGATCAACTTAACGGGATCGTTTAGATCTGACAAAAGAGCATTTGGGGGCTCTATTGTTCTAGTTTAGGGACATAGTGGTCCATTGCCAGTTTAGGGACATGGTGGTCCATTGCCAGTTTAGGAACATGGTGGTCCATTGCCGGTTTAAGGACCCCACAGTCCGTATCAATGTATGGTTGTCGGGACTCGTCACCTTTCTGACGACGTTGAAGGATTACAACGACAAATATCAGAGGAGTTCAGAGATGTACCCTTGAACCGGGTGTAAATTGATTTGAGAGAACAGTTGTGCTCAGTTCAATTTAATTTGAGGACTTATGGCCAGAATTGGGTTAAGTCCATTCGAAAATGTTTAACATTTTGTTCATGATTGGCATGTTTAGGCCTTTGCTTGGGCTCTTCCCCTTTTTTTTAAAAGTGGTGCACAGCATTTAGATTAGGCATGTTAGGCCTTTTAATTGGGCTCTGCCCCCTTTTAATAATGCATAGCATTTTTTTTGGTCTATTAGACCTTTTAATTGGGCTCTACCCCTTTTTAATAATGCAAAACATTTAATGCTCTGACAGTGCGCCACGTGGCTTGTCAGGCGCAAAAGCGCTAATTAATGAGGGCAAGGCGCAAGCGCATGTGGAGGTGACACGTGTCACGCTTTGGTGAGAGCAAGTCTGTTAGCGCAGTGCGCTGCGCCAGTGCGCTGCGCTAGTGCGCTGCTGACACATGGCGTGCTCTGGTGCAGTGCGTCCATCCAAGAGCGCAATGCTCATTTTTTAAAACGCAAGGCGCAGATTATTCTGGGGTTGACATGTGGCGTGTTCTGGTGACTTGCCCCAACCCAAGAGCGCAGAGGCTCATTTCAGAAGTGCAAGGCACTGTTCCATAGCGCAGAGTGCATCTTGATCAAACTTAGATCAAAGAAAACAAATTTTTCTTGTTCCAAAGATTTCAAGAACCAATGGTTCTGATTCTTATCAAAAGGCAATACCTTTATATAGATCAAAAGATCTAATCATGAAGTAGATTACTTCTTTATTATTATTTTTTCATTGAAGATCTTGATCTTGTTCTTAGATCTTTGATCTTTTTTAGAAGAAATTCTTCTTTTTTCAAAGGTTTACCTTTTTTCTCTTTGACTTCTTCTCAAAATTTTTAGAGGAGCTCTGTATATCTATCTCTGTATGTTCTGAGACTTGGAGTCTAGGGGCCTTTATCTAGGGCCAATTGATTTGTTAAGTTAGTTACAGAGATCTTTCTCTGATTGATCTGGGGATATTTCCCCACCATTGGATCTTTGATCCTAGGGCTTCTGTTTTACAGAAGATAATCTTCTTATTTTAACAAGATTAGAAAGATCTTTCTAGAATTTTAATTCTGATTTAGTGCTGGCACAGTTGGCGCAAGCGTACATGCGCTTGACACGTGTCGCGCAGCGCAGCACAACTGCGCTGACACGTGTCGCGCAGCGCAGAGTGCAAGTCATCTGAAGCGTTGCTTCTTTTATTTTTTAAAGTTTAAATTTTAGAACAGGGCCTTGCTCTGATTGGGGTGCGTTGCCTTGGGCGCAGCGCCCCTTGCGCTGGCGTGTCTACTTTTGATACGTGGCGCTCTGCGCGCAGCGCAAGGGATCTGAAACGTTGCTTCACCTTTTGAATTTGAAATTCAAACAGAGCTTTGCTCTGATTGGGGGAAACAGAAGCGTTGCTTCATTTTCAGCCTTGGAAGTTGAACAGAGCTTTACTCTGATTGGGTAAACAAATGCCCCCCCATCGTTGCGCTTACGTGGCCCCAGACGTGAGCGCAGCGGTGACAGAATTCCAACCGTTGCGCCATCTTTTAGAAGTTGAAACGGCTCTCAATGCCTATAAATAGGACCTTTGGTCCCTTAGATGATTTTCATCACCTCCTTGAGAATTATCTCTTATTCAGAGCATTGCTCTTAAGCTTTAAGAACTTCCAAGCCTTGCTCTTATTTTCAGAGTTAGAACTCTAGAAACCTCTTAGGTAAAAAATAACTTAACTCAATTAAATTAATTTTAATTAATAGAGCCTTGCTCTTATAGATCTTTTGATCTAAAGAAATCCCCTTTGGGGTTTCACAAACAGAGCTTTGCTCTTAAGAATTTATTTCAGGGTTTCTTAACCCATGAACAGAGCTTTCCTCACTAACAGAATATAGATCTTTTGATCTTCTGATGATGAACTCTTAATAGTTTTTCATGGATCTTGGAGGTTAAAGATGGCATTTTATTTTTGATGAATTATATCATCTTTTTAGAGCAGGGCTCTCAATGTTCTCGGGGGCCTTCTTTAACTTCCCTTCATGATTGACTTTGATAGGTGTCAATCCTGTCTGTAGAGCATTGCTCTCGAGGAGTTTAACTTCCTGTGCATGTCTTGAATAAGAAATTGCTTAATCAGGCTTTCTGATAATTTTGTTGATTTTCTTTTGCAGGAGTAATGGACGCCCATATGTATGACCTTGATGAGATCATCTCTTACGGAGACATTCGCCGACTTGGCCGTTCTCAGGACCGAGAATTCACCAACGCCGAGTGTGCTGAGATTATGAGTCGCTTCGACGCATACAATGGTCAACTGCTTCCCCGCCGTTCCTCTCTCTTGAAGCTTATCGTGGGAGCAATCTGGGAAGCGCTTCCCTTGTTCTGTACTGGTTTGCCACTTGGGGCATTGGACGTCGCCGAGGATAAGGTGCACTCGGTGTACCTGATGAACCTAATCTCAAAGAGACGGCGAGACAATCTTGTCGATCTCTTGCATCAAGCTTTTCAACAGTCTGCAATACTTGCTGCCTATCGGAGGGAGGAGGACATCAGTGGGGATCCCGACGCTCGTGCTCGCGAAAGAAAGCATACCAGAATGGTTCGCCAGGCTTGGAAAGTTCTGGATAGGGTCACTTTTGAGTTCCTCAATCCATGTCCTGGATTTGAGGTTTTGCCATTGTAATCATCTCGATAATGCTGCTTTTGTTTATTGTCTTTATTGATGTAAAAAATTTCCGAGTATGAATGACAAATCTTTTGCCTCCTTCCCTTCATTTCCTGCTTTGTTATTGGCATATTCCTTAAGTAAGCATAGCCTGTAGGTGATATAGCACATTTTTTCTTGAATACTTCGAGGAGTAGTGATGGCTTAGGAAGCAGGTTTAGATCTGCTACCTAAGGCTTTTCAACTTTATGAGCCGTGAGAGTCTCTTAAAGACTTTTCTCCCTACGAGCCGAGAGGATCTCGTAGGTGTATTTTCTCCTTAGGAATCATAAGGATTCCTAAGTGTGTTTTCTCTTGAGAGTCGTAAGGATCTCACTAGAGAATATTCCCTCTTACAAGTCGAGAGGACTCGTAAGTGGTTGTTTCTCTCCTTGTCGAGATTCGACTTTGGAGAGTGTGGTCCGTGAATAGTATGCAAGAGTCCATTTTGGACCGACTTGTAGGGCCCAGTGCTCAGGTTTTTTAATCCCCGCTGCATAAGGCTTTTCCTCACCAGTCGAGACGAATCGAGAAGTTCTCGCAAAGACACTAATTTCATCACGAGTCGAGACGAATCGAGCAGTTCTCGCAAGAATATCCTAACGTCACAGTTAACCTCTGCTCTTTACAACAGAGGTCCGTTAGGGTCTGTGGTACTTAGGGTTTTCGTACCGTCGCGTTGGCTGATGTATTCCTCGATAGTTGATCTTGCTGTTCGAGTAGCCTTGCGACTGTCATGTCTCTGATCCCTTCGGGGGCTGGACAAGACGTCTTCAAGAAATCCTCCTAGGCAGTTTGACCGTCGGAAGAGCAAGCGTTAGGAATTTTGCCATGCCGCTTTTTACTTGAGGTTAGGCTCATTTTGGAGAGCCCCGATGAGTCATAACTACTCCGCGCTGGTGTGGGATGATCTCCGATAGTCTTTCAGGCTTTATATGACTTGCCGTTAAGACCTTGAAGCTACGAATTTGGCCTTTGCTTCGTTTGATGGCATTGCGTCCTCTATATCGAGACGAATGTCGCGGTTGTCTCTAGGTTGCTGGTGAACCGTCGAGGTTTGGAACTAGGGATTTGCCGTGGATCCTTTTGGTGATGTTGCGTCTGCTGTATCGAGACAAACGTCGAGGTGGTGACCACTCCGCACTGGTGCGAGATGATCTTCGATTGTCTTTTAGGCTTTATATGACTTGCCATTAAGACCCTGAAGCTAGGAATTTGGCATTCGCTTCGTTTGCTGGCATTGCATCTGTTGTATCGAGACGAATGTCGCGGTTGTCTCTAGGTTGCTGGTGAACCGTCGAGGTTTAGAACTAGGGATTTTGCCGTGGCTCCTTTTAGTGATGTTGCGTCTGCTGTATCGAGACGAACGTCGAGGTGGTGACCACTCCACACTGGTGCGAGATGATCTCCGATTGTCTTTCAGGCTTTAGATGACTTGCCGTTAAGACCCTGAAGCTAGGAATTTGGTCTTCGCTTCGTTTGCTGGCATTGCGTCTGTTGTATCGAGACGAATGTTGCGGTTGTCTCTAGGTTGCTGGTGAACCGTCAAGGTTTGGAACTAGGGATTTTGCCATGGCTCCTTTTGGTGATGTTGCGTCTGCTGTATCGAGACGAACGTCGAGGTGGTGACCACTCCGCACTGGTGCGAGATGATCTCCGATTGTCTTTCAGGCTTTATATGACTTGCCGTTAAGACCCTGAAGCTAGGAATTTAGCCTTCGCTTCGTTTGCTGGTATTGCGTCTGTTGTATCGAGACGAATGTCGCGGTTGTCTCTAGGTTGCTGGTGAACCGTCGAGATTTGGAACTAGGGATTTTGGCGTGGCTCCTTTTGGTGATGTTGCGTCTGCTGTATCAAGACGAACGTCGAGATGGTGACCACTCTGCACTGGTGCGAGATGATCTCCGATTGTCTTTCAGGCTTTATATGACCTGCCGTTAAGACCCTGAAGCTAGGAATTTGGCCTTCGCTTCATTTGCTGGCACTACGTCTGCTGTATTCAGACGAATGTCGCGGTTGTCTCTAAGTTGCTGGTGAACCGTCGAGGTTTGGAACTAGGGATTTTGCCGTGGCTCCTTTTGGTGATGTTGCGTCTGCTATATCGAGACGAACGTCGAGGTGGTGACCACTCCGCACTGGTGCGAGATGATCTCCGATTGTCTTTCAGGCTTTATATGACCTGCCGTTAAGACCCTGAAGCTAGGAATTTGGCCTTCGCTTCGTTTGCTTTGTCACGTCCGAATCCTCTTGGTGGAAGAACGCTGTCGTGACATCTCGTCTATTGTATCGAGATGAATGCTGAGGTGGAGCTGGGATTTTGCCGTCACTCCGCTTTGTTTCGACTGTGAGGTCTTTTGTTGGCGTTGTATCTGCATCCTGCTAGACTGCGAAGGAACGCCGTTGTTGACATCTCGTCTGCTGTATCGAGACGAATGTTGAGGTGAAGCTCGGATTTTGCCGTCGCCTCGCTTTGTTTCGACCGTGAGGTCTTTTGTTGGCGTTGTATCCGTATCCTGCTGGACTGCGAAGGAACGCCGTTGGTGATCTCTAAGTTGTCGATATCGACGTCGAGACCCCGAAGCTAGGGATCTTCCTTCGCTTCGTTTGTTGACATTGTGTCTGCAATATTGCGACAAATGTCGAGGTTGTCTCTAGGTTGTCTATGAACCGTCGAGATTTGGCTTCGCTTTCTGGTGGAGTCTGTTGAGAAGATACGGTCCCCTCTTTGTTTATGCCCCTGGATTGTATACAGGGATCGATGTGATCTCACCTGTATGGCAAAATTTTCATTCATTTTTTTATATTATTATTTTATTTCCGCGATGTTCTATCATTTCAGCTTTTATATCGCGATGGTCGCGATTGCCCAATCATTTCGGCTATTTTTCGCGGTGCCTAATCATTTCGGCTATTTTTCTTTTTACTCGCTGCTTTTTATTGCGAGCTGCCCAATCATTTCGGATGTTTTCTTTTCTTTTTTTTTACTCGCTGCTTTTTATTGCGAGTTGCCCAATCATTTCGGCTATTTTGCATGCATACATTTTTACTTGCTGATTTTGCTGCAAGTCACCCCATCATTTCGGCTATTTTGCATGCATGTGTGGCTTGCTGTCTTTTCGTCGCAAGCTTGGGATTAGACAACGATTTCGGCATCAGCACCGCTACAACTGGGATGTTGCCAGGAGCGAATCATCATTTGCCTCTGTCGATGTTGAACAAAGGTGGCTTAGCGAACAGGGTTAGGGTCCTGTCGACTAAGGTTTTCGACTTCATAAACCGTAAGGGTCTCACAAAGGTATTTCTCCCTACAAGTCGTGAGGATCTCGTAGGTGTGTTTTCTCCTTAGGAATCGTGAGGATCTCGCAAGTGTAATTTCTCCTTAGGAATCGTGAGGATCCCTAAGTGTATATCCTCTTATAAGTCGTAAGGATCTTACAAGAGTGTTTTTCTCCTTATGAGTCGAGAGGACTTACAAGGGTTGTTCACCATGTAGACATATCCCTAGTCGCGGGTAGGACTTTGTTAGGGAAATGTTTATTCGCGCCCGTGGATTGTATACAAGAGTCAGTATTGAGCTACTTGTAGAGCAATATCGAAGGTTGTGGGGGTTGCTTAAGAACAGGTTCAGGTCTCTGTAACTTAAGACTTTCAAATCTTATGAGCCGTGAGAGTCCCATAAGAGAGTTCTCCTTACGAGTCGTGAGGATCTCGCAAGTGTAATTTCTCCTTAGGAATCGTGAGGATCCCTAAGTGTGTTGCTCCCTTGTGAGTCGTAAGGATCCCACGCGGGTGGTTTCTCCTTACAAGGTCGAGAGGACCCTGTAAGTGTCTTTTAACGAGGTTGCGCCCTTTCAGGTTTTCACAAACACTCGTCGGTAGCCCTGCTGTTTTTACTCATGGAGCCCTCTCGGGTTTTCATCCATGCCCATTCTGCTTATGGACATACCGTTTTTATTTTTATATTTTTTTTATTCTTTTCTTTTTTTTATCGGCTTTAGGATGTTGCAATCCGCCGTAGTTTATCGACATCTCGGTCAACAGCTAGTTTCAGGACGCAGTGGTCCGTCATTGGTTTAAGGACGTTTCGGTCCGCTGTTGAAGAAGGCCGGCTACTACTTATAGAGTTTGAGCTTAGGAAGATAGCGAGCGGACATAGTCGTCATCATCTATCATTGACCTAGGCCATGACCCGTTAGGCGTAGTATTTCTTCAGGAAGCGACCGTTTATTGGCCTAAAAGGTCTTTCACCATGCATGTCCATGAGTAGATAGGCTCCACCCTGGTAGACCTTGTCTATGATGTACGGGCCTTCATAGTTCGGTTCGAATTTTCCCCGCTTGGCGTGATTGGGGATCATAGGTCTTTTGACCACTAGCATGAGTTCGCCTTGGCGGAATGTCCTCGTCCTAGTCAATCTTTCGTAAGAGCGCATCATCTTTTCCTTATAAGCCTCCAGGTTTTGTTGCGCTATGAGCCGGGTTTCATCAAGGGCATCAAGCTCCTCAAGCCGAAGGTGAGCGTTCTCTTCGTCCGTCAGCTTGTAATGGACTGCCACTCGTAGAGAAGGTAACTCTATCTCGAGAGGGAGTACTGCTTCTGTACCGAATACCAACGCGTACGGTGTTGTGTTCGTGGCCGTCTTGAACGTAGTTCGATATGCCCAGAGAGCTTCATGCAGTCTCTCGTGCCAGTCCTTTTTATTTCGGGACACCGTCTTCTTCACGATCTTTGTTAGGGTCTTGTTGAAAGCCTCAGCTAGACCGTTATCTCGGGGATTATAAACTGAGGAGTATCTCCAGTCTATGTTGTGCTGTTGTGCGAAGCGGATGATCTTGTGGCTCCTGTAGGCTGGCCCGTTATCGGAGATGATCCGTCGAGGAGTTCCAAACCGGTAAATAACGTACGTCTTGAAGAAATGGAGGATATTCTCCGTCTTCACTTCCCTCAGCGGTACTGCTTCTGCCCATTTGGAGAAGTAATCAGTTGTTGCCAAAATGAAACGATGTCCTCTGGACGATGCTGGTTCGATGGGACCGATTATGTCAGTTCCCCACATCTCGAATGGCCAGCTAGCCACTGTCGGGTGTAGTGGATTTGGGTGTGATGGATAAAGTCCCCATGGATTTGGCACGAATGGCATTGCTTCGCATACTCAAGGCAGTCCTGAATCATCGTGGGCCGGTAGTAGCCCATCCGTTTGATCTTCAACTTCATCCTCGGCCCTGCTTGGTGAGAACCGCAGAGTCCATCGTGAACTTCCTGAACGGCTCTCTTCGCCTCTTCAGGTCCCAGGCATCTCAGCCACAGGGAATCAAATGACCTCTTGTACAGAGTATCATTGACGAAAGCGAAAGACAGAGCTCGTTTCATAAGCTGATGTCTTGAGGACGCATCTTCCGGTGTTCGACGGGATTTGAAGTAGTTTATAAAGACTTCTCTCCAATCCTCAACCGTTTCTTGGTCCTTTATTTGTAGGGCCGTCTGTTCTGTCGCTTCCTTTTCCTCGGACGACTCTGGAGATATTTCTGCCAGAGCAAGAACCCGACGGCTTTGCACGATAATCTTTACATCATCGAGGTTCTCGTCAGCTAGTTCTTTAGAGAGCTTAGCTAATGCATCCGCTTTGCTATTTTCCGCACGCGGTATGCTTTCCAAAGTGTAGGAAGGAATTTGGGTCAACAGTTGCTGCACCTTTTCGCCGTACTTCACCAACTCTGGTTTGCGTGTTTGGTAATCGCCATTTACTTGACTAACGATCAGCTGGGAATCCCCGTATATGAGGAGGTTTTCAATTCCCATGTCGATGGAGATCTCGAGGCCTGCTATCAAAGCTTCATACTCGGTTTCATTGTTCGTCCTCGGCTCTGTCAAGGAGAAGGCGAAGCGCATTATCCCTCCTTGTGGGGTTACGAAGATGAGGCCTACCCCCGATTTGATTATGGGGGTGTTTTGTTTGCGCTTCTTCATAGAGGATGCTACATCGAAATAAAGTTCCCACCGGGTATTGTTAGTTATATGTATGCCTTAGAGGCCATTACTGTACATTGGATGTATATTGTAGTGGATGCTGGGACATATATAGGGAGGACTTTCTTGCTCGACATGATAGTATGCTATTTGGTTGCTCTTTACCTTAACGTGTACACAGATTGTCTCTCTATTACATGTTGGTAAAGCCCTTAGGATGTGTACTTGACTACCTGGACTATGATGCGGATTATACTAGTGGGGACATGGTAGTCCATAAGTACATCCTTGAAAGTCCCTAGTCGTGGGTGTATCGAGATGGGGCATCGATATACCAGAGTAGACTAGCGTGTACCTTCTCGACCCATAAAGATGGGCGATGGATGATCCCATATCCATCGGTGTTTGACATCAAAGATGATATACGGGTGCTCAGTAGAGACTGGGTACACTGGACGGACTCGCCGAGAACTCCCAGATGGTATTATACCTTACGTCAAATGGCAGTTCTCTGGTGACACTGGTACAGAGTAGTCTGTTGACCCGAGATCGTCATAGAGTCTTGTGTGGTTCCCACTGTGCTTTGATTTCCATCTTACCACGTCCAAGAGGGCGTGCAAAACGGTGGTTTTTGGGTACAGTCCCGAGTCACATGGAGGCAATGAGCGATAGGAGGGGATTCGTCTCTCCCGGTATAGGGGGTTGATGTTGCGCTGTGTTCGATTGGCTATAACAGGAAATCCCTGGCCAGGGTTGCTGAGATTTACTGGTAAGTGTTACCAGTAGTTTCTCGAATTGTTATAGACCTCATATCGACACGACTTATCGAGCTATTGGGGTCTGACGTTTACCACCCCTAGGCAAGATATGCGACATATCAGACGACGAGACCGGACTGTACGGTAGTGTTACTGGTTGGATTCACTGGAGTGTGAGCGGGCTTGCTCGTCGATCTTCTGATCGCTCAATACCCGGGTGGCCGTTACGTTTAGCGGACCGCTTGCGGCTTGTGGGTGTTTAATATGATCATCACCTGCTGCCGGCGTATTGACGAGTCTTTAGAGTCCTACACAGAGGTTTCCTAGCTCAAGCGAAACGAAATAGGAGCGCATATGAGATGCGGGACCGAGAATAATGCGAGTATGTGATACCGTATTCCATTCTCGCGATAAATGTATCGAATGGTTATATGCGATATAACCTAGTTATCGAATCGAGGGTTGATTCGATAAGCCGATACATTGGATACTAGTCGGTTATATGCGATATGACCGGATCGTTAAATCAAGTGTTGATTTAATGATTTAATGCATAATTATATATTTGATATATTACTTTGCATTAACTAGTATCGGTTCACTTTTAAATGGATTTTCTCACTTGTTTGTGCACATTGTATATATGATATATTTTTTGTGCACAAGATTGTATCATGTTTGATGATACATGCTAGTTTGGGTTTGTGTAAAGAATTAAACCATGGTTACTTAAGTGGTTAGGGTTTCATTTCCTTTTCTCATTTATTTATCTATTTATTATTTTTGGAAAAATATTAAGCATAAAGAAAAATGGTGGCTTTCTTTGGAAGCATTATGACGCTTCATGAAGCTTTGACTTAGTGACCATTTTGTCTCATGCTTAACCCTAACCACTCCATTTAACCCTAGTTTATTCTCTACACTTGACCATGGTTGTATTATGATAAAGATTGATTTTCTTTTCTTTTTCATAACAACTTATCATAATATTATCATCTTCTTCTTCTTCATCTTCAAAGAAGAAAAGCTTGCATCATCAATGGCAAGTGATGAAATCATGTGAGAAATCCAATTCTAAAGTGAACCCACTTCCTATTTCTTCATCCTCTACCTCTTGCCAAGTAGTATAGGGTGTTTCCTTCACAAGTTTTCAAGGCTTGGTGAAGGTGGAGCTTGATCTAGTGATGCCTCGACGTAGATCATCTTCGGCATCGTCGTCGATGACCTAGCCCGCTTTTTCTCCGATGAAGCCGATGCAAGAGTCATGGTTCGATTTGGACAGCGGAGAGGAATTCATCATGGAGCTATGGAGGTGGAGAAACGGATCTACAAAGGTTGTATTTTCGTTCTTTTAGTTTAGTTGTAAACTAGTTTCTTTTTCGCCTATATATCTAGCCAATGATCCGTACTAGGGTTTCTCGGCACCTCTAAAGTTTGAAATTGGCATGGTTGATGCCTTGTGAGACCTCTTGAGAGTGCCTAGGAACCTTTCATTGGTATCAGAGCCTAGCTAGAGCCTTAGGCGAAGTCTAGACGGAGTTTGAAGTCTGAACGAACCAAAACCCCAAAATTTCCATGCTCTCTGGACATTTTCTGAATTTGTGGATTTTTGAGTATTAAAAATATGCAGAAAACTAAGAAGGAGTTTCTAAGAATTACTGTACAAAACGGGACTCATGATTCCTCCAAAGCGCGGCGGAACCGCGGCATAAGCTGGCTTATGCGGCGGTTCCGCGGTCAACAAGTCACATCAGTCAACGATTTTGGCACAGTAACTTCTTTATTTTAATGCTGAGTTTTCTGGGAATTTTTAATATTTATTCCAGAGTTGGATTTTCTGGGGTTGTTTTGGGGATTCGGTGTTTCGATCGGAGTATCAGATTTTGTCTATGTGGCTTTCCGGATAAATTTTAGAATATGTTAAAAAGTTCGACCGGATATAAATACCCAATTTTTCCCCTGTCGGGAAATTTCCAAGTGTTGGATTTTTGAGTAGTTTAAAGACGTTCTAAGTAGTGCAAGTAACTCGATGGACCCTCTAGAAGACAACAAACCTTAACTCGATTATGTGACCATCTTGAACTGCCCTTTGAACCTTCGGGTTTGGGGCAGTACGGCGTGCCACATGTGAGGCGTTGGCTTGACCCTTCTACGGCTGGACCGTTGGTACTGAGGCATGAAGTGAATGTCTTTGAACCTATTTCATGTGTTGAACGGTTTCGGGAAAACTTGGGTGTTCGATTGTCCGATCGAAAAGTTTAACATTTTCTATTTATCCGGAATGTGATACAATACTTGGAATTTACAAATAGTTATGAGATAACTGAATGAATATTATAAACATAGCAGTTTAGTCTCACTTGATCGGTTGCCACGGAATTTTGATGTGATCAAAATTCCGTCACAATCATGTAGCGTACGCGGATACTCGCCGGGTAAACTTAATAGACAGCCTCACTCCATAGCCCCGACCAAGTGACTGTAGGAGAACCCCGTCGCCGAAAGCATCCGTTCGGGTGCTCGCGGTGGCGGTGTTCCGCCTTGGTGCACTTCGTCGACGGCGTCGGGGGTGCGGCCGTCTACTAAAGTTTGCGACGAGCATTCGATCAGGATGTCGGGAATCTTGTTGAATTGCCCGACTTGATATTGAAAAGTTTTTTCGATTTTGAGACTAAAATGCGGGGTTTATAATTGTTAGGCATGCGATGTCTAAGTAATTCATTTGGTCAGGCATGCGATGTCTGAGGAAGGTTGCGGATTCCAACTGTTGTAGTTTTACACTTTCTTTTCTGTGACCGTAAGTGTAATATGTGATATCGCCGGTTTCGTTGCTATATGTCAACGACAATTGGGATGCGCATATTTACTTACGTTGATGACATGTGATGTTATGTGTTGCTGGATATGTTATATTGGATCGTCGTGTTTGAATAGCCAGGGGGTTTTATGTGAGATGAGTGTTTTTTATTTTCATTCATGTAAAAACTTGTAGGTAATATTCTTTTATTGGGGCACTTCCAGGTAGCGGAAGATGTCACCGTTTGTATATTATTTACTTTTCCGCACTAGGATAGACCCAAGGAGGAGGGCACAAGTAACCGGGTTCTGGAGTCCAGTGGGAGACCAACTCGAGGAGTCGAGTCCGGGTCTCCTAACTCCAGAATTGGTAGGGTTGCTTGCCGCTCTCGTAGGGGTCTAGGGGTGTGGGTTTGGCTATTCATCATGACCGTGGAATCCGTGTTTTATACTGGCTCGTATTGAAAACACGGACGTTCTAGTATATCCAATATTTCATATGATTCTTCTGCTGCGATATCTGTGATGTGATTATGTGATGTTCTGTGATAGATACAGTATATAGTATATATGATATATTATATAGGCGTTACTTATGTTTTACACCCGCGCTAGCCCTGCCCCGCTCTGCCGTTAGTTACCTAACCTAACGGTGCACGAGGGGACATCGAGGCGAATGCGGATGGCATAAGTGTACGTCGTATTTATCTGTGATGTTTAGGTACTTAAATGATGGGACTTCATTAATGAGATTAATGAAATAAAAGAAACCTAAAGATGTTGTAGAATCGAATTTCAAAATAAAACAGGTAGCTACAGTTCTTGCTTTGCACAGCGGTATATGTGATATATTCTGCACCTTATTCGATAAGGAAAGGACCGAGATCCCTTCACCGGGAGTGACTCCTTTAGCAATAACTGGCAGATGCTACACACTCGGTTTGTCTTTTGATTGCTTTTAAGAGTTTTTGCTTTGCACAGTGATATATATGATATATCCCGCACCTCATTCGACGAGGAAAGGACCGACGATCCCTTCACCGGGAGTGACTCCTTTAGCAAAACTAGAAAAGCCTCAAAAACACTCCATTTCAAAATTCATTCGATCCTACAACGATATAAAGTTCATTACGCAAAGGGTTTTCTTAAAAACCTGACGTAGCCCTCCGTCATTTCAGATAAGTAATAGTTAGTATTCGTGCTGCGTTTGTTGACTCAGTCAAGGCGTAGTGTACAGTAGCTGATTACTATTTATCTGCTTATGCATATGATGCAGATTGGATTAGGGTAGTCGTGCGGCCTTGTTGACTCAGTCAAGGGTCGTGCGGGTGGGTTTAATTCAATCAGGAAATGACGGGTTGAACTTTACTTGCGGTCTATGGTTTGTTGACTCAGTCAAGGTCATAGATCGCCTAGGGCAAAATATTATCGGGAATTTCAAGTGTTGAAATTTGCAATGAGATTGCATACCTTCTATGAGATAGTTGGATCCCGATACCCGCTGCAAGTAATTGTTACTCCTGGAAGAGTTTTATACATTACAATTAGCCGATCAAGTAGGTGTCTAGAAAGGTGTCAACGAGGTTACGCCTCTGGGAAAACGAGGTTTACATTAATTAGGTTCGTGCGAAAGCACGGGGGACCTCCCTCAAAGTACCGACACTGGCCTGGCTGAAAGATTGGCGAACTTGTAGTGTGTAATTAATCCCGGCTGGTCTTTCCTTTTAGGGTTTGAAGGAAGATTTGATAAAAAGCAGTGGGAGCCATCCTGATTAGATAAAATAATAACCAATCTATTCTTGCAGAGCGCACGCTGAGTGTTTTCTTCTCTCTCTCTCCAGGTAGCGACCATATCACGCCTTAATCAAGATAATAATACGGATTATTGACCGAACCCGCTTGTTATACTGAGCTGGGGAACGTTGGTCCCGCTCCAACTTATAATTGTTATAAGACAGAGCAGGAAATTGGGGAATACCAGATTTCCCGTGCCGCCCAAACGAAGAGAGTGCATGCTGATGCATCATCTTCGGGTGTGTTCATTACAAAGAACTGTTTCTCTGTATCCTCTACGTCCTGGGTATGTGATACCAGATCAGGATCCCAGATATGTAATCTGTTACATAGGGCTACAGAAAGGTAGAGAACTGAGAACGGGTGATAAGTTTCATGAGGCAGAAAACGGGGCAAGTGTTGCAGCCAAGTCTGTTGGTCACTGTCACCCTGTATTACCAATACATTGATTCTGAACGAATGTTATTAGATACCGAACCTGATATACAAAATCATATCAGTCTCTTTATAAGTAAAGAAATGATAAAATTTTGTATTGCTGGATAATGTTTTGAACATTTCCTATATCAAAAGTTGATCGGTTCAGGCACGTTATCTAAAAGCATTACTGTTCTAAATCAAACTACAGTTCTTAGTATATGGAACATACACAAGAGGAACAGTTCAGAAATGAACGGATCCTTCTTGAGGTATTGTAGACTAGGTCATATCAATGCGACCCGACTAGCTAAGTTACATTTAGATGCATATTTAAAGCAGTTTGAATTTACATCTTGTGAAACTCGCCAGTCATGTCACAAAGATAAGATGACCATAGCTCCGTTTACTGGAAACAGAGAAAGAGTTAATGAACTCTTGGGATGATACATGTTGATGTATGTAGGTCCCCTGTCTACACATGCCAAGACCGGTTCTTTGTACTTCATTACATTCTCTGATAATCTCTCGAGATTCAGATCTATGTTCTTGTTGAAACACAAGTCCGAACCTTTTGAGATATTCACGGAATATAAGTTAGAAGTAGAGAACCAAAAATACGGGTATAAGTATTATGTCCTTTGATGTGATCAGGGAGGAGAATACTTGAGCACGGAAATCCTGGTCTATTCTAAAGGAGAATGAGATTCTCTCTCAGCATTACTTCTCCGAATACACCATAGCACGATGGTATATCGGGGCGGAGCAATCACACCCTATTTGATATGGTGTGCTCTATGATGAGTACTACTGAGATACCTTTTTCCTTAGGGGGTTATGCACTTGAGAAGTTGCATACCTATTGAATAGGGTTCCGATCAAATCAGTAGCCTACCGTTTCATATGTGATATGGAAAGGGAAGAGCCCATATCTTAAGTTGGTTAAGATTTGGGGTTGTTCGGCCTATGTCTAAAAGCAAAATCTGGACAAGCTCGAGGCAACGTCTGTCATGTAGAACTGGAAAGGTTCCAGCTATACAAAATACAGCATGTGATTTGGTACAACCAAAGGATTCAGTAGATACCAACGAACCTCAGCCTCTCCGCCGATCTAGTAGGGT
Source organism: Agapanthus africanus (assembly GCA_030015575.1). Classification (NCBI taxonomy): domain Eukaryota; kingdom Viridiplantae; phylum Streptophyta; class Magnoliopsida; order Asparagales; family Amaryllidaceae; genus Agapanthus; species Agapanthus africanus. The sequence continues at coordinate 31,246,947 of JASDDO010000004.1, read as the reverse complement.
TCCTCACCCACCTGAGAGATACTTCGATTTCTCTATGACAGTGGGAGCGAGGATTACATCATGAGATGATGACCCAACTAGCTTCGAGCTGGCCATCAGGAGTGAGACTCTGTAAGAATGGCTGGATGCTTAGCAATCTGAGATGGAATCCATGTACACCAACAAAGTATGGACTTTGGTTGCTATATCTGAAGGGTTAAATCCCCATCAGGAGCAAGTACATCTTGAGAAGACTACTTGGTGTAGTTGGAAAAGTTGAGACTTTCAAAGCTAGACTTGTTTAAGGTTTTCGTCATCGACCAGGTGTGGCTAATGATGAAACCTTTTCTGGGGACAATGCTTAAGTCCATCCGGATCCTACTTGCCACGGCTACATACCATGACTACGATATCTGGTGGATGGGTGTCATGACTGCTTTTCTAAATAATGTTTTAGAAGAGGGAGTCTATAAGTACACAGCCAGAGAGCCTCGTAGACAGTGGGAGCAGCGGAAACGTGTGCAAGATGCTTTATAGGATAAAGCAGGCATCTTGGAGTTGGAACATCTGTTTTGATGGATTAGTCAAAGAGTTTGACATCATCAAAATGGTAGATGAACCTTGTATAAACAAAAAGGTAGTAGGGAGTATGGTGGTGATCCTCGTAGAGTACGTGGATGACATACTCTTGATAAGAAAGGAGTTTCTTATGCTACGCTCGATCAATCTCCGTTTATCACAAAGATTCTCCGTGTAGGATCAAAGTGATACCTACTAAATCCTGGATTTTGGATCTATGAGATAGATCTAATTGGATGTTAGGATACTCACTAGTTGTAGTGAGATGGTATCAGTTGATCCTGGGGAGAATCACTGGAAGGGTTCCAGGGTGATAAAGACGACTGAATGTCAGTCACAGGCATTGTCTTTACCCTCAGTAGAGGGATGGTATGTTGGAAGAGTTCCAAGCTAGATACCGTGACATACTAGACGATAAAGGTAGGATACATCGCTACTTAAGATGCTACCAAAGAGGCTGTTTGGGTGTATATTGGTTCATGAGATGAACTATGTTCCTCCCATTGTGTGACAATGGAGTTGTGGCTTATGCCAAGGAACGCAGGTCCCATCAGTGATTCAGACATATTCTAAGGCAGTATCACTTGATCATGGAGATGGTTGATCTCTAAGGGATCGAGGTTAGGAGAGTAGACTCAGAGGACAACACGGCGGATCCACTCACGAAGGCCTATTCCCAGAGAGAGACTTTTGTGGGATGGTTGAGTATGAGATACTACAACCACTACTACAGATGGCCCTAGTGCAAGTGGGAGATTGTTAGTTATATGTATGCCCTAGAGGCCATTACTGTACATTGGATGTATATTGTAGTGGATGCTGGGACATATATAGGGAGGACTTTCTTGCTCGACATGATAGTATGCTATCTGGTTGCTCTTTACCTTAACGTGTACACAGATTGTCTCTCTATTACATGTTGGTAAAGCCCTTAGGATGTGTACTTGACTACCTGGACTATGATGCGGATCATACTAGTGGGGACATGGTAGTCCATAAGTACATCCTTGAAAGTCCCTAGTCGTGGGTGTATCGAGATGGGGCATCGATATACCAGAGTAGACTAGCGTGTACCTTCTCGACCCATACAGATGGGCGATGGATGATCCCATATCCATCGGTGTTTGACATCAGAGATGATATACGGGTGCTCAGTAGAGACTGGGTACACTGGCCGGGCTCGGCGAGAACTCCCAGATGGTATTATACCTTACGTCAGATGGCAGTTCTCTGGTGACACAGGTACAGAGTAGTCTGTTGACCCGAGATCGTCATAGAGTCTTGTGTGGTTCCCACTGTGCTTTGATTTCCATCTTACCACGTCCAAGAGGGCGTGCAAAACGGTGGTTTTTGGGTACAGTCCCGAGTCACATGGAGGCAATGAGCGATAGGAGGGGATTCGTCTCTCCCGGTATAGGGGGTTGATGTTGCGCTGTGTTCGATTGGCTATAACAGGAAATCCCTGGCCAGGGTTGCTGAGATTTACTGGTAAGTGTTACCAGTAGTTTCTCGAATTGTTATAGACCTCATATCGACACGACTTATCGAGCTATTGGGGTCTGACGTTTACCACCCCTAGGCAAGATATGCGACATATCAGACGACGAGACCGGACTGTACGGTAGTGTTACTGGTTGGATTCACTGGAGTGTGAGCGGGCTTGCTCGTCGATCTTCTGATCGCTCAATACCCGGGTGGCCGTTACGTTTAGCAGACCGCTTGCGGCTTGTGGGTGTTTGATATGATTATCACCTGCTGCCGGCGTATTGACGGGTCTTTAGAGTCCTACACAGAGGTTTCCTGGCTCAAGCGAAACGAAATATGAGCGCATATGAGATATGTGCGGGACTGAGAATAATGCGAGTATGTGATACCGTATTCCATTCTCGCGATGAATGTATCGAATGGTTATATGCGATATAACCTAGTTATCGAATCGAGGGTTGATTCGATAAGAAGATACATTGGATACTAGTCGGTTATATGCGATATGACCGGATCGTTAAATCAAGTGTTGATTTAATGATTTAATGCATAATTATATATTTGATATATTACTTTGCATTAACTAGTATCGGTTCACTTTTAAATGGATTTTCTCACTTGTTTGTGCACATTGTATATATGATATATTTTTTGTGCACAAGATTGTATCATGTTTGATGATACATGCTAGTTTGGGTTTGTGTAAAGAATTAAACCATGGTTACTTAAGTGGTTAGGGTTTCATTTCCTTTTCTCATTTATTTATCTATTTATTATTTTTGGAAAAATATTAAGCATAAAGAAAAATGGTGGCTTTCTTTGGAAGCATTATGAAGCTTCATGAAGCTTTGACTTAGTGACCTTTTGTCTCATGCTTAACCCTAACCACTCCATTTAACCCTAGTTTATTCTCTACACTTGACCATGGTTGTATTATGATAAAGATTGATTTTCTTTTCTTTTTCATAACAACTTATCATAATATTATCATCTTCTTCTTCTTCATCTTCAAAGAAGAAAAGCTTGCTTCATCAATGGCAAGTGATGAAATCATGTGCGAAATCCAATTCTAAAGTGAACCCACTTCCTATTTCTTCATCCTCTACCTCTTGCCAAGTAGTATAGGGTGTTTCCTTCACAAGTTTTCAAGGCTTGGTGAAGGTGGAGCTTGATCTAGTGATGCCTCGACGTAGATCATCTTCGGCATCGTCGTCGATGACCTAGCCCGCTTTTTCTCCGATGAAGCCGATGCAAGAGTCATGGTTCGATTTGGACAGCGGAGAGGACTTCATCATGGAGCTATGGAGGTGGAGAAACGGATCTACAAAGGTTGTATTTCCGTTCTTTTAGTTTAGTTGTAAACTAGTTTCTTTTTCGCCTATATATCTAGCCAACGATCCGTATTAGGGTTTCTCGGCACCTCTAAAGTTTGAAATTGGCATGGTTGATGCCTTGTGAGACCTCTTGAGAGTGCCTAGGAACCTTTCAGGTATCACTTCCGTCGATCGTGTCAAACGCATGTTCGTCTGGCAGTTCGCAATTCAGAGGGGAATCGACAGGTATCGGATGATCAGCGAGGAATTCGGCGATGGCCTGGCCTTTCACTGCCTTAAGAGGCTGATAAGTTATTGAGAACTCCATCAAGAGAAAGGCCCATTTAGCGAGTCGCCCCATCAATATGGCCTTTGACATCAAATACTTGAGAGGATCCACCTTCGATATGAGACGGACTTCATGCGCCAATGCATAGTGCCGGAGTTTCGTTATCGCGAAGATCAACACCAGGCAGTGTTTTTCGATGGGAGAGTAATTACTTTCTGGCCCCAGAAGAACTCGACTCAAGTAATAGAGAGCCCTTTCTTTCCCTTGGTCGTTCTCTTGTGCCTATAATACGCCTAAGGAACCTTCGAGGGCTGTTGTATAAAGAATAAGGGGCTTTCCCTTGACCGGAGCGGCTAGCACTGGTGGGTTCTGCAGATACTGCTTGATTTGGTCCAGTGCGCATTGGCATTTGTGATCCCAGACGAACGGGGTTCCCTTCTTCATCAGGTGGCTGTAAGGACGGAACTTGCTAGGGAGATTGGCTATAAATCGCCGGATATACGCGGGCTTCCCCTGGAGAGACCGCAACTGTTTGAGAGTTCTTGGCGGAGGCATTTCCATGATCACCTTGATCTTTGAAGGATCTATCTCGATACCTCGGTGTCGGACGATGAATCCAAGGAATTTACCTGACGATACCCCGAACGCGCATTTGAGAGGTTGTATTGCCGAAGACGTTGAAACACGATCTTCAGATGCTCGAGATGTTCCTCGTACGATTTTCTTTTCACCACGAGGTCGTCGATATAGCAATCGACGATTTCATGTATGAGGTCATTGAAGATCTTCTTCATGGCCCTCTGATAGGTAGCACCGGTGTTCTTTAGACCGAAGGGCATCACTTTGTAGTAGAATATACCCCGCGGGGTCCGGAAAGCGGTGTGCTTCTGGTCTTCAGGGTGCATCTTTATCTGATTTTATCCCGATGAGCCGTCCATGAAGGAGAAAACCTCGTGAGTGGACGTGTTATCTATCATCAGCTCGGTGACCGGTACTGGGAAATCGTCCTTCGAGCAGGCTTTATTGAGATCCCGGAAGTCCACACATATGCGCACCGTCATATTTTTCTTCATCACCGGGACGATGTTGGCGATCCAATCAGGGTATTGAACCTCTTGGATGAAACCAGAGTCGATCAACTTCTTGACCTCGGCGTTGATGCTCATCTCAAGCTCGAGCCGCATTCTTCTTGGCGCCTGTTTGACTGGCTTGACGTCCGGGGATATCGTTAGTTTGTGGACCGCGATCTCTAGATCTAGTCTTGGCATTTCGGAATAGTTCCATGCGAAGCAATCTCTATGCTGCGTAAGCACGTCTTTTAATGCAGCCACCCTTTCTTCAGATAGCAGCTCACTGACGAATGTAGGTCGCGGGTCGCTTGTCGTTCCCAAATCAATCTTCTTGAGGTTATCTACAGTAGTGTGTATTCCATCTTCCAGCTCTTTTTGCGCCGGTGGAAACTCTGAGATCACCTCGTCATCATTGTTTTTGAAGCACCGGGTAAGGTTATGCGTATTCTTAGGTTCTTCTTTTGATGATGTTATCATATGACAAGTACGAGTTCTCTTCGAAGACTGATGTGTATCTGGTTCTACTCTCGTAGCTTTGGGTTCATGTTTCTGCGGCGGTGTTACCCTCCAACTGTCGGATAGAGCGAACTTGCCGAGCTGATATTGGTCTTCGACCCAATTCTTGAAGGTGAAGCAGTCTTCGAGAGGATGTCATATTGCTCGGTGATAAGAGCAATAATCTGGGTGAAAGACCTCGTTGGCTTGCTCAGGGTGTTTGGACTCCGGGATGTAAGCATTTGATGTCTTATAGCGAGGTCACGTATCTTCTTTGTCTTGTCTTGAAGAAAAGAGTATGCTCGACTCATCTTTTTCATAAGGGACAAATCTGGACCGCTCGATTCCCGCTCGCGTGACTTCTTGGTCCCGCTTTGTCTCTGTCGAACGCCTTTTCCGCTCTTTGACTTGTTTCTGCCTCTGCGTCGGGCCTTTTTTGCAACAGGTTGACAGGGAGGAGCATTTTCATTTTTCGCAGCCTGTTGGAGAAGGCATTGTGTCCTGGCTTTCTCGTAGATGTCCATTTCGCGGTTATGGTCGTCTCAAACTTTTTGACCAGCTTCCCTTATAAGCTTGTCTATTTGTTCTTCGAACAACGGACTGGGCATTTTCACGTCGGGGACTTTTTTGGTTCAGGATTAGCACTCTCCCATTGAGCATCTCCTTCTTCATCAAAGTCATGTACAACATAGCAGTCGCGGAGTAGCTCCCGTTTCTTGGATCGAACGTATCCAAGTCCGATTGCTTCCATTCTCCCATTGGGCAACTTGCGCTGAGTTCTGGGAACGTTCCAGATCCTGTCATGGAACTTAGCTTTTCGAGCGGTCTGCTTGAAGGGTATCCCTTGGCGGTTCAATAGCCTTTTCAAGCCTTCTGTGTAGTATCTAGGCAGATGGATGGGCTGGAGCCTGTCGAGCGTAGAATCGGTGCCATGCCAAATTTCTTTCTCCACTCTTGTTTTCGTGGATCGGTAGAATAGGATTGCTTGTTCACCTTTTCGCCTGGGAGGGACGTAAAATGTTTGTAGCTCTTGCACGCTATAAGCTTTAAGTGCGTCGAGGTCTTTGTAGTGCTCCCGCGGAAGCATGGTAATTTGCAAACTCTGATTATCACCAGCGAATGCTTGTATTCGTGGCTGGGCGGAGAATATAGCATGGACCTCATCTTTCGAGTCGCTGCCAAAGACCAACATAGGAGCGGACGGTCCTGGCTTGTTGTACTGGGGTAGACCTGAATAAACTATCGCTTCCTCTTCTTCAGTATCACTCCCGAAGACTGGAATGGCAGTGATAGCTTTGTTCTCCGGTTTGTGACATCTCTCCGTGTCCTCAAAATCTGGCAGAAAGTATTTTGCATCTTCGTACTTGCGGACTTCGTTCACGGAGAACGAGTTCAACTCTCCTGTTACGGTATACTCGAGACCATCCTTAAAGTATTTCATACACTGATGTTGTGTAGAAGGGATGATATTGTACTCGTGTAACCAAGGCCGGCCGAGCAAAGCGTTGTAGCATGTTTTGGCGTCAATGACATGAAATTTAATATCCGTGACAAGTAGCCCGAAGCGCAGCGTTAGTATCACAGATCCGAGAGTCCGCGATGACTGGGAGTCAAAACCAGAGATGGTGATTTTATCACGAGCGAGATGCTGGACACTCATGCAGATTTCCTTCAACACTCGCACGTTGAGAAGATTGACGGAAGACCCATTGTCGACCGGGATTTTTCCAATCTTTATATCGTGGCAGTATCCTGAAACATAGAGGGGACGGTTGTGCTTGCACGTCCCAAGGAGGAGGTCTTCGTCGCCGAAGGTGATATCGGCTGTGTGTACTTCCTCCAGCTTGTCCTTCATCTTTTCTTCGGCGAGAAAAGCTTGGAATTGCTCTGGTTCTTGTAGCGCTTTGATCAATGAATCTCTCGCTTCTTTGGATAGTAAAAGGGCGTCGAGAATACTGAGCTGCGAGGGTAACTTCCTCAAATGCGCCAGAATATTATAATCCACCTTTCTCTTCTTTGGCGGGTCCTTGGCAGTCGGCTCTTTCATGACTTGGTCATCCAGGGCGATATCCTCAGAGTCCTTTTCTTTTCCTTTATCTTTTTTGCTCATGGATCCAAGATTCTTTTCCGGAAGCGTGCGATTGCGCAGCTGAATGTTTTCACAGGCCTTCGGTTCTTCCTCTTTCCCCAAGGTGGGTTCCTTAAAGAGAGGGCCAAGAGCCATTTCTTCGTCAGAGTCACTTCCGAAAGTGAGAATTTGCGATCCCCGGGTGTTGACCATGCGACAGTTACCGGTATCTCTTTTATGCTCCTCAGTCGCATTCCTTTGCTCTCGCCGAGTTTTGCGTTTTATTCGCTTAAAATGTTGCCAGTGAGCAACATATCCTTGCCACCATCTTTTAAAAGTATTGCACTCCTCGGTGGGGTGCGAAATCTTTCGATGATATGAGCAGTAGCTAGGATGCATCTTTGCTTCATCAAGGGTGTTTTCTTCGGAGGGTGGTAGCTTCATTCCCATTGATATGGCTTTAGCAAACCTTTTCCTCGTCCTGAACTTGTTTTTATCCGCAACGGATGTCTTTTGATTCGGCGGGAGTGTCTCGAATTTTTCATCTAGTCGCCGGCGTTTGGCTCTTTCAAATATGGCCGTCTCGCGCTCCCGATCAGCTTTACTTTTTAGGAGAGCTTCATTGAGGAATGTGTTGATCATTTCATCTGACGGCCCCAGAAGTTCTGATTCAGGCTCTGCCCCCAGCTTCTCAGTGCAAGGAGTTTTTTCATCGTCTGTAAACGAGTGAGAGATTACATGACAATTTGCTATGTATCCCTCAGATTCATCCGACGAGCTTTCTCCATCATCTTCCTCCTGAAAGATGTGGCTGAGGAACTCTTGGAGCATGATGGGAGTCCGCGCCTTCTGGTTATACTCTTCCAACGCATCAATATTCTTCTGTAAGTACGTGTGCTTGTCGCCAGGCTTCACGGGCTTTTTGGATCTCTTCTTCTTCTTCTTCGAAGATTTTGACGGCTGGGTGTGAGTGCTTGGGGCCATCACCACCAATCTTTGGAGTTGGGTGCGGCTTCAGCATCCCTTCGATGATCTGGGGTTCTAGCGGGTTCTTCCACCTGACCGCCGGGCATGTTTGAAGATCATTCAACATCCTTTTGGTTTTGGCTGACAGCACGACCTCCCATGGGGCTTCTTCAACAAAAGAGCATGTTGCCCCCGGTGTGTCCGTCTTCTTAAGAGTGTGCGGTTGTGGTGGGTTTACTTTCCACTTCTCGGACAGCGCAAACTTGCCTTGTAGGTATTGATCCTCGATCCATCCCTTAAAGACGAAGCAATCCTCGATCGGGTGACTTACCGTTTGGTGGTAAGGGCAGTAATTGGGATTATTTACTTCGCTGGGTTGCGGCGGTCGCATTGGATTCGGGAGATTGATAAGCCTATTGCGCATCGCCAGCTCGAACAGCCTCTTCGTTTTATCCCGCGGGAATGAGTAAGGGCGCTTTATTTTCTTATTATAATACCGCCGTCTCTCTTCCAGTTGATCCGCTAGCTTTGGGGCACTGAGCTGTTGTTGGGTGTTCGCAACGAAGGTCGCCTTCCCTTTACCCTTGTCATTTCGAGGTTCCGGCTTTGGAGGAGACGGTCTGTGACCCATTTGATCTATCTGGGCTAGCTTATCAATTAAAGCCTGGAACGTAGTTGGCTTGAAGAACATCATGAACTACGAGATGGTTGCATGAGGGTCTAGGGTGCCCACAAACATGCCCACCGCAGGCGCTTCTTCAATGCGCTGCTCGCACTTCGACCATAGATTCCGCCATCGGATTGCGTACTGAACCCACGTCTCGCCCGGCTTCACCCTGGCGTTGATCAATGCGGTGATCGGGGTGCGTTCACTAGCGCTTGCGAATTGCTGGGTGAACAACAACTCCATTTCCGTGAAAGTTTTGACGGAGTCGTTAGGTAGCTCCGAATACCATTCGAAGGCTGTTTCCGCTAAGCCGCCGACGAATTGGCGAAGCAACAGTTTATCATCGCCCCCGGTTTTGCCGTATAAGGCTCTGAATTGAGCGACATGTTGATGGGAATTCCCCGTTCCTTTATATACATGGAACTTAGGGATCGTATATCCCGGCGGGTATTTGATCTGATCATACCAGCTCGGATATGGTCGCCCCGTTTTGACAACTTGACCAGCCGCTTCATTTGCCTGGTGGACTTGTATTTGCTGAGCAATGTAGTCATCCAGGGTAGCTTTGGAAATCGTCTCCTCCTTGGTTGCTGAAAGAGCCAGAGGAGGATTAGATGTCTCCTCTCTATCTTCTTCAATAATGATTGGAGGGTCTTCAGCTGGAGGATCCGGCCGTAACATCATCCCTACCATATCTTGGAAGAGAAGCGCCATTTACTTTATGTTAGCCGCTTGCTCTGCGGCTTCTTTTTCCTTCTTTTCGAGGACTCTGCGTAAGAAGTCAGTATCGGTTTCGTGTTCGCGACGTTGTTCTGATGACGCCTCCGGGCTTTCTTTTGGTCCGGTGAGTGCGGCCATCGCAGTTAGCATCTCCTGGAGCTTCTGCTGCTATTGTTCCTGGGCTCTTGTAATGGATCGGGTGAGTGGCCGGTGACCTATTGAAGCACGGCTATCCTCCTTCCCGGATGTCATGTAGATTGTATGGATCACCATGCCCCCAGACTTAGGGCGTTTGGGTTCAGCGCCTTTGACATTCTTCCCGGGCACGGGGATCTTCTCCGGCCTTCTCTTCTCATGAGCGGTCGAAGTTGAGGGGGCCGTTGCGGTAGGCACCCAAATAGCTTTTCGTGGCTTGGCAGGATGGCTTACTTCCTATTGGACCTTCAGCTTCTTGTGCTGGCGGGAGAAATTTGGATCGATCACCGAATCTTGAACCTGCCGCCAAACTTTGTAAATCTTGGAGGACAGCCGCTGCGGGGACCATTCAGGCTTTGCTTCCGCAACCTTTTCCAGTGGAGGGGGAGACCTTTTCAGTACGGCGGTAGGAGAATTCCTACGCACCTTATTCAACAGCTCAAAGTTGTTCCCGGTTGGGACAGCAGCATTAATTTCCGTCGTCGGGGCTGGTAGAGTTAGCCCAGAAGGGGAGTTGTCTCCTGACTTCCTCACTCAGCGCCAGTGGCGACGTCGAGCATGTCGAGCTATGGGAATTGGCTCGGTGACGGGGATGGCCTTGTCTTGCCCCCTGTTCAGGTGAGGGGCTGTTGCCGGTGTCAGCCTGTTAAAGACTGATGTCTTTTGAGCAGCAGGAGCGGGAGTTGGGATGGTCAGTCTTGTAAAGACCGATCCTTTAATAGGAGAAGCCGCCTTGACGACTTCAGGAGCAAGTTTGGTTACTCTTTTCAAAATAACCTTCTCTGGGACTGCAAGCTTCATTGTGGGCCCGCAGGAATTTTGGCCCAGCCTGGAGAAGATCGAGGCACTGGTGTTGGACAACCCGTTGAGAGGGGCCACAGTGACTGTAAGTCGATCGAAGACCGACTTCTTAGGAGCTTCTGGTACAAGCACAGGAGCGGTGAAGCTCATTGGCGGGAGCATGGTCCCGAAAAACAATCCAGTAGTAGCCTGGGTGATCTGTTCTACCGGCATCGTGAACAGTGACGTCGCTTGAGGTCCATAGGCTACACCTCCAGGTGAGGCGGAGCGTGGGTTGCAGCTGCAGTTGGAGCATTTCGAGCAGGTGAATGCCATTGCTGTTTCGTTTTCTGCGCCAAGCAAGAGACCAAATCTTAGTAACTTGAAACCCAAGGGCAACCATTAACAAACCGCGATTCGTTCGCAAATACGATACACGAAGTGTGGAGTGGAAAGAGGAAAAGGTCCCACCAGGCGTGCCAGAATCTGTTCCCCTCCGAATGACGGCGCGACGAGAGACGTCTTGCCTGAGATTCGGGGCAGATGCTAATTGGTGCTATCCATCTACCTCTCCAAAGATGCCAAGTTGATTTATGGCACCGTGTATCGGAGGTTTAGACGGATGCGGCCGATGTAGCAGATTTCGTCAGATTCCCCCTCGTTCGAGGGGTTTTTGATTGCGGGGACGCTCTTCCCTGCAGGCGCAAGCCCCTGCAGTTAATTACGCTACCGCATCGCGGTAACAATTTTCTCCTTCTCCAGATGGTCACTTCGTGTCGTGGGTGTTTGTTTTGTGTTCGATTGCCCGTGGATTATATACGGAGACTCATTTATGTCGTCGCCCATAGGACGTGGATTAATCCAAATCCGTATTTTCTTAGATTTTGTTTTGGGGTTTTGGTTTAAGGATACGTTAGCCAATTTTGAGGCTAAGATCAATTTAAACGTTTGTTAAGGATACGTTAGTCTAATATGAGACTAAGATCAACTTAACGGGATCGTTTGGATCCGACAAAAGAGCATTTGGGGGCTCTATTGTTCTAGTTTAGGGACATGGTGGTCCATTGCCAGTTTAGGGACATGGTGGTCCATGAGTTTAAGGACTCCACAGTCCGTATCAATGTATGGTTGTCGGGATCCATCACCTCTCTGACGACGTTGAAGGATTACAACGAAAAATATCAAAGGAGTTCAGAGATGTACCCTTGAACCGGGTGTAAATTGATTTGAGAGAACAGTTGTGCTCAGTTCAATTTAATTTGAGGACTTATGGCCAGAATTGGGTTAAATCCATTCGAAAATGTTTAACATTTTGTTCATGATTGGCATGTTTAGGCCTTTTCTTGGGCTCTGCCCCTTTTTTTTAAAAGTGGTGCACAACATTTAGATTAGGCCCGTTAGGCCTTTTAATTGGGCTCTGCCCCTTTTTAATAATGCATAGCATTTGTTTTGGTCTGTTAGACCTTTTAATTGGGCTCTACCCCTTTTTAATAATGCAAAGCATTTAATGCTCTGACAGTACGCCACGTGGCTTGTCAGGCGCTTTACGCCAATTAATAAACACAAGGCGCAAGCGCATGTAGAGGTGACACGTGTCACGCTTTGGTGAGCGCAAGTCTGTTAGCGCAGTGCGCTGCGCCAGTGCGCTGCGCTAGTGCGCTGCTGACACGTGGCGCGCTCTGGTACAGTGTGCCAATCCAAGAGCGCAATGCTCATTTTTTAAAGCGCAAGGCGCAGATTATTCTGGGGTTAACACGTGGCATGTTCTGGTGACTTGCGCTAACCCAAGAGCGTAGAGGCTCATTTCAGATGTGCAAGGCACTGTTCCATAGCGCAGAGCGCATCTTGATCAAACTTAGATCAAAGAAAACAAATTTTTCTTGTTCCAAAGATTTCAAGAACCAATGGTTCTGATTCTTATCAAAAGGCAATGCCTTTATATAGATCAAAAGATCTAATCATGAAGTAGATTACTTCTTTATTATTATTTTTTTATTGAAGATCTTGATCTTGTTCTTAGATCTTTGATCTTTTTTAGAAGAAATTCTTCTTTTTTCAAAGGTTTACCTTTTTTCTCTTTGAGTTCTTCTCAAAATTTTTAGAGGAGCTCTGTATATCTATCTCTGTATGTTCTGAGACTTGGAGTTTTGGGGCCTTTATATAGGGCCAATTGATTTGTTAAGTTAGTTACAGAGATCTTTCTCTGATTGATCTGGGGATATTTCCCCACCGTTGGATCTTTGATCCTAGGGCTTCTGTTTTACAGAAGATAATCTTCTTGTTTTAACAAGATTAGAAAGATCTTTCTAGAATTTTAATTCTGATTTAGTGCTGGCACAGTTGGCGCAAGCGCACCTGCACTTGACACGTGTCGCGCAGCGCAACTGCGCTGACACGTGTCGCGCAGCGCAGAGCGCAAGTCATCTGAAGCGTTGCTTCTTTTATTTTTTAAAGTTTAAATTTTAGAACAGAGCCTTGCTCTGATTGGGGTGTGCTGCCTTGGGCACAGCGCCCCTTACACCGGCATGTCTGCTTTTGACGCGTGGCGCTCTGCGCAGCGAAAGGGATCTGAAGCGTTGCTTCACCTTTTGAATTTGAAATTCAAACAGAGCTTTGCTCTGATTGGGGGAAACAGAAGCGTTGCTTCATTTTTAGCCTTTGAAGTTGAACAGAGCTTTGCTCTGATTGGGTAAACAAGGACAATAGTGTTAAACACTGGAGGCGAAATACTCAAAATAGTGTTAAACACTAGAAAGGAAGGGGTCACGTGGGGGCACGTGAGGGCACCCAGCCAGATCTCCTTTACTTTGTTGTCAGAACTGCAAATAAGTGTTAAACACTTTTAGTTTTCATAGCCATCACGTGTGGGCACGTGATGGGTACTCATGCCCTGATTTATTAGAATGTTTATTAGGGGTCACGTGAGGACACGTGAAAGCGCCCAAAGCCAACATTGCCTTTTCTATTGTTTTCTTTATTTTTGAAGTCACGTGGGAGCACGTGAGGCATTGCCTCAGGACTAATTCCTTCTTATTTTGGAGGATCTTTTCTGGGGTCACGTGGGGACACGCGACCTTAGTTCTTTACGTGCATGGAGATCTTTCAAGTCTCTTTATTTTTATGAATTAAATTCTCTGTAGGGTTAAACCCTAATTTCGTTTTTAAAGGAATTAAATTTCTATGCATGTGGAAGAATTAAATTCTTATGTAGGGTTAAACCTTAGTTCTGTCTTGGAGGAATTAAATTCCTATGAATTGGAAGAATTGAATTCTCAAGCAAGGTTGAACCCTAATTTTATCTTGGAGGAATTAAATTCCTGTGAAATTGGGAGAATTAAATTCTCATATAGGGTCAAACCCTAGTTTTATCTTGGAGGAATTAAATTCCTATGAAATTGGGAGAATTAAATTCTCTAAATTCAATTCTCCCTCTAAGTTTTGGATCTGCATGGCAGAATCCCCCCGATGAGAATTAAATTCTCAACCTGTGGGGAGATTTGCTTCTGCAGATCTTCAACCAGAGAAAGAACTAAGTTCTTTTGCAGAAGAGTTAAACTCTTAGATTGAGAATTAAATTCTCTGTTTTTATTTTTTTAAGTTTTGATCCTTTTTCCCTTTCTCACCTAGGGTTTCTTTTCTTCAGAATTAAATTCTCCTTTCTTTTCTCTCTGCTATTTGCCTTCAGAAAATTTCAAGATCTCCAAAAATTCTTTTTTTCTCTTCTCTTCTTGGCTCCTATTCATAGGAGAAGGAAAAGAATCAATCTGTTTAGTGAATCTTTCATTGAAAGATTTTGTTTGTTTTTCGTAACTAATATGATCTTTTAGATCACTCAGTGAATTTTATTCACCATTGGATTTTTAATCCAGAAGATATTCTGTTTGTTATTTTTGGTGAAATTTAGGGAGATCTTTCCTTGTATGCAATCTTTCCATAAACTGGTGATTTTTAATCACCATTGGATTTTTAATCCAACGGTGCTCCACTTTACAGAGCATAATCATTTTTGTTTGGAGAGATTTAAAGAAATTCTTTCCCAGTTAGGGTCTTTGGTTTCTCTTAATTAGAATTTTAATTCTATTAACTCATTAAGGCTTTTAAAGCCCGTCACGTGTTGGCACATGATCCCAACGTTTGACCATTCAAATAGAATTCAATTCTATCAATTAAAGAGCTGGGGGACCTGTCACGTGTTGGCACGTGACCCTCTTTCATTCATAATTTAATTCTGTCTTTTAACTAGGCTAAAAGACCATCACGTGTCAGCTCGTGACCCTTAGTCACGTGCGAGCACGTGATGCCCCATTGGGGTCTTTCCTTAGGCGTTTTGTTTACACTTTTGTTTGATTTAGAATTTAATTCTATAAAATAGAGATCATAGGAAACTATCACGTGTCAATACGTGACCCTTGGTCACGTGTGAGCATGTGATACCACATTGAGGTATTTCCTGATTTTTATCAGGGAACAGTACAGAAGCGGTGACGTGGCAAGCCCGCAACATATTTACTATGAAATAAATACGTTAAGCGTAATTAAGCAATATAATATTAAATGCACAAAAATTGACAATAGATATAAAATAAACAACTTTTATTAACATTCATCTTTACAATACAACAGCTTTGAAAAGGAAAGATACAATGATATAAAGCAATGCCTAAACAGTGGCATACAAACTGAAATAAATACAAGATTCACTAGAAGTCCTGCTGGGCAGTGAACTGGTCCAAGTCCTCCTGCCTCGGCTCGATCTCCTAAGAGTCCGGTCCTCCTGACGAACATTCCAAAGAGAGAAATAGACAGGAATGTTGTCAGCGAACTAGCGCTCAGCAAGTCCCAAAAGAAAGAAAGGAATATAACAGGTAATGAGAATTGAACTGATAAGATATACAGTTATAAGATTGCTATTCTATCATAGTTGTTGTAGCTTGGTACATAAAATATTTGTGTATAAGAGAGAAGTCCATCTTACCCCGTGAACTATGGTAACATATAGTATAAGGCCCCGTCAAAACCCACGGGACAACGGCATGAGGGTTCATGTAGGTTTCTTTTAGTGATCATCTCGCGCCACGCTATACATTCCGTACCAATCTACCCCGTTAACCTCGTGTAATGTATCGATTATATTATAAGTCTTGTCGAAACCATGGATACAAGTTGTTCAAGTAGTCAGGTTCAGGATGTAAGCTTGTAGTCATGTCAAGTTATAACCATGGTTCGGTCAAGTCAAGTCTTGTATTCAGGTTTTATATTCAGGTTCATGTTCAAGTATACATGTTAGAGTTTGGATTCATGTTTAAATTAGATTCTAGTTTGAGTTTGGATTCAAGTTTGATTTAGACTTAGACTTGAGTCAGACACCTGTAACTGATTTAGATCCTGAATTAGGTTCGGGAGTTATTGGTAACTGCTGCATATGGACGGCAGGATTTATGTATTTTTCCAAGACAATTACCATTGATAATATCGTTAAGTTTCTACCTTAAATAAGTAAGCACTCACTTTCTTCGGCTCACTGGGGCTCAAGAGAATTGATCTCGCTTAAAGCTATATTTACTAAAGTCCTTAAATATTGTTTTATATAACTCGAGGGGGTTTTATGAAAATATTTTTTTTAATATAATTAAAAATAAACCTCGAGAAGTTATTTATATTATTTAGGGTTTTCATGGATGTAAATTTTAAGAATTTGAGGTATTTTAGTGATAATAGTTTAGCTTGAAAAGTTCATGGTATTTTACGGTAAAGATTGACTTTTGTTGGTATCTTGATGGTATTTTGATAAAACTTGTAATTCTTTCATTTGAAAAAAATATAAGTTTATTATATTTTGAAAATATATGGATTTTGTAATATTTATATAATTATTAAAAATTAAATTTTTAATTAAGTAGAAAACTTCGTTTTTTTTAAAAACCGTATTAAAAACCTTTCGAGACCGAATGCTCCATGAGAAGGTCTGCATCTCGCTCTACTAGTCCAAGGATGTACGATAATCTGCACCATCTAATAGCGGGTCGTCTAAAAAGGGTTGTAGAGGCTTATTTGCAAAGGAATTTTAAAATACAATTCCAAAGAAAACCGTTTTTTTATAGTAAATTGTATTTTAATGTAATCTTGTGTCCGTAACTAAAATTTATACAAGAGTATATCGTGCTATGGAATCATGTGTGTATGTGAGAGGTAGGTCGTTACCTCGTGAATTTTCCTAAAAGTATGTTTAAGTAAAATATTAAAAGATGATATATACAAAATTCATGGTATTTTAATGTAAATGTTGATTTAAAGTTATTTTGCATGTTATTTTTGATTAAAAATTGGTTCTAAGTATTGGTTTTATGTTAACAAGCATTGGTTTTATGTTAATAAGCATGATGTAGAAATATGAATGAAAAATATGTAAGAAAAAGTGAACTTTCTAGGGTTTAGAAAAAGATGTCGGTATTAACTCCACTTCCGACATATGTTTTGAAAAGAGAATTTCAAAAAAGAAAGAGAGAGATTAGGAGGGACTTGCTAGTGAAGTGGATTAAAGGAAGGTGTAGGAAGAGGGGGTTGTCGTCGTGACATCGCGGGGTTGCCGGAATATGTGTCGATCCTCGCCGGAACTTGATCGTTTGCTAACTTCTCTTCTACTCCACTTGTACTTAGAAAATTTTGAGAATTTTGGCTATAATATTCAATGAGGAAGGTCTAGGGCATGGGATAGTATTTATAGTGTGGAATTAGGGTTTTAGAATTAAAAAGATGAATTATAATGCATTAAAATGATGATAAATGGAGAATTAAGGGGTCTTTGTTAGGGTAGGGGAAAAGACTTGTGTGCAAAGCACGGGCACCTTTGGCTACGGTTCACCCGTCGGTACCGGCCCAACTAGGGTTTCCGCCGGTCAATTTGGTGAGGGGGACCGGTGGATTGGAGCCACGTGTTCATCTCAGTATTTAAATCATTGTGCACATGTTTGATTTTTCTGACTTTTCGTTTTTATATGCATTGCACGTGTAAACTTTTGGGCTTCCAAAAAGTTTTTAAAAAATAAAATCAAAAATATAAATGTGTCTGATGGGATTCGAACATAGGGGCTACGTCACAGTAGTGCAAGGCTTTACTAGTGAGCACAAGCTACTTCTTGCTGTTCTTAAACAAAATATACTTATAACTTGTACTCAGGCTTGTAAACTCCTTTCTGTACATTAAACTGAAAAATTTTGTACAGTAAATTCAGAGTCGTTACATTCTACCCTCCTTATAAAAATTTCGTCCTTGAAATTTACATTTATATAGGGACTAATTTACAAATAAGTAAGGGTATCTTGCACGCATGTCATCTTCTCGTTCCCACGTTGATTCTCCTGGCGAATCATTTCTCCACATCACTCGGACCAAGTTTACTTCCTTGTTCCGTAATGTCTTTACCTTTCGGTCCAGAATCTCAACGGGTTGTTGCTCGCAAGTCAGGTCGGTTTCTACCGTGAGCTCTAAATGCTCATGGATGTGGCTGGGGTCGCTCACATATCTTCATAGCTGGGATATGTGGAACACGTTGTGCACTCCTTCCAATGAGGATGGTAGTGCTAAACGGTATGCCACTTCTCCGACTCGTTCGAGAATGTCGAACGGTCATATGAATTTGGGACTGAGTTTACCCCTCTTGCCAAAGCGGATCACTCTGGGTTTGGGTATCTTTAAGAAAACATGATCTCCGGGTTGGAACTCCAGATGTCAACGCTTTGCATCAGCCCAGAGCTTCTGTCAGTCTTGGGCTATGCGCTTTCTTTCCCTGATTGTACGAACTACGTCCATAGTTGCCACGATCATCTTTGGTCTAATGAGTTCATGATCTCCGATGTCATCCCAACTCAGTGGTGATCGATACTTCCTTCCGTAGAGTGCTGCAAATGGTGTCATTCCAATACTCGCCTGATAGCCGTTGTTGTATGAAAACTCCATAAGGTGTAGGTGATCTTCCCATAAACCTCTGAAGTCTAACATACAAGCTCTTAGCATGTCTTCCAGAATCTGAAATTTCCACTCGGACTGTCCGTCCTTTTGTGGATGGTAAGTCGTGCTGAAGTTCAGACTCGTTCCCAGGCTAGCTTGCAGACTCTGCCAAAATTGTGATTGAAATATGGTATCACGATCGGAGACGATGCAAACCGGTACTCCATGTAATCTCACAATCTCTTGCATGAGTTCATGGGTATCGATATAGTACATTTTGAGGTTAAATCTTATTTTAGATTCATGCTTATCTCCATGTACTTCTTTGCTAATGTCTTGGTAGATTGGCCAACTCGAAAGGGAATAAAGTGAGCCGACTTGGTGAGACAATCCACAATAACCCATACCGCGTCATTACCCTTCTGCTGCGAGGAAGGGCAGTCACGGAGTCCATGGTAATGTGCTGCCATTTCCATTCTAGGATTGATAACGGCTGAAGTAGACCAGCAGTTCTGTGATGTTCAGCCTTTACTTGCTGACACACCAAACACTTGGCTACGCTTCTGGATACTTCGTGCTTCATTCCATGCCACCATTAGTGTTTCCATAGATCCTTATACATTTTTATACCACTGGGGTGTACGGAGTAAGGAGAGTTGTGAGCTTCTTTCATCAACTCTTCTCGAATTGGACCGTTTGGTACACACAATCTACTTCCATATCGTAAGGTTCCATCTTCGTGGATGATGAAGTCTGTTCGAAGTCCACTTTGTACTTTTTCTCGGATCTTTTGTAGCTTGGCATCATTTGCTTGAGCTGCATTGATCTGATTGACAAGAGTAGACTGGACTTGTAAGTTCATCAAATACGAAGCGTTACCTGGCATAACTACTTCGATTGCCAATCCATGTAATTCCTGCTGTAGCTTCCACTGAGTGGTGAGATTCATTGCTAATGGATGGCGGCTAAGTGCATCAGGAACTACATTCACTTTCCCAGAATGATATTGTAGGTTGATGTCGAAATTCTCCATGAGTTCTAACCATCTTCTCTGCCGCATGTTCAATTCTTTCTGAGTAAATACATACTTCAGACTCTTGTGGTCAGTGTATATATCCACTCTTTCTCCCAGAAGATAGTGGCGCCAAATCTTAAGTGCAAAGATAACGGCTGCCAACTCCAATTCATTTGTTGGATAGTTGCGCTCATGAACTTTCAGCTGTCTTGATGCAAAGGCTACAACTTTTCCATGCTGGTGTAGAACACATCTTAATCCCTTAATGGACGCATCACAATGTACGACGAAACCTCCAGATTGATCCAATATTACAAGGATAGGAGCAGAAGTTAACCTCAACTTGAGTTCTACAAAAACTTGTACAAACAACGGACACAACATCAAGCAAAGCGGAACAGCGGCAACTCCCGGTTCCATGACTCAACGGTGCACAGATGACCGAGAGTAAAACCCCGACTCCGTGAAATGCGGATAAAGTCAAAAATTCCTGGCTACGTGGAACGCGGCTTATGTCACTCCTGACCCCGTGAAAAACGTCCAGAGCGGATCCTGGTCCTCGCAAAGCACGGCAGTGAACCCGTGTAAAGCATCCAGAGCGGAGCCTAGTCCTCCACGAACATGGCAGTGAACCCGTGGGAAGCATCTAGAGCAAAATTCCTGGTTACGTGGAACGCGGCTTATGTCAATCCTGACCCCGTGGGAAACGTCCAGAGCGGATCCTGGTCCTCGCAAAGCACGACAGTGAACCCGTGTGAAGCATCCAGAGCGGAGCCTAGTCCTCGCCGAATACGGCAGTGAACCCGTGGGAAGCATCTAGAGCAAAATTCTTGGTTACGTAGAACGCGGCTTATGTCAATCCTGACCTCGTGGGAAACGTCCAGAGCGGATCCTGGTCCTCACAGAGCACGGCGGTGAACCCGTGTGAAGCATCCAGAGCGGAGCCTAGTCCTCGCCGAACACGGCAGTGAACCCGTGGGAAGCATCTAGAGCAAAATTCCTAGTTACGTGGAACGCGGCTTATGTTAATCCTGACCCTATAGGAAATGTCCAGAGCGGATCCTGGTCCTCACAGAGCACGGCAGTGAACCCGTGTGAAGCATCCACAGCAGAGCCTAGTCCTCGCCGAACACGGCAGTGAACCCGTGGGAAGCATCTAGAGAAAAATTCCTGGTTACGTGGAACGCGGCTTATGTCAATCCTGACTCCGTAGAAAATGTCCAGAGCGGATCCTGGTCCTCGCTGAACACAGCAGTGAACCCGTGTGAGGCATCCAGAGCGGAGCCTAGTCCTTGCCGAACACGGCAGTGAACCCGTGGGAAGCATCTAGAGAAAAATTCTTGGTTACGTGGAACGCGGCTTATGTCAATCCTGACCCCGTGGGAAACGTCCAGAGCGGATCCTGGTCCTCGCAGAGCATGGCAGTGATCCCGTGTGAAGGATCCAGAGCAGAGCCTAGTCCTCGCCGAACATGGAAGTGAACCCGTGGGAAGCATCTAGAGCAAAATTCCTGGTTATGTGGAACGCGGCTTATGTCAATCCTGACCCCGTGGGAAACGTCCAGAGCGGATCCTGGTCCTCGCAGAGCACGGCAGTGAACCCGTGTGAAGCATCCAGAGCGGAGCCTAGTCCTCGCCGAACACGACAGTGAGCCCGTGGGAATCATCTAGGAATCATCTAGAGAAAAATTCCTGGCCACGTGGAACGCGGATAATGTCAACTCTGACCCCGTGAGAAACGTCCAGAGCGGAGCCTGGTCTTCGCAGAATATGGCAGTAAACCCGTGGGAAGCATTCAGAGCAACCCCTGACCCTGTGAAATGCGGATAAGGGCAACTTCACCCATCACTTGCGGGTCCTCACGACTCGTAAGGGAGAAAATTCTCTTGTGAGATCCTTACGACTTTCAAGAGAAAACACACTTATGAATTCTCACGATTCTTAAGGAGAAATTACACCTACGGGATCCTCTCGACCGGTAGGGAGAAAATTCTTTATGAGACCCTCACGGCTCATAAAGTTGAAAAGTCTTAGGAGGCAGATCTTAACCCTGAATCCTAAGCCATCATTATCCTGCAAAGGAACCGAGATAGACTATCCATAAAATACATTCAATAAGAAGGGACCCACCATTGTGAAGAAAAATATGTCTTTTATTCATGAATCAAAATGAATACAAAGTACAATTCGTGAAAGAAACAAAAAATATACTCTTATTCAGAAGTATGTACAAAGGAAGAGTAAAAAAATATATATACAAGTCTTCAGGTCGGCGGGCGATTTAGCAGATTGGTCAACTCATCCCTCTTTCGCTGGGCCTCGCCTTCGTGATTCAAAATCGCCAAAAGACGGGCCTCCGCCTGAGCTTGCTGGGCCTGATATGAGGCGAGCCGGCCTTCGAGCTCTTTCTCGGTAGCTTTGTGAGCCTCAACCCTTTCACGAGTGAACATAGAGGCTTTGTCGATGGCCGCCACCTCCTTGATGGCCTCTTGAAGCACTCGCCAGAGTTCATACGCTTTGTTGACTTTGGCCGTAAAGTTGGCCTGAAGCTCTATCGGCGCTTTCGAAGCCAACTCCATCTCCGAAAATTTGCGGCCAAGCCTCTTCTCGCAAGACACCATGTTCGCCGCAGACTGCTCAATAAAACCCCGCAAGCCCTCCTTCGCAGCCACAGCCTCCGAAGAAAGGCGGGTACACTCGAGCACGTGCAAGCAAGCCTCCACCTGCCGGCAAAACGCAACCCTTGCACCACTGCTTCGCTATGATAGGTGAAAAGAAAGGGGAGAGAGCCATTAGCTTCAGCAGCAAATGCTTCGGCCGTAATTACGTTGCCAGCACGAAGCTCCTCGATCAAAGATGACAGAGAGGCGAGGCTTAGCTTGGCCATCCGTTCCGAGGCTCTCAGAGCGTAGGGGCCGGGTGGCATGGTGATGCGTGACTCCAACGCAGTAGGAACTGGCAGGGTTGTTTAGATTTATAAACAGTCAGCTGAATGTGTAAGCAAAAGAACAAATGGAACAATGTTGGGACTTTACTTACCCACGGTCATGCAAGAAGGAGCTGAAGACTCCCCTGGCCCTTCAAGAACCTCAACCTCATCATCGGCCTCCATGACTGTAAAGGACATCAATGTCATTTTGCGAAATAATAGCAATGCTGTGAAAAGAAGGTAGACAACACTAACCTTTCCCAGAAGAAAGGACGATGCACTGAGGAGATATTGCTTGTGGAGCAGCCATCTCCAACAGGTGCTGAAAAGACTACCTAGGAGACAAGTCGGCAATCGAAGCCGCCAACCTGCGCAATTCTGAAAAGACAAAAGAGTTCAGATAACGGAAAGATTACTAATTGAAAATGTAGAAGGTTACCTTCGACGCTCCTCCCATTCTGAGCTGGAGGGATAGCAGCTTCAACGGCCTCCGCCGCAACCTCTGAGCCGCCCTCAGGGAGAGCCATTGGGACAGCGATCACCAAAGGTGCCTCCCCCAAGGGAGCAAGTGCTTCGGGAGCAGGAGGCTCTATCGTGAGAGGGATAGTTTCATCAACCCCCCAACACCGAGCAGTGTTTCACTGGAGGTATCAACAGGCTCTACGGTCAGTAAACCCGTGGGAATTTTCGCCATCGCCGAAGTCTCTGCACAGTTCACACAAGGATAAGAATGCATATATATGCGTGCAGGCAATATGAAGTATCACAAAGAGATACAGGAACATACCAATGCGCAAGGAAGCTTGCAGTATAGCTTGCTCAAGCCGACGCTCCTTCTCAAGGAGGTGTGCTTGCCGAGGTCCGAGGGTGGACTCATGGCCGCCGGTCCACAGTGAAAGCGCATCCGTGGCATCCTCCGAAGCAGCCTGTTTAAGGGCCCTTTCGCCCCATTCCTCCAAAGGGCCGATGAATCGTCGCCGGATCCACGAAGGGTCTTCATAAAAGATGACGGAGGGATAAGGCTTCTTCGAAATCCTTATGTTCTCCGACTCGTCTTGAGAACGTCTTATAGCCTCAGCCAATTATGCGGCCTCCTCGACAGTTGAACTTGGAAAAAGTAGGCCAGCATCCGACTCTTGCATGGCCAACGGTTCGACCTGAAGAATGGGCTCAGACTCTACTAAAGAGTCGAGCAAGTTGGTAGCAACTTTTCTCTGCCGCTTGGATCCAGAGCCGACCGCCGAGGACGACCGTTTCCTCCCCCGTGGAGCCTTGGCGCGATGCCGACCCACTTCTCCTTCAACGCCCTCACTCCCAACGCCCTCGCTTGGCGCTGCGACTGAGGACGACACAGCCATTATCAATGCCGCGGGCGGTGGTATGGCTACTGGCACCCTTTTACCCCTCGACTGAGCCTGGGTATCCAATGGCATACCAATTGTGGGGGTGAAGTCCACTCCCGACTCCCTCGGAATAAGCGCGACACCGGTATCCCTCAGGGGAAAGCGGACCGGTGCGCGCGGTCGCGGCGGAACTCCCGTGGCCTGAACCTGAGCAGGAGCACCATATCCAAAGAGCACCCTCTTCTCCTCAGCAATAATCGGGCTGACCCGATGAAGGTACCAGCCCGTAAAGGACCCCACGCATCGGGGAATATCGTCAGCTTCAGGGATCATGAAGCGGGAACCAGTGTTCAGCCTCACAAAGTGGTGAGCAGCATCGCGAACAGCTTCAGGTGAAGGAACCGGCGCAACTGTAAAAGCCTCAAAGGGAATGCCCTGATCATAGCCAAGCTGCCGGGCGAAGCGGTGTGGGTTGTACCGCATAAAAAGGGCCGAACTGTTCTGACGGAATACCAGATAACCTGGCTTAATCGTGTACAAGTGCGTGGCCTCCCGGGACTTTAAAGAAGGCACATCATCTTTCGACAGGTCGCAGAGTTGTTGAACTGGACCTGAAGGAGCAGATAGAACCTGATCAACGAATACCAATCCGCCCGTGGTAGCGTAAGGAGCAATCAACACGCGAATGGCCCCAAATTGAGTCGGGTCAGGGGCAGAAGCATCCACTAACCGCATGAGTCGCGGGAAAGTATAGGCGTCGTAAAATGCGGGTCGCTGGTGCGCAGCAAAGGCCCCCAACACGTGCATTTCGATCCAAGACGTGAAGTAATGGAGAGAAAAGTTTACTACGTCCACGCCGAGAGTCGAAGTATTAGCCGCGGCACCCAACCCATGATAGAGATGCGCTAGCACCGGGATGCCTACGGCTAGCCGTGTCCCCTCAGTGATACGATGGGCCGGATAGATCACCGAGACTCTCATGAAGCGGCGATGCATGGGAATGACGAACCAGCTGAGCCAGACACTGATAAAACCCACAAAGAATGTCTCCTCATCCATGCCGGGAGCTACAATCAATTCGAAAGATACCGGCGACATAATAGGAATGTAGTACTGCGGTAAATCCGATTCCTTAGTCAGCCGCCTGTTCAAACCAAACCCAAAGGGGTCATTGATGTTCGCAAACTTCGGAGCCGCTTTCTACAGGACATCCTCGCGGAGGAAGCAAGCGACGAAGCTCTTAAAAGTGACGCCCTGCTCCTCAGATTCTGTGAACAGCTTTTCAAAGATGCCCAAGGCCTTGATCAAACTCAGGCGCTTGTGACGGACGGCGTTCTCGGTAGACAAGCCGTCAAGGATTGCAGGCTCAGCTTCAAAGACGTACTCGTCGGGAGGCAGCAGCTCTTCATAAAGTGTCCCCCTGATCGGTAGCCCCGAGATCTCGCAGAATTCTTCCAAGGAAATCAAAACTTCCCGATCCCCTAGGAGGAAAGTGTTGGTGGGGAGATTCCACTGGTTCAGGAAGGCCTTGACCCACCAGAAGTGAGGAGACGGGTAGTGGAAAAGAGACGCATAGATCGCCTGATAAAGCCCAACCCTTTGCAGCCGCGCGCGATGGGCAGACAAGATGTAGCGCGCCCAAAGAAGGTAGCCCGTGGGGTGTCGATGGGTAAGCCCTATTTTGTAAATCTGCCCCCATGGCTGGGCTTCGCCCTGGCAAATGCGACGTCCCAGAATATCTATAGCCGAGACCGGATGGTTCGGAATACCGGTCGTTGAAGGCTCAAGCCGCCCCATAGGGGTCCAATTCGACATCTTCACGGCAAAGACAGTCCTTGGGGGATCCATCGACAGGAACGGATAGGTAGGCTCCGTCGGTACTTCGCAAAAAAAAACTCCGGCGACCACGTATGATGTGACCGTACCAGGTCCCCCATAGAAGTAAGTTGGTGTGATTCGGGTCATGAGTCCTGATCATCGCCATCACTTCCTCGTCAGATGGCGACTGGGGAAAAGCGGCTTCTGAGCGAGTGAAAGGGAAATATGAAACAGACGTCATTGTACCTGAAATGAAGTAGGGGGAAACTGTTAAAGCGAAGCCAACAGTATATATATATATATATATATATATATATATATATATATATATATATATATATGTTTATAAATGCATATATATAAAAAGACAGTGGAAGAAAGCGACAGAGGACTCATTTTATGGGACCATTGGTTACAAAATACATGGGTCCCATAAAATCAAGATGACGGCTGGCTAATGATGAGGCAAAGCGACTATAATGAGACAAAAGGAAGATTCTCATTAAATAGACAGTGGATTTCAAATGACCCTACACATTCCCCTAAAAGAAATCCATCTTGGACTCTGTGACAAATCAAATAGAATCAAGGGAATTAAATTCCCAGAAAAGCACCACTGCAAGCCTCTTCTTCTTGGTTACAGAAAGACAACTCAAGGCAAAAAGACCCCAAGAAGTCCCCTGGGAAGAACTAAGTTCTTCATAGGAAATAAATTCCTTTTGAAAAAGGGAATTAAATTCCCAGAAACTTCTTTTTCCAGAGCCAAAGCTCTTTGTAGATGGAATTAAATTCCAAGGGAAAGACAAACTACACCATCAACCCCCTGAAAATCAGAGAAACCTTAAGGGGCCTGTTGATTAAAGAATGAATGGGTTTTTTGTTAAAGAACTTAAAGAAAAATGGGTTCTTGTTAAAAGGGAAAACCCTTGGTGTGGATTTAAAATCCGGTGAAGGTTTCTGTGAAGATTCTTCGATCGTTCAAAGATCATTACCTGAAGAAAGGGTCTTTTTGAACAGAGTTAAACTCTGAAAATATTCAAGGTAGAGAACTAAGCTCTGGAAAGGAGAATTAAATTCTCAAAATGAAAAAAGTTTGTAAGGAAGAAGATGAAAGAGTGGAAGCGCTTCTGAAGAAACCCCTGCATTTATAAGATGTGATGGAAACGTTTCATCTCCCCGATTCCCTAGATGGATCCAACAGTCACAAAAGTGACAGCGTTGCACTCACATGCAGACATGTGAGAGCAACACTGTGGGGGCATTTGTTCCCTGATTAAAAATCAGTAATTACCCAATTGGGTATCACGTGCTCACACGTGATCAATAGTCACGTGTTGACACGTGATGGTTAAAACAGAAATAAAAAAACAAACGGCTGAAGGAGGACCCAATTGGGGGTTACGTGCTTACACGTGACCAATGGTCACGTGTTAACACGTGACAGTTAAAACTCCAAACAAACAGAAACAAAAAAAACAAACGGCTGAAGGAAATACCTCAATGAGATATCGCGTACTCACACGTGACCAATGGTCACGTGTCAACACGTGATGGTTAAAACAGAAGCATAAATAAGCGGCTGAGAAAAGGACTCAATTGGGGGTCACGTGCTCACACGTGACCAAGGGTCACATGCTCACACCTGACCAAGGGTCATGTGCCAGTACGTGACAGGCTTTGAAAGCCTTACGGTTTAATAGAATTAAAATTCTTAATTCCTCTGAATCTTTCCAATTGGAAAAGGATTATGGGGACCGTTGGATTAAAAATCCAAGGGTGATTAAAAATCACCAATTTATGGAAAAATCTCAGACAAGGAAAGATTTTCCTAAATCTCACCAAAAATAACAAACAGAATATCTTTGATTTAAAATCCAACGGTGAGTAAAATTCACTGTGTGATCTAAAGGATCATATTAATTATGAAAACAAACAAAATCTTTCAATGAAAGATTTACTAAACAAA
The DNA here is from genome assembly GCA_030015575.1 of Agapanthus africanus. Taxonomy (NCBI): domain Eukaryota; kingdom Viridiplantae; phylum Streptophyta; class Magnoliopsida; order Asparagales; family Amaryllidaceae; genus Agapanthus; species Agapanthus africanus. The sequence goes on along the minus strand of JASDDO010000004.1, from coordinate 31,219,323 downwards.
TTGATTCTTTTCCTTCTCCTATAAATAGGAGCCAAGAGGAGGAGAATTTTGGGTTGGAATCTTGAAATCTTGAAATTTCAGAGAGAAAAGAAAGGAGAATTTAATTCTCAATAAAGAAAACCCTAGGTGAGAAAAGAAAGGGGATCAAAACTTCAAACAGAGAATTTAATTCTCAAAATCTAAGAGTTTAACTCTTCTGCAAAAAGAACTTAGTTCTTCCTCTGGTTGAAGATCTGCAGAAGCTAATCTCCTCATAGGTTGAGAATTTAATTCTCATCAGGTTGAGGTTTTGCCATGCAGATCCAACACTTAGAGCGAGGATTGAGTTCAGAGAATTTAATTCTCCCAAATTTATGATAATTTAATTCTCCCAAAACAAAATTAGGGTTTAACCCTATATGAGAATTTAATTCTCCTAAAGTCACAGGAATTTAATTCCTTCAAGATGAAACTAGGGTTTAACTCTATATAAGAATTTAATTCTCCTAAAATTACAGGAATTTAATTCCTTCAAGATGGAAAGAACTAGGGTTTAACCCTAATTGAGAATTTAATTCTCTCAAATTTACAGGAATTTAATTCCTCTTAAAATGAAATTAGGATTTCATCCTATACAAGAATTTAATTTTTTTACATATATGGGAATTTAATTCCTCTAAAAAGAAATTAGGGTTTAACCCTACTTAAGAATTTAATTCTTTTACATATATAGGAATTTAATTCCTCCAAAATCATAATTAGGGTTTAACCCTACAGAGAATTCAATTCTTAAAAATAAGGAGACTTAAAAGATCTCTGTGCATGAAAAGAACTGAGGTCATGTGTCCCCACGTGACCCCTGAAAAGATCCCCAAAAGTAAAAAGGAAAAAAGCTCTGAGGCAACGCCTCACGTGCTCCCACGTGACCTACAAAACACAGAAAGAAAAAGCAAAGGAAATATAAGCTTTGGGCGCTCTCACGTGTCCCCACGTGACCCTTTATCAAATGCGTTAACAATCAGTGCATAAATGTCCATCACGTGCCAACACGTGATGCTCAAAATAAAAGTAAAAAGTGTTTAACACTTATTTGCAGAGCGAAGTAAAAAAGGGATCCGGTCCCACCTTTGGGCGCCCTCACGTGTCCACACGTGACCCCTCTTTCTCTAGTGTTTAACACTAGTTTTAGCCAAATTGGCTAATTTTCCAGAGGCAAAACCTCCCATTCAAAATTGAGTAAAAATCAGAACTAAAATTTCTACTGCTCAATCAAAGATAAAAATATTACCAAAGCCCTCAAACTCTTGTTTAGCATTGCTAAATAATGTGGGCTGAAACCAGACAAATGCTTAATAGTCCAACAAAGGGCCAATATTTCAAACTTAATTGGACTTAGACCAAGTTGGCCATAAGTCCTCAATTCAAACTTAACTGAGCCAATGTGCTCATAACATAATTAATTGATCTTAGTTCCAAATTGGACTACAGATCACTTAATCCACTTTGGTTCGAGGGTACATCTCTTCACTCCTTTGATATCTGTCGTTGTAATCCTTCAACGTCTTCAGAGAGGTGACGGGTCCCGACAACCACACATTTCACGGACTGTGGGGTCCTTAAACTCATGGACTATGATGTCCTTAACCTCGACCGTGATATCTTTAAAATAACATCGGACTGTGAGGTTCTTAAACTCACGGACTATGATGCCCTTAACCTCGACCGTAATGTCTTTAAACTAACATCAGACTGTGGGGTCCTTAAACCCACGGACTATGATGTCCTTAACCTCGACCGCGATGTCTTTAAACTAATGATGGACTGTAATATCTTTAAACTAATTATTGACCGCCATGTCCCTAAACTAAACAATAGAGCCTAATTGCTCTATTGTTGGATCTAAACGATCCTGTTGAGTTGATCTTAGTCTAAAATTAGACTAACGTATTCTTAACAAACGTTTAAGTTGATCTTAGTCTCAAATGAGTCTAACTTATCCTTAAACCTAAACCCCCAAACCCAAATCTAAGAAAGATACAGATTTGGACTAGTCCACGCCCTACGGACGACAACATAACTTAGTCTCCGTATACAACCCACGGGCAACCACAAACAAAACAAAACACCCAACGACATGAAGTGACCATCTGGAGAAGGAGAAAGTTGTTACCGCGATGCGGTAGCGTAATTAACTGCAGGGGCTTGCGCCTGCAGGGAAGAGCGTCCCCACAATCAAAAACCCCTCAAATGAGGGGGAATCTGACGAAGTCTGCTACATCGGCCGCATCCGTTTAAACCTTCGATATATGGTGCCATAAATCAACTTGGCATCTTTGGAGAGGTAGACGGATAGCACCAATTAGCATCTGCCCCGAAATTCAGGCAAGACGTTTATCGCGTCTTCGTCATGTCTTTCGGAGGGGAACAGAGATATTCGTAATGACTATAGCGAGTCTTGAACGCCGTCTTCAGAATATTAGACTCTTTGACCTTCACCTGATAATAACCGGAACGAAGATCTAGCTTTGAGAATACACAATACCCACTTAACTGATCGAAAAGATCATCGATGCGCGGTAGTGGATACTTGTTCTTGATAGTCACTTCGTTCAGAGCTCGAAAATCTACACACATTCTGTATGAACCTTCTTTCTTCTTCACCAGCAAAACTGGAGATCTCCAACTTGAAGTACTGGAACGAATCCAACCTTTCTTCATAAGTTTGTCCAACCGAGTACGGATCTCCTTCAATCCTTCTGGACTTAACCGGTACGGAGCTTTGATTACCGATTGCGCACTAGGTATTAAGTCAATGTTGAATCCAAAAGCTCGATCGGGAGGCAAACTTGTTATATTTTCAGGGAATACATTCTCGAACTACCTCTGGCTTTTCTTCTTCCGTCGGTAGAGTAAACACTTCTGCATTCTTTGGCTTAGCACGGAAGATTCCTGGCTCCAACGTTCTATCTCCACTCTTGAAGTAAGAGACTGGGTGATCTGGTATCTCAAATACCACCCTCTTTTGACAGCAATCAATTGTAGCATAGAAAATTCCCAGCCAGTTTATCCACAACACAACGTCGAAATTTAGGATGTCCAGTACTTTGAAATTCGCGTAGAATTCTCGTCCACAAACTACAACTGGACACTGATCAAATCCTATAGTTGCCTTCAATACTCCATTCCCGGAACTGACATTCCAGCTTGAAATGAGTGGCTTCACGGGAATCGCATGCGTTCTCATAAATCGTTGGGACATGAAGCAGTGTGATGCTCCACTGTCGAACAGTGCTAGTGCAGGAAAGGTGACTACTAGTATAGTACTAAGTTGTGTGAGGTTGGTTTTAGATACAGGAAAAATATGGGGTGATATCCAAGGATTGAAAAGATGTGAAAGGATTGGGATTTACCAGTAATAACTTGGCCAGTAGCTTTGGCTTCCTCAACTGTCATAGTGAAATCCTGACGTCTGGGTACATTCCTCTTTACTGGAAGTACATTCCTCTGTCCTTGGGGCATGTTTCTCTACCCTTGATGCATGTTCCTCTGTGGCTGATGGAATTGACGAGGAGGCTATGCAGGAGGTCCATGTGGAGGTGGAGCAGGTAGAGCAAGACGAGGTACATGAGCCTGAATAGCTGGCCACTGCGGAACTGTGATCGCGGTTCTAGGTGTTGGAGCTGGGTTAAGACGATATGGACAAGCTCCAATGGCGTGGGTGGATGCGCCACAAACCAAATACATGCCATTTGCACGCCTGCAGTCTTTTGCCAGGTGTCCATTCCTCTTGCAGTAAAAACAAAAGTCTGGACTGGACCGGTTAAATGTTCCTCCCGGTCATCTAGGTGAAAATGTTGTCCTGGAAAAGGCTCCTCCTGCCATCTGAGTGGCAGGACATTTCACACCGGCAGTCTGAGGTCCGCCCTTCTTCTTCACAACTGCCTCATAACGTCGGGCCACCTTCAGAGCAAGATCATGGGTTGGGAAATCCCCTATAGCTAGTACAGCTTGGATTTCTGGGTCCAACCCTTGCTGAAATCTTCGTGCCCGGATCTCAGTAGTCGGAATCAGGTGTGCCGCGATCCTATTACGACCTTGTGTTAGCAGTGAAATATGTGATATCAGGAATTTGAATTTGAGACAATATTTTACCTACTAAGCATGGTAAACTCAGCATCGTATTCATCCACGGATTTGCTCCACATTGAGCCTTGTTGTAAGTGGATGAACTGTCGTTCCATGTCGAAACGGGCAGTCTCAGGGAAGTACATCGCGTTGAACATATTGCGAAATATCTTCCATTCAATCGGTTGGGCGAGTCGGCTTTCTTCAGCCTTCCACCAGACTCTGGCATTGTCTGTCAGTTGCAGTTTGGCAACTCTCACCCAAGCAATCTCTGGCACTTGTACTGCTGCTAGGTTATCTACTATCGACTGAGCCCATTCTTCTGCCTCCAGTGGGCTCTCTTTTCTTGAGAAATGTTTCGGGTGCAGTGCCCGAAATTGCTTGACTCTGGGTGCCTCGACTTCGGAGCGATGCATGAGGATAGCAGTCTGCTGCTGCTGACCCTCCAAGAAGTTCTTGATTGCCTCAAACAGTACCGTTTGCTCACTGATGGGAGCTGCAATGGTAGGTGGTGGTGGTAGAGTAGGCGGTGGGGTATTGCCATTGACGTTCGTACTGGTGTATTGAAAGAATTCATGACCTTGATAAAAAAAGAAAGGTTAGGATAGATTCAAGGAATTTGAAATGTAAAGAATATATAGTTGTTGATTCTTATAATTCTTATGATATATTGCTTAGGATTCCATGCAGAACTGACCAGCATGGGCCACTAACAAAAACTGTCATACACCGCTTCCCAGTATACAAAAGCGGTGACGTGGCAAACCCGCAACGTATTTACTAAGAAATAAATACGTCAAGCGTAATTAAGCAATATAATATAAAATGCACAAGAATTGAAAAGAGATATAAAATAAACAGCAACTTTTATTAACATTCATCTTTACAATACAACTGCTTTCAAAAGGAAAGATACAATGATATAAAGTAATGCCTAAACAGTGGCATACAAACTAAAATAAGTACAAGATGCACTAGAAGCCCTGCTGGACAGTGAACTGGTCCAAGTTCTCTTGGCTCGGCTCGATCTCCTGAGAGTCCGGTCCTCCTGACGAACATTCCAAAGAGAGAAATAGACATGAATGTCGTCAGCGAACTAGCGCTCGATAAGTCCTAAAAGAAAGAAAGGAATATAGCAGGTAATGAGAATTGAACTGATAAGATGTATAATTATAAGATTGCCATTCTATTGTAGTTGTTGTAGCTTGGTACAGAAAGTATTTGTGTATACGATAGAAGTCCATCTTACCCCGTGGACTATGGTAACATGTAGTACAAGGCCCTGTCAAAACCCACGGGACAATAGCACGAGAGTTCATGTAGGTGTCTTTTACTGATCATCTCGTGCCACGCTATACATTCCATACCAATCTACCCCGTTAACCCCGCGTAATGTATTGATTATATTACAAGTCTTTCTGAAACCATGGATACAAGTTGTTCAAGTAGTCAGGTTCAGGATGTAAGCTTGTAGTCATGTCAAGTTATAGCCATAGTTCGGTCAAGTCAATTCTTGTATTCAGGTTTGATATTCAGGTTCATGTTCAAGTATACATGTTAGAGTTTGGATTCATATTTGAATTGGATTCTGGTTTGAGTTTGGATTTAAGTTTGATTAACACTCAGACTTGAGTCAGACACCTGTAACTGACTTAGATCCTGAATTAGGTTCGGGAGTTATTGGTAACTGCTGCACATGGACGGCAGGATTTGTGTTTTTTTCCAAGACAATTTCCATTGATAACACCGTTTAGTTTTCTACCTTAAATAGATAAGCACTCACTTTCTCCGGCTCCTTAGGGCTCAAGAGAATTGATCCCGCTTAAACCTATATTTACTAAAGTCCTTAAATGTTGTTTTATATAACTTGAGGGGGTTTTATGAAAATATTTTTTAATATAATTAAAAATAAATCTCGAGAAGTTATTTATATTATTTAGGGTTTTCATGGATATAAATTTTAAGGATTTGAGGTATTTTATTGATAATAGTTTAGCCTGGAAAGTTCATGGTATTTTACGGTAAAACCTGACTTTTGTTGGTATCGTGATGAAACTTGTAATTCTTTCATTTGAAAAATATAAGTTTATTATATTTTGAAAATATATGGATTTTGTAATATTTATATAATTATTAAAAATTAAAATTTTAATTAAGTAGAAAACTTCATTTTTATTAAAAACCGTATTAAAAACCTTTCGAGACCGAATACCCCGTGAGGAGGTCTGCATCTCGCTTTACTATCCCAAGAATGTGCGATAATCCGCACCATCTAATAGTGGGTCCCCTAAAAGGGTTGTAGAGGCTTATTTGCAAAGGAATTTTAAAATATAATTCTAAACAAAACTGTTTTTATAATAAATGGTATTTTAATGTAATATTGTGTTCGTAATTAAAATTCATACAAGAGTATATCATGCAATGGAATCATGTATGTATGTAAGAGGTAGGTCGTTACCTCATGAATTTTCCTAAAGGTATGTTTAAGCAAAACATTAAAAGATGATATATACAAATTTCATGGTATTTTAATGTAAATGTTGATTTAAAGTTATTTTGCATGTTATTTTTGATTAAAAGTTGGTTCTAAGCATTGGTTTTATATTAACAAGCATGGTGTAGGAATATGAATAAAAAATATGTAAGAAAAAGTGAACTTTTTAGGGTTTAGAAAAAGATATCGGTATTAACTCAACTTCCGACGTATGTTTTGAAAAGAGACTTTCAAAGAAGAAGGAGAGGGATTGGGAGGGACTTACTAGTGAAATGGATTAAAGGAAGGTATAGAAAAAGGGGGTTGTCGTTGTGACGTCGCCGGGTCGCCGGAATATGCGTCGATCCTCGCCGGAACTTGATCGTTTGCTAACTCCTCTTCTACTCCACTTGTACTTAGAAAATTTTGAAAATTTTAGCTATAATATTCAGAATGAGGAAGGGCTAGGGCATGAGATAATATTTATAGTGTGGAATTAGGGTTTTGGAATAAAAAAGATGAATTAAAATGCATTAAAATGATGATAAATGGAGAATTGAGGGGTCTCTGTTTCATTGCAGAGCAATCAAACAGTGCATGGGAGTTAGGGGTAGGGGAAAAGACTTGTGTGCAAAGCACAGGCACCTTTGACTACGGTTCACCCGTCGGTACCGGCCCAACTAGGGTTTCCGCCGGTCGATTTGGTGAGGGCGGCCGGTGGATTGGAGCCACATCTTCTTCTCAGTATTTAAATCATTGTGCACATGTTTGATTTTTCTGTCTTTCCGTTTTAGTGTACATTGCACGTGTAAACTTTTGGACTTCCAAAAAGTTAAAATATAAATAAAATCAGAAAAATAAATGTGTCTGATGGGATTCGAACACAAGGGCTACGTCACAGCAGTGCAAAGTTTTACCAGTGAGCTACAAGCTACTTCTTGTTGTTCTTAAATAAAATATATTTATAACTTGTACTCAGGCTTGTAAACTCCTTTCTGTATATTAAACTGAAAAAATTTGTACAGTAAATTTAGAGCCGTTACAATTTTCCATCCTTATTTCTGATCAAAGAGGAGGACCAAGAAGAGGAGATGGAAATAGAAATAAAGAGAAAGAAGAGTGAAGGAATAGGGTTATTCCATTCCTATATTCTCACCTTCTTCTTTTTTCTCTGTTTCTTCTTCATCTTCACAGAACTTTAGCCAAAGTTCTAAGAATTGACTGCAACAAAATATTCAATGCTTAATTAGGTGCTCTTATGGGGGTATTTATACCTCTTTATGAGTGGGAGAGTAGTGGTAACTACCCCTACGATATTAGGGGAAGTGGGAGGGGGTGGAAAAATTCCCCACTATCTTTTGAAGAATATGTCAAATCTATTCTAAAGGATGAGCTCCCGACCTTATTAGTGTCGGGACACCCCAATTAGGGGCCTCCCAAGATCGGGAGGGGGTATCCCTATAGGAGGTGCCACGAATCAATTCGATTTTGAGTTGAATCAACTCAGTTTTGAGTTGTGTTAGAGGGGGACCTCCCTAGGCGTGGGGTCCCCCAGTGATGAGCAAGCCTTTGGCTTTCTTTTGATCATGTTTTGATCAAAACTTGATTACTGGGATATATATATATATATATATATATAAGAGTTAAAAATTTAACTCCAATAAATACCCCCAAACAATGAATATGCATTATTTGGTGTATATATTATTGTAGTTATGAAAATATTAACTAGATTTTATAGTTCAAGCCCACTGGCCTAGAGCTTTAGAAAGAATTCAAAGAGAATTCTATGGTTTCCTTTAGTCAATGTTTTGGAAAGGCCATTCTTGCATGCTAGTTTCCAAGGATCGCCATTAAGTGCCTTTCTCTACTTTAATTGAGGGGAAAGGGTTTCCTTTTACCTCGCATTCTTCTTCTAGCAAGAGAGAGAGAGAGAGAGAGAGAGAGAGAGATGGCCCATAATCCCTACATAATTCCCCTCAAAGAGATCTTCACACCGGTCGTCGTCATCGCCTTTTGGATGTCGGCAACAACGACGATCAATGTGAAGCCATTGCGAATCGTCTGGAAAGGCATGTTGGATTGGCACTTGGCTTGCGCTCCTATCTTCTTCATGTGATTTTTCTGACGATCCTTGACGCCATTCCGACCCTCCCTGCCATCATGACCCTTCACGACTTGGATGATGCCGAGGACAATGTAATATCGGTCTATGCAGCGGGTTTGATTAGTTGCCGAGTTCAGGATCGTTCCTTTAGACTTTTGAGTCACATCTATGCTCAGTGAGCTATCGTGTCGGCCTTCGTCGGTAGGTGTGGAGCTAATAGGTGGAACCAGTCGCTTAGGGAAGAGCGACGTTTTGAGATAGCGGCCGAAGCCGAATCCCAGTTGGTTGAGTTAAATAATAAACTTGTGTACCCCTATCTCCCTAAAATGTAATTTGGCGAGTGAATAAATAAAATAAAAATTTATTTTATTTTTGTGTTGATTGATTGATGATGATTTTTTTGATTATACACACACATATATTCTCTTAAACAGGAACTAGATTTCTAGTTCAGGCTTGTCGACCCTAGTGTTTGCTGGGCCTAGCGATGACTCGTGAAAGACCGCATGCACACATGTGACGACAATTCAGTGGTTACTGGATCTTACCTTCCCCTCCCTCTTATTTAAACAGAGGGAGGCGATAGAGAGGAACTCATTCAAGTTTCTATTCTTTCTCCAAGCAGCAGAATTCGAAGAATTCTATGGTTTCCTTCTTTCTCGAAGATCATCATCTTCCTCGATCTTTCTGGGATCTTCGTTGTTACCTTTGTTGATTAAATTGGTGTACACGCAGTAGAAGGGAAAATTAAATTTTTTACATCAACACCAATTTAGGGTTTATAAATTAGGTTAATTATAAACGAAATCAATTAACCTTTAATTGATTCGAAAAGATAATACTTTTGTGCAAATTCGAATTTGCGTAACGTTTGCTGTGCCAGCGATTCTTATCCAATTAAGACGATGTTCCCTTATTAATTAAACACTATTTAAACACAATAAGACAAAGTCTCACATTCTCCCTACGTGAGCGCCAGCGCCGGCCTTTTATACGATTAAATTCTACAGCGGTGCCTTACGTGAAGTTCATGTGAGTGCCGACGTGCAAAGCACGTGGTACCTGATTCCTTAAGAATTAAATTTTTAGGCAACGCCCACATGCATAACACGTGAGCGTCAGCGCCCAAATTAAAGAGAGTAGAATTAAATTCTACATGGAGAATATTTCCCTAAAAAAACTGAGGATATCCTCTGTTAAACAGAGCCATTGGATCAAAAATCCAATGGTGATTAAAATCATCAAATAATATAATTAAATTCTATTAGGGGAAAATATCTCCCTGAACTTTTTAAATAAAAAAGATCTTCTCTATTAAAGAGAGCTGTTGGATCAAAAATCCGATGGTGATTAAAATTATTAAATGATAGAATTAAATTCTATTTTTGGGAAATTACTTCTCTTGATCTTCCTAAAAGAGAAAGATATTCTCTGTTAAACAGAGAGTTGTTGGATCAAAAATTCAATGGGAAAATATTTCCCTAATCTTTCCAAATGAGAAAGATATATTTTAGACCCTCGGATTAAAAATCCAATGGTGATTAAAAAATACCGTTTGACAGAATTAAATTCTATATAAAGGAAAATATTTCCCTAATCTTGTTAAAATAAGAATATATATATATATCTATATATATTCTGTGAAACAAAAATCACTAGATCAAAAATCCAATGGTGGATAAAATCCTCTGAATAATCTTTGAGGCATTTAAATCAATTGGTATCTCTCAAATGAGAGATTTTCTCAAACTAATTAACAATTTATCTCTTTATATAAAGAACTCGAGACTTCAAGTCTCATATAGAGAATCAACCCCATAAGTTTCCAAAAAAAACGAGAAATCAATTCTCCTCTCAAAGAAGAAGATCCTCGCTCTTCCAAACCCTAGGTAAAGAAAAAAAAGAAGAGCAGAGATAAAAATGTAACTCCTTTGCCTAGTATAAAAAATAACAAGGGTTTAACCCTTCATAAAAAGAACTTAGTTCTTCCTTTGATCTGAAATTTGTAAAGTAAATCTCTACACAAGTTGAGAATTTAATTCTCATCGGGAAGATTTTGTTCTTCAAACTCAAAATCTAGGAGAAAAAACTAGATTAAAAGAAAAAAAAGAAAATGACATATGTTCTAGGAATTTAATTCTTTTGGAAAACGGGGTTTAACCCTATATGAAAGAACTTAGTTCTTATAAAAATAAAAAAAGAACTTAGTTCTCCCAATAAAATGATCCCACATCTTCAAAAACATAAATCTTGGTGATCATTAATGGCCAAAATACCATTAACAAAGATTTAATCTCCAAAAAAGAAAAAAGGACCCGGCGCCTCACGTGAAACACACGTGAGCATCCAAAAGATTCTCTTAAAATGGAACTTGGCACCTTACATGCTTCCCATGTGAGCACCCAAAACAAAAAACCCGGTGCCACACGTGCTTCCCATGTGAGTGTCCAAAACAAAAGAACGCTCAGCGCCTCACGTGAAACACACATGAACGCCCAACAAAATAGAACGCTCAGCGCCGCACGTGCTTCCCACGTAAACGTTGTATAAAAGTCCATGGCACTATAAAATTTAGTCAAAATGACTAAATATTTAGCACTGATTGGACAGCGTCCATGTCTCAGCGCCTCACGTGCTTCCCATGTGAGCGCCATACCAAGTGCTTAGCACTCTATATTCAGTCAAAATAACTAAGTATTTAGCACTAATTGGACAATGCCTATGTCTAAGCACCTCTCCCGTTTCCTACGTGGACGCCAGAGCCATAAATAAGTGCTTAGCACTTCTGAATAAAACAAAAAGGAAAGCCCAAGACCGAGTAGACCAAGCCTAAATTGACTAAGTCTTTGAAATTTCTTGCAACTGAGCCCAAACGCTCTGTTGTTGGATCTCAACAAAAATTTGATGATCCCTAAAATATTGCTAAGTTGATCTTAGTTTCAAATAAGACTAATGTAATCTTAGATAAAATAAATTGAGCCCAAATGCTCATATATTTAAGTTGATCTTAATCTCAAACTAGATTAACGGTCCTTAAATAAAAATGAAATATTCTTTGAACTGACGGAATACATACAACCTAAGTTCAATCCTTAAATCTAAAATATACGGATTTGGACCAATCCGCGCCCTACGGGTGATGACATAAACTAGTCTCCGTATACAATCCACGGGAAATCACAATAAACAAAATAACACACGACACGAAGTGAACTACTGGAGAAGGAGAAAGTGGTTATCGCAAAGCGATAACGCAGTTAACTGCAGGGGTATGCGCTTGCAGGAAAGAGTATCCCCACAATAAAAAAAACCCTTACAAACGAGAGGGAATTTGATAAAGTCTGTTACAACGGTCGCATCTATCCAAACCTCCGATATACGGTGCCATAAATCAAGTTGGTATCTTCGAAGGGGTGGGTGGATATGTCCAAATAGCATCTGCACCCAAATTCAGGCTAAACGTCCTCCGCGTCTCAGTCCAGTCTTCGGCGGTAAACAGACGATTGATTACACCTTGATGATCTCCTCGCTTGCCTCCACATGAATCTCCAAGATTAGTGAACTCTAATTAATTAGTCGGCCGATCTAATTAATTAGAGAGAATTATAAAATAAAGAAGAGAATTAAAAATCAAAAATTTAATTCTTCTCCACTATGAAAATTTTGGCCAAAAAAAAGGGGGAGGGGAGGCCAAAACTTTTGAGATGATGAAAGGAATAATTTGTTGGTGTGTAGTAGGGCCTCTAGTTAGGTTTAAACAACATAAAGTGATGAACTTTGCAAAATATAGAGGGCTATTACATACAAACTACGAATCGAACTAGAGATTAAGGTAAAGCATGAATAAAAGAAGTCTAAACCTAAGTGAAAAGGAACTACAACCTTTATAGTCAACTCCTTCACACCTTTAGACTCCAATGGATCCACTCGAAGCTTAGATCAACTCCGCTCAAAGTCCTTCGTCATCTACGATGATCCATCCGGAGTTTCTTTGCTCAAGCTCTTTGCTTCACCAAACTAGGATGTATGAAGCAAATAACCTACACTAATGGGCTAGAGTAGTATAGATTGATAAAGTGGGGATTTCTCTCTCTTGAAAATACCTTTCTTTTCTTCTTTTTCAAAAACCTAGCAAGTAAAAATGAGGAAGAAGAAGAAGCAACTAGGGTTGTGTTAAACTCGACTCAAGAAAGAATAATCATATACCATGGAGATATTTTTAGATATTTAACTAAATAAATATGAGTGGAATGGTGAGTCATGAGGAGAGATATTTTGAGAACAATGTAGAAGCCATGACTCATTTTTATTTAATTAAAAATCCAAATTAATCTCCAATGTGAGTCTTGCACACCCATGTTGCATGTATCATCAACCATGATACCATTTATAAATACATATTTGTATATATATATATATATATATATATATATATATATATATATATATATATATATATATATATATAATAACAACACACACACACATATATACATCTATGTAAATTTAAAAAATAAAGGATTTTACAAAAAAGAAATTAGTCATTTTATGAAATCAACAATTGATTTAATAACCCGATCATATCACATATAACCCGACTAATTTATCCGCTAGATTAAATATGGTATCATATACTCGCATTTAATCAAGCCCCCGCACATATCTACATATGCGCTCCCACTTCGTTTCGCCTAAGTTCGGAAAACCCTTTTGTGGGACTCTAAGACTCGTCAATACACTAGCAGTAGGTAGTGATCATATCACATACCCACAAACCGTCAGCGATACTAGCTGCATGTAACGGCTCCCAGGTATTGTACGAACAGAAGAACAACAAGCAAACCTATCAAAACTCCCGTAGAGCCATTGGTAACACTTACCGTACAATCCGGTCTCTTCATATGATATGTTGTATATCAAGTCTAGGGATGGAATCGTCGATCCCTAATAACTCAATAAGTCATGCCGATGTAGACTATGACCGGTCGAGAAACTAATGATAACATTTATCAGTAAATCTCATCATCCCTGGCCAGGGACTTCGAGTCAAAACCAATCGCGCATAGCACAACATCAACTCGCAATACCGGAAGAGACGAAACCCCTCCCATCGCTCATTGCCTCCATGTGTCTCGGGACTGTATTTAAAAGCCACCTTTTTGCACGACTCAATAGAGTCGTGGTAGGGTGGAAATCAAAGCATAGTGGGAGAACACACAAGACTCTATGACGATCTCAGGTCTACAGAATAACCTGTACCAGTGTCACCTAAGAACTGCTATCCGACGATAAATATAATACCATATAGGAGTTCTCGGCGAGTCCGTTCAGTGTACCCAGTCTCCACTGAGCACCCGTATACAATCTTTGATGTCACAACACCAATGGATATGAGATCATCCATCGCCCATCATATGGGTCAAGATATGTATACGCTAGTCTGCTCTGGAATATCGATGCCCTATTTCAATATACCCTCGACTCGGAATATTTAAGGATATGCTTATAGACTACACATTCCTCACTAGTATGATCTCCATCATAGTCATGGAAGTCAAGCAGATATCCTTAGGGCTTTATCAACATGTATGAAATGAACAGTATAACACAATCAAGTAAACATGTTAAGATAAAGAGCAACCAGATAGCATACTATCATGTCGAGCAAGAAAGTCATCTTTATATATATATACATGTCCAAGCATCCACTATACAAATAATGGCCTTTAGGGCATACATATATCCAATAATCTCCCACTTGCACTAAGGCCAATTATTGGCGTATCTCATACCCAACATCTCAAAAAGTCGCTCATGTTGCGGCTGTGGAAGGGCCTTGGTGAATGGATCCGCAGTGTTATTCTTTGTATCTACTCTCCGAATCTCGATCTCATGGCGATCTACTATCTCCCGGATCAAATGATATCGCCTCAAGATGTGTCTGAACCTCTGATGGGACCTGGGTTCTTTGGCCAACGCCATAGCCCCATTATTATCATAATTCAATGGTATTGGATCAATAATGGTTGGAACTACTCCTAGTTCCGCGACGAACTTCCTCATCCAGACAACTTCCTTGGCAGCATCATTTGCAGCAATATACTCAGCTTCCATCGTGGAGTCTGCAGTGGTATCATGTTTGGAACTTTTCCAACTAACCGCTCCTCCATTGAGGGTAAATACAAACCCCGAGATAGATTTGTTGTCATCCTTATCACTTTGGAAGCTGGAATCGGTAAAGGCCTCCATTTGGAGATCCCCATTACCATACACCAAGAACAATTCTTTAGTCCTTCGTAAGTACTTAAGAATGTTCTTCACAGTTATCCAATGTTTCTCTCCTGGGTTGGATTGATACCTGCTTACTACAGCTAGTGCATAAGCTACATCAGGGCGAGTACATAACATCGCATACATTATAAATCCAACGGCTGAAGCGTAGGGTATAATGCTCATGCGGGCTCTCTCTTCATCAGTCTTCGGACAGAAGTCTTTGGAGAGAGTGATTCCATGGCAAGTGGGCAAGGCACCACGCTTGGAATCTTCCATACTAAACCTTTTTAGGATGGTGTCAATGTAATTTGATTGGGACAATCCCAATAACCTCTTGAATCTATCTCTATAGATCCTAATGCCCAAAATGCAAGAGGCATCACCCAGGTCCTTCATGGAGAACCTTTGTGATAAGAATAGTTTGACCGATTGTAGTATAGGAATATCATTTCCTATCAAGAGAATGTCATCCACGTACAATACGAGGAATGTGACAGTACTCCCTACAATCTTCTTATAAATGCATGGTTCATCTACATTTTTGATAAAATCAAACTCTTTGATTGTATCATCAAAGCAGATGTTCCAACTCCGTGATGCCTGCTTTAATCTATAAATGGATTTAAGCAACCTACATGCCTTTTCGCTGCTCCCACTGTCAATGAAGCTCTCTGGATGATCCATAAAAACGCATTCTTCTAAATCACCATTTAGAAATGCAGTTTTAACGTCCATCTGCCAGATTTCATAGTCATAGTGAGCAGAAATAGCAAGTAGAATCCGAATAGATTTAAGCATTGCTACTGGAGAGAAAGTTTCATCATAGTCCATTCCTGGTCTTTGACGAAAACCTTTCGCTACAAGCCTTGCTTTATTGGTCTCCACATGTCCATCTACACCAATCTTTCTCTTAAAGATCCATCTGCAAGCTACGGGTTTTATCCCAGGAGGTGCAACTTCCAAAGTCCATACTTTGTTGGTGTACATGAACTCCATTTCGGATCTCATGGCATCCAGCCACTTCACTGAGTCACCACTCGTGATAGATTGCTGAAAACTAGTATGGTCATCTGTAAGTCCACGTTGTCCACCCCGGTGCTTGCGGGGAGGCGGAAACGGTATAAAAATCGGATTTTTAAGGTACTAGGCAACATGGACTATCAAAAGAAGGATCTTTGCTAAACAAAAACTAACTACAAGCTAACTAGTATTAGCTACATGGAAGAAAGGTTATACCTTGGGCTTTATGTCCTTCTCTCCTTGCTCCTTTGGAGTGAAAGATGTGATCTTCTTGTCGCCTTCTCTAGTCGAAGAAGGATCCACCCGAAAGCCTCAACTTTTGGCTTCAACTTCAAGCTAGAAGTAATTAAGATGCTAGAAGTGCTAATCCTAGAGCCTTAGATGAGAGTAGATATTACTTTAGAGAGGTTTATCTCAAGCTCATCTGTTTCTCAACTCATGAGAGGGGAGAGCTTGAGAGAGAGGAAGAGGGGGAGAGAGAATCTATATGATAGAATGAGAGAAAATAATGAACCATTCTCTTTAATATGGGTGAATTATGAAATTAGATAATTAGCTAGATAATTGTCATGGTTAATCAAGACTTGACCATTATCATTTCACATTAAATGCAAATTGCAAGAATCAAAGAGCATCTTTCAT
The DNA here is from genome assembly GCA_030015575.1 of Agapanthus africanus. Classification (NCBI taxonomy): domain Eukaryota; kingdom Viridiplantae; phylum Streptophyta; class Magnoliopsida; order Asparagales; family Amaryllidaceae; genus Agapanthus; species Agapanthus africanus. Next base: position 31,202,704 of record JASDDO010000004.1, on the reverse strand, counting down.
ATGGAATGATGATGGTCAACTTGTCAACCCAAGTCAACAAGTCAAGTATGGTCAAATGGTCAACAACCCTAACCATGCACAATTAAATATAACTAATATCAATTATTCATAATACACACATAAGCATTAGCGTTATGAAAATGACAATGGTCATTAACCCTAATCAAAGTCCTCTCCCTCTGTCTCAGTCAACTGTGCATACGCACCCGTATTCGTGATCCGAGAAACACGAATACAATGAGATAAAACCAATCCCAAATCATATACTAGGATCTTGCATAAACCAAAGCCCGCTAGTATAAGCTGTCCGGACAGCAAACGTGCACAAGTGTGCGGATGTGAACGAACCCTGTCGCAAAACCATGCGACCTCTACTCATTTTGCCTAAAGGCGAATAACTCTCTGTGTGGGACTCTAAAGACTCGACACTACGCTGGCAGTGGGTTTAACCACAGACCGCAAGCGGCACTAGCTGTACGTAACGGTCCCCAGGTAGATGCCGATAAGAAGACTGACGAGGTGACCCCATCTGAACTCCTACTGAGCCTGAATGTGACAGTCTCCGTACAGTCCGGTCTGTTCATCTGATACATCGCATGGCGGGCCTAGGGGGCGGTAAACGTCAGTCCCCTAATAGTGGTACAAGTCGTGTCGGAGTGTAGCCCAAAACACCCTGAGATAACACTGGAAACCTACCAGTATATCTCGCTTGCCCTGGCCAGGGACTACTTGTGTAATGGCTCTCCTAGACACAGCGCGATGTCAACCCCCAATACCGGGAGAGACGAATCCTGTCTAACCGTCACTGCCTCCAAGTGCTTCGGGACTGCACCCAACTACTACCTGTTTGCACGACTCCTTTGAGCCGTGGTAGGGTAGTAATCAAAGTACAGTGGGAACACACTCGAGGCGAAGTGACAGTGTCAAGTCAGCGGACTAAGCTGTACTCATGTCACCTGGGAACTAATAACTGACGATAGGTATAATACCAACCAACAGTTCCCGACGAGTCCTGTCCAGTGTACTCGTAACCTAATGAGCACCCGCATACTATCTCAAGTACGACGTACTGATGGCTGTGGGGCAGACCGTCTCCCACGCTGGGATGAGAAGCGCATACGCTAGTCTACTTCGGAGTATCGATGCCCTGTCTCGATAATCCTACGACTAGGGACCTGTATAAGGATGTGCTTATGGATTACCCAGCCCCCATGAGTGTGAGCGCCATCACAACGCTGGTAATCAAGTAAAGATCCTAAGGGCTCTACTAATATGTATATAAGAGATATGCTAAAAGAAACACATGCACATATTAAAGCAGAGACAAACCAAGTAGCATACTACCATTTTGAGCAAGATTGTATATACAACTGTGAATATCCCAAGCTTCCATCAAGTAATATACATACTAGTATGATACAGTAATGGCCTCTAGGGCAGACACTAACATCATCATCATTCATGATGTAATCTTCTCTATCACCATCAAGGAGAAACCCATAGTATCTCTCCGGTGGGCGAGAAGTTCTACTAGATCACCAGAGTGGCTGAGGTTCTTGAAGTTCTACTGCAACATCAGGTTCAACCAATTCGTCATGAGTAATTTGTGTCTCTAGAACCTCTTATAGTTCTACCGCATTGCCATCAATACTATTTGTAAAAATTTCATTTTATAAAAATGTAGCATGTTGAGAAACAAACACTCTTTGTTCCTCCTTGTGGTAGAATAGATATCCATATGAATGTTTTGGATATCCCATAAATGTACACATGGCCGATCGTGTCTCGAGTTTGTTCGGATTCTGCTTTTTGACAAAAGCCGGACAACCCCATATCCTAACTCATTTAAGAGATGGTCTCTTCCCACACCACATCTCATATGGAGTGGTAGACACGGTCTTGGTTGGAACCATGTTCAATAGATATATTGTTGTCTCCAATGCATGTCCCCAAAAGGAAAGCGATAACTCAGCATCACTCATCATGGACCGTACCATATCTAATAGGATACGATTCCTCCATTCTGACATACTGTTGTGCTATGGTGTGTAAGGGGGAGTGAGCTGAGAGAGAATCACATTCTCTTTTAAGAAGTCTGAAAACTCTGTACTCAAATACTCTCCACCTCGATCCGATCGAAGTTTCTTGACCCTCAAGCTTGTCTGTTTTTCTACTTCAAGTTTGTACTCCTTGAATTTCTCAAAAGCTTCGGATTTATGCTTCAATAAAAACACGTGTCCGAATCTTGAGAAATCATCAGTAAAAATGATGAAGTATGAAAAACCGTCTCTAGTATGTGTAGACATTGGTCCACATACATCAGTATGTATGAGGCCTAAGAGTTCTGTTGCTCTCTCTCTCCGTGTCCAATAAACGGAGTTTTGGTCATTTTACCTTTGATACAGGACTGACAAGTCGCGTAAGATTTATATTCAAAAGGATTCAAATATCCATCTTTATGTAGCTTGTTTAGTCTCGTTTCATTAATATGACCAAGTCTACAATGCCAAAGAAAAGCTTCATTTATTTCTGAAAATTTTCTTTTATTTGTGTGTTGTATATTGAAAACTGTGTTGGCTTAGGACGTAAATACCGTTATTTAGTGTACCATACCCAATCAACTGTTGATTCAAGTTAATGTTTATAACATTATTCTGCAACACAAAATGATATCCATCATTTTCTAACAAAGAAACGGATATTATATTATATAGCATACTAGGTACATAATAATAAGGGTTCAAAACCATAATACATCCCGAAAGCAAGCCCAGATGATACTCTCCTACAGATACAACATGTACATTGGAACCATTTTCAACCCGAAGAGTGTGATCACCGGTCTTCAAAACTCTACTGATTCTCAATCCCTGCACACAATTGCAGATGTGAGAAGCAGATCCGGTATCTAATACCTAAAATGCAGAGTTTATAGAAAAACAGTTTTCAATTACAAACACACCTGAAGCGGAAGCATCAGTATGCTTCTTCTTCTTGAGATCAGCAAGGTACAGAGCACAATTGCGTTTCCAGTGTCCCGACTTGTGGCAGAAAAAACATTCTCCTTTCCCACTTTCCTTGGCCCCGGATTTGTCTTTCCCCTTTGTCTTTTCAACTCCACCTTTCAGTTTGGTGGGTTTCTTCTTCTTCTTTCCCTTGGCCTTGGCTTTTGGGACAAAAAAGGAAAATGGCCTAGCAATCAGAGAGGGAGTTTTCATTGTCTTAAGCGTACTCTCTGCACTTCTCAACATATTGAGAAGTTCAGGTAGCGACTTCTTTAAATTGTTCATATTGAAGTTCACTATGAATGGAACAATATCAATATATTTCTCGTTCTCCGTGGTCCATCCTAGGCCCTCAAGTTCATCTATAAGACCAATCATCTTCAAGACATGTTCACCTACTGATGTGCCAGAAGACATCTGCATCTGAAACAGCTTTCGAGATGCCTCATAGCGTAAAGCCCGAGATTGCTCTCCATACAACTCCTTTGTATGAAGAAAGATGGATTGAACATCCATCTTCTTATGCTGCTTCTGATGTTCATTGTCCATAGAAGTAAGCGCGAGGCACTTGGCCATGTCACAATCAATATCCCATGTTTTTTGGATCTCCTTATCCGAAATAGATGATTCAAGACCTGGGATGGGTGGGGCTTTGGCAGTGAGGACATATAATACTTTATCATATATGAGTGCAATGTTCAGGTTTCTCAGCCATTCTTTATAATTCGTTCCCGTCAGTTTGCTTTTCTCTAACAGAAACTTAAGTTCCGTCATTGGTATATGCCATTAGGAGAGAGAAAAGAATACACTCGGTGAAATGCTCTTGCAAAGATTAGTATGGTTATTATCTTATCTAATCGATGTCTCCCACTGCTTTTATCAAATTTTCTTTCAAACCTCAAAAATAAAACTAGCCAGGATTAATTACATTCTATAATTTCTCTAACCGGTCAGCTAGGCCAGTGTCGGTACTTTGAGGGAGGTTCCCCGTGCTTTCGCATGGACCTAATTGAAATAAACTTCGTTTTCCCATAGGCATAACCCCATTGACACCTTTCTAGACACCTACTGGATTACCTAATTGTAAAGTGCAAAACTCTTCTGAGAGTAACTCTTACTCACAGTGGGATCGGGATCCAACTATCATATAGAAGGTATGCAATCTCATTGCAAATTTCAACTCTTGAAACTCTCAATGTGGTTTTTTACCCCTAGCAACTTATGACCTTGGCTATGGTCAACATATCATAAGCACTAGTCAAGTTCTACCCGTCATTTCGTGATTAACTAGACCCACCCATGTGACCTTTGACTATGATCAACATAATCACATGAATGTCCTAATTAATCGCATCATATGCAGTATAGGAAGACATCACTTAGCTACCGTACACTACGTCTTGACTATGATCAACATACGTAGCACGAATACTAAGTACTCTACTTCCTAAAATGATGGAGGGTTACGGATGGTTTTTATGAAAAACCTTTAACGCTTTGAACTTGATCTCGTTGTAGAATCAAATGGTTTAGAAAAGGAGTGGCTTAAGCTCCGCATCTTTTGAAACTTGCTTTTTCATAAAAAGGCCGAGTGGGTTTCAAATCCGATTCTACAACATTTTTAGGTTTCTTTTTCTTTACATTAATCTCATTAATGTAGTCCCATCATTTAAGTTCCTAAGCCATCACAGAAAAGAAACGAAAATAGAACGTACGCTTATGCCATCCGCATTCGCCACAGTGTCCCGTTATGCACCGTTAGGTTACTTAACTAATGGCATAGCGGGGCGGGATTAGCGCGGATGTAAGACATAAGCAACGTTTATTATATATCATATATATAATAAAATACCATTCGTCTCATATATTAAGTGATCACATCACAGAATAATCAGCAGCAAAAACACATATATGAAAATATAAGATATACTAGGAAGTCCGTATTTTGTATTTAGCCTATGATAAAAAATACGGATTCCACGGTCGTGATGAATAGCCAAGCCCACACCCTTAGACCCCTACGAGAGCGGCAAGTGACCCTACCAATCCTAGAGTTAGGAGACCCGTCTCGACTCCTCGAGATGGCCTCCCACTAGACTCCAGAACCCGGTCACTCGTGCTCCCTTCCTTCGGTCTATCCTAATGCGGAAAAGTAAATAATATACATCAATGGTGACATCATCTTCAACCAAGTGCCCCAATAAAAGAATATTACATACAATGAATTTTACATGAATGAAAAGAAAAACTCTTGTCTCACATAAAAACCCCAGCCATTCAATCACGACGATCATATATATCATATCACAACAACACATAACATCACATGTCATCAACGTAAGTAAATATGCGTATCCCAATTTTCATTGACGTATAGCAACGAAACCAGCAATACACCACATATTATACTTACGGTCGCAAAAAGAAATGTAAAACTACAACATTTGGAATCCGCACTTTTCCTTAGACATCGCAAACCCGGAATATCACATATCCCGGATTTCATGCCTAATACTGTAGATCTTACATTTAGGTCTTAATAATGAAAACACTTTTTCAAAAGAAATCGGGTAATTCAACAAATAACCAATTAATTTTCTCAAAACTAATTAGTGTAGATTCCAAATATTGTATCACATAAAGAAAGACTAGACGACGTTAAATATATCAATCAACACCTCAACATACCCACTGTTATCAAAGATCTCAACACTTGAGCCGGCTTTAAAAATTCCCAGAGAGCACAACAAGTACCTACGGATCAGTAAAAGAAGGTACGGTCTAAGCCTCACCAACGGCGCCGCGGAACCGCCGCAAATGCCATGATTTGGCCGCGGTTCTGCGGTCGTTCAGTCGAGTTAGGCACTCGTTCTTCATGAGGATCCACAGTAAACCCTGCACTATTTTCTGAATATTTTTAAATATAAAAATTCTAACATTTGAAATTTTTTTCCGGAGAGCATGTAAATATCGTATTTTTTAATGTCCGATTGAGTTTTTTAACGACGTCTAGGTTACCCTGAAACTCTAGCTAGGCTCTGATACCATGTTAGTGTGTAGTAGCGCCTCTAATTAGGTTTAAACAACATAAAGTGATGAACTTTTCAAAATATAGAGGGCTATTACATACAAACTCCGAATCGAACTAGAGATTAGGGTAAAGCATGAATAAAAGAAGTCTAAACCTAAGTGAAAAGGAACTGCAACCTTTGTAATCAACTTCTTCACAACTTTGGACTCCAATGGCTCCACTCGAAGCTTAGATCAACTTCGCTCAATGTCCTTCGTCGTCTACGATGATCCGCCCGGAGTTTCTTTGCTCAAGCTCTTTGCTTCACCAAACTAGGATGTATGAAGCAAACAACCTACACTAATGGGCTAGAGTAGTATAGATTGGTAAAGTGGGGATTTTTCTCTCTTGAAAATACCTTTCTTTTCTTCCTTTTCAAAAACCTAGCAAGTAAAAATGAGGAAGAAGAAGAAGCAACTAGGGTTGTGTTAAACTCAACTCAAGAATGAATAATCATAAACCATGGAGATATTTTTAGATATTTAACTGAATAAATATGAGTGGAATGGTGAGTCATGAGGAGAGATATTTTGAGAACAATATAGAAGCCATGACTCATTTTTATTTAATTAAAAATCCAAATTAATCTCCAATGTGAGTCTTGCACACCCATGTTGCATGTATCATCAACCATGATACCATTTATACATATATATATATATATATATATACATACATACATACATATATATATAAATTAGTCATTTTATCAAATCAACAATTGATTTAATAACCCGGTCATATCACATATAACCCGACTAATTTATCCGCTAGATTAAATACGGTATCATATACTCACATTTAATCAAGACCCTGCACATATCTGCATATGCGCTCCCACTTCGTTTCGCCCGAGTTCGGAAAACCCCCTTGTGGGACTCTAAGACTCATCAATACGTTAGCAGTAGCTAGTGATCATATCAGATACCCACAAACCGTCAGCGATACTAGCTGCATATAACGGCTCTCAGGTATTGTACGAACAGAAGAACAACAAGCGAACCTGTCAAAACTCCCGTAGAGCCATTGGTAACACTTACCGTACAGTCCGATCTCTTTGTCTTATATGTTGTATATCAAGTATATGAATGGAATCTTCGAGCCCTAATAACTCAATAAGTCATGCCGATGTGGACTATGACTATTCGAGAAACTACTGATAACACTTATCAGTAAATCTCATCAGCCCTGGCCAAGGACTTCGAGTCAAAGCCAATCGTGCATAGCACAACATCAACTCCCAATACCGGGAGAGACGAAACCCCTCCCATCGCTCATTGCCTCCATATGTCTCGGGACTGTACCCAAAAGCCACCTGTTTGCATGACTCAGTAGAGCCGTGGTAGGGTGGAAATCAAAGCACAGTGGGAGAACACACAAGACTCTATGACGATCTCGGGTCTACAGACTAACCTGTACCAGTGTCACCTGAGAACTGCTATCCGACGATAGATATAATACCATATAGGAGTTCTCGGCGAGTCCGTTCAGTGTACCCAGTCTCCACTGAACACCCATATACAATCTTTGATGTCACAACACCAATGGATATGGGATCATCCATCGCCCATCATATGGGTCAAGAAACGTATACGCTAGTCTACTCTGGAATATCGATTCCCTGTTTCGATATACCCTCGATTAGGAATATTTAAGGATATGCTTATAGACTACACATGTCCCACTAGTATGATCTCCACCATAGTCATGAAAATCAAGCAGATATCTTGGGGGCTTTATCAACATGTATGAAATGAACAGTATAACACAATCAAGTAAACATGTTAAGATAAAGAGCAATCGGATAGCATACTATCAAGTCGAGCAAGAAAGTTATATGTATATATATACATGTCCAAGCATCCACTATGCAAATAATGGCCTCTAGGGCATACATATATCCAACATAATTATGGCTTAGGGTTTGCATGAAGCATATATATAGGGATATAGTTTTTTTTTCTATTTAAACCCTCATAATTAATTAATTTGTTTAATCCCTTAAACAGACTAATTAGTTATAACTTAATACATGTTGGCCCACATATATATATGCATATAATATTTGATACACATCAAATGCATAATAATATTATCTTATAAATATATATATATATATATATATATATCAACATATATATTTATATATTTATAGTTATATATATATATATATATATATTCATAATATAATTAATATATATAGGCATTGTTTACTGCCAAAAGACGTGATCGGGACGTCAGGACGCCCGGCGTGAATTTTGGGGCATATGCGATTTGGTTTTATCCATCCACCTCTCCGAAGAAGCCAAGTTGATTTATGGCACCGTGATCAGAGGTTTAGACGGATGCGGCCGGTGTAGCAGACTTCGTCAGATTTCCCCTCATTGTGAAGGGTTTTTGATTGTGGGGACGCTCTTCCCTGCAGGCGCAAGCCCCTGCAGTTAATTACGCTACCGCATCGCGGTAACCATTTTCTCCTTCTCCAGATGGTCACTTCGTGTCGTGTGTGTTTATTTTATTTTTGGTTGCCCATGGATTGTATTCGGAGACTAATTTATGTTGTCGCTCGTAGGGCGTGGATTAGTCCAAATCCATATTTTCTTAAATTTGGGTTTGGTTTAGGTTTAAGGATCGTTAATCTCATTGAGATCAAGATCAACTTAAACGTTTGTTAAGGATGCGTTAGTCTAATTTTTAGACTAAGATCTACTTAACAGGGTTTTGGGATCATTTAGATCCAACAAAAGAGTATTTGGACTCTATTGTTTTAGTTTAGGGACATCGCGGTCCAGTGGGTGTAAGGATCGTTAATCTCATTGAGATCAAGATCAACTTAAACGTTTGTTAAAGATGCGTTAGTCTAATTTTTAGACTAAGATCTACTTAACAGGGTTTTGGGATCATTTAGATCCAACAAAAGAGTATTTGGACTCTATCGTTTTAGTTTAAGGACATCGCGGTCCAGTGGGTTTAAGGACATCATAGTCCATAGAGTTTAGAAACATCATAGTCTGGAAAGTTTAAAGACATCATAGTCTATAATTTTAAGGACCTCACAATCCATAAAGTTTAAGGACATCATAGTCCATAAGTTTAAGGACCTCATGGTCCATTGGGTTCTGGTTTAACCAGTTTGGGGATGCATCAATAATTATTGGTTATCGGGACCCTCCATCTCTCTGAAGACGTTGAAGGATTACAACGACATGTATCAGTGGTATGAAGAGATGTACCCTTGAACCAAAGTCTCGATTTTGGGATGAACATTTGTTTAGATGTTATCTGTTGGGAGCTTATTAGCTGTCTTGAGATCGACTTTGGAAACCCCGAGCATGAGGGACTCAATTGATGGTCCTTGGAACATTCTATCTGATTCTGGCTAATGTTAGCCCTTCATAGTGTTCAACACTAACATGTTTATTCAGCACTCACGTGCTCCCACGTGATACTCTGGGGCAGTGATGCATATAAGTGTTAAACACGTTAGCCCTGTGGCCGTCACGTGTAAGCACGTGAGGTACTTCAAAATAGCATTAAACTTTAAGAATCTGAAGCGCTGCTTCTTTGGGTTTATTCTTTTGTTCTCTTCTGATCGTTAAGTGCTATTTGGGTCACGTGGGAGCACGTGAGGCACCTCGAAAATGGAAACTGCCTTTAATTTATTCCCTTTTGCTTTTTTAAGTGCTAAGCACTATTATGGGGTCACGTGTGATCACGTGAGTCAATTCCTTTTATTCTCTTTTGTTCATCACAGACGCTCACGTGGGAGCACGTGATCGGCAGTTGTCATGTTGGGTGTCAATCCTTTTACGTGCATGGAGATCCTGAGTTTCGAGGCTTTCAAGCCCATTGTTTTATGAGAATTGGATTCTTAGGACTTAGTTTTTCTCTTAGGTTTGGGATCTGTATGAAATAATCTTCCCGATGAGAATTAAATTCTTAACTTGTGGGGAGATCTGCTTTTGCAGATCTTTGCCATAAGGGAGAACTAAGTTCTCATACGAAGGGTTAAACCCTTGTTTCATTAGAGGAATTAAATTTCTATATACTTTTTGGAAGAATTAAATTCTCTGAACTTAGATCTCCCTCTAAGTTTTGGATCTGCATGGCAAGATCTCCCCGATGAGAATTAAATTCTCAACTTGTGGAGAGATCTGCTTCTGCGGATCTTAACCAGAGGAAGAACTAAGTTTTTTTTAGAAGAGTTAAACTCTTATGGGGGGGAAAGAGAGGGGATATTCTAAGTATTTTTCTCCTTCTTTTTACCTCGGAGTTTTTGAAGGGGTTCCTTCTCTCTTTTTCTGTCTCTTTTCTATATATTTCTCTCTTCCCTTTTTTTATCGTATCTTCTTTCCCTCTCTCTGTTTCTTTGATCCTATTTATAGGAGAAAGAAGAGAATCAATTCATTCAGAAAATCTCTCATTGAGAGATTTTGATTAACAAAAAGTGATCTTTTAGATCAATCGGTGAATTTTATTCACCGTTGGATTTTTAATCCAAGAACTTCTGTTTTACAGAAGTTATTTCTTTTGTTGTTCTTTAGGAAGATATTTCCTTGCACAGAATTTTTCTGTAGATTGGTGATTTTTTATCACCATTGGATCTTTAATCCAACGGCGCTCTGTTTTACAGAGCGTAATCTTTCTCGTTTAGAAAGATCCAAGCAAATATTTTCCAAATAAAGCTTTTGGTCCCTTTTAATTGGATTTTACTTCTATTGTTTCAGAAGGCATAGGAGTCTGTCACATGTAGCACATGACCCCACCAAATTAAGCCGACCAAAGGGCGTCACATGCTATCACGTGAGTTTCTTTTTGTCCAACTTGTTTGCTTTATTCAGGCGCTTGTATACTTTGTTTTATAAAGGTCATGTGTCTGCACGTGAGGCCCAGTTTTAGCTTAGTTTTGTTTAAGTGCAGTGCCTATCACGTGTGGGCACGTGATGCTCTACTTGGGGACTTTTTCCTATTGCTTTATTTATTTGTTTATTTTCCATATGGGAACAAATGCCCCCACAGCGTTGTTCTAAAGTGGTTTACACGTGAGTGCAACGCTGTCATTTTTACAGCCGTTGGATTGTTCTAAGGGAACAGGAAGATGAAACGCCCTAGTCATGTCTTATAAATGCAAGGGTTAGGTTCCTTAGACAGCCACTGTTTCTTCATCTCCTTCCTTCTTCATTTTCTTTGAGAATTTAATTCTCTGCCTCAAAGCTTAGTTCTCTGCCATTGCAAATCCAGAGTTTAACTCTGTCAAAAGAAACCCTTTTTCAGGTAATGCTTTGTTCATCAGAAAACTTTCCTTCTTTGAGAAAGCTTCTGGATTTTAAATCCATTATGAGAGCTTTGCTCTCCTCAGAAACCCACCCTCCAAAGACGTGATCTTTGAGCAATAGCTTCCATATCTCGAACGTTTCCCTCTGATTTTGAGGATTCATGGGATTTTTGTTTCTCATGTATTTTTATGAATTCTTGGAATTTAATTCCATTACATAAAGGAATTTAATTCCTCTGGCGAAGAGCTTAGCTCTGAAAGATCAATGAAACCCTTCAGAAATTTTATTCCCTGATGTTCTTGAAAAAAAATTCATAGGGTTTTACCCTTTATTCGCACAGATTTGAATTTTGTTGGTAGCTTAACAGAACTTGTCTTCCCAAGAATTTGTTTGAATATCAATGCTTGTTCAATGAGGGATTTCTTTATTGCTCGTAATGATTCCCTTGTCTCATCATTGGTGAGCCGCCATATTGATTTTGTGGGGTTCATGTGTCTTGTAGGCAGTGGTCCCGCAAAACAGACATTTTGTCGTCTACTTTTGTTACCATACATATGTGTGTGTGTGTGTGTGTGTGTGTGTGTGGCTCCGCTAATGGTCTTTTCCTTTTCCCTGTTTCAGGACCAATGGCTTCTCTCCCTTACTTTCCTTTCACTCGCTCAGATGCTGCTTTTCCGCAATCGCCGTTGGACGAAGAAGCAATGGCGATGATTCGGGCCCACAACAAAGATTGTACTAATTTGCTCTTATGGGGTACCTGGTATAGGCATATCATTCTGGGCCGCCGCAGCTTTCTTTGAGAGTGCCAACAGAGTCTCTTCGCCCATTCTTGCCGATGGAGCGTTCGCAGACTGCCTTCACAGTGGAGGTGATGGATTGGACTCCTACAGGCTGGCTTAAGCCGTCGACAGCCGGGATACCAAACCAGCCTTTACCAGCCATAGACATCTTAGGGCGTCGTATTTGCCAAGGTGAAGACCAGCCCTGGGGACAAGTCTATAAGATAGGGGTTACCCCTCGTCATCCAACGGGCTATCTTCTCTGGGCTCACTATATCTTGTCCGCTCATCGTGCGCGACTGCAAAAGGTCGGGCTATATCAGGCGGTGTACGCATCTCTCTTTCATTATCAATTTCCCCATGTCTGGTGGGTTAAACCTTTCCTAAATCAATGGAATCTTCCCACCAACACTTTCTTGTTAGGGGATCGCGAGATTTCGATTTCTCTGGAAGAGTTTCGCGAGATCTCTGGATTGCCGATCAGGGGAGAGCCATATGAAGAATTGCTGCCTCCCGATGAGTATGCATTCGTGACTATGCCTGCTATGCTTGACGGCTTATCGACCGAAAATGCCATCCGTCATAAGTATCCAAATCTAATCAAGACTCTGGGTATTTTCGAGAAGCTGTTCGTAGAGTCAGCGGAACAGGGTGTCACTTTTAAGAGCTTTATCGCCCGCTTCCTTCGTGAAGATGTCCTATCGAAGGAGGCTCCGAAATTCCACAGCTACAGCTTCTTCTCGAGCAGCTCTTATTCGCGAATATTAACGACCCCTTCAGGTTTGGGCTAAATAAGCTACCGGCCAAAGAAGATGATTTACCACAGTTTTGCATCCCAATCTTGTCGGCCTAATATTCATGTCAACTCCCCATATGCAAATTGGTTTAAAATGCAGAAGCCAAAGGCCATACAAGTAAACATGGAATCCGAAGCGTCATACACTCAATCGAAATGGAGATTGCCCCATAAAGTGGCAAGAAAAAATACTACTAACACGAGTGTTTATAACACTCAAAGTGAAGCAGAAACATCTTCGACAGGAAATATTCCTGAACAAAAATCATTTAAGAAAGCAATCGAAGATGCTAATGATAGTTATATCCCAAAAAATACTTCTGAACAAATTATTTGTTTAGAGAGGAATGATATTCCTAGAATGGATGATCCATGGTCTATAAAAGAAAAATATATTGAGACCACTTCTTTTGCTTCATTAGCAAGAAAAACAAGGCAAATTTATGAAGCTTTGCTGATAGTTTCCAGTTCTGTGGAAATTAAACACTACTACCCAAATGGAAAAGAAGGCGGAGAAATTATAAATTTCTCTAAAATTATTATAAAAAAGATTTTTAGTCCTCATAAATTGGCTTTACACCTTAATAGGGCAAGATCGTTCAAATTGGGTGATGAAACACATGAATGTAATTATTGGGATTATATCCAAGCATTTAAAAAAAATTGTATTATGAAAACCAAGAGAAAAAGCATTCCTGGTTTATTATGATTAAACCTGAGGTTATAAAAACAGGCATACCCAATTGGTTTATCCAATGGTGGCAAAAAATAAGGGCAGAATTAGCTATATTGCCTAAATCAATTTTTGATTTATTCATTCCTTGGATAGAATCACATCTAAGGTTTCACAATACTGACGACACCTCCATTATAGAAGGAGAAAGTACATTATGTTACTATGTCGAAAATGAAATCCCATTTACATTCAGATGGACAATCATTGCTGAAATTAATAAAGAAAACATTTCGGTTCATTCCAAAAAATTTCTTATAAATGGTGGTCTGGAATAATAGAAGAACAAAAAATAGTTAGTATAAAGGCAACTATTAAAAATAACAGCAATGTTCTGGACAAAAGAATTAATGATGAATTAGCCACCGAAAATCCTATGCAAAAACTGAAGATCTCTTTTTAGAGGAAATATCCTAATATCTCTGAAGAAGAATTAATGAAGCGCTGCTTAGAACATATGAAAAAGCAGTTTGAACAGATCTTTGACAACTCAGACACTAATTCATCAATGTCTAACAAGACTACCAAATCGGTAGAAATGAAAAATAACTTTCAAGGACAAGCTCAAGATCCAGAAGAAGATTTAAGAACGGTAGATCAGCTCTGGGATGATTTAATGGGCTCAGAATTGGGCCAAGAAAAAGGAAAGAGTATATTAAAATAAATACCTAAAAAGAATTTATACCAAAAATAATGATCGACTGCAAAAATTACAAGCACACGAATTTTTGGTATAAACGGTTCTGATACCATAAACTTAAACAAGATCAAAAATAACAAGAAAATAAATACGTACAGAGAATAGTAACTTACTTGCAGAGGGAGGCGCCTCTATAGATCAACCAAATATTTATTAAATACTTAAACTATTACAAACTAGAGGAGGTTTACAGAGGAGATTACAAAATAAAGAGGGAGAGGGAGCGAGGTGTTTTCTTCTGAGCTCGTCCTCATCTTATATAGAGGAGAAGGGTCTTTAGAAGGCTCTAGATGCTGAGCTGTTCTCCATTATCGTTAGGCTAGCTGTCCTCCATTATTGCTGAGCTAGCTGTCCTCTATTATTGTTCTGCTGGGCTCGCTTTTATCATTGCTGTCGCCCACTAACTTTATAAAAGTTTGGCCTTTATTAAAAGGTGGTAGGTCCCACATAAAACCGTGTGCTGAAAACCATGTGCTATCAGAAACCATGGTTTTGATAAAACCGTTTATACCAAAAATTCGTGTGCTTGTAATTTTTGCAGTCGATCATTATTTTTAGTATAAATTATTTTTAGGTATTTATTTTAATATACCCTTTCCTTTTTCTTGGCTCAATGCTGAGCCCATCAAATCATCTCAGAGCTGATCTGCCGTTCTTAAATCTTCTTCTAGGTCTTGACCTTGTCCTTGAAAGTTATCTTTCATTTCTACCGATTTGGTAGTCTTGTCAGACATTTATGAATTAGTGTCTGAGTTGTCAAAGATCTGTTCAAACTGATTTTTCATATGTTCTAAGTAGTGCTTCATTAATTCTTCCTCAGAGATATTAGGATATTTTCTCTGAAAAGAAATCTTCAGTTTTTTCATAGGATTTTCGGTAGCTAATTCATCATTAATCCTTTTGTCCAGAACATTGCTGTTATTTTTAATAGTTGTCTTTATGCTAACTATTCTTTGTTCTTCTATTATTCCAGACCACCATTTTATAAGGAATTTTCTGGAAAGAACCGGAATGTTTTCTTTATTAATTTCAGTAATGATTGCCCATCTGAATATAAATGGGATTTCATTTTCGACAAAGTAACATAATGTACTTTCTCCTTCTATAATGGAGGTGTCGTCAGTACTGTGAAACCTTGGATGTGATTCTATCCAAGGAATGAATAAATCAAAAATTGATTTATATAGCTAATTCTGCCCCTGTTTTTTGCCACCATTGGATAAACCAATTGGGTATGCCTGTTTTTATAACCTCAGGTTTAATCATAATAAACCAGGAATGCTTTTTCCCTGGGTTTTCATAATACAAAAAAAATTTAAATGCTTGGATATAATCCCAATAATTACATTCATGTCTTTCATCGTCCAATTTGAACGATCTTGCCCTATTAGGGTGTAAAGCCCATTCATGAGGACTAAAAATCTTTTTTATAATAATTTTAAAGAAATTTATAATTTCTCCGCCTTCTTTCCCATTTGGGTAGTAGTGTTTAATTTCCACAGAACTGGAAACTATCAGCAAAGCTTTATAAATTTTTCTTGTTTTTCTTGCTGATGAAGCAAAAGCAGTGGTCTCAATATATTTTTCTTTTATAGACCATGGATCATCCATTCTAAGAATATCATTCCTCTCTAAACAAATAATTTGTTCAGAAGTATTTTTTGGGATATAACTATCATTAGCATTTTCGATTGCTTTCTTAAATGATTTTTGTTCAGGAATATTTCCCGTCGAAGATGTTTCTGCTTCACTTTGAGTGTTATAAACACTCGTGTTAAAAGTATTTTTTCTTGCCACTTTATGGGGCAATGTCCATTCCGATTGAGCATATGACGTTTCGGATTCCATGTCTACTTGCATGGCCTTTGGCTTCTGCATTTTAAACCAATTTGCATGTGGGGAGTTGACAGGAATATTATTCCTTCCCCTTTCTCGATCCCTGCCTGGGCCTTGACCCCTCGAAGGAGTCTACATTTGCAGAATCCTGAAGAATTCCCTGGTCAAAAAATCAGGAAGATAATTATTAATGTCTTTAATATATTCAATATCAAAATTAAAAACAGCTAATTCAGCTTGCCATCTAACAAATATTTGCTTTGATGTTAAGTTTTTAATATCTTTTTGTATTACAGATTTAGCTGCACTACAATCTATTTTTAATAGAAATTTCTGATTTAATAAATCATCCTGAAATTTATAAATACATTTTATAATAGAAAGAATTTCTTTCTTGATAGTTGAGTAATTCAACTGAGCTGGATTCCATTTTCCAGAAGTTAATCTTACTAATATTTCTTTATTATTAGTAGGATCTACTTGCTTTAAAATTCCTCCGTATCCTATATTCGGAGTATCTGTTTCCACAATTTTCTTCCAATTAGGATTGGCAATATGGAGACATGGTAAATTTTTTACTGTCTCTTTAATTTTTTGAACAGCTTTTGTGTGACAATCTGTCCATGGTGATGGGTTTTTTCTTAGCCTATTATATAAAATGGCTGCATCTATAGATAAATTTTTATAATAATCTACTACATAATTTAAAGCACCCAAAAATCTTTGAAGTTGCTTAACATCAGGAATATAATCTGAAAATTTAGAAGCAAATTCAATACTTCTTTCAATTGTGATGATGGTGCCATTGTTGATATTATGGCCCAAAAATCTAATAGATGTTTGAAATAATTTCATTTTTGGAACGAATATAACCAGTCCAATTTTTATAATAAGATATTTGAAAATATTCAAATGTTTAAAATGTTGATCAATATTTTCAGAATAAACAAGAACATCATCTATATATGATAAGATGAATTCTGTATAAGGATTAAAAATAGAATTCATAATATTTTGGAATTCTGATGGTGCGTTTTTTAAACCAAATGGCATAACATTCCATTCAAAATACCCAAAGGGTACTGTAAATTCAGTTTTATATTTATCAGATTCTTGAATCTGAATTTGCCAATAGCCTGATTTTAAATCAAACTTAGAAAAAACTTTAGATTTGCTTATTCTATTAAGCAAATTCCTTTTATTAGGGAGAGGATATTTTATCCATTTAAGAACTTTGTTTAAAGGCTTATAATTAATTACCAGACATGGCACATCTCTTTCTTGCTCAGTAGCATTATTAACATAAAATGTTGTGCAACTCCATGGAGAAGAGGATTTTCTGATTAGTTTTTTGTCTATAAGACTACTAATCTCCTTCTTACATAATTCAAGATATTCTTGATTCATTTGACAAGGTCTTGCTTTGGTAGGAATATTTTCCACTAAGAAGTTTTCTATATAAGGAAGATTAACAATATGTTGTTTTCTTTCCCAGAATGTATTAGGAAAGTTACTGCAAGTTTGAATTATAAACTTATTTTCAACTGTTTTTATTCTAGCTTTTATCGTGCTAAATTCTAACTGTTTGTTTATTTGTATAGAAGCTGTTTCTTCTTTAATGAAATTTATTTGATTTTCTTTGAGATAAATATCTTTTACCTCATTTAAGATTTTTATCATCGGATCAGTTATAAACTGAAACAGAATTTCTTTCCCTTTGTAAAGATTATAAATGCCTTGTGAGTCTATCCTTTTAATAGGCATTATCTTACTAAGGAATGGTGTCCCTAATATCACATGATGTGAGATTTCTTTAACAATTATAAAGGGAGTAGGAAGGCATATGTCTTCATTGCAGATGTTCGCATTAGACACCTTATATGGTGTAGTTAAAGTACTATTATTAGCTGTACTTAACGTTTGAGTGGTTCTTTCACAGAATTTAATAGGAATAATTTCTTCTTTTATGCAGTTTAAATCTGCACCACTATCAACAAGAGCTATAAGATTGGGTATAACCAAATCGTTATTAATTATTAGATTAATTCTAATATACCATTTTTGATTTAATACTAAATCAATGGTCTGTAAGAATTTATCTGGTATTACTTCTTCTTTAGTAATTTCCTTAATAAATTCTTCTTCTCCATTTGAAAATTCACTTTGTATAATAGTGTTACCCTCAATAATAGAGATTCTCTGTAAAATATTTTTATTTTGAATTTTTAATTCAATTATTTCTGTTTTTAGGTTATTAACCTCCTTTTGTAAAGCCACAATTATTACAGGCTTGCCTTCTTTTAATTGTTGCCTTTTAAAGACTTCTGATAATCTATAAACATTATCAATTACAGGAGATTTCTCCTTTTCTTTTTTAAGAAGAACTTCAACCAACATAGATTTAAGTTCTAGTTGAATGTTGTCATCTTCTATAATTTTAAGAATGGTCTTTTTATCATCTTTGCTTATTTCATTGATATTAAACCATTCATCTCCACTATAGATTTCCAGTAATTTTCTTTTTTGCTGATATTACAACATTTACTGGAGCATTCTTTTGTACATAATTTTCTTCATCATCTGATGAAAAAGAATCTGTTGATTCAGATTCAGATTCAGAGGATTCTGATGAATTAATCATTATTTTATATAATGACTTTCTTAATTTCTCATCTTCAATTTTATTTATCCTCTTTTTTGTATAGCATTTGTTGACAAAATGGCCAATTTTTCCACATTTATAATAAGTGGCTGAAAAAGCAGATTTTTTCTTAAATCTGTGATATTGTTTCTTTTTCTTCTTCTCTTCTCCCTCCTTATCCTTAGAAGGATAATAGTTTCTTTTGTACATCTTTTTATAATGAGAATGACGAGATTATTCTTTTCTCTTTTTTCTCTTTTCAGTCTGTTCTTTATACGGATCATCCATTGCGAATCGGCTACAAAATTCTCCCAATTCGTGTTTACCAGTTAATCTCTGGCTTTTAAATTGGTTTCTTAATTTTATGTCATTGCATAAAGATAAATCTTCCTTAACACAGGTGCTTATTAAGCGACCATAAGTGAATGTATTGTAGGGTATAACCCCATCATACTGCATTCGTAAATTTGTCCGAACTCTTTCAGCAAATAAATTGGGTAAGCCATCAATAAATTTGGCTTTCCAATAAGAGTTATTCGCATTTTCTAACTGCATAACCCTGCTGAGAAAAGTATTTTTATACCATCTAAAATGTGTTAATGTAGGACATCTTAGATTCTGTAATAAAGTTCTTACCTTTTCAGCTTGGTTACTTACATCTCCAGTAAAATGATCAAGAATAGTAAGCATTAGAGTATAAATAGCGTCATACACAGAAGAATTGTTCTCCATTTTAGCTGCGCTAAAAATTTTCATTTTCTGCGTGAGTGATAAACAATTATCCCACCAGCCTTTTAAGGTTCCTGTGAACCCACAAGAAATAAACCTTGCAACATCAACATCAGAATTTCCTTACTGTTTTGAGACTATTGTATACATCATCATACGATGTAAGGTATCATGGATTTGCTTATCTGCTAATCCATCAATGTTCCATTCATAAATGGCCCGTCCTGAAAATAAATTTGTTGTAACAGCTTCATTTTCTTCGTATAGGACATCTAACGGAGTTGGTCTTTTATAATAATGCTTATCCAAAGTCCTTTTTGAATATTTTATAGCAATAATCTCATCTTTTGATAGATCATTATCAGACATATTAATCTGATCCTCTGATATCTCGTTTATATCAGAGTTTTCTGATATTTCAAAAGATTCTTTCTCTAGAATATTTAATCTAGCATTATTAAACTTTTTCTCCAGAGCATTTCTAATATCTGAAGATATATTTTTCTCTTTAGATAATTTATATCCCGTAATATCTAAAGCTGGTTTAATCGGTACATACCCCTTTTCATTTGTCATTTTTATAGTAGGAGTTTCTATTATAGCAAGAGCCTGTAGTTTATTAATAAGGCTTTCAAGAGTAGATTCTACTCTAGTTAATTGTTGACCAATAACTTGTATATAGATATTGGAAAATTTAATTTGCTTAAAAACCTTTCGTAGTTCTTTTAGCATATTTTCCATTTTATCATCCACTATAGGCCTTATAAAAGCTGTTGCCTCTAAATTAGAGGTAGATATTCCAGATAACCTTAGTGGTTCTGTTGGTGGGTATATAGATCTCACCGTTTTTTCACTTATGGTGGACCACTGTTTATAATGTTCTTCTAGGAAATTAATCTTACTTTCTTGTTCTGTAAGAAAGTAATCAAGAAACCAGTCTACAAAATATTTTAGACATTGGTTTTCTTCAAGATGTTTATAATATTGATCTTTGTAATGATACATTTGATCATTTGAGAAGGTTCTAGCAAACCATTCTCTAAAAGCTACATGCTTTTTCTTCATAAATTCCTTATTAAGGAATTTTCTTAAAGGACTATCAGGTGTAAAATCCATAAAATATCATATATGGAAACTCATCTCTGATGAGGTAGGAGAAGTTTTATTTTCCTTTTCATAAATAGGATAGGATATATTTTCTTGCGAAATATTTATCTCTTTGACTTCTTTATAAGAAGAGTTAGTTCTTGAAAGAGACCTTCTTCCATTATAAACGGAAGAGGAGGTATTATTTTCCATATAAGGTTTTCCTGATATTATGGCTATATTATTTGAGCTAAATTTTACTTCAATATTTCCATCGTCAGTCTGTATAATCTGATCGATATCTGTATCAATAATGGGTGCGGGTGGAACTGCAGATGTTATAACCCATGATTCCAGATAGTCTATTTCTTCCCATTTTATAATTCTATTAGTAGCTACACCAGAAGATAAAAGATTAGTTTCAATAACAGTAGTTTTATCGTTTTCAGTCTTAGCTTTTACCTTAGGTGCCATAGTTGTTAAAACCTTATAATGAATTTTGTAGACTATTGATATAGTCTCAGATCCTTTCATGAAATTATAACCATGTGTCTTTAAATTTAAAGTTACTGCCTCAAGACTATTTGGGTCAGTTAAAGACAAAGTTAAATTGGGGTAAATATCAAAATAAACCGGTCCATGGCAAAGGCTTGTTTGCATAATTCCCAGTAGGGAAGGAATCCAGTCTAAATATCTAGCATCTCTTAGAGATGTCAAAATAGAGGCATTAAGGCCTTGAAGGGTAAGGGGCTTAAAACCCACATGAATAAGACCAATATGAAGGTATTTATATTACCTTTCAAATCTATAAACATCCTTTTTTGAAAGGAGTTGAATTGTTTGTTCTGTGCTATCCATAGAGATAGTTTTTTCCATACTTTTGATGGAAAGTCTGGACGAGAGATCAAACGTCCCTATGTTATAAATTTCTTTAGCTGGAACATTCAGAATAGTCCATTTGTTCAATTGTTCCTCATCTGAGGGATACTCTAGTAAATTAGAGTTTTTAATATGTTTGCTCTTATTACGAGCAATCTTAGTAGATATAGCAGAAGAAGTAGAAGGTGTAGTCATGAAATATTTCTTTTTCAAGGTTTTGAACTGAAATAACTTATTAAACATGATGTGTTCTATTACATGCAATACTAATCATATTTTTATGATTCTTACTTAAAAGATATCTAAGCAGATTTTTACTTACACGACTGTCAACGATTTATGGGCTACCATACGCCAATCCCTGGCTCAACTGGAACTCCCTACGCGACTTTAGGGTCGTACCATAAGTAATTATCTATCAAGATATTTCCTAAGTAAGGTAGATTTTTACTGTTATTTATTAACTGACTATGAGAAGAAGATTATCCCCATGTTGTCTCCTAAAGGGCACTTAATCTCTATTCCAAACCAATCATTAAGAACAAGTTCCCTTATGAGATAATATCTCTGCCCGCGGGAAGCTTTGAAAGGTTCCTAGACACTCTAGTAAGGTCTCACAAGGCATCGAACATGCCAATTTAAAATTTTTGGTGCCGAGAAACCCTAGACTACGGATCTTAGACTAGATGTTTAGGCGAAATGATAAAGCTAGTTAACAAATTAACTAAAGGTCAGAAGTTACAACCTTTGTAGATCCGGATTTCCACCTCCTTAGCTCCACGTGGTCATGCCCTCGCTGTCCATCATGAATTCTCGACTCATTCGTCGGCTTCATCGGAATAATGTGCGGAATAGGTCGTCGGCTTTGTGTCAAAGACGATCTACGTCGAGGTTGCACTAGTTCAAGCTCCGACTTCACAAAGTTGTGAAACTTGTGAAGAGAACACCCAAAACAACTTGGCAAGAGGTAGATGGTGAAGAAATAGGAGATGGGTTCACTTTAGATTTGGAATTCTCTCACTAGAACTCAAGTTGCCATTGGAGTAGCAAGCTTGAAGAAGAAGAAGAAGATGAAGAAGATGATGATAATGTTATGATAAGTAATTGAAATAAAAAGTAAAATCAATACTTATCATAAAGGAAACCATGGTTATGTGTAGAGAATTGACCAAGGTTAGATTAGTGGTTAGGGTTAAGGATGAAGACAAAAGGGATGACTTTGGTCAAAGTTTCATGAAGCTTCAATAAGCTTCATGAAGAAAAGAAACCCTTTTTGTTTTCTTTCACCTAATTAAATGAATAAATAATGGATAAATAATTAAGTGAATAATCAAAAACCCTAACCCTTATCATAACCATGGTCCAATTCTTCACACAAAGCCAAGTTATTATGCATCATCAATCATGATACAAACAAGTGTACACAAAACATATCACATATACAATATGCACACCAAGTGAGAAAAAACCGTTTAAAGTGAACCAATACTAGTTAATGCAAAGTAATATATCAAATATATAATTATACATTAAATCATTAAATCAACATTTGATTCAATGATCCGGTCATGTCGCACATAACCGACTAGTATTCAATGTATCGATTTATCGAATCAATGATTCGATAACTAGGTCATATCGAATATAACCAATCGAAAACATATATCGCGAGAATGAAATGCGGTATCACATACACGCATTATTCTCGGTCCTGCACACATCTCATATGCGCTCCTATTTCGTTTCGCTTGAACCAGGAAACCTCTGTGTAGGACTCTAAAGACTCGTCAATACGCCGGTAGCAGATGATGATCATATCAAGCACCCACAAGCCGCAAGCGGTCTGCTAAACGTAACGGCCACCCGGGTATTGAGCGATCAGAAGATCGACGAGCTAGCCCGCTCACACTCCTGCGAATCCGACCAGTAACACTTACCGTACAGTCCGGTCTCTTCGTCTGATATGTCGTATATCAAGTCTAGGGGTGGTAGACGTCAGACCCCAATAACCCGATAAGTCGTGCCGATGTGAGGCTCATAACGGGTCGAGAAACTACTGGTAACACTTACCAGCAAATCTCTGATCAGCCCTGGCCAGGGACTTCCCTGCTACGGCCAATCGAGCACTGCGCAACATCAACCCCCAATACCGGGAGAGACGAAACCCCTCCTATCGCTCATTGCCTCCATGTGACTCGGGACTGTACCCAAAGACCACCGTTTTGCACGCCCTCATGGACGTGGTAAGGTGGAGATCAAAGCACAGTGGGAATCACACAAGACTCTATGACGATCTCGGGTCTACAGACTAACCTGCACAAGTGTCACCTGAGAACTGCCATCTGACGTGAGGTATAATACCATCTGGGAGTTCTCGGCGAGTCCGTCCAGTGTACCCAGTCTCCACTGAGCACCCGTATACCATCTCTGATGTCAAACACCAATGGATATGGGATCATCCATCGCCCATCACATGGGTCGAGAAGCGTATACGCTAGTCTACTCTGGTATATCGATGCCCCGTCTCGATGCACCCATGACTAGGGACCTTGAAGGATGTACTTATGGACTACCATGTCCCCACTAGTATGATCCGCATCATAGTCCAGGTAGTCAAGTACACATCCTAAGGGCTTTACCAACATGTAACTATAAGACAGTATAAAGAGACTAGTGTACATGTTAAGATAAAGAGTAACCAGATAGCATACTATCATATCGAGCAAGAAAGTCATCTCTATATATGTCCAAGCATCCAATATAATATACAACATATGTACAATACTGGCCTCTAGGGCATACATACAACTAACAATCTCCCACTTGCACTAGGGCCAGCTGCTGTAGTATCGCATACCGAGCATCCGGAAGAGTCTCTCAAACTGTGTCTGGGGAATGGCCTTCGTGAGTGGATCCGCCGTGTTGTTCTTCGTGTCAACTCTCCTTACCTCGATCTCCCGGCGATCAACTATCTCCCGGATCAGGTGATACCGCCTCAGAATATGCCTGGACCGCTGATGGGACCTGGGTTCCTTGGCCAAAGCCACCGCTCCATTGTTATCACAATACAAAGGTATTGGATGCTCAATGGATGGAACCACTCCAAGTTCAGTAATGAACTTCTTGATCCAGACAGCTTCTTTAGCAGCATCGTTGGCAGCGATGTATTCAGCCTCCATCGTCGAGTCTGCCACGGTTTCCTGCTTGGAACTCTTCCAGCTAACCGCCCCTCCGTAAAGGGTAAAGACAAAGCCCGACTGCGACTTAGAGTCGTCCTTATCACTCTGGAAGCTCGAATCGGTAAAGGACTCCACTTGGAGTTCTCCGTTACCATACACCAAGAACATATCTCTAGTCCTTCGCAAGTACTTGAGAATGCTCTTCACAGCTGTCCAGTGACTCTCTCCAGGATCAGCTTGATACCTGCTCACTATGCTTAGTGGGTATGCTACATCGGGTCTGGTACATAGCATCGCATACATGATAGAGCCTACTGCCGAAGCATAGGGTATCCCTTGCATGCGAGCTCTCTCCAAATCAGTCTTGGGAGACATCTCTTTGGAGAGAGTGACTCCAGAGATCGTGGGTAAGTTCCCACGCTTGGACTCTTCCATACTAAACCTCTTTAGTATGGTGTCAATGTACCTGGATTGGGACAATCCCAAAATCCGTTTGGATCTATCTCTATAGATCCTAATTCCCAATATGCAGGAGGCATCACCAAGATCTTTCATTGAGAATCTTTGTGATAAGAAGAGCTTGACCGATTGCAGCATAGGAATATCATTTCCTATCAAGAGTATGTCATCCACGTACAATACGAGGAAGACAACCTTACTCTCTGCCACCTTCTTGTAGATACAAGGTTCATCTGGATTTTTGACGAAATCAAACTCTTTGATAACGACGTCAAAGCAGATGTTCCAACTCCGCGATGCTTGCTTTAATCCATAAATGGATTTAAGCAGCTTGCACACCTTCCCGCTGCTCCCACTGTCTACGAAGCCCTCTGGCTGAGTCATGTACACGCACTCTTCTAAATCACCATTTAGAAAGACGGTCTTAACATCCATTTGCCAGATTTCGTAATCATGATAAGCAGCGATGGCAAGCATGATCCGGATGGATTTAAGCATAGCTACTGGAGAAAAGGTCTCGTCATAGTCCACACCTGGTCTTTGACGAAAACCCTTTGCTACAAGTCTAGCTTTGAAAGTCTCCACTTTCCCATCTACACCAAGTTTCTTCTTGAAGATCCACTTGCTCCCAATGGGTTTTACCCCTTCAGGAGCAACGTCCAAAGTCCATACTTTGTTGGTGTACATGGATTCCATCTCGGACCGCATAGCATCCAGCCATTTCACTGAGTCCCCACTCGTGATGGCCTGCTCGAAGATAGTTGGGTCATCATCCTCCATGATGCAATCCTCGCTACCACCGTCCATGAGAAAACCGTAGTATCTCTCAGGTTGGCGAGGAACCCTACTAGATCGGCGGAGTGGCTGGGGTTCATCGGGAACTACGGAATCCTCTGGTTCCACCATATCTTCTGTTGTAGCTTCTGCAGCTGGAACCTCTTCCAGTTCTACCTCATGACCACTAATCTCTTTTTCAAGAAATTCCTTTTCTAAAAAGGTGGCATGCCGAGAAACAAACACTCTTTGTTCCTCAGGGTGGTAGAAGATATACCCTCGCGAATGTTTGGGATATCCAATAAACTTACACAGAATAGACCTTGCCGCGAGTTTGTCCGGATTTTGCGTTTTTACATAGGCCGGACAACCCCATATCTTAACATAATTAAGACATGGTCTCTTTCCTTTCCATATCTCATATGGAGTGGTCGGCACGGTTTTGGTGGGAACCATATTCAATAGGTCTGCAGCTGTTTCCAGTGCATATCCCCAGAAGGAAATAGGTAACTCAGTTGTGCTCATCATAGAGCGCACCATATCTAATAGGGTGCGGTTCCTCCGTTCTGATACACCGTTGTGCTGTGGTGTATATGGAGGAGTCAGCTGAGAAAGAATCCCATTCTCTTTTAGGAAGTCCAGGAATTCATTGCTCAAGTATTCACCTCCTCGATCAGATCGAAGGATTTTAATACTTTTTCCGGTTTGGTTCTCGACTTCTTGTTTATATTCTCTAAATTTCTCAAAAGCTTCTGATTTGTGTTTCATCAGGAACACATATCCGAATCTAGAGAGATCGTCAGTGAATGTAATGAAGTACGAAGAACCATCCCTGGCATGTGTAGACATGGGACCACATACATCACTATGTATAAGTCCCAAGAGTTCGGTAACTCTTTCCCCGTGTCCCGTAAACGGAGTCTTGGTCATCTTGCCTTTGAGACATGACTGGCAAGTGTCATAAGATGAAAATTCAAACGGATTTAAATATCCATCTTTATGCAACTTAGCTAGTCGTGTCACATTGATGTGACCCAGTCTACAATGCCACAAGAAGGATTCGTTCAGTTCTGAACTCTTCCTCTTGTGTGTGTTTGTTATGCTCAGAACTGTTGATTGATTTAGAACATAAATGCCATTGCATAACGTGCCTGATCCAACCAACTTTTGGTTACGGAAAATGTTCATAACATTATCCTGTAATACAAAATTATATCCCTCTTTACTTAATAAAGAAACCGATATAATATTACATATCAGGTTCGGCATGTAATAGCATTCGTTCAGAACCAATGTATTACCAGTTGGTAATACAAGGTGATATTCCCCGACAGTTTTAGCTGCAACAATTGCACCATTTCCAACTCTAATGTCTTTATCACCTTCTCCAAGTTCTCTACCTTTCCTTAGCCCATGTAACTGATTACATATATGGGATCCCGACCCGGTATCCAATACCCAGGACGTAGAGCAAATAGAGAAACAGTTCTCAGTAACGAACACACCCGAAGAAAATGCATCAACATGTACTTTCTTCATTCGGGTGGCATGGGAATCCTGGTATTCCCCTATATCCTGTTCATTCCTATAACTCTTATAGGAAGGAACGGAACCAACGTTCCCCAGCACAGTATAACATGTGGGTTCGGTCAATACATCCATATTATTATCTTCATTAGGGCATGAAATGGTCGCTACCTGGAGAGAGAAAGAAGAAAACACTTTAGCGTATGCTCGTGCAAGATCAGATTGGTTATTATCTTATCTAATCAGGATGGCTCCCACTGCTTTTTATCAAATCTTCCTCCAAACCCTAAAAGGAAAGACTAGCCAGGATTAATTACACACTACAAGTTCGCCAATCTTTAAGCCAGGCCAGTGTCGGTACTTTGAGGGAGGTCCCCCGTGCTTTCGCACGAACCTAATTAATGTAAACCTCGTTTTCCCAGAGGCGTAACCTCGTTAACACCTTTCTAGACACCTACTTGATCAGCTAATTGCAATGTGTAAAACTCTCCCAGGAGTAACTCTTACTCGCAGTGGGTATCGGGATCCAACTATCTCATAGAAGGTATGCAATCTCATTGCAAATTTCAACACTTGAAATTCCCGATAATGCTTTTGCCCCTAGCGTGCTATGACCTTGACGCAGGCCAACAAACCATAGTGCGCTAGTCAAGTTCAACCCGTCATTTCCTGATTGAATTAAACCCACCCGTACGACCCTTGACGCAGGCCAACAAAGTCGCACGACTACCCTAATCCAATCTGCATCATATGCATAAGCAGATAAATACTAGTTAGCTACCGTACACTACGCCTTGACGCAGGCCAACAAACGTAGCACGAATACTAACTACTACTCATCTGAAATGACGGAGGGCTACGCCAGGTTTTTCTGAAAACCATGAGCGTAATGAACTTGATATCGTTGTAGAATCAAATGAAGTTTTTAAAATGGAGTGATTTTGAGGCTTTTCTAGTTTTGCTAAAGGAGTCACTCCCGGTGAAGGGATCTCGGTCCTTTCCTCGTCGAATGAGGTGCGGGATATATCATATATATCGCTGTGCAAAGCGAAAAACCAAAAGCAGTCAAAAGCAAACCGAGTCTGTAGCATCTGCCAGTTATTGCTAAAGGAGTCACTCCCGGTGAAGGGATCTCGGTCCTTTCCTCATCGAATAAGGTGCGGGGTATATCATATATACCGCTGTGCAAAGCAAGAACTGTAGCTACCTATTTTATTTCAAAATTCGATTCTACAACATCTTAGGTTTCTTATCTTTCATTAATCACATTAATGAAGTCCCATCATTTAAATACCTAAACATCACAGATAGATATGACGTACACTTATGCCATCCGCATTCGCCTCGATGTCCCCTCGTGCACCGTTAGGTTAGGTAACTAACGACAGAGCAGGGCAGGGCTAGCGCGGGTGTAAAACATAAGTAACGTCTATATAATATATCATATATATCATATACTAAATCCATCACAGAATCGCATCACAGATAACGCAGCAGAATAAACATATGAAATATTGGATATACTAGGACGTCCGTGTTTTCAATACGAGCCAGTATAAAACACGGATTCCACAGTCGTGATGAATAGCCAATCCCACACCCCTAGACCCCTACGAGAGCGGCAAGCAACCCTGCCCATTCTAGGGTTAGGAGACCCGGACTCGACTCCTCGAGTTGGTCTCCCACTGGACCCCAGAACTCGGTTACTTGTGCTCCCCTCCTTGGGTCTATCCTAATGCGGAAAAGTAAATAATATACAAAGGGTGACAACTTCCGCTATCTGGAAGTGCCCCAAATAAAAGAATATTACATACAAGTTTTTACATGAATGAAAATGAAAAACACTCATCTCACATAAAAACCCCCGGCTATTCGAATACGACGATCCAATATAACATATCCAGCAACACATAACATCACATGTCATCAACGTAAGTAAGTATGCATACCCCAATTGTCGTTGACGTATAGCAACGAAACCGGCGATATGAACGTACTACACTTACGGTCACAGAAAAGAAAGTGTAAAACTACAACAATTGGAATCCGCAACTTCTTTAGACATCACATGCCTAACAGATATAAATCCCGCATTTTAGTCTCATTATCGAAAACTCTTTTCAATATCATATGGGACTAAACTGCTAAATTTATAACATTCATCCAATTATCTCATAACTGTTTGTGAATTCCAATTATTGTATCACATTCCAGATAAACAGATAATGTTAAACTTTCCGATCGAACAGTCGAATACCCAAGTTTTCCCGATACAGTCCAACACATGAAATAAGACTAACAACATTCAGTTCGTACCTCAGTACCGACGGTCCAGCCGTAGAAGGGTCAAGCCAACGCCTTACATGTGGCACGCCGTACTGCCCCAAACCCGAAGGTTCAAAGGGCAGTTCAAGACGGTCACATAATCGAGTTAAGGTTTGTTGTCTTCTAGAGGGTCCATCGCGTTACTTGCACTACTTAGAACGTCGTTAAACTACGGAAAAATCCAACACTTGGAAATTTCCCGACAGGGGAAAAATTGGGTATTTATATCCGGTCGAACTTTTTAACATATCAAAAAATTATCCGGAAAAACACAAAAGACGAAATTTGATAATCCGATCGAAATACCGAATCCCCAAAACAACCCCAGAAAATTCAACTCTTGAATGACTATTAAAAATCTCCAGGAAAACCACCACAGAAAAATGAGAGTTACTGTGAATTCTAAAGTGCACAAATGATCAGTAAGGCCGCGGAACCGCCGCACCATGCATAGCACGTGCCGCGGTTCCGCGCTGGAAAATTTGAATTAGGCCCTCGGATTTCACAGTAATTCATATAAAACCCTGCTTGATTTTCTGAATATTTTTAATGTTGAAAAGCTCACTGTTTTCAAAAATGTACAGAGAGCATGTAAATTTTGGACTTTCGGGTTCGATCGGACTTCAAAATCCGTCTAGACTTCGCCTAAGGCTCTAGCTAGGCTCTGATACCA
Organism: Agapanthus africanus; assembly: GCA_030015575.1. NCBI lineage: Eukaryota > Viridiplantae > Streptophyta > Magnoliopsida > Asparagales > Amaryllidaceae > Agapanthus > Agapanthus africanus. Next base: position 31,172,237 of record JASDDO010000004.1, on the reverse strand, counting down.
ATGAAAGGTTCCTAGGCACTCTAGTAAGGTCTCACAAGGCATCGAACATGCCAATTTAAAATTTTTGGTGCCGAGAAACCCTAGACTACGGATCTTAGACTAGATGTTTAGGCGAAATGATAAAGCTAGTTAACAAATTAACTAAAGGTCGGAAGCTACAACCTTTGTAGATCCGGATTTCCACCTCCTTAGCTCCACGTGGTCATGCCCTCGCTGTCCATCATGAATCCTCGACTCATTCGTCGGCTTCATCGGAATAATGTGCGGAATAGGTCGTCGGCTTTGTGTCAAAGACGATCTACGTCGAGGTTGCACTAGTTCAAGCTCCGACTTCACAAAGTTGTGAAACTTGTGAAGAGAACACCCAAAACAACTTGGCAAGAGGTAGAGGGTGAAGAAATAGGAGATGGGTTCACTTTAGATTTGGAATTCTCTCACTAGAACTCAAGTTGCCATTGGAGTAGCAAGCTTGAAGAAGAAGAAGAAGATGAAGAAGATGATGATAATGTTATGATAAGTAATTGAAATAAAAAGGAAAATCAATACTTATCATAAAGAAAACCATGGTTATGTGTAGAGAATTGACCAAGGTTAGATTAGTGGTTAGGGTTAAGGATGAAGACAAAAGGGATGACTTTGGTCAAAGTTTCATGAAGCTTCAATAAGCTTCATAAAGAAAAGAAACCCTTTTTGTTTTCTTTCACCTAATTAAATGAATAAATAATGGATAAATAATTAAGTGAATAATCAAAAACCCTAACCCTTATCATAACCATGGTCCAATTCTTCACACAAAGCCAAGTTATTATGCATCATCAATCATGATACAAACAAGTGTACACAAAACATATCACATATACAATGTGCACACCAAGTGAGAAAAAACCGTTTAAAGTGAACCAATACTAGTTAATGCAAAGTAATATATCAAATATATAATTATACATTAAATCATTAAATCAACATTTGATTCAATGATCCGGTCATGTCGCACATAACCGACTAGTATTCAATGTATCGATTTATCGAATCAATGATTCGATAACTAGGTCATATCGAATATAACCAATCGAAAACATATATCGCGAGAATGAAATGCGGTATCACATACACGCATTATTCTCGGTCCTGCACACATCTCATATGCGCTCCTATTTCGTTTCGCTTGAACCAGGAAACCTCTGTGTAGGACTCTAAAGACTCGTCAATACGCCGGTAGCAGATGATGATCATATCAAGCACCCACAAGCCGCAAGCGGTCTGCTAAACGTAACGGCCACCCGGGTATTGAGCGATCAGAAGATCGACGAGCTAGCCCGCTCACACTCCTGCGAATCCGACCAGTAACACTTACCGTACAGTCCGGTCTCTTCGTCTGATATGTCGCATATCAAGTCTAGGGGTGGTAGACGTCAGACCCCAATAACCAGATAAGTCGTGCCGATGTGAGGCTCATAACGGGTCGAGAAACTACTGGTAACACTTACCAGCAAATCTCTGATCAGCCCTGGCCAGGGACTTCCCTGCTACGGCCAATCGAGCACTGCGCAACATCAACCCCCAATACCGGGAGAGACGAAACCCCTCCTATCGCTCATTGCCTCCATGTGACTCGGGACTGTACCCAAAGACCACCGTTTTGCACGCCCTCATGGACGTGGTAAGGTGGAGATCAAAGCACAGTGGGAATCACACAAGACTCTATGACGATCTCGGGTCTACATACTAACCTGCACAAGTGTCACCTGAGAACTGCCATCTGACGTGAGGTATAATACCATCTGGGAGTTCTCGGCGAGTCCGTCCAGTGTACCCAGTCTCCACTGAGCACCCGTATACCATCTCTGATGCCTAACACCAATGGATATGGGATCATCCATCGCCCATCACATGGGTCGAGAAGCGTATACGCTAGTCTACTCTGGTATATCGATGCCCCGTCTCGATGCACCCACGACTAGGGACCTTGAAGGATGTACTTATGGACTACCATGTCCCCACTAGTATGATCCGCATCATAGTCCAGGTAGTCAAGTACACATCCTAAGGGCTTTACCAACATGTAACTATAAGACAGTATAAAGAGACTAGTGTACATGTTAAGATAAAGAGTAACCAGATAGCATACTATCATATCGAGCAAGAAAGTCATCTCTATATATGTCCAAGCATCCAATATAATATACAACATATGTACAATACTGGCCTCTAGGGCATACATACAACTAACAAGCTTGTCTTCTAGATCTCATAGATCTTTGATTCAGAAAGAAACTAAGTTCTTTAGTAAGTGTTTTAGGGTTTTAATCATCTTCTTTCAAGTTTGATCAATCCTTAACAGTATAATCCATCACTATATACTTTAGATTGCATGGCTTAGTACCACATCATACCTTATAGGTTACTTGTTCATCACCTTAAAGTTTATGGTATCAAAGCCATGATCGGCAAGAAAGTAAAGCAATCAAATCTAAATCTTAAAAAATTCAATAAAAAACACTAATTCTCTACTTTTATAATTTTATAATGCAAAGAGGTGGGGACGTCTGGAGCTATTATATTTTTTTGGAATTAATATTCAGAAGAATAAGAAAAATCCGTAATTCCAAGACCCCACATCAACTTTTTGTTTAAACAAATCGAGTCAATAACTTTTTGTTTAAACAAAAAATATCGTTTCTATTATAACCACAAAACTTGAGGGTCCGAAATTGATTTCAACAATTTGATGGTACAAGATAGTCTCAAATAGTATCACATCAGTGGTAAAAAAATTAAATCTAGAATTTTTTTAACAAATATTTAATAAATGCAATTATCAACTGAATAATTTATAACTATACAATCATCTCTATTGATTTTAAATAACTACTAGAATCATTGTGAATTATTTTGAAAAGAAATTAACCACTTCCACCATGTAAGCTTTAATCTTCTTTAATTTTTATTTGAGCACGTGCATCATAATCATCAACTGAATCGGTTATAACTATATAATCATCTCTAATTTTTATCATTTTCGGTCAGTTTCTTGAAAAATCAAGGGAAAATAGATCTAAGTCCCTAACTTTGAAAAACAAAATGATTAAATCCCTGGCCAAAAAGAAGTTGTGAAAACTCCTTAAACTTAAAGACTCTTGTGTTTTAGTCCATATAGCACATTTACTATTATTTTATGCCAACACTGCCCCTTCAGGTAAACTACTACGTTTACTTTGTAAAGTACTATATTTATCTTTTAACGTACTATATTTATGTTATAAAGTGCTACATTTATATTAAAATACTACATCTGACATGAAATTGTTACATTTTATAGTAAAATTACTATATCTATTACATTTGATCTATTTCAATATAAATATAGTACTTTATAACATAAATTTAGTATTTTAAAAGATAACTATAGTATTTTAAAAGGTAAATGTAGTAGTTTACCTGAAAAAACAATATTGGCATAAAACAATAGTAAATGTATTTTAGAGATTAAAACATAAGAATCTTTAAGTTTATGAAGTTTTTCACAACTATTTTTGGGCCAGGGGCCTAAACTATTGCTTTTCAAAGTTAAAAACGTTGATCCATTTTTCCCAAAAATTCAAAAACATTAATAATAAATTAAAGTAATGCATCATCTCTACAATTATAGGGCAAAACAAAGGGGCCATGTAATTTTGAAATTAATTGGTGATGTAACTTCTTAATTTTTGAAAGAAATCAAACCAAAAACCCCTATTGTTTTATATGCAATGTACGTAATTAAACGTCACCTCATTATTATTTTACAACTGTGATGCACGTAATTAAATTGTTACACCATTATTATTTTAGAAGTGTGATACATATAGTTACATTAATAAATAAAATCATCAAAATTTCTTCAATTACAAAAAACGCTTGTAGATGTAGTTAAACCATTTATGTTTGGATGTTTTTCAGTTTAATCTGGTGCATCGTGCATGTGTCAAAAAGCTAGCATATATTTATCACAACCTCTATTTATCTCCCCTTAGGATTAGCTTTTCATTATTCAAATAATTTTAAAAAGGAGAGAATAAGAAGAAACCCTAGGGTTTTGCCCTATACCAAATATCAAAGAATATTGCTTCTCTTATAGAAGATTTTAGTGGAAAATTTGTTATCTATCCCTATTTAATTTTCTTACTGTATTTGGGTAAGCAAAACTTTTTATTGGCTCACTAATCAATTATTATCGCTCTTTTATCGTATACGGTGGACAATTTCTAATTGACCCCTTTATTTAAAATCTCTTTCTATTTTTTCTCTCACTACTTAAGTTTTATTGGCCAATCATTGAATAAGTTAACAGTTTTTGTGGGCAAAATATTGAAAAAAGATCATCTGTAAGTCTACGGTAGCGCCCCGGCCAATAATCTGAGGCTAAACGCGGAATAAAAACTTTTACAACTGGCGTTATCGCATACTATAACCCGGAACTTGCCATTAAGGCTAAACTAACAAACTGTAAAGAGGTAGAAAGGCTATACCGATCGATCCGTGTCCTTCGATCTTTAGCCATCATCCCACGCTCCTCGCGGCATCTCCGATCTCCTGTCTCCTCGTCGAGGTGGCACCACATCATCGATTCTTTATACGGGCTCCCGCCTCTATACCGAGGCAACTCGAACATCAAGTCTACTAAAAGAGATGACCAAGATGAAGTAGAGAATGAGTGGAATACTTTGACTCAATACACTCTTTGGTTCTCATCACATGAGAGGGTAAGAGTGGAGGTTGAAGAAGATGCTAAGGTTTGGAGAGTGGGAGCTCAAGAAATGAATCAAGTAAGCAAAAGAACCAAGTATAAAACTTGTTATCATTCTCTTTTTTTCTCTTTCTTTTGTGAGTAGATATATAAGGTTGTGTAAAGAAAATATCTCATAAAAATATCTCCCAAAAACTATCTCCACAAACCCTAAAATATCTACACCCAAAACAAAACACAATTAATTCTATCATGAGTCACTAATAAACATGCTAGAAGAAATGTGTCACCATGAATGAGTCGCACTTTCCAAATCCAATAATCATTTAAACCAAAATGATTAACCCAAAAAAAATGCATCTTCTAAATATTCTCGTAACGGATTACGAGAATACCCCTCACCTGTAAATACATACATGTATCCGTATTCCGACCGAATACGAATACGATGAGACTAAAATATTCCGACTCAAAATAATACTTGGATCCGGCTTAAACCAAAGCCCACCAGTATTATCTGTCCGAAATATGACACGTGCACAAATGCACGTGCATGTTCGAACCCTGCCATAAAACCATACAGCCTCTACAACGTTTCGCCCGAACTTGGGAAACTATCTGTGGGGGACTCTAAAGACTCGCCAGTACCCTGGCAGTGGGTTTAACCATAAGTACGTCAACGGCACTAGCTGTGCGTAACGGCTGCCCATGTACTGACCGAAAGGGAAGCCGATGAGCGAACTCATCCTGGAACCCTACTGAGCCTATCAGTGACAATATCCATACAGTCTGGTTCGTTCATCGATGAGCATCGCATATCCGGCCTAGGGGCTGGTAACGTCAGACCCCCAAAAGCTGTATAAGTCATGTCGGAAGGTAGCCCTGAACACCCTGAGAAACTACTGGAATACCTACCAGTAATTCTCACCTGTCTTGGCCAAGGACTTGGTGTAATGGCTCTCCTAGACACAGCGCGATCTCACCCCCAATACCGGGAGAGACGAATCCCCCGCCGATCCGCTCACTGCCTCTATGTGGCTCGGGACTGTACCCAACTAAAACCTGTTTGCACGACTCCTTTGAGCCGTGGTAGGGTAATAATATAAGCACAGTGGGAACTCACATGAGATAAATGACGACCTCAGGTCGATGAACTAATCTGTACACATGTCACCAGGGAACTGCTATCTGACGCTGGGTATAATACCAACTAGCATGTTCCCGGCGAGTCATGTCCGGTGCACTCATAACCCAATGAGCACATATATACATCTTAGGTGAACCAACTGACACCAATGGCTTGTGAGACCGGCCACCGCCCCTCGTCGGGGTCTCGACTGTATACACTAGTGTAACACCCGAGCCCAATGTTACTAAATTCAGTTACCGTTTGAACGTAGTGTGGCACTTATTTCATTTATCTTGCTTGATTGTTACTTATTGTAATTTTACCCTCGTAAATTCATTTCTGCATATAACAATTTAAGACATCTAAAATAAAATTAAAAATATTCATCATGACATGCTTGATACCCCTAACCCTGTTGTAGCGTCCGTGCATCGTGTTCTCGTCCCGTTCAGTGAAACGGACGAGTTTGGACGGCTGCGCGCACGTACGTGTGTCCGTTTTGGGGGTATGCTTTTTGATCTTAAAATACTTCATTTTCACTTTTGGATCCCGCCTAAAATTTTCTTATTCCAATTTCAAATTTTTGGACCCGACCCGGGCGCAATTTGGAAATGTTTTACTTTGCGCCAAAATCCCAAATTTCTAATATTTAAACCGTCGAATATATTTTATAAACTCATTTATATTTTTCCATTTCATTTTTAATCTCTCAAATCTTTCACCACAACCAATCCCCTTCCTCCTTTCTTCCCACGGGCCCCACTTCTCTCTCCTTTCTCTCTCTCCCGTCTCTCTATCTTTCTCCTTCTCTCTCTCTCTCTTCTTTAACACTAAATTTCAAACATCTCTCTCCTCTACACTTCCTCTCTCCTCTCGATCTCTCTCCCATCTCTATCTCTCTCCTCTCTCTCTCCCCCGTCTCTTTCTCTATCTCTCTCTCTCCCCCCATATCTCTCTCCCTCTCTCTCTCCCATATATATATATATATATATTTCTTTTTCCTCCTCCATTTTTTCTTCCCTTCAGCGAAACCCAAACCTCACGAGCCCTAGCCACCGTCACCCTCGTCGCCGCAGCCCTAACGCCGACACCAACATCACCGGACCCCTCGCCTCCTCGCCCTCGTCGCAGCCACGTCCACCTCCTTCCTCCTTTCCCTCATTCCCGAGCCCTCACCTGCACACACCAAGAAACCGGAACCCTCCCCCGTCGTCGTTCCTTCACCTCCGACGACCCTAGCCTTACACCACCATCATCACCATCTCCTTTCTCTCCATAGCTCCTCAGTTCTTCCTCCTACAACCTAGCAACATCCCTGCACTCAACCCAAACCCTAACCGAAACCCTAGCATCAAACCCCTTCGCCGAAGCTCAGTCGACGTGGTCGGCGATCACCACCCCTCTACAGATCCTCGTGAGCACTCTCTCCTATATCCTCCTTCTCTTCCCTCTTCTTAATTCTTCTTTTATCGTTTCATGAATTCTTGAAGTTTGTAGATTCACTGTTTTTGTGTTGGCCGGAATCCGGCCGTACCGGCGACGCGTCCCGACGTTCCAGCGAGGTACCACGACCCGTGTGGTTCCACTATTCGTCGTTTGGGTTCATTCCGTGAACCGTGCGCCCGTCGCAAGTTTCCCCGCCGACGTTAACGTTCGGTTTTCCCGATTCGCGACCCGTCGAGGCAAGTACCCCTTGCTACATGCTAAACAATATTTACATATACTTGATGACACCCTAAAACCTGCAATTTAACTTTGGTATTATAATTTCCTATTTTTCGTGTTCAAGATTGTTATATATCATTTATCTTTCAAACTTGGAACCTACCTGTTGCAATTACTGTTTTGAACCTAATAACCACAATTACATGATTTAATTTCACTTTCACTAAGGACGTAGCCTATGGCACCTTATCTATCGTTTTACTACAATCGGACACTCGTGTACATTTAACCTGTATAAACTGTGGTTTCATCCGTGGAATTTATATATATTTATATCATTGCATCCATGAAGTCTTAACTTGTTAAAATGATTAAACGGCTATAATTGTCTTACTGCATTCTTATAATGTTGAAATCATCTCTGTGACATAACTGATAACTGTACTGCTTTTTAAGTGAATCTGCCTATTGTTTAATTCATTGCTTAGATCATGCTGTTGATAACCATGCTTGATTATGTAACTGAGTATGAGCACACCCATGATATTGTTTACATCTTGACCTGACTTGCTACATACATATTGATTGACCCGACATGGTACCGTATACTGCTTGACTTGACCTGATGTACCATGACCTGACCCGTTACCTAATCTTGTGTCTAATGCCAACAAACCTGACATGTAGTCATCATGGACCGTTCCTGTTGTCTATCCAGACAAACCTGTTTATCTGATCCTGTGTTGGCATTAGTTCTTGATTTTGGGATACCTGAATTGACTTACACATATAACTTGGGGGTATGGGGAAATCAAAGGTGAAACCTGACTTGTAACTCAACAGTTCACTACCTGTTCTGATCAGTTTTAGGCTAGGCCAGCCTTGGAATGATAATGCTGACATCATTCATCTGTACACATTCCTGTTTGGTGCCTAGCGGCATGTCTCGGTTTCAGCCCGAGAATCTTGGGGCCGTGGTCCCGGGTATGTACGGGATACTTTTGAGTTAAATCGATGATTCATCAATTTGGTTTCAAAGACCTTAGAACAGAAAACCTGATAGAACAGCTTAGTTTACCCACTGCACACTACCCTGCACTGCTCTGATTTATAATATTGTTACCCTTGCTTTATTCATGTTTATATTCGCATTGCATGTTACCCTGTTTATTATTTTATTATTTGATGACTTGACGCACTGACGTCTGGGTTTTGCATGGCCCGGATTCTTCTACCTTGCTGCAGACTGATTAGGAGTTTTTCCGCTGTTAGACGAGCGGTGAGGTTCCATGTCGGTACGTAGTTTCACTCCAGGTGTTTCATTTATTGTATCTTTTGGCTTCCGCATGTTGTTATTTCTTGACTCTTTTACTCTGGCTTATGGACATGTACTAGATAGTTAGTTTGCTTTCCTGTTCTTGATATCTCTACAGCCGTAATGTGACTGTGGAAGGATTTTTTCCTATCCACAGGTAGTATGGTTGGCTATGTCACATGCCCACTTTAGCGTACTCTGCGAAGCGGGGCGTGACATGGTTCTTTTGGTATCAGAGCCATAGGTTAGTCGGGTTGATTCTTTTGTAGTTGGGTATTGTACCCAATACACGAATCAGAATACCCGTGTTTAGGAAACATGTCCTGCCACCTTGCCGTTTACCATTATTGAATCACATTCTTCCTGATTATATCTTTTACGATGTGCAAACTTCCTTTGCATATCGACTCGAAAACCTAATTCCTTGTTATCTCTAGGACTTAGGCGACTTGGGTGGAGTTATGTAATTGTGGCTATGATACCGCGGCATAGTTACAATGCGGCACTCTATTTAAGTAACTTGGAGTTCTAGCCTTGATCTATATTCAGAATCTATCATCATGCTAATATTGGGTGTTTTGATGTGGCCGGTAAGAATTTGAAGACGTACCAAGGCGTGTGGACGAAGCCGCCATGCTTGGAGTGATAAGAGGAATACTGGAGAATCAAAAGAAACAGACTGAGCTGATCCAGCAGCAAGCGGAATCGTTTCAGGAAGGTTTGCAGATCGTTCAGCAGTCTGTGAACAATGTTGGAGCTAAACCAGTCGACCGAGTAGGGACCGTAGAAGATTTCAGGCGTTTGGGTCCATCTACATTTACTGGTTTGGAGAAGCCGTTGCCAGCGGAGCAGTGGCTAGTTGACACAGAGTATTTGCTTATTGCGGCACAGATTCCAGATGAGAAAAGAGTCGACGTGGTACGCATTCAGCTAGTGGACTACGCCCGAGAATGGTGGCTTGTGGAAGAGAACCGCTTGCCCAAGCCGATCAAGTGGGCAGATTTTTCAAAGAGTTTCCTGGAGAAGTTCTTCCCGCGGACTGCACGGGAAGAAATGGAAGAGAAATTCATCAGGCTAAAGCAGGATGGAGCACCCGTAGATGTGCATGCAGTAGAATGGACAAGACTCGGTAGATTCGCTGGACCTTTAGTTGCCAACGATGCAGACAGAGCACGGAGGTTCATACGCAGCTTGGACGTGGACATCCAGAGGCAGATTGTCTCCCTGGATTTGACCACTTTCTCGCAAGTGCTTGCAGCAGCCCGAGAGCAGCAGAGTTTATCTGGGATGAAGGGGGGTTTGCAGCAGACAGCAGTTGAGGTAAGGAAGCAGTTCTGTCAGGCCAGTCGAGTTTAGGGCTAGGCCGACAAACAATATTCTTGCAGCAATGGAAGTGGATAAAAGTGAAGAGCCGGCTATTGTTCGCGATTTTATGGACGTGTTTGAAGATATATCGGGATTACCGCCGAAGCGAGACGTGGAGTTCGCAATTGATCTTATTCCTAGTGCAGTGCCAGTATCCAAAGCATATTATCCAATGGCACCAGTAGAGTTGGAAGAAGTCAGGAAACAGGTTGCTGAATTGCTTGAAAAGAGTTGGATTCGAAGCAGTGACTCGCCTTGGGGAGCTCCAGTTCTTCTAGTAAAGAAGAAGGATGGCACAAGGAGGATGTGCATCGACTATCGAGAATTAAACCGGGTGACTATTAAGAACAAGTACCGGATCCCTCGCATTGGCGAACTTTTCGAGCAGCTTAGTGGCGTGAGGGTATTCTCGAAGCTGGATTTACGATCCGGATATCATCAGGTCCGAGTGAAAGCAGAAGATATTTACAAGACGGCGTTCCGAACTCGGTATGGACATTACGAATACTTAGTGATGCCCTTCGGAGTAACGAATGCGCCGGCAGTATTCATGGACTTGATGAACCGAATCTTTTCACCGTTCTTGGACCAGTTTATCGTGGTTTTCATTGACAATATCCTGGTTTACTCAAAGAGTTTCGAGGAGCATGCAGAACATTTGAAGATCGCACTGCAAACGTTGAGACAAGAGAAGTTATATGCGAAGATGAGTAAGTGCGAGTTTTGGCTGGAGGAAGTAAAGTTTTTGGGGCATGTTGTGTCTGGCGATGGAATCGCCGTCGATCCCGAAAAGATTGCAGCAGTTCGAGATTGGCCGATTCCAAAGAATGTTGCGGAGATAAGAAGTTTTCTTGGATTCGCCGGGTATTACAGGAGATTTGTAGAGAACTTTGCTCGGCTGGCGGAGCCGTTAACCAAGCTTACGCGCAAGGAGGTACCTTTGTATGGACGGATAAATGTGCGTTAGCTTTTGAGACGTTGAAGCAGAAATTGATAACCGCCCCTATTCTGATCGTGCCAGACAATTCCGGAAGATTGGTGATTCACAGCGACACATCTGGGAAAGGATTGGGATGTGTCTTGATGCAGCATGGGAAGGTTGTAGCGTACGCATCGAGACAATTGAAGACTCATGAGAAGAATTATCCAACTCATGACTTGGAGCTTGCGGCTGTGATTTTCGCTTTGAAGATTTGGAGACACTACTTTTTGGGCGAAAGGGTCGAGGTTTTTACTGATCATAAGAGCTTGAAGTATGTGTTCACGCAGAAGGAGCTTAATATGAGGCAACGTAGATGGTTGGAGCTGATAGCTGACTACGATCTTGATCTTAAGTACCATCGGGGGAAGGTTAACATCGTGCCAGATGCACTTAGTCGGTTACCAGCAATTCAGGTGTTAACTACGCAGAAGGAGATCGTTGCAGATTTTCGAAGATTTGACTTGGAGGTTGTGCTACCGCATTCTATGGGACAGTTGATGCAGCTGCAAGTATAGTCATCGTTGATCGAGAATATTAAAGCAGCACAATCGCAGGACCCTAGACTGCAAAAGTTTCGAGAACAGGTTGAAGCCGGATTACGAACAGATTTATTGATCCACGAAGATGGTTCGTTGAGGTATGGTAGCCGTTTATGTGTGTCAAAGGGAGATATTCGTGAAGAGCTTATGAAGGAGGCACACAGTTCAGCTTATTCTGTACATCCAGGAGGCACAAAGATATACCGAGATTTTCGACAGCATTTCTGGTGGGAAGGTATGAAGCGGGAGATTGCTCGCTTTGTGGTGAAGTGCTTGGTATGTCAGCAAGTTAAGGCTGAACGCCAAAGGGTTGCTGGTTTATTGCAACCACTTCCGATTCCTCAATGGAAGTAGGAACAAATAACCATGGATTTCGTGACGGCTTTACCGCGGAGTCCAAAAGACAACAATGCTGTATGGGTGATTGTTGATCGATTGACCAAGGCAGCTCACTTTATTCCTTTTCGGGTTGGTCAATCAACAGAGACTTTGGCGGAGCGGTACATGCAGGAGATTGTAAGATTGCATGGAGTACCGGTGAGCATTGTGTCCGATCGGGACACTCGGTTCTTATCACACTTTTGGCGGAGCTTACAGGAAAGCTTGGGGACTCGATTTAAGTTTAGCACAGCTTATCATCCTCAAACTGATGGTCAGTCGGAGAGAACAATCCAAACTCTTGAGGATATGTTGAGAGCATGCATGTTGGACTTCAAGGGGTCTTGGGAGGATCGTCTACATTTGGTAGAGTTTTCTTACAACAACAGTTTTCAGGCAACTATCCAGATGGCTCCATTTGAAGTTTTGTATGGTCGTAAATGTCGTTCACCTGTTTGTTGGGACGATGTCGGTGAACGAAGATTATTGGGACCAGATTTGGTTGTGCAGACAGTTGAGAAGGTTGACACTATCAGAAATCACATGAAGGCAGCACAAGACAGACAGAAGAGTTGGGCAGATACGTCGAGAAGACCTCTAGAGTTCGCCGTGGGTGATTTGGTATTCTTGAAGATATCACCGACTAGAGGGGTGATTCGTTTTGGAAGTCGAGGAAAGCTTAGTCCTCGATTCGTTGGACCCTTTGAGATCTTGGAGCGTGTTGGTGAGGTAGCGTATCGTTTGGCGTTACCGCGGTCCGTGGCGAATGTGCACGATGTGTTTCACGTATCTCAACTCCATAGGTATGTTCGAGATGAAACGCACGTATTGGATCATTCGGAGCTAACATTACGAGAAGACTTGACTTTTGAGGAGCGACCGATTGAAATCGTGGATCGAAGGGAAAAGGTTCTTAAGAACAAGCTGATCCCTCTTGTGCTTGTTTTTTAGGGTAATCACTCGCATGGAGAGTCCACTTGGGAACGAGAAGATGAAATCCGGCAGAAGTTTCCTCACCTTTTCTTGTAGTTATCTATCTTTGTATTCTTGGAATTTCGAGGACGAAATTCTTTTTGTAGTTGGGTATAATGTAACACCCGAGCCTAATGTTACTAAATTCAGTTACCGTTTAAACGTAGTGTGGCACTTATTTCATTTATCTTGCTTGATTGTTACTTATTGTAATTTTACCCTCGTAAATTCATTTCTGCATATAACAATTTAAGGCATCTAAAATAAAATTAAAAATATTCATCATGACATGCTTGACACCCCTAACCCTGTTGTAGCATCCGTGCATCGTGTTCTCGTCCCGTTCAGTGAAACGGGCGAGTTTGGACGGCTACGCGCACGTACGTGTGTCCATTTTGGGGGTATGCTTTTCGATCTTAAAATACTTCATTTTCACTTTTGGATCCCGCCTAAAATTTTCTTATTTCAATTTCAAATTTTTGGACCCGACCCGGGCGCAATTTGGAAATGTTTTACTTTGCGCTAAAATCCCAAATTTCTAATATTTAAACCGTCGAATATATTTTATAAACCCATTTATATTTTACCGTTTCATTTTTAATCTCTCAAATCTTTCACCACAACCAATCCCCTTCCTCCTTTCTTCCCGCGGGCCCCACTTCTCTCTCCTCTCTCTCTCCCGTCTCTCTATCTTTCTCCTTCTCTCTCTCTCTCTTCTTTAACACTAAATTCCAAACTTCTCTCTCCTCTACACTTCCTCTCTCCTCTCGATCTCTCTCCCCTCTCTATCTCCTCTCTCTCTCCCCGTCTCTCTCTCCCTATCTCTCTCTGTCTCTCCCCCCATATCTCTCTCCCTCTCTCTCCCATATATATATATATATATATATATATATATATATATATATATATATATATATATATATTTCTATATATATATATATATTTCTTTTTCCTCCTCCATTTTTTCTTCCCTTCAGCGAAACCCAAACATCACGAGCCCTAGCCACCGTCTCCCTCGCCGCCGCAGCCCCAATGCCGACACCACCATCACCGGACCCCTCGCCTCCTCGCCCTCGTCGCAGCCACGTCCACCTCCTTCCTCCTTTCCCCTCATTCCCGAGCCCTCACCTGCACACACCAAGAAACCGGAACCCTCCCCCGTCGCCGTTCCTTCACCTCCGACGACCCTAGCCTTACACCACCATCATCACCATCTCCTTTCTCTCACTAGCTCCTTAGTTCTTCCTCCTACAACTTAGCAACATCCCTGCACTCAACCCGAACCCTAACCGAAACCCTAGCATCAAACCCCTTCGCCGGAGCTCCGTCAACGTGGTCGGCGATCACCACCCTTCTACAGATCCTCATGAGCACTCTCTCCTATATCCTCCTTCCCTTCCCTCTTCTTGATTCTTCTTTTATCGTTTCATGAATTCTTGAAGTTTGTAGATTCACTGTTTTTGTGTTGGCCGGAATCCGGCCGTGCCGGTGACGCGTCCCGACGTTCCAGCGAGGTACCACGACCCGTGTGGTTCCACTGTTCGTCGTTTGGGTTCATTCCGTGAACCGTGCGCCCGTCGCGAGTTTCCCCGCCGACGTTAACGTTCTGTTTTCCCGATTCGCGACCCGTCGAGGAAAGTACTCCTTGCTACATGCTAAACAATATTTACATATACTTGATGACACCCTAAAACCTGCAATTTAACTTTGGTATTATAATTTCCCATTTTTCGTGTTCAAGATTGTTATATATCATTTATCTTTCAAACTTGGAACCTACATGTTGCAATTACTGTTTTGAACCTAATAACCACAATTACATGATTTAATTTCACTTTCACTAAGGACGTAGCCTATGGCACCTTATCTATCGTTTTACTACAATCGGACACTCGTGTGCATTTAACCTGTATAAACTGTGATTTCATCCGTGGAACTTATATATATTTATATCATTGCATCCATGAAGTCTTAACTTGTTAACATGATTAAACGGCTATAATTGGCTTACTGCATTCTTATAATGTTGAAATCATCTCTGTGACATAACTGATAACTGTACTGCTTTTTGAGTGAATCTGCCTATTGCTTAATTCATTGCTTAGATCATGCTGTTGATAACCATGCTTGATTATGTAACTGAGTATGAGCACACCCATGATATTGTTTACATCTTGACCTGACTTGCTACATACATATTGATTGACCCGACATGGTACCGTATACTGCTTGACTTGACCTGATGTACCATGACCTGACCCGTTACCTAATCTTGTGTCTAATGCCAACAAACCTGACATGTAGTCATCATGGACCGTTCCTGTTGTCTATCCAGACAAACCTGTTTATCTGATCCTGTGTTGGCATTAGTTCTTGATTTTGGGATACCTGAATTGACTTACACATATAACTTGGGGGTATGGGGAAATCAAAGGTGAAACCTGACTTGTAACTCAACAGTTCACTACCTGTTCTGATCAGTTTTAGGCTAGGCCAGCCTTGGAATGATAATGCTGACATCATTCATCTGTACACATTCCTGTTTGGTGCCTAGCGGCATGTCTCAGTTTCAGCCCGAGAATCTTGGGGCCGTGGTCCCGGGTATGTACAGAATACTTTTGAGTTACATCGATGATTCATCAATTTGGTTTCAAAGACCATAGAACAGAAAACCTGATAGAACAGTTTAGTTTACCCAATGCACACTACCCTGTACTGCTCTGATTTATAATATTGTTACCCTTACTTTATTCATGTTTATATTTGCATTGTCTGTTACCCTGTTTATTATTTTATTACTTGATGACTTGACGCGTTGATGTCTGGGTTTTGCATGGCCTAGATTCTTCTACCTTGCTGCAGACTGATTAGAAGTTTTGCCGCTGTTAGACGAGCGGTGAGGTTCCATGTCGGTACGTAGTTTCACTCCAGGTGTTTCATTTATTGTATCTTTTAGCTTCCGCATGTTGTTATTTCTTGACTCTTTTACTCTGGCTTATGGACATGTACTAGATAGTTAGTTTACTTTCCTGTTCTTGATATCTCTACAGCCATAATGTGACTGTGGAAGGATTTTTTCCTATCCACAGATAGCATGGTTGGTTATGTCACGTGCCCACTTTAGCGTACTCTGGGAAGCGGGGCGTGACAACTAGTCTACTCCGGAGTATCGATGCCCTGTCTCGAAACTCCCACGACTAGAGACCACTTTTAAGGATGTGCTTATAGACTACCCAACTCTCACGTATATGATCGCCATCATACTGCTGGTAGTCAAGCAAGAATGCTAAGGGCTCTATCAACGTATAACAGTGATCATGTCACCAAAAAGCTGTACACGATGATAAAGGCAAACCAGATAGCATACTATCATCTCGAGTAAGACTGTCCTACCGGTATAGGTCATCCCTCAATCATTGCAATCACGTACCTGCGATCCAATAATTGATTTTGAGGGCACTACATCCAACATCATCATGCCAAATAATGAAAATTTGGAAAAAAGAAAAAAATTGAGTAAAAAGTTTTGAGATTTTTGTTTGGTATTTTAAAAAAGAACATAGAAAAACCAAACGAAACAAATTTTTGATATTTTTGAAAAAATCTCTATTTTCATGCGCTGTAACATGTAAAATATTAATATTTTGAAGGAAACAGAAAATTTATGATTTTTAAAATTTTCGCGATTTCCATGTGTTTTAGCAAAAAAAATAATAAAAAGAAGAAGAAGAAAATAATAAATGTTGAGAGTTATGAAAATTTTGCTATTTTGTATGATATATATGTTGGCTATAGTGCCCTAAAGTCAATTATTGGATCGCAGGCACGTGATTGCAATGATTAAGAGAGGACCTATACCGGTAGAACAGTCTTACTCAAGATGATAGTATACTATCTGGTTTGTCTTTATCATCGCGTACATGCTTCAGGTGACATTACAGATCACTATTACATGTTGATAGAGTCCATAGGATTCTTGCTTGACTACCAGCAGTATGATGGCGATCATATACGTGAGAGTTGGGTGGTCTATAAGCATATCCTTAAAGTGTCCGTTGTCGTGGGAGTTTCGAGACTGGGCATCGATACTCCATGAGTAGACTAGTGTATACAGATCGAGACCCCGACGAGGGGCGGTGGCTGGTCTCACAAGCCATTGGTGTTAGTTGGTTTACCTAAGATGTATACAGGTGCTTATTGGGTTATGAGAACACCGGACGGACTCGCCGTGAATATACTAGTTGGTATTATACCCATTGTCAGATAGTTGTTCCCTGATGACATGTGTACAGGTTAGTCTATCGACCTGAGATCGTCATTTGTCTCGTGTGAGTTCCTATTGTGCTTTGATTACTACCCTACCACGGCTCAAATGAGTCGTGCAAACAGATTTCAGTTGGGTACAGTCCCGAGCCACGTGGAGGCAGTGAGCGGATCGTCAGGGGATTCGTCTTTCCCGGTATTGGGGGTTGATGTCGCGATGTGTACGGATGGCCGTCACCAGAAATCCTTGGCCAAGATAGTCGAGAATTACTGATCTAGGATCGGTAGTTTCTCAGGTAGTGATAGGCTTCATACCAACACTAAATATCGTGTTATTAGGGGTCTGACTTTATCCACCCCCTAGACCCGATATGCAATACTCATAGACGAACGGACCGGACTGTACGGATATTGTCACTGTCAGGCTCAGTAGGGTTTCAGGATGAGCTCGCTCGTCGGCCTCCCTTTCGCTCAATACCTGGGCAGCCGTTACGTACAGCTAGTGCCACTGACGTGCTTGTGGTTAAACCCACTGCCAGCGTATTAACGAGTCTTTAGAGTCCCACATAGAGGGTTTCCTAAGTTCGGGCGAAACGTTATAGAGGCCATATGGTTTTATGGCAGGGTTCGATCATATACGTGCATTAATGCACGAATCATGATCGGATGGATAATACTAGTGAGCTTTGGTTTAAGCCGGATCCTAGTATTATATTGTTGGATTATTTTCGTCTCGTTGTATTCGTATTCAGTCGGAATACGGATGCATGTATGTATATACGGATGAGGGGTATTCTTGTAATTCGTTACAAGTTTACTTTAAAGTTGCATGTTCTCCGCCGAAAGACGCGACCGGGACGTTGGGACGTCCGGCCTGAATTTCGAGGGCAGATGCTATTTGGTTTTATCCGTCCACCTCTCCGAAGATGCCAAGTTGATTTATGGCACCATATATCAAAGGTTTAAACGGATGCGGCCGATATAGTCAGATTCCCCCTCATTTGAGGGGGGGTTTTTTGTGGGGACGCTCTTCCCTGCAGGCGCAAGCCCCTGCAGTTAATTACGCTACCGCATCACGGTAATCACTTTCTCCTTCTCCAGATGGTCACTTCGTGTCATGTGTGTTTGTTTTGTTGTTGCTTTCCCATGGATTGTATACGGAGACTAATTTATGTTGTCGCCCGTAGGGCGTGGATTAGTCCAAATCCGTATCTTCTTAGATTTGGGTTTGGGGTTAGGTTTAAGGATACGTTAGTCTCATTTGAGACTGAGATCAACTTAAACGTATGTTAAGGTTACGTTAGTCTAATTTCAGACTAAGATCAACTTAACGGGATTGTTTAGATCCGACAAAAGAGCATTTGGGCTCTATTGTTTAGTTTAGGGACATTGCGGTCCATTGTTAGTTTAAGAACATTACGGTCCAATATTAGTTTAAGGACATCTCGGTCCAGTTTAGAGACATCATAGTCTGTAAAGTTTAAGGACATCATAGTCCATGAGTTTAAGGACCCCACAGTCCATGGTAGTTTAGAGACATCATAGTCTGTAAAGTTTAAGGACATCATAGTCCATGAGTTTAAGGACCCCACAGTCCGTGGAATGTCTGGTTGTCGGGACCCGTCACCTCTCTGAAGACGTTGAAGGATTATAACGACAAATATCAGAGGAGTGAAGAGATGTACCCTTGAACCAATATTGGTTGGAGATCTGTAGTTAGATTGATTTAAGGATCGTTAATCTCGTTTGAGATTAAGATCAACTTAAACGTTTGTTAAGGATACGTTAGTCTAATTTTAGACTAAGATCTACTTAACAGGATCATTTAGATCCAACAAAAGAGCATTTGGACTCTATTGTTTAGTTTAAGGGCATTATGGTCCATAGTTAGTTTAAGGACATTACGGTCCAAGCTCAGATACAAACATGGGTTTGGAAATGCACCAGATAGTTATTGATTATCAGGACCCACCACCTCTCTGAAGACGTTGAAGAATTAAAACGATATGTATCAGAGGTGTGAAGAGATGTTCCCTCGAACCAAAGTTGATTGAGAGGGCTCTGGGAATTATTTTGAATGTCAAGAGTATGGTTGGAGTTCAGTTTCAGGAGATCTTGCCTCTGGAAAACTTAGCTAGTTCAGGCTAAGATTGGCTTGGATATAGTGTTAAACACTAGAGTGCACTCGGCTATCACGTGCTCCCACGTGATGCGTTTAGAATAGTGTTAAACACTAGGGATGAAGCGCACAAAATAGTGTTAAACACTAAAAAAAGAAAAAAATGCTCACGTGGGGTCACGTGAGGCTCTTGAGTATTGGGCCAGACTTCCCTTATTTTATTCTCAGAATATGCAAATAAGTTTTGAACACTTTAGTCATCATGGCCATCACGTGTGGACACGTGATGGGTACCCATGCACTGGATATTAAAAGAATTTGTTAGGGGTCACGTGAGGGCGCCCATGCATTGGATATTAATCCTTCAGTATTTTCCATCTTCTCTTTTTTAGAGAGGTGTTTGCCAGGGGTCACGTGGGGACACGTGAGGTACCCAAAATCGATTCTGCCCTTTTATTTTGAGAAGTCTGTTCAAGGGTCACGTGGGAGCACGTGACCTAATCTTATTCGTTCTCTTTTGGTCATTGGAGGGAGGGTCACGTGTTGCCACGTGATCGTGTTGGGTACTTGATCTTTTTACGTGCATGGAGAGATGAATCCTTTGTAGAATTAAATTCTCTTATAAGGTTAAACCCTAATTTTATTTAGAGGAATTAAATTCCTATATGTTCGAAAGAATTAAATTCTTTAAACTCAATTCTCCCTCTAAGTTTTAGATCCGCATGGCAGAATCTTCCCGATGAGAATTAAATTCTCAACTTATGGGGAGATTTACTTCTGCAGATCTATTACCGTGAAGAAGAACTAAATTCTTAAATTAAGGGTTAAACCCTATCTTTGTTGGAGAAATTAAATTCCTATATACTTTGTGGGAGAATAAAATTCTCTGAACTTAGGTTCTCCCTTAGGCTTTAGATCTGCATGGCAAAATCCTCCCGATGAGAATTAAATTCTCAACTTATGGGGAGATCTGTTTCTGCAGATCTTCAACCAAAGGAAGAACTAAGTTCTTATTCAGAAGAGTTAAACTCTTAGTTTGAGAATTAAATTCTCTTTTTTGTTTTTATAGGAGCTTATAGAATGATCTTTTTTCCTCTCTTACCTAGGATTTCTTTCTTTTCTGAAGAGATCTTCTTTTCTCTCTGGAGAATTAAATTCTCTCTTTTTTTTGTATTCTCTCTGTTGTTGTCTCTCCTCTTTTTTTTCCTTTTCTTCTTTTCTTGGCTTCTATTTATAGGAGAAAGAAAAGAATCAGTTTGTTTAGTCAATATTTCATTAAAAGATTTTGATTGATTTTATAACCAACATGATCTTTTAGATCACTCGATGAATTTTATTCACCATTGGATTTTTTAATCCCCAAAAGATATTTTGTTTGTTATTCCTGGTAAATTTTAGGAAAATATTTCCTTGTGTAGAATCTTTCTATAAATTGGTGATTTTTTAATCACTATTAGATTTTTAATCCAACGGTGTTTTCTTTACAGAGTGTAATCTTTTTGTTTGGAAAGATCTAGGGAAATATTAGGGTTTTTTATTTCCCTTAATTAGAATTTAATTCTATTAGTTCAGAAGGTTTAAGAGCTTATCATGTATTGGCACGTGACCCGCAGATTAAGCATTTAATCAGAATTTAATTTTATTATTTTAAAGAACTCGGGAACTCATCATGTGTCGGCACGTGACCCCTGGTCACGTGTGGGAACGTGATGCCCCATTGGGGGTTTTCTTGTTGTTTTATTATACCTTTTAATTTCTTTCAGTGGGTTTAAGGGCCCATCACGTGTGGGCACGTGACGCCTTTTGATCAGAATTCAATTCTTATTATTTCAGAGTCCTCAGGAAACCATCACGTGTCGACACGTAATCCCCGATCACGTGTGGGCGCGTGATGCCCCATTTTTTTTCTTGTATTTTATGAGGGAACATTGCCATTTCCTTTTCTTTCTTTAAACATTTGGATTAATGTTTATTATGAAAAATGTGAATGAAAGTTTTGTCCTTGTGCATTAACTTGTAGCATAGTGAGATATGGTGTGCAGGGAGTGGCTGTTCTTTGGTTTGGGTGTGCAGGGAGTGGCTGTTAATTTTGGAGTGGGGTGTAGGAAATTAAGTGGTTGTTGTTGTTTTTGTTGAAGGCTAATTTCATGGCCTTTTCTCTTGTGCTGAAAAAATATTTCTTTGGTTGCCAATTAAAATTAACAGCCAATTGATTTCCACAGAGAGCCAATTCATTTCACGAGACACTTCATCATTAATCACTTGGCAAAAAATTCATAAGCTCACATTTTTTATACAATGGCAACTCTTTCAACCTCCATCCATACCCTCTCATGTGTTGAGAATCCATGGATGTATTGAGTCAAAATGATCACACACTCTCTCTACTTCATCTTGTGCATCTAGGCTAGCAAACCGAATGCCCGAGTTGCTTCGGTTTTGAAGCGGGAGCCCGTATTAAGAATCCTCGACGTGGATCGTCTTCGACGCGGGAGACCAGAGAGCGAACTTGTTCGGGGCGGCCGTGAGGACCTTGGGAAGAGATTGAAGACCGAAGGATATGGATCGATCAATATAACCTCTTAAACTCCTTTTACGGTTAACTAGTATATGGTTAATGGTTCAATCCGGGAATCGAGTTCCGTTAGCGCCGGGTTTTAAAAGTTTTTTTTCTGTGTTTGGCCACGGATTGATGGCCGGAACACTGGCATAGCCTTACATGGTATCAGAGCCAACCCATTAACCGCATACTAGTTGTTTAGACGATGTTAATCTATCGAAACCGAAACACACCAAGTCCAGCATTCTTATGAAAGTGGTATATCGGTTTGAGGAACCAAGGCCCAAACTCCTGGCAGCAAGAACCCAATCTGTCAATTCAAGTGTGAAATCGCGCATTTGCCTGCCAGGCCAAGCAAATCTAAGAAGTGATCCAAAAATGGATTTGACCTAAAGTTTCGCTCAATGCAGCAGTAAGCTCAAGCTGGCAGAGCGCAATGCTGATCAAATAGCCCGGGATACTCGCCGCTTCAGTGTTTCGAGCAAGGGTTGTCGCCCGTGCGAAAATGTTTCATTTTAAGCATCAAGATTGTGTTCCAATTCACTGCCCTGCACATTCTGGTTTCTGTCGAATTTTTATTGGTCTTCAAAAAAAAATTTAGCAACTGCAGAAGACTACTAACATGACCACTGGACTACACCCTAAATACGACCCAACTCCACCTGAAAAAAACCGGCCACATTGCCTTCAAAACCGAGCTGGCCGGCCAAAATAAGAAGTTTGGGTTTCGTATTTGGGCTGTGGTTTTGACTCTGGAATGTTGGTTCAGTGGTATTGCTAGTTTAGTCCAGATTTGATATGGTTTTATCTAGGTGTTTTGGGGGCTATTCGGGGTTATTTCGAACTCGATATTTCTAACATTGTTTAAAGTTTACAGTACATACATTTATATCTGCGACCGTAAATGTCATTTGATCGGTACAACTTGTCTAATCGCTATAGTTCTTTTAGACAGGTTTGCGAACGTGACATTCACGTTGATGTTCTGTGTTGTTGCGGATTTATCGTGGTGGATAGCTTGGATGCAATGGTAGTACAGTTTAGTTTTATTTGTACATTTGATATCGCGGGGCGAGCGTCCGACATGTGGACTGCCGTCACTGCCAGTTTGTATATTATTATTTAGGGGCACGACGGGTTGAGGTCGATGTCACCGTTGTACATATTTTCTTTTCTGTACTAGGATTACCCCGCGGTGGAGTGCACGGATAGTCAGGTTCTGGAAGGCAACGGGTTCGCATCTCATGGCGTTGTGAAGGAGAGGGCCTCACTCCAGAATTGGCAGGCTATTCGCCGCACTCGTAGGGGTACAGGTTGACCCAAAGAGGGGTGATTAAGTTACCGGATTCCGTAAAGTGCTGGGTAGCCCATTCACTTTGCTGAAGGGGACTGCCTCGCTTCTGGTTTTGGCTGGTAGCTTTTCGCGCTTGTAGGGGTCTAGGTTTTCATTGCACAGGCTATCCATACGACCAGAAGAACGTCGGGTTTCAATTGCGGTCAAAGGAAACCCGAGGCTCCCAGATTATCTGTTTTGTTCTGTGATGCGTATTACTTATCTGTGATGTTGCATTTGTCACGCCTGGAGCGATTATTATATATTACTATATATATATATATATATATATATATATATATATATATATATATATATATATATACTAGTAAATGTTGTATATGTTTTACACCCGCGCTAGTCCAATCTCCGCTCTGTCGTTAGTTAAGTAACCTAACGGGTGATGACGGGACCCAGTGGCAAATGCGGATGGCATATACGTACATCATATTTTCATTCTTTTCTGGTGTGATTAATTAATGGGACTGCATTAATTCTGATCAATGCAAGAAAAACAAACCTATTCGATGTTGTTGGAACAATTTTTAAAAAGTTGTTATTACAAGGACGTTTTCATTTGTTTTGCATAGTGGTATTCGGCTATGAATATCCAGCACCTCATTCGACGAGGCAAGGGCCGAGATCCCTTCATCGGGAGTGACCCCTTGGGCAGAAGTTTGCGTCAGGGTAATAACTTCACTATAGTCGATTACTTTTTGCTTTGTATCACGGTATTCAGTTGGAATATCCTGCACCTCATTCTACGGGAAAAGAGCCGAGATCCCTTCACTGAGAGTGACCTCTTTAGCAAAGGTATTCGCCACTATATATTTGTAAAAAGCTATCTGGTTCCTTCAACGATATCAAGTTCATTGCGTTAAAGGTTTTTCGCCAAAAACCATTCGTAGCCCTCCGTCATTTCAGACGGGTAGCACTTAGTATTCATGCTATGTATGTTGGCCTTCGTCAAGGCATAGTGTATGGTAGCTACTTTTTACTTTTCTGTAGCATAGATAGATGCATTGGTTTGGGACAGTCGTACTACTATTTTGGCCTTCGTCAAGGGTATGTACGGGTGGGTTCAAATTAACCTGGACAATGACGGGTAGAACTTGACATGTGACTTATGATATGTTGGCCTTCGTCAAGGTCATAAGAGAATGGGGTAAAAATCCACATCGGGAGTTTTAAACATACAGGAAAACTTGCCAGGCATGCGCATACCTTCTGGAGTGTAATAACGTGAGTGGATTCCATCAGGTTATCATGCGATGATAGTTGGATCCCGATACCCACTGATGAGTTGGTTTACTCCTCGGGAGATTTTAGATGATCCCGACTAATTCTTCTTTCAGGTTTGGAGAATTTGAGGATACAGTGGGAGACATCCTGATTAGATAAAGTGATTAACCATTCTGATCTAGGTTAGAGTGCACGCAAAGTGTTTCTTTTCTCTCTCTCTCTTTGGCAGCGACCATGTCCCGACCCTAGACTAAAACTTAGTAACCAAGTTAACCGGACCTTCTTAAAACACACTGGCTTTTTGATTGTCAGAGTTGCATACCTCATTGTCACTCCTTCTTTTACCCTTTGTTTTTCTCCGGAACATTCCGTATCACTACGAAGATCCACATTTATTGGATATGACCATCGTATAGTTACATACGAACTCGAAGAAATTTGTTTCAGATTCGAGGATGGTTTCCGGTTTTGGAGAAATTGAATAGGACTATTCAGTTGTTTTTTCCTTTTACCTTCTCTGAGGTTGTGAGAGCTCCTAGGAATAGGAGAGGGTACACCTATTGCGCTTATTGGATAGTCTTCTTCCAAACCATAGGCAGGTGCCGAAAGGTGGGGAAAGAAGAAAACCAATTAGCCTAAGTGTGGTGTACAGGAGGTAATAAGTAAAGACAGATAAAGGGATTAGAAAGAGTGCAATGTAAATTGCGACTGCTATCATTCACGACCAAACCGCATATAAATTGCGACCACTCCTACTTCACCTTTGAATTTCTCCAGAACACCCCGTATCACTATGAAGATCACAGTTATTGGATAATCCGTCGTATGATTACATACGAACTCGAAGGAACTTGTTCCGGTTCGAGGATGGATTCTGGTTCAAGAGAAATAGAATAAATGATTATTCGGTTGTCTTTAATCTTTACCTTCTCTCAGGTTGTGAGTACTCCAAGGATTAGGAGAGTACACCTATTACGCTTATTGGATAGTCTTCTTCCAAATCATAGGCTGGTGCCGAATGGTAAGGAAGGAAGAAAACCACTTAGCCTAAGGGTGATGTACATAAGGTAATGACTAAAGACATATAAAGGGATTTGGAGAGATGGTAAGGAAATATACGGTAACAGTCGTAAATATGATAATGGAAGAGGCATTACTAGGAATACCCGAATACCCCTTCGAAACATTTTAATGTTTCAGTTTCATTATGCGTTGTTAATTGAAAACTGATTTCCCAATTAGATCCTTACTCCAGGGTATGTATTTACCAGGTATGCTTCTCACATCTGTATGGTTTTACAGATGATGAGTGAGAGTAAGTTATTGGGAATTAGGTGATCATCCTCATTATATCGGGATTCGTTGTAATTTGTGATATTTAAGGAAATCGCCTGGGTTTTTGCCAGACGGCAAATATTTGGTTTTGAATATCCGTTGTTATGCACCAATTTCAAACTGATATATCTGTACGTTTATTTTATAAAGTGAGATATAACTTTTTGAAATAATGTCCATGACATTTACCTATATCAGTTGATGATTGGATAAGAAGAATTAAACAGCGGTGTAATTCTTCTTAACCATAGTACAGTTTTCAACCTACGACGCACAGGGTTTGAGTTATTCAACTCAGGGGACTTATACAAAATATTGTATGTTGTCCGGTGTCCATTAGGACAGAGGGGTTGGTACTCGTACTATATTCTGTTTACTTGTGACTTCTCTAGTTTTTAGACAAGTGTTTCATAGAAATACAAGGTCCAAGTTTTGAGAAGTCATAGGTACAAGAATAAAGTAGAGAACCAAGTGTTGCAAGTATCAAAATTCTTCAAGGTGATCGAAGATATAGATACTTGTGTTTGATATTCAGTTGATAGTAATGGTTTTGAGAACGTGCTTCTCTTTCAGGTTACTCATATCTGGATGGACTCCTAAGTTGAGTAATGTTGATCGGCCTCTCTCCATTTAGTTGACATGCACTGGAGACGGCTGCATGATTTGAATCTGATTCCAATTAAATCAGTGACTCTGTTTTTATATTGTATATAGAATGGTTCATATCTTAACGATATTAAGGTATATGGAGTTGTCTGGCTTATGCTTAAAACCAGACTCTGGACATACTTAAGGCACGTTTCTGTAATGGCAGTTTGTGGGTTATCTCGGCCTATGACGAGGGGCAACTTTCTACCATCTGGAGATCAATAGTGATATTGTTCTTGACTCGCCACAGTTTTAGTAAAATAGACTTTTTCATAAAACAGTAGTGGGAGTATGGTAGAACTGGAAGTGATTCCAGAACCGCAAACGATTACTGAAAATTTAATAGAATCTAAGGATTCAATCGGGTTTGATATTCCATTAGCCACTCCGCAGATATGGTGGGTAATCTCAGGCGCCCGAGAGGTACTTCGGTATCCTCAAAGACGGTGACAGGGAGGTTCTTGTTTACCCAAACTTGACACTACTGTTGTTCCAGACTATGAGACCGGCAGGAGGATGAGTATAGCGTCGTTCTAAACTAGTTTTAGAAGTGCACGTGTATATGACTCTGCCAGAGGGTTGTTGTAGTCAGTGGGAGCAGCGGAAACATAGTGGACAAGTAGCTTGTGTCTATTTATAGACTAAACCAGATATAGCGGAGATAGATCGTCTATTTTTTATGTTAGAGTCATAGGTTTTGATTTCATCAGAATAGGGGATGGATCTGTTAAGAAGGTGGTAGGGTGTGATGTCCTGGTATTTGGATGACATACACATAGTAGGAAGTGAAATTCCTATACTACGATCGGTTATACTGTGGTTGTCACACGGTGGTTTCTCCACATAGAATATGGATATTATATCAGGCATTCCGGTTACTGGATCTATGGTTTTAGTTCTAGATTTGGGTAGTTTCCCAATCTGGGGATTTAGACAGTATTCTAAAGGTGTTTTAGAATGGACGACTCCTAGCATGGTGGTTTACCTGCAGGTGATGGAGTCACCCTCTCTAAAAATGTCTTACATACTAAAGGGGAGAGGGATGTGCATGATTGGCATATCACTTGCTTATGCAATTGAGTCAATCATGAGATATCAAGTACCACACCAGATGTTGTTTTTGCACTAGCTGCAATAAGTTGATATATTAATCCAATCCTGGATAAACGTTCGGAAGCAGTTTATGAATATAAGTGGATGTTCAAGGGATTTGGTAACGGCAGCCTCCTTCGGGAGACGGTTATCATTCCAGGCTTCCAAGGTGACCTGGATGACAGAGTGACTGTCAGAGTTATAGTTTTCCCTATGACGAGGGGCGGTAGTTTGGACAAGTGGTCCAAGAGGATACTGAGGGAGGCATGGAGCAGGATACTGATTAAATTCAGTTGACGATACAGTCTAAGAAGTTTACTGGATTTGGAGTTCATTTGTGAACTGGGTCCAATCAGACATCCAGACATATTCTACGACAGGTATTGCTCATTTGGGGAGATGGCTTTCTCCTCGAACTTGAGATAAAGAGAGATATAGAAAGAAACATTAGAACGGATCCACTCACTGGGGCTATTTCTCGAACGCAATAATTTTACAAACGAGCTTTATGAAACTGATTAGTAGAGAAGTTGGGTGTTCGGTATCACACGGGCTGTGAGTATGCGACACCGCAATAATTAGCCTTAAGTGCAAGTAGGAGATTATTGGCTATAGTGCCCTCAAGTCAATTATTGGATCGCAGGCACGTGATTGCAATGATTGAGGGAGGACCTATACCGGTAGAACAGTCTTACTCAAGATGATAGCATGCTATCTGATTTGTCTTTATCATCGTATACATGCTTCAGGTGACATTACAGATCACTATTACATGTTGATAGTGTCACGACCCGAAATTTTGTTCGTGACCGGCACTTAAATCACGCAACGTCTAAAAGCGTAACGTAAATTAAGTAAGCCGAAGCCCAGAAATCTAAACCTTTTAAAGAAAATAAAAGAGGTGAAGTTTTGAAATAAAGGTATGATGAAATCAAATGTTTTCTTAAATGCATAGATAATGGAACATGAAAAATGCAAGTGGATTTTACTAGTTGAAAAACATGTTTCGTCTTTTAAAAATTTGGGCAGCACCTCCCTTGTATATTTTGATTCAAAACCACATATACATGATAATATAAAAGGCATCCCCAAGCGGGAGCTAGCTCTTCGCCAATCTGCAGAATCACAACCACGCAAGTCAGAAATATAAGCATACGACGCCCAATGGCAAAGATCAACACAAAGAATAATGAATAAAGCAAGACATCAACCCACCAAGCGAACATACAACCCATCGCTCTAAGTTTCGCAACCACAAGTCTTTCTAAGTCTTACTACTTATATAAATACTTGTTTCTGATTGATGGAGTTGACTAGATACAACATGAATAATAATATAAGAGCGGGCACGATCCAATATGTCCCACCTACCCAAGCAAATCACCCGAAACAAGCTGTGTGCTAGCGATACCGCTACTGAACTATGCGGTCAAACCTGTAAGAACTGTGGCACAACGGGGGTGAGTTGCCAACTCGTGAGTAGAAAACATCAGTAGATAGAAATCGAATAAAACAACGACTCCTAGGTCAACTATATCATAAAGGTAATACTATGATATCTAGGGTGACTGTGTCTGCATATATGCCAACAATCAATGCATGTATGCATGTGGATATCAACTATGTGTCCATCAATGACACAATAACATCATGGAACCTGAGTGTCCAATATCGACACTCGAAACATCATGAAAGCATATGCATGTGAATATAAGGATATCAACCAACGTGTGTCCATCAACGATACATCAAAATCATGGAACCTGAGTGCCCAACATCGACACTCGAAACATTATGAAACCCATGTCCAGCATCAACACATAAATCCTCATATCTCAGGCGCCGCATTCTCAGATCGGCCCTCAGGCGCCGCATACTCTGGTCGGCCCTCATATACATCTCACGACTCCGGTCGGTATCCTCCGGAAAACCGCCGAGTCCAAAAATATCACCGGTAGGTAGTGCTCCCCTGGTGTGCATGACAAAAACATCAAGTGCATCTAGAGTGCACGAAAATCTCAATCTAGTGCAACTAATCTGCACGAATGAAAATCTCAATCAAGTGCATCCAACATGCATAAATAGAATCTAAATCAAGTGCATCCGACATGCACGAATAAAGTCTCACACCATGCGCGTCAGGTCAGTATAAATGCCCAGTGCAGTAAAGCGCACGAAAATGAGCGTCAAGTGCAAACGCACACAAAAAACATAAATCCGGTGCAACTAATGCACAAAGTACCAATCTGGTGCAGCAATGTACGAAATAAAAACCTGGTGTAACCAATGCACAAAATACAAATCGGGTGCAACAAGTGCACGGAAACTCATCAACAACTCAAATGCGTATAAACACAACACCGAGTGTATCCAGGGGTATAAAATCATAAACATGTGCACTGCGTGCACAAAACACGTATTAATGCACTGCAAGCACATGCGAGCTATATCGAGTGCAAAAATCAAATCGGGTGCGTACCACATGCACAAAATCAAATCAACCATATGAAATCCACGAAATCATAAACACGTGTAGCCAGCGCACAAAATAAATATCAAGTGCAACTGATACGCACAAATCACAAACGAAATGTAGCGGTGTATAAACATAAGTCGAGTGCAATAACTGTGTACAAAATGAAATCTCCAGTAGGTGCAGCCATGGTGCACGAAAATAATATCATGAACTTAATCATCAAAACTCAAATCCAAGCGATATATGCGTGATACTCGGATCACAAACGCAAATCGCAACAAATAACATTGAGGTACACCTCCTAAAATGTCGAAAAATACCGGTGCGCCCAAAACTTGCAGAGCAAGAACATACGTCTGTCTCCTGCTCACGGTCTGGCGTCCTCTGTCTCTGAGTCCTCATTTTCTCTGTGGATTACCAATCTCGCAATCCATCGGCTCGTCGGCCCGGTCAGGTGTATTAACGGAAATGATTCCGCTCTGACACTCCTCTGGTCATCTCTCGGCCAATTAGTATGACCACTCGTAAAGCAGCACGTCACTAGCGTCGGCCTCTGGCCCTCTGAATACACATGACACAACTGATCCTCGGTGCAAATCTTATCGCAGCAGTGTCCTGGAAGGCACCTGCTCAAAGCCTCTTCCAATCTCGCCTATGCCGAACTATAAGGAGGCTGGTACTCTTACATAATCTTTTCTCGTTTTCTCGACATCTGCGTTCTAAGCATAACATTTTCTCGGGAACTGGATGTATCCCAACGCCTCTGTATACATATCAGATCTCTAATCTCAACGGGGAGTAACAACAGCTCGTTAACATCTCGCACGAACCTCTTGTTTTACCCGTCTTCATTATCGTCCACATCAAAATCACGTCATGTTATCTGCGTACTGCAATTATTTTCGGCTACAGTCAACCCGGAGTCTCTCACACGGACTCGAAATTATGAACTCGGTATCTTCATCACTCTGTAGAAGATATCTAGCCGAACACGTCCTCGGAAACTCGTCCAAATTATCGGAAGAATACACTTTATTCGTCCGTTCTCGATCAACTCCCAACTCATCTGGGTGAGGTCCTCTATCCAAAGCTGGTCAACTTACTGATCTCCTGTCGGATCATCCAACGAACAACATCATCTCTGGATCGATCTACTCTAGATCTGAGTAAGATTCTCCACACTAGAAATTTTCAACTCAACTGAGCCTGCGTCGGCGCATCAAATCAACGAATCATATTAGTTGCTCAACTCAAGATAGACTAGCTATCTCCTGTCATATCTCTGCCTGAAAGCTCCAGCGGTTTCAGCTCATAAAATCTAGAAGCGGCATCCCATCAATCTCAGCAACAGCTGGGTCATCTGTCTACACATCGCAAACTCTGAGGTAAGCTGTACATCAACAGTCCTCTCACAACAGGCAGCCTCTATCAGTGGCCTGATCATCCGGTGCAAAACTGAACACTCGCCTCATACGAGAGGTCACAACACAAACACTAAATCGATATGTTCCCATGTCACCAGAAAACACGATGGTCAGTCCTCGTCCATGATGAGCTCTTCCTGACCGCATCACTAGCAGCAGCTCAATCTGTGCTCAAACCATGGTGACAGGAACCTCGAGCATGTATCAATGAAGATAAATCAAAGGAACGAAAGGAATCAACAGTTTCAGAATGGCTACATGATCATAAGGAGAAACGGAATCAATGAGAGTATGATCATAGGAACGAATAGAATCAAGGATCTCAAATGGATGTATAACCATGGGAACGAAGAGAATCACAGATCTCAAGATATGTACATCCTAAGATCACTTAAGCAGAGTATCGTATCGTAAGTATGCCGCGGAACATACACACGGTACGTCACTCTACTTGAGTTACCTACTCCATCAATCAGGGTCAACCTATGTAACGAAAATTCGGGTCTAATACCCCCATGTTCAAGTCTAAGTTCCGTAAGGTCGAGCCTAGGTTCCGAAATAGATTACGCCCCAGACTCCACATAGTCAAACCCAGACTCGAACCAAGATTAAACCTAACGCTCTGATACCAACTTTGTCACGACCCAAAATTTTGTTCACGACTGGCACTTAAATCACGCAACGTCTAAAGGCGTAACGTAAATTAAGTAAGCCGAAGCCCAGAAATCTAAACCTTTTAAAGAAAATAAAAGAGGTGAAGTTTTGAAATAAAGGTATGATGAAATCAAATGTTTTCTTAAATGCATAGATAATGGAACATGAAAAATGCCAGTGGATTTTACTAGTTGAAAAACATGTTTCTTCTTTTAAAAATTTAAGCAGCACATCCCTTGTATATTGTGATCCAAAACCACATATACATGATAATATAAAAGGCATCCCCAAGCGGGAGCTAGCTCTTCGCCAATCGGCGGAATCACAACCACGCAAGTCAGAAATATAAGCATACGACGCCCAACGGCGAAGATCAACACAAAGAATAATGAATAAAGCAAGACATCAACCCACCAAGCGAACATATAACCCATCGCTCTAAGTTTCGTAACCACAAGTCTTTCTAAGTCTTACTACTTATACAAATACTAGTTTCTGATTGATGGAGTTGACTAGATACAACAGGAATAATAATATAAGAGCGGGCACGATCCAATATGTCCCACCTACCTAAGCAAATCAGCCGAATCAAGTTGTATGCCAGCGATACCGATACTGAACCATGCGGTCAAACCTGCAAGAACTGTGGCACAACGGGGATGAGTTGCCAACTCGTGAGTAGAAAATATCAGCAGGTAGAAATCAAATAAAACAACGACTCCTAGGTCAACTATATCATAAAGGTAATACTATGATATTTAGGATGACCGTGTCTGCATATATGCCAACAATATAATCAATGCATGTATGCATATGAATATCATCTACGTGTCCATCAATGACACAACAACATCATAGAACCTGAGTGTCCAACATCGACACTCGAAATATCATGAAAGCATATGCATGTAAATATGAGGATATCAACCAACGTGTGTCCATTAATGACACATCAAAATCATGGAACCTGAGTGCCCAACATCGACACTTGAAACATCACGAATCCCGTGTCCAGCATCGATATGTAAATCTTCATATCTCAGGCGCCGCATCCTCAGATCGGCCCTCAGGTGCCGCATACTCTGGTCAGCTCTCATATCCATCTCACGACTCCGGTCGGTATCCTCCGGATAACCGCCGAGTCCAAAAATATCACCGGTAGGTAGTAATCCCCTGCCAGGCTCACCGTCTAACTATACGAGTCTTCTTGCCCCAGGGTACCTCACCGGGTCCACCATGTACCCGCAGACGGTGCCCACCGCTCCTCGAATCGGGTTTCACATACCAATCTCAGAACCGAGAAAACTCACGGTGGACGTCTCGAAATATCATATCAAGAGAAACCGGGTTTTTAAAACAATACATAATTTCCTTTGAAATATAACCACGGTTCTCAAATCCAGAATCTCATGAAAACAGCATCTCAATACGTAATATCATAAAGCATGATGTATGCAACCATAGAACAGAAATGTGAGCATATCAAGTATATCATGCCAACAAGTCATGTGACAGTACTGAACAATTTAGAGTCATAGCATGATGTAGCAATTCTACTGTGTAGTGATATAGCAATTATCGGTGATGAAAGTGTGTGAGCCGACCAATCTGTGTAACTGTAACATACGCATCATCGATAATGGTATAGGTGCACTAGCACAGCTATATGTAATGCAATGAGAATATCATGAACGTAGCATAGGTACATCGTAAGCGAAATGCTATAAGGTATACGTCTCTATAAGATAACCGAGTCGGTGAATCTATCAATCGGCATCCAGCCTCACAACATCACGTACGGTATAATCCTCGTACGGCATCCTCTAGTCAAGGGTATGGATCAATCATCAAGTAAAACTCATCACGTACGGTATCCATCATACGGTGGCATTAAATAATTAGGGATTCTATCAACCTATAAGACAATGAGGGTACGGATCTACAATCTCGTACGGCATATCACTCATTATTCACATCATTATATATATATATACCTATATCTCAGGTCACATCCGTATCAATCTCATTTCGTGGGACCGACAAAGGTATCAATTTTCTCATATCGACTCGCATCCGTATAACGACATATCAAACCAAGTCATCATATCTCGTTGTATACTCTTTTCATCACATCAATATCTCACATCAAGAAATCTTATATATATATACATGCATATCTCATCTTACCGGTCTCATAACACATCTATCTCAATCTTATCATATTCATCGATCTCATGTCATATCCTTATGCATCTCGTTTCATATCTTATATCAATCATACCCGCTCGTATTATCTTATCTCATCGCCTATTAACTCTTTTAACCATATCCATAAGTTTCTCACATAGTCCCTCCAATCATATTCTATATATATTGGTTTCCCTTTATAATTTGCGGGGGTGCTATACGCCATCCACCCGACTTCCCCCATAGATATAAATCTATTCACCTTGATCCTTACTTGCCGAAGTCGATGTCGCCACGCTCTTCCTTGTTGTTCAAAGTCCATATGAGGGTGCCTACATATATAAACACATAGTATCGTAAACAGAAATCGCGCACGAAAATCAAAACGGCACATGAATCACATACAGGTTAAAACCTATAGTCTACTCATACAAAAGAACCAAATAACTCTCGACATTGACGTACAAACGCCAATCGATCGAGACAAAACACCCATATCCAAAGTTCAAGTCATGCAAAAGCTACAAATCAAAACAACAACTCAAGAAAATGGTTCCAGATTTTTGGTCAGGTAAAATTAGGCTAAACAAGTAATACATTGGGGTAGTATATGGGGTATGTGAGCTACAGAACCAACCTTAACACAAATACCCACAATTGACCAGGCGACATCACCTGAAAATCCGGCCTGCTCGGCCCTGTTATGCATGTTATGGGTTCGTCTTCTCAGGGTGGTCTTCTAGTGTTCAGCCTAGGTCAATGGAGTTGCTAGTTTTTCTCGTAAAGCTCTCAGGTCACTCCAGATTCCCTGTAGGCATCACAAGCTGCAAAACCGACACGGAAAGTTTCTAAAGTCCAAGTCTTGGGTTCTAAAATTCACTTGGTGCAGGATCTTCACACTAAAGGGGGTTGTAGTCACTAATTACACTCACTTGCGCCATCACAGCTCAAGAATCCCCTAACTTCATCTTGGAATTTTCTAAGATCACTAAACCCTTCTTAATCACTTCTAAACTAAAATAGATGCTAAAGGAAATGAATTACTACATTAATGGTGAAAGAAATACCTAATTTGGCAACTCAAGAAAATTCTTGAGTTGCCCCAAGTACTCAAAATCCTAACTTGTTTAGTCCACCATATTTGCAGTGAGCTTATGCATAATTTTAATGAAGGGAATATAATATTTTGATGTGGAAATGGGGGTGTAGTGAGGAGGTAGAGGAGGTGGAGGGAGAGGGCAGCCATGGTGAAGGAGAGAAGAAGAATGATGAAGATGAAGACAATGAGCCTAGGTCAAAGAACCCCTCTTCCTCTCTCTCTCTCTCTCATGCCCATACCCCATGTCATAATGTTGTCCCCCCTTTCTCTCTCATCACTTATCCTCTCATGTCTTCTCTTTTCTTTTCCTCACAAATAAAACCAATACCTCAATACAAATCAACAAACATGCAACAAAATGTAACATGTCATGGTGCACTAACCATAATTAATTAAAAAGATCGATTTGGCCTAATCACGATTAATAGTGAACTAATCAAGTTTAATTTTAAACTAGCATATAATTAATTATAAAAAAGCCGAAATCCAATAAATATATTTTTCAATGAATAAATCATTTTAATCTCCAATTATTTCCCAAATAATGGTATATATTTATACCATTTTACGAAAAACCCCTATTCGCAAATCGAATAGTTTTCGCGAAATATATTATTTTAATATTAAATTCCAAAAATAATATTTTATGTTTTTCTGAAATGTTACAGATAGAGCCCATAGGATTCTTGCTTGATTACATGCAGTATAATGGCGATTATATAGGTGAGAGTTGGGTGGTCTATAAGCACATACTTAAAGTGTCCCTAGTCGTGAGAGTTTCGAGACTGGACATCGATACTCCATGAGTAGACTAGTGTATACGGATCGAGATCCCGACGAGGGGCGGTGGCCGGTCTCACAAGCCATTGGTGTTAGTTGGTTCACCTAAGATATATACAGGTGCTCATTGGGTTATGAGTACACCGAACGGACACGCCGGGAACATGCTAGTTGGTATTATACCCATTGTCAAATAGCCGTTCCCTGGTGACATGTGTACAGGTTAGTCTATCGACCTGAGATTCTCATTTGTCTCGTGTGAGTTCCCACCGTGCTTTGATTACTATCCTACCACAGCTCAAAGGAGTCGTGCAAACAGGTTTTAGTTAGGTACAGTCCCGAGCCACATGGAGACAGTGGGTGAATCGTCAGGGGATTCATCTCTCCCGGTATTGGGGGTTGATATCGCGGTGTGTATGGATGGCCGTCACCAGAAATTCTTGGCCAAGATAGTCAAGAATTACCGATCTAGGATCGGTAGTTTCTCAGGTGGTGATAGGCTTCATACCAACAGTAAATATCGCGTTATTTGGGGTCTGATTTTATCCACCCCCCTTGACCCGATATGCGATACTCATAGACGAACGGACCGGACTGTACGGATATTGTCACTGTCAGGATCAGTAGGGTTTCAGGATGAGTTCGCTCGTCGGCCTCCCTTTCGCTCAATACCTGGGCAGCCGTTACGTACAGCTAGTGCCACTGACGTGCTTGTGGTTAAACCCACTGCCAGCGTATTGATGAGTTTTTAGAGTGCCACATAGAGGGTTTCCCAAGTTCGGGCGAAACGTTGTAGTGGCCGTATGGTTTTATGGCAGGGTTCGATCATATACGTGCACTAGTGCACGGATCATGATCGGATGAATAATACTAGTGGGCTTTGGTTTAAACCAGATCCTAGTATTATATTGTTGGATTATTTTCATCTCGTTGTATTCGTATTCAGTCGGAATACGGATGCAGGTATGTATATACGGATGGGGGTTATTCTTGTAATTCGTTACAAGTTTACTTTAAAATTGTCATTTCCTTTTCTTTCTTTAAACATTTGGATTAATGTTTATTGTGAAAAATGTGAATGAAAGTTGTCCTTGTGCATTAACTTGTAGCATGGTGAGATATGGTGTGCAGGGAGTGGCTGTTCTTTTGTTTGGGTGTGCAGGGAGTGGCTGTTAATTTTGGAGTGGGTGTAGGAAATTAAGTGGCTGTTGTTGTTTTTGGTGAAGGCTAATTTCGTGCCCTTTTCTCTTGTGCTGAAAAAAAAATTCTTTGGTTGCCAATTAAAAATAACAGCCAATTGATTTCCACAGAGAGCCAATTCATTTCACAAGCCACTTCAAAAACAGCAGCCACTTCATCATTCATCACTTGGCAAAAAAATCTTAAGCTCACATTTTTTATCCAATGGCAACTTTTTCAACCTCCATTCATACTCTCTCATATGTTGAAAATCCATGGATGTATTGAGACAAAATAATCACACACTCTCTCTATTTCATCTTGTGCATCTAGGCTAGTAAACTGGATGTCCGAGTTGCTTCGGTTTTGAAGCGGGAGCCCGTATTAAGAATTCTCGATGTGGATCATCTTCGACGAGGGAGACCGGAGAGCGAACTTGTTCGGGGCAGCCGCGAGGAGTTTGGGAAGAGGTTGAAGACCGAAGGACACGGATCAATCGGTATAACCGCTTAAACTCCTTTTACAGCTAATTAGTATAGGGTTAATGGTTCGATCCGGGAATCGGGTTCCGT
This sequence comes from Agapanthus africanus, assembly GCA_030015575.1. Classification (NCBI taxonomy): domain Eukaryota; kingdom Viridiplantae; phylum Streptophyta; class Magnoliopsida; order Asparagales; family Amaryllidaceae; genus Agapanthus; species Agapanthus africanus. Next base: position 31,134,203 of record JASDDO010000004.1, on the reverse strand, counting down.
TAGCACCGGGTTTTAAAAGTTTTTGTTCCGCATTTGGCCACGGATTGATGGCCATGGCGCTGACGTAGCCTTACAATATAGCGAACAAAAAATATTGAAAACCGAATAAAATAGAACATTCTTGAAATTTTTGAAGATTTATGGTTTTTATCGTATGCTAAATAAGAAAAATATTGAAAAACAAAAAAAGAAATAATTTGAGGATTTTAAAAATTTAGCGATTTTCGTGTGCCACAACATGCAAAATATTGGAAATTTGAAGAAGAAAAACAAATTTTTTTTTTAAATTGGTGAATTTCGTGTGTTGCCAGGAGTTTCCAATCGGTTAGAGTCTCAAATGCTCCAAGCAAATTTTTTTGTTCTGTTAGATATTTAGTAGCAATCAACGACATTTACTTCTCTTACTTAGTATAGCTTTTGGCTTCTTGTTGTTATATGGAAGTTCTCTAAAAATATAAACAAGCAAATATTGAATATTGAGAAATCAAGGAAATAGAAAATTCTAAGAATTTTGAAATTTGATGATTTTTCGTGTGCTATATAGCACGCAAAATAATGGAAAAAATGAAGTATTGTTTTTTTAAGATTTTGGAAAATTTAACGATTTTGATATGTTACATAACGCAAAATACTAAGAAAGCAATGATTTCGTAAAATATTTACGATTTTCATTTGGTATATAGGAAGCAAAATGTTAAAAACTGAAGAAAACATAAAATTTTGGGATTTTTAAATATTTTTAATTTTTCATGTTTTATATAGCAGACAAAATAATAAAAACCCGAAGAAAAATAGAGATTTTTGAAAATTGCATAACTTTTGTGTGCTATATTGTATACATAAAATCGAAAATCTAAGAAAACAGAAAATTTAGTGATTTTCCTGTGTTATATGAAGCAAAATATTGAAAAACAGGAAAAATAAAAAAAATTGATGTTTTTAAAAAGACTGTGATATTTTTGTCCTAACGCAAGCAAAATATTAAAAAACCGAATAAAACATAAAATATTGAGATTTTTGAAAATTTCAATATTTTCGTGTATGGCATGCAAAATATTAAAAATTTGATTAAATAATTTTGAATTTTAAAAATATTAGCGATTTTCATATGTTATAACATACAAAAAATTGAAAATTTGAAAAAAAAACATGAAATTTTGAAATTTTAAAGACATCAAATTTTCATATGATATTGCAAAAAAAATATTTTAATAACCGAAAAGAAGATATAATCTTGATATTTTTAAAATCTCATAATTTTTGTGTGCTGTGCAACATATAGAAAAATCAAAGACAATTGAAATTTTTAAAGATTTTTAAAATTTTCGTGATTTTCTTTGCAAGAAAAATATTGAAAAACAAAAAGGTTTGGGATTTTTGAAAATTACATAATTTTCATGTCACGATGTACAAAATATTATAAATTTGAAAAAAATAAATACTTTTTGGATTGCTGTAAATTTCGCGATTGTCATGTGCGATAAAATATTAAAAATCGGTTGAGAACAGAAAAAATTCATTATTTTCGTGTGTTATAACAAGCATAATATTTAGAAAAGACGGAAAAAGGGAAATTATTTGTGATTTATAAAAATCTTACGATTTTCGTGTGCTAATATCATGAAAAATATTGAAAAAACCGAAGAAAACAATTTATTTTTGAAAATTTCATAATTTTCTTATGGTATAACAAACAAATTATTCGAAAACTAAATAAAATAGAATTTTTGAAGATTTTTAAAAAATTTCCATATTAGTGTACTTATCATGCAAAATGTTGAAAATTTGAGAAAAAACAAAACTTTTTGGGAATTTTGTACATTTCATGATTCTCATGTGATAACAAGCAAAATATTGAAATACCAAAGAAACAAGAAAATTTAAAAAATTTAAAAAATTTCGGCATTTTTGAATGCTATAAAAAGGAAAATTGAAAAGCTAAAGAAAAATGCCGAAGTATTTCAAGTTACTCATTTATATATTTTAGTTTATAAATATAAGATATTATAACTTACGAAATATATAATAATAAAATTTTATATTAATATGATTTTTCTTGACTTTTGAACTCAGCATTTCAAGGGTCCTTTTGCTGGTATCTACAAAAATTGATATGGTTTTGAACCTCTTTGCTTGCTTATACATCTAGAGCCATAACATGTTTCTTTATAGAAAATCATTGATTGTCATCGATTGATGAAACATACAAGAATATGAAAATGATTATTCTTTGGTGAACATGACTTTTAGATCATGAAGATCACCATGAACAGCGTGCTAATCCATTATTTACAGGTAGGATTATTTCATGAAAACATCCATGCGGTCTACCTTTTTTACTTAAGAATCTACCTAAACTTTTTCTGTTACATAATAACCTTTGAGGTTTCATTCCCTCACCGGTTTTATTTCATTAAGTATTGAGAAGAGACGATGGAAAATAGGTAACCGTATCATAAGATTTTGGCCTCTGCAAGAGGAAGTCAGCGAGACCGACATCCAGGACCCAAGTCCGGTGCTGAAAATTCTAAGGTTCTGTATAACAATGAGTTTGCACTCATCAAAACCAATTACTTCCACAAACTGAAATCTCAACTTAGACTATCATATCATTTTTATTCGAAACCAACCTTCAGCTTATTCTTGTGCATTCCACAGAGTAGTTTCGACACCAATTAAATCGGTACAAAAATCAAAAACAAATGAGGATGGGCTATAAATATAGGTATTCAGCCTCTTTTTCCCAAAAAGAACAATACAATAAATATGATTTCGCGATCTTAAAAAAATAACATATCATATAATATACAAAGGGCCAAAACACACACAGAAAATTTTGAAAACCAAATAACATTAATCTTCTGAAGCATAATATTGAGGAGCCAATTCAGGTAACCACAAAGGATCTATCCTTGTTACATTTCGAACATAGTTCTGATTAGTTCGAATCAATTCATTGAAGATGATGCACTCTGGTTTTTTACCTCGAATAACCGAAGACGGATGGATCTGCACATTTTGACCACTCGCCAAAGCTCTGTTCAAAACATGGCCATGGAGTAAGATTTATGTTGGTTTTCGATGTATAGTAATGCTTCAAATAAGAAATTAAGGATTAACTGATAGGGTTAATGGCATATAACACCCATTGTCGATATCTCGTCTCCCGCTTATTATTGCTCGGCTCGATTATTAACACTCGAAACCTATATTAACTGCCTAATTCCATGGGGACCGGATGAGGGGTTTTAAATTACGGATGAAATATAGATGAAGGGCGTAATATGCAATTAACCCTAACTAATATAGTTGGCGATCGTAATAGATGCAGGGCATTGTAACAGTAACAGCTCTTTTTTCAGCAGACGATTGTGTGCGCGCCCATGTGTGTCATGGGCAACAAAGAAATAGTGGCATAGAATGTATTTGTATACATTGAGGCAGTGAATTAACTAGCATATAGATTTTTATTTTTTGAATTCCTTGCATATAAATTATATATTATATTAGTTTCCACAGTTTTTGTGTTAACTTGAATATGTCTGTATGACAAAAAACGTACAAAGCACATGAACTTTGACTCCAACTCAGAACCACTCTATGGGCAATCATGAACCTAAAATGTTATAAAATGGCCTTGGACCGATTTTACAAAAATTGACACCAAACTTTAGAAATATTTTTCATATGCAAGCACCAAAATTAACATGGAATAGTAATACTATTATAATATGATGACTTGATTTGTCATAGAGTGTGCTCAAAGAGTCCAGTCGGAGTGGGGCACTTCAAATGTTAAAAAGAAGGGGTCATCATAAAGGAATAGATTAACACCGAGAAACTAATATATCTTTAAAAAGTTGGATTAAAAAAATTGACAAGTCACATATCTCCGGAACACTAGCGTGTCTAAAGTCGTTGATGAACGAGTGAACTTATGCAACAAAGTAAAGCAAAATCCGTCATCTCATACAAAGGTATATATATGTGTCGACTTTCCTTAATAGGATCAAAGGTGTCGTCTAAAGGTCTTTTTTAAGATTGCAGCTTCTGAATGTATTTACGTGTCTTGAACCATGATATTTTAAATTAGGGTTTTTAAGTATATCGCCCCTTGCATTCTTTTGTATTTATATTTGCCATTTTGTAATATATATAATGAAGAAAATAGGTCGAAGGAGGCTTTTTCGTTGGGTAGCGTCAAAAATCTATATCCTCCATTATTTTTTTTATGATAGGAACCCATCGTTATCTTCACCAAATTTCATGTGATTCAGTCACTTTTTCACCGTTGAATTAGCAATGTAAAAAGTTCTATTATCGGTAAACCGTTAATTATGCACCAACTAAATCAACGGTGAAAAAGTGATGGAATCACATGAAATTTGGTGTATCCACATCTTACATGGTAAAGATGATGATGGATGTCGATCGTTAAAAAAAATCATAGAGGGTGTATTTTTTTCGACGCAATAGGAGGAAATTCCCATCAATGGCATATTTCCTCCATTATATATATAGAGGGAGAGAGAGGAAGATCCTATGAGGCCGGTTCTTATTTCTTATTTTGAGAACTTTTAAACACACAACCCCGTGTTTTTCACTGATCCATACCGGTCACTTTGATCTACTTGTATTGGATATGTTATGTATAAAGTTTCATTAGATTTTGAGACATCTAACACATCCATCAAGCTATCTTGTTTTTCATGCATCGTAAAGCCATCAATTTTTTAGTCTCTTTTATGGATTAGCAAGAGGTCGTCAAATCTCATAAAATTTGACATCGACTATTTAACATGTGTAGATTACGATGATCGGCGTAGATCGGTAAAAAACACAACGGATTGTGTGTTTGAAAAGTGGAACTCAAAATAAGAAATGAGGCCGGACCTAATAGGATCGGCTTTATATATAGAAAGAGAGAATAATGAAGAAAAGATGCCCTAAGGTTTTTTCGTTAGGTAGCGTCAATTATCTATTTCACCGTTAAATTAGCAATGTAAAAAGTTCTATTGTCAGTAAAACATTAATTTTGCACCCACTAAATCAACGATGAAAAAGTGACGGAATCGCATGAATTTGGTGTATCCGCCTTTTACATGATAAAGATGGTGTGTGCCAATCGTAGATAAAAATCGTGGCGGGCGTACTTTTTCGACACCATAGAAGAAAATTCCTTCATATGGCTCCTTTCGTCCATTATCCTTATATATATATATATATATATATATATATATATATATGGAAAATGTTCCTAAGGCGACACCTTAGATCGCAACCTAAGGAATCACCTATGTGGCACTTCATGAGAGGCTCTATCTCATAAATAATTAATGAAGGACCATGAATTTATGAGTTAGAGATATTCATAAAGTGCAAAATAGGTGACTCCTTAGATTGCACCCTAAGGAGTGGCCCTATATATAAGAGCGCTCTATTGCAAACCGGTCCGCGTTTTTTAAAAACGGAAACTCTCGATTCACGACAAATTTTAACGATCCGAACCGTTCAAGTTGATCACCTTACTTCAAGTCTGTGTATGAAAAATCAAAGGGTTTGAAGACCTCTAATCAATGCATTAAGTAGAGTTTCTATAGCTATATTAAAAGACGTTCATTTTGCACTCATTCGATACATGAGTTAGAGGTCTTCAAACCCTTTGATTTTTTATACATATAAATTTGAGAATAGGGTGATCAACTTGAACGGTTTGGATCGTTCAAATATATCGTGAATCGAGAGTTCCCGTTTTTAAAAAAACGTAGACCAGTTTGCAATAGACCACTCCCCTATATATATCCTTGCAACCTCTAAAATTGCTTTAAAAACACATTTGACATTAATCAAGCAAGTTGCTATGCTAAATATTTCTTTTGTAATCCTTACAAAAGATGAACAATATTTTGTTTCAATTTTTATTATTTTGTAACTTTCATCAAATTGTCTTAATTTATATATACATATACATCTTTATAATCTATTTCACTATATCATATTTATTTCACTTAAATATGACACTAATTATGAAGGCTTGAGTGGTAAATGACGTTTAAGGTTAAACATATGCAACAAGATTAAGAAAAAGGTTACATTAAACATTATAGAATAAATTTAATAGATTTAACTTTAATATGCTTGATATGCACACCCACTCACACGACGAATGCTATATACGTGAGTGCACGCACAAAAATATCCACACACACATACATGTATGGGCAAAAATAAGCGAAAACTGTTTTTCTTCTTTCAATTGCAATTGGAGTTGATATCATCGGCGAAAAACTGTTCAAAAGCTCTCTTTCTTTAACTATATTTCTAAGTAAACCAAGTTTCCCTTTGGATCCTCATAACCAAATTAAGTGATAAAATTTGTAATATTAGCACTGGTTTTAACTAAACATGGCATTAATAAATTATAGAAATTTACTGTAAATTTTGAAGGAAAAAAAAAACATCAACTGAAAAATCGTTTCTATATGTTCAAAGCTTCGCAAATCTTCGGAGATCTCTGCTAAATATCTTTAAATATCTCATATTTGTATTATTTAACTTGAATTTTTTGAGAAATCTTCTTAAATATTTTTTTTCACTTTTGAAGCATAAGCATATGTGCATAACATAGGTAAAATAATAGTTGAATGTTAAGCTGAGGGTTCCCTTTGGGCCCGGATAAGAAAATTACATGGATGCAGTCGATGATTAGCAATTTTTGTTTCAAGTATAGATTAGTCATGGGATAAAAACCGAAAAGGTAAATAGTGTAGAACTCCAAACCTGTATGATCCATCTGGTTGCTTCAGTGCGGAGTTGAGGAAGAAAGAGGCAGTAAGGCACCTTCGGAACTGAATGATGTCGTCCCCACAAGATGATATTGATAAACCCATCTGTTGTACATGCCCTTTAATTTGACTGCAACAGAAAAAGGTTGGATATTCATGAGAAAATGAACTAAAAAGAATTAAAAGAACAAAAATTCGCCATTTTGACATTATAGGAATAGGATACTAGTATTTTTTTGCGCATGCAATGCACTAGTATTTTTTGCACGTGCAATGCATGTATTAATGTATTAGACTAATGGAGATAAATTTCAGAAAATTCTAAAATAAATTTTGTTAAGCAATGAAGATTCTTAAGAGATTATTAGTATAGATTTTATACTTTTGTGAGAATTTAAACAATTCCAAAATTATGAGAATATTTCTCGTCACATGTCATTACTCATGTTGAGAATCAAACTTGGAATTTCAATTTAAGAGCCCTACCCTTTTGATTAGTAGATGTATATAGAAAGAGAGATGGCAAAGTTTTAACTTGTATGCATACATCCTTCATCTATACATCATCAATCAAGTGTAACTTATTAACTGCCTTACAAGCACAGGACTAACTCATGGAGTGTTCAAACGAACAACTTAGTTGAGGGTTTCAAGTGTTGGAGGAGATCTAGAATGAAGAACGTTATTGCAATAAACCTAAATTTTTGTGAATGCCTGAGCTGAACAAAGTAACAACAAGGCTAAACTAGGCTGACCTGGCGTTAAGTTTTTTTAATTACAGTAAGCTCCCTTGTAGTGCTACATTTGGAATTTTAGAGAAAAAACGATTCCATAAAGCCCAAAGTATAAGGGGGTCTACTTTAACTTTAAAAAAAAAAGACTTTGAGGTAGATTGGTAGAAAAAGAACTAGCTAAGTGTAGTTAAGTGTATTGTAGCCAGACATTAAACCAGGGTGAGATGATTGGTAAAAAGATTATTCCTATATTATACCCTACTATTTCAAATTTCTAGAACTGATTATAGCATTCAGTTTTCAAATGTTCCTCTTAAGTCGTTTCTCTACTGATTTTCATTCAAAAAAGAAAAGGGTGCATAGAAAGGACCTATGAACATCACGCGCGTGCCTAAGAGATCGACTATTGATGAAATTATCTCTACACCATTTATTGAGGCTTTTCTCCATTGTTTTCTCCTTGCTATTTGCAGCTTTGCTTTTCTCTAAGCATTCTGCCGAAGCTCGATACACATTCACCAAGGTTATATGGTCCCCTTCATTGCTTGAAAAACTCTTCTTTGCCGCTGTTGCCTGATGAAAAAACAACAAGAGTAAATGGAAAATTTCCACAAGGATGTTCGGTGGAAAGTGCTCTAGTGGACAAATAGGCAGCACTCATAAGATAATTTATTCTTTTGTCTGAATGATGCATCATGCCTCTGTGGTGTAATCTCTATTGGCCATCGCAAGTTACAGCTCTTTTGGACTTTAAATTTTGCTGTCCCCTTCTTTCTCTTTCTCTTTCTCTTTCTAGTTGTATAATTCTTCCAGGTTGAAGAAGCCGATTGCAATTTTATGTTGTAATTTGCTTTACTTTCTGTACATATTCTGATATAAATGAATGAGACGTGCACTTTTGTGCCCGTCTCCTTTCTCCCTAAAAAATGAATTATGCATCATGAACTGCAAATTATTAACATCAAATATATTACGACAGGAGCTTTACTTCAGTAAATATTATGAAAAGATGAGCAGCAATTTAAAACTTTACTTATGTTCTATATATCATACTCATATTAGACTTGCAACAAAGTTATGTTTTGTTGTTGTGGCCTCTCTCTCTCTCTCTCTCTCACACACACACACACACGCCTATTAATCTATTACTCACATCACCCCAACTAGTTCAGTTATCCACTTAATATGCTATCATCAAATTATGTCCCTTGATAACATAATTACACACATGGGGAAATGTAACGAAGTCATAATAGATTTATTTTGATCTCCAAGATAGTTAACATTTAATGCTGCAAATAAACAAGAAAAATATACTGTGCATTAGAATGATTTATACTGATGATTTGCATCTCGGGAAAAAACGCTATCGAAGCAAAAAGTTTCGACAGCAGTCCATTTCAATGAAAATTGGTATCACAACATGTAAATACTTGCAGTAAATACGTGGGGCATATTATGTGCATACCTCTTCCGACTTTTCACGAGGGAAGTAAAAAATAGATTCCACTGAGAGCATGGCAACTACTATCAGCATTTCTTCTAAACACTTAAATTCATGAGCAACGAGCAGAGCTTTGGAATATATTGGGTCTAAGGGTAGGCGGGCCATTTGAAGCCCGACTGGATCTGACAATTTGTAATCGTCGGTTAAAGCCCCTAGTAATAATAACTGCTCCAAAGATTTCACAATAGTCGTCCTGCCAACAATATAAATGTGCTTAGCTAAACAAGAATCTTACAAGATGCAACGCAGTGTCTATAATGATATTAACATGAGATTAAAGCATAGTAGAACATCATAATGAAATCTTAGGCTTTATTTAACTAAACTACCAAAAACCATATCTAGTTGTCACTCAACTACGAAAAGCTTTTTAAATTATACTACCGATAACAATCAAATTACAATACCTGTTTCCACTAAATTACCGCAACAGTACTTATAAAGCTATTAACGGTATTATGTTAATTTAGTTATAAAAAATGTATAGTTTACTGAGAACAGGTATTTCAATGATGAATTCTGGTAGCTATATGGTTACATGTAAATAATAAAGTTTTTTTGTATTTAAGTGAAATACTATAGTTTCTGGTAGATAGTGAAATTAAGCCTAAGAACTTGTTACTTTTAAGTTTGCTTCAGTCTCTACAATAACATATCTGATTATTCCGGGCACATATAAAAACCATATTTATTTCGCTTATTTATATGCATCTTTCAGCCAAAGGTTGAAAACTAACAAAAGATTTGAAATCTCCAAAAAAAACTACCCATCATGACTAAATGTCAACACCTGGCGGTGTTGACTGCGCATTAGAAACGACCTTTTCTCTCTTAACAATAAATTAAGTTGATAATTGATCATTATCATATTTAATTTCTAAAATTACATTAATATTTAATGGCTGGTATCTTCCTCATAATGCATTGTCGGCAGAGGGCGGCGAAGCAAAGGAGGAGGTGGGTGGGAAGGGGGGGAGAGAAGCATGGTTTCAAGGAGCTCGGGGGTATGGTTTCGAGGGTGGCATTGGGAGTGGGCAAGGAGCCCAATGGGGTTCAAGGAGCTGCAGGGCGATGGCGGTTGTGAGAGAGATGAGGCAGCAGAGATAATGAAAATGATAGAGATGAAGATGATGAAGGTGAGGCTAGGGGTGGGGTTTGATTAGGATGGAGGGAGGGAGGGAGGGTCGGAGGTGGAAGGAGGACGGAAGAGTTGGGGCAGGGCGTATATGGAGGCAGAATTGGAGCGAAAAGGTGGAGGTTTGGGCTAGGGTTAGAATTTAATGATAAGGTTTGATGGGAAAGGAGCAACGAGTAAGGTTGCGATGGCGGCCAGAGAGGGGAGTGACTGGCAGCTAGAGGAGGTGCAAAGTAAGGGTTAAGATTAGAGAAAAAGATATGGGATGAAAGGTATTTTTGTATTTTTGTATTTATTGGATGATGTGCCAACTTAAGTGACACAGCAATGTTATTCGTGACATGGCGCCATTACTCATGTTAATTTTTTTTGAAATTTCAATCTGTTTGGTAGTTTACCTGTTGTGGTTTTATAGAAATAAGACTATTTATCTTAAACTTTTTCCTATATTGACTCCATTTAGATTCCCACAATATATATGATTGGAAATAGTAAACCCTCGACTTCTTAGGAGAAAACGCCTACGCCTCTAGCATAATGTCACTTAAAATTCATCACTAACAATAATTAAAAATAAATATGTCATGCTTGCATATCAATCGTTTTTCCCTTTTCAAGACATAAAATGATGTAGACATAAAACATTTCAGAAAAGTGTTAATTGTTGTGCAATACAACTTTGTAATATGAAGAATGCAACAAATCAAATTAAGTGGATTAACTAACATAGTAATTGTTGAGATGTGAGAGACTAAACTAGTCTCACATTGGAAAACTTATAAGAGGTACATGAGTATAAGATATAAGATGGGCCAAACCTCAACAAGGCTTGAGCCTTATTATTGAAACCCACTTATATCAAAAGCCTATGTACACTCATATATCCCCCTCGTTCTTGAATATATATATAAAAAACTTTAACATGGTATCAGAGCCATTAATCCAAAAGCTCGACAATACTTCTAAAAGAAGCAGGCCACAAGCACACAAAAAAAGTGTCTCTGAAAGACCTATCTCTACAGGTGTTGTGCAATCCACGTGGCAACCACACCAAGAAAAAGTGATGGTGCACGTGAGGGGAGTGTTGAGACGTGAGAGACAAAAATAGTCCCACATTGAAAAAACTATGAGAGGTACATAGGTATAAGATATAAGATGAGCCAAACCTCAACAAGGCTCGAGTTTTATTGTTGGAACCCACATATATCCAAAGCCCGTATACACTCATATAAAATAATATATATATATAATCGCCCCCTCGTTTTTGAATATATATATATATATAATAACAGTAATAAACTTGTCATCAATTGAGTGCAAAAATATAATTAGCACCATCAACTAAATATAACCTATTATTGCGCACATAATTTGCTAGCTCGTCTGCATGAATCAAAGAAAGAAAAACAAAGTCTTATTACCTTGAAGGTTTCTCCATGAAATCAAAGCCAATTATATCATCAATCCCAAGTGCTTTGAGCTGTAATACAACATTTGAAAGGTTGCACCTCTTAATTTCTGGAACGGTAGAATCCGTAAGTTTGCCAAACTCACTCTCTGGGTACAGCCGAAAGCACTTCCCAGGCCCCTCACGTCCAGCACGGCCACTGCATTACAAATATGCATTTAGTAAAAAGATTTTAATGATATAAATCTCAGTGAAGATCATAGAACCTATACCATAAGTGCATGTAATGATCTAGACACTTCAGAATTAGCGCACAAAACAATAAAATGCTCTTCGCACGCTCATATAGTTCAATCCAAGGTGTAGCTCTTCGTATCGCAATCGGTATCAATATCGCTATCAGCCGGTCATATTTGAGATCAGAATTGGTCATCTCATTTGTATCATTCGTCTCGGATAAGAATATCAAATTATTTTTTGTGTGACTATAAGAATTTTTCAAAATTAGAAAAATTAAATAAATAGTAAAAGTAACTATAAATCATTTAACAGAATCTTCAATAATTAATATTGTCGAGATTGGTTTTTCAAAAAAATGTAAAAGTTAATGTGAACTTTTTGATATATCAACAGTGATTGACAATGTGCAGAGTAGTTTTTCCTTTATTTTTTTTTTTTTGAACCCAGTAATATATGAACAACAAAACAACATCCTACATTGATGTAAAATTTCATTATCGTTGCTTGATATTGGTAACTGTTGGAAATAGTCAACAGTAAGATATTTCTCAGTCCATGTTTGTTTGTCATGACAATGAATTAATTATGTTACATTTTCGTCTAGGTCATCCTAGTTTCCATTATATGCAGTATTTGTTTCCAAAGTTGTTTCGGAATAAAAATCCTTCTCAATTTCAATGTGAAGTATGTGTTTTTGCCAAACACAAAAAGGCAATTTATCCACCTCGACCCTATAAACCTTCAGCACCGTTTGCCTTAATCCATAGTGATATTTGGGGACCATCCCGCGTTTTATCTATCTTCGGAAAAAAAATGGTTTGTTTCGTTTATTGATGATCATACTAGAGTCCTTTGGGTGTTTTTGCTAAACAAGAAATCAGAAGTTGAACAAGTTTTCAAAACCTTTTATACCATGGTTGAAACACGGTTTAACACAAAAATTCAGAATTTTCGAAGTGACAATGGACGAGAATTTTTTAACGAAACCTTAGGAGATTTTTTTTGCAAAGAAAGGCATCAGTCACCAAAGTTCTTGCATTAACACACCGCAACAAAACGGTGTGGCTAAAAGAAAAAATAAACACATACTTGAAATTGCTAGGGCATTATTATTCACCAACCATGTTCCAAAAACATTATGGAATGAAGCAATTTTAACAGCAACCTATCTTATTAATAGAATGCCCTCGAAAATTCTCAATTTTAAAAAACTTGTTGCCTTGTTAAAATCCCTTTACCCTCAAAGCCGCCTTGCAATCTCGGATCTGCCTTTGAAAATTTTTGGTTTACCGTTTTTGTTCACGATCACAACCCCACTAGGGGCAAACTTGATCCAAAATCGAAAAAATGTGTTTTCATTGGCTACGCCACGAATCAAAGAGGTTATAAATGCTTTGATTCTTTATCAAATAAAATATTTATCACAATGGATGTGTTGTTTTTTGAAAATAAATCTTTTTTTAAGCCTCCTCTTCAAGGGGAAACAAATAGTGAAGACTCGATTTCCATAAAAAATAGTCTCCCAAAAATACCCAATTTAATCCCACATACAAATTCACAAGATCTAGATTTTTAAATCAAGACATTTTAGACCAGTCTTTTGAACACCTGGCAAACCAAAACAGTGAAAATTCACTGAACACACAAAAAAAGATCCTTGAAAACTTAGAAAATATGTTTGTTGAAAACTCGGTTCCTTTATTAGAAAATCCGGAAAAATCCCATAAAATAGGAACACACCACCGACTCCTAAAACAACTTGTCCCGTGGATTTAAATCCACCAGAAGCTGATGTGGAAATTAAAACTTACAAAAGGAAACGTGAAACAGATCTGGAAAAAACGCAACAGGAGCATTTAATTGAGATAGATCCTTCTCCACAAGCAGAGGCCGACTCTGTCCAGCCCCACCAAGAATCCGACTCGAGAACAGAACCGGATCACAGTGAGCTGGATCTTCCCATAGCCCTCCGAAAGTCCACAAGGTCATGTACTAGTCGTCCCTTGTATCCAATGTCAAAATTTATTTCCTCAAATAATCTCACCCAGTTTTTCAGCCTTTACCTCTAATGTGTCAGCTATGGAGATTCCAAAAACTGTACAGGATGCTTTGAGAGCTCTAGAGTGGAGAAAGACGATTTTCGAGAAAATGAATGCACTTGAGAAAAATCAGACTTGGAATATGGAGGAGCTGCCGAGAGGAAAGAAGACTGTAAGATGCAAATGGGTATTCACACCAAAATTTCGTGCAAATGGAACCCTAGAACGATGTAAGGCGAGGCTCGTTGCTAAACGGTTCACTCAAACATACGGGATCGACTACACGGAGACTTTTGCACCTGTGGCTAAGCTAAACACGATCCGGATCTTGCTGTCAGTTGCAGTAAACCTCGATTGACGACTTCAACAACCAGATGTGAAGAACGCGTTTTTGAATGGAGACCTGGACGAAGAAGTGTACATGGAACCTCCGCCAGGATTTGAAAAAGGGTTCGGCTACAAAGTGTGCAGATTGAAAAAATCACTTTACAGTCTTAAACAATCTCCACGAGCTTGGTTCGAACGTTTCCATCAGTTTGTGAAAGGGCAATGATACAATCAGGCTCGGGCAGATCACACTATGTTCTACAGAATTTCGAGACATGGAAAAATTGCAATACTAATTGTTTGCATTGGTGACATCATTGTTACAAGAGATGACGAGGAAGAGGTCAACCAGTTAAAAGAAAGTCTCGCCAAGGAGTTCGAAGTAAAAGACTTGGGAGAATTGAAGTATTTCTTAGGTATGAAAATTGCTCGAAGTAAGAAAGGCATTGTCGTGTCTCAACGAAAGTATGTTCTCGATCTTCTCAAAGAAATAGGGATGACAAACTGCAAACCTGCGGAGACACCGATAGATCCGAATAAAAAGCTCGGAGAATTTACACAGAGCCCGTCAGTGGACATTCCACAATACCATAGATTAGTGGGAAAATTGATCTCTCTCTCACACACACGTCCCGATATCACCTTTGCAGTGAATATGATAAGCCAATTTATGCACTCACCTCAAGAAGTGTACACTGATGCAGCATATAGAGTTTTGAAGTATTTAAAGGGCGCACCAGGAAGAGGTTTATTCTTCAAAAAAGGTGAGGCTCGCAGCGTCGAAGTATTCACTGATGCGGATTGGGCAGGTTCCATCGTAGATAGGAAGTCAACTTCAGGGTATTGTACGTACGTGTGGGGCAATCTAGTTACATGGCGGAGCAAGAAACAAAGTGTCGTAGCAAGGAATAGTGCGGAGGCACAATTTCGAGCCATGGCTAACGGTATTTGTGAAGTTCCGTGGGTTCAACGGGTACTACAGGAAATAAAACAGCCTATAACTCAGCCACTAAAACTATACTGCGACAACAAAGGTGCCATCAGCATAGCACACAACCCCGTACAGCATGACAGAACGAAGCATATTGAAGTCGACCGCCACTTCATCAAGGAAAAACTGGATACCGGTACCATCTGTATCCCCTACATTCCGGCAAAAGAACAAACTGCAGATATCTTTACAAAGAGACTATTCAAAGTAGTGTTCGAGAGACTCATAAGCAAGTTGGACATGATGGACATCTACGCACCAACTTGAGGGGGAGTGTTGGAAATAGTCAACAATAAGATATTTCTCAGATTAGTTAGAATCTGTTTGTAACAAAATCTGTTAGATTCTGTTTGTAACAGAATCTGTTTGTAACTTCCTTATTTTATTGTTTTCCTCATATACTTGTGTAACAAGACTATAAAAAGAGCCTCTTTGTATACTGAATTTAGTGTGAAAGAAAGTCCAATTCACTTATAGTAACCAAACAAACATTTTTCAAACCAGGTACCAATGTTTAATATCTCGGTATTGGCACTTGGATGATCATTTTTGGGATCATAATCAGACATATTGGAATGGGATCAGACAAGATTTCAAACCATGGTTGAATCATATGTCAGAACTCAGCATTTGGAGTTACTCTCACTAAATAAGCCACTAAGTTTGATGAATATGAACATGATCATTGGTTATTATCAACTAACGAGGCAGATAATAATTGTGATGACCCTACAAAAAGATGGAGCAAATTTTATTATTGTCTATCAACATGACAGCAAGCCTAAATTTGATGCCAAGTGCTGTAATAAGGGAAATATGAGGAATTGAGGGCCTTGGAGGAACATTACCCAATTGATCACATTTTTTTTTGCTCATGCAATGATGAATCAACTCCCCAAAATTCACCAAACTAGAAAAGAGTCCGGACTGTAGCTGAAGAGGAAATTGATATAAGGTTTGCAGCCACTTGAAAGTTTTCAACAAACAATTACTGTATTGAGTAGGACTTCTTTTATAATACTATTTGGTGAATATGTCAATGTTAATAAAGAATATCAAAAAAACATCTGTGCCAAGGTAATCACCGAATCCTATTTCAAACTGACCAATAAGTAACTGTCATGAGTTATCGAATGAAAAGAAGAATTATTTGGATAAAATTGAACTGCAGATCATTACACTATCCTGTACATAATTGCTAGATACTTGGAAAAGAAGTTATAGTATAGAACTATAACAGACGATAACCATCTCACATACTGGATAGCATCAAGAGTTAATATTGATTGCCATCTGAAATATAAGTTGAACAAAAATAGTAGACACAAGTTTACGACAGGGTGCAAACAGGGGCGTCCAGGAAGTTTGGTTAGAGGGGGTAAAGCGCAGACGACAAGGTTTGACAGATAAGCCTAACTACATAATATATAAGAAGTACTGTTCAATTTAAAAACTAGACAGAAAAATTTGATATAATTTGATATAAATTAATCTTTTCTTAGCAAAATTTTACTGTTTATAAAGCAAAAGCACACTAGAACACATACCATATTAACAATGTATATTATTAAAAAAAATTGTGTAAGTAGCGGGAATTGAAGGCAACATCTTTTTCCATGGGAACAAACTAACTTACCATCCGGCTAGACTCCTTTATATTTCATAAATATGTATACTATATTTCTAAGACATCAACCCTTGCTTGCAGCTGACATTAGTCTTCTATCATTTTTCAATAACATAGTGGAGGCGCTTGCCTCCGATGGGCCCTACATAGATCCTTCCATTGGTGAAAAGATTATTGGTCATTAGGTATACACGGAAAACTGTCATTTGAGTCTAACAATTCAATGGCCCTTAATTTGCAAATAAACAAAAATAAAATAAAAATAAAAACATAATAAAGAAACCGTCAAAATGTGATAGACAACTTAGCTTGCAAGTTTGCAAGCATCCTACATGCTTACCTCCTTTGAAGAGCCTGTGCCTTCGAGATCGCGATGATAATCAATGATTCCATTCCCGTGACTGGGTTGTAAGAGCGAGCTTTCACCAATCCAGGATCTATGACAAACTTAATTCCAGGAATTGTAAGTGAAGTCTCAGCAATATTGGTCGCTAGTATGACCTACACAATTTCACAAAAGAAAATTACCTATAGCTACAATAGCTATGCATTGTGATTGATCCATCAATACTGCGTAAATATTCACCAAATAATATATTTTTATAAATCTGACTATACAATCTTCTGCATTTTCCAACACCATCGCCACACAAAAATAGCAGAGCCACCAATTTGAACTCCTTCTAATGGAAGCCTCTGCTATCATGTTTTATTTGTGTAATCAATAATATCTGAAACTGTCTAGCTTATAACCCTTGTGCATCCTCCCTTTCCACTCTAATAAGAATAGTAACACACATTTTCCAATACTAGTTAATCATTTGACTGATTTTATCTCTTCCAAATTCCAATTAAGTTTAGTTTGTCCAAAGATGCTGAAAGTTCAATATCATTAATGATTGTTTTTTACAACTCGCATGCAGGTGGTATTATTGAGTTTGCTTCAAAGATAGCTAGATTACAATTCTGAGAAAAGCTGGTAATAGCAAAGAACTTCAAAACTAACAAATGATTGTGGCTAACTACAGAACAAACAGTGCTAAGTTAGGGAATACAATTGACCTCAAGTCTGTCATTTGATTTCTTAATTGCAGAAAATAGAAAACAAATCTCTACTAGGATGGCCTCTTGTATTTTTAATTGATTTACATTTAGTTGTCTAAGAACAGAATTATTCTTTATATGGGACGGGCATATTACCCCACTTTATCATCAAAAACTCATATTTCAAGATGTTGATGAATTACATGAAGCAAAAAATGAATATAATTGTGCGGTTATCTAAGGATATCAACTAATTGAAAGGATGATAGTTGCCATACTTTTCAGGAATGAAAGAATAAATAGATGATAAATTTTGAAACTATGATTAATAGAATGTCTATTTATCAGATATGTAATAGCATATCTTGCACATATATAAACGAGTGAATAAATAGAGATTCAATACCCACTTCTTAACGCTATAAAATTAGATCGATAGTTAAAGCTTCAAAAGATTGTTAAGGCTTTTACCCTTGAACAAAGTTGACAATCGTAATTATATTTAAAAAGAGCATCAAGTTTACCTTTCGACTACCAGATGGAGCTGGCTTAAATGCATTCATTTGTTGCTCCGAGGGAAGTGAGGAGTATATAGGGGATGTCAGGATCTTCTGACTTCCCTCTGGTAATTGGCGGGCATGCTCATGTACTAGTCTCTCTACTGACTCAATCTCCTCTTGTCCAGTAAGGAATGCAAGAATATCTCCGGGGCCTTCCTCTAAATGGATCTATATACAATAAAATTATTTTATATCAAATCAATACAACAAAATGTTTCCATTTCAACCCATTATTTCAGACTAGAACAGTGCATGGCGTAAGTTGGTATCAAATAGCTAAGTTGCACAGGTTCGTTATTGAGGAGACATATCTGTATTAAATTCGTATCAGATTCATATTTATATCAAATTCTTTTTGATTTGTAGAGGAACTCTTTTAGAACATCCTAGAACTTATATTGCGCTCTGATAATGGTTTGTAATTTCGGCCAATCCCAAAGCTTGGTCTACCGCGCAACGGCTTTCGCGCTAGGCGCTCACTCCGTTGCTTGGTCTACCGCGCAACGGCTTTCGCGCTAGACGCTCACTCCGTTGCTTGGTCTAACGCGTCATGAAAACCAATATCGCGCTGAGGTAAAGTGAGACGCCCGATTCCAATCTAAAAAATGACTATCCAAGTTTCCATAGAGATACTGTCTGATACCGAGTTATATAAGGTTTACCATTCGATTAGTAGGTTTCTATAATATTAAGTTTATTAATAGGTTAGTGGGTTTATTATTAGCTTATTGGGTTCCAGTTTATTTGACATCATTAATTACTAAAAAAAATTATCAAAAATACTGTTTATTTTTACCAAGTATTAAAACAACCATTTCAATCATCATTGAGTGCCAAAGAGTTGGTCAAATTATTTATAGTTTCTTCACTATTTATTTAAAGAATTTCATAATTTAAAAAATTGAAAAATGATATAAAATCCAGTATTTCCAATCCGAGATGGCCAATTCCGATCTCAAAAGTGACTACCCGATACCGATACCGAGATATTGAACCTTGATTCTCATGTATCGAACATGTATGAATGACTAACATCAACAATATATGCATCAACACCAAAAAATTATATATACATATATATGACTTTATACTCCGTTTTTCGCAGAGCATGCTAAATATAAAGTGGCATGGTAGAAAATTTTCTACATTGCGCCTTTAAAAGTCAACTTTCCGTCGCTTTTTTGGACGATCGGCACCGTCCAAATCAATCTCCATGTCCTAAACTATGGGTATACCAATTTCATGTCATTTGAATCCTATTTGCCCATTCATTTAGCATCGTAAAATTCTATTTGTCGAAAACCTTTAATTTTGCAAGTATCTCATGCAAGGACGAATGGTATACAACTCACATGAAAATGGATGTACACATATGCAAGGACATGATCAAGATGGACGATGTTGATTGTTGAATAATCAATAGATGATTGACTTATAGAGCCGCCAATGTAGGAATGTAGGAAGCTCTCTCTCTCTCTCTCTCTCTCTCTCTCTCTCACACACACACACACACACGAATATTATATAATATACACGCGCGCACATACATACATATCAATTTTATTTTGTTAATATGATAATTTTTTGTTGTCATGCATATATATTTATCAGCAATAACTTGTGTATCCCATTGAATCATATACTTACATTTTGGGAACTCGTAAATTGACAAATTCGACTCTCATATTGTTCCGAATCCGTATCCGAACATGTGCTACTTAGTAACACATGACATAAAATTTTGCTTCGATATTATTTACCCAAATTAGTGAATCTACCAAAGGGGCATGGTTCACGTGTTCCTAACTGCCAAGTTAATCAATAAATCAAGAGAAACACAACTGATATACTAGGTAGCAAAGTAGCATCATAAAGGAACCGGATCAACCTAGGAAAAAACACCAAAGAATGTTTTGGTTTCCAAATTTTACGCCGAGTATGGTGAATGGCTTTATTTCTGAATCTTACTCCAATATTGGAAAGAAGGTAAACCAATAGAAATAAAGGAAAAGGGAAAATTAAGATGCAATCAGACGTTAGATAACATACCTGAAATATAGTAATAAGGGTGGCATCCAAATAATCAGGCTCGGGGTGATATGTATAGAGTATATCTACAGGGTATTGTCGCCCTTGAATATGAACAGCTTTTGCACCATCAAAGTACTCGGAGAATCCTCTTGCATCCAAGCTAGCAGACATTATAATCAATTTTAAGGGAGTAGGTTTTGCATTCTGGCATGCCTTCAAAATGCTGGTGCTTTGAGTCTTATCTTCTTTATTAAGCATGACAAGTTTTTTAGTATTTGTGTTGTCAGGATTTTTTTGCTTAAGTATATGTTGCGACCTCGCATGCTGTACCTTTTTTAACAAGCCGAGTAAGACATCAGTGTGCACTGTTCTTTCATGAGCTTCATCAACAATGATGGTGCTGTATCTCGAAAGCAATGGATCCAGTAGTGCCTCCCTGAAAAATACACAAATCGGTGATTTAGCACCGCGATCATTACTAAAACAAGTAGATCATTATAATTACAAAGAAAACTTCTGCTAGTGTAACAATTCGGGCTACATAAATTGCAAACTGAATCATGCATTCATCAAAAGCGATAAACTATAATACATGAAAATAGAGAACATGCAATGAGGCGCGGAGTTAAAATTTATTGAATTCATTTGCTGTGTCTATTGATTACCAAAAATTCAATTAAAATTAGAAATCTCAACTATTTGAGTCCGGTACAAACTTGTTTGCTTGGTCCAAGTTGACTATAACTCAGAAGTCTGAACACCTAAGCATTGAAAGTTAAAATGTACAAGTCCTAAAATGATAATACGATATACTCATAAGAACCTTGATTGGTTTGACTTAACAAGAATCACTGCTTTTGCGGCTTTTTAAATATTCTGGAACCTGGGTTGATTCAACTTGGACGACAATTACAAATAAAAATATGCAAAAAAATCACTTCCTATATATATATATATATAGATAGATATATATATAGATATATATATATATATATATAGAGAGAGAGAGAGAGATGATCCTATGAGGTCCACCTTCAATTCTTATTTTGGAGTCCAATTTTCAAACTCACAATACGTCGTTTTTCCATCGATCCACACCGATCATCATGATAGGTTATGTATCAAATTTACACACACACATAAATGAGAATAATGGAGGAAATGTGCCATATGCGCGAATTTCCTCTTATGGCGTAGAAAAAATACACCCTCCATGATTTTTTTCGACGATCTGCATTAATCATCTTCATATTTGTCATCTAAGATTTGGATACACTATGCACGGATACCTTGATAAAGAGACGTATCTGTATCGGATTCCTCAAAAACATATGTGGAACTCATTTTAACACATTCTAAAATGTTATATTCTAATCTAGTGTATCAAATATGTATTAACGGTTAAAATACCAACAATTTGCATACCAACACTAAACAAATTAGTTGTTTCTTAGTTTAGATTTGCTAAAATGATAATTTTATGCGTATAGATACATTTATTTAATTACAAACTTTGATATAAAAAAGTATCCGGTATCCTAAGGTTTTTTTAATTGTGAATCTGCATATCTATATCGTATCGTATCCGATACATGTATCCGTATCTATGCTTCAAAGTGGATACACCAAATTGTATATAATTCTATCACTTTTTACTGTTGATTTAGTGGATACAATATTAACAGTTTACTGACAATAGTACTTTTTACATTGCTAATTCAACAGTCAAAAAGTGGTAAAATCACATGAAATTTGGCGTATCCACATCTTAGATGATAAAGACGATGGTGATGGGTGCCGATCGTTGAATAAAATGTTGGATGATTGATTTTATTGACACCATAGGAGGAAATTCTCTCATATAGCCTCTATATATATATAGAGAGAGAGAGAGAGAGGATAATGAAGAAAAGAGGTCCTACGAGGCTTTTTCGTTAGGTAGCATCAAAAATCTATATCCTTCACGATTTTTTTCGATAATCGGCATCCATCGTCGTCATCTTTATCATGTAAGATGTGAATACACCAAATTTCGTGTGATTCCACCACTTTTTCGCCGTTAAATTAGCAATGCAAAAATTTCTATTGTCGGCAAACCGTTAATTTTGCACCAATTAAATCAACGGTGAAAAGGTGATGGAATCACATGAAATTTGGTGTATCCACATGATAAAGATGATGATGAGTACCAATCCTCGAAAAAAATCATGGAGGGTGTATTTTTTCGATGCTATAGGAGGAACTTCCCTCCTATGGCATCTTTCCTCCATTATCCTTATATATATATATTTGAAGTTTCGAAATGGATCACGAAATATAGCGATCCACCCCATGTAGCCAAATGAAGAAGAAAAAACAGATCTTGCAAACATCTGCAAAGTTCAATGCAAATGGTATTTTGAAATCACAATCCTTCAAAAGGGGTGAGAAATGATTAAAAAGGTTAGCTGCTGTTCCACTATCAAACATAGTTGTCATGGCATCGCCTAGGCGACGACATGACGTCGCGGCGGTTCGCTACCGCCGTGACTCGCGGTGGTTCGCCATGTCGTCGCCTAGAAAACATAAAACATTTTCTGGTTTCATTTTAAAGGTGATTCTTTCCATGGGGCTGTTATTTTGTTGGAGCCAAACAATGAAAAGTAAAATAAAGCCTAATGTTGACTTGCTTTATTGGTTTTTAAAATAAAATATTTTATGTTTGACGGTTAAATGATGATATAATTGTATGCTTGGGTATAAATAAATATAAAATTAATGTAGCACATTGTGAACGACTTGTCGCCGTAGGGACGTCATGACGGGCGCCGTGTCGCCATGGCATCCTGACGGTTCGCTACTACCGTGACTCGCCGTGGTGCCGTAACAACTATGCTATCAAGTCTTAATGTTAGGATGCACAAAATCTATCTTCCACGGTTCCGTACAAAGTCATCACTTAGATGGGCATTAGCTTAAAGCTGAGCCAAGAAACATATGATTAAGAAGTGAACATAGATTAACATGAAGTGTAACATTTTATTCATGTCCATATACAGGATCCGGAAACATGATTAGGTGATTACCTTACTAACAGCCCATCTGTCATATACTTGATCCTTGTTGAGCTACAAGTTACATCTTCAAATCTAATTGCATATCCAACCTTTTGGCCTAATTCCACATTACATTCTTCAGCTACACGCTTTGCAACAGTGATAGCTGCAACTCGTCTAGGTTGAGTGATGCCAATGACCTTGCTATCTTGACAGAATCCAGCATTAAATAGAAATTGTGGCAATTCTGCAGAGATTACAAGGAAGCAAGTTATACCTAACCTGAAAAGTAAGATGTAATTTAAAAGTTTATTCATATTTATCTACGGTTTGATTTCACCTATGTTCACTACACAAATTGACGGAACGAGACGACATCAAAGAAAAAGGATGAATGTATGGATACCAACCCAGATCAACACACTTCCGCAAAAGATCTCTTCTTGTGTGTATGTATGCATGCAATAATCTGATATTGATAATATAGACATGCATCAATATCTTTTAAGTTTTTTGCTTTTGGAATATGCTAGTTTACGACATTACTGTTGTTGTTATAGCATTGGTTGTTGTTGAATGACTACGTTGGAAATCGTCCACCTCTCCTCTACATAACGGTAAAAATTCATCATTGTGTAGGTTGGAAGAACGCCTCGAAACTCAACGCCGCATGCAAATGCCTTGCACAACTCTCGTCAAGTTCCTCTGAAATATATGCTAAATGCTTACTCACCTTGATGTGTCGAGATTCAATATCATTGTTTTATTTAAAAATAGAAACTCACTAGCAAGTAGCAATTGTGATAGAAAGAAGAACAGAACAAGAGGTTCTAACTCACGTGTGGTTTTCCCGCTTCCCGTTTCACCAACAATTATCAAGGTATCATTCTTCATCACTTCCTCGACAAGCCTCTTCTCAACTAAAAACACCAATAATCACAAAAAATTTAATAGTCTTTATAAATGCAAATATAAGAAAGTAAATGCATTGAAGAAGATTAATTACCTGCCGCGATGGGCAAAGATTTCCTCTGCTGTGCAATCCACTGCTTTCTAAATTCAGCAACCAATCAAACAAGGGCAAAAATTACCAATCATCCCAACTAAAGATAATAACAAAGAAAGAGGGGGAAATGCAAATTACCTAGCTAGTAACTGTTGTGTTCTATGGTCACCGGAAGCAAAGTTCCCACCTTTGTTCTGATTTTGATTCGAAGCGTTGCTGGGGAGGAACGGCATCTGATGAGCAAGAGCAAAAAAAAATCAAGTCCTAAGTTGGAGCTCAAAACGACGAAACGATATACAAAACCCTACACAAATCAAGGTTTTTTTTCTGACGAAAATAAATCGTAGGTCGAGATCGAAGGAGTTCGTACCGATGATCAAATTGGAGAAGAAAGGCGAAGTTGGCGGCGGCGGCGGCGGCGGCGGAGGGTAAATTACACTAAAATACCCTAAACTATCTTCTTCGTCGGAGAGAGGAGAGAGTCGAGGAAAGGTGATCGTCGCAGAGAGGAGAGAGAGTTTGGCAAAAGGTGATCGACGGCGAGAGGAGGGGAGAGTCGGCGAGAACGAGGGTAGCGAGGAGATTCGTCTCCGTCGAGAAGAAGCGCCGCGGTAAAACCCTAATCCTTCGTCTTTTTTCTTCACTTAGTCATTTGCACGTGCGGTGCATGTATTTAATAAATAAGAGATTTTTTTTATCAAAACAATTGAGATCTTACCAACAAAAATTTTGGTCTTTTGGAATTGTTGTAAAGAACTGAAATGATTTTTTTGTCCGCTTCAACTTTTTCCTTTATTTGGTTGAACAAAAAAAGTAGGAATTGAATTTTGGGAATTGGAGAGAGAGAAAGAGAGAAAGTAGGTAAACATAACTTTTTCCAAATAAATAACATCTCTAATTCTATGTGTCTTTGAGAATGGGCAATTCCAACAAAAAAAACTTGGATTTGGAATTGCCAAAAGAGTGATGTCAATTCTCATTTTGATAATGTCAATTCCCAAAAGTTGCAATTCCTATTCCATGCAAATAAACAAATGAATGACAATTCCATACTTTTTTGTTTGATGAATAGTGTCTTGTCCCTCAAATTCCAATAAGTTTTGGTAATTCCTTATAAACAAATCGCCCCTAAAAATAGAGGGGTTAGTTCTCCAGTAGTTTTATTAGGCTGAAGAAAAAAGAAAATAAATTTCATCCACTAAAAATGATTATGAAATTTGATTTGATTTTTTTTAGTATTTTTAATTGATTTATTTTGTAAATAAGAACGCTACGTCATCAAATTGATTTTAAAATTAGAGATTCCTCCTTTTTGAGCTATAACAGTATTTGAGCTATAACAGTAGAGATTATAGAGATTAATTAAAAGTCTGACCTGGAGCTAAACTTCTCTCAAATCCATTGTGGAGTCTAGATTCTAGAATCTCATTCTAGGCTCAGGTGGCAACAAATCCCACTCCATTCCAAACTTAGAAAAAAAACAGAAACTTACCCAACCCATGTGGACTTGGTATCAAAACTTATCAAATTCTTTTAAAATCTAGCAATCCAGCAACCAAAAAATACTTATGAAATTCTTTTAAAATCCAACAATCCAGCAACCAAATAGGCCCTAAATTCTTTTATTAAAATACATATAAATGCTATTTTGTGAGAGTATCTTAGTGAAATAGGTTCCCTTAAAAATCATAGCTTGAGGTATTTTACCGTAATAAAAAACTTTATGGTATTTCAGTGGAAAAGCATGGAATATCAAGCTTGGGTATCTCACACCCAAAAAATCAATATTTCCGTATTTCACCTCCCTCCCAAACTTGATATTCCATGCTTCACACCTAAAAATATGCATCTCAATATATCATCTCAAAAACTTTTAAGTTTTTCAATCTCTCTCCTTAATTATAAGACAAAGGGTAATTCTGTCTTTTACAAAAAGAAGATTATTGAACAACTTATAGGTTTTAGAGATGAAATATAGAATATCAAAGCATTGGGCTGAAAAATGGAAACATCAAAGTTTGGTGAGATGTAAAGACGCACTTTTATTTTTATTTTTTCAAGATGAAAGGGTTTGTGTTACGCAAAAGAAGGGTGAATTTGGGTTAAAATTTGCTTTTGATCCAAAGTGAACGGTGTTCATTTTAAGGGCTCAAAGTGCTACCTTTTAAAGGACCACGAACCTTTACATCTTAGCCAAAACATCATAGATCAAACAAAAACGCAAACCTATAGGCCTTCATGTTTAACCCTCACATACATCGTTGGAATCAAATAGCTGCAATAGCATAGAGGAAAACCAATAAGCAATAGCTCAGTTGGCATGTGTTTGCACAAAAAAATAGCATCCGATTGGGCGAGCCAAATGAACAGGAGAGAGAAAGGATAGTTCGGCCCAAACCGCTTGGGGTCGAATCAGTTGCTTGAGGAACCGACCCGAGGCGGTTAAGGGAGATATGAAAGATTAGAATGGGGTCTCATGATAGATTTGCAAGCAATCAGAAGCCATTGGTTGGGAAACCTAAGCACAAAGCAAGAGTGCAATTGATGCATGATCAAATCGAGGAAAATCTAGGGTTTTGAACTATTTCTTAACAAATCCTAGTTCAATAAAGGCAAGAGTTCAAGACGAATGAAAGGATATCTCTCTCAATCAACCAATTATCAATTTTCCTAGTTCTAGGGCTTTTCAGCCACCCTATCGTAGTTAATGTAATTTAGACTCCGGCAACTAACGCCATCTCCATCGAGACCCTGAAGATGAAGGAATGCCTCTTGGCCCTTCTTTCGGTATGCCAAGACTCATATAGCGCTGATTGGGGTATAGTCGATGGCAGGATCGGGCTGTTATTATGGCTATAAGAGGTTCAGACGTCCATCCCTACTCCCATAACATCATAATAGAACCGATCTCGGCCTCCGATCTCATCAAGCTTAGTTGTCACAACATAAGGGATTTAGACGTCCATTCCCGCACTTGTGTTGTGATTCTAAGATTGGACTCGGTTTAGACGAGGCGATGGACCCCCGCTCGGTCTGGTAATAAACGACAGAGCGATTTAAACGTCCATTCCTGCGCTCGAGTATTGAGAGCAGGCCGAGCAGTGTGGCTAATGTATCTTTTTTTGCCTTGAGGCTCGTTGTGTAGGAAATTTAAATGTACATCCCTGCTTTTGCACTCGGTGTTCAAGACAAGGTCATGATCCAAGAGTTTGAGAGTTTATTTTTATCGTCAGATCACATGTAACTGTAACCCAAATTTTATCAATAATACGATGGCCGAATGATTGTTATCTTTGCTATGTTATTTATAAATTCTTTCCATAAAACGAAGGGGTCTTTATCTATTTATTTAAGGAAGAATGTTTTCCCCTTCCTCTAACGACAGCCCATCCGTTGAGAGAGATAGTGTCGCGCTAATTATATTTTTCTTTAATGCAGATCTAGTTTTAGAGCGAACACCTTTTGGTATGCCCGATGGGACCCCGCTGTTGTATGGTTCAGATCCGATCTGGTACCAGCAAAGATCCTAATTTCCAGCACCTATCATTAGCAGATAGGACTACGCGGCAGAAAACTAAGAGGTCGGAGAAGATGAATAATAGCAGCGACAACCAAAACCCAAACGAAGCACTTTTGAACGAAGGTGATTTTGCTGCATCAAAGAGGGCTTCAATTTCGCCGAACAATGACCCATCGACGAATCTTACCAATAGCGAACTGCTTGAGGGGATCAATTGGGATGGCGGCTACTTTTGGCTGCTAGATGATGGAAGTGAACCAGCAAGCCTTCCACACTTTACCAGCAATATTGATCCAGGCGTAGCAACCCTTGCCAGAAGCAATGAACGCGGCTAACAAAAGTTCTAACCAAATGGCTGCGGCTATGGAAAGACCAGCAGCAACTGCTGGATACTTAAGGAACAATCCACGGTACTTTAGCATTCTGAATCCGCCGGCTCCTACTGCCGTTTCGGCTCCAAATGCCCCAAATAATAACCTTGGTGTTCATGAGCAACATAACACCACCACACCGGGAATCCCCCGTTCTAAAAACCAAGCCATGCTTATCCAAATCAAAATCATAGGGAAATACCGTTCCCCCACCCCTGCTCCAACCAAATATGTCGAACCAGACCAGGGCAAGGCCGGACGGTGGGTACGGACTGCCTCCTAGGGGGCAGACCTGGAATGCTCCAGCAGGCGGCCATAATTTCGACTGACAAGACCGTGTTCCCGCCAAAAATTTCTGCACAAAAGAGCCCAAGGTATCAAATGGCAGCGATACGCTTAAGAAAATGTGAACCAGTATTTTCGGGGCTGTATTTTGACAAACTCTCGAATGAGAAACAGCTAAATTCTGATAGTATTGAAAGCGTATCAAAAAACCCTTCGATTTGATATATTATGGGCCTCATAATTCATCCGGGATCAAAAGTTATGAGGTATCACGTGCCCATACGTGACCGGGCATCACGTGCCCACACGTGACCATTTACAGGCAAAGCCTGTGGGCACTGAATAAAATAAATAATTAAATGGGGTCACGTGCCAACACGTGATGGTCCTTTAAACCCACTGAAAATAATTAAAAGTATAATAAAATAACAAGGGAAAACCCCAATGGGGCATCACGTGCTCACACGTGACCAAGGGTCACGTGCTGACACGTGATAATTCCTGAGTTCCTTAAAACAGCAGAATTAAATTCTGGTTAAATGCTTAATTGAGAGGGGGTCACGTGTCAACACATGATGGGATCCTAAGATCTTTGAAATAATAGAATTAAATTCTAATTAAGAAGGAATCGAGAACCCTAATTGGAAAAATATTTCTTTAAATCTTTCCAAACAAAAAAGATGGTGCTCTGTAAAATGGAGCACCGTTGGATTAAAAATCCAATGGTGATTAAAAATCACCAATTTATAGAAAGATTTTATACAAGGAAAGATTTCCCTGAAATTCACCAAGAATAACAAACAGAATATCTTTTGGATTAAAAATCCAATGGTGAATAAAATTCACTGAGTAATCTAAAGGATCATGTTGGTTACAAAATCAATTAAAATCTTTTAATGAAAGATTGACTAAACAGATTGATTCTTTCTCCTATAAATAGGAGCCAAGAAGAGAAGAAAGGGGATCGATTTCTGGTTTTTGAAGATATACAACAACAGAAAAAAAAGAGGAGAATTTAATTCTCAAGAGAGAAAAGAAGATCTTTTCAGAAAAAAGAAAACCCTAGGTGAGAAAGGGGAAAGAGATCTAAACTCCATAAAACAAAAAGAGAATTTAATTCTCAAATTAAGAGTTTAACTCTTTTGAATAAGAACTTAGTTCTTCCATTGGTTGAGGATCTGCAGAAGCAGATCTCCCCACAAGTTGAGAATTAAATTCTCATCGGGAAGATTCTGCCATGCCGATCTAAAACTTAGAGGGAGAATTTAAGTTTAAGGAATTTAATTCCCCCCCTAAATTCATAGGAATTTAATTCATCCAAACGAAACTAGGGTTTAACCCTATATGAGAATTTAATTCTCCTAAACTCATATGAATTCAATTCCTCCAAATAAAACTAGGGTTTAACCCTACATAAGAATTTAATTCTTCCATATACATAGGAATTTAATTCCTCAAAACAGAATTAAGGTTTAACCCTACCAAAGAATTTAATTCTCGAACAAAGGACTCAAATAATCCATGCATGTAAACGTGGTCACGTGGCAACACGTGACCCTTCCTCTAATGATCAGAAAAGAATGAATGAGATATGGTCACGTGCCCCTACGTGACCCTCAAACAGATTCCTCAAAATGAGAAAGAAAAAGCTTGGAGGCAATGCCTCACGTGCTCCCAGGTGACTCTCAAAATAAAGGGAACAAATCCCAAGGCAGAATTGATTTTGGGCGCCTTCACGTGTCCCCACGTGACCCCTAATAAACACTTTAATAAATCAATGCATGGGCACCCATCACGCACCCACACGTGATGGCCGTGATGACTAAAAGTGTTTAACACTTATTTGGATATTCTGGGAACAAAATAAGGGAAGTCTGGCCCCCACCTTCAGATGTCTCACGTGATCCCACGTGACCAATTCAATTATAGTGTTTAACACTACTTTAAGCGCTTTGTCCTTAGTGTTTAACACTATTTCCAGCACATCACGTGGGAGCACGTGATTGCTAAATATTCTCTAGTGTTTAACACTATTTTAAAGCCAATCTTAGCCCAAGTTGGCCAATTTTTCCAGAGGCAAACCTCTCCTTCAACTGAACCTCAAAATTGATCATTTCTTATGATATGCAGAGTAAAGCCCAGAGCTGTAATGAAGGGTTTGGTGCTCAGCCAAAGACAAAATGTTGTCAGAGCCCCCAAATCCCTGTCTAGCATTGCTAAATAATGGGGGGCTGAACCCAAACAAATGTTCAACGGTCCAACAAAGGGCCAACAATTCAAACTTAATTGGACTTAGCCCAAGTTGGCCATAAGTCCTCAATTCAGACCTAACTGAGCCAATGTGCTCACAATCTAATTAATTGATCTTAGTTCCAAATTGGACTATAGATTTCTCAATCAACATTGGTTCAAAGGGTACATCTCTTCACTCCTCTGATATTTGTCGTTGTAATCCTTCAACGTCTTCGGAAAGGTGACGGGTCCCGATAACCAATCATTCCATGGACTGTGGGGTCCTTAAACGCATGGACTATGATGTCCTTAACCTTGGACTGTGGGGTCCCTTTAAACCCACGGACTACGATGTCCTTAACCTTGGACTGTGGGGTCCCTTTAAACCCACGGACTATGATGTCCTTAACCTTGGACTGTGGGGTCCCTTTAAACCCATGGACTATGATGTCCTTAACCTTGACTGTGAGGTCTTTAAACTTACGGACTATGATGTCCTTAACCTTGACTGTGAGGTCTTTAAACTCACGGACTATGATGTCCTTAACCTTGACTGTGAGGTCTTTAAACTCATATACTATGATGTCCTTAATCTTGACTGCAATGTCTTTAAACTAACAATTGACCGCAATGTCTTTAAACTAACAATCGACCGCAATGTCTTTAAACTAACAATGGACCGAGATGTCCTTAAACTAACAATGGACCACCATGTCCTTAAACTGGTAATCGACCGCAATATCCCTAAACTAAACAATATAGCCCAAATGCTCTTTTGCTGGATCTAAATGATCCCGTTAAGTTGATCTTAGTCTAAAATTAGACTAACGTGTCCTTAACAAATGGTTAAGTTGATCTTAGTCTAAAATTAGACTAACATATCCTTAGCAAACGTTTAAGTTGATCTTAGTCTCAAATGAGACTAACGTATCCTTAAACCGAACCCCAAACCCAAATCTAAGAAAATACGGATTTGGACTAATCCACGCCCTACGGGCGACAACATAAATTAGTCTCCGTATACAATTCACGGGTAACCAAAAACAAAACAAACGCCCACGACACGAAGTGACCATCTGGAGAAGGAGAAAGTGGTTACCGCGATGCGGTAGCGTAATTAATTGCAGGGGCTTGCGCCTGCAGGGAAGAGCATCCCCACAATCAAAAACCCCTCAACGAGGGGGAATCTGACGAAGTCTGCTATATCGGTCGCATCTGTCTAAACCTCCGATACATGGTGTCATAAATCAACTCGGCATCTTCGGAGAGGTAGACGGATAAAACCAAATAGCATCTGCCCCCAAATTCAGGCAAGACGACCTACGCGGTTTCGTCTCTGTATTCGGCGGAGAACAGATTCTGGCACGCCCGGTGGGACCTTTTCCTCTTTCCACTCCACACTTCGTGTGTCGTGTTCGCGAGCGAATCATGGTTTGCTATGGTTGCCCCTGGATTCAAGGTACTAAGATTTGGTGTCTTGCTCCGTGCAGAAAAACAGAAGATCAATGGCTTCAAACTGCACAAGCTGCAACAACTGCAATAACTCTCAGTCTGTCCTTGCTGGAGGAGTGACTTACGGGCCTCAGGCGGCCTGACTTTTCACAATGTCGGTGGAACAGGTAACTCAGGCCACCACTGGGCTGTTCTTTAGGACCATGCTCCCACCAATGAGCTTAAATGCCCCTCTGCCATTGCAAGAAGCCCCGAAGAAGTCGGTCTTTGATCGGCTTATCACTACCGCGGCCCCTCTCAGCGGGTCGCCCAAACCAAGCGCCTCAGTCTTTGACAGGTTGGGCCAAAACCCATGTGGGCCCATGAAGAAGCCCGCGATACCGGAAGGGGTTATCCCAAAAAGGATAGTCATTCCTGCTCTCGAAGTCGTCAAAGCGGCTTCTCCTGATAAAGAGTCGGTCTTCACAAGACTGACTGTTTCAGCTCCCGTTTCAGGCGAAATCGTTAAGGCCGCTTCACCTGCTTGGAAGTCTGTTTTCGATAGGTTGGCCATCCCCACTCAGCGGATGTCAGTTTTCAACAGGTTGACAACGACAACTTCTGATCAAGACAGGGGGCATGAGGAAACCACCCCCGTAGCTGAGATAATTCCAACTGCAAGACACGCTCGACGTCGCCACTGGCGCCGAGTGAGGAAGGCTGGGGGCAATTCCCCTTCCGGACTGACTCCGCCGGCTCCAACGGTGAAAATTGCTGCTGCTGTTCCAACTGAGAACAACTTTGAACCACTTAGGAGGGTACGCAAGAACTCTTCGAAGGCCGTGCTAAAAAGATCTCCTCCACCTATGGAGAGCGCTACAAAGGTGAAGCCAGAACAGCCCTCTCAGCGTCTGTCATCTAAAATTCATAAAGTTTGGCGACAGGTCCAAGACTCCGTGGTTGATCAAGACTAGTCCCGTCGACAGGAAAAGATAAAATTTCGGCGAAAAGAGGACCACCCCGTTGAGCCACAGAAGGTGTCATCTACTTGGATGCCCGCTGCAAAGGTCCCCTCAACTTCGACCGCCCACAAAAGGAGGAGGCCGGAGAAAATCCCCGTGTCCGCGATGAATCGTAAGGGCACTGAACCCGAATGCCCCAAGTCTGGGGGCATGGTGGTCCACACTGTTTATATGGCTTCCAGAAAAGAGGAAAGCCGTGCTTCTACGGGTCACCGACCACATACACGGTCTGTGACTAAGGCTCAGGAGCAACAACAACAAAAGCTCCAAGATATGCTGACAGTCATGGCTGCACTCACTAGACCAAAAGCAAGCCCGGAGACATCCTCGGAGCAGCGTCATGAGCAGGAAACCGATGCCGAGTTCCTCCGCAGAATTCTCAAGAAGAAGGACAAAAAGGCAGCGGAACAAGCTGCCAACATAAAACGAATGACGTTTTTATTTCAAGACATGGTCGGGATGATGTTACAGCAAGATCGTCCAGCTGAAGACCCTCCAATTACCCTCGAAGACGACAGAGAGGAGACATCGAACCCTCCTCTGGCTCTTTCAGCAGCCAAGGAGGAGACCATCTCCAAGGCCGCTCTGGATGATTACATCGCTCAGCAGATACGAGTCCACCAGACGAATGAAGCGGCTGGGTAAATTGTTAAAACTGGACGACCCTATCCGGGTTGGTACGACCAAATAAAGTACCCGCCGGGATATACGATCCCCAAATTCCATGTATATAAGGGGACGGGAAATCCGCATCAGCACGTCGCTCAGTTCAGGGCCTTGTGCGGCAACACTGGGGGTGACGACAAACTGCTGCTTCGCTAATTTGTTGGCAGCTTGTCGGAGACAGTGTTTGAATGGTACTCTGAGCTCTAAACGAATCTGTTAAGACGTTTGCAGAAATAGAGTTGCTATTCACCCAGCGTTTCGCAAGCGCTAGCGAACGCATCCCGATCACGGCACTCATCAATGCCAGAGTGAAGCCGGGAGAAACTTGGGTTCAATACGCCATTCGGTGGCGGAACCTATGGTCAAAGTGCAAATATCGCATAGAGGAGGCTGCTGCCGTGGGCATGTTTGTGGGTACTCTCGACCCTCAAGCGACCATCTCCCAATTTATGATGTTCTTCAAGCCGACCATCTTCTAGGCCTTGATTGACAAGCTGGCCCAAATGGATCAGATGTGCCATAGGCCTTCCTCTTCAAAGACGGAGCCTTGGAATGAAAAGGGCAAAGGGAAAGCAACCTTCGTCGCCAACGCTCAACAACAACCGAGTGGCCCGAGACCGGTTGTTCGCCAAAGCAACAAGCGGCAATCCCTCGATGAGAAGTTGAGACGTCCTTACTCGTTTCCCCGGGATAAAACAAGGAAACTGTTTGAACTGGTAGCGCGCAATGGGCTCATCACTCTACCGGAGTCGAGACACCCACCGCGACCGAACGACATCAACGATCCTAATTACTGCCCCAACCACCGAGTATTGGGCCATCCGATCGAAGACTGCTACGTCTTCAAAAACTGGGTTGAAGACCAATACCAACATGGCAAGTTCACGCTATCTGAAAACTGGAAGATGAATCCGCCACAACAGCACACTCCTAAAAAGCTCCATGGGAGGTCATGACCGGGCATCACGTGCCCACACGTGACCATTTACAGGCAAAGCCTGTAGGCACTGAATAAAATAAATAATTAAATGGGGTCACGTGCCAACACGTGATGGTCCTTTAAACCCACTGAAAATAATTAAAAGTATAATAAAATAACAAGGAAAAACCCCAATGGGGCATCACGTGCTCACACGTGACCAAGGGTCACGTGCTGATACGTGATAATTCGAATTAAATTCTGATTAAATGCTTAATCGAGAGGGGGTCACGTGTCAACACGTGATGGGATCCTAAGATCTTTGAAATAATAGAATTAAATTCTAATTAAGAGGGAATCGAGAACCCTAATTGGAAAAATATTTCTTTAAATCTTTCCA
Organism: Agapanthus africanus; assembly: GCA_030015575.1. Taxonomy (NCBI): domain Eukaryota; kingdom Viridiplantae; phylum Streptophyta; class Magnoliopsida; order Asparagales; family Amaryllidaceae; genus Agapanthus; species Agapanthus africanus. Next base: position 31,098,888 of record JASDDO010000004.1, on the reverse strand, counting down.
AACAAAAAAAGATGGTGCTCTGTAAAATGGAGCACCGTTGGATTAAAAATCCAATGGTGATTAAAAATCACCAATTTATAGAAAGATTTTATACAAAGAAAGATTTTCCTGAAATTCACCAAGAATAACAAACAGAATATCTTTTGGATTAAAAATCCAATGGTAAATAAAATTCACTGAGTAATCTAAAGGATCATGTTGGTTACAAAATCAATTAAAATCTTTCAATGAAAGATTGACTAAACAGATTGATTCTTTCTCCTATAAATAGGAGCCAAGAAGAGAAGAGAGGGGATCGATTTCTGGTTTTTGGAGATATACAACAACAGAGAAAAAAAGAGAAGAGAATTTAATTCTCAAGGGAGAAAAGAAGATCTTTTCAGAAAAAAGAAAACCCTAGATGAGAAAGGGGAAAGAGATCTAAACTCCATAAAATAAAAAGAGAATTTAATTCTCAAATTAAGAGTTTAACTCTTTTGAATAAGAACTTAGTTCTTCCATTGGTTGAGGATCTGCAGAAGCAGATCTCCCCACAAGTTGAGAATTTAATTCTCGTCGGGGAGATTCTGCCATGCCGATCTAAAACTTAGAGGGAGAATTTAAGTTTAAGGAATTTAATTCCCCCTAAATTCATAGGAATTTATTTCCTATGAATGAAATTAGGGTTTAACTCTATATGAGAATTTAATTCTCCCAAATTCATAGGAATTCAATTCCTCCAAATAAAACTAGGGTTTAACCCTACATAATAATTTAATTCTTCCATATACATAGGAATTTAATTCCTCAAAACAGAATTAGGGTTTAACCCTACCAAAGTATTTAATTCTCGAACAAAGGACTCAAATAATCCATGCATGTAAACGTGGTCACGTGGCAACACGTGACCTTTCCTCTAATGATCAGAAAAGAATGAATGAGACATGGTCGCGTGCCCTACGTGCCCCTCAAACAGATTCCTCAAAATGAGAAAGAAAAAGCTTAGAGGCAATGCCTCACGTGCTCCCACGTGACTCTCAAAGTAAAGGGAACAAATCCAAAAGCAGAATTGATTTTGGGCGCTCTCACGTGTCCCCACGTGACTCCTAATAAACACTTTAATAAATCAATGCATGGGCACCCATCACGTGCCCACACATGATGGCCGTGAGGACTAAAAGTGTTTAACACTTATTTGGATATTCTGGGAACAAAATAAGGGAAGTCTGGCCCCCACCTTCAGATGTCTCACGTGATCCCATGTGACCAATTCAATTATAGTGTTTAACACTAATTTAAGCGCTTTGTCCTTAGTGTTTAACACTATTTCCAGCACATCACGTGGGAGCACGTGATTGCTAAATATTCTCTAGTGTTTAACACTATTTTAAAGCCAATCTTAGCCCAAGTTGGCCAATTTTTCCAGAGGCAAGCCTCTCCTTCAACTGAACCTCAAAATTGATCATTTCTTATGATATGCAGAGTAAAGACCAGAGCTATAATGAAGGGTTTGGTGCTCAGCCAAAGACAAAATGTTGTCAGAGCCCCCAAATCCCTGCCTAGCATTGCTAAATAATGGGGGGCTGAACCCAAACAAATGTTCAATGGTCCAACAAAGGGCCAACAATTCAAACTTAATTGGACTTAGCCCAAGTTGGCCATAAGTCCTCAATTCAGACCTAACTGAGCCAATGTGCTCATAATCTAATTAATTGCTCTTAGTTCCAAATTGGACTATAGATTTCCCAATCAACATTGGTTCAAAGGGTACATCTCTTCACTCCTCTGATATTTGTCGTTGTAATCCTTCAACGTCTTCGGAGAGGTGACGGGTCCCGATAACCAATCATTCCATGGACTGTGGGGTCCTTAAACCCATGGACTATGATGTCCTTAACCTTGGACTGTGGGTCCCTTTAAACCTACGGACTATGATGTCCTTAACCTTGGACTGTGGGGTCCCTTTAAACCCACGGACTATGATGTCCTTAACCTTGGACTTTGGGGTCCCTTTAAACCCACGGACTATGATGTCCTTAACCTTGACTGTGGGGTCTTTAAACTCACGGACTATGATGTCCTTAACCTTGACTGTGAGGTCTTTAAACTCACGGATTATGATGTCCTTAACTTTGACTGTGAGGTCTTTAAACTCACGGACTATGATGTCATTAACCTTGACCGTGATGTCTTTAAACTAACAATCGACCTCAATGTCTTTAAACTAACAATCGACCGCAATGTATTTAAACTAACAATGGACCGAGATGTCCTTAAACTAACAATGGACCACCATGTCCTTAAACTGGTAATCGACCGCAATGTCCCTAAACTAAACAATAGAGCCCAAATGCTCTTTTGTTGGATCTAAATGATCCCGTTAAGTTGATCTTAGTCTAAAATTAGACTGACATGTTCTTAACAAATGGTTAAGTTGATCTTAGTCTAAAATTAGACTAACAAACGTTTAAGTTGATCTTAGTCTCAAATGAGAATAATGTATCCTTAAACCCAACCCCAAACCCAAATCTAAGAAAATACGGATTTGGACTAATCCACGCCCTACGGGCGACAACATAAATTAGTCTCCGTATACAATCCACGGGCAACCAAAAACAAAATAAACACCCACGACACGAAGTGACCATCTGGAGAAGGAGAAAGTGGTTACCGCGATGCGGTAGCGTAATTAACTGCAGGAGCTTGTACCTGCAGGGAAGAGCATCCCCACAATCAAAACCCCCTCAACGAGGAGGAATCTGACGAAGTCTGCTACATCAGTCGCATCTGTCTAAACCTCCGATACATGGTGCCATAAATCAACTTGGAATCTTTGGAGAGGTGGACGGATAAAACCAAATAGTATCTGCCCCCAAATTCAGGCAAGATGACCTACGCGGTTTCATTTCTGTATTCGGCGGAGAACAGACCGCAATACTCCAAATCAGGGACCGGTTAATGCACCGACCACTGAGTTCGGATGGTTCGGTGACGACTAAGATCCTGATGAAGAACCAGCGTATTTCCCTCAGACGAACCGTCAAACTTTACCTAATACACCTCCGCCACGAGATAGGGAACCAGGGGAATGTTATAGGAATCCATATCCGAATCACTACGATTAGATGTATAAGTATCCGAGGGGTTTCAAAGTTCCCGATTTCACGCTATTCTCAGGAGAAAACGATCAGTCGGCCAATGAGCACATTGCTAGGTTCACCGTCTAGTGTAAGGAGGCAGGCAGTTTTGGCATGTACAGACTCCAATTGTTCGGTGGATCCCTTACCGGGGTGGCTTTCGAATATCGGAATTTGGCTCCGACTTCTAGCTAGGACTGGCGAGCTATGGAGCATAGTTTTAGAGATCGATTTATTACGGTCATTGTCGATGTAGCGGTGGCAGATATCGCTAGAATATATCAGAAGAACAACGAGCCAATCGAGGAGTTCATGGTCCGAATGTTGACGGCTAAGAACAAGTGCCGAGCGGCCTTACATGATAAGGATGCTAGCTATAGTGCCCTCAAGGCAATTATCATAGTCGCAGGCAGGTGATTATGATGATTGAGGAAGGACCTATACCGGTAGAACAGTCTTACTCGAGATGATAGTATGCTATCTGGTTTGTCTTTATCATCATGTACAGCATCATGTGGTATTACAGATCACTATTACATGTTGATAGAGCCTATAGGATTCTTGCTTAACTACTAGCATTATAATAGCGATCATATATATGGGAGCTGGGTGATCTATAGGCACATCCTTAAATGTCCCCAGTCGAGAGAGTTTGGAGATTGGACATCGATACTCCATAGTAGACTAGTGTATACTGATCGAGACCCCGACGAGGGGCGGTGGCCGGTCTCACAAGCCATTGGTGTCAGTTTGTTCACCTAAGATGTATACAGGTGCTCATTGGGTTATGAGTACACCGGACGGACTCGCCGGGAACTTGCTAGTTTGTATTATACCTATTGTCGGATAGCAGTTCCCAGGTGACATGTGTATAGGTTAGTCTATCGACCTGAGATCGTCATTTGTCTCGTGTGAGTTCCCACCGTGCTTTGATTACTACCCTACCACGGCTCAAAGGAGTCGTGCAAACAGGTTTTAGTTGGGTACAGTCCCGAACCATATGGAGGCAGTGAGCGGGTCATCGGGGATTCGTCTCTCCCGGTATTGGGGGTTGATGTCGCGCAGTGCACGAGTGACCATCACCAGAAATCCTTGGTCAAGGTAGTCAAGAATTACTGATTCGGATCAGTGGTTTCTCAGTGGGTGATAGGCTTCATACAGATACTAAATGTCGCGTTATTAGGGGTCTGACTTTATCCACCCTTAGACTCGATATGCGATATTCATAGACGAACGGACCAGAGTGTACGGATATTGTCACTGTCAGGCTGAGTAGGTGTCACGACCTGAAAAGTACCGAGCGTGACTGGCACTTAAATTACGAAACGTCTCGAGACGTACGTAATCTAAGTAAGCCAAAACCCAGAAATCAAAACCAATTAAGGCAGTAGAGTGAAGGAAAACCCAATTTTAAAGCAAGAAGTTTAACAACATAAGCCGAAGTATGCATTTTTAAAATCTCAAGTCTTTTCTAAAAATTTCGGCAGAGTTTCCTTTGTAAATACTGACCCCAAACGGGTACAAACCTGATAAAGCATATCATGAATAAAGGCATCCCTCAGCGGGAGCTAGCTCTTCGCCAAACAACGGACAAAAACCACGCAATGCAATATAATATACAATGCCGAAGGGCGAGGATCTAAACTCAGAATGAAAACCATCATCATCAAGAAAACCATAATAATACAACGCGCGACTCTAAGGTCAAAGAATAAACACTGGTCCTCTATGTTTATCAAATAATACAAGTCTGGTTGATGGAGTTTCTAGATTCAACTGAAATAATAAATATACAGTGGTGGTCACGATGCAAGTGAACCCACTTACCAAAGCAATCATCCGGAAGGAATAGTGTGCCAGCAAAGCCGCAACGAAATCTGTACGGCAAAACTTGCAAGAAACTGTGGTACAACGGGGGTGAGTTGCCAACTCGTGAGTAGAAAATATCACAGAGAAGAAATCGTATGTATGACGCATCCTAGGCCATATCAAGTAATATCCTCAAATAAATATCCTGATCCATCTACACATAAGTGCAATACCACGTGCTCGTGTCAGTGCCTCAGATAGCAACATATCAGATATATGATGTATGAATGCATTACGAATGAAAACAGAAGATATCATGAAATCAACAGAGAAATCAGTGTCAAGCATCGACACAAAACATAAATCTCAGTATCTCAATATCTCAGGCTCCGGCTATCCGGACTGGCCTGTATCATCAAATCTCAATATCTCAGTGTCTCAAATCTCAATATCTCAATATCTCAATACCTCGGGCTCCGTCAGTCCGGATCGGCCCATATCATCAAATCACACGACAACGAACGGTATCCTCTGGATATCCGCCGCGCCAGACATCACCGGTAGGCAGTCTGCCCCCGCCGGGCTCATCGTCTACAACTCGAGCTTCTTGCCCCGAGGTACCATACCGGGTCCACCATGTACCCGCAGACGGTTCATCCAACTCCTCGAATCGGGTCTCGAAAACCATCTCAGAACCGAGAAAACATCATGGTGGACAATACTCATCATATCAAGGAAAACCACATTTTTCTCTTTAAAATAAATCATCAGTTTATTAAACCTTCACATGCGGTTTCCAAATCCAGAAATCTCAAGAAGGATCCGAAATCATCAAAATCATGATATCAATAAACAGTGAATACCGGCATAAATCTCCATAATACTGCATGACCAATGAATATATACATGCATCTGATATCATGCAATGAATGCAATAGTTAAACTAGCATATGAAAGGTATAACATATTGCAACTATCAGCTAGCAAGCTATGTCAATGAAATAGTATTCTCTAAAGTGTACGTGACATGGCAATTACCGATGATGATGTGTGTGAGCCGGCAAGCAGGTGTACGTGGAACATACGCATCATCAGTAATGGTGCTGGTGTCCTTACAGCAGGGTTTCATAATAATTACAGACAACATATGTATAAGCATGCAATGCGATAAAACATCATGAATATACAGAAAGTGATGTAGTAAAAGCAACACTGAAGAATAAACCTACTCAATATACGAGTCATACAATTTGGTATCTAAAATACTCACAATTCTCCACTTTTGAAAACTAGTATGACTCGAGCCCAGTTAAAAGGGTAAGGAAATCCACCTAAGTCTGAGTCGATCTTTATATATATATCTAGTAGTCGGTGATCTCGCCTCAATAGTATCACGTACGATACAATATATCTATATCTATATCTATATCTATCTATCTATCTATATATATCTATATATATATATATATATATATATATATATATATATATATATATATATATATATATATATATATATATGACATCCTCGAGTCAAGAGTGCGGATCTAACATCATAATTATATCTCGTATGGTAAATCTATCGTACGGCATCTCAAATCTGGGTACGGGTCAAATATCACATTTATCTCATTATTCATCTTGTATTCTTATCATCACGTATCATGAACAGGGGGTACTGATCTAAGTCTAGTACAATACTAATATCATCAATATATATGCATGCGTGTGTGTGAATACACATCGCCCATCAATCCGCTAATCTCATGTCGTATCTCATAATACGAACCAAAACATATCATCGATCTCATGGCACCATGCCTAATCTCATCGACTCATCTCCAAATACCATATACTATCCTCAATCATCCGTGTATACGTATACGTATATATATATACACACATAGTCCCATACCTATGTGTGTGTGTATATATATACATATCCCCATATACGCACAAGAAAGTAAATGTATGCGAATGTGTGTATGTACGTATATGCAAATCTTTACTCTAGGGTTTTGCGACTAAGAAACCAACTAAATCCTTTCTTCAATTCTCGCTAACACTAACCCATAATCTCCTAAACCTTTTCTTGCTAAGTGTTCAAATCTCTCAATAACATATAAATGTATATATATATCACATCACATCATTTCTTACGACTTTGCGGGGGTGCTATACGCCATCCACCCAACTTCCCCCCATAGATATATATCTACTCACCTTGACCTTCGCTTGCCGATGCCGATGTCGCCACACGCTTGCTTGTCGTCTCAAAGTCTTCATGAGGGTACCTACATATAATAACGTATCGTGCTGCATTAAAATCCAATTCAAAACCAAAACGACACGCGAATCTCACATGGGTCAAAACCTATGGTCTACTCACACCAAAGAGCCCCAAAACACCCGATATCGACGTACAAACGTCAAGTGACCAAATACAATACCAAATACCAAAACTTAAATCCATAACCATTTCAAAACATAAGGCAAAAACCAAGAAAACATGCTCCAGATTTTAGTTCAGGGAAAAACAAGGTGCTCAAACAGTACTGGGGTGATATATAGGGTGTATGTGAGCTACAGAAGAAACCTGGGCACTACACTCCACCACTTGGCCGGCCACTTCATCTATAAATCCGGCCTGGTCGGCCATGGGAGGGAATTGGGGCTTCGTACTTGCAGGGGGGTCTCCTAGGGTCTTAATTTGGTCAATAGAGTTGTTTGCTTTTCTAGTAAAAATCCCGGGTTATCCCAGATTCCCTACACCCTCAATTAAACACAAACCGATATTGGAAAGTTTCTGTTTTTAGTATTTTGGGTTTCAATTGGGTTTGGTCTGGGTTTCTATCATTATAGGGGGCTTAAGGTAACCACTAAGCTCAATTATACTAACACAACTCAAAATTCCCTCAACCCTCATCTAAGAATTTTCAAAGTTCATTAAACCGAAATAAAACAATTTTAAACTTGTATGGTTGCTAAGGTAATGGAAATACAATGCTAATGGTAAAGAAAATACCTCATTTGGCAACTCAAGAAATTTCTTGAGTTGCCCCAAGTGCTCAAAATTCATCCTTTCTTGGTCCAAAGTGCATCTAGTGAGCTTGTGCATGTTTTTAATGAAGTGGGGATAAGGTTTTGGGTTGTTTTTGATGATGTTATGAGGGTTGAAGAGGAAGGGGATGAAGTGTGCTGCCGTGAGAGTGAAGGAGGGAGAGATGAAGAGGGAAAAATGAAGAGAGCATAGGAAATGGCTAAGGTCAAAGAAACCCCTCTCACTCTATCTCTCATGCCCATACCTCCCACCATGCCAAATTGTTTAATGTTTTCATTTCATTTCTTTTTCTTTTCTTTTCTTTTCTCTTCTCTTTTAAAAACCATAACAATGAAATGAAAATGAAGAGAAAGCCAATATAAAATGTAACAAGTGCCAAAATGTGACATGGTGTATGTCATGTGCATAAAACTTGCTTAATGCACGATTAGCGATATTTAATCGCAATTAGCATTAAAAGTGAATATAATTAATCATAAAAATTCATAATTCGCCTAAATCATATAAAACACCCTCATTTCAGTAATTTCTATAATTTTCCAAAATTTTCCCAATTTATCGGTATTTAATTATACCGCCTCATTAAAATATTTAATATATTTATTATTAAATTATAAAAATTCCCAAAAATAATATCTTATTTTTCTGAAATGTTACAGTAGGGGTTTCAGGATTTGTTTGCTCGTCGGCCTTCCTTTCGCTCAATACCTAGGTAGCCGTTACGTACAGCTAGTGCCGCTGACGTGCTTGTGGTTAAACCCACTGCCAGCGTATTGACGAGTCTTTAGAGTCCCACACAGAGGGTTTCCCTACTTCGGGCAAAACGATGTAGAGGCCATATGGTTTTATGGCAAGATTCGATCATATACGTGCACTTGTGCACTTATCATGATTCAGACGGATAATACTAGTAGGCTTTGGTTTAAGCCGGATCTTAGTATTATATTGTTGGATTATTATCGTCTCATTGTATTCGTATTATTTGGAATACGGATGCGGGTATGTATATACGGATGGGGGGTATTCTTATAATTTCTTACAAGATTACTTTTAGAAGATTACACCTCATTATGTTTTAAACCTTTTGGATTAAAAGGTTTATGAGGTGGAGGATGGGGTGTTTATTGCATTTTTTGTAGCATGCTTGGTTTTTTGTTGTGTTGTGAGATTATGTGAGAGTTTTGTTGACTTGAGATATTTTGGGTTGATTTAAGATATTTTGGAGACATAGGATATTTATTGGATGGCTTCATTAATTCTCACAACACAACTCAAAACACTTAGCCATTATTCATTCTCTCTCCTACAACACTCTCATCCTCAAAGCATCTTCTTCTACCTCCATCCTTAATGTCTCATGTGTTGAGAAACCTAAGGTGTCTTGAGACAAATTAATTCTTCACCACTCTCTACTTCTCCTAGGCTATCCAGTGTAGCGATCTAGGTACCTGGTTATCTCGGATATGAGGTTGGAGCTCGTTTCATAGACTCTCGGGTGGATCATTTTTGATGGAGGGAGACCGGAGATCAAGCTTGATCAATGAGGCCTCTAGGAACTTGGGATGATGGTTCAAGACTGAAGGACACGGATCATTCGGTATAACCATCTAAACTTCTTTCTAGTTTGCTAGTCTAGGGTTAATGGTTGATCCGTAGGAATGGGTTCCATTAGTGCCGGTTTTTGTAAATTTTTGTTTCGCATTGCGTCACGGATTGATGGCCGGGACGTTGGCGAAACCCAACATAGTATCAAAGCCAACCCATTAACCCCATACTAGCTTGATTGCATAATGTTAGAATATCGATCGACCAATTTTTCCGAATCAAATTTCCATTTTCATGTGCTTTCTGCCAATTTTCAAAAGTGTTCAAAAATCATTCTGAGGGTCTTAAAAATACGTGTAGGAATTTGTAGGGGGCCACAAGAAATTTGAGCAGATGAACCATCAAAATGGCCGCGGAAGCGCCACATTTGATGCCTATTTACGGCGGTTTCGCGGCCGTATTATGGCCAAATTGCACCAAAATTCTTGTGGCACTCTCTAACATGGAAATTTGATTTTTGGTACATATAGTTTTGGCCCAGATTTGTTTGAGTGCTGGATTTGCATTTGGGGCCTATGCGGGAAAAGTTTAGTCAATCGAAATTTTAACTGTGTGATTTACAGTACACATATTGCTATTTGTGACCGTGAATGTCATTAGAGCGGTACAACTCGTCTAATTGCTATATCCTTTTGTAGATGGGTTTGCGAACATGACGTTCACGTTGATGTTCTGTGTTGTGTTGTGGTTGTGGTTGGATCGTCGTGGTGGATAGCCATTGGTGCAATGGTAGTACAGTTTTGATTCATTTGTATATTTGTTATTGCGGGAAGAGCGTCCGACATATGGACTGCCGTCTCTGCCGGCTTGTATATTATTTGTTTGGGGCACGACCAGGTTGAGGTCGATGTTACCCTTATACATATTATTTTCTTTTCTGTACTAGGATTACCCTAAAGTGGAGTGCACAAATAGCCGGTTGTAGAAGGCAATGGGTTCACATCTTATGGCGTTGAGACGGAGGGCACCTTGCTCTAGAATTGGCGAGCTATTCGTCGCACTCGCAGGGGGTATAGGTTGACCCATGGAGGGGTGCTCAAGTTACCGGATTCTGTGGAGTGCTGGGTGGCCCATTCACTTTGTTGATTGGGGTTACCTCGCTTCTGAGATTGGCGGGTAACTTACCGCACTCGTAGGGGTCTAGGTTTTCATTGCACAGGCTATCCACACGACAGGGAACGTCGGGTCTCATTTGCGGCTCAAGTGAAACCTGAGGCTCCAGGATTATCCACCACTCTGTGTTTCTTGGCTGAGATTCTATGATGTTGCTTTATATCATATCTCGGACGATTGTTATATATATATATATATACTAGTAGATGTTGTATATGTTTTGCACCTGCGCCAATCCAGCCCCCGCTCTGTCGTTAGTTAAGTAACCTAACGGGTGATGACGGGGCCCAGTGGCGAAAGAGGATGACATATACGTACATTATATTTTCGTTCCTTTATCTGGTGTGATATGTTTAATTGATGGGACTGCGTTGATTCTGATCAATGCAAGGATAAAACAAACCTATATGATGTTGTTGGAACCAAGTTTTTAAAACAGACATTACAGACGTTTTCTTTTGCTTTGCACAGTGGTATTCGATTAGGAATATCCTACACTTCATTCGACGAGGTAAGGGCCGAGATCCCTTCATCGGGAGTGACCCCTTGGGAAAAAGTTTGCGACATCGTAATAACTTCACTATAGTCAATTCTTTTGCTTTGCATCCTGATATTCACTTTGGAATATCCTGCATCTCATTCAATGAGGAAAGAGCCGAGATCCCTTCACAGGGAGTGACCTCTTTAGCAAAAGTTTTCGCCACTATATATTTATAAAACCACTTGGATTCCTTCAACGATATTAAATTCATTATGTTAAAAGTTTTTTGCCAAAGACCAGCCGTAGCCCTCCGTCATTTCATATTAGTATTGCTTAGTATTCGTGCTACGTATGTCGTGCATTACCGAGGCGTAGTGTTCGGTAGCTCTGTAATGCTTTTCTGTCGTATGGATATGTAGATTGGTTAGGACAGTCGTACGGTTATGTTGGCATTGTCAAGGACTCGTACGGGTGGATTTAACGCAATCAAGATAATGATGGGTTGAACTTGATTAGGACTCTTTGATATGTTGGCATTGTCAAAGTCACTTGGGTCCTAGGGGTAAAAACACACACCGGGAGTTTTAAACATACAGGAAACTTGCCAGGCATGCGCATACCTTCTGGAGTGTGGTGACTTGAGTGGCTTCCATCATGTTATCATGCGATGATAGTTGGATCCCGATTCCCACTGATGAGTTGGTTTACTCCTCGGGTGATTTTAGATGATCCCGACTAATTCTCCTTTTGGGTTTGGAGGAGAGTTTGAGGATACGGTGGGAGACATCTTGATTAGATAAAGTGATTAACCATTCCGATCTAAGTTAGAGTGCACGCTGAGTATTTCTTTTCTCTCTCTTTGGCAGCGACCATGGCCCGACCTTATACTAAAACTCATGAACCAAGTTAACCGAACCTTCTTAAAACACATTGGCCTTTAGATTGTCGTAGTCGCATAAATCATTGCCGCTCATACTTTTCCCCTTTGCATTTCTCCGGAACATTCCGTATCACTACGAAGATCCACATTTATTGGATATGACTTTCGTATAGTTACATACGAACTCGAAGAAACTTGTTTCAGATTCGAGGATGGTTTTCGGTTCTGGAGAAATTGAATAGGACTATTCAGTTGTCTTTTCCCTTTACCTTCTCTCAGGTTGTGAGAGCTCCTGGTATTTAGGAGAGTACACCTATTACGCTTATTGGATGGTCTTCTTCCAAACCATAGGCTGGTGCCGAAGGGTAGGGAAGGAAGAAAACCAATTAGCCTAAGTGTGGTGTACATAAGGTAATAAGTAAAGACAAATAAAAGGATTAGAAAAAGGGCAAAGTAAATTGCGACTGTTATCATTCACGACGAAGTCGCGTATAGCATCGCCACTCCTACTTCACTTTTGTATTTCTCCAGAACATTCCGTATCACTACGAAGATCCACATTTATTGGATATGACCATTGTATAGTTACATATGAACTCGAAGGAACTTGTTCCAGTTCGAGAATGGTTTCTGGTTCAGGAGAAATCGTGTAGGATTATTTGGGTTGTCTTTTATCTTATCTTTTCTCAGGTTGCGAGAGCTCCTAGGATTAGGAGAGTACACCTATTACGCTTATTGGATAGTCTTCTTCCAAACCATAGGCTGGTGCCGAAAGGTATGGAAGGAAGAAAACCAATTAGCCTAAGTGTGGTGTACATAAGGTAAGAAGTAAAGACATATAAAACGATTGGAGAGATGGCAAGAAAATATACAGTTACAGTCATAAATCTGGATAGTGGAAGAGGCATTACTAGGAATACCCAGATATTCCTTCGAAACATTTTCATGTTTCAGTTTCACTGTGTGTTGTTAATTGAAAACTGATTTCTCAATTAGATCCTTACTCCATGGTATGTATTTACCGGATAAGATTCTCACATCTGTATGGTGTTACAGATGATGAGTGGGAGTAAAATATTGGGAATTGGGTGATTATCTCCTCAAAATATCGGAATTCTTTGTAATTGGTGATATTTGAGAAAATCACCTAGGTTTTTGCCTGATGACAAATATTTGGTTTTGAATATCCGTTGTTATGCACCAATTTCAGACTGATATATCTGTACGTTTATTTTATAAAGTGAGATATAACTTTTTGAAATCATGTCTATGAATTTACCTGTATCAGTTGATGATTGGGTAAGGAGCATTCAACAACGGTGTAATTCTTCTTAACCATAGTACAGTTTTCAACCTACGACGCACAGGGTATGAGTTATTTAACTCAGGGGACTTATACAAAGTATTGTATGTTGTCCGATGTCCATTAGGACAAAGGGGTTGGTATTCGTACTATATTCTGTTTACTTATGACTTCTTTAATTTTTAGACAAGTATTTCGTTGAAATACAAGGTCCAAATTTTGAGAAGTTATAGGTATATGAATAAAGTAGAGAACCATATGTTGCAAGTATTAGGATTCCTCAAGGTGATCGAAGATGTAGATACTTGTACTAGGTATTCCGTTGATAGTAATGGTTTTGAGAACTTGCTTCTCTTTCAGGTCACTCATATGTGGATGCATTCCTAGATGAGTAATGCTGCTTGGCTTCATTCCACTTAGTTGACATGCACTGGAGACAGCTGCATGATTTGAATCTGGTTTCAATTAAATTAGTGCATCTGTTTCTATATTGTATATAGAATGGTTCGTATCTTGACGATATTGAGGTATATAGAGTTATCCGGCTTATGCTTAAAACCAGAATCCGGATAAACTCAAGGTACGTTTCAGTAATGGCAGTTTGTGGGTTATCCCGGGCTATGACGAGGGTTAACTTTCTACCATCTAGAAGATCAATAGATATATTGTTCTTCACTCGCCACAGTTTTAGTAAAATGGATTCTTTGCAGAAAACATAAGTGGGTGTATGGTAGAACTGGAAGTGATTCCAGAACCACAAACAATTACTGAAAATTTAATAGAACCTAAAGATTCAATTGGTATTGACATTCCATTAGCCACTCCACAGATATGGTGGGTAACCTCAGGCACCCGAGAGGTACTTCGATCTTCTCAGAAACGGTGACATGGAGATTCTTGTTTACCCAGACTTGTCATTACTGTTATTCTAGATTATGAGACCCGGCAGGAGGCGTCGTTCTAAACTAACTTTAGAAGTGCACGTGTATATGACTATGCCAGAGAGTTGTTGTAGTCAGTGGGATCAGCGGAAGCATAGTGGACAAGTAGCTTGTATCTATTTATAGACTAAAGCAGTTATAGCGGAGATAGATCATCTATTTTTGATGTGACGGTCATAGGCTTTGACCTCATCAGAATAGAAGATGGATCTGGTAAGAAGGTAGTAGGGTGTGATGTCTTGGTATTTGGATGACATGCACTTTATAGGAAGTGAAATTCCTATACTACGATCGGTTATACTGTGGTTGTCACACAGTTGTTTCTCTACATAGGACATGGATATAATATCAGGGTTTTTGGTTACTAGATCTATGGTTTTAGATCTAGATTTGGGAAGTGTCCCAATCTGGGTACTTTGACATTATTCTAAAGGTGTTTTAGAATGGACGACTCCTGGCAAGGTGGTGTACCTGCAGGTGATGGAGCCACACTCTCTAAAGGATGTCTTACAGACTAAAGGGGAGAGGGATTTGCATGATTGGCATATCACTTGCTTAGGCAATTGAGTCAATCATGAGATGTCAAGTACCACACCAGATATTGTTTTTGCACTAGCTGCAATAAGCTTATATATTGATCCAATCCTGGAGAAACGTTGGGAAGCAGTAAAGAACATAAGTGGATGTTCTTGGGATATGGTAATGGCAGCCTCCTTCGGGAGACGGTTATCATTTCAGGCTTCCAAGATGACCTGGATGACAGAGCAACTGTCAGAGTTATAGTTTTCCCTCTTTTGAGAGACAGTATGTTGTACAGGTGGTCTAAGCGGATACTGAGGAAGGCATGGCGCATGATACTGATTAAATTCAGTGGACGATACAATCTAAGAAGTTTGCTGGATTTGGAGTTCATTTGTGAACTGGGTCCCATCAGATATGTAACCCTTCGAAAATCGTTTAGGCAGTTTTTCGGTAATCGGCTAATTTTTCGGCTTTTTCCGTAAAAAGTCAAAATTGATATTTTTCATTGTAGACCTAATTATACAAAATTTAAATAAGATATTACTATAATTTTGTCACTAAAATGTTACTTATGATTTTCTAGTTAAATAAAAAAAAATTCGTAATTAATTAATTTTTTAATTATTTTAAGCCTTTTTAAATACATTAAATTAGTGGTAAATACAAATTAATTAGGTAAATTTCATAATTAGGAGTCTTTATAAGCTAAAATATGGTGTTAATAAAATTATATCATGACTTGCAAACTTTTAGTTTTAAGGAGGGAAATTTAATGAAAAATGATGTAAAATAAGGGTTTTTTTTGTAAAAAGTTAATTTGAAATGCATTAAATGATATCATATGATGTTTTGTTGACCTAGAAACTTCTTCAAAATTTCCCCACCTCCTCCTCTTGCTGCAGCCGACCCCAATTCTGCAGAATTTCCCCACTTCCCACTTCATTCTTGCTTCCTTTTCTTGCTAAAAATCAATAAAAATTCACATTTTTCCATCTCCATTCAAGGCCAAACCCTAAACCACTCTCTCTTCTACCCAAATTAGTTCAAAAACTAGATGAAAGGAGGCTTCTTGGTGACTTGATCAAGCTAGGGTTCAAGCTTGAGAGGTGAAAATTCTAATCTTTTTGTTAACTTGTGGTTTAATTATGCTAGAATTGAAATTCTAAATATTTGTTTAGTGGTAAATGTTGTTTAGGAAAAATCAAGAGAAGGATTGATTTTAAAACTAGGGTTTGAAGCATAGTTGTTAGGATTAAATTAGGGCTTTGGGTTTCTAATTGGTTGTAGTGGTTAATGGTGTATTTATATGCTCGCTAAATCGTTAAAATTCGATGTTTGCTTTGAATCGGCGTTGAATTTGCTTGCTAGATTTTTACGAAAAATAGAATGCGTTCAATTTGCGTTAGGTTAGCGATATAATTAGCTTCGTATAGGATTATTAGAATGCGCGAACGCGGGGTTTCGTCTAGTCGGGTTGTAGTTTTGTCGATTTTCCCGAAATGACAATTCTAGTTTAACGATTAGCGATTTTCGTGCGTTTTTCCGCGCACCGAGTGCATGCTATGATTAATACGAGAGCGTGGATAATTGTATGTTGTGACTTGCATCATTTTAGGTTTTGTAATCTTATACTTGGTGTTGTGCAAATATAGGATCGGTCGGAGAAACATCGGACACGGCGTGAAAAGGCAAGGCGGTGGCCGGATCGGATTAGCGGAGATTTCAGGTGAGTAGATGTATTCATCTATGGGGGAATCGTCTGGATGGCGCGATGCGCCCTCCCCCTAGTTAGGATTACCCTACTTTTGCAAGATTTATATATTAGCTAACTTATCCATTCATGTACACTGCATACCCTTATAGCGAACAATATATTACATTTCATGGACATTCATCTATACTTATGCGATATCACTTCGTAGGGCACGAACACCATTACCATTGGCATCTGTTGCACGCGCACTAATCATGTGACACACACGCCTTTGGTAATTGCCATGCCACGTGCACTATAGAACCTGTTTAACTTAATAACATCATTGCATTCATACATGATATATGGAGTTGCATAGCATGCATATACCTCGCATTACCATCATATCTACATAGATTTCTAGCCAAAACTCACATCATATACATTGATATCATAGACATTTATCATATATAACATGTGAACATTATGATTTTCTCGAGGATTTCAGTGTTTCTGTGATTTCTGGATTTTTGGGGAAAACCGCAAGAATTTAACAAAAGCTTATATTTATCGTTTTTAAAACAAAGTTGCGGTTTTCTCGTGATGTACGTGTCGTCCACCATGAGTTTTCATGTTTTCTGTTGGATTTCGAGACCCGATTCGAGGAGTGGATGAACCGTCTCGGGTACATGGTGGGCCCGGTATGGTACCCCGGGGCAAGAAGATCGAGTTGTAGACGATGAGCCTAACAGGGGAAGACTACCTACCGGTGATGTCTGGTGCGGAGGATATCCGGAGGATACCGACCGTTGTCGTGAGATTTATGATATGGGCCGCTCCGGACTGACGGAGCCCGATATTGAGACAGATATGATTCCTATTTGGTGTCGATGCTTGACACGGGTTTTCAGATGATTTCTTGATGATACTTAGCTATTGTACAGATATTCATTTTCTAAAAGTTAAGAATGCAGTAACCTTAACATTTAAAACACTTAAAGAGTTAGAAAAGACATTGCATACATGTTCATGCATACTAGAGATATTATATCACATATGGACATTCATGTCGTTCCGCATTGCGTGCATTCTTACGATTGCCTTACTAGATGTTATATTTATTCACGAGCTGGCAACTCACCCCCGTTGTGCCACAGTGTCTTGCAGGTCGGACCCGTCATTCTTGTAGCGGCGGCTATCTTATCATCAGCTCCTTTTGGGCAGACTCGCGACATCGCCCGTAGGTGGGTTGCGAGCATATTTTATATCTTTTGCTTTATCATTGTATCTAGTGTTCTTTATCTACCACTTTATATATTGTATATGCGACATAGTGATGAGACTGAGAGATTTGTATATTGGTGGTTTCTTTTGGGTCGAGCTCACTTGAGCCGGCGTTGCGTTTTCTGATATTTTGGGTTTCTTCTATGCTCTTTTCTTGGTATTGCTTATATATTGCATGTGGTTGTGATCCGCCTTGGGCGAAAAGCTAGCTCCCGCTTGGGGATGCCATTTTTATGATTTCATATGTATTATCTTGTTGTACCCATTTTGGGGGATAGAAAATACAGGGGAGACTCTGCCGAAATTTTCGGAAATTTTTGATGTTTTAAAAAGGGATTCTATGCAACTTAAATGATTTTAAAACCGTTTTCATTAAAGGTTTTCCTTCACTCTCTTTTGATTTTGGGTTAGATTTCTGGGCTTTGGTTGACTTAGGTTACGGTACGCCTTTAGACGTCTCGTAATCTAAGTGCCAGTCACGTTCCGTACTTTCGGGTCGTGACAATGTTGGTATCAGAGCGTAGGTTTTACCTTTCTGAGTGTAGGACGACCTTGGTAGATGGAGTAGGTGACTTAAGCAGAGTGGCGTAGCGTGGGTATGATCCGCGGCATACTTACGATACGGTACTCCGCCTAAGTGACCTTAGGACATAATTGCTTGTATTTCCTTTCTTGATTCCTTGCATTCCTTGATTCAATTGCAATGTCCTTATCAGTCCTGTTTCTTATTCTAGCTTCGATGCCGCCAAAGACTACGAGAGCTCAGCGGGCTGCCGCTAGGGATGAGATTCGAGCGGGTTCGTCTGAGGCGAGGATTGAGCGGGAGGATACGCCTACCCCTCAGGGTCATACTGATCCGCCTTATCCTGACCGTATTGCCAGATTAGAGGCCGGCATGCAAGAGTTGCGGCAGATGATGGGATCTTTAGTTGAGTCCAGCCGGGCACAGAGATTCGAGGACGTTCCTTCCACCGCACAGACCACGATCGTACCTGCTGCACAGATGGTCACTCCTGCTGCTACTACGGAGACTATCCCTGTTTCACTACAGGAGTTCATGAGATTGAGACCTCCAGCTTTTACCGGTATAGATGCGACAGAGGACCCACAGGCATTTCTTGATAGGATGGCTCGGATTTGCCGTTCGTTGAGGTGTTCTGATGATAGATTGGTGGAGTTTGCGAGTTTTCGTCTGGAGGGTCTTGCCCAGACATGGTACGACTCAGTAGAGAGAGGCCGAGCTGCAGGTCTGCCTTCTATGATCTGGGATGAGTTTACATTTGCATTTCTTGCCCGTTTCCTTCCGGAGAGTGTCCGAGATGCTCGAGCCCGTAGTTTTGAGTCTTTGCGCAAGACTCTTGGGATGACAGTGTCGGAGTATGATATACAGTTTACCCAGTTGTCTCGATATGCTCCGTACCTAGTCGACACAGAAGAGAAGAGAATAAAGAGGTTTGTACGAGGGCTTGATACACAGCTATTTCTTGCCATCGGCACCCAGCACTTTGATATATACGCAGCTGCGATGGATGCAGCCTTACTTTTGGAGGAGCGTATTTCCGAGACTCCGGTCGTTTCTGGGCCGAAGAGGATCCGTACTGATATGCCAGCTCAGCGGCAGATGGGCAGACATCGTGATAGAATATTTTCGGGAGATGGCGGAGGCAGAGGATTGAGACGAGGTCAGTTATTTGGTTCATATCCACAGACCCAGCAGTCGTCTCCAGGATGTTTTCGGTGCGGGAGTCAGTACCACCGTGTCAGAGACTGTACTATGGGACGCCAGGGCGCGGCGACAGTCCCGCATGTGACTTTACCACCCTCACCACTTTCTCAGAGAGCTTTACTTCCTACTCCTGATGATGCTTCACACCAGTCAGGTGCTTCTAGAGGCCGTGGGCGTGGCGGTCCGGTTCCGAGAGGACGAGGCGACAGAGGCAGAGGCAGAGGCCGAGGTAGAGGCAGAGGACAGCCAGCTATTAGTGGTAGACAGGCCCGAGTGTTCGCGTTGACTCCTCAGGATGCACAGGAATCCAATGTCGTAACAGGTACTCTGCCAGTATGTTCTTTTGATGCACGGGTATTATTTGATCCAGGCTCCACACATTCCTATGTTTCCACGTACTTTGCACCAAGGTTGGGCCGAGAGTCTTCTCCGTTAGATCAGCCGCTTGTCGTTATTACCCCGGTAGGCGAGTCTTTTGTTGCCCGTTTTGTATACCGATCGTGTTCCGTTCGTATCGGGGAGAGAGATTCTTCAGTTGATTTGATTCTCCTTGATATGCTCGACTTTGACGTTCTTCTTGGTATGGACTGGCTAGCCACCTGTTATGCATTCGTGGACTGCCGTGAAAAAGCAGTCAGATTCAGTTTTCCTGGTGAGCCGGTACTTATTATTCAGGGAGATCGTAGCGCTACCCTTCCCAGCTTGATTTCTTCTCTTCGCGCTGGTCAGCTCTTGAGAAAAGGGTGTCAGGGATTCTTAGCCTATGTTTGTGATACTAGCTCCACAGAGGTTCCGTTGGACCAGGTCCCTGTCGTGAGAGAGTTTCCTGATGTATTCCCTGACGAGCTGCCTGGTCTGCCACCAGAGCGCGAGATTGAGTTCTGTATTGACTTGATCCCTGGCACTGGGCCTATCTCTATACCGCCTTATCGGATGGCCCCGGCGGAGCTGAGAGAGCTAAAGGATCAGTTACAGGACTTGCTGGACAAAGGGCTTATTCGACCGAGTGTGTCACCTTGGGGTGCTCCCGTCTTGTTTGTTAAGAAGAAGGACGGAAGTATGCGTTTATGCATTGATTATCGTCAGCTGAACCGGGTTACTGTGCGGAACAGGTATCCCCTACCCCGCATTGATGACTTATTCGAGCAGCTCCAGGGTGCAGGGTTTTTCTCGAAGGTTGATTTACGGTCAGGTTATCACCAGTTGCGAGTTCGGAAGGAGGATATTCCGAAGACCGCCTTCCGTACTCGATACGGTCATTATGAGTTCTTGGTGATGTCGTTCGGGCTCACCAATGCCCCGGCAGCTTTTATGGATTTGATGAATCGTGTATTCCGGCCGTATCTCGATCAGTTCATCATTGTGTTCATTGACGACATTTTGGTTTATTCTCGGAGCCGGGAGGAGCATGAGCAGCACTTACGTATCACATTGCAGACTTTGAGGGAGCATCAACTGTTCGCCAAATTTTCCAAGTGCGTATTCTGGTTAGACAGTGTCGACTTCTTGGGTCATGTGGTGACGAGAGACGGTATTTGCGTAGTCTCGAAGAAGATCGAGGCAGTTCAGCGTTGGCCTAGACCAGTATCAGTTACAGAGGTTCGCAGCTTTCTAGGTCTGGTCGGCTATTATCGACGTTTCGTCCAGGATTTCTCCCGCATTGCTGCACCGTTGACCGGGTTGATCCGGAAGGGGGTTCCTTTTGATTGGACCCAGGCATGTGAGGATAGTTTCCAGCAGTTGAAGACTCGTCTGACTACTGCTCCAGTGTTAGCTTTGCCTTCAGGATCAGGCGGGTTCGTGGTTTATTGTGATGCTTCTAGAGTGGGGCTGGGCTGTGTATTGATGCAGCACGATAGAGTTATCACGTATGCTTCTCGGCAGCTGAGGAAACACGAGCAGAACTACCCCACCCATGATTTAGAGATGGCTGCAGTGGTATTTGCACTCAAGATCTGGAGACATTACCTATATGGTGAGTCGTGCCAGATATTCACTGACCACAAGAGTTTGAAGTATATCTTCCAGCAGCGAGATCTGAACCTGAGACAGCGCCGTTGGATGGAGTTGGTGAAGGATTATGACTGCGAGATTTTATACCATCCGGGCAAGGCGAATGTGGTGGCAGATGCTTTGAGTAGGAGGCCCGGAGGTAGCCTATCTTGTTTGAGCGCAGTACAGATGCAGTCGACGGCGGATTGGCAGGTGTTATGTGGCAGCAGAGTGCAGTTCGAGTTTACTTCTTCAGGGGGACAACTGGCCCATTTCAGAGCACGCCCACAGTTATTTGACCGTATCCGTGAGGCACAGTCCGGCGATACCCGTATCTTAGAGATTATTGAGCAGATTCGGCAGGGCAGAGTTTCCGAGTTCGTGATTGATGATCAGGGGATACTTCGATTTGGGACTCGACTGTGCGTGCCAGATTCAGAGGGACTGAGGCATGATATTCTCGAGGAGGCACATAGATCAGTATACAGTGTGCATCCGGGTTCCACCAAAATGTACCGTGATTTGAGAGAGGTTTACTGGTGGGACAGGATGAAGAAGGATATTACAGACTTTGTGTCGAGATGCCTGACTTGTCAGCAAGTCAAGGCCGAGCACCAGAGGCCAGCCGGCGAGTTACAGCCTTTGCCCATCCCTGAGTGGAAGTGGGAGCAGGTCTCTATGGACTTCGTTGTGGGTCTATCCAGGACCAGTCGAGGGTACGACTCTATTTGGGTGATTATGGATCGACTGACGAAAGCGGCTCACTTTCTGCCAGTGAAGACCACTTTTGGATTTTCTCAGTATGCCCAGGTTTATATTGATGAGATAGTGCGACTGCATGGCGTTCCGACTTGCATCGTGTCCGACCGTGGCACCCAGTTTACCAGCCGATTGTGGCAGAAACTCCAGGAAGCTTTGGGCACCCGATTGAGTTTTAGCTCAGCCTTTCATCCTCAGACTGACGGTCAGTCGGAGCGTACGATTTAGACTCTTGAGGACATGCTCAGAGCTTGTGTTTTGGATTTCGGTGGTAGCTGGGATAGTCATTTGCCTTTGATCGAGTTTTCCTACAATAATAGCTTCCAGGAGACGATTCAGATGGCACCTTTTGAGGCTTTATATGAGAGGAGATGTCGATCGCCTGTATGTTGGACAGAGCTCAGGGAGAGCAGTATTTTGGGGCCACAGATCGTACAGGAGACGACCGAGAAGATACAGCTGATTCGGGACAGGATGAGAGCGGCACAGAGCAGGCAGAAATCATATGCTGACAGGCGCCGTCGCCGACTCGAGTTCGCTGTTGGCGATCATGTTTTCCTGAAGGTCTCTCCGATGAAAGGTGTGATGAGATTTGGGCGGAAAGGGAAACCGAGTCCTAGATATGTTAGTCCTTTTGAGATCCTAGAGCGTGTTGGCCCAGTCGCTTATCGGTTAGCTCTTCCGCCCAGCTTCCCCGATGTTCACCCCGTATTCCATGTCTCGATGCTCCGCAAGTACCTTCATGATCCTTCCCAGGAGATTCAGCACCAGAAGATCCAGTTAGAGCGTGATCTTTCTTTCACCGAGCAGCCGGTGGTCATTTTGGATCGGCAGGTGAAGAAATTAAGGTCGAAGGTTATACCGTCCGTCAAGGTCCTTTGGCGTGGCCCGAACAGCGAGGAGGTCACCTGGGAGACACGAGGTCGAGATGAGGAAGAGATATCCCCATCTTTTTGAAGGTACGCGTAGTTAAATTTTAAATTCGGGGACCGAATTTCTTTAAGGGGGGAAGATTGTAACCCTTCGAAAATCGTTTAGGCAGTTTTTCGGTAATCGGCTAATTTTTCGGCTTTTTCCGTAAAAAGTCAAAATTGATATTTTTTATTGTAGACCTAATTATACAAAATTTAAATAAGATATTACTATAATTTTGTCACTAAAATGTTACTTATGATTTTCTAGTTAAATAAAAAAATTTCGTAATTAATTAATTTTTTTAATTATTTTAAGCCTTTTTAAATACATTAAATTAGTGGTAAATACAAATTAATTAGGTAAATTTCATAATTAGGAGTGTTTATAAGCTAAAATATGGTGTTAATAAAATTATATCATGACTTGCAAACTTTTAGTTTTAAGGAGGGAAATTTAATGAAAAATGATGTAAAATAAGGGTTTTTTTTGTAAAAAGTTGATTTGAAATGCATTAAATGATATCATATGATGTTTTGTTGACCTAGAAACTTCTTCAAAATTTCCCCACCTCCTCCTCTTGCTGCAGCCGACCCCAATTCTGCAGAATTTCCCCACTTCCCACTTCATTCTTGCTTCTTTTTCTTGCTAAAAATCAATAAAAATTCACATTTTTCCATCTCCATTCAAGGCCAAACCCTAAACCACTCTCTCTTCTACCCAAATTAGTTCAAAAACTAGATGAAAGGAGGCTTCTTGGTGACTTGATCAAGCTAGGGTTCAAGCTTGAGAGGTGAAAATTCTAATCTTTTTGTTAACTTGTGGTTTAATTATGCTAGAATTGAAATTCTAAATATTTGTTTAGTGGTAAATGTTGTTTAGGAAAAACCAAGAGAAGGATTGATTTTAAAACTAGGGTTTGAAGCATAGTTGTTAGGATTAAATTAGGGCTTTGGGTTTCTAATTGGTTGTAGTGGTTAATGGTGTATTTATATGCTCGCTAAATCGTTAAAATTCGATGTTTGCTTTGAATCGGCGTTGAATTTGCTTGCTAGATTTTTACGAAAAATAGAATGCGTTCAATTTGCGTTAGGTTAGCGATATAATTAGCTTTGTATAGGATTATTAGAATGCGTGAACGCGGGGTTTCGTCTATTCGGGTTGTAGTTTTGTCGATTTTCCCGAAATGACAATTCTAGTTTAACGATTAGCGATTTTCGTGCGTTTTTCCGCGCACCGAGTGCATGCTATGATTAATACGATAGCGTGGATAATTGTATGTTGTGACTTGCATCGTTTTAGGTTTTGTAATCTTATACTTGGTGTTGTGCAAATATAGGATCGGTCGGAGAAACATCGGACACGGCGCGAAAAGGCAAGGCGGTGGCCGGATCGGATTAGCGGAGATTTCAGGTGAGTAGATGTATTCATCTATGGGGGAATCGTCTGGATGGCGCGATGCGCCCTCCCCCTAGTTAGGATTACCCTACTTTTGCAAGATTTATATATTAGCTAACTTATCCATTCATGTACACTGCATACCCTTATAGCGAACAGTATATTACATTTCATGGACATTCATCTATACTTATGCGATATCACTTCGTAGGGCACGAACACCATTACCATTGGCATCTGTTGCACGCGCACTAATCATGTGACACACACGCCTTTAGTAATTGCCATGCCACGTGCACTATAGAACCTGTTTAACTTAATAACGTCATTGCATTCATACATGATATATGGAGTTGCATAGCATGCATATACCTCGCATTACCATCATATCTACATAGATTTCTAGCCAAAACTCACATCATATACATTGATATCATAGACATTTATCATATATAACATGTGAACATTATGATTTTCTCGAGGATTTCAGTGTTTCTGTGATTTCTGGATTTTTGGGGAAAACCGCAAGAATTTAACAAAAGCTTATATTTATCGTTTTTAAAACAAAGTTGCGGTTTTCTCGTGATGTACGTGTCGTCCACCATGAGTTTTCATGTTTTCTGTTGGATTTCGAGACCCGATTCGAGGAGTGGATGAACCGTCTCGGGTACATGGTGGGCCCGGTATGGTACCCCGGGGCAAGAAGATCGAGTTGTAGACGATGAGCCTGGCAGGGGAAGACTACCTACCGGTGATGTCTGGCGCGGCGGATATCCGGAGGATACCGACCGTTGTCGTGAGATTTATGATATGGGCCGATCCGGACTGACGGAGCCCGATATTGAGACAGATATGATTCCTATTTGGTGTCGATGCTTGACACGGGTTTTCAGATGATTTCTTGATGATACTTACCTATTGTACAGATATTCATTTTCTAAAAGTTAAGAATGCAGTAACCTTAACATTTAAAACACTTAAAGAGTTAGAAAAGACATTGCATACATGTTCATGCATACTAGAGATATTATATCACATATGGACATTCATGTCGTTCCGCATTGCGTGCATTCTTACGATTGCCTTACTAGATATTATATTTACTCACGAGCTGGCAACTCACCCCCGTTGTGCCACAGTGTCTTGCAGGTCGGACCCGTCACTCTTGTAGCGGCGGCTATCTTATCATCAGCTCCTTTTGTGCAGACTCGCGACATCGCCCGTAGGTGGGTTGCGAGCATATTTTATATCTTTTGCTTTATCATTGTATCTAGTGTTCTCCATCTACCACTTTATATATTGTATATGCGACATAGTGATGAGACTGAGAGATTTGTATATTGGTGGTTTCTTTTGGGTCGAGCTCACTTGAGCCGGCATTGCGTTTTCTGATATTTTGGGTTTCTTCTATGCTCTTTTCTTGGTATTGCTTATATATTGCATGTGGTTGTGATCCGCCTTGGGCGAAGAGCTAGCTCCCGCTTGGGGATGCCATTTTTATGATTTCATATGTATTATCTTGTTGTACCCATTTTGGGGGATAGAAAATACATGGGAGACTCTGCCGAAATTTTCGGAAATTTTTGATGTTTTAAAAAGGGATTCTATGCAACTTAAATGATTTTAAAACCGTTTTCATTAAAGGTTTTCCTTCACTCTCTTTTGATTTTGGGTTAGATTTCTGGGCTTTGGCTGACTTAGGTTACGGTACGCCTTTAGACGTCTCGTAATCTAAGTGCCAGTCACGTTCCGTACTTTCGGGTCGTGACAAGATATCCAGATAAATTCTAAGACAGGTATTGCTCATTTCGGGAGAAGGTTATTCTCCTAGAAGTTGAGATATAGAGAGATACGAAAAGAAACATTGGAGCGGATCCACTCACTGAGGCTATTTCTCGAACACAGTAGTTTCGCAAACGAGCTTTGAGAAACTGATTAGTAGAGATGTTTGTTGTTCGGTATCACACGGGCTGTGAGTATGCGACACCGCAATAACTAGCCTTAAGTGCAAGTGGGAGATTGTTGGCTATAGCGCCCTCAAGGCAATTATCATAGTCGCAGGCAGGTGATTATGATGATTGAGGGAGGACCTATACCGATAGAACAGTCTTACTCGAGATGATAGTATGCTAGCTGGTTTGTCTTTATCATCATGTACAGCATTAGGTGGCATTATAGATCACTATTATATGTTGATAGAGCCCATATGATTCTTGCTTGACTACCAGCATTATGATGCAATCATATATGTGGGAGCTGGGTGATCTATAGGCACATCCTTAAATGTCCCTAGCCGAGAGGGAGTTTTGAGACTGAGCATCGATACTCCAGAGTAGACTAGTGTATATTGATCGAGACCCCGATGAGGGGCGGTGGTCGGTCTCACAAGCCATTGGTATCAGTTTGTTCACCTAAGATGTATACATGTGCTCATTGGGTTATGAGTACACCGGACGGACTCGCTAGGAACTTGCTAGTTGGTATTATACTTATTGTCAGATAGCAGTTCCCAGGTGACATGTGTACGGTTAGACTGTCGACCTGAGATCGTCATTTGCCTCGTGTGAGTTCCCACTGTGCTTTGATTACTACCCTACCATGGCTCAAAGGAGTCGTGCAAACAGGTTTTAATTGGGTACAATCCCGAGCCAAATGGAGGCAGAGAGCGGATCGTCGGGGATTCGTCTCTCCCGGTATTGGGGGTTGATGTCGCGCAGTGCACGGGTAGCCATTACCAGAAATCCTTGGCCAAGGTAGTCGAGAATTACTGATTCGGATCAATATTTTCTCAGTGGGTGATAGGCTTCATACCGACACTAAATGTCGCGTTATTAGGGGTCTGACTTTATCCTTCTCCCTAGACTCGATATACGATATTCATAGACGAGCGGACCGGACTGTATGGATATTGTCACTGTCAGGCTCAGTAGGGGTTTCAGGATGAGTTTGCTCATCGGCCTCCCTTTCGCTCAATACCTAAGTAGCCGTTACGTACAGCTAGTGCCGCTGACGTGCTTGTGGTTAAACCCACTGCCAGCGTATTGACGAGTATTTAGAGTCCCACACAGAGGGTTTCCCTGCTTCGGGCGAAACGATGTAGAGGCCGTATGGTTTTACGGCAGCGTTCGATTATATACGTGCACTTGTGCACGTATTATGATTCGGACGGATAATACTAGTAGGCTTTGGTTTAAGCCGGATCCTAATATTATATTGTTGGATTATTTTCGTCTTATTGTATTCGTATTCTTCGGAATACGGATGCAGGTATGTATATACGGATGATGGGTATTCTTGTAATTTCTTACAAGATTACTTTTAGAAGATTACACCTCATTATGTTTTAAACCTTCTGGATTAAAAGGTTTATGAGGTGGAGGATGGGGTGTTTATTGCATTTTTTGTAGCATGCTTGGTTTTTTGTTGTGTTGTGAGATTATGTGAGAGTTTTGTTGACTTAAGATATTTTGGGTTGACTTAAGATATTTTGGAGATATGGGATATTTATTGGATGGCTTCATTAACTCTCTCAATACAACTCAAAACACTTGGACATTATTCATTCTCTCTCCTACAACAGTCTTATCCTCAAAGCATCTTCTTCTCCATCCACCCTTAATGGCTCATGTGTTGAAAAACCTAGGATGTCTTGAGACAAATTAATCCTTCACCACTTTCTACTTCTCCTAAGCTATCTAGGTACCCTAGTTACCTCGGATATGAGGTTGGAGCTCGTTTCATAGACTCTCGGGTGGATCATCTTCGATGGAAGGAGATCGGAGATCAAGCTTGATCAAGGAGGCTTCTAGGAGCTTGGGATGATGGTTCAAGACCGAAGGACACGGATCATTCGATATAACCATCTAAACTTCTTTCTAGTTTGCTAGTCTAGGGTTAATGGTCGATCCGTAGGAATGGATTACGTTAGCGCCGGTTTTTGTAAATTTTTGTTTCGCATTGGGTCACGGATTTATGGCCGGGGCGCTGGCGAAACCCAACAAAGGAATACATGAAAATGACACAAATAAACTCGCTCCGTAGTAACAGGAAGCACTTCATGGGTGTAAAATTTGAAAACATGAGTGACTTGGTGAATCATGTGGCACCATACGATCGAATGACTCATGATGAAAAGACGAAGAGAAATTCTTTTAGGAACTCCGGGTTCAAAAACAAGTTCTACATTACCATTGCCGAGATTCAAGAAGGAGAAGAAGCTGATCTTGATGCCGAGATCGAAGCTAACGTCAGTATCACGGAGTTCCTCCCAGAAAAGATCTACACTTGTACCATGCCAAAAGAGTCTGCAGATTCGGCGCCTAAGAAGGGATCTGTCAAAAGAAACCATTTCGAAGGGAACCGAGATTATGATTATGACATAACGAAAGCTGAGATAATTTTCGACACGCTCTTCAAAGACAAACAACTCAAGGTGTCCCATCAAATCCCAAGCGCCGAAGAAATCGTAAAGAAGAAAGATCATTGTAAGTGGCATAATTCAGAGTCTTATTCAACTATTAATTGTGTAGTTTTCCGCAATACTCTGCAACAGGCTCTCGAAGAAGGGCGAATCAAGTTCCCAAAAGCAGCATCAGAGGTCGAAAAGAATCCTTTTCCCAAGTTGACGTCGGTGAACATCGTTAATGCCAATTTAGGAAATGGGACTAGCACGGCTGCACTGTCTTCAAGAACTAATGAAGAATCGACCAATCACGAAAGGGATCCTGAAGGGTCTGTAAGAATCACCAGACATCTAAATTCAAGCAGTGCTCAGATGTGGTCGGCCGAACTCAGAGGTTCGGTCACATGGACTCTCGTAAAAATAGTGTGCGGGAGTAAGATGGAGGACTACGAGGTAAAATAAAATTTCTGTAACTCTTGTATGGTGTATCGATGCAAGGAGTGCACCTCTTCTGGTGACGTTGAAATACCTTTCGGGAAAATTGAAACCGGAGAAGCGAAGAAATTGAAATCAGGTGTGTTTGACGCATTTGTAAGCATATTATTTGGTTCCGAGGTCGTCAAGGAAGCCGAAAAAGTAAATGTCCCTGCACCGGGAAAGGACGGACCGAATACTTCTGAAACCTATAAGACGAACCTCGGTACGCCACACGAGGCTTTTAGAGTTTTCGATCAGAATAAGCCTTTCGGTGCCAGATTGCAAAAGCATGGGCCCTACCCTCACTGGACAGTTCCCGTCTCATGATGTAGCCCAGACATCGGGACACCGGCCGTTCAGGACAACGATATATGGAAGAGACCACTCAGAAATAATTTCCTGAGTAGCAGGTTCGGCCATTCGGCCGACCTATAAGATTACCTTCTCGACAATGCTAGAAAATCCAAAAAGATCACTCGAGACGGAGAGAAGCTATGGGTAGAAGTGAGTCACGAACATCAAGAGAAGGACGCAGCCATCACAAGGCCCTCGCAGTTGATGAAACCTCCACAGGCAGCCATGGGAGTATGACTAGAATCGAATAACCTATTAGGCTAGTTCGAAACACACGTTTGTCTGAACCTTATGCCATAACTAAGACACAAAAACGAAGGTGGTGGCATTTGAGAAAAGAGAAGTGGGAAGCCTTCCACCAAACGATATCGAATCAGGAAAGAAGAAAGGTGCCAGTTGAAGGCGACATCAGCCATCTAAAGAAGCCGGTACGAAAGCTGGGCTCAGTCATCACCAAGACCGAGGATGCTGATATCAGGACATTGACACCAGCCAATCAGTGATGAGTACCTACGAAAGACAACCCTAAACCAGATATGTCAGCCGCTAAGATGGAGGTAAATGCTATACTCACCGTCCCGGATTCATTTAGAGCAACCACTGACCAACCCAATTATCTGTCTGGAGATTCAGAAGGAGAGGAGACGGATTCAATGATCTTATCGGTCAATGAGACCATTGGTGATGAAAACTCCTTCATAAGGCTAGAAGGATAAATGAACAATCACCTGAAGCCACTCTATATTACGGTTATACTGGAAGGAAAGCGGGCCAATCAGATCTTCATGGATAATGGAGCGGCCATAAATTTGCTACCGACGTGGATTCTAAAGAGGTTGAACTAAACTAATGACGACATGATACCCACAGATACGTCTATAACCGGGTACAATGGGCAATCCGCCAAGGAAAAATGAGTATTAGTCATGGAGGTAGCAATTGGGAGGCTACGCAATTTTTCCGCATTCTATGTGGCCGACACAGATAAAAGCTACAATGCACTCCTTGTAAGAGATTAGATTCACTCAAATGAATGTGTTTCTTCGAGCTTGCAACAGTCCATCGTATACTGGGATGATGAAGGGATAGGAGTGATAAAGGAGGATTATCGACCTTTCCTAATAGCCGAGGATGTGGCCGTCGCTCATCTCTACCAAGACGACGTCGGCCCGATTCGGTTTGTAGAAAACGATATCGGCTGCTTGTAGATGACAACGACTAAAGATTTCACTGATAAAGAAGGCGTGAAGTTCCTTCAACTATTGATTTGGCTAGAGGCACCCGTGTCCTCAGGGCGGTCGAAAAAAGAAGATCCATGAAAAACAATGCCAAATGGACCGTTTACGGTAAACGGCGAGAAGACCGATGAAGGGTCGGTTGAAGAGATTTGTTTGCAGACCGAAAAGGTTAGCGACTTAAGGCCTAAACGCAAGATGATTTAGAAGAAATCAATGTAGGGAATAATGGTTGTGTTTGGCCACTTTTCATTAGCAAAAATTTATTTAATCTTTTTTGTAGTCAATTAATAAAACTATTATTAGATTACACCGATTGTTTTGTATGGAACTATGAGGAACTCACCGACTTA
The DNA here is from genome assembly GCA_030015575.1 of Agapanthus africanus. NCBI lineage: Eukaryota > Viridiplantae > Streptophyta > Magnoliopsida > Asparagales > Amaryllidaceae > Agapanthus > Agapanthus africanus. The sequence goes on along the minus strand of JASDDO010000004.1, from coordinate 31,067,472 downwards.
GACCGAGGGCTTGTTAAGTATAAACTTCCTTTAAAAGAAAATTGCAAACCTTGGAAGCAACCACCGAGACAGAAAGCGGTAGATACCCTCCCCAAGGTAAAAGAAGAGGTAGAATGGATGTTATGGCTTTGTCCGGCAAGTTTGGTACCCGGATTGGGTTGCCAACATTATGCCGGCGCGTAATAAGAACGGTAAGCACATGGTCTGCATCGACTTCAGGGATTTGAATGAAGCAAATTCTAAGGAAGAATATGCAATTCCAGTGGCCGAATCGTTATTAAACGCCTCAGCAGGACACGGAATGATGTCATTGGTGGATGGCCATTCGAGATACAATCAGATCTATATTTCGAAGCAAGACGTATGCAAGATGGCCTCCAGTATCCTAATCCGCTAGGGCTCTATGAATGGATCGTTATGCCATTCGGATTGTAAAACGCCGGAGTCACTTACCAGCACGCAATGAATCATATATTCCATGACATGATCGACATATTCATTGAAGTATATATAGACGGCGTTATTGTGAAGTCAAAAGGAGAAGCCGATCATTTGGCAGATCTAAGACATGCCTTTTAAAGAATGCACCAACACAATTTACATCTCAATCCCTTCAAATGCATGTTAGGAGTTTCAGCAGAAAATTTTTTGGGCTTCCTTTTCCACCAGAGAGCCATAGAGATCGATCAAAACAAGACCAAGGAGATAATTGAAGCGAAACCATCAAGCAATAAGAAAGAGCTACAAAGATTGTTAGAACAAGTCAATTATCTACGAAGGTTCATTGCGAATCTGGCTGAAAAGGTAAAATGTTTTTCCCCATTACTACGTCTAAAATATGACGAGGCATTCTTCTGGGGGAGGATTAACAAAAAGCTTTCAATGTCGTTAAGGAGTACTTGACTAAACCGCCGGTCATAGTGCCGCCAGTAGCCGGCAAACCAATTAAAGTGTATATATAAGCTATGGAAGATTCTATCGGCAGCTTACTCGCTTAGGACACCGAGAAAGGGCACGAGCAGGTGATCTATTATTTAAGTACAATCATGTTCGACGTTGAGAAACGATATCAGACGATAGAAAAGATGTGCCTATCTTTTTACAACACTTGCACAAAGTTGAGACATTACCTCTTCCTTTCCAAGATTCAACTTATTAGAAAAGTAGATATTTTGAAATATATGCTGACAAAGCACGTGTTAAAAGGATGGGTTGGGAAATGGACATCAGTATTTTCCGAGTTCTCGATAAAATATGTATCAATGAGGGCGGTGAAGAGGCAGGCAATAGTGGATTTTCAGGACAATCACCCATGCCTAGCCACACGGCTTATGGATGATGATGAGGTGATCGGCTACGTGGGTACTAAATCTTGGACCATATACTTCGATGGCTCTAGCACAAGGCAGCATGCCGAAGCAAGCGACGTTCTTATATCACCAGACGGACCCGTTTTTTTACCTGGTAGCCATTGATGACAATTGTATGAACAATCAGGCCAAGTACGAGGCTTTGATACTTGGCCTAGAAATTCTCATCGATATAGGAGTACTTAGCGTAAGAATTTTTGGCGATTCTGAGTTGGTGATCGAGAAAACATTTAGGAAGTTTCAATGCTTGAGTACAAACTTGATCAGATATATAGAAAAGGTCAAGGGACTGATCGAAAGCGTCGTCGAGATTCACGCACAACATATCGACAGAGAGTACAATGGCAGAGCAAATGACCTTTCTCAGTTAGCATCCGACTTGGGAAGGATCTTAATGGAACCTGATCGGGTGGAGGGATAGCGAGTCCTAGGGTACCACTTGGTTAGTAGGGGTGGTAGACACTAGCAACGATTGGTGTCAACCTATATCCGAGTACTTGATGAATCCCAGATCGACGACCGACAAAAGTTTGTGAAGAATAACCCTGAGGTATGCCTTAATCGAGAGAGTCTTGCACGGGAAAAGCTATGATGGTTTGATGCTTCGTTGCCGCGATAAAAGTAAGTCGATGACAGTATGCAGCATGTTTTTCGTCACCCCATTGAGATGGGAATACGTGCGTGCTTGTCAGGCGCATTACAGATTCCCCCTGTCTAGGGTAGGCTAGAGTTTATTGATCGTGAGGATCCGAATCTCCGACAGCCGCGGACTAAGCTGCCGTTAATTACCCCTCGCCTTTGGAGCGAGAGAACCTCCGATTGATGGGTTAAACTGGTCATGCGAACTCAATGTGCAGTGTACATGTGTTGAAGGGATTTTGGATATATCGGGGGCCCCGCAGAGTTTTTACTGCAGTCCCGCTACTCGGATAGCGGGCTGGGGGTCAAGGGGGCTAGCATCCCCCTTGCGGGATACGGGGCAGCATCCCGTTAGAAATTTTTTCTAACGGGAACAGTGTGGTGGAGTATGCGTGTGTGTGCATATATATATATATATATATATATATATATATATATATATATATATATATATATATATATATAAAGGAATGGGCATCCATAGGATGCGTGGGAGAAGGCGCCAGCACCTCACGTGAGCGGCACGCGAGCACTTAGACGCCTGGGCACTGGCGCGAGTGCTTTGGGTGCTGGCGCCCCACGTGCCCGGCACATGGGCGCTCGGGCGCTGGCGCTAGCGCTTTGGGCGCAAGCGCTCCACGTGCCCGGCATATGGGCGCTCGGGTGCTGGCGCTAGCGCTTTGGGCGCTAGCGCTTTGGGCGCTAGCGCCTCACGTGCCAAGCACGCGAGCGCTCGAGGGCTGGACGGCAAAAAGGAACTTGGTCCCTGCACTGGGAGTTGTACTCCCAAAAAGAAATAGTTATTATTTTGTATATATATATATATATTTTTTTGAGGAGTTAAACTCCTAAGATATTTTTGGAGCTGATGAAGGGGATTCTCCCTTGAGCCCTGGATCTTCTCCAAAGTGGGATTTTCGGAGATGGGTGTCCTTCTTCCTCCTCTGTTGGTCGGATCTTGAAGAACAAGAGGTATGAGATTTAAAAATCTCCTTATTTTGAGATCTAATGGAAGATCTGGGCTCCCCTTTATGGGTTTTGTGGTGAAAAACTATTTAGTTTTGGAAAAGGAAGAGTAAAACTCTTGGTTTAATTCAAAAGAGGAAGAAGGTTTAGAGCCTAAAGCAAAGAGGAGAAGGAGGCACAAACCCTAGTTTTTGGGGAGAAATGAAAAGTGTCTATTTTATTCATCATCATGTCACCTTATATAGGCTTACACATTTACACATAGCCTCTTGGGCTTTAGAAAATGGCATTTTGCCCATCCCATGCCTCATGTGCTCATTTCTTTTGCACATAAGCCATGGGCTTTACAAAAATTTGGCTTTATGCCCATTTTGCTTACTACCATGCACAAAAAAATACATCAAAATTATTTATTACATGATTTTTATTTTGGCATGGGAAGACCGGCCGCGGGGCTCGACTTGGGCATGGGCCCACTTGCTTTGGCTTGGGCCCGGTTACTTGGGGTTGACCTTGACTTTGACCCGGTCAACTGGGGTGCAATTTTCGACCCCAACAAAGTGCCCCCATCAATAAATGCATAAAACATATGTGGGTCGTGTGCATGAGATTGATAGATCTTCTTTCGCGTGGAGGCGACTTGCTTTGGTTCCCACTTTTTGGGATGCACTGCCTTTTTTACGACATGGACGGTCGATGCTTGACGCGTCTCCGAGACGGAATGTCCGTAGTAGACGTTTCCCCGGCACGGAGCGATTTGGTTCCCGATTTGTGGGAAGCCTGCACTGCCCTTTTTACGACATGGACGGTCGACGCTTGACGCGTCTCCGAGACGGAGTGTCCGTGGTAGACGTTTCCCCGGCACGGAGCGATTTGGTTCCCGATTTGTGGGAAGCCCGCAATGCCCTTTTTACGACATAGACGGTCGACGCTTAACGCGTCTCCGAGACGGAGTGTCCGTGGTAGACGTTTCCCCGGCACGGAGCGATTTGGTTCCCGATTTGTGGGAAGCCTGCACAGCCCTTTTTACGACATGGACGGTCGACGCTTGACACGTCTCCGAGGCGGAGTGTCCATGGTAGACGTTTCCCTGGCCTGGAGTGATTTGATTCCCAATTTGTAGGAAGCTTGCACTGCCCTTTTCACGACATGGACGGTCGACGTTTGCGTCTCTGAGGCGGAGTGTCCGTGGCAGACGTTTCCCTGGCCCGGAGCGATTTGGTTCCCGATTTGTGGGAAGTCTGCACTGCCCTTTTTATGACATAGACAGTCGACGTTTGCGTCTCCGAGGCGGAGTGTCCGTGGCAGACGTTTTCCTGGCCCAGAGCGATTTGGTTCCCGATTTTTGGGAAGCCTACACTGCCCTTTTTACGACATAGACGGTCGACGCTTGACGTGTCTCCGAGATGGAGTGTCCGTAGTAGACGTTTCCCCGGCACGGAGTGTTTGCTTGACGTTTCCCCGTTACGGAGTGTCGCTGGTTGATGTGTCCCCGGTACGGAGTGCTGCTTGACGTTTCCCCGTTACGGAGTGTCGCTGGTTGACGTGTCCCCGGTACGGAGTGTCTGCTTGACATTTCCCCGTTACGGAGTGTCGCTGGTTGACGTGTCCCCGGAACGGAGTGTCTGCTTGAAGTTTCCCTTTTACGGAGTGTCTGCTTGTTGACGTGTCCCCGGTACGGAGTGTTTGCTTGACGTTTCCCCGTTACGTAGTGTTGCTGGTTGACGTGTCCCCAGTACGGAGTGTCTGCTTGACGTTTCCCCATTACGGAGTGTCTGCTTGTTGACGTGTCCCCAGTACGGAGTGTCTGTGTTAGACGTTTCCCCGGCACGGAGTGTCTGTTTATGACGTTTCCTCGGCACGGAGTGTCGCTGGTTGTCGTGTCCCCGGTACGGAGTGTCTGTTTGACGTTTCCCCGTTACGGAGTGTCTTCTTGTTGACGTGTCTCCGGTACGGAGTGTCTGTGTTGGACGTTTTCCAAGCGTGGAGTGTCTGTTTGTGACGTTTCTCCGGCACGGAGTGTCGCTGGTTTACGTGTCCCCGGTACGGAGTGTCTGCTTGACATTTCCCCATTACGGAGTGTCGGCTGTTTGACGCAGAGGTCGATGTTGGAATTGGTTGGTTTGATTTGTGTTGACATCAGCATCGCTACACTGGAATATGGTACCAGGAGCGAATCATAATTTTCCTTTGAGAGGATTTAGGGATTTTTTTTTGTCGGCATCAGCACCGCTACACTGGAATATGGTACCAGGAGTGAATCATCATTTGCCTTTCCCTATTGGGAAGCGATGGCTTAGGAGACAGGTTTAGATCCCTATCACTTAAGGCTTTTCAATTTTATGGGCCGTAAGGGTCCTATAAAAGCATTTTCTCCCTACGAGTCGTAAGGATCCCATAGGTGCATTTTCTCCTTAGTAGTAGTGGGGATTCCTAAGTGTATTGCTCCTTTGTGAGTCGTAAGGATCTCACGCGGGAATTTTCTCCTCACAAAGTCGAGAGGACTTTGCGAGTGCATTTCATCTCTTTTTCACGAGTTTGCGTCCTTTCGGGGTTTCACAAACTCGCCGGCAGTCATGCTGTTTTTTACTCACGGAGCCCTTTCGGGTTTTCATCCGTACCCCTTTTGCTTGTGGACATACCCCTTTTTTTTGAATCTTCATCGCTGGTGGGACTTTCAATGTGGTTTAACCGGTAGGACTTGGGAGAGATTGGGATCGTTTTACGCCCGTGGATTGTATACGGTTTTGCAGGATGTATGATCCAGACCGTAGGGCCGGAAGAATTTCGGGACTTTGTTGGCCTCTGCATCGCTGCTCTGGAATATGGTACCAGGAGCGACTCATCATTCGCCGTGAGGGGATCTCCCTCGTTTCCAATTTAACGACTTAGGGGTCATCTGTTCCCAATTTAACAACTTAGAGGTCATCTATGCCCAGTTTAAAGACTTAGGGGTCTATTGGATTGGAGTTTGGAGTTTTGTGGTTAGGGTAGGCATCAGCGTTGCTTACACTGAAGCACATGTGCCAGGAGCAATTCATCATTTGTCGTTCCCTGTTGGGGGCGATGGCTTAGGAGACAGGTTTAGGTCCCTATCACCTAAGACTTTTCAATTTTATGAGCCGTAAAGGTCCCATAAAAGCATTTTCTCCCTACGAGTCGAAAGGATCTCGTAGGTGTACTTTCTCCTTAGGAGTCGTGGGGACTCCCAAGTGTGTTTTTCCTTCGTGAGTTGTAAGGATCCCATGAAGGTGTTTTCTTACGAGTCGAGAGGATCTCGTAAGTTTGTTCTCCTCATGTATCGTGAGGACACATGAGTTGGTCTTCCCAAATGGAGCATAATTCCAGGGGCGGAGACCAGCCACGTAACTGGTGGTTACGGTGGGGCATAGGTATGATGAGAATTATTTGAGCCCGTAGATTGTATACGGTAGTCAACTTTGGGGACTAACCGTAGGGCCGGAAGAATTTTGGGAAATTGAATTTTGTTTGGCGTCTGCATCGCTGCACTAGAATATGGTACCAGGAGCGACTCATCATTCGCCATTGGGACATCCATGGATTTGAAAATTTGAATTTGGTTGGCGTCTGCATCGCTGCACTGGAATATGATACCAGAAGCGACTCGTCATTCGCCGTTTGGGGATATGGATTTTGGTTGGCGTCTGCGTCGCTGCACTGGAATATGGTACCAGGAGCGACTAATCATTCGCCCCCTTTTTTTTTACCGTGATTGCTCTATCATTTCAGCTTTTCTTATCGCGAAGGTCGCGATTGCCCTGTCATTTCGGCTTTATTCATTCGCGGTTGCCCCATCATTTCGGCTTTTTATTTTTCATGTTTATTTTTACTTGCTGATTTTTATTGCGAGTTGCCCCATCATTTTGGCTTTTCCTTTGTTTTTAATCACACTTTTTTTTTCTTTTTTTTATTTACATTCCCAGTTTAACGACTTAGAGATCGATTATTCCCAGTTTAATGACATGGTGGTCAGCGGTTCCCAGATTAAAGACTTAGAGGTTTATCATTCCCAGTTTAACGACGTGGTGGTCAGCTTGCTTATCCCAGCTCCTTGAACTTTGATCTTGGCGGAGTTGTGTTGATGACCGTAGCTCTGTGGCTTGTCGGTACATCTGACGACTGTGGGGCTTTCCCAAGTTTGTATTGGTTCTCCATCCAATCTTTGAAAATATAGCGGTCTTCGATGGTATGACTCACCATTCTATGATATGGGCAGTATATAGAATTGCTGGACATATTCATTTCATGTGGCCTCTTCGGAACAGGCAGTTGCAGACCGTTGTTCAAGGCGTCCGCAAATATTTTGCGGACTTCATCCTTCCTGAAGAAGTATACCTTCTTCTTTCTCTCCAATGGAGTAGGTGCCTTTACTGATGCCGGTCCTTGAGGCCGATCAGTCTTTGGTTCGCCCTTTTTAGATAATGGCACATGTCTGAGAGAATCAGGTTCCCGAAGGGCTCCGGTCTCCATTTGTATGAAATCGGCAGTCGTAGCTTGACTGTTTGCTAACGCGCCTTTAGACAGTTCTATCTCTCCCGTCTTGTATCGCTTTTCGACCCAATCTTTGAAGACGAAGCAGTCCTCAATGGCATGACCTATTACTCTGTGATAGGGGCAATATTTTGGGTCGTCGGTCATATTCGCTTCTTGCGGCCTCTTTGATTCTGGCAGTTGTAGACTGTTTCTTAGGGCGTCCTTAAATATCTTGTGGACTTTGTCCCTTTTGAAGGAATAGACCTTATCCAGTTTCTCTTTCAGAGGCGATTCTCCTTCGGTGTATGTATCGGAGGGACTGGAGGCTAATCGCGACCGTTTTCGCGAAGGCGCTCCGCTCTTAGGCTGAAGGGGGTATCAGTTGGCTGCCTCTGGGTATCAATCCCTGGCTCATGAACCAAAATTTGATTCTGCTGTAATTGCAATCGGGCGACTTGGGTCTCGAGATCTGCCGCGACGTTTGCCAATTCGTCGACCTTAGACTGTACCTTGGCTAACTTCTCATCCCTGTCCAGAAGCTGCCTCTGAAGCCATCGGAATAATGCTTGTTCTGTAGTTCCGGTTATGACAACCGGGTCATCCTTATTGCCTGAGCTCAATTCCGCAGGAACCCCGGGCTCTTTTGGCTTATTGGCCTGAGCGAGCTCTTCATCATTTAGATCGAGTCGACGTTGGGTAGCGTTAACCATATCATCGCCATGGCTGTGAAGTATAGGAGGGTTCGTTTCTTCTTGTCCGGCCATATAGACGGTGTGGACCACATATCCAGCCACCTCTTTATCTTTGGTGGCTGATTTTGAAGAGCGGTCCGGGCTTTGGAAATTCACAAATTTTAACATGGCCAAAGCCCTAGCCCTTTTGTTGGCTCTGTATCTGAGCCTTTTCTGTCTTAGCTTCTTGATTTTGAGGGCTTGGCGGGCATCCGTCATCCAGGAAGCCATCGTAAGCCGATTAACGGGGAGCTTAGTGAAGATACCAAATTGAGCAGTTGTCAGGGGCACCGCTGGAGCTTGCCCGAGATGCCCCATTGCTTCGTTGACGTTGATGGCATTGCCCCCAGCTGGAGCAATGGAGAGTTGTCCGGAAACGGATTTGTGCTTGGGCTGAGATGCCCTTGCGACCATGACATTCGGCCTTTCCCCCTTTGAGGCTAGTTTATCCATCACTGGGGCTTGAAGAGCAGGGACGACGTTAGCTGGCACGAACATAATAAAGCCAAATGGTAGCGGTGGCTCATCCCATTGTCGCCCGAGACTGGCCGGGAGGACTGTCCTGGCGTCCATCTTCATTGTGTAGGAGATAGGAGCCGTGCTGAGAGCCGAGTTCATCTTTAGAGACATTGTTGAAAATTATCTGCTTGAAAGCTTGCATGAAAGAGCATTATTTTACTATAAATATAGATATGTATATTGATTGAGTTCGCATGGATATTTAATCCGAAATATGGGAGGAGAGATAGGTCCCACCGGGCGTGCCAGAATCTGTAGGATGTTTTTCGTCACCCCATTGAGATGAGAATACGTGCGCGCTTGTCAGGCACATTACAGATCCCCCTACCTATGGTAGGCTGGGGTTTATTGATCGTGGGGATCCGAATCTCCGGCAGCCGCGGACTAAGCTGCCGTTAATTACCCCTTGCTTTTGGAGCGAGGTAACCTCCGATTGACGGGTTAAACTGGTCATGCGAACTCAATGTACAGTGAACGTGTGTTGAAGGGGTTTTGGATATATCGGGGGCCCCCACAGAGTTTTTACGGGGGTCCCGCTACCCGGATAGCGGGCTGGAGGTCAAAGGGGCTAGCAGCCCCCTTGCGGGGCTGTGCCCCATTAGAAATTTTTTCTAACGGGAACAGTGTGGTGGAGTATGTGTGTGTGTGTGCATATATATATATATATATATATATATATATATATATATGTGACAATAATGGAGGAAAGATGTCATAGGAGGGAATTTCCTCCTATGGCGTCGAAAAAGTACGCCCTCCATCGTATTTTCCGACAATTGGCACCCATCATATTCATCGTTATCATCTAAGATGTGGGTAAGCCAAATTTCAAGTGATTCTACAACTTTTTCACCGTTGAATTAGTGAGTTCAAAATTAACGGTTTACCGACAATAGAACTTTTTACATCGCTAAATCAACGGCGAAAAAGTTGTAGAATCACATGAAATTTGGCGTACCCACATCTTAGATGATAACGATGAAGATGATGGATTCTGATCGTCGGAAAATACGACGGAGAGCGTACTTTTTCGACGCCACAGGAGGAAATTCCCTCTTATGGCCTCTTTCCTCCATTATTCTCTCTCTCTATATAAAGGAAAGGGCATCCATAGGATGCGTGGGAGAAGGCGCCAGCGCCTTACCTGAGCGGCATGCGAGTGCTTAGACGCTTGAGCGCTGGCGCGAGCGCCCCACACGCCCGGCACGTGGGCCCTCGGGCGCTGGCGCTAGCGCCCTACGTGCCCGGCACGTGGGCGCTCGGGCGCTGGCGCTAGCGCCCCACGTGCCCGGCACGTGGGCGCTCGGGCGCTGGCGCAAGTGCCCCACATGCTAAGCACGTGAGCACTCGGACGCTGGGCGGCAAAAAGGGACTTGGTCCCTGCACTGGGAGTTGTACTCCCAAAAAGAAATAGTTATTATTTTGTGTGTGTGTGTGTGTGTATATATATATATATTTTTGAGGAGTTAAACTCCTAAGATATTTTTGGAGCTGATGAAGGGGCTTCTCCCTTGAGCCCTGGATCTTCTCCAAAGTGGGATTTTCGGAGATGGGTCTCCTTCTTCCTCCTCTGTTGGCCGGATCTTGAAAAACAAGAGGTATGAGATTTAAAAAATTTCCCTTTTTGAGATCTAATGGAAGATCTGGGCTCCCCTTTGTGGGTTTTGTGGTGAAAAACTATTTAGTTTTGGAAAAGGAATAGTAAAACTCTTGATTTAATTCAAAAGAGAAAGAAGGTTTAGAACCTTGAGCAAAGAGGAGAAGGAGGCACAAACCCTAGTTTTTGGGGAGAAATGGAAAGTGTTTATTTTATTCATCATCATATTGCCTTATATATGCTTACACATTTACACATAGCCCCTTGGGCTTTACAAAATGACATTTTACCCATCCCATTTCTTATGTGCTCATTTCTTTTGCACATAAGCCATAGGCTTTACAAAAATTTGGCTTTATGCCCATTTTACTTACATTCATGCAAAAAAAATTACATCAAAATTATTTGTTACATGATTTTTATTTTGGTATGGGGAGACCGGCCGCAGGGCTCGACTTGGGCATGGGCCCACTTGCTTAGGCTTGGGCCCGCTTACTTGGGGTTGACCTTGACTTTGACCCGGTCAACCGAGGTACAATTTTCGACCCCAACGGATGACAGTAATAGGAGAGGCACACGAAGGAATATGCGGAGCCCATCAGGCTGGCATAAAAATGTGTTGGTTTATTCGTCGATACGGCTATTAGTGGCCGACCATATTCCCCGACTGCCATCGCTATGTGTGTCACGCCCCGCTTCTCAAATGACAAAAATATAAGAAGCGATTAGGCCAGCCATGCTCCTACGATCAAGGAAAAATCCCGCCGTAGTCACATTTCGGCTTCTAGCGTTACATGACAAGCAGTATATCAAGCATAGATACAGACAGATAACAATTACTAATTATTACATTTAACAAAATAAAAGTTCACAACGGCTACAAAGTCTTTAACAACCTGAAAGGGAAAATAACTATAAAAAAAGACAACACAGAGTTCTAACACTGAAAGTAAAAGCTAAACAATAAATGGACAAATAACACCGATCTAAATCTCCGCGAGCCCCTCGAAATAATTCTGATCCTGTTTTGGGGCTAAGTCCACTTCATCCTCTAAGCATGCATACTCAGGTAGTCAGAGCGACACATAATAATGATATAAATATTATATATAACATGATTGCAGGGACAAAACGCATGAACTATGATCGATAAAGCAGTAGTAAAGGAAACATGAAATAACGTGAACATGAAAGTGGTGTAGCATGTGAATCATGACAAGGTGAACATAATATTCATGTCGCTAAACCTAAAAGAGTTTATGTCATTTGAAATCGAAATGTGGAAAAGAGTCCTCATGTTTTATAAGGGTCTCGTGCATGCCCAAGACTACGGTCCGCTGTGCCCGGGATATAACCCTGTCGGCCGAGCCGCTAGACCCACGACCTAATAAATATATCATGATCACTAACATTGAATGATCATTCTCTAAAACACTAAGCTCGTTAAATACGAGTTTGATTCCACTATCAATTTACTTATTTTTCCTGGGTTTGAAGAGTACATTTATGAACCATAGCGATAGTGTACAAGTACGTGTCATTTCATTCATTCATTGACATTAACCTAACATTCATTCATTCACACTTTCGCGTACTTGTCATAATTTGATTCACCAATATATCCCATTACGACAATGCAAAGTAAACAATAAAACGTTATAATATGTAAGTTCTAAACACGAGTCAAATCATTACCATCCAATGATATTCAGTTAACCATGTCCTGATCGTCTGAACGAAAGGGGTTTGAGCCGGCTTAACATTACCTCGAGCCGTCTTAAAATAGGAGAGAACCGGCTCAAGATTGTCATGAGTCGTCTCTTGTGTCCAGAGAAAAAATGATCAATAGGAACAACTTGTGAGCCGGCTCAACATGATCCTGAGCCGTCTCAATATGATTCAGAGAGGGAAATCTACTAATTATCATAAACTATTGAGCATTAAGGTAACAAAAATCATATATCAAGAAGAAGTCCATTGACTTTAATCTTTAACTATTACGGGACAACAGGTACCATTTCGTTTATGAAAATCGTTAAATATAAGTATGATCAGAATCAGGCATGAATTATAAAAGGTGCAGAAAATTCAGATTTGAAGTCTCCTCTTGGGGACGATATTTTATATGTAAAATTATAATATTTCCACATCTATTTTCTTTATGAGATTTCTTGATATTAAATGAAACTAATAACCAAAGAACCGAGGGTTTTAAATCTGGGTTTTGGTTCAGGAAATTTGATCAAACACTTAGCATGCATAACCAAAACTATCGGGAAGTAGAGTTTCATCTAATCGATTGGAATGGAATTTGATCCCTACAGTTTCTACACGTCTTAGCGCTGGGTTTTAGACTCGGTTCTAATTGATCACGCACCACTCAACAACTAAGGGTCGTAGTTGTAAAACTTGCCGACATAAAAGTAATATATACATGTCTAACTACTTTTCCTTTTAAATTATATAAAATTATAAGTTTGGCTATAGCATGATAAGCAATGGGTGTGTAACGACCCTGAAATCCCTCTAAAGAATTATTTGTTTAAATGTATAGAAAAGGGTATTTCAGCATGTATAGGAGTTTTAAGTCATTTTTGTTTAATAAAAGCAAGAAGCAACTTGTAGCTCACTGGTAAAGCCTCTACACTGCTATGACATAGCCTGTGTGTTCGATTCCCATCAGTCCCAATTATTTTTAAAGATTTTTCTTTTTAATTTTTCGGAAGCCCAAGAGTTGCACGTGCAATTCACGGAGAAACGAAAAGTTTCAAAAAATCAAACAGGCGCAAAGAGGAGTAAACACACACCTAAACACGCGGCACGAATCTCGAGGCAAATGATCAAGATCCGACAGCCCAAACTCCCCATTTGGCCGCCGCCGACGGTCCTGATGTGTCCAAACGACTCCGTGCTTTGCACACTCGTCCCTTCAGCTCCCCTCAACTCCCCTACACTGTATGATTTTCCTGCAATCAAATAGAGACGCTTCAAATTCCTAATTAACACCATTAAATCCATTTTAATTCATTTTTATTTCACACCCTCTCTTATTTTTACCCTATAAATACCACCGCATGCCCTAGCTCTCTTCTATTCTGAAAATTTCCTCAAATTCTCTATGTTCAAGAAGAGTTAAGGCTATTCAAGTGGAGTTAAACAAGCCAAAGGGAGTAACGACCAAATTCTGACGACCAGAGCATCTCTGACGAGACCAAGGCCCCATTTCTTTTCTTTAATCTCTTCCTAGCACTACACAATCAGTAAGTCCCTTCACCTCTCTCTCTTTTCACTTCTATTTAATTTTTAAGATATATCGACAAAAGTGGAGTTGGCTCCAATATATATTTTTCTTAACATTTGTACTCCACATTATAAGCAAAATAGGTCAAACTAATATCCTTACACAACTCGTAACTTTATTTACAATTATTTATCTTTTAGTAATAAAATTTTCCATATGAGATAATCATAAAACGAAGTTTTAATAAAATACTATGAATAATATAACTGTATTTTCAATAACTAGAGTATAAACATTTAGACCATTCACGGGGTAACGACCTACCTCACACGCACACTATGATTTCATAGCACGGTATTCTAAGTATATGGGTAATTCAAAGAAGAAGCTTTTCATTAAAATACCAATTTTTTTTCAAAACGGGTTTCTTTTAAATCAATATTTTAAATTCTTGGCAAATACGCCTCTACAACCCTCGTTAGGGGACCCGCTAATAGATGTGCGGATTATCGCACATTCTTGGGATAGTAGAGCGAGATGCAGAACCCCTCACGGAGTATTCGATCTCGAAAATAAATAAAAATACGGTTTTTAAGAAATACGATTTTTCTAAACAAAACTAAATTTTGAAAAATTATATATAAACTATGAATCTGTATTTTCAATAAAAAACATATTATGAAACTATATTTTTTAAAACGAACGATTAGGATTTTTAATAAAATACCAACAAGTTTCCAAAAGCAGTAGTTTTCATAAAATTACCATAAACTTTTAAAAACTAGGTTTTTATCACTAAAACACCCTAATAATTAAAATACATGTTAATGAAAACCCTAAATATTATAAATCACCCTCAAGATTATTTTTAAACAACATTAAAGTATTTTCATAAAACCCCATCGAGATATGCAAACAATATTTAAGGACTATAGATTGATATAGGTTTAAGCGGTATCATTTCTCTTGAGCACCAGGGAGCCGAAGAAAGTGAGTTCTTGCCTATTCAGGTTAGACAACTTAACGGAGTTATCAATGGCAATTGTCTTGGAAAAAAACACAAATCCTGTCGTCCATGTGCATCAGTTGTCGATTACTCTTGAACTTGATAAATTTCAAGAACTAAATCGTTTCATAAGATTCCGACTTCAACCTAAATCCAAACTCAAAGCAGAATCCAAAATCAAACAAGAACTTGAATACTTGATCATGAAGCTGAACCCTCGAATTCAAATATCAAACTCAAACTCGAATACTTTACTCGATTTAACCGAACCATGGTTATAACTTGACATGAACTTGACATGAATACCTGAACACACGATTACATCTTGAACATGAACCTGTACATTTTATATTCATGGTTTCGGCCAAGACCTGAAATCTTAATTTATACAATACAATACGTAGGGATAAAGAGATAGATTGGTATGGAACGTATATCGTGGCACGAGAGGTAACTTTAAAAGACACCAACATGGATTCACGTACCGTTGTCCCATGGGTTATGACGATACCTTGTACTATATGTTATCATAGTCTACGGGGTAAGATGGACTCCTCTCGTATATATAAATATTTTCTTTATCAAACTACAAATAACCACGTTTTATACTGGTAAATAAATATGCTTAGATACTCTCTTATGTAACCATGCGTGTTCGCTTTTACTTGGTTTTTCTTCACTTTATATACTATCTTCTTTAACTTTTTTGGGGACTTACCGAGCGCTAGTTTGCTGACGACATTCGTCTATGTTCTTTCTTTGGAATGCTCGTCAGGAGAACCAGATTCGGAGGAGATAGAGCCGAGCCCGGAAAATTTGGACCAGTTCGCTTCTCAGCCAGATTTTTAGCTCCTGCTTGTATTTACTTCTAGTATGCCATTATTTAGGCATTTTCTTTATTATTGTATCTTTTTATTACAAACAGTTGTATGTAAATTTGAATGTAAATATAGTTGCTGTTTTATTTTTTACTCTTGTTATTCTTGCACATTGTTATATTTTTTTAATTACGCTTAACGTATTTTCATAGTAAATACGTTGCGGGCTTGCCACGTCACTGTTTCCGTCTACTGGAAAGCGGGGCGTGATAGGATGAGATCACTTGCCTTAGACGAAACTTTATCTCGGAAACGTGGGGCGGCGACGACGACGACAAATCGGTGAGTAGAGGAGGGCGGCAATTTATGAAGCGGTGGTGGCTTGAACTCGGATTGGGCAGAGATTCGTCGTAGCCTTTGCTTGAAAACTTAGATTCTTGAGAGAGAAATTAGGGTTGTTTTTTAGGAGGAGAAGAAGAAAGTATTCAGATCTTTTATTATAAAGGAGATGAGGGTTTTAATGCGTTGTTATGAGACAAATAAATGGAGATTTTCAGTTGAGATTTTGAGGGAGGAGAAGAGGAGAACGTGGGGAATATGGAGAGTTTTCTTCTAACGGGTTTTGGGTTAGCGGTTACACGAAATAAAAAGATCTCGCAAGATCTCAGGAACACGATAATTTTAAGTTGTGCCGGCTCAAGATAATCATGAGCCATCTCAAGAAAACAGAGACGCATTTACAATTCTAGGGAACTTATGAGCCAACTCAAGATGGTTATGAGCTGTCTCATGGATCCAGGGAAGAAACAGTTATTCCAAAGGACTTGTGAGCCGTCTCAACAATTGATGAGCCGGCTTAAGATGACATTTGAGCTGATATGATACCTAAAATGCTACCAGACACGTCAATTGATATGTTACCTGAACATAAGATCAAAGAATACCTTCAATTGACCATTTTATTGGGATTTATGGATACTTGGGGGTTACAATGTGAAGGGATGTCAAGCGCGTCAAAACACAAACCCATCCAGAATGTGCCAGCTATTGAGTTCAATTATGTGCTCAAGCCGTAGCCATTTAGAGGCTGGGCCATGGATTTAATCGGTATGATCCATCCCCCATCCTCTAGGTGACATACGTTCATAATTATAGCCATAAATTATTTCATAAAATGGGTGGAAGCTAAACCTTTGAAAACTATGAATCAGAGGTCGGTCATCGAGTTCATAAAGCAAAATATAATCCATAGGTTCGGATTTCCAGAAAGCATAATAGCTGATAATGGGACCGTATTCACAGGCCAGGAGGTGTTGGAGTTTGCAGAGAACTACAAATTTCACTATTCGACGCCCTACTACGCCTAGGCCAATGGTCAGGTCAAATCTACTAATAGGCTGCTTAAAGAGAATATTCAAAAAATAATCGAAGATACGGGGAAACCACGCAAATGGCATGAGAATTTATCAGAGGTTCTTTGGGCCTACAAGACCTCCCGAAGGACAAGTACCGGGACGACCCCTTTTTCTCTAACCTATGGCTATGATGTGGTTCTGCCTATAGAGGTGCAGGTGGCCTCTTATAGACTTGGCCAGCAGCACAATTTATATTTTGACTTTGCTATGAACACAGAATTAGAAGTTTTGGATGAGTTGCGCTGTGTAGCCCTCGACAGACTTCAGGATCAGAAGACTAAAGTAGGGAATAGTTACAATAAAAGGATGAAGTTGAAGTCTTTCCAGATCAGAGATAAAGTTTAGAAAACTATACTACCGATTGGTCACAAAAATGAGTTCGGTAAGCGATCTCCTAAGTGGGAGGACCCTGTTTCCCCCAATAATAGAGCAAAGCTCTGTTCAAAATTTAAGAGGCAGCGCCTCACGTGATTTTCACGAGGGCGCCAGCGCTAGAGTTAAAAATTCTTATTGGCGCCGCACGTGCTCCTCACGTGAGCGCCAATGTGCAAAGCACGTAAGGGAATTAAAACCTTAATTAGCGCCCACGTGCACAGCACGCGAGTGCCGGCGCCTTGTAGAATTAAATTCTACTCTCTGATAAGCAGAGCCGTTGGATCAAAGATCCAACAGAGATGATAAATCATCAGGATGCAGAATTAAATTTTGTTTAGAGGAAATATTCCTCAAATCTTTCTAAAAAAGAAATATTGCCCTTTGTAAAACAGAGTACTGTTGGATTAAAAATCCAATGGTGATTAAAAAATCACCGATTTGCAGAATAAATTTTGTATGGATAAATATTTTCCTAATCTTGTTAAAAACAAGAAAATACTTTCTGTAAAACAGAAGTCCTTGAATCAAATATCCAACGGTGGATAAAATCCCTAAAATCAATTAGGATCTCTTAATGAGAGATTTCTTCAACTAATCAACAGACTTGCCTCTACTATATAAAGGACCTAAGACTTCAAGTCTAAAAAGGAGGAATCCTCCCATAAGCTTCAGAAAGAACAGAAAATTAAGTTCTCGAGAAAGAAGAACTCTCTTTCTGGAAAATTAGGTAAATAAAAATAAATGCGTGCTTAGCACTCAGTGACTGGCACTCAACGTCTACCGCTGCGCGTGCCTCTCACATGGATGCTACAAAATAAAGGAGTGCTTAACACTTAGTGAGCGGAGTCTAGCGCCCAGCGTCTCACGTGTCCCTCATGTGGACGCCACAGAATAAAAAGTGCTTGACACTCGCCAGGCAGCGCCTAGAGCCTCACGTGCTTCGCACGTGGGCGCTATAAAGAGTGCTCAACACTCCATAAAGAGACAAAAAAGAGTAAAGTGTTTAACACTTATTGGACAAATCCCCATGACTGAAAACCCCACATGGCTAGGTGTGAGCGTCAGAACTTACATAAGTGCTCAGCACTTTTTGCACAAAAAAGGAGACTGAGCCCAAACAAGTGCTTAACACTCCTTTTCAAATAAAGAGAAAACTGAGTGGACCAAGCCCAAGTTGGCTAGGTCCCTAATTCAGATCAACCGAATCCATGTGTTCACTACTTCCCCAACTGATCTTAGTCCTAAATACGACTATCGATCTTCCAACTAATGATATCCCAAAACGATATTCATCCAACATTCCCCTGAGGAAGTCTCAGTCTCAAAATACGACTAATGATTTCTGGGTTTACCACTGATTCCTTTTTTCCCCTTAAATACGGGAATTGGTTCAAGGGTATATCTCTCCACACCTCTGATATATGTCGTTGTAATTCCTCAATGTCTTCAGAGAGATGGCGGGTCCCGACAACCAACTGCTTTTTGGCGTACTTCTAAAATTGACGTGCACATCCCAAATCAAACCACATCCCAAATTGGATGCATCCAATATCATCGTTGCTCATCTCGTCACGTAACAAATACACGTGCACGCAAGAAGGACAATGGACCGAAACGTCCTTAAACTACAACGGACCGAAACGTCCTTAAACTATAACAGACCGAAATGTCCTTAAACTAAACGTTGCCTCCAAAATGGCGAAAACGGACCGTAACGTTCTTAAACTAAAGCCTCACCTAAAAAATGGTGATCTACGGACCGAAACGACCTTAAACTACAACGGACCGAAATGACATTAAACTAAATGTTGCCTCCAAAATGGCGACAATGGACCGTAACGTCCTTAAACTAAAACATCAGCTCAAAAATGGTAATCTACGGACCGAAACGTCCTCAAACTAAATGTTGTTTCCAAAATGGCGACAACAGACCGTAACGTCCTTAAACTAAAACCTCACCTCAAAAATGGTGATCTACAGACCGAAATGTCCTCAAACTACAACTTCGCCTCCAAAATGGCGATAAGGGACCGAAACGACTTTAAACTAAAACAACAGAGCCCAAATGCTCTTTTGTTGGATCTGAAACAAAAATGATCCTAAAACCATGTTAAGTAGATCTTAGTCTCAAATTGGACTAACATATCCTTAATAAAAAACCAACCGAGCCCCCAAATGCTCACATACGTTTAAGTCGATCTTAATCCCAAAATAGATTAATGGCCCTTAAATAAAAACCCCAAATCTAAGATATACGGATTTTGACTAATCCATGCTCTACGGGCAACAACATAAATTAGTCTCCGTATACAATCCACGGGCAACCTAAACAAACAAAAACACACACGACACGATGTGAACTTCCGGAGCAGGAGAAAGTGGTTATCGCGATGCGGTAATGTAATTAACTACAGGGGTTTGCGCATGCAGGGAAGAGCGTACCCACAATCAAAAACCCCTTGCAAATGAGGGGGAATCTGACGAAGTCTGCTACAACGGCTGCATCCGTCCAAACCTCCGATATACGGTGCTATAAATCAACTTGGCATCTTCGGAGAAGTGGACGGATCAATCCAAATAGCATCTGCCCCTAAATTCAGGCAAGACGATCCATCCTAGTTCGTCTCTGTTTTCGGCGGTAAATAGATTCTGGGACGCCCGGTGGACCCTTTCCTCTTTCCACTCCACACTTCGTGTGTCGTGTTTCACGAACAAAAATCGTGGTTTGCTATGGTTGCCCTTGGATTCGAGATACTAAGACTTGTGCACTAGAAAGAAGAAAAAACATCAAAGGCTTCAAGCTACACAAACTGCAACAACAACTCTCGCTCCGCCCCGACTGGAGGAATGACTTACGGGCCCAATGCGGCCTCTAATTTTTCAATACCGGTGGGGCAGGTAACTCAAGCCACCATGAGATTGTTCTTCGGGACCATGCTCCTGCCAGCAAGTTTCAGCGCCCCAGTGCCACCACAGGAAGCTCCCAAGAAGTTGGTCTTCGATCGACTTGCAACCACCATGGCCCCTCTCAACGGGTCGTCCAAGTCTGCCACTTCAGTCTTCAACAGGCTGAACCAAAGTTCAAGTAGGCCCGCAAAGAGGCTCGCAATACCTGAAAGGGCTATCCCAAAACGGATAGTCCTCCCAACTCCTCCGGCAGGTGAAGTCATCAAAAGTGCTTCCCCTACCAGAAATTCGGCCTTCGAAAGATTGGCTATTCCCCCTCAAAGGACGTCAGTCTTCAACAGGCTGGCACCAGCAACAGCCCCTCACCAAAGCAGTAGGCACGACAGAGCCGCTTCCACAACGGGGGTGGTACCGTCTGTAAGGCACGCTCGACGTCGCCACTGGCGCCGAGTGAGAAGAGCTGGAGGAAACTCCTCCTCTGGACTTACTCCACCAGCTCCAATGTTGGAAGTTGACGATGATATTCCAACTGGGAACAATTTTGAACCGCTTAGGAGGGTGCGAAAGAACTCCCCAACCGCGGTGTTGAAGAAATCTCCACTTCCTGCTGAAAACATGACGCAGGCAAAACCGGAGCAGCCCCCTCAGCGTCTGTCCTCCCAAATCCACAAAGTCTGGCGGAAAGTCCAAGATTCTGTGATCAACAAGAACTACTCTCGTCAACCGAAGAAAATGAAGGTTCGACAAGAAGAAAATCATCCCTCTAGCATACAGAGAGGGACTTCTTTCACACAGGCGTTTGCTACAATGGCTCCTTCAACTTCGACCTCCGACAAAAAGAGAAGGCCGGAGAATCTCCCACCACCGGCGGCAAATCCCAATGGTGATGGATCTAAACGCCCCAAGTCTGGGGGCATGATCATGCACACGGTTTACATGGCTTCCCGGAAATAGGAAAGCCGTACTTCCGTGGGTTATCAGCCACAAACTCGGTCGTTGATAAAAGCTCAGGAGCAGCAAAAAAAGCTCCAGGAGATGTCGACAAAAATGGCAGGGGTGATGATATAAAACCGATGGCGCTCCTGTTCCAATACATGGTTATAATGATGATCCAGCCAGAACCTCCAGCTGAAGACCCGCCGATAATTATCGAGGACGACAGAAGGGAAACATCAAACTTCCTTCCAGCTTTATCGACAGCCAGGGAGGAAATGATCTTCAAAGCTGCCCTTGATGATTACATAGCTCAAAAAATATGAGCTCATCACGCAAGTGATGCGGCTGGCCAAGTGGTTAGAACCGGGCGACAGTACCCAGGCTGGTACGATAAAATCAAATACCCACCAGGATATACGATCCCCAAATTCCATGTGTACAAAAGGACAGGCAACCCGCATCAGCACATCGCTCAGTTTAGAGCTTTGTGCGGAAATACAGGAGGCGGCGACAAATGGAATTGTTGTTCACGCAGCGGTTCGCCAGCGCAAGCGAGCGCAACCCGATCATGACAGTAATCAATGCCGGGGTGAAGCCAGGAGAGATCTGGGTTCAATACGCAATCCGATGGCGGAACCTCTGGTCAAAATGCGAACAACGCATCGAAGAAGCTCTTGCCGTGGGCATGTTCATAGGGACTCTCGATCCTCAAGCGACTGTGTCCCGGTTCATGACGTTCTTTAAGCTGACCACATTCCAGGCTCTGGTCGACAAGTTGGTCCAAATGGACTAGATAGACCACGGACCTTCAAAAACGGACCCTCGGAATGCCAAGGGTAAAGGGAAAGCGGCATTCGTTGCCAACACCCAACAACAACCGAGTGACCTAAAACCGGTTGCTCGCCAAATCAACATGCACCCGCGCCAATCCCTGGAAGATAAGCTAGGACGTGCTTACTCATTTCCCCATGACAAAACGAGGAGACTATTCGAACCGGCAGTGCGCAACAAACTCATCACACCACCGGATCCGAGACGTCCATTGCAGCCCGGTGACGTCAACATTCCCAACTACTGCTCCTATCATAGAATAGTGAGCCACCCAATTAAGGATTACCACGTCTTCAAAAACTGGGTCGAAGACCAGTACCAACAAGGGAAGTTTGTGTTATCCGAAAACTGGAGGGTGAACCCGCCACAGAGGCACACTCCTTAAAAGGCAGACACACCGGGGGCATCATGCTTGTTTGTGGAAGAAGCTCCTTGGAAAGTGGTCCTTTCAGCTAAAAATAAATGAATGCCGAAGGATCTTCAAGCATGTCCGGCGATCAGGTGGAAAAGCCCGCTGGAGCCCGAGATCATTGAGGGGATGCTGAAACCGCGCCCAACACCGAAAACTGGTAACAATGAGCAAGACCCCCAAGCCAAGCCTTCGAAGTCTTCGAAGAAAAAGAAGAAGACCAAGAAGCCTGTGCATGACGACAAGCGTACGGACCTGCAAAGGTACATCGACGTGCTGGAGGAGTACAACCAGAAGACGGGGACCCCGGTCACCCTCGAAGAGTTTCTCAACCATATCCTTGAGAACGGAGATAGTGACGATGATAAGGGTAATGAATCGTCAGAAGAACTCGAGGATTATGTAGCAAGTTGCCACATGGATTCTCATTCGTCGTTAAATAACAAAGAAACTCTCTCGGCATCGGAAAGCAATGCAGAGGAACTGGGGGCAGGATCGATGCCAAAATCCCCGGAGCTGCCAGAAGACCTAATTGACAGGCTACTAGACGAAGCCCTTCAAAAGAGCAAAACTGACCGAGAACGTGAAACCGTCATATACGAAAAGGCCAAGCGTCGACGTCAGGATGAAAAAGCCACGGTAAGGGTGAGTCAAAAAGTACTCCACCCAAGCCAAAGCACACCTGCTACAAACAAGAGCAGGATCAAAGCGGAGAAGCGGTTCGCTAAAGCCATGTTAATGGGAAGGAAGCCACCCCCTTTCATGGAAAACACTCCCGGGAGTGTTGGGTTACGGCAACGCCCCAGCCATAGTCCGTGACCAAATGCGGAACAAAAATTTATAAAATTTGGCGCTACCACAACACTTTACCCGGATCTACCTATAAGTCCTAGATAACAAAACATGCAAAAGAGTTAGAATGGTTATACCGAATAGATCCCTGTCCTTTGGTCTTCAACTATCATCCAAAGCTCCTAGGGGATTCCTTGATCAAGCTTGATCTCCGGTCTCCCTCCATCGAAGATGATCCACCCCACAGTCTATGCAATGAGCTCCAATCTCATATCCGAGACAACTAAGGCACCTAGATCGCTACTCTAGATACCGTAGATGAAGTTGTAACGTTTTAAAAATAAATAAATAAATAATTAGATAAATAAAATCCTTTAGGTGAATTTTCTGATAATCGGTAAAATAAACCATATTTTCCGTAAAATTTAACTATAATTATTTTTTAATATAGATTTAAATACGCCTATTTTAACTATATAATTACTAGTAAATGGTGTTTATTTAGTGACTTATAAATTATTAGTTTACTTAAATATTTTCCGTAATTAATTAATTTCAAATATTAACATAAGCTTTTAATTATACATTTAATTAGTGCAAAATATAAATTTGAATGGGTTAATTACATACTTAGGAACCATAACAAACTAAAACCCAATTTGTAACATAATTTTTAATCAAGGTATTCCAAGTTCTAGTGGTTTCTAGGGTCAGGGGAAAAAAAAATAAAATAAATTTAAACTAGGAAATCATGTAAATTGCAATTATGGAAACTTGAGGGGTGTTTTTAACATGAAAATTTTTATACAAACCCACACTCCTCACATGGCCGAGCCATGTGCAGCAACCCCATTCCCTCTCTCTTCAACATTTTCTTTTCCTAGCAACAAATATAAAAGAAAATTAAATAAATAAAGAAAATGGTGAAAAGACTTAAAAGATGCATCCTTTGAAGAACTTTCTACACCATTCTACATTATTTCCTCTCTCTCTTTTCCTCCTTAGGTTTTGGCCGGCCTCCCTCATGGCAGCCCCCCATTTCTCTACTTCTTTTTCCTTAAAAAAAAAATTCATCAAAATGCACGAAAAATCCACAAAAATCTACAATTTTCTTCACTAATTCAAATCTAAATCCTATTCTACCTCTTCCCAAACCCTAATTGGTTTAAAACATGGAGAAAAGAGGCAACTTTGGAGGCTAAGTGCAAGGGGTTCAAAGCTTGGGAGGTATAATTCTAATCTAAATGTTTAATTTGTAGTTTAAAGGTGCTAAACTAGAATTTTAAAGTGTAAATGTGGTTATAAATTGTTGTCTAGGAAATTCTAGAAAGGGTTTCTAAAATCAAGTTAGGGTTTTTACAATGTGTTCATGATTATATGGTGTAATTAAATAAGTTAAGACATAGAAAACTTAAATTAGTTGCTAATTTGTAAATTGTTATATTTAAATTGTTGTAATTAGTTTTTTTTGGCTAACTAGGTTTTCATAAAATATATATATTGGTGAGACAAAATTCTAATTAGGGTTTTTATCATTAGATTATGGTGTTAATGAGGAGATTAATATGTTAATTGAATGTGAAACATAATCTAGTTACAAATTGCTAGCTTTTACTTTAAAATTGTCATAAAAATGCTATTTTGTAAACTGGGTTTTTGAAATTTAGTTAAAATGTGGGATTAAAAATCTAGTTAGGGCTTTAGCACATCATTAAGCTTTCCTTGAGTGGTTTAACAATTTTAAATATGCAAAATCAAGTTTAGTTGTGGAATTGTGAATTTGTGCTTAAAAGGTGTTGAAATTGGATAAAATTGCAAACTAGAATTTTCAATTTAATACAAATTAGTGTGATAAAATATAGTAATGATTTGTATGACTTAGTTATGATATTTAGTGAATATTATGGCCATTAGTTTCGTTTAAACATCAAGTTTTGAAGTGAAAAAGTTAATTGACGCTTTCTAAGTTTTCGGAAATAAACCGATTTAAATTATTTCGAGTTTTCGATAAGTTGCAATCTATTGTATACTATAACTAGTAAGTTTTGGAACTATGATTTATATGTTTAGGTTTTTCTCGAACAATCGGCGTTTGCACGCCGATGTCGAGGGCTATTTGGTTATTTTGCATGAGCAGGTCATAGGTTTTAACCTATGCGCGTTTCGTGCGTCGTTTTGGTTTTATCCGCGATTCGGTTTACGATGTACATATATGTTTGCGTATAGGTACCCCTCACGTGGACTTCAGATGATGAAGAAGAGGATGGCGGCATCGACTTCGGCAGACAAGGACCAGGTGAGTAGATGTATATCTACGGAGGAAGTCGGGTGGATGGAGTTTATCACCCCCGCAAACGTAGAATATGGATATTACTTACTGTTATTAGGAAGTCGGACGTGACTTTAGATTCTTGGTGAGTAGGGTCCTATTAAAGACTTTAGATTGGACTAGACTGATTTAGAAAGATTTAACCAGAGGATGAATGCCTTGAAGGGAATTCGTAAGTTTCAGGTAGACACACACACACGCACACACATACATTTGACTTGGTGTATAGGGGTGTGTGTGTGTGTGTGTGTGTGTGTATGAATGTGTGTAGGTTTCTATGTGTGTGTGTGTGTATATATATATACATATATAACATATACACGTGATCTGGGGAGGAGTCAGTATGATTGGGCGTGATGTGTATATATATATATACATATATAACATATACACGTGATCTGGGGAGGAGTCAGTATGATTGGGCGTGATGCCGTGAGTTAAAGATATACGATCGAGTATGATATGAGATGTACTATGATATTAGCGGATCATTGGGAAATGAGAAAATGGATATTTATACATAAATGATAATAGGTGATGATGACATTGAGATGTACGAGACTCTAAAGTAGAACCCGGATTGTAATATGCGACTTAATCATGATATGATATATGTGACATGATATTTCTGAGGACCAATTGACGATGTATATTTACACAGAAAATGATATATGTTTGATGATATTGGGATGCATACGATTATAGCACAGTACCCTTGATCATGAAATTATTTGATGATGATATTATACGAATGATGATGTACATAGGTGATAGTTGACCCGTACCCCGATTTTGGGATGCCGTACGATGGATTTTACCGTACGAGGCATAGATGTGATGATTGATCTGCACTCTTGATTCGAGAAAGTCGTACTATGTACGTGACGCTATTGAGGCTGGATCGCCGAATATTAGAGATATCGACTCAGACTTTAGGTGGATTCTTATTTTCCTATCGACTAGCTTCCTTAGATTAGTTCCTTAGTGGGTTAGATAGATACTAGTTTAGGCTCGAGTAATATAGTTGTAGTTAGATATGTACTTTCTAAATGAGCGGTTAATACACATTCACCTTTATATTCAGATGATAATCATCGCATCGCATGTTCATATATATGTTTCTTTATGCCAATATGAAACTTTGCCTGTTAGGATACCAGCACCATTACCGATGATGCGCATGTTCCACGTACACTTATTTGCCGGCTCACACACATCATCATCGGTAATTACCATGTCACGTACATTTTAGAACATATTATCTTTTATTGATAGAATCAGCTAAAGGCTAGATCAATATGATATCGTGTGATTACTCGCATGTGCTAGTTTAGACATTGCATTATTACATAGACACTTCATGCATTCACATTTTCATGTTATCATGCAGTATTGTGGGGCTTATGCCGATACTCATTATTACACACTCATGATTTTGGGATTTTGGATTTCTATGAGATTTCTGGATTTTGGGGAAAACCGCAAGAATATATATATAAATTTCTCTCTCTCCCTCCCTCCCTCTCTTTTTAAAATACAAGTTGCGGTTTTCTCGTGATGTACGTGTCGTCCACCCTGAGATTTCATGTTTTCTTTTGGATTTCGAGACCCGATTCGAGGAGTGGATGAACCGTCTCGGGTACATGGTGGGCCTGGTATGGTACCCCGGGGCAAGAAGATCGAGTTGTAGACGATGAGCCTGGCAGGGGAAGACTACCTACCAGTGATGTTTGGCGCGGCGGATATCCGGAGGATACCAACCGTTGTCGTGAGATTTGATGATATGGGTCGATCCGGACCGACGGAGCCCGAGTGAATGAGACTATGAGATATTGAGACTATGAGCTATTGAGATTTTGAGTTTTACATGTTTTGTGTCGATACTTGACACGGATTTCCATGGATTTAATGGCTGTTTCAGATTACAATAAAAAATTTACTATGATAAAGTTAAAGATTTCTTATACATATATACCCAGATTTTATGGTTGATTGTTTTACATTCATGGTGCATGCATACTCATACACCTGACATGTTACTACTTGAGGCACTGAGACGAGCACTGAGCATTTGCACTTACGCATAGTTTATTACCTTGCTACTACTAGATGGCTAGTGATATATTAAGTATATTATTATGACCTAGGACAGCGTCGTGCATGCGATTTCTACTCGCAGATGTCTTCTACTCACGAGTTGGCAACTCACCCCCGTTGTGCCAAATTTTTCTTACAGGTTTCGATGTACAGGTTTCCTTGGCAGCTTGCTGGCACATCATCTCATTCAAAGTGATTTGCTCGGTAGGTTGGTTTACTTGTATCAGGACCGCCGTTGTACTTTTATTATTTCATTTGTATCTAGTAAGCTCCATCAACCAGACTTGTATTCTTAATAGTTTAGAAGACCAGTTGTTTTATTTCGACCTTAGAGTCGCGCTTGTATTATTATGGTATCTGGTGGATTTGGTTTCTTTTGAGTTTTAAGCCTTGCCCTTCGGCGTGGTATATTTTATTACATTGTGTGGTTGTTTCCGCCTTTTGGCGTAGAGCTAGCTCCCGTTTGGGGATGCCTTTATTATTGTTTTTGTATATATTCTTATTTGTACCCGTTTGGGGCCAGTTTTTACAAATGAGACTCTGCCGAAATTTTTGAGAAAATTTGATGTTGCTTTTAAACATGTTTTCCTTTACTTCTTCTTTTAAATGGTTTAGATTTCTGGACTTCGGCTTACTTAGATTACGTTGTACTTCTAGACGCTTCGTAATTTAAGTGCCGGTCACGTTCCGTACCTTCGGGTCGTGACAAAGTGAACTCCGAAGTTAAGCGTGCTTGAGCCAGAGAAATTCTGGGATGGGTGACCTATTGGGAAGTAGCCCCGGGTTCATTCAAAGGGACAAAACCGTGCGGCTTCAGCCAGAGCGGACAATACCATCGGTGTTTGGGGGTGGGTCATGACAGAAATAGAGAGTGATGAAGAATTAATTTATCTCAAGACACCCAAAGATTCTCAACCTATGAGAAGGTTTGGGTGGAGCTAGAAGAAGAAGAAGATGCCATGAGAATGAGGTGTTGATAGCAACTCAAGAGAGATAAAAAGAAATGAATAATGGCTTGTGTTTTTGTTTGTTGTGGGAGTGTGATAAGAAATAATGGAGCCATCACATAAATGTCTAATTGTCACGCCTCCGGCGTGCCGTATTTTAATTTCTAAAGTTAACCGCAATCAAGATGGCGTCGCGTGTAGCTAGCCGCGATGAGCACGGGTCGTCTGCAGGGAGACGGTGCGTTTAACATTCTTGTTATCACGAGTTAATGTGAGGGTCGGAAAGGTTTGATTCTAACCTATGTGTGTATATGCAAAAGTATAAGTTCGTTAGGACTAGATAAGTTAGTGTAGGTTAAGGAAGTCCGTACTCAATCTTTTGAGCCGAGCTTGACCATTGAAGGTAGAGCAATCGGCAACAATGTGGATTAGAATGCTTAAGCACGATATTTGTGAAATCCGGCTTATTGACCCTTGTTCGTCCGTTCTTGTCTCTTGCCTTTTGCCTCCGGCCAAACCAAACGCAACCGGTCACAGTTAGGGGTCACCAATATCTTGGTAGGGTAGGATTCCTAACGGAGTGCTTGCGTAAGGTTTGGGTGGAGTTCAATTGGAAAATATCGGGCAAAGAAAATGAGCAAAAGAAACCTTAACTTACACTACCATTCTTTTCCTAACACCACCGTCTTCATAAACCATCAAAACAACAACAAGAAAGTGCAAAATGATATGACATAAAAGGAAAAGCATAACATGTAAGTAAATGGCAAGAATTTAAATTGCAAGAAAGTAAAGCAAGAGAAATAAAATACTAAGAACCCAGGAACACAAATGAATGATTTATTATGTCCAAGTGATGATACAAACTTTGAGTTCAATAACCAAAACTTAAACTTGCAAGCTCAATGAAGATGTTGCAAGATCAAGAGAAGGCAAAGAGCTCAAGGTGAACAAGCAATGTACAAGAACAAAAAAGGAAAAAGAAAACAAAAGTGTATCCAAGTATGAACTATATGAGAGCTCTTTCTCTTGCTCACCGATCTGGCTTTTATAGGCCCAAAATAAGATTAAACAAACAATACAAATAAGTTGATGTGACAGTAAGGGAAAGCCAGCAGAAAAATGGGGCTAATTGGGCAACATAAAACCGGTGGGGCCGAGTTTCTTGAGCATGTCGCCGGGCAGTCCGAGCAATTTGGCTCGTGTTTGTTGTGTGATGTTGTGTTCTCTCGACAATCCCACTGGTATTGTTTGATTTCTTTGTAGAAGCCTAAGTTGTACTCAGTAGTTTGGAGGGAAACTTGATGCTTTAAATCACATCACAACTTTTTAGCATTTAACACACCTCACCTCACTTGTGCCCCTTGCATCATGGCAGTCCCACCTATGTCCAAGCCATCAAAGAGCTAGTGCACACTTGCTATGTGTTGGACCAAAATTGTGTACACTTTATTGGTTGCAAAAGAACTCTTTGAATATCGATCGGTTTGCAGTTCCAGTTGCAGTGTCGGCTCACAAATGTTATAACCGTGAATTTGAGTGTGTTTCCAGTATTGTGTCATGGATACCTGTAATCTGTATTTACTGAGCAGACACTGGTTAATAGTACCGATATATAAAAAAATAGATAATGAATGAGTGGTATTGAAATACAGTTTTCTGTGATAAACAATGTCCATGTCTTCAAAATATCTTAGTCAACAAAAAATATCTCAAGTCAACATAATCTCACAACAAACAAAAACCCTAATCAAGCTAGAATAGTAACCATGGGTCACTAATTAGCCATGCCACAAAAATGCAATAAACACCTCATCCTACACCTTAATAACCTTTTAATCCAAAAAGGTCTAAACCATGATGAGGTGTAATGTTCTAAACGTAATCTTGTAATAAATTACAAGAATACCCCTCAACAGTATATACATACCCGCATCCGTATTCCGAAGAATACGAATACAAAGAGACGAAAATAATCCAACAAATATAAAACTAGGATCCGGTTTAAACCAAAGCCCACTAGTATTATCCGTCCGAACATCATCCGTGCACAAGTACACGTATGTGATCGAACCTTGCCGTAAAACCATACGGCCTCTACATCGTTTCGCCCGAAGCAGGGAAACCTTCTGTGTGGGACTCTAAAGACTCGTCAATACGCTGGCAGTGGGTTCAACCACAAGCATGTCAGCGGCACTAGCTGTACATAACGGCTACCCAGGTATTGAGCGAAAGGGAGGCCGACGAGCAAACTCATCATGAAACCCCTACTTAGCCTGACAGTGACAATATCCGTACAGTCCGGTCCGTTCGTAAATGAATTTCGCATATCGAGTCTAGGGGGTGGATAAAGTCAGACCCCTAATAACACGACATTTAGTGTTGGTATGAAACATATCACCACCTAAGAAACTACCGATCCTAGATCCATAATTCTCGACTACCTTGGCCAAGGATATCTGGTGATGGCTACTCATGCATAACCGCGACATCAACCCCCAATACCGGGAGAGATGAATCCCCCGACGATCCGCTCACTGCTTCCATGTGGCTCAGGACCGTACCCAACTAAAAACTGTTTGCACGACTCCTTTGAGTCGTGGTAGGGTAGTAATCAAAGAACAGTGGGAACTCACACGAGACAAATGACGATCTCAGGTCGACAGACTAACCTGTACACATGTCACCAGGGAACTGCTATCTGACAATAGGTATAATACCAACTAGTATGTTCCCGGCGAGTCCGTCCGGTGTACTCATAACCCAATGAGCACCTGTATACATCTTAGGTGAACAAACTAACACCAATGGCTTGTGAGACCGGCCACCGCCCCTCATCGGGGTCTCGATCAGTATACACTAGTCTACTCTGAAGTATCGATGCCCTATCTCGAAACTCCCACGACTAGGGACATTTAAGGATGTGCCTATAGACTACTCAGCTCCCAGGTATATGATCGCCATTATACTGCTGGCAGTCAAGCAAGAATCCTGTAGGATCTATCAACATGTAATAGTGATCTGTAATTCCATCTAATGCTGTACATGATGATAAAGACAAACCAGATAGCATACTATCATCTCGAGTAAGACCGTTCTACCGGTATAGGTCCTCCCTCAATCATCATAATCACCTGCCTGCGAATATGATAATTGCCTTGAGGGCACTATAGCCAACAATCTCCCACTTGCATTTAAAGCTAATTATTGCGATGTCGCATACTCACAGCCCGTGTGATACCGAACACCCAACTCCTCCACTAATCAGTTTCATAATGCTCGTTTGCGAAATTACTGTGTTCGAGAAATAGCCTCAGTGAATGGATCCGCTCCAATGTTTCTTTCCGTATCTCTCTATATCTCAACTTCGCGGAGAATAACCTTCTCCCGAAATGAGCAATACCTGTCTTAGAATTTTTCTGGATATCTGATGGGACCCAGTTCACAAATGAACTCCAAATCCAGCAAACTTCTTAGATTGTATCGTCCACTGAATTTAATCAGTATCATGCGCCATGCCTTCCTCAGTATCCGCTTAGACCACCTTTCCAACATACTGTCCCTCAAAAGAGGGAAAACTAAAACTCTGACAGTCACACTGTCATCCAGGTTACCTTGGAAGCCTGGAATGATAGTCATCTCCCGAAGGAGGCTGCTGTTACCATATCCCATGAACATCCACTTATGTTCATAAACTGCTTCCCAACGTTTCTCCAGGATTGGATCAATATAAATTTATTGTAGCTAGTGCAAAAACAACATTTGGTGTGGTACTTGACATCTCATGATTGACTCAATTGCCCAAGCAAGTGATATGACAATCATGCATATCCCTCTCCCCTTTAGTCTGTAAAACACCTTTAGAGAGGGTGACTCCATCACCTGCAGGTACACCACCATTTCAGGAGTCGTCCATTCTAAAACACCTTTAGAATAGTGTCAAAGTACCCAGATTGGGAAACTACCCAGATCTAGATCTAAAACCATAAATCTAGTTACCAGAATGCCTGATATATTATCCATATCCAATATGGAGAACCCACTGTGTGACAACCACAGTATAACCGATCGTAGTATAGGAATTTCACTTCCTATAAAGTGCATGTCATCCAAATACCAGGACAGCACACCCTACTCCCTTCTTAACAGATCCATCCCCCATTCTGATGAAGTCAAAGCCTATGACTGTCACATCAAAAATAGATGATCTTTCTCCGCTGTACTTGCTTTAGTCTATAAATAGACACAAGCTACTTGTCCACCATGCTTCCGCTGCTCCCACTGACAATAACAACCCTATGACAGAGTCATATACACATGCACTTCTAAAGCTAGTTTAGAACGACGCTATACTCATCCTCCTGCCAGGTCTCATAGTCCAGAACAGCAGTAATGGCAAGTCTGGGTAAACAAGAACCTCCCTGCCACCGTTTCTGAGGACACTGAAGTACCTCTCGGGCGCCTGAGGTTACCCACCATATCTGCGGAGTGGCTAATGGAATATTAAAAACCAATTGAATCTTTAGGTTCTATTAAATCTTCAGTAATCGTTTGTGGTTCTAGAACCACTTCCAATTCTACCATACTTTCACTACTGTTTTCTGAAAAAAGACCATTTGGCTAAAACTGTGGCGAGTCAAGAACAATATCACTATTGATCTTCCATATGGTAGAAAGTTATCCTTCGACATAGCCCGGGATAACCCACAAACAACCATTACTGAAACATACCTTGAGTTTATCCAGAGTTTGGTTTCAAGCATAAGCCGGACAACTCCATATACCTTAACATCGTTAAGATATGAACCATTCTATATACAATATAGAAACATAGGCACTAATTTAATTAGAACCAGATTCAAATCATGCAGCTGTCTCCAGTGCATATCTACTAAATGGAGAGAGGCCGATCAACATTACTCAACTAGGAGTGCATCCAGATATGAGTAACCTGAAAGAGAAGCAAGTTCTCAAAACCATTACTATCAACGGAATACCAAACACAAGTATCTAAATTTTCGATCACCTTGAAGAATCTCGATACTTGCAACACATGGTTTACTTGCAACACATGGTTCTCTACTTTATTCTTGTACCTATAACTTCTCAAAACTTGGACCTTGTATTTCTACGAAATACTTGTCTAAAACTGGAGAAGCCAAAAGTAAACAGAACATAGCACGAGCACCAACCCCTCTGTCCTAATGGACACTGGACAACATACAATACTTTTTATAAGTCTCCTGAGTTCAATAACTCAAACCCTGTGCGTCGTAGGTTGAAAACTGTACTATGGTTAAAAAGAATTACATCGTTGTTAAATGCTCCTTACCTAACCATCAACTGATATAGGTAAATGTCATAAACATAATTTCAAAAAGTTATATCTCACTTTATAAAATAAACGTACAGATATATCAGTTTGAAACTGGTGCATAACTACGGATATTCAAAACCAAATATTTGCCGTCCGGCAACAACCCAGGTGATTTTCTCAAATATCACCAATTACAACGAATTCTAATATAATGAGAATATAATCACCTAATTCTCAATATCTTACTCCCACTCGTCATCTGTAATACCATATAGATGTGATAATCAAATCTGGTAAATACATACCCTAGAGTAAGAATCTAATTGGGAAATCAGTTTTCAATTAACAATTCACGGTGAAACTGAAACATGAAAATGTTTCGAAGGGGTATCCGGATATTACTAGTAATGCCTCTTCCACTATCCAGATTCATGACTGTAACCGTATATTTCATTGTCATCTCTCCAATCCTTTTATTTGTCTTTACTTATTACCTTCTGTACACCGTACTTAGGCTAATGGTTTTCTTCCTTCCCTACCTTTTGGCACCATCCTAAGGTTTGGAAGAAGACTATCCAATAAGCGTAATAGGTGTGTATCCTCCTAATCCTAAGAGCCCTCGCAATCTGAGTGAAGGTAAAAGGAAAAAGACAACTGAATAATTCTTATTCTATTTCTCCTGAATCAGAAACCATCCTCGAACTGGAACAAATTCCTTCGAGTTCGTATGTGACTATACGATGGCGTATCCAATAAATGTGGATCTTCGTAGTGATACAAAATGTTCCGGAGAAATGCAAAGGTGAAGTATAAGTGGCGATAATATACGCGGTTTCATCGTGAATGATAGCAGTCGCATTTTACTTTGCCCTCTTTCTAATCCCTTTATTTGTCTTTACTTATTTCCTTCTGTACACCATACTTAGGCTAATTGGTTTTCTTCCTTCCCCATCCTTCGGCACCAGCCTAAGATTTGGAAGAAGACTGTTCAATAAGCGCAATAGGTGTACTCTCTCCTAATCCTAGGAGCCCTCACAACCTGAAAGAAGGTAAAATGAAAAGACAACTGAATAGTCCTATTCAATTTCTCCAGAACCGGAAACTATTCTCGAATCTGAAACAAGTTTCTTTGAGTTCTAATTGGTTTTCTTCCTTCCCCATCCTTCGGCACCAGCCTAAGATTTGGAAGAAGACTGTTCAATAAGCGCAATAGGTGTACTCTCTCCTAATCCTAGGAGCCCTCACAACCTGAAAGAAGGTAAAATGAAAAGACAACTGAATAGTCCTATTCAATTTCTCCAGAACCGGAAACTATTCTCGAATCTGAAACAAGTTTCTTTGAGTTCGTGTGTTACTATACAATGGTCATATCCAAGAACTGTGGATCTTCGTAGTGATACGGAATGTTCTGGAGAAAAGCAAAGGGTAAAAGTAGGAGTGACAATGAAGTATGCAACTCTGACAATCCAAAAACCAGTGTGTTTTAAGAAGGTTCGATTAACTTGGTTCATGAGTTTTAGTCTAGGGTCGGACCATGGTCGCTGCCAAAGAGAGAGAAAAGAAACACTCAGCGTGCACTCTAACCTAGATCGGAATGGTTAATCATTTTATCTAATCCGGATGGCTCCCAGTGTTTCCTCGAATCCTCCCCCAAACCCAAAGGAGAATTGGTCGGGATGATCTAAAATCACCTGAGGAGTAAACCAACTTATAAGTGGGAATCAGGATCTAACTATCATCGCATGATAACTTGATGGGATCCACTCAAGTTATCACACTCCAGAAGGTATGCTCATGCCTGGCAAGTTTCAGTTTCTTTAGAAACTCCCGATGTGATTTTTACCCCATGCTCTTATGACTTTGACTAAGGCCAACAAATCATAAGTCACATGTCAAGTTCTATCCATCATTGTCCAGGTTAATTTGAACCCACCCGCACTCACCTTTGACTAAGGCCAACAAGGCTGTATGACTGTCCCAAACCAACGCATCTACCTATGCAACAGAAAAATAACAAATAGCTACCATACACTATGTCTTGACTAAGGCCAACAAATATAGCATGAATACTAAGTGCTACCCGTCTGAAATGACGGAGGGCTACGAATGGTTTTTGGCGAAAAACCTTTAACGTAATGAACTTGATATCGTTGAAAGAATCAGATAGCTTTACAAATATATAGTGGCGGAAACTTTTGCTAAAGAGGTCACTCTCGGTGAAGGGATCTCGGCTCTTTCCTCGTCAAATGAGGTGCATGTTATTCCAAATTGAATATCACGATGCAAAGCAAAAAGTAATCGACTATAGTGAAGTTATTATCCTGACGCAAACTTCTGCCCAAGAGGTCACTCCCGGTGAAGGGATCTCGGCTCTTGTCTTGTCGAATGAGGTGCTAGATATTCATAACCGAATATTACTGTGCAAAATAAAAGAAAACGTCCTTGTAATAACAGCTTTTGAAAATTTGTTCCAACAACATCAAATAGGTTTGTTTTCCCTGCATTGATCAGAATCAACGCAGTCCCATTAGTTAATATATCATACCATAAAAGAACGAAAATATGATATACGTATATGCCATCCGCATTCGCCACTCGGCCCCGTCATTACTTAACTAACGACAGAGCGGGGGCTGGCCTGGCGTGGGTGCAAAACATATACATCTACTAGTGTATATATAACAATATATAATAATCGTTCCAGGCATGATAAATGCAACATCACAGATAAGCGATAAGCATCACAGAGTGGTGGATAATCCTGGAGCCCCAGGTTTCACTTGAGCCGCAAGCGAAACCTGACATTCCCCAGGTCGTGTGGATAGCCTGTGAAATGAAGACCTAGACCCCTGCGAGTGCGGCAAGTTACCCGCCAAAACTAGAAATGAGGCAACCCCCTTCATCAAAATGAATAGGCCACCCAGCACTTCACGGAATCCGGTAACTTGAGCACCCCTCCTTGGATCATCCTATACCCCCTACGAGTGCGGCAAATAGCCCGCCAATTCTAGAGTGAGGCCCCCTCCATCTCAAAGCCATGAGATCTAGGCCCGTTGCCCTCTAGAACCCGGCTATTCGTGCACTCCACCGCGGGGTAATCCTAGTACAGAAAAGAAAATAAGTACAAGGGTGACATCGACCTCAACTCGGTCGTGCCCCAAACAAATAATATACAAACTAGCAGTGACGACAGTCCACATGTCAGACGTTAGCCCCGAAATATCAAATGTATAAATAAATCCAAACTGTACTACCATTGCACCCAAGCTATCCACCATGACGATCCCGCCACAACAATAGCACAACACAAAATATCAACGTGAATGTCACGTTCTCAAACCCATCTAAAAGAGCAAATAGCAGTTAGACGAGTTGTACCGCTCTAATGACATTCACGGTCGCAGATAGTAATATATGTACTGAAAACTACAACATTATAATTCCGCAAGCAATTAGCAAACTAAACCAATTTCCAAAACCATGAAAAAAAACAGTGAGCTAAAGTTCTAAAAACCGACCGTTTAAAGCCAATTCGGAAGTCCGAATCAAAACAAAATGCACCCGGGGAGTTAGAGCATGAAATTAACTTCAAGTCGGGGGGCTTAAAAGGGGTACCCCACCGCTGAGGCCACCACGAGGTGTCCAAGGGGTGAGGCAGACCCGAAACTGCCCAGGATGGGGCAGTTTCGGGTCCCCACCGCCAAGACCACCTTGTGGTGGTCTTGGGGAGTGAGCCCAGCTATTTGGTCCCCCTCGGGGCTTCCCCGGGGTGCCCATGCACCACCCCGCGGATTCTCAGTTCAAACTGTGAGCCCGCGGGGTATGCAAACATCTCAAACTTTCAGTTTTCAGAACTGTTTTTGTCGGCAGTTTTTGCACGACAAAAACAGTGGATTTCTAATGTCGCAAAGAGTTAACTAAGTCTTATGGAGTGGCTCTGATACCATGTTGGGTTACGGCAGCGCCCCGGCCATCAATCCGTGACCAAATGCGGAACAAAAATTTATAAAACTTGGCGCTACCACAACCAATTACCCGGATCTACCCATAAGCTAACAAAACATGCAAATGAGTTAGAATGGTTATACCGAATAGATCCATTTCCTTCGGTCTTTAACCATCATCCCAAGATCCTAGGGGCTTCCTTGATCAAGCTTGATCTCCAGTCTCCCTCCATCGAAGATGATCCACCTGAGAGTCTATGCAACGAGCTCCAACCTCATATTCGAGGCAACTAGGGCACCTAGATCGCTACTCTAGATACCATAGATGAAGTAAAGAGTGATGAAGGATTAATTTGTTTCAAGACACCCAAGGATTCTCAAATCATTAGAGGGTTTGGGTGGAGCTAGAGGAAGAAGAAGATGCCATGAGAATGAGGTGTTGAAAGCAACTCAAGAGAGAGAAAAAGAAATAAATAATGGCTTGTATTTTTGTTTGTTGTGGGAGTGTGATAAGAAATAATGGAGCCATCACATAAATGTCCATGTCTCCAAAATATCTTAGTCAACAAAAAATATCTCAAATCAACATAATCTCACAACAAACAAAAACCCTAAGCATGTTAGAATAGTAACCATGGGTCACTAATTAGCCATGCCACAAAAATGCAATAAACACCTCATCCTACACCTCAATAACCTTTTAATCCAAAAAGGTCTAAACCATGATGACGTGTAATCTTCTAAACGTAATCTTCTAATAAATTACGAGAATACCCCTCAACTGTATATACATACACGCATCCGTATTCCAAAGAATACGAATACAAAGAGACGAAAATAATCCAACAAATATAATACTAGGATCCGGTTTAAACCAAAGCACACTAGTATTATCCGTCCGAACATCATCCGTGCATAAGCACACGTATGTGATCGAACCTTGCCGTAAAACCATACGACCTCTAAATCCTTTCGCCTGAAGCAGGGAAATTCTCCGTGTGGGACTCTAAAGACTCGTCAATACGCTGGCGGTGGGTTCAACCACAAGCACAACGGCGACACTAGCTGTACGTAACGGCTACCCAGGTATTGAGCGAAAGGGAGGCCGATGAGCAAACTCATCCTGAAACCCCTACCGAGCCTGACAGTGACAATATCCGTACAGTCCGGTCCGTTCGTCTATGAATTTCGCATATCGAGTCTAGGGGGTGGATAAAGTCAGACCCCTAATAACACGACATTTAGTGTCGGTATGAAACCTATCACCACCTGAGAAACTACCGATTCTAGATCAGTAATTCTCGATTACCTTGGCCAAGGATTTCTGGTGATGGCCACCCGTGCACAACCGCGACATCAACCCCCAATACCGGGAGAGACGAATCCCCCGACGATTCGCTCACTGCCTCCATGTGGCTCGGGACTGTACCCAACTAAAACCTGTTTGCACGACTCCTTTGAGCCGTGGTAGGGTAGTAATCAAAGCACAGTGGGAACTCACACGAGACAAATGACGATCTCAGGTCGATAGACTAACCTGTACACATGTCACCAGGGAACTGCTATTTGACAATAGGTATAATACCAACTAGTATGTTACCGGCGAGTCCGTCCGGTGTACTCATAACCCAATGAGCACCTGTATACATCTTAGGTGAACAAACTAACACCAATGGCTTGTGAGACCGGCCACCGCCCCTCGTCGGAGTCTCGATCAGTATACACTAGTCTACTCTTGAGTATCGATGCCCAGTCTCGAAACTCCCACGACTAGGGACATTTAAGGATGTGCCTATAGACTACCCAGCTCCCACGTATATGATCGCCATCATACTGCTAGCAGTCAAGCAAGAATCCTATGGGCTCTATCAACATGTAATAGTGATCTGTAATGCTATCTAATGTTGTACATGATAATAAAGACAAACCAGATAGCATACTATCATCTCGAGTAAGACCGTTCTACCGGTATAGGTCCTCCCTCAATTATCATAATCACCTGCCTGCGAATATGATAATTGCCTTGAGGGCACTATAGCCAA
The DNA here is from genome assembly GCA_030015575.1 of Agapanthus africanus. Lineage (NCBI taxonomy): Eukaryota > Viridiplantae > Streptophyta > Magnoliopsida > Asparagales > Amaryllidaceae > Agapanthus > Agapanthus africanus. The sequence goes on along the minus strand of JASDDO010000004.1, from coordinate 31,027,750 downwards.
CAATATCCCACTTGCACTTAAAACTAATTATTGCGATGTCGCATACTCACAGCCCGTGTGATACCAAACACCCAACTCCTCTACTAATCAGTTTCATAAAGCTCGTTTGTGAAACAATTGCGTTCGAGAAAAAAACGGTACGACCACAAGCAAAATGGGCACGGATGAAAACCCGACAAGGCGCTGTGAGTAAAAACAGCTGGGCTACCGGCGAGCTTGTGAAAACGTGAAAGGGCGCAATCTCGTTGTTAAAAAAACGGTACGTCCACAAGCGAAATGGGCACGGTTGAAAACCCGAAAGGGCGCCGTGAGTAAAACAGCAAGGCTACCGGCGAGCTTGTGAAAACCTGAAAGGGTGCAATCTCGTAAAATTTTCACTTACAAGATCCCCTCGACTCGTAAGGAGAGCTCTCCCTATGAGACCCTCACGGCTCATAGGATTCAAAGTCTTAAGTTACAGAGATCCAAACCTGTCCTTAAGCCGTCGTATTCCCCAAGTTGCCCTACAGGCTGTCCGATATTGGCCCTTGAATACAATCCATGGGCACAAATAAACGATCCCCCCACCAAGTTCCACCAATCACGAGGAATGTCCTCATATGGTGAATGTCACTTGTAAGTCCTCTCGACTTATAAGGAGAAAATACTCTTATGAGATGCTTACGACTTATAAGAGAAAACACCACTTAGAAGTCCTCACGGCTTCTAAGGAGAACATATACCTACGAGATCCTCACGACTCTTAGGGAGAAATACCTTTATGAGACCCTTATAGCTCGTAAAGTCAAAAAGCCTTAGTCGACAGGATCCTAACCCTGTTTGCTAAGCCACCTTTGTTCAAATTAGCAAAGGCAAATGATGATTCGCTCTTGGAAATATACCAGTTGTAGCGATGCTGATGTCTAAGTCGGTATCAAATTCCAAGTCCTTTCACAGCAAATGATGATTCTTTCCTGGCAATATTCCAATCGCAATGATGCCGATGCCAAGATTGGTATCAGATCTTAAGTTCCATACTCACAATAAAAATCAGCGAGCAAAAAATGCATATAAAAATAGCCGAAATGATGGGGAAACTCGCAATAAAAATCAGCGAGCAAAAAATATGTGCATATATATAGCCGAAATGATTGGGCAACTCACAATAAAAAGCATCGAGTAAGAAGAAAAATAGCCGAAATGATTTGGCACCGCGGTAAAAAGCCAAAATGATTGGGCAATCTCGACTTTCACGATATAAAAAGCTGAAATGATAGAGCATCGCAGAAAGAAATAAAAAAATGAAACTTTTGCCCTGCAGGTGAGTCCACATCGACCCCTGTATATAATCCATGGGCATAAACGAAAAGGGAACCATATTTTCCCACCAGGCTCCGTCAAAGGGAGAGCCAAGTCTCGACGGTTCACAAACAAACTAGAGACCACCTCGACACTCGTCTCGTTACAGCAGACATAGTATCAATAACGGCGCTTCTTCTCACTCCAGCAGGATGCAGACGCGACATCAACAAACGACCTAGGGTCAAAACAAAGCGGCGCTATGGGAAAGTCCCTAGTTCCAAGTCTCGACGGTTCACAAAACAACCTAGAGACCACCTCGACACTCGTCTCGTTACAGCAGACATAGAGTCAACAACGACGTTTTTTCTCACTCCAGCAGGATACAGACGCGGCGTCAACAAAGACTCCATGGTCAAAAACAAAACGGAGCCATGGCAAAGTCCCTAGTTCCAAGTCTCGACGGTTCACAAACAACCTAGAGACCACCCCGACACTCGTTTCGTTACAGCAGACATAGTGTCAACAACGGCGTTTCTTCTCACTCCGGCAGGATACAGACGCGACGTCAACAAAGACTCCACGGTCAAAAACAAAATGGAGCCATGGAAAAGTCCCTACTTCCAAGTCTTGACGGTTCACAAACAACCTAGAGACCACCTCGACACTCGTCTCATTACAGTAGACGCAATGTCAACAACGACGTTTCTTCTCACTCCAGCAGGATGCAGACGCGACGTCAACAAACGACCCCAGGATCAAAACAAAACGGAGCCATGGCAAAGTCCCTAGTTCCAAGTCTCAACGGTTCACAAACAATCTAGAGACCACCTCGACACTCGTCTCATTACAGCAGACATAGTATCAACAACGGCGTTTCTTCTCACTCCAGCAGGATACAGACGTGACGTCAATAAAGACTCTAGGGTCAAAAACAAAACGGAGCCATGACAAAGTCCCTAGTTCCAAGTCTCGACGGTTCACAAACAATCTAGAGACCACCACCAACGGCGTTTCTTCTCACTCCAGCAGGATACAGACGCTACATCAACAAAGACTCCAGGGTCAAAAACAAAACGGAGCCATGGCAAAGTCCCCAGTTCCAAGTCTCGATGGTTCACAAACAACCTAGAGACCACCTCGACACCCGTCTCGTTACAGCAGACATAGTGTCAACAACGACGTTTCTTCTCACTCCAGTAAGATACAGACGTGACGTCAACAAAGTCTCCAGGGTCAAAAACAAAACAGAGTCATGGCAAAGTCCCTAGTTCCAAGTCTCGACGGTTCACAAACAAACTAGAGACCACCTCGACACTCGTCTCGTTACAGCAGACATAGTGTCAACAACGGCGCTTCTTCTCACTCCAGCAGGATGCAGACGCAACGTCAACAAACAACCTAGGGTCAAAACAAAGCGGCGCCATGGCAAAGTCCCTAGTTCCAAGTCTCGACGGTTCACAAAACAACCTAGAGATCACCTCGACATTCGCCTCATTACAGCAGACGCAGTGTCGACAAAGGAAATGAAGGCTAAATTCCTAGCTTCAAGGTCTTGACAGCAACTCAAATAAAACCCGAAAGACTATCAGAGATCATCCCATACCAGTATGGGGGTGGTTATGACTCATCGGGGCTCCCAACTGAGCCTAATCTCAAGTAAAAAGCGGCATGGCAAAATTCCTAACGCTTGCTCTTCCGACGGTCAAATTGCCTAGGAAGATTACTTGAAGACGTCTTGTTCAGCCCCCGAAGGGATCAGAGACATGACAGTCGCGGGGCTACTCGAACAGCAGCGTAAAGACTGCATATCGGGGAATGCATCAGCCAACGCGATGGTACGACGGACAAAAATCCTAGTACCACAAAACCTAACGGACCTCTGTCGCAAAGAGCAGGGGTTATCCATGCGTTAGGGCAAGTTTGCCTACAAGCTCAAGTGAGGTAAACTAAACAAACTTCGAAATGAGTCCATAAACTAAAGATTCCAGAATGAGTGAATAAACTACAAGCTCCGAAATGAGTTCATAAATTAGAGACTCCGGGATGAGTGAATAAACTACAAACTCCAAAATGAGTCCATAAACTAGAGACTCCGGGATGAGTGAATAAACTACAAACTCCGAAATGAGTATATAAACTACTTCACACAAAATCAAGACATCGAAGAAAAGAGAAATGCCAGTATGAAATAAATTATGTCTTTTATTCATGAATTTAAGTGAATACAAGATACATTCCATTCAGGAATCAAAATGAATACATGTTATTCATGAATCAGAAGTTTAAGGAATACAATCAGTATGAGAAGGGGGTACAATAACACTTATTAAGGAGGAGGCGTTTTCAAAAAACTGACGAACCGCTCGCGCGCTCCCCTCAACTCCTTCTCGCGTTCAGCTACGGTGTCCAACTCCACTTCGATTTGAGCCCGTTGTTGCAAACAGGATGAAAGCTTCTCATCGATTTCCTGCTTGGCAGTTTCACAATCCTGTGTGATCCGCTCGGTGAAGTCAAGTTTCTGCCTTAGCGCCAGCCCGTCCGAAATACATCGTTGGGGGTTTTCAAAAATAGTTTTCAGCTGTGCAGCATTCGCTTCAACCTGGGCATGCAATTTAGACGGATTCTCCGGAAGCCGCCTCATGCTCTTTTCGCCTCAGGGCCGCTCTTGTTCAAAATATCGAATGAAAGAGACACTCTGCTTGACCTATGCAGCCCGCTGAGAGTTCAAAGTCAATACCTCGGGAGCGAGACGCTTAAGCTCAATCTCATGCAGGAAAGCCTCGATCTTCCTGTAATAATCAACCCAAGAACCAACGAGATCTTCATTATGGAAATTCACGAACGTCTCCAGCATTGGATTGACTTCATCGGCAAAATCCATAGCAGAGGTGAGGGCCTCGGCATCGAGATCTTCAATAAACTCGCTTAACATTCGCCGGCTATTCATTGTGCCCCTGGAAGAAGGATGTTTAGCGAAGGGCCCCATGGGCGTAGGAATGCGGTGTAATCGCTGCAAAATAAATCACGGTCAGATTTCAACTCGAAAGACAAAGAAAACACCCGAGGGACGGAATCTACTGTATCGGCTGTTGAAGGTGGCAAAACAAGGAGCACCGGAGGCGTGGCTATTCTTTCGCTTCCTCCTCCGAGCCGTGATACTGTGGTCCATATAAGGAAGGCTTAGCAACAAAAAGTCTACACATAAAAAGGATACACACTAATTGAAGAATATATTGACCAATACCGGAAGGTGGAACGACTTCCGATTGAAAGGAAAAATGCGGGTTTAGCACCTGGTATAAGTGGTCGAAAAGTACTCCTGCAGAGTCGCGACAATATATAGTCAATACAAAAAGGATTGTATCAATAGTAAAGCAACTAAGTGAGAAACCTATACCTTCCAAAATTTGAGGAGGCACAGAAGAAAGCGAAGGAACCGTGATCGTCAAAGTGGCGGCCGGCGATAATTCTTCAGCCGGCACAACTTCAGGGTTTACCGCGCCTATGCTAAAGACAAACGAAATATCATTAGAGGGGCTTAACATGATTAAAAACTCAAAGATAATAACCCAATGAGTACTTGATAGGTCAAAGACCGAAACCGAGCTGAAAGCGTCACTAAGTGGAACGGCTTCCTCATTCTCCCTTGGAGGGGTAGATTCTGCACCTATTGCTTCATCCCCTGATTCGACAAGGGCCGTCGTAATGCTTGCGACACCCGCCGATACCAAGGAGCCACAAGGAGAAAGAGCAACAGTCTGGACAGTCCTAAATTCCCGAGAAAGAATGGCCACTTCGGGCTCTGTAATCATCGCCGTTTCACCTGATATGCCACAGTCAGGACTCGGCCCTGCTTAAAAGAAAATGCGTGTCATGATTCGAGGAATAAGTTCTAATAAGGGACTGAGCGTTACTTTACCTTGAAGTAGCTTTTCAGTTTCCTCCCGAGCTGCACGTGTAAGCTGTCTATGGGCGGTAGACAGAGCGGAAGGAGCATCCACTAGAGGGATGTTAGAAGACGGGACAATGCTCGAACCTGCACCCGCGGCTAAGAAAGCTTAGCGTTCCCTCGCGGCATACTTTCTACGCTTCCTATCGACCTGGACTGTGTGAACCGACCTCCTTCACACTTCCAACATGGGGACGTTGTGGTCCAAATCGAGTTCAGCCTCCGGATCCGCTATGGCATCCATCATCAGCTTCTTCAGCAACGCTTCCTGTGGTGGCTTTAGGAGGGCTGCGACCGTGATCGGTGGCTCTGGAATCTTTGCTGCATCACCGCTTGGGATTGGCACTACACTTGAAACAACTTGGGTTTTGGTAGTCCCTGCAATAAGGTGAAGAAAAGGGTCAGATCATGAATAAAAAGAGTAAAGGTATAATGAAACGAATTATACCAAGGCCCAAAGAAGCGCGGAGCCTCTTTTCTTCCTCGAACGTCCTGAGGAAACTGCGAGAGCCTCTTCGGCAGAAATACCTGTTGAAGAAGAGAGCGTTAATAAAAGCATAATAAGGGGAGAAAGGATAGGTGCAGAAGAATGTAAATGAAATATACCTGACTCCGCAATAGAGATCAACGCCGCTTCCTCGCGAGCCATTCGCTCGGAAGCTGCGAGGGCAGCCTGTAGATCAGTATCGGTTGCAGACGTGTCAAACAAACCCTCATTGGTGCCATATTCGCACAGCCCTCACTGTAGGGAGCATGGAGTTCCTGGCCGAATACGACGTCGGCAGAGAATAGAGATTTCTTTCTCTTCTGAGAACTGACACCAACGGCCGACGATAAGAGCTTTCGCTTGACAGGCCTCTTCGAACGGCGGGTTCCGATCTCTGAACCGATGCCTAAGTCTGGAGACGCCACGGCTACTGCAGTTGCGGGAACATCCGATTGAATCTTCTCAGGGAAAGCTCGTGGGACCACAGCCGTAGTGATTTCTCTTAAAGAAGGATGAACGGTGGTCCATCGCTTCAAAGGGACCGCTGGATTACCGGTTGGGACTACATCCTTGTGATCGAGTAACAACCGCCTTTTCTCCCTGATAACAGCATCCGTCACATGCTGGTACCACGCCACGTAAGCGTTCGAAGCTTTCGGCACATAGCTCGGCTCGCTGATGAGAAAATGGGACCTCGTATTTAATCGCATAAAATGGTGCAGCACGCTGCAAATACCCTCCTCCGTAGCAGCCGGCTCAACTAAGAATGCCTCGAGAGGAACACCTTGATTATAACCTAGCTGTTGAGTGAAGCGGTAAGGGTTGTACCTCATGAACAGCACCGAGGCATTATGTCTAAACACTAGAAAGCCCGGTCTGATAGAGTACAGGTGCATAACCTCCCGGGCCCTCAATGCAGAAGCCCCATCCTTAAAAGTATCGCGCAACAGTTGGACCACTTTGGTGAATTCTTTGCCGATAGTCAAGACTTTATCGACAAAGGTCATATTGTCCCCAACCATGCGTGGCCGAAGGAGCAATCTATGAGCCTCTCGTGTGAAGGGTCTGGAGCGGAACCGTCAACTAGGTACATGACCCGGGGGAAGTTGTAGCTTTCATAGAACTGGGGTCGTTTGTGAATGCCGAAGGCACCCAGCACGTGCATCTCAATCCATGATGTAAAGTAATGCAATGGGAGATACACAGGCTTTACCCCCGGCTGAGTAGTGTTAGCTGCTAAACTCAGGCCATGGTATAGATGAGCTAACCCTACAATCCCAATAGCCACGCGCGTCCCCGCGACAATGCGATGGGCCGGATAAAAGACAGACGGCCTCATGTAGCGGGGGTGCGTCGGAAGCGCGAACCAACTCAGCTACAGGCCAATGAACCCTAAAAAGAACGACTCTTCGTCAACACCTAAGGCAGCGATCTCCGCAAGGGGACAACTGGAGTGTCCGGAATGAAGAAATTCTTTAGATCCGCCTCTGCCATCGGCAAGTTATCTAAACCAAACCCGAACAGGTTGTCAAGTTTAGCGAATTTCGCGGCATGCTTAGACAGAACATCTGGACGAAGAAAACGAGCGATAAAATCCGCGAAGCAAACCCCATGCCTGCCACACTCCAAGAATAGGTTCTCGTACATATTCAACACCTTGATCAAGCTGGGGAACTGATGTTGTACGGCGTTCTCCGGGGTCAGTCCTATTACCACCGACTTAGTGGTGAAGATGTACTCATCAGGGGGAAGTATCTCTTCATAGTGCTCCCCTCTGACGGGTAAGTCGGAGATCTCCGCGAACTCTTCCAATGAAATCGAAACTTCCCAATCTGATAAGAGAAAGGTATGGGTCGGGATATTCCATTATTCCAAAAAAGACTTGATCCACTACACATGGGGAGCGTGGTAATAAAAGAGAGACACGTAGATTGCGGGGTACAACCCGATCTTTAATAGCAGCGACTTCTTGGCCGACAGGATATACCGGGCTCACTGTAGATAGCCGTCCGAATGACGGGGCGTCAATCCTATCATATAAACTTTCCCCCAGGAGCACGACTCTCCTTGGCATATACGTCGCCCTAAAATGTCCAAGGCCATCGGTGGCTGTACGAGTATCGACGCCATGAAAAGTTGAAGACGACCTTCCGAGGTCCAGTTAACCACTTCTACGGCGTAAGTCACTTGAGGCGGATCAGCATAATGAATAGCTGGGATCGGCTCCGAAGGCGCTGCACAAGAAAAACTGCGCCGACCCCGGATAATCTAACTATACCATGAGCCCCACAGGTGAAGAGATTTTTGCTCTGGGTCATGATCCTTAATAAGCACAAAGACTTCCCGATCCACGGGCGCGTCGGCAAAAGCTCTCTCTGAACGTACGAAAGGAAAGGAGGAATCGAAAGCCATAGTACCTGCACAAAAGGAGAAGGGCTAGCTATCGACACTATATTCAGGACTCTAACACTCTTTGGTACTTAAAAATTGTACTGCACCGCAGTTCAAAAGAAAGGGACATGGGGCCCATAAAATTAAGGTAACACCCCATCAATGATGGGACAGTCATTCACTAATAGAATCCAAAAGGATTCTCATTTAATGAGAAAATATCATTAGACTGAGGAGTTAAACTCCCTCGAGAGCTGTGCTCTGCAGACAGATTTCAAATCTGTCAAGAAAATTAAGAAGGGAATAAAATTCCCCAAAGATTTTCAGAGTCAAGCTCTGTAGAACAATGGGATAACATCCCAGAACCTTCAAAAGCAAAGCTAAATCCTAAGATCTTTAAGATCTGCAAGAAAAATCACTCTAAAAGATCTTTATAAAAGAAGAGTTAAGCTCTGATTAACGAGTTAAGAAACCCTAAAACATTTTTTAAGATCTACGATCTAATCACTACAAATGAAGAGCAAATCTCTGTTAACGGGTTAAAACCCTGGAGAGATTCCTTAAAACATGGTCATGGTTCTTACCAAAACTTTGACAGAGTTTTGACTCTAAAGAGAGTTTCTTTGAATAGAGATCTGAGCTATGAAAAGAGAATTAAATTCTCAAGATAGAAGAAGAAGATGAACAACAGCCATCTCAAGGGCCAAAGGCCCTATTTATAAAACTTTAAGAAATGGTTCAACTCCCGAGGAGATCGAACGGTGGAAAAGATGCCACCGCTGCACTCACGTGTGAGCCACGTGAGCGCAGCGGTGGGGGGGCATTTGTTTCCCTCAATAAAAGAGCAAAGCTCTGTTCAAAATTTAAGAGGCAACGCCTCACGTGACTTCCATGAGAGCGCCAGCGCCAGAGATAAAAACTTTTATTGGCGCCGCACGTGCTCCTCACATGGGCGCCAATGTGCAAAGCACATGAGGGAATTAAAACCTTAATTAGCGCCCACGTGCACAGCACGTCAGCGCCGGCGCCTTGTAGAATTAAATTCTACTCTCTGATAAGCAGAGCTGTTGTATCAAAAATCCAACAGAGATGATAAATCATCAGGACGCAGAATAAAATTCTGTGTAGAGGAAATATTCCTCAAATCTTTCTAAACAAGAAAGATTGCCCTCTGTAAAACAGAGTACTGTTGGATTAAAAATCCTATAGTGATTAAAAAATCACTGGTCTGCAGAATAAATTCTGTATGGGTAAATATTTCCCTAATCTTATTGAAAACAAGAAAATACTTTCTATAAAACAGAAGTCCTTGGATCAAAGATCCAATGGTGGATAAAATCCCCAAAATCAATTAGGATCTCTTAATGAGAGATTTCTTCAACTAATCAACAGACTTACCTCTACTATATAAAGGATCTAAAATTTCAAGTCTAAAAAGGAGGAACCCCCTATAAGCTTCAGAAAGAATAGAGAATTAAGTTCTCGAGGAAGAACTCTCTTCTTGGAAAATTAGGTAAATAAAAATAAAGGAGTGCTTAACACTCAGTGACTGACGCTCAATGCCCAGCGCCCCACGTGCCTCTCACGTGGGTGCTATAAAATAAAGGAGTGCTTAGCACTCAGTGACTGGCGCTCAGCGCCCCATGTGCCTCTCACGTGGGTGCTACAAAATAAAGAAGTGCTTAGCACTTAGTGAGCGGCGTCCAGCGCCACACGTGTCCCTCACATGGGCGCCACAGAATAAAAAGTGCTTGACGCTCATCAGGCAGCGCCTCACGTGCTTCGCACGTGAGCGCCATAAAGAGTGCTCAACACTCCATAAAAAGACAAAAAAGAGTAAAGTGTTTAACACTTATTGGACAAATACCCATGACTGAAAACCCCACATGGCTAGGTGTGAGCATCAGAACTTACATAAGTGCTCAGTACTTTTTGCACAAAAGAGGGGACTGAGCCCAAACAAGTGCTTAGCACTCTTTTTCAAATAAAGAGAAAACTGAGTGGACCAAGCCTGAGTTGGCTAAGTCCCTAATTCAGATCAACCGAACCTATGGGTTCACTACTTCCCAAACTAATCTTAATCCCAAATACGACTATCGATCTTCCAACTGATGATGTCCCAAAACGATATTCGTCCCATATTCCCCTAAGGAAGTCTCAGTCTCAAAATACGACTAATGATTTCTGGGTTTACCACTGATTCCTTTTTTCCCCTCATATACGGTAATTGGTTCAAGGGTACATCTTTCCACACCTCTGATCTACGTCGTTGTAAATTCTCAATATCTTCAGAGAGGTGGCGGGTCCCGACAACCAACTGCTTTTTGGCACACTTCTAAAATTGATGTGCACATCCCAAATCAAACCACATCCCAAATTGGATGCATCCCATATCATCGTTGCTTATCCCGTTACGTAACAAATACACGTGCACACAAGATGGACAATGGACCGAAACGTTCTTAAACTACAACGGACCGAAACATTCTTAAACTACAACGGACTGAAATGTCCTTAAACTACACGTTGCCTCCAAAATGGCGACAACGGACCGTAACGTCCTTAAACTAAAACCTCACCTCAAAAATGGTGATCTACGGACCGAACCGTCCTTAAACTACAACGGACCGAAATGTTCTTAAACTAAACGTTGCCTCCAAGATGGCGACAACGGACCGTAACGTCCTTAAACTAAAACCCCACCTCAAAAATGGTGATCTACAGACCGAAACGTCCTCAAACTAAACGTTACCTCCAAAATGGTGACAATAGACCGTAACATCCTTAAACTAAAACCACACCTCAAAAATGGTGATCTACAAACCGAAATGTCCTCAAACTACAATTTCGTCTCCAAAATGGCGATAAGGGACCAAAACGTCCTTAAACTAAAATAACAGAGTCCAAATGCTCTTTTGTTGGATCTGAAACAAAAATGATCCTAAAACCGTGTTAAGTAGATCTTAGTCTCAAATTGGACTAACGTATCCTTAACAAAAAACCAACCGAGCCCCCAAATGCTCACATACGTTTAAGTCGATCTTAATCCCAAAATAGATTAACAGTTCTTAAATAAAAACCCCAAATCTAAGATATACGGATTTAGACTAATCTACGCCCTACAGGCGACAACATAATTAGTCTCCATATACAATCCACGGAAAACCTAAACAAACAAAAACACACACGACACGAAGTGAACTTCCGGAGGAGGAGAAAGTGGTTATCGTGATGCGTTAACGTAATTAACTACCGGGGCTTTTGCTTGCAAGGAAGAGCGTCCCCACAATCAAAAACCCCTTGTAAACGAGGGGGAATCTGACGAAATCTGCTACAACGGCCGCATCCGCCCAAACCTCCGATATACGATGCCATAAATCAACTTGGCATCTTTGGAGAGGTGAAAAATCAATCCAAATAGCATCTGCCCCCAAATTCAGGCAAGACAATCCATCCCGGTTCGTCTCTGTTTTCGGCAGTAAACAGACCCATACTTAGTCTAGGAAGTTCTAGGCAAAGGGGCATATCGGCCGCGTGACCTAAACGGACAGATTCATAGCCGACCTATAAATGGAAAGTACCTCAAAAGATATTTCCCTGAGCTTTAGGAATCTCATGATGGCCAAGCTTGATTAAGAGATTAATTAAACAATATAAAATTAAGCTTACAGGGTCTAAGGCCGATCACGGTGAGATGATTGGCTCAAAGGCAGTTAAAAACATTAAAAGTAGAACTGACCTAGGAATTGAACTAAACCAACGAGTTATAACCTAACAATTGAAGAAGGCGTTCGTTAGTCAATCCAGCTCGGCCGAGGCTTTATCAAAACTCACACTGAGAGCCTCATCAAGGGCTGTTATTTCACGGGTAAGGTCACCCAGGCGTTCGCGATACTCCCAGGAGTCTGTGACCCGTGCGAGGTTCTTCTCCACGCTTTTTCGCCACGTCATGATTTCTTCTGGAGCCTTCTTGATTATGAAGATCTCATCATTGTCTCCATGCTGCTGGGCTCGACTAGTTCTTTCTCATAAAAGGCCAGATCAGCGTCCACATGCGTTCTTGCTCCAACACCAGTTAATATTGCTCCAGATCACCGACCTTAGGGGATAACTTGCCGAAAGCACAACAGGGGGGCTTTCTTCATTGCAAGAAAGCAAGACATGGTAGAGGGTCTTCCATTGAAAATGATTTGGTGAAGGAGGCGAGTAGCGTCGGCCAGGACCGAGTCATTGATGGTACCTAAAGAATAGAAAAAAAAACCCGGTGAGAAGCGCTTTCATAGTCGGAGCGCGATGGCTCGTCAGGAAGGGTCGGTATCGCGGCTAGGGTAGAACGCATCATTATTCGGCGGAGGGCGAAATCGTCACCTTCAAGAGGGTCATCATTGCCGAAAGCATGAAATTGGGGACTTTCCTCATTTCGAGAAAGCGAGAAATAGTAGAGGGTCCTCAGTTAAAAATGATTTGGTGAAGGAGGCGTGCGGCGTCGGCCAATACCGAGTCATTGATGGTACCTAAAGAATAGAAAAAACGAAGCTCGCGAGAAGCACTTTCATAGTTGAAGCGCGATAGCTCGTCGGGAAGGGTTGGTATCGTGGCCAAGGTAGAACGCATCATTATTCGGCGGAGGGCGAAATCGTCACCTTCAAGAGGGTGTTGATTCGCTTCGGAAATTCGGTGGAGGGCGTAGGCATAGCTATGAGAATCAGAATGCTGGAGATCTTCTTAAACTACCATTAAAGGGACGCTCGCGGCAATAGCATCAACGAGATTATGATTTAAGCTACCGGATTTAAAAGAGCTAGCCATTAGAGAGAAAGACAATAGTCCAGCCCAAACACCTAACAAACCCCAACCGTTATTTATAGGCACCACTTTCAAAGAAAAAGGTTTAAAAGCAGGGGTCAAAAGGTCGTTGTTCACCGCCGGAAGACGGACCGAGACGTTGGGACGTCTGGCCTGAATTCTGGGTGCAGATGCTATTTGGATTTATCCATCCACCTCTCCGAAGACGCCAAGTTGATTTATGACACCGTATATCGGAGGTTTGGACGGACGCGACCGTTGTAGCAGACTTTATCAGATTCCCCCTCATTGTATGAAGGTTTTTTTAATTGTGGAGACGCTCTTCCCTGCAGGCGCAAGCCTCTGCAGTTAATTACATTACCACATTGCGATAACCACTTTCTCCTGCTCTGAAAGTTCACTTTTTGTCGTGTGTTTTGTTTATTTTGGTTGCCCCTGGATTGTATACGGAGACTAGTTTGTGTCGTCGCCCGTAGGGTGCGGATTAGTCCAAATCCCTATTTTTTAGATTTTGACTTGAGTTGATTTAAGGATCATTAATCTGGTTTGGGATTAAGATCGACTTAAAATATATGAGCATCTGGGCTTAATTATTTTAGTTTAAAGACCTCACGGTCCATTATCGCCATGTTTGAGGCGAAATTTTAGTTTGGGGACATTTCGGTCCATTATCGTCGTATTTGGGGGTGAATGTTAGTTTAAGGACATTTGGTCCAATATTCCCATTTTGGGGACGAATCTTAGTTTAAGGACATTTTGGTCCATTATCCCCGTATTTGGGGTGAATATTAGTTTAAGGACGTTTCGGTCCAACATTCCCGTTTTAGGAACGAATATTAGTTTAAGGACATTTCGGTCCAGCATTCCCGTTTTAGGGTTGAATATTAGTTTAAGCACATTTCGATCCATTATCACCATGTTTGAGGCGGGTATTTGAGGTATGTACGTCAATCTAGAAATGCATCAATGTATGATGAGAGGAGTTGTTAGTTGTCGGGACCTGCCACCTCTCTGAAGACGTTGAGGAATTACAACGACATATATCAGAAGTGTGTAAGATGTACATTCGAACCAAATCCCGTATTTGAGAGAAAAGGGGTTGTGATGGACCTAAGAATCGTTGGTCATATTTGAGACTAAAATTACTTTAGGAGATATAGGATGAATATCATTTTTTATATCATCAAGGAGAGATCATTAATCATGTTTGAGACTAAGATCGGCTCAATAATGTTTTTAAAGGTCATTTTTACTTAAGATGCATCAAAAGAGTATTTGGGCTCAGCTGCAAGAAACTTCAGAGGCTTAGCCAATTTAGGTTTAGTCTGCCTACTCTTATTCAAAAAGTGCTAAGCACTCATTTGGGCTCTATCTGTTCGGCCTTTTTCTTTTTATGAAAAAGTGTTAAGCACTTATTTGATACTCTGACACTCACATGGGTGTCAGGTGAAGCATTTGATTATGAGCGCCGTCTAATGAGCGCTGAGCACTCTGCTACTTTGGCTGTTTATGGAGTGCTAGGCATTTTTCTCTCTTCTTTTCTTTTATGCCGACGCCCACGTGAGGAGCACGTGAGGTGCTGGGGTGCTGTCCAATCAGTGCTAAGTATTTAACCATATTGGCTGTATATGAAGTGCTAAGCACTTTTATGTGGCGCCCGCGTGAGGAGCACGAGAGGCGCTGGGCGCTGTTAAAGAGGAGCGCCCACGTAGGAAGCACGTGAGGTGCTATTTTCTTTTATATGGAGATTTAATCTCTATTGATGGTATTTTGACCATTAACAATCATCATGATCACTATTTTGAGGATCCGGGATCATGTTCTTTTTAAGAACTAAATTCTTGATTCGAAAGAACTCAGTTCCTGGAGTATTATGGACTCTATATTCTTTCTCTTTTAAATTTGTTCTTTCCTGAATCGTTGATTCTCAAGAACATGATCTTCCCGATGAAAATTAAATTCTCAACTTATGGGAGACTTGTCTTGTAGATTTCAGATCCAGAGAAAGAACTAAGTTCTTTTAGAAGGGTTGAACCCTTAGATATGTTAGGTAAAGGAGATGTTTTGATATCGATATTTTCTTTACCTAGGGTTTCGAGAATGTAGCTCTTCTTCTTTAAGAATTGAATTCTCTATTCTTTCTATATGTGGTCTCCTTCAGTTTTCTCTCTCTCCGTCTCTCTTTTTGTGACCTAGAGACTTGAAGTCTCAGGTCCTTTATATAGGTAAGGCAAATTGTTGATTAGTTTTTGAGAAAATCTCTCATCGAGAGATTCCAATTGATTTAATTGGTCTCAAAATTGATTTGGGGAATTTTACCCACCATTGAATCTTTGATTCAAGAACTTCTGTTTTTACAGAATATGATTTTAGATTTTAACGAGATTGGGGAAATATTTTCCCTATACAGAATTTAATCTGTAAAACTGTGATTTTTAATCACCATTGGATTTTTAATCCAATGGTTCTCTGTTTTACAGAGAGCAATCTTTCTTATTTAGAAAGATTGAGGGAATATATTGCAGAATAGAATTTTATTCTACAATTGGATTTTTGATCCAATCGAGAGTACCTTTCTTATTTCAGAAAGATTTAGGAAATGTTTTCTCCCAACAGAATTTAATTCTGTATTTTGATGATTTATTGTCTCCATTGGATCTTTGATCCAACGGCTCTGTTTAACAGAGAGTATTGTAGAATTTTAATTCTACCTAGACACTGGTGCCCACGTGTCGTGCACGTGGACGCCACTTAAGAATTTAATTCTTAAGATGGGTATTCCTGTGCTTCGCACATTGGTGCCCGCTTGAGGAGCACGTGTGGTGCCATATAAGAGTTTAACTCTTATGTAATAAACTCTTCTGTGCTTTGCACATTGGCGCCCGCGTGGGGAACATTTGAGGCGCCATCATAGGATTTAATCCTATAAGATTGGCTCTGGCGTTGGCGCCCTCGTGGAAAGAACATGAGGCACTGCCTCATTAAATTCAACAGAGTTTTCTCTTTTAATAGGATAAATATATTGGGGAAACAAATGCCCCCACCATTGCTCTCACGTGGCTTACACGTGGGTGCAACAGTGTCACCTTTTCCACCGTTCGATCTCCTGGGGAGTTGAACCGTCCCTTCATGTCTTATAAATAGGACCTTTGGCCCTTGAGATGACTGCCGTTTCATCATCCTCTTGAGTCTTCTTCTTTCTTGAGAATTTAATTCTCTTTTCAGAGCTTAGATCTCTGTTCCCAGAACTTTCTCAGAGTCAAACTCTGTCAAAATTTTGTAAGAATCATAACCACGATTTAACTCTTAAAGAAACTCTTAAAAGAACCTCTTCTTGTTTTGGGTTTTTAACCTATTAACAGAGTTACGCTCTTTTCTTGGAACGATCTCTTAGAGATCTAAAAAAAACTTTATTTGGCAGACCATGGGTCTTGGGGATCTCAGGGTTTTACCCTGTTAGCGACTTTGATCTTTGAAGGTTGTTTGGAATTTAATTCTATTTCCCGAGCGGATTTCTGGGATTTTATCCTATTATTAGAGGAATTTAATTCCGGATTGTTCTACAGAGCTTAGCTCTGAGAAAATTTCTTTTTAAGAAATTCTTTTGGAAATTTTATTCCCTCTTTTTTTAGGGTTATTTTTGCAGATTTGAAATCTGTTGTAGAACATATTTTTCGAGGGTATTGGGAGTTTAACTCTACAGTTTAATGAGATTTTTCATTAAATGAGAATTCTTTTGGATTCTTACAATGAGTGCCTTCCTCATCATTGATGGGGGTATTAGAACCATTGTAATTTCTTTCTAGATTGTAATAATTTTGATATTTCGATTACTAAACCCCTTACTGGTTTTTCTTCGCAGATAATATGGCGTCTCGTCTTTATGATCTTGAAGAGATTATCTCTTATGAAGATATTTGCATCCAAGGCCTCTGTCAAGGTCAGGAATTTACTGACGCCCAATGTGCCGAGGTGATGCGTCGCTTTGACGACTACAATGGTTTATTACTCCCCTATCGTTCTGCTCCTTTGAAAATTATCGTTAGGTTGATTTGGGAAGCAACCCGTAAGCTTGACGAGGCTATGCCGCTCGAGGCGCTTGACGACGCTGAAGACTGTTAGTGTATATGCCCTAGAGGCCATTACTGTATCATACTAGTTTGTATATTACTTAATGGAAGCTTGGGATATTCACAGTTGTATATACAATCTTGCTCAAAATGGTAGTATGCTACTTGGTTTGTTTCTACTTTAATGTGTACATGTGTTTCTTTTAGCATATTGTCTATACACATTAGTAGAGCCCTTAGGATCTTTGCTTGATTACCAGCGTTGTGATGGCAGTCACACTCGTGGGGGCTGGGTAATCTACAAGCACATCCTTATACACGTCCCTAGTCGTGGGATTATCGAGACAGGGCATCGATACTCCAGAGTAGACTAGCGTATGCGCTTCTCATCCCAGTGCGGGAGGCGGTCTGTCCCACAGCCGTCAGTACGTCGTACTTGAGAAAGTATGCGGGTGCTCGTTAGGCTACGAGTACACTGGACATGACTCGTTGGGAACTGATGGTTGGTATTATACCTATCGTCAGTTATCAGTTCCCAGGTGACATGAGTACAAATTAGTCCGCTGACTTGACACTGTCACTTCGCCTCAAGTGTGTTCCCACTGTACTTTGACTACTACCCTACCACGGCTCAAAGGAGTCGGGCAAACAGGTCGTAGTTGGGTGCAGTCCCGAAGCACTTGGAGGCAGTGACGGTTAGACAAGATTCGTCTCTCCCGGTATTGGGGGTTGACATCGCGCTGTGTCTAGGAGAGCCATTACACGAGTAGTCCCTGGCCAGGGCAAGCGAGATATACTGGTAGGTTTCCAGTGTTATCTCAGGGTGTTCTGGGCTTCACTCCGACACGACTTGTACCGCTATTAGGGGACTGACGTTTACCTCCCCCTAGGCCCGCCATGCGATGTATCAGACGAACAGACCGGACTGTACGGAGACTGTCACATTCAGGCTCAGTAGGAGTTCAGATGGGGTTCATGATTGGAATGATTTAGCGTGCTTGCGCTTTCTAAAAGATAGATCAAAAATATTTGTAACCGCAATCAAGAACGGCGTCACTTTGCAGCTAGCCGGTGAGTACGGGTCGGTCCACAGGGATGTTGTGAATTTCCTAATCGCGCTAACGAGTTAATTCCGAAGGGTGTTCGGATTGATTATTAAATCTAAAAATTGAAGTTGTATGATACTAGGATTAGAAACTTGCTAGGATTAGGTTTAGGGAAAACTTGGTAAACAAAGATCTACATCTCTTTCCATTGCCTTTTAATTAAAGATATCATATTAGTGTTATGGTAAATCTTAACAAAGGGGATTATGATGATTGGGAAGATTGATTCTTCCTCTAGATCCTTGTCCTTCCTTTCTTAATCTTTACCTTAACCTCCATGGAAAACCTTAAAATCCGGGCCTTTAGACTACGGAATCACCGTTACCTCGAGGGTAGAGTGCCGTAGGGAGCGGAATAAGAAGGTATGCATGGAGTTCTAATTTTCATAAAAGATTGGCAAAGAAAAGAGATGAGAGATCTTCATCTCTCAAATCCTTCCCTATTCATAACCCTAACAAGCGAGAAAACTACTCACTCATTAGGGAATTGAAAAACTTTTATCTAGGGCAGAGAATAAAAATTACCTAGGGCAAGAATTGAAATCTAAACTAGAGCAAGGAATTAAATCTACTTACAGATGCATCTCTCCAATCATCAACGCAGGGTTGTCAGATCTGAATTCATGAATTGAAAAGAAACACCGATGCTCTCCAAAAGAATTCTAAAATTTATTAATGAAGGGAGGCATAAGAAATTACAATGTTTAGAGTTCTATTTATAGGAAATAGAAACCCTAGGTTACATTTTGATCCGCATGTCTAAAATTACAAAAATAGCCCCAGGGAATCTTTTCAGAACTGTCTCAACATTATGGTAAAATTTTCTTCAAGAGAGGGCTCTTAATGGCCGCGGAACCGCGGCATGGGTAGGGCTTGGGCCGCGGTTCCGCGGCCCATTGGTGAGATCACCTTATGAAATTTCCTGGGCTGCTTCAAGGTTCTTTGGGCTTCTGGTTCTTGGGTTTATTTTATTAATTGGGCTTCTCCATTGGTTCCAGATCTTCAGTGAACATTTTGCAATGGATCTTTTAACTGTTTGCCTTATTATTTTGGACTTTGCCTTGCCTTGTTGATTGTGAACTGTTCTTTGATGTAGGCTTGATCAAGAGTCCTCTGTTTGTTGGTCAAAAGTCCATATTTTCATTGTCTTTACATTGTTTTCACTGTTTTCTGTCCAAGAACCTGTAACCTGTAACATGTAGCAGACATGCGTCAAAAGCACCTGTTTTCATTGTAAAATGCATAAGAATGGGGAATAGAAAATGCAATATTATGGTATGAACAGTTCACCTCGTCAGTCTTCTTATCGGCATCTACCTGGGGACCGTTACGTACAGCTAGTGCCGCTTGCGGTCTGTGGTTAAACCCACTGCCAGCATAGTGTCGAGTCTTTAGAGTCCCACACAGAGGGCTATTCGCCTTTGGACAAAACAGAGTAGAGGTCGCATGGTTTTGCGACAGGGTTCGTTCTCATTCGCGCACTTGTGCACGTTTGGAGTCCGGAAGGATATTACTAGCGGGTTCTGGTTTGAGCCAGATCCTAGTATATGTTTTGGGGTTAGTTTTATCTCATAGTATTCATGTTCCTCGGAACACGAATGCGGGTGTGTATGCACAGATGATTGAGGCGGAGGAAGAGGATTTTTATTAGGGTTTCGGAACGGGTGTGTATGCACAGTTGACAGTCGTCTTTTTCCAAACCCTAATGAATTTGTGAATTATCAATTAATAATATTAATTAAATGAAAATGTGTCATGGTTGGGTTTGTTGACTTGTTGACCAAGGTTGACTTGTTGACCATGGTTGAAACATTGACTATCATCATTACACATCAAAGATGCTCATGGTAACTAGCAAACCCATTTAATGTGAAATGATAATAGTCTTATCAAACCTTCCATCAACTTTTCATTTAGATTAATTTTATTAATTTGATAATTCACTAGATATTGTTATGGTTGTAAAAAACCATTTCATTCTATCATAACCATTCTTTCTCCTCTCTTCTTCTTCCTCCTCCTCTAGTTCAAGGAGATCCATTCTCATGTGTTGAGAAACCTCTCCTTGAGATAAAATACTCTAATCCACTCTCTACTCACTCTAGGGTTGAAGGTCTAGCAAGCCAAAGACCTTAGTTCTCTCAAAGTTCGAGAAATGAGCCCAAGGTTGAACCCTCAGGTGGATCCCTCTTTGACGAAAGAAGACGACGAGGAAAGCACCACCCAACCTCTACAAAGAGTTCAAGAAGAAGGAGTTCAAGTGAGGTATAACATCTTTTCCGAGTAGCTAACTCTCTTGAGCTTGGTAGCTAGTTTTGTTTAGAAAAGATCCCGACTTTTGTTAGTCCATGTTGCCTAGTGCTCTAAAAATTTGATTTTTATACCGTTTCCGCCTCCCCGCAAGAACCGGGGTTGGCAACGTGGACTTATAGTGGTATCAGAGCCTAACTAAACATAAACTAGCTAGGTAGTAAAGTGTATAGAAGTTCGATCGGAAAAATCGCAAAACTACGACATGCAAAACCCTAAGTTTCTGTTAAAATTTTTTCTGCTCTAAAAATAAAAAGTCATACTCCAAAAATCATCTCAGGGTTTTGTGAAGAAGCCCACCAAAAACGGTCGAGTGATCCCTTCAAAGAGCGGCGGTTCCGCGGCAAAAGTATACCCATTGTCGCGGAACCGCGGCCGTTTTGACTCGGTTCATGACCGAGTTTGGTGCAGTGTTCTTAGGTTGTGGTTTTGGGATTTTTAAGATGGTTTATTTCAGCCCAGATTTTCCAGAAATGAAATTTGTATTTGGGGGCCTATAAATCCGTATTTTTGATCGAACTTCACTATACTTTGACTAGTCGGTTATATCTGTGATGTTTATATGTATTGAACGTCGGCTAATCGCTATATGTCGATTAGTGGGGGTTATACATATCTATGATCTGTGTTTGATGATGGTATGTGTATATGAATGCGTTGGATTGTCGCGGGTGAATAGCCGAGGTGGATGTGAGATGAGTGTTTCTTTTTCTTTCATTCATGTAATATGTAAATTGATGTAATATTATTTGTTTGGCCGCACAACCGGGTCAGGGTTGTAGCCGTCATTGTAATTCTTTTTACTGTTTTTGCTCCTAGGATAGACCCATGGAGGGGGTGCACAAACTACCGGGTATCTCGAGGTGCCGAGTGGCCTACTCATGGAGTTGAGGGAGGTTGCTTCGCTTCGGGTACTTGGCGGGTAGTTTGCCGCACTCGTAGGGGTCTTGGGTGGGGTATTGGCTATTCACCGCGACCGTGTAATCCGCTTTTCGTTGCAGGCTCGAACGGATTGCGGATTCCTAGTATATCCAATGTATTCATCTGTGATCTGTAATGTCTATCATTGCTATATATTTATATATAATAACTATTTAGGCGTTGCTTATGTTTTACAGCCGCGCTAGCCCAGCCCCCGCTCTGTCGTTAGTTAAGTAACCTAACGGGTGATGACGGGGCCCCGTGGCGAATGCGAATGGCATAAGCGTACGTCATATTTTGGTTGTTTTCTGCAATGGTAGGATTAATTGATGGGACACATTAAAAGAACTAATGCAAGAAAATAAACCAAGCAAAAGTCGATTGGAACACTTTGAAAACCACTCGGTTCTTTTCAAAACTAAACTTTTAAATGCGGAGCTTGAACCACTCATTTTAAAAGCTATCTCGTTCCATCGATTATATCAAGTTCACTACGTTCACGGTTTCGCCAAAACCATTCGTAGCCCTCCATCATTTCAGTTAAATATTCGGTAGTATTCAAGTTATGTATTTTGACCTCACGCCAAGGCATAGTGATTGGTAGCTGCCGGATATTTATCTGTTGCATAGATAGAATGCGTTGATTTGAGACAGTCGTACTGCCATTTTGGCCTACGTTAAGGGTAGGTACGGGTGGGTTCAAATTAACCTGGATAATGATGGGTAGAACTTGACATGTGACTTATGACATTTTAACCTCACGCCAAGGTCATAAGAGCATGGGGCAAAAATCACACCGGGAGTTTCATAAGTACTGAAACTTGCTAGCGTTGCATACCATTTGGAGTGTGATGATTCTGGTAGGATTCCTTCAGTTTTGTCACGCGATGATATTTGGATCCCGATCCTACTGTGAGTATATGCTACTCCTCGGGAAATTTCTCACTAAACGATCAATGCTATAAACCTAGTAGGTGTCTAGAAAGGTGTTAGCGGGGCTACGCCCCCAGGGAAAAGAGGTTCTTAAATTAAGGAACTTCGCGAAAGCGTTGGAAAACCTCCCTCGAAGTACCGACACTGGCATGGCTGAACGGTTAAGTAAGTATTGTACGGTGGGATTGATCCCGACTAATTCTTCCTTTATGGTTTGAGGAGGGATTCGAGAGACAGTGGGAGCCATTCTGTTTAGACAAACTAAAAACCACTCTAAACTTGCAAGAGCATCATGCTGAGTGTTTTTTTTCTCTCTCCTAATTGCAGCGACCATTCAAGATGACCGGACTTAAGTTATTACTAGATAAAAATATACTGACAGGGCCAAACTACAAAGATTGGCTCAGGAATGTCAAGATGGAAATCACTTATGACAAGTTGGGGTATCTTCTTACCACCAAAGCTCCCCAGTCCCAGGTCCCACCTCCAGCGTCGCGGATAAAGAAATCCGTAAGACATGGGAGATCGATTGCGCGAAGGCCAAATGCCTCGTGCTTGCCTCGATGGACAACGAACATCAGAGGAGGCATGAGAATATAGACCTAGAGTCCATATTTCTCCATACAAAAGAACTATATGGAGAGCAGTCTCGTATCGCAAGATACGAAGTGTCGAAGAAGCTATTTTCAGCAAGATTGGCCGTCGGATCATCGGTAGCGGAACACGTGCTTAAGATGATTGGCTACATTGAGGAGCTCGCGGACCTTAGGACCACGTTGGAGAATGAACTCTATACGGACTTGATTCTCCAGTCCCTTCCTTCCACTTACGCCCAGTTCATCCTAAACTTCAACATGCAAGAAAAGGAGGTTGAACTTCCCGAGCTTCTGAACATGTTGAGGACTGCTGAGGGCACCCTACAAAAGGGTAGGGAGACATCCACTTTGTTTGTAGGAGGATCTTCCTCTTCTAAGTGCAAGGCGAAAGCCAAGGGAAAGAAGAAGAAAGCCCCCGCCAAACCAAGAGGCGGTGTCAGTAAAGTGGATACGAAGGGAAAGGCAAAAGCAACAAAGATAGCAGGGAAGCTTGTGGGGAAAGAAGAGTGCTTTTACTGTCACAAGAGTGGACACTGGAAAAAGGATTGCAGGGCTTGGAAAGCCAGGACACAGGATCTGAAGCAGGTTGCGGCTTCAGCTTCAGGTGTGTATGTTATTGAAAACTGTCTATCAATAAACTCTACTTCCTGGGTATTGGAT
The DNA here is from genome assembly GCA_030015575.1 of Agapanthus africanus. Taxonomy (NCBI): domain Eukaryota; kingdom Viridiplantae; phylum Streptophyta; class Magnoliopsida; order Asparagales; family Amaryllidaceae; genus Agapanthus; species Agapanthus africanus. The sequence continues at coordinate 31,004,241 of JASDDO010000004.1, read as the reverse complement.
ACCGGATCAGGATCTCATATCTGTAATTCTTTGCAGGCGTTGAGAAAGCGTAGGTTTTTGAAAGCAGGTGACATGACCATCAGAGTTGCAAATGGAGCTAGCATGGATGCTGAGGCCGTGGGGGACTATCACCTGGGTTTGTCAGATGGACATTTTTTGGTTTTGCGTGGTTGTTATTTTGTACCAAATGCAACTTGTAATATCATTTCTGTATCTTTATTATCTAAAGAAGGTTATGAATTTGCATTTGTAAGTAATGTTGTGAACATTCACCTTAATCAAGTTCTGATTGGGTCAGGTACATTAAGCAACGGTATATATGTATTAAACCAACCACAGATTTTCAACGTCCAGAATACACACAAAAGAAAGTCTCCTGATATCAATCAGGCTTTCTTATGGCATTGTAGACTAGGTCACATCAATGAGAGAAGGTTGACTAAGTTACATACAGAAGGATATTTGGATCCGTTCGAGTATCAATCTTATGAAACTTGTCAATCCTGTCTCAAAGGAAAGATGACAAAGACTCCGTTCACTGGATACGGAGTAAGAGCGAGCTCGCTCTTGGGACTCGCACACAGCGACGTGTGCGGTCCAATGTCTACGCATGCACGAAGCGGTTATTCTTACTTCATTACTTTTACGGATGATTTTTCAAGGTTCGGACATGTCTTCTTAATGAAACATAAATCTGAAGCCTTTGAAAAATTCCAGGAATACAAGAATGAAGTAGAAAAACAAACAGGCAAAAGTATCAAGACACTAAGATCTGATCGAGGTGGTGAATACTTGAGTGCCGAGTTCCTGAATTACTTAAAAGAGAATGGAATTCTCTCTCAGCTTACTCCTCCATACACTCCGCAATATAACAGTGTATCGGAGAGACGGAACCGAACCCTATTGGATATGGTAAGGTCCATGATGAGTAACGCTGAGTTACCGCGATCATTCTGGGGATATGCGCTAGAATCAGCTGCATACCTTTTGAACCGAGTTCCAACTAAGCCTGTGCCTACCACACCATATGAATTATGGAGTGGGAAGAAACCCTATCTTCAATACCTGAAGATCTGGGGATGTCCAGCTTTTGTCAAAAAGCAGCATGCGGACAAACTCGAGGCACGCTCAGTACTGTGCAAGTTTGTGGGATACCCAAAGAACACCAAGGGGTATCTTTTCTACCACGCAGAGGAACAAAAGGTATTTGTTTCTCGTAATGCCCACTTTCTAGAACACCAGTTCTTGGAAAAAGAAATTAGCGGGAGTGCAGTAGAACTGGAAGAAATTCCAGAACCACAAGCTATTACTAAAAGCTTAGTAGAACCAGAGGGTTCGAGAGATCAGGACATTCCCACGCCGCTCCGCAGGAGTAGTAGGCAGTCTCATCCGCCCGAGAGATACTACGGTTTTCTCATTGACGGGGATAGAGAGGACTGCATCATTGATAGTGATGAGCCTACTAGCTTCCAGCAAGCCATTCAGAGCGTTGACTCGGTAAAATGGCTGAATGCAATGCGGACCAAAATGGAGTCCATGTACACCAACAAGGTATGGATGTTGGATATTGCTCCAGATGGGGTAAAACCCGTAGGATGCAAGTGGATCTTCAAAAGGAAGATTGGTGTAGATGGACAGGTTGAGACCTATAAGGCTAGACTTGTTGCAAAGGGTTTTCGTCAAAGACTTGGTTTGGACTATGATGAAACCTTTTCTCCAGTGGCTATGCTGAAATCCATTCGGATCCTTCTTGCCATTGCTGCTTTCCACGATTATGAGATTTGGCAGATGGACGTAAAGACTGCTTTTCTAAATGGAAATTTAGAGGAGTGCGTCTATATGGACCAGCCAGAGGGTTTCATTCAGAGTGGGAGTAGCGGAAAGGTGTGCAAGTTGCTTAAGTCCATCTATGGACTAAAGCAGGCATCGCGGAGTTGGAACATCTGTTTTGATGAGACGGTCAAAGAATTTGGCTTTATCAAAAATCCAGATGAACCATGCATCTATAGTAGATTTGTAGCAAGAACTGTCGTATTCCTCGTTTTGTACGTGGATGACATTCCGTTGATAGGAAATGACATTCCTATGCTACAATCTGTCAAGGGATTCTTGTCACACAGGTTCTCCATGAAAGACCTGGGTGATGCCTCCTACATTCTGGAGATCCGGATCTATCGTGATAGATCCAAAAGGATATTAGGGCTTTCGCAGTCCAGGTACATCGACACCATACTAAAAAGATTCAGTATGGAAGATTCCAAGCGCGGTAATCTACCGGCTTGTCACAGGATCACCCTCTCCAAAGAGATGTCTCCCAAGACTGATTTGGAAAGGGATCGCATGTCGATTATACCCTACACTTCTGCGGTAGGCTCTATAATGTATGCGATGTTGTGTACCAGACCAGATGTGGCTTATGCACTGAGTGTAGTAAGCAGGTATCAGTCAAACCCTGGGGAGAAACATTGGATAGCGGTAAAGAACATTCTCAAGTACCTGAGAAGGACTAAGGAGATCTTCTTGGTGTATGGCGGAAAAGACCTCCAGATCGAGGCCTTTGCTGACTCCAGCTTCCAGAGTGACAAGGATGATTCCAAGTCTATGTCGGGCTTTGTCTTTACCCTCAATGGAGGGGCAGTGTGTTGGAAGAGTTCCAAACAGGAGACCGTTGCAGACTCGGCTATGGAAGCGGAATACATCGCTGCATCTGATGCCGCAAAAGAAGCCGTCTGGATGAGGAAGTTCTTGAAAGAACTTCAGGTGGTTCCGTCCATTGTTGATCCAATACCTCTGTATTGCGACAACAACGGGGCTATAGCTTTAGCGAAGGAACCCAGGTCCCATCAGAAATCCAGACACATCTTGAGGCGGTATCACCTGATCAGGGAGATCGTGGATCGCCAGGAGATCGAGGTTCGGAGGGTTGCTTCAGAAGATAACACTGCAGATCCATTCACCAAGGCCTTGCCCTAGACTCAGTTCGAGCAGCTGATCGAGATGATAGGTCTTCGATACGCCAGTACATGGCCTTAGTGCAAGTGGGAGATTGTTAGTGTATATGTCTTAGAGTCCATTACTGTATCATACTAGTTTGTATATTACTTAATGGAAGCTTGGGATATTCACAGTTGTATATACAGTCTTGCTCAAAATGGTAGTATGCTACTTGGTTTGTTTCTACTTTAATGTGTACATGTGTTTCTTTTTGCATACTGTCTATACACATTAGTAGAGCCCTTAGGATCTTTGCTTGATTACCAGCGTTGTGATGGCAGTCACACTCGTGGGGGCTGGGTAATCTACAAGCACATCCTTATACACGTCCCTAGTCGTGGGATTATCGAGACAGGGCATCGATACTCCGGAGTAGACTAGCGTATGCGCTTCTCATCCCAGTGCGGGAGGCGGTCTGTCCCACAGCCGTCAGTACGTCGTACTTGAGATAGTATGCGGGTGCTCGTTAGGCTACGAGTACACTGGACATGACTCGTTGGGAACTGATGGTTGGTATTATACCTATCGTCAGTTATCAGTTCCCAGGTGACATGAGTACAGCTTAGTCCGCTGACTTGACACTGACACTTCGCCTCAAGTGTGTTCCCACTGTACTTTGACTACTACCCTACCACGGCTCAAAGGAGTCGTGCAAACAGGTGGTAGTTGGGTGCAGTCCCGAAGCACTTGGAGGCAGTGACGGTTAGACAGGATTCGTCTCTCCCGGTATTGGGGGTTGACATCGCGCTGTGTCTAGGAGAGCCATTACACGAGTGGTCCCTGGTCAGGGCAAGCGAGATATACTGGTAGGTTTCCAGTGTTATCTCAGGGTGTTCTGGGCTTCACTCCGTCACGACTTGTACCGCTATTAGGGGACTGACGTTTACCGCCCCATAGGCCCTCCATGCGATGTATCAGACAAACAGACCGGACTGTACGGAGACTGTCACATTCAGGCTCAGTAGGAGTTCAGATGGGGTTCACCTCGTCAGTCTTCTTATCGGCATCTACCTGGGGACCGTTACGTACAGCTAGTGCCGCTTGCGGTCTGTGGTTAAACCCACTGCCAGCGTAGTGTCGAGTCTTTAGAGTCCCACACAGAGGGCTATTCGCCTTTGGACAAAACGGAGTAGAGGTCGCATGGTTTTGCGACAGGGTTCGTTCTCATCCGCGCACTTGTGCACGTTTGGAGTCCGGACGGATATTACTAGCGAGCTCTGGTTTGAGCCAGATCCTAGTATATGTTTTGGGGTTAGTTTTATCTCATAGTATTCATGTTCCTCAGAACACGAATGCGGGTGTGTATGCACAGATGATTGAGGCGGAGGAAGAGGATTTTCATTAGGGTTTCGGAACGGGTGTGTATGCACAGTTGACAGTCGTCTTTTTCCAAACCCTAATGAATTTGTGAATTATCAATTAATAATATTAATTAAACGAAAATGTGTCATGGTTGGGTTTGTTGACTTGTTGACCAAGGTTGACTTGTTGACCATGGTTGAAACATTGACTATCATCATTACACATCAAAGATGCTCTTTGATTCTAGCAAAACCATTTAATGTGAAATGATAATAGTCTTATAAACCTTCCATCAACTTTTCATTTAGATTAATTTTATTAATTTGATAATTCACTAGATATTGTTATGGTTGTAAAAAACCATTTCATTCTATCATAACCATTCTCTCTCCTCTCTTCTTCTTCCTCCTCCTCTAGTTCAAGGAGATCCATTCTCATGTGTTGAGAAACCTCTCCTTGAGATAAAATACTCTAATCCACTCTCTACTCACTCTAGGGTTGAAAGTCTAGCAAGCCAAAGACCTTAGTTCTCTCAAAGTTCGAGAAAAGAGCCCAAGGTTGAACCCTCAGGTGGATCCCTCTTTGACGAAAGAAGGCGACGAGGAAAGCACCACCCAACCTCTACAAAGAGTTCAAGAAGAAGGAGTTCAAGTGAGGTATAACATCTTTTCCGAGTAGCTAACTCTCTTGAGCTTGGTAGCTAGTTTTGTTTAGAAAAGATCCCGACTTTTGTTAGTCCATGTTGCCTAGTGCGCTAAAAATTTGATTTTTATACCGTTTCCGCCTCCCCGCAAGAACCGGGGTTGGCAACGTGGACTTACAAAGACAAGGTGCATTCAGTATATCTGATGAGCCTGATCTCAAAAAGCGGAGAGATGATCTTGTCGATGTTTTGCATCACGTCTTCTAACAGAAGGCGATGATGCCCAGACGACGTTAAACTTTTCGATTGAATCATAAAAGTCCCACAATTATCCAAGAGCTCAACACTTGAGCACAGTTTAATAATACCCAGAATATGCCACAGTACCTATGCACCAGCCGTAGAAGGGCAAACCCAAGCCTCACTCATGTCGCCATGGAACTGCGGCAAACCCTAGGGTATGAACGCGGTTTTGCGATCCAAAAAGTCGAGTTAGGGTTTCATTCTTCTAGAGGGTTCATAGACTTACTTGCATGTTTTTCTGAATATAATAAACTTGGAAAAATAGGTTTTTGACATTTGATCGAACTTTTTAATTTCTCCTAGACAACATGTGAAGACCCGAAACAATGTTAAAACTACAAATACGAAACACTCCGAATTGCTTATAGTGTAAGTTTACATCACATGCAAAATTAGCAAAAACAAACAACACTTGAAACACCAAAACCCAGATTCTGGAACACAGTGGAAATTTCAAGTCAAAACACCATCAAATGGCCGGCCTGCTCGGATTTTCCATCAATGTGCTCGGCCAAAATCCGAGGGAACCACTTGAAATTTACACAGTGTTCATGTTATATCTCATACAACATTCTGCAGTTATTTAAAAAAAATTTAGAGGACTTTTTAAAATCGACAGAAAGCAAGTTTTGGTGTTGCAAGTTTCGGAGTATTTCGGCTTCGTAATCTAAACAAAATCCGTCTAATTTTCTAGCACGGCTCTGATACCACTGAAGGGTTGCCTAGCATGGCAGCAAGGTTTCAGGAGGTATCGTCCATGCCAATTTCAAATTTTAGCCGTACTAGCTAACCCTAACATAGAATCGTATACTAGAAATCTGACGAAATAAAATGCAAACACTTTGCAACTAAAAGAGAACAAGGAATACAACCTTTGTAGACCGGTCCTTCATTTCATTAGCTTCGTGTAGTCATCCCTTCGCTGCGATCATGAACTTCCGGACTCTAGAAAGGCTTCCATGAAGAAACGAACATGCTTGCATCGAAGTCTTCGAGGCCGAAAATGATCTACGTCGAGGAGACACTAACACAAGCTATCTCTTCACTAATTGTGGAATTAGTGAAGCAAACACCCTATACTAAATGGCAATTAGTAGAGGATGATGAAGTAGGAATTTTGTTCACTTTAGATTTCATATTCTCACAAGTTTTCATCACAAACACAAAAGCTAGAATGCTTCAATTGAGAGGAAGAAGAAACTCAAGTGAAGTTGTGATGAATGAATGAGAATAGGTTAGAAATGCAACCATGGTTAGAAAATATCATGCCTGACCCTTGCAGAGATTAAACTATAGCCTAAGGTTAAGTGTTGGGTTAATAAATATCCTAAGGTAGACAAACAAGTTGACTTTGTCAAAGGTTATCCATAAGCTTTCAAGCTCACAACCATGACCAAGTCAAAAGTTTGAACTAGCTTAAAACAAATAAAACCTAGCTTAACCCTAGCATGGTATAAGTCTTATACATACATGTTGCATGTGTAACCTAGCATGACACAACAATATATATCACATATATATTTTGTGTGTAAAAAGAAAATAATACAATTAACATATATCACTTATATATTAATGTATCATCAAGTGAGAAAAGAAATCTTAAGTTAGCTAATATTGGTTAATGTAATGTAATATATCAAATATATATAATTATACATTAAACTATTAAATCAACACTTGATTTAATAATACGGCTATATCACATATAACCGACTAATATCAAATGTAATATCTTATCGAATCAACACTTGATCCGATAACCCGGCTATATCACATATAACCAATCATGTCACACATCGCGAGAATAGAATGCGGTATCACATACTCGCATTAATCTCGGTCGCGCACATATCACATATGTGCTCCTACTCCGTTTAGCTTGAGCCAGGAAACCTCTGTGTAGGACTCTAAAGACTCGTCAATACGCCGGTAGTAGGTGATGATCATATCAAACACCCACAAGCCGCAAGCGGTCTGCTAAACGTAACGGCCACCCGGGTATTGAGCGATCAGAAGATCAACAAGCAGGCCTACTCATACTCCTGCGAATCCAATCAGTAACACCACCGTACAGTCCGGTCTTTTCGTATGATATGTCGCATATCTCGTCTAGGTATGGTAAAAGTCAGACCCCAGTAACTCGATAAGTCGTGCCGATGTGAGGCTCATAACGGGTCGAGAAACTATTGATAACACTTACCAGTATATCTCTGAAGCAGCCCTGGTCAGGGACTTCCTGTTATAGCCAATCGAGCACAGTGCAACATCAACCCCCAATACTGGGAGAGACGAAACCCCTCCTATCACTCATTGCCTCCATATGATTCGGGACTGTACCCAAAAGCCACCGTTTTGCACGTTCTCTTGAACGTGGTAAGGTGGAAATCAAAGCACAGTTGGAATCACACAAGACTCTATGACAATCTCGGGTCTACAGACTAACTTGTACCAGTGTCACCAGAGAACTGCTATCTGACGATAGGTATAATACCATCTAGGAGTTCTCGGCGAGTCCGTTCAGTGTACCCAGTCTCCACTGAGCACCCGTATACTATCTCTGATGTCAAACACCAATGGATATGGGATCATCCATCGCCCATCTACATGGGTCGAGAAGCTATACGCTAGTCTACTCTGGTATATCGATGCCCTGTCTCGATATACCCACGACTAGGAACATTTGAAGGATGTACTTACCGACTACACTGTCCCCACTAGTATGATCTGCATCATAATCCTGGTATCAAGTACTCATCCTAAGGGCTTTATCAACATATAATAGAGAGACAATAAGTATACATGTTAAAATAAAGAGCAACCAGATAGCATACTATTATGTCGAGCAAGAAAGTCATCCCTATATATGTCCAAGCATCCACTACAATATATATCGTATGTACAGTAATGGCCTCTAGGACATACATATAACTAACAAGCGGGGATCCCGACGCTTGCATTCGTGAGAAAATGCATAAGAAAATGGCCAAAGAAGCCAGAAGCAATTTGCTCAAACTTGCTTCTAAGTTCATGAATCCATGTCCGGAATTCAGTGTCTTGCCATTGTAAACATTTTGATGATATTTTTTTATCACTAATCAATAAATTTCTTCAAAGTATGAATGACAAAACTCCCCCTTCCCTTTATGCCAATGCTCATATGTGCCTCACGTGAAGTGTCGTTATAAAAATTGTTGCCGGCGTCCACGTGTCATGCACGTGAGGTGCTGCTGAGGATTTTATTCATGAACTAGCGCCGGTGCTCACGTATTATGCACGTGAAGCGCCGTTACAGGTTCTAAACCTACAAAGAATCGACGCTAGCGCTCACGTGTCATGCACATGAGGAGCTGTTGAGGGCCTCTGAAGGACCGCTTTGTTCAGTTGCTAAGTCAGATGTGGGCTCGACGGGCCGTCATGTCCGCCTTCGCTGATAGGCATGGCACTGACTGATGGGGAGCGACCCCTCGTGAAGATTGCCGCTTCGACATGGTAGAGAAGGTGGAGAGGCAGTTACAGAATTTTGTTTATTGTTTTATTAATCCCTGTATCTCTGATCCCATATTTGGTGATCTTTTTTCTGTGGAATAAATAAATAAAAATTTGTTGACCACAGAATGTTTCATCTCCAGCACATATTCATATGGGCATCTTGCCTCTGCACGTATACTTTGTATTTTAAACTTTAGCAGTTTCTGATGCATGCATCTAGACATAGGTGAGTACTGGACTGATGTGAACAAATTCTTCGTCATACCACTTCGCTCACGGTTGTTTACCACCGAAAGATGCGACCGGGATGTTGGGATGCCTGGCCTGAATTTTGGGGGCAGATGCTATTTGGATTTATCCGTCCACCTCTTCGAAGATGCCAAGTTGATTTATGACACCGTATATCGGAGGTTTGGACGGATGCGGCCGTTGTAGCAGACTTAGTCAGATTCCCTCTCGTTTGCGAGGGGTTTTTGATTGTGGGGACGCTCTTCCCTGCAGGCTCAAGCCCCTGCAGTTAATTACGTTATCGCATCGCGATAACCACTTTCTTCTACTCCGGAAGTTCACTTCGTATCGTGTGTGTTTTTGTTTGTTTGGGTTGCCCGTGGATCGTATATGGAGACTCGTTTATGTTGTCTCCCGTAGGGCGTGGATTAGTCCAAATCCGTATATTTTAGATTTTGGTATGGATTGATTTAAGGATCGTTAATCTGGTTTGAGATTAAGATCGACTTAAATGTATATGAGCAGTTGGGGCTCGGTTGGTTTTTTGTTAGGGATACGTTAGTCCAATTTGAGACTAAGATCTACTTAACAAGGTTTTAGGATCATTTTTATTTTAGATCCAACAAAAGAGCGTTTGGGCTCTATTGTTTTAGTTTAAGGACGTTTCGGTCCATTATCGCCATTTTGAAGGCAAATATTAGTTTAGGGACATTTCGGTCCATTGTCGCCATTTTGGAGGCGAATATTAGTTTAAGGACATTTTGGTCCATAATCGCCATTTTGGAGGCGAATATTAGTTTAAGGACATTTCGGTTCATCATTCACCTTGCGTGCACGTGTATTTGTTATGTGACGAAGTGGAAAATGGAGATATGGAATGTGCCCAATTTGGGGCACGATCCGATTTGAGATGTGCACGTCTATTTGAAAGTGCACCAAAGAGTTGTCGGTTATCGGGACCCACCACCTCTCTGAAGACGTTGAAGAATTACAACGACATATATCAGAGGTGCGAAGAGATATACCCTTGAACCAAATCCTATATTTGAGGGAGACGGGTTATGGTGGCCCTAGGAATCATTAGTCATATTTTGAGACTAAAATTACATTAGGAGATATGGGATGAATATTATTTTGGATATCATCAATTGAAAGATCAATAGTCATATGTGAGACTGAGATCAGTTTGGACAATCATGAGCAATATGGGCTCGGTTGAAAAGAAGACTTTAGAGACTTAGCCAGTTTGAGCTTAGTCTGCTCAGTCTTTTCTTCTTTTCAAAAGTGCTAAGCAATTATTTGGGCTCTGATACTCTGACATGCGAAGCATTCAGTCATGGGCACTGCTCAATAAGTGTTGAACACTTTCCTTCCTTTGTCTTTATATGGAGTGCTAGGCACTCTTTATGGCGTCCTCGTGCGAAGTGAAGCGCTAGGCGCTGGGTGCTGCCCAATGAATGCTAAGCACTCTTTTCTTCTGTGGCACCCACGTGAGGCGCCGGACGCTGCCCAGTAAGTGCTAAGCACTCCTTTTTCTATGGCGCCCACGTGAGGAACACATGTGGCGCTGGACGCTGCCCAACACTCTTCTTTTCTGTGGCACTCACATGAGGAGAACGTACGGCGCTGGGCGCTGCCCAGTGAGTGCTAACCACTCTTTTTCTTCTGTGGTGCCTACGTGAGGAACACGTGCGGCGCTGGGAGCTGGGCGCTTTTCTCCTCTGCTGATAGTATTTTTGCCCATTAATGATCAATAGGATCTTTGTTTTGCAGATCTAGGATCAAGCTTCATTTGTAAGAACCAAGTTTTTTTTATGCGAACTAGGTTTCTCTTATATGCTAGGGAATTCAATTCCTAGTCCTTTTCTGAATTTTCGATTCTCAAGAACAAATTCTTCGCGGTGAGAAATAAATTCTCAACTTATGAGAGACTTGTCTTGTGGATCTCAGATCCAGAGAAAGAACTAAGTTCTTTTTAAAAGGGTACACCCTTAGATATGTAAACGAGATGTTTTGATCTCTGTTCTTTTTATTTACCTAGAGTTTTTGAAGAGGGGGATCTTCTTCTCTGTTCCTTTTTGAAGCTTTCTGCTTTAGTTTTTTTAGAAGCTTATGGGGGGTTCTTTTGTATTGAAATCTTCCGTCCTTTATATAGTAGAGGCAATTTGTTAATTAGCTCTGAAGAAATCTTTCATTAAGAGATCCCAAATAATTTGGGGATTTTTACCCACCATTGGATTTTTGATCCAAGGGTTTCTGTTTTACAGAACCTATTTTCTTGTTTCTAACAAGATTGGGGAGATATTTTCCCTTATACAGAATTTATTCTGAAAAACGGTGATTTTTTAATCACTGTTGGATTTTTAATCCACCGGTTCTCTGTTTTAAAGAGGGCAATCTTTCTTATTTAGAAAGATTGAGAGAATATATCCCAAAATAGAATTTTATTCTATGATCCAATTTAGGGGATGTTTTCTCCCGGCAGAATTTAATTCTGCAAATTTGATGATTTATCATCTTTGTTGGATTTTTTATCCAACGGCACTGTTTAACAGAGGGTAGAATTTAATTCTATTTGGCACCGGTGCTCACGTGTTGTACACGTGAGGCACCACTTGAGAGTTTTAACTTTTATTTAATCTATTAGATTCTTTTCTGTTTCGCACACTGGCGCCGGCGTGAGGAGCACGTGCGGCGCCATATGAGAGTTTAACTCTTTATTCAGAAAGAGTTTCTGTGCTTTGCACATTAGTGCCCGCGTGAGGAGCACGTACGACGTCTTTTGAGAGTTTAACTCTTTATTCAGAAAGAGTTCATGTGATTTGCACATTGGCGCCCACGTGAGGAGCACGTGCGGCGCCTTTGGAGAGTTTAACTCTTTATTTGGAATGTGTTCATGTGCTTTGCACATTGGCGCCTGCGTGAGGAGCACGTGCGGCGCCGCCTCATTAATTTTGAACTGAGCTTTGCTCTTTTATTGGGGAAACAACGGTGGTATACCCGTGAGTGAAGCGTCGTCATCCATGCTTAACTCAGGTCTTGATCCTTAAGGAACGTAATCCCGAGCCCCGAAGCCTATGAGTTGCGTCTTTCTGTTCCTTGATGTCTTAATCTAGCGTTCTCTAGTTTATTCACTGGTTTCGAAGTCTCTAGTTTATTCACTCATTTCGAAGTCTCTAGTTTATTCACTCGTTTCTAGTTCATGTACTCATTTCAGAGTTTTTTAGTTTACCTCCCTTTGGTTTACAAGTAAACTTGTCCTAACGTTGTATATAGATAATCCCCATTCTTTACGACGGAGGTTCGTTAGGTTTGTGGTATTAAGGTTTTAGTCCGTGGTACCGTCGCATTGGCTGATGTAATTCTCGATATGCAGTCCTTCAGCTGTTGTTCGAGTAGCCCCGCGACTGTCGTGTCTCTGATCCCTTCGAGAGCTGGATAAGACGTCTTCAAGTAATCTCCTTAGGTCATATTACCGTCGGAAGAGCAAACGTATGAAATTTGCCATGCCGCTTTTTACTTGAGGGTTAGGCTCAGTTTGGAGCCCTGATGAATCATAACCACTCCGCACTGGTGTGGGATGATCTCCGATAGTCTTTTGGGCTTTATATGAGTTGCCTTCAAGACCCGAAGCTAGGAATATACCATAGCTTCATTTTTTTTGTTTTGACGATGCCGCGCCGGTTCTTTGTTGAAGTAGGGTAGACATCTGTAAGACTTCTATGCTGTATGTATTGCAGTTGAAGTCCGGAGCTAGGGATATGCCATTGCTCCATTTTCATTTGATAGCCGCATTCGCATCCTACTGAAACGAGGGGAACGTCGAGATGGACTTTGGGTTGTATATATACCATCGAGACTTGGAGTTTAGGATTTTGCCATTACTCCATTTTTGGTATCGACCCTTGGGTCTTTGTTGACGTTGCGTCTGCACTGAGAAGGAATGCCGGGATAGCCTCTGAGTTGTATATGAATCTTCAAGGCTTGGAGTTAGGATTTTTCCATGGCTCCATTTTTGTTTCGACCCTTAGGTCTTTTGTTGACGTTGCGTCTGCATCCCGCTGGGATGAGAAGAACGTCGAGCTGGAGCTAGGATCTTTACCATCACACCACTTTTGTTTATTGACGTTGCGTCTGCACCGAGAAGGAACGTTGAATTAGAGCTGGGATTTTGCCATTACCCCTTTTTGATTTGGCCCTTGGGTCTTTGATGACATTGTGTCTACATCCTGCTGGCATGAGAAGCACGTCGGGCTGGAATTAAGATTTTGCCGTCACTCCTTTTTTATTTGGCTCCTTGGAGCTTTTGTTGACGTCACATCTGCACCCTGTTGGAATGAGAAGAATGTCGAGTCGATCTCTAGGCTGTAGATGTTGCCATCAAGATCTGGCTTTCCTTTTGACGGAGCCTGGTGGGAAAATATGGTCCCCTTTCTTTCATTTGTGCCCATGGATTGTATACAAGGGTCGGTGTGGACCTATCTGCAGGGCAGAGGAAATTTCATTTTATATATTTTTTTTATTTCCGCGATGCTCTATCTTTTTAACTTTCTATATCGCGAAAACCGCGATTGTCTTATCATTTCGGCTATTTATCGCGGTGCCCAATCATTTTAGCTATTTTTATTTACTCGCTGCTTTTTATTGCGAGTTGCCTAATCATTTTGGCGGTTTTTTTATATTTTTACTCGCTGCTTTTTATTGCGAGTTGCCCAATCATTTCGGCTATTTCATATGCATTTTTTCTGCTGCTCGCTGCTGGTTTTTATTGCGAGTTTGGAATCTAATACCAACCTTGGCATCAGCATCGCTACGACTGGAATATTGCCAGGAGCGAATCATCATTTGCCGTGAAAGGACTTGGAGTTCGACACCTGTTTAGGTATCAGCATCGCTGCAACTGGGATATTGCCAGGAGAGAATCATCATTTGCCTTGTCGATTTGAACAAAGATGGATTAGTAGATAGAGTTAAGATCTTGTCGACTATGGCTTTTTGACTTTATGAGCCGTAAGGGTCTCATAAAGGTATTTCTCCCTATGAGTCATGAGGATCTCGTAGATGTATTTTCTCCTTAGGAATCATGGAGATTCCTAAGTATATTTTTCTATTGTAAGTCGTAAGGATCTTGCAAGAGTGTTTTCTCCTTATAAGTCGAGAGGACTTACAAGCGTCGTTCCCCATACGGGGACATTTCTCGTCGTTGGTGGAACTTGGTGGGGGAATGTTTATTCGTGCCCAAGGATCGTATACAAGGGTCAATATTGGACCGCCTGTAGGGCAACCTGGGGGATAAGACGGCTTAAGAACGGGTTCAATTCCTTATAGCTTAAGCCTTTTGAATCCTATGAGCCGTGAGGGTCTCATAGGGGGAATTCTCCTTACGAGCCATGAGGATCTCGTAGGTGTATATATTATATATATATTTTACGAGATTGCGCCCTATTCGGGTTTTCACAAGCTCGCCGGCGGTCCTGCTGTTTTTACTCACGGCGCCCTATCAGGTTTTCATCCGTGCCCATTTTGCTTGTGCACAAACCGTTTTTTTATGAGCGATGGAACTCTCGAAAATAGCTTCATCGCAGATGATCCATCTGTTTGCTGGTGGGATTTGGGGGTGGCTTCATTGCTGCAGTAGCTATGTAGCCGATAGGACTTGAGTTGCAAACCTCGCCGTCGAGATTTCGATTGCAATATAGATCTCAAGGGAGCGTATTGCCGTATTTGGGGTGATGCGCTAGTTTGGGGACGTTTTGGTCCTATATCGCCATGTTTGAGGCGAAAATTTAGTTTAGGGACAGCTCAGTCTTGTATCGCCATGTTTGAGGCAATTAACTAGTTTAAGGACTTTTCGGTCCAGTATCGCCATGTTTGAGACGAGTAATTAGTTTAAGGACTTTTCGGTCCAGTATCACCATATTTGAGGTGAGTAATTAGATTAAGGACATTTCGGTCCGGTATCGCCGTTTTTGATACGAAGTTTTAGTTTAAGGACATCTTGGCCCGTTGTTAGTTTAGGGACTTTCGGTCCGTACTGCTGTGCTTGAGGCAGATAATTAGTTTAAGGACTTCTCGGTCCTATGTTGCCATATTTGAGGCGAGGTTCTAGTTTAGGGACATCTCGGTCCGTCATCGCCATGTTTGGGGTGACGGAGTTTCTTTGCATACTACTCTCAGGTTTTTTGGCTCAGGAAGATAGCGCGCAGACACGAGCGTCGTCATCTATCATTGACCTGGGTCATGACTCTTTAGGCATAGTATTTTTTGAGGAATCGGCCATTTATTGGCCGGAAGGGTCTTTCGCCATGCATATCCATGAGCAGGTAGGCTCCACCTTGGTAGTCTTTGTCTATGAAGTACGGGCCTTCGTAGTTCGGCTCGAATTTCCCCTGTTTTGCATAATTGGGGATCATCGGTCTTTTGACGACTAGAACGAGCTCGTCATGGCGGAATGTTCTCGGCCTAGTCAGTCTTTCATATGACCATGCCATCCTTGCCTTATAAGCCTCCAGGTTTTGATGTGCTTTAAGGCGAGTTTCATCGAGGGCATCGAGCTCCTCAAGCCGAAGATGAGCATTTTCTTCATTTGTAAGCTCGTCTCGAACCGCTACTCGTAGAGAAACGAGTTCTATTTCCAAGGGAAGCATGACTTCCGTGCCAAAACCAATGAGTATGGTGTTGTATTCGTGGCTGTTTTGAACGTTGTTCGATACGCCCAGAGAGCTTCATGCAGTGTTTCGTGTCAGTCTCTTTTGTTTATGGACACCTTTTTCTTTATAATCATTGTCAAGGTCTTGTTGAAAGCTTCAGCTAGACCGTTGGAACGAGAATTATAGACTGAAGAGTTTCTCCAATCTATCTTATACTGTTCTGCGAAGCGACTGATTTTATGGCTCCTGTAGGCTGGCCCATTGTTCGAGATAATTCGTCGCGGAGTGCCGAACCAGTAGATGACAAGTGTCTTGAAAAAATGGAGGATATGCTCCATCTTCACCTCCCTTAGTGGTATTGCTTCTGCCCACTTAGAAAAGTAGTCGGTCATTGCCAATATGAACCGATGTCTTTTAGACGATGTTGGTTCAATGGGGCCAATTATATATGTTCCCCACATTTCGAACAGCCAGCTAGTTACTGTTGGGTGTAGCGGGTTTGGATGCTGGTGGACGAAGTCCACATGAATTTGGTACGAGTGACACTGCTTCGCATATTCGAGGCAGTCCTGAATCATTGTGGGTCAATAATAACCCATTCTTTTGATCTTCAGCTTCATTTTTGGCCCAGCTTGGTGAGAACCGCAGAATCCGTCGTGAGTTTCTTAGATGAATTTCTTTGCTTCTTCCGGCCCCAGGCATCTTAGCCATAGAAAGTCGAACGACCTCTTATATAGAGTATTATTGAAGAAGGCGAATGATAGAGCTCGTTTTACGAGCTGATGTCTAGACTACGTATTTTTGGACGTTCGTTGGGATTTGAAGTAGACCATGAAGACTTCCCTCCAATCGTTGACCTTTTCCTCGTCCCTTATTTGAAGGGTCACTTGTTTGATCGTTTCTTTTCCTTCGGATGGCTCTGTCTCCCGAAGATATTTTTGTCGGCGCGAGGATCCTGCGACTTTGCACGATGATCTTTACGTCATCGAAGTCTTCGTCGGCTAATTCCTTAGCCAATTTGGCCAACGCATCCGCCTTGTTATTTTCTGCAGGCGGTATACTCTCCACAATGTAAGAGGGTATTTGTGTAAACAATTGTTGGACTCTTTTGCCATATTTTATCAGCTCCGGCTTGCATGTCTGATAGTCGCCACATACTTGGCTAACGATCAGTTGGGAGTCTCCATATATGAGGAGGTCTTTAATTCCTATGTCGACGGCGATCTCGAGACCCGCTTTCAAGGCTTCATATTCAGCTTCATTATTAGTCCTCGGCTCCATTAAGGAAAGGGCGTGACGCATTATCCCTCCTTGTGGAGTCACGAAAATAAGGCCCATCCCGGCTTTGATTATAGGGGTGTTTTTCTTTCGCCTCTTCATGGAAGATACTCCATCGAAGTAGAGTTCCCATCGGGAATCCTTTTCTTCCATTTATTCTTCGATTGTGTCGAACACATGTTCATCCGGAAACTCGCAATTTAAGGGGAAGTCGGCTGGTATCGGATGCTCGGCGAGAGAGTCGGCGATGGCCTGGCTTTTCACTGTTTTGAGAGGTCGATACGTTATCGAGAACTCTTAAGTTAGTATGCTGCTGTCGCCGAGCGTCAAGACATTCTCTGACGCTGAATGAGGTCAACTCTCATGTGGCTCGTCTACCTTTGGATTAAAGGGGACGGGTGTCGGCTGCTTCGGGTCGTCATCACCCGGCTCATGAGTAAAGCCTTGTGCTTGATTGGGCTACGGCCGAGCAACTTAGGCCATGAGCCGCATTATAACATTTGTCAGATCATCAATTTTGGAGTAGACCTTGGTCATCTCCTAATCTTTGCTTCTAAGTTGTTTCTGGAGTTCTTGGAGCAGCTCATGTTCTGCGGTCCTAGGACGGAAAGTCGGCTCCTCTTCGCCGTCAGAGCTCGACTCCACATGAATTGAGGGATCTTTTAGCTTAGCATTCTCATCAAAAATGTTTTCATTGTCTTCTAGAGGAAGCTGAGCCTGGAAAATGGCATCCCTTTCTTTGCTCTTATTGCGAAGGTTATCACTGAAGCGTGTGCCTCCCATATAGACCGTATGGACCACGCATCCAGCCATCCCTTTATTGTTGGTGGCTGGTTTTACTGACCGTCGTCGGGGATATTCGTTTTCAGGAAAGGACAAGTGACTGATGACAGCCGTCCTGGCTGAGCCCTTGGGTGGTATTGGTAACCATTTTCTAAATTTTCCTCATTGCTTCCGCACGATTAGGAGCACTTAGTACACTTTTGAAGAGATGGTGTCACCGTTGGGGTTAAAATTTACATCCCGTTGACCAAAAGTCATAGTCAAACCGCGAACAAATAGGCCCAAGCCAAAGCAAGCGGACGCCACTGTCTAATCCACACAGGGCCCGCGCTTAAACTCAAGCTGGGCCCACATCCAAACCCAAGTCGGGCCTACGCCCGAACCCAAGTCCAAGCAGGTGGGCCCAAACCCAGACTGGCCCCATTCCAAGAAAGTAAAATAAATAAATGTAATATTTAAATAAATGTGTAAAATATAAGAAAAATGGGCATAAGCCAATTTATGTAAAGCCCATAACTTATGTGCAAAAGAAATGAGCACATAAGCAAGAGATAGGTTAAACCCCCATTTTGTAAAGCCCTAGGGGATATGTGTAAATTTATAAGCCGATATAAGGTTACATTATGAAGAAATGAAAAATAATCATTCTCCCCTCAAAAAAGGGGGAAATATATATAATAAAACACAACGCGCACATACTGCACATTGAGTTCGCATGATCTGTTTGACCTGTTAATTGGAGGTTCTCTCGCTCCTAAGAGCGAGGGGTAATTAACGGCAGCTTAGTCCGCGGCTGCCGGAGATTCGAATCCCCACAATCAATAAACCCTAGCCTGCCCCAGACAGGGGGAATATATATACGCCTAACAAGCGCATGGGTTTCTATCTTAATAGGGTGACGAAAAACACTATACAGACTCTGGCACATTCCGTGGGACCCATCTCTCCTCCCATATTTCGGGTCAAACGCTCAAGCGAACTCATTAAATAGATATGTCAATATTTGTACTGAAATTATGCTCTTCTATGTAGCAATCATCAATTATCTTTCAAGCAATCAATTCTCAACAATGTCTCCAAAGATGAACTTAACTTCCGATGCAACTCTTGTCTCGTACATAATGAAGATGGACGTTCGAACGGTTCTCTCCGCAAGTCTCGGGCGGCAGTGGGAGGAACCGCTACTATAATTCGACTCCATTTCATTCATCTTGGCTAACACAATTCCTGCTCCTCAAACTCCAATGACGGATAGACCGGTCTCCAAAGGGAGGAGACCTAATGTCATAATCGCAAGGGTACCCGAGCCCAAGCGCAGGTCTGTCTTCCAACAGTTCTCTGTTGCTCCAGCTGGGGGCAGGGCCGTCAATACTAAGGTTGCGACAAAGTGTCCCTGTTCCCCTCCGAACGGCGGCCCGGACTTCGCGTCCGTTGCCTGAGGTTCGGGGCAGATGCTATTTGGTTTTATCCGTCCACCTCTCCGAAGATGCCAAGTTGATTTATGACACCGTGTATCGGAGATTTAGACGGATGCGGCCGATGTAGCAGACTTCGTCAGATTCCCCCTCAGGGTGAGGGTTTTTTGATTGTGGGGACGCTCTTCCCTACAGGCGCAAGCCCCTGCAGTTAATTACGCTACCGCATCGCGGTAACAACTTTCTCCTTCTCCAGAATTTCACTTCGTGTCGTGTGTGTTTGTTTTGTTTGTGGTTGCCCGTGGATTGTATACGGAGACTGAGTAATGCCGTCGCCCGTAGGACGTGGATTAGTCCAAATCCGTATTTACTTAGATTTGGGTTTGGTGTTTTTAGTTTAAGGATACGTTAGTCGCGTTGCGGCTAAGATCAACTTAAACATTCGTTAAGGATACGTTAGTCCTGTTTGAGACTAAGATCAACTTAACGTGATCGTTTAGATCCGACAAAAGAGCGTTTGGGCTCTATTGTTCCAGTTTGGGAGATTCATAGTCCAATTTGGGACTAAAGTCTGTTTGGAGGATACGTTAGCCATTTTTGAGGCTAAGATCGACTCAAACGTTTGTTAAGGATACGTTAGTCCAGTTTGAGACTAAGATCAACTTAACGGGACCGTTTAGATCCGACAAAAGAGCATTTGGGCTCTATTGTGCCAGTTTAGGGACGTGGTGGTCCATAGCATTTATGGCCGTCGGGACCCGTCACCTCTCTGACGTCGTTGAAGAATTACAACGATAGGTGTCAGAGGAGTTCAGAGATGTACCCTTGAACCAGAGTTGATTTGGGGTTTTATCATTCATTTAAATGTCTAAGGATGCGCTAGCCGTGTTTGGGGCTAAGATCAACTTAAACGGGACCGTTTAGATCCGGCAAAAGAGCATTTGGAGGCTCTATTGTTCCAGTTTAGGGACGTAGTGGTCCACTTTCCAGTTTAGGGACGTGGTGGTCCATCGCCAGTTTAGGGACATGGTGGTCCAATATTAGTTTAGGGACGTTTCGGTCCGATATTAGTTTAGGGACGTTCCGGTCCGATGTTAGTTTAGGGACGTTCCGGTCCGATGTTAGTTTATGGACATTTCGGTCCGATGTTAGTTTATGGACATTTCGGTCCACGAGTTTAAAGACCCCGCAGTCCATATCGATGTGTGGTCGTTGGGACCCGTCACCTCTTTGACGTCGTTGAGGAATTACAACGACGGATGTCAAAGGAGTTCGGAGATGTACCCTCGAACCGGATGTAAATTGATTTAGAAGAGCAATTTTGCTCAGTCAATTTAATTTAAGGACTTATGGCCAAAATTGGGCTAAGTCCAGTTGAAATGTTCAACATTTTATTTGCTTTTGCATTACATTTCTTTTTTTATTTTTATTTGGGCCTTGCCCAGAAAGGATGCAGAGCATCAATTTGTTTTGGGCTCTGCCCTTTTAGGAATGATGCAAGGCATCAATTTTATTTGGGCTCTGCCCTTGTATAAAGGATGCAAAGCATCAATTTATTTGGGCTCTGCCCATTTATTGCCTTGCAATTTATTTTGGCCTGTCAGGTCATTTTGGTTTGGGCCTTGCCCTTTAGAAAATGCATTGCATTTATCAAGCGCTTTGCGCCAATCAAAAAGCACAACAGTGCAAATTTATAAGTGCAAAGCACTATTAATTTGAGAATCTTTTAGATTCAAGAACCAATGACTCATAAAAGAAGTGCAAAGCACTATTTGATTTCTTGATCTAATTTAGATCAAAGAATAACAAGTTTTTTCCTTTTTATTTCAAGAACCAAAGGTTCATAAAAGTGCAAAGCACTATTAATTTAAGAACCTTTTAGGTTCAAGAACCGATGGTTCATAAAACAAGTGCAAGGCACTATTTTTTAGATCTAAGAAAAAACAAGTTTTTCTTGTTTTTCTTATCTTAGAGAACCAAAGGTTCATAACAAGTGCAAGGCACTATTTTTATTTAGATCTAAGAAAAAACAAATTCTTCTTGTTTTTCTTATATCAGAGAACCAAAGGTTCATAGCAAGTGCAAGGCACTATTTTTATTTAGATCTAAGAAAAAACAAATTCTTCTTGTTTTTCTTATATCAGAGAACCAAAGGTTCATAGCAAGTGCAAGGCACTATTTTTATTTAGATCTAAGAAAAAACAAATTCTTCTTGTTTTTCTTATATCAGAGAACCAAAGGTTCATAGTAAGTGCAAGACACTATTTTTATTATTTTTATTTATTTATTTATTTATTTATTAAAGATCACTGATCTTGTTTTCTAGATCAATGATCTATTCTTTGAGAGAATTTTCTCTTATCTCAAAGGTTTTTACCTTCTTTTTCTTTGAGCTTTTCTCAGAATTCTCTCTCTGTTTGAAGCTCTTGGCTTTTTTCCAAGCAAAAAATGTTCTCATGTGGTGCGCACGTGCGTTGCACGTGGTGCCGCATGGCGGGCACACGTGCGTTGCACGTGGCGCACATGCGCATTATGAGGAGAAGCAAAGCTTCTATCTTGGAGAACTAAGCTCCTTTGGAGAACTAAGCTCCTTTGAGTATTGAATCCTTTGAGGATTTAACTCTACCTTTCTAAGAGGTATCCCCTCTTATTTATATGAGAGTGGTAGAGGAGCCATCTCTCCTTTTCCCGATGTGGGACTAAAAAATGCATTCTCCATATAGTAGAGCATTACTTTAGGTTACACGTGCATAACACATTTGCTCATAACTTTTGATCCCGAATGAATTATGAGGCCCATAATATATCAAATCGAAGGTCTTTTCGAGATACTTTCAATATCATCAGAATTTAGCCATTTCTCATTCCGGAGTTTGTCAAAATACAGCTCGGAAAATACCGGTTCGCATCGTCTTCCTTATATCACATGTGCATAGACATTTGCTCATAACTTTTGATCCCGGATGAATTATGAGGCCCATAATATATCAAATCGAAGGTTTTTTCGAGATGCTTTCAATACCATCATAATTTAACAGTTCTTCATTGGGGAGTTTATCAAAATACAGGCCGGAAGATACTGGTCCGCATTTTCTTAAGCGTATCTCTGCCATTTGATACCTTGGACTCTTTTGCGCAGAAATTTTTGGTGGGAACAAATGCCCCCCACTACTTTGCCCACGTAAGTATGTACGTGGGTGAAGTAGTGCAGAGTTATGCAGAGTTATGCATGGCGTATGACCAGTTTTGGGTTGATGTATCACTTTCAGAATCTTGATCTAAAAAGATAACGAGCGGACACAAGCGTCGTCATTTATCATTGACTCAAATCTCAACTCTTAAGGGATATAGTTCCAACCCTTAACTCCATGAGCCGCATCCTTCTATTTCTTTTTTTTGTCTCACTCTGGCGTGGAGTAGTTCATACGCTTATGAGTAAGTTCTCCATTTCAGTGGCATGTAGCTTTGGCTTGTGTGGCCCATAGATGGTCGGCCCATCTTGACTTCTTTGCAGGGCAGTGATGGCTTAGGAGACAGGGGTAGGATCTGCCACCTAAGGCTTTTCAACTTTACGAGCCGTGAGGGTCTCATAAAGACTTTTCTCCCTACGAGTCGTGAGGATCTCGTAGGTGTATTTTCTCCTTGGGAATCGTGAGGATTCCTAAGTGTGTTTTCTCTTATAAGTCGTAAGGATCCTATAAGAGAGTTTTCCCTCTTACGAGTCGAAAGGACCCGTAAGCGGTTGTTTCCCTCCTTATCGAGATTCGACTTTGGAGAGTGTGACCCGTGGATAGTATGCAAGAGACCGTTTTGGGCCGACTTGCAGGGTCCCGGTGCTTAGGAAACAGGTTTTTTTAATCCCTACTGCCTAAGGTTTTATCTCACAAGTCGAGACGCATCGAGAAAATCTCGCAAAGACATCAATTTCCTCACGAGTCGAAACGGATCGAGCAGATCTCGCAAGAACATCTTAACGTCGCATTTAACCTCTGCTCTTTACGACAGAAGCCCGTTAAGGTTGGTGGTACTTAGGGTTTTGGCCATCGTACCGTCGCATAAGCTGATATAGTCCTCGATAGGCAATCGTGCTGTTCGAGTAGCCCTGCGACTGCCGTGTCTCTGATCCCTTCGGGGGCTGGACAAGACGTCTTCAAGCAATCCTCCTTGGCAGTTTGACCGTCAGAAGAGCAAGCGCTAGGAATTTGCCATGCCGCTTTTTACTTGAGGTTAGGCTCATTTTGGAGAGCCCCGATGAGTCATAACCACTCCGCGCTGGTGTGGGGATGATCTCAGATAGTCTTTCGGGCTTTATATGAGTTGCCGTTAAGACCCTGAAGCTAGGAATTTGGCCTTTGCTTCGTTTGCTGGCATTGCGTCTGCTGTATCGAGACGAATGTTGCGGTGGGAACTAGGGATTTTGCCGTGGCTCCGTTTGTTTGATGACGTTACGTCTGCTGTGTCGAGACGAACGTTGGGGTGACATCTCGTCTGCTGTATCGAGACGGACGTCGAAGTGGTGACCACTCCACACTGGTGCGAGATGATCTCCGATTGACTTTCCGGTTTTATATGACTTGCCGTTAAGACCCTGAAGCTAGGAATTTTAGCCTTCGCTTCGTTTGCTGGCATTGCGTCCTCTGTATCGAGACGAATGTCGTGGTTGTCTTTAGGTTACTGGTGAACCGCCGAGGTTTGGAACTAGGGATTTTGCCATGGCTCCGTTTGTTTGATGACGTTACGTCTGCTGTGTCGAGACGAACGTTGGGGTGACATCTCGTCTGCTGTATCGAGACGGACGTCGAGGTTGCCTCTAGGTTGCTGGTGAACCGCCGAGGTTTGGAACTAGGGATTTTGCCGTGGCTCCATTCGTTTGATGACGTTGCGCCTGCTGTGTCGAGACGAACATCAAGGTGGTGACCACTCTGTGCTGATGCGAGATGATCTCCGATTGTCTTTCCGGTTTTATGTGAGTTACCGTAAAGACGTTGAAACTAGGAATGTGGCCTTCGCTTCATTTGCTTTGTCGTGTCTGAATCCCTGCTGGAGGAAGAACGCTGAGGTTGACATTTCGTCTACTGTATCGAGACGAACGTCATGGAGGTGACCACTTCATGTGAGATGGTCTCCGATTGTCTTTCCGGTTTTATGTGAGTTACCGTTAAGACGTCGAAGTTAGGAATGTGGCCTTCGCTTCGTTTTCTTTGGTGTGTCCAAATCCTGTTGGAGGAAGAACGCCGGGGTTGATATTTCGTCTACTGTATCGAGACGAACGTCAAGGAGGTGACCACTTTCTGTGAGATGGTCTCCGATTTTCTTTCCGGTTTTATGTGAGTTACCGTAAAGACGTTGAAGCTAGGAATGTGGCCTTCGCTTCGTTTGCTTACACTGCGTCTGGTATATTGAGACGAATGCTGAGGTGGAGCTGGGATTTTGCCATCACTCCGCTTTGTTTCGACCATGGGGTCTTTTGTTAACTTTGCATGTACACCCCGCTGGGCTGCGAAGGAACGCCGTTGGTGACATTGCGTCTACTGTATCGAGACGAATGCTAAGGTGGAGTTGGGATTTTGTCGTTACTCCGCTTGATGGTGTAACATCTGTGTCCTGTTGGAATGAGGAGGCACACCGTTGTTGATCTCCAGGCTGTAGACGTGGCCATTGAGATTTGGAACTAGGGACTTTGTCATGGTTCCGTTTCGTTGCGATTCTGAGGTCAGTTGTTGACGTCATGTCTGCATCTAGTTGGAGTGAGGAGAAACGCCGTTGGTGATCTCTAAGTTGTCGATGTTAACGTCGAGACCCTGAAGCTCGGGTTCTTCATTTGCTTCATTTGTTGACATCGTGTCTGTAATATTGCGACAAATGTCGAGATGGTCTCTAGGCTGTCTATGAACCGTCGAGATTGGGCTTCGCTTTCCGATGGAGCCTGTTGGGAAGGTATTGTTCCCTTTTTATCTGTGCCCCTGGATTATATACAGGGATCGATGTGATTTCACCTGTAGGGCAAAAGTTTCATTCTTTCATTTTTTTTTATTCTTTCCGCGATGCTCTATCATTTCAGCTTTTATATCGCGAAGGTCGCGATTGCCCAATCATTTCGGCTATTTTTCGCGGTGCCCAATCATTTCGGCTGTTTACTTTATTTTTACTCGCTGCTTTTTATTGCGAGTTGTCCAATCATTTCGGCTGTTTATTTTATTTTTACTCGCTGTTTTTTATTGCGAGTTGCCCAATCATTTCGGCTATTTTGCATGCATACATTTTTACTTGCTGATTTTGTTTGCAAGTTGCCCCATCATTTCGGCTATTTCGTATGCATTTTTTTTTTTGGGGGCTCGCTGATTTTTTTTTTTTGCGAGTAGAGGATTTGGGATCTGATACCAATCTTGGCATCAGCATCGCTGCGACTGGAATATTGGCAGGAGCGAATCATCATTTGCCGTGAAAGGACTTGGAATTTGATACCGATTTAGGCATCAGCATCGCTGCAACCGGGATATTTCCAGGAGCGAATCATCATTTGCCTCTGTCGATGTTGAACAAAGGTGGCTTAGTAAACAGGGTTAAGGGTCCTGTCGACTAAGGCTTTTGACTTCACGAGCCGTAAGGGTCTCACAAAGGTATTTCTCTCTACAAGTCGTGAGGATCTTGTAGGTGTGTTTTCTCCTTGGGAATCGTGAGGATTCCTAAGTGCATGTTCTCTTGTAAGTCGTAATGATCTTACAAAAGGGTTTTCTCCTTATAAGTCGAGAGGACTTACAAGTGTTGTTTGCTGTACAAGCATATCCCTAGTCACGGATGGGACTTTGTTAAGGAAATATTTATTCGTGCCCGTGGATTGTATACAAGGGTCATTATGAGCCGCTTGCAGGGCAATGTCGAAAGTTGTGGGGGTTGCTTAAGCACAGATTTAGGCCTCTGTAACTTAAGACTTTCAAATCTTATGAGTCGTAAGGGTCCCACAAGAGAGTTCTCCTTACGAGTCGTGCGGATCTCGCAAGTGTATTTTCTCCTTAGGAATCGTGGGGATCCCTAAGTGTGTTGTTCCTTTGTGAGTCGTAAGGATCTCACGCAGGTGGTTTCTCCTTACAAGGTCGAGAGGACCCTGTAAGTGTCTTTCAACGAGCTTGCGCCCTTTCGGGTTTTCACAAACACTCGCCGGTAGCCCTGCTGTTTTTACTCACGGAACCCTTTCGGGTTTTCATCCGTGCCCATTTTGCTTATGGACATACCGTTTTTTTTATCGAGCTTGCGCCCTTTCGGGTTTTCACAAGACTCGCCGGTAGCCCTGCTGTTTTTACTCACGGAGCCCTTTCGGGTTTTCATCCGTGCCCATTTTGCTTATGGACATACCGTTTTTTTTTTTGCCTTTTTTTTTTGCTTTTTTTTTTAACCACGGCAGCCTGAGGATGCCGCGGGTTGATAGTAGTTTAACGACGTTTCGGTCATTTGCAAGTTTTAGGACATTGCGGTCCGTCGTTAGTTTAGGGATGTTTCGGTCCGTTGTTAGTTTAAGGACGTTTCGGTCCGTTATCCAGTTTTAGGACGTAGTGGTCCGTTAGGCTTTCTCTATGAATGAGCATGATGCCCCCGGCGTGTCCATATTTTTCGGAGCATGCGGTTGTGGCGGGTTCACCTTCCAAATTTCGGACAACGCAAACTTGCCCTGTTGGTATTGGTCTTCAACCCAGTTCTTGAAGACGTAGCAATCCTCGATCAGATGACCTACCGTTTGGTGGTAAGGGCAATAATTAGGATTATTAATATCGCCTGGCCACAACGGACGTTTTGGATTCGGCAGATTAATGAGTTTGTTGCGCACTGCCAGCTCGAACAGTCCCCTTGTTTTATCTTGCGGAAACGAGTAAGGACGTTTCAACTTTTCCTGGAGGGATTGCCGCTTGTTGCTTTGGCAAGCAACTGGTCTAGGGTCACCTGATTGTTGGTGAGCGCTGGCGACGAGGGCCTTTTTTCCTTTTCTTTTATCCTTTTTGTTCGCTCCGTTGTTTGCAGGGCCGGGATTCTTTCCGAGTAGCATGCGATTGCATGGCTGAACGTTCTCGCAGCTTCTCAATTCCTTTATTTTTGAAATAGATTCCCCGAGGGAATAGTTGGGGGTAGCTTCTTCGTCAGAGTCGCTTCCAAAGGTGATAATTTGTGATCCCTTGAAGTCGGCTATATGACAGTCGGCGGTGGCTCTTTTGCGCTCATCTATCGCATTTTTCCGATGTCCACAAGCTTCACACTTTGTCCTGTCGAAGTGTCGCTTTTGAGCGACATACCCTTGCCACCAACAGTTAAAGGATTCGCAGTCTTCGGTAGGGTGTATGATCTTCTGATGATATAAACAGAAGTTAGGGTGCATCTCTACCTCAGAGAAAGGATTTTCTTCGGAGGGCGGTAGCTTCATTCCTACTGATAGAGCTTTGGCGAACCGTTTCCTCGTCTTGAATTTGTTTTTACCCGCAGTGTATGGCTTTTGATTTGACGGGAATACCTTGGTTCTTTCCAGTATGGCCATTTCATGCTCTTGATTGGCTTTTGCTTTCAGACGAATTTCATTTAGGAAGGCATCGATCAAATTGTCTGACGGCCGCGGAATTTCTGTTTCAGGGCCCACCGTTGATTTCCCAGCGCGAGGATCCTCCTCATCATCCGTCAGTGAATGAGAAATCACATGACAAGTCGCTACGTAGTCTTCGGATTCATCCGATAAGTTTTCTCCATCGTTTTCATCCTCGACAAAAGAACAAGTTGTCCCCGGCGTGTCCGTCTTCTTTGGAGAGTGCGGCTGTGGGGGGTTTACCTTCCAGCTTTCAGACAGCGTGAACTCGCCTTGCAGGTATTGATCCTCAATCCATCCCTTAAAGACGAAACAATCCTCAATCGGGTGACTTACCGTTTGGTGGTAAGGGCAATAATTGGGATTATTAAGGTCGCCTGGCTGCAACGGACGTTTTGGACTCGGCAGATTAATGAGTCTGTTGCGCACTGCCAGCTCGAACAGTCTTCCCGTTTTATTCTGAGAAACGAGTAATGACGTCCTAGCCTCTCTTCGAGGGATGGGCGTGGACGCACGTTGTTTTGGCGAGCGACCGGCTTTGAGTTGCTCGACTGTTGCTGAGCGTTGGCGACGATGATCGCTTTTCCTTTCTCATTTCGGGGCTCGGGTTTTGGAGGAGACGGTCTATGGCCCATCTGGTCTATTTGGGCTAATTTGTCGATCAAGGCCTGGAAGGTGGTCGGCCTGAAGAACATCATGAATTGCGAGATGGTCGCCTGCGGATCGAGAGTGCCTACAAACATGCCTACCGCAGGTGCCTCTTCTATGCGTTGTTCGCATTTCGACCATAGGTTCCGCCATCGTGTTGCGTATTGGACCCACGTTTCGCTCGGCCTTATCCTAGCATTTATCAGTGCTGTTATCGGAGTGCGTTCACTAGCACTCGCGAATCTTTGTGTAAACAGCAGTTCCATCTCTGCAAATGTTTTGACAGAGTCGTTAGGTAGCTCCGAATACCATTCAAAGGCTGTTTCTGCTAAGCTGCCGACGAATTGACGTAGCAACAATTTGTCATCGCCTCCAGTATTGCCGCATAAGGCCCTGAATTGAGCGACATGCTGATGCGGATTCCCTGTCCCTTTATATACGTGGAATTTAGGGATCGTATATCCTGGCGGGTAATTGATTTGGTCATACCAGCTCGGATACGGTCGTCCGGTTCTAACAGTTTGCCCAGCCGCTTCATTCGCCTGATGAACCCGGATCTGCTGAGCTATATATTCGTCTAGGTCGACTTTGGAGATTGCCTCCTCCTTGGCTGTTGATAGAGCCGGCGGAGGATCTGACGTTTCTCCCCTGTCGTCTTCAAGGACGATCGGAGGGTCTTCAGCAGGAGGGTCCGGCTGTAACATCATCCCTACCATATCTTGGAAGAGGAGCGCCATCTGTTTTATGTTAGCCGCTTGCTCTGCAGCTTCTTTGTCCCTCTTTTCGAGGACTCTGCGTAAAAAGTCAGCGTCGGTTTCTTGTTCTTGACGCTCATCCGAAGACGTTTCAGAGCTTTCTTTTGGCTCAGTGAGTGCAGCCATTGTAGTCATCATTTCCTGAAGCTTTTGTTGTTGCTCCTGGGCTTTCGTCACGGATCGGGTGAGCGGTCGGTGGCCCGTAGAAGTGCGGCTTTCCTCCTTTCCAGAAGCCATATAAACAGTATGCACCACTATGCCCCCAGACTTGGGACGTTTGTGTTCGGTGTCTTTGCGATTTGCCGAAGACACAGGGGCTTTTTGCGGCCTCCTTTTTTGAGTGATTGGAGTTAAGGGAACCGTTGTAGTGGGCACCCGAGTAGCTTTTGCTTCTTGTGGTTTGACAGAGTAATCCTTCCCCTGCCGAACCTTCATCTTTTTCTGTCTTCGGAGGCAGTCTCGATCGATCACCGACTCTTGGACCTGTCGCCAGACTTTGTAAATTTTAGAGGACAGCCGTTGAGGGGGCTGCTCTAACTTCTTCTCTGGAGTATTCTCCACAGGTGAAGGAGTTCGTTTCAACATCGCGGTAGGAGAGTTTCTACGCACCTTGTTGAGCAGTTCAAAGCTGTTCTTGGTTGGAACAGCAGCATCGATCCTCACCATCGGAGTTGGAGGAGTAAGTCCAGAGGGGGAGTTGCCCCCAGCGTTCCTCACTCGGCGCCAGTAACGACGTCGGGCATGTCGTGCTGATGGAGTTGTTTCAGCTATAGGGGTGACCTCCTCATGCCCCCTGTGTTGGTCAGAATATACTGGTACCAGCTTTTTAAAGATCGACGTCCGTTGAACGGGGACGGCCAACTTGTCAGAAGCGGACTTCTGAACATGGGAAGCAACCTTGGTGATTTTTCCAGGAACGTGAGTTGGAATGGCTATCCGCTTCGGGATAACGCTTTCTGGTATGGCAGGCTTCTTCATGGGCCCGATGGAGCACTGGCCTAATCCATTAAAACCTGAAGCAGTGGAGTTGGACGACCTATTGAAAGGGGTCGCCGCAGTGGTAAGTCGATCGAAGACCGACTTCTTTGGAGCTTCTTGCAATGTCATTGGGGCGTTGAAGCTCATTGGTGGGAGCATGGTCCCAAAAAAATAGTCCAGTGGTGGTTTGAGCCACCTGCTCCACCGGCATTTTGAAAAGGGAGGCCGCTTGGGACCCATAACTCACTTCTCCAGTAATGACGGAGCGAGAGCTGTTGCTGCAGGCGATGCAGTTCGAAGCCATTGATCTTCTATTTTCTGCACGGAGCAAGACACCAAATCTTAGTACCTTGAATCCACAGACAATCATAGCAAACCGCGATTTGTTCGCGAACACGACACACGAAGTGTGGAGTGGAAAGAGGAAGAGGTCCCACCGGGCGTGCCAGAATCTGTTCCCCTCCGAACGGCGGCCCGGACTTCGCGTCCGTTGCCTGAGGTTCGGGGCAAATGCTATTTGGTTTTATCCGTCCACCTCTCCGAAGATGCCAAGTTGATTTATGACACCGTGTATCGGAGGTTTAGACGGATGCGGCCGATGTAGCAGACTTCGTCAGATTCCCCCTCAGGGTGAGGGGTTTTTGATTGTGGGGACGCTCTTCCCTGCAGGCGCAAGCCCCTGCAGTTAATTACGCTACCGCATCGCGGTAACAACTTTCTCCTTCTCCAGAATTTCACTTCGTGTCGTGTGTGTTTGTTTTGTTTGTGGTTGCCCGTGGATTGTATACGGAGACTGAGTAATGCCGTCGCCCGTAGGACGTGGATTAGTCCAAATCCGTATTTACTTAGATTTGGGTTTGGTGTTTTTAGTTTAAGGATACGTTAGTCGCGTTGCGGCTAAGATCAACTTAAACATTCGTTAAGGATACGTTAGTCCTGTTTGAGACTAAGATCAACTTAACGTGATCGTTTAGATCCGACAAAAGAGCGTTTGGGCTCTATTGTTCCAGTTTGGGAGATTCATAGTCCAATTTGGGACTAAAGTCTGTTTGGAGGATACGTTAGCCATTTTTGAGGCTAAGATCGACTCAAACGTTTGTTAAGGATACGTTAGTCCAGTTTGAGACTAAGATCAACTTAACAGGACCGTTTAGATCCGACAAAAGAGCATTTGGGCTCTATTGTGCCAGTTTAGGGACGTGGTGGTCCATAGCATTTATGGCCGTCGGGACCCGTCACCTCTCTGACGTCGTTGAAGAATTACAACGATAGGTGTCAGAGGAGTTCAGAGATGTACCCTTGAACCAGAGTTGATTTGGGGTTTTATCATTCATTTAAATGTCTAAGGATGCGCTAGCCGTGTTTGGGGCTAAGATCAACTTAAACGGGACCGTTTAGATCCGGCAAAAGAGCATTTGGAGGCTCTATTGTTCCAGTTTAGGGACGTAGTGGTCCACTTTCCAGTTTAGGGACGTGGTGGTCCATCGCCAGTTTAGGGACATGGTGGTCCAATATTAGTTTAGGAACGTTTCGGTCCGATATTAGTTTAGGGACGTTCCGGTCCGATGTTAGTTTAGGGACGTTCCGGTCCGATGTTAGTTTATGGACATTTCGGTCCACGAGTTTAAAGACCCCGCAGTCCATATCGATGTGTGGTCGTTGGGACCCGTCACCTCTTTGACGTCGTTGAGGAATTACAACGACGGATGTCAAAGGAGTTCGGAGATGTACCCTCGAACCGGATGTAAATTGATTTAGAAGAGCAATTTTGCTCAGTCAATTTAATTTAAGGACTTATGGCCAAAATTGGGCTAAGTCCAGTTGAAATGTTCAACATTTTATTTGCTTTTGCATTACATTTCTTTTTTTATTTTTATTTGGGCCTTGCCCAGAAAGGATGCAGAGCATCAATTTGTTTTGGGCTCTGCCCTTTTAGGAATGATGCAAGGCATCAATTTTATTTGGGCTCTGCCCTTGTATAAAGGATGCAAAGCATCAATTTATTTGGGCTCTGCCCATTTATTGCCTTGCAATTTATTTTGGCCTGTCAGGTCATTTTGGTTTGGGCCTTGCCCTTTAGAAAATGCATTGCATTTATCAAGCGCTTTGCGCCAATCAAAAAGCACAACAGTGCAAATTTATAAGTGCAAAGCACTATTAATTTGAGAATCTTTTAGATTCAAGAACCAATGGTTCATAAAAGAAGTGCAAAGCACTATTTGATTTCTTGATCTAATTTAGATCAAAGAATAACAAGTTTTTTCCTTTTTATTTCAAGAACCAAAGGTTCATAAAAGTGCAAAGCACTATTAATTTAAGAACCTTTTAGGTTCAAGAACCGATGGTTCATAAAACAAGTGCAAGGCACTATTTTTTAGATCTAAGAAAAAACAAGTTTTTCTTGTTTTTCTTATCTTAGAGAACCAAAGGTTCATAACAAGTGCAAGGCACTATTTTTATTTAGATCTAAGAAAAAACAAATTCTTCTTGTTTTTCTTATATCAGAGAACCAAAGGTTCATAGCAAGTGCAAGGCACTATTTTTATTTAGATCTAAGAAAAAACAAATTCTTCTTGTTTTTCTTATATCAGAGAACCAAAGGTTCATAGCAAGTGCAAGGCACTATTTTTATTTAGATCTAAGAAAAAACAAATTCTTCTTGTTTTTCTTATATCAGAGAACCAAAGGTTCATAGCAAGTGCAAGGCACTATTTTTATTTAGATCTAAGAAAAAACAAATTCTTCTTGTTTTTCTTATATCAGAGAACCAAAGGTTCATAGCAAGTGCAAGGCACTATTTTTATTATTTTTATTTATTTATTTATTTATTTATTGAAGATCACTGATCTTGTTTTCTAGATCAATGATCTATTCTTTGAGAGAATTTTCTCTTATCTCAAAGGTTTTTACCTTCTTTTTCTTTGAGCTTTTCTCAGAATTCTCTCTCTGTTTGAAGCTCTTGGCTTTTTTCCAAGCAAAAAATGTTCTCATGTGGTGCGCACGTGCGTTGCACGTGGTGCCGCATGGCGGGCACACGTGCGTTGCACGTGGCGCACATGCGCATTATGAGGAGAAGCAAAGCTTCTATCTTGGAGAACTAAGCTCCTTTGGAGAACTAAGCTCCTTTGAGTATTGAATCTTTTGAGGATTTAACTCTACCTTTCTAAGAGGTATCCCCTCTTATTTATATGGGAGTGGTAGAGGAGCCATCTCTCCTTTTCCCGATGTGGGACTAAAAAATGCATTCCCCATGTAGTAGAGCATTACTTTAGGTTACACGTGCATAACACATTTGCTCATAACTTTTGATCCCGAATGAATTATGAGGCCCATAATATATCAAATCGAAGGTCTTTTCGAGATGCTTTCAATATCATCAGAATTTAGCCATTTCTCATTCCGGAATTTGTCAAAATACAGTTCGGAAAATACCGGTTCGCATCGTCTTCCTTATATCACATGTGCATAGACATTTGCTCATAACTTTTGATCCCGGATGAATTATGAGGCCCATAATATATCAAATCGAAGGTTTTTTCGAGATGCTTTCAATACCATCATAATTTAACAGTTCTTCATTGGGGAGTTTATCAAAATACAGGCCGGAGGATACTGGTCCGCATTTTCTTAAGCGTATCGCTGCCATTTGATACCTTGGACTCTTTTGCACAGAAATTTTTGGCGGGAACAGTCCCAGGCAAGCTCAGGCAGTGCCCTCGACTATTCCAAGATCGGGTGTCTTCTCTGGACTCCCCGTCAATCGGCTTACGGCGGCTTTCCGAAAAGAGGATGCCCATCAAGCCTTCAAAATCGAGAAGCTAAGACTGAAAAGGCTCGGATACAAAGCCAACAAAAGGGCCAGGGCTTATGCTAGGCTGAACTTCATGAGGTTCCAAGAAAAAGATTACCCCGCGACAACAGCTGAATCGGCTATAAAACTTGCTAACTCTTTTGAACCATTGAATTTGGTTCAGAAGAATGCCATCACCGCAAAAATCAAGAAAACTGTGATCCAAATAGCACTGCGAAAGAACATATCCAAGCCCCAAAACAGAAAGCATGACGCATCTCTTCAAGAGTTCGCCAAGCGCTTTGTGCCGCGCAAAAGAAATGGGGAAAATCCGGAAAGGGGGCACCAGCGCCACCCAACGACCCAACCGGGTCGACCGTCTTCAGTCGCTTGTCCTTTTCAGAAGAGGAAGGGCCATGAAGACGGTCCGAAAGATCAGCGACTAAAGAGAAAGAGATGACTGGATATGTAGTCCACGCTGTCTATATGGCAGGCACACGCAGCAAAAGCAAAGATGGGACCACCACATCCCAAACCCAATCTGGTTTGAATGTGACTGCCACTTCCCAAGACCAGCCTCCTCCGGAAGATGATGAAAAACCTTTTGGTGAGGCTGATAAGCAGAAGGAGCCTTCAACTCATGAAGAGTCAAGCTCGAAGAGCGATGAGGGGCCGATTTTAATCCCCAAGACCGTAGAGCAACGGCTGCTTCAAGAACTTCGGAAACAGCTCAAAAGCAAAGATAAGGAAATGGCCAAGCTCTATTTTAAGATTGAAGACTTGACAAATGTCGTGCTGCAACTTAATACTAAAGTCGGTCAAGCCCCGTTTAATCAAGTCCAAGGCTCCACTCATGAACCAAGAAACGGTGCCCCGAAGCATCCGATGTTTGTTCCCTCAAGTCCAAATATGGGTGAGCCGTATGAAAGTCAGCCACATTCTGCCTCAGGAAATATCTTGACTACCGATGACATTCGTCCACTAACGTAAGATCAGATCATGGATTTGATCGCCAACAAAGTCAAAACATTGGTGGCCGAAACCGAGACGCAGAAAGATGTCACCAGCAGAAGGAGACCATACCCTGCACAATACGATCTTGTGGAGTTTCCCGATGGCTATGTCGTCCCCAAATTCGAAAGGTTCGATGGAACAGGAAATACGAACCGTCACATTGCCCAATTTAAAGCATCATGCGCGAATACCGGGGGCAATGATGCGCTCCTTCTCCATCAGTTTGTCTATAGCTTGACCGATATTGCCATCAACTGGTACGCAAGTATATCGGACGGCTCGATTACGACATTCGCTCAAATGGAATCTTCATTTTGTTGGATATAATACCCTCAAGGCAATTATTGTAATTGCAGTTGTACGATTATGATAATTGAGGGAGGGCGTATACATGTAGAACAGTCTTACTCGAAATGATAGTATGCCATCTGGTTTATCTTTATCATTGATATGTACATGTTTTACATGTTATTACGTGTCGCTAATACATAATGATGAAGCCCGTAGGATTCTTGCTTGACTGCAAGCATTATGATGGCGATTATATACGTGAGAGATGGGTAGTCCATAAGCACATTCTTAAATGTCCACAGTCGAGAGAGTATCAAGACTGGGTATTGATATTCCGGTGTAGACTAGTGTATACGTTTCTAGACCCCGACGAGGAGCGGTGGCCGATCTCACAAGCTATTGGTGTTGTGTCATCTAAGATAGTATACACTGGACAGATTCACCGAAAATTTCTAGATGGTATTATACCTATCGTCAGATAGCAGTTCTTTAATGGCATGAGTACATGTTAGTTTTTTGACCTGAAATTATCATTTGTCTTGCGTGAGTTCCCATTGTACATAGATTACCACCCTACCACGACTTAAAAGAGTCGTGCAAACAGATTTTAGTTGGGTATAGTCCCGAGCCACATGGAGGCAGTAAGAGATTATCAGGGATTCGTCTTTCCTATTATTAGGAGTCGATGTCACGCTGTGTTCGGTTGGCTATCACCCTAAATCCGTGGCCATGGTGGATAAGATTTACTGATAAGAGTTCAGTAGTTTCTCGGTTGGTGATGAGCTTCACTCCGACACGACTTATCGACTTATTAGAGATCTGACATTATCCACCCCTAGACCTGGTATGCGATACTCTTAGATGAAGAGACCGGACTGTACGGAGATTGACACATTCAGGCTCAGTAGGGTACGGACGGACTTGATTGTCGACCTCCCTTTCGGCATATACCTGGGTAGCCGTTACGTACAGCTAGTGCCGCAGATGTGCTTGTGGTTATGGATATATCCAGTAACTCACTGCCAGCGTATTGTCAAATCTTTAGAGTCCCACATAGAGGGTTTTCCTGATTCAGGCGATATAATATAGATGACGTATGTTGATACATACAGGGGTCCGACTAGATACATGTACAGGCTACACAGACTTTAATCGGACGGTTGATAATACTAGCCGGTTTAGGATTAAGATAAATTATTAAATCAATTTTGATTTAATAATTTATATATATTTTTAATATATATATATATGTTCACTATTCATTTTCTTTCTCTTGGCTATCATATTTTTATACGAATACGCGTAATGTATTTCGATACGTATACCGGGTTGTATTCCGTATTTATACGGAATACCTTCTAGAAGGAGGACACTTCATTTGTGAATATTCATTTATGAATATTTAAGAAAATGAGGTGGAGGATGAGGTGTTTTTTAGCATGGTTGTGAACATGTAGAGAGGGATGGGCTTCATTTGTTTATTACAAAATGCTTATGATTTTTTGTTTGAGGGGAAAAAATTATTATGAAGCCATTCTCTCATTCTTTCATCCAACACTTAACTCATTTTTGTGTATGATAACTACGTCTTCATCCTCCTCCTTCTTCATTTGCTTTCTTGAGCTTGAGTTTGTGAGAGGAAATGATAGTGGAAAATTCCTACAACCCCACTCTCCATTTCTAGCAAGTTTAGAGAGTCGGTTACTTCAGTAGGTGAAGCTGAAGCTTGGATCGGATCCCTCAGGTGAATCATCTTCGGCAAGGGCGGCCATTTCTCAAGTTTGTTCCCAACGGCCTACGAGAAGCTTGGAAGGGTCTTCCATGATTGGATGAACATGCATCAAAGGTTTTAATCCCTAAATCTTGTATGCACAGTTTTCTACTTTAGTGTTTTGAACGATCGCTAGGGATTAGTTTCTAGTGCTCCCCATAAAAATTTTGTTTTTCGATTCCGCATTGGCCGTGGTTGTAATGGTAAGGGCTCTAGGAACTTTCAATAGTATCAGAGCCAACCCAAACACTAGAACTAGGTTTAGACAATATTTTAGTTTCGAAGACAAAATTTTTCCATATTTAATTCCACACATCCAAGTTTTTGTTGGGATTTTCATACTCTTTTAAAAACATTTTAAACAAGTGCAGAAGACTTTTCTTGATGTCTAAATTATCCAGAGCAAGAACGAGTCCAATCTAAGAAAACAAAACCGGCAGAAATGTTCTTTTCCCCGCTATGGTCGGTCATGTTATCTCTGAGTGGCTCTATCTTTCTTCAGTTGCTTGGATACATGGAATTAGGATTTTTAAACCTATTTGTTTTTACCCAGATTTTGTTTTGTTATGTTTGTTCATTTGGGCAATCACGGAAAAACTTTCGATCGAAATTTTGACATCGTTTATGATCCGTAGTTTGTTTGTATTATTAAATATCATCTAATTGCTATATGTTCAATTAGACGAGATTGCATACTTGCTTGTGTTATTTGTTTTTGTGATATATATACTTCTGAGATGGTTTAGCCGGATTGCCGTGTTGGATAGCCCTTCGTGCATTTGCTTATACAGTTTTGATTTATTATGTTGTATTCATTTGTTCAGGACGAGCTCCAACTTGTGGCCGTCATTTCCGCTTTATGGATATTCTTTTATTGGGGCTCGACCAGGATGCGATCGATATCACCACTGTATATATATTTCTTTTTCTGTACTAGGATTAACCCAGGAAAAGTGCTCGAGTGGCCGAGTTCTGGAGTGTGGTAGGTGGCCGTCTCATGGTATTTGAGACCGGGCTACCTCGCTCTAGAATTG
The DNA here is from genome assembly GCA_030015575.1 of Agapanthus africanus. Lineage (NCBI taxonomy): Eukaryota > Viridiplantae > Streptophyta > Magnoliopsida > Asparagales > Amaryllidaceae > Agapanthus > Agapanthus africanus. Next base: position 30,966,312 of record JASDDO010000004.1, on the reverse strand, counting down.
ACGGGTTGCTCGCCGCACTTGTAGGGGTTATAGGATCGATCCGAGGAGTGCCCAATTTACCGAATTCTAAAAAGCAACGGGTAACCAACTCATGGTGCTGAGAGTGGGTTATCCAATTTCTAGAATTGGCAGGTGACTTGCCGCACTCGTAGGGGTCTAGAATCGATGTTGTACGAGCAATCCACACAACCGGGGAACATCGCGTCTCATTTGCAGCTCAAATGAAACGCGGGGTTCCTAGTTTATCAGTTATTCCATATTGTTTGATGCACGCCTGTGATGTTATTACACGCCTGTTATATATATATATATATATATATATATATATATATATATATATATATATATTGCATCCAGGCTAGCCCTGTCCCCGTCCTGCCATAAGTTAAGTAATCTTATGGTGAAGACCCGGGACGCCGTAGCGAATGTGGACGGCATGTAAACGTATGTTATTTTGGTTGTTTCTGGTGTGACTTAGAAACTTGTAATGATGGGACTGCGTTATATATTTAATACAAGGAAAAAAAATCTTATATGATGTTGCCGGAACCAATTTTTAAAACTACTCTGTTTCTTCAAAATTATAGTCATATTCTTTTATTTTGCATAGATGCATTCGTTTAGGAATATCATGCACCTCATTCTATGTGGAAAGAGTCTTAATCTCTTCACGGGGAGTTCGCTCTTAAGCAAAAGTTTGTGTTGCTAGTTTTAAAAGGCGGAGCCTAAACCACTCATTTTCAAAGCCACTCGAGTTTTTTCAACGATATCAAGTTCATTACGTTAAAGGTTTTTCGACAAAAACCAGCCGCAACCCTTCATCATTTCAGATTAGTATTGCTTAGTATTCATGCCACGTATGTCGATGTTTAGTCAGGACGTAGTGTTCGGTAACTTTGTAGTACTTTTCTGCTTCATGCTGATGTGATTGGTTAGAATAGTCGCACGATAGTTTTGATCTTTAGTCAGGTGTCATGTGGGTGGGTTTAATGCAATCAAGATAATGACGGGTAGAACTTGACTAGGACTCTTTGGTATTTTGATCTTTAGTCAAGGTCACTTGGGTCCTAGAGGTAAAAACTATATCGGGAGTTTCAAATATAATAGAAACTTGCCAAGTTTGCACATACCTTCTGGAGTGTGATAATTTTGGCCAGCTTCCGTCAAGATTGTCGCACGATGATAGTTAGGTCCCGATTCCCACTAATGAGTAGGTATTACTTCACAGGAGATTTTCACTTCATAATTAACTAACCTATTAGGTGTCTAGAAAGTGTTAACAAGAGTACGCCTCTATTGAAACATGGTTATTTAATTGGGTCTGTGCGAAAGCACGGGGGACTTCCCTCGGAGTACCAACGCTGGCATGACTGAACGATTAGCGAACTTGTAAGGTGTATATGATTCTAACTAGTTCTTCTTTTAGGGTTTGAAGGAGAATTCGAGAAAATGGTGGGAGACATCCTGATTAGATAAAGTGATTAATCAATCTAATCTTGATTGAGTGCATGCTGGGTGTTTCTTCTCTCTCTCCTACAGCGACCGTGACTTACCTTAAACTCATTAACCAAGTTAACCGAACATTCTCACACACTTTGGATTTGGATTGTCATGATTCACGACAAAGTCGCAAATCCCTGCTACTCCTACATTTCCTTTGCATTTCTTCAGAACACTCCGTATCAGTACAATGATCCATATTGTTTAGAAAGATCATCGTATAGTTACATACAAACTCGAAGAAATTAATTCAGTCGAGGATGGCCACTGGCTCTGGAGAATTTGAACAGGATTATTCGATTGTCTCTTCCCTTCATCTTCTGTCAGGTTGCGAGAACTCCCTGTATTAGAAGAGTACACCTATTACGCTTATTGGATAATCTTCTTCTAAAGTTTAAGCTGGTGCTGAAAGATAGGGAAGGAAGAAAACCAATTTGCCTATGTGTGGTGTACAGAAGGTAAGATATAGAGACATATAAAGGGATTGAAGTGAGGACAAAGGAAATTGCAACTAGTATCATGAATCTGAATATTGGAGAAGACATTACTAAGAATACCCAGCCATCCTCTTGAAACATTTATGTTTCTGATTTTCTGTGATATTATTATTGAAAATTGTTTTCCCAATTGATTCTGACTTTAGGGTATGTATGTACCGGATTTAGAATCCCATATCTGTATGACGTTACAGATGCTGAGTAGGAGGAAAATATTGGGAAATGGGTGATTTTATCCTTAATATCGGAATTCGTAGTAATTGGTGATATTGAATTAAATCGCCTGGTTTCGCCTAACGACAAATATTTGGTTTCAAATAACTATTGTTATGCACCAATTTTTAAAATTATCTGTATCTTTATTTTATAAAATGAGATGTAAATTTTGAAAATTGTGTTCCAAATATTTATCTTTATCAGTTGAGAATAAGGTAAAGTGCATTGAATAACGGTGTAGACATTTTTAACTAGAATACAGTTTTCAACTTATAATACATGGAATTTGAGTTAGTATACTCTTGGGATTTATACATGGTAATGTATACTATTCAATATCCTTTGGGACAAGGGGTTGGTAATCTTACTTCATTCAGTTTACTTATGAATTCTCTGATTTTAGACACACATTCGTTGAAATGCAAGGTCAAAATTTTTTGAAAAGTTTATAGGTATAAAATTGAAGTAGAGAACCATACGTTCGAATTATCAAAATTCTTCGAAGTGATCGAAGATGTAAATACTTATGCTTGGTATTCCATCATAGTAATATTGAGAACTTGACCCTCTCACAGATTACTCATCCGTGGGTGCGCTCATTGATAAGTAATGCTGCATGGCCTTTTTTCATTTGTAATATGCACTGAAAGCAGCTGCATAACATTTGAATCTAGTTCTATCAAAATTAGTGTCTTTGATTCTATATGAATATAGAATGGTTGCATATCTTGAGGTTGTTAAGATATGGAGTTATCTGATTTTTGTTTAAAAGCAGAATCCGGACAAACTCAAAGCACGCTTCGATAATGATAGTTTTTGGATTATCCCAAGCATCTGCTAGGGTTATGCTTCTACCATTTTCAAGATCAATAATTGGTTTGTTTTTTACTCGCCACCTTTTTAATAAAAGAATATTTTTGCAAAAGAAACAAGTGGGAGTATGGTAGAACTGGAAGTGATTCCAGAACCACAAACGATTACTGAAAATTTAGTAGAACCTGGAGATTCTATTGGACTCGACAAACCTTAGCCACTTCGCAAATATTAGTAGGTGACATCAGCCACCTGAGAGATACTTCGATTTCCTCGTAGACGGTTACAGAGAGGTCAACATCATGGTGATGATGGCCCTCCTAGTTATCAGCAGGCCTTGGGAAGTGGTGACTTCCGGATGATGGCTGGATGCTTTATATCCAAGTTGGGCTCCCACACTTCAGTAAATTATGGAATTTGCTGGGTGTTCCTAAAGGGGTAAAACCTATTAGGAGGAAGTAGATCTTTCGAGATCTGTTCAGGTGCAAAGGTATTAACCTAATAAGGCTGGATTTATTGTAAAGATTTTCATCAAAAACCCGGCATGGATTGTAATGAAACTTTTACTTCAAAGCCTATGCTGAAATTCATATGGGTATGACTTTCCACTGCTGTTATTTATGACTATGATATATGGCAAGAGGATGGCTATAACGTCTTTCTAAATAGGTGTCACGACCCGTAATTTAGCACGTGACCGACACATAAATTACGCAATGTCTAAAGACGTGACGTAAATCAAGTAAGCCGAAGCTCAGAAAATCTAAACCTTTTTTGCGGAAAATAGTGGGGGTGCAGTTTTGAAATAAATGTATAATGAATCATGTTTTTCTTGAAATGCAACGCTAATGAAACATAAAAATGCAAGTGGATTATACTACAGTGAAAACATGTTTCGTCTTTAAAAATTTGGGCAGCACCTCCCTTGTATATTTTGATCCAAAAATATATACACAATAATATATAGGCATCCCCAAGCGAGAGCCAGCGCTTCGCCAACTGGAGGAATCACAACTATGCAATAACATATATACGATACCCAACGGCGAAGAATCAACCCAGAAAGAACTAATAAAGAAACAAAACATCAAAACTCAAGAAAGCGATCAAAAACCCATCGCTCTATGTCTCGCACAAAACCCAAGTCTGACTAGGTTTATCAATATACAATTTCTAGTCTCTGATTTGATCTGATCTGATGTGATGGAGTTTATCTAGATACAATAGAATATAACAGTACGAGAGTGGGCACGATCTAACATGTGTCCCACATACCAAAGCAAAGGATCCTGGAAGAAGCTGTGTGCCAGCAATACCGCAACTGATCCCAAGCGGTCAAACCTGCAAGAACTGTGGCACAACGAGAGTGAGTTGCCAACTCGTGAGTAGAAAACATCAGCAAGTAGAAATCGAATAAAACAAAGATTTCTCAGGTCACTATATCCTGAAGGTAATACTATGATATCTAGGGTGACTACATATGCATATATATCAACAATCGATCAATGCAATAACATATATAAATAAACATCCGACTTCATATGCCTGCATGCATATGAATATCATCCATGTGTCTATCAACGACACAACCAATATCATGGAACCTGAGTGTCCCACACCGACGCTCGAACATCATGAAAACATAAGCATGTATATATATGAGGATATAAACCATGTGTGTCCATCAACGACACATCAAAATCATGGAACCTAAGTGTCCAACACCGACACTCGAAATATCATGAAAACCCGTGTCCAGTATCGACACGTAAATCCTCATATCTCGGGCTCCGTCGATCCAGATCAGCCCATATCATCTCACGACTCCGGTCGGTATCCTCAAGATAACCGCCGAGCCCAAAACTATCATCGGTAGGTAGTGCTCCCCTGCCAGGTTCATCGTCTACATCTCGAGCTTCTTGCCCCGGGGTACCTCACCGGGTCCACCATGTACCCGCAGACGGTGCCTCCCGCTCCTCGAATCGGGTATACTCACTGCTCAGAATCGAGAAAACTCATGGTGGAAACCTCGAAATATCATATCAAGAGAAACCGCGTTTTAAAGCAATACATAATTCCTTTTGAAATATAATTGCAGTTCTCAAATCCTGAGATCTCATAAAAACAGCATCTCAATGCATATAACCATAAAGTACGATGTATGCAATATAGAGTAGTAGTATAAGCATATCGAGTATATCATGCAAGCATGTCAAGTGATAGTACTGAACAATGAGTGTACTTTTTACATTTAAGATTAATATCTTGATAGGGTAGATCTCCTGTATAAATGGCACGACAATTCTACTGTATAAGTGACATGGCAATTCTACCGTGTAAGTGACATAGCAATTACCGATGAAGAATGTGTGTGAGCCGGCAGATCTGTGTATGTGTAACATGCGCATCAACGGTAATTGTGCAGGTATACTAGCAAATGATATCATATAGCATTAAATACCGGCACGTGGTATGTACATCATGAGGGGTAATATCCTACATAACATGAACAATAAATGGGTATATCTATCTACACAAGAATCATGCGGCCACTTTTAAACGATACATGCCGTCGTTTTGAAAATAGATATGGTTCAGGTGGCAATCTTTATATCGGCGATCCCGCCTCATAACATCCGATATGACAATAATCATCGATCATCATCCTCAATCACTAGCGCGGATCAATCATCAGGTTTATCTCATCACGTACGGTAATCCATCGTACGGGGTCATCAAACAGAATAGGGAATCTATCGACCTATACAATAATGAGGGTACAGATCTAAAGTCTCATACGACATATTACTCATTATACTCATATATATATATATACTCGTATATCTCAACTCACATTTGTATAAACGTCATATCTTATTAGTTTCACAACACCTCTATCTCAATCTCGTGTCATGGTTATCGATCTCGATCTCATATCATACCATTATCAAATCATACTTGTTCTCATTCAATTCATACTTATCATGATGCACTTCTCATTTCATATTCTCATATATCAATATATTCATTAGTGTCAACTTTTAGCATATCATCTCTTTACTAAATCCTATAACCATGTCCATAAGCTCGTAGCATATCCTTTATCCGAATTTATAATTTAAAACACAATCTTCCATATCAATGGTTGCGGGGGTGCTATATGCCATCCACCCGACTTCTCCCGTAGATATAAATCTACTCACCTGCTAAACTCCTCGCTTAGCCGAAATCGATATGCTTCGTCGTCTTGGAAGTCCACGCGAAGGTACCTACAATAAATACACAATCGCAATCCAAATTCTATTAAAACCAATATCCGAAAACCGATACGGCACACGAATTGCTTATAGGTTAGAACCTATAGCCTACGCATGCAAAAACAACCAAATAACCCCCGTCCGTTGATTTACAAACGTCCAACGACGCAATCCAAATCAAATCTAAAAACTAAGAATTCAAATATCATATAACACTAAATCAGCAACATGAGAAATCACTCCCAGATTTTATCTCACGTCAATTGGGACTAAATAAGCAAGTACCGGGGATAGGTTATAGGGTAAGTGAACTATTGGAAAAAACTCAACACCATAGGAATTAGGGGGTCCGGCGACAATGCCAAGAAATCCGATCTCGCCGGTCCTTGTAGGCCAAAACGTGCTCGTACTTCTGTGGTGGTCTTTTAGTGGTCTATCTAGGTTAATGGACTTGCTTGATTTTCTTAAAAATACTCCAGATAGCTCCAGATACCCTGTAGGCCTTTAGGTTTCACAAAACCGACACGGGAAATTCTAACTTTGTGTTTCTGGTTCTAAACTCATTTCCAGGCCATGAAATCAATCTCTAAGGTCTTGTAAACACCCACTACATCTCAATTGGCCACTTAACAACAACTTAGAATTTTCTAAGATCACATATCCTATTTACATCAAATTCTAAACTAAACTAGCATATATAACATAAACACTAATTTAAAGTGTATGGATTGCCTCATTAGCAACTTGGGAAAATTCTTGAGTTGCCCAAAGTCTTCAAAATCCAAACTTGAATGGTTCTAAGGGTTTAGAATAGGTTTGTGCATATTTTTAATGAAAGGGGCATGAGGTTTTGGCAAGGAATTTGAGATTATGCATGGAGGTAGTGAGGTGAATGAAGGAGATGAAGAAAACATGGAGAAAACAACGGGGAAAGAGAAATGGGGCAGCCAAGTATAAAACACACACACACACTCTCTCTCTCTCTCTTAGCCTCACTCTCTTCTTACAAATATCCCCCCTACACTCACTCTCTCACAAATATCTCTTTTGTCCATGGCATCTAATTTTATTCTATTCACACTCAACTCTTGTTTTCTCTTTTCCTTTCTATTATTTTCCTTTCTCTTATCCTTTCTCATTCACACCACTCACAAACTCATAAGTCACAAACACAACACTTAACATGCACAAGACATGGTGCACAAGTCAAGAAAAAAATGTAAAAATACGGATTTGGCCAAAAATCCGATAAATATCATTAAAATAAATAAATCATTTTAATCTCCGATTATTTTCCAAATATTGGTATATACTTATACCATTTTACAAAAAAAAACCCTATTCGCAAATCGAATAGTTTTTGCGAAATATATTATTTTAATATTAAATTTCCAAAAATAATATTTTATATTTCTGAAATGTTACAGTCTTCCCCCCTTAAACAAATTCGGTCCCCGAATTTAAATTTAAACCCCCAATACTAAAACATTTCAAAAATCAGCTCAATTCAACGGGGCTCCGAAATCACGGAAGATACAGAAATACCACAGCGCATCCTGTACACATGAAAACGAGTGTAAAACACAAAATCGAACTCCGTCAAGTATCACGCAATCATCGGAGTTAAAATTGGAATACGAATCTCGAATTCCACCACTGGAATCCAAATGCACTATAGCCAAAATCATAATATATATATATAGCACGCATCTTTGTAAAACCATTTTAAAAACTGCATAAAACACATGCAAAATCTTTCCCAAATCTTCGTGCTATGCGTAGCTCATGACACAAGTGGCGTACGATCATTTGTAAAGTAGTAAATATATACCTATATATATGTTTAGCTCAATTTATACGTCCTGCCTTTTGAAATATCCCAAAAGGTTCTCTTTATAAAATTTCGTGTCACTCGCGAACACGTACGAAATAGTGAGACTATAACCCCTTTTGAAAACCTTTGGTAACTTTTTATGCATGCAAAAGTACTCAGGCACTGTCCTCAGACCAGCCCTGCTCGGCCATTATATAATATAGTATACATCATCAAAACGCGATACTCATAAATAAAATCAGCCTCAAAAGGCGTATCCAACATCACATGCGTCTGGTGCGCACGGAAAACCAAATCCAATAAAAGTGCCACAATATGCACAAAAGCAAAACTAAGTGCAACAGGTGTGCACGAAAGCATCGGTCCAGTGCAACGGATGTGCACGACAACAATATCAAATGCGTTTATAGTGCATGAAAATCTCAACCCAGTGCAACTAACATGCACGAATAAAAATCTCTATCGAGTGCACCTAGTGTGCACAAAATCTCATATCATGCGCCCAATGTGCGTGAAAATCCAAATCAAGTGCGCCTGGTCCGTATAAAACATCCAGTGCAATAGTATGCACGATAACGAACATCAAGTGCAGACGAGCACGAAAACATAAATCTGGTGCAACAAATGCACAAAATACAAATCTGGTGCAACCAATGCACGAAAACTCATCAATATCTCAAATGCTCTAAAAAACAATACCGAGTATACCAAGGTGTATAGAATCATAAACGGGTGCAACCGTGTGCACAAAATACATCCCAATGCACTGCAAGCACATATAAGCTATACTGAGTGCATAAGTAAAGACAAGTACGTACAACATGCACGAAATCAAATCGACAGTATCGAATCCATGAAACCATAAATACGTGCTACGAAGGCACAAATCGATACCAAGTGCAATAGATATACACAAATCATAAACCAATGTAGCGGTGTATATAACATAAATCAAGTGCAATAACTGTGCACAAAATATAAATCTCCAGTAGGTGCAGCCATGGCGCACGAAAATATAATCACGAAACCCAATCATCGAAACTCAAGTCCAAGCGATAAAAGTGTGATACTCGGATCAAAAAACGCAAATCGCAATAAACGACATTGAGGTACACCTCCTACAATGTCGAAAAATAAAGGCGGTATGCCCAAAGCTGGCAGAGCAAAATCATCTACTTGCCTCCTGCTCACGATCTGGCATCTCCAGTGTCTGGGTTCCCTGTTCCTTTTTGGATTACCAATCTCGCAATCCTTCTGCTCGTCGGCCCGGTCAGGTGTACTAACGGAATAGTCCCGCTCTAGATCTCCTCTGATCACCGTTTGGCCAATCAACATGACCACTCTCAAACGGCGCGTTACTGACAGCGGCATCTGGCCCTCTGAATACGCACGCTATAACTGACCCTGGGTGCAAATCTCTATCGCTGCGGTGTCCTGGAAAGAACCTGCTCACGGCTTCTTCCGATCTCACCTATACGAACTATACGAAGGTTGGCACTCTTGCGTAACTCTTTTCTCATAACAGGACAGCTGCGTCCTCAGCACGGCTTTCCTTTGGAATTTGGCTGTATCTAACTCCTCTGCACACATATCAATCCTCTGGCATCAACGGAAAGTAACAACCGCTCGTTAACATCACGCATGAACCTCTTGTTCCACTCGTCTTTATTATCATTCACTTTGACGCCATCCCTTGCTGTCTGTATATTGCAATTCATTCTCGGCTACGGTTAATCTGGAGTCTCTCCCACGAACTAGACACTAAGAACTCGGTATCTTCACTACTCTGTAGAAGATATCCAGTCGAACACGTCCTCGGGAACTCATCCAATTCATCGGAGGAATACACTTTATTCGTCCGTTCTCGATCAACTCACAGCACATCTGGGTAAGATCCTTCTATCTGAAACTGGTCAACTTACCGATCTCACATCGGAGCATCCAACGAACAACGTCCTCTCTTGATCGATCTACTCTAGATCCAAGTAAGATCCTTCAACTGGAATTCTTTGACTCAACTGAGCCTGCATCGGCACATCAAATCTGGTGAATCATAACAGTCGCTCCACTCAAGATAGACTAGCTACCTCCTGTCACATCTCTGTCTGAAAGCTCCAGCAGTTTCAGCTCATAAACTCTGGAAACGATATCCCATCAATCTCAGCAACAGCTGGGTTATCTGTCTGCACAGTAGACGACATCACGATCTCTGAGGTAGGCTGTACATCAACAGTCCTCTCAATCTGGCAGCCTCTATCAATGGCCTGATCATCCGTTGCAAAACCGAACAATCGCCTCAAACGAGAGATCATAACACAACACTATACCTATATGTCCCTATGTCACCAGAAAGCAACATGGTCAGTCCTCGTCCATGATGAGCTCACCCTGACCACAACACCAACAGCAGCTCAATCTGCGCTCAAACCATGGTGACAGGAACCTCAAGCAGGTATTGAAGAAGATAGATCAATGAATGAAAGAATCAACAGATCCCAAATGGATATATGATCATAGGAACGAATAGTACCAAAGATCTGAAGATAAGTACAACCTAAGGTTTCTTAAGTGGATTATCGTATCGTATCGTAAATATACCGCGGAACATATGTACGGTACGTCACTCTACTCAAGCTACCTACTCCATCAATCAAGGTCAACCTATGAAACGAAAGTTCGGGTCTAATACCCCCCGTCAAGCCTAAGTTCCGTAAGGTTTTAAGCCTAGGTTCCAAAATATATACGTCCTAGACTCCGCATAGTCAAACCCAGACTCAAACCAAGGTTAAATCTAATGCTCTGATACCAATTTTGTCACGACCCATAATTTAGCATGTGACCGACACTTAAATTACGCAACATCTAAAGACGTGACGTAAATCAAGTAAGCCGAAGCCCAGAAAATCTAAACCTTTTTTTGCGGAAAATAGCGGGGGTGCAGTTTTGAAATAAAAGTATAATGAATCATGTTTTTCCTGAAATGCAACGCTAATGAAACATGAAAATGCAAGTGGACTATACTACAATGAAAACATGTTTCGTCTTTAAAAATTTGGGCATCACCTCCCCTGTATTTTTGATTCAAAAACATATACACAACAATATATAGGCATCCCCAAGCGGGAGCTAGCTCTTCGTCAACTGGAGGAATCACAACCACACAATAACATATATACGACGCCCAACGGTGAAGAATCAACCCAGAAAGAATTAATAAAGAAGCAATACATCAAAACTTAAGAAAGCGATAAAAAAACTCATCGCTTTAAGTCTCGCACAAAACCCAAGTCTGACTAGGTCTACCAATATACAATTTCTAGTCTCTGATTTGATCTAATCTGATATGATGGAGTTTATCTAAATACAATAGAATATAACAGTACGAGAGTGGGCACGATCAACATGTGTCCCACCTACCAAAACAAAGCATCCTGGAAGAAGCTGTGTGCCAGCAATACCGTAACTGATCCCAAGCGGTCAAACCTGCAAGAACTGTGGCACAACGGGTGTGAGTTGCAAACTCGTGAGTAGAAAACATCAGCAAGTAGAAATCGAATAAAACAACGATTTCCTAGGTCACTATATCCTGAAGATAATACGATGATATCTAGGGTGACCACATATGCATATATGTCAACAATCGATCAATGAAATGACATATATAAATAAACATCCGGCGTCATATGCATGTATGCATGTGGATATCATCCACGTGTCTATCAACGACACAACCAATATCATGGAACCTGAGTGTCCCACACCGACACTCGAACATCATGAAAACATAAGCCTGTATGTATATATATATATATATATATGAGGATATAAACCACGTGTGTCTATCAACGACACATCAAAATCATGGAACCTGAGTGTCCAACACCGACACTCGAAACATCATGAAAACCTGTGTCCAGCATCGACACATAAATCCTCATATCTCGGGCTCTGTCAGTCCGGATCAGCCCATATAACGACTACGGTCGGTATCCTCCAGATATCCGCCGCGCCAAACTATCTCGGGCTCCATCAGTCCGGATCGGCCCATATCATCTCACGACTCCGGTCGGTATCCTCCAGATAACCGCCGAGCCCAAAACTATCACCGGTAGGTAGTGCTCCCCTGCCAGACTCATCGTCTACATCTCGAGCTTCTTGCCCTGGGGTACCTCACTGGGTCCATCATGTACCCGCAGACGGTGCCTCCCGCTCCCCGAATCGGGTATACTCACTACTCAGAACCGAGAAAACTCATGGTGGACAACTCGAAATATCATATCAAGAGAAACCGCGTTTTAAAGCAATACATAATTCCCTTTGAAATATAACTATGGTTCTCAAATCCAGAGATCTCATAAAAACAGTATCTCAATGCATATAACCATAAAGTATGATGTATGCAACATAGAGTAGTAATATGAGCATATCGAGTATACCATGCAAGCATGTCAAGTGATGGTACTGAACAATGAGTGTACTTTTTACTTTTAAGATTAATATCATGATAGGGCAGTTCTCCTGTATTAATGGCACGACAATTCTACTGTATAAGTGACATGGCAATTCTACTGTATAAGTGACATGAAAATTCTACCGTGTAAGTGACATGGCAATTACCGATGAAGAATGTGTGAGCTGGCAAATCTGTGTATGTGTAACATGCGCATCAACGGTAATTGTGCAGGTATACTAGCAAATGATATCATATAGCATTAAATACCGGCATGTGGTATATACATCACGATGGTAATATCCTACACAACATGAACAATAAATGGGTATATCTATCTACACAAGAATCATACGGTCACTTTTAAACGATACACGTCGTCGTTTTGAAAATAGGTATGGTTCAGGTGGCAATCTTTTTATCGGCGATCCCGTCTCATAACATCCGATATGACAATAATCATCGATCATCATCCTCAATCACTAGCGCGGATCAATCATCAGGTACATCTCATCACGTACGGTAATCTATCGTACGGGGTCATCAAACAGAATAGGGAATCTATCGACCTATACAATAATGAGGGTACGGATCTAAAGTCTCGTACGACATATTACTCATTATACTCATATCAATATATATATACTCGTATATCTCAAATCACATTTGTATAAACGTCATATCTTATTAATTTCACAACACCTCTATCTCAATCTCGTGTTGTGGTTATCGATCTCGATCTCATATCATACCATTATCAAATCATACTTGTTCTCATTCAATTCATACTTATTATGATGCACTTCTCATTTCATATTCTCATATATCAATATATTCATTAGTGTCAACTTTTAGCATATCATCTCTTTACTAAATCCTATAACCATGTCCATAAGCTCGTAGCATATCCTTTATCCAAATTTATAATTTAAAACACAATCTTCCATATTAATGGTTGCAGAGGTGCTATACGGCATCCATCCAACTTCCCCCGTAGATATAAATTTACTCACCTGCTAAACTCCTCGCTTAGCCGAAGTCGATGTGCTTCGTCGTCTCGGAAGTCCACGCGAAGGTACCTACAATAAATACACAATCACAATCCAAATTATATTAAAACCAATATCCGAAAACCGATACGGCACACGAATTGCTTATAGGTTAGAACCTATAGCCTACGCATGCAAAAACAACCAAATAACCCTCGTCCGTTGACGTACAAACGTCCAACGATGCAATCCAAATCAAATCTAAAAACTTAGAATTCAAATATCATATAACACTAAATCAGCAACATGAGAAATCACTCCCAGATTTTATCTCGGATCAATTGGGACTGAACAAGCAAGTATAGGGAATAGGTTATAGGGTAAGTGAACTACATGCAAAAACTCAACACCATAAGAATTAGGGGGTCCAGCGACAATGCCAAGAAATCCGATCTCGCCGGTCCTTGTAGGCCAAAACGTGCTCGTACTTCTGTGGTGGTCTTCTAGTGGTCTATCTAGTTTAATGGACTTGCTTGATTTTCTTAGAAATACTCCAGATAGCTCCAGATACCCGGTAGGCCTTTAGGTTTCACAAAACCGACACGGGAAATTCTAACTTCGTGTTTCTGGTTCTAAACTCATTTCCAGGCCATGAAATTAATCTCTAAGGTCTTGTAAACACTCACTACACCTCAATTGGCCACTTAACAGCAACTTAGAATTTTCTAAGATCACATATCCTATTTACAACAAATTCTAAACTAAACTAGCATATTTAACATAAACACTAATTTAAAGTGTATGGATTACCTCATTAGCAACATGGTAAAATTCTTGAGTTGCCCAAACTCTTCAAAATCCAAACTTGAATAGTTCTAAGGGTTTAGAATAGGTTTGTGCATGTTTTTAATGAAAGGGGCATGAGGTTTTGGCAAGGAATTTGAGATTGTGCATGGAGGTAGTGAGGTGAATGAAGGAGATGAAGAAAACATGGAGAAAACAATGGGAAAAGAGGAATGGTCCCACCAAGTATAAACCTCTCTCCCCCTTTCTTAGCCTCACTCTCTTCTCACAAATATCCCCCCTACACTCACTCTCTCACAAATATCTCTTTTGTCCATGGCATCTAATTTTATTCTATTCACACTCAACTTTCGTTTTCTCTTTTTCTTTCTCTTATCTTTTCTCATTCACACGACTCATAAACTCATAAGTCACAAATACAACACTTAACATACACAAGACATGGTGCACAAGTTATGAAAAAATGTGAAATTACGGATTTGGCCAAAAATCCGATAAATATCATTAAAATAAATAAATCATTTTAATCTCCGATTATTTTCGACATATTGGTATATACTTATACCATTTTTTAAAAAAACCCTATTCGCAAATCGAATAGTTTTCGCGAAATATATTATTTTAATATTAAATTTCCAAAAATAATATTTTATATTTCTGAAATGTTACAATAGGAATTAGGAAATGCACGTGTATATGGCTCTGCCAGTGGATTATCATAGTCGGTGGGAACAACGGAAGATATGCAGGTTGCTTATGTCTATTCGTAGACTATAACATGCATAGCAGAGACGGATCATCTGTTTTGATGTGACAGTCAAGGTGATTGATTTTATCAAAACATATCAACCTAGTAAGAAGGGTGTAGGGAGTACTGTCTTGAGATTTGGATGACATACTCCTAATATGAAGTTTTGTTTTTATACTACAATCGATCAAACTTTGGTTGTCACAAGTGTTTCTTCACGTAGGATCTGAATAAGATATCAAAAATCCTGGTGACTAGTTCTATGATTTTATATCTAGACTTGGGAAGTGTCCCAATCCGGGAACTTAGACACCATTCCAAAAGTTATTTAGAATGGATGACTCCTGGCATGGTAGTCTACCCGTAGGTAATAGAGTCACCCTCTTTAAAGAGATGTTTTTCAAACTGATGAGGAGAAAGACTCGCATAAATGACATATCATTTGCTTAGGCAATTGAGTCAATCATGTGATGTCTTATACCAAACCAGATATTGCTTTTGCAGTTGCTGTAGTAAGCAGATATTATTCCAATCCCGGAGAAACAAAGGGAAGCAGTTAAGAATACAAGAAGATGTTCTTGGTATATGGTAGCGGCAGCCTCCTCCAGGAGGCGGTTATCGGTTCAGGCTTCCAAGGTGACCTGGATGGCAGAAATACTGTTAGAGTTTTGAGTTTACCCTTTTCTGAAGAGCGGTATATTAGATAGGGTTCCAATAGGGATATTGAGGTAGGCATGGAGTATGATGCTAGTTATGACTCAATGGAGGATACAACCCAAGAAATTTGTTGGATAAAATTGTTCATTTATGAACTCGGTCCTATCAAGTATCCAGACAAATTCTTGAGGTGGGGTATCGCTCAGTTCGGGAGATTGCCGATCTCTACGAAGTTGAGATATAGAGAGAGGAAGCTGAAACATTATAGCGGATCGACTCACTGAGGCTATTTCTCGAACACGGATTTTCACAAACACGGTTTGCGAAACTGATTAGTAAAGAAGTTGGGTATTCGGTAGTACACGAGCTGTGAGTATGCGATACTGCAATAATTAGCCTCAAATGCAAGTGGGAGATTGTTGGATATAGTGCTCTCGAGGCAATTATTGTAATTGCAGGTACGCGATTATGATAATTGAGGGAGGAACTATACAAGTAGAACAGTCTTAGTCGAAATGATGGTATTCTATTTAGTTTGTCTTTATCATTGATGTGTATACGTTTTACTTGTTATTACGTGTCGTTAATACATAATGATGAAGCCCGTAGGATTCTTGCTTGACTACAAGAATTATGATAGCTATCATATATGGAGAGCTGGGTAGTCCATAAGCACATTCTTAAATGTCACTAGTCGAGGGAGTATCGAGACTGCGCATCGATATTCCGAGAGGCGGTGGCCGGTCTCATAAGCCATTGGTATTGTGTCACCTAAGATAATATACAGGTGCTCTCTGGAGGTGAATACACTGGACGGACTCGCAGAGAACTTCTAGATAGTATTATACCTATCGTCAGATAGCAGTTCTCTAGTGGCATGAGTGCAGGTTAGTCTTTTGACCTGAAATAGTCATTTGTCTTGTGTGAGTTCCCACTGTAGTTAGATTACTACCTTACCATGGTTCAAAGGAATCGTACAAACAGGTTTTAGTTGGGCACAGTCCCGAACCGCATAGAGGCAGTGAGCAATTGTCAGGGATTCGTCTCATCTAGTATCAGGAGTCGGTGTCGCGCTGTGTTTGGTTGGCCATCACCCTAAATTCATGGCCACGATGGATGAGATTTATTGATAGGAGTTCGGTAGTTTCTCGGTTGGTGATGAGTTTCACTCCGACATGACTTATCGGGTTATTAGGGGACTGATATTATTCACCCCTAGACCCGGTATGCGATATTCTCAGACGAAAAGACCGGACTGTACGGAGATTGTCACATTCAGGCTCAGTAGGGTACAGACGGACTTGATTATCGACCTCCATTTCGACATATACCTGGGTAGCCGTTACGTACAGCTAGTGCCACTGACGTGCTTGTGTTTATAGATTTATCTAGTAACTCACTGCCGGTATATTGTCGAATCTTTAGAATCCGACACAGAGGGTTTTCCAGTTCAGGCGATATGATATAGATGACGTATGTTGATACATATAGGGGTCCGACTAGATACGTGTACAGGCTACACGGACTTTAATCGGACGGTTGATAATACTAACCGACTTAGAATTAAGTCGAATTATTAAATCAAGTTTTGATTTAATAATTTTTATATTGTATTTAATATATATAGTCTAGTATTATGTTCAGTATTCATTTTCTCTCTCTTGGCTATTCATATTTTTATACGAATACGCGTATATACATTTCGATACGTATATCCAGTTATATTCCGTATTTATACGGAATACTTTCTAGAAAGAGTACACCTCATTTGTAAATATTCATTTATGAATATTCAAGAAAATGAGGTGGAGGGTGAGATATCTTTGAGCATGGTTGTGGACATGTAGAGAGGGATGGGCTTCATTTGTTTATTACAAAATGGTAATGATTTTTTTTTATTTGAGGGAAAAAATTATTATGAAGCCACTCTAATTCTTTCATCCAACACTTAACTCATTTTTGTGTGTGATGGCTATGTCTTCATCCTTCTCCATCATTTGCTTTCTTGAGTTTGAGTTTGTGAGAGAAAATAATAGTGGAAAATTCCTACATTCTCACTCTCCATTTCTAGTAGGCTTGGAGCGTCGGTTACTTCAGTAGGGGAAGCTGAAGCTTGGATCGGTTCCTTCGGGTGGATCATCTTCGGTAAGGACGGTCATTTCTCAAATTTGTTCCCGACGGCCTGTGAGGAGGTTGGAGGGGTCTTCCACGATTAGGTGGATACGCATCAAAGGTTGTAAACCCTAAACCTTGTATGCTCAGTTTTCTAGTTTAGTGTTCGGAACGATCGCTGGGGATTAGTTTCTAGTGCTTCCCGTAAAATTTTTGTTTTTCGATTCTACATTGGCCGCGATTGTAGCGGTAAAGACACTAAGAACTTTCACATTTAAACAGAGATACATGAGTGTTAGCGATAAGATTACAATTGCCGACCTCATAAGGACCAAGCAAATGAACAACGAAAATACCATGGATTTTATAGCTCGGTGGCACTCTCTCTGTCAAGTGCGAACCGCCGTTAGAGTAAGACCAATTCATCAGTCTTCTTATAGAAAATCTGAACAACTGGATGAAACATTTCATATGCACCGCAGGCCTCAAAACATTCCAAGAGCCGACCAAGAAGGTTCAAATATTGGAACGCTCAAAATCCGAGTCCACTCAGGATCTCCAATTCACAAACAGGCCAAAATATCGACAGGATGACAACCGAAAAAACGAAAGTTCCAACAGCACCGATTCTCTTAACAAGCAGAGAACGGACGGAACGAAGACTAACAAATCTCGAGAGCTAACTTTGGAGGAAAGGAGAAATAGGGTCTACTCTATCAGAAGAGACAAAACCAAAATATTGAAGGATGCTCTAAATAATGGTCTACAGCTACCAGAACCAAAAAGACCGAATGAAGCGAATATGGTTGATCGTTACTGTCCATACCACTGAATGTTAAGGCACACTATCGAAAACTGTTGCATTTTCAAGGATTAGGTCGAGAAACAATACAAAGCGGGAGAAATAGAACTGTCTCCTGGTGTGTTAACGAACGATCAAGCCGCGACCGCCAATTTTATACAAACAAAGGCCGAAGCTCTTTAGGAACCGATTGTTCCCAATTGTTTGTCCTTCCCTAAAAGGGGCAAACTAGGACGACGATTCAAAGGTCCAGCAAGTAACATTACCAATGAAAAGGCAACAGACGAATTCACAATCCATACTGTCTACATAGTCGGACCTGAGAGGGTAGATCCTCTTATGCCCCACAGTCACAATAATGATATGGTTGCCACCGCCCAATGCCGGCACGGTTCAAATAATGATGAAGATCCTGCT
The DNA here is from genome assembly GCA_030015575.1 of Agapanthus africanus. Taxonomy (NCBI): domain Eukaryota; kingdom Viridiplantae; phylum Streptophyta; class Magnoliopsida; order Asparagales; family Amaryllidaceae; genus Agapanthus; species Agapanthus africanus. The sequence continues at coordinate 30,947,216 of JASDDO010000004.1, read as the reverse complement.
CAAGCCGCTAAGCAAAAAAGACTCCTGGTTTTTAGAGAATCAAGTTCAGACGACGATGATAGCCCAGTCGTTATCCCTGATATTACAGAGGAGCACTATTCTAATGGCTTAGATAAGGAGTTAGCCAAGATCCGTTCCAAAATCGACGATCTAGTGAATGTTGTGGCAAATCTCGCAACCCAAGTCATTTGAATTCAACCACAACAAGATCAAGGTTTGGTCTATGAACCAGGGATTGACACCCCAAAGCAGCCAGCAGCTATTCCCTCCAATCTAAAGGTGGAGCACCTTCATGAAAGTCGACGGCGGCCAGCCTCTAGGGAAGCCCTGATGCATGACTGCGGCAAATTGACACGGGACAAAATTAATGGTAAGTCATCAGTGGCTCCCGAAACTCTTCAGGACCTACTTAAAAGAGTCCAGATATTAGAACATGCAGGTCCCGAATTTCTCCAAACTTCTAATATAACAAGTTCAAATGTCCGGAGAATGACGATTGCAAAGGTAGATGTCCCAACGCTGGATCTTTTAATACCTCTGCTGACTGAAGTAAACGAGGAATATGCGGGCCTAATCTCGACCAGCCTCGAAAACCAGTGTTAGGAGGGAAGGGAGAATCGCCCCTGAAAGAGAAGTTGACTAAAGTCTTTTCCTTCATAAGGGACAGAGTCCGTAAAATATTCTAGGACGCCCTAAATAACGGTCTGCAATTGCCTGAATCAAAAAGACCATATGAAGCAAACATGACCAATGATCCCATATCCTGCCCGTATCACAGAGTGGTGAGTCATTGTTAGTTATATGTATGCTCTAGAGGCCATTACTGTACATTGGATGTATATAATAGTGGATGCTGGGACATATATAGGGAGGACTTTCTTGCTCGACATGATAGTATGCTATCTGGTTGATCTTTACCTTAACGTGTATACTGATTGTCTCTCTGTTACATGTTGGTAAAGCCCTTAGGATGTGTACTTGACTACCTGGACTATGATGCGGATCATACTAGTGGGGACATGGTAGTCCATAAGTACATCCTTGAAAGTCCCTAGTCGTGGGTGTATCGAGATGGGGCATCAATATACCAGAGTAGACTAGCGTGTACCTTCTCGACCCAAACAGATGGGCGATGGATGATCCCATATCCATTGGTGTTTGACATCGGAGATGATATACGGGTGCTCAGTAGAGACTGGGTACACTGGACGGACTCGCCGAGAACTCCCAGATGGTATTATACCTTACGTCAGATGGCAGTTCTCTGGTGACACTGGTACAGAGTAGTCTGTTGACCCGAGATCGTCATAGAGTCTTGTGTGGTTCCCACTGTGCTTTGATTTCCATCTTACCATGTCCAAGAGGGCGTGCAAAATGGTGGTTTTTGGGTACAGTCCCGAATCACATGGAGGCAATGAGCGATAGGAGGGGATTCGTCTCTCCCGGTATTGGGAGTTGATGTTGCGCTGTGTTCGATTGGCTATAACAGGAAATCCCGGGCCAGGGTTGCTGAGATATACTGGTAAGAGTTACCAGTAGCTTCTCGAATTGTTATAGACCTCATATCGACACGACTTATCGAGCTATTGGGGTCTGACGTTTACCACCCCTAGGCAAGATATGCGACATATCAGACGACGAGACCGGACTGTACGGTAGTGTTACTGGTTGGATTCACTGGAGTGTGAGCGGGCTTGCTCGTCGATCTTCTGATCGCTCAATACCCGGGTGGCCGTTACGTTTAGCAGACCGCTTGCGGCTTGTGGGTGTTTGATATGATCATCATCTGCTGCCGGCGTATTGACGAGTCTTTAGAGTCCTACACAGAGGTTTCCTGGCTCAAGCGAAACGAAATAGGAGCGCATATGAGATATGTGCGGGACCGAGAATAATGCGTGTATGTGATACCGTATTTCATTCTCACGATCAATGTGTCGAATGGTTGTATGCGATATAACCTAGTTATCGATTCAAGCGTTGATTCGATAAGCCGATACATTGTATACTAGTCGGTTGTGTGCGACATGACCGGATCATTGAATCAAGTGTTGATTTAATGATTTAATGCATAATTATATATTTGATATATTACTTTGCATTAACTAGTATTGGTTTACTTTAAATGGATTTTCTCACTTGGTTTGTGCACATTGTATATGTGATATATTTTTGTGCACTTGTATGTATCATGTTTGATGATGCATGCTAACTTGTGTTTTGTGTAAAGTTTAAACCATGGTTATGTAATGGTTAGGGTTTTCATTTTCATATCTATTTATTTATTTATTTATTCATTTTGGAAAATGATAAGCAGAATGCAAAATGGTGGCTTTCTTTGGATGGATGTTGAAGCTTTGACCAAGTGACCATTTTGTCTCCATGCTTAACCCTAACCATTCCCACTAACCATGATTTATTCTCTACACTTGACCATGGTTATTATTATGATAAGTATTGATTTACTTTTTATTTAGAAAACAACTTATCATAATATTCATCTTCTTCTTCTTCTTCATCACATGAAGAAAGCTTCACTTTATCAATGGTGATTGATGAAATCAAGTGAGAAATCCAATTCTAAAGTCTACCCACTTCCTATTTCTTCATCCTCTACCTCTTGCCAAGTAGTAGAGTGTGTTTCATTCATAAGTTTTCATGGCTTGGTGAAGGTGGAGCTTGATCTAGTGATGCTTCGACGTAGATCATCTTCGGCACGTCGTCGATGACCTAGCCCGTCCATTCTCCGATGAAGCCGACGCTAGAGCCCGGGATTGCATGAGGACAGGGGAGAGGACTTCATCATGGAGCCGTGGAGGTGGAGGACCGGATCTACAAAGGTTGTATTTCCGTACTTGTAGTTAAGTGTTAATAGTTTCTTTTTATCGCCTAGACATCTAGCCAACGATCCGTAGTCTAGGGTTTCTCGGCACCGTAATATTTGAAACGGGCATGGTTGATGCCTTGTGAGACCCCTTGTGAGTGCCTAGGAACCCTACAGTCATACCATTGAAGACTACTTTATTTTAAAGAATTGGGTTGAAAAACAATGCAACGAGAGAGTGATCTCATTAGCCAAAGACGCGTTAATAAACGGCCAAGCTGCAATCGTCAGCTCTAAACGAATGAAAACCAAAACCCTCTGGGGGCAAACGGCTCAATCACCCGTTTCAGAAAATGACTCAGTCCACCGCAATTTCTACGGGACACGTCTCTCCAAAAAGACAAAAAGAACGTTGAAACACCTTGAGATCAAAATTCAAGGTTTTTGAATAAGTGCACAACTTCGAACCCTGAGTCGTTAAACTGGGAGTGTAAAAAATATGTATAAATAAATAAATAAAAGAGCCGAAATGATGGGGCAACCGCGAATAAATAGCCGAAATGATAGGGCAACCGCCACCTTCACGATAAAAAATGCTGAAATGATAAAGCAATCGCGGTAAAACAAATTGATTGACCCCTAAGTCATTAAATTGGGAATATATATGTAAATAAACACCTCAACTCCATCAAATGGCGAATGATGAGTCGCTCCTGGTACCATTCCAGTGTTAGCGATGTAGACGCCAACAAAATCTCAAATCCCCAAATGTCCCAACAGCGAATGATGTGTCACTCCTGGTACCATTCCAGTGTTAGCAATGCAGACACCAACAAAATTTCAAATCCCCTAAATTATTCCATCCCTGCGGCCTGTCTCCAAGTTAACTACCGTATAAAATCCACGGGCATAAACAAGCTAAATCACATCCATGTCCCACCGCAATCATCAGCCCTGCGAACGATCTTCGCCCTTGGAAATATGCTCCGTTTGAGAAGACTCACTCATGTGTCCTCATGATACAAGTGGAGAACGACACTTGCGAGATCCTCTCGACTCGTAAGAAAAACACACCCTCGTGGGATCCTTACGACTCACGAAAGGAAAGCACACTTGGGAGTCCTATCGACTCCTAAGGAGAAAATACATCTACGAGATCCTCTTGACTCGCAGGAAGAAATACCTTTATGCGACCCTTACGGCTCATAAAATTGTAAAGCCTTAATTGACAGGGACTTAAACCTGTCTTCTAAGTCATCGCTCCCCAACGGAAGAAGGCAAATGATGAGTCGCTTCTGGCACTACGCTTCAGTGTTAGCGATGCTGATGCCGACCCAAAACCCAAATTCCAAGTTCCTCCAAAGACGGATGATGAATTGCTCCTGATACCATATTCCAGTATAGCAATGCAGAACCCATCCAAATCTACATCCAAATTCAAATCCTCCAAAGGCGAATGATGAGTCGCTCCTGGTACCCATTTCAGTATAGCGATGCTAACACCAAACAAAAATCCAAATCTCTAAAGCCTCCATAGCAAATGATGAGTCGCTCCGGGTACCTCATTCTAATGTAGAGATGCTGACGCCAAATCCAACCCCAAAATCAAATTCAAATCCAATTCCAACTAAAAATTCCTAATTCCAAGCCCTACTCGGTAATGCTGCCGAGTTCAAAAGTCCTGCCAAATAAGGTAGCAATCGGACAAATCAAACTAAAGTCCCATCCAGAAGTGTTTCCAAGCTTAGAAGTCCCGCCGGACAGATTGGAATCTCCCAAAACAAATCAAATCAACCAATTCCAACAACGACCTCTATGTCAAAAATGGTGACACTCCGTGTCGGGGATACATCAACCAGTGACACTCCGTCTCGGGGGCACATCAGGAAGCGACACTTCGTCTCGAGGACATGTCATACAACGACACTCCGTTTCGGGGGCACGTCATACATCGACACTCCGTCTCAGGGATACGTCATACACCGGTACTCCGTGTCGAGGCCACGTCAGATAGTGACACTCCGTGTCGGGGGCACATCAGACATCGACACTTCATCTCAAGGATATGTCGCACAATGACACTCCGTCTTGGGGATACGTCAAACAGATACTCCGTCTCGGTGAAACGTCAACCAGTGACACTCCGTACTAGGGATACGTCATACACCGACACTCCGCCTCGGGGATACATCAAACAGACACTCCGTCTCAGGGAAACGTCAGACAACAACACTCTGTCTTGAGGATACGTCAAACAGATACTCCATCTCGGGGAAATATCAACCAGTGACACTCTGTGCCGGGGATACGTCATACACCGACACTCCGTTTTGGGGAAACGTCACACAGACTCTCCGTCTCGAGGAAACGTTAAACAGAGACACTCCGTCTTAGGGATACGTTAAACAGACACTCCTTCTCGAGGAAACGTCAACCAGCGACACTCCGTACAGGGGATACGTCATACACCGACACTCCGCCTCGGAGATATGTCAAACAGACACTCCGTCTCGAGGAAAAGTCAGACAATACCCCGCCTCGAGGAAAAGTCAGACGACACTCCGTCTTAAGGAAACGCCAAACATGGACACTCAGTCTTGGGGATACATCAAACAAACACTCCATCTCGGGGAAACGTCAACCAGAGACACTCCGTGCCGGGGATATGTCATACACCGACACTCTGTCTCGGGAAAACATCACACAAACACTCTGTCTCGTGGATACATCAAGCAGCAGACACTCTGTCTTGGAGATACGTCAAGCACCAACATATCGTAAAAAGGGCAGTGATAGCCTCCTAAAATCGGGAACCAAATCAAGTCAATCTCCATGCGAAAGAAGATCCATCAATTTCATACACACAATCCGTACACGTGGTGTGCATTTATTAATGGGAGAACTTTGTTGGGGTTAAAATTTACACCACATTGACCAAAAGTCAAAGTGAAACCGCGAACAGGTAGGCCCAAGCCGAAGCAAGCAGGCCCCACTGTCTAATCCACACAGGGACCACGCCCAAACTTAAGCCGGACTCACGCCCAAACCCAAGTCCAAGCAAGTGGGCCCAAGCCCGGACTGACCCCATGCCAAGAGAGTAAAAAAAATAAATGTGTAAAATGTAAGAAAAATGGGCATAAAACTAATTTATATAAAGCCCATGGCATATATGCACAAGAAATGAGCACATGGGCATGGAATAGGTTAAAAAGCCATTTTGTAAAGCCCAAGAGACTATGTGTAAATTTGTAAGCATATATAAGGCAACATTATGAAGAAATGAAAAATAATCATTCTCCCCTCAAAAAATAGAAAAGAAAAGGTAAAATATATAATAAAACACAACACGCGCATGCTACACATTGAATTCGCATGTTCTATTTAACCTGTTAATCGGAAGTTCCCTCGCTCCCAAGAGCAATGGGTAATTAATGGCAGCTTAGTCCATGGCTACCGGAGATCGGATCCCCACAATCAATAAAACCCAGTCGGCCTTAGACAGGGGGAATCTGTATACGCTTGACAAGTGTGCATATTCCTATCTTAATAGGGTGACGAAAAACACTCTACAGTCACGCTTTTTGTATTGAGGCTTAAACACATCTTTTCGCAGCACTATTCGAATCACTGTCTTCTTGATTTTTGCTGTCATGGCGTTTTTCTGAATCCACTTTAAGGGTTCGAATGAGTTGTTGATTTTCAAGGCCGACTTAGCTGTTGTCGCGGGGTAACTCTGTTCTTGGAACCTTGTAAAATTCAACTTACCAAGAGCTATAGCCCTCTTATTGGCTCTATATCTGAACCGTTTGTATCTTAAATTTTCAGTCTTAAGGGCTTAGCGTGCTTCTGCTTTCCTGGAAGCCGCCATAAGCCGATTAACTGGGAGTCCATAGAAGACACCCAATCATGCAATTGTCAAAGGCGTCGCCTGAGCTTGCCCGAGCCACCTCGTAGTTTTCTTGGAGTTGACGGCCTTGCCCGGCGATTCTTCCTATTGCCACATGAGGTTTGATGGGAGAATCACCCGTGCATTTGTCTTGATTGTGTACGAGTTTACGTCCTTGCGGGTTTTTTTGTGCAACTTTGTGCCCTTGCAGGTTTTCATAAGCTCGCGGATAATCTCGCTGTTTTTACTCACTGTTCCCCTCCGAATGGCGGGCGACGACGTGAGGACGTCTTGCCTGAGATTCGGGGCAGATGCTATATGGTTTTATCCGTCTACCTCTCCAAAGATGCCAAGTTGATTTATGGTGCCGTGTATCGGAGGTTTAGACGGATGCGGCCGATGTAGCAGACTTCGTCAAATTCCCCCTCGCTAGAGGGGTTTTTGATTGTGGGGACGCTCTTCCCTGCAGGCACAAGCCCCTGCAGTTAATTACGCTACCGCATCACGGTAGCCACTTTCTCCTTCTTCAGAATTTCACTTCGTGTCGTGTATGTTTGTTTTGTTTGTGGTTGCCCGTGGATTGTATACGGAGACTATTTATTTCGTCGCCCGTAGGACGTGGATTAGTCCAAATCCGTATTTTCTTAGATTTGGGTTTGGTGTTTTAGTTTAAGGATACGTTAGCCGTATTGAGGGTAAGATCAACTTAAACGTTCGTTAAGGATACGTTAGTCCTGTTTGAGACTAAGGTCGACTTAACGTGGTGATCCATTTAATATATGGCCGTCGGGACTCATCACCTCTCTGACATCGTTGAAGGATTACAACGATAGGTGTCAGAGGAGTTCAGAGATGTACCCTTGAACCAAGGTTGATTTGGAGTTTTATAGTCCATTTGAATGTTTAAGGATACGTTAGCCGTGTTTGGGTCTAAGATCAACTTAAACAGGATCGTTTAGATCCGGAAAAAGAGCATTTGGAGGCTCTATTGTCCCAGTTTAGGGACGTAGTGGTCCATATTCCAGTTTAGGGACGTGGTGGTCCATGTTCCAGTTTAGGGACGTGGTGGTCCATCGCCAGTTTAGGGACGTGGTGGTCCATAATTAGTTTAAGGATGTTTTGGTCCATCATTAGTTTAAGGACGTTTCGGTCCATGAGTTTAAGGACCCCGCAGTCCATATTGATGTGTGGTCGTCGGGACCCGTCACCTCTTTGACGTCGTTGAAGGATTACAACGATAGGTGTCAGAGGAGTTCGGAGATGTACCCTTGAACCGGATGTAAATTGATTTAGGAGAGCAGTCTTGCTAAGTCAATTTAATTTGAGGACTTACGGCCACGATTGGGCTAAGTCCAGTTGAAAAATGTTCAACGCTTTTGTTTGTTTTTGGCCTATTAGGCCTGTGCTAAGGCTTGGCCCATTTTTAAATTTGTTAAAGAGATCTTTCTCTGAGTGATTTGGGGCGTTCTCGTAATTGCGCGAGAAGCTTCTAGAAGATGGTGACTAAGGAGGTTTAGGTGGCACATACATTAAATGAGATTAGTGAGTCATATGGATGATTCATCCATGTCATTAATGCTTCATAATTGCTTAATGACTCATGGAGATGAATCACCATAAGATATTTATCAAGCATGGTTGTAAATGATTTTCTTTTCTTTTCTTGAAAAACAATAATGCTTGATATATATTATGATAACTCATTTTCTCATTTCATTATTCTTCTCACCTTCTCTCTCCTCAAGCTTCCTCTCTTCAAACCCTAATCCTCCCCTCTCATGTGTTGAGTACAAGGATTAGTTAGACTACTTAATCCATAACCCTCACTCTATATCATCTAGGTACTTTGATTAGCACTTAAAGTACCTAGTTGCTTCAAGTTTAGAGGCAAAGCTTGGAGTTTAGCTCTCGTGGTGGATCGTCTACTACTTGGAGAAGGCCGAGGAGGAGGTGGAGTTCGTAAAGATGAAGGACACGGTTCTTTAGGTATAATCCCTTTACATAGTAGTTGTTAACTTCTATGTTTGATGTTAGTTATCGTTTAGCTTCGATTCATGCGGTGAGTCGATGTTTAAGCAAAGAACAAGATCGTTTTTCATATTTCCGCCTCCCCGCAAGTCGTGGGGTGTTGTACATCGACTTACAATAGTATCAGAGCCTCGCTAAACAATAAATAACTCACTTGCAAAATTGTATGAATTTCGAACGAAAAAAACAAAACCGGAAAACCCCGATATCATGGTATTCTATCGATTTTTAAATGTGGTCCAAAAATTTTTCAGGGACCTTCAAAAAGCTCAAAATGATAGTATTAGAAGACCCAAGAAAACTGGGCTCATGAATCGACTAAAGCGCAGCGGAACCGCGGCGGATCCCACCGATCCGCCGCGATTCCGCCGCCGAGTTGCCGATTCATCAGCCCAATTTTCCTGTGTTGGTTCTCTGTGATATATGGTATTTTCTGGAATTTTTTAATTTTTGCTCAGGTTTCAAATTTACAGAGAAGTATTGGAGAAAAATTAAATGTGTTTAATCGATCGAAATTATACGGTATTTGCTTGTTGGATTATATCTGTGTTTGTTTAATGTGTTCGTAAACCTCCCCTAACTGCTAGTATGTCGGTTGGCAGGAGGTTGCACATTTCTGTAATGGTTTTTACTGTTTGTGGATATGAACTGTGTTGGACTGTTGTGATGCATAGCCGGGGTTATGTGATGGGTTATTATTTAATTCATTTGATATAAATGTAATTTGTTGTAATATTATTTTGCGGGGCACATCCAGGTTGCGGTTGTAGCCACCGTTGTATTATTTCATTTTACTGTTTTTGCTCCTAGGACAGACCCAAGGTAGGGTGCACAAACTGTCGGGCGGGTAGTTTGTCGAACCCGTATGGGTCTTGGGTGGGGTAATGGCTATTCATCACAACTGTGTAATCCGACTTTTGTTGCAGGCTCTAAACAAACGCGGATTGCTTACAAATCCAATAAAGTTCATATGAGATATGGAATGCCTATTATTGCGTCTGACGAATGTACAATATCTATATATGATAGCTATTTAGACGTCACTTATGTTTTACACCCGCGCTAGCCCAGCCCCCGCTCTGCCGTTAGTTAAGTAACCTAACTGGTGATGACGGGACCCCGTGGCAAATGCGGATGGCATAAGAGGACGTTGTATTTTCGTTGTTTTCTGCAATGATAGGTTAATGATGGGACACATTATTTATAATGTAAAGAAAATAAACCAAAAGTTTAAATCGTTGGAACAATTTAAAAGAAACCACTCGGTTAATTTTAAAAACAGATATTTTTAAATGCGGAGCTTTAACCACTCCTTTTAAAAGCTATCAGGTTCCTTCGGTTATATCAAGTTCACTACGTTCACGGTTTCGCCAAAACCATTCGTAGCCCTTCGTCATTTTATCTGGGTATTCAGTAGTATTCAAGCTATGCATTTTGACCTAACGCCAAGGCATAGTGTTTGGTAGCTACTGGATATTCATTTGTTGCATAGATAGATGAGTTAGTTTGGGGCAGTCGTATTATCATTTTGGCCGAACGTCAAGGATATATACGGATGGGTTCAAATTGACAAGATAATGATGGGTAGAACTTGACATGTGACTTATGACATTTTGACCTAACGCCAAGGTCATAAGAGCATGGGGCAAAAATATATATCGGGAATTTCTAAAGAAACTGAAATTTGCAAAGAGTTGCATACCATTTGGAGTTTGATGAATGTTGGTAGGATTCCTTCAACATTATCATACAATGATATTTGGATCCCGATCCTACTGTGAGTATATGTTACTTATCAGGATATTCGTCACTTAACGATCAATGCTATAAACCAAGTAGGTGTCAAGAAAGATGTCAGCGGGGTTACGCCCCCAGAGAAAAGAGGTTCTTTAATTAAGGAACTTCGCGAAAGCGTTGGAAAACCTCCCTCGAAGTATCGACACTAGCCTGGCTGAACGGTTAAGCAAGAATTGTATAGTGAGAATAGTCCTGGCTAATTCTTCTTTTATGGTTTGAGGAAGGATTCGAGAAACAGTGGGAGCCATCCAGTTTAGATAAATTAAAAACCACTCTAAACTTGCAAGAGCATCATGCTAAAGAGTTTTCTTCTCTCTCTCCTAATTGCAGCGACCCTGAAAATGACTGGACTTAAGTTACTTTTAGAGAAAAATATACTGACAGGGCCAAACTATAAAGATTGGCCGCGGAATGTCAAAATGGCTTTGACCTGTGACAAATTGGGGTACGTCCTCACCGCTACGGCACCTGCTGTCCCTGGTCCCAAATCCAGTAATGCAGATAAGGAAATCCGCAAAACCTGGGATTTCGATTGCGCGAAAGCCAAGTGCATCGTGCTTGCTTCGATGAACAATGAACATCAGAGGAGGCACGAGGATATGGAACTAGATGCCATATTTCTCCATACAAAGGAACTTTATGGAGAGCAATCTCGTATAGCAAGATACGAGACCTCTAAGAACTTGTTTCGAGCGAGGTTGGCTGTCGGGTCATCGGTAGGAGAACATGTCCTAAAGATGATCGGCTATATAGAAGAGCTCGCAGACCTTGGGACGACTTTGGATAATGAGCTCTATGCAGACCTTATTCTCCAGTCCCTTCCTTCCACCTACGCCCAGTTTATCCTGAACTTCAACATTCAAAGAAAAGAAGTTGAACTTCCGGAACTCCTGAACATGTTAAGGAGTGAAGAGGGCACCTTGCAGAAAGCAAGGGAAACACCCGCTATGTTTGTTAGCGGTGCATCTTCTTCCGGGTCCAAGGCTAGAGCCAAAGGAAGGAAGAAGAAGGCCGCCACCAAACCTAGAGGAGGTGTTAGTAAGGTGGGAGGGAAGGGAAAGAAAAAGTTTGCGGTACCGGTAGTGGGCCAGGATGAGTGCTTCCATTGTTACAGGAAAAGGCACTGGAAGAAAGATTGCAAGGCGTGGAACGCCAAGAACCAGGAACCGAAGCAAGCTGTGGCTTCGACTTCAGGTGTGTTTGTAATTGAGAATTGTCTGTCAATTAACTCTACTTCCTGGGTATTGGATACCGGATCAGGATCTCATATTTGCAATTCATTGCAGGCACTGAGAAACCGTAGAGTGCTGAAGGAAGGTGATATGACCCTAAAGGTTGCTAACGGAGCTAGCGTGGGAGCTGCGTCCGTTGGGGATTATCACCTGGGATTGACGAGTGGACACATTTTGGTTTTACATAACTGTTTTTTTGTACCAAGCTTAACGTGTAATATCATATCAGTTTCCTTGTTATCAAATAAATGTTATGATTTCACGTTTGTATGAGATGTTGTTAACATCCACCTTAATCATGGTTTGATTGGGTCCGGTACACTAAATAACGGTATATATGTTTTAAACCAAATCCAAATTTTCAATGTCCAGAACACACTAAAAAGAAAGTCTCCAGATTTAAATAAAGCTTTCTTATGGCATTGTAGACTGGGTCACATCAATGAGAGAAGGTTGACTAAGTTGCATAGAGAAGGATATTTGGACTCGTTCGAATATTAAACTTATGACACTTGTCAATCTTGTCTTAAAGGAAAGATGACAAAGACTCCATTTACTGGACATGGAGTAAGAGCGAGCGAGCTCTTAGGACTCATACACAGCGATGTATGTGGTCCAATGTCTACGCATACAAGAGGTGGTTTTTCCTATTTCATTACTTTCACGGATGATTACTCAAGATACGGATTCATTCATCTGATGAAACATAAATCCGAGGCTTTTGAGAAATTCCAAGAGTATAAGAATGAAGTAGAAAACTAAACCGGCAAAAGTATCAAAATACTAAGATCTGATCGAGGTGGTGAATACTTGAGTGCCGAGTTCCTAGGTTACCTAAAAGAGAAAGGAATTCTCTCTCAGCTTACTCCTCCATACACTCCACAGCATAACGGTGTATCGGAGAGACGGAATCGAACCCTATTAGATATGGTACGATCCATGATGAGTAATGCTGAGTTACCGCGATCTTTTTGGGGTTATGCGCTAGAATCAGCGACATATCTTTTGAACATGGTACCTACCAAGACTGTGCCTACCACTCCATATCAGATTTGGAGTGGGAAGAAACCCCATCTAAAGTATATAAAGATTTGGGGATGTCCAGCTTTTGTTAAAAAGCAGCATGTGGACAAGCTCGAGGCACGATCAGTAAAGTGTAAGTTTGTGGGATATCCAAAGAACTCCAGGGGATATCTATTCTATTACGCAGAGGAACAAAAGGTATTTGTTTCTCGTAATGCCCATTTTCTAGAACATCAGTTTTTAGAAAAGGAATCAAGTGGGAGCGAAATAGAACTGGAAGAAATTCCAGAACCACAAACTAATACTGAAAGTTTGGTAGAACCGGAAGTTCAAGAAGAACAGGACATTACCGCACCGCTCCGCAGAAGTAGTAGGCCGTCTCATCCGCCTGAGAGATACTACGGTTTTCTCATAGATGGGGATAGAGAGGATTGCATCATAGATGATGATGAACCTACTGACTTCCAGCAGGCCATCCAGAGAGGCGACTCGGTACGATGGTTAGATGCAATGCGGACCGAAATGGAGTCCATGTACACCAACAAAGTATGGGCTTTGGACTTTGCTCCAGATGGGGTAAAACCCATAGGATGCAAATGGATCTTCAAGAAAAAGATTGGTGTAGATGGACAGGTGGAAACCTATAAGGCTAGACTTGTTGCAAAGGGTTTTCGTCAAAGACCTGGTTTGGACTATGACGAAACTTTTTCTCCAGTGGCTATGCTCAAATCCATTCGGGTCCTTCTTGCTATTACTGCCTTCCATGATTATGAAATCTGGCAGATGGACGTAAAGACGGCTTTTCTGAATGGAAATTTAGAAGAGTGCGTCTATATGGATCAGCCAGAGGGTTTCAATCAGAGTGGGAGCAGCGGAAAAGCATGCAAGCTGCTTAAGTCCATTTATGGACTAAAGCAGGCATCGCGGAGTTGGAACATCTGTTTTGATGAGACAGTCAAAGAATATGACTTTATCAAAAATCCAGATGAACCGTGCATATATAGTAAAGTTGTAGCCAGTAGAGTCGTATTCCTCGTCTTGTACGTGGATGACATTCTATTGATAGGAAATGACATTCCTATGCTACAATCTGTCAAAGGATTCTTGTCACACAGGTTCTCCATGAAAGACCTGGGTGATGCCTCTTACATTCTGGGGATCCGGACCTATCATGATAGATCCAAGAGGACGTTGGGACTTTCGCAGTCCAGGTATATCGACACTGTACTGAAAAGATTCAGTATGGAAGATTCTAAGCGCGGTAATCAACCGGCTTGTCACGGAATCACCCTCTCCAAAGAGATGTCTCCTAAGACTGATTTGGAAAGGGAACGCATGTCTATTATACCCTACGCTTCTGCGGTAGACTCTATAATGTATGCGATGTTGTGCACCAGACCAGATGTAGCTTACGCACTGAGCGTAGTAAGCCGGTATCAGTCAGACCCAGGGGAGAAGCACTGGATAGCAGTAAAGAACATTCTCAAGTACATGAGAAGGACTAAGGAGATGTTCTTGGTTTGCGGCGGAAAAGACCTCAGGTTGGAGGCCTTTGCTGATTCCGGCTTCCAGAGTGATAAGGACGATTCCAAGTCCATGTCAGATTATGTCTTTACCCTCAATGGAGGGGAGGTGTGCTGGAAGAGTTCCAAGCAGGACACCGTTGCTGACTCGACTATGGAAGCGGAGTATATTGCTGCTTGCGATGCCGCAAAAGAAGCGGTCTGGATGAAGAAGTTCCTAACAGAACTTCAGGTGGCTCCTACCATAGTTGATCCAATACCTCTGTATTGCGACAACAACGGAGCTATAGCTTTAGCGAAGGAACCAAGGTCCCATCAGAAGTCCAGACACATCTTAAGGCGGTATCACCTGATCAGGGAGATCATTGATCGTCGGGAGATCGAGGTTCGGAGAGTTGCTTCTGAAGAGAACATTGCTGATCCATTCACAAAGGCCCTACCTCAGATTCAGTTCGAGAGGCTACTCGAGATCATCGGTCTTCGATATGCCAGTACATGGCCCTAGTGCAAGTGGGAGATTGTTAGTGTATATGCCCTAGGGGCCATTATTGTATCATACTAGTTTGTATATTACTTAATGGAAGCTTGGGATATTCACATGTATATAACAGTCTTGCTAAACATGGTAGTATGCTACTTGGTTTTTCTATCTTAATATGTGAGTATACGTATTGATAGAGCTCTTAGGATCTTGCTTGACTACCAGCGTTGTGATGGCAGTCACACTAGTGGGGGCTGGGTAGTCTACAAGCACATCCTTATTCAGGTCCCTAGTCGTTGGATTATCGAGACAGGGCATCGATACTCCGGAGTAGACTAGTGTGTACGCTTCTCATCCCAGTTGGGGAGATGGTCTGTCCCACAGCCGTCAGTACGTCGTACTGGAGATAGTATGCAGGTGCTCGTTAGGTTACGGGTACACCGGACAGGACTCACAGGGAACTGTTGGTTGGTTTTATACCAGTCGTCAGTGAACAGTTCCCATGTGACATGAGTACAACATAGTCCACAGACTTGACACTGCTACTTCGCCTCGAGTGTGTCCCACTGTTCTTAGATTGCTACCCTACCACGGCTCAAAGGAATTGTGCAAACAGGTAGTAGTTGGGTGCAGTCCCGAGCACTTGGAGGCAGTGGCGGTTAGACAGAATTCGTCTCTCCAGGTATTGGGGGTTGATATCGCGCTGTGTCAGAGAGCCATTACGCAAAGTCCCTGGCCAGGGCAAGCGAGATTTGCTGGTAGGTTCCAGTAGTTTCTCAGGGTGTAATGAGCTTCGCTCCGACACGACTTATACCACTATTAGGGGACTGACGCTTGCCGCCCCCCTAGGCCCGATATGCGATAGTCTTAGATGAACGGACCAGACTGTATGGAGATTGTCACATCAGACTCAGTAGGAGTTCGGATGGGTTTCCTCATCGGCCTTCTTATCGACATCTACCTGGGGACCGTTACGTACAGCTAGTGCCGCTTGCGGTATGTGGTTAAACCCACTGCCAGCGTAGTAGTCGAGTCTCTAGAGTCCCACACAGAGAGTTTCCCTACTCCAGGCGAAACGATATAGAGGTCGTATGGTTTAACGACAAGGGTTCGGACACATACGTGTGTTTACGCACGTACGACTTTCGGACAGTTTTTACTAGTCGGCTTTGGTTTAAGCCAGTTAGTAGTATCCGGTTATTGGATTTATACAGTCTAAAGTTTTTCCGTGTTTTCACGGATATGAGGGGCGTTCTCGTAATTGCACGAGAAGCTTCTAGAAGATGGTGACTAAGGAGGTTTAGGTGGCATATACATTAAATGAGATTAGTGAGTCTTATGGATGATTCATTCATGTCATTAATGCTTCATAATTGCTTAATGACTCATGGAGATGAATCACCATAAGATATTTATCAAGTATGGTTGTAAATGATTTTCTTTTCTTTTCTTGAAAAACAATAATGCTTGATATATATTATGATAACTCATTTTCTCATTTCATTATTCTTCTCACCTTCTCTCTCCTCAAGCTTCCTCTCTTCAAACCCTAATCCTCCCCTCTCATGTGTTGAGTACAAGGATTAGTTAGACTACTTAATCCATAACCCCCACTCTATATCATCTAGGTATTTTGATTAGCACTTAAAGATACCTAGTTGCCTCAAGTTTAGAGGCAAAGCTTGGAGTTTAGCTCTCGTGGTGGATCATCTACTACTTGGAGAAGGCCGAGGAGGAGGTGGAGTTCGTAAAGACGAAGGACACGGTTCTTTAGGTATAATCCCTTTACATAGTAGTTGTTAACTTCTATGTTTGATGTTAGTTATCGTTTAGCTTCGATTCATGCGGTTAGTCGATGTTTAAGCAAAGAACAAGATCGTTTTTCATATTTCCGCCTCTCCGCAAGTCGTGGGGTGTTGTACATCGACTTACAGATATTACAGGCAACTTAGTAGAAATTATATGCAACTGGTTAAAAATTACATGCAACTGCTTAGAAGTTATATGCAATTGCTTTGATGTTATACATATCTATGTCAATAATGTTCATAAGCAAATCAGTGTATTGAAGGGCAAGAATTAAGATTGTACCTTATCCCTGAGAAGTAACAATTAGCCCAATATTGAGAATTGTAATGTTCAACCATTGCGTTGTAGGCAACTATCGATTCCTTCTTCAATAGCTTCATCTTCCATAAGAACTCAACTATCGTGTATTGGTAACACACTGTCTCCATCAGATGCGCGCAAGTTTCAGCGTCCGAATTCTTTATACCAAGTCTCTTGAGCCTATTTTTAAAATTCTGCTTCAAGCGAAGTATGCAAAATGAATGCAATGCGGTGGGAAAGCACATCCTAATCGCTTCTTTGAACCCTTGTCGAAGTCTGATACAAATACAAGAGTATGCGATGGGTGGTAAGCCCTAGGAACATCAAACAATACGGCTCTCAACTGACCTAAAAAACATGTCCAATTTGTGATATTCTCTTGATTGCAAATAGTGAAAGCCAACGGAAACAAACCATTGTTTCCATCATAAGAAGTCGCCGCCAATAGAAAGCCTTTTGCTCTGCTCTTGATGAATATTCCATCAAGAAATATGAGATGCCAACAACCATCTAAATACCCGTCAATACAAACACCATAGTTAACAAATAACCTCACGAGTCTATCATCCACTGATTTTTCGATACTAATTACACTCTCGGGATTGGTTTCCATGCACTTACTTTGATACCACCCCAAAGAATCGTAAAAATGACGATAATTGCCGAAGAGGGTCTCTTGTGCCAATTCTCTTGCATGCCACATAACATCGTATGAAATCTTCACTCCGAACCTTTGATGAAAGTCCTTTTTAGACTTGATTGACCGATAGCCCGGTCGTAATCTCAAAACATCTAAAAACATGCCGGCTACCAATTTCTTCGTAGCCCGGAAATGTCCGTCGCTTAAGATTCCCCCGGAACATGTGTGCGTCGGGTAGTACTTTTTTTATAGCTCATAGAGAACTACTCATACATGACAAATATGAAAACTTTAGCGTAACTTAAAAGTTAAAACAATCAATAATTTGCAAACAACGATAACTACACTTTTATATTACTAACGTATATGTTAACTTTATACCTCCGAGTACAAGGCGATCCATGCACTCTCCATAGACATCCTTTATCTCTTTGGGAATATTTCAATGTTACCCTAGAGCCATCGTTCTTTATGTAGTCGAAGTTAAATTGTTTCGCAATAGCAAATTGGTAAAAAGTCATCCTAACTTCGTAAGAACCCTTAAATATTTAAAATGTGCCATGAATTGCATCATGCCAAGTAACCGGGATATTTGTTTCTCGTTATTTGATCATCTTGCCTCACCGGTGGAAAGCTTGACTCCAACTCAAATACTCGGTCATGCGCAATTGCTGGAGCGGAAGACGATCATGCGTGTTGACTATTATATAAAAAACGCTTTTGTTAATATATTATTACTTGCATCCATGTAGATATTACGAGCAACTTATTAGATATTAAAAGCAAATCTTCTTAGATCTTAAGAAAATGCAACTGCTTAGAAGTTACAGGTAACTACTTACAAGTTACAGACAGTTGCTTATAAGTTACAGGCAAGTTCTTATAAGTTACAGGCAAGTTCTTACAGGCAACTGTCTTGTATATTCCTCAAAACAAAAATCAAGTCAAATAAATACAAATCTGCTCATAATGGTTAGGGTATCAACAGAGGATGCTTGCATATATATGACCTTTTCATTCGTCTCTTGATGGATATAGACCATATTTACATAGTCATTTTCGGTTATCATCCTAACCATATGATCTCCGTATTTCTCCATTTTGTATGAAATCTTTGATTTATCAATCAGTATATCAAGTTGAAACGAGATTATTCCTTTAAATTCGAACCATGTTGTCGCCTCCGAGATGGTCAAGACCGAGCCTTTCCCATTGGATACACTCACAAAACACATTAATGTCCAAATTTGGGCCATCCTCAATGAGCAAGAAAGTAAATAAAGATTTAGTTTGTTTGAATAGTAAATGAAAGTGGAGTAAATGCGAGAAGACAATGGATAATGGAGAAAATGAATAAGATAATTCTTGTTCTATTAGCAACATAAGTTTTTAGGAGGAAATGTGTGAATTTGGAGGGAAAATGACTCGATTAGAGCACTTAATGCTCAGTCCTTTAACGAAAATTCAACAAATCACAATTATGCATAAAAATTACAGGCAACTGCTCACAAATTACATGCAACTCAACTGCGGAGTTTTTGCAAACAAATTGACAGCTGTTTTATTGTACTTGCGCACATGGATCACGAGAGGCAGTTTTAAAATATACCAAAATACCCAAAGTTTTGAATGTTTCAGGAAGAATTGCTGGGCCTAGGAGGTTTTCTACATGGAAAAACCCAAGGAGTTTCTCACAAGTTTTTAAAGGGCCGGAGGCTTTTCAACAATTTACCCTTATTTTATAGCATCGTGACCATGATCAAATTTAGCAAACACAACATGATCAATTCATACAGTTTTGGGGAGCGAATTTTGGATAATCACCATATTATAATTTTGGTTAATGAACTTTAGAACATCGTTAGACTATAAAAATTGGATAAACTCTGCATAAAATCAGTATTAAATAGCTGAAGACAACGACAATATGTTAGCGCTCGCACCTCGTCGAAAGGTTATCCTTCATACTATAGTTTCTCTTCAGAAGATATAACATCTTCCTCATGCAAATCCTTTTCTTTCAGCTTCAGCATATCCCTCATGTATGATTCCTTTTCTTCCTCCTCCTGCAAACAACAATTTATGGTCATATTAAAATTTTAAAGTAAATAAATAAATAAGAGGAAAAAAGAAAGAAAAACTTAGCAAACAAACTTTAGCTACTAGCCTACAAAATTATAAAAGGTCTTACCTTAAATCAATCTGATGTACATGATAAGGTTATCTCAACTCATTCTTTACGACGTTTCTGACTTATGTCAGTGTATTCATCAAACCCAAAAGCAGAAAATGGAAGAGCGGCCTGAGTAGGCTATTCGTCCGTCTCTACCATTCTAGGACTGAAACTTTATGCCGCGGTTCAACCAGCGAAAAAAGAAGGATCTTAAACTGTGGGAGAATAAAGGAAAATTTGAGTTTAATTTCATTTCGAGCTCGCGTCCTCGATGTCAGTCAGATCCTGACCTGACATCCTGTTGCTGAATGTAAACGATCATCAAATGTGGATGACCTTCCACCCGTTATTTAGTGCTCATTTGCACCCAAAAATAAACGCAATGGGCAAGGCCAAAGCCAGAAGTGGTTTATCCGAGCTAGTTGAACTAGTTTGCCTGAAAGAAGTGCATTTTCACCGCTTGTCAGCCTGCTTTGAGTAAATAACCTTCTCCTTTCACTCTCGCCTCTAAAGTTTCTTATCTGGCACACCGCCGCCAGTTTAGTTTGGTTTGTAATGACAGCAAAAGCTTTCTCTGAGAGATAAAATATGGCAGAATTTGAGGATTCTTTTCCGTTTGCTTAAGTCGATCTCACAATTTTGTCACTCTGGTTGGTGCCATGCACAATGGATGAATGCGCTCTATGCTGCACGGATATGTCGCCGAAGGGACATTCGTATCAGTATTGAATCCATGCCAAATTCTGTTGGGTTTGTTGAAGGCACTGATGGAAACACTTTTTGGCATATTCTTAAATTTATATTGTATTGTAAATGTATCGAACAAATCTCAATGGCTAAGACACCAGCATCTGTTCATCAATACTAACAAATTGTTTAAATCCTTAGCCTATATGTGTACCCTCCCTCCCTCCCTCCCTCTCTCAAAAAACAAAAGAAATTGCATGTGCGAACAAATCATATCCTAGAATTTTAAAAAATCTTGGGTCCCGAAATCATACTTATACCTCGTATCCGTATCCGAAACCATGCTACATAGAATGCACTTCATATTAAGATCCCGTTGCTCTTTGTTTACACACCCGGGTATTTGGAAGGTTAGGTCACCCCCAGAATAGTGAATACGCGAACATAGACAGTGCCACATGTATCTATGTTTAATGAAGGAGCAAAGTGTTTCTAAGCAGCACTTTCCTAGGTAACTCCTAAGCAACAGGGAATAGAAGAGCGGGTATGAAGCCAATCCTTTTGTTCCTTGTTGCTTAGGAGTTACTTAGGTAAGCGCCGCTTAGAAACGCCGATAAAAAACCGCATTTTTAGTGCACCCAGCCTTCATGAATTATACAAAAGTAGATGCAAAAATAATTAAAGGAATGTGAAACTAAAAAGAGAGAATGTTTCGATTCAGCACTGCTTGACAAATGCAATATATATTTTGCTCAGAATCAGCACCTCAGCAAGAATTTTGCAGCTAACGACCAGCAATAAGACTTTTGTTTAAAATCTAAGCCCAAACCCCATTTTCCCCAAGCCTAGAAGAATCGGTCCGAAAAGCCAAAGCCCATTTCGCACGGTTCCGGGGGGCACTTGAGTAAGCCGCCAGCGCCCGGCGGAAAGGCAAAACCAACGCAGGCCCGGCCCGGACTCACTGACGCACGCAGTCAGCCCACATGGGCGGCAATGCAGGGCGCCGCCGCGTGGCGAGGCCCATGTGGTGGGTGCGCACACGGGCAGCAGTAGGGCTGCAAGCATGGGTTTGGCTGCGGGTTGCGGGTTTGGGGCTATATTCGACTCGTTAAGGAATCCTATAAACATGTGTGTAGTTTTCACTCAAAATTGAGTAAGTTGGCCAAGAAAAATCCGATAAATTCAGGAAAAATTATAGAAAAATCATAGGCAAATTCACCTAAGGCCTGGGGCAATTTTCAAAGTGAATAGAGAGCATATATTGTGAGAGATTTGCTTCGTACGTCGAAGCAGTGTATCTCGTGTAGTTCTTTCTCTAGTGGAAGATTCGTGTTACCGGTTGCTTGGTGTGCTCTTTTCTAAGTAGTTTGATTAGCCGTCAGTTATATATTTTCCATTCGATCCTTGTTTCGGTTCGCTGCACTATATCATTTGTTTGTTCGGCTGTGCTTGTGTAATTCCTTCATGGATCGCCGCGTAGTAAAGCGGTTTGTACAACAATAAGTTCCATAAATCAAGTCCAACACTCTGTCTAATAGCCTAATAGTCTTTAAACTAGAATTTCTAGCAATAAACCAATACAAGATCCCTATTATCATTCCTCGATAACTAAAGCTGGAGGTTTATCATAAATAGATTCAGTCAACATGATCTATAAGAATTTTTATGAACAAAATGGGGAAAGGGTCTTATGAGTTTATCGATATCAAGTAATCCGGTTAACTTCCAATTTTCCATAGTACGTCAAAATAAAGAACATGATTGCTCACCGAACAACCAAAAATCCAAAACAACACATTTAGCCGCTATGGATGAAGAGATAAATTTTCGGTATTTTTGGCCAGGGATTTGGTGGCTATGTTAATTTCTAACTCTCAACATAATGAAACGGGAATAAAATAAAGTTAGATTCTATTCTAACGAATTATAATACCAAGACTTATGCAACTTAAAACGGAACCATCTGTACCTTTTTAACCAAGCCTTCGGCAGACATGAGCTCATAAAGCTTTTGCATAAAAATTTCTTCTTCCAGCTCCTCATCACAATGCACATAATAACAACTTTGAGAGCGAAATGGAATAAAAATTAGGAGACGATCGGAAAGTAAGCAGGATTGCATTTCCAATACATGAACTGCATAACTACTTACAGGAAGCCTATGAAGCTCGTGCAACATCGCTCTATACGATTCCATGAAAACTTCGCCTTGCTTCTCCAAATGCCTGTGCACGATTATATCCAATAATTATAGTTATAAACTAATTCAAAGGTATTAATTTGATAGAAAAGGTTGTCACCTGAACATATCATCTGAATGATTTGGGCCCATTTTCAGTTTGAACACTGATCCTGAAGTCAATTTGAAAAATTAAATATATAAAATTACATTAAATTCCAACAAGGTGTTAAAAAAACGAGTTTTTACCTAAAAGTCCTCAATTTTCTGGTCGATTTCAGTAATCATGGGGTGTGATGGAGGTCCTTTTCGGGTCTTCGTTAGATGTTGTTTTCCGTCGATCTCCCGGTGGATTTTGGAGGTGATCTCCTATTGCGTATGGGTCTCAATGGGTTTTGAGAAGATTGGTGATTTGAGGAGCTTAGCGCCGAGTACCTGCAAAGAAGTCTCGGGATGGTTTGGTACCACCGAGGACCCTCCGACGATCAAGTTAGCACTAGATCCGAGCAGAGTAACGACTAAGTGGAATAAAAAATGGCTTACTCGACCCCTCTGTGATGGGGGTTTATATGGCGGCGGTAACACGCGGCAGCAGGCGTGAGAATCTCGCCGGCAGTTATGCTCCCGACGTCACGCCTGCGTAACAAACGGATCGCCTGTTAATGGGGATCGTGATGGCGTGGAATGTGGGATGTTGCTGGCGGAGAATCCGCGCATGGCGAGATTCGTGGAGCGTCGGTTACGCCTGTGAGTGGTGGAGTTGGTCAGTCGCAGGGACCGAGGAAGATGGCCTCGGCGGGAGAGCTTGGGAACGAGCGGGGGAGCCGTGGTATCTTGGTCCTGTGGTAGCTCGGGGACGAGCTGAGAGGCCGAGGATGCCAATTTACAGGGGGGCTTGAGGTGAGCCAGCTTGTGCTTGCAAGTCGGGTACAGGAGTGGCCTGGTCGGTCCCTGTGGGCCCTTTCTTCTGAGTTCTGGGACACGTCATCTGCCACGTGTCCTGATCTTGGAGGCCGCCAATATGGAGCATCATCATTAGCCCCCCACTCTTGTCCCGACCAGCTGGCGGGTCGGGTCAAGAGTGGACTGTCGGGCCGCCCGGAGCGAGCTCCCTCCTAAGATTTCATCGGAACGCGTCCCCGAGCTGTCAGCTGTCTTTTCTGCCAGCGAATCAGGGCGAAATCTCTGCATTTAAGGAAGGTGCGCCGGTTCGTGCATCCTGTCACTGAAGCGACGGTCCGCGTTTCAAGCGTCGGTTGGTCGACGTGACGTGTGCAGACCTGCGGCGTCTGATGGGATGCGGCCCAGTGCGGGAACGACAAGCGGAGTGATCGGTCTTCGAGTTGATTTCGATCACTTGCCAAGTGTACCAAGCGCTGCTGAGAAGGAGGCATCTCTATGGCCCCGAAGTCGAGGAGGGATTACTCAGACTTGGATAGACCTAATGTATCTTGTTGGGGCTTCGGATCCGCTGCATGTGATGGGCCCAGTGGCCTCGTTATGAGGGCTACAAACCTGCAGCGTCTGTTGGGCAGGAGGATGCCTGCTGGGGATGACCGAGCAGGGAAGCTGCTCGGTTGATCTTGGCGAGGGCCTTGATCCCTGGCGTTGCGAGTAGGGAAGCTACCGGCCAGGGATAGCCGAGTAGGGAAGCCGCTCGGCCGCCTCTGGGAGGACTTTGGTCCTGTCACGTCCCGCTTCCCAAAATACGGAATACGAGGGGTAGACAAGGCCAGCCATGCTCCTACGGTCAAGGAAATGTCCTGCCGTAGTCACACTTCGGCTTCTAGTTTTTCATGGTAAACAGTAAATGATGCGCAGGTAATGAGAAATGCAGTAACTGAAAGAAACAATGTAAAGACTGACCTGAAGTAGAACAAACGAATGTAACTCGGAAAGGCAAGTCAAGAAGTCTGTCATGCACGTCTAGTTCTGGTCCAGGCTAAATCTTCTCCTCACACTGAGCATGCATACTCAGGTCGTCAGAGCGACACAATAGCAATATAATATGTATAAAATCAAGTGACAGTTCTAACAGTGATAATAGATATGCGAAGCAGTAAATCAATGACATCATGAATATGAATGTGCAGTAATCAATGCAGCGGAACAGTAAAGCAGTAGAACGATAAGTCACGTATGTCAATACAGTAAGTAAGGTATATAAATGCCAGTATCCCTACCAGTCTCTAAGTCTCACTGCACAGGTCACTAAGCCTATCGTCAGTCCAAGTGTGAGAATCAACCACTCGCGAGTGTCCTCCACCCAAGGGTAGAACCCAAGGGCAAGGGACCACGGGCCCAACATGTAACATGTATATCACGGTATATATCACATACCCTGTAAATCTCCATATGTCTCCCTAAATATATAAGCCGGCATGGGACTCCCGAGATTCTGTTGAACTCACACTTAAACTACCCCACATCTCGTGGTCTACATCAAGCGCTAATCATAACCCTAAATACTAATCGATCCGTGACAAGTCTGCGCGAGAACTGGAGGCAGGACCTCCATCAAGCACGTCCCGACTAATACCTAAGATAAATGGCAGTGTCGGATGCCTTATCTGTGACACCCGTGCAAGTGCTTCCATAAGTGTCCCATACCACTTATAGTCACACGTACACGCATCCCACAGACGTCGACAATGCAATAGAATAATAGGGTCACTGATTGTGCACAAGTACGTATCACTTTCACTTAATCACGGATACACGAACACTGACGTACTTGCCACAATCATCGCTAGAATCTAACACTGGGTAAATGCACGATATCACTAGGTTATCACTACAATGACATGGGTATGGTATGATGCGTGAACAGTATACAATCACAATTAAGGTGTCATAAAAACAGTATTCTATTACTTGCACGATTTATCATGAAACGTACGTATATAATTTAGCGAAACGATAAACAGGTAGTAATTAGTATGTTCAGTTGTCTATCCATCGAATTTAGTTTCAATCCAATCGGGTTCCAGGATCATTAATTATAACCACTTCATTTTAAGCGTTCGCGGCTGGAAATCCGGTTTCAGAATCAGATGTCCGTTTCGCAACGCATTTTAACCCCAGTTGGGATCAGATTTTTGCGACGCTACAGTTGAATGAATTCTAGAGTTTTCAGTAAGGTTTTCAACGCAACAGAAGGATCTTCGATCGCGTCTGTACGTCAGGAGATATACACTGTTTACTATTAATATGTCAATCCTGATTCTGTTGGGACTGTTATGCGTCCCGATCTTCTAAATTACAGATTAAATATCAAACGGTAACGAAACAGGGTGAAACCAATTGTGTTGTTTAGCTAACAGATTTACCTATAATAAACAGCAGAGTTCCGCAACCTACGAGTTAAGGAAATCCTGTGGTACCCAATACGAAACAGCAAGCAACGACTGGAGTCGCTCTGGACTGCAGTCCAGAGTCGCACTCCGATCCAATTATCATCACGGTTTAAATACAGAAATGTATGGAAACTGGTACAGGGTTAAGGTTCATCGAGTCGTCTTCGATTTGAGCCCTCGAACGCACCATTCTAGTGTGTATATGATTTATGGTGAATTTAACGGTTTTCAGGTACAATGAAATTCCAGTTTTACGGTTAAATTTGGGGGTAGTTGTTTTAGTCGTTAACGATTACATTATCCAACAAAATCCACACACTAGGTTCACAACCCTACGGGCCAAACTACACCATTGAGTTCCGTCAAATTTGATGGGCATTTTCATTGGGAAACACACGCCGAACAGTTATGACGCCTAATCGATCTAATATTGTAATGTGATAATCTAAGCAGTCCAAGTTTGTAACTCAAATATATAGCATGTAAGCAAGTAAAATACTTGCCTGGAGACGATGAATTGATGGAACGGTAAGCATGGGCACGACACACACGGCAACGGCGATTTCTGTAGGTGCTCGACGTATTGCCGGGGCTCGACCGCGACGGCAAGGGATGTAGTGAGGTGGTGTCTGGGTACCCCCTGTTGGCCGGTGCTGTCGAGGCCGATGGAGCAAGGATTGCAGAGGGAGAGAGAGAGATATTGAGAGAGAGAGAAGGTTAAACAGAGAAAAGAGAGTTAGAGGGAGAAAGAGATATTGAGAGAAGAGAGAGAGCAGAATGAGAGAGAGAGAGAGCAGAATGAGAGGGAGAGAGGGAGTTAGAGAGTGTAGACAGAGAAAGAGAGAGCTGGGGTAGAGACAGAGGGAGAGAGCTGAGTGATGACGAGAACGGCGACAATGAGGATGACGATGATGATGACGCGGGAGAGGTCGACGACGAGACGAGAAGCTCGCCGGCGTCGGGGCAGGGGACTCGGTGTGCAGGTGAGTGGGTGCAGGGGACTCGAGTTGATGGGGGTAGAGTCTTGAAGGGAGAAGGAGGGTGAATGAGGGGAGTTGGAGTCGTGACCGGGGTCGTCGGCGACGTGGGGTAACGGCGAGGCGTGGGTGCGCGACGTGGGAAGGAGTGAGCGGAAAATGGGATGGGAAGAGAGATGAGGGAGTCGACTGGGGTGATGTTGCTGACGACGAGGGGGAGGTCGAAGGTGCGGGGTGCAGGGAGATCGGCCGGGGTCAGCTCGAGGTGCGTGCAGGGGTCTCGTGGAGGATGAAGGAGGGAGTGGGGAGCTCGGGTTTAATGGTGGTCGACGGTGGAGGTGAGGGAGAGAGGAAGAGTGATGAGAGTTGGAGAGATGGGGAGGTGATGGGAGGAGATGCCGGTGGAGGTCGGAGCTCCGGTGAGGGGAGCGGAGTGCCGGGGGCAGTTAGTGGGTTCGAGAGAGAGGGAGGAAGAAGGAGGACGAGGGAGAGAGAAAACGAGACGAGGAGAAGGGTGCGTGGGTGTGTACGAGGGGAGAGATATGGAGACGGGATCGCGCGTCGTGGGTGTAACGGGCACGAGCGCGGGCGTTGGTGGAGGCGAGGAACACGGGCGTGAGTGGAGGAGGCGGGAAAGAGAGCCGTTGTGGGGAAGAAAGGAGAAGGCGGGTCGGGTCGGGGGTGAAGCGGGTGCGGGAGTGGGCTCGGGGAGACTGGGCCGGGCCAAGGGAGAAAGAAAAAAAATGGTTTAAGTAAATTTTCGTGGGCTTCGGGGAGACTGGGCTGAGGCTGCAGAATTTAATGGAGAAGAAACAAATGGAAAAGGAAACGGGCCAGGCTATATTTTGAAATTCATTTTAATTAATTTTTTTTTTAGTGTGGGCTGATAATTAAAACGGCTGAGGAAATTTTATAAGGAAAAATATTAAGAAAATTTTTAGTAGGCTGAGAGAATTAAAGTTTGGGTTGTGGGATTTAATAAAGAAGAAATTTGATGAGAAAGGATTGGGCTGCTAGGAGGGCTGGTCCAAATAAATTAAAAGGACAAAGGAATTTGATTTAATTGGGAAAGAGAATATAAGGGAATGGAAAAGAACGGACCAGAGAATTTAAAGAAAATCAAAATGGAAGAATATAGGGAGTGTTATGGTGTGGGGATTTTGGGTTTGAGGAAGGGGAGGGGATAAACTAAAATAGGTTGGGAAAATTTTAAAATAAACAATAATTATAAATACAAATCATAGGTGAAAAGTAATACAAACATAAGCGTACAAAAAGGGGCTGGGTATTACATCATACCACCCTTACAAAAATTTCGTCCTCGAAATTTCAAAGAACGACAAACTATAAATAAATAAGCGAAAAGTTACTATATTGGACACTAATGGATTACTTTAAACGGGTGGATAAATTTTGAAGGTATAAATATGTAATACGAACCTACCAAAAGATAGGTCGAAATTGTAATGCAAGAACAGTTAATAAAACAACTACATTTATACGAAAATAGAAATAATAACAGTAACGAACAATAATATTCAAGATGTACTAGGTAAATTCGAAACCCAAATATGTGCACATATAAGTATATCAAAAGTAGCCCATCAGAAATAATAGGTATAAGGCAAACCATTTATACTGGTAAACATGGCCACGAAACCCGAAAATAAAATAACGGGAATAAAGTAGTGAAAATTAGTCGGTAGGTTATAACATTTTAGGGCGATATATCGATTAGATAGTTTTAAAATAACTTAGAAAACTCACATAACGAAAACGGGGAACATGGAACAATATATGCGCAGTGTAAGTTTGCGCTACTGAAAACGAGATTAATAATAGCGTACTTAAAATATATGAAATAGAGTAATCAATAACACACTCTCTTTGATAAATTCAAAGTACTGAAAACTAAATTTTTGAATAGCAGTGTCCCTAAATATAATTAGGGTAATAGGAAGAACACACATAGGCATAGGGCTAGATAGGGCAATGATTATAAGGGAGTGTGGCTCAATCAGAAGGTTGAAGTGTGTCGGCTTTAGGCTGAATGTTAAGGAGATTGGGATAGGGTCAGCACAGGAAGTAAGGATGAACAACAAAGGAATACCAAAGGAAAAGTGTGGGGGAAACAACAGTCGGTACAACACACGAATCAAAATTTGAAGAGTTAGTGAACTCGGAAGTTTCACAGGAACTGTTCTCCTCCCAGAAGGATCTCAACGGGGCACAGACGAGGGATGGAGGGTGTCTCATTCCAAGGATCAGGGTGCAGTACTTTCTAATCGAAACGAGGGTGAAAACTATACAATGAGTAGGGGTGGACAGTCAGGGAACTCAGCAGGAAAATAAATGGAGATGGGCAATAAACAAGTATTAAGCGAACCAATAATCAAAAGTTTTACGAATTCAGAAGATTTATTTCATTCAAGAAAAATTTGAAACAAGGCATTCCCAAAGGCGAAAAGTGGCCCTAAACTATACACATTTTATTTGGCCAGAAAGACAACATCCGAAAGGAATTCCGTCAGTCGCGGTTGTGGAGATTTAGCAGGTTGCGATAGGCTCGCGCACTCAGGTAGGGGCGTCCATTTCCATAGCGTCTCGCGGGGACCGCCAAAGGGAGTTCTTCCACGGCAGGGTCTTGATCTTCTGGTCCTTCTTCCTCGGATAGAGCTTCTTCATCGAGATCTGATTCCATGTGATTTTCTTCTTCTGGATTTTCTTCCACGGGGTTTTCCTCCGCTGGGTTTTCTTCTATCGGTTCTTCCTCGGGGTCTTCCTCTATCGGGTTCTCTTCAGGGTCTCCTTCCTCTTCGTTGGAATCGTCTATCATGTCAAACTCTGGGGCGGCTGCTCCTTCGTCCTCTGAATCATTGTTTTCGAAGTTGACCTGGGGACCGTTGACCTCATCATCAGAACTCATCAGTGTGCGATCTAAAGAAACGCATGACTGTGTATCCTCATCTAGATGCGGCGCTGCTCCAGGGTGGGCCATGGTCTGAAAAGAAAGTCATGATTAGACAGTGGAATACATCAAGGAAAAAGCTCAGGGTACGAAGTATAGGAAAAATATGCGGTTGCAGGAACTGAAAGATTAGGATTAAAATGCTGTGATAATGAATAGAATTAGATAAATAGAAAACAAGAGAATGATACATATATTACGATTCAAATTTTCATTGCATTCAACCAAAAGTTCAGCGGATACAAGATTTCAAACGGAAAGAAATATTCATAAAAATATGACAACATTAATGCTGAAAGTAGATAACATGAAAAATCCTTCTTCGACTACTATAACATTGCATTCCCGTCGCGTGAGTTGAATCCTGCATTAGGTCCGCCTTATCGTCGAAGTTCGAACTACGCGCTAACCCTCACTTGGCAGAAGTGGGGAGGGTGGACGAATCTCCTCCTTATAGTTCCTTCCTTTCTGGGCAACCGTTGATGAGATGTTTGTTGGATCCGCATATTAGACATTTCCCTTGGGCGCGGCGACAATCCTTCTGAAGATGTCCTGGCCTCCTACAGTACCCACAGCAGGGTTCTTCTGATGCTTCTGTTGACGCTTCATCTTCTTCTCTTTTCCTCGTCTAATAGGGATCCCTTTATGATAGGAGACTCCCGCTGGGGTCTGACTCACCTGTCTTCTCAGCCCTTCAGCTAATAAGTCGTTTGTTCGTTCCTGGGCTTCCTTTAAACCTTGCAGTACACTAAGGATCTCAACAGTCTGATTCTGAGGAGTGGAGATAGAGGAAGAGTCGTTGGAAGACATGATCCTGAAACAATGATTTTAAGGATGATATAAGTCACAAGATATACGAATCAAAATATAATATGGATAGGACCAAGATTCAAAAATATCAGAGGTGCTGAATTTATTATAAGTGGGGAATCAACTGTATGACTTTAAGTCACTTGAATAGAGTACAATAGTGCAATTGCAACCACGTAACCTTGTCAAGTCACCCGAAACCATATCGAATGGATAGGTGAACATGCGATGTGAATATGGATCAAGAATGACAAGTTTACAACCTAGACCGAGGGATGTCTTAGATTGCCAAACTATACACGGAAAACTGCCATCCCAATTGATGCAAAACCTGGGCTCTGATACCAACTAAACCATGTCACGCCCCGCTCATCCTCACCCGAGGCAAGGGCAGTGTCCTTGTAGGGGCCGATCCAGCAGGCCGACGTTCTGCTTTCTGAGCAGGCCTTGAGCTTGGCTGGGATCAGCCCTGAGCACTTTCTGGGTAAGTTAGGGCCATCGTAGACGATCTATTTATACTTTGATAAATTTTCTTTGCCCTTTTCAGCGTCACTAACTCACTTTGTGTATTCTCCTTTTTGCAGAGCAAATGGACTGATCCAAATTCTTAGCTGCCATGGCTGCGAAGGCAGGAAAGAATACCGGGGCACTAGCTCGTCCTGTCCCGGTTCTAGCTCGGCCCCAAAACCAACTGCTCAGGCGAAGCCTTCCGCTGCGCCCCAAGCCCCGGAAGTCAGCCATGGGGAGAGCCAGAAGCATGCACGGGGACCAGAGCCCCGGGCGAGAGGGTTGGGGGATGAGGCCGACCTCACCGATGTCCCCCTCAAGAGGCACAAAAGGACGGTCACTCGCTCACCACCCTTTGGGATCTCCATGCAGGAGGGGGACGTCTGTTTTAAGGTACCTTCGGGGCTTTCCGTTTCCGATAGCCTACTCTCGGACATGGAGCGATCGCCGGGAGCAAATTTCCTCGGGGGACCCTAAAGGCCTAAACGGCCGCCATCGCTCAGGAGGCGGTCCAAGTTGGTATCCATTTTCCCTTAAGGATTTATTTTAGTATTTTTCCTCAGTTTGAACATTTCTAACTCCTCTTGCTACTTTCCTTAGGTCCTCCAACACTGCACCCTTATCGTCAATATGGAGTCCGAGGAGATTGCCCCGGCTATGAGGAAGGCGGACAAATCGTCCTCGCGGGAGGAGGATCTGCGCCTGGAGCTGCATCAAGCGAAAGAGAGGATAGCCATCCTCGAAACCCGGGTAGTCGCCGAGGAGTTGACGAACTCCAAGTGTAAGGAGTCAATCCAACTTCTGAGTGAATCCAACAAGGCCATCCAGGCTAAGTTCTACGTCACGGTGAAGAAGTCATGGTTTGCCTGCAAGAGGGACACCCAAGCGGCGCTTGATGCGGTGAATCTTGCCGATCTCCGGGCTTCAAAGTCCGTAGAGAGGTATAAGACGCCGGACCAGTTGTACGCCGACCTCGCTGATGCCTCGGTAATTGTTTGGAACCAGGCTCTCGACGTTATCAAGGCGTTGATGCCGGGGTTTGCTGACGGTGAGCTTCGGCTCCAGTACCCCCACTCTGAGGATGCGCCGAAAGCGGAAACTGCCGGGGATGCCGTCGGGGAGAGGTTGCCGGTAGAAGCACCGACCCAGAGGTCGCCGTTTTGGTTCCCGACGATTGCGCTGAGAAGGGCGAGATCCTCCCCGGTCCTGCGGCCTGAGCTTTCCTGCCTTTTCTTTTTTTAAGTTTTGTAAGCCTCCGGGCGTTTTGTAAGGCTGAGGAATCCAGAATACCTTGTAAAAATTTCTGGAATATAAATAAAGCTGGGCTTATTTTCTTCTGCATGACCGTGTGATTTTTGGATGCCTGACTTTTTAGATAACGATCGCATGTCGAGTGTGAGTCGAGTAATTGCCAAATGTAGGAAGGTCGGTGCCCTCCCGCTCTCCGGAGTCAAGGTGGCGATCGATTATTTAGGATGAATCCAAATACATCCAAGTGTGGGAAGGTCATTATTAGTCCCTTCCTCTGCATCGGATTGATGACCACGTCTAGCATGAGTCGTAAAACAACCAAGTTAGAATAGGCCTGCATTGTCTGATTCCTCTTTATGCGGTTTCTAGACTCGTGTCTCCATAGGGCAGAAATCTACCCCTCGGAGATTAGCCGAGCAGGGAAGCTTCTCGATGGCCTCGTGAGGAAGGCTTTGGATCATTAGCGTAGATGGACAGGAGTCTACCCACTAGGGATGGACCAGGCATGGAAGCTGCTCGGTGGCCTCGTGAGGAGGGCTTTGGATCCTTAGCGTAGATGGGTAAGAATCTACCCGCTAGGGATGGACCGGGCAGGGAAGCTGCTCGGTGGCCTCGTGAGGAGGGCTTTGATCCTTAGCATAGATGGGTAGGAATCTACCCACTAGGGATGGACCGGACAGGGAAGCTACTCGGTGGCGTCGTGTGGAGGACTTTGGATCCTTAGCGTAGATGGGTAGGAATCTACCTGCTAGGGATGGACCGGGCAGGGAAGCTGCTCAGTGGCCTCGTGAGGAGGGCTTTGATCCTTAGCATAGATGGGTAGGAATCTACCCGCTAGGGATGGACCGGACAGGGAAGCTGCTCGGTGGCCTCGTGAGGAGGGCTTTGATCCTTAGCATAGATGGGCAGGAATATATCCGCTAGGGATGGACCGGGCAGGGAAGCTGCTCGGTGGCCTCGTGAGGAGGGCTATGGATCCTTAGAGTAGATGGGTAGGAATCTACCCGTTAGGGATGGACCGGGCAGGGAAGCTGCTCGGTGGCCTCACGGGGAGGGCTTTTAGAGACCCCTTGCGCCTCCCTAAGGCATCGTTCAAACATCCGTGGCGACGTTGGCGAGAGTGAGGGCGTCGTTCAACCTTCCGTGGCGGTGTTGACAGGAGTGAGGGCGTTGTTCAACCTTCCATAGCGGCATTGCCGCCCTTGAAGACAGGCATAGCAGACACGTTTCCATTCCATATCGGGAATTTGAGACGTCCCGCGATTCACGTCGCTTGTGTGCATAAATTACAGCCTTTGGAGATTTTGGTTGAGGCTATAAATAGCGAGGGAATGTTGGTTTCTCTCTAGCCTTGTGTTTCTGAAAATGGCCGGTCGTCCATGTGTTCTCATCGGGAAGATCATTTCTCGTGACGATGTGTATCTTTACAACCTCGAATGCTCTGAGTAGACGTACGAGGCGGTGATAGACCGCGGGGAGGGGAACTTTGGACGCCTTCTTCCCCGGCGTTCTCCGCTCCTCCAACTGCTCATCTACGTGATCTGGAAGAAGTCCCCGGGGCTGCACAATGCCCTGTCTCCACAGCTGAGGGAGAAGTTGCACTCTCTCTACCACCTTGGCTTGATCTCGAAGAGCAGGCGGGACGGATCAGTGGGCCTTCTTCTGGAGTGTTTCCAGAAGAGGACGATCGCTGACTTTTTTTTAGCGGATGGTGCTTTCGTGGCAGCCGAGGAAGCTCAGGCTCGGCTGGCAGAGATTTCCTCGGAGTACCATCAACAATGCATTCTTAATCCCCGGCCCCCCTTGTTGTAAATATATATACTTTGTAAGGCTGAGGAGCCTATAATACCCCTTTGATGAATAAAAGTTTTTCTTGTTGAGGCATTTTGTTTCCTTCTGTCCCTTTCGCATTATTTACGTGCTTTTTCAAGACGAGCTTAGGGGTCACAGAACTGAGAAAGAAGACAAAATTTATGGAAGAATCCTCTTATAACTTAATAAAATTTACATCGCTTCAAAAAGGAGAAAATACATTCATTTATACAATTTGAGTTTCTCGGCGTTGTAAGGCCGAAGAAACTTTCGTCCCCTGGCGTCTTGCAAGTGATATGCTCCACCGGGCAATGTTTATGAGACGAGGAATGAGCCGTCCCATTTTGGAGAGAATTTGTGCAGCCTTGTTTGGTCTACAAACTTGTTCCTCCGTAGGACTAGATCTCCCACCTTGAAGGCGCGATGCTTGATTCGGGCGTTGTAGTAGCGAGCAGTTTGTTGTTGATAGGCAGCCGCTCTGATTTGCACTCGATCCCATTTCTCTAGTAGGATATCTAAGTTGGTCCGGACCGCCGAGATGTTAGCTTCCTTATCGAAGTGTTCAACTCTGTAGCTGGGTAATCCGATCTCCGCGGGAACCATGGCCTCGGTGCCGTAGCAGAGGCTGAAGGGGGTTTCTTCCGTGGGTGTTTTACTTGACGTTCGTGGTGCCCACAGGACCCGAAGTAGTTCCTCGACCCAGCTGCCTTTTCTTCTTTCTAGACGGGCTCGGAGACCACGGATGACGCCCCGGTTCACAACCTCTGCCTACCCATTGCATTGAGGATGGGCAACCGCGGCAAACTCCATCAATATGTGGTACTCGCTGCAAAACTCTCTGACTTTGTCGTTTTCGAAGTTGGTCCCGTGGTCGGTGATGATGCATCTTGGGATCCCGAATTGGGTGATTACGTTGTTCTGAAAGAACTTTATGGTGGAGGCGGCGTTTGGTTTTTCTGATGTGGTCGGCCTTTATCCACATTGTGAAGTAGTCTACTGCGATGAGAATGTATTTGTGTCTGCCCGTACCGATGGGGAGTTAGCCCACCATGTCCATCCCCCATTGCGCGAACAGCCAAAAGAGATGAGGGTTGTTAGCTCGGTAGCGGGGATACGAGGTATGTTGCTATGGAGTTGGCAGCTTTTGCATCTTTTGACAAGCTTCTCGGCATCCTGGTGTATGCTCGGCTAATAATATCCTTGGAGCAGTGTCTTCTGGAACAGGGTGCAGGCCCCTTGGTGTGCCCCGCTGACCCCTTCATGTACCTCTCGTAGAACATAGTCGGCTTTGGTGGGGTCGACGCATCGGAGTAGGGGCCGAGTGTACGATTTCTTGTAAAGGTTCTCATTGCTCCAGACGAAATAACGAGCTTTTGCTCGAAGGCGGCGTACCACTCCTCGGTCGTCTGGAAGTGTGCCGTCTTTTAGGAATTCCACGAGGGGTTTCCTCCAATCTTGGCCTTCCTTCTGAGTCATGTATACCTGGAGTGTTACCTCTCCATCCTCCACGTTGGGCCGTGGTAATACTTCGAAGAGGATATTTCTCTTATGGTTGGCCGTATAGGAACAGGCGAGCTTGCTCAATGCGTCAGCTTGGGTGTTCAGATTTCGATGAATCTGCTCTACCTGGACTTCGTTGAAATTTTTGCTAAGTCTTTTTAACCCGGTTAGGTACTTTATCATGAGTGGTTCCGAGCTTCGAAATGCTCGGTTACCTAGCCGACGACTAGTGCGGAGTCACTGCGGACTTTGATGGTCTTCAGCCCCACCTCGGATGCGATTCACAATCCTACTAATGCTTCGTATTCCACGGAGTTGTTTGGTGCTCTGATCCTAGCTTTAAAGAGTATTCCAACTCTACTTCATTTGGGTCGCGGATGATCAAGCCAGCCCCGCTCCCTTCCTCGGTGGAGGACCCTTCCACGTATAGCACCCAGTCCGGGATGGGGTCGGATATATCTTCGACCGATGGACGTGGTTCGGGGCCTTGTTCTGTCGTTCCGCCTTTAATGGGAATGGTGCACTCGACAACGAAATCGGATAAGACCTGCACTTTGATGGCTTGCCGGGGCTGGTACCTGATATCGAATTGGGACAATTCCCACCTCCATTTTTCCAGACGACCCGAAGACTCGGGGGAGGCGAGGATAGACCCTAAAGGTCGCTCGGTGAGGATGAGGATTGTGTGTGCTTGGAAGTAATGTCGGAGTTTCCTAGAAGTGACGACAAGTGCCAGGACTATCTTCTCCATGGCAGGTTATCCTGTCTCTGCATCCTTGAAGACATGGCTCACGTGGTAAACCAACTTCTACACACCATCGACTTCCCTGACGAGCACCGAGCCTGCAGCTTGATCAGAGACTGCGAGGTATAACAATAGCTCGTCGCCTTCGACTGGTCGAGTGAGTAGCGGAGGAGTCGCTAGGTGTGCCTTGAGCTGCTTGAAGGCATTCTGGCATTCCTCAGACCATTCGAACTTGGGAATCTTCCTTAAGTCTTTGAAGAATAGTAAGCACTTTTCCCCGGACCTGGACATGACACGACTCAAGGCAGCGACCCTTCCGGTGAGGCGCATGATCTCCACATTACTCTTAAGGGATGCCATGTCGAGGATGGCTTTGCTCTTTTCCGAGTTTGCTTCGATTCCTTGGTGGGTTACCATGAACCCGAGGAACTTCCCACTGTGACTCCGAACGCGCACTTAGACGGATTGAGTTTCATTTTATATTTGCGCAAGACGTCAAATGTCTCGCCGAGGTCTTTGGTGTGCCCCGCCGAAGAAACGGATTTCACTAGCATGTCATCGATGTAAACTTCCATATTTCTT
The DNA here is from genome assembly GCA_030015575.1 of Agapanthus africanus. Taxonomy (NCBI): domain Eukaryota; kingdom Viridiplantae; phylum Streptophyta; class Magnoliopsida; order Asparagales; family Amaryllidaceae; genus Agapanthus; species Agapanthus africanus. Next base: position 30,910,129 of record JASDDO010000004.1, on the reverse strand, counting down.
ACGATCTGCGGCTTGAATAGTCTGTTGACGAGGCATTGATATGTAGCTCCAGCATTCTTAAGGCTGAAGGGCGTTACTTTGTAGCAGCATACCCCCGATCCGTGGTGAACGCGGTAAGCTCTTCATCTGTCGGGTTCATCTGGATCTGATTGTAACCAGAAAACACATCCATAAAGCTAAGTAATTCATGACCGGCTGGGCTGTCTACCAACTGGTTTATCCGAGAGAGGGGATAGTTGTCTTTAGGGCAGACCTTGTTCAGATCGGTGAAGTCCACACACATACGCCATTTCCCGTTGGCCTTTTTGACCATGACCATGTTCTCCAGCCACTCTGAATAGTCCAGGTTTCTGATAAAGTTGGAGGCAAGCAGTCGATCCACTTCATCCTCAATCGCCCTTTTCTTTGCCGGCGGAAAGCTTCTCTTCTTTTGCCGGGCTTTGCATACGGGTCGACCGCGAGCTTGTGGGAGATCACTTTGGGGTCGATCCCGAGCATATCTGCGGGGGTCCAAGCGAACACGTCTGAGTTGTCTCGGAGGAATCGTATTAGGTCTTCGCGGTGGTTCCCGGTTAAGAGGGAGCCAATCCGGACGGTTCGGTCGTCGACTCCTTCTACCAGAGGGGCTTCCGTCAGTGCTTCTACCGGGGATCCTCGGACTTCCTTTTGGTCGTCGCACGTGTCTAGAGACCCCTGGAAATCACATGCATCTTCAAGATCTTAGATCATCTCTCCATTGTACGACATGGAGGCGGGACAAACCCTAGCAATCTGCTGGTTCCCATAGGCTCGACCTATCCCCTCTTGGTCTAATGGAAACTTGATCGCAAGGTGGTAGGTCGAGATTTGAGCCTGGAGGGCGTTTAATGTCGGGCGCCCCAGGAGAATGTTGTAGGATGAAGGGATTTTAGCGACGATGAATTCCACAGGTACTGTCCTCGTATGGCATGCCTCTCCGATGTTGAGGAGGAGGGTGACCACTCCCTCGGCCGGGATAGAGTGGTTTATGAACCTCGAGAGGACATGGGAGGTTGACCGTAGGTTGGACAGTCCCAGCCCCATACGCCTGAAACGGTCGTAGAAGAGGATGTCTTCAGAGCTCCCAAAATCGACCAATATCCTCTGTACTTCGTAACGGTGGACCCGGGCTGTTATGATGAGGGGGTCGTTGTGAGGCAAGGATATACCGTGGAGGTCTTCATCGGTGAAGATGATGGGCTTGGCCATTCTGCACTTCTTTCGGGGTGTTTCGCTTGTACCCTCAACTGGTAGGAGCTGGCGATTTTCACCGGCTTCCTGAGCAGGTTCCAGGATAACGGTCGTGGTAACGACCATGATTTTCCCGATCATTAATTCACCGGAAAGGGGCTGGTTCTCTTGCTCCCGATCTGCCGCCGCTTGTCCCGCCGGTACTTCTCCAGGTGGCCAGAGCGGATCAACTCCTCGATGTAGTCACGGAGTTGTTTGCGGTTTTCGGTCGGGTGACCCTACGACCTATGGAAGGCATATTACGGTCCTCGGATACGCTTAGCCGCCTTTTGGGCGACTGGCGAGAGCTTGAAGAATCCCTCACCTTTTGCTTCCTCCAACAGCTCGGTCTGGGAGATGTTAAGAGGTGTGTACTCCTGGAACTTTGGTGAGTAGGGTTTTGGCCGGTCGACCCTCTTCTTCTCTTCTCTGCCCCTCTTCTTCTGGTCAGCTTGGTCGCCCCGGGGAAGGTTGGCATTCACCTCCGACTTGACTTGGATCTCCCGCTCAGTCCAAGCTTTTACCTCGGCTACGGTCTTAGGTTGCGCTAATGCAAAAGAGCGGAACCACTCTTTGTGCCTAAGATCCGTCCTTAATGCAGTGATGACAGTTTCATCCCGGTGCTCGGGGACCTCGAGGAGAGCGTTGTAGAAACGAGTGACGTATCCCTTAAAGGATTCCTTATACCCGCTCTTTATGGTGAACAGGTAGTCGACTATTCTCTTTTGTCGTCGATTCTCGATGAAGTGGCTGAGGAATTGAGTGGCCAGCTCACCGAAGGTCGAGATGGAGCATGGCGTTAGTCCTCGGAACCAGTCCCAGCCAGCCCGTATGAGGGTGGCGGGAAGAACTCTGCATTAGGCTGCGTCAGAGTTATCCTGGAAGCTCATGCCCGCCGTAAAGACGTCTAGATATTCCTTTGGGTCAGATTTCCCGTCGAAGAGGACCACCTTAGGCGGTTTGTTCCTGGACGAGACGTGCTCAGCCAGCAGTTCTTCCATAAAGGGTTTCGTTAATGAATTAGCGGAGTATCGGGCCCCTTCGCCGGATGCTTGGTCTTCCCGGTGTATGCCATCGATTTTCTTCTCGAGGGCCTTGAGTCTATGGTGGTAGCCCGAGGATTCTGCACAGTCGGAGTGGTGACTGTCCCCGCTCCGGGTCTGTGCTAGTGTGCAGCTTCGATTCCGCTCTATTAGATTTCACAAATCCTCGAGCGAGGTCCCTCTCGAGTGGCCCTGGAGTTTGTCGTTCGTGCGACCCCGGCAGTAGGGGAGGTGTCGGTCATGCCTGGAAGCAGGAGAGCCGACCGATACCTCCTCGGGGGGCGAGAACACGTGGTGGGCATTAGAACGACGACCCAGTCTTCCCTGGGACCGCGGCATGGAGCTGACCGGCGTCCAGCAGGTCATGGAATCAGTCGCCGCGCGTGGGTTAAGGTGGCCAGAGTTGGCCCGCAGACGCTCAGTGGCGCTGTGCCGAGGACGAGGTAGATCGAGGGCCTGAGCATGCCCATCCTTCCTTCAATGGACGTCATTATCCCGGGAAAAGGGAACTGTAGCCTGGTGGGTGTAGCCAGCTGCTTGGACACGAACGAGGGCATTTACCAGTGATGTGAGCCAGTCTATCCGAGCGGATAAGGCGCTGATGGCGTTAGGAGGGGGAGGCGAGCCGCTTCCGCCTCCATTATGGCGGCTCGTATTTGGATCGTTGCGGTCATCGTTCGCCATTTGGATCGAGGGCGGAGGATCAACTTTTGTTGGTGGAATAAGATAAGTCATAGATTCCCACAGACGGTGCCAACAGATGGAGGCTTTGATCTCCTTCAAATGATGTCCTCCGTCGATCCATCGCGAGCATTGCTGGATGGTAGAGATTGGATTCGGAGGTTGCCTCCTTGAGTATATGGATCTCAATGGGTTGGGTTTGAGGTGGAAGCCGAGCTACCTGCAAATAAGTCCCAGGGTGGGTGACCACCGTAGGACCTTCCGAAGATCAAGTTAGCCGAGGAATTTGAGCAGAGTAGCGGCCTATTGGGTGCAAGTTGCCTTAACCGAGTCGTCTGAGAGAGGGGTTTTATAGTGGTCGCAAGGAGCGAGCAGGCGCGAGATCTTCGCCTTCGGTTACACCCCTGACGTTACGTGTGCGTGAACGATGGGATCCCTTCATTAATGACGGGATACGCTCATTAATGGGGGGACGCACCAGCGCGAGACGCGGGACGTGGGGGCGATTATCTCTCATTGGTGAGATACGCGGAGCCGTTGCGGAGGTGCTAGGGCTCTGCACTCTCGGTTGATCGGGGAGGCCGAGGAAGCTCGGCACATCAGGGGCTCGGAGACGAGAGGGAGGCCGAGGAAGCTCGGCGTGCTTGGAGCTCGAAGTTGAGCGGGAAGCCGAGGAAGCTCCGCACGAAAGAAGGCTCGAAGGCGAGGAGACTGAGGAAGCTCGAGACGAGCTGTTGGTAGTCTCCTAGACGAAGGTGGAATGTCTTTTAGCGGGTCTCCCGAAAGGTCAAGGAACTCCCCCGAGAAGGGGCCCCGGGGAATGTTCCTGATGCGGCTCACTTATTCCACCCCACCCCCCATGGAATCCGGAACACGTCATCTGCCACGTGTCGTAATCTAGGGGGACACCACTTGTGAGCATCATCAGGGGCCCATGAATTTGCCCCGAAAGTGGCCACAGATTAACGCTTTTGGGGCAAATTCGTGGGTCCCTTGGGTGCGTAGGTGTGGTGTGCCTTGTTTACTTAGATGAGGCTTATGGGCCACTATTGGATATGTATGCCCTAGAGGCCATTATTGTATATGTATACATGTGGATGCTGGGGATATGTATGTACAAGACATTCTTGCTCAGTTATATAGTATATTATTTGAGTTGTCTTTATCAGGTTATGTGTATTTGTTTCTATTGATGTTTTATCCAGCTTGCACATATTGATAAAGACTTGATACAGTAGTATACTATTATAGTTTGATTTTATCTTAACATGTGCTTATGTTATACTCGTTATTACATATTGCGGTTACATGTTGATAAAGCCCGTAGGATCTTGATTGACTACCAGCGTTATGATGGCGATCATACTTATGAGAGCAGGATAGTCCATAAGCACATCCTTAAATGCTCCCTAGTCACGTGAGTATCGAAACTGGGCATTGATGCTCTAGAGTAGACTAGTGTATACGTTTCTAGAATCCGACGAGGGGCGATGGTTGGTCCTGAAGCCATTGGTCTGATGCACTTAAGATCGTATACAGGTGCTCACTGGGTGTGAGTACACTGGACGGACTCGCCGAGAACTTCCAGATGATACTATACCTATTGTCAGATGGAAGTTCTTAGGTGACATGTGTACAGGTTAGTCTTCGGACCTGAGATCGTCATTTGTCTCGTGTGAGTTCCCACTGTGCTTTGATCACTACCCTACCACGGCTCTATTGAGTCGTGCAAACAGGTTTTGGTTGGGTACAGTCCTGAGCCACATGGAGGAAGTGAGCGATGGTTGGGGATTCGTCTCTCCCGGTATTAGGAGTCGATATCGCACTGTGTTCAATTGGTCGGGATCATAAGACCTTGGCCAAGGCAGTCGGGATTTACTGATAGGTTGATCATTAGTTTCCCATATTGGTGCTGAGCCGCATCAGTATGAATTATCGGGTTATTAGGGTCTGACGTTTACCACCCCTAGACCCGGTATGCGATACTCTTAGACGAAGAGACCGGACTGTGCGGATATTGTCACGGATAGGCTCAATAGGAGTTCGGACGAGTTTGCTCGTCGGCCTTTCTTTTTCGACAGGTACCTGGGTAGCCGTTACGTGCAACTAGTACTGCTGACGTGCTTATGGTTAAACCCACTGTCAGCGTACTATCGAGTTTTTAGAGTCCCACATAGAGGGTTTCCCTACTTCGGGCGAAACGATATAGAGGCCGTATGGTTTTATGGCAGGGTTCGATCATATACGTGTACTAGATACACGGATCATGATTTAGACGGATAATACTAGTGGGCTTTGGTTTAAGCCGGATCCGGGTATTATATTCTTGGATTATTTTCGTCTCTTTGTATACGTATTTTTCAGAATACGGATACATGTATGTATATACGGTGAGGGGTATTCTTGTAATTGTGCAAGATGCTTCTAGAAGAAGACACCTCATTATTGTTTTAACCATTTTGGTTAAATGGTTAATGAGGTGGAGGTATGAGGTGTTCATTTATCATTAAATGAAGCATGGCTACTTGGTGACTCATGGGGTGACTCGTGGTTTACTATTTGGGTATACTTGATATTTTGTGTTGTGAACATTTGATGCAAGGTGGCTTCAAGATATTTTGTGGCATTATTGGTTTGCATTATTAGTTCACAACACTTTGCCATTCTTCATTTTATGCTCTCAACTACACTCTCATCTCCTCAACCTTCATCTTCTTCTACCTCAAACCCTAATAGTCTCATATATTGAGAAACATAGGGTTAGTGAGATAAACCAATCCATCATCATTCTCTACATCATTTAGGCTACTTAGATTAGCATACTAAGTACCTTAGTTACCTCAGTTTAGAGGTAGGAGCTCAAAGTACACACTGTTCACCGCTGGAAACGGGAACGAACTGGGATGAATCGTCCTGCCTGAATTCTGGGGACAGATGCTATTTGGATTTATCTATCCACCTCTTCGAAGATGCCAAGTTGATTTATGGCACCGTCTATCGGAGGTTTGGACGGATGCGGCCGTTGTAGCAGATTTCGTCAGATTCCCCCTCGTTTGCGATTTTTATTGTGGGGACGCTTTTCCCTGCAGGTGCAAGCCCCTGCAGTTAATTACGTTATCGCATCGCGATAACTATTTTCTCCTGCTCCAGAAGTTCACTTCGTGTCGTGTGTGTTTTTGTTTGTTTGGATTGCCCGTGGATTGTATACGGAGACTAATTTATGTTGTTGCCCGTAGGGCATGGATTAGTCCAAATCCGTATATCTTAGATTTAGGGTTTTTTATTTAAGGATCGTTAATCTATTTTGAGATTAAGATCGACTTAAATGTATGTGAGCATTTGGGGCTCAATTTGTTTTTGTTAAGGACACATTATTCCAATTTGAGACTAAGATCCACTTAACAAGGTTTTATGATCATTTTTATTTCAGATTCAACAAAAGAGTATTTGGGCTCTATTGTTTTAGTTTAAGGACGTTTCGGTCCCTTATCGCCATTTTGGAGGCGAATATTAGTTTAGGGACGTTTCGGTACGTTAACGCCATTTTGGAGAAGAACATTAGTTTAAGGACATTTCGGTCCCTTGTCGCCATTTTGGAGGCGAATATTAGTTTAGGGACGTTTCGGTCCGTTATCTCGATTTTGGAGGCGAATATTAGTTTAGGGACGTTTCGGCCCGTTATCGCCATTTTGGAGACGAATATTAATTTAGGGATGTTTCGGTCTGTCATTCATCCTGCGCGCACGTGTATTTGTTACATAACAGAACAAACAATGGAGATATGGAACGTGTCCAATTTGGGGCACGATCCGGTTTGAGGCATGCACATCAATTTGGAAGTGCACCAAAGAGTTGTTGGTTGTCGGGACCAGCCACCTCTCCGAAGACGTTGAAGAATTACAACGACATATATTAGAGGTGTGGAGAGATGTGCCCTTAAACCAAATCCCATATTTGAGAGAAAGGGGGGTTGTTGTGGACCTAAGGGTCATTAGTCATTTTTTAGACTAATATTATCTTAGGAGATATGGGATGAATATCATTTTGGATATCATTAGTTGAAAGATCATTAGTCATGTTTGGGAATAAGATCAATTTGGGGAATCATGAGCACAGGAGGCTCGGTTGATTGGAAATCGAAGAGGTTTTGACCTTGAGAAAACTTAGCCAATTTGGGCTAAGTCTGGGTCTCCATAGTTACCCAACAGTGATAAGCACTGGTATATACAGCACTCACGTGTATCTCACGTGAGGCGCTGAATCAGTGTTAAACACTGAACTATGGAGGCGCTTACGTGTGAACACGTGAGGCACCCCAAATATAGGCTCTGTTCTTTGGGTTTTATTCCCCCTTTTTATATAAGTGCTAAGCACTTGGTTCTCGTGGCGCTCACATGTGAAACACGTTAGTCGCTGATTGTTTGAATTTTGATTCCCGATTGTGTTGGTTTTTGGAAAATTGTATTTAGAAATCACAACCAAAAATATTTTGACCGCAATCAATAACGGTGTCGGATGTAGCGCGTTAGTAAGTGCGGATCGTCCACAGGGAAAGTGAGATCCGTTCAATTTCTGAATTAGATGAGTTGAAAATTTAAGGAAAAGAAAAGAAAACAATTCATGATTTGTAATTGAAGATCAAGAATAAGAAAAATCTAAATCTAAAAGAAACATTAAAAACAAGAATTGAGATGTGTGATAATTTCCAGCCAACAATCAAGATTAGAAGTATGGCTCGTAGGAGTAGATCAGATCTATAGATGTGATGAGATCTAATGATTACTCATTCTTATTCATTAACGAATTGATACTAGATCGATGAGAATTTACCGAGGGTTAAGGATCTTGTGAGGAAATTAGAGATTCCGCAACTCATCCTTTGTCCTTTCGATGAATCTCATTCAAATTCTAGCTTCTAGTTAATCAAATGATCAATAGTTGTTCCCTAGTTTCGAGTGAACACAATCAAGAAAGCATCATCTCGAAACTAGGTCATTAATCATTTGATTCACTAGAATTTACAAACATTATAGGATTTAAGAATTGTAAAAGTGTCTAAATCATCATCATCTATTAATCGTCACAACACCTACACGAGCAGAGTTTTACTCAAACATCATGATCACAAACACAATCACAAATTGAGATCTAATCATAAAACTTGAATTAAAAGATAAGCAAGATATAGAAATTTCACCTTTATTTATCGACAAATTTCGTTACAACTCTCTTGAATTTACAAAAGGATGGAACTAGATTGTCGATTTCGGCTTCGCTCGGCTCCTTGAGTCGCGGATCGGCTTGGATCTCTTGCTCCGTTGAAATCCGGCGTTTCTTCTAAAGGTTGAAGGCTCTCTTGCTTGAATGGTACTCGGGATCTTGATCTTGATTTTGAATTGGAATTAGGGTAGGGTTTGAGGCACAAGTTGTGTCACTCAACTTGTGGGTAGAAGATGGTGGATTCTTGAACAACCTCAACCCTAGATCTAGGCTCCTTTTTATAGAACTCCAAAACCCTAGATCTAGGATTTGAATTTTGAATTTTCCCTCCAAAAGTTTGTTAAGAGAGCCTTCTAGAAATAGTTTGTTAAGACGAGCCTTCTAGATGCGCCACGTGGAGCTTCTGGGGTCTTCTGGAAGCTTTGGCCGTTAGAGGTAAGCACGTGATAAAATTTGAGCCAATGATGACGTCAAGCCGCCGCAGAGCCGCGGCACAAGCCCACTCCCGCCGCAGATCCGCGGCCCTTTTGAAGCCTTAGGGCTTGGGCTTTCTGGTACTTCCTTGGGCTGAGTTTTGGGCCTTTTTCTGATATTTTGAATTCTCTTTGGCCTTCTGTATTACTACCAGATCTTGCATCTTGGAGTTGGCGTATCTTTTATCAGCTCTTTTCCCAATTTTGGGCTTTGCTTCTGGAATTTTCCTGCATTAGACCCCAAGACAAGAGTTGCGCAATACAAGGATGATGCGATGCCATGAAACACAGTCAATCTCCCTGAAAGTGCCAGTTTTAAAGTCTAACACATGCAATCTGGTATTTCAGAGATGTTTTGCTAATATGTGCAATATGAATACCGAACACTTCTAGATGAGTGCAAATGATAAGGAAATTGCCGTGTTAAAAATACAGTATTTTCGACTGATCAAATTCCCCCAAACTTATTTACGATCGTCTCGATCGAACTATTTTATTAAAAAGAGAAGGAGAAAACAAAGAAAGAGAAAAGCACACTTTCGTAGGCAACACGATTGCACTGAGCATGTGCAACAAGCCTTTAAACCTCTAGGTGTCCCTAGTAGGAGGAGTGTTGTCTCCTGAGGGTTTTCAACGGATTGCACCCACAAAATCCAATAATAAAAGGAAGATCATGAATATTACATTAAAAGAAAAGAATTGTAGCCTTGAAAATTAGGGTTTTCGACTAAGCTAGATTTTCGGTTGTCATGAGCCCTATCTTAATGGTCATGAAAAGATGTCAAAAATCACGTACTCCCTCAATAAAACATCGTCTTATTCTTCATTCCTATCTTTCTTCCAAACATCGATCATATCACCCTGCGTGTGTGTAAAGGACATCCCTACACCCGGAGAATTCAATTCAAGCTATCATACTCTTGCCCATCAGCCTCAGTACTTTTTAATTAATGAATATTTAGATGTGCTCACACACTTTCATGCGACCGTTAATACTTCTTGAGGTACTAACCGACCGATTACTCATGTACTTGCTTATTTGGTGTATTTTCCTCGTCTTGCACCACCTTAGGCATAGCAGTGACTCCCAGACCAGTTGACCTTAGGGCACTAGGTGAAGAGGCATCCTCGCTATAAATTTTTTATTGCCCTCGACGATAACAAAACCAGTGTCCATTTTTCTCACCACTTAATATTTTCTTCATTTTTTCTTCTTCATACATTGGCTTTAAGACAAGAGCATTTCAAGGTATTCTCTACTATCCCGAGCTTCAAGACGTGTGTAAGTGCGAATAGCAGGGTATCAACGTTCAAAATGTTTGGCTTCCAGAATAGGAACTGTTTTTCAGACTTATTTTTATCCTCAGATTAGTGACTTCCTTCATCTTACTAACCCTTGGAACAACAGCTCATAACTACTTATTACTAGTTCGTATAAGAAAACTTCTAATTTTCTTAGTTTTCTTAAATTTTTCTAATCTCATGGATGTAATTTTTCACTATCTAATCTTTTATTATCTTAAATATTAAATATTTTTATATTTTGAAAATTTTTAAATTTTTATAGGTTTTGAAAATTTTTAAATTTTTATGGATTTTGAAAAATTGTTTACAAAATGATGAGCCAAAACTTTTTACACAAAATTTTTATGGGTTTTAAAATTTTTTAAATTTTTATGGTTTTTTAAAGAAATGTTTTGTGCTTATGCAAATGATATGCACATGATGCAAAACTAAGCACAAACCTCTCCCAAACTTGTTTTCAACAGTGTCCTCACTGTTGCCAACCGCTATATCTACAAAACTTGTAAGCCTGGGAGGAATTTATTAGTGGGGGCAAAATATATAAGTGAAGATCCTCCCCCAAACTTATTCTTTTCACTCACCTCCATTCAAAAAATGATGCAGTAATATACAGGACATGGAGGTGAGACGGAGGAATTTTAATCAAGGTAAAATGGCTCCTGTAAGAACAGGAGCTCCTCCGTGGGGTCAGTGGAAAAATACGGCTTTAGTCTATGTCCATTCACTTTGAAAAATGTGCCGTTTTAACATTTTCTACCTCTACTGCCCCGTGCGGGTATACAGACCGCACAACAAAAGGTCCCTTCTACCGAGATCGAAGCTTACCCGCATGAAGGTGTAATCGTGAATCATAAAGAAGGACTTGCTGACCAGGTGAAAATGTTTTCCTCAAAATGTTTTTATCGTGAAAAACCTTGGTCCTATTCTTTACGATTACAGCGTTATCATAAGCTTCATCGCGGAGTTCGCTTAGCTCATTCAATTGCAGCTTCCGAAAGTTGCAGGCTTGGTTTAAGTCAAAGTTGATTTCCTTAATAGCCCACAATACTTTATGCTCTATCTCGACTGGTAAGTGACATGCCTTCCCAAACACTATCCTATATGGAGACATCCCTAGGTCGGTTTTAAATGCAGTTCGGAATGCCCAAAGAGCATCCGTCAGTTTGGTCGACCAATCTTTTCTATTCTTAGCAACAGTCTTCTCCTGGATTTGTTTGATCTGTCTATTCGAAATCTCAGCCTGCCCGCTCGTTTGGGGATGATAGGGTGTAGAAAGTCTGTGGTTGATTCCATATTTCCACATCAGAGTCTCGAAAGACCTGTTGCAGAAATGTGTCCCGTTATCGCTAATGATAGCGCGTGGGTGTCCAAATCGCGAAAAGATGTTTTCTTTTAAGAACTTAATGACAACTTTTTTGTCATTAGTGCGACATGGAATGGCTTCAACCCACTTCGAGACATAATCAGCCGCAAGCAGTATGTACAAATTCCCAAAGGAGTTGGGAAAGGGACCCATAAAGTCAATGCCCCAAACATCGAAAATTTCAACCATTAAGATGACTTGCTGGGGCATTTCATTTCTCTGGGAAATCCTACCCGTGTACTGACACTGTGTACAGGTTTTGCAATAATCAAATGCGTCCTTGAACAAGGTCGGCCAATAAAATTCACATTGTAAAACCTTCTCCGCCGTCTTTTTAGGACCAAAATGACCCCCACAGGCCTGATCATGACAAAAAGAAAGAACACTCTTGAACTCTTCATTCAGGACACACCGGCGAATGATCTGATCAGGACAATACTTAAACAGATATGGATCATCCCAGTAAAAGTGTTTTACTTGGGATAGAAAACGGTATTTGTCCTGTTTTGACCAATCGCTGGGTATCAGTCCCGTGACAAGATAGTTCATAATATCCCTGAACCAAGGTTCATTGGATACGCTCAAGAGTTGTTCGTCCGGAAACGAATCATTGATCGGCAGGGTCATAGGGGAAGAAGAGATGCGTGAAAGATGGTCGGCTACAACGTTTTCACATCCTTTCTTATTTTTGATAACAAGATCAAATTCTTGTAATAGAATGATCCAACGTATTAGCCTACCTTTTGCATCCTTCTTCGCCAGAAGATGTTTCAAGGCGGAATGGTCAGTGTACACAACTATTGGAGAGCCAATCAAGTAAGGCCTGAATTTTTCTAATGCAAATACAACCGCCAAAAGTTCTTTTTCGGTAGTTGTATAGTTGATTTGTGCATCATTCAGGGTCTTACTCGCATAATAGATCACGTGTGGCATCTTTTCAATGTGCTGTCCTAAGACTGCACCAACTGCAAAATCAGATGCATCACATATCAGCTCAAAGGGGTAGTCCCAATTTGGAGACGATAGAACGGGGGCTGTAGTGAGGGAGTGTTTGAGTGAGTCGAAAGCTGCCTCACAATCCGAGTCAAAGTGGAAGATCGTATCCTTGGCCAATAGAAGAGTTAAAGGTCTAGCAATTTTGCTAAAATCCTTAATGAATCTCCTATAAAAGCCCGCATGGCCAAGAAATGATCGGATATCCTTGACGCTTTTGGGATGAGGAAGGTTTTGAATGACATTTATCTTAGCTCTGTCAACCTCAATACCTTTCCGTGAAATAACATGTCTAAGCACAATTCCCTCTTGGACCATGAAATGGCATTTTTCCCAATTCAAGGTTAAGTTCTTCTCTCTGCAACGAGTAACAACTGCGTCAAGATTCGTTAGGCAGTCGGAAAAAGAGTCTCCGAAAATTGAGAAATCGTCCATAAAGATCTCCAAAAAATTCTCTACCATGTCAGAGAATATCCCCATCATACACCGCTGAAAGGTAGCGGGAGCATTGCATAACCCAAAGGGCATGCGTCTATAAGCAAAGGTACCAAAAGGACAAGTAAAAGTGGTTTTATCTTGATCCTTTTTGGCTATGGGGACCTGATTATAGCCAGAGTATCCATCCATAAAGCAATAATACGCACGTCCAGCTAAGCGTTCCAGCATCTGATCAATGAAAGGTAGAGGAAAGTGGTCTTTCCTCGTAACGGCATTGAGTTTTCGGTAATCAATACATACACGCCACCCAGTTTGGGCACGTGTCTGAATCAACTCATTTGCCTCATTGGTAATAATAGTGATGCCAGATTTCTTAGGGACGACATGTATTGGACTCACCCATTGGCTATCGGAGATTGGGTATATGATACCACTATCAAGGCATTTGACAATCTCTTTCATCACCGCTTCCTTCATGATGGGGTTCAACCGTCTCTGTGGTTCTCGGGTTAGTCTGGCATCATCCATCAAGTGTATATGATGTTCGACAATCAAGGGACTAATCCCTTTGATGTCCTCCATAGTCCAACCAAACGCCTCCCTATTAGATCTCAATACCGATAAAAGTGCATTCTCTTGCTCTGATGCTAGAGAAGCGGAAATGATAACCGGTAAAGATTCATTCTCACCTAAATATGCGTATTTAAGATGAGAAGGTAAAATTTTGAGATCTAATGCTGGCAGAGAAATAATAGAAGGTGAGATCATCGAATGATTTTCGGAGTCACAAAGAAGCTCATAGCCTCTAAAAGATACAGACTCGGATGGTGGTGAGTCAGGAGTGGCAGACTCAAGCGTGAAAATGGTGTCCCCACTAAGATCATGTGCCAGGTCAAACAGTGATGTGGTAGTGTCGTCGAGGTCTGTAAAGCAAAGTTCCTCAACTCCGCAACTTTCGGGAGAAATCTCGTGGACAGAGCACACATCAAGGATATGAGAAGAGGGTTCTGATGGCTGACTTCCAATTTTGTAGATGTTTAGTTCAATGGTCATATTTCCAAATGATAAGTTCATTGAACCGTTTCTTCAGTTAATGACAGCATTGGAAGTGGCAAGGAATGGTCGACCCAAAATCACCGGAATTTGGCTCCGGGGGTTCGCTACAGGTTGTGTATCGAGAACAATAAAGTCTACAGGGAATACAAATTCCCCGACTTTTATCAACACATCCTCTAGTTCACCCCGAGGTTTGGTGATTGAACGGTCTGCCATTTGGAGAGTGCAGTGAGCAGGTTTCAACTCTCCAATCCCTAGCTACCATAGACAGAGTATGGAAGTAGGTTAACACTTGCGCCAAGGTCTAAAAGAGCACGGTTGATGTTTTTACCCCCAATAGAAATCGATATCATAGGACATCCTGGGTCCTTACGTTTCTTTGGTAGTTGTGAGATCAAAGCAGTGCTAATGTTATTGGACATGAAGACCTTCTTCGGCACTTGAGTCTTCCTCTTCCTAGTGCACAAGTCCTTAAGAATTTTCGCATAAGCGGGGACTTGTTGAATCGCATCTAGGAGAGGGATGTTGATGTTAACCTGTTTGAACATTTCCATAATTTTCTCCATATGTGGACTCGATTTGTTAGCCCTTAACCGATTCGGGTAAGGTGCTTTAGCAATGAGCGCTGGGTCCATCATAGGAGAAGGAAGTAGAGGTAGACGTGATCCCGAAAGAGGAGTGGGGATCGTCTGTGGAGAACTAGAAGAGGTGGGCTGAGGTGTCGAGCCTAGAGGGAAATGGAGAATAGGCTCGTGAGAAGGCGGTGGGGTAGAAGAACAAGAATCAGAAGTAGAAGTGTGTGTGTGTGTGAGGAAAGGTCTCAACCGGGGTGTTGATAGGATTTTCAATATCATCAACTTCTTCCCCAACATGGTTATTCAGCACTCTTCCTGATCTCAATATTGTGACGGCATTTACATTGTAATACCCAGGATTTGGTAGGGGTTGAGACGGAAGTTTCCCTTTTTCTCTCGCACTCATTTCGGCTTTAAGTCGTGCAATTTCAGCTTCCATCGTTCTGATACTCTCAGCTTGGGACGCTGAGTTTTTCTTTATATCACTGACGGAAGACCTAATCTCAGCCGACACTTCCATGAAATTTGACAAGAGTGATTTCATGGTTTGAGTGAATTGAGAGAACTCGTCAGAACAGGTCGACTGCATAGGATTAGACGGTGCAGGAGTGTTGACCTGGTTTTGGAAATTTTGTGACTGGTAGGTGATTAGTGTAGGATTTTAACGATTAAAAATATTTACCGCAATCAAGAATGGTGTCGCATGAAGCTAGCCGGTGAATACGGGTCGGTCCACAGGGATGTGCAATTTTCCTAAGTGTTCTTACGATCTGATTCCAATGGGTGTTTGGTCTTTAAATTTAATCTAAAAAAACTAAGTTGTACGATGGTCAAGAAACTTGCTAGGATTAGGTCTAAGGTGAGTTTGATAAGATTAATATTCGCACCTCTTTCAATGCCCTCAATTAAATCTTTTTAGAAGTTATAACAATTATTAGTAAAGGGGATTAGGATGATTGGGAAGAAACAAAGTTTCTTCCTCTAGATCCTTGTCCGTCCTTTCCTATTAATTGCTATAACCTTCATGGAAGTCATGCATGTCCGGTTCTTTATACTACGGTTTCACCGTTACCTCGTGGGTAGGGTGCCGTAGGGAGCGGATCATGCATGCGTGCATGAAGTTCTAGTTATTACAAATTATTGGGCTTGAAAGAGATGAGAGATATTCATCTCTCAATCCCTCCCTTATTCCTAACCCTAATAAGCGAGGAAATTACTCGCTTATTAGGGGATCTATTAAAAATAACATTTTAAGATTACTTACCTACTGCAGGTTAAAAGATTTTACACTAGATTACTAAGGCAAAGGAATGATTTATCTAAAGCAAGAATTAAATTAGAAAGCTAGGGCAAAGAATGAATTAATTTAGGGCAAGAAATTAATAAACTAAGGCAGAAAATTAAAAAGAACTTACAAGAAATGATGCTCTTAATCTTCCAAAGAATCTGAATTTTATTTATTGAAAAGAGGCATCCCTAATACAATCTTTTGATTATATATTTATAAGGAAACAGAAAAATTAGGGTTACAAATTCTCGCGCATGTGCTATTATAGATATACCCCCGAAAAATCCCAACAAAAGCACCGACGCACCGCCACCAGAATTCTGCGCCGACACGTGCCATAGACGGCCGCGGAACCGCGGCATTGGTGGGGGTAAGGCCGCGGTTCCGCGGCCCTTTGGTGATGTCGTCTGATCAAATTTTGTGGGCTTCTTCTTGATGCTTTGGGCTTTCTATTTCTATAGTTCTTTTCTTCATTTGGCTTCTGGGTTTTCTCCAGATCTTTCAGTGAAACTTGTAGTGGTCTTTTAACTGTTTCCTTTGACATTTCGGACCATGCATTGCCTTGTACAATTGTGAATTGTTTTTCGTCTAGGCTTGACTAGGATCCTTCTACTTGTTGGTCAAAAGTCCCTCTTTTGTATCATCTTTTGTCTTTTTCACTGTTTTCGCTCCAAGAACCTGTATCCTGTAATATGTAGCAGACATGCGTCAAAAGCACCTGTTTATTTATAAAACGAATAAGAATGGGGAATATAATAATACAATATTATGGTGTGAACAAATACCCCCAAACTTATCTTTTGCTCGTTCTCGAGCAAACTTATTTTTCTTTATTCTCTACAAAAAACCTAACCGCACTTTCGCAGGGAAACGCGATTGCATTGAGCTCGTGCAACAAGCCGTTAAACCTCTAGGTGTCCCTAATAGGAGGAGTGTTGTCTCCTAAGGGTTTTCAGCGGATACTACCCACAAAATTCTATCACTTAGGCCCACTGACTTTAATTTTCCAATTGGGTTTTCCAACAAGGAATTCTATTATCATTGACTTGTAAATTACCCACCCATATTCTTCACACTTCCTCAGCATTTAACTTAAGATTATATATGTTCGATAGACTCACTCAGCTTTCGGCATTTCTTAAGTTTTCCTTCTAAGGTTCCATCTCCACTTAGGAATTTTTCTATCAACTCTACTAAAGATACAAGTTCTATTCTTCATTCCTTTCTCTTATCTCAACTCTAATCATATATCCCCACGTGTGTGTATAAATCACCCCTACACTTGGAAATTCAAATCAAGCAATCATACCCTTGTCCGTTGTCCAAAGCACTAATTAACTGGTGAATTCTTAATGAATTTTGCTTACACATCCTTCATGCGACTGTTAATACTTCTTGAGGTACCAACAACCGATTACAAGATATGTTTGCACTTTAAAGCGTAATTCCTAGTCTTGCAACACCCAAGGATTTTAGCCGTGACTCCCAAACCAGTTGGTCTAAGGCACTAGGTGATGAAGCACCCTCGCTAAATATTTTTTTAATTTTTGCAGCCTTAAGTAATCACAAAAACCAGTGTTCATTTTTTTTATTCTTTATTCTCACTTGTATTTTTTTATTTCATTTTCTTCGTACTAAAGACTTCAGACAAGAGCATTTCAAGGTCTCCTCTACTATTCCAAGTTTCAAGGTACGTGATTGTGCAATTTGTAGGGTATACATTTTCAGAATCTAGAGTTAAGCTAGGAATTATTTTTCAAACTTATACTCTAATAAGAATATCAATATTTTTCCTTTATTTCAACTTAGCCCAAAAAGTGAACTCAAAATTTGCCTAGTTCTAAATAAACTATAAAGACATATACTTTCTACCGTTAATCTTTAAAGAAGGTTATTTTTAGGGTTTTCAACTTACTCAGTCTAAGATCTAGTTGTTTGTAGCCAGTTAATCTATTTGTCAAACTCAAGTCAAATATGGCCAAAATTGAATACAATAATTTTTATAATTTTTCAAAATTTTAAATTTTTATGGGTTTTTCAAAATAAGTATGCAAATGCAAAATGTACATATGAATGCGGAGGAAGAGGACGTATCGAGCATACCCCCAAACTTAAACAGGACAGTGTCCTCACTGTCATGCTGCACCAAGAGGGTCGATAATGTCGGCAATGTCCTGCTTATTAACATATTTACAAATGATACACACCCCCAAACTTATTTGAAATAAAGTTTTGGAAAAAAAATTGATTGGAAATTCGGGGGTGAAAGTGGAGGAAAATCAATCAGTATAAATCGGCTCCTGCAACAACAGGAGCTCCTCCGAATGGTCCGCTGTGAGGAACGGTTTCAATCGATGTCCATTAATTTTGAATAAAGTACCGTCCTCAGAATTTTCAAGATCGACTGCACCGTGCGGATAAACGGTGCGAACAACATATGGCCCTTTCCATCTAGAACGGAGCTTGCCGGGGTGATAATGTAACCGAGTATCTTAGAGTAAAACATGTTGACCTGGTTCAAAAGTTTTTCGCAAAAGGTGTTTATCGTGGAACACCTTGGTTCGGTTCTTAGCAATTACAGCATTATCATATGCCTCGTCCCGCAGCTCTTCTAGTTCATTCAACTGCAGCTTTCGATTGCTGCCCGCATCTCCTAAAGATAAATTCATCTCTTTGATAGCCCAAAATGCCTTGTGCTCAATCTCTACTGGGAGGTGGCAAGCCTTCCCGTAAACAAGCCGGTATGGAGACATGCCAAGATCGGTCTTGTATGCAGTACGGAAAGCCCATAGTGCATCGATCAGTTTGAGTGACCAATCTTTACGGTTTTTAGAGACCGTTTTCTCCAAGATTTACTTGATTTGCCGATTCGAGACCTCGGCTTGCCCACATGTTTGGGGGTGGTATGGCATTGACAGCTTATGGGTGATAGAATATTTGAGCATTAAGGACTCGAAAGTCCTATTGCAAAAGTGAGAACCATTATTACTTATTATCGCGCGAGGGTGCCCAAATCGAGAAAAGATGAATTCTTTAAGAAATCGGGCAACAACCTTGTTGTCGTTCATTCGGCTAGGCACAGCCTCGACCTATTTTGAAACGTAGTCAACAGCCAAAAGAATATACACATTTCCAAAGGAGTTAGGAAATGGTCCCATGAAGTCTATACCCCAAATATCAAAAACATCCACAACCAAAATCGGTTGGAGCAGCATTTCGTTTCTCCGCGATATCCGGCCCAAGTGTTGGCACCGGGAGCAAGTCTTGCAGTATTCATATGCATCCTTGAAGAGTCATGGCCAATAGAAACCACACTGCAAGACTTTCTCGGCTGTCTTCTTTTGGCCAAAGTGCCCGCCACATGCTTGATCGTGGCAAAAAGACAGCACACTCTTAACCTCATTTTCAGGTACACACCGACGAAAGATTTGGTCGGAACAGTATTTAAAAAGATAAGGTTCATCCCAGTAAAAATGCTTTACTTGGGACATGAATCGAAGTTTATCCTGTTTCGACCAATCTTCAGGTATCAAGCCGGTGGCTAAGTAGTTTACAATATCGGCGAACCATGGTTCGCAAGAAACGGTCAAGAGTTGCTCATCGGGAAAAGCATCGGTGATAGGAAGTTCAAGTGTAGGCGAAGAAGGAAGTCGTGATAGGTGATCGGCTACTACGTTTTCACATCTTTTTTTGTCCCTTATGACAAGGTCAAACTCTTGTAGCAAAAGGATCCAACGTATTAGCCTCGACTTAGCATCCTTCTTTGCAAAAAGGTGGCGAAGAGCTGAATGATCAGTATACACAATGACTGGAGATCCGATTAAATAAGGCCGAAATTTTTCAAGTGCAAACACAACCACCAAAAACTCTTTTTCTGTTGTTGTGTAGTTTAGTTGGGTCTCATTTAGTGTTCGGCTAGCGTAGTAAATCACATGCGGCATCTTATTAATGTGTTGTCCAAGAACATCACCAATGGCAAAATCTGATGCGTCGCACATGATTTCGAAAGGATGCGTCCAGTCTGGAGATGAAAGAATGGGCGTAGAAATGAGAGAGTGTTTCAGAGACTCGAATGCTTCCATGCAAGTTGAGTCGAAATCAAATGTTATGTCCTTGGCCAATAAGAGAGTCAAGGGTCTAGCAATCTTGCTAAAATCCTTGATGAACCGTCTATAAAATCCAGCATGGCCAAGGAAGGCTCGGATGTCTTTGACGCATTTAGGAGGAGGAAGATTAGAGATGACTTCAAGTTTGGCTCTATCAACCTCTATGCCTTTTTGCGAGATGACATGTCCTAAGACAATGCCCTCTCGTACCATAAAATGGCACTTCTCCCAATTCAAAATTAGGTTCTTATCCCTACAGCGGGTAAGAACAGCGTCAAGATGTCGTAAACACTCGTCGAAGGAGTCACCAAAAATGGAGAAATAACCCATAAAGATCTCCAAGAACTTTTCAACCATGTCTGAAAAGATCCCCATCATACACCGCTGAAATGTAGCGGGTGCATTGCATAACCCAAAGGACATGCGACGATAAGCAAAAGTGCCAAAGGGACAAGTAAATGTGGTCTTGTCTTGATCCTCTTTGGCGATGGGGACTTGGTTATAACCGGAATAGCCATCTAGAAAGCAGTAGAACTCGTGCCCCGCCAATCGTTCAAGCATTTGGTTAATGAAAGGTAAAGGAAAGTGGTCTTTCCTTGTCGCGGCATTGAGTTTTGTATAGTAGATGCAAACTCGCCACCCAGTTTGGGTGCGAGTAGGAATTAACTCATTTGCCTCGTTGGTAATGACCGTGATGCCTGATTTCTTTGGCACAACATGAATTGGGCTAACCCATTGGCTATCCGAGATAGGGTAAATGATACCACTATCAAGACATTTAACAATCTCCTTCTTAACAGCCTCTTTAATAATGGGGTTGAGGCGTCTTTGTGGATCCCTTGCTGGCTTAGCATCATCCATCAAGTGTATATGATGTTTGACTATGAGGGGACTAATCCGTTTGATGTCCGCCATAAACCAGCCAAAAGCCTGCCGATTATTTTCTAAGACCATTAAAAGGGCCTTCTCTTGCTCAAGTGCTAGAGAGGCCGATATGATAACGGGTAAGGTCTCATTCTCACCTAGATAAGCATATTTTAGGTGCGATGGCAAAATCTTTAGTTCGAGTTTAGGAGGTGAAACAATAGATGGTAACAATGGAGTAACTGTTTCAAACTCGAAGGATTCCATCAAAGGTTCAAATCGAGTGTACGCAACCGAGTCGGATGGTTCAACTAACTCATCTGAAAAAGCAAAAGACTCCAACTCAGGTGATGAGTCTTCAAAATCGTCAACAAAGGTAAAACACTCATAATCGTTGTCCTCCGTGAAAGTTGTGTCGGATTCTAGGAGGAACGCACTAGTGGCGTTAACATTGCTGTGATCGAACAAATTTTTTTCGAACTCACAGTCCTCCTCCGCGATCTCTTTGATCGAGCAAACATCAAGTACGTTAGCATTAGGCTCGGCAGGCTGACTCCCCAACTTGAAAATATTGAGCTCAAGTGTCATATTGACAAAAGATAGATTCATTGAACCATTACGACAATTGATCACTGCGTTGGAGGTCGCAAGGAATGGTCGACCAAGTATCACCGGAATTTGATTCCGGGGGTTAGCGACAGGTTGTGTATCCATAACAATAAAGTCAATGGGGAAAATGAAATCCCCTACTCTAATTAACACATCCTCCAATTCTCCCCTCGGATGGGTGATTGATCGGTCGGCCATTTGGAGAGTACAGTGAGTGGGCTTAAGCTCTCCAACGCCTAATTGCTCGTACACAGAATAAGGTAGAAAATTGACACTAGCACCAAGATCTAATAGTGCTCTATTGATATTCTTGTCCCCAATTGTTATCGAAATGGTACGACAACCGGGGTCCTTTTGCTTTTGGGGTAAAGAATTGACAGGAGCATCGCTAATAGCACTAGCCATAAAGACTTTCTTTGATACTTGTGACTTCCTCTTTTTGGTGCATAAGTCCTTTAAGATTTTTGCATATGAAGAAACTTGTTGGATTGCATCCAAAAGAGGGATATTTATGCTAACCTGTTTGAACAGCTCAGCAATCTTCTCCATTTGTGGAGTTGGTTTATTGGATCTCAACTGATTTGGAAAAGGAACATTTTGAAAGGTTGTGGAGTCCAATTTTTGCGGATCAGATTGTTGAGTTGGAACGGAACCCCGTGTAGATATGTTCGTGTTGTGAGGAACGGGTTCGTTCGAGCTAGAAGAAGTAGAGCCGTGTGAAGGATGGAAAATAGGCTCTAACGAAGAAGAAGTAGAAGAAGAAGGTGAAGAAGATGAAGAAGGGCCACCGGTAGGGGTGTCATTATTAATACCCACATTGTTTTGCAACACTTTTCCCGATCTCAACGTGGTCACAGCATTCACGTTATGATTCTGCTGTTGATATGCAGCATGTGCGTGACCGGGATTGGGCAGTGGTTGAGATGGGAGCTTTCCTTTTTCGTGCTCGCTCAAAGCTGCATTGAGTTGTGCAATTTGTGCCTCAATAGATTTTATGATTTGATCGTGTGAGGCACTGTTTTGCACCAAAGATTGAATAGAAGTCTCTAATCTTGCTGTAGATTGTGTAGATTGCTTTAGGAACGCATCTAGACTTCTTTCGAGCGAGCTAACCTTGTCATTATTAGGTTGAACAAAATTGTTTGGCGTGTAAGAATTGTTAGGCACAAAATTGTTCACTTGATTAGGGTAAGGTTGCTGTTGGAATTGAGTTTGTGAAGGTGCTTGTTGTTGTTGTGGAGGAGGAGGCCTTTGAAAATTGTTATTTCCTTGGAATTGTTGATTTTGGTTCCAAGCGAAATTTGGGTGACTCCTCCAACCCGGATTATATGTAGAAGAGTATAGATCGTTTCTTTGTCGTTGCTGAAATGCAGCATTGACTTGATCCTGTCCTTGAGTAGAAGCATTGTAAGGACACTCTTCGGTAAGATGTGATAGATCCGCACAACAAGCACAAACAGTTCGTGGAGGCATAACAGGGGCAGGAGAAGGCGACGAGATTTTGGTCTCAATCGCTTCTAGAATTTTCGTAAGAGCGGCCATCTCGTCCTTCATAGCAATCGACATCTCTACTTGATGTATGCCTGCCCTAGATTGACCACTAGAAGAAGATGATGTGGTCTTGGTGCTCTCCCACTGAATTGTTTATTCACTAAGATCCTCAAGAAACTGCCACGCTTCCTCACTAGATTTGGAGAGAAAGTGACCTTGGCAGATGGTTTCTAGCAACTGCTTCGTTGCCGAGTTCAATCCCTCGTATAATGTTTGGCAAAGTTGCCAGCTTTCGATTCCATGATGAGGGCATTGAACGAGTAGGTCTTTAAATCTCTCAAAACACTTCCAAAATGGTTCGGAAGGAAGCTGTGAAAATTGTATAATCTCATTGCGGATTCTAGCAGTTTTGTGATGAGGATAGAACTTTTTAAGAAAAGCTTTCACAAACTCGTCCCAATTTCTAATGGAATTTGATGCAGTGCTGTATAGCCACTTCTCGGCTAGGTCACATAAGGTGAAAGGAATGACCCTTAGCCTTATAGCGTCATCACTTAATTGGGTCGTTTTCATCATAGCACAAACGTTTTGGAATTTATTGATAAAGATATAAGCATCTTCAGATTCCAAACCATGAAATTTTGGCAGCATATTGATGAAATGTGGTTTTATTTCAAAATTGTCCCCATTTGCCGGTGGGGGTGAAAGATAGGTAGGTAAAGGGTGCGGATAGGGTAGAAGAGATCCTGGAGTGCGACTCGTGCGGGCGCTTCAACAGGCGGTAGATTCGGGTTATTCGCACCTAACGGAGGTGGAATCATTCCCATCGGTAAGGTATTGTTAGGATTGTATCCCGACATACCTTCGGAAGAAGAATTTGAAGGTGGAGGTAAGAAAGCGGACGGAATTTCGACTTCGGTGTCGAAGGGTTCGTCGGTCGGTACCAACGAAACACGGACTAATCGGGCGCTAGTGTCTCTAGTCCAAAGTGACATACACTAAAGGGGTAGTGTAGTCAGAAAAAAATGAAAGACAGAATGTGGAGGTAAGATAACGTCAATGAAAGAAAGTGGTGTAAGTGAGTTGCGAAATTTCTTTAGCGACAAGTTGCAAGTTTTGAAAAGTTTTTTTTTATGTGAAATTTTTGCAAAAGATTTTTGAAAAGAGACTTGTGACACAATTGCAATCAACCACACATGCACAATCAGGCCTAGATCTAGGGTCACCTAGGTCAGCTAGACAGCTCCTAACTGTTCCAAAGGGCTAGATAAGACCTCAAACCGCCTCTTCACCGCCAATTGCGGCCAGGTAAGTGCCAGGTAAGTGGGAAGGAACCACAGTAGTGGGCCTAATTAAAAACCACTAGCCTTTGACACACTTGCCTAGGCACCGCAAAGTCAGATTAGGATAAACAGCTGATGCCTATACTAGTCCTATGTCCTAGTGAGCGCAACGTCCTTAGGGCTGAGTCTAATATTTTTTTAATTAAGGGTGGTCAATGCAAATGCTTTAAGTGTTTTCTGGGGTCCTGGGAAGGGTAATGAAATCCCCACCCAATCTGAGTTTGGTCAATAGCCCCTTAAAGTCCGATTAAAATATGCAAAAACAGTAAATTCACTTGCAATCAATTATTTTTAGCGCGACACAAAGAAACCTGCAGAAAATCTGTTATTTAGAAGGGGGAAGAAGATTTTTGGCGCAAAGAAAATCTGCAGAAAATTTTGACAAAGGATATATTGTAGGTTGCAGAGAAGGGGATTAGAAAACAAACAGAGCTGATTTTGTGCAAAGAGGCCACGTGGCCACCGCGGAACCGCGGTTTGGGGTGCTTTACGGCTACGGTTTCGCGCTCGGGAAGTGGGTTCGGTTTCTGGAAAAAATACTTTAGCTCCTGTTCTCCAATTCTCCTCTGTTCTGATATACCAATTTCTATTTCTCCCTCTGTAAATTTCCAGATCCGAGATTCTTCGCTGTTCCTGCAAGATTCAAACAATAAACCCTTCAAACAGATAAAAATTGATAATTTTTTTTTTGTATTTTTTCTATTCTCAGATTTTTATGATTTATAAGATTTATATCAACCCGAAATTACACAAAAGAAATTTTACGCCATCTCCGGCAACGGCGCCATTTGATTAGTGTAGGATTTTAACGATCAAAAATATTTACCGCAATCAAGAACGGCGTCGCATGAAAGCTAGCCGGTGAATACGGGTCGGTCCACAGGGATGTGCAATTTTTCTAAGTGTTCTTACGAGCTGATTCCAATGGGTGTTTGGTCTTTAAATTTAATCTAAAAAAAACTAAGTTGTATGATGGTCAAGAAACTTGCTAGGATTAGGTCTAAGGTGAGTTTGATAAGATTAATATTCGCACCTCTTTCAATGCCCTCAATTAAATCTTTTTAGAAGTTATAACAATTATTAGTAAAGGGGATTAGGATGATTGGGAAGAAACAAAGTTTCTTCCTCTAGATGCTTGTCCGTCCTTTCCTACTAATTGCTATAACCTTCATGGAAGTCATGCATGTCCGGTCCTTTATACTACGGTTTCACCGTTACCTCGTGGGTAGGGTGCCGTAGGGAGCGGATCATGCATGCGTGCATGAAATTCTAGTTATTACAAATTATTGAGCTTGAAAGAGATGAGAGATATTCATCTCTCAATCTCTCCCTTATTCCTAACCCTAACAAGCGAGGAAATTACTCGCTCATTAGGGGATCTATTAAAAACAACATTTTAAGATTACTTACCTACTGCAGGTTAAAAGATTTTACACTAGATTACTAGGGCAAATGAATGATTTATCTAAAGCAAGAATTAAATTAGAAAGCTAGGGCAAAGAATGAATTAATCTAGGGCAAGAAATTAATAAACTAAGGCAAAAAATTAAAAAGAACTTACAAGAAATGAAGCTCTTAATCTTCCAAAGAATCTGAATTTTATTTATTGAAAAGAGGCATCCCTAATACAATCTTTTGATTACATATTTATAAGGAAACAGGAAAATTAGGGTTACAAATTCTCGCGCGTGTGCTATTATAGATATACCCCCGAAAAATCCCAACAAAAGCACCGACACACCGCCACCAGAATTCTGCGCCGACACGTGCCATAGACGGCCGCGGAACCGTAGCATTGGTGGGGGTAGGGCCGCGGTTCCGTGGCCCTTTGGTGAGGTCGTCTGATCAAATTTTGTGGGCTTCTTCTTGATGCTTTGGGCTTTCTATTTCTATAGTTCTTTTCTTCATTTGGTTTCTGGGTTTTCTCCAGATCTTTCAGTGAAACTTGTAGTGGTCTTTTAACTGTTTCCTTTGACATTTTGGACCATGCGTTGCCTTGTACAATTATGAATTGTTCTTCGTCTAGGCTTGACTAGGATCCTTCTACTTGTTGGTCAAAAGTCCCTCTTTTGTATTATCTTTTGTCTTTTTCACTGTTTTCGCTCCAAGAACCTGTATCCTGTAATATGTAGCAGACATGCGTCAAAAGCACCTGTTTATTTATAAAACGAATAAGAATGGGGAATATAATAATACAATATTATGGTGTGAACAGTAGGGGTGCTAGGTGAGTTGAAGTGGTTGCTGTTGTGGTGGAGGGACCCTTTGAAAATTGTGTTGGGTTGGAACCGTGTTTTGAGATTGTGATTGGTTCCAAGCAAAGTTAGGGTGATTCCTCCAACCCTGATTGTACGTGGAAGAATATGGATCGTTTCTAGGTCGTTGAAATGCGGCATTGGTATGCTCGTGACCTTGAAACGGAGAGTTTAATGGACATTCTTCCGTTAAGTGAGAAGGATCAGAACAGCACCAACATACAGTTTTGGGGAGCGACATCGGGTTTAGGGAGGCTGCTAAGAATTTGTGTTCCATAGCTTCGAGCTTCTTTTGCATTGCTGCCATCTCAGCCTGAACACCTATGGACACGTCTATTTGGTGTACGCCTCCCCTAGACGATGACTGGGTTCCACTCTCCCACTGTAATGACTTTTCAGCGAACTCTTCTAAAAATTTCCATGCTTCCCCATCATCCTTGGTCATAAAGGTGCCTTGACACATGTTTTCAAGGTTTTGTTTAGTGGTAGGGTTAATGCCCTTATATATGATTCGGCAAAGGTCCCATCTCGGGATGCCGTGATGTGGGCATTGAACCAAAAGATCCTTGAATCGTTCAAAGCATTTTGAGAATGGTTCAGCCGGAAGCTGGGTGAATTGATATAGTTCGCTATGGATTTGAGCTGTCTTTTGCATAGGGTAGAATTTCTTAAGGAATGCCGCCATGAATTCTTCCCAATTCGTAATGGAATGTGCGGTGGTGTTATACAGCCACTTCTCGGCTATATCGCACAAGGTAAATGGAAGAAGTCGTAGACGCATGGCATCCACAGAAAGTTGTAATGTACCCATCATTGCGCATACGTTTTCAAATTTGGTGATAAAAACGTATGCGTCTTCAGTCTCGAGACCATGGAATTTGGGTAGAAGGTTGGTGTACTGGGGTTTAATCTCAAAGTCATCCCCGTTGGCTGGTGGAATGGATAAGCAGGTCGAGAGAGGACCTCGCAAAGGGTAGCACCTCTCTTGGAGAGAGATGCGGGGAGGATTCTGCGCACCAACGGACGGCGGCAGAGCAGCGGTAAAGAGGTTCGATGGAGACGGATCCATCGGTGTGGGTGTGGTGGTGGGTAAAAGAGAGGTAAATGGAGAAATACCGACTTCGGAGTCGATCGACGGGACGCGGACAAGTCGGGCACTAGAATCCCGTGTCCAGCCTATCTTGCACTAAAAATGGTTAGTATAAGTGGAAGCGTGACTTATAATTAGGGGAATGAATGAATGCGGTGTTTTTTTTGAAAAATGATACGGATTTTGAAAATATGATGCGATCATAACAAATGCAATAAGCAACCCTAAAATCTATGGTCACCTAGGTCAAAGCTCTAGACCGCTCCTAACTGCCAAAAGACAAGTCGCAGGATCAATCCTCCACTGCCTCTTTGTCTCTCCTGTGGCCAGGTAAGTGCCAGGTAAGTGGAAGGTTCTCCACTACGTAAGTAGTGGGCCTAATTAAGTAACCACTAGCCTTCGACACACTTGCCTTAGACACCACAAAAGAAACGCGGATAAGCAATGAATTACCCACGGCCTTCTTCTATCCTAAGTGAGCGCGACGGTCCTTAGAGTCATCTCTAGATATTTTTTAGTTAATGAGGGTAAATACGGATGCAAGTTTGTGATTTTTGGGGCTTAGGAAGGGTAATGAACTCCCCACCTAATCTGGATCTGGCCATGCCCCTTAATGTCCGTATTAATTATGCAAACAACCATAAAATCAAAAACAAGCACAATTTATTTTGCTTTTTACGGCGCTGCGATTTTTGCAAAGAAACCTGCAACAAATTGTTAATTGGAGCAGATGAAGAAGGAGATAAGAAAGTTAAAAAGTACCTGAAATTTTTTTATGCAGCGAAGCCCTGAAGAAGACGCAGAACCACCGCAGTAGGGAGCTAGGGCCGCGGAAACGCGGTGGCACAGGGAGATCTTTGAACAAAAAATTCACAGAACGCTCCTGATCTCTTCCTTAGTCCTCTGGAATTCTTCAAATAATTTTCCAATTGCACAGCAAGCTCCAGATTTCCTTGCAATTAACCACAACAACTCGTTTAATCTTTTGCGCGAGTTTTGATCTCAAAATTTTAGATGGAATAAACTTTTCAACTCAAATTTCAAAAAATGAACAAATTAGCACACGATCCCCGGCAACGGCGCCATTTGATTGTTTGAATTTTGATTCCCGATTGTGTTGGTTTTTGGAAAATTGTATTTAGAAATCACAACCAAAAATATTTTGACCGCAATCAATAACGGTGTCGGATGTAGCGCGTTAGTAAGTGCGGATCGTCAACAGAGAAAGTGAGATCCGTTCAATTTCTGAATTAGATAAGTTGAAAATTTAAGGAAAAGAAAAGAAAACAATTCATGATTTGTAATTGAAGATCAAGAATAAGAAAAATCTAGATCTAAAAGAAACATTAAAAATAAGAATTGAGATGTGTGATAATTTCCAACCAACAATCAAGATTAGAACTATGGCTCGTAGGAGTAGATCGGATCTATAGATGTCATGAGATCTAATGATTACTCATTCTTATCTATTAACGAATTGATACTAGATCGATGAGAATTTACCGAGGGTTAAGGATCTTGCGAGGAAATTAGAGATTCCGCAACTCATCCTTTGTCCTTTCGATGAATCTCATTCAAATTCTAGCTTTTAGTTAATCAAATGATCAATAGTTGTTCCCTAGTTTCGAGTGAACACAATCAAGAAAGTATCATCTCGAAAATAGGTCATTAATCATTTGATTCACTAGAATTTACAAACATTATAGGATTTAAGAATTGTAAAAGCGTCTAAATCATCATCATCTATTAATCGTCACAATTCCTACACGAGCGGGGTTTTACTCAAACATCATGATCACAAACACAATCACAAATTGAGATCTAATCATAAAACTTGAATTAAAAGATAAGCAAGATATAGAAATTTCACCTTTATTTATCGACAAATTTCGTTACAACTCTCTTGAATTTACAAAAGGATGGAACTAGATCGTCGATTTCGGCTTCGCTCGGCTCTTCGAGTCACGGATCGGCTTGGATCTCTTGCTCCGTTGAAATCCGGCGTTGCTTCTAAAGGTTGCCGGCTCTCTTGCTTGAATGGTACTCGAGATCTTGATCTTGATTTTGAATTGGAATTAGGGTAGGGTTTGAGGCACAAGTTGTGTCACTCAACTTGTGGGTAGAAGATGGTGGATTCTTGAACAACCTCAACCCTAGATCTAGGCTCCTTTTTATAGAACTCCAAAACCCTAGATCTAGGATTTGAATTTTCCCTCCAAAAGTTTGTTAAGAGAGCCTTCTAGAAATTGTTTGTTAAGCCGAGCCTTCTAGATGCGCCACGTGGAGCTTCTGGGGTCTTCTGAAAGCTTTGGCCGTTAGAGGTAAGAACGTGACAAAATTTGAGCCAATGATGACGTCAAGCCGCCGCGGATCCATGGCACAAGTCAGCTCCCGCCGCGGATCCGCGGCCCTTTTGAAGCCTTAGGGCTTGGGCTTTCTGGTACTTCCTTGGGCAGATTTTTGGGCCTTTTTCTGATATTTTAAATTCTTCTTATCCTTCTGTATACCAGATCTTGCATCTTGGATTTGGCGTATCTTTTATCAGCTCTTTTCCCAATTTTGGGCTTTGCTTCTGGAATTTTCCTGCATTAGACCCCAAGACAAGAGTTGCGCAATACAAGGATGATGCGATGCCATGAAACACAGTCAATCTCCCTGAAAGTGTCGGTTTTAAAGTCTAACACATGCAATCTGGTATTTCAGAGATGTTTTGCTAATATGTGCAATATGAATACCGAACACTTCCAGATGAGTGCAAATGATAGGGAAATTGCCGTGTTAAAAATGCGGTATTTTCGACTGATCAGGCGCCCCAAATACGGGTCCTGTTCTTTGGGTTTTATTCCCCTTTTTTATATATAAGTGCTAAGCACTTGATTGGGGGTCGCGTGCAAAACACGTGACTTGCCTTTGGAAGCTCTCCTTGCTTTTCTTTTAACCACTCACGTAGGAAACACGTGAGGTAGTGTCGGCCTTTTCTTTTTGTTCATTAGAAGCACTCACGTGGAAAACACGTGAGGTCTCGTTATAGTGTTAAACACTTACGAATCACCAGGCCATTCTTCTGTGTTCTTGGAGATTTTGATCTCATGACATTTCTAGTTATTAGAATTTGGGTTTGGAAAGTCTCAGATTATTATCATCGTCTGACGGATCAGGTTCTCTTCTTGTTTGTGCAGGAATCAAATTATTTATATAAGGTTAAACCCTAGTTTTCAGAGGAATTAAATTCCCACATGTTTTTGTAAGAATTAAATTCTTTGAACTCAATTCTTTCCCCTAGGCTTTGAATCTTCATGACAGAATCTTCCCGATGAGAATTAAATTCTCAACTTGTGGGGAGATCTGCTTCTGCAGATCTCAATCAGAGGGAGAACTAAGTTCTTGTATGAAGAGTTAAACCCTTAGAGAGGCAAAGAAAAGATAGAACAATCTCTGTATTTTTTCTTCTTTTTACCTAGTGTGTTATGACGAAACAAGTCTTCACCGATAATTAAATTCTCTTTTTTTGTCTCTCTTTATATCTCATCTCTTTCTGTGTATTCTCTCTTTTTCCCTCCTGTGTTCTTTCCCCCTTGAGACTTGAAGTCTCGGGCTCTTTATATAGTAGAGAGAAGTTTGTTTAATTCTCAGAAAATCTCTCATTAAGAGATCCCAATTGATTTAATTGGTCTCAGAATTGATTTGGGGAATTTTACCCACCGTTGGATCTTTGATCCAAGGACTTCTGTTTTTACAGAAGATATTGCTCTTGTTTTCAATAAGATTGGGAAATATTTTCCCTTATACATAATTTATTCTGATTTTCAATCCATCGGTTTTCTGTTTTACAGAGGGCAATCTTTCTTGTTTAGAAAGATTGAGAGAATAGAATTTTATTCTATGATCCAATTTGGGGGATGTTTTCTTCCATGCAGAATTTAATTCTGTACCTTGATGATTTTTTATCTCCGTTGGATCTTTGATCCAACGGCTCTGTTCACCAGAGAGTAGAATTTAATTCTACCTTCTTTAATTTGGGCGCTGACGCTCACGTGCTAAGCATGTGGTGGTCGCCTAAGAATTTAATTCTTTTATAAATATTCACTCTCGTGCTTTGCACGCCGGCGCTCACGTGTGTTCCACGTGAGGCGCCACTATAGTATTTAATCCTAACATAAGCTTGCACTGGCGCTCATGTGGGAAACACGTGAGGCGCTCAAGGATTTAATCCTAT
Organism: Agapanthus africanus; assembly: GCA_030015575.1. Lineage (NCBI taxonomy): Eukaryota > Viridiplantae > Streptophyta > Magnoliopsida > Asparagales > Amaryllidaceae > Agapanthus > Agapanthus africanus. Next base: position 30,878,472 of record JASDDO010000004.1, on the reverse strand, counting down.
ATGAAGCGGTACCTACATGCTTTGCATGTGGGTGCACGTGTTTAACATGTGGAGGTTTCCCTTTATTCTTATAAGGGAACAACAAGTTTTGAGCCAAAATTTTTGGCGGGAACACACATTCTCGGGTGGATCATCTTTGACGCGAGGAGGTCGTCGATCAAGCGCGATCCGTACACCCTTTGAGGAGCTAAAGGAGAGGAGTAAAGACCCGAAGGACTTGAGCCTTTAGGTATGAACTTCGATCATAGTAGTTGCTTCTCTAGTTGTTGGTTATGTTTATGGCAGATCCGGGTATTAGGTTATTCTTGCGCCAGTTTAAACTCGTATAAAATTTTTATTCCGCAAACCGGCCAAGGTTGATGGCTAGGACGTTAGTGTAACCCAACATGGTATCAGAGCCAACTCATAAATCCTAAACTAGCAGTTTAAACAATGTTTAAAGTAACGAAACCGAAACAACTCCGAAACAATCCGATGAATATTCAAGTTTCTGTCAATTTTTTATTGTCTTCAAAATTTTTTTAAAACAATTACAGAAGACTACTCTTGTCATAACATGAACACCACCAAAAAACGAGACCCAAAAAGCAAAATTTGGCCGGCGAGATTGTGAGAATAACTGGCCTGGACGGTCCATTTTAGGTTTTGGGTGTTGGATTTTTTTTGGTGTTCTATACTCTTGAATATTGGATCTCAGGTATTGTTTGATTTTGCCCAGGATGGATATTCTGTTATCTTTAGAATTGGGGAAATACGGAGTATTTCAAAATCACTATTTTTAACACTGTTTAATAGTTTCAGTACATACATTACTATCTGCGACCGTGAATGTCATTTGAGCGGTATAACCTGTCTAACTGCTATACGTTCTATTAGACAGGTTTGCAAACATGACATTCACGTTGATATTCTGTGGTTGTCCTGAGGTTGTGGTTGGATTGTCATGGTGGATAGCTTGCGGTGCAATGGTAGTAGTACAGTTAAGATTCATTTGTACATTTGTTATTGCGGGGCGAGTGTCCGACATGTGGACAGCCATTATTACTGTGTTGTATATTATTTGATTGGGGAACGACCGGGTTGAGGTCGATGTCACCATTGTACATATATTTTTCTTTTCTGTACTAGGTTTACCCCACGGTGGAGTGCTCGAATAGCCGGGTTCTAGAGGGCAACAAGTCTGCATCTCATGGCGTTGAGATGGAGGGGACTTCACTCTAGAATTGGCGGGCTATTCGCCGCACTCGTAGGGGGTATAGTATGACCCACGGAAGGGCTCCCAAGTTATCGGATTCCGTGAAGTGTTGGGTGGCCTATTCACTTTGTTGATTGGGGTTGCCTTACTTCTGGGATTGGCGAGTAACTTGTCCCGCTCGTAGGGGTCCAGGTTTTCATTGCACAGGCTATCCACACGAATGGGAACGTCAGGTCTCATTTACGGCTCAAATGAAACCCGAGGCTCCAAGATTATCCACCATTCGGTGTTGCTTGCTGAGATTCTGTGATATTGCTTATATCATGCCTGAGACGAATGTTATATATATGTATATATATACTAGTAGATGTTGTATATATTTTGCACCCGCGCTAGTCCAGCCCCCGCTGTGCCGTTAGTTAAGTAACCTAACAGTGCATGACAGGGCCCCGTGGCGAGTGCGGATGGCATATACGTATATTTTATTTTCATTCTTTTCTGGTGTGATAGGTTTAATTGATGGGGACCGCATTAATTTTGATTAATGCAAGAAAAGAAACCTAAAATGATGTTGTTGGAACAGATTTCGAAAAACTGTAGTTATATTCTTTCTCTTTGCATAGTGGTATTCGGTCGTGAATATCCAGCACCTCAGTCCAGGAGGCAAGAGCCGAGATCCCTTCATAGGGAGTGACCTCTTGAGCAAAAGTTTATACTATAGATTACTCGGTTTTCTATAAAACCAGAAGTTTTCAAAAGCGGAGCCTAAACCACTCCTTTTCAAAACTGCTCAGGTTCCTTCAACGATATCAAGTTCATTATGTTAAAAGGTATTTTGCCAACTTGTTCAATTCATGCTACGTAATTATGTAGTTAGTAAATATAGTTTAACGGTTTAAATGGGAAAAATGTATGATGTGTGTATGTACAAGTAGATAGCATCCCCGTACACGTACTGAGTGCTCGATGCATTTACCCTATTAAAATCCCCAAGTTTATTATTAGAAGTTTCTGTTGATGTTAACGAGTGACGTATAAGAAATTGGTATAAAATCGTTAAGGCATCGAATGTAAAAATGATCTCCCAAATGGTTACGTCAAATCTGAAAATCAACGTACATACCACGTTGTAAAATTTGTAGTTATTTGAATATAATTCCAATCCTAATGTTCCACAGCTCGTATCGAACCTAACGAGATAGCCTATAACCCAATGTAATTAGTTTTGAAATAATGCAATTTCATGACCCTTAAAAAATGATGAGGAACGCAATTCTGGACTGCAGTCCGGGGTAGCATTTTATGGGGAAAATTGAATCCTAAGCACCTGTACACACCCGCTTAAACTGGAAATGCGCTAAGCCACACATGGTCACATAGACAACTTAATTAGCTAACCTCTGAAATTGTTCTCGTGCATTTTTATGGTCGTTTGATATTTAAATTGTATTTTGGAATGTCATTGTGTTCTGTAGTTTCTGCAGCAATGTTCATTACGTTGTCACATTAATCTGAACATAACTTCTGACGTAAAGGTTCGATTGATAATTCGTTTGTTGAGTTGGAAACTTAACTGGCAGAACTAGATTTTATTCAACTAGGGAAATATCTGAATCTGAACATAATCACTGGTAAAATGCGCGCGAAGTTAGGCTTCCAGTTCTGAAACTGGAATTCCAGAGATCGATCGCTGCCTTCAAATGATGATAACTCCTTAATCTGAACTCCGTTTGACCTCAAATAAATTTTATTGTTTAGATAATCTAGTGTGCTTCATACGTCCTTTATATTGTTTTGGTCAATTCTATGTGTATGATTTACCATAAATTTTACAAGTTATATGACATTGGTCGTTATGGAATAATGAATACATGTTCAGTGCATTTCTGCATATTTTCATGCTTAAGTTATACCTGCTGCATAGTGATCATCTGCATTGTCGATATATTAATATTAGTGATTGGGTTGTGGCAAATACGACAGTGATATTGATAAGTGGAAAAGTGATTGAAAGTGACAGTGATACGTATTTGGCCACGACCTATCTAATACATGAATGCATACCATAACCTGGGGAATGGGGAAATCAAGGTGGAATTGAACTCATATTTAGCGAGGTACAGTGGTTTAGAAGATGATCATTCGCTATCAGTGATATATATATATATATATATATATATATACACACACACACACACACACATACATACATACTTTAGGTCATGGGCCTAGCGGCACAGCTGACAGGGTTATGTCCCGGGCACAATGGACCGTAGTCTCGGGCATGCACGAGACCCTTGTTAAACATGAGTATCCTCTCCACCATTTGATTTCATGGACTTAGTGACCGTTAAGTAGTGACATATACATTGCTTAACTCACCGATATGTTACTCATAGTGCGCTATTCATATTCAGTTGATGTTATTATATACATGTTATGCAATTCATTGTACTCCCCATGTTTAATAATACTGCACGCCTATTATATATATTTATTGTTATATGTGTCGCCCTGACGACCTGAGTGCGCATGCTCAGAGGACGAAGTGGATCCAGCCCAGGAGTAGGACTTATTCTTCGAGATTGTTGAGATCTAGACTGCGTCACCAGGGCTACTTTCTTTGATTCCAGCATTTGTTTTATTGGTTAGTTGTCTATTCTGTGAAATAAATGTACCTCGAACTCTTTTAAATTGCAATGTAATAAAGTCGTGAACTATGATTTTTCCTTTACTCAAGCACTTTTTATTAACTACCATGTAATGCTAGAAGTCAAAGTGTGACTACGGCGGGATTATTCCCTGATCGTAGGAGCATGGCTGGCCTAGTCATCCCTCGTATCTCGTATTTTGGGAAGCGGGGCGTGACATGGTTTTGTTGGTATCAGAGCCAAAGGTTTTGGATGAAATTACAGTTCCGTGGAGGGACCTCTAGATTGAGTTACACCCTTAGCGTATGCCTTATTGCATTCTTCCTCACTTTCTAATCATCGTTGAATCATTGTGAAGCCTTGCTTGAATATGATTTCTTTTGATCTTTTCAGGAATATGGACTCCTCAGGCAACTCCTTAGGTGTCAGTCACCACGATCGTACCGAGAAGATCCTTAGCACACTGACGACCCTGGCCCAAGCTCAAGAGAGAAAGACCGATCTTTTGGCCGATGGATTGAAGGTGGTACAGGAGACCACAATTACCGCCCTGGAGAGATCTACGGCTGTTCCCGCCGCCCCGAGGGTGTGCTTGTACCGACTACACAGGCTAGGGTTGGTACCGTTTTAGACTTCAGGAGGCTTCATTCAGCAGTGTTCACGGGATCAGCAAGTCCACTTGAGGCCGAACAATGGCTCATCAACGTAGAGAACCTCCTGACTATCGCTCGAATTCCTGACGACGACAGAGTGAACGTAGTGAAGATTCAACTAGAAGACGAGGCCCGCACGTGGTGGTCCGTAGAGGAGAGCCGGCTAGAGAAACCTATTGGATGGGACACGTTCTTCGCGTGCTTCCTGGATCATTACTTTCCGGTTACTGCCAAGGCCGAGATGGAGGAAAAGTTTATTATGTTGAAGCAAAATGGACGCTTAGTGGATGTCTACGCCGCAGAGTTCAATCGGCTGAGTCATTTCGCACCGTACATGGTAGCCACCGAATCTGCCAGGGCAAGACGTTTCCAGCAAGGGCTCGATATTGAACTGCAACAACTCATCGCGTCTCTCGACCTACCAACCTTCACCCAAGTTTTGAATGCTGCTCGAGTACAGGAAAGGTTGGCAGAGAAGGCCAAGGGCCAACGATCGATGGACATGAGACCCCACGTAGTTCCAGCACGGCCTACCATTCCGCACCGTGGAGCCATCCCAGTTCACAGGCCAGGTTTCACACAGATGAAGCGTACCTTTTCACCTCAGCAGCCGCAGCGAAGGGTCCTATTTTGCGATTATTGTTAGAGGCCATGACACATGCGGAGAGATTGCCGCAGAGCTAAGGGGCAGTGTCTGATTTGCGGATTCATCGAGCATAGGGTCGGCGGGTGTCCCTAGAGATCTGAGCTACAGGGAGGATTCGAGCAACAACAACCGTCATATGGTACTTCAGCTCAGAGAAGTCCACCTCGGGTGCCCCGCAGTGGTCCTTCGATCAGAGGCAGACGGGTACGAGTCGAAATCAGGGACAGGCTTTCACCTTATCTGCCGAACAGACAGAGGCTTCTGGAGATGTAGTTACAGGTACCATCCTTATTTTTTCTGTACCAGCTAGAGTTCTTTTCGATTCGGGTGCTTCACATTGTTTTATTTCCACACGGTTTGTTGACACACACTCTATACCTCACGAGCTGTTGACCAAGGGTTGGGAGATACATACGGGTAACGGTATTATTGTGTCTAATCAAGAGTGTAGCTTATGTCCGGTAGTAGTATGCAGCAGGGAATTCTATGTAAGTTTCCTTTTAATCGGGACGGGCAGTTATGATGCGATTCTCGGGATGGATTGGATGAGTACATTCCATGCAATTACTGATTGTCGAGCAAGGAAGGTGACTTTCCGCATTCCCAATCACCCTGAGTTTGTTTTCGAAGGCGGGAGCGAGTCATTGGAGCCAGCTAAGTTTAGAGCCAAGCCAAAAGTGTTGACAGCTATGGAGGTTGATGAGAGTCCAGCCCCAGAGATCGTTCGGGATTTTCTTGATGTGTTCCCTGAAGATTTACCAGGTCTACCACCTCCTCGTGTCTTGGGATTCTCTATTGACTTGATTTCAGGAACGACGCCAGTTTCCAAAGCTCCTTACAGGATGGCGCCAGTTGAGTTGGCAGAATTGAAGAAACAAATTGGAGAACTTCTAGAGAAGGGATTTATTCGCCCAAGTGCTTCGCCGTGGAGTGCACCAGTCTTGTTGGTGAAGAAAAAGGATGGATCGCTACGGATGTGTATTGATTACCGGGAGCTGAACAGGGTTACGATAAAGAACAAATACCTTATTCCACATATCGACGACTTATTTGATCAGTTGGGTGGGGCCAAGGTATTTTCAAAGATGGATCTTCGTTCGGGCTATCACCTGATCAGAGTAACGGCTGAAGATATATGCAAGACGGCTTTCAGGACACGATACGGGCATTATGAGTTTCTTGTAATGTCGTTCGGTGTTACAAATGCTCCAGCTATATTTATGGACCTAATGAATAGAGTATTTGCGAAGTACTTGGACATGTTTGTCGTTGTATTCATCGACGGCATTCTAGTCTACTCTAAGACCCAGGAGGAGCATGCCGAACACCTGCGGACAGTATTACAAATTCTTCAGGAAGAGATGCTATATGCAAAATTGAGCAAGTGTGAGTTCTGGCTCGAAAAAGTGCAGTTCTTAGGACACGTCATTTTGGGCGAAGGCATCTCAGTGGACCCAGCGAAGATATAATCTGTTAGAGATTGGCCGACTCCGAAGTCAGTGGCCGAGATCAGAAGCTTCCTGGGATTGGCAGGATATTATCGGCGGTTCGTTCAGGACTTTGCACGAGTCGCTGAACCCTTGACGAAGCTGACGCGGAAAGAAGTACCGTACGTATGGACGGAGGAGTGTACTCGGGCTTTTGAGGTACTAAAGCAGAAGTTGACCATGTCACCTATTCTTACAGTGCCAGATAATTCAGGTGGGTTGGTGATACATAGCGATGCTTCGGGAAAAGGCTTAGGCTGTGACCTGATGCAGCACGGTCAGGTAGTTGCTTATGCCTCTCGCCAGCTGAAGAATCACAAGAGGAACTACCCAATGCATGACTTGGAGTTAGCCGCAGTAGTTTTCGCATTGAAGATCTGGAGACATTACGTGTTGGGCGAAAAGGTGGAAGTGTACACTGATCACAAGAGTCTGAAGTACGTGTTCACTCAGAGAGAACTGAATATGAGGCAACACCGTTGGCTAGAATTAATGGCAGACTACGACTTAGATTTACAATATCACTTGGGGAAGGTAAATGTCGTACCAGACGCTCTCAGTCGCAAGCCGCCAGTCATGATGTTGACCGGTCAGAAGAGCATCATTTAGGATTTTCAGAAGCTCGAACTAGAGGTTGTTACACCGAGTGCAATCAGGCAATTCTGGTAGTTACAGGTGCAGTCTTCTCTTGTAGATCGCATTAAGGCTACGTAGGCTGATGATCCTCGATTACAAAAGTTCAGAGAGCAGGTGGAAGCCGGGCTGAGGACGGGCTTACTCATACATCAGGATGGTTCTATAAGATTCGGTAGCAGGCTTTGCGTTCCCAAGGGAGATGTTCGAGAAGGAGTATTAGATGAGGCTCATAGTTTGGCTTATTCTGTGCATCCGGGAGGCACGAAAATGTATCGGGATCTAAGGCAAAAAATTTTATGGAACGGGATGAAACGAGAGATTGCACGGTTCATATCCAGGTGTTTAGTATGCCAACAAGTAAAAGCAGAGCACCAGAGGACGGCTGGACTGTTGCAAACCCGAGTGGAAGTGGGAGCACATCACTATGGATTTCGTGACTGCCTTACTACGGAGCCTTAGGGGCAACAACGCGGTTTGGGTTATCGTCGACCATCTTACGAAAGTTGCGCACTTTATACCCTTCCGTGTAGGGCAGTCGACAGAGTCGCTTGCGGAGAAATACATGCAAGAGGTGGTGCGACTTCATCGAGTCCCGGTCAGTATAGTGTCGGATCGAGACACCAGATTTGTTTCACACTTTTGGAAGAGCTTACAGGAGAGTCTGGGTATACGTCTCAAGTTCAGCACGGCCTATCATCCTCAGACGGACGGACAATCCGAGCATACTATTCAAACGCTCAAGGGCATGTTGAGGGCTTGTATGCTAGACTTCCAGGGTTCTTGGGAGGATCACCTTCATCTGGTGGAGTTTTCTTATAATAACAGTTTTCAAGCTAGCATCCAGATGGTTCCATTCAAAACACTTTACGGACGGAAATGTCGATCTCCTGTTTGTTAGGATGACGTGGGAGAACGGAGATTACTGGGCCCTGAACTTAATGTTCAGAAGGTAGACAAGATACATATGATCAGACGACGCATTAAGACGGCTCAGGACCGACAGAAGAGTTGGGCGGATGCCAGTAGGAGAGCGCTAGAATTCGAGGTTGGAGATCACGTGTTTCTGAAGATTTCTCCTACCCGTGGTGTTATCAGGTTTGGAGCTCGCGGGAAACTCAGTCCCCGATTCATCAGACCTTTTTAGGTGCTAGAGCGAGTGGGAGAGGTGGCCTATCGTCTTGCCTTACCTCCATCGCTAGCTGGTGGCACAATACCTTTCACGTATCCCAGTTGAGGCACTATGTTCGGAATGACAACCATATTCTGGATCATTCGGAGTTAACTTTGGGCACTGATCTGTCCTACCAGGAGCAGCCTACCACCATTCTCGATCGTCAGGATAAAATGCTGAAGAACAGGGTCATTCCACTGGTTCGTGTTTCTTAGGGTGGCGTTCGCCAGGAGAGTCTACCTGGGAACGCGAGGAGGACATCCATGCACGTTTTCCACATTTATTTGTATAGTGTGTTGTCCCGTTGTTTTTTTTTTAATTTCGAGGACAAAATTTTTGTAAGGGGGTATGATGTAAATCCCCAGTTCCAAATAAAATTTTCCGTATTTTTCCAGATTTTAATCCAATTTTTTTCATTTTTTAATATATTTTATTATTTTATTTAAATTAAATTTCCTAAACTCTTAACCCTAAAACTAAAACCCATTCCTATTTCTACCCGGCCCAAACCCATGCCCGACCCGACCCGTTTCCCTTCATCTTCCTCCCTCGTTTCCTTTCCCGCCACTTCCCTTGCCCAACCTCCTTGCCCCGCTTCTCGCGCCCACGATGACCGCATCCATACACGTTTCTCGCGCCCACTCGTCGTTCCCTCGCGCCAGCCTCCACTTGACCCGCTCACTCCCCAACGGCCCCCTCGACTCTGTCCTTCCTCATGCCCACCTCTGCGAGAACGGCTCCACGCCGATGTGGCCTCGTCGCCAACGACTCCGGAATCCCCGCGCCTGCCTCCCCTATTCTCTCCAACGTATCTTTCTCACTCTTCCGTTCTCTTCCCTCATCTCCCCTTCTCTGCTTCGTTCTCTCTCTCTCTCTCTCACACACAATCAAGCTCCATCACCACCACCTCACTTCTCACAACCGACTCTAAGACCCACCAAACCAAGCACCCACCACCATCAACACCGACCTTCTGCATATCGCCGACAAGCCTAGGACCACCTTGCCACCATCATCACCGCGGTCGCCACCAGTTCGATCCCCGCCTCCTTTCTCCTCTGCAGCTCACACCAAGCTCATCTTCATACCTTTCCTCAACGTCGAGTCGCCAACAGTAGCTCCATCGCCTAAACTCTCGCTGTCGGCGCTTCCAGGACCTCCGTAGTCTCGCTTGGCTCTCCTCGGTGCACCATCGACCACTTCCAGTAGACCCCATCACCTTCAACCGAGCCCAAGCTTCTCTCTTTAGTTGAGCATCCCAAGCCCTAGGAGTCCTTGCTGCTCGTGCTATTGTGGTTGATTGTGTTGTTACTGCTCGTGCCATTTCTGTTGACGTCGCTGCCGTACCCTCGACTTCGTCACAGGCAAGTGAACCCCCTTCACTTGTTAAATTCATGCTACGTACTTATGTAGTTAGTAAATGTAGTTTAACGGTTTAAATGGGAACAATGTATGATGTGTGTATGTACAAGTAGATAGCATCCCCGTACACGTACCGAGTGCTCGATGCATTTACCTTATTAAAATCCCCAAGTTTATTATTAAAAGTTTCTGTTGATGTTAACAAGTGACGTATAAGAAATCGGCATAAAATCGTTAAGGCATCGAATGTAAAAATGATCTCCCAAATGGTTACGTCAAATTTGAAAATCAATGTACATACCACGTTGTAAAATTTGTAGTTATTTGAATATAATTCCAATCCTGATGTTCCAGGGCTCGTATCGAACCTAACGAGATAGCTTATAACCCTATATGATTAGTTTTGGAATAATGCAATTCCATGACCCTGAAAAAATGATGAGGAACGCAATTCTGGACTGCAGTCCAGGGTAGTATTCTATGGGGAAAACTGAATTCTAAGCACCTGTACACACTTGCTTAAAACTGGAAATGCGCGGAGCCCCACATGGTCGCGTATAAAACTTAATTATCTAACCTCTGAAATTGTTCCCGTTCATTTTTTCGGTCGTTTGATATTTAAATTGTATTTTGGAATGTCATTATGTTCTGCAGTTTCTGTAGCAATGTTCATTACGTTGTCACATTAATCTGAACATGACTTATGATGTAGAGGTGAGATTGATAATCCATTTGGTGCGTTAGAAACTTAACTGGCAGAAATATATTTTATTCGACTAGGGCAATATCTGAATCTGAACATAATCACTGGTAAAATGCGCGCGAAATTGGGCTTCCAGTTCTGAAACTGGAATTCCAGAGATCGATCGCTGCCTTCAAATGATGATAACTCCTTAATCTGAACTCCGTTTGACCTCAAATAAATTTTAATGTTTATATAATCTGGTGTGCTTCATACGCCCTTTATATTGTTTTGGTCAATTATATGTGTATGATTTACCGTAAATTTTACAAATTATATGGTATTGGTCGTTATTGAATAATGAATACCTGTTCAGTGCATTTCTGCATATTTTCATGCTTAAGTTATACCTGATGCATAGTGATCGTCTGCAATATCGATATATTAATGTTAGTGATTGGGTTGTGGCAAATACGACAGTGATATTGATAAGTGGAAAAGTGATTGAAAGTGACAGTGATACGTATTTGTCCACGACCTATCTAATACATGAATGCATACCATAACGTGGGGAATGGGGAAATCAAGGTGGAATTGAACTCGTATTTAGCGATGTACAGTGGTTTAGAGGATGATCATTCGCTATCAGTGATATACACACACACACATACATGCTTTAGGTCGTGGGCCTAGCGGCACGGCTGACAGGGTTATGTCCCGGGCACAGTGGACCGTAGTCTCGGGCATGCACGAGACCCTTGTTAAACACGAGTATCCTCTCCACCATTTAATTCCATGGACTTAGTGACCGTTAAGTAGTGACATATACATTGCTTAGTTCACCGACATGTTACTCATAGTGCACTATTCATATTCAGTTGATGTTATTATATACATGTTCTGCAATTCATTGTACTCCCCATGTTTAATAATACTGCACGCCTATTACATATATTTATTGCTATATGTGTCGCCCTGACGACCTGAGTGTGCATGCTCAGAGGACGAAGTGGATCCAGCCCAGGAGCAGGACTTATCCTTCGAGAGTGCGGAGATCTAGACTGCGTCACCAGCGCTACTTTCTTTGATTTCAGCATTTGTTTTATTGGTTAGTTGTTTATTCTGTGAAATAAATGTACCTCGAACTTTTTTAAATTGCAATGTAATAAAGTCGTGAGCTATGATTTTTCCTTTACTCAAGCACTGTTTATTAACTACCATGTAATGCTACAAGTCAAAGTGTGACTACGGCGGGATTATTCCCTGATCGTAGGAGCATGGATAGCCGAGTCATCTCTCATATCCCATATTTTGGGAAGCGGGGTTGTTTACCCCAATCAGAGCAAAGCTCTGTTCAAATTCCGAGGCGGAAGATGAAGCAACGCTTCATCTTCCCCCAAACAGAAACAAAGCTTTGCTTTGAAAATTTAAACTTTAATAAATGAAGCAACGCTTCGGATCCTTTGCACTGCGCGCGACGTGCCACGTGTCTGGCGCAGATGCATTAGCGCAGCGTCCAAGAAGGCGCGCCCAATTAGAGCAAAGTTCTGTTAAAGGAAGCGCCGAGCCGCGCTGTGCGCCGCGCGACGCGTGTCAGCGCAGATGCGCTAGTGCAGTTGCTCTAGCGCAGTTGCGCTGCGCTGTGCGCTGCGCGACGCGTGTCAGCGCAGATGCGCTAGCGCAGGTGTGCCGTTTCATAAAAAAAGGGGGCTAAGTGCCAAAGGCAATTTATCTTTGCAAAATTACATGCACTTAATAATAACAAATTAAAATCATACGATGCACAAGCACAATAGAGAACTAAAATAAAAGAACCCTTAACAGACAATGAAGTACTTGATTAAAAAGAAAAATACTTATTCATTATTATTGTTATTACATTTAAAAAAGATCACCGAATACGGGATCAGAGAGACAAGGGTTCACAAAAAGAAAAAGAAGATTATTCAGCTCCATCTCCGTCTTCTCCATCACGTCGAAGCGGCGATCCTCCCGAGGGGTAGCCATCCAACGGTCGACGCCGCACTCCTGGGAAAAAGTGGCGATGACAACCCGACGAGCCCGTATCTGGCTCAGCAAGTGGAAGGAGAAGTCCCTCAGGGCTTTGGTGATCAAGTGCGCTTCAAGAAAGCACTCAATCTTATCCTCGGCGGCATCCAGCATCACCGAGGACATCTCTGCTGGAGGAGGGGGAATGTCGGCGAGCACCGAGGCAAGGATCATCCGAAGCCAAATGGAATTCGGAGGGAGAGGAGACCCCACACGAGTCAAAAGCTCGTGCATTGCGGCATCGCATTGCTCGTCCGAGAGAGAAGGGTCCACCAGGCGCGCAGCAAAACGGGGAACGATGTCCCGAATCGGCACCTCCCATGGTTGTCGGCGGGCATGAGGGCGGTTGCAAGCCATGATCGAAGAAGTTCTTTGAAAATGAGAGAAGAAAAGGCTCAGCCTTGAGTTATATATACACAAGCACAGAAAATTCTGTGCACAATGAAATCATTTCCAAGGCCCGGGAAATCAGAATTTTGGAAATACAAGTTTGACTTGACAAAAGGAGATGAAAAGATATCTCAGGTGAAGCGACGCTTCCGATTAGCCCAAAATCTAAGTTTAATAAATGAAGCAACGCTTCAGATCCTCTGCGCTGAGCGCAGGGTGCCACGTGTCTGGCGCAGACGCATCAGCGCAGCGCCCAAGACAGTGCGCCCAATCAGAGCAAAGCTCTATTTCAAGTAAAATTAAAGGAAGCAACGCTTCAGTTGCGCAAGCACTGCGCGCTGCGCGACACGTGTCAGCGCGGATGTGCTTGCGCAGTTGCGCTGCGCTGTGCGCTGCGCGACACGTGTCACGCGCTGGGGCATCTGCGCCAAACAGAATTAAAATTCTAAAGAAATCTTTTCTGTTCTTATTAAAACAAGAAGATTTTCTTCTGTAAAACAGAGGCCCTGGGATCAAAGATCCAACGGTGGGGAAAATTCCCCAAATCACTCAGAGAAAGATCTCTTTAACAAATCTAATTAATTTATGGGCACTATAAAAAGGACCCCAAGCCTCAATTCAAAGAGAATGAACATTTTGGTGAGAAATCAAGAACTTCAAACAGAGAGAACTCTGAAGAAATTTCAAAAAAGGTAAAAACCTTTCAGATAGAAGAATTTCTTCTAATAAAACTAGATCAATGATCTCCAATAAAAAAAACAAATAATAATAGTGCTTTGCACTTGTGAACCATTGGTTCTCTGAGATCAAGAAAAAAACAAGAAATACTTATTTTCTTTGATTCTAATTAGATCAAAGAAAACAAATAGTGCTTTGCACTTGCTTATGAACCATTGGTTCCTTAAAAACAAGAAAAACTTGTTTTCTTTGATTTAAAATTGATCAAAAGATAAAACAGTGCTCTGCACTTACTGCGCTGTTGCGCTCCTGCGCTGGCGCAAGCCACCAGGGAGTGCCACGTGTCGGTAGCGCAGCAGCGCAGCGCACTGAGACAGCGCATTGCGCTGTTGCGCTTGCGCTCACCAGAGCGTGACACGTGTCACCACCACATGCATTTGCGCTTATTAATTGGCGCAAAGCGCCTGACAAGCCACGTGAGGCACTGTCAGAGTATTTGATGCTCTGCATTATTAAGGAAAAAGGGACAGAGCCCAATTAAAAGGCCTAACAGGCCTAATCAAAAATGCTATGCATTTTTTAAAAAAAGGGAGGGCAGAGCCCAAACAAAATAGATGCTCTGCATCATTTATAAAAGAGCAGAGCCCAACCAAAACAGGAATAATGTAGTGCATTACTAAAAAGGGGGCAAAGCCCTAGCACAGGCCAAAGGCAAAAGATGTTGAAACTGGACTTAGCCCAGTCATGGCCGTAAGTCCTCAAACTAAATTGACTGAGCACAGCTGCTCTCCTAAATCAATTTACATCCGGTTCGAGGGTACATCTCCGAATTCCTTTGACACCTATCGTTGTAATTCGTCAACGACGTCAGAGAGGTGACGGGTCCCAACAACCACACATGAATATGGACTGCGGGGTCCTTAAACTCGTGGACCGAAACGTCCTTAAACTAATATTGGACCGAGACGTCCTTAAACTAATATTGGACTGAAACGTCCTTAAACTAATATCGGACCACCACGTCTCTAAACTGGAATATGGACTATCACGTCCCTAAACTGAAATGCGGACCACCACGTCCCTAAACTGGAAAATGGACCACTACGTCCCTAAACTGGAACAATAGGGCCTCCAAACGCTCTTTTGCCGGATCTAAATGGTCCCGTTTAAGTTGATCTTAGCCCCAAACACGGCTAACGTATCCTTAAACATTCAAATGGACTATAAAACTCCAAATCAACCTTGGTTCAAGGGTACATCTCTGAACTCCTCTGATATCTGCCGTTGTAATCCTTCAACGACGTTAGAGAGGTGACGAGTCCCGATAGCCAGATATTAAATGGATTATCACGTTAAGTTGATCTTAGTCCCAAGCAGGACTAACGTATCCTTAACGAACGTTTAAGTTGATCTTAGCCGCAACGCGACCAATGCATCCTTAAACTAAAAACACCAAACCAAAATCTAAGTAAATACGGATTTGGACTAATCCACGTCCTACGGGCGACGGCATTACTCAGTCTCCGTATACAATCCACGGGCAACCACAAACAAAACAAACACACACGACACGAAGTGAAATTCTGGAGAAGGAGAAAGTGGTTACCGCGATGCGGTAGCATAATTAACTGCAGGGGCTTGCGCCTGCAGGGAAGAGCGTCCCCACAATCAAAAACCCCTCAATCGAGGGGGAATCTGATGATGTCTGCTACATCGGCCGCATCCGTCTAAACCTCCGACATACGGTGCCATAAATCAACTTGGCATCTTCGGAGAGGTGGACGGATAAACCAAATAGCATCTGCCCCGAATCTCAGCGTCAGGACATCGCAGTCTTGTGCGCCGCCCTTCGGAGGGGAACAGATTCTGGCACGTCTGGTGGGACCTCTTCCTCTTTCCACTCTACACTTCATGTGTCGTCTTCGTGAACCAATCGCGGTTTGTTAAATGGTTGCCTTCGGATTTCAAGTTACTAAGATTTGGTCTCTTTCCTGGCGCAGAACTCAAGATTCAATGGCCTCTAACTGCACCAACTGCTCGAAGTGCCACTGCAATGGACGCTCCACCTCCCCTGGAGGTGTAGCATATGGGCCCCAAGCGGCTTCCTTCCTCACTCTGCCAGTAGACCAGGTGACCCAAGCCACCACTGGCCTGTTCTTCGGGACCATGATCCCACCTACAAGCTTCTCTGCACCAATACCTGCACAGGAAGTAAACAAGAAGTCGGTCTTCGACCGGCTCGCTGCTACGACGACCCCTGTCAACGGGTCACCCACTACCAAACCGACAGCCTCTGTTTTCACCAGGCTAAATAGAACTCTAAATTGGTTGTCCCAAGGAAGGCAATAACTGCTGCTCCAGAAGTCGTCAAGGTGGCTTCCCCTGTCAAAGAGTCAGTCTTTTCAAGACTGACGATTCCTGCTCCTGCCCCTGCCCGAGAATCCGTCTTCGACAGGTTGAATATCACCCCTCAAAAGACAACTTCAGTCTTTAAGAGGTTAACACCGACGGTGCCTCATTCAAACAGGGGGCAAAAAGAAGTTATCTCTATCTCTGAGCCAGTCCCAATGGCTCGTCGTGCTCGACGTCGCCATTGGTGACGAGTGAGGAAGGCAGGGGGCAACTCCCCCTCAGGGCTAACTCCACCGGCTCCAGTAGTGGAAGTCAACGCTGCTGTTCCAACTGGGAACAGCTTTGAATTGCTGAGGGGGGTACGGAAGAACTCTCCAAGCACTACATTGAAAAGATCTCCCCCACCTGCAGAGAGAGTTCCGGAAACGAAGCAGGAACAGCCCCCTCAACGGCTATCCTCAAAAATATACAAAGTTTGGCGGAGGGTTCAAGACTCCGTGATTGACCCAGATCACTCTCGTTAACAGAAAAAGGTGAAGGTGCAAAAAGAAAAGGACTGCCCTATTAAACAGCAGAGGACAACAATCGCTGGGGTGCCTACTGCAACGGCCCCCTCTACTTTAACGGCCTACAAAAGAGGAAAGCCGGAGAAAACCCCCGCGTCGGCGACAAATATCAGAGGTGATGAACTCAAACTCCCTAAGTCAGGGGGCATGATAGTTCACACCGTCTATGTTGCGTCTGGTAAAGAGGACAGTCGCATATCTACGGGTCATCGACCGCTTACGCGATCAGTGACCAAGACGCAGGAGCAGCAACAGAAGCTCCAAGAAATGATGAACGCTATGGCCGCACTTACAGGGCCGAAAGAAAATCCTGAAACGTCCTCGGATGAATGCCAAGAGGAAGAAACCGACGCCGAATTCCTTCGTCGGATATTGGAGAAGAAGAACAAAGAGGCTGCTGAACAAGCAGCCAACATACAGCGTATGAGCCTCCTCTTCCAAGACATGATAGGGATGATGATACAACAAGATCCTCCGGCTGAAAAGCCCCCGATCGTCCTTAGAGACGATAGGGGAGAGACATCAAATCCTCCGCCATCCCTATCAACGGCTAAAGAGGATGCAATCTCCAAAGTTGATTTGGATGAGCACATCGCCCAACAAATACGGGTTCATCATGCGACCGAAGCAGCCGGCCAGGTCGTAAAAACGGGACGGCCATATCCGAGTTGGTACGATCAAATCAAGTACCCGCCAGGTTATACAATTCCCAAGTTCCATGTCTACAAGGGGACGGGCAATCCTCACCAGTATGTTGCCCAGTTCAGGGCACTTTGTGGCAACACCGGCGGTGACGACAAGCTGTTGCTTCGCCAGTTTGTTGGAAGCTTATCAGATACGGCGTTCGAATGGTACTCTGAACTCCCGAACGACTCAATTAAAACCTTCGCGGAGATGGAGCTGCTGTTTACTCAATGTTTTGCAAGTGCCAGTGAACGTACCCCGATGACGGCATTGATTAACGCTAGGGTAAAACCCGGCGAGACGTGGGTTCAGTACGCTATACGATGGCGGAACTTATGGTCAAAGTGTGAGCAGCGCATTGAAGAAGCTCCCGTGGTGGGTATGTTTGTGGGAACCCTTGATCCGCAAGCAACCATCTCATAATTTATGATGTTTTTCAAGCCAACTACCTTCCAGGCCTTGATTGACAAACTAGCGCAAATGGATCAAATGGGCCATAAACCCCCTCTTCCAAGGCCGGACTCCCGAAATGACAAAGGGAAGGGAAAAGCGATCGTCGTCGCTAATGCTCAACAACAACCGAGCGACTCGAAGCCGGTTGCTCGTCAAAATAATATGCGCCCGTACGTACCCCTTGAGGATAGGATGAGACGTCCTTATTCCTTTCCCCGTGATAAAACGAGGAGCTTATTCGAGCTGGCGTTGCGCAACAGACTCATAAATCTGCCGAATCCAAAACGTCCGTTGCAACCAAGTGACGTCAACGAGCTCAACTACTGTCCTTATCATCGAGTACTAGGCCATCCAATCGAAGATTGCTACATTTTCAAGAATTGGCTTGAAAACCAGTACCGACAGGGCAAGTTCGCGTTATCTGACAAATGGAAGGTGAATCCCCCGCAGCCCCACACCTCTAAGGGGACGAATACGCCGGGGGCAACATGCTCCGTCATTGAAGAAGCTCCTTGGGAGGTTGTATTATCAGCCAAGACAAAGAGATTGCTAAACGATCTTCAGACATGTCCAGCAATCAAGTGGAAGAACCCGTTGGAACCGCAGGTCATTAAGGGGATGTTAAAGCCACGTACAACTCCAAAGACCGATGGCGGTGGCTCAAACACTCGCAGCCAGCCGTCAAAATCTTCGAAAAAGAAGAAGAAGAAATCTAAGAAGCCCGTGAAGCCTGGCGACAAGCGCACGGACTTACAAAAGCAAATTGACGCGCTGGATGAATACAACCAAAAGGCACGAACTCCCATTACGCTCCAAGAGTTCCTCAATCACGTCTTTCAAGAAGAAGATGAGGGAGAAAGTTCATCGGATGAATTCGAGGAATATGTGGCGAGCTGTCATATGATTTCCCATTCGATCACGAACGATGAGGAGACTCCTTGCACCGAAAAGCTGGGGGCAGATCCTGAATCAAAAATTCTGGGGCTATCAGATGAGGTAATTGACGCATTCCTTAATGAAGCTCGGTTGAAAAGTAAAGCTGATCGAGAACGCGAGACGGCTATATTTGAAAGGGCCAAGCGCCAGCGACTTGATGAAAGAGCTGAGACGATCCCGCTGGAGCAAAACACCTCCGCTACCGACAAAAGCCAATTCAAGATGAGGAAAAAGTTTGCTAAGGCCATATCAATGGGCATGAAGCTACCATCCTCTGAAGGAAACATCGCCGGTGAAGTGGAAACACACCCCTCTTATTGCTTATATCATCAGAAGGTGTCGCACCCCACTCAAGAGTGCAAAGCTTTCGATAGATGGTGGCAAGGATATGTTGCTCATCGACAACACTTTAAGCGAGAGAAACACAAAACTCATCGGGAGCAAAGAAATACAACTGAAGGGCTTAAAAGAACTGCTGGCGATTGTTGCATGGTTAACACCGGTGGATCACAAGTGCCTACATTCGGGAGTGACTCTGATGAAGAGCTAGAACTTGCTCCTCTCTTTAAAGAGTCCGCTTCTGTAGGGTGTTTTTCGTCACCCCAGTGAGATGGGAATACGCGCGCACTTGTCAGGCGTACTACAGATTCCCCCGGCCTAGGGTAGGCCGGAGTTTAATGATTGTGGGGATCCGAATCTCCGGCAGCCGCGGACTAAGCTGCCGTTAATTACCCATCGCCTTTGGGGCGAGGGAACCTCCGATTAACGGGTTAAACTGGTCATGCGAACTCAATGTGCAGTATACGTGTGTTTTGAAAGGGGGTTTTGGATATATCGGGAGCCACGCAGAGTTTTTACGGGGGTCCCGCTACCCGGATAGCGGGCTGGGGGTCAAGGGGGCTAGCAGCCCCCTTGCGGGGTGCGGGGCAGCGCCCCGTTAGAAATTTTTTTCTAACAGGGACAGTGTCGTGGAGTACGTGTATGTATAAATTTGTATGCATATGTATATATGTATATATGTACACAAAAAGAGGGGGAAAAGACATCCAAGGGATGCGCAGTTGCGCAAGCGCGCGCGCCACGTGTCGGCACGCGGGCGACTTGCGCACTTGCGCAGTTGCGCAAGCGCGCGCGCCACGTGTCGGCACGCGGGCGACTTGCGCACTTGCGCAGTTGCGCAAGCGCGCGCCACGTGTCGGCACGCGGGCGACTTGCGCACTTGCGCAGTTGCGCTAGCGCGCGCGCCACGTGTCGGCACGCGGGCGACTTGCGCACTTGCGCAGTTGCGCAAGCGCGCGCCACGTGTCGGCACGCGGGCGACTTGCGCACTTGCGCAGTTGCGCAAGCGCACGCGCCACGTGTCGGCACGCGGGCGACTTGCGCACTTGCGCAAGCGCGCAGGTGAGGCACAACAGGCTTTTAGCCTAAAAAAATTTCTCAGAAGAGAAATCAGAGAGGAGTTGGACTCCTGAATGTGTTTTTCTTCTTTTTTTTTTTTGGGTTTAGTGAAAGATGTTCTTCTTCTTCCTCCTCTGTTAGCTGGATCTTGAAGATCAAGAGATGTGGGATTTCAAAATCTTTTCTTTTTGAGATCTGATGGAAGATCTGAGTTCCCCTTGATGGGTTTTGTGGTGAAAAACTAATTTGTTTTGAAAAAGGAAGAGTAAAACTCTTGATTTAATTCAAAAGAAAGAAGAAGGTTTTGGAACCTTGGAGAAGGAAGAAAGAGCTCAGCTCTAAAACTTTTTTGGAGAGAGAAAAAGTTTATATTTTTTTATCCATCATCTTGCCTTTTATAGGCTTACATATTTGCATATAGCCCCTTGGGCTTCACAAAAATGGCATTTTAGCCATCCCATTGCTCATGTGCCACTTCATTTTTGCACATAAGCCATGGGCTTACAAAATATTGGCTTTATGCCCATTTTGCATACATTTATGTATAAAAAATTACATAAAAATTATTTATTACATGATCTATATTTTAGCATGGAGGAGGCTGGCCGCGGGCTCGACTTGGGCATGGGCCCGCTTGACCTGGGCTTGGGCCCACCTGGCTTGGGGTTGACCTTGACTTTGACTCTGTCAACGGGGGTGTAAATTTTTACCCCAACAAAGTGCCCCCCATCAATAAATGCACACCGCACATTTGAGTTGTGTGCATGAAATTGATGGATCTTGAAGCTGAACTTCAAGGTGGAACATCATTCCGGAGGCGAAGCATCATCCCGGGGAGCATGATTCCCGAGGATGGGAGCATCATTCTGATTCGCGGAGCATAATTCCAACGTCAGAGCATTATTCCGAAGCGCGGAGCATAATTCCAGGGTCGGAGCATCATTCTGATGAGCGGAGCATAATTCCAGGATTCGGAGCATCATTCCGAAGAGCGGAGCATAATTCCAAGGATCGGAGCATCATTCCGATGAGCGGAGCATAATTCCAGGATTCGGAGCATCATTCCGATGAGCGGAGCATAATTCCAGAGTTCGGAGCATCGTTCCGAAGAGCGGAGCATAATTCCAGAGTTCGGAGCATCTTTCCGAAGAGCGGAGCATAATTCCAGGATTCGGAGCATCATTCCGAAGGGCGGAGCATAATTCCAGAGTTCGGAGCATCTTTCCGAAGAGCGGAGCATAATTCCAGGGTTCGGAGCATCATTCCGAAGGGCGGAGCATGATTCCAGAGTTCGGAGCATCATTCCGAAGGGCGGAGCATGATTCCAGGGGATCGGAGCATCATTCCGATGAGCGGATCATGATTCCAGGGGATCGGAGCATCATTCCGATGAGCGGAGCATGATTCCAGAGTTCGGAGCATCTTTCCGAAGAGCGGAGCATGATTCCAAGGATCGGAGCATCATTCCGGTGAGAGGCAAACATTCTGACCGAAGCATGATTTCGATGCAGAGGTAGATTCCTAGGCGAAGTATAATTCCGACAAGGAAGGCAGATATTCCGAGGCGAAACATTGATTTCGACACGGGATACATTCTGAGAGGGAGCATGATTCCGGCACAGAGCTTGTTGGCTGACTTGATTCCGAGACGAAGCATAATTTCGACAGGGAAGGAAGATACACCGAGGCGAAGCATGATTTCGACACGGGGTACACTCTGAGACAAAGTATGATTCCGACGCAGAGCTTGTTGGTTGACTTGATTCCGAGGCGGAGCATAATTCCGGCAGGGAAGGTAGATATCCCGAGGCGAAGCATGATTTCGACACGGGGTAAATTCTGGGACGGAGCATGATTCTGCCGCAGAGGTTGTTGGTTTGATTTGATTTGGGTTGACATCAGCATCGCTACACTGGAATATGGTACCAGGGGCGAATCATCATTTGTCATGACAGGATTTTGGAATTATTTTTTTTTTTGTTTGGCATCAGCATCGCTACACTGGAATAATGCCAGGAGCAACTCATCATTTGCCCCGAGAGGATTTGGGAGAAATTGGGATTGTTTTACGCCCGTGGATTGTATACGGTTTTGCAGGAGGTATGATCCAGACCGTAGGGCCGGAAAACTTTTGGGACTTTGTCGGCGTCTGCATCGCTGCACTGGAATATGGTACCAGGAGCGACTCATCATTCGCCATTGGGGCATGGGATTGGAATTTGGTTGGCGTCTGCATCGCTGTACTGGAATATGGTACCAGGAGCGACTCATCATTCGCCATTGGTATGAGATTTAGAATTTGGTTGGCGTCTGCATCGCTGTACTGGAATATGGTACCAGGAGCGACTCATCATTCGCCACTTGGGAATTGGGGAGCGATGGCTTAGGAGACAGGTTTGGATCCCTATCACCTAAGACTTTTCAATTTTATGGGCCGTGAGGGTCCCATAAAAGCATTTTCTCCCTACGAGTCGTAAGGATCCCGCAGGTGTATTTTCTCCTTAGGAGTCGTGAGGACTCCTAAGTGTGTTTTTCCTTGGTGAGTCGTAAGGATCTCACGAAGATTTGTTCTCCTCATGCATCGTGAGGACACATGAGTGGGTCTTTCCAATGAAGCATAATTCCAAAGGCGGAGACCAGCCGCGTAACTGGTGGTTGCTGTGGGGCATGGGTATACTGAGAATTATTTGAGCCCGTGGATTGTATACGGCAGTCAATTTGGGGACTGGCCGTAGGGCCGAAAGAATTTTGGGAAATTGGATTTTTGTTTGGCGTCTGCATCGCTGCACTGGAATATGGTACCAGGAGCGACTCATCATTCGCCGCTTTTTTTGTTTTTGCTGTTTTTTTTTTTGTTGTTTTTTTTTGTTTTACCGCGATTGCTCTATCATTTCAGCTTTTCTTATCGCGAAGGTCGCGATTGCCCTATCATTTCGGCTATTTATTCGCGGTTGCCCCATCATTTCGGCTTTATTTTCATTTTCATTTTTTTACTCGCTGATTTTTATTGCGAGTTGCCCCATCATTTCGGCTTTTCTTTATTTTTCTTTTATTTACGCATTTTTTTTTATTTACATTTTTTTTTTTTTACATTCCCAGTTTAACGACTTAGAGGTCGACTGTTCCCAGTTTAATGACGTGGTGGTCGACTGTTTTCAGAGAAAGGCAGATGCCTGAGAGAATCGGTTTCACGAAGAACTTCGGTCTCCGTTTGTATGAAATTGGCGGTTGCAGCTTGACTGTTTGTTAACACGCCTTTGGACAGTTCTATCTCTCCTGCCTTGTATTGCTTTTCGACCCAATCTTTGAAGACGAAGCAGTCCTCAATGGCATGACCTATCACTCTGTGATAGGGGCAGTATTTGGGGTCGTCGGTCATATTCGCTTCCTGCGGTCTTTTTGACTCTGGCAGTTGTAGACCGTTCCTCAGAGCGTCTTTGAATATTTTACGGATTTTGTCCCTTCTGAAGGAATAGACCTTATCCAGCTTCTCTTTCAGCGGAGATTCTCCTCCTTGTCCGAACATTAGCTTCCGAGGCTGGTTGGCGCTAGGCCCGCTCATCCCTTGCTTATTTCGGTTAGCCGAAGTGTTGAAAGATTCAGAATCATCGGAGTTTCCGCCTTTGCGATTATCGTCCTTCCGGTTTCTCCAGGACCTATTGTTATTTTGAGAATCCAAGGAGGACTCCTGTTTTGAGCGCTCCAGCATCTGGACTTTCCTGGTCAGCTCTTGGAATGTTTTGAGACCCGCGGTGCATAAAAACGGGGCCATCCAATTGTTGAGATTTCCGACGAGGAGACTGACAGATTGGTCCTGCTCTATCGGCGGTTCGCATTTGACGGAGAGATTGCGCCATCGGGTTATAAAATCCGTGCTGCTTTCGTCGCTCTTGGGCTTGGTCCTTACGAGCTCGGCAATGGTAATCTTATCGCTGACGCTCATGAACCTCTGCCGAAACAGAGACTCCATTTGGACAAAAGTTGTGACGGAGCCATCCGGTATGCTCGCGTACCAGTCGAAAGCAACATCGGTCAAGCTATTAACGAACTGGCGAAGGAGAAGCGCATCATTGCCCCCAGTATTCCCACATGAGGCTTTGAAGTGGGCGATGTGCTGATTCGCATTTCCTGTCCCATCAAATCTTCCGAATTTAGGGATGACATAGCCGCTAGGAAATTCTACCAGATCATATTGAGCAGGATATGGTCTCCCGCTACTGTTAACATCTTTTTGCGCTTCAGCTTCGGCTACCAGTGTTTTGACTTTGCTGGCAACCAAATCCATAATTTGAGCTTGAGTTAGCGGGCTACTGTCATCGGTAGCCAAGACATTTCCCGAGATAGGATGCGACTGATTTTCATGTAGTTCGCCCACTTTTAGATCTGAGGGAATAGGCGTCGGCTGCTTTGGCACACCACTTCCCGGTTCACGAGTAGAGCCCTCCGCTTGATTGGGCGGCTGAGAGGCAAGTCGGGCCGTGAGCTGCATCACGACATTCGTCAAGTCATCGATTTTGGAGTAGAGTTTGGCCATCTCCTTGTCTTTGTTTCTGAGCTGCTTTCGGAGCTCTTGAAGAAGTTGTTGCTCTGCGGTCTTAGGACGGAAAGTCGGCTCTTCTTCGCTTTCCGAGCCCGACTCCTCATGGACTGAGGGCTCTCTTTGCCTATCAGCCTCATCGAGAGGGTTTTCATCACCCAGCAGAGGCGGCTGTTCTTGGGAAGCGGCCACCACATTCAAGCCAGATTGGGTTTGAGATGTGGTAGCCCCGTCCTTGCTCTTGCTGCGCGTGCCCACCGTGTAGACAGTGTGGATCACATACTCAGCCATTTCCTCATCTTCGGCGGGGTAACCCTGTTCTTCGAATCTCATGAGGTTCAGCCTGGCAGGAGCCCTATCCCTTTTGTTGGCTCTATATCTGAGCCTTTTCTCCCTCAGCTTCTCGATTTTGAAGGCTTGGCGGGCATCCGCTACCCGGGAAGCCATTTTGAGTTGATCAGCGGGGAGCTTAGAGAAGACACCCGATCGAGCATTTGTCAGGGGCGCCGCTGGAGCTTGCTCGGGACGCGTTGTAGCTTTGTTGGTGTTGGTGGCCTTGCCCCCAGCTGGGGCCATGGAGAGTCGTTCGGAAACGGACTTGCGCTTGGGCTGAGGTGCCCTCGCGACCACCACATTTGGTCTCCTGCCTTTCGAGACCGGTTTGTCTGCCACCGGGGCTTGAGGAGCTAGGATGGTGCCAATTGGTATGAACATAATAGAGCCGAATGGTAGCAGCGGCTCCTCCCATTGTCGCCCGAGACTGGCCGGAAGGACCGTCCTGGAGTCTATCTTCATCGTGTAGGAGACAGGAGCTGAGTTCATCATCGAAGACATCGTCGGAAGGTGATTGCTTGAAAATCTGCATGAAAAAGCATTATTTTAGTATAAATATAGACATGTAAATTGATTGAGTTCGCATGAACGTTTAACCCGAAATATGGGAGGAGAGATTGGTCCCACCGGGCGTGCCAGAATCTGTAGGGTGTTTTTCGTCACCCCAGTGAGATGGGAATACGCGCGCGCTTGTCAGGCGTACTACAGATTCCCCCGGCCTAGGGTAGGCCGGGGTTTAATGATTGTGGGGATCCGAATCTCCGGCAGCCGCGGACTAAGCTGCCGTTAATTACCCATCGCCTTTGGGGCGAGGGAACCTACGATTAACGGGTTAAACTGGTCATGCGAACTCAATGTGCAGTATACGTGTGTTTTGAAAGGGGGTTTTGGATATATCGGGAGCCACGCAGAGTTTTTACGGGGGTCCCGCTACCCGGATAGCGGGCTGGGGGTCAAGGGGGCTAGCAGCCCCCTTGCGGGGTGCGGGGCAGCGCCCCGTTAGAAATTTTTTTCTAACAGGGACAGTGTCGTGGAGTACGTGTATGTATAAATTTGTATGCATATGTATATATGTATATATGTACACAAAAAGAGGGGGAAAAGACATCCAAGGGATGCGCAGGTGCGCAAGCGCGCGCGCCACGTGTCGGCACGCGGGCGACTTGCGCACTTGCGCAGTTGCGCAAGCGCGCGCGCCACGTGTCGGCACGCGGGCGACTTGCGCACTTGCGCAGTTGCGCTAGCGCGCGCGCCACGTGTCGGCACGCGGGCGACTTGCGCACTTGCGCAGTTGCACAAGCGCGCGCCACGTGTCGGCACGCGGGCGACTTGCGCACTTGCGCAGTTGCGCAAGCGCGCGCGCCACGTGTCGGCACGCGGGCGACTTGCGCACTTGCGCAAGCGCGCAGGTGAGGCACAACAGGCTTTTAGCCTAAAAAAATTTCTCAGAAGAGAAATCAGAGAGGAGTTGGACTCCTGAATGTGTTTTTCTTCTTTTTTTTTTTTGGGTTTAGTGAAAGATGTTCTTCTTCTTCCTCCTCTGTTAGCTGGATCTTGAAGATCAAGAGATGTGGGATTTCAAAATCTTTTCTTTTTGAGATCTGATGGAAGATCTGAGTTCCCCTTGATGGGTTTTGTGGTGAAAAACTAATTTGTTTTGAAAAAGGAAGAGTAAAACTCTTGATTTAATTCAAAAGAAAGAAGAAGGTTTTGGAACCTTGGAGAAGGAAGAAAGAGCTCAGCTCTAAAACTTTTTTGGAGAGAGAAAAAGTTTATATTTTTTTATCCATCATCTTGCCTTTTATAGGCTTACATATTTGCATATGGCCCCTTGGGCTTCACAAAAATGGCATTTTAGCCATCCCATTGCTCATGTGCCACTTCATTTTTGCACATAAGCCATGGGCTTACAAAATATTGGCTTTATGCCCATTTTGCATACATTTATGTATAAAAAATTACATAAAAATTATTTATTACATGATCTATATTTTAGCATGGAGGAGGCTGGCCGCGGGCTCGACTTGGGCATGGGCCCGCTTGACCTGGGCTTGGGCCCACCTGGCTTGGGGTTGACCTTGACTTTGACTCGGTCAACGGGGGTGTAAATTTTTACCCCAACAGCTTCGAGAAAAGAAGAAGAACCGAAGGTTTGCGAAAATATCGAGCTACGTAACCGCACGCTGCCCGAAAAGAACCTCGGACCATCGAACAAAAAAGATAAAGGGAAAGAAAATGCCTCTGAAGATATCGTCTTAGATGACCAAGTGGTGGAAGAGCTAGCTGCGAAAGACCCGCCAAAAAAGAATAAGGTGGATTACAACGTCTTAGCACATCTGAGGAAGCTGCCCTCACAGCTCGGCATTCTTGACGCTCTTCTGCTATCAAAGGAGGCGAGAGATTCGTTGATTAAGGCACTCCAAGATCCGGAACAATTCCAAGCATGTATGGCCGAGGAAAAGATGAAGGATGAATTGGAGGAAGTGCACACGGCCGATGTCACTTTTGGCGACGAGAACCTTCTCTTTGGGACGTGCGAACACAATCGCCCCCTTTATGTCTCAGGATACTGCCATGATATAAAGATAGGCAAAATCCTGATCGACAATGGATCCTCCGTTAATCTCCTCAATGTACGGGTCTTAAAAGAAATCTGCATGAGCGTCCAGCACCTTGCTCGTGACAAGATCACCATCTCCGGGTTTGACTCGCAGTCATCAAGAACTCTTGGGTCTGTGATACTGACGTTACGCTTCGGGCTACTCGTCACGGACGTTAAGTTCCACGTCATAGACGCCAAGACCTGCTACAACGCTTTGCTTGGCCGACCATGGTTACATGAGTACAACATCATCCCTTCTACACAACATCAGTGTATGAAGTATTTTAAGGATGGTTTCGAGTATACCGTGACGGGAGAACTGAACCTGTTCTCTATGAACGAAGTCCGCAAATACGAAGATGCCAAATACTTCTTGCCGGATTTTGAAGACACGAAGAAGTGTCACAAGCCGGAGAATAAAAATAATGCCACCATCCCTGTCTTCCGCAGTGATACCGAGGAAGAAGAGGAGATAGTGTATTCAGGTCCGCCCCAACATAACAAGCCAGGACCGTCCACTCCTACGTTGGTCTTTGGTAGTGATTCGGAGGATGAGGTCCATGTCGTATTCTCTGCTCGACCTTCAATACAAGCTTCCGCTGACGAAGAGCAAAGTCTGCAAGTCGCCATGGTGCCGCCTGAACTTCATAAAGAACTGGATGCACTTAATATCTACAGTGTAGAAGAGCTGCGGACATTCTATATCCCTCCCAGGCGAGAAAACGAGAAAGCAATTCTGTTTTACCACTCTGAAGAAACCAAGGTGGGAAAAGAAATCTGGCAGGGCGCGGATCCTACACTCGACAGGCTTCAGCCTATCCGTCTTTCCAGATATTATACAGAGGGTTTGAAAAAGCTGTTGAAACGCCAGGGGATATCCTTCAAACAAACCGTTAGAAAGGCCAAATTCTATGACAGGGTCTGGAACGTTCCCGGGACTCAACGCAAACTGCCTAACGGGAGAATAGAAACAAAAGGGCTTGGGTACATCCGGTCAAAGAAAAGAGAGCTACTAAACAGCTGTTATGTCGTGTATGACTTCGATGAAGAAGCGGATGCTCAATGGGAGGACGCTAATCCTGAGACAGTGAAAATTCCAGATGCAAAAGTGCCCAGTCCGTCATTCGAAGAACGAATGGACAAATTTATAAGGGAAGCTGGTCAAAAAGTCCGAGACGACCATAACCGCGAAATGACAATCTACGAGAAAGCCAAAACGCAACGCCTCCTTCAACAGGCCGTGAAAGACGAAAATGCCACCCCCTGTCAACCTGTTATAAAAAAGGCTCGACGTAGAGGCAGAAACGAGTCGAAAGGCCAAAAGGGCGCTCAACAGCAACAAAGCGGGGCTAAGACGCCACGCAAACGAGAGTCGAGCGTTATTGATCTATCCCTCATGAAGAAAATGGGTCGAGTGTACTCATTTCCTCGGGATAAGACGAAGAAGATACTTGACCTTGCTCTAAAACATCAAATGCTTACATTGCCGGAGTCTAAACATCCCGGACGAGCGGGAGAAGTCTCACACTCGGACTATTGCTCTTACCATCGGGTAATAGGGCACCCTCCCGAAGACTGCTTCACCTTCAAGAATTGGGTCGAAGATCAGTATCAGCTTGGCAAGTTCGCTCTGTCCGACAACTGGAAGGTAGCACCACCACAAAAGCACGAGCCCAAGGCCACGAAAGAAGAACCAGTTCCGCATTGGGATTGGAAGCGAATCCGTACTTGTCACGTGATAACGATGTCAAAAGAAGAGCCCGAAAACATGGATGACCTCCCCTGGTGCTTCGAAAACAGCAGCGACGAGATAATCTCAGAATTCCCACCAGCGCCAAAAGAGCTGGAAGATGGAATCCATACCACTGCAGATAACCTCAAGAAAATTGAGTTGGGGACGGAAAACGATCCACGACCGACATTCATAAGCGAGTTACTATCTGAAGAAAGGGTAGCTGCGTTAAAGGACGTGCTTCTGCAGCATAGAGATTGCTTCGAAATGCCGGGACTAGATCCACAAATTGCTGTACACAGATTGGCGATATCCCCGGACATCAAGCCAGTCAAACAGGCACCAAGAAGAATGCGGCTCGAGCTTGAGATGAATATCAATGCCGAGGTCAAGAAGCTGATCGACTCTGGGTTTATCCAGGAGGTTCAATATCCTGAGTGGATCGCTAACATCGTCCCAGTGATGAAGAAAAATGGGACGGTGCGCATATGCGTGGATTTTCGGGATCTCAATAAAGCTTGCCCGAAGGATGATTTCCCAGTGCCAGTCACCGAACTGATGATAGACAACACGTCTACTCATGAGGTTTTCTCCTTCATGGATGGCTCATCAGGGTATAATCAAATAAAGATGCATCCCGAAGACCAGAAGCACACAGCCTTCGGGACTCTTCTGGGTATATTCTGCTACCAGGTGATGCCCTTCGGTTTAAAGAATGCCGGTGCCACTTATCAAAGGGCCATGACGAAGATCTTCGATGACCTTATACACGAAATCGTCGAATGCTATATCGACGACCTCGTTGTTAAAAGCAAATCATATGAGGAACATCTCGAGCATTTGAAGACCGTATTTCAACGCCTTCGGCAATACAACTTGAAGATGAACCCGCTCAAGTGTGCATTTGGAGTTTCCTCAGGCAAATTCCTAGGATTCATTGTTCGACAACGAGGAATTGAAATAGATCCGTCAAAGATCAAAGAGATCATGGAAATGCCTCCGCCGAGGACTCTCAAACAGCTGCGGTCTCTCCAGGGGAAGCTCGCGTATATACGGCGATTTATAGCCAACCTTTCAGGCAAGTGCCGTCCCTACAGCCACCTGATGAAGAAGGGAACCCCATTTGTCTGGGATCACAAATGCCAAGGTGCACTGGACGAGATCAAGCAGTACCTGCAGAACCCTCCAGTATTGGCTGCTCCAGTTAAGGGAAAGCCTCTCATTCTTTACACGACCGCCCTCGAAGGTTCCTTAGGCGCATTATGGGCACAAAAGAACGATCAAGGGAAGGAAAGAGCACTCTACTACCTAAGTCGAGTTCTGCTGGGGGCAGAAAGCAATTACTCTCCCATTGAGAAGCACTGCCTGGCATTAATCTTTGCGATAACAAAGCTCAGACATTACGCATTAGCACATGAAGTCCGTCTCATTTCGAAGGTGGACCCTCTCAAATATCTAATGTCAAAGGCCATATTGACAGGTCGACTCGCTAAATGGGCTCTGCTCTTGATGGAGTTCTCGATAACATATCAACCTCTCAAGGCAGTGAAAGGCCAGGCTATCGCCGATTTCCTCGCTGAGCATCCGATACCGGCTGATTCTCCTCTGAATTATGATTTGCCAGACGAACATGCGTTTGATGCGATCGACGGTGGTGATACCCGATGGGAACTTTATTTCGATAGAGCATCTTCCATGAAAAAGCGCAAACAAAGTACCCCTATAATCAAATCGGGGGTAGGCCTCATCTTCGTGACTCCACAAGGAGGGATAATGCACTTCGCTTTCTCCTTAACAGAGACGAGGACAAACAATGAAGCCGAATACGAAGCTCTGATAGCAGGCCTCGAGATCGCCATCGACATGGGAATTGAAAATCTCCTCATATACGGGGATTCTCAACTGGTCGTTAGTCAAGTAAACGGCGACTACCAAACATGCAAACCGGAATTGGTAAAATACGGTGAAAAGGTGCAACAGCTGTTGACCCAAATTCCCTCCTATACTTTGGAGAACATACCGCGTGCGGAAAATAGCAAAGCAGACGCGTTGGCCAAGCTTGCTAAAGAACTGGCTAACGAGAACCTCGATGACGTTAGAATCGTGGTACAAAGCCGTCGAGTGCTTTTCCCAGCAGAAATATCTCCGGAATTATCCGAAGAAAAGGGAGTGAACAATCAGACAACCCTGCAAGTAAAAGATTGGGAAAATACCGAGGATTGGAGGGAAGTCTTCATAGATTACTTTAAATCCCACCGAATACCCGAAGAAGCGTCCGCAAGACATCAGCTCATGAAATGAGCTCTGTCTTTCGCCTTCGTCAACGATACTCTGTACAAGAGATCATTTGATTCTCTGTGGCTGAGATGTTTAGGACCTGACGAAGCGAAAAGGGTCGTCCAGGAAGTTCACGACGGACTCTGCGGTTCTCACCAAGCAGGCCCGAAGATGAAGTTGAAGATAAAACGGATGGGCTACTACTGGCCCATGATGATTCAAGATTGCCTCGAATATGCGAAGCAATGCCACTCATGCCAAATTCATGGGGATTTCATCCATCAGCATCCAAATCCATTACATCCAACGGTGGCTAGCTGGCCGTTCGAAATGTGGGGGACTGACATAGTCGGCCCCATTGAACCAGCATCGTCTAGGGGACATCGTTTCATCCTGGCAATGACTGACTACTTCACCAAATGGGCAGAGGCAGTACCGCTGAGGGAAGTAAAGACGGAAAATATCCTCCACTTCTTCAAGACGCACGTCATATATCGATTTGGAACGCCGCGACGGATCATCTCCGATAACGGGCCAGCTTACAGAAGCCACAAGATCAGTCGCTTTGCACAACAGCACAATATAGACTGGAGATATTCCTCGGTTTATAATCCGCGAGCTAACGGTCTAGCCGAGACCTTCAACAAGACCTTGACGAAAATCATGAAAAAGACGGTGTCTCGAAATAAGAAAGACTGGCATGAGAGACTGCAAGAGGCCCTTTGGGCGTATCGAACTACATTTAAAACGGCCACAAACACGACGCCGTACGCGTTGGTATTTGGGACGGAAGCAGTACTCCCCTTCGAGATAGAGTTACCCTCTCTACGAGTGGCGGTCCACTACGAGCTGACGGACGAAGAAAATGCTCACCTTCGGCTTGAGGAGCTTGATGCCCTTGAAGAAACACGGCTCATAGCGCAACAAAATCTGGAAGCTTATAAAGCAAAGATGACGCGCTCATATGAGAGATTGACCCAACCGAGGATATTCCGCCAAGGCGAACTTGTGCTAGTGGTCAAAAGGCCTATGATTCCCAATCGCGCCAAGCGAGGAAAATTCGAGCCGAAATATGAAGGCCCATACATCATAGATAAGGTCTACCAGGGTAGGGACTATCTACTCATGGACATGCACGGTGAAAGACCTTTCAGGCCAATAAACGGTCGCTTCCTAAAGAAATACTATGCTTAATGAGCCACAGCCTAGGTCAATAGTAGATGACGACGACTATGTCCGCTCACTATCTTCCTAAGCTCAAACTCTATCAGCAGTAGCCAGTCTTCTCAAAGTCGGACCGAAATGTCCTTAAACTAATAGCAGACCGAAACGTCTATAAACTAATACCGCGGTATCCTTAGGCTGACAAAAAAAATAATAAAAAATATATATATAATAAATAAAAACGGTATGTCCATAAGCAAAATGGGCACGGATGAAAACCCGAAAGGGTTCCGTGAGTAAAAACAGCAGGGCTACCGGCGAGTGTTCGTGAAAACCCGAAAGGGCGCGACCTCGTAAAAAAAAGATTAAAAAAAAAAGATAAAAAAAACGGTATGTCCATAAGCAAAATGGGCACGGATGAAAACCCGAAAGGGCTCCGTGAGTAAAAACAACAGGGCTACCAGCGAGTGTTCGTGAAAACCCGAAAGGGCGCAACCTCGTAAAAAAAAAGAGAGAATAAAAAGAATAAAAAAACGGTATGTCCATAAGCAAAATGGGCACGGATGAAAACCTGAAAGGGCTCCGTGAGTAAAAACAGCAGGACTACCGGCGAGTGTTTGTGAAAACCTGAAAGGGCGCAACCTCATTAAAGGACACTTACAGGGTCCTCTCGACCTTGTAAGGAGAAACCACCCGCGTGAGATCCTTACGACTCACAAAGGAGCAACACACTTAGGGATCCCCACGATTCCTAAGGAGAAAATACACTTGCGAGATCCTCACGACTTGTAAGGAGAACTCTCTTATGGGACCCTCACGGCTCATAGGATTTGAAAGTCTTAAGTTACAGAGACCTCAACCTGTACTTAAGCAATCCCCACAATTTCCGATATTTCCCTACAAGTGGTTCAATACTGACCCTTGTACACAATCCACGGGCACGAATAAACATTTCCCCAACCAAGATCCATCCGTGACGGGGGATATGTTTGCACGACCCTTGTAAGTCCTCTCGACTTACAAGAAGAAAACCCTACTGTAAGATCCTTACGACTTACAAAGAAACATACACTTAGGAATCCTCACGACTCCTAAGGAGAAAATACACCTACGAGATCCTCACCACTTGTAGGGAGAAATAACTTTGTGAGACCCTTACGGCTCATGAAGTCAAAGCCTTAGTCGACAGGACCCTAACCCTGTTCGCTAAGCCACCTTTGTTCGACATCGACGGAAGCAGATGATGATTCTCTCCTGGTAATATCCCAGTTGTGGCGGTGCTGATGCCGAAATCGGCTTACGGCGAAAAGCCAGTAGGCCGCACATGCATACAAAATAGCCGAAATGATGGGGCAGCTTGCAATAAAAAGCAGCAAGTAAAAATGTATGCATGCAAAATAGCCGAAATGATTGGGCAACTCGCAATAAAAAGAAGCGAGTAAAAATAAAAAAAATAGCCGAAATGATTGGGCGCCGCGAAAAATATCCGAAATGATTGGGCAATCGCGACCTTCGCGGTATAAAAGCTGAAATGATAGAGCATCGCGGAGATAAAACAAAAAAATGATGATAAAACTTTGGCCCTACAGTTAAGATCACATCGATCCCTGTATACAATCCAAGGGCATAAACAAAGAGGGAACCATACTTTCCCAACAGGCTCCGCCAGAAGACGAAGCCAAATCTCGACGGTCCCGTTCAACTCTGAAGAAACCAGTATCTTCAGCAAACTCCTCGACTCATGGATACAAACACTCCTTGACGAGAGCCTCCTGATCCGCGTCGACTCGCAGAGCCACCAGTGCCTCCCTGGGAAATTCTCGACTCATTTCAAACCCCAAGGAAACAAATAATCCTTGGCGCTTGGGAAACAAATAATCCCTAGCAAATTCCTCGACTCACGGATACAAACACTCCTTGACGAGAGCCTCCTGATCCGCGTCGACTCGCAGAGCTACCAGTGCCTCCGTGGGAAATTCTCGACTCGTTTCAAACCCCATGGAAACAAATAATCCTTGGCGCTTGGGAAACAAATAATCCCTAGCAAACTCCTCGACTCACGGATACAAACACTCCTTGACGAGAGCCTCCTGATCCGCGTCGACTTGCAGAGCCACCAGTGCCTCCGTGGGAAATTCTCGACTCGTTTCAAACCCCAAGGAAACAAATAATCCTTGGCGCTTGGGAAACAAATAATCCCTAGAAAATTCCTCAACTCACGGATACAAACACTCCTTGACGAGAGCCTCCTGATCCGGGTCGACTCGCAGAGCCACCAGTGCCTCCGTGGGAAATCCTCGACTCGTTTCAAACCCCAAGGAAACAAATAATCCTTGGCGCTTGGGAAACAAATAATCCCTAGCAAATTCCTCGACTCACGGATACAAACACTCCTTGACGAGAGCCTCCTGATCCGCGTCGACTCGCAGAGCCACCAGTGCCTCCGTGGGAAATCCTCGACTCGTTTCAAACCCCAAGGAAACAAATAATCCTTGGCGCTCGGGAAACAAATAATCCCTAGCAAATTCCTCGACTCACGGATACAAACACTCCTTGACGAGAGCCTCCTGATCCGCGTCGACTCGCAGAGCCACCAGTGCCTCCGTGGGAAATCCTCGACTCGTTTCAAACCCCAAGGAAACAAATAATCCTTGGCGCTTGGGAAACAAATAATCCCTAGCAAATTCCTCGACTCACGGATACAAACACTCCTTGACGAGAGCCTCCTGATCCGCGTCGACTCGCAGAGCCACCAGTGCCTCCGTGGGAAATTCTCGACTCGTTTCAAACCCCAAGGAAACAAATAATCCTTGGCACTTGGGAAACAAATAATCCCTAGCAAACTCCTCGACTCACGGATACAAACACTCCTTGACGAGAGCCTCCTGATCCGCGTTGACTCGCAGAGCCACCAGTGCCTCCGTGGGAAATTCTCGGCTCGTTTCAAACCCCAAGGAAACAAATAATCCTTGGCGCTTGGGAAACAAATAATCCCTAGCAAATTCCTCGACTCACGGATACAAACACTCCTTGACGAGAGCCTCCTGATCCGCGTCGACTCGCAGAGCCACCAGTGCCTCCGTGGGAAATCCTCGACTCGTTTCAAACCCCAAGGAAACAAATAATCCTTGGCGCTTGGGAAACAAATAATCCCTAGCAAACTCCTCGACTCACGGATACAAACACTCCTTGACGAGAGCCTCCTGATTCGCGTTGGCTCGGATAGAGACCAGCGTCTCCGCGAGAAAATTCCCGATTCATCTCAACTTGCAAGATGAAGCCTCAGGCAGCAGGGACTGAAAAAAAAACTTGCTTCCTGAACAATGGGACCCTGCAAGTCAATCCAAAACTGTCTCTTGCATACTATTCACGGGTCTCACTCTCCAAAGTCGAGTTTCGACAAGGAGGGAAACAACCGCTTACGGGTCCTCTCGACTCATAAGAAGGAAAAAATCTCTTATAGGATCCTTACGACTTATAAGAGAAAACCACACTTAGGAATCCTCACGATTCCTAAGGAGAAAAAACCACCTACGAGATCCTCTCGATCCGTAGGGAGAAAAGTCTCAATGAGACCCTCACGGCTCATGGAGTTGAAAAGTCTTAGGCAGCAGATCTGAACCTGTGGCCTAAGCCATCGCTGATTCTTAAGAAAGTCAAGATGCGTGCTCTATTATCCGTCAACCATGATTATTAAAACAGCCTGCTAACAATAAAAGAAAGAGGAAAATGACAGAAAGAGCATCCGATTTACGTTTGATCAAGCGTTTGAGACGCACTCATTTATGCATGGGCAGAAGATTCTGGACGAGAAATAAGACAAGATAAAATAAAAACAAGGGGTTTCCATTCATATTGCTAAAAATTCTTACAATCATAAGTGCAATGAATAAGAGACATTATTCAAATTATTACAACGGTATAACCTCAGATCCGGAGCACGGATTGAGGAATTCAAAAGTAAGGCCATCCAGAGTTCTTCTGGCCTTTCTAATTATTCTTATGCGCAGCCTCTCGCGCTCCTCTGTGTCGAGATCCTCGGCAAGCCCTTCCGGCCTTCGATAAGCAGCAATTATCGTCATCTGCTGGAAGATTTGATGTAGGATGTCAATGAGGCTGTCCCGCCGTTTCTTCGAGATCAGCCCCGTCAGGTACACTGAATGCACCTTGTCTTCGGCATCATACAGCGCATTGAGCGGTAGGGCCTCATGATGACCCGGAAGTGCTCTCCATATTGCTCCCAGTACGACTTTCAAAAGATCCGAACGACGAGGTAGCAGCCAACCACCGCTTGCGTTCAAACGACCCATGACCTCTGCACATTGGAGTCTGTAAACTCTTGGTTTTGTTGACGGCCCTGTGCACGAATATCCTCGTTGGTAATGAACTCGTGCAGACTGTATAGATGCACCACCATAATGCCTGAAGGAAGCAACATTGGAAGATTAGCAATGAGGAAAAGGTATAGGGAGTTAAAACTCCTCGAGAGCAATGCTCTATAGACAGGAGTGACACCTGTCAAAAAACCAGTTATGAGGAGAATTTAAGGAAAATTCCCTAAGAATATTGAGAGCTTTCCTCTGAGAAAAAATGATATAATAATAATAATAGTATCAAATGCCATGAAGAACTCTTAAGAGTTCTTCTATATGATTTGGAAGGAGAAAAGCTCCATTAATTAAGAAAATCCAAGGGGAACCTTTTGAAGAGCAGAGCTCTATTAATGGAACCCTAATAGGGTTCTCTTTAGTTCTCTTTAGACCCCTTTAGAGCAAAGCTCTGCTAAGTGAAACCCTAAATGGGTCTTCTTTAGATCAGGGATCTATTGAGAGCAAGGCTCTTAAAGTTGATTTAATTTAATCAAAATTAATATTTTTACCTAAAATTCTCTAAAAAGTTTGAACTTTTAAAAGTGTTTAAATAAGAGAGCAAGACTCTGAGTTCTGAAAGTAAAAATCTGAAAGATGATAAGCATCTGTGGGGGACCAAAGGTCCTATTTATAGGCATCTAGTGCCTCTTTAACTTCCAAAAGCTGCCGCGACGGTTGGGATTCTGCCACCGTTGTGCTCACGTTTGGGGCCACGTAAGAGCAACGGTGGGGGGGCATTTGTTTACCCCAATCATAGCAAAGCTCTGTTCAAATTCCGAGGCGGGAGATGAAGCAACGCTTCATCTTCCCCCAATCAGAAACAAAGCTTTGCTTTGAAAATTTAAACTTTAATAAATGAAACAACGCTTCGGATCCTTTACACTGCGTGCGACGCGCCACGTGTCTGGCGCAGATGCATTAGCGCAGCGTCCAAGAAGGCGCGCCCAATTAGAGCAAAGTTCTGTTAAAGGAAGCGCCGCGCTGCGCTCTGCGCTGTGCGACGCGTGTCAGCACAGATGCGCTAGCGCAGTTGCGCTAGCGCAGTTGCGCTAGCACAGTTGCGCTGCGCGACGCGTGTCAACGCAGATGCACTAGCGCAGGTGCGCCGTTTCATAAAAAAAGGGGGCTAAGTGCCAAAGGCAATTTATCTTTGCAAAATTACATGCACTTAATAATAACAAATTAAAATCATACGATGCACAAGCACAACAGAGAACTAAAATAAAAGAACCCTTAACAGACAATGAAGTACTTGATTAAAAAGAAAAATACTTATTCATTATTATTGTTATTACATTTAAAAAAGATCACCGAATACGGGATCAGAGAGACAAGGGTTCACAAAAAGAAAAAGAAGATTATTCAGCTCCCTCTCCGTCTTCTCCATCACGTCGAAGCGGCGATCCTCCCGAGGGGTAGCCATCCAACGGTCGACGCCGCACTCCTGGGAAAAAGTGGCGATGACAACCCGACGAGCCCGTATCTGGCTCAGCAAGTGGAAGGAGAAGTCCCTCAGGGTTTTGGTGATCAAGTGCGCTTCGAGAAAGCACTCAATCTTATCCTCGGCAGCATCCAGCATCGCCGAGGACATCTCTGCTGGAGGAGGGGGAATGTTGGCGAGCACCGAGGCAAGGATCATCCGAAGCCAAATGGAATTCGGAGGGAGAAGAGACCCCACACGATTCAAAAGCTCGTGCATTACGGCATCGCATTGCTCGTCCGAGAGAGAAGGGTCCACCAGGCGCGCAGCAAAACGGGGAACGATGTCCCGAATAGGTACCTCCCATGGTTGTCGGCGGGCATGAGGGCGGTTGCAAGCCATGATCGAAGAAGTTCTCTGAAAATGAGAGAAGAAAAGGCTCAGCCTCGAGTTATATATACCCAAGCACAGAAGATTCTGTGCACAATGAAATCATTTCCAAGGCCCGGGAAATCAGAATTTTGGAAATACAAGTTTGACTTGAAAAAAGGAGATGAAAAGATATCTCAGGTGAAGCGACGCTTCCGATTTGCCCAAAATCTAAGTTTTAATAAATGAAGCAACGGTTCAGATCCTCTGCGCTGAGCACAGGGCGCCACGTGTCTGGCGCAGACGCATCAGCGCAGCGCCCAAGACAGTGCGCCCAATCAGAGCAAAGCTCTATTTCAAGTAAAATTAAAGGAAGCAACGCTTCAGTTGCGCAAGCACTGCGCTACGTGACACGTGTCAGCGCGGATGCGCTAGCGCAGTTGCGCTGCGCTGTGCGCTGCGCGACACGTGTCAGCGCGGATGCGCTAGAGCAGTTGCGCTGCGCTGTGCGCTGCGCGACACGTGTCAGCGCAGATGCGCTTGCGCAGTTGCGCTGCGCTGTGCGCTGCATGACACGTGTCACGCGCTGGGGCATCTGCGCCAAACAGAATTAAAATTCTAAAGAAATCTTTTCTGTTCTTATTAAAACAAGAAGATTTTCTTCTGTAAAACAGAGGCCCTGGGATCAAAGATCCAACGGTGGGGAAAATTCCCCAAATCACTCAGAGAAAGATCTCTTTAACAAATTTAACTAATTTATGGGCACTATAAAAAGGACCCCAAGCCTCAATTCAAAGAGAATGAACATTTTGGTGAGAAATCAAGAACTTCAAACAGAGAGAACTCTGAAGAAATTTCAAAAGAAGAAAAGATAAAAACCTTTCAGATAGAAGAATTTCTTCTAATAAAACTAGATCAATGATCTCCAATAAAAAAAAACAAATAATAATAGTGCTTTGCACTTGTGAACCATTGGTTCTCTGAGATCAAGAAAAAAACAAGAAATATTTATTTTCTTTGATTCTAATTAGATCAGAGAAAACAAATAGTGCTTTGCACTTGCTTATGAACCATTGGTTCCTTGAAAACAAGAAAAACTTGTTTTCTTTGATTTAAAATCGATCAAAAGATAAAACAGTGCCCTACACTTACTGCGCTGTTGCGCTCCTGCGCTGGCGCAAGCCCCCAGGGAGTGCCACGTGTCGGTAGCGCAGCAGCGCAGCGCACTGACACAGCGCACTGCGCTGTTGCGCTTGCGCTCACCATAGCGTGACACGTGTCACCACCACATGCATTTGCGCTCATTAATTGGCGCAAAGCGCCTGACAAGCCACGTGAGGCACTGTCAGTGTATTTGATGCTCTGCATTATTAAAGAAAAAGGGACAGAGCCCAATTAAAAGGCCTAACAGGCCTAATCAAAGATGCTATGCATTTTTAAAAAAAGGGGGGCAGAGCCCAAACAAAATAGATGCTCTGCATCATTTAAAAAAGAGCAGAGCCCAACCAAAACAGGAATAATGCAGTGCATTACTAAAAAGGGGGCAAAGCCCTAGCACAGGCCAAAGGGAAAAGATGTTGAAACTGGACTTAGCCCAGTCATGGCCGTAAGTCCTCAAACTAAATTGACTGAGCACAGCTGCTCTCCTAAATCAATTTACATCCGGTTCGAGGGTACATCTCCGAATTCCTTTGACACCTATCGTTGTAATTCCTCAACGACGTCAGAGAGATGACGGGTCCCAACAACCACACATGAATATGGACTGCGGGGTCCTTAAACTCGTGGACCGAAACGTCCTTAAACTAATATTGGACCGAGACGTCCTTAAACTAATATTGGACCGAAACGTCCTTAAACTAATATCGGACCACCACGTCTCTAAACTGGAATATGGACCATCACGTCCCTAAACTGAAATGCAGACCACCACGTCCCTAAACTGGAAAATGGACCACTACGTCCCTAAACTGGAACAATAGGGCCTCCAAACGCTCTTTTACCGGATCTAAACGGTCCCGTTTAAGTTGATCTTAGCCCCAAACACGGCTAACGTATCCTTAAACACTCAAATGGACTATAAAACTCCAAATCAACCTTGGTTCAAGGGTACATCTCTGAACTCCTCTGACATCTGCCGTTGTAATCCTTCAACGACGTTAGAGAGGTGACGAGTCCAGATAGCCAGATATTAAATGGATTATCACGTTAAGTTGATCTTAGTCCCAAACAGGACTAACGTATCCTTAACGAACGTTTAAGTTGATCTTAGCCGCAACACGACTAATGCATCCTTAAACTAAAAACACCAAACCCAAATCTAAGTAAATACGGATTTGGACTAATCCACGTCCTACGGGCGACGGCATTACTCAGTCTCCGTATACAATCCACGGGCAACCACAAACAAAACAAACACACACGACACGAAGTGAAATTCTGGAGAAGGAGAAAGTGGTTACCACGATACGGTAGCGTAATTAACTGCAAGGGCTTGCGCCTGCAGGGAAGAGCGTCCCCACAATCAAAACCCCCTTCAATCGAGGGGGAATCTGACGAAGTCTGCTACATCGGCCGCATCCGTCTAAACCTCGGATATACTGTGCCATAAATCAACCTGGCATCTTCGGAGAGGTGGACGGATAAAACCAAATAGCATCTGCCCCGAATCTCAGCGTCAGGACATCGCAGTCTTGTGCGCCGCCCTTCGGAGGGGAACAGGGGTGTGACACTTGGGTCCTAGGGGCAAAAACCACATCGGGAGTTTCAAATATACAGGAAACTTGCTAATGTTGCATACCTTCTGGAGTGTGGTGACTAGAGTGGCTTCCATCTAACTTATCACGCGATAATAGTTGGATCCCGATCCCATTGATGAGTAGGATTACTCTTGAGAGATTATTTCACTTAACAATCAATGCTATAAACCAAGTAGGTGTCTATAACGGTGTTAGTGGGGCTACGCCTCCAGAGAAAAGAGGTTACATAATTAAGGAACTTCGCGAAAGCGTTGAAAAATCTCTCTCAAAGTACCAAACTAGCCTGGCCGAAAGGTTAATCAAGTATTGTAACGTGCGATTAATCCTGACTAGTTCTCCTTTTAAGGTTTGATGGAGATTTCGAGGAAACGGTGGGAGCCATCCTGATTAGATAAATTAATAACAAATCTAATCTTGCAAGAGCGCACGCTAAGTGTTTCTTTCTCTCTCTCTCCAGGTAGCAACCATTTCACGCCCTAATCAAGATAATAAAATGTATCGCTTGACCGATCCGAATTCTTATTTGGGGCCGAGGAACGTCGGTTCGGCTCTAAACTATGATAGCTGCCATGAGTATGAGCAAGGGAAAGAGGATTGCATGAATTCCTTGATGACCCCAACAAAGAAGAAGCACACTATTGCGTCTTCTTCATGTATTCTTGTTATTGAGAACTATTTTTCGATCAGTCCTACCTCCTGGGTACTATATACCGGATCAGGATCTCATATCTGTAATTTATTGCAGGGACTGAGAAAAAGTAGGATAGTTGGACATGGTGATACGTCCCTCAGAGTAGGGAATGGAACACAAGTTGATGCTGCAGCCATCGGTGAATATCACCCAGTGTTGCCAAAAGGCAATACTATGATTTTGAACAATTGCTACTATGTACCTTCCATGGTTTGCAACATCATATCAGTTTCTTTACTTGATAAAGATGGATATAAGTTTGTTCTTGATAGAAATATCATGAACGTTTATCTTAATCAGGTATTGGTTGCAGAAGGTACACTGTGTAATAGTATCTATATTCTAAATCAAAACACAGTTTTCAATATACAAGACACACGCAAGTGGAAAAGTCCAGAAATGAATGAATCCTACTTGTGGCATTGTATACTTGGTCATATCGGAGAGAAAAAACTAAGTAAATTGCATAAAGATGGATATTTGAATACGTTCGAATTTTTATCTTATGAAACTTGCCAGTCCTGTCTCGAGGGAAAGTGACCAAATCTCCATTCATCGGACACGGAGAAAGAGAAGCAGAGCTCTTGGGACTTATACATAGTGATGTGTGTGATCCGATGTCTATACATGCAAGGGGTGGGTTCTCGTACTTTATCACATTCATTGACGATCTCTCTAGGTTCAGATATGTGTATCTTTTGAAACACAAATTTAAACCTTTTAAGAAATTCAAAGAATACAGAAACGAAGTAGAGAACCAGACTGGCATAAGTATCAAGATCCTCCGGTCTGATAGAGAAGGGGAGTACTTAAGCACTGAATTCCTAAATTATCTAAAAGAGAATGGAATTCTCTATCAGCTTACTCCTCCGTATACACCACAGAACAACGGTGTATCAGAGCGGAGGAATCGTACCCTATTGGATATGGTTCGCTCTATGATGAGTAGTGTTGAGTTGCTTCTTTCATTCTGGGGATATACGCTTCAAACATCGGCATATCTTTTGAATCAAGTTCCATCCAAATCCATGCCTAAAACTCTGTATGAAATATGGAGTGGTAAAAGTTTGTATCTTTAACGTGTTAAGATTTGGGGTTGCCCTGCTTATGTCAAAAAGCAGAACCCAGACAAACTCGAGGCACGGTCAGTTTTGTGTAAGTTTGTAGGATACCTAAAGGATTTTATGGGTATCTATTCTACCACGCAGAGGAACTAAGGATTATTGTTTCTAGGAACGCCACATTTTTAGAAAAAGAATTTCTTGCAAAAAATATTAGTGGCCGCGCGGTAGAACCGGATGAAGTTCCAGAAACACAAACTATAACTGAAGATTTGGTGGAACCTTTAGATTCAATAACCCAGGACGAGCCTCAGCCACTCCGCAGATCTAGTAGGATTTCTCATCCGCCCGAGAGATACTACGGTTTTCTCATAGACGGGGATTGAGAGGATTGCATCTTGGAAGAAAATGATCCTACTAGTTTCAAGCAGGATATTATTAGTAGGGACTCTAATAAGTGGCTGGATGCTATGCGATCCGAGATAGAGTCCATGTACACCAATAAAGTGTGGACCTTAGATATTGCTCCACCTGGGGTAAATCCCGTTGGATGCAAATGGATCTACAAAAGAAAGTTTGGTGTAGATGGGCAGGTGGAAACCTATAAGGCTAGACTCGTTGCAAAAGGTTTTTGTCAAAAACCAGGAGTGGGCTATGACGAAACCTTTTCTCCAGTGACTATGCTCAAATCCATTCGGATACTACTTGCCATTGCTGCCTTCCATGACTATGAACTCTGGCAGATGGACGTAAAACGGTTTTTCTAAACTGAAGTTTAGAAGAGTGCATTTATATGGATTAGCCAGAAGGTTTTGTAGACAGTGGGAGCAGCGGGAAGGTGTGCAAATTGCTAAAATCCATTTATGGATTAAAACAAGTATCGCGGAACTGGAACATCTGTTTTGATGAAACAGTCAAGGACTTTGACTTCATCAAGAACGAGAATGAGCCATGTATTTATAAGAAGATTGTAGGACGAACTGTCATATTCCTAGTCTTGTACGTGGACGACATTCTTTTGATAGGAAACGATATTTCTATGCTATAATCGGTCAAGCTGTTCTTGTCACAAAGGTTCTCCATGAAGGACCTGGGTGATTCCTCGTACATTCTGGGGATTAAGATCTACAGAGATAGATATAAGAAATTATTGAGACTTTCGCAGTCCAGGTACATAGAGACCGTACTAAAGAGATTTAGTATGGAAGATTCCAAGCACGGTAACATACCCGC
This sequence comes from Agapanthus africanus, assembly GCA_030015575.1. Classification (NCBI taxonomy): domain Eukaryota; kingdom Viridiplantae; phylum Streptophyta; class Magnoliopsida; order Asparagales; family Amaryllidaceae; genus Agapanthus; species Agapanthus africanus. The sequence goes on along the minus strand of JASDDO010000004.1, from coordinate 30,833,935 downwards.
ATTGCACGGAATCACCCTCTCCAAAGAGATGTCTCGCAAGACTGATGAGGAGAGGGTTCGCATGAGCATTATTCCTTACGCTTCGGCGGTAAGATCTATAATGTATCCAATGCTATGTATCAAACCAGATGTAGCATACGCGCTTAACATAGTGAGCCGGTATCAGTTAAACCCGGGTAAGAATTATTGGACGGCTGTGAAGAACATTCTCAAGTACCTGAGAAGGACTAAGGAGATGTTCTTAGTATACGGTAATGGAGACCTTAAGGTCGAGTCCTTTACCAATTCCAGCTTTCAGAGTGACAAGGATGACAGCAAGTCTGTCTCGGGTTTTGTATTTACCCTCAATGAAGGGATGGTGTGTTGGAGGAGCTCTAAATAGGACACCGTCACAGACTCAACGATGGAGGCTGAATACATTGCTGCGAATGATGCCGCAAAAGAAGCGGTCTGGATGAAGAAGTTCATTACTGAACTTCAAGTAGTTCCACCCATTATTGATTCGATACCTTTGTATTGCGATAACAATGGGGCTACAGCTTTAGCGAAGGAACTACGGTCCATCAGAAATCCAGACACATCTTAAGGCTGTATCACCTGATCAGAAAGATCATAGATCGCCAGGAGATCGAGGTACGGAGAGTCGATACAAAAGAAAACACGGCGGATCTATTTACAAAGGCTCTCCCTCAACGTGGTTTGAACGACTTTTTGAGATGTTGGATATGCGGTACGCCAACAGCTGGCCTTAGAGCAGATGTTGGGTATTCGGTACGCCAATTACTGACCTTTAGTGCAAGTGGGAGATTGTTGGATATGTATGCCCTAGAGGCCATTATTGTATATGTATACATATGGATGCTAGGGATATGTATGTACAGGACATTCTTGCTCAGTTATATAGTATATTATTTGAGTTATCTTTATTAGGATATGTGTATTTGTTTCTATTGATGTTTTATCCAGCTTGCACATATTGATAAAGACTTGATACAGTTTTATACTATTATGGTTTGACTTTATCTTAACATGTGCATATATTATACTCGTTATTACATATTGCGGTTACATTTTGATAAAGGATGTAGGATCTTGCTTGACTGCCAGTGTTATGATGGCGATCATACTTGTGGGAGCAGGGTAGTCCATAAGCACATCCTTAAATGGTTCCTAGCCACATGAGTATCGAGACTGAGCATTGATACTCCAGAGTAGACTAGTGTATACGTTTCTAGACCCCGATGAGAAGCGATGGTTGGTCCCACAGCTATTGGTCTGATGCACCTAAGATCGTATACATGTGCTCACTGAGTGTGAGTACACTTGACGGACTCGACGAGAACTTCCAGATGGTACTATACCTATCGTCAGATGGAGGTTTTCAGGTGACATGTATAACAACTCCAATTTCAATGTACAGAAATTTATTTAAAAATTAATGTACAATTGGAGTATTTGCAAATCCTGTGTATACTATAAGTATTTATTTTTACTTTAGAACAACAAGAAAGTACTTGTAGCACATTGGTAAAGCCTTGCACTGCAGTGACATAGCCCATATGATCGAATCCCCCGGGCCACATTATCTTTTATTTAATTTTTTTTTAATCTTTTAGAAGCCCAAGGGTCTACACGTGCACTACACGTAAAATAAAGAGTCACAGAATATTTAAACATGTGCACGATGGTATATGAGGTGACAGGGACACGTGGAAGAAAATCCAACACCCCCTACCGGTTTCCGACCGCCAAAACCGTCGGTATTGCCGGCACCGCCGGGCCCCCCGTGGGCAATACCCCCCATCTTTTCATCCAAGCACCTCTTTAGCTACCCCGCTTCTCTCACACTGTTTATTTTCTCTGCACATTTTCCAGAGAACAATAAATCACCTTTAATCAAATTTTTAATGCAATTTTTAATGCATTCTTTAACCCTCTAAACCCTAATCCTACCCTATAAATACCACACCATATTTCACTCATCCTCATTCAGAAATTCCCTGCCAAAACTCTCAAGAATTCTCAAGTCCTTTTAGCGTGCAAGTGGAGTTAGCGAAGGGTGATGTTCCGGCGACGTTCCAAGAAGATTTCGGCGACGAAACGACACCCCGAAACCTTCCTTGGTTTCCTATTTCCGTTCTCTTGTCCAAAAGCTAGTAAGTCCCCTCTCCCCTCTCATCTTCTATTCTAAAAACTTTCAATTCTAAGACCCGACGGAAACGGAGTTAATCCGACTTCCGATTCAGTTTTTCTTTAAAAAGGTTATTTTTCTTAAACAATCAATACCACACTCTCATATAATGTTTAACAAACATTAAAAAACACTTTAAAATAAGTTTCATCTCAAAATAATCTTTTATGCAGTATTTTTACAGTAAAATACCACATACTTTAGTTTCGACGTAAAACAACATAAAAATTGTATTACCTTTAAATAACTCATGAGGTAATGACCTACCTCATCACAACACACATATTTGATCTAGCACGATGAAGTTTTAGGAATATAATTATGGGATAATACGATATTACAAATAAATACCATTAACTTGCTAAACCATTTCTTTAAAAAGTGTATTAAACAATTTCTTGCAATTGCGCCTCTACAACCCACTTTTGGGGACCCCATTCGGGATGGTGCAGGTTATCACACATTCTCGGGCCTAGTAGAGCGAGATGCAGACCTCCGAAAGGAGCATTCGATCTCGATGAAATTTTAATGCATTTTTCTTTAGAAAATAAGATTTCTATCGGAAAATAAATAAAATTTATTTTCATAAAATATACATATATCTATTATCAAAATATCTATTTTAATTATATTATATAAATATTCAAGTTTTTTTTTAAATCAAAGGAATCACCATTACATGAAAATACCATCCAAATACAAAACAAATCCAATATATTAAGAAAATACCATATACTATGAAAATTAAGTTCTACTCAGTAGAAATTTCAATTTTATAAAATATACATCTATGAAAACCTTAAAGACGATAATTAAATACTTGAGGTGTATTTTGAAATTATACCAAAATTATTTTTACATAAAACCCCCTCAAGTTATACTAAATTACAATAAGGACCCTAGTAAACATAGGTTTAAGCGGGGCCAGTTCTCTTGAGCCTCAGAGAGCCGGAGAATATGGGTGCTTACCTATCTAAGATAGATAATCTAACAAATGGTGTTATCAACGCGGTAATTGTCTTGGAAAAAGACACAAATCATGTCGTTCGTGTGCAGCAGTTACCGATAATATCAAAACTAATTCAGTATTTCAAGTTCTTTTTAAAGTGTATAACTCAGATTGAGTCTCAATCTAATCAATCTGATTTGAATATGATTCAAGTATAAACTAAAATACAACATGAATCAATGAATCTGTCTATTCAATCTATATTGACTGAACCGAATCATGGATATACTCCGTTTACATGACTCTCCATTTATATCCATTCCATTTACTGATATCATGGTTTCGGAAAGTCATCCATCTATATAAAAAAAACAATACAATCAAAACAAAAGATATCGCGGGGTTTATAAGGGGTAGATTGGTACGGAAGGTGTTAGAAGTGGCACAAGACTGTAACCATAATACACCTAACCTGAATATCCATTGCCGTTGTACCGTGGCTGAACGGTTCCTTGTGCTCCGTATATCTTAGTCTCCGGAATAGTGGGACTCCTCTCGTATACACTGGCATTTTCTGTACCAAGCTACAAACAACAACGTTAACAATATAATTAAACATTATAAGTTTCATTCTCTTTCTTTCTATTCTATCTCTACTCATCTTTGGGACTTACCGAGTGATTGTTCGCTGACGACATTCCTTTTCTTCTTTCTTTGGAATGTTGTCAGGTGTTTCGGACTCATTGGAGATCGAGCCCGGCACTGAACATTTGGAGCAGATACCATTTGACCCAGAGCTGTAGGCAATTGTACATATTTATTTCATTTCAGTTATACCATTGTTTAGGCATCACTTTCTATTCATGTGCTTTCATTTCAGCTGTACTTGTAAAAGAATATTTAATAAATAAAGTTGCTGTTCATTTACATTCCTGTCTCTTATGTACTTTACTTATATTGCTTAGATACGCTTAGCGTGTTTACTTCTGAGTAAATACGTAGCGGCCTTGTCGCGTCCTCTTGCCATATACCAGGAAGCGGGGCATGAGAACATGTGTACAGGTTAGTCTTCGGACCTGAGATCGTCATTTGTCTCGTGTGAGTTCCCACTGTACTTTGATCACTACCCTACCACGGCTGTACTGAGTCGTGCAAACATGTTTTGGTTGGGTACAATCCCTCTAACAACCCCAAACTTTCTGTACAACTTCCTGTACATTTTTTTTCAAAATTACAGAAAGGGGTATTTTTGCCTGAGCACAAGATATAAGTTTGTTTTGCTTTTTAATAGCAAGCAAGAGCTTGTAGCTCATTGGTAAGACTTTGCACTGCTGAACCAAGCCACCAGAGTTCAAATCCCACACCCCATATTATTTTTAATATTGTTTTATTTTGAATTTTTAGAATACCAAGAGTCTACACATGCATAACTCGTAAAAACCCCACTACATATGTAAAAGTAAATGTCCCGGGGAGTAGACCAAGAGACGACGGACCCACGGCGACGACTCTGACCTTGACTCGGCCCGAGTCGGCCGGCGACTCGGCCGACTCGGACAGTGCCGCCGGCCGGACTCGATCAGACCGCCAGGTCGTCAACATGAAATGTCTGCCTCTTCATTTTCCCAGTACCCCTGCACACTTTAATTATGTAGATCGGTTCCATAGCCCCTTTAAATCGCATTAAACCCTATTTTAATACAATTTTTATTACAAATTTCAATTCAACCTTTCACCTACCCTAAACCATAACCTTACCCTATAAATACAACCCGTAGACACACCCCCTCACTCCAAAATTCTGATCAAAACTCTCAAGAAAACTCTAGAGAATTTGTGTACAATTGAAGTTAACAAAAGGCAAAAGCTTGGGCGATTGTTCGCTGACGACATTCCTTCTCTTTCTTCTTTGGAATGTTGTCAGGTGATCTGGACATTCAGGAGATCGAGCCTACTAGTGAGGACTTGGACCAACTTTCCTACGACCCAGAGCTCTAGCTTCATTGTACACACTTTTATTTCAGTACTTTTCATTTCTGTTATGCCATTGTTTACGCATTGCTTTCATTCAGTTGTATTTACTTTTCCATATATTGTAAAAAGAATGTTAATAAATAAAGTTGCTGTTCAATTTTACCTTTTTTCTCTTGTGTACATTTCTTTTATATTGCTTAGTTACGCTTAGCGTATTTACTTCAGAGTAAATACGTAGCGGCCTCATCGCATCCTCTGCCCGTATACTGGGAAGCGGGGCGTGACAGGTTTTGTTGGCAGCCCATGCAGGTCAGAGCTGTATGGAATCCTACCATGCAGTTTCGTTCTGCGTGGACAACCTAAGCAATATAACACAAGAACCAGCAACTGAAAACATTCTTTACAATTCATATTCCTTGAATCTTATCATTTACTTTGAATCTGTCCTAACCCAAATTTTTCTTCAAGGTTATGGATTCCCCAAACAACACCAACACCAACTTCAACAACACACCTCCACCACTACCACTCACACCTGTCGTCCCTGCTCCGCTCAACGAGCAAACGGTTCTGCTTGAGGCAATCTGCAGCCTCCTAGAGGGACAGCACCAGCAGACTGCTCTTTTAATGAACAGTTCCGAGGTAGAAGCACATGGGGTGAAGCAATTCAGAGTTTTGCACCCCAAACAGTTCTTAGGAAAGGAGAGCCCACTGGAAGCTGAGGAATGGGTTCAGAGTATCGAAGATGATTTGGCAGCGGCACAAGTGCCAGAAATAACTTGGGTTCGTGTTGCAAAATTATAGCTCACGGACAATGCACGGAATTGGTGGAAGGCGGAAGAGAGCCGTCTTGAACAACCCATCGAATAGAAGACTTTCCGCGACATGTTCGACGCTAAGTACTTCCCTGAGAATGCCAGGTTCGACATGGAACAATAGTTCATTCATCTGCAACAAGGTTCGATGTGGACCAAGTCGGTAGATGAATATGGCGTTGAGTTCACCATGCTTAGCCGGTAAGATATGTCTCAATAATTCGAATTATTCAATATATCACACACTACACAGCTAACACAAGACCGTAGCAGGTTTGTGGCCCATCTTCATACCGACTGCTGAGATCAGAGCAAGAAAATTTCAGCAAGGGATGGACCCGGAAATCCAAGCTGCTTTAGCTACAAGGGATTTCCTAACCCATGATTTGGCTTTGAAAGTTGCCCGAAGATATGAGACAGCGGTAAAGAAGAAGGGCAGACCTCAATCTGCCGGAATGAAGCGCCCTGCAAATCAGATGGCAGGAGGAGCCTTTTCAAGGCCAACGGTTGAACCCCGAAGACCGGAAGAAATTAGTAACCAACCAAGTCCAGACTTTTGCTGCTGCTACTGCCATAGAAAGGGACACTTGTGGAAGGACTGCAGGCGCGCAAAAATCTTGTGTCTAATTTGTGGCGCATGCAAACACGGAATTGGAAACTGTCCTTATAATAGCAACCCAGCTCCCACACCCACCAACTACCCGCAGTAGCCAACTATCCAGGCTCCTGCACCTCGTCCAGCACTCCCTGCCCCACCACCCGCACAGCCAAATCTCCAATTCCAATAGGCACTGAGAAACATGCATCGAGGACAGAGGAATGTGCCTCCAGCTAGGAGGAACGTGCCACGGCGACAGGCTTACACATTAGCAGCCGTAGAAGACGAGGCTGTAGGTCAAGGTAACACTGGTAAGTCTCTTTCACATTCTCAAACCCTTGTATCACTTTGTTATTTTTCAAACACTATCAGTACTTCAGTCACCAAACTTTCCTTGAATCTGTTACACTTTCCTTAATCAAATTTCGAGGACGAAATTTTTATAAGGAGGGTAGAATGTAATAACCCCAAACTTTCTGTACAACTTTCTGTACAATTTTTTTTTCAAAATTACAGAAAGGGGTACTTTTGCCTGAGCACAAGATATAAGTTTGTTTTTCTTTTTAATAGCAAGCAAGAGTTTGTAGCTCATTGGTAAGACTTTGCACTGCTGAACCAAGCCACCAGAGTTCAAATCCCACACCCCATATTATTTTTAATATTGTTTTATTTTGAATTTTTAGAATACAAGAGTCTACACATGCATAACTCGTAAAAACCCCACTACATATGTAAAAGTAAATGTCCTAGGGAGTAGACCAAGAGACGACGGACCTACGGCGACGACCCCGGCCTTGACTCGGCCGGCGCCACCGGCCGGACTCGGCTGGACCGCCGGGTCGTCAACATGAAATGTCTGCCTCTTCATCTTCCCAGTACCCCTGCACACTTTAATTATGTAGATCGATTCCAGAGCCCCTTTAAATCACATTAAACCCTATTTTAAGACAATTTTTATTACCAATTTCAATTCAACCTTTCACCTAACCTAAACCCTAACTTTACCCTATAAATACAACCCCTAGACACACCCCCTCACTCCAAAATTCTGATAAAACTCTCAAGAAAACTCTAGAGAATTTGTGTGCAATTGAAGTTAACAAAAGGCGAAAGCTTCGGCGATTGTTCGCTGATGACATTACTTCTCTTTCTTCTTTGGAATGTTATCAGGTGATTCGGACACTCAGGAGATCGAGCCTACTAGTGAGGACTTGGACCAGCTTTCTTACGACCCAGAGCTCTAGCTTCATTGTACACACTTTTATTTCAGTACTTTTCATTTCTGTTATGCCACTATTTAGGCATTACTTTCATTCAGTTGTATTTACTTTTCCATGTATTGTAAAAAGAATGTTAATAAATAAAGTTGTTGTTCAATTATACCTTTTGTATCTTGTGTACATTTCTTTTATATTGCTTAGTTACGCTTAGCGTATTTACTTCAGAGTAAATACGTAGCGGCCTCGTCATGTCCTTTGCCCGTATACTGGGAATTGGGGCATGACAGTCCCGAGCCACATAGAGGCAGTGAGCGATTGTTGGGGATTCGTCTTTCCCGGTATTGGGAGTCGATATCATACTGTGTTCGATTGGTCAGGACCATAAGACCTTGGCCAAGGCAATAGGGATTTACTGATAGGTTGATCAGTAGTTTCCCGGATTGGTCCTGAGCCGCATCAGCATGAATTATCGGGTTATTAGGGTCTAACGTTTACCACCCCCTAGACCCGGTATATGATACTCTTAGAAGAAGAGACCAGACTGTACGGAGATTGTCACGGATAGGCTCAGTAGGAGTTTGGACGAGTTTGCTCGTCGGCCTTCCTTTTTCGACAGGTACCTGCATAGCCGTTACGTGCAGCTAGTATCGCTGACGTGCTTATGGTTAAACCCACTGCTAGCGTGCTGTCGAGTCTTTAGAGTCCTACACAGAGGGTTTCCCTGCTTCGGGCGAAACAGTGTAGAGGCCGTATGGTTTTACGGCAGGATTCGATCATATACGTGTACTAGATATATGGATCATGATTCGGACGGATAATACTAGTGGGCTTTGGTTTAAGCCGGATCCTAGTATTATATTCTTGGATTATTTTCGTCTCTTTGTATTCATATTTTTCGGAATTCGGATACGGGTATGCATATATGTGTTCCCTTATAAAAAGGGGTTAAGGGAAAGTTCCCCACTATTCAAAGCCTCACGTGTTAAACACGTGGGGACCTATATGCAACGCATATAGGCACTGCAATTAAAACAACTGTTAAACTAAAACAGCCTCACGTATTTAAAATATGTAACAACCTTAATTTTCCTATACAAATTTTTTTTTCAAATATTTTTTCAAAAATCCACAAAGGGGTATTTTAGCATGAGTTAATTATTTTGTTTTTAATTACAAGCTACAAGAATATAATAACTCCATTTTTAGTGTACAAGAATTTACTTTAAATTTAATGTATACTAAGAGTATTTATTCTTGCTGCTATCAGTTTAAGTAATTAAATACCATAATAATTACAAGAAGGAGCTTGTAGCTCATTGGTAATACCTTGCACTGCTGAACCAAGCCATCAGAGTTCGAATCCCATACCCCACATTATTTTTAATATTGATTTTTTTAAAACCTTTAGAATACCAAGAGTTTACACGTGCATATCTCACAAAAACCCTACCACACCCAAAGATGTAACACTTGCAGAGGGTAGATGAACCGTCGGGGGAGATCTAGGCCACCGGACTCGGCCGGGAATCGGCCAACTCGGCCTTGACTCGGCCGACTCAGTGATCCGACCGAGTCACGGCCGAGTCACCCCCGATTCGGCCGATTCCGGCAATGGTCACAACATGAAAGTTGTGTCTTTTCATATTCCCTATGCACCTGCAAAATTTCAGCTTCATAAAACTTCCAGAACTCTTTAAAAACCCCAATTACTCCACTTTTAATACATTTTTATTACATTTTATCACATTTTTATTTTTAACTTTTCATCAACCCTAACCCTAGCCTAACCCAATAAATACCAACCCTACACACTACCCTCTCACCCCCCAAAATCTTGAGCCACTCTCTCAAAAGTTTTCCAAGAAGTGTGTGCTTTGAAACCGAGTTCACGGCGAAGCCCTGACGGAATTCCGGCGACGTACTTTGAAGCAACCGGCGACGAAACCACACCTCGGCCTTTCCCCTAGTCCTCTTTACTCTTTAGAAGAGTTTGAAAACCCGTAAGTCCCATCCCTCTTTCTTTTCTATTTCTTAAAAATACGGATTTATGGAACCCGACGGAAATCGGAACAAATCGATTTCCGATTCGGTTTTTCTACAAAATCCCACTTGTCACCTAATCCATAATACCTACCTATATTCATGATGACTATTAATCACATAGAAACCAATTTAAACAAAGTTTCTTACATGAAATGATAGCTTTCTTGTAAAACCGTATTCTTTTCATAAAAATACCATGAAGCTTATTTTTCTTCGTTTAATCAATTCCCTCATTCCTAAATATGTTTATCTTGATCAATAAACTTGTAGAAATCAATATGAATGAATTTTCACACATGAAATGATAACGTTTTCAAATACCGTATTCTTGCGCTTAAATACCTTCAAGTTTAATATATCATATTTAACCTCTAAAATTTCATTAAAACTTAAAATAAGTCACGAGGTAATGACCTACCTCTACACAAACACGCAAATATAACCCTAATTGATAAACGTCAAAACATAGAATACGAAAATACAGGATTTTTCACTAAAATACCATTATCTTTATAAACCTTTCTTGAAAGCTTTAAGTTGTACACAATTTTAAATAAAATCTTTTATAATGAAAGCACGATATGTCATGGACATCGATCGTTTATCTAAACTGAATTTGTGGTGTCTAGGCAAGTGTGTCTAGGCTAGTGGTTTTTAATTAGGCCCACTACTGTGATTCCTTTCCACTTACCTGGCACTTACCTGCCGCAATTGGCGGTGAAGAGGCGATTTGAGGGTTCTAATGACTTATCGTTTAGACTTTAGAAATAGGCTGGTTGTCTTAGGAAACCCTAGAAACTAAAATACGGAAATCTATACCCTTTTACAAATAAATACCTTATATTTATAAAACCGTTTTTTCTAAATGAATAGTATTTGTTAAATTTAAGCAAAGCGCCGCTACAACCCACCTTTGGGGAACCTGTTAGGGATAGTACGATTCATCGTGCACCCGCGGGCTAGTAGTGCGAGATTCAGACCTCCGCAAGGAGCATTCGGTCTCGAAAGGTTTAAAATACGGCATTTAAGAAAAAATGAGATTTTGGAAAATAAAATATTTATTTAAAATTATTCTTATATATATAATTATCATTTAAACACCTATTTTATCATAAGATACAGTTTCGACATTTTTTTTCTAAAATTACAAGATTAAAATTTACATTAAAATACCATGAATTTCAAATAAATCAATATTATAATTTAATACTTTTATTAGGATATATTCACTAGAATAACACAAATAAAATTTACACTCATTATAACAATAAAGACGAATAATAAATACTTGGGGTGTATCTTGAAAACTATACAAAAGTATTTTTATATAAAACCCCCTCAAGTTTTATAATTTACAATAAGGACCCTAACAATTAAAGAACTTTAAATTCCATTTCTTTTAGTCTGACTCGGGTTTGAGTCTGACTATTTCTGACTTGAATATGATTCAAGTCATTCTATATTCTTTAATATTCCAACTCAATATGAATACATGAATCCCAGAATCCTGTTAACAATCATTACAACTTGACTGAATCAAACCATGGATATACATCCATTATTCCGTTATTCCATTTACCTGATTATGCAGTTACAACATGTTTACTGATATCATGGTTTTGATCAGTCATCCAACTTATACAATACAATACTACAATACAATCATAACACTACGGGGTTTAAGGGGTAGACTGGTACGGAATATGTTAAAGGTGGCACGAGGTGGTCACTTAAGACGTAATTACATCCATGCCGTTGTTCCGTGGTATTATCGACGGAGCCTTGTACTACAGGTTACCAAGGTCCCCGGTGTAAGTGGGACTCCCCTCGTATACACTGGCATCTTCTGTACCAGGCTAAAAACAACAACGTTAATACAATATTATAATATTATAATACAACAGTAAAAGCTCTCTCTCTCTCTCTCTCTTTCTTACTGTCTGTCTATTTCCCCCTTATCTTTGGGACTTACCGAGCGACCTGTTCGCTGACGACATTCTATTTCTTTCTTCTTTGAATGTCGTCAGGTGGTTTGGGCCCGGCGGAGATCGAGCCATCTGTAGAAGAGTTGGAGCAGCTTGCCGAAGATCCAGCACGTTAGTTTCATTGTACATTTTTCTTTTCAGTACTTTTCATTCCCTGTTATGCCACTGTTTAGGCATCTTTATTTCAGTTGTATTTCCTTTTCATGTATTGTACAAAGAATGTTAATAAATAAAAGTTGCTGTTCTTTTTATACTCTTATCTCTTGTGTAATATTTTATATTGCTTAGCTACGCTTAGCGTATGTACTCCTGAGTACATACGTAGCGGACCTCGTCGCGTCCACTTCGCCGTACACTGGGAAGCGGGGCGTGACAAAATGTGAGTGCTTATATGCAACACATATAGGCACTGCAATGCGAACAAACTATAGGCTAATAATCCTTACGCGTTAAACACGCGAGCACCTATATGCAAAGCTTATAGGCGCTACAATCAAACAACTGACAAAATAAATAAGCCTCACGTGTTGAACACGTGAGAGCACCTCCCTACGTAGAATTAAATTCTACTCAATAAGAAACCGTTGAATCAAAGATCCAATGGTGATTAAGCATAGAATTAAATTCTATTAATCTTTTTAAGTGAGAAGTGATATTTTCTGTTAAACAGAAAATTGGCGGATCAAAGATCCCATGAGATGGAAAATATTTTCCATATCTTTCTAAAAAAAGAGAGATTGTGATCCGTTAAACCGAGCACCCTTGGATTAAAAATCCAATGGTGATTAAAAACTACTATTTTACAGAATAAAATTCTAGATATAGGAAAATATTTCCCCAATCTTGTTAAAAAACAAGAAAAATATGGTCTATAAGACAGAAACCCTTAGATCAAAGATCCAAAGGTGGGTAAAATCCCCAAATTAATTGGAGTCTCTCAATGAGAGATTTCCTAAAACTAATTAATAAACTTCTCTCCACTATATAAAGAACCCGAGACTTCAAGTCTAGGGGAGAGGGGGCAGAGAGAGAGAGAGAGAGAGAGAGAAAGAGAGAGAGAACTCCCCAAAGACTTGAAGAATATATACAGTGAGCTTTTAAAGAAGAGGAGAATTTAATTCTTGAATAAAAGACTTGTTCCCTTGAAACACTAGATTGTTCTTTGCCTCTTCAAGGGTTAAACCTTCATATAAGAACTTAGTTCTTCCTCTGGTTGAGATGTGCAGAAGTATATATCCCCACAAGTTGAGAATTTAATTCTCATTAGGGAGATTCTGTCATGCAGATTCAAAATCTAGGGGAAAGAGTTGAGTTCAAAGAGTTTAACTCTTACAAAAGAAAAACATATGGGAATTTAATTCCTCTGAAAACTAGGGTTTAACCTTATAAAAAGAATTTAATTCTTACAAAACAAGAGACATATATCCTCTAAATCCTAGGGTCATTAACATGAGATCAAAATCTCCAAATACCCAGAAGGAAAGGCTGACTTCAAGTCTTGTACAGAGGAACCCCCTATAAGATTTAGAGCAAGCAAGAAGAAAGCTTTAAAAAAGAAGAAAGAAGAATACCTCTCTTCGAAGTAAATAAAAATAATAATAGAGATCAGAGCATATCATCTACATAGCCAAGGGTTGAACCCTTATTAAAGAACTTAGATCTTTCACTGGATCTGAGATCCATGCCCATAAATGAGAATTTAATTCTCATGGGGACGAACTTGCTCTTGGGGATCAAAGATCAAGAAAAGAACAGAGAATTGAACTCTTCAGAACATAATACACGAAGAAAAATCGGCGCCAAGCGCCTCCCTCACATGGGCGCTGCTCAATAAAGAGTGCTTAGCACTCAATGGTTGGTGCTCAGCGCAAAGCGCCTCACGGCTCCCTCACATGGGCGCTGCTCAATAATGAGTGCTTAGCACTAAATGGTGGGCACTCAGCTCTAAGCGCCTCACGTGCCCCTCACGTGGGCGCTGCTTAATAAAGAATGCTTAGCACTCAGTGGTTGGCGCTCAGCGCCAAGCGCTTCAAGTGCTCCGCACGTGGGCGCTGCTCAATAAAAAGTGCTTAGCACTCAGTGGTCGGCGCTCAACGCCAAGCGCCTCACATGCTCCGCATGTGGGCACCATAAAAAGTGTTTAACACTCCATAAAAAATAAAAAAAGAGGGAAAATAAAGTAAAGTAAAGGGTGAGCGTCAGAACCCATATCAATGCCCAGCATTGTTAGCTCAGAAAAGGGACTGAGCCCAAGCAAGCGTTTAACACTTTATTCAAAGACTGAGTAGGCTGAGTCCAAGTTGACCAAGAATCCCTAATTCAGATCAACCAAGCCCATGTGCTCATCATTTTCCAAATTGATCTTAGTCCCAAACACGACTACTGATCTTCCAACGGACATTGGTTCAAGGGTATATCTCCTCACACCTCTGATACATGTTGTAATTCTTCAGCGTCTTTAGAGAGGTGGTGGGTCCCGATAACCAATAACTGTTTGGTGCACTCCCAAATTGACGGGCACATCCCAACGGACCGAAACGTTCTTAAACTAGCTATAGACCGAAACGTCCTTAAACTACAGCGGACCGCAACGTCCTTAAACTAAAACAATGAAGCCCAAATGCTCTTTTGTTGGGTCCGAATGATCCCAAAATCCTATTGAGTAGATCTTAGTCTAAAAAGAGACTAATGTATCCTCAACAAATATTTAAGTTGATCTTAATCTCAAACGAGATTAATGATCCTTAAATCAACCCAAACCTAAATCTAAAAATATACGGATTTTGACTAATCCACACTCTACGGGCGACAACATAAATTAGTCTCCGTATACAATCCACGGGCAACCAAAAATAAAACAAATACACACGACACGAAGTGACCTTCTGGAGCAGGAGAAAGTGGTTACCGCGATGCGCTAACGTAATTAATTGCAGGGGCTTGCGCCTGCAGGGAAGAGCGTCCCCACAATAAAAAAAAAACCCCGCAGACGAGGGGGAATCTGACGAAGTCTACTATAATAGCCGCATCCGTTCAAAACTCTGATACACGGTGCCATAAATCAACTTGGTATCTTCGGAGAGGTGGACGGATAAACCCAAATAGGATCTGCCCCCAAATTCAGGCAAGACGTTTGTCTTCCCCATTTTCGGCGATAAACAGATTCTGGAACGCTCGGTGGGACCTTTTCCTCTTTCCACTCTGCACTTCGTGTGTCGTGTTCTCGAAAAAATCGCGGTTTACTATGGTTGCCCCTGGATTCGAGGTACTAAGATTTGGTGTCTTGCTCCTGTCTAGAGAAAAGAAGATCAATGGCTTCCAAGTGTACCTGCAACAACAACTTTCGCTCTACCCCAAATGGAGGAGTGACTTATGGGCCCCAAGATGCCTCCATCTTTGCAATGCCAGTGGAGCGGGTGACTCAAGACACCACTGGACTGTTCTTTGGGACCATGATCCCACCAGCAAGCTTCAGTGCCATAGTGCCACCACAAGAAGCTCCCAAGAAGTCGGTCTTCGATCGACTTGCAATCTCCACGGCCCCTCTCAACAGGTCGTCCAATTCTAACGCCTCATTCTTTGACAGGCTGAACCAAAGCTCAAATGGGTCCGCAAAGAGGCTCGAAATACCTGAAGGGGTTATCCCGAAACGGATAACCATTCCAGCTCCGGCATATCAAGTCGTTAAAGGGGCTTCTCCTATTAAAGGATCGGTCTTCGCAAGACTGGCCGTTCCAACTCCTGCTTCCGGCAAAGTCATCAAGAATGCTTCCCCTATCAATAGGTCAGCCTTCGAAAGATTGACCGTCCCCTCTCAACGGAAGTCGGTTTTCAACAGGTTGGCACCAGCAGTTGCCCTTTATCAGAGCAGGGGGCATGACGAAGCCACTCTCACAACTGAAGCAATACCACCTGCAAGGAAAGCTGGGAGCAACTCCTCCTCTGGACTTACTCTACCAGCTCCAATGGTGAAAATTGACGCTGCTGTTCCAACTGGGAACAACTTCGATCCGCTCATGAGGGTGCGAAAGAACTCCCCAAGCACCGTATTGAAGAAGTCTCCCCCGTCTGCTGAAAATATGATGCAGGCAAAGCCGGAGCAACACCCTCAGCGGCTGTCTTCCAAAATCCACAGAGTCTGGTGGAAGGTCCAAGATTCTGTGATCGATAAAGACTACTCTCGCCGACTAAAGAAAACGAATGCTCGGCAAGAGGAGGAACATCCCTCCATCGTACCATGGAACATCCCCGCCTGATGTTCCAACTGAGAACATCATCGAGGGCATGTTCCCGGATACGTCTCAAGCTCTTACCTTCGGGAGCGATTCTGACGAAGAAATAACCCTCGGCCCTCTCTTCAAAGAATCCACCTCTGGAAAATAAGCAGAGGAGAAAAACCGCGAGAACATTCAGCTGCGTAACCGTACGTTGCCTGAAAAAAACCTATGGCCTACAAACAAGGGTTCAAACAAAAGAGATAAGGGAAAGGAAAAAGTCCCTGGGGAAATTGCCCTCGATGATAGAGTCGTCAAAGAGCTCGCATCCAAGGACCCGCCTAAGAAAAACAAAGTGGATTATAATGTCCTGGCACATCTGAGGAAAATACCATCGTAGCAGAGCATACTAGATGCTCTCCTCCTGTCCAAAGAAGCACGAGATTATTTAATCAAGGCATTACAAAAGCCTGATCAGTTCTAAGCTTTCTTTGCGGAAGAAAAGATGAAAGACGAGCTGGTAGAGGTTTATACAGCTGACATTACATTCGGCGATGAAGATCTCCTCCTTGGAACATGCGAGCACAACCGTCCTTTATATGCCACCGGGTACTGCCATGACATCAAGATAGGGAAGATTATGATCGACAACGGGTCCTCTGTTAACTTTCTCAACGTGAAGGTGCTAAAGGAGATCTGCATGAACGTTCAGTACCTGGCTCGGGACAAAATTACCATCTTCGAGTTCGACTCGCAGTCATCATGGACGCTTGGGTCCGTGATATTGACATTACGCTTTGGGATGCTCGTCACTGACATCAAATTTCATGCCATCGATGCTAAGACTTGATATAACGCTCTGCTCAGCCGGCCTTGGTTACACGAGTACAACATCATCCCTTCTACACAACATCAGTGTATGAAGTACTTCAAAGATGACCTCGAGTATACAGTTACAGGGGAGCTAAACCCATTCTCCGTAAATGAAGTCCGCAAATATGAAGACGCTAAGTACTTCTTACCAGACTTCGAAGACACGGAAAGATGTCGTAAACCGGAGAATAAACAAAAAGTCGTTGCCACCATCCCGGTCTTTAGGAGTGATACCGAGGAGGATGAAGAGATAGTCTTCTCGGGGCAACCCCAAGGCAGCAGGCCAGGACCATTTACTCCTATTTTGGTTTTTGGCAGAGACTCTGAAGACGAGGTCAACACAGTATTCTCTGTTCGTCCATCAATACAAAGCTTCATTGGATATGATCAGAGCTTGCAAATCACCATGGTTCCGCAGCAGCATTATAGGGAACTTGATGCACTCGATACATACAGCGTGCAAGAGCTGCAGTCCTTCTACGTTCCCCCTAGGCGAAAAAGGTGAGAAGGCGATCCTCTTCTACCAATCTACGGAGACTAAAGTGGAGAGAGAAGTCTGGCCGTGTGCCGATCTTGCGCTTGACAGGCTTCAACTGATCCGTCTGCCAAGATATTACACAGAAGGATTGAAAAGGCTGTTAAAATGCCAAGGCATACCCTTCAAACAAACTGCTCGAAAGCCCAGTTCTACAACAAGATTTGGAACGTTCCCGGGACTCAGCGAAAAATGCCCAACGGGAGGATGGAGACGACTGGGCTTGGATACGTTCGGTCCAAGAAATGGGAGCGATACCATAGTTGCCATATCATAAATAACTCTGGTGGAGAAGCAAATGCATTTCCAGATAGCGCTGATATCGAACCAGAGCGAGATCCCGCCGTGAGAATACCAAGCCTGTCATTCGAAGAACAAATTGACAAGCTAATAAGGGAAGCGGGTCAAAAGGTTCGAGATGACCACAGCCGCGAAATGGCCATTTATGAGAAAGACAGGACGCAACATCTCATTCAGCAGTCTACGAAAAGAGAAGACGACGATGCCCTTCATTCTCAGCCAGCTGTGCGCTCTCGTGGCAAGGAAAAGGCTCGACGTAGAAGCAACAATAAGGTGAAGGACGGGAATGACATTCAAAAACAGCGAAGCGGACCCAAGAAGCCACGCGATCGAGAAAAAGTCAGCTGGAACCCGTCTTTTATGAAGAAGATGGGTCGGGAGTACTCTTTCCCTCAAGAAAAGACAAGAAAAATATTCAATCTTGTCATAAAGTATCAAATGATGACGCTCCCAGAGTCTCGGCACTATGAGCAAATAAACGAGGTCCATCACCCGGTTTATTGCTCCTACCACCGAGCAATATGACATTCTCTTGAAGATTGCTTCACCTTCATAGACTGGGTCGAAGACCGCTATCAGCAAGGCATGTTTGCTCTATCCGACAGTTGGAGGGTAGCCCCGCCATGAAAGCATGAGCCAAAAGCAACCTACTTTGTGAGGGTAAGTCTATATCGGCATTGAGCTTGGAAACGAGCTCGTACCTGCCATGTGATAATACTATCAAAAGAAGGAGGGCACGAGAATGTGGACGGCCTCTCCCAGTGCTTCGCAAATAAAGATGAGGATGAGGTGATCTCAGAATTTCCACCAGTGCCAAAAGAGCTGGAAGATGGGATACGCACACAGCAGACAATCTAAAAAAATTGACTTGGGGACGACAAACAAGCCGAGGCCAACATTCGTCAGTGAGCTGAAGTCTGAAAAACATGTGGCCATGCTAAGGGACGTGCTTATGCAGTATAAAGATTGCTTCGTGTGGAACTATTCCAAAATGCCGGGACTAGATCCAGAAATAGCGGTGCATAAACTGGCTATATCGCCGGATGTTAAGCCAGTCAAGAAAGTGCCAAGAAGAATGCGGCTCAAACTCGAGATGAGCATCAATGCCGAAGTCAAGAAACTAATCTGTTGTATATAGTGCCCTCAGAGTCAATTATTGGATCGCAGGAACGTGATTGCAATGATTAAGGGAGGACCTATGCCAGTAGGACAGTCTTACTCAAGATGATAGTATGCTATCTGGTTTATCTTTATCATCGTGTACTGCTTTAGGTGACCTTACAGGTCGCTATTACACGTTGATAGAGCCCTTAGGATTCTTGCTTGACTACCAGCAGTATGATGGCGATCATATACGTGAGAGTTGGGTAGTCTATAAGCACATCCTTAAAGTGGTCCCTAGTCGTGGGAGTTTCAAGACTGGGCATCGATACTCCATTAGTAGACTAGTGTACACAGTCGAGACCCCGAAAAGGGGCGGTGGCTGGTCTCACAAGCCATTGGTGTCAGTTGGTTCACCTAAGATATATACAGGTGCTCATTGGGTTATGAGTACACCGGACAGGACTCGCCGGGAACATGCTAGTTGGTATTATACCTGACGTCAGATAGCAGTTCCCTGGTGACATGTGTACAGGTTAGTTCATCGACCTGAGATCGTCATTTGTCTCGTATGAGTTCCCACTGTGCTTTGATTACTACCCTACCACGGCTCAAAAGAGTCGTGCAAACAGGTTTTAGTTGGGTACAGTCCCGAGCCACATGGAGGCAGTGAGCGGATCGGCAGGGGTTTCGTCTCTCCCGGTATTAGGGGTGAGATCGCGATGTGTCTAGGAGAGCCATTACACGAAGTCCTTAGCCAAGGCAGGAGATTTACTGGTAGGTATTCCAATAGTATATCAGGGTGTTCAGGGCTACACTCCGACACTACTTGTACCACTTTTGGGGGTCTGACTTTTACCAACCCCCTAAGCCCGACATGCGATGCTCATAGACGAACGGACCGGACTGTACGGATATTGTCACTGACAGGCTCAGTAGGGTGTCAGGATTAGTTCGCTCATCGACCTCCCTTTTGGTCAATACCTGGTAGCTCGTTACGTACAGCTAGTACCACTGACGTGCTAGTGGTTAAATTCACAGCCAAAGTATTGACGAGTCTTTAGAGTCCCCCACAGACAGTTTCTCAAGTTTCGGGCAAAACGTTGTAGAGGCCGTATGATATATGGCAGGGTCCGATCATATACGTGCAGTAGTGCACGGATCATGATCGGGCGGATCATACTACTGGGGTTTGGTTTAAGCTGGATCCTAGTATTAGATTTGTTGGATTACTTTAGTCTCATCGCATTCGCATTCAGTCGGAATGCGGGTGCAGGTATGTATATACAGGTGAGGGGTATCCTTGTGATCCTTCATGAGTTTACTTTAGATGTTGTCATATCTTTTTGTTGGGGCAAACATTTGGATTAATGTTTGCATATGGAAATAATGAGCTAGAATTCATCATGAGATGCATTAAATATGACATGGACATATATAGTGACTCATGGTCTCTTTTATTGTGAAAATGTCACATTAGTGTTTGATTTGTGGGTTGATTTGATGGGAGGAGAGAGAGGGGCAGCCAATGGTGAGATTGGCTCTTGTATTATTCTTCTCTTGCTTTCATTTTATCAAACAACAACAAAAAGAAAAGAAAAGAGAGCTTCTTCTTCTTCCTCCTCCTCTAGCTCAAAATCTCCATTAATGGCAACACCTCTAATCTCCATCCAAATCAAAGGATGCAAGAGACAAAGTGATCACACACATTCTCTACATCACCTTGGACACGTCGGCTAGCACACTTCGTGTCCGAGTTGCTTCGGATGAAGCGGGAGCCCGTAAAAAGAATCGATGATGTGGTGCCCTTTCCGACGAGGAGATCGAGACCGGAGATGCCGCGAGGAGCTTGGGATGGTGGCCAAAGACCAAAGGACACGGATCAATCGGTATAGCTTTCCAACCCTCTCTCCAGATAGCTAGTTGTAGGTTAATGGTTCGATCCGGGTTTAAGCATACGATAGCACCGGTTTCTAGTTTGAAAAAGTTTCGTTTCCGCATTTTGGCCTCGGAA
Organism: Agapanthus africanus; assembly: GCA_030015575.1. Classification (NCBI taxonomy): domain Eukaryota; kingdom Viridiplantae; phylum Streptophyta; class Magnoliopsida; order Asparagales; family Amaryllidaceae; genus Agapanthus; species Agapanthus africanus. Next base: position 30,813,123 of record JASDDO010000004.1, on the reverse strand, counting down.
AGACGGCCGGGGCGCTACCATAAACTTACATGGTATCAGAGCCACGCCATTAACCTTTACTAGCTTTCTCTAACATGTTTAGAACTTCGATCGAACTAAAATTCCGAAACCGCGATTCCAAATTTATCAGTTTCTGTTGAAATTTTTTTGTGCTCTAAAAAATTTTTTTTGGGCATGTCAGAAAATCAGGCAGGGTTTTTTAAGAGAACTGAGAAAATTTGGTGAGCTGAACCCACTGTAGCTCCGTGGAACCGCGGCCGTACCCACGCGTTGGCCGTGGTTCCGCCGCAGTCCTGTAGCCACAGTGCACCAAATTTTCTGAGGTGGTCTCTGACTTGGAAATAGGGGTTTCTGGTAATTTTATTTTGGGCCCAGATTTGTTTGAGTACTGGGTATTGTGCTTGGGGCTCACTTCGGAAAATTTTGTCGATCGAAAATTTTAAACATGTTAGTTCACAGTATTTACATTATATCTGCGACCGTGAATGTCATTTGATCGGTAAATCGTGTCTAATCTCTATAGACCCCTTAGACGGATTTGCGAACGTGACATTCACGTTGATGTTCTGTGTTGTGCTGTGATGTTGCGGATTTGTTGTGGTGGATAGCCTGGATGCAATGGTAGTACAGTTTGGTTGTATTTGTACATTTGATATTGCAGGGCGAGCGTCCGACATATGAACTGCCGTCACTACCTGTTTGTATATTATTCTTTTGGGGCACAACCGGGCTAAGGTCGATGTACCCGTTGTATATATTTTACTTTCTGTATTAGGAATACCCCGCGGTGGGGTGCACGGATAGCCGGGTTCTAGAAGGCAACGGGCCCACATCTCATGGCTTTGAGACGGAGGGGGCTTTACTCTAGAATTGGAGGGCTATACTCCGCACTCGTAGGGGGTATAGGTTGACCCAAGGAGGGGTGCTCAAGTTACCGGATTCCGTGAAGTGCTGGGTGGTCCATTCACTTTGTTGAAGGGGGCTGCCTCGCTTCAGGTTTTGGCGGGTAACTTTCTGCGCCCGTAGGGGTCTAGGATTTCATTGCACAGGCTATCCACATGACTAGGGGAACGTCGGGTTTCAGTAGCGGCTCTATAAAACCCGGGGATCCCAGATTATCTGTATTGTTCTGTGATGCTTATTATTCTCTGTGAAGTTGCATTTTATCACGCCTTGAGCGAATATTATATATTGATATATATACTAGTAGATGTTGTATATGATTTACACCCGCGCTAGTCCAGTCCCCGCTCTGTCATTAGTTAAGTAACCTAACGGGTGATGACGGGACCCAGTGGCGAATGCGGATGGCATATACGTACATCATATTTTTGTTTTTTTGTGGTGTGATCAATTGATGGGAATGCATTGATTCGGATCAATGCAAACTAAACAAACCTATTCTGATGTTGTTGGAACATTTTTCAAAAAGCTGTTATTGCAAGGACGTTCTCTTTTGTTTTGCATAGTGGTATTCGGTTATGAATATCCAGCACCTCAGTCGACGAGGCAAGGGCCGAGATCCCTTCACCGGGAGTGACCCCTTGGACAGAAGTTTGCGTCAGGGTAATAACTTCACTATAGTCGATTACTTTTTGCTTTGCATCGTGGTATTCAATTGGAATATCCTGCACCTCATTCTACGGGGAAAGAGTAAAGATCCCTTCACCGGGAGTGACCTCTTTAGCAAAGGTTTTCGCTACTATATTTTTATAAAAAGCTATCCGGTTCCTTCAACGATATCAAGTTCATTACGTTAAAGGGTTTTCGCCAAAAACCATTCGTAGCCCTCCGTCATTTCAGACGGGTAGCACTTAGTATTCATGATATGTTTGTTGACCTTCGTCAAGGCATAGTGAATGGTAGCTGCTTGTTACCTTTCTGTTGCATAGATAGATGCGTTGGTTTGGGACAGTCGTATAGCCTTGTTGACCTTCGTCAAGGGCTTATACGGGTGGGTTCAAATTAACCTGGACAATGACGGGTAGAACTTGACATGCGACTTATGATTTGTTGACCTTCGTCAAGGTCATAAGAGCATGGGGTAAAAATCACATCGGGAGTTTCTAAAGAAACTGAAACTTGCCAGATATACGCATACCTTCTGGAGTGTGATAACGTGAGTGGATCCCATCACGTTATCATGCGATGATAGTTGGATCCCGATTCCCACTGATGAGTTGGTTTACTGCTCGGGTGATCCCAACTAATTCTTCTTTCAGGTTTGGAGGAGAATTTGAGGTTACAGTGGGAGGTTTCCTGATTAGATAAATTGATAACCATTCTGATCTTGGTTAGAGTGCACGCTGAGTGTTTCTTTTCTTTCTCTCTTTCGCACCGACTATGACCCGACCCTAGACTATGACTTAGTGACCAAGTTAATCGAATCTTCTTAAAACACTGGCTTTTGGATTGTCAGAGTTGCATACCTCATTGCCACTCCTACTTTTACCCTTTTCTCCAGGACACCCCGTATTACTACGAACGCCCACTTCCATTGGATAAAACCATCGTATGGTTATATACGAACTCGAAGGAACTTGTTCCAGATTCGAGGATGGTTTCTGGTTCTGGAGAAAATGAATAGGACTATTCAGTTGTCTTTTCCTTTTACTTTCTCTCAGGTTGCGAGTGCTCCTTGGATAAGGATGGTGCACCTATTACGCTAATTGGATAGTCTTCTTCTAAACCAAAGGCAGGTGCCGAACGATGGGGAATGAAGAAAACCAATTAGCCTAACGATGGTGTACAGAAGGTAATAAGTTAAGACAAATAAAGGGATTAGAAAGAGGGCAAAGTAAATTGTGACCGTTGTTCACGACCAAACCATGTATTTCATCGCCACTCCTACTTCACCTTTGTATTTCTCCAGAATACTCCATATCACTACGAAGATCCACAGTTATTTGGATACTCCATCGTATGGTTAAATACGAACTCGAAGGAACTTGTTCCAGTTCGGGGATGGATTCTGGTTCAGGAGAAATAGGAATAAGATTTATTCAGTTGTCTTTTATCTTCACCTTCTCTCAGGTTACGAGTACTCCTAGGATTAGGAGAGTACACCCATTATGCTTATTGGATAGTCTTCTTCCAAACCATAGGCCGGTGCCGAACGGTAGGGAAGGAAGAAAACCATTTGGCCTAAAGGTGGTGTACAGAAGGTAATGACTAAAGACATATAAAGGGATTTGGAGAGATGACAAAGGAAATATAAGGTTACAGTTGTGAATCTGATAATGGAAGAGGCATTACTAAGAATACCGGATACCCCTTCGAAACATTTACATGTTTCAGTTTCACTGTGTATTGTTAAAAGAAAACTGATTTCCCAATTAGTCCTTTCTCCAGGGTATGTATTTACCAGGTTTGATTCTCACATCTGTATGGTGTTACAGATGATGAGTGGGAGTAAGTTATTGGGAATTGGGTGATCATCCTCATTATATCGGGATTCGTTGTAATTGGTGATATTTGAGGAAATCGTCTGGGTTGTTTACCGGACGGCAAATATTTGGTTTTGAATATCCGTTGTTATGCACCAATTTCAAATTGATATATCTGTACGTTTATTTTTATAAAGTGAGATATTAACTTCTTGAAATTATGACTATGACATTTACCTATATCAGTGGATGGTTAGGTAAGGAGCATTAAACAGCGGTGTAATTCTTCATAACCATAAGTACAGTTTTCAACCTACGATACACAGGGAATGAGTTATTAGACTCAGGGGACTTATACAGAGCATTGTATGTTGTCCAGTGTCCATGAGGACAGAGGGGTTGGTACTCGTACGATATTCTGTTTACTTGTGACTTCTCTAGTTCTTAGACATGTGTTTCGTAGAAATGCAAGGTCTAAGTTTTGAGAAGTTATAGGTATAAGAATAAAGTAGAGAACCAGGTATTGCAAGTATCAGGATTCTTCAAGGTGATCGAAGATGTAGATACTTGTATATGGTATTCAGTTAATAGTAATGATTAAGAGAACTTGCTTCTCTTTTAGGTTACTCATAATTGAAAGCACTCCTAAGTTGAATAATACTGATCGGCCTCTCTCTATTTAGTTGACATGCACTGGAGACAGCTGCATGATTTGAATCTGGTTCCAATTAAATCAGTGCCTCTATTTCTATATTGGATATAGAATAGTTCGTATCTTAACAATGTTAAGGTACGGGGAGTTGTCCGGCTTATGCTTAAAACCAGACTCTGGATAACTCAAGGCACGTTTCTGTAATGTCTGTCTGCGGGTTGACCCGGACTATGACGAGGGTTGACTTTCTACCATCTGGAAGATCAATAGTGATATTGTTCTTGACTCGCCACCGTTTTAATAAAAATGGATTTTTTTTCAAAAAATGGTAGTGGGAGTATGGTAGAACTGGAAGTGATTCCAGAACCGCAAACGATTACTGAAAATTTGATAATAACCTGAAGATTCAATCTGGTTTGACATTCCATTGGCCACTCCACAGATATGGTGGGCAACCTCAGGCACTCGAGAGGTACTTCAGTATGCTCAAAGACGGTGACAGGGAGGTTCTTGTTTACCCAGACTTGACACTACTGCTGTTCCAGACTATGAGACCCGGCAGGAGGATGAGTATAGCGTCGTTCTGAACTGGCTTTAGAAGTGCACGTGTTTATTAGCCTGCCAGAGGGTTGTCGTAATCAGTGGGAGCAGCGGAAGCATAGTGGACAAGTAGCTTATGTCTATTTATAGACTAAAGCAGATATAGCGGAGATAGATCATCTATTTCTGATGTGACAGTCATAGGTTTGACTTCATCAAAATAGGGGATGGATCTGTTAAGAATGTAGTAGGGTGTGATGTCCTGGTATTTGGATGACATACACAGAGTAGGAAGTGAAATTCCTATACTACGATCGGTTATACTTTGGTTGTCACACAATGGTTTCTCCACATAGGAATTGGATATTATATCAGACATTCTGATTACTAGATCTATGGTTTTAGATCTAGATTTGGGAAGTGTCCCAATCAGGGTACTTAGACAGCATTCTAAAGGTATTTAGAATGGATGACTCCTGGCACGGTAGTGTACCTGCAGGTGATGGAGTCACCCTCTCTAAAGGTGTCTTACAGACTAAAGGGGAGAGGGATGTGCATGATTGGCAGATCACTTGCTTAGGCAACTGAGTCAATCATGAGATGTCAAGTACCACACCAGATGTTTTTGCACTAGATGCAATAAGTTGATATTGATCCAATCCTGGAGAAACATTCGGAAGCAGTTTTAGAACATAAGTGGATGTTCTAGGGATATGATAACGACAGCCTCATTCGGGAGACAGTTATCATTCCGGCTTCCAAGGTGACCTGGATGACAGAGTGACTGTCAGAGTTATAGTTTTCCCTCTGACGAGGGGCAGTATTTTGGACAGGTGGTCCAAGCGGATACTGAGGAAGGCATAGCGCAGGATACTGATTAAGTTCAGTCGACGATACAGTCTAAGAAGTTTGGATTTGGAGTTCATTTATGAGCTAGGTCCAATCAGATATCCAGACATATTCTAAGACAGGTATTGCTCATTTCGGGAGATGACTTTCTCCGCGAACTTGAGATAAAGAGAGACATAGAAAGAAACATCAGGGCGGATCCACTCACTGAGGCTATTCCTCGAACACAATAGTTTCACAAACGGGCTTTGTGAAACTGATTAGTAGAGGAGTTGGGTGTTCGGTATCACACGGGCTATGAGTATGCGACATCGCAATAATTAGCCTTGGGTGCAAGTGGGAGATTGTTGGATATAGTGCCCTCAGAGTTAATTATTGGATCGCAGGCACGTGATTGCAATGATTGAGGGAGGACCTATGCCGGTAGGACAGTCTTACTCAAGATGATAGTATGCTATCGGGTTTATCTTTATCATCGTGTACTGCTTTAGGTGACCTTACAGGTCGCTATTACACGTTGATAGAGCCCTTAGGATTCTTGCTTGACTACCAGCAGTATGATGGCGATCATATATGTAATACCCAGCTTCTTATTATACCAATATCCGTATTTTGTATTCTTGAATTTTATTTAGGTTATTTAATTTTATTTCTTCCCATTTATACAACCCATTTTTCCGGCCCAACTAATTAAACCCAAACAATTCTTTTCCATATCCCCTAAGCCCCAGCCCAATTTCCTTAACAAAATTTAAACCCAAACCCTATTATATTCTTTCAACAAATTTCCTTTAGCCAACATCAGTTTCTTTTAACAGAACCCCAATTCCCATTCCTTTATTTAAGTTCATTTTTCTTTTAAACCCATTTCCCTTTCAAATCTTCACCACTGGCCCGACCTGAGCCCATGCATTTTTCTCTCCTCAAACTTTTCCTTATTTTGTTCTCAAGCCCAGCACAAACTTTTCCAGCCCGTTCCCCATTTTTCCTATGAATTCTTTTATTTATCACGGCTCGGCCCAGCCCCATTTTCTTTATTCTTTCTAAATTTACGCAGCCCAAACTCTCCAGCCCGCTTCCCTTTTATTTTCTCGGCCTGGCCCTCCTTCCCTCTCCTTCACAATTCTTTATGTTCTCTGGCCCAGCTCGCTCGGCCCACTCCCCGCACCCGCGCCCGCTTCGACCCCGACCCGACCCGACCACTGTTTATCTCCTTCAAAAATTCCCAACGGCTACCTCCCAACGTGCGCGCGCGACCCGCCTCCTCCGCCTTCGCCCACGCCCTTGTCGCGAGCCGTTACCCCACGTCGCGCACCCCCTCTAACCCCATGTCGCCTCATTCCTCTTTTACTGGACCTCCCTCCTCCTCCGCTCTCGCTCCCACCTTCTCACCCACTGCATCCCTCGCGACCCACGACGACTGCACCGTCGACATCGCCACCATCTCCACTCACTCCTCCTCCCCTATTTCCCCACTGCCCGAGCGCCTTCGCCTGCACCCACTCACCCACACCCGAGCTCGACCCCCCTGCGCCGACGACCGGTGGGCTCCTCGTCTCGTCGTCGACGGCCACTGTATCTCGTCGACATCATCGTCGTCGTCATCTTTCCCACCGTCTCTCTTCCTCACTCTGTCCCTTGTCTCTCTCAGTCCTCGACTCCCTCTCTCTCTCGATCCCTCACTCTGTGTATCTCTCTCTCTCTCTCTCTGCTCTCAATCTCAGTTCTCCCTCACTCCTCTGTTCTCTCTTCTCTAACTCTCTCTCATTGCTTCTCTCTCTGCCTTCTATCTCTCTCTCAGCTATCTCTCTCATCCTCTCTCTCTCCATCACTCTCTCTCTATCTTTACACTCCCCCACTCTCCCACTCTTGCTCACTCTATTTCCCTGTCTCTCTCTAAATCTCTTTCTCTCTCTCTTTCTCAGCAACTCTCTCTCTCTCTGTGGCCAACATTCTATCAACCGACCACCACCACAGCATCGCCTGAGATCACAACTGTCACTGCCATTGCACAGAGTCCAAATCAAGCCTCCTAGCTCTCGAGCCCAAACTCCACTAAAGCTAAAACCCAACCGATTTACTGCCGTGACGGATACAAGTCGTCGTACTAGCCGTTGCCGTGCCGCACGTGTGTCGTGCCGCTGCCGTGTGCCCTAAAACGTGTCCAGGCAAGTTTTTACTTGCTTACATGCTATTTACTTATGATATAAATGTTAATTACATAGATATTAAAGTTGCAAGATTAGTTAAATTGTGTGTCGTAACTGTTCGATGCTTGTTCCCTTAGGAAATCATTATCAATTTTGGCGGAACCAAATAGTTTTGCTTGGCCCGTATGGCTTTGAACTTAGTGTATGAATTTCGTTGGATAATTTGATCGTTAACGACTAAAACAACTGTCCCCAAGTTTGACCGTAAAACTGGAATTTTACTGTACCTGAAAACCGTTAAATTCACCATAAATCATATACACACTAGAACGGTGCGTTCGAGGGCTCAAAACGAAGCCAACTCGATGAAATTTAATCCTACACTGGTTTCCTGACATTTCTGTATTTAAACTGTGATGATATTTGTATCGGAGTGCGACTCTGGACTGCAGTCCAGAGCGACTTCAGTCGTGTTTGCTGTTCCGTAATGGATACCATAGGATTTCCTTAACTCGTAGGTTGCGGAACTCCACTGCTTATTGTAGGTAACTCTGTTAGCTAGACAACACAATTAGTTTCATCCTGTTTCGTTATCATTTACTATTTAATCTGAAATTTAAAGGATCGGGACACATAACAGTCCTAGCAGAATCAGAATTGACATGTTGATATTAAACAGATTATAACTCCTAACGTACAGATGAGATTGAAGATCCGTTTGTTGCGTTGAAAACCTTACTGAAAACCCTAGAATTCATACAACTGTAGCGTCGCTAAAATCTGATTCCAACTGGGATTAAATTGCGTTACGAAACGGACTTCTGATTCTGAAATTGGATTTCCAGCCGCGAGCGCTTAAAATGAAATGGTTATAACTATTGATCCTGGAACCCGATTGGCTTGAAACAAAATTCTATGGATGGATAACTGAACATACTAACTACTACCTGTTTATCGTTTTGCTAAATTGTATACATATGTTTCATGATAAATCGTGCAAGTGATAGACTGTTGTTTTTATGACACCTTAATTGTGCTTCTTATACTGTTCATGCATCACATCATACCTATATCATTGTAGTGATAACCTAGTGATATCGTGCATTCACCCAGTGTTAGATTTTAGTGATGATTGTGGCAAGTACGTCAGTGTTCGTGTATCCGTGATTAAGTGAAAGTGATACGTACTTGTGCACAATCAGTGTCCCTTTTATTCTATTGCATTGTCGACGTCTGTGGGATGCGTGTACGTGTGACTATAAGTGGTATGGGACACTTATGGAAGCGCTTGCACGGATGTCACAGATAAGGCATCCGACACTGCCATTTATCTTAGGTATTAGTCGGGACGTACTTGATGGAGGTCCTACCTCCAATTCTCGCGCAGACTTGTCACGGATCGATTAGTATTTAGGGTTATGGTTAGCGTATGATGTAGACCACGGGGTGTGGGGTAGTTTAAGTGTGAGTTCAACAGAATCTCGGGAGTCCCATGCCGGCTTATATATTTAGGGAGTTATATGCAGATTTACAGGGTACGTGATATATACACCGTGATATTCTTGTTACATGTTGGGCCCGTGGTCCCTTGCCCTTGGGTTCTACCCTTGGGTGGAGGACACTCGCGAGTGGTTGACTCTCACACTTGAACTGACGATAGGCTTAGTGACCTGTACAGTGAGACTTAGAGACTGATAGGGATACTGGCATTTTATTCATGATATACTGTGTGGCATACGTGGCATATCGTTATACTGCCTTACTATTCCGCTGCGTTGATTACTGCACATTCATATACATGCTGTCATTGATTTACTGTGATTCATATCCATTACCACTGTTAGGAATGTCACTTGATTTTATACATATTATATTGCTATTGTGTCGCTCTGACGACCTGAGTATGCATGCTCAGTGTGAGGAGAAGATTTAATCTGGATCAGAACTAGACGTGCATCACAGACTTCTTGACTTGCCTTTCCGAGTTACTTTCGTTTGTTCTACTTCAGGTCAGTTTATATTATGGTTTCTTTCAGTTACTGCATTTCTCATTACCTGCGCATCGTTTACTGTTTACCATGATAAACTAGAAGCCGAAGTGTGACTACGGCAGGACATTTCCTTGACCGTAGGAGCATGGCTGGCCTTGTCTACCCCTCGTATTCTATATTTTGGGAAGCGGGGCGTGACAATATACGTGAGAGTTGAGTAGTCTATAAGCACATCTTTAAAGTGGTCCTAGTCGTGGGAGTTTCGAGACTAGGCGTCGATACTCCATTAGTAGACTAGTGTATACAGTCGAGACCCCGACAAGGGGCGGTGGCTGGTCTCACAAGCCATTGGTGTCAGTTGGTTCACCTAAGATGTATACAGGTGCTCATTGGGTTATGAGTACACCAGACATGACTCGCCGGGAACTAGTTGGTATTATACCTGACGTCAGATAGCAGTTCCCTGGTGCCATTTGTACAGGTTAGTTCATCGACATGAGATCGTCATTTATCTCGTGTGAGTTCCTACTGTGCTTTGATTACTACCCTACCACGGCTCAAAGGAGTCGTGCAAACAGGTTTTAGTTGGGTACAGTCCCGAGCCATATGGAGGCAGTGAGCGGATCGGCAGGGGTTTTGTCTCTCCCGGTATTGGGGGCGAGATAGCGCTGTGTCTAGGAAAGACATTACACGAAGTCCTTGGCCAAGGCAGGAGATTTACTGGTAGGTATTCCAGTGGTATCTCAGGGTGTTCTGGGCTACACTCCGACACGACTTGTGCCGCTTTTGAGGGTCTGAATTTTACCAACCCCCTAGGCCCGACATGTGATGCTTATAGACGAACAGACCGGTCTGTACAGATATTGTCACTGACAGGCTCAGTAGGGTATCAGGATTAGTTCGCTCATCGACCTCCCTTTTGGTCAATACCTGGTAGCTCGTTATGTACAGCTAGTACCACTGACGTGCTAGTGGTTAAATCCACAGCCAAAGTATTGACGAGTCTTTAGAGTCCCCCATAGACAGTTTCTCAAGTTTCGGGCAAAACGTTGTAGAGGTCGTATGATATATGGCAGGGTCCGATCATATACGTGCAGTAGTGCACGAATCATGATCGGGCGGATCATACTAGTGGGCTTTGGTTTAAACCGGATCCTAGTATTAGATTTGTTGGATTACTTTAGTCTCATCGCATTCGCATTCAGTCGGAATGCGGGTGCAGGTATGTATATACAGGTGAGGGGTATCCTTGTGATCCGTCACGAGTTTACTTTAGATGTTGCCGTATCTTTTTGTTGTGGCAAACATTTGGATTAATGTTTGCATATGGAAATAATGAGATAGAATTCATCATGAGATGCATTAAATGTGACATGGACATATATAGTGACTCATGTTCTCTTTTATTGTGAAAATGTCATATTAGTGTTTGATTTGTGGGTTGCTTTAATGGGAGGAGAGAGAGGGGCAGCCAAGGGTGAGGTTGGCTCTTGTATTATTCTTCTCTTGCTCTCATTTTATCAAACAACAACAAAAAGAAAAGAAAAGAAAGCTTCTTCTTCTTCTTCCTCCTCTAGCTCAAAATCTCCATTAATGGCAACACCTCTAACCTCCATCCAAATCAATGGATGCAAGAGACAAAGTGATCACACACATTCTCTACATCACCTTAGACACGTCGGATAGCACACTTCGTGCCCGAGTTGCTTCGGATGAAGCGGGAGCCCGTAAAAAGAATCGATGATGTGGTGCCCTTTCCGACGAGGAGATCGAGACCGGAGATGCCGTGAGGAGCTTGGGATGGTGGCCAAAGACCAAAGGACATGGATCGATCGGTATAGCTTTCCAACCCTCTCTCTAGATAGCTAGTTGTAGGTTAATGGTTCGATCCGGGTTTAAGCATACGATAGCGCCGGTTTCTAGTTTGAAATAGTTTCGTTTCCGCATTTTGGCCTCGGAAAGACGGCCGGGACGCTACCGTAGACTTACATAATCGACTCTGGCTTCATCCAAGAAGTTCAATATCCTGGCTGGATCGCCAACATTGTCCCAGTGATGAAGAAAAATGGGACAGTTTGCATCTGCGTGGACTTTCGGGGTCTCAACAGAGCTTGTCCGAAGGATGACTTCCCAATGCCCGTTACCGAGCTGATGATCGATAACACATCTACCCGTGAGGTCTTCTCCTTCATGGACGGATCTTCGGGGTATAATCAAATAAAGATGCATCCGGAAGACCGAAAGCATGCCGCCTTCCGAACTCCGCTAGGCATATTCTGCTATAAGGTGATGCCCTTCGGTCTGAAGAACGCTGACGCTACCTACCAGAGGTCCATGACGAAGATATTCGATGACCTCATACACGAGATTGTCGAATGTTATATCGACGACCTCGTGGTGAAAAGCAAATCTTACGAGTAGCACTAGGAGCATTTGAAAATAGTGTTCCAGCGTCTTCGGAAATATAATCTGAAGATGAACCCTCTGAAATGCACGTTTGGAGTATCCTCAGGCAAATTCCTAGGATTCATCGTACGACACCGAGGCAACAAAATAGATCGAACAAAGATCAAGGCGATTATGGAAATGCCCTCGCCAAGAAATCTCAAGCAACCGCGGTCTCTCCAAGGAAAGCTCGCGTATATCCAGCGGTTCATAGCTAACTTCTCCGGAAAATGCCGTCCCTACAGCCATCTAATGAAGAAGGGGACCCCGTTCGTTTGGGATCGTAAATGCAAAAGTGCATTGGATGAAATCAAGCAATATCTGCAGAACCCGCCGGTACGAACCACTCCAGTCAAGGGAAAGCCTCTCATCCTGTACACAACAGCCCTTGAAGGTTCTTTAGGCGCACTATGGGCACAGGAGAACGACTAGGGGAAGGAGAGAGCTCTCTATTATTTAAGTCGAGTTCTCCTGGGGGCAGAAAACAACTACTCCCCCATCAAAAAGCATTGCATGGCACTGATCTTCGCGATAACGAAGCTTCGACATTATGCCTTGGCACATGAGATCCATCTCATATCAAAGGCGGATCTTCTCAAGTATTTGATGTCAAGAGCCATATTAACAGGAAGGCTTGCCAAATGGGCCCTCCTCTTGATGGAGTTCTCAATGATATATCGACCCCTCAAGGCAGTAAAAGGTCAGGCCATCGCCGACTTTCTCGATGAGCATCCGATACCGGGTGATTCTCCCTTAGATTGCGAGTTGCCATATGAACCCGCGTTCGAAACAATCGAAAGGGAGAAGGAAGGAAATAATGCCCGATGGGCACTTTACTTCGATGGGGCATTTCCATGAAGAAGCGAAAGCAGAGCACTCCCATAATCAAAGCTGGGGTAGGCCTTATCTTTGTGACTCCACAAGGAGGGATAATGCGTTTTGCCCATTCCTTAACGGAACCAAGAATAAACAACGAAGCAGAATATGAAGCTTTGATAGCAGGTCTTAAGATCGCTGTCGACATGGGGATCGAAAACCTCCTCATATATGGAGACTCCCAGCTAGTCGTTAGCCAAGTAAATGGCGACTATCAGACGTGCAAGCCAGAGTTGGTAAAATACCGCGAAAGAGTGCAGAATTGCTGACTCAAATCCCCTCCTACATCCTGGAAAGCATACCGCATGCGGAAAATAGCAAGGCAGATGCATTAGCCAAGCTCGCTAAAGAATTGGCCGACGTAAACCTCGATGATGTAAGAATCATTGTGCAAAGCCGCCGGATTCTTGCGCCAGCAGAAATATCTCCGAAGACGTCTGAAGAAGAGGAAAAGACCAAACAAGCGACCTTCCAAGTAGAAGACGAAGAAAAGGCTAAGTATTGGAGAGAAGTCTTCATAGACTACTTCAAATCCCATCAAACGCCCGAAGACGCGTCGTCAAGACATCAGCTCGTGAAACGAGCTCTGTCTTTCGCCTTCGTCAATGATACTCTATATAAGAGATCGTTCGACTCTTTGTGGCTAAGATGCCTGGGACCAGAAGAAGCAAGGAGAGTCGTCCAAGAAACTCATGACGGACTCTGCGGTTCCCATCAGGCCGGGCCAAAGATGAAGCTGAAGATCAAGAGAATGGGTTACTTTTGGCCCATGATGATTCAGGAATGCCTCGAATATACGAAGCAGTGTCACTCGTGCCAGATTCACGGGGACTTCATCCACCAGCATCCGAATATGCTACATCCAACATTGGCTAGTTGGCCTTTCGAAATGTGGGGAACCGATATAATCGGGCCTATCGAACCAGCGTCATCTAAAGGACATCGGTTCATATTGGCAACGACCGATTACTTCTCTAAATGAGCAAAAGCAGTACCGCTAAGGGAGGTAAAGACGGTGAACATCCTCCATTTCTTCAGAACTCACGTCATTTATCGGTTCGGCACTCCGCGACGAATTATCTCTGATAACGAGACAACCTACAGAAGCCATAAAATCAGTCGCTTCGCACAGCAGCATAAAATATATTGGAGAAATTCTTCGGTCTATAATCCCCGAGCTAACGGTCTAGCTGAGGATTTCAACAAAACCTTAACGAAGATCATAAAGAAAACAGTGTCCAGAAACAAAAAGGACTGCACGAGAAATTGCATGAAGCTCTCTGAGCGTATCGAACCACGTTCAAAACGGCCACGAATACGACGCTATTCGCTTTGGTATTCGGCACGGAAGCGGTACTTCCCTTGGAGATAGAGCTACCTTCTCTACGAGTGGCAGTTTGATACGAGCTGACAGATGAAGAAAATGCCCATCTTCGGCTTGAGAAGCTCGATGCCCTCGATGAAACTCGTCTCATGGCACAGCAAAACCTGGAAGCTTACAAAACAAGGATGACGCGCTCATACGAAAGACTAACCAGGCCAAGAACATTCCGTCAAGGCGAACTCATGCTAGTCGTAAAAAGACCTATGATCCCCAACCGTGCAAAGCGGGGGAAATTCGAACCAAATTACGAGGGTCTGTACATCATAGACATGGTCTACCAAGATGGGGCCTACTTGCTCATAGATATGCATGGCGAAAGACCCTTCCAGCCAATAAACGGCCGGTTCATTAAGAAATACTGCGCTTGACAAGTCACAACTCAGGTTAATGATAGATGACGACGCTCGTGTCCGCTCGCTGTCTTCCTGAGTCAAGACTCTATAAGTAGTATCCGGCAAAACTTCACCGCGAAGCTAACAACGGACCGAGATGTCCCTAAACTAACAACGGACCGAGATGTCCTTAAACTAAATACGTCACCTCAAACCCGGCGATAGTGGAATTCAAGTCCACAAGTCCCAACGGTGAAGACTGCAACTCAAGTCTCGTTACCTGCACAGCCGCCCCGGTGACGAGGTCCTCCATAAGTTCCATTGGCAGACAGAGGGGTAAAATAAAAATAAATAAAAAATGGTACGTCTACAAGCGAAATAGGCACGGATGAAAACCTGAAAGGGCGCCGTGAGTAAAAACAGCAGGGTTACCGGCGAGCTTGTGAAAACCTGAAATGGCGCAATCTCGTGGTGTAAAAAAAAGGGTACGTCCACAAGCGAAATGGGTACGGATGAAAACCCGAAAGGGCGCCGTGAGTAAAAACAGTAGGGCTACCGGCGAGTTTGTGAAAACCCTAAAGAGCGCTCATTAAAAAAAGACACCTGCAAGGTCCTCTCGACCTTATGAGGAGAAAACGCCTGCATGAGATCCTTACGACTCACAAGGGAGCAATACACTTAGGGATCCCCACGATTCCTAAGGAGAAATTACACTTACGAGATCCTCACGACTCGTAAGGAGAATCCCCCCTATGAGACCCTCACGGCTCATAGGATTCAAAAGCCTTAAGATACAGGGACCTGTACCTGTTCTTAAGCCATCAAACTCCCCAAGTTGCCCTACAGGAGGTCCACATTGACCCTTGTATACAATCCACGGGCACAAATAAACGTTCCCTCACCAAGTCCCACCAATGACGAGGAATAACTTCATATGGTGAATGACACTTGTAAGTCCTCTTGACTTATAAGGAGAAAATATTCTTATGAAATCCTTACGACTTATAAGAGAACACACACTTGGGGATCCCTATGATTCCTAAGGAGAAAATACACCTACGAGATCCTCACGAATCGTAGGAAGAAATACCTGTGAGACCCTTACGGCTCGTAAAGTCAAAAAGCCTTAGTCAACAGGATCCTAACCCTGTTTGTTAAGCCACCTTTGTTCAAATCGACAAAGGCAAATGATGATTCGCTCCTAGCAATATCTCAGTTGTAGCGACACTGATGCCAAAATCAGTATCAAATTTCAAGTCTTTTTACGGCAAATGATGATTCGCTCCTAGCAATATCCCAGTTGTAGCGATACTGATGCCTAAATCGGTATCAAATTCCAAGTCCTTTCACGGCAAAGGATGATTCGCTCCTGGAAATATTCCAGTCACAGCGATATCGATGCTAAGATTGGTATCAGATCTTGAGTTCTATACTCGCACTAAAAATCAGCGAGCAAAAAATGCATATGAAATAGCCGAAATGATGGGGCAACTCGCAATAAAAATTAGCGAGCAAAATATATGCATAGAAAACAGCCAAAATGTTTGGGCAACTCCCAATAAAAAACAGCGAGTAAAAAGAAAAAACAGCCGAAATGATTGGGCTCCGCGAAAAATAGCCGAAATGATTGGGCAATCGCGACTTTCGCGATATAAAAAGCTGAAATGATAGAGCATCGCGGAAAGAAAGAATAAAATATGAAACTTCTGCCCTGCAGGCGAGTCCACATCGACCCCTGTATACAATCCATGGGCACAAACGAAAAGGGAAACCACGTTTTCCCACCAGGCTCCATCAGAGAGAGAGTCAAATCTTGACGATTCATCGACAGCCTAGAGATCAATAGCGGCGTTTCTTCTCACTCCAGCAAGATGCAGATGCGACGTCAGCAAAAGGAGCCATGGAAAAGTCCCTAGTTCCAAGTATCGACGGTTCACAGGCAACCTAGAGACAACCTCGACATTCGTCGCAATATAGCAGACACAATGTCAACAAACGAAGCGAAGGAAGATCCCTAGCTTCAGGGTCTCGACGGCAACATCTGCAGCCTAGAGATTGCCATGGCGTTCCTTCTCACTACAGCAGGATGCAGACGCAACATCGGCAAATGGAGCCATGGCAAAGTCCCTAGTTCCAAGCCTCGACGGTTCATAGGAAACCTAGAGACAACCTCGACAGTCATCGCAAAATAGCAGACATAATGTCAACAAACGAAGTGAAGGAAGATCCCTAGCTTCAGGGTCTCGACGGCAACATCTACAGCATAGAGATCACCACGGTGTTCCTTCTCACTATAGCAGGATGCAGACGCAACGTCAACAACCGACCCCAGGGTCAAAACAATGGAGCCATGGCAAAGTCCCTAGTTCCAAGACTCGACAGTTCAGAGACAACCTAAAGACAACCTCGACATTCGTCGTAATATTGCAGACACAATGTCAACGAACGAAGCAAAGGAAGATCCCTAGCTTCAGGGTCTTGACAGCAACTCAAATAGGACCTGAAAGACTATCGGAGATCATCCGACACTAGCCCGGAGTGGTCATGACTCATCGGGGCTCCGAAATTGAGCCTAACCTCAAGTAAAAAGCGCCATGGAAAATCCCTAACGCTTGCTCTTCCAACGGTAATATGACCTGGGAGATTACTTGAAGACGTCTTGTCCAGCCCCCGAAGGGATCAGAGACACGACAGTCATAGGGCTACTCAAATAGCAAGATTGTATATCGGGGAATACATCGGCCAACACGACGGTATGACGGGCAGAAAACCCTAGTATCACAAACCCTAACGGACTTCTATCAGCAGAGATTAACTGTGACGTTAGGACATTCTTGCAAGAACTTCTCGATTCGTTTCGACTCGTAGGTAAAATAATGTTTCTGTGAGAACTTCTCGACTCGTCTCGACTCGTAGGGAAAAAACCTTAGGCAATGGAGATATAAACCTGTTTCCTAAGTACTGGGGCCCTGCAAATAAGTCTAAGATAGACTATTGTGTACTATCCACGGGCCACACTTTCCAAAGTCGAATATCGACAAGGAGGGAAAAACCACTTACGAGTCCTCTCGAATTGTAAAGAAGGAAAATTCTCTTGTAAGATCCTTACGACTCTCAAGAGAAAACGTACTTAGGAGTCCTCACGACTCCTAAGGAGAAAATACACTTACGGGATCCTCTCGACTCGTAAGAGAAAAGTCTCTAGGAGACCCTCACGGCTCATAAAGTTGAAAAGTCTTAGGTGGCATATCCAAACCTGTTTCCTAAGCCATCTCTACCCTACAAGGAGGTAAAGATGAACTATCTACGGGCCACCTTTGCCAAAGTTATATGGCACTGAAATAAAGAAGCTACTTATGAGTCCTCAAGATTCGTAAGGAAAAAATATCCGAGCGGGGTCCTGGCGACTCAAAGAGGCGATGAATGCTTGGAGATCCTCATGATTTCTAGGGAGGATGTGCTCTCCCAACAGTAATATGACCTGGGAGATTATTTGAGGACACCTTGTCCATCCCTGAAGGGAGTAAAGATACGACAGCGAGACTGCGTATCGGGAATGCCTTAGTACCACACACCCTAACGGACCTCTGTCGTAAAGAGCGGAGGTGAACTGTAACGTTAAGACAGGCTTGCCTACAAGCCCAAGAGAGGTAAACTAAACAAACTCCAAAATAAGTATATAGACTTCTTCACGTCCAGTCAAGACAGAAAGGCGCAACCTACGAGCGCCAACCATGTACTGTGCAAGGCAGTAAGGAGAGTCTTTGGTTCACACCCCACTAAGCATTCATTCATGACCGCGTGCCTGCTTAAATGGAAATGGTGTCCAAAACGTGCTAATTTATGTACGACACTACAATGGCGCTTGCACTTAGCAAAAATACCTAAGGGTAAAGTATAAAGTTCATGCATAGAGGCGAGATACACGTACGAATATGTAATGAAAAGGAAGCAATCAACAGGAAACATTCAACAGTCAATAATAAGAGAAATACATTAATGTAAACATACTACTCAATAGAGAAGAGATCACCAAATATGGGATCAGAGATACAGGGATTGACAAAACAAAATACAAAGTTCTCCAATTCCCTCTCTGCCCTCTCTACCATGTTGAAGCGGCGGTCTTCGCGAGAAATTGCTCCCCATCCATTAGCACCGTGTTCATCAGCGAAGGCGGACATGATAACCCGTTGAGCCCGTATTTGGCTTAGCAGCTGAATTGATCGGTCCCTCAAAGACTGGGTAATCAAACGTGCCTCTTGAAAGCACTCGATCTTATCCTCCGCCGCATCGAGAATCGCCGGAGTCATCTCTGCCGGATGAAGAAGGATGTCAGCAAGCACGGATAGAAAGATCATCCGGAGCTAAATGGAACCTATAGGAAGAAGAGAGCATCTACGAGTCAAGAGCTCATACATCACCGTGTCACACTAAGCATCAGTAAGAAGAGGGTCTACTAGTCGTGCAGCAAAGCGAGGAATCGTTTCCTCGATGGGCACCTCCCATGGTTGCCAACAAGCGTGAGGACGATTGCAAGCCATAGCTATTGGTTCGTTTGAGTTCTGTTAGTAGAAATGGGTTTGTCTTTGAAGAGAAGAAGGAAGACATAACTTCGGGTTATAAAGAGAAACGTTCAAATTTACACACGGAAAATTTTGTGCATGGTGGAACTATTTCCAAGGATGGAAAAAAGGGCATGGAGAACAAGATAGTTGATCCATAGGAAGCAGAGAAAGAAGGTGAAAAGACACCTTCAGTGATGAGGCAGCGCCTCATGTGCCTTGCACGAGGGCACCAGCGCTAGGAGTTAAAAACTCTGAGGCAGCGCCTCATGTGCCTCGCACGTATAACACGGGGGACCCGACATTTTATATACGAGTAACTACTACTTCACATGAAGCACCTATGAGAAGTGGTATAAGAGAAAGGGAAATTTTTCCATTCATACTTGAGAAAATTTATATATCAGTGGTAACAACTGTTAGTGGATATTTCACACCCTCACAACACTTGTGAGGAGGTGGAAGTGGCAAACGAAAAATTTCTTGCATGCAACACCCACATATAACCAAGATCTTATGCTTAAACCTTAACTAGCAAACCCTATCTAGAGTTCTTAACTAATATGAAAGAGTTATACCTGGTGAACTGGTCCTTCGGGTCTTCTTTTTGATGCAACTCCTAGGCTCCTTCGGATACTTGCGATGTCCTCGATCTCCGGCCACCTCAAGACGTAGATGATCCATCCGAGAGCTATGGAACAACCTTCAAACTCTTCTCAAGAGTTAACTAAGAGACAAGTGTGCTAGAAGTGATCACTTAGATGAAGAAGAGATCAAGTAGTGGATTATCTTTTAGCTCTAAGCTTTTGATTCACAACTCATGTGAAGGGTAAAGCAAAGAGGAGGAAGAAGGAGATAATGAGTAGAGAGAATGTGAGAGTGATGAATGAAAAAATCAAGCATGGAAAAAATGATATGGCTCAAATGAAAATAATTGAAGCATGCAATAAAATAATGCACCATGCTTCAATAGAAACTCTAAATGAATATAAAATGATATAAGCCATTCCTTCATCCATGCTTCGACATTTCTCCAAATTCCTCCTCATTTATTTATTTTCACAAAATAAATATCTAATTATGAGGTGTCTCCTTCTAGAAGGTATTCTTGTACAATTACAAGAATACCCCTCCACCGTATACCGTATAAGTATACCCGTATCCGAATTCCGAAAAATACGAATACAAATAATCCAATAATATAATACCGGTATCCGGCTTAAACCAAAGCCAACTAGTATTATCCTTCCGATCATTATTCCTGTAACCATTACACGAACATGATCAAAACCCTGCCGTAACAACTTACGGCCTCTACATCTTTTGCCTGAACCAGGGAACACTCTGTGTGGGACTCTAAAGACTCGACAGTACGCTGGCAGTAGGTTTAACCACAAGCATGTCAGGGGCACTAGCTGTGTGTAATGCTATCCAGGTACGTGACGAAAAGGTGGCCGACGAGCGAACTCATCACAACCCTAACGAGCCTGTAAGCAACACTTACCGTATAATCCGGTATTTCGTCTGATACGTCGCATATGAAGTCTAGGGGTGGTAAAGGTCAGACCCTAGTAACTTTATAAGTCATGTTGATTTATGGCCCATAACTGTTCGAGAAACTACTGATAACTCTTATCAGTAAATCTCGACAACCCTAACCAGGGATTTGCTGTTATGGCTGATCAAGCATAGCGTGACATCAACTCCCTATCTCGGGAGAGACGAAACCCCTTCTATCGCTCACTGCCTCCATGTGATTCGGGATTGTACCCAAAATCCACCTGTTTGCATGACTTGGTAGAGCCGTGGTAGGGAGGAAATCAAAGCACGGTGGGAACCACACAAGACACTATGACGATCTCGGGTCTACAGATAACATGTACAAGTGTCACCAGAGAACTGCTATCTGACAATAGGTATATATACCATCTAGGAGTTCTCGGCGAGTCATGTTCGGTGTACCCATTCTCCAATGAGCACCTGTGACAATCTTTGATGTCAAACACTAATGGTTGTGGGATCAACCATCGCCCCCAGGGTCAAGAAATGTACATACTAGTCTACTCTAGTAATATCGATGCACTGTCTCAATATACCCTCGACTAGAAAATGTTAAAGGATATGCTTATAGACTGCCCAAGCCCCACTTGTATGATCTACATCATAATCCTGGCAGTCAAGTATAATCCTAAGGGCTTCATCAACATATATATAAAGATATGAAATACAACACATCACACGTTAAGATGAAGATAAACCAGATAGCATACTATCATTTCGAGCAAAGATTGTTTCTGTATATATACATGCCTAGCATCCTATACAATACATGCCTCTAGGGCATACATATCTAACAATCTCTCACTTGCACTAAGGCCTGTAGTTGGTGCAATAAGTACCCACTGTCTACACTAGAACCAGTTGCCGGCGTACCGCATGCCCAACAGCTCGAACAGTTTCTCAAACTGGACATGAGGGATGGCCTTGGTGAATGGATCTGCTGTGTTGTCTTTTGTGTCTACTCTCCGTACCTCGATGTCCTGGCGATCCACTATCTCCCTGATGAGGTGATACCGTCTCAAGATATGTCTGGATTTCTGATGGGACCCCAGTTCCTTTGCCAAAGCCATGACTCCAATGTTATCGCAATATAGAGGTATTGGATTAGCAATGGATGGAACCACCTGAAGTTCAGAAATGAACTTCCTCATCCAGACTGCCTCTTTTGCGGCATCATTAGCAGCAATATACTCAGCTTCCATCATGGAGTCAGCGACGGTATCTTGCTTGGAACTCTTCCAACATACCGCCCCTCCATTTAGGGTAAATACAAACCCTGAGATGGACTTATTTTCATCCTTGTCGCTCTGGAAGCTGGAGTCGGTAAAGCCCTCCATTTGGAGATCTCCGTTACCATACACCAAGAACATTTCTTTAGTTCTTCTCAAGTACTTTAGAATGTTCTTCACAGCAGTCCAGTGTTTCTCCCCTGGATTGGATTGATACCTGCTTACTGCTCTCAGTGCATAAGCTACATCTGGGCGAGTACACAACATTGCATACATTATAGATCCTACCGCCGAAGCGTAGGGTATAATACTCATGCGAGCCCTCTCCTCATCAGTCTTTGGAGACATCTCTTTGGAGAGGGTGATCCCGTGACAAGCGGGTAAATTACCCCGCTTGGAATCTTCCATACTAAACCTCTTTAGTATGGTGTCTATGTATCTCGATTGCGACAATCCCAATAATTTCTTAGATCTATTTCTATAGATCTTAATTCCCAGAATGTACGAGGCATCACCTAGGACTTTCATGGGGAACCTCTGCGATAAGAATAGTTTGACCGATTGTAGCATATGAACATCATTTTCTATCAAGAGAATGTTGTCCACGTACAATACGAGAAATGTAACAGTACTCTCTACAATCCTTTTATAAATACATGGTTCATCTACATTTTTTATAAAACCAAACATTTTGATTGTATCATCAAAGCAAATGTTCCAACTCCGTGATGCCTGCTTTAAGAGCCAAAGGCCCTACTTATAGGCACAGAAAAGATGAACAGCAGTCATCTCAAGGACCAAAGGCCCTACTTATAGACACAGAAAGTCGATCCAACTTCCAAGAAGATCCAACGGTGGAAAGGCGGCCACCGCTGCACTCACGTGAGAGCCACATGAGCGCAACGGTGGGGGGCATTTGTTTCCCTAATAAAAGAGCAAACCTCTGTTCAAAATTTGAAAGGCGGCGCTTCACATGCCTTTCACGAAGGCGCCAGCGCCAAGAGTTAAAAACTCTGAGGCAACGCCTCACGTGCCTTGCACGAAGGCGCCATCGCCCATAGTTAAAAACTCTGAGGCAGCACGTCACGTGCCTCACACGAGGGCGCCAACGCCAGAACTAAAATCTCTCTGTTAAACAAAGCTATTGGATCAAAGATCCAACGGAGATGATAAATCATCAAAATATAGAATTAAATTCTGTTGAGAAAATATTCCTCAAATCTTTCTAAATAAGAAAGATTACTCTCTGTAAAACAGAGTGTCGTTGGATTAAAAAATCCAATGGTGATTAAAAATCACCCATATATACAGAAAAATTCTGTAGGCGAAAATATTTTCCTAATCTTGTTAAAAACAAGAAAGATATCTTCTGTAAAACAGAAGTCCTTGGATCAAAGATCCAACGGTGGATAAAATCCCCAAATCAATCAGGATCTCTCAACGAGAGATTTCCTTAACTAAATCAACAAGCTCGCCTCTACTATATAAAGGACCCAAGACTTCAAGTCTTGTACAGAGGAACCCCCTATAAGCTTTAGAGCAAGTAAGAAGAAAGATTTAAAAGAGAAGAAAGAAGAATACCTCTCTTCGAGGTAAATAAAAATAATAATAGAGATCAGAGCATCTCATCTGTATAGCCCAGGGTTTAACCCTTATTAAAGAACTTAGTTCTTTCCCTGGATCTGAGATCCATGAGACAAGTCTCCCATAAATGAGAATTTAATTCTCATGGAGATGAACTTGCTTTTGGGGATCAAAGATCCAGAAAAGAACAGAGAATCGAACTCTTCATAACATAATACACGAAGAAAAATCAGCGCCAAGCGCCTCACGTGTCCCTCACATGGGCGCTACTTAATAAAGAGTGCTTAGCACTCAATGGTTGGCGCTCAGCACCAAGCGCCTCACGGCTCCCTTACGTGGGCGCTGCTTAATAAAGAGTGCTTAGCACTCAATGGTGGGCGCTCAGCGCCAAGCGCCTCACTTGCCCCTCACGTGGGCGCTGCTCAATAAAGAGTGTTTAGCACTCAGTGGTCAGCGCCAAGCACCTCACGTGCTCCGTACGTGGACGCTGCTCAATAAAGAGTGCTTAGCACTCAGTGGTTGGCACTCAGCGCCAAGGGCCTCACGTGCTCCACACGTGGGCGCCATAAAGAGTGTTTAACACTCCATAAAAAACAAATAAAGAGAGGGAAAATAAAGTAAAGTAAAAGGTGAACGTCAGAACCCATATCAATGCCCAGCATTGTTTGCACAGAAAAAGGACTAAGCCCAAGCAAGTGTTTAACACTTTATTCAAAAAATGAGTGGGCAAAGTCCAAGTTGACCAAGAATCCCTAATTCAGATCAACCGAGCCCATGTGCTCATTATTTTCCAAATTGGTCTTAGTCCCAAACATGACTACAGATCTTCCAACGGACATTGGTTCAAGGGTACATCTCCTCACACCACTAATACATGTCGTTGTAATTCTTCAGCGTCTTCAGAAAGGTGGTGGGTCCCAATAACCAATAACTCTTTGGTACACTCCCAAATTGACGGGCACATCCCAACAGACCGAACCGTCCTTAAACTAGCTATGGACCGAAACGTCCTTACACTAACAACGGACCGTAATGTCCTTAAACTAAAACAATGAAGCCCAAATGCTCTTTTGTTGGGTCCGAATGATCCCAAAATCCTATTGAGTAGATCTTAGTCTAAAAAGAGACTAATGTATCCTCAACAAACATTTAAGTTGATCTTAATCTCAAACGGGATTAATGATCCTTAAATCAACCCAAACCCAAATCTAAAAATATACGGATTTTGACTAATTCACACCCTACGGGCGACAACATAAATTAGTCTCTGTATACAATCCACAGGCAACCAAAAATAAAACAAACAAACACGGCACGAAGTGACCTTCTGGAGCAAGAGAAAGTGGTTACCGCGATGTGGTAACGAAATCAACTGCAGGGGTTTGCGCCTGCAGGGAAGAGCGTCCCCACAATCAAAAAACCCCTCGCAAACGAGGGGGGATCTGACGAAGTCTGCTACAACGGTTGCGTTCACCGTCGAAAACGGAAGACGTAGCCGGGGTGGATCGTCTTGCCTGAATTTGGAGGAAGATGCTATTTGGATTTATCCGTCCACCTCTCTGAAGATGCCAAGTTGATTTATGGTACCGTGCATCGGAGGTTTGAACGAATGCGGCCGTTGTAGCAGACTTCGTCAGATTCTCCCTCGTTTGTGAGGGGTTTTTGATTGTGTGGACGCTCTTCCCTGCAGGCATAAGCCCCTACAGTTAATTACGTTACCACATCGTGGTAACCACTTTCTCCTGCTCCATAAGGTCACTTTATGTCGTGTGTGTTTGTGTTTGTTTTGGTTTTCGGTTGCCCGTGGATTTTATACGAAGACTAATTTATGTTGTCGCCCGTAGTGCGTGGATTAGTCCAAATTCGCATATTCTTAGATTTGGGTGTGGGTTGGTTTAAGGATCGTTAATCTCATTTGAGATTAAGATCAACTTATGTTTGTTGAGGATACGTTGGTCTAATTTTAGACTAAGATCTACTCAACAAGATTTTGGGATCCTTCAGACCCAACAAAAGAGTATTTAGGCTCTATTGCTTTATTTTAAGGACGTTTTCAGTCCATAGCTAGTTTAAGAACGTTGCAGTCCGTTGTTAGTTTAAGGATGTTTCGGTCTATAGATCACCATTTTTGATGTGAGGGTTTAGTTTAAGGACGTTTCGGTCCGTAGCTAGTTTAAGGACATTGCGGTCCAGAGCTAGTTTAAAGACATTGTGGTCCATTGGGGTGTGCTCATGGGTTTGGAAGTGCACCCAAGAGCTGTTGGTTGTCGGGACCCTCCACCTCTCTGAAAATGTTGAAGAATTACAACAACATGTTTCAGAGGTATGGAGAGATGTACCCTTGAACCGAATTCCAGATTGAAGGGGGATCATGGTGGAATGAACATCATTTTAGATACCATCTGTTAGGAGATCATTAGTCATCTTTGGAACTAAGATCGATTTGGGGAGACCTGAGCAGAGGAGGACTCGGTTGATTGGTGGTCAAAAGAGTTTTGGTCTCGGGAGACTTGGCTAATTTGGGCTAAGGTTGGCCTCTCATAGTGTTAAACACAAATATTTTCTTGGCGCTCACGTGCTCCCACTTAAGGCTCTAAAGCAGTGTTAAACACTGAAATTTGTAGCGCTCATGTGCGGCACGTAAGACGCCTGAGAATTGGGCACTGCTTTTTTGGGTTCATTCTCTTGTTCTTTTACAAGTGCTAAGCACTGTTGGGGGTCACGTGGGATCACGTGAGGCGCCCCAAAATTGGAAACCGCCTTTGATTTATTCTCCCTTTCTTTTATAAGTGCTAAGCACTATTAGAGGGGCCACGTGACTCGATCTCAGTCGTTTTTTTGTTCATCAAAGGTGCTCACGTGGGGATGTGATCTGTCGTTATAGCGTTGAACGCTAATATGCATGGAGATCTTGATCTGAGTTTTGAAAATTTCAGGTCCCTTATTTTTATAAGAATTAAATTCTTTTATAGGGTTAAACCCTAGTTTTATCAGAGGAATTAAATTTCTATATCTTTTGGAAGAATTAAATTCTTCGAACTTAGTTCTTTCCCCTTAGTTTTGAGTTTGCATAACAGAATATCCCCGATGAGAATTAAATTTTCAACTTGTGGGGAGATCTGCTTCTGCAGACCTCAACCAGAGGAAGAACTAAGTTCTTTTTTTAAAGAGTTAAACTCTTAGAATGGCGAAGAAGAGATAAAATAATCTCTATGTCTTTCTTCTTACCTAAGGTTTATTTTTCTAAAAGAGAGATATTCTTCTTCTTTTTTTGTTTCTCAAATCTCATGGGGGGTCTCCTCTATACAAGACTTGAAGTCTTAGGTCCTTTATATAGTAGAAGCAAGTTTGTTGATTTAGTTAAAGAAATCTCTCATTGAGAGATCTTAATTGATTTGGGGATTTTATCCACCGTTGGATCTTTGATCCAAGAACTTCTATTTTACAGAAGATATTTTTCTTGTTTTTAACAAGATTAGAGAAATATTTCCCCATACATAATTTTTCTGTAGATAGGTGATTTTTTAATCACCATTAGATTTTTCAATCCAACGGTGCTCTGTTTTACAAAGAGTAATATTTCTTGTTTAGAAAGATTTAAGGAAATATTTTCCAAATAGGGTTTTGATCTCTTTATTTAGAATTTAATTCTATCAGCTCAGAAGGCGTTTAAGACCACTCACGTGCAGCACGTGACCCCTACTGAGTTAAACTCATTTTCTTATGTGCAACAACCCAAAAAGGGCATCACGTGCTGACACGTGAGCTTCTCTGGCCTGTTATTTGTTTTTTTAATTTAAAAAAGGCGCCTATATACTTTGTATATAGATGCTCACATGCTTGCACGTGAGGCTTAATTTCAGCCTTTAATTGTTAAGCGCAATGCCTACAATCTTTATTCATAGGCGCATCACGTGTGGGCACATGATGCTCTATTAGGGAAATTTTTTTTCTAGCGCTTTTTCGCTCTTTCTTCTTTTTTTATAAGGGAACAAATGCCCCCACAGCATTGTTCACACATGGCTTGCACGTGAGTGCAACGCTGTCACCCTTATAGCCGTTGGATCTGCCTAGGGGAACGGGGAGATGAATCGCTATCGTCACGTCTTATAAATGCAAGGGTCTTATCTTTGGAAAGCCTCTGTCCTTCATCTTCTTCCTTGGTTATTTTCTCGAGAATTTAATTCTCTTCTTCAGAGCTTAGTTCTCTGCCTCAAAATCTTTCAGAGTTAAACTCAACAAAACTTCCCTTTGGGTAAGGCTTGAACGACCCTTTTTTTGGGTTTTCTGCCCTGGATTTTAAATCCACAATCAGAGCTTAGCTCTTTTCTTAAATCGGTTTCTCAAAGATCCCCATACATGATTTTTTTTGTAGGTTTTGAAGTCTTGAATGAATGGGGATTGTTAATCCTCCCTTTTAGGGTTTTACCCTTCCACCGATCTTTAAGAATCTTGGAATTTAATTCCGTTTTCTTTGCCTCCTTGCCATGGGGGTTCTTCTGGAATTTAATTCCACAGCTTAAAAGGAATTTAATTCCTCCCCAAAGAGGTTAGCTCTGAAAGATCAAGAGGGCCCTTTGGGAATTTCATTCCGTGGTGTTCCTGAGAATATTTTTATAGGGTTTTAACTTTATTTGCACAAATTTAAATTTGTTGGGTATTTTAACAGAACTTGTTTTCTCTATTAGGATATCAAGAGTTGTTTAAACTTCCGTGTCTGTTTAATGAGAATCTTTTTTTATTCTTACAATGACTGTTATGTCTCATCATTGGTGAGCCGCCATGTTGATTTTGTGGGGTCCATTAGTTTTGCAATCAGTGGTCCCATGGAACAAACTTCCTGTCATTTTCCTCTGTCATTAGAAGAAAAAACCGTTAATGAAATCTATCTATCTATATATATATATATTTCATTAACGGTTTTTTCTTCTCCTTGTTTCAGGAACAATGGCTTCTCTTCCCTACTTTCCCTTTACTCGCTCAGATGCCGCTTTTCCACAATCGCCGTCGGATGAGGAAGCTATGGCGATGATCGGGGCACATGACAGAGACCGTACTAGTCTACTCTTATGGGGAGTCTGGTATGATCACATCATCCGGGGCCGCCGCAGCTTTACTTATGAGGAGCCAACAGAGCCTCTCCGCCCAATATCGCTGATGGAATACTCGCAGACCGCTTATGCGATGGAGGCGGCTAATTGGACTCTTACATGCCGGCTTGAGCCGTCAACACTGGGATACCCAACCAGCCCTTGCCATCTACAGATATCTTGGGGTGTCGCATCTGTCAAGGTGAAGCCCAACCATGGGGACAACTTTATAAAGTAGGGCTTACCCTTCGCCATCCAGTAGGTTATCTTCCTCAGGCTCGGTATGCTCTTTCTGCCCACCGTGCACGGTTGCAAAAGTTGGGCTATATCAGGCGGTATACGCGTCTCTTTTTCATTACCAGGCCCCTCACGTCTGGCGGACGTTGGGGTCAAAAATTACACCCTGGTTGACCAAGTCAAAGTCAAAGTCAACCCAAGCCAGGTGGGCCCAAGCCCAGGTCAAGTGGGCCCATGCCCAAGTCGAGCCCCGCGGCCGACCTCCCCTATGCCAAAATGAAATCTTGTAATAAATAATTTTGATGTAATTTTTATGAATGAATGTAAGAAAAATTGGTATAAAGCCAAATTTTTGGAAAGCCCATGGCTCATGTGCAAAACAAATGAGCACATGAGGCATGGGATGAGCAAAATGCCATTTTGTAAAGCCCAAGGGGCTATATGTAAATTTGTAAGCCTATATGAGGTAACATGATAATGAAATAAAATAGAACTTTTTCCATTCTAAAATTCTAGGGTTTGTGCCTCCTTCTCCTTTCTCAAGGTTCTAAAACCTTCCCTTTTTTTAAAATTAAATCAAGAGTTTAACTCTTCCCTTTTCCAAAAAGAAATAGATTTTCACCACAAAACCCTTGAAGGGGGGCTTTGATTTTTAATCAGATCTCGAAAAGGGGAGACTTTTAAGTCTCACCCCCTTTTCTCCAAGATCCAGCCGATCAAGAGGAGGAAGAAGGAGACCCATCTCCAAAAATCTAACTTTGGACAGATCCAAGGCTCAGAAGCTCCAAGGCTATAGAGAGAAGAGAAGGGTTCCCTTTGATCACCTCTGAAGATCTTTGGGGAGTTCAACTCCAAGACCCAAATCCTCAAACGAGTTTAACTCCTATTCCAGATCATTTAGGAGTTTAACTCCAAATCTAAATCTTTTGGAGTTTAACTCCACTCAAAATCCCTTGGGAGTTTGACTCCTAGCCATGAGCTAAGCCCCTTTTCCGCTGGCGTTTCCAGCGGTCGCGTGCCGTGCACGTGACCCACAGGAGCCCAGCGGTCGCGTGCCACGCACGTGCCCCGACAGCGCCTAGCAGTCGCGTACCGAGCACTTGACCCGCGGACGCCCAGCGGTCGCATGCAGAGCACGTGACCTGTAGACGCTAAGCGTCCACGTGCGCCTCACACGACTCACGGGCGCTTAGCGCCCAGTGGTCGCGTGCAGCTCACGTGACCCGCTGGGGCCAAGCGGTCGCGTGCTGCACACGTGACCCGCTGGCACCCAGCGGTCGCGTGCTGCGTACGTGACCTGTGGGCGTCCAGCACCCATGCGCTGCTTATGAGACTCGTGGGCGCCAAGCACCCACGCGCCAAACACCCACGCGCCGGGCACGTGACCCGCGAACGCTAAGCGCCCACGCGCCAGGCACGTGACCCGTGGGCGACCAGTGCCCATGTGCTATGCACGTGTCTTTAAGATGCTCCTCAACCCTCATTTTTCATACACTCTACAGTCAAAACACGTCCCCCCTTGGAAAAAATTTCTAACGGGGCACTGCCCCACACCTCGTAAGGGGGCTGCTAGCCCTCTTGACCCCCGGCCCGCTATCCGGGTAGCGGGACCCCCGTAAAAACTCTGCGAGGCCCCCGATATATCCAATTCCCCTCCAAAACTCATACGCACACTGCAAATTGAGTTCGCATGACCAGTTTGACCCGTCAATCAGAGGTTCCTTCGCCTCAAAAGTGGGGGTAATTAACGGCAGCTTAGTCCGCGGCTGCCGAAGATTTAGATCCCCACAATCAATAAACCCCTGCCTACCTGGAAAGGGGGAATCTGTAGTACGTCTGACAAGTACGCGCGTATTCTCATCTCAATAGGGTGACGAAAAATAGCCTACAGATTCTGGCACGCCCGGTGGGACATCTTTGTCCTCCCATATTTCGGGTTAAACGTTCATGTGAACTCAATCAATATACATATCGATTTCTTATACTGAAATCATGCTTCTTTCTGCAGGTTAACAAATTTCAAATTGCAATCTACAGACGCAACAAAATGTCTCCAAGGATCAGCTCAGCTCTCGACACAACTCCCATCTCCTACACGATGAAAATAGACGCCAGGACGGTCCTCCCTGCCAGTCTCGGACGACAATGGGAGGAGCCGCCGCTACCATTTGGCTCTATTCTGTTCGTGTCAGCTAACTCCATCCCAGCTCTCTAAGCTCTAGTAACAGAAAGACCGGCCTCGAAAGGCAGGAGGCCAAATGTGGTGGTCTCGAAGGCACCCCAACCCAAATGCAAGTCGGTGTTTGAACGACTTTCCTTGGCCCCAGCTGGGTGCAAGGCCATCAACACCAACAAAGCAACAAGACGTCTCGGGCAAGCTCCAGCGGCGCCCCTGACAACTGCTCAATTGGGTATCTTCTCTAAGCTCCCCGTTAATCGGCTCATGATGGCTTCCTGGATGACGGATTCCTGCCAAGCCCTCAAAATCGAGAAGCTAAGATAGAAAAGGCTCAGATACAGAGCCAACAAAAGGGCCAGGGCTCATGCTAGGCTGAACTTCATGAGGTTCCAAGAACAAGGTTACCCTGCCAAAGATAAAGAGACGGATCGATATATGGCCCACATTCTCTACACGGTGGGCACGCGCAGCAAGAGCAAGGACGGGGCCACCACATCTCAGATCCAATCTGGTATGAATGTGGCTGCAACTTCCTAAGACCAGCATCCTCTAAGAGGTAATGAAAATCCTTCCAGTGAGGCTGATAAGCAGAGAGATCCCTCGGTTCATGAGGAGTCGGGCTCGGAAAGCGAAGATGAGCCAATCTTTCGTCCCAAGACCGCAGAGCAGCAACTTCTCTAAGAGCTCCAAAAATAGCTCGGAAACAAAGACAGGGAGATGGCCAAGCTCTACTCGAAAATTGACGATTTGACAAACATCATCTTACAGCTCACGGCCCAAGTTGCCTCTCAGCCGTCTAATCAAGTGCAAGGCTCCGTTCATGAACCGGGAAACAGTGTCCCGAGGCAGCCGATGCTTATTCCCTCAAATCCAAAGGTGGGCAAGCCGCATGAAAGTCGGTCGCATCCTATCTTGGAAAATGTCTTGGATACTGATGACCGCAACCCGCTAACGCAATAGAAGGTCATGGATTTGGTCGTCAAAAAATTGGTAGCCGAAGCCGGAGAGCAAAAAGATGTCAGTAGCAGCAGGAGACCATACCCTGCTCGGTACGATCTTATGGAGTTTCTCACTGGCTATGTCGTCCCCAAATTTGAAAGGTTCGATGGGACGGGAAATGCGAACAGGCACATCACCCAATTTAAAGCATCATGTACGAACACTGGGGGAAATGATGCTCTCCTTCTCCGCCAGTTTGTCAATAGCTTGACCGATGTTGCTTTGATTGGTATGCAAGCATACCGAATGACTCGATCACGGCGTTCGCTCAAATAGAATCCATGTTTAAGCAAAGGTTCATGAGTGTCAACGATAAAATCACCATTGCCGACCTCGTAAGGACCGAGCCAAAGAACAACGAAAGCAACATGGATTTTATAGTCCGATGGCGCGATCTCTCTATCAAATGTTGTCACGCCTCACTTCCCGGTATACGGCAAAGGGAACACGACTGGTTCCCTACGTATTTACTCTGAAGTAAATACGCTAAGCGTATCTAAGCAATAAAAGTAAATACACAAGAGACAAGATATATAAACTGAACAACAACTTTATTTATTAACATTCTTTTGTACAATGCATGAAAAGTAAATACAACTGAAATAAAAGCGATGCCTAAACAATGGCATAACAGGAATGTAAAGTACTGAAAGGAAATGTGTACAATGAAACTAAAGTGCTGGGTCTTCAGCAAACTGATCCAAGTCTTCAGCAGTAGGCTCGATCTCTGCTGTGTCCAGATCACCTGACGACATTCAAAGAAGAAAGAAATAGAACGTCGTCAGCGAACAGGTCGCTTGGTAAATCCCAAAGATAAGGAAGAAATAGAATAGACAGAATAAGAAGGTATCTTGTAAAGTTGTATTATCTTGTTGTAATGTTGTATTAATGTTGTTGTTTGTAGCTTGGTATAGAAGAATGCCAGTGTATACGAGAGGAGTCTCTGTATGCCAGAGACTAGAGGTAAGTACAGTACAAGAAACCGTTTATGCCACGGTACAACAGCAACTGGATTCATGTTAGGTGTATTAAGTCTTACAGTCTCGTGCCACTTCTAACACCTTCCGTACCAATCTACCCCATAAACCCTGTAGTGTTTTGATTGTATTGTTTGTCTTGTAAATTGTATTGATTGTATAATTGGTTGACTGACCGAAACCATGATATCAGTAAACGGATGTAACCGTAGAATCATGTAAATGAAATAACTGGAGAACCATGTAAACGGAATGTATATCCATGGTTCGGTTCGGTCAAGTTATATAGATTGATAATTGGATTCATGTATTCATGTTGAATTATAATATTGAAGATTATAGATTGTAGATTGTAGACTGTAGATTGTACTTGAATCATATTCAAGTCAGATTACACTGAGACTCAAACTGAGTCATACAATTAGCGAAGTAAATTGAAGTCCTGATTGTTTTTATTAATTTGTCTACCTTAGATAGGCAAGCACCCACTTCTCCGGCTCCCTGAGGCTCAAGAGATCGGTCCCGCTTAAACCTATGTTTACTATGGTCCTTAGGGTAATTTATAAAACTTGAGGGGGTTTTATGTAAAAATACTTTTATATACTTTTCAAAATACACCCCAAGTATTTATTATTCGTCTTTAGAGTTGTAATAAATGTAGATTTTATATTAGTGATATTTCTAGTGAAAATAACCTAATTCCATAAATAAAGGTATTTATGTGTAAATATTGATTATATTGAATTCATGGTATTTTAGTGTAAACCGATTCTTGTGCCATTTTTAGAAAAAGATTGAATATTCATAATAATTCAAAATAGGTATTTTGGAGTTACATATACATATATTTATATGAAAATAAATTTTTATATATTTAATATAATGTAGAAATCTCATTTTTCTTAAGATGTCGTATTTAAATCTTTCGAGACCGAATACTCCTTGCGGAGATCTGCATCTCGCACTACTAAGCCCGAGAATGTGCGATAATCCACACCATCCCGAACAGGTTCTCCAAATGGGTTGTAGCGGCGCTTTGCAAAGATTTGTTTAAATACTAGTCTTTAAAGAAAAACGGTTTTATTAAGTTATGGTATTTAAGTGAAAAAGGTCGTTTTTCTCGTATTCTATATTCTAGACGGCTCCTAGTAAGCAAAAAGTTGTGAGATATACTTCAAGATCGTCTCTTCACCGCCAATTGTGGCCAGGTAAGTACAAGCGAAGAAAGGAGGGACCCGCTCACGAATCACCGTGAGACGGGCCTTTTAAAATTACCTTTCTCACTTGTCTAGCCTAAGCACCACAAAGTCAGGTTTAGATAAACGACTGAATGGCCACAACCTTGCTATGTCCTAATGAATGCGACGGTCCTTAATTGACTGAGTCTAGATATTTTTTATTAGTTCTAAAAGTTATTTATTTATACAAAATCTTTTAGAATTGGTTTTTATTAAGTAAAGCGTATTTAAATGAAAATGTTTGTTTTCCCGTATTCTAAGTTCTCGAGATAGCGTGTTATGTTTGCATATGAGTGTGTGAGGAGGTAGGTCATTACCTCGTGATCTACTTAAAGGTATAGCAATTTTAATGGAGTTAAAGGCATAATTGAAACAATGTGGTATTTAAGTAAAAACACGATAATTGGAAATAGTTGTCATTTTATAAATTGAAACTTGATCGATTTGGTTTGATTAGTGAATTAATAGTCAACATGAGGATGTTTAAGCACGATAGTATTAATGAGAAGTGGAGTTTTATAAGAAAACCGAATCGGAAATCGGAGTTGTTCCGATTCCGTCGGGTTTTGTAAATTCGTATTTTTAGAAAAGAAAAGAGAAGTTAGAAAGGGACTTACGGGTTTGGACAAATACGAGAGTGATAAGGAAGAAGAGGGTTCGCCGGTGCGTCGATTCGTCACCGAGAGTTCCTTGCACGATCACCGGAAGTTCGCCGTAGATTTCATCGGAGCTTCGCCTTTCACTCGTTTTCAAAGTACACAAGATTTCATGAGATTTTGAGAGAGTGGGCTCAGAATTTTAGGATGAGAGGGTAGGGGTAGGGGTGTATTTATAGGGTTAAGCTAGGGTTAGGATAGGTGTAGGGTTTTTAATTTAAAAATATAAAAAAATATAAGAAAAATCATTAAAAAATGGAGTAAATAGGGTATAAATGTGTCTCCGGAAACGATCCAATTAATTAGAGTATGCAGGGGGGTTAAAGAGGTGAAAAGTCACAATTTTGCAGTTGACGACTCGGCCGACCGGCCGAGTCCAGCCGGTGCCGCTGCCCGAGTCGGCCGGTCCGCCGGCCGACTCGGCCGAGTCCGGCTGATTCAAGGGCTAGGTAGGTGGGGGGTTGCCTGAGTAAGGCTCTGGTACTTTTAGTTTTTCAGGTTCAGTAGAAAGTTTGGGAGTTATCTCGTGTGGACTGTTGGGATTCTATAAAATTTAAACAGATAATTATAAAAAATAATGTGGGGCATGGGATTTGAACTCTGGTGGCTTGGTTCAGCAGTGCAAGGTATTACCAATGAGATACAAGCTCATTCTTGTAATTATGGTGTGAGATAAATACTTAAAGTGGTAACAGCAACATTAAATACTCCAAGTATACTAGTTTACAAAGAGGTGAGGATATCTTGCACGCATTTCACCTTCTCTTTCCCAAGTGGACTCTCCTGGAGTGTCTTTCCTTCACATCACTCGGACCAAGTTAACTTCCTTGTTCCGAAGTGTCTTCACTTTCTTGTCCAGGATTTCTACAGGTTGTTGCTCACAAGATAAATCAGGCTGGATAGTGAGCTCGGAATGATCGAAGACATGGCTGGGGTCACTCACATACCTTCTAAGTTAGGATATGTGGAACACATTATGCACTCCTTCTAATGAAGGTGGAAGCGCTAAGCGGTATGCCACTTCACCGACTCGTTCGAGTATGTCGAACGGTCCAGTATATCTCGGACTTAGCTTACCCCGTCTTCCAAATCGGATCACTCCGCGGTTCGGAGATATCTTCAAGAATATGTGATCTCCTGGCTGGAACTCCAAGTGTCGCCTCTTTGCATCAGCCCAGTGCTTCTGTCGATCTTGGGCTATGCGCATCCTTTCCCTGATAGTACGAACCACATCAACAGTCGATACTATCATCTCTGGTCCAAGAAGTTCCCTATCTCCGATGTCGTCCCAACTTAATGGCGATCGACACTTCCTTCCATACAATGCTGCAAAAGGTGTCATTCCTATGCTTTCTTGATAGCTATTGTTGTACGCAAACTCCACAAGATGCAGGTGATCTTCCTACGATCTTTTGAAGTCTAACATACACCCTCTGAGCATATCCTCCAAGATCTAAATAGTTCGCTCAGACTGACCATCTGTTTATGGATGATAAGTCGTGCTGAAATTCAGACTTGTTCCCAAGCTTGCTTGCAAACTTTGCCAAAATTGCGATCGGAATCTGGTGTCACGATCGGAGACAATGCATACCGGTACTCCATGAAGTCTCACAATTTCCTGTATGAGTTTATGGGTATCAGAGATAGTACATTCTGAAGAGTTTAAATCTTTAAGTAGATTATTACCTCCATGTACTTCTTTGCTAGTGTCTCAGTTGATTAGCCAACTCGGAATGGGATGAAGTGGGCCGACTTTGTGAGTCGATCCACAATGACCTATACGGCGTCGTTACCCTTTGTGCTGCGAGGAAGAGCAGTCACAAAATCCATCGTGATGTGTTGCCACTTCCATTCTGGGATTGGTAACGGTTGAAGTAGTCCAGCAGTCCTGTGATGTTCAGCCTTTACTTGTTGACATACCAAACATTTTGCGACGCTTCTGGCTACTTCACGCTTCATTCCATGCCACCAATAATTCTGACGTAGATCTTTAAATATTTTGGTACCTCCAGGGTGTACTGAATAGGGAGAGCTATGAGCTTCTTTCATTAACTCTTCCCGAACAGGACCTTTTGGTACACACAATCTGCTGCCGTATCTCAAAGATCCGTCTTCATGGATGATGAAGTTTGTTCTGAGTCCGTTCTCCACTTGTTCTCTGATCTTTTGCAACTTAGCATCACTTGCTTGAGCTGCATTGATCTGATTGACAATGGTTGATTGAACTTGTAAATTCATCAAACTTAAAGCATTACCTGGCATGACTACTTCAATCTCCATCTGATGCAAGTCTTGCTGAAGCTTCTACTGAGCGGTGAGATTCATCGATAATGGTTGATGACTAAGAGCATCAGGTACCACATTCACCTTCCCTGGGTGATATTGTAAGTTGATGTCAAAGTCCGCCATGAGTTCTAATCATCTTCTCTGCCGCATATTCAACTCCTTCTGAGTAAACACGTACTTCAGACCCTTATGATCTGTGTAGATGTTCACTCGTTCACCAAGTAAATAATGGTGCCAAATCTTGAGAGCAAAGATGAAGGCTGCCAACTCCAGGTCATGCATCGGATAATTGCGCTCATGAGTCTTCAGTTGTCTTGAAGCATAAGCTACAACTTTACCGTGCTGATGTAGAACACATCCTAATCCCTTACCGGATGCATCGCAATGCACTTCGAATCCTCCAGATTGATCCGGTATGACAAGAATAGGCGCTGATGTCAATCTTGACTTGAGTTCTATGAAAGCTTGTTCGCATGCTTCTGACCACACAAAATCTTCATCTTTACGTGTGAACTTGGTCAGGGGTGTTGCTATCTTCGAAAATCCTTCAATGAACCTTCTGTAATATCCAGCTAAACCCAAGAAACTTCGAATGTCCTTCACTGACTTTGATGTAGGCCATTCGCTAACTGCTGAAACTTTCGCTGGATCCACAGAGATTCCTTCTCCTGATACGATATGTCTAAGAAAACCAACTTGCTTTAGCCAAAACTCACACTTGCTGTACTTGGCATAAAGTTGATATTGTCGAAGAGTTTCCAGAACAATTTGTAGGTGCTCTGCATGCTCTTTCCGACTCTTAGAATACACCAGGATGCCGTCGATGAAGATGACAACAAACCTGTCTAAGTACTCCCGGAAAACTTGATTCATTAGGTTCATGAATATTGTTGGTGCATTGGTCACTCCAAATGCCATCACTAGAAATTTGTAATGTCCATAGCGAGTTCTGAAAGCTGTTTTATGAATATCAGCTTCCTTGACCTTCACCTGATAATAACCTGAACGAAGATCCAATTTAGAGAACACACAAGATCCACTTAACTGATCGAATAAATTGTCGATGCGCGGAAGTGGATATTTGTTCTTTATCATGACTTCATTCAAGGCTCTATAATCGATGCACATTCTGTATGAACCTTCCTTCTTCTTCACAAGTAGTACAGGTGCTCCCCAACTTGAAGTGCTAGGACGAATCCATCCTTTCGCCAATAATTCGTCCAACTGTGTTCGGACTTCCTTCAAACCTTCCGGACTTAATCTATAAGGTGCTTTGATCACCGGTTGTGCTCCTGGTACTAAATTAATACTGAATTCAAGAGCTCGATCAGGAGGCAAACCTGATATATCGTTAGGAAATACATCGTCGAACTCTCGAACTACATCTGGTCTTGATTCTTCCTCTGCTTAAGCTGCTGCAACTACTGCTTCTCTTGGCTTCGCTTTGTAGGTACTTGGCTCTAAGGTACGGTTTCCGCTTCTGAAATAGAAGACCAGATGGTCTGGAATCTCGAATACTACCCTCCTTTGACGACAGTCGATGGTAGCATAAAAAGTTCCAAGCCAATCCATACCTAGAACCACATCGAAGTTCGGTATGTCCAGCACTTTGAAGTCAGCATAAAACTCTCTGCTGCAGACGAGGACTGGACACAAGCTGTATCCCATGGTTGCCTTTAGAACGCCATTTCCTGAACTGACATTCCAGCTGGATACAAGCGGTGAGACTGGAATCGCATGGGTTCGGACGAACCGTTGCGACATAAAGCAGTGAGATGCTCCAGTATCAAACAGTGCTAGTGCAGGTAGTGAGGCTACTAAGATTGTACCTAAGGTATGTGGGATATGTCTTAGGTATAGGGAAAAGTATGTAAATAAGTAGCAAGATTTGAAAAGAAAGGCTTGAGAAGAAAAGTTTACCGGTGATAACTTGGCCAGTGGCCTCAGCTTCTTCCAC
This sequence comes from Agapanthus africanus, assembly GCA_030015575.1. Classification (NCBI taxonomy): domain Eukaryota; kingdom Viridiplantae; phylum Streptophyta; class Magnoliopsida; order Asparagales; family Amaryllidaceae; genus Agapanthus; species Agapanthus africanus. The sequence continues at coordinate 30,773,961 of JASDDO010000004.1, read as the reverse complement.
GGTCATCGTGAAAGCCTGGCGCCTTGGTACATTCCTCCCGGCCTGAGGAGTATTTCTCGGAACATTCCTTTGAGCTTGATCGAACTGATGAGGAGGTGGTGCAGCTTGTGGTCCTCTGGGTGGTGCAGGTACTGCAAGTCTTGGAGTAGGGGCTTGGATGGCTGGGCGCTGTGAGTAATTGTTTGCTGGCCTGGGTGCAGCAATTGTATTTTGTTTATGAGGACAAGACCCAATACCATGATCAGCTGAGCCGTAGATCAAGCAAAGGTTATTCGCACGCCGACAGTCTCTCGCCAGACGCCCATTTCTCTTGCAGTAGTTACAAAAGTCTAGGCTGGGCCTGTTGATTGGTGCTCCTGGACGTCTTGGCATAAAAGGTGGTCTGGACAAGGCTCCTCCTGCCATCTGGTTAGCAGGGAGTTTAACTCCTGCAGACTGAGGTCTGCCCCTTGCTTTTATCAATGCCTCATAACTGCGGGCAGCTTCCAGAGTATCCTCATGAGTCAGAAATTTCCCCGTGGCTAGTGCAGCCTAAATTTCCGTGTCCAAACCTTGTTGAAAGCGACGGGCTCTGATATCATCTGTCGGTATCAAGTGTGCCGCGAATCTGTTTAAAGGATTGTGTTAGCTATGTATTATGTGATATTTTAAAATTTTGAAATATTGTGACATATCTTACCGACTTAGCATGGTGAATTCAGCGTCATACTCATCTACTGACTTGTCCCACATCGAATCTTGTTGTAGATGAATGAACTGCTGTTCCATGGCAAACCTGGCAGTCACAGGGAAGTACTTCGGTCGAACTTATCGCGAAAAGTCTTCCATTCAATAGGTTGTACAAGATGGCTTTCTTCCGCCTTCCACCAGTTGCGAGCATTGTCCGTGAGATGTAGTTTCGCCACATGGACCCAAGCTATGTCTGGCACTTGTGCTGCCGCCAGATCATCCTCTATACTTTGTGCCCATTCCTCAGCTTCAAGCGGGCTTCCCTTTCCGGAGAACTGCTTGGGATGTAAAGCCCTGAATTGCTTTACCCCAGGTGCGTCAGTCTCGGGACGGTTCAGGAGTTGTTGCTGTCCCTTAAGGAGGCTGCGGATCGCCTCAAGTAGAACCGTTTGCTCAGTGGGTGGCGCAGGAACAGCAGGTGTGAGAGGTAGTGGTGGAGGTGTGTTGTTGACATTGGTGCTGGTGTTGTTCGGGGAATCCCTAACCATGAAGAAAAAATTTGGGTTAAGACAGATTCAAGTATATGAAATGATAAGATTCAAGGAATATGAAATTATAAGATTCAAGGGACATGAATTGTAAAGAATGTTTTAGTTGCTGGTTCTTGTGTTATATTGCTTAGGTTGTTCACGCAGAACAGAACTGCATGATGGAGTTTCATACAGCTCTGACGTGCATGGGCCACCAACAAAATCTGTCACGCCCCACTTCCCGGTATACGGCGAAGGGGATGCGACTGGTCCGCTATGTATTTACTCTGAAGTAAATACGCTAAGCGTATCTAAGCAATAAAAGTAAATACACAAGAGACAAGATATATAAACTGAACAGCAACTTTATTTATTAACATTCTCTTGTACAATGCATGAAAAGTATTACAACTGAAATAAAAGCGATGGCTAAACAATGGCATAACAGGAATGTAAAGTACTGAAAGGAAATGTGTACAATGAAACTAAAGTGTTGGGTCTTCAGGAAACTGATCCAAGTCTTCGGCAATAGTCTCGATCTCTGTTGTGTCCAGATCACCTGACGACATTCAAAGAAGAAAGAAATAGAATGTCGTCAGTGAACAGGTCGCTCGGTAAGTCCCAAAGATAAGGAAGAAATAGAATAGACAGAATAAGAAGATATCTTGTAAAGTTGTATTATCTTGTTGTAATGTTGTATTAACACTGTTGTTTGTAACTTGGTACAGAAAAATGCCAGTGTATACGAGAGGAGTCTCTATATGCCAGATACTAGAGGCAAGTATAGTATAAGAAACCGTTTATGCCACGGTACAACAGCAACTGGATTCATGTTAGGTGTATTAAGTCTTACAGTCTCGTGCCACTTCTAACACCTTCCATACCAATCTACACCTTAAACCCCGTAGTGTTTCGATTGTATTGTTTGTATTGTAAATTGTATTGATTGTATAATTAGTTGACTGAACGAAACCATGATATCAGTAAACGGATGTAACCGTAGAATCATGTAAATAGAATAACTGGAGAACCATGTAAACAGAATGTATATCTATGGTTCGGTTCGGTCAAGTTGTATAGATTGATAATTGGATTCATGTATTCATATTGAATTGTAATATTGAAGAGTATAGATTGTAAATTGTAGACTGTAGATTGTACTTGAATCATATTCAAGTTAGATTACACTGAGAATCAAACTGAGTCATACAATTAGCAAAGTAAATTGAAGTCCTGATTGTTTTTATTAATTTGTCTACCTTAGATAGACAAGCACCCACTTCTCCGGCTCCCTGAGGCTCAAGAGATCGGTCCCGCTTAAACCTATGTTTACTAGAGTCCTTAGGGTAATTTATAAAAGTTGATGGGGTTTTATGTAAAAATACTTTTATATACTTTTAAAAATACACTCCAAGTATTTATTATTCGTCTTTAGAGTTGTAATAAATATAGATTTTATATTAGTGATATTTCTAATGAGAATAACCTAATTCCATAAATAAAGGTATTTATGTGTAAATATTGATTATATTGAATTCATGGTATTTTAGTATAAACCAATTCTTGTGCCATTTTTAGAAAAAGGTTGAATATTCATAATAATTCAAAGTACGTATTTTGGAGTTACATATACATATATTTATATGAAAATAAATTTTTATATATTTAATAAAATGTAGAAATCTCATTTTTCTTAAGATGTCGTATTTAAACCTTTCGAGACCGAATGCTCCTTGCAGAGATCTGCATCTCGCACTACTAAGCCCGAGGATGTGCGATAATCCGCACCATCCCGAACGGGTTCCCCAAATGGGTTGTAGCGGCGCTTTGCAAAGATTTGTTTAAATACTAGTCTTTAAAGAAAAACAGTTTTATTAAGTTATGGTATTTAAGTGAAAAATGTCATTTTTCTTGTATTCTATGTTCTAGACGGCTCCTAGTGAGCGACAAGTTGTGAGATATCCTTCAAGATTGCCTCTTCACTGCCAATTGTGGCCAGGTAAGTACAAGTGAAGAAAGGAGGGATCCGCTCACGAATCACCGTGAGACGGGCCTTTTAAAATTACCTTTCTCACTTGTCTAGCCTAGGCACCACAAAGTCAGGTTTAGATAAACGGCTGAATGCCCACAACCTTGCTATGTCCTAATGAATGCGACGGTCCTTAATTGACTGAGTCTAGATATTTTTTATTAGTTTGAAAAGTTATTTATTTATACTAAATCTTTTAGAATTAGTTTTTATTAAGTAAAGGGTATTTAAATGAAAATGTTTGTTTTCCCGTATTCTAAGTTCTCGAGGTAGCGTGTTATGTTTGCATATGAGTGTGTGAGGAGGTAGGTCATTACCTCGTGATCTACTTAAAGATATAGCAATTTTAATGGAGTTAAAGGCATAATTGAAACAATATGGTATTTAAGTAAAAACACGATAATTGGAAATAGTTATCATTTTATAAATTGAAACTTGATTGATTTGGTTTGATTAGTGAATTAATAGTCAACAAGAGGATGTTTAAGCACGATAGTATTAATGAGAAGTGGAGTTTTATAAGAAAACCGAATCGGAAATCGGAGTTGTTCCGATTCCGTCAGGTTTTGTAAATTCGTATTTTTAGAAAAGAAAAGAGAAGTTAGAAAGGGACTTACGGGTTTAGACAAACACGAGAGTGATAAGAAAGAAGAGGGTTCGCCGGTGCGTCGATTCGTTGCCGATAGTTCCTAGCACGATCACCGAAAGTTCGTCGTAGATTTCGTCGAAATTTCGCCTTTCGCTCGTTTTCAAAGTGCACAAGGTTTCTTGAGATTTTGAGAGAGTGGACTCAGAATTTTTGGATGAGAGGGTAAGGGGTAGGGGTGTATTTATAGGGTTAAGCTAGGGTTAGGGTAGGTGTAGAGTTTTTAATTAAAAAATGTAAAAAATATATGAAAATCATTTTTAAAAATGGAGTAAATAGGGTATAAATGTGTCTCTGGAAACGATCCAATTAATTGGAGTATGCAGGGGGTTAAGGAGGTGAAAAGTCATAATTTTGCAGTTGACGACTCGGCCGAGTTAGGCCGAGTCGGGGGCTAGGTAGAGGGGGGTCGCCTGAGTAAGGCTCTGGTACTTTCAGTTTTTCAGGTTCATCAGAAAGTTTCGGAGTTATCTCGTGTGGACTGTTAGGCTTCTATAAAATTTAAAACAAATAATTATAAAAAATAATGTAGGGCATGGGATTTGAACTCTGGTGGCTTGGTTCAGCAGTGCAAGATATCACCAATAAGCTACAAGCTCTTTCTTGTAATTATGGTGTGAGATAAATACTTAAAGTTGTAACTGCAACATTAAATACTCTAAGTATATTTTAAATTTAAATCAAATTTATGTATACTAAAAATGGAGTTGTTACAAATATGAACCGCCGTTGGAGCAAGACCAATCCGTCAGCCTTCTTATAGAAAATCTGAACGACTGGATGAAACCTTTCCTGTGCACCGCAGGCCTCAAAACATTCCAAAAGCTGACCAAGAAGGTCCAAATGTTAGAACGCTTAAAGCCCGAGTCCACTCAGGATCTTCAGTTCATAAACCGACCGAGACATCGGAGGGACGACAACCGGAAAAGCGAAAGTTCCAACAGCACCGGTTCTCTAAATAAGCAAAGAGCGGGCGGAGCAAAGACTAACAAATCTCGGGAGCCAATATTGGAGGAGAGAAGAAATAAGTTCTACTCTTTCAGAAGGGACAAGGTCCACAAAATTCTCAAAGATGCTCTGAAGAATGGCCTGCGGCTACCAGAACCAAAAAGGCTAAGTGAAGCGAGCATGACTGATCATCCCAATTTTTGCCCATACCACCGAGTCCTAGAGCACACTATTGAAGACTGCTGCATCTTCAAAGATTGGGTTGAAAAGCAATACAAGGCAGGAGAGATAGGACTGTCTAAAGGCGTGTTAACAAACAGTCAAGCTGTGACAGCCAATTTCATACAAACGGAGACCGAAGTCCTTCGGGAACCTGATTCTCTCAGACATCTGCGTTTCACTGAAAAGAGCGGACCAAGGCAACAAGCTAAGAGCCAAGCGAGCAACATTGCTGATGAAGAAGCAATAGATGGGTACACAACCCATACGGTCTATATGATGGAGCTCAGAGGAACAAGTCCTCCTACGCCTTATAGCCATGACAATGACGCGATTGTTTCCATCCAACACTGGCTCGATCCAAATGATGAAGAGCTCGCTCACGCCATTAAGCCAAAGAAACCCATGGTTCATGCTGAATTAAGTTCAGGCGGTAAGGATGACCTTGTTGTCATACCCGGAACCATAGAACAAGCATTATTCCAATGGCTTCAAAGGCAACTTCAGGACAGGGATGGGAAGATGGCCAAGGTCCATTCCAAAGTCGACGAGTTGGCAAATGTCGTGGCAGATCTCATGACCCAAGTCATCCGATTGCAATTACAGCAAAATCAAATTTTGGTTCATAGGCTAGGAATTGATATCCGGAAACAACCAACTGATACCCTCTTCGGCCCAAAATCGGAACACCTTTGCGAAAAACGGCCGCGATCAGCCTCCAGTCCCTCTGATACGTATACTGAACATGGTAAGCGGATAGTAGGCGAACCAAAGACTGATCGTCCTCAGGGTCTAGCTTCAGTAAGGGCACCTACTCTAATGGAGAGAAAGAATAAAGTAAACTTCTTCAGGAGGGATGAAGTCCGCAAAATATTCGAGGACGCCTTGAACAACGGTCTGTAACTGCCTATTCCAAAGAGCCCATATGAAATGAACATGACCAACAATCCCATATACTGCCCATATCATAGAATTGGTGAGTCATACCATTGAAGACTGCTATGTTTTTAATGATTGGGTGAAGAACCAATACAAACTTGGGAAAGCCTCACAGTCGTCAGATGTACTGACAAGCCACAGAGCTACGGTCATCAACACAGCTCTGCCAAGATCAAAGTTTGAGGAGCTGGGATAAGCAAACAATTGACCACCATGTCATTAAACTGGGAGTAAACGAACCCTAAGTCGTTAAACTGGGAATGTAAAAAAAATGTGTGTACATAAAAAAAGTGTAAATAAAAGAAAAAAAGAAAAGCCGAAATGATGGGGCAACTCGCAATAAAAATCAGTGAGTAAAATAAATAAGAAAATAAAGTCGAAATGATGTGGCAACACGCAATAAAAATCAGCGAGTAAAATAAATAACAAAATAAAGCCGAAATGATGGGGCAACCGTGAATAAATAGCCGAAATGATAGGACAATCGTGACCTTCGCGATAAGAAAAGCTGAAATGATAGAGCAATCACGGTGTAAAAAAACGGTGGCGAATGATGAGTCGCTCCTGGTACTATATTTCAGTGCAGCGATGCAGACGCTAACCAAATTCCAAGTCCCAAAACGGCGAATGATGATTCGCTCCTGGTACCATATTCCAGTGCAGCGATGCAGATGCTAACCAAAATCAAATTTCCTAAAATTCTCCCAGCCCTACGGTTGATCCCTGTTCACACCATAATATTGCATTATTATATTCCCCATTCTTATTTTTTTTACAAATAAACAGGTGCTTTTGATGCATGTCTGCTACATGTTACAGGTTACAGGTTCTTGGATCGAAAACAGTGAAAAAGACAGAAGATGATGCAAAAAGTGAGACTAAGACCGACAAATGGGAGAACCTTGATCAAGCATACACGAAGATCAGTTCACAAAGTACAAGGCAGTGCAAGGTTCAAGACTTCGTCACGAAGCAACGGCAAAAGTTCACTACAATTGTTCACTGTGGAGATCTGGAAGCAACCTGAAAGCCAATCTGAGAACCAACCCAAGAAATAGTCATAAAAAGTCAACAAGAAGCATTACAGAAAAAATCAGAATTCAAGCCTTTACTTTGGCCGCGGAACCGCGGCCGGGTAGAGCCCATGTCGGCGTAGAAAATTCTGGCGGTGCGCGGGAGTTGACTAGGTCTTTTCTTAGGGGGTATTTTTGTAATTGCATATATGCGAATCAAATATAACCATAGGGTTTCCTATTCTTTATAAATAGGAACTCTAATCATTGTAATTTCTGATGCCTCCTTTTAATAATAAATTTCAGAATTCTTTATGGAGAGCATCGATGCCTCTCTTCAATTCATCTATTCAGATCTGACAACCCTGCGTACATGTTTGGAGAGATCCATCTGTAAAGTAAGTAGATTTATTTATTTTCTTGTCCTAGGTAATTTCAATTCCTGCCCTAGATTAAATTTATTTTCCTGCCCTAGTATAGATTTTATTTATCTGCCCTAGTTATAACTTTCAATTAATTGCCCTAGGTAGAATAATTAGGTTTTTAGATTTAATAATCAATCCGAACACCCTTCGGAATTAACTCGTTAGCGCAATTAGGAGATTCACAAAATCCCTGTGGACCGACCCGTATTCACCGGCTAGCTTCATGCGACGTCGTTCTTGATTGCGGTAATAGATAGTTTTTGACATACAAATCAAATGGCGTCGTTGCCGGGGATGGCGTGTTATGTCCTTTTTGCAATTTTGGGTTAATCTTAATTAAAAAAATCATAAAAATCTAAAAAATATAAAAAATATAAAAATATATATATAATCTGTTATTTTTGGAAGGGATACTTTGTTGTTTGAATTTTTGCAGGATATACAAATTCGGATTTGGAAATTTCCAGAAAGCGAAACAGAAATCGGGAGATCAGAACAGAGAAGGATTTTCAAAACAGAACAGTAGAATTTTTCCCGCACCCTGAAGCCTCCACCACGCCGCGATTCCTCCGCCGCAACCATACTTAAACCGCGGAAACGCGGTCCTTTAGCAAATTCAGGACCCACAAATTTTTTTGGGGACCCGAGCCGACTTCCCCACCGCGGAACCGCGGTGGGAACCTCCTAATGGCCGCGGAAGGGCGGTAATCTCGAGGCATCATCTGGCGAAAATTTTTCTGTAAGCTCCGCTCTTTCTCTTCTGCAAATATTGATATATCCTCTGTAGATTTGCCTGCAGGATTTTTTGTGGTTTAAAAATATATTCCCTTCCAAATAACGATCTTGTGCAGGATTTTTGGGCCTCGGTTAAAATAGAAATTGATTGTAAGTAATCTTTTTTGTTACATATCTTTTCTCGAATATCTTTTTGCTACAATTTTTTCCAAATAAAGATTCTTGTGATATGCTTAAAATAATAACTGATTGCAAGTAATATTTTTCGGTTGCATATCTTTAATTAAAAATCTTTTTGCAACAATTTTCAAATAAAGAAAAAGGACAAATCTTTTATAGAAACTTGCAAACTTTTACCGCAAATAAATCCTTGCACCAACCAACTTTCCTTCTTTCCCCCTTTCTTCTAACATGGGTACCCCACATAATAAATCACTTGCCGAACTTTGGTATCCCGAACCTAATTTTGCGTCGTATGTCAATTTGTTCGGTAAATTTAAAGACGATCCTTCCTTGCCTAAAATATCTTTGAAAGATCAAATAGAGGCGTCTAGGAGAAACAGTTTGACTTTTCAACCCACTTTGTGTCAACCAAGTCAACCTTTACCACTTCCACATGTTGACACTACTTTTTCAAGTCTTGCTGTAACTCCTAAACCGATGTCCATTGCTGAGCATATTGCTCAATCTCGTAGCCGATCTTTCAACCCTCTCTACCCATCTAGTTCTAGGGATCCACAAGATTATTCACCTTCTTATCCACATGTTGACCCTATCCCTGTCCAACAATCCACTTCCTACCAGTCCTACCCGACTTTCCCACCGTTACTAGACACTGCTTCTACACAGCCTTGTGGGAGTTTCACATATCCAAATAATTTCGAATCTTTTACCGAAACCCCCTCACCACCTAAGTCTAGTTTGGAAAAGTCATTGGAAGCTTATATTGCAGCCACAAACAAAATGACTAGGAATGTGGAAGCGTCCGTGGCCGCTCTTATGCAACCTAGTGAACCGGTAGCTCGTTTCCCGCTAGCTCAAAATTTTTCAATGTATAAGGAGGCAGTTGGACAGAGTGAGAATGAGAGAGGATTTCCAAATCAAACCTACCCTTACCCAATTGAAGCCCACAACTTCAGTTTTCCATCGAATGTCCTAAATGATTCACAAGTTCAAAATGATGAGTTGTGCGACTTTGTAGTGTTTGATTTGCCAAATTGTGAAGAACCCCTTTCGAGTGAAACCGCACCTAATCCTTTCGATCTTTACACCTCCCATCTAGAACCTAAATCGATAGATATCCATGCTTTTGATGAGGTGTCTAAAGAAATTGATTTTCACTTGATTGAGGATATAGACGCCGGGAATATTTTGGATGATGAACCCGTTGATGTGGTTGAAATTTAATGTCCAATTCATCATCCCGAGTCATTAAATGTTTCTCCCAAACCTTATATGCGTCTTGATTTGATGATAATGGCATGGATGAGCTACATATTGAGGAGAATTATAAGGATAGTATTGAGGAGAGTTTTGAGGATCATATTGAGGTTGAACCATTTTTCTTTGATGTGTCGGATTTTCCAATTCATCCTCCTGAACCTTTAACTGTTATATCACCCTCCCTCCTTCCCATCGTTCCGACCACGCTAGAAGACTGTGAGTTTGAAAAAATTTCTTTTGAATCTGACACAATTCTCACAGACGATAACACTTACGAGTGTTTCACTTTTTCGGACAATGTTGATGACTCACCGCCCGAGTTTGAGTCTTTTACATTTTCAGATGAGTTAGTTGAACCATCAGACTCGGTTGCTTACAGTAGTTTCGAACCATTAATGGAATCTTTCAAGTTCGAGACAGTTTACTACGGTGAGAATGATATTATCCCTAATTCACTTCCTTTCGTCCTTCCTATTGTTCCGACCGTACAAGTGACCGTTACGCTTTCATCTCCTATACCAAATTCGGCGTACCCATGTTTTCTTGCGAATCTTGAGGGATTTGACCCCATTTCTCGACGGGTTGATAGGTTAGCGCAATCGCTTATAACATATCGGTCATCACATATTGCGCTAATTTATTCACTCGATTTACACCCTCAAGATCGCGCGACCCTTCTTTCTCCTTTCCGCCCTTCTTCTCCCCTAGCGAGACCATATTCTACCGCTCTTCTTTCCACACGGTCTCGTGTGTTTCTCATTTCTTTCCTCCACACCCCATTCTTGCACCAATTATACCATTACCATGATAAGATCTTTGAATGGTTGGTGCTCACCTTTGGCTTGTGTAAGACCAAGCTTAAGTTTGGGGGGAACCTTATTGTATATCTGTGTGTGTGTGTGTGTGTGTGTGTGTGTGTGTGTGTGTGTGTGTATTTGTTTTGTTTTCTTTTTCTATAAAAAATTAAAAAAATTATTCAAAACATTAAAAATATTTAAAAAATTTATAAATAAATAAACAGGGGAGTGCCGGTATTTTGACCCTCTTGGTTTAGCATGACAGTGAGGACACTGTCAAGTTCAATTTTGGGGGCATGCTCGGTAAGTCTTCTTCCTTCGCATTCATTTGTACATATTTTTGTATTTGCATACTTATTTGAAAACCCATAAAAATTGAAAATTTTCAAAAATTATAAAAATTAATGTATTCAATTTTGGCTTAATTGACTTGAGTTTAACAAATAGGTTAACTGGCTAGGAACAACTAGATCTTAGACTTAGTAAATTAAAAACCCTAAAAATAACCTTCTTTAAAGTTTAACGGTAGAAAGTATATGTCTTTGTAGGTTATTTAGAAATAGGCGAATTTTGGGTTCAGTTCTTGGGCTAAGTCGAAATAAGGGAAGAGTATTGATGTTCTTATTAGAGTATAAGTTTGAAAAATAGTTCCTAGCTTAAGTCTAGATTCTGAAAACGTATACCCTACAATTTGCACAATCACGCACCTTGAAACTTGGAATAGTAGAAGAGACCTTGAAATGTTCTTGTCTAAAGTCCTTAGTACGAAGAAAATAAAAGAAAAAAAGTGTGAATAAAGAATTAAAAAAAAATGGACACTGGTTTTTGTGATTACTTAAGGCTGCAAAAATAGAAAAATATTTAGCGAGGGTGCTTCATCACCTAGTGCCTTAGACCAACTGGTTTGGGAGTCACTGCTAAAAGCCTTGGGTGTTGCAAGACTAGAAATTACGCTTAAATGTGCAAACACATTTTGTAATCGGTCGTTGGTACCTCAAGAAGTATTAACAGTCGCATGAAGGATGTGTAAGAAAAATTCAATTAAAAATTCACTTACTAATAAGTGCTTTGGACAACGGACAAGGGCATGATTGCTTGATTTGAATTTCCAAGTGTAGGGGTGATCTATACACACACATAGGGATATGTGATTGGAGTTTAGATGAGAGAAAGGGATGAAGAATAGAACTTGTATCTTTAGTAGAGTTGATAGAAATTCCTAAGTGGAGATGGAACCCTAGAAGGAAAACTTAAGAAATGTCGAAAGCTAAGTAGGTCTGCAGAACATATATAATCTTAAGTTAAACGATGAGGAAGTGTGAAGAATATGGGTGGATGATTTACGAGTCGACGATAATAGAATTCCTTGTTAGAAAACCTAATTGGAGAACAAAAGTCGAAAAGCCAAATTGATAGGATTTTGTGGGTAGTATCCGCTGAAAACCCTCAGGAGACAACACTCCTCCTACTAGGGACACCTAGAGGTTTAACGGCTTGTTGCACGTGCTCAGTGCAATCGCGTTTCCCTGCGAAAGTGCGGTTAGGTTAGATTTTTTTTTGTTGTGAATAAAAATAAGTTTGCTCGAGGACGAGCAAAAGATAAGTTTGGGGGTATTTGTTCACACCATAATATTGCATTATTATATTCCCCATTCTTATTCTTTTTACAAATAAACAGGCGCTTTTGATGCATGTATGCTACATGTTACAGGTTACAGGTTCTTGGATCGAAAACAGTGAAAAAGACAGAAGATGATGCAAAAAGTGAGACTAAGACCGACAAATGGGAGAACCTTGATCAAGCATACACGAAGATCAGTTCACAAAGTACAAGGCAGTGCAAGGTTCAAGACTTCATCACGAAGCAACGGCAAAAGTTCACTGCAATTGTTCACTGTGGAGATCTGGAAGCAACCTGGAAGCCAATCTGAGAACCAACCCAAGAAATAGTCATAAAAAGTCAACAAGAAGCATTACAGAAAAAATCAGAATTCAAGCCTTTACTTTGGCCACGGAACCGCGGCCAAAGCATGCCTTTGGCCGCGGAACCGCGGCCAGGTAGAGCCCGTGTCGGCGCGGAAAATTCTGGCGGTGCGCGGGAGTTGACTAGGTCTTTTCTTAGGGGGTATTTTTGTAATTGCAGATATGCGAATCAAATGTAACCATAGGGTTTCCTATTCTTTATAAATAGGAACTCTAATCATTGTAATTTCTGATGCCTCCTTTTAATAATAAATTTCAGAATTCTTTATGGAGAGCATCGGTGTCTCTCTTAAATTCATCTATTCAGATCTGACAACCCTGCGTACATGTTTGGAGAGATCCATCTGTAAAGTAAGTAGATTTATTTATTTTCTTGCCCTAGGTAATTTCAATTCATGCCCTAGATTAAATTTATTTTCCTGCCCTAGTATAGATTTTATTTATCTGCCCTAGTTATAACTTTCAATTAATTGCCCTAGGTAGAATAATTAGGTTTTTAGATTTAATAATCAATCCGAACACCCTTCGGAATTAACTCGTTAGCGCAATTAGGAGATTCACAAAATCCCTGTGGACCGACCCGTATTCACCGGCTAGCTTCATGCGATGTCGTTCTTGATTGCGGTAATAGATAGTTTTTGACATACAAATCAATCCCCAAGTTGAGTACCATATATAATCCACGGGCTCAAATAATTCTCATCATACCCATACCCATCATACCCATACATCACCGTAATTACCAGTCCAGCGACCGGTCTCCCCCCTTGGAATTATGCTCCATTTGGGAAGACCCACTCATGTGTTCTCATGTTACACGAGGAGAACAAACTTACAAGATCCTCTCGACTCGTAAGAAAACACCTTCGTGGGATCCTTACGACTCACGAAGGGAAAACACACTTGGGAGTCCCCACGACTCCTAAGGAGAAAGTACACATACGAGATCCTTTCGACTCGTAGGGAGAAAATTCTTTTATGGAACCCTTACGGCTCATAAAATTGAAAAGTCTTAGGTGATAGGGATCTAAACCTGTTTCCTAAGCCATCGCCCCCCAACAGGGAAAGGCAAATGATGAATTGCTCCTGGCACCTGTGCTTCAGTGTTAGCAACGCTGATGCCGACCTTAACCCCAAAATTCCAAAATTCCGATCCAATAGACCCCTAAGTCTTTAAACTGGGAACAGATGACCTCTAAGTCGTTAAACTGGGAATAGATGACCCTAACTCGTTAAACTGGGAACGATGGAAATCTTCATGGCAAATGATGATTCGCTCATGGTACCGTATTCCAGTGAAGCGATGCTGATGCCAAACCAAAACCAAAATCCACAAATCCACTCATGGAAAATGATGATTTGTTCCTGGTACCATATTCCAGTGTAGCGATGCTGATGTCAACCCAAATCAAACCAGCAACCTCTGCGGCGGAATCATGCTTCTTCTCAGAATGTACCCCGTGTCGAAATCATGCTTCACCTCGGGATATCTACCTTCCCTGCCGGAATTATGCTCCGCCTCGGAATCAAGTCAACCAGCGACACTCCATGCCGGGGACAAGTCAAACGACCAGCGACACTCCGCCTCGAGGACAAGTCGACCAGCGACACTCTGTGCCGGGGAAACGTCACAAACAGACACTCCGTGCCGGGAAAACGTCACATACAGACACTCCGTAACAGGGAAATGTCAACCAGACACTTCGTGCCAGGGACAAGTCAACCAGCCGACACTCCGTAACGGGGAAACATCAAACATACACTCCGTCTCGGGGACACGTCAACTAGCGACACTCCGTACCGGGGAAACGTCAAAGAGACAGTCCTTACCAGGGAAACGTCAAAGAGACACTCCGTGCTAGGGAAACGTCCAACACAGACACTCCGTGCCGGGGACAAATCAACCAGCGACATTCAGTGCTGGGGAAATGTCAAACAGACACTCCGTGCCGGGGACATGTCGACCAGCGACACTCCGTGCCAGGGAAACGTCACATACAAACACTCCGTCTTGGGGATACGCCATACACTGACACTCCGTCTCGGAGACATGTCAAGCATTGACCGTCCATGTCGTAAAAAGGGCAGTGCCAGCTTCCCAAAAATCGGGAACCAAATCAAGTCGCCTCCATGTGAAAGAAGATCCATCAATTTCATGCACACGACCCACATGTGCGGTGTGCATTTATTGATGGGGGTACTTTTTTGGGGTCAAAAATTACACCCCGGTTGACCAAGTCAAAGTCAAAGTCAACCCCAAGTCAGGTGGGCCCAAGCCCAGGTCATGTGGGCCCATGCCCAAGTCGAGCCTCGCGGCCAGCCTCCCCCATGCCAAAATGAAATCTTATAATAAATAATTTTGATGTAATTTTTATGCATGAATGTAAGAAAAATGGGCATAAAGCCAAATTTTTGGAAAGCCCCCATGGCTCATGTGCAAAACAAATGAGCACATGAGGCATGGAATGGGCAAAATGCCATTTTGTAAAGCCCAAGGAGCTATTTGTAAATTTGTAAGCCTATATAAGGAAACATGATAATGAAATAAAATAGAACTTTTTCCATTCTAAAATTCTAGGGTTTGTGCCTCCTTCTCCTTTCTCAAGGTTCTAAAACCTTCCCCCCTTTTTAAATTAAATCAAGAGTTTAACTCTTCCCTTTTCCCATAAGAATTAGTTTTTCACCACAAAACCCTTGAAGGGGGGCTCGGATCTTTAATCAGGTCTCGAAAAGGGAAGACTTTTAAATCTCACCCCCATTTCTCCAAGATCCAGTCGATCAAGAGGAGGAAGATGAAGACCCATCTCCAAAAATCCAACTTTGGACAGATCCAAGACTCAAAAGAAGCTCCAGGGCTAAAGAGAGAAGAGAGGGGTCCCCTTTGATCACCTCTGAAGATCTTTGGGGAATTTAACTCCAAGACCCAAATCTTCAAAGGAGTTTAACTCCTATTCCAGATCATTTAGGAGTTTAACTCCAAATCTAAATCTTTTGGAGTTTAACTCCACTCAAAATCCCTTGGGAGTTCGACTCCTAGCCAGGAGCCAAGCCTTTTTTCTGCTGGTGTTTCCAACGGTCGCGTTCCGCGCACATGACCCGCGGGCGCCCATCGGTTACATACCGCGCACGTGACCCGCGGGCACCCAGCGGTCGCGTGCCGCGCACGTGACCCGCGGAAGCTAAGTGCCCGCGTGCGCCTCCCGCGACTCGCGAGCGCTCCACGCTCAGCGCCCAGCGGTCGCATACAGCTCACGTGACCCGTTGGCGCCCAGCGGTCGCATGCTGCGCACGTGACCCGTGGGCGTCCAGTGCCCACGTGCTACGCACGTGACTCATGGGCGCCAAGCACTCACGCTCCAGGCACCCACGCGCCGGGCGCGTGACCCGTAGGTGACCAGTGCCCATGTGCCATGCACGCGTCTTTAAGACGCTCCTCACCATTCATTTTTCATACACTCTACACAAACGTCCCCTTTGAAAAAAATTTCTAACGGGGTGCTGCCCCGCATCCCGCAAGGGGGCTGCTAGCCCCCTTTATCCCCAGTCCGCTATCCAGGTAGTGGGACCCCGTAAAAACTCTGCGGGCCCCCTGATACATCTAATTCCCCTCCAAAACACATACGCACACTGCACATTGAGTTCGCATGACCAGTTTGACCCGTCAATCGGAGGTTCCTTCGCCTCAAAGGCGAGGGTAATTAACGGCAGCTTAGTCCGCGGCTGCCGGAGATTTAGATCTCCATAATAAATAAACCCCTGCCTACCCTGGGCAGGGGAAATCTGTAGTACGCCTGACAAGCGCGCGTATTCCCATCTCGCTGGGGTGACGAAAACACCCTGCAGTGGGTTAAAGCTTTTCTGAACCAATGGAACCTTCCTACCGACACCTTCTTGCTAGGGGATTGCGAGGTCTCTATTTCACTGGAAGAGTTTTGCGAGATTTCCGAATGGCCAATCAGGGGAGAGTATTATGAAGAGCTGCTGCCTCCCGACGAGTACGTGTTCGCGACCATGCCGGCTATGCTTGACGGCTTGACGGCTGAAAACGCCGGCCGCCATAAGTACCCGGGTCTAATCAAGGTTCTAGGTATTTTTGAGAAACTATTCACGATGTCAGAGGGGCAGGGTGTCACCTTTGATAGTTTCATCACCTGCTTTATCCGTGAAGACGCTTTATCCAAAAAGGCTCCAAAGTTTGCGAACATCGACGGCCCTTTTGGGTTTGGGCCGAATAAACTGCCGACCAAAGAAGAATACTTGTTGCGATTTTATATTCCGATCTCATCGGCCGTGTCCTTCGACGCGATTGCGGCCCCTGGCATGGATGAAGAGACCTTCTTTGTCAGCTTCATTAGCCTTTGGCTCAGTTGGTTCGCCATTCCGACGCTTCATGAGAACTTCTGTCTTCTACCCTGCTCATCGCGTAGCTAAAGGGGCACGATTGGACATCGGTATCGCAGGACTGTCGCACCTATACCATGGATTAAGCGTTGCGGCCAATACTTCAACCCCAGGTGCGGATGTCGTGAATTTCTCTCTCCACTACTTCACGTCGTGGATTGAGATGCATGTACTGGGAGCCTTTGCAGCACATCGGCGGCCAGATTTCTATGACTTCTATACCTTCCCACGGGTTATGAGGTTGGTGGATTCTTCTGCTCCCGATCTGACTCAGCTGGGGGCCTTCCGCGTGTTGCTCAACCCGTATTCAAACAAGGGTGGGATAGTGTTTAGTGATCGAGTCCTCTCTGCTCCTGCGGGGCCCTTTCAACAGCTTTTCGATCTATCAAAAGGGGGAGCACCATTGTTAAAGCCTAAAGAAATTATGCACCTGTACTTGATTAATCCGGGCTACTCGGTATTTCGTCAGAATAGCACGGCTCTTTTTATGCGGTACTATCCGCACCGCTTTGCCCAGCAATTGGGTTATAACCAGGGTGTCCCTTTCGAGGCGTTCTTAGTTGATCCCACTCTATCTCTGGAAATCACTCGTGACGTCATCCATCATTTTATGCGGCTGAACACTGGATCCCGTTTCATGATCCCTGAGTCCGACTACCTTCCAAGGTGTGAGGGGTCTTTTACGGATTGGTATCATCATTGAGTCGGTCCTGTCATTGCCGAGGAGAAGCGGGTACTCTTCGAATGTAGAGCTTCAGCTCCGACCCAAGCCACTGGCGTTCCGTTGCGGCCGCGGACAGTGGTTCGCCCTCCATTGAGGGATAGCGGCGTGGTTCTTATCCCTAAGGCCGCAGAAACAGAATCGACTCCTCGCACTGCTGGTATGGTAGTGCGCACTAGAGCCCAAGCAAAGGCCTCCAATGAAGCGCCAGCGGTAGTGTCATCAGTGGCGGCGTCATCAATGGTGGTGTCATCCGTGGTGGTATCGCCAAAGGGGGATGCCGTAAGCGAGATTGGTCAACAGAGTGTCAAAGCGCCGAGAGGAAGGAAGCGTTCTTCAGTTAGTGCTAGCACAAGTTCTAAGAGGAGGAAGAGATCGGTCGCTGGCTTACTTGACACCTTGCCTGAGTCTGAGTCGATCATTCAGGACGAGCCGATAGCTATGGAGGAATCGGACGCCGGCCTTATTTATTCTGGCTTATCCGCTGAAGAAGCCGCGCAACTGGCTGAAGCTTTGAGGCGCTCACAAGATGAGACCGAGAACGTGCACATCCCGAAAAAGTCCTACCCTCCGGTTATCTTCTATTACGTTGTTCCATCATTGCGGCGGGTACATATGAGTCATTTGCTAATGGAAGAAGAACGGGCCCTCAAACAGCCCATAACGATCGCCTCCGAAGACAAGCCTGCATTAAAAACAGGCAGTCATTCATCTGCACTTGAACCCCATCGAGTGCACTTAGCAAGAAAGGAAAAACATCTTGAGAAAGCCATACTTCAAGCTCCTTGGCGCATTGGTATGCGTCTTTCTCATGTCCTTCTTTTAGCGAATAGTCTGTATTATTTTTATGTTTTCTCATTTTTGCGAAAACTTTGCAGGGACTTCGGCGGTGAGGGAGGATTTGAGTTCAGATCGGGTCATGACTGTGGACTCTACAAATGTCTCTCGTGACGCACCGGCAGGTGTAGAGGAGATCATTACAGCCGCTATTCCTGCTGTGGAGCTTCCGGTGGTAGCTTCTATTCCTTGGGTATCTATTCCTCCAGCAGAGGTGACCCCACCGATTACGGACCCTATGGACATCTCTAGTGACGCATCAAAGGGTGTAGAAGAGATTGTCGACACCGTTAGTCCTATCTTGGAGCCCCCGGTGGTGACTTCCATCCCTCTAGCATCTGTACCTTCCGCAAAGGTGAGCTTACCAGCCGTAGATCTAGTGGGTCTCTCTGGTGGCGTACTGGAGATTATAGGAAGGATCACTAAGACTGTTGTTGCCTCCTTAGAGCCTGAAGTGGCGGCTGTTGTTTTCGAATGGGAAGCTGCCACGCCAACAAATATCTCCGGTGATGTACCTAAGGGTGTGGAGAAGGCCGCCGAAGCTGCTATCCCTCCAATTCAAGGCAGGCGAAGCATCGAAGGTAATCTTCTACATTCCATTTTAATGATCTCTCCGTTATCTGAACCCTTCTTTCTTTCAGAACTGCGGGAATTGGCGGCGTCCATCATGGATCTATCTTCCAGGAATTCTTTCCAGCGTCTACTCGATATGGCTGCCTTAAAGGCGATATCCCCTCAAAGCATAGTTCTTTCTTCCGGGCAAGGTCGGTTTTCTTTGACCCCTTTATTTTATTATCATTCTTTTTATAACGATGCTAATATGCCCTCTGCAGTTCTGGAAGCTGATGACGAAATTGAGATCCTCGATGAGCCTGGGGATCTCTCGAACCCCCCTTACATGACTGTGGGTATGTGAGGTTTATCTTTTGGCATTGCTTTGTCTATTCCATGTTTATGAATCTCACTGACTGTTTACAAATCTTGACAGCTCTGCTAACCCTGACCCCCTTGGAATCTCGGATCTTCATGCCACCGGGTCACTATGCCCAGCGTGCATCTAAAAGGATGGCGAGACAAAACATCTACTCCCTGACGGCTCTCATTGAAGACCTTCGCGCTGGTACCTCTGTCACGGTCGAAGAATTTGCTGTCGAAGCCAACGCTTCTTTATCCGTTCTCGCTACCTACCATGACAAAGCATTGGTGTGTGTTTGGGTTGAGTATTGTCGCCGAGTGGAAGTCTGCCTACACGGACTTGAATGCATCTGCCTTCCCTACAACATCTTAACTGCAAAAGCGAGCCTGCGGGGATGGATCGAGCGGCGTGCCTCTAATCTACAGTCATGCGAGAAGAGGCTCAACCGGAAGTTCTCAGAGAGGGAGTTAGCTTCGAACGCTTTGGGGGAATTTCAGGCTCAGCTCACCGCCAAGACTACCCGCGCATACGAAATTTGGTGGGTGCTTCAAGAAGCTATCACGGAGGTGGTGGCTCTTGATAAAACCGTTATCTTTACTCGCGAGATGGTTGAAGCCCATAAAGTTGCTGAAAGGGAGCTTGAGAGTCGGTTCGCTTCATACCAGACTCAGCAGACTCAGGCGGGAACCCGTCTTGCCGCATTAACGGAGCTTGAAGCTGAGGTCCAGCGGAAGAACGATGAACTCACGAGCTTATTGCACCATCCGCCAGCTTGAAGACTTTTTTTTGTATATTCTCCTTTTCTTTTTTTATATTCACTCCTGAATGAGAGTATCTTGTATTCATTTTGATTCTTTTATGAAATGTATCTTGTATTCACTTGAATTCATGAATAAAAGACATATTTTATTTTATATTGGCATGTAATTCTGGAAAATGTGGCCCGTAGATAGTACATCTTGACCTCCTTGTAGGACAGCGATGGCTTAGGAAACAGGTTTGGATCTGCCGCCAAAGACTTTTCAACTTTATGAGCCGTGAGGGTCTCATAAAGACTTTTCTCCCGACGAGTCGAGAGGATCTCGTAGGTGTATTTTCTCCTTAGGAGTCATGAGGACTCCTAAGTGCGCTTTCTCTTGGGAGTCGTAAGGATCTCACAAGAGAATTTTCCCCCTTTACAAGTCGAGAAGACTCGTAAATGGTTTTTTCCCTCCTTGTCGATATTCGACTTTGGAGAGTGTGGCCCGTAGATAGTCCATCTTGACCTCCTTGTAGGGCGGCGATGGCTTAAAAAATAGGTTTGGATCTGTTGCCTAAGACTTTTCAACTTTATGAGCTGTGAGGGTCTCATAAAGACTTTTCTCCTTACGAGTCGAGGGGATCTCGTAGGAGTATTTTCTCCTTAGGAGTCGTGAGGACTCCTAAGTGCGCTTTCTCTTGGGAGTCGTAAGGATCTCACAATAGAATTTTCCCCCTTTACAAGTCGAGAGGACTCGTAAATGGTTTTTTCCTTCCTTGTCGATATTCGACTTTGGAGAGTTTGGCCCGTGGATAGTACATAATAATCCATCTTGGACTTACTTGCAGGGCCCCAGTGCTTAGGATACAGATTGATATCCCCGTTACCTAAGGCTTTTACCTTACGAGTCGAGACGAGTCGAGAAGTTCTCGCAGGAACATTATTTTCCCTACGAGAAGAGACGGATCGAGAAGTTCTCGCAAGAATGTCCTAACGTTACAGTTAACCTCTGCTGATAGAAATCCGTTAGGGTCTGTGGTACTAGGGTTTTCTGCCCGTCGTACCATCGTGTTGGCTGATGTATTCCTCGATATGCAATCTTTTTATTCGAGTAAACCCATGACTGTCGTGTCTCTGATCCCTTTGGGAGCTGGACAAGACGTCTTCAAGTAATCTCCCAGGTCATATTACCGTCGGAAGAGCAAGCGTTAGGGATTTTCCATAGCGCTTTTTACTTGAGGTTAGGCTCAATTTCGGAGCCCCGATGAGTCATGACCACTCCGGGCTAGTGTAGGATGATCTCCGATAGTCTTTCAGGTCCTATTTGAGTTATCGTCAAGACCCTGAAGCTAGGGGTCTTCCTTTGCTTCGTTCGTTGACATTGTGTCTGCAATATTGCGACGAATGTCGAAGTTGTCTCTAGGTTGTTTGTGATTCGTCGAGTCTTAGAACTAGGGACTCTATCATGGCTCCATTGTTTTGACCCTAGGGTCGGTTGTTGACGTTGCGTCTGTATCCTGCTGGAGTGAGAAGGAACGTAGTTGTGATCTCTAGGCTATAGATGTTTCTGTCGAGACCCTGAAGCTAGGGATCTTCCTTTGCTTCATTTGTTGATATTGTGTCTGCAATATTGTGATGAATGTCGAGGTTGTCTCTAGGTTGTCTGTGAACCGTCGAGTCTTGGAACTAGAGACTCTGCCATGGCTCCATTATTTTGACCCTGGGGTCGGTTGTTGATGTTGCATCTGCATCCTGCTGGAGTGGAGAAGAAACGTCGTTGTTAATCTCTTGGCTGTAGATGTTGCCATCGAGACTGGGAACTAAGGACTTTGCCATGGCTCCGTTGTTTGGACCCTAGGGTCGGTTGTTGACGTCGCGTCTACATCCTGTTGGAGTGAGAAGGAATGTCGTTGTTGATCTCTAGGCTGTAGATATTTCCGTCTAGATTTGGCTCTCTTTCTGATGGAGCCTGGTGGGAAAATGTGGTTCCCTTTTCATTTGTGCCCATGGATTGTATACAGGGGTCGATGTGGACTCACCTGCAGGGCAGAAGTTTCTCTTCTTCTTTTTTTGGTTTCTTTCCACGATGCTCTATTATTTCAGCTTCTATATCGCGAAAGTCGCGATTGCCCAATCATTTTGGCTATTTTTCGCGGTGCCCAATTATTTCGACTATTTTTCTTCTTACTCGCTGCTTTTTATTGCGAGTTGCCCAAACATTTCGGTTGTTTTTATATGCATATATTTTGCTCGCTGATTTTTATTGCGAGGTGCCCCATCCTTTCGGCTATTTCATATGCAATTTTTTGTTCGCTGATTTTTATTGCGAGTATGAAACTCAAGATCTGATACCAATCTTAGCATCAGCATCGCTACGACTGGAATGCTGCCAGGAGCGAATCATCATTTGCCTTGAGAGGACTTGGAATTGACACATGTTCAGGCATCAACATCTCTACGACTGAGATATTGCCAGGAGTGAATCATCATTTGCCTTTGTCGATTTGAACAAAGGTGGCTTAGAAAACAGGGTTAGGATCCTGCCGACTAAGGCTTTTGATTTCATGAGCCGTAAGGGTCTCATAAAGGTATTTCTCCCTACAAGTCGTGAGGATCTCGTAGGTGTATTTTCTCCTTACGAGTCATGAGGATTCTTAAGTGATATCTTCTCTTGTAAGTCGTAAAGATCTCACAAAAGCAGTTTCTCCTTGCAAGTTGAGAAGACCTACAAGTGTTGTTCACAAAGTGTGGAAATTTCGCGCCATTGGTGGAACTAGATGAGGGAACATTTATTTGTGCCCATGGATTGTATACAAAGGCCGATACTGGACCGCCTGTAGGGTAACTTGGGGAGTGTGATGGCTTAAGAACAGGTCCAGGTCCCTGTATCTTAAGGCTTTTGAATCCTGTGAACCGTGAGGGTCTCACAGGGGGGAATTCTCCTTACGAGTCGTGAGGATCTCATAAGTATAATTTTTCCTTAGGAATCGTGGGGATCCCTAAGTGTGTTGCTCCCTTGTAAGTCGTAAGGATCTCACGCAGGTGTTTTCTCCTTATAAGGTCGAGAGGACCTTGCGGGTGTTTTTATTTTAACGAGATTGCGCCCTTTCGGGTTTTCACAAACTCGCCGGTAGACATGTTATTTTTACTCACGGAGCCCTTTCGGGTTTTCATCCGTGCCCATTTTGCTTGTGGACGTACCTTTTTTAACCCCTCCGTTTGCCAATGACGCTTAGGGGGAACTTCGCCACCGGAGCAGCTGTGCGGCCAGCGGGACTTGAGTTGCAGTCTTCGCTGCTGGGACTTATGAACTTGAATTCTACTGTCGCCATGTTTGAACCGACGTATTTATTCTAAGGACATTGCGGTCCATTGCCAGTTTAGGGACGTAGTGGTCCATTGCCAGTTTAGGGACATAGTGGTCCATTATCACCATTTTGGTGGCAACGATTAGTTTAAGGACATTTCGATCCGCTGTTAATTTAGGGACATTTCGGTCCAGTGTTAGCTTCGAGGCGAAGTTTTGTCGGATACTACTTATAGAGTTTGGACTCAGGAAGCGTCGCCATCTATCATTAACCTGATACTTGTCAAGCGTAGTATTTCTTAAGGAACCGGCCATTTATTGGCCGGAAGGGTCTTTCGCCATGCATATCCATAAGCAAGTAGACCTCACCTTGGTAGACCTTGTCTATGATATACGGACCCTCATAGTTTGGCTCAAATTTCCCCCGCTTTGCACGGTTGGGGATCATAGGTCTTTTTAAGACCAGCACGAGTTCGTCTTGGCGGAATGTTCTCAGCCTGGTTAGTCTTTCGTATGAGCGCGTCATCCTTGCTAAAAAAACCCAGTTTCTTCTACTTTTTGAAAACTTGTAAGCTTCCAGGTTTTGCTGCGCCATGAGATGAGTTTCATCGAGGGCATCGAGCTCCTCAAGCCGAAGATGGGCATTTTCTTCATCCGTCGGCTCATATCAAACTGCCACTCGCAGAGAGGGTAGCTTTATCTCCAAAGGAAGTATCGGTTCCATGCCGAATACCAACGCGAATGGCGTCGTATTCGTGGCCGTTTTGAACGTGGTTCGATACGCCTAGAGAGCTTCATGTTGTCTCTCATGCCAGTCCTTTTTTGTTTTTGGACACCATTTTCTTTATGATCTTCGTCAAGGTCTTGTTGAAAGCCTCAGCTAGACCGTTAGCTCGAGAATTATAGACCGAGGAGTATCTCCAATCTATTTTATGCTGCTGTGCAAAGCGGCTGATCTTATGGCTTCTGTAGGCCGTTCTATTGTCCGAGATGATCCGTCGTGAAGTGCCTAACCGGTAGATGACGTGTGTCCTGAAGAAATGGAGGATGTTCTTCGTCTTCACCTCTCTTAGCGGTACTGCTTCTACCCACTTAGATAAGTAATCGGTTGTTGCCAGTATGAACCGATGTCCCCTGGACGATGATGGCTCGATGGGCCCGATTATATCGGTTCCCCACATTTCGAACGGCCAGCTAGCCAACGTCGGGTGTAGCGGATTTGGATGCTGGTGGATGAAGTCCCCGTGAATCTGGCGCGAGTGACACTGCTTCGGATATTCGAGGCAGTCCTGAATCATTGTGGACCAATAGTAGCCCATCCTCTTGATCTTCAGCTTCATCTTTGGCCCACCTTGATGGGAACCGCAGAGTCCGTCGTGAGTTTCTTGGACGACCCTCTTTGCTTCCTTCGGTCCCAAGCATCTTAGCCACAAACTGTCGAACGATCTCTTATATATAGTATTATTGACGAAGGCGAAAGACAGGGCTTGCTTCATGAGCTGGTCTCTTGACGACGCGTCTTCCGGTGTTAGATGGGATTTGAAGTGGTCTATGAAGACTTCTCTCCAATCCTTAATCTTTTCTTCGTCTTCTATTTGGCAGGCTGCTTGTTTGACCGCTTCCTTTCCTTCAGACGACTCCGGAGATATTTCTGCTGGCGTGAGAATCCGGCGGCTTTGAACAATGATCCTTACGTCATCGAGGTTTTCGTCGGCCAGTTCTTTAGCGAGCTTGGCTAACGCATCCGCCTTGCTATTTTCCGCACGCGGTATTCTTTCAAGGATGTAGGAAAGGATTTGCGTCAGCGGTTGCTGCACTCTTTCACCATACCTGATCAGTTCTGGCTTGCATGTCTGATAGTCACCATTTACTTGGCTAATGACCAGCTGGGAGTCCCCATATATAAGGATGTTTTCGATTCCCATGTCGACAGCAATCTCAAGACCTGCTATCAAAGTTTTGTACTCAGCCTCGTTGTTTATTCTTGGCTCTGTCAATGAAAGGGCGAAATGCATTATCCCTCCTCGCGGGGTCACAAAGATAAGGCCTACCCCAACTTTGATTATGGGGGTGTTGTGCTTTCGCTTCTTCATGGAAGATGCCCTATCGAAGTAAAGTTTCCATCGAGAGTCATTTTCTTCGTCCTTTGTGTCGAACGCGTGTTCGTCTGGAAATTCGCAATTTAAGGGAGAATCGGCTGGTATCGGATGCTCAACGAGAAAGTCAGCGATGACCTGGCCTTTTACTGCCTTGAGGGGTTGATATATTATCGAGAACTCCATCAAGAGGAAGGCCAATTTGGCAAGCCTTCCTGTTAATATGGCTCTTGACATCAAATACTTGAGAGGATCCACTTTTGATATGAGATGGACCACATGTGCCAAGGCATAATGTCGAAGCTTCGTTATCGTGAAGATCAGTGCCGGGCAATGCTTTTCGATAGGGGAGTAGTTGTTTTCTTCCCTCAGGAGAACTCGACTCAAATAATAGAGAGCTCTCTCCTTCCCCTGGTCGTTCTTCTGTGCCCATAGTGCGCCTAAAGTACCTTTAAGGGCTGTTGTGTACAGGATGAGAGGCTTTCCCTTGACCGGAGCGGTCAGTACTAGCGGGTTCTACAGATATTGCTTGATTTCGTCCCGTGCACTTTGGCATTTCTGATCCCAGACCAGCGGGGTCCCTTCTTCATTAGATGGTTGTAGGGACGACATTTTCCAGAGAGGTTGACTTGGAGTTTGACACCTGTTTAGGCATCAGTATTGCTACAACTGGGATATTGCTAGGAGAGACTCATCATTTGCCTTGAAAGGACTCGGAATTTGATGTCGATTTAGGCATCAGCATCTCTACAACTGGGATAGTGCCAGGAGCAAATCATCATGAGCCCATGTCGATTTGGACAAAGGTGGCTTAGTATACAGGGTTAGGATCCTGTTGACTAAGACTTTTGATTTTATGAGCCGTAAGGGTCTCATAAAGGGTTTTCTCCCTACAAGTTGTGAGGATCTCGTAGGCGTATTTTCTCCTTAAGAATCATGGGGATTCCTAAATGATGTCTTCTCTTGTAAGTCGTAAGGATCTTCCAAGAGTGTTTTCTCCTTATAGGTCGAGAGGACCTACAAGTGTTATTCACCATATGGGGACATTTCTTGTCATTTGTAGAACTGGGCGAAGAAATATTTATTTGTGTCCTGTGGATTGTATACAAGGGTCAATATGGACCGCCTGTAGGACAATTTGGGGGATATCACGGCTTAAGAACAGGTCCAGATCCCTGTAACTTAAGGCTTTTGAATCCTATGAGCCATGAGGGTCTCACAGGGGGGATTCTCCTTACGAGTCGTGAGGATATCGTAAGTGTATTTATTTTAACGAGGTTGCGCCCTTCCAGGTTTTCACAAGCTCACCGGCAGTCCTGCTGTTTTTACTCACGACGCCCTTTCGGGTTTTCATCCGTGCCCATTTTGCTTGTGGACTTACCATTTTTTTAGTGGGGCATTCCACTAGATTGTAGGACCTGTATGTAGGCCCCTTAATATCCTTCCTGTCCTTTGAGAAGAAAGGACCATTCTACCTAAAGATTCTTCCGCCAGTAGAAATATGCCCCCTGTGTATATCTCGGGGGGAACGAGTACCCACGCCGTCGCTATTTTGGCGACAGGTTGCTTCAGGGCCGCTTATTTTTGTTGAACGTTGGCGATAAACGCCATCTTGCCTCCGCTTTTCACTCGTCATCATTGGATGAGAAAGAGTCTTGACCCATTTGATCCAATCAAGCCATTTTATCCATGAGTTCTTGGAAGGTCATCGGCTTGAAGAGGGCCATATACGGGAACGCCTTTGAATTTGGGTCAAGAGTGGGTATGAGCATTCCCATGGCTGCAACTTTATCGATGTGTTGCTCGTATTTGACCAGAGATTTCGCCATCGGATACGTATTGAACCCAAGTCTCATTCGGTCTAACCCTTTCGTTGACCAGCGCCGTCACGGTACTATGTTCGTTCTTATTAGCGAATCCCTGACAGAAGAGCATATCCATTTCGTCGAAGCTCTTCACCAAATCATTTGGGAGTTCCGCATACCATTAGAAGGCGATGCCCACCAGACCGCTGACAAATTGTCGGAGGAGTAGTATATCATTTCCTCCGGAATTGCCGCACATGGATTGAAATCGCGCAATGTGCTGGCGAGGATTCCCAGTTCCTTTGTACATGTGGAATGTTGGAAGTGTGTACTCTGGCAGGTACTGTATTTGATCATACCACGTCGGATACGGTCGACCAGTCTTTATTGATCTATTTGCGGCTTCACTGGCGTAGTGAGCTTTGATTTGCTGAGCGGTATGCTTTTGGAATCATTTCCTCTTCGGCCGTTGATGAGGTTTGCAGAGGATTTGAAATGTCATCCTTATCTTTAAAACTGACTACCGGCGGTTCATCTGCCAGTGGTTCCGATTGAACCATCATTCCAGCCATATTTTGAATCAGAAGGGCCGTCTGGTTCATTTTAGTGGACATTTCTGCCGCATCTTCATCTCTCTTTTTCAGAGCGCGCTTTAGGAAATCAATATCCGACTCCTTCTCTACTCTTTCTTCGGGTGCATCCTCGGGACTTTCCTTAGGCGATAGATTACCGTTTGCTGCCGCCTGAGCGACCATCTCCTGTAGCTTTTCACATTGCAGTTGAACCTTTGTCAGGGACCGAGTTTGAGGTCAGTGACTAGTAGAAGCTCGAACTTCGTCTTTGGATTTCACTATATGGACTGTATAAACTGCCATGCCCCAGGCTTGGGGTGTTTGGAGTTTTGGCCTATGGAGTTTACCTCGGACACTTGAGCTTTAATAGGCATCTCTTTTTTGTGAGAAGCCGCTTTGATTTTGGGAGGAACCGCTGTATTAGGATCCGTCTTGGGATGAATCCCCTTGTATTTGAAAGGGGATTTGTCAGAATTTGGCTGACGTTTAGACGAAGAGCCGCAAATGATGACTGAGTCCTTCACTTGCTTCCACATCTTATATATAGATGATGAAAGTTGTTATAGGGAGTGAACTGGTTTCTGCTCCCGTGAGATCTCCATGGGCTGCGGAGATTTCTTCAATATTGCGGTGGGAGAATTTTGTCTGACCCTTCACAAAAGTTTAAACCTGTTCCCAGTTGGAACAACAACGTTCACCACTGGAGTTGAAACTGGACCATACGGAGAACTGCCCCCACCTCATTTTTTATGATGCCGATATTGACGTAGATCGTTTCTTACGGCCGGGATTTGATTAGCTTCAGGATTTTGCGGAGCCTGCCTCCTGTTTCCTTTGAGAGCTTGAATATTCTGCCCCTGCGTCGACCTTAGTCCTTGGCAGGTGCCAGTTGTTTGAGGACTGATTCTGTCGGCAAAGCTGCAGCTTGGGGAACCAGCCTGTGGAAGACAGACTTCTTCTGGGCTTCCTCCATCGGCATTGAGGCACAGAGGGTGGAAGGTGGGAGCATCGACCCAAAGAAAATCCTGTTGATTTCTTGAAGAGCCGGATTGCAGAGATTAGAGCCTGCAAGTGGCCCATACTTAACTCCACCTGATATGACAGAGCCTAAGTTGCTAGGGTAGGAGCAAACGCCATTCTTCATAGAGAAGAAACGCCGGCTTCAGTATCCCATCACCTAAGGGAAACCACAAACATATATACCGCGATTATTTGATTGCGGAAAAACACGACACACGAAATGTGGAGTGGAAAGAGGAAAAGGTCCCACTGGGCGTGCCAGAATCTGTTCACTGCCGAAAACGGAACCGGGGTGGATCGTTTTGCCTGAATTTGGGGGCAGCTGCTATTTGGATTTATACGTCCACCTCTCCGAAGATGCCAAGTTGATTTATGGCACCGTGCATCGGAAGTTTGAACGGATGCAGCCCTTGTAGCAGACTTCGTCAGATTCCCCCTCGTTTGCGAGGGGTTTTTGATTGTAGTGACGCTCTTCCCTGCAGGCGCAAGCCCCTGCAGTTAATTACGTTACCGCATCGCGGTAACCACTTTCTACTGCTCCAGAAGGTCACTTCATGTCATATGTGTTTGTGTTTGTTTTGGTTTTCGGTTGCCCGTGGATTTTATACAGAGACTAATTTATGTTGCCACCCGTAGGGCATGGATTAGTCCAAATCCGCATATTCTTAGATTTGGGTGTGGGTTGGTTAAAGAATCGTTAATCTCGTTTGAGATTAAGATCAACTTAAATTTTTGTTGAGGATACGTTAGTCTAATTTTAGACTAAGATCTACTCAACAGGATTTTGGGATCATTCAGACCCAACAAAAGAGCATTTGGGCTCTATTGCTTTAGTTTGAAGACGTTTTCGGTCCATAGATAGTTTAAGGACGTTGCGGTCCGTTGTTAGTTTAAGGACATTTCGGTCCACAGATCACCATTTTTGAGGTGAAGGTTTAGTTTAAGGACGTTTCGGTCCATAGCTAGTTTAAGGACATTGCGGTCCAGAGCTAGTTTAAAGACATTGCGATCCATTGGGGTGTGATCATGGGTTTGGGAGTGCACCCAAAAGCTGTTGGTTGTCGGGACCCTCCACCTCTCTGAAGACGTTGAAGAATTACAACGACATGTATCAGAGGTATGGAGAGATGTACCCTTGAACCGAATTCCAGATTGAAGGGAGGGATCATGGTGGAATTAACATCATTTTAGATACCATCTGTTAGGAGATCATTAGTCATCTTTGGAACTAAGATCGATTTGGGGAGACCGGAGCAGAGGAGGACTCAGTTGATTGGTGGTCAAAAGAGTTTTGGCCTCGGGAGACTTGGTTAATTTGGGCTAAGGTTGGCCTCTCATAATGTTAAACACTAATATTTGCTTGGCGCTCACGTGCTCCCACGTAAGGCTCTAAAGCAGTGTTAAACACTAAAATTTTGAGCGCTCACGTGTGGCACGTGAGGTGCCTGAGAATTAGGCATTGCTTCTTTGGGTTCATTCTCTTGTTCTTTTACAAGTGCTAAGCACTATTGGGGTCACGTGGGATCTTGTGAGACGCCCCAAAAATGGGAACTGTTTTTGATTTATTCCCCCTTTCTTTTATAAGTGCTAAGCACTATTAGGGGGTCACGTGGGATCACGTGACTCAATCTCAGTCGTTTTTTTTATTCATCAAAGGTGCTCACGTGGGAACACGTAATCTGTCGTTATAGCGTTGAACGCTAATATGCATGATGATCTTGATCTGAGTTTTGAGAATTTCAGGTCCCTTATTTTTATAAGAATTAAATTCTTTTATAGGGTTAAACCCTAGTTTTATTTGAGGAATTAAATTCCAATATCTTTTGGAAGAATTAAATTCTTCGAACTTAGTTCTTTCCCCTTAGTTTTGAGTCTACATGACAGAATCTCCGCGATGAGAATTAAATTCTCAACTTGTGGGGAGATCTGCTTCTGCAGACCTCAACCAGAGAAAGAACTAAGTTCTTGCTTTTTTTTAAAGAGTTAAACTCTTAGAATGGCGAAGAAGAGATAGAATAATCTCTATATCTTTCTTCTTACCTAGGGTTTCTTTTTCTAAAAGAGAGATCTTCTTCTTCTTCTTTTGTTTCTCAAATCTTATGGGGGGTCTCCTCTGTACAAGACTTGAAGTCTTGGGTCCTTTATATAGTAGAAGCAAGTTTGTTTATTTAGTTAAAGAAACTCTCATTGAGAGATCTTAATTGATTTGGGGATTTTATCCACCGTTGGATCTTTGATCCAAGGACTTCTGTTTTACAGAAAATATTTTTCTTGTTTTTAACAAGATAAGAGAAATATTTCCCCATACAGAATTTTTCTGTAGATAGGTGGTTTTTTAATCACCATTGGATTTTTCAGTTCAACGGTGCTCTATTTTATACAGAGTAATCTTTCATATTTAGAAAGATTTAAGGAAATATTTTCCAAATAGGGTTTTGATCCCTTTATTTAGAATTTAATTCTATCAGCTCAGAAGGCGTTTAGGACCACTCACGTGCAGCACGTGACCCCTACCAAGTTAAACTCATTGCTTATGTGCAACAGCCCAAAAAGGGCATCACGTGCTGATACATGAGCTTCTCTGGCCTGTTATTTGTTTTTGTTTTTTTTTAAAAAGACGCCTATATACTTTGTATATAGATGCTAACGTGCTTACACGAGAGGCTTAATTTCAGCCTTTAATTGTTAAACGCAATGCCTACAATCTTTATTCATAGGCGCATCACGAGTGGGCACGTGATGCTCTATTAAGGGAAAAAAAAATTCCAGCGCTTTTTCTTCTTTTTTTTATAAGGGAACATGCTGCATCCGTTCAAACCTCCGATACACGGTGCCATAAATCAACTAGGCATCTTCGGAGAGATGGACGGATAAACCCAAATAGCATCTGCCCCCAAATTCAGGCAAGACGTTTGTCTTCCCCATTTTCGGCGGTAAACAGGGACGCCCACACGTGAGCACCACAAGAACCAAGTGCTCAGCACTTATATAAAAAGCAGGAAAATAAGTGGGCAGTGCCCATAATCTGGTGCCTCACGTGTGTCACGTGAGCACCACAGAACTCTAGTATTTAACACTAATCCGGTGCCTTATGTGTGTCACGTGAGCGCCATAGAACTATAGTATTTAACACTAATCCGGTGCCTCACGTGTGTCACGTGAGCGCTACAGAACTTTAGTGTTTAACACTAATCTGGTGCCTCGCGTGAAATGCATGTGAGCATTGTATGCCTCAGCACTTGGCTCTGTTGGGTAATTATGAAGACCCAGATCTAGCCTAAATTGACTAAATTCTTCCAATCAACTGAGCCCCTCCGCGCTCATCATTCCCCAAATTGATCTTAGTCCCAAACATGACTAATGATCTTTCAGCTGATGATATTCAAAATAATGTTCATCTCATATCTCTTCAGTTAATCTTAGTCTCCAAAAATGACGATTCTTAGATGATCCACAATGATCTTTTCCCTCAAACACGGGAATTGGTTCAAGGGTACATCTTTCTACACCTCTGATACATGTCGTTGTAATTCCTCAACGTCTTCAGAGAGGTGGTAGGTCCACCAACTGCTTTTTGGTGCACTTCCCAAATTGACGTGCACATCCCAAATCAAATCACATCCCACACTGGATGCATCCCATATCATCGTTGCTCATCCCATCACGTAACAAATACACGTGCACGCAAGATGGACAACGGACCGAGACGTCCTTAAACTAAAATCTCACCTCCAAAATGGTGATCAACAGACCGAGACGTCCTTAAACTAAAATCTCACCTCCAAAAAGGTGATCAACGGACCGAGATGTCCTTAAACTAAAATCTTACCTCCAAAATGGTGATCAATAGACCGAGATATTCTTAAACTAGAACTTTGCCTCCAAAATGGTGATAACGGACCGAAACGTTCCTAAACTAAAACAACAGAGCCCAAATTCTCTCTTGTTGGATCTGAAACAAAAATAATCCTAAAATCTTGTTAAGTAAATCTTAGTCTCAAATTGGACTAACGTATCCTTAACAAAAAACTAATCGATCCCCAACTGCTCACATACATTTAAGTCGATCCTAATCTTAAACTAGCTTAATGATCCTTAAATAAAACAAACTCAAATCTAAGATATACGGATTTGGACTAATCCACGCCCTACGGGCGATAACATAAATTAATCTCCGTATACAATCCACGGGCAACCAAAACAAACAAAAACACACACGACACGAAGTGAACTTCCGGAGCAGGAGAAAGTGGTTATCGCGATGCGGTAACGTAATTAACTGCAGGGGCTTTTGCCTGCAGGGAAGAGCATCCCCACAATCAAAAACCCCTCGCAAAACGAGGGGGAATCTGACAAAATCTGCTACAGCAGCCGCATCCGTCCAAACCTCTGATATATGGTGCCATAAATCAACTTGGATCTTCGGAGAGGTGGACAGATAAATCCAAATAGCATCTGCCCCCAAAATTCAGGCCAGACGTCCTAACGTCCCGGTAACGTCTTTCGGCGGTGAACAGATTCTGGCATGCCTGGTGGGACCTTTTCCACTCCACACTTCATGTGTCGTGTTTCGTGAACAAAAATCACGGTTTGCTATGGTTGCCCTTGGATTTGAGGTACTAAGATTTAGTGTCTTGTTCCTGTGCAGAAAGATAAAGTGAACATCAATGGCTTCCAGCTGCACAAACTGCAACAGCAACTCTCGCTCTGCCCCAACTGGAGAAGTGACATATGGGCCTAATGCGGTCTCCATCTTTTCAATGCCGGTAGGACAGGTAACTCAAGCTACCACTGGATTGTTCTTAAGGGCTATGCTCCCGTCAACGATTTTCAGTGCCCCAGTGCTACCACAGGAAGCTCCCAAGAAGTCGGTCTTCGATCGACTTATAACCACCACGGCCCCTCTCAACAGGCCGTCCAAGTCTGCTACCTCAGCCTTCAACAGGCTGAGCCGAAGCTCTCGCAAAGGGACTTGCGATACCTGAAAGGGCTATTCCAAAACAAACAGTCCTGCCCACTCCTGCTACGGGCGAAAACATCAAAAGTGCTTCCCCTGCCAGAAAGCCAGCCTTTGAAAGATTGGTCGTTCCCTCTCAACGGACGTCAGTCTTCGACAGGATGACACCAGCAGCAGCCCCTAACCAAAGCAGGGGATACGACGGAGCCGCTTCCACGACTGAAGTGGTCCATCTGCAAGGCACGCTCGACGGCGCCACTGGCGCCGAGTGAGAAGAGCTGAGGGCAACTCCCCCTCTGGACTTACTCCACCAGCTCCAATGGTGGAAGTTGACGCTGCTATTCCAACCGGGAACAGCTTTGAACCGCTTAGGAGGGTGCGCAAAAACTCCCCAACCGCTGTGCTGAAGAAATCTCTCCCACCTGCTGAAAACATGACGTAGGCAAAACCGGAGCAGCCCCCTCTGCGGCTGTCCTCCCAGATCAATAGAGTCTGGCGGAAAGTCGAGGATTCTGTGATCAACAAGAACTACTCTCGTCAACCGGAGAAAATGAAGGTTCGACAAGAGGAAAATCATCCCTCTAGCATACAACGAGGGACTTCTTTCACACAGGCGCCTGCTACAATGGCTCCTTCAACTTTGACCTCCCATAAAAAGAGAAGGCCGGAGAATCTCCCACCACCGGTGGCAAATCCCAAAGGTGATGGATCCAAATGCCTCAAGTCTGGTGGCATGATCATACACACGGTTTACATCGCTTCCGGGAAAGAGGAAATTCGTGCTTCCGTGGGTCATCGACCGCAAACTCGGTCGTTGACAAAAGCTCAGGAGCAGCAACAAAAGCTCCAGAAGATGCTGACGAAAATGGCAGCACTCACCGGACAAAAAGAAAGTCCGGAATTAGCAAGTGAACAGCGCCAGGAGCAGGAGACCGATATAGAGTTCCTGCGAAGGGTGCTTGAAAGAAAGGATAAGGAGGCTGCAGAACAGGCCGCTAATATAAAACAGATGGCGCTCCTGTTCCAAGATATTGTTGGAATGATGATCCAGCCAGAACCTCCAGCTGAAGACCAGCCGATAATTATCGAGGACGGCAGAGGGGAAACATCAAACCCTCTTCCAGTTTTATCAACGGCCAGAGAGGAAACGATCTCCAAAACTGCCCTTGACGATTACATAGCTCAGCAAATACGGGCTCATCAAGTGAGTGAAACAGTTGGCCAAGTCGTCAGAACTGGGCGACCGTATCCAAGCTAGCATGATCAAATCAAGTATCCGCCGGGATATATGATCCCCAAATTCGATGTGTACAAAGGGACAGGCAACCCGCATCAGCTCGTCGCTCAGTTCAGAGCTTTGTGTGGCAATACTGGAGGCGGCGAAAAATTGCTGCTTCGCCAGTTCGTTGGCAGCTTGTCGGAGACGGCATTTGAATGGTACTCGGAGCTCCCAAATGACTCCATCAAAACATTCATAGAAATGGAGCTACTATTCACACAGCGGTTCGCAAGCGCAAGCGAATGCACCCCGATCACGGCATTAATCAATGCCACGGGCCAGGAGAGATCCAGGTTCAATAAGCAATTCGGTGGCGGAACCTATGGTCGAAATGCGAACAACGCATCGAAGAGGCTCCTGCCATGGGCATGTTCATAGGAACTCTCGATCCTCAGGCGAATGTGTTCCAGTTCATGACGTTCTTTAAGCCAATAACCTTTCAAGGTTTGATCAACAAGTTGGCCCAAATGGACCAGATAGGCCACGAGCCTTCCACTTAAAAAATGGACCCTCGGAATGCAAAAGGTAAAGGGAAAGCGGCCTTCATTGCCAACATTCAACAACAACCGAGTGACTCGAAACCGGTTGCTCGACAAAACAACGAGCGCCTGCGCCAATCCCTGGAAGAGAAGCTAGAACGTGCTTACTCATTTTCCCGTGATAAAATGAGGAGACTGTTCGAATTGGCAGTGCGCAACAAACTCATTACTCTGCCGGACCCAAAACGTCCACCGCAGCCCGGTGACGTCAACAATCCCAACTACTGCTCCTATCACAGAATGGCGAGCCATCCAATTGAAGATTGCTACGTCTTCAAAAATTGGATCGAGGACCAGTATCAACGGGGCGAAATTTGCACTTTCTGAGAACTGGAGGGTGAACCCGCCACAGAGGCACGCTCCTAAAAAGGTGGATACGCCGGGGGCATCATGTTCGTTTGTGGAAGAAGCTCCGTGGGAAGTTGTCCTTTCAGCTAAAACCAAAAGAATGCTGAAGGATCTTCATGCATGTCCGGCGGTCAGGTGGAAAAGTCCACTAGAGCCCAAGATCATTGAGGGGATGCTGAAACCACGTCCCACATCGAAAACTACTAACGATGGGCAAAACACCAAGGTCAAGCCTTCAAAGTCTTCTAAGGGAAAGAAGAAGACCAAGTAGCCCATGCATCCTGACGATAAGCGCACGGACCTGCAAAAGTAAATCGACGTGCTAGAGGAGAACAACCAGAAGGCGCGGACCCCAGTCACTCTCGAAGAGTTTCTCAACTATATATTTGAGAACGGAAATAGTGACGATGATGAGGGAAATGGCTCGTCGGAAGAAACCCCCAAGACTATGTAACAAGTTTCCACCTGGTTTCTCATTCGTCGTCAAATGGCGAAGAAGCTCCCTCGGCGTTAGAAAACAACGCAGAGGAACTGGGGGCACGGTCGGTGCCAAAATCCCCGGAGCTTTCAGAAGGCCTAATTGACAGGCTGCTAAACGAAGCTTTTCAAAAGAGCAGAGCTGACCGAGAACGCGAAACAACCATAAACGAAAAGGCCAAGCACCGGCGTCAGGATGAAGAAGACGCGGCGAGGAAGAGTCACAAAGTACCCCAACCAGAGCGAAACAGTGTCACTCGTGCCAAGTTCACAGGGAATTCATCCACCAACATCCAAATCCGCTACACCCAACGATAGCTGGCTGGCCGTTCGAAATGTGGGGAACCGATATAATCGGCCCCATTGAGCCAGTATCATCCAACGGACATTGGTTAATACTGGCAACGACCGAGTACTTTTCCAAGTAGGCAGAGGCAGTACCACTAAGAGAGGTGAAGACAGAGAATATTCTCCATTTCTTTAAGACAAATGTCATCTGCTGGTTCGGCATTCCACGACGGATAATCTTGGATAATGGACCAGCCTACAGGAGCCATAAAATCAGCCGCTTTACAGAACAACATAAAATAGACTGGAGATACTCCTCTATCTATAATTCTCGTGCCAACGGTCTAGCTGAAACTTTCAACAAGACCTTGACCAAGATTATAAATAAAACGGTGTCCAGAAACAAAAAGGACTGGCACGAGAGACTGCACGAAGCTCTCTGGGTGTACTGAACGACGTTCAAAACGGCTACGAATACAACACCATACGCGTTGGTATTTGGAACTGAAGCAGTCCTTCCTTTGGAAATAGAACTCCCTTCTCTCCGAGTAGCAGTTCGATACGAGCTAACAGATGACGAAAATGCCCATCTTCGGCTTGAGGAGCTCGACGCCCTCGATGAAACTCACCTCATGGCGCAGCAAAACCTAGAAGCTTATAAGTCAAGGATGACGCGCTCATACAAAAAACTGACTAGGCCGAGAACATTTTGCCAAGGCGAACTCGTGCTAGTCGTCAAAAGACCTATGGTCCCCAATCGTGCAAAACAAGGGAAATTTGAGCCAAACTATGAAGGCCCGTACATCATAGACAAGGTTTATCAAGGTGGGGTCCATTTGCTCATGGATATGCATGGCGAAAGACCTTTCCGGCCAATAAACGGCCGATTCCTCAAGAAATAACACGCATGACTAGTTCTGACTTAGGTCAATGATAGATGACGACGCTCGTGTCCACTCGCTATTTTCCTGAGTCAAAACTCTAAGTGGTATTCGGAAAAGCATCACCTAAAAAATGGTGATAATGGACCACTACGTCCTTAAACTGGCAATGGACCTCTACATCCTTAAACTTGCAATGGACCAAAATGTCCTTAAACTGGCAATGGATCGAAATGTCCCTAAACTAACAACAGACCGTAATGTCCTTAAACTAAACCTTCACCTCAAAAATGATGATAATGGACCACTACGTCCTTAAACTGGCAATGGACCGAAATGTCCCTAAACTAACAACTGACCGTAATGTCCTTAAACTAAAGCTTCACCTCAAAAATGGTGATAATAGACCACTACGTCTTTAAACTGGCAATGGACCACTACGTCTTTAAACTGGCAAATGTCCTTAAACTGGTGATGGACCACTACGTCCTTAAACTAGTAATGGACCGAAATGTCCTTAACCCAAAGCTTAACCTCAAAAATGGATATAATGGACCACTACGTCTTTAAACTGGCAATGGACTGATGCGTCCTTAAACTGGCAATGGACCGAAATATCCCTAAACTGGTACTTCGCCTCAAACATGGTGCATCGCCCCAAATGCGGCGATATCTTCTCTTGAGATCTTTGTTGCAATCAAAGCTCCAACGGCAAAGACTACAACCCAAGTACAAAAAAGGTACTTCCACAAGCGAAATGGGCATGGATGAAAACCCAAAAAGGCGTCGTGAGTAAAAATAGTAGGGCTACCGGCGAGCTTGTGAAAAACTGAAAGGGCGCAATCTCGTTGTTATAAAAAACGGTACGTCCACAAGTGAAATGGACATGGATGAAAACCCGAAAGGGCGCCGTGAGTAAAAACGGCATGGCTACCGGCGAGCTTAAGAAAACCTGAAAGGGCACAATCTCGTTGTTAAAAAAACGGTACGTCCACAAGAAAAATGTGCACGGATAAAAACCCGAAAGGGCACCGTGAGTAAAAACAGCAGGGCTACCGGCGAGATTGTGAAAACCTGAAAGGGCGCAATCTCGTAAAAAATTTCACTTACGGGATCCTCTCGACTCGTAAGGAGAACCCCTTCTGTGAGACCCTCATAGCTCATAGGATTCAAAGCCTTAAGTTACAGGGATCCAAACACGTCCTTAAGCCATCATATTCCCCAAGTTGCCCTACAGGCTGTTTGATATTGGCCCTTATATACAATCCACGGGCACAAATAAACGTTTCCCCCCACCAAGTTCCACCAATCACGAGGAATGTCCTCATATGGTAAACGACACTTGTAATTCCTCTCGACTTATAAGGAGAAAATACTCTTATATGATCCTTACGACTTATAAAAGAACACACACTTAGGAATCCCGACGATTCCTAAGGAGAAAATACGCCTACGAGATCCTCACGACTTATAGGGAGAAATAACTTTATGAGATCATTATGGCTCATAAAGTCAAAAGCCTTAGTCGACAGGATCTTAACCCTGTCTAGTAAGCCACCTTTGTTCAAATCAGCAAAGGAAAATGATGATTCGCTCATGGCAATATCCCAGTCGTAGCGATGCTGATGCCTAAATCGATATCAAATTCCAAGCCCCCTCGAGGCAAATGATGATTCGCTCCTGGTAATATTCCAGTCGCAGCGATGCTGATGCCAGAATCAGTGTCAGGATCCAAGTCCTCGACTCGAATAAAAATCAGCGAGCAAAAAA
Organism: Agapanthus africanus; assembly: GCA_030015575.1. Lineage (NCBI taxonomy): Eukaryota > Viridiplantae > Streptophyta > Magnoliopsida > Asparagales > Amaryllidaceae > Agapanthus > Agapanthus africanus. Next base: position 30,734,632 of record JASDDO010000004.1, on the reverse strand, counting down.
TGCATATTAAACTAGCCGAAATGATGGGGAAACTCGCAATAAACATCAGCGAGCGAAAAATATATGCATATAAAATAGCCGAAATGTTTGGGCAACTCGCAATAAAAAGCAGCAAGTAAAAATATAAAAATAGCCAAAATGATTGGGCACCGCGATAAATAGCCGAAATGATTTGGCAATCGCGACTTTCGCGATATGAAAAGCTGAAAAGATAGAGTATCGCGGAAATAAAAAATAAAATAAAATAAAATTTCCTTTGCCCTGCAGGTGAGTCCACACCGACCCCTGTATACAATCCATAGGCACAAATAAAAAGAGAACCATATTTTCCCACCTGGCTCCATCAAAGGGAGAGCCAAGTCTTGACGGTTCACAAAACAACCTAAAGACTATCTCGACATGCTTCTCGTTACAGTAGACGCAATGTCAACAACGGCGTTTCTTCTCACTCTAGCAGGATGCAGACGCGACGTCAACAAAAGACACCAGGGTCAAAACAAAACGGAGCCATGGCAAAATTCCTAGCTCCAAGTCTTGACAGTTCACAAAACAACCTAAAGACTATCTCGACATGCTTCTCGTTACAGCATGCGCAATGTCAACAACGGCGTTCCTTCTCACTCCAGCAGGATGCCGACGCGACGTCAACAAAGGAACCCAGGGTCGAAACAAAACGGAGCCATGGAGAAATTCCTAGCTCCAAGTCTTGACGGTCACAAAACAACATAAAGACTACTCCGACATTCTTCTCGTTATAGCAAACGCAATGTCAATAAAAGCTCCAAAATAGCCAAATAAAAAGGAAGCGAAGGCTAAATTCCTAGCTTCAGGGTCTTGACGGCAACTCAAATAAAACCCGAAAGACTATCGAATATCATCCCATACCAGTGCGGAGTGGTTATGACTCATTGAGGCTCCCAAATTGAGCCTAACCTCAAGTAAAAAGCGACATGGCAAAATTCCTAACGCTTGCTCTTTTGACGGTCAAACTGCCTAAGAAGATTACTTGAAGACGTCTTGTCCAGCCCCCAAAGGGATCAGAGACACGACAGTCGTGGGGCTACTCGAATAGCAGCGTAAAGTCTGCATATCAGGGAATGCATCAGCCAATGCGACGGTACGACGGACAAAAAAAACCTAGTACCACAAAACCTAACAGACTTCTGTTGCAAAGAGCAGGGGTTAACTATAACGTTAGGTCAATTGCCTATAAGCCCAAGGGAAGTAAACTAAACAAACTCCGAAATGAGTCCATAAACTAGAGACTTCGGAATGAGTGAATAAACTACAAACTCCGAAATGGGTCCATAAACTAGAGACTCTGAAATGAGTGAATAAACTACAAACTCCGAAATAAGTCCATAAACTAGAGACTCCGGAATGAGTGAATAAACTACAAACTCCGCAATGAGTATATAAACTACTTTATGCCAAGTCAAAACAACAAAAGAGAGAAAAGCGCTAGTATGAAATGAAATATGTCTTTTATTCATGAATCAAAATGAATAAAAGATACACTTATTTATGAATGAATACAAAAAAAAGAGGGAGAATATACAGCGACAAAAATGTTTAAGTCGGTGGACGGTTCAATAGGCCAGCAAGTTCATCGTTCTTCCGCTGGACTTCGGCTTCAAGCTCCATCAGTGCTGCAAGACGAGTCCCTGCCTGGGTCCGTTGATTCTGGTATGAAGCAAACTGACTCTCGAGCTCCTTCTCGGCGACCTTATGGGCTTCAACCATCTCACGGGTAAAAATAATGGCTTTGTCAAGAGCCACCACCTCTGTAATGGCTTCTTGAAGCACCCGCCAAATTTCGTACGCACGGGTGGTCTTGGCAATAAGCTGAGCATGAAGTTCCCCTAAAGCGTTTAAAGCCAACTCCCTCTCCAAAAACATCTGGTTGAGCCTCTTCTCGCATGACTGGAGATTGGCTGCACACCGTTCGATCCATCCCCGCAGGCTCACTTTTACAGTTAAGATGTTGGAGGGAAGGCACATGCACTCAAGCCCATGTAGGCATGCCTCCACTCGGCGACAGTACTCAACCCAGGCACGCACCTATACTTCGTCATGATAGGTGGTGAGAACAGACAAGGAAGCGTTGGCTTCAGCAGCAAATTCTTCGACCGCGACAGAGGAACCAACGCGAAGATCTTCAATGAGAGCCGCCGGTGAGTAAACGCTCTGTTTTGCCATCCTTTCAGATACACGTCGGGCGTAAGGGCCTGGTGGCATGGGGATCCAAAACTCTAATGTGGTCAGGGCTTGCAAAGCTGTGAAGATTTATGTACAGTCAGTTGTATTTCTAAACATAGAGTAAACAAAACGATGCCAAAGATAAAGCGTCACTTACCCACAGTCATGCAAGGTGGGTTTGAGAGATCCCCAAGCCCGTCAAGAATCTCGACTTCGTCGTCGGCTTCCAGAACTGTGGTTTAAACTGGAGGGCATATTAGCATCATTATAAAAATATAAAACAAAAAGGGTAAAAGAATAACGACCTTGGCCAGAAGAGAGTACTGTGCTTTGTGGAGGTATTGCTTGTGGGGCCGCCATGTCAAGCAATCACTAGAAGGTTTTCCTTGGGGAAAGATCCACGATGGAAGCCGCCAGCTTCTGCAATTCTAAAGGAAGGGAAAGTTCAGATAAAGGAGAGGTCGTTAAACAAAATGTGTATGTGTGGAAGATTGCCTTCGATGCTTCGCCCGCCCTGAACTAGAGGGATAGCAGCTTCGGCAACTTCTTCTACTCCCTCCGGTGCATCACTAGAAATAGCTATGGGACTTATAGCCTGCAAGACCACCTCTGCCGGAGGAGTAGACGTTGAAGGGACAAAAGCCACTACTGGGAACTCCACAGCAAGGGTAGCAGCTTCAGCTATCTCCTCTACACCCGCCGGTGCGTCACGAGAGATATTCGTAGAATCCTCTAGTTCTAGTCCATGTTACCTTGTGTTAAAAAACCATTTTTTTATCTATTCTGCCTCCCCGTAAGCACCGGGGTGCGTAACGTGGACTTACAGTGGTATCAGAGCCTAGTTAAACAACAACTAGCATGTTAGCAAAGTGTTTAGAACTTTGATCTGAAAAAATCGCAAAAAACATCAAAATCCCATACTTTCTGCCGATTTTTAAAACAACCCTAAAAATATTTCCACACACCTTAAAAATCCGTGCAGGGTATTTTAGGAACAACCAAGAAAAACGAGCCCCTAAGTCAATCAAGCCGCCGCGGAAGCGCGACGAAACCAAGCGTTTCGCCGCGGATCCGCGGCCGAGTCGACTCGGTCGCGACTCGTTTTTCCTGCAGTGTGTTCAGCTTGGTGTTTTGTGATTTTTAAGATACGTTGTTTCTGCCAAGATTATCCAGAGAACAATGTTGTGTTTGGGGTAGTTACAAATTGGTATTTTGATAGAAGTTCTACCAACTTTAGCTAAATGGTTATATCTGTAATGTGATATATGTACTGAACGTCGACTAATCGCTATACGTCGATTAGTGGGGGTTGTGCATATCTGTGATTTGTAATGTTGGATTGTGTATATGAACTTGTTGGATTGTCGCGGATGAATAGCCGGGGGTTGTGAGATGAGAGTTTTCTTTATCTTTCATTTGATGTAAATTGTAAATTGATGTAATATTATTTTTATGGCCGCACATCCGGGTTGAGGTTGTAGCCGTCGTTGTATATTATTTCTTTTACTGTTTTTGCTCCTAGGATAGACCCAAGGTGGGGTGCACAAACTACCGGGTACTTTGAAGTGCCGAGTGGCCTACTCACGTTGTTGAGGGAGGTTGCTTCACTTCGGGTACTTGGCGGGTAGTTTACCGCACCCATAGGGGTCTAGGGTAGGGTTTAGCTATTCATCGCGACCGTGTAATCCGTCTTTCGTTCCAAGCTCGAACGAAACGCGGATTCCTAGCATATCCAATGTGTTCATCTGTGATCTGGAATGGCTATCATTGCATCTGACGAATGTATATATCTATATATGATATCTAGTAGGCGTTGCTTATGTTTTGCATCCGCGCTAGTCCAGCCCCCGCTCCGTCGTTAGTTAAGTAACCTAAGGGGTGATGACGGGGCCCCGTGGTGAATACGGATGGCATAAGCGTACGTCATATGAGTCGTAGATGGCCTAATACAAACCAATCTTCGTCAGATGAGTCCTCTTCGCCGATAAGATGTACCGGGCCCACTGCAAATATCCGGCGGTCGGTCGTGGGATCAATCCAATGTTATAGGTTTGTCCCCAAGGGCGTGCTTCACCCTGACAGATTCGCCTCCCCAAAATGTCTATTGCCGGCGGCGGCTGCACTGGAATAGCACCAATTGCAGGCTGGAGGAGGTCATCCGAGTTCCAATTTTTGACCTCCATGGCATACTTCACCGGGGGTTCATCCGCATAGGGGATCGAAAATATGGGCTCGGACAGCGTAGCGGAACCGAAGGTTCGGCGACCCTGAATGATCTCATTATACCACCTACCCCACAGGTGAAGGTTCTTGTGCTCAGGGTCATGATCCTTGATAAGAGTGAGCACCTCTCGGTCCACTGGTGCCTGGGGAAATCCTCCCTCCGAGCGAACAAACGGGAATGATAAGTCGGCGGGCATGTTTCCTGTAGAGGGACAAAAATCAGCCGTCAGTGTTGTAATTCCAACGCTTGGCATTTTTATAAAAAAAAAAATTTACACCACATTGCAATGCAGTGGGTAGGGGACCAAATGGGGACCCACAAAATCTGAATGACAGTGCATCAGTTAATAAGACAACCCCATCATTGGGAGAGACTGTCAATTAATGAAGAGATCCACAAGAGAATATTCTCATTAATGGAAAATCCCTAGAGACAAGGAGAAAATCTCTTCTTTCAGAGTAAAGCTCTATCACAGAGTGACATTTGTCAAACTCTGGTCTCAAGAGAATAAAAATTTCGCAAAAAAGAGCCTAGCTCTGTAATAAGGATGGAAGGATCCATCAAAAGAAAAATTTAACTCTTAAAAGAATTAAAAGTTTTGGGATCTTACAGATCCATGAAAACTCTTGGGAGTTCTTCATTTTCAGATCAAGAAGATCTACATTTGATCCATAAGCAAAGCTCTGTTCATGGGTTAAAACTCATGAAACAAGATCTCTGTAGATCTATGGATTCTTGAGATCAAGGCTCTGTTGATGAAACCCTAAAGGGGTTTTCTTTAGATCAAAGATCTATGAGAGTAAGGCTCTGTTAATTAAATTAAATTTAATTTAATTTAAATTTTACCTAAGTTGATTCTAGGTTTTGAACTCTGAAGTTCTTGGAAAGAAACGAGAGCAAGGCTCTAAAGTTCTTAAAAACAAGAGCAAGGCTCTGAAAACTCAAGTTCTTGAAAATGGTAAATCATTTACTAAGGACCAAGGGTCCTATTTATAGGCGCCTGCGCCCCTTCAACTCATCAGTTGATCCAACGGCCAAGATCTTGCCACCGCTGCACTCACGTGTGCGCTACGTGAGCGCAACGGTGGGGGGCATTTGTTTCCCCCAATCAGAGCAAAGTTCTGTTTGAATTTCAAAAATTCAAAAATTGAAGCAACGTTTCAAATCCCTTACACTGCGCGCAACGCGCCACGTGTCAAAAGCTGATACGTCAACGCAGCACCCAAGGCAGCGCGCCCAATCAGAGCAAGGCTCTATTTAAAACAAAATTAAAGGAAGCAACGCTTCAGTTGCGCAAGCGCTGCGCTGCGCGACACGTATCAGCGCAGTTGCGCTGCGCGACACGTGTCAGCGCAGTTGCGCTGCGCTGTGCGCTGCGCTGTGCGCTGCGCGACACGTGTCAAGCGCCGGTGCATCTGCGCCAAACAGAATTAAAATTCCAGTAAGATCTTTCTGTTCTTGTTAAAACAAGAAGATTGTCTTCTGTAAAACAGAAGCTCTTGGATTAAAGATCCAATGATGGGGAAATTCCCCAAATCACTTAGAGAATGATCTCTTTAACAAATTTAACAAATTAATGGGCACTATATAAAGGCCCCTAGACCCCAATTCAAAACACATCGACATCAAAAACAACAACACAGAGAATAGAGAGAACTCTGAAGAATTTTGAGAAGAACTCAAGAAGAGAAAAAAGGTAAAAACCTTTATAAAAAAAAGAATAATTTCTTCTGAATAGATCATTGATCTAAGAACAAGATCAATGATCTTCAATAAAAGATAAATAATAACAAAGGCATTGCCTTTTTTATGAACCATTGGTTCTGGAATCTTAAAAATTCTTTTCTTGAATCCAAAATTGGATCAAGTTATTGAAACAGTGCCTTGCACTTACAAAAACTGCACTGTTGCGCTCCTGGGTTGGCGCAAGCCACCAGAGAGCGCCACGTGTCAGTTCCAGAATAACTTACGCTGTGCGCTTTTAAAAATAGAGCATTGCTCTTTGAAGCTGGCGCAACTCATCAGAGCGCGCCACGTGTCACAGCGCAACAGCGCAGCACACTGGCGTAGCGCACTGCGCTTGCGCTCACCAGAGCGTGACACGTGTCACCTCCACATGCGCTTGCGCTCAATAATTGGCGCAAAGCGCCTGACAGGCCACATGACCACTATCAGTTTGATTAATGCACTGCATTATTTACAGAAGGGCCAAGCCCAATTAAAAAAGGCCTAACAGGCCAAATAAAATGCAATGTATTACTCTAAAAAGGGCAGAGCCCAAACAAAAACAGATACTCTACATCATTTATAAATGGACAGAGCTCAAATCAAAAAGGCCTAGCAGGCCAAAATAAAATACAGTGCATTATTAAACATGGGCAAAGCCCTAGCACAGGCCTAATAGGCCAAAGATAAAAATGTTGAATATTCTCAACTGGACTTAGCCCAATCATGATCGTAAGTCCTCAAATTAAATTGACTGAGCAAGACTACTCTCTTAAATCAATTTACATCCGATTCAAGGGTACATCTCTGAACTCCTCTGACACCTATCGTTGTAATCCTTCGACAACGTCAGAGATGTGACAGGTCCCGACAACCACACACCCATATGGACTGTGTGGTCCTTAAACCCATGGACTTATGCGTCCTTAAACTAATGGACTAATGCGTCCTTAAACACACCAATACGGACTGTGGGGTCCTTAAGCCCATGGACTTATGCGTCCTTAAACCAATGGACTAATGCGTCCTTAAACACATCTATATGGACTATGGGGTCCTTAAACCCATGGACTAATGCGTCCTTAAACTAACATCGGTCCCTAAAACGGGAACGATGGACCGCAATGTCCCTAAACTACCTATGGACCACCATGTCCCTAAACTGGAACATGGACCATCATGTCCCTAAACTGGCAATGGACCGCAATGTCCTTAAACTACCTATAGACCACTACGTCCATAGACTGGAACAATAGAGCCCCCAAGCGCTCTTTTATCGGATCTAAACGATCTCGTTTAAGTTGATCTTAGCCTCAAATCTGGCTAACGTATCCTTAAACATTCAATCGGACTACATATTCCCTAATTAACTTTGGTTCAAGGGTACATCTCCGAACTCCTCTGACACCTGTCGTTGTAATCCTTCAACGTCGTCAGAGAGGTGACGGGTCCCGACGGCCATACATTAAACGGACCACTACGTTTCTAAAATGGAACAACAGAGCCCCTAAATGCTCTTTCCGTTAAGTTGATCTTAGTCTCAAATAGGACTAACGTATCCTTAACGAACGTTTAAGTTGATCTTAGCCTCAATATGGCTAACGTGTCCTTAAACTAAAACACCAAACCCAAATCTAAGTAAATACGGATTTGGACTAATCCACGTCCTACGGGCGATGGCATAACTTAGTCTCCGTATACAATCCATGGGCATCCACAAACAAAACAAACACATACGACACGAAGTGAAATTCTGGAGAAGGAGAAAATTGTTACCGCGATGCGGTAGCGTAATTAACTGCAGGGGCTTGCGCCTGCAGGGAAGAGCATCCCCACAATCAAAAAACCCCTAAAGCGAGGGGGAATCTGACGAAATCTGCTACATCGGCCGCATCCGTCTAAACCTCCGATACATGATGCCATAAATCAACTTGGCATCTTCGAAGAAGTAGACGAATAAAACCAAATAGCATCTGCCCCGAATCTCAGGCAAGACGTCCTTACGTCGTCTCGGCCGTCTTTCGGAGGGGAACAGCCGGGAGATCGAGGTTTGGAGGGTTGCTACAGAAGAAAACACTGCAGATCTATTCACGAAGGCCATACCCCAGACTCAGTTCGAGCGGCTGATCGAGATGATAGGTCTTCGATATGCCAATACATGGCCTTAGTGCAAGTGGGAGATTGTTAGTCTATATGCCTTAGAGGCCATTACTGTATCATACTAGTTTGTATATTACTTAATGGAAGCTTAAGATATTCACAGTTGTATAGACAATCTTGCTCAAAATTGTAGTATGCTACTTGGTTTGTTTCTACTTTAATGTGTGCATGTGTTTCTTTTAGCATATCGCCTATACACATTAGTGGAGCCCTTAGGATCTTTGCTTGGTTACCAGCGTTGTGATGGCAGTCACACTAGTGGGGGCTGGGTAATCTACAAGCACATCCTTATACAGGTCCCTAGTCGTAGGATTATCGAGACGGGGCATCGATACTCCGGAATAGACTAGCGTATGCGCTTCTCATCCTAGCAAGGGAGATGGTCTGTCCCACAGCCATTAGTACGTCGTACTTGAGATAGTATACGGGTGCTCGTTAGGTTACGAGTACACTGGACAGGACTCGCTGGGAACTGTTGGTTGGTATTATGCCTATCGTCAGTTATCAGTTCCCAGGTGACATGTGTACAGCTTAGTCCGTTGACTTGACACTGTCACTTCGCCTCGAGTGTGTTCCTACCGTTCTTTGATTACTACCCTACCACGGCTCAAAGGAGTCGTGCAAACAGGTAGTAGTTACGTGCAGTCCTGAAGCACTTGGAGGCAGTGACGGTTAGACAGGATTCGTCTCTCCCGGTATTGGGGGTTGATATCGCGCTGTGTCTAGGAGAACCATTACACAAAGTCCCTAGCCAGGGCAAGCGAGATATACTGGTAGCGTTTCCAGTGTTATCTTAGGGTGTCCTGGGCTACACTCTGACACGACTTGTACCGCTATTAGGGGACTGACGTTTACCGCCCCTAGGCCCGCCATGCGATACTCTCAGACGAACAGACCGGACTGTACGGAGATTGTCACATTCAGGCTCAGGAGGAGTTCGGATGGGTTCACCTCATCAGTCTTCTTATCGGCATCTACCTGGGGACCGTTACGTACAGCTAGTACCGCTTGCAGCCTATGGTTAAACCCACTACCAGCATAGTGTCGAGTCTTTAGAGTCCCACACAGAGGGTTATTCGCCTTTGGGCAAAACAGAGTAGAGGTCATATGGTTTTGTGACGGGGTTCATTCACATCCGCGCACTTGTGCACGTTTGGTGTCCGGGCAGTTATTACTAGCGGGTTTTGGTTTAAGCCAGATCCTGGTATTTGTTTTGGGATTGGTTTTGTCTCATTGTATTCGTGTTCCTCGGAACACAGATGCGAGTGTGTATGCACAGTTGACAGAGGCAGAGGAACCTCATTAGGGTTATTGACCGTTGACTTTTTCTTAACCCTAATGAGAATGAGAGATATGATTAATAATATTAATTAAGGATAATTGTGTCATGGTTAGGTTGACCATTTGACTTTTGTTGACCTTTTGACTTTGGTTGACCGGTTGACTTTTGTTGACCTTTTGACCATCATCATTTCACTTGCAAGATACTTCTTGTTTCTTGCAAAATGCATTTAATGTTGAAATGATAATGGTCATTCAAAACTAACCATCACAATTTCTTTTAATTATTATTATTATTATCATTTTCTCTCATATGAGAGATGGTTGTTATTTTTTCTATCATTCTCTCTTGCTCTTTCTCTCTCATGTTTTAGTTCTTCCTCTTCCTCTCTCAAAGCTCTCATCTCTCATGTGTTGAGAACCATGAGCTTGTGAGATAAAACCATCAAGACTTCTCTCTACTCATTTTAGGGTTCTAGGTTTAGCAAGCCAAGCACTCTAATTACCTCTTGGTTGAGGTAGGAGCTCAAGGTAGAGGCCTTCGGGTAGATCTTTTTTCGGCAAAGAAAAGAAGAGGAGGAGGAGCCGTCTACACCACTCCAAGGAGCAAGCAAGAAGGAGGACCACAACAAGAAGAGAAGGGGTTCAAGACCTAGGTATAACCTTCTAACCGAGTAGCTAAAACTTGTAGTTAGTTTGTTAGTTTTTGTTTAGCAAAAATCCTCTAGTTCTAGTCCATGTTACCTTGTGTTAAAAAACCGTTTTTTACCTATTCCGCCTCCCCGTAAGCACCGGGGTGGGTAACGTGGACTTACAGGCGTTGCCCAACTTCGCCTTCAGTATCACCCTTTGGTGACACCACCGCAGGTGCTTTATCAGGAACTTCTGACTGGGCTCTAGTACGCACCGGCATATCAGCAGTGCGAGGGGTTGATTTTATTTCTGCGACATTAGGGATAAGCACCGAACCGCTATCCCTCAGAGGAGGGCGAACCATCGACCGCGGCCGCAATGGGGAGCTGGTGACCTGAGCCGGAACGGGAGATCTACACTCGAAAAGCACCCTTCTCTCCTCTGCAATGACAGGGCCGCCCGATAGTGATACCAACCCTTGAAGGACCCCACAACCTCGGAAGATAGTCGGGCTCCGGGATCATAAAGAGGGAGTCGGTGTTTAACCGCATGAAATGGTGAATGACATCGCGAGTAACCTCCAGGGAGAGGGCAGGCTCAACTAAAAATGCTATTAAAGGAACGCTCTGATTGTAGCCTAACTGATGGGCGAAGTGATGCGGATTATACCGCATGAAGAGAGCAGTGTCATTCCGGCGGAACACCAAATAACCCGGCCTGATCGAGTATAGATGCATAATCTCCTTAGGCTTTAAAGCCGGGACCCCACCCTTCGACAAATCAAACAATTACTGAACGGGCCCTACTGGAGCGGAAAGGACTCGATCGCTTAAAACCATTCCGCCTTTATTTGAGTACGGATTCAGCAGTATGCAGGGAGCCCCTAACTGGGTCGGATCGGGAGAGGAAGCATCAATCAACCTCATGATCCGCGGGAATGTATATGATTCATAAAAATTGGGTCGCTGGTGCGCAGCAAACGTTCCCAACACATGCATCTCGATCCACGACATAAAGTAGTGGAGGGAGAAATTCACGGTATTCGCACCCGGGTTCGAAGTATTAGCGGCAATGCTTAACCCATGATATAGATGCAACAACCCCGCGACGCCAACAGCTAATCGTGCTCCTCCTGCTATGCGATGAGCAGGATAAAACGGAGGCTCTCATAAAGCGGCGATGCATCGGCATGGCGAACCAGCTGAGCCAAAGACTGATAAAGCCGACGAAGAAAGTTTCTTCGTCCATGCCAGGGGCCGCGATCGCATCGAAAGCTACGGTCGACGAGTTTGGAATATAGAACTGCGGCAGATCTTCCTCTTTGGCCGGCAGTCCTCAGCCCGAATCCAAAAGGGTCTTCAATTTTCGCGAATTTTGGAACCTTTTTGGATAAGACATCCTCGTGAAGGAAGCAAGCAATAAAAGCATCAAAGGTGACATCTTGCCCTTCCGATGTCATGAACAGCTTTTCAAAGATATCCAGGGCCTTGATTAGACTCGGGTACTTATGACGAACGACGTTCTCAGTAGTCAGGCCATCAAGCATAACGGGCACCGTATCGATCACATACTCATCATGAGGCAGTAACTCTTCGTAGTGCTCTCCCATGATCGGCAACCCGGATATCTCGCGAAACTCTTCCAGTGAAATCGAAACCTCACGATCCCCTGGCAAGAATTTGTTGGTGGGAAGATTCCATTGATTCAAGAAAGCCTTAACCCACCAGACGTAAGAGGCGTGATAATAAAATAACGACGCATACACTACTTGGTACAGCCCAACCTTCTGCAGACGTGCGCGTTGGGCGGAGAGAATATATCGAGCCCAGGGAAGGTAGCCCACTGGGTGGCGGGGGGTAACACCTACCTTATAAACCTGCCCCTAGGGCCAAGCTTCACCCTGACATATTCGGCGCCCCAGAATATCAATGGCCACCATGGGTTGGTTGGGTATCCCGATCGTTGACGGCTCGAGTCTACCCGTGGGAGTCCAGTTAGTCGCCTCCATGGCATAAGCAGGGCGTTCCATCAGTGATATAGGGCAGATGGGTTCTGTCGGCGCTTCACAGGTAAAACTACGGTGGCCCCTGATGATATGACCATACCACGTCCCCCACAAGAGAAGACTAGTATGGTCCCTGTCATGTGCCCTAATTATCGCCATAACCTTCTCGTCCGATGGCGATTGCGGAAAAGCGACTTCTGAGCGAGTGTAAGGGAAATCGGGAAGTGGGGCCATCGTTCCTGAAATAAGAGGAAAGGAAAAACCCATAATATTAATAATAATAATAATAAATAATAATAATAATAAATAATAAGGTAAAATAAAATAAAAGAAAAGAAAACCGTGATGTGTGTTTCACAAGACCACTGCCTGCAAAACCAATGGACCCCACAAAATCTAAATAGCGGCTCACCAATGATGAGGCAAAATAATCATTGTGAGAATCAAAAAGGATTCTCATCAAGTAAACGGTGAAGTTTAAATGACTCTTAAAACGAGTTCTGTTGAAATGCACGACATATTCAAATCTATATTAGGGGCATTATAACCCTTCAATACTCGAGAACACTAGGGAATAAAATTCCCAAAAGTGTCTGAGTCTTTCAGAGTTAAGATCTGTAAATACAGAACTAAATTCCTTTAATAAAGGGATTAAATCCCAGAAAACCCTCATGGCGAGGAGGCAAAGAAAATGGAATAAAATTCCAAGGATCCTTAAAGATCGGTGACAGAGTAAACCCCTAAGAGGAGGATTAACAATCCCCATTGATTCAAGACCCCGGAGTCTACAAAAAAAACGTGTTTGATTTGGATATTTAAGAAATCAATTCAAAAAAAGAGCAACGCTCTGTCGATGGATTTAAAATCGAGGGCAAAAACAAAAAAGGGTCCCGTTCATAATCCTTACCAAAGAAAGAGTTTTGACAAAGTTTAACTCTGAAATTTCAGCAAGCAGAGAACTAAGCACTGAAAAAGAGAATTAAATTCTCAAGGAAAATAAGCAAGGAAGAAGATGAAAGAACATTGGTCATCCCAGAGGCCAAAACCCCCGCATTTATAAGACATGATGGAGAGCGGTTCATCTTCCCATTCTCCTAGGCAATCCAACGGCTGTAAGGGCAGACAGCGTTGCACTCGCGTGCAAGCCACGTGAGAGCAACGAGGGGGGAATTTGTTCCCTTATAAAAAAGGGGTAAGGGAAAGTTCCCCACTATTCAAAGCCTCACGTGCTAAACACGTGGGCACCTATATGCAACGCATATATGCACTACAATTAAAGCAACTGTTAAACTAAAACAACCTCACTTGTTTAACACGTGAGTGCCTATATGTAATGCATATCGGTACTGCAATGCAAAGAAACTATAGGCTAATAATTCTCACGTGTTAAACACATGAGCACCTATATGCAAAGCATATAGGCGCTGTAATCAAATAGCTGACAAAATAAATAAGTCTCACATGTTGAACACATGAGAGCATCTCCCTATGTAGAATTAAATTCTACTCAATAAGAAACCGTTGGATCAAAGATCTAAAGGTGATTAAGCATAGAATTAAATTCTATTGATCTTTTTAAGTGAGGAGTGATATTTTCTGTTAAACAGAAAGTTGGCGGATCAAAGATCCCATGAGATGGAAAATATTTTCCATATCTTTCTAAACAAAGAGAGATTGTGCTCCGTTAAAGCACCCTTGGATTTAAAATCCAATGGTGATTAAAAACCACTATTTTACAGAATAAAATTCTACATATGGGAAAATATTTCCCCAATCTTGTTAAAAAACAAGAAAAATATGTTCTGTAAGACAGAAACCCTTGGATCAAAAATCCAACGGTGGGTAAAATCCCCAAATCAATTGGAGTCTCTCAATGAGAGATTTCCTAAAACTAATTAACAAACTTCTCTCCACTATATAAAGAACCCGAGACTTCAAGTCTCAGGGAGAAGGGGTAGAGAGAGAGAACTCCTCAGAGACTTAAAGAATATACAGTGAGCTTTTGAAGAAGAGGAGAATTTAATTCTCAAAGAAAAGACTTGTTTCCTTGAAACACTAGATAAAGAAAAAAAAACACAAAGATTGTTCTTTGCTCTTCAAGGGTTTGACCCTTTATATAAGAACTTAATTCTTTCTCCGGTTGAGATCTGCAGAAGTAGATCTCCCCATAAGTTGATAATTTAATTCTCATCAGGGAGATTCTGTCATGCAGATTCAAAACCTAGGGGAAAGAGTTGAGTTCAAAGAGTTTAACTCTTACAAAAGAAAAACATATGGGAATTTAATTCCTCTGAAAACTAGGGTTTAACCTATAAAAAGAATTTAATTCTTACAAAACAAGAGACATGAGATCCTCTAAATCCTAGGGTCATTAACATGAGATCAAAATCTCCAAATACCTAGAAGGCAAGGCTGATGATTCACCAGCGTTTAAACACTATAACGAGGACCGCACGTGTTTCCCATGTGAGCGCAAAGGAAGAACGAGAAGTGCCTCTTGGGGCAATCACGTGTTTTGCATGCACTCATCTAAAAGGAGGGGATAAAAACCCAAAAGGTAGAACCCAACTTTGGGGCGCCTCACATGTTTCACACGTGAGCGCCACAAGAACCAAGTGCTCAACACTTATATAAAAAGCGGGGAAATAAGTAGATAGTGCCCATAATCCGGTGCTTCACGTGTGTCACATGAGCGCCACAGAACTCTAGTGTTTAACACTAATCCGGTGCCTCACGTGTGTCACGTGAGCGCCACAGAACTCTAGTGTTTAACACTAATCCGGTGCCTCACGTGAAATGCACGTGAGCATTGTATGCCTCAGCATTTAGCTCTGTTGGATAATTATGGAGACCCGGATCTAGCCCAAATTGACTAAATTCTTCCAATCAACTTAGCCCTTTCGCGCTTATCATTCCCCATATTGATCTTAGTCCCAAACATGACTAATGATCTTTCAACTGATAATATTCAAAATAATGTTCATCTCACATCTCCTAAATTAATCTTTGTCTCTAAAAATGACTAATGATTCTTAAATGATCCACCATGATCTTTTCCCTCAAACACAGGAATTGGTTCAAGTGTACATCTCTCTACACCTCTGATACATGTCGTTGTAATTTCTCAATGTCTTCAGAGAGGTGGCGAGTCTCGACAACCAACTGCTTTTTGGTGCCCTTCCCAAACTGACGTGCACATCCCAAATCAAATCACATCCTAGGCTGGATGCATCCTATATCATCATTGCTCATCCCGTCACGTAACAAATACATGTGCACGCAAGATGGACAACGGATCGAGACGTCCTTAAACTAAAATCTCACCTATAAAATAGTGATCAACGGACCAAGACATCCTTAAACTAAAATCCCACCTCCAAAATGGTGATCAACGGACCGAGACGTCCTTAAACTAAAATCTCACCTCCAAAATGGTGATCAATAGACCGAGATGTCCTCAAACTAGAACTTCGCCTCCAAAATGGCGATAACGGACCGAAACGTTCTTAAAATAAACAACAGAACCCAAATGCTCACTTGTTGGATCTGAAACAAAAATGATCCCAAAACCTTGTTAAGTAGATCTTAGTCTCAAATTGGACTAACGTATTCTTAACAAAAAACTAACCAAGCCCCAGCTGCTCACATACATTTAAGTCGATCTTAATCTAAAACCAGCTTAACGATCCTTAAATAAAACAAACCCAAATCTAAGATATACGGATTTGGACTAATCCACGCCCTATGGGTGATAACATAAATTAGTCTCCGTATACAATCCACGGGCAACCAAAATAAACAAAAACACACACGACACGAAGTGAACTTCCGGAGCAGGAGAAAGTGGTTATCGGGATGCGGTAACGTAATTAACTGCAGGGGCTTGCGCCTGCAGGGAAGAGCATCCCCACAATCAAAAACCCCTCGCAAAACGAGGGGAATCTGACGAAGTCTGCTACAGCGGCCGCATCCGTCCAAACCTCCGATATATGGTGCCATAAATCAACTTGGCATCTTCGGAGAGGTGGACAGATAAATCCAAATAGTATCTGCTCCCAAAATTCAGGCCAGGCGTCCTAACGTCCCGGTCGCGTTTTTCGGCGGTGAACAATATGGTGAGGGGTATTCTTGTAATTGTGCAAGATAATTCTAAAAGAAGGCACCTCATTATTGTTTTAGCCATTTTGATTAAATGATTAATGAGGTGGAGGTATGAGGTGTTCATTTATCATTAAATGAAGTATGGCTACTTGGTGACTCATAGGGTGACTCGTGGTTTACTATTTATGTATGCTTGATATTTTGTGTTGTGAACATTTGATGCAAGGTGGCTTCAAGATATTTTATGGCATTATTGGTTTGCATTATTAGTTCACAACACTCTGCCATTCTTCATTTTATGCTCTCAACTACACTCTCATCTTCTCAAGCTTTATCTTCTTCTACCTCAAGCCCTAATAGTCTCATGTGTTGAGAAACATAGGGTTAATGAGACAAATCAATCCATCATCATTCTCTACATCATCTAGGATGCTTAAATTAGCATACTAAGTACCCTAATTATCTCGGTTTAGAGGTAGGAGCTCAAAGTACACACTTTTGGATTGATCATCTTTGACGCGAGGAGGCCGTCGATCAAGCGCGGTCCGTACACCCTTTGAGGAGCTAAAGGAGAGGAGTGAAGACCTGAAGGACTTGAGCCTTTAGGTATAAACTTCGATCATAGAAGATTGCTTCTCTAGTTGCTGGTTAGGTTTATGGCAGATCAGGTATTAGGTTATTCTAGTGCCAGCTTAAACTCGTATAAAAATTTTGTTCTGCAAACCGACCACAGTTGATGGCCAGGACGTTAGTGTGACCCAACAGCCACTTCCTAAAAAAAATCAAATATTCAGATAGAAACAAGGGTGGACCCATAGCAAGATGGGAGGGGGCGCATTTTCCTCACAAATTTCAAGAAAAAAAGCCGAGTGTTGGTTGCAATTGAAGTCGGGTGTTTTTGTGATATATGTTTTATATATGTATTTCTTGTAAATTAATAAATAAGAGCATATTACTTGGGTGGTAATACATTTGATTCAAAGGGAGGTCATGAATTTGAATCCCTCCATACTCATTATTAATTTTGATTTTATTTGGTGTTTTTTTGAACTAGGGAAGTCCCAGATTAAAAACTTAAAGAAGAATTAATAACTTTAAAATAAAATCTTATGGTTGAAGTTATAAGGTATAAATATATAATATTGTAAAAATTATTATTCTCATATTCATTTAACATTAATTATCAGAATGCGATGGCATGAATGTACGATGTAATTGAGTATCTTAACAAAGGTTTATTATGCATGGTTGACAATGTGCCCGCTATAATCAAAATTTTTGGGTCCGCCCTTGAATAGAAAAGGGTTGTCCTTACACAACTTTTCTAAAACGGGCCGGACCTTAAGCTCAATGGGCTAAAATTTATAAGAGCCCGGCCCGTTGCCCACAGGGCAGGCAAATCATTCATTCGGTCTAAAACGTTTCACACCCACCAATCATAATCTTCCTCTTGCTATTTATTATGTGAAAAAATACATTTCTTCAAATTATTCCAATTTATAAATTCAACAAAAAAAATACACACCAATCACCTTCAACACACAAAACATGCCGTTAAAAAAGGACTGCTATGTAGAGAGAGAGAGTGAGAAATGGAGGAAAGATGACATAAAGAGGGAATTTCTTTTCATCGCGTCGAAAAAATACACTCTTCATCTAATTTTTCCGACGATTGTAACCCATGATATTCATATTTATTATTTAAAATGTGGATACACCAAATTTCATGTGATTCTACAATTCTTTTATTGTTGAATTAATAATGTAAAAAGTTATATTGTCAGGGAACCATTAATTTTGCACCCTCTAAATCAACGGTTAAATAGTAGCAGAATCATATGAAATTTGGTGTGTCCACACCCTAGATGATAAAGATGGAGAACATGAGTTACGATCGTTTGAAAAAGCGGTGGAGGTGAATTTTTTGAACGTAATGGAAGAAAATTCATTCTTATATACATGCATAGGTACGCCTGTGTGTTTGTTTGTGTCCCCCAACACCCAAAAATAGACCCATAGGAACTGGGCCCAACTATCATCAAAGCATTGGGCGGTTATCAATTTATCGTTGTCAGAATTGGACTTCGCCATTACCATTGTTATTTGGAATGTTGCATATTAGCCCTCTCATTTCTTTGATATTTATTTCTTGTCTTCTTAGTTTTGGCATAAACCTTTGAGGCTAAATATTGGTTATTTTTCAAGAGGAGTTTGAATTACCAATGAGCAATAGCTCAGATAGTATATGCACTTCTCCTGTTGGAGAGTGCAGAGTTCAAACCCTAGAAATCTCAAAGGGAAGAGTGGCCACAATTTAATGCTTTCGGGGCAAATTAATGGCTCCCCTGAATATGCATGGGTGTGTTGGTGTCATGTGTTTAGATTAGGACTTATGGGCCCGTGCCAAAAAAAAATTGGAGTTTGAATTATGCAAATTCCAATTTGTAAGGAGCTGCCTCCATTTGAAACTTAGGTCTGCTATATGATTGGTTATTGAATTACATAAACTCCAAAAAAATATGCTTTTTCCCAGCATTTAGGTTAGAGCTTACAAACCGGCGCCAAAAAAAACCACGGTTTGAATTACGCAGACTCCAATCTGTAAGCAGCTACCTCCCTTTAAAACCTAGAGTCGACGTATGGTTGGTTTTTGACTTATATAAACTCTAGAAAAGGTGCTTTTTCCCGTTATTTCGCTATTTTTTTCTTGGAGTTTAGAGAGGAAAAAAGGTTGGCTTGGAGGTGTGATGACTCAAATTATCTCAACATATAGGTTAAGACATCTTGATTATCTGAATCCTGAATAAAAGCCAAATATGTCATGGATTGTCTTGAAATTAATTTTTTATAGTGTATGGCAGCAGATAATAAAAACCCTAAAAAATATTATCTTTGGCTGTCTAAAAGAAAAAAATCTCCTTTTCGGTTTGCCGCTTTTCGGCATTTTCTGAAAATTCTCTGTATCTTGTTTGATCCATTTTTGCCTGATTTTTTGTTTAGTTAGTGGTGTAAATAAAATTTATTTTGGAGATAAATCCATGGGTTAAGATATTAAGAAAAACACATTAATAATGATAAAAACAATTTGAAATTAAAATAACAGTACTTGAGAGTCAACCCCTTAATGTGGATCTTAGAACCCCACGGAAAAAACACGATATCTCCCGAAAGAGCTCTATTTTTTCTATCAGTCCGTTAACACATTTTGAATATACCGGATTGTGAATATAATTGTTTTGTTGATTGGCTTGTGAGCCCATTAATTAGGCTGCACCATATGGCCATCCTGTACACAAAATCAGCATGGCAATAGCTGGGTAGGAAAAGAGTTTTCCTTCCTAAAATATGGCGAAGTTTAAATAAACTAAATCTTTTTGCACGTGCTATACATGTGTATATATTAAAATTGGTGCCTAAAACGTAAATGCAAAACAAAAACTAACAAGAGAGAAGATAGAGGGGGAAGATATAATGTGGACGTTGTTTAAGGATATTGTGTTTTGCACGTACTGAGCACGCGTATATATGGTATATATTTTTCAAAAAAAAAACAAATATATTCGAACACTTAAAACCATGTTCCCATAAAGTTGTTTTCTTTTTTGAAAAGAAACATACAATATAAGACCATAGAAAAACAAGAATGCTAGAAACAGACAGCTTTTCCATGATGAAAACTATTTGAGTGGGTATTAAAATTTTTTCTGGTGTTTGCCCCCTCTATTCTAATTTCCAAATCCTTAATGAAATTTGAGAAGATGACACCGGCCTCTCTCGGGTCTGGATTACATAAAAAAAGGAAGAGATTATGTAACTGCAAATATTTAAAATTTAGAGGGGTTTATCGTAAAAACCCCAACCAATTTTTCCTTCAAACAATAGCATCTCTTAAACTTCCAACACGAGAGACCTCGTCGTCAACAGAGAGGGATCTTTCTCCACTCCACTCTTCCATAAAAACCCTAGAAATAATAAAATTACCCCCAAATTAAGAAAAAAAATGACAAAATCAGCTGTTTTTTTTCTGGGGTTTGCCCTCTTCTTCTTGCTTCTCAATCGAATCTCAGCGAGGTTCGTCGTCGAGAAGAACAACCTGATGGTGACGTCGCCGAGCGAACTGAGGGGGAAGCACGACAGCGCCAGCGGAAACTTCGGTATCCCCCAGTACGGCGGCAGCATGGCGGGGACGGTCGTGTACCCGAAGAGGAACGCCAACGGATGCGACGAGTTCGACGCGGCCACGTCGTTCAAAGCCAAGCCTGGGGCCCTCCCCAATTTCCTGCTCGTCGATCGCGGAGGTGATTTCCAAAGTTCCAATCTTGCGATTGATTTTAAATTAATCAGATGCTTGATGCTTTCCGATTGCCAAGATTTGAGGGATTGATTCGTCATAGTAGTGTTATATTATGAGACTAATTACTCATGTTCATATGCAAATCATGGCCTTTACCCATAGATAAGAAATATATTTTTGTCCTAAATGTATTTGGAATTTACGATTGAAGGTGAAACATCGTTAGCAGAGGTAAAAATGGAGTAATGGTTTGAGAGGACAATAAATCGGTCCTCCGTTCCCTAAGTCATCAACATACCCATCTAGTCTTCTTAAGTCATTTAGCATCTCTATCAAAGAGATAGACGCAAAAACTGTAGAAGAGGCATTTGCTGATCAAGTGATCAACTACTTAAAGAAGTAAAAGAAGAAAATGAGCTATGAAGACTGTTTTTCGGGTCCATAATGAACTTAGAGTCTTAGACATGACCAATATTATTAGTAGAAGATTAATAAAGTTTTGGTCTTGATATTGATTAAGATAGGAGTTGAGGTTATTTGAATTGGATTGGCTTGTAGAGAAAATTTGAACCTTCGAGTGATTCTTGGCTGCATGAGCTTTGGTTGTTTGATTAGTTGGATATTTGCTGCTGTTGATTGCCAAGATTTGAGCGATTGATTCATCATAGCAGTATTATATTATAAGAGTATTTACTCACATTCATACACAAATTATGGACTTTTCACATAGATAAGAACATATCTCAATCCTATTTGTATCAGGAATTTACGATTGAAGGTGAAACATCATTAGCAGAGGGGAAAAGTAGAGTAATGGTTAAGTGGACAATAAATTGGTCCTCGTTACCTAAGTCAGCCACATACTCATCTAATCTTCTTAAGTCTATTAGCATCTCTATCAAAGAGATAGACACAACATACGGCAGAAGAAGAATCATTTGTTGGTCAACTACTTGAAGAAGAATGAGAGCTATAGAATGGTTTTTCAAGGGGGTTATGAACTTTGAATGACCAATATTATCAGCCAGAGATTACATAGTAAAGCCAATCTTTTTTATCAAAGGTAGTGGAAATTGACACTAATTAAGAGAGGGTTGATGTCAGGTCTATCTCTGGTCATAAAATTTTGTCAATATATGTAATAGAGCTTTCCTTTATAGCCAACTTGAGTTTGATGGGAAAAAGATTTAGATGATGATGATGATGATGAATGTAGAGGTAGTATTGTCTGCCTCGAGCCAAAAAAAGAAGCAGCAACAACTGGAATTTCCTCCTAAATTCTAAATAATAACTTCCCTTATTTGACTTAGATACAGAGTGTTCAAGGATCCTTCTTTCATTAATTAGGCATCACCAATCTCCTTATGGGTTAAAATAGTGGTGCTGAGGAAACTGAAGGGTATGATTGTACGGATAACAACATACATGTTCTGTTCAGAAGTAGTGACTGGTTTGATAATATTCCCAAGAAGAGACCATGTTCCTTGTTCAAACTCCATATCGGATTTCAAAATTCAAAGTGGAGTTGAAAGTTATTTAGAACTCTTTTCCAATCATGTTGTTTCGATGTTTGAATCCTGGTAAAAAGAAATTTTTGCTATAGATCTTTGTTTCCGTAGGGTGTTCCTGCCTCCTGTAACAGCCTACAAGCTTCTTAATTCTTATGCGATTCTTTTTATCCTTGGCTCTTTTACTTCAGCAGCCAAGGAATTATGGTATTATCTATTTTGGCAAATCTACTACTGGATATTTGCTTCTTTCATAGGATGAGGCTCTCTTTTGTTAGACGATACATCTTCGTTTATATATCAGTCTTGCGTAGATTGTATTCGTACTCTACATTTCAATATGTACATTTATGTATGGCTCATCTTCACAATGAAAATGTGTGAGTTCCCTATTACATGGTACCACAACTTAGTGCAACTTAGAGGGTTTCCCTGCAAAGCTGGTATACCTCCTTTCCTTCTATGATTCTACCTTACCTTTTCTCTGACCAAGTTCTGAACCATTTTCTTTCCTCACTGAACATCCATGGTTTACTAATTCACTGTTCGCCATTAAGGTTTTGGTTCTCAGTTTCTCTCTCTGCTTCCCAGTACATTTAGTTTTTTGCTTCTATCTTTCTATTTCCTCAAATTTAAATCTGATTGCAGCCCTTCCCTATATCTTTGTTTCATCAAGTTTAGCGTCCTGTCTACTTCATAATGTCTCTCTCCACATCTCCCTTTTCTCATCACACCTATTCTCTTTGACTCCTTGCATTATCCTTACTATTGTTTACATTATTGATTTTATTAACTAAAAAACTCAACATGAACAGATATCTTACTTGTTCTTGTCTCTTCTATCCTATCGCAAGTCATCTTACACGAAATATCAAGTCCGATGCTTCCCTTCACCAGAAGCTCTTTACTCTGGTGATAAGACTATTCCCAACTGTGTATACTCCATGAAATAAACTAGATCGCATAATCCGTAGTTGGATCAAAGCTACAGACAGAACGAACACCATTCCTCTTTTTCACTTCATCACAGCTCCCGATGCTTGATCTGCTCTTGCAGAACACTTTCTTGATAAACATGCTCCCCTTAAGTTTGAAGAAATCCCCAGCTCACTTAGTGGTCTTGATGGAGGTCGGTTTCTCCCTCAGATGCTGTCCAACGTCGATCTTGCGGCCAGCGGTGTCGAATGGTTGAGATTTGTTTGTGGTGGTTGGGTGTGGATCTCAATGGGTTGTGGGTTGTTGTGGACACCAAACCACCTGCAAGAAAAGTCCTTGGGTGGAAAACCACCTTAGGACTCTCCGACGATCAAGTAAGTGCCGAGAACTATTGGGACAGGGTAGCGGCGTATTGGAGTGAGTTCGAGTTATCTGAGTCATCTGGAAGAGGGGTTTATATATTGGTTGCATGGAGCGAGCTGATGCGAGATTCTCGCCGTCCGTTAAGCCCCTGCGTCACGTTCGTGTTGATGGCTGGATACGCCTATTAATGGCGAGACACGCTAGCGTGGGATGCGGGACATGGAGCGGCGGAGATCTCGTCGTGGCGAGATTCACGGAGCCGTTACGGGGCGCATGGGCTCCGTGCTCTCGGCCTAACATGGACGCTGAGGAATCTCAGATATATGCTAGCTCGGAGAAGAGCATGTGAGCTGAGGAGTCTCAGCTATAGGATAGCTCGGAGACGAGCTATTAGCTGGCGGTCAGCCGAAGGGGAAAGGTACTTCTGGAAGGTCTTCTTGAAATGTCCGGTGCTGTCTCGGAGGCGAGGCGCCGAGAAATGTTCCCAATGCATTATATTTATTCCAGCTCCATAGCCCTAGGAATCTAGCGGGCTTACGTGGACGATACGTCACCTGCTACGTGTCGTAATCTGGGGAATTTCCACTTACGTCATCATCATTAGCCCTCACTCTCGTTCCGACCTATTCATGGGTCAGGTCGAGAGGTTTGCTCGGTCCTCAACGTTCAGCTTGGAGCCGATGATTCATTGCAGTTTTTTTTGGGAACGACATCGTGCTTGGCGGCTGCACCCCTTCGATTCCTGGGTCCACGTGGCGGTTCACGAAGAGCCTAAATTTCTGTGCGTATCTTTGGTGATGTCAGCGGATTGGTAAAATGATTGCGCTTTAAAGAAGACGCCGCTTCGCCCGCTCAGTCAGCTGGCCTTCGTGCCACGTGTCCGCCGAGAGGTGGCGGAATGCCAGAGGTCGAATCTGTTGGTTGGATCCGCGTGAGGGACAAAGCGTCCAATGATTGGTTGCCATGTGGAGTCCTTGTGATCGTCGGGTGCTACGCTTCTTCGTGGCGGGAATGGATTTGGGTCGTCGGATGGTTTATACCGAGTGTATAAATAGGGGAGGCCATTCCTTGTCAGACATTTTGTCCTAACTGTCTTTTGTCATCTGAAAATTGCCCGGCGCACCATTGTTTAGGTCGGACCCTCAGCCAAAAACCCATCTTCGGCCAATCTTTCTTTGAATCAGGCTAGATGTCTTCTTCCGAAGTTTCTATTGATATAGTTAGGGTCGAGTTGGGCGATGAGGTTTCTGCTTCTGAAGCCGAGTCCAGTGGGTCTTCTTCCTTCTCGGCTTCCGATAACCGAGGAAGTTCTTCCTCTTCGTCTTCTTTCTCTGCATCGGGCTCTCCCCCAAGGGTGGCGACGCCCTTGTATTTCATCGTCGGGTGGCGAAGAGGGCCCTCAAGGTGCGCATCGAAAATACCCGCGATGCGCCCTCGATGTTGAATCGTCTGGACGAGCTTTCCGATATCCGAGCTCGTTTCTACGTCCCTGGCTATTCGCTTCGTCTAGCCAGGGAGGGTGAGCGGGCAGACCAGGTGCAGGGCAATGAAATTACTCTGTACCTGGAAGCGTTTCGGGCAGAGATGCGTTTGCCCTTCTCACCCAAAGTTTGCTCCGTACTCCATTGCTTCCGTTTTGTCCTGGGCCAGCTAGCGCCGAACTCGTGGAGAATCCTCCTCGGGTTTATGGTTTGGTTGAAAATGATCGGACCCCCTTTGACCTGAATCTTCTTTCCTTCCTTTGTTATAAAAATCACCCCGGCACTCGTAAGGACGGACCGAGCTGGGTGTATCTTTCTTTAAAAAAACATAAGGGTAGGGCGGCCGGGTCTGGGGTAGTGGCCGTCCCTTCTTCCATCCATGAATGGAAGGAGAAGTTTGTTTTCGTCGGTCCTCCAAAGGGAGGGGATTGGCCCGTGCCCACCAAGTGGCATAGGGCCGATTTTTCTAAGGTCAAATAGTCAAATGTCCTAGAGGCGAGGGTGGTGTCGCAATGAGAATCGATCCAGCGGGCCGATGTCCTGCTTTTCGAACAGGCTTTGAGCTGTGTTGGACTCAGTCTCGCGCGCTTCAGGGGTAAGTTAGGACCTCGCCGATTAATTTAGACTTAGCATAATATTGTCGCTCCTATTGCTGACCTTTTTCTTCCATTGTCTTCTGCAAAGCTAATGGATCGTTCGAAGATCATGACTGCCATGGCCGCCAAGGCGCATGAGAGGAAGGGCGGTGGCGCTAGCTCGTCCAGATCCGCAACGAGCGTGGTTCCCCGGCAATCTCTTTCTATGAAGGTCACTGTTGCTCCCCTGCTCCAAAGGAACGCCGGGGCGGTGGGCAGAAGCATACCCGGGATCAGGCTCTCCGAGCCAGGGCGGAAATGCCGCCTTCCGCCGAGTCTCTGCTCAAGAGGCAAAAGAGGGTGATTTCTCGGCCTTCCCTATCTGGGATACAGGTGCAGGAGGGCAATTTCTACATTGAGGTACCGTTAGGGCTCTCCGTAGCCGACAGCTTGCCGACGGACATGGAGAAGACGGTAGGGGACAAGAGTTCCTGGGGCACTATGAAGGCCCAAGCCGCGGCAATAGCTCAGGAGGCCGTCCATGTTAGTAATCCCCTGAAGAATTTCCAAGTGTTTTTATCTCGGTTTGGCTTCTGATGAAAATTGCTTGTGTTTTTCCCGCAGGTCCTACAGCATTGCGCCCTCCTTGCAGCTATGGAGGCCGAGGAGGTGGCCCCGGCGATGAAAAATGCCGGGGAGTCTTTCTCGCGTGAGGAAGAGCTCCATGTCAAGCTGAAGGAGGCGAAGGACAAGATGGCCTCCCTGGACCTGAGGTTGGTAGCGGAGGGCTTAACGTTTACGAAGCTGAAGGAGTCCCACCGACTCCTAACTGAATCCAACCGGTCTATCTAGGCCAAAATCGATGAGGTCAATGGAATCTAGGACACTGTGAGGAGGCAGAGAGACTCGTTGAGGGGATGCCCGGGCGGTCCGCAAGGCGGCGAAGCGTGTCCAGGGCAGGGCAGAAAAGGCCGTGGAGGAATACAAGGCCTCTGACTAATTTTATATAGACCTTGCCGACTTCACGGCCATCGGGTTGTACAACGCTCTCGACGCTGTCAAAGAAGCGATTCCCGTATTCGACGACTAGGAGCTTCGGGCGAGATACCCCCGGCCGGGTAGTGCCTCAGGGCGGGAGCGCCGAGGCGGCGGGAGGAGGCGAGCTGGAGGCCGCAACCGAAGCTCCTGGCGGAGGCGCCGAACAGGGGGAAGTGGCGGCCGAGAAGGCAATTTGAGGCCACCCTTCCTGTTTTCTGTCCTTTTTTTTTGAGCCTACGGACATCTTGTAAGGCTGGGGAGCCTATAATACCTTGTACATAAATCGGAATATCAATAAAGTATTTTTAGCTCGTCTATGATGTGGATGGTCGCTATGTTTTTACTCTTGTATATTTCGCAAGTGTGGATAGACCGGTGCCCTTCCATACCCCGGAGTCGAGGTGACGAGCGAACGAAAGAACGCCAAGTGTAAATAGATCAATGTCCCTTGGATCGGGTGCGGCTCGGGTCCCTCGGAACGAGCGAACCCGTGCTTTATTCACTTAGGTCTTGTCAGGAGTTTGTTCACTTTCTGACCGCGCACCGGATAGGGGTCGGTCTACAGACTTTGACACGGATGAGCCTACCAGGAAGCTATTTGGCTGTGGATGAGCCGAGTAGGAAACTACTCGGCCGACTCGAGGCGAGGGCTTTGGATCTACAGCGTAGCCGGGCAGAAAGCTGCCCGTCGCGGATGAGCCGAGCATGAAGCTATTCGGCCGCTTCGTGGTGAGGGCTTTGGATCCACAGTTTAACCGGACAGGAAGCTGCTCGCCGCGAATGAGCCGAGCAGGAAACTACTCGGTCGCCTTGTGGTGAAGGCTTTGGATCCACAGCGCAACTGGGTAGGAAGCTGCCCACCGCGGATGGGCCGAACAGGAGACTACTCGGCCGCCTCGTGGTGAGGGTTTTGGATCCACAGCGTAGCCGGGCAGGAAGCTGTCCGCTGCGGATGTGCCGAGCAGGAAGCTGCCAGCGAATGTTTCGATATCTACGCCTCCTTGATTCTCGAGATCTCGGCGCCTATGGTCGGCATCGCAAGATACCCGCGTCTCTCTTGGAGATGCGTTCAATTTTCTTTGATCCGTATGAGAGGGAGCGAGCCAGTAACTGGACGTCACATAGCCGTGCCTTATCGGAAAGATGCGATATTCCTTGATTTGCGCCATGGCGTGGGAAGATTTCGATCGTTGGGAAGATTTTTGTTGAGGGTATAAATAGTGAAGGCATGGTCCTTCCTTAAGCGCCCACGTTGATTTGCTCCTAGCCATTTCGTTTCTTCCTGATGGCAGGCCACGTGTACACCATCCGAGACATCGTATCTTGAGACGACGTATATTTTTACGAACTTGATCGTTCGAGGCAACGTATGAGGCCGTGATAGGCCGTATGGAGCTTCACTGTGGGCGTTTACTACCCTGCCGATCCCTTCTCCTGCAGGTGCTTATTTACGCGATATGGAGGTCTTACTCTGTTGGGTTATGCCAGCATCCTGACCATCTATCGTGCCCGTTTGCGGAATAAAATTTTTATAAACTGGCGCTAGAACAACCCTATAACCCGGATCTACCATAAACTTAAAGCTAGCTAACTAAAGAGGAGTTTAGAATGGTTATACCGAATGATCCGAGTCCTTCAGTGTTCTACCATCTTCCTAAGCTCCTAGAGGCCATCATGATCAAGCTTGATCGCCGGCCTTCCTCCATCGAAGATGATCCACCTGAGAATTTGTAGTTCGAGCTCCAACCTCATAGCCGAGGTAACTAAGGTACCTAGTTCGCAAAACTCGATAGCCTAGAGGATGTAGAATCTAATGGTGGATTAATTTGTCTCCAAACATCCTAGGTTTCTCAACACATAAGACTTTTAGGATGGAGGTAGAAGAGGAAGCTTGAGGATGCGAGTGCGAAACAACCATAGAAAAACGACTAAGTGTTGTGAACTCGAGAAAATGAATCAACCCTCACAAAAATATCTCACAACACTAAATATCAAGTATGCCACAATAGTAACTCATGAGTCACCAAGTGAGCCATGCTTCAATAAATGCAAAAATAACACCTCATCCTCCATCTCATTAACCATTTATCCTAAATGGTTAAAAACTAAATGAGGTGTTTTCTTCTAGAAGCACCTTATAATGAATTACAAGAATACCTCTCATCCGTATATACACATCCGTATCTGTATTCCGAAAAATATGAATACAAAGAGACGAAAATAATCCAATAATATAATACTAGGATCCGGCTTAAACCAAAACCCACTAGTATTATCTGTCCGAATCATGATACGTACACAAGTGCACATATATGATTGAACCCTGCCGTAAAACCATACGGCCTATACATCGTTTTTCCTGAAGCAGAGAAACCCTTATTGTGTGACTCTAAAGACTCGTCAATATGCTGGCAGTGGATTTAACCACAAGCATGTCAGCGGCACTAGCTGTACGTAACGGCTACCCAGGTATTGAGCGAAAGGAAGGCCGACGAGCAAACTCATCCGAACGCCTACTGAGCCTGTCTGTGACAATCTCCGTATAGTCCGGTTTGTTCGTCTAAGAGTATCGCATATCGAGTCTAGGGGGTGGATAAAGTCAGACCCCTAATAACGCGAAATTTCGTGTCGGTTTGAATCCCATCACCAACTGAGAAACTACTGATCCAAATCAGTAATTCTCGTCTACCTTGGCCAAGCATTTCTGGTAATGGCCACCCGTGCACTATACGACATCAACCCCCAATACCGGAAGAGACGAATACTCGACGATCCGCTCACTGCCTTCATGTGGCTCGGAACTGTACCAAACTAAAACCTGTTTGCATGACTCCTTTAAGCCGTGGTAGGGTAGTAATCAAAGCACAGCGGGAACTCACAGGAGACAAATGACGATTCCAGGTCGACAGACTAACCTGTACACATGTCACCTGGGAACTGCTATATGACAATAGGTATAATATCAACTATCATGTTCCCGGCGAGTCCGTCCAGTGTACTGATAACCC
The DNA here is from genome assembly GCA_030015575.1 of Agapanthus africanus. Classification (NCBI taxonomy): domain Eukaryota; kingdom Viridiplantae; phylum Streptophyta; class Magnoliopsida; order Asparagales; family Amaryllidaceae; genus Agapanthus; species Agapanthus africanus. The sequence goes on along the minus strand of JASDDO010000004.1, from coordinate 30,705,101 downwards.
AATGAGCACCTGCATACTATCTTAGGTGACAAACTGACACCAATGGCTTGTGAGATCGGTCACCGCCCCTCGTTGGAGTCTTGATAAGTATAACACTAATTTACTTTGGAGTATTAATGCACGGTCTTGATACTCTCTCGAACATTTAAGGATGTGCTTATAGACCACCCAGCTTCCACATATATGATCGCCATCATAATACTGGTAGTCAAGCAAGAATCCTATGTGCTCTATCAACATGTAATAGTGATCTGTAATACCATATAATGCATGTATATGATGGTAAAGACTAACTAGATAGCATACTATCATTTTGGGTAAGACTGTTCTACCCGTATAAGTTCTCCCTCAATCATCATAATCACCTGCCTGTGATTACAATAATTGCCTTGAAGGCACTATAGCCAACAATCTCCCACATGCAACTAAGGCTAAATAATTGCGATGTCGCATACTCACAGCCCATGTGATACCGAACACCCAACTTCTCTACTAATCAGTCTCGCAAAGCTCGTTTGTGAAACTATTGCGTTTGAGAAATAGCCTCAGTGAGTGGATCCGCTCCAGTGTTTCTATCTTTATCTCTCTCTATATCTCAATTTCGCGGAGAAAGACTATCTCCCGAAATGAGCAATGCCTGTCTTAGAATTTGTCTGGATATCTGATGGGACCTAGTTCACAAATGAACTCCAAATCCAACAAACTTCTTAGACTGTATCATTTACTGAATTTAATCAGTATCTTGCGCCATGCCATCCACAATACCGTTTGGACCTCCTGTCCAACATACTGTCCTTCAAAAGAGGGAAAAACTGTAGTTCTGACAGTCACTCTGTCATCCAGGTCATCTTGGAAGCCTGAAATGACAACCGTCTCCTAAAAGAGACCGTCGTTACCATATACCAAGAGCATCCACTTATGTTCATAACTGCTTCCTGTAGGGTTCCTAGGCACGCGCACATGGGTCTACGAGGCATCAACCATGCCCGATTTAAAAATTAGCTGTGCCGAACAACCCGAATACGGATCTTTAAACTAGAGATTAGACGAAAACTAACATGTTAACAACTTTAACACTAAGTGAGAGGGATTACAACCTTTGTAGATCCGGTCCTTCACTTTATATGCTCCGTGTTGTGGTCCCTTCGCTGCGATCATCGGGTTCCGGACTCTCGAGAGGTTCCACGTAGAGAAAGATACAATCGTTGCTTCCGATCTTCGATACTAAGATGATCTACCTTGAAGTTTCTTTAACACAAGCTAACACTCATGAAATGATGTGAACACCCTCATCTAAATGGCAAGGGAAGATGAGGATGATGAAGTAGGATTTTTGCTCTCTTTATTTATCTTTTTCTCATATTTATTCATCACTTTGGAAAAATCTAGTAAAGCTTTTTCATGAAGAGAATGAAGGAAGAAGATGCACAATGATGATAGAATTCCTTTTGTGATGAATAGTAATCAAGAATATATGATTGATTATCAAACCATGGTCAAGGATGATAGGTTAAACCAATGTAGAGAATAAACTAGAGTTAGGGTTTGGTTAGGTCAAAGCATGAGTCATAACAAAATATCTTTATCATGACAAAATAGAATCCTTCTAGAATGAACAAGAAGGTGCTAACCCTAATCAAACCCTAATCCCTAATTATCATCCTTAAACATGTTTTATAATAAATCATATCATGTCACAATAATATATATCGCATATATATTATATATTTGCAACAAAAGAAAATAATACAATTAACATATATCGCATATATATATCAATGTATTAATCCGGTGAGAAAAAGAATCTTTTAGTGAGCAAATATTAGTTAATGTGATTTAATATATCATATATATTATTATACATTAAATTATCGAATCAACACTTGATCCGACAATCCGGCTATATCGCATATAACCGACTAATATTTATCCGTACCGATTCATCGAATCAACACTTGATCCGATGACCCGGCTGATATCAAATATCGCGAGAATATAATACGGTATCACATATCGCATTATCCTCGGTCCCGCACATATCACATATGTGCTCCTACTCCGTTTTGCCTGAGCCAAGAAACCTCTGTGCAGGACTCTAAAGAATCGTCAATACGTCGGCAGTATGTGATGATCATATCAAACACCCACAAGCTGCAAGCGGTCAGCTAAACGTAACAGCTACCCAGGTATTGAGCGCTCAGAAGATCAACAAGCAAGCCTGTACATTCTCCTGTGAATCCAAACAGTAACACTCCCGTACAGTCCGGTCTCGTCGCCTGATATGTTGCATATCTCGCCTAGGGGTGGTAAACGTCAGACCCCAGTAGCTCGATAAGTCGTGTCGATATAAGGTCTATAACAGTTCGAGAAACTACTGATAACACTTACCAGTAAATCTCAACAACCCTGACCAGGGATTTCCGGTTATAGCCAATCGAACACAGCACAACATCAACTCCCTATACCGGGAGAGACGAATCCCCTCCTATCGCTCATTGCCTCCATGTGATTCGGGACTGTACCCAAAAGCCACCTTTTTGCACGCTCTCTTGGACGTGGTATGATGGAAATCAAAGCACAGTGGGAATCACACAAAACTCTATGACGATCTCGGGTCAACAGACTACTCTGTACCAGTGTCACTCTGTACCAGTGTCACCGGAGAACTGCCATCTGACGTATGGTATAATACCATCTGGGAGTTCTCGGCGAGTCCGTCCAGTGTACCCAGTCTCCACTGAGCACCCGTACACCATCCTTGATGTCAAACACCGATGGATATGGGATCATCCATCGCCCATCATATGGGTCAAGATGCGTATACGCTAGTCTACTCTGGTGTATCGATGCCCTGTCTCGATACACCCTCGACTAGGAACAGTTATAGGATGTACTCGTTGACTACCGTGGCCCCACTAGTATGATCTCATCATAGTCTCAGTAGTCGAGTACACATCCTAAGAGCTTTATCAACATGTAACATAGAGACAATCTGAGTACATGTTAAGATAAAGTACAACCAGATAGCATACTATCATGTCGAGCAAGAAAGTCCTCCCTATATATGTCCAAGCATCCATTACAATATACATCGTATGTACAGTAATGGCCTCTAGGGCATACGTATAACTAACACTTCCTAACGTGTCTCCAGGATTGGATTAATATATACTTATTGCAGTCTGTGCAAAACCAATATTTGGTGTTCTTGACATCTTATGATTAACTTAATTGCCTAAGCAAGTAATATGTCAATCATGCAAATCCCTCTCCTCATCAGTCTAAAAGAAATCTCTTTGGAGAGGGTGACTCCATCACCTGCGGGTACACCACCACGCCAGGAGTCGTCCATTGTAAAACACTTTAGAATAATGTCAAATTACCCGAGTTGGGACACATCCCAAATCTAGATATAAAACCATAGATCTAGTCACCAGAATTCCTGATATTTTATCCATATCCTATGTGGAGAAACCACCTTGTGACAACCACAGTATAACCGATCGTAGTATAGGAAGATCTCTTCCTATCAAGTGCATGTCATCCAAATATCAGGACATCACTCCCTACCACCTTCTTACTAGATTCATCTGCTATTCTGATGAAGTCAAATTCTATGACCGTCACATCAAAAATAGATGATCTATCTCCATTATACCTGCTTTAGTTTATAAATAGACATAAGCTACTTGCCCACTATGCTTCCGCCGCTCCCACCGACCACAACCATCCTCTGGCAGAGTCATATACACGTGCACTTTTAAAGCTAGTTTAGAACGACGTTATACTCATCCTCCTGCCAGACATCAAAAACCTCCATGTCACCGTCTTTGAGGATACCGAAATACCTTTCGGGTACCTGAGGTTACCTACCAAATCTGCGGAGTGGCTAATGGATCGTCGAAACCAATTGAATTTTTAGGTTCTATTAAATTTTCAGTAATCGTTTGTGGTTCTGGAATCACTTCCAGTTCTACTATACCCCCACTAATGTTTTCTGAAAAGAATCCATTTTACTAAAACCGGTGGCGAGTCAAGAACAATATAACTATTGATCTTCCAGATGGTAAAAAGTTAACCCTCGTCAAAACCCGGGATAACCCACAAACTGCTATTACTGAAACGTGCCTTGGGTTTGTTCAGATTCTGGTTTTAAGTATCAGCCGGACAACTCCATATACCTTAACATCGTTAAGATATGAATCCATTCTATATATCCAATATAGAAACAAAGACACTAATTTAATCGGAACCAGATTCAAAAATCATGCAGCTGTTTCTAGAGCATATCAACCAAATGGAAGAAGGCCATACAACATTACTCATCTAGGAATACATCCACGTATAAGTAACCTGAAAGAGAAGCAAGTTCTCAAAACTATTACTTACAATGGAATACCAAACATAAGTATCTACATTTTCGATCACCTTGATGAATCCTGATACATGCAACATATGGTTCTTTACTTTATTCTTATACCTATAACTTCTCAAAATTTGGACCTTGTATTTCATCGAAATACTTGTCTAAAACTTGAGAAGTCATGAGTAAACAGAATATAGTACGAGTACCAACCCCTTTGTGCTAACGGACATCAGACAACATACAATACTTTGTATAAGTCCTCCGAGTTCAATAACTTAAAATCATGTGCGTCGTAAGTTGAAAACCGTACTATGGTTAAGAGGAATTACACCGTTGTTGAATGCACCTTACATAACCATCAACTGATATAGGTAAATTGATAGACATAATTTCAAAAAAGTTATATCTCACTTTATAAAATAAACGTACAGATATATCAGTTTGAAATTGGTGCATAACGACGGGTATTCAAAACCAAATATTTGCCGTCGGGCAAAACCCATGCGATTTCCTCAAATATCACCAATTACAGAGAATTCCGATATACAGAGGATCTAATCACCCAATTCCCAATATCTTACTCCCACTCACCATCCGTAACGCCATACAGATATGAGAATCAAATCTGGTAAATACATATCCTGGAGTTAGAATCTAACTGGGAAAACAGTTTTCAATCAACACTGCACAGTAAAACTGAAACATGAAAATGTTTCAAAGGGATAAGTGGGTATCTTAGTAATGCTTCTTCTGCTATCCAGATTCATGACTGTAACCGTATATTTCCTTGCCCCCACTCCAATCCCTTTATATGTCTTTACTTATTACCTTCTGTACACCACGCTTAGGCTAATTGATTTTCTTCCTTCTCTACCCTTCGGCACCAGCCTATGGTTTGAGAGAAAACTATCCAATAAGCGTAATAGGTGTATTCTCCTAACACTAGGAGCCTTTGCAACCTGAGAGAATGTAAAGAGAAAAAAGCCAACTGAATAATCCTATTCAATTTCTTCCGAATCGGAAACCATTCTCGAACTGGATCAAGTTCCTTCGAACTATACGATGGCATACCCAAGCAATATGGATTTTCGTAGTGATACAGAGTGTTCCGGAGAAATACAAAGGTGATATAGGAGTGGCAGGGGTATACGCAGTTTCGTCGTGAATGATAGCAGTCGCAATTTCCTTTGCCCTTTATCTAATTCCTTTATATGTCTTTACGTATTACCTTCTTTACACCACACTTAAGTTAATTGGTTTTCTTCCTTCCCTACCTTTCGGCATCTGACTATGGTTTGGAAGAAGACCATCCAATAAGCGCAATAGGTGTACTCTCCTAATACCAGGAGCCCTCGCAACATGAGAGAAGGTAAAGATAAAAGACAACCGAATAATCCTATTCAATTTCTCCCGATTCATAAACCATCCTCGAACTGGAACAAGTTCCTCCGAGTTCGTATGTAACTATACGATGGCATACCCAAGCAATATGGATCCTCGTAGTGATACATAGTGTTCCAGAGAAATGCAAAGGGGATGTAGGAGCGGCAATGATATATGCGACTAAATGACAATCCAAAAGCCAAAGTGTTTTAAGAAGGTTCGGTTAACTTGGTTCATGAGTTTTTAAGGTCAGGCCAAGATCGCTACCAAAGAGAGAGAAAAGAAACACTCAGCGTGTACTCTAACCTAGATCAGATTGGTTAATCACTTTATCTAATCAGGATGACCCCCACGTTTCCTTGAATTCTCCTTCAAACCCTAAAAGGAAAATTAGGCGGGATCATTTAAAATCACTCGAGGAGTAACACTTACTCATCAGTGGGAATCGGGATCCAACTATCATCGCATGATAACTTGATGGAAACCACTCAAGCTATCATACTCCAGAAAGTATGCGCATGCCTTGCAAGTTTCCTGTATATTTGAAACTCCCGATGTTGTTTTTATCCCTAGGACCCAAGCGACATTGATTAAATATCAAAATGTCAAAAGGTCCTAGTCAAGTTTTACCCGTCATTATCTTGATTGCATTAGATCCATCCGTACGAGCCTGACTAAACATCAAAATGATCGCACGACTGTCCTAACCAATCGCATTATCATGCAACGGAAAAGCATTACGTAGCTACCGAACACTACGCCTCGACTAAAGATCGAAATGCGTAGCACGAATACTAAGCACTACCAATCCGAAATAACGGAGGGCTACAGCTGGTTTTTGGCGAAAAAACTTTTAACGTAATGAACTTGATATCGTTGAAGGAACCGAGTGGTTTTACAAATATATAGTGGCGCAAACTTTTGCTAAAGAGGTCACTCCCTGTGAAGGGATCTCGGCTCTTTTCTCATCGAATGAAGTGCAGGATATTCTAAACTGAATATCACGATGCAAAGCAAAAGAATCGACTATAGTAAAGTTATTACACTGACGTAAACTTTTGTCCAAGAGGTCACTCCCTGTGAAGGGATCTCGGCTGTTGCCTCGTCGAATGAGATGCTGGATATTCATAAACGAATACCGCTGTGCAAAACAAAAGAGAATGTCTGTAATGTCAGTTTTCAAAAACCTAGTCCTAACATCATATAGGTTTGTTTTCCTTACATTAATCAGAATTAATGATGTCCCATCAATTAATCCATATCACACCAGAAAAGAATGAAAATATAATGTACGTATATGCTATCCGCATTCGCCACGTGATCCCGTCATGCACCGCTAGGTTACTTAACTAACGGCAGAGCGGGGGTTAGACTAGCGCAGATATAAAACATATACAATATCTACTAGTATATATATATAAATATAATATTCGTCCCATGCATGATATAAGCAACATCACAAAATCTCAGCAAGCAACACAGAACGGTGGATAATTTTGGAGCCTCGGGTTTCATTTGAGCCGCAAATGAGACCCGACGTTCCCTGTCGTGTGGATAGCCTGTGCAATGAAAACCTGGACCTCTACGAGCGCGACAAGTTATCCGCCAATCTCAGAAGTGAGGCAACCCCAATCAATAAAGTGAATGGGCCACTCAGCACTTCACGGAATCCGGTAACTTGAGCATCCTTCCGTGGGTCAACCTGTACCCCTACGAATGCGTCGAATAGCCCGCCAATTCTAGAGTGAGGCCTCCTCCGTCTCAACGCCATAAGATGCGGGCCCGTTGCCCTCTAGAACTCGGCTATTCGAGCACTCCACCGCGGGGTAATCCTAGTATAGAAAATGAAAAAAATATGTACAAGGGTGACATCGACCTCAATCTGGTCGTGCCTTAAACAAATAATATACATACTGGCAGAGACGGCAGTCCACATGTTTGACGCTCGTCCCGCAATATCAAATGTACAAATGAAACCGAACTGTACAACTATCATTGCACCACTGGCTATCCACCACGACAATCCAACCACAAACTCAGCACAACACAGAACATCAACGTGAATATCACGTTCGCAAACTCGCCTAGTCGAACATATAGCAACTAGTCGGGCTGTACCGCTCAATGATATTCACGGTCGCAGATATATCACATGCACTGATAAACATGCACACTTAAAATTTCGATCGACCAAACTTTCCCAAATTGGCCCCAAATGCAAATCCAGCACTCAAACAAATCTGGGCCAAAACCATATATCACAAAAATCATATTTCCATGAACTAGAACCCCAGAAAAAATTTAGGGCACTGTAGTTCAGCGGCAAAATGTGCCATTTTGCTTCAGTTCCGCGGCCGAATTTTGGAGTTAGGTGTCTAATTTTTTTTCTTAGCTTTAGTTTTGCCTGCATATAATTTTAATACCCTCAGAAATTTTTTTGAACATATTTTAAAATCGACAGCAAACACTGTAAAATGGAAATACGATCCGAAAAAATTGGTCGATCGAGATTTTAAAAGGTTTATGGGGTGGCTCTGATAACATGTTGGGTTATGCCAGCGCCCTGGCCATCTACTGTGACCGTTTGCGGAATAAATTTTTTATAAACGGGCGCTAGAACAACCCTATAACCCGGATCTACCATAAACCTAAAGCTAGCAACTAAAGAGGAGTTTGGGATGGTTATACCGGAATAATCCGAGTCTTTCGGTCTTCTACCATCTTACTAAGCTCCTAGAGACCATCATGATTAAACTTGATCGTCGGTCTCCTTCCATCGAAGATGATCCACCTGAGGATTTGTAGTTCGAGCTCCAATATCATAGCCGAGATAATTAGGGTACCTAGTTCACTAAACTAGATAGCCTATAGGATGTAGAATCTAATGATGGATTAATTTATCTCCAAACACCCTAGGTTTCTCAACACATAAGACTTTTAGGATGGAGGTAGAAGAAGCAGCTTGAGAATGAGAGTGTGAAGCAACCATAGAAAAATGGCTAACCGTTGTGAACTCAAGAAAATGAATCAATCCTCACAAAAATATCTCACAACACCAAATATCAAGTATGCCACAATAGCAACTCATGAGTCACCCCATGTGTCACCAAATGAGCCCTGCTTCAATAAATGCAAAAATAACACCTCATCCCCTACCTCATTAACCATTTATCTTAAATGGTTAAAAACTAATTGAGGTGTTTTCTTCTAGAAGCACCTTGTAATGAATTACAAGAATACCCCTCATCCGTATATACATATCCGTATATACATACCTGTATCCGTATTCTGAAAAATACGAATACAAAGAGACGAATATAATCCAATAATATAATACTATGATCCGGTTTAAACCAAAGCACACTAGTATTATCCGCCCAAATCATGATACGTGCACAAGTGCACGTATATGATTGAACCCTGCCGTAAAATCATACGGTCTCTACATTGTTTTGTCCGAAGCAGGGAAACCCTCTGTATGGGACTCTAAAGACTCGATACGCTGGCAGTTTAACCACAAGCACGTCAGCGGCATTAGCTGTACGTAACGGCTATCCAGGTATTGAGCGAAAGGAAGGCCGACGAGCAAACTCATTTGCACCCCTACTGAGCCTGTCCATGACAATCTCCGTACAATCCAGTCTGTTTGTCTAAGAGTATCGCATATCGAGTCAAGGGGGTGGATAAAGTCAGACCCTAATAATGCGACATTTCGTGTTGGTATGAAGCCCATCACCAACTGAGAAACTACTAATCCAAATCAGTAATTCTCGTCTACTTTGGCCAAGGTTTTCTGGTGATAACCACTCGTGCACTACACGACATCAACCCCCAATACCGGGAGAGACGAATCCCCGATGATCCGCTCACTGCTTCCATGTGGCTCGGGACTGTACCCAACTAAAATCTGTTTGCACGACTCCTTTGAGCCATGGTAGGGTAGTAATCAAAGCACAGTGGGAACTCACATGGGACAAATGACGATCTCGGGTCGACAGACCAACCTGTACACATTTCACCTGGGAACTGCTATCTGACAATAGGTATAATATCAATTAGCATGTTCCCGGCGAGTCCGTCCAGTATACCGATAACCCAATGAGCACCTGTATACTATCTTATGTGACAAATTGACACCAATGGCTTGTGAGACCGGCCACCGCCTCTCGTCGGTGTCTCGATAAGTATACACTAGTCTACTCTGGAGTATCAATGCCCAGTCTCGATACTCGCTCGACTAGGGACATTTAAGGATGTACTTCTAGACCATCCATCTCCCACGTATATGATCGTCATCATAATGCTGGTAGTCAACCAAGAATCCTATAGACTCTATCAACATGTAATAGTGATCTGCAATACCACATAATGCATGTACATGATGATAAAGACAAATCAGACAACATACTATCATTTTGAGTAAGACTGTTCTATCCGTATAGGTCTTCTCTCAATCATCATAATCATCTGCCTGTGATTACAATAATTGCCTTGAGGGCACTATATCCAACATCCTCGAGTCTTTTCAAGGCCTTGTCCTAGCAGGCACTGGAGGAGGTGGTCGACAAGGTGCGCAAGACCAATGAGTTGGGTCTGATCTCGAAGAGCAGGCGACACCGCTCAACAGATATTCTTTGCGAATGTTTCCAACAGAGGTCGATTGCTGCATCGTGTTCGGCGACAGGAGTCTCGACGGATCCGTAGCTTTTCAGGTCCACGGGCATCGACAGAGGGAGCGGGCGGAGGCCGCTTAGGCTCGGTTGGAGGATCTCTCCTTCGAGTATCATCGTCAATGCTTTCTTAATCCCTTTTCCCCTTTACTGTAATAGTTAGGGAGTATATACTTTTTCCTCTCTTGGCGAGTCCTTCCCCTATTTTGTAAGGCTGAGGAGCCGAGAATATCTCTTAATAATTTATCTTAATAAATTTTCTTTTGCTTAAGGACATCTCTTTGCTTGTGATCGTAGAACATCGATCCTTCTTGTTTGTTTTTCAAAACGCAGATGGATCTTTTCTAAGTGTAGATGGATCAGCGCTTCCCCCCAATTCTTCGCCTCAGAGCCGAGGTAGGAAGGGCAGAGCTAGAATTAGGTTGGCTGCTCTTTGAGCACGCCAGGGCACTTATCATGGGACACCTTCCTTCTGAGCTGGACTGGAGAAAGCCCGTGGCCGGATGCTATAGGGCCCGTATTTTGTCTGGCAGGAAGCTACCTGTTTTGAGTGAGCGCGGTGAATAGGAGACTATCCGTCGGCCTTAGAGCTGAGCAGAAATTTACTCGCGTGTGAGGGCTTAGCTTAGAAACTTCAGTTGACATAAAAAGGAATTTTATTATTCGAAAGGGTACAAGTTTGTCTGTACAATTTAAGCTTTTCGGCGTTATATGGCCGAGGAAAGTCACGCCCCCAGGAATCCTGGAAACCGTCGGCTCCGCCGGGCAATATTTCTGTTACGAGGAATGGACCGTCCCACTTCGGGTAGAACTTGTGCAGCTTTCCTTAGTCATCGAATTCGTTTCGACGTAGGACTAAGTCTCCTGTCTTGAAAGCTTGATGTTTAACCCGGGCGTTATAATATCGGGCGGTCTGCTGTTGATATGCGACCATCTTTATTTGCGCCCGATCTCTTTTTCCCAATAAGATGTCCAGGTCGCTTCGAAGAGCTAAGACGTTGGCCTCGTCGTCGAAGTGCTCGACTTGATAACTGGGTAAGCCGATTTCTGCAGGGACCATTGTCTTGGTGCCGTAACGGAGGCTAAACGGGGTTTCTTCCGTGGGTGTTCTTCTTGATGTTCTTAACGCCCATAGTACCCGAGGCGGTTTCTCAACCCAACTTCCTTTTCTTCCTTCCAGACGGGCTCTGAGCCCTCGGATGACGCCTCGATTTGCTATTTTGGCTTGCCCGTTGTATTGGGGATGCGCAACCGCGGAGAATTTCATCTGTATGTGATGGTCGCTGCAGAATTCTCTGTCATTTTCGAAGTTGGTTTCGTGGTCGGTGACGATGCACCTCAGGATTCCAAATCGGGAGATTATATTATTCTGCAGGAATTTCACCGTAGAGATGGCATCCGGTTTCCTGATCGACATGGCTTCTACTCACTTTGTAAAGTAGTCTACGGCGACAAGGGTGTATTTGTGTCCATCCGTGCCGGTGGGGAGTTGGCCAACCATATCCATCCTCCACTGCGCAAATGGCCAAGGGGAACTTAGTGGTGTTAACTCAGTAGCGGGTAGCCGAGGTATGCTGCCAAAGAGTTGGCATGTTTTGCACCTTCTGACCAGTTTTTCTGCGTCTTGGTGTATAGTTGGCCAGTAATACCCCTGCAATAGTGTCTTTTGAACTAGAGTGTGGGCCTCTTGATGTGCTCTTCCGACTCCTTCGTGTATCTCTCGGAGAACGTAATCTGCCTTGTCGGGATCGACGTATTGGAGTAGAGCTTGGGTGTACGACCTCTTGTCAGGTTTTCCTTGCTCCACACGAAGTGACGAGCTTTCATACGAAGCTGGTATGCCTCAACTCGGTCCTCACGGAGTACTTCGTCCTTAAGGAACTCAATAATATGTTTTCTCCAATCCGGGATATCTCCTTGAGCAGTGTAGATCTGGTGTATTACTTCTCTATCTTCCATTCCGGGCCGTCGTAGGACTTCGAAGAGAATGTTTCTTTTGTGATTGGCCGAATAAAAAGAGGTGAGTTTGCTCAGCGCGTCGACTTCGGCGTTCATGCTTCTGGGAATAAAAAGTCTTTACCTCCGCTAGGTATCTCATCATCAGGGGTTCTCGAGCTTCGAAGCGTCCGGTCACCTGACCGACGACCAGCGCGGAGTCGTTGCGGATCCTAATTGTCTTTAGCCCCACCCCGGAGGCGATTCGTAGTCCAGCCAATAAGGCTTCGTATTTTGCGGCGTTGTTCGATACCCTGAAGCCGAGCCTCAGAGAGTGCTCCATCTCTGCTTCATTCGGGCCACGGATGACCAATCCAGCCTCGCTCCCCTCTTCCGTGGAGGAGCTGTCCACATAGAGTACCCAGTCCGAAATCGGGCCGAGCGTCTCCTCGACCGAGTGCTGTGGGTCAGGGCTTCGCACCAGCACTCCTTTATTGGGATTGGTGCATTCGACCATGAAGTCGGCCAGGGCATGTGCTCTGATAGCTTGCCTTGGTAGGTACCGGATGTCGAGTTGGGACAACTCCCATCTCCATTTCTCTTAGCGGCCCGACGACTCGGGGGAACCAAGAATATTCCTTAAGGGTCGTTCGGTGAGAACGATCGTGTGCCTGGAAATAGTGTCGGAGCTACCTGGAGGTGACAACGAGCGCCATGACTATCTTTTCTATGGCCAAGTATCTGGTTTCTACGTTCTTAAAAATGTGGCTGACGTAGTAAACTGGTCTTTGTATTCTTTCGGATTCTCTGATGAGTACGGAGCCTGCAGCCTGGTCGGAGACGACAAGATACAGTAACAGCTCGTCCCCCTCAGCTGGTCGGGTGAGAAGTGGGGGGTCGCTAGATGTGCATCTCGAGCTGCTCGAAAGTGACTTGGTACTCGGACACTCCAACCCGAGGATCTTCCTTAAGGGTTTGAAGAACGGTTTGAAGAAACGTAGACACTTTTCTCCGGATCTGAACATGAAGCGACTCAAAGCGGTCACCCTGCCCGTGAGCCGCATGATATCAGCATTGCTCTTAGGCGTTGCCATGTCAATGATGGCTTTAATCTTCTCCGGGTTTGCTTCGATTCCCTTGTTGGTGACCATGAATCCAAGGAATTTTCCGACCATGACGCCGAATGCACACTTGACTGGATTCAGTTTCATTTTGTACTTTCGGAGGACATCGAATGTCTCGCCGAGGTCTTTGGTGTGTTCGGTTGACAGGGTGGATTTTACGAGCATGTCGTCGACGTAAACTTCCATATTTCTTCCAATTTGTGGTTTGAACAGCTTGTTGACCAGCCGCTGGTATGTTGTCCCCGCATTTTTGAGGCTGAAGGACATTACCCTGTAGCCGTAGACTCCTCGATCGGTGGTGAACACGGTCAGCTCTTCGTCGGCCGGATTTGATTATAATCGGAGAAAGCTCCCATGAAGATCAGCAGCTCGTGACCGGCCGAGCTGTCGACTAACTGATCTATCCGAAGGAGTGGGTAGTTGTCTTTGGGGCAGATCTTGTTTAGATCGGTGAAATCGACGCACATGCGTCATTTTCCGTTTGCCTTCTTGACCATGATTACGTTTGCTAGCCAAGCTTAGTAGTCCAGATTTCTGATGAAGTCGGCCGCGAGCAGTCGGTCCACCTCCTCCTCTATCGCTCACTGCTTCATTAGCGTGAAGTTTTTTTTTCTTTTGTCGGACTGGCTGGGCTTTCGAGTCGACCTCGAGCTTGCAGGAGATCATCTTGGGGTTGATCTCGGGCATGTTGTTGGAGTCCAAGCGAACACATCGGGTTGTTCCGGAGGAACGGGACTAGGCTGTCTCGAGCGTCCTTGGTCAAGAGTGAACCGATCTGTACGGTCCAGCTGTCGTCCCCTTCCTTAAGAGGAACCTCTAACAAAGCCTCCATAGGGTAACCCTAAATCTCATTTTTGTCGTCGCGCGTATTCAGAGATTCCCGAGGATCGTACGTACCTTTAGAAATATAAGCTTCATTGTCCTTGGGGAGCGTCGAGGCGAGACAGACCCTGGCGGGTTGTTGGTCACCGTAGGTCTGGTCTATCCCCCATCGTTTAGAGGGAATTTGAGCGTGAAGTGGTAAGTTGAGATATGAGCCTAAAGGGGATGTAGGATGAAGGAATCCTGGCAACGAGAAAATTCACCGATATGGTCCGCGTTCTTCCTGCTTCCTTAATGTTGAGGGGGATGGTGATCGTTCCTTCGGCCGAAACGGAATGGTTTGTAAACCGGAGAGGATATGGAAGGTCGGTTGGAGGTCGGACGCGCTTAACCCCAAACGCTGGAAACAGTCGTAGAACAGGATATCCGCCGAGCTCCCTGAGTCGACTAGGATTCTCCAGACTTCATATCGGTTTACCTTGGCCCTTATCATAAGGGGATCACTGTGCGGGAGTGATATGCCGTGAAGGTTCTCGTCGGTGAAGGTGATTGGATCATTCTCCTTGCACTTCTTGTGGGGCGGATCACTTAAAATCATGACCGGCTGGAAGCGGTGGGTGTCCTCGTTGCTCGGAGTCGAGCCAACAGAGACGACCATGATCTGCCCGACCGTCAATTCTCGGGAGGGTTGGTTCACTTGTTTCCGATCTGCCTGCCGTTTGTCTCATAGGTACTTCGCTAGATGACCGGAGCAGATTAACCCCTCGATATAGTCACAGAGTTGTTTGCAGTTCTCGGTCGGATGCCCCTGTGATCGATGGAAGGCACAATATGGGCCGCGGAGGTGCTTGCCCAGCCTCTGAGTCGCTGGCAGGAGTTTGAAAAACCTCTCGTTCTTAGCCTTCTCCAGTAGCTTGGCCTGAGAGACGTTCAATGGAGTGTACGCATGAAATTTTAGAGAATAAGTTTTTTGCCAGTCGGTCTTTTTCTTCTCTTCTCTGTCTCGTTTCTTTCGGTCCGTTCGGTCGCCGCGGGGTAAGTTGGCGTTTACCTCTGACTCGAGTTGGATTTCTCGCTCGGTCCAGACTTTTACTTTGGCCATGGTTTTAGCTTGCGCGAATGCAAAAGAGCAGAGCCACTCTTTGTGCCTAAGACCCGACCTCAAGGCGGTGATATCCGTTTGTTACGGTGCTCGGGGACTTTCAGAAGGGTATTATAGAAGCGGGTGACGTAACCCTTGAAAGATTACCTGTCTTCACTCTTGATGGTAAACAGGTAGTCGACCGTCCTTTTCTGTCGGTTACCGACGAAATGACCGAGGAATTGAGTTGCCAGCTCGTTAAAGGTCGAGATCGAGCGTGGCGCAAGGCCGTGGAACCAATCTCGGTCGGCCCGGATGAGGGCGGTGGGGAAGGCTCGACACTGAGCCGCGTCTGAGTTTTCTTGGAAGCTCATGCCTGCCGTAAATGCATCCAAGTGGTCCTTCGAGTCAGATTTCTCATCGAAGAGGGCCACCTTGAGCGGTTTGTTCCGAGACGAGATCCGCTCACCTAGTAACTGCTCTGTGATGGGCCTTGTGAGCGAATCTGCGGAGTATTTTGCCACTCCTCCGGCCGAACGGGTAGCGTGCCGCATGTCTTCGATTTTCTTCTCGAGGGCCTCGATTCGTTGATGGTACCTCGAGAATTCTTCGTAATCGGAGTGCCTGCTGTCTCGGGTTTTGGCTTGCGCGATGGAGCGGTTTCGGCTTCGCTTTATCACGTTTCTGAGGTCCTCGGAGGGAACCCTTTGTGGTCGGCCCCGAGGCGAGCCACGTGCGCGGCCTCGATGGATATGGGGACGTCAGTCTTTCCTGAAATCAGGCAACCTGACCGACGTCTCCTCAGGAGGCGAAAGAGGGCGGCAGGCGTTGAAGCGATGGCTTGGTCTCTCCTGAGATCTCGGTGTCGAACTTTTCGGCGTCTAACGAGTCATGAAATCATTCCTTGTATGGGGTTCGTGACTGCCGGAATCGGCACGCCGGTGTTCGGTGACATCAAGATGGGCGTGAGCAAGATTGAGGGCCTGAATGCGCCCCTCTGTCGTTCCACGGACGCCGTCGTTCCAGGGAGTGGGGACAATAGTTTGGCGAGCATGGCCGGCCGTTTGAACACGAGCGAGCGCGTCCACTATCGCCGTGAGCCTGTCGATCCGGGCAGATAAGGCGTCGATAACGTTGGGAGGTGGAGTAGGACCGCTCCTGTCTCCGTTGTGGAGGACGGGGCAGCTTGTGCTGGGATCTCCATGGTGAGGATCGCTGGCCATTATATCGAGGGCGGAAGATCAACTTTCTTGGATGGAAAAGGAAGGATTCCCACAGATGGCGCCAACTGATTGAGGTCGGTTTCTTTTTCAGATGTTGTCCTCCGTCGATCTTGCGGCTAGCGGTGTCGAACAGTTGAGATTTGTTTGTGGTGGTTGGGCGTGGATCTCAATGGGTTGTTGGTTGTTGTGAACGCCAAGCTACCTGCAAGAAAAGTCCTGAAGTGGGAAACCACCGTAGGACCCTCCGACGATCAAGCAAGTGCCGTGGAATATCAGGGCAGAGCAGCGGCGTTTTGGAATGAGTTTGAGTTTCCTGAGTCGTCTGGAAGAGGTTTATATTGCGGTCGCATGGAGCGAGCCGATACGAGATTCTCACCGTCCGTTACGTCCCTGCGCCATGTTCGCGTTGATGGCGGGATACACCCATTAATAGCGAGATACGCTAGCGTGGGACGTGGAGCGGCGGAGATCTCGTCGTGGAGAGATTCACGGAGTTGTTACGGGGGTGCATGGGCTCCGTGCTCTCAGCCAAACAGGGACGCCGAGGAATCTCAGATATATGTTAGCTCGGAGACGAGCAGGTGAGCCGAGGAGTCTCAGCTATAGGATAGCTCGGAGACAAGCTATCAGCTGGCGGTCAGCCGAAGGGTGGAGCTACTCTGGAAAGGTCTTCTTTAAAGGTCTGGTACAGCCTCGGAGGCGAGGCGCCGAGGAATGTTTCCAATGCACTATATTTATTCCAACTCCGTAGCCCCCAGGAATCTAGCGAGCTTATGTGGACGACACGTTACCCGCTACGTGTCGTAATTTGGGGAATTCCCACTTACGATCATCATCGGGTCTTCTTACCAATTTATGAATCTCTCTCACCTTTTCTTCCTACAAAAACCTCCATGAAAACTTCTTGAGCTGTTGACCGTCCTGCTGGACCTGCTTAATCATTTATGTCATCCTGAAAACATGGCTTTTCTGTGACTTGTGCAGCACTGAATAAACTCAGTTTCCACCCTCTCCCAGCAACAAATGTTGTGGTCATGGCCATCAACGTCAATGTATATGTTTATTTGTTCTTACACTACCTATAGTATTGTAATCTACATGTATGACTCATGACAACAAGACGAGGTGCGAAAGTTTCCATGTAAGCAATACATCATATAGGACTTAAAAGTTTAACATCCATGGTTTACCAATTCAGCAGTCACAACCAACTTTTTTAGGGGTGTCAATTTCACAGTATAACGCAACCTCATAGGACTCAATAGTTTAACATCCATGGTTCATCTCAAGTACAGTTCCGAAGATAGGAAACATCAAAGTGCATAATGTAGCAAAGTAACCAGGCAATCTGGACAATAACTTCTTTTTTGCAGTTTTAAATAAGTATCAGCCAGCACTGTTTTCTTTTGGACTTTCGACCAATTTCTATGGTTTTGTATCATGTATGAAGAAATTAACAGATCATGTTGTAAGGCCTAATATGATTGAAAAAGTTCCATGTGTAGAGATGTTCCACTTCTGCAAGTGCGATTTATTTTAAATAAATGGATATTAGCCTAATATGATTTATGACTGCAACCTCCCTTTGTTATTAGACAGATTCACACCAACCATGCCTTTATGTTTGGTAAATAACCGAAACAGAAAATATATTGTCAATTATCAAAGCAATGGTATTTTCTTGTAAGGGACAGACTTTTATATACGGGATTATTATTCTAATCGTTTTTTAATTGAATGTTATATTTACAGATTGCCTTTTTGCTAAGAAAGTTTTGCATGCCCAGAATGCTGGGGCTGCAGCAGTTCTGGTTGTAGATGACAAGAACGAACCATTAATAACCATGGATCTGCCTCGCGACGATGGTGAAGCTGCAAACTATATTCAAAACATAACCATTCCTTCTGCGCTAATCGATCAGAAGTTTGGCGAGCAATTGAAGAAGGCTGTCGCCAGTGGGGAAATGGTAAATGTTAATCTTGACTGGAGAGAAGCTGTGCCCCATCCTGATGATCGCGTGGAGTATGAGTTGTGGACTAATAGTAACGATGAATGTGGTGCTAAATGTGACATGTTGATGGACTTCGTAAAAGAATTTAAGGGTGCAGCACAATTACTCGAAAAAGGTGGTTATAGTCAGTTTACGCCCCATTATATAACCTGGTATTGTCCTGAGGCGTTTGTTGTTAGCAAACAGTGTGAGTCTCAGTGCATCAATCATGGGCGATATTGTGCACCTGATCCCGAGCAAGATTTTAGCACTGGGTATGAAGGGAAGGATGTTGTTATTGAAAATTTGAGGCAGCTTTGTGTGTTTAAAGTTTCAAGTGAAAATAAAAAACCCTGGGTGTGGTGGGATTATGTGACTGATTTTCATATAAGGTGCCCTATGAAGGAAAAAAAATACAACAAAGAGTGTGCTGACGGCGTTATCAAGTCCTTAGGTAAGCATTGAGATTGTAACTTCTCTGTTGGTGAATAGAATCGTCTCATCTCCAAGCATAAGAATTACTCCCTCCATTTAATTTGCTCTTCTTTCCAGCCACCTTTTTGTGTTTCAAATTACTTGTCCTCTTAGAAAACCAAAAAGTATGTTTGAGAGTCCACTTCTATAATCAATGCAATTTAGATGTGAATTGCCAACTAACCTTAGCAATAAACTCTCTGTCTATTCTCAAATCACAAAATTAGGGTAATACAGAACATTCAAGTTTCTATAAAGTGGAATTGCAATCTTTCAATATAAAGGTGTAATAGGCCGAATGACTAGTAATTTGAAACAGAGGTAGCATGTATTTTTCTTTAGCTATCATTCTGTTACAGACATGACTCAATATTTATGCAGTTAAACTCATACTCAAATGGCAAGTCTAGTTTGTCATCGCCATAATAGTGATAGGATCTTTGTGCTGATTAAGCTTATACTTTTGAGTAGGTCTTGATGCCAAGAAGATTGAAGAATGCATGGGAGATCCAAATGCAGATACCGACAATCCTTCTTTGAAACAAGAGCAAGATGCACAGGTCAAATTTTCTTATGCATCTTTATAAGTGATTTGATGGTCTCTGTGATAGAATGCCTACATGCAATCCTTGAATTTTTATTTTGTTAGTGAAGTTTTGATCAGCTCAAGTAATTTAATATCTTTGTATAGATTGGAAAAGGCTCCAGGGGAGATGTTACCATATTGCCCACTCTTGTTGTTAATAATCGACAATATCGAGGTTAGTGTCGGAAGCACATTGATTTCAAAATAAAGGCCATGGCTACTATAATAAAATATGTAATTGCAGGAAAATTGGAGAAAAAAGCTGTGCTAAAAGCAATTTGTTCTGGTTTTGAGGAAACCACTGAACCGGCAGCTTGTTTGAATGATGGTGAGTTTCAATTGCAAGAGACCCTTGGGGATGTGGTTTGCATCTCTCATTAATATACTGTTTATCATGTTTTTCTGATTTAGGCATGCCTTTATTACAGATATACAAACTAATGAATGTCTGAATGATAACGGGGGTTGCTGGCAAGATAAAGCTGCCAACATTACTGCTTGCAAGGTATCAGATAAAATATTTGGGTGTTTTGTATATACCCTCCAATAATCTTTCTTATTTCCATATACCCTCTTGAAAAATGTGAACTTAACCCCCTACAATCCTTTTACATTTGCATGTGCTTGATGGATATGTTCTCTTTCAGGACACTTTTCGTGGCAGGGTTTGTGAATGCCCTCTGTTTAATGGCGTTCAATTTAAGGGAGATGGCTACAACCATTGTGAAGGTGACCATTCTTTCACTGTACTCCGTAGTATGTCTTCGTGAAAAATAATACATTATTTGAACTAAAGCAAACCTGTTCTGGACTGCACGGCATCATTCAGTATGCATCCATCCTCCTTTTACACTGTGTATAGTTACATCAACGGCAAATGAGCATGTGCAGTTAGCTAAATACCTATTAGTCTAGGAAGAGAGCATTCAACTTAAACCGAACAAGGCTGCCCAAGGATTTAAGATTCTAAGAACATATATTCCTGGTTTAATAGACGTGATAAATTTTAAATGTTGATTTCCTACAGACTTTCGTCTCATATTGCTTTGAGCCCATCAGCACTAAACATGCGTTATATATCTTATTGATTATCTTTCATGTTTAAATGTGGATAATACTAATTTTTTATTTGATCAAGAGGAGTAGCAACTTATGTATAATGAAGATGATATTAGGTTCTGATGGGGTGAAAGATTATGCTTCTGATGGAAACTTAGACCTGAATTCTTGTGAGATCCAAAGGATACATTTAAGAATGATTGGCATATAATCTTTCCTGAAAAAGATTATATATAATCCAATATGTACCAGTAATGATTTTTGTCCTTTTTTATATACAAACCCCAGTTTTAAGGTATTAAATTATCATTTATGTGGGCTTTATCATATCTTATCAATTTTTTTTCTATATTTCTCTTCCTGTCGTGCATTTTCTGTCATGAATCACATTTTAAGTTTCTAACAATACAATTTATATTTTCTGCCTAATTTTTCTCCAGCAATTGGTCCTGGAAGGTGCAGGATAAATAACGGGGGTTGTTGGCAGGCCAGCCAACACAACAAAACCTTCTCTGCATGCCAGGTAGTTCAAATTCCATGTACATTAATTTAAACAAAAACCTATTTTATGTGCCCAAATTCTGCTGTTTTAGCTGCTTTCTGTAGAAGCAAATCTGTGATTTTGGTACTCTGGTATTTGCAGGAACCTAGAGACAATAAATGTCAGTGTCCTCCTGGATTCAGAGGTGATGGTATAAAGAGCTGTGAAGGTATAATGTTCTTTCAGCTGCAACCTACTATAGAACGGGTCGCCTATGAAATATATAACACAATTCGAAAATTTTGATATTCATGAAAGGGCTATTTGCAGGAAAAAAAGAAGAAAAAGCATTTTTCATGTTTGGCCAACAACATTTAACAAGAATTTGTTTGTGAAATTGCAGATCGCAACAAAATAATTTAATAATTTTGGAGCATTTGCCGCAGCCAATTTTGGCTGAAACAAATGCTGCTGTTTAGGAAATGTGGTTCCAAAATTTTTTTTGGGTGTCAAATAAGCACCCATTTGCCCTCATTGTAAATTTGCAACAAATGATGCATTTCCACTTATTTTTGTTCAGCCAAAACACAATGGGTGATGAGTTTAAAAATCCTGCAACAAAAGTTGACATCAGCCAATTATGAACTGTATGTTCTTTAATGGGAAACGGATGTTGCATACAACAATACTATAAACAAAAAATTAATTATAGCAAACCATACAGACCTGAAAAATGTGCCGTTAAAATGTATAGGGTATTAATTTAATGATATCATTTAATTTAAGATTGAAAAGAAATGTAGTTATTCTAATCATGTTTTCTCTTCACATTGGCAGATATTGACGAATGCAAGGAGAAGACAGCTTGTCAATGCCCTGAATGCAGCTGCAAAGACACCTGGGGAGGCTACGAGTGCACCTGCAGTGGAGATCTTTTATATATCAAAGAACACGACACTTGCATAAGTGAGATTACTTTGTGAATTAAAGATGAAATGTAACTACTAGTGGCCTTCGCTTCATGTTTGTTTGAATGTTTGTGCAGGTAAAAGAGCGAGTGAAGCCAAGGCCACATGGGCTGCTGTTTGGGCTATCCTGATAGCCTTGGCTATGGCAGGTGTCGGAGCATATATCGTGTATAAGTATAGATTAAGGGTAAGTTTTATTCAATTTAATTCTAATATGTTAACTCTGCAGAGGAGGAAAAACAAGTTCCTATAGCTATAAAATATTTGCCATCTTGAGATAATGAGTAAAATTAGAAAAGTGGTTGAAAGGATGCACTAGTTTCATCACATTTACTAAACTACCTAAAATTATACATGTTTTTCACAAACTATCAAAAACCTTCTAAATTACAAGAAACTACCAAATAGTTTCATACTAATAGTATCTGTTCTCTAATGAATTATACCCATATTGTATTAAACTAACATAATGTTGTCAACAAAAATTGTAAAACCGTGTTATGGTAGTTTAGTGAAAATGGGCAGATTTAATATGAAATCTTTTGGTAGTTACTGGTGATTAATAGAGTTTGTTTAGTAAAATAACAAGTATGGTTTTTGGTAGGTTATTGAAATTTGCATCGAGGCAGAAGGGGGGCGGGGAGGGTATCCTTATCCCGTTTATATTATTTTATTTCCCCCCATCTTTCTCACAAACCAAACAGTCTTAATCTTTGAAGGTAATGTGTATACAAATGGCTTATTTATTGAAAACTCTCAACAAGTTTGGGCCAAAATAAAGAAACTATCAGTATCTTTAAAACTATAAAAAGATACCTAAATTAACAGTGCTATGTCAGCACCGTCAGCGCCACGTCAACTAAGTTGCCACGTCAGCATAAAAATTATAAAATCCCCGAAATACCCCCTCTTTAACTCTTATCTCTAATTTCCAAAAAATAAAAGAAAATAAAAAATTCACTTTCGTCCTCCTCTTGGCCATCATTGCTGGCAATGGCTCCGGCTCCACCACCCCTGACCTCTCCCCCTCCTTTTCCCGCTGCAGCCCCATCACCACTACCATCATCAACATCATCATCATTATCTTTTCGTTTCTTTTTTCCATCATCTTCTTTTTCATCTTCCCCCACCATCTCTCTCCCCTCGTTGCTACCCTCCCTCATCTCTCTGTCGGCGTCCCCCTCCCTGGCCTCTCTCCGGCCGAGACGACCCACGTTGAGGTCACTAGGTCTCTCCTCCCCCCCCCCCCCCCCCGAACTAGCCGCCTTCCTCTCCCTTTCCCTTCGCCGTCGGATTCCCAACCGGCGCCTCCCCTCCCCTTCGTCTTCATCATCTCCTCACCAATTTCTTCTCCTCTTCCTCCTCCATCAATTACTTCTCTCCACCCTCGCCGCCTTCCCCGACACCGCCCCCTTCCCCCTCCTCCGACGACCCCCATCCCTCCCCTGTCCTCGCCTCCCCCTCCCCCAACCTCCCTGGCTGCCTCCCAAAATTAATAATTAATATTTAATAATTATTAAAATTATTTAAAATGTAATTTATATATAATTAATTATATCACAGGGGACAAAATGGTCATTTGACTTGAATAGTAACGTAGACCAACGTTGACCGTCAAGTCATAATAGTTTTAAATGTATCGGTAGTTTTCTGATTCTGGCCTTTTGGGAGTTTTCAGTAAATAAACCGATACATATAGAGAAATCTGGGTTAGGTTCTTTTACTTTTTTTCCTTTTCCTTCCATCAGTGCCTATGTAACAAAATTACTCCCCTATTACTGTGCATGTTCTGAGTCACCATGGGATTCCCCCCTTACCATATCACCTTGTAAAACATGGTAACATTTTTCATGAATGTTATGGCGAGCGTATTCTGTTTTATCCATTCTGTTATTCTTGAAAGAAAAGAAATGGGTTAAATAAATAAAACACCATTGAAGTTTTCCTTTTTCACGGAACGCCAAGTATAAGCACATTAAATTTCACATAAAACTCCATCTAAAAGCAGCATTACTTCATTGCCGATATTTGTATAAAAATAATGATATGTTAAATAATTTACCAAAATCACCAACTAAACATTTGCGAGTTAAAAAGTTTTTTATTTTGAATTTCATCTCATGTTTTATGTTGAATGACTATTTTATTCAAATTGCCTTTGTTTTCAGTCTTACATGGATTCGGAGATCAGAGCGATTATGGCGCAGTACATGCCCCTTGACAGTCAGAACGAGGTGCCGAGCCACTCTCATGAAGAAAATTTCTCAAGGGCTTGATTTTTAAACCTATAAAGTTGCCATCATTTTATTCTCTCTAGACTGGCCCCAGAAGAAACGCACACGAGGTTATTGTGTATTCGGGGAGTGGCTGTTGTAAGGATTATAGTCACATTGGTATCGACAGCTTGTAATTTTTTTCCTGCTCTTGTACAGTATTTATGTGCAATATTTCA
The DNA here is from genome assembly GCA_030015575.1 of Agapanthus africanus. NCBI lineage: Eukaryota > Viridiplantae > Streptophyta > Magnoliopsida > Asparagales > Amaryllidaceae > Agapanthus > Agapanthus africanus. Next base: position 30,680,486 of record JASDDO010000004.1, on the reverse strand, counting down.
CTGGAGAGAGTAGTTGAGAATTTTTCGCAGAAGTTCTTTCGAGCTTATTTTTGTAGAATGATGATATAGAAATATTCACATTCATTTCTTATATTTCTGGACGCCTTTTAATTTCTTATTGTGTTATTTAAATGGTTTGATAAAGTTTGAATGTTTATACCTACGGTGTGTTGGATCAAATTGAAAAACTCGAGGAAGCTGAAGAAATAATTTCTGAGAGTAAAATTTCTATCATCATAGCTTTCTTTTACATTGAAATTGCTAGTATTTAACATTTGAACTTGTGAACAAAGTTATTGATCAGTTCAGTTTAGCGTCATTTTTGAGGCAGAGACATCTTTAGATCCAGGCCAATATCCATCCATTGTAAGCAAGTGGTGCATACATTGATGTTGAAAATATAGTTGGCACAAAGCTTTGCTTGTTGTTTTTGATATATATAAAATTCATATTAAGTGTGCAGAATCGATATAATTCATGATTATCATTAAAGTCTTTTCTCATCAAGACGAAGCCCATAAAGAGAAGCTTTATGAAAAGTTTGATGAAGATTCAACACTGAATGTTTGACATGATGTCTAAGCATTTATTTTATCAGCGTCAAACATATATCTAATAATTAAAATGCGAGTAAATATGGAAAAAATGCAGATGGAGAATGATATATTTGTTGAAAGGAAAGAATTACTTTAAATTCCTGGACATAAGAAACCAAGAATAAAACAAAAGTAACTTTTGCTGTCATGATGATCTAACTTTTTCGCATTCCTAAATAATTAGGATTGTCTACAGTAAATTTAGTTCATAATTGACTTCCTAATGAACACGATAAACTAATTTGTTCATGCTTTACCATAATCCAAATTGAAACTTTATATAAACCAAAAAGGAAAAAAATTCACACCAGTATTCTATATTATAGATACAGTAAATGAAGTCTTGAACTAGGAGTCCTTGAAATTTAACTTAGCAAAAACTTGTTTAATTAGCCAATGGTATTGGTTTATTAACAAGCACTTCACATACTGGACTGCTTCTTCCAGCATTGTGCATATATCAACCTGTCTTTTATTAAAGTAAAAAAAATTACAAAAAAAGCCATGAAAATTTCTATCCAAAAAAAAATTTAAAATTTAAAATTTAAAATTCCGATAATACCATCAAATTGACTACTTACATTGGTTCAGTTTGGCACCAAGTTCTGTAATATCCTCAACCTCTCAGTAATCCTTTCCCTCCTTTTCTGTTAAAAACATATCAAATTCATAATATCATCACAATTCAAAAAAATAATAATAAAAATCAGCCTAAAATGATTAAAATTTATTTTAAATCATGTTCATACTCTTGCATACAAGCTCTGAGGGCTAGGACTAGAGCTCGCGCCGTTGTCCTCGGAGCTACATTGCTCAAGGCGGCCTTATTAGTCCCAGCATTGTTCCGAGACTTTTTAGATCTTGTGTTCTTTTTACTTTTCTGTACCTGCATTATGATGACAGTACCGCTCAGAAATATTGTCACGCAACACGCCCCACTATGGATGGTATTGCCCGCTCTGGCTGAGACCGCACGGTTTTGTCCTTTGGAGCGATCCAGAGTCGAGAAAGGGCTACTTCCCAGGAGGTCACCCCGTAGGATTTTCCTCGCCTGAGCATGCTTAACTTCGAACTCCGGCCTGTTCATCCAATAAGACGCCTCCGTTTTCAAGGGTAGTATTATTACATTTATAATACGGTTCCGCCTTCTTTCGCCCTGTGTTTCGAGGACCGATCCCATTGTTTTAGAGTAGATCCCACGGATTCAAGAGGTGGCCCCCACCCCTTGACGTGGTACTTTGTTCCGTGTGGTACTTTATGCCTTGAACAAGGACCGGGCTCTGACAAATATAAATCAATTGCATCTCTTAAAAATCAAAAATCGCCGGAAACCATCCTGACTTTTAAAAACCTGCATTGTATTGACTGCTTTAACTGTTAAAACTAGGGACAAAGTGCGGGTTTTTTAAAAGCCGGTATTTTGCCATGGTAGCAAAAGCACAAAAATTTTGAAAATGCAATTTAATATAGGCCTAAAAATAGTATGAAATTCAAAATAAATTCTTACCTGTACCAGGGGCTTGAGCTTTTTTCAGATTCTGGGGGTATAAAACATACCGTCTCCTTTTTCAGATTTGAAAGATGTTGGCTACTGCATACTGACTTGCATTCCCCTGTATCTGCTTACTGGAGGTCTTTTAAATGCAACTTGGATCCTGTAAACTCTTTCTCTTTTAAGCTGAAATTACTTAAACGCAGATTTAATTGGTGGAAAAAGTAAATATTTGGTTCTTTGCATAAGAAAAAGAAAAACAGACTTGACTCTATTTCAGTTCTTGATTCACTTAATCAAGAGACCTATCTCCTTCAGAATTAATTTGAAGAAGCGACCTTTCTATTTAATTTAACTTTATTCTTAATTCGGAAGAGGTTTATTGGCATCAAATATCTCGTGTTACTTGGCTTAAAGAGGATGATTCTAACACGGCTTATTTTCATCGTATTGTTGATGGTAGAAGAAGAAATAACTTTATTCGTTCTTTGATTGTTGATGATCATCTAATATTCGATTTCTCTTCTATTAAGCTTGCGTTTGATGCTCACTACAAAAGTGTTTTTCAAGGATCCAAGTCTTTTTCAGTGAATGTTTGATGGAGGCCTTGATCTCCTTCAGATGCTTTCCTCCGTCGATCTGTCGCGAGCGTTGTTGGATGGTTGAGATTGGATTCGGAGGTTGCCTCCTTTAGTGTGTGGATCTCAATGGGTTGATTTTGAGGTGGAAGCCGAGGTACCTGCAAAGAAGTCCCGAGATGGGTGACCACCGTAGGACCCTCCGACGATCAAGTTAGCCGAGGAATTTGAGTAGAGTAGTGGCTTTTTGGGTTTCAGTTGCCTTACTTGAGTCGTCTGAGAGAGGGGTTTTATAGTGGTCGCATGGAGCGAGCAGGCGCGAGATCTTCTCCTTCGGTTACGCGTACGTGAATAACGGAATCCCTTCACTAATGACGGAATACGCTTATTAATGGGGGGATGCACTAGCGTGGGACGCGGGACGTGGGGAGGCGGTTATTCCGCTTTGGCGAGATACGCGGAGCCGTTGCGGAGACGCTAGGGCTTGGCAACCTCGGTTGGTTGGGGGAGGCCGAGGAAGCTCAGCACGCTTGGAGCTCGGAGATGAGCAGAAGGCCGAGAAAGCTTGGCATGCTTGGAGCTCGGAGACGAGCGGGAGGCCGAGGAAGCTCGGCGCAAGAAAAGGCTCGGAGACGAGTGGGGAGACTGAGGAAGCTCGGAGACGAGCTATCGGTAGTCTCCTAGATGAAGGTGGAATGTCTTTCAGGGGGGTCTTCCGAAAGGTCGGGTACGTCCCCCGAGAAGGGGCCCCGGGGAATGTCCCCGATGCGGCTCATTTATTCCACCCCGTGGAATCCGGGATAAGTCATCTGCCACGTGTCGTAATTTTAGGAGACACTACTTGTGAGCATCATCAGTAGCCCCTCACTCTCGGTCCAACCTATCCAAGGGTCGGGTCGAGAGTGGTCTGCTCGGTCTTTCTTCTGCTCAATTTGGCGCCAAGGAACCGTAATGCGGATCGTCCGGGAACGGCATGCCGTTTGGTGGTCACGTCGTTTCGATCCATAGGCCCACGTGTCGCCTCGTCGTTCGCCTGAATCTTCGCGCGTATCTACGACGGCGCCAGCAGATCAATGAAATGATCGCGCTTTAAAGAGGGTGTACCGTTTCGCTCGTTCGTCTATTGGACTGCAGGTTACGTGTCCGATGCGGGTTGGTGGAGGCTACAGGCTGTCGTTGTCACCTGCAGACGAAGGGGCGTCCCCAATGGTCGATCGCCATGTGGAGTTTTGACAGTTGGCAGGCACGGCACTTCGTTTTGGCGGGAATTGATCTGGGCCGTTGGATGATTTCTGTGGAGTGTATAAATAGGAGAGGACCCCCTGGGGCCGACACTTCCACCGTAATTCACCCTCGTTGTCAGAGATTGTCCGGCGCTCCTTCCTTTTAGATCGGATCACCCGTGCTTTTTCCTCGGCCAACCCCTTCCTTTGAGTCCGGTTAGATGTCTTCATCTGAGAAGTCTGTATAGATAGTTAGGGTAGAGTCGGGAGATGAGGTTCCAGTTGTTGGAGCTGAGTCCAGAGGGTCTTCCTCCTCTTCGGCTTCAGATAGCCAAGAAGGTTCGTCTTCTTCCGCGTCGTTTGTGTCGGGCTCGTCCCCTAGAGCCAGAGCTGCCCGTGTCGTTCGTTGTCGGGTGGCGACAAGGGAGCCTAAGGCGCGCATCGGGAACGCCCGCGATGCGCCCTCCGTTTTTGTCACGACTCACCCCCAAGAAGGGGTCTACTTCCTAGTAGGTCACCCATCCTAAAATTTCCCTAACTCAAACACGCTTAACTACGGAGTTCTTCAAACTCCGGAGTTCCGATTCATCCAAAAGGCGCCTCCATAATATAGGAGTGGTATCATTTCATTTATAGTTCTGACCGTGCCCTCTTTTGGAATGGAATTCGATACTCTCCATTGTTCTATAGTGGGTCCCCGTTGTAAGTCCACGGTAGAGCCCCGGCCGTCTAACAGACGCCAAATGCGGAACAAAAACTTACAACTGGCGCTATCGCGTACTATAACCCGGATCTGCCATTAAAGCTAAACTAACAAACTATAAAGTAGGTAGAAAGGTTATACCGAACGATCCGAGTCCTTCGGTCTTCAACCATCATCCCACGCTTGTTGCGGCTGCTCCGATCTCCTGAATCTCCAGTCTTCTCGTCCAAGTGGCACCACGTCGACGGATCTTTAAACGGGCTCCCGTCTCTGAACCGAGGCAACTCGATCGTCAAGTTTGCTAAAAGAGACGACCAAGATGAAGTAGAGAATGAGTAGAACACTTTGTCTCGTTACGTCCAAGGCTATGGATGAACGGTTAATGAAGTTGCCTTTTGGATCGATACGAAATGAGAAATGAAGTATATCAATTTCCATGAACCAAAATCCTTAATCTTTTCAAACAACATCCATAATCCTATCAAGAGGGGAGGGGCCGGCCAATATAAGGAGGTGGGAGGGTGAGTGTAGGAGAGGGGGGATGACCACAAGCACTAAGTAAAAAGCATGAGTCAAAGAACACCTAGTATGAACACAATAATGAAAGTGATGATTCATAACCATAGTCATCAACTCATTAATGCATCATTAATGAACAAAGCCACCTCACCATCCTAGTCACCATCCTAGTCACCTCTTCTAGAAGCTTCCACACTAATCCCAAGAAAAGATAAATCCGTATTTAACCGACTGTTAAATACGGCTGATAGAAAACTGGAAACTGGCAACTTCCAAAAGTGATCCTGAAACGAATTTCAGGATAACCCCGTATCAGTATAAACATACCCGCATTTGTATTACGACCGAATACAAATGCAACTGAGACAAAGATATTATATCTACACAGCATAATACTCGGATCCGGCTTAAACCAAAGCCGACCAGTATTATCTGTCCGAAAAACGATACGTGCGAAAACGCACGTGCTTTTTCCGAACCTTGCCATAAACCCATATGGCCTCTACAACGTTTCGCCCGAACTTGGGAAAGTGTCTGTGGGGGACTCTAATGACTCATCAACACATTGGCACTGGGTATAACCACTAGCACGTCAGAGGTACAAGCTGTACGTAACGGTTTGCCTATGTATTGATTGGAAGGGAAGCTGACGAGCGAACTCATCCATAAACCCTACTGAGCCTAACAGTGACAATGTGTATACAGTCCGGTCCGTTCGTCTATGAGTATCGCATATCTGGCCTAGGGGGCTAGTAATGTCAGACCCCCAATAGCGGTATAAGTCGTGTCAGAGAGTAGCCCAGAACACCCTGAGATACTACTGGAGTACCTACCAGTAAATCTCCTGCCTCGGCCGAGGGCTTTGTGTAATGGCTTTCCTAGACACTGCACGATCTCACCCCCAATACCGGGAGAGACGAATCCCCTGCCAATCCGCTCACTTGCCTCCAATATGGCTCGGGACTTTACCCAACTAAAACCTGTTTGCACAACTCCTTTGAGCGTGGTAGGGTAGTAATCTAAGCACAGTGGGAACTCACACGAGACAAATGACGATCTCAGGTCGATGAACTAACCTGTACACATGTCACCAGGGAATTGCTATCTGACGATATGTATAATACCAACTAGCAGATTCCCGGCGAGTCCTGTCCGGTGTACTCATAACCTAATGAGCACCTGTATACATCTTAGGTGATCCAACTGACACCAGTGGCTTGTGAGACCGGCCACCGCCCCTCGTCGGGGTCTCGACTGTATACACCAGTCTACTCTGGAGTATCGATGCCCTGTCTCGAAAACTCCCACGACTAGGGACACTTTAAGGATGTGCTTATAGACCCCAGCTCCCACGTATATGATCACCATCATACTGCTGGCTGTCAAGCAGAATCCTATGGGCTCTATCAATCATGCAATAGCATGTATACGATGATAAAGACAAACCAGATAGCATACTATCATCTTGAGCAAGACTGTCATATCGGTATAGGTCCTACCTCAATCATTTCAATCACGTACCTGCGATCCAATAATTGACTTTGAGGGCACTATCTCCAACAATCTCCCACTTGCACTTAAGGCTAATTAGTGCGATGTCGCATACTCACAGCCCGTGTGATACCGAACATCCAACTCCTCTACTAATCAGTTTCACAAAGCTAGTTTGTAAAACTCTTGTGTTCGAGAAATAGCCTCAGTGAGTGGATCCGCCCTGATGTTTCTTTCTATATCTCTCTAAATCTCAAATTCGCGGAGAAAGCCATCTCCCGAATCGAGTAATACCTGTCTTAGAATATGTCTGAATGTCTGATGGGACCTAGTTCATAAATGAACTCCAAATTCAAACTTCTTAGACTGTATCGATAACTGAACATAATCAGTTTCCAGCACCATGCCTCCCACAGTATCCTTTTGGACCACCTGTCCATAATACTGTCCTTCGTCAGAGGGAAAACTATAACTCTGACAATCGCTCTGTCATCCATGTCACCTTAGAAGTCTGGAATGATAACCGTCTCCCGAAGGAGGCTGTCGTCATCAAATCCGTAGAGCAAGCACTTATGTTCTAAAACTGCTTCCTTATGTTTTTCCAGGATTGGATTAATATAAACTTATCGCATCTAGTGCAAAAACAACATCTGGTGTGGTACTTGACATTTCATGATTGACTCAATTGCCTAAGCAAGTGATCTGCCAATCATGCACATCCCTCTCTCCTCTAGTCTCTAAGACACCTTTAGAGAGGGTGACTCCATCACCTGCAGGTACACCACCATGCCAGGAGTCATCTATTCTAAAATACTATTAGAATATTGTCAAAGTATCCATATTGGGAAACTACCCAAATCTAGATCTAAAACCATAGATCTAGTAACCAGAATGTCAGATATTATATCCATGTCCTGTCTGGAGAAACAACTGTGTGACGACCAAAGTACAACCGATCGTAGTATAGGAATTTTACTTCCTACTCTGTGTATGTCATCCAAATACCAGGACATCATACCCTACTACCTTCTCAACAGATCCATCCCCTATTCTGATGAAGTCAAATCCATGACTATCACATCAAAAATTAGATGATCTTATCTCCGCCATATCTGCTCAAGACTATAAATAGACATAAGCTTCTTGCCCACTATGCTTCCGTTGCTCTCACTGACTACGATAACCCTCTGGCAGAATAATATATACGTACACTTCTAAAGCTAGTTTAGAACGACGCTATACTTAACCTCCTGCCGGGTCTCATAGCCTGGAACAACAGTAGTGTCAAGTCTGGGTAAACAAGAACCTCCCTGTCACCGTCCTTGAGGCTATCGGAGTACCTCTCGGGTGTCTGAGGTTACCCACCATGTCTGCGGAGTGGCTATTGGAAATGTCAAACCTGATTGAATATATAGGTCCTATTAAATTTTCCGTAATCGTTTGCGGTTCTGGAATCACTTCCAGTTCTACCATACTCCCACTGCTGTTTTCTGGAAAAAATCCATTTTAATAGAACTGTGGCGAGTTAAGAACAATATCACTATTGATCTTCCAGATGGTAGAAGTGTCAACCTTCGTCAAAGCCAAGGTCAACCCACAAACAGCCATTACAGAAACGTGCCTTGAGTTATCCAGTGTCTGGTTTTAAGCATAAGCTGGACAACTCCCCATACCTTAACGTCGTTAAGATATGAACCATTCTATATCCAATATAGAAACAGAGGCACTAATTTAATTTGAACCAGATTCAAATCATGCAGCTGTTTCCAGTGCATAACAACTTAATGGAAAAAGGCTAATCAGCATTACTCAACTTAGGAATCCATCCAATTATGAGTAACCTGAAAGAGAAACAAGTTTTTCAAAACCATTACTATCAACTGAATACCAATCATAAGTATCTATATCTTCGATCTCTTTGAAGAATCCCGATACATGCGATACCTGGTTCTCTACTTTATTCTTATATCCACAACTTCTCAAAACTTAGACATTGTATTTCTGCGAAACACTTGTCTAAAAACTAGAGAAGTCATAAGTAAACAGAACATAGTACGAGGACCTACCCCTTTGTCCTGACGGAAACTGGACAACATAAAATACTCTGTATAAGTCCGCTGAGTTTAATAACTCAAAACCTGTGCATCGTAGGTTGAAAACTGTACCCAGGTGATTTCCTCAAATATCACCAATTACAACGAATTCCGATATAGTGAGGATGATCACCTAATTCCCAATAATTTACTCCCACTCATCATCTGTAAAACCATACATATATGAAACCTGGTAAATACATACCCTGGAGTAAGTATCTAATCGGGAAATCAGTTTTCCTTTAACAATGCACTGAAACATGAAAATGTTTCGTAGGGGTATCCTGGTATTCATAGTAATGCCTCTTCCATAATCCAATTCATGACTATAACCGTATATTTCTTTGCCTTCTCTCCAAATCCCTTTATTTGTCTTTAGTCGTTACCTTCTGTACACCATCATTAGGCTAAATGGTTTTCTTCCTTCCCTACCGTTCGGCACCTGCCTATGGTTTGGAAGAAGACTGTCCAGTAAGCATAATAGGTGTACTCCCCTAATCCTAGGGGTACTCGCATCTTGAGAGAAGGTGATGATAAAAGACAACCGAATAATACCTTATTCTATTTAAAGGTGAAATAGGAGTGGCGATGAAGTATGCGGTTTGGTCGTGAATGATAACAGTCGCAATTTACTTTGCCCTCCTTCTAATCCCTTTATCTTGTCTTTATATATTACCTTCTGCACACCCTACTTAGGCTAATTGGTTTTTTTCATTCCCTACCTTTCGGCACAAGACTATCCAATAAGCGTAATAGGTGTACTCTCCTAAACTAAGGAGCCCTCGCAACCTGAGAGAAGGTGATAATAAAAGACAACTGAATAAACCAATTCTATTTCTCCTGAACCTGGATCCATCCTCGAAGAAGTTCCTCCGAGTTCGTATATAACCATACGATGGATCTATCCAATGGAAGTGGATGTCCGTAGTAATACGGGGTGTTCTGAGAAATGCAAAGGGTAAAAGAAGGAGCGGCAATGACTTATGAAACTCAGACAATCCAAAAGCCAGTATTTTAAGAAGGTTCGGTCAACTTTTGTCACTGAGTCATAGTCTAGGGTCGGTCAAAGGTCGCTGCCAAAGAGAGAGAGAGAAAAGAAACACTTTGCGTGCACTCTAATCTAGATCAGAATGGTTATCAATTTATCTAATCAGTAAACTTCTCACTGTAATCTCAAATTCTCCTCCAAACCTGAAAGAAGAATTAGTCGGGATCACCCGAAGAGTAAACCAACTCATCAGTGAGAATCGGGATCCAACTATCATCGCATGATAACTTGATGGAAGCCACTCAAGTTATCACACTCCAGAAGGTATGCGCATGCCTGGCAAATTTGCTGTATGTTTGAAACTCCCGATGTGATTTTTGCCCCATGCTCTTATGACCTTGGCGTTGGTCAAAATATCATAAGTCACATGTCAAGTTTTGCCCGTCATTGTCCAGGTCAATTTGAACCCACCCGCACATGCCCTTGACGTTGGCCAAAATGGCAGAACGACTGTCCCAAACCAACACATCTATCTATGCAACAGATGAATACCCCAGCAGCTACCAAACACTATGCCTTGGCGTTGGTCAAAATACATAGCTTGAATACTACTGACTATCCATAAGAAATGACGGAGGGCTACGGCTGGTTTTTGGAGAAAAAACCTTTAACGTAATGAACTTGATCTCGTTGAAGGAACCTGATAGCTTTTTATAAAAATATAGTGACGAAAACGTTTTGCTAAAGAGGTCGCTCCCGGTGAAGGGATCTCGGCTCTTTCCTCGTGGAATGAGGTGCAGGATATTCCAACTGAATACCGCGATGCAAAGCAACTTGTAATCGACTATATTAAAGTTACTACCCTGACGTAAACTTCTGCCCAAGGGGTCACTCCCGGTGAAGGGATCTCGGCCCTTGCCTCGTCGAATGAGGTGCGGGATATTCAAACTGAATATCACTATGCAAAACAAAAGGAAACATCTTTGTAATAACACTTTTTAAAATTTGTTCCAACAACATCAAATATAGGTTTGTTTTATTCTTGCATTGATAAGAATCAATGCAGTCCCATCAATCAATCACACCAGAAAAGAACGAAAATAAAATGTACGTATATGCCATCCGCATTCGTCACTGGGTCCCGTCATCACCCGTTAGGTTACTTAACTAATGACAGAGCGGAGGCTGGACTAGCGCGGGTGTAAAACATATACAACATCTAATAGTATATATACCAATATACAATAATCGCTCCAGGTGTGATAATATGCAACATTACAGAAAAGTAATAAGCATCACAGAACAATACAGATAATCTGGGATCCCCGGGTTTCACAGAGCCGCTGCTGAAACCTGACGTTCCCCTGATCGTGTGGATAGCCTGTGCAATGAAACCTAGACCCTTACGGGTGTGGCAAGTTACCCGCCAAAACCTGAAGTGAGGTAGTCCCCACAGCATAGTGAATGGAACACCCGGCACTTCACGGAATCCGGTAAATTGAGCACCCCTCCTTGGGTCAACATGTACCCCCTACGAGTGCGGCGAATAGTCTGTCAATTCTAGAGTGAGGTCCCTTTGCCTCTCAAAGCCATGAGATACGGACCCGTTTCCCTCTAGAACCCGGCTATCTGTGCACTCCTTCGCGGGATAAACCTAGTACAGAAATGAAAAATATACAACGGGTACATCGACCTCGACCCGGTCATGCCCCAAAAGAATATTATACATACAGGCAGTAACGGCAGTCCACATGTTGGACGCTCGCCCCGCAATATCAAATGTACAAACAAATCATCATTGCACCCTGCTATCCACCACGACATATCCGCAACATCACAGCACAACACAGAACATCAACGCGAATGTCACGTTCGCAAACCCGTCTAAAAGAACTATAGCAATCAGATGCGGTTTACCGATCAAATGATATTCCCGGTCGGAGATATAATGTAAATACTGTAAACTAACAAGTTTAAAATTTCGATCGACTAAATATCACGAAGTGGGCCCCACGTACATCTGGTGTACAGTAACAAAATCTGGGCCCAAAATAACTATGCCAAAAACCATAAATTCCACATTAAAGCCTACTGGAAAAAATTGATGCACTGTTCCTTCTAAAGCGCCGCGGTTCCGCGGTGATATTGTGGGAACACGTGTCCAAATTTTTTCAGTGTGCTTAAAAAACCTTGCACACTTTTCTGTGATATGTAAAATTATTTTTAGGCCATTTTAAAAATCGACAGAAACCCAGGTGCTTGAAAAATGTAGTTTTGCGAAATCCGTTCGATCGATATTTTAAACGTGTTAGCGCAAGTTAGTATAGCTTAATGGTGAGGCTCTGATACCACTGTAAGTCCACGGTAGCGCCCCGTCCGTCTAACAGAGGCCAAATGCGGAACAAAAACTTTTACAACTGGCGCTATCGCGTACTATAACCCGGATCTGCCATTAAAGCTAAACTAACAAACTACAAAGTGGGTAGAAAGGTTATACCGAACGATCCGAGTCCTTCGGTCTTCAACCATCATCCCACGCTTGTTGCGGCTGCTCCGATCTCCTGAATCTCCAGTCTTCTCGTCCAAGTGGCACCACGTCGACGGATCTTTAAACGGGCTCCCGCCTCTGAACCGAGGCAACTCGATCGTCAAGTTTGCTAAAAGAGACGACCAAGATGAAGTAGAGAATGAGTAGAACACTTTGTCTCGTTACGTCCAAGGCTATGGACGAACGGTTAATGAAGTTGCCTTTTGGATCGATACGAAATGAGAAATGAAGTATATCAATTTCCATGAACCAAAATCCTTAATCTTTTCAAACAACATCCATAATCCTATCAAGAGGGGAGGGGCCGGCCAATATAAGGAGGTGGGAGGGTGAGTGTAGGAGAGGGGGGGTGACCACAAGCACTAAGTAAAAAGCATGAGTCAAAGAACACCTAGTATGAACACAATAATGAAAGTGATGATTCATAACCATAGTCATCAACTCATTAATGCATCATTAATGAACAAAGCCACCTCACCATCCTAGTCACCATCCTAGTCACCTCTTCTAGAAGCTTCCACACTATTTAACCGACTGTTAAATACGGCTGATAGAAAACTGGAAACTGGCAACTTCCAAAAGTGATCCTGAAACGAATTTCAGGATAACCTCGTATCAGTATAAACATACCCGCATTTGTATTACGACCGAATACAAATGCAACTGAGACAAAAATATTATATCTACACAGCATAATACTCGGATCCGGCTTAAACCAAAGCCGACCAGTATTATCTGTCCGAAAAACGATACGTGCGAAAACGCACGTGCTTTTTCCGAACCTTGCCATAAACCCATATGGCCTCTACAACGTTTCGCCCGAACTTGGGAAAGTGTCTGTGGGGGACTCTAATGACTCATCAACACATTGGCACTGGGTATAACCACTAGCACGTCAGAGGTACAAGCTGTACGTAACGGTTTGCCTATGTATTGATTGGAAGGGAAGCTGACGAGCGAACTCATTCATAAACCCTACTGAGCCTAACAGTGACAATGTATATACAGTCCGGTACGTTCGTCTATGAGTATCGCATATCTGGCCTAGGGGGCTAGTAACGTCAGACCCCCAACAGCGGTATAAGTCGTGTCAGAGAGTAGCCCAGAACACCCTGAGATACTACTGGAGTACCTACCAGTAAATCTCCTGCCTCGGCCGAGGGCTTTGTGTAATGGCTTTCCTAGACACTGCGCGATCTCACCCCCAATACCAGGAGAGACGAATCCCCTGCCGATCCGCTCACTTGCCTCCAATGTGGCTCGGGACTGTACCCAACTAAAACCTATTTGCACAACTCCTTTGAGCGTGGTAGGGTAGTAATCTAAGCACAGTGGGAACTCACACGAGACAAATGACGATCTCAGGTCGATGAACTAACCTGTACACATGTCACCAGGGAATTGCTATCTGACGATATGTATAATACCAACTAGCAGATTCCCGGCGAGTCCTGTCCGGTGTACTCATAACCTAATGAGCACCTGTATACATCTTAGGTGATCCAACTGACACCAGTGGCTTGTGAGACCGGCCACCGTCCCTCGTTGGGGTCTCGACTGTATACACTAGTCTACTCTGGAGTATCGATGCCCTGTCTTGAAAACTCCCACGACTAGGGACACTTTAAGGATGTGCTTATAGACCCCAGCTCCCACGTATATGATCACCATCAGACTGCTGGCTGTCAAGAAGAATCCTATGGGCTCTATCAATCATGCAATAGCATGTATACGATGATAAAGACAAACCAGATAGCATACTATCATCTTGAGCAAGACTGTCATATCGGTATAGGTCCTACCTCAATCATTTCAATCACGTACCTGCGATCCAATAATTGACTTTGAGGGCACTATCTCCAACACCCGTGTGTATCCGTATTTGGTTACATCCCCACCTTGATACCAGATAACATCTCACTTCTCACGGAGTAGGTGGTATTCATCACCAACTCCACCCGGGGTATTACATCCCCCCCACTTAGAACAATGGTTTGTCCTCGAACCACAAACCTACTTTTGAGGGACCGGCTCTGTTACCATATTTTTCACGACTCACCCCCAAACACAGATGGTATTGTCCGTTCTGGTCGAAACTGCACGGTTTTGTCCCTTTGAATGAATCAGACTCAAGAAGGGGGCTACTTCCCAGTAGGTCATCCATCCCAGAATTTCCCTAGCTCAAACACGCTTAACTACGGAGTTCTTCAAACTCCGGAGTTCCGATTCATCCAAAAGCGCCTCCATATTATAGGAGTGGTATCATTCCATTTATAGTTCATCTCGTGCCCTTTTTCGGAATGGAATTCGATACTCCCCATTGTTCTATAGTGGGTCCTCGTATGTATCCGTATTGGTTAAATCCCCACCTCGATACCGGATAACATCTCACTTCTCACGGAGTAGGTGGTATTCATCCCTACTCCACCTGGGGTATCACATTTTGAGGAATGTGGGCGAGTTTGCCGAGATTCGAGCTCGATTCCATATTCCCTTCAACTATTCGCTTCACTTAGCTAGAGAGGGTAAGCGGGCTGACTGGGTGCAGGGCAAGGAGATTGCCCTGTATTTGAAAGCATTCCGGGCCGGAATGCGTCTACCATTCCTACCCGAGGTATGTGGGGTGCTTCGCTGCTTCCATCTTGCCCCAGGCCAGCTAACGCCAAACTTGTGGAGAATCCTCCTCGGGTTTCTGGTCCGGTTGAAACTTGAAAGTATCCCCTTCAGCTTGACCCTTCACGTTTCCTTCCTCTATTATAAGAATCATCCTGTCACCAACAAGGATGAACCAAGCTGGGTGTACTTTTCCTTCAAAAAACGTAGGGGTGAGGTGGCCGGGTCGGGTGTGGGAGTCGTACCCTCTTCCATTCATGAATGGAAGGAGAAGTTCATTTTCGTCGGGCCATCCGAGGACTAGGATTGGCATGTTCCTACACAATGGCATATGGTCGACTACCCGAGGGCGAAAAATTCATCCTCACCCGAGGCAAGGGTAGTGTCCTTGTGGGAGCCGATCCAGCGGGCCGACGTCCTGCTTTCTGAGCAGGCTGTGAGCTGGGCTCAGCCCTGCGCACTTTCTGGGTAAGTTAGGGCCGTCGTAGATGATCTATTTAGACTTTGATGGATTTTCATTGCCCTTTTCAGCGTCACTAACCCTCTTTGTGTATTCCCCCTTTTGTAGAGCAAATGGACCGATCCAAGTTCTTAGCTGCCAGCTGCGAAGGCCCAAAAGAAAACCGGGAGCGGAAGCTCGTCCCTATTGGGTCCGAGCTCGATCCTGAGGCCTGCCCCGCCGAGCAAGCCTTCAGCTGCGTCGCCCCGAGTTCCCGAAGAGCGCCAGGGGGGTTGCAGAAGCACGCGTGGGATCCACCACCTCAGACGAGGGAGGAAGAGGAGGAGGGGGGGAGGCCGAGCCCACCGACGCCCCCCTAAAGAGGCACAAAAGGACGGTTTCTTGGGCGACTCCTTCTACTGGGATCCCAATGCAGGAGGGGGACTTCTGCTTTGAGGTGCCCTCAGGGCTCTCTGTCGTCGGCAGCTTGCTCTTCGACATGGAGCAAGCAGCTGGGGGCAAGATTCCCCGGGGAAACCTGAAGTCCTAGGTGGCCGCCATCGCTCAGGAGGCAGTTCAGGTCGGTATCCGTTTCCTTTTAAGAATCCTCTTAAGCAAATTTTTAACTCAGTTTGGACGTTTCTAACTCCTTTTGCTGCTTTCCTCAGGTCCTCCAACACCGTGCCCTCATCATTAATATGGAATCCGAGGAGATTGCCCCGGCCATGAGGAAGGCGGGCGAATCGTCCTCGCGGGAGGAGGATCTGCGCCTGGAGCTGCAGTAGGCGAAGGAGAGGATAGCTGTCCTCGAAACCCGGATGGCTGCTGAGGAGTTGACGAACTCCAAGTGTAAGGAGTCTCACCGACTTCTGAGTGAATCCAACAAGGCCATCCAGGCTAAGTTGGAAGAGGTCAGCAAGTTCTACTCCATGATGAAGAAGTCGAGGGATGCCAGTAGGAGGGACACCCAGGTGGCGCTCGATGCGGTGAAGCTTGCCGATCTCCGAGCTTCGAAGTCCGTGGAGAGGTACAAGGTGTCGGACCAGTTCTACGCCGACCTCGCCGACGCCTCGACCATTGTTTGGCACCAGGCTCTCGACGCCGTCAAGGCGTTGATGACGGGGTTCGCCGACAGCGAGTTCCGGGTCCAGTACCCTCTCTCCGAGGATGCGTCGCAGGTGGAAGTTGCCGGGGATGCCGCCGGGGGTGAGGCTTCCGATGGAAGCGCCGGGGGTGAGGCTGCCGATGGAAGCGCCGACCCAGAGGTCGTCTTTTTGGTTCCTGACGTTGGCGTCGAGCAGGGCGAGATCCTTCCCGGGCCTACGGCCTGAGCTTTCCTGCATTTTCCTCTCTCTTTTTAGTTTTGTAACCATCCGGGTATTTTGTAAGGCTGAGGAGCCCAGAATACCTTGTAAAAACTTATGGAATATAAATAAAGCTTAGATTATTTTCCTCTGCATGACCGTGTGCTTTCTGCGTGAGTGCTTCAGTTCGTCAGTCTTTTTACACTTGACTCGAGTCGTAGGCCGTAGGTCAATGCCCAGCTTTTTAGATGACGATCGCGCGTCGAGTGTAAGTCGATTAATTGCCAAGTGTAGGAAGGTCGGTGCCCTCTTGCTCCCCGGAGTCGAGGTCGCGATCATTCATTTACGATGAACCGAAAGATACCCAAGTGTAGGAAGGTCGGTATCAGTCCATTCCTCAAATTCGGGTCGACAACCACGTCTCTTAGCATGAGTTGAAAAATGTAGAATAGGTCGGCGTTGATTGATTCCCCCATGAGGTGGTTCCTAGACTCGTGCCCTTGTAAGGTAGGAACCTACTGTTTCCTGATTTAAAATCAGGAAAGCCTACGGAAGGGGCTTCAGAAAAGGGTCACGTGCTCACACGTGACCAGCAATCACGTGTTGGCATGTGACATCTAAAAGCATCGGCAAGGAAGATCCAGTTTCCCGACTATATTAAAGAAAAGGGCTTCAGAAAGGGTCACGTGCTCCCACGTGACCTGGGTCACATGTTGGCACGTGACATTTAAAAGCGGCTTCAAAGGCAAACCGGTTCCCTGATCAAATCAAGGAAAAGGCTTCAGAAGAGGTCACGTGCTCCCACGTGACCAGGGTCACGTGTTGGCACGTGACACTCAAAAGCGGCAGACTCGTTCTCCGGTTAAATCAAGAAAAAGGGTCCAGACGAGGGTCACGTGCTCACACGTGACCAGGGGTCACGTGGTGGCACGTGACAGTTAAGCAGCGGCCAGAAGGCTGAGCACAAAAAGAAGGAGAGGGCTCGTTCCAAGGGGGTTACGTGCCCACACGTGACCAAGGGTCACGTGGCCACACGTGACCGGCTTTCAAAGCCTATCTGTTAACAGAATTAAATTCTGAGAAAAGACCTCTTAAATCTTTCCAAAGCAACCGATTGAATTAAAAATTTAAAGGGTGATTAAATATCATCTATTTGTGGAAAAAGCCTGAACTTGGAAAGATTTCCCCTTAAAATCTAACCGAAATAACAAAGGAGAATCTCTGGATTTAAAATCCAATGGTGAATAAAATTCACCTAATAATCCAAAGGTCCAAAATGAATGGTGAATACAAATCTCTCAATGAAAGATTCATCAAAAACTAATTGATTCGGCAACTTCTCCTATAAATAGGAGCCAAGAGACACACAGAGGGATATATAGAGGGAAAGGCAGAAAGGAATCGAGACATAAAAAAAAAGAGGGGAGTCTTGATACTTTGGAGAAATTTGGATCTTCTGCAAAAGAAAACCCTAGGTAAGAAAGGGAAGGCTTTTTGAAAGGAAAAGAGAATTTAATTCTCAACAGAGTTTAACTCTGATATAAAAACAGAAGAACATAGTTCTCTCTTTGGTGGAGGATCTGTAAAGTGCACATCTCCCCTTGAGTTGAGAATTTAATTCTCAATGGGTTGAGATCCTGCCATGCAGATCCAAAGCATAGAGAGGGAATGGAAGCCTGAGAATTTAATTCTCACAGAACTATAGGAATTTAATTCCTTTAAAATAAAATTAGGGTTTAACCCTATGTTATGGGAATTTAATTCCTTCAGAATAAATAGAATCAGGGTTTAACCCTAGTTAAGAACTTAGTTCTGTTAAAATAACAGGAATTTAATTCCCTTAAGAAAGAAGAGATTAGGGTTTCACCCTATGACAGAATCTCATTCCTCAGAATAATTCTTTAACAGAGAGTGGGAATTTAATTCCTTAAAGCTTTTATTAGGGTTTAACCCTATGACAGAATTCAGTTCCTCACGTATATGAGGAATTTAATTCCTGCTGGAAATTTAGAGTTCAACTCTATCCCAGAATATAAATCTTCAAAAAGAACTATAGGAATTTAATTCCTCTAAAATTATTGTTAGGGTTCAACCCTACGAGGAATTTAATTCTCGAAAGGGATTAACAGATCTTCTAAAGAACATACACAGAGGCAAGGTCACGTGTCACCACGTGACCCCCAAAAAGATCTACAGAAAAGCCCCTTTGAGGAAGTGCCTCACGCGACCCACGTGACCCTTGGCAGAGGCTTTAACATACCAGCATTTAAATGCCCGTCACGTGATGGCACGTGATGCTCTAAAAGATGCAATATTCTCAGCAGAACAAATGAAGGGAGGGTGCCCTCACGTGCTACCACGTGACCCCTCTTGCCTTAGTGTTTAACGCTAAATTGGAACCCCTGAATCCAGTGTTAAAACACTGTTTGGCCTTAGTGTTCAACACTAATCAAAGAACTTTATTTGCAGTGTTTAACACTGAATTTCTTAGTGTTCAACACTAATTTGAAGCCTCTGCTGCTAGTGTTTGACACTGATTTGCTCTAGTGTTTAACACTAATTTGGAATCCCTTTTGCTGGTGTTTAACACCAACTGTCTTTTAGTGTTCAAACACTAACTTGATCCCAGTGTTCAACACTGTTGAATTAATGGCCAGAGGCAAAGCCTCTTCTTCAATGGACCAACAGGAAGCCAATATTCCAAACATGATTGGACTTAGCCCAAGATGGCCATAAGTCCTCAATTCAGACTTAACTGGGCTAATGGGCTCATAACATAATTAATTGGTCTTGATCCCAAACTGGGCCGAAGACTATTTAATTCACCCCGGTTCAAGGGTACATCTCTTCACTCCTTTGATACGTGGCGTTGTAATTCCTCAACGTCTTCAAAGAGGTGACGGGTCCCGATGGCCACACATTGACACGGACTGTGGGGTCCTTAAACTCATGGACTATGACGTCCTTAACCTTGACCCAGATGTCTTAAAACTAACAATGGACTGTGGGGTCCTTAAACCCATGGACTATGACGTCCTTAACCTTGACCGAGATGTCTTAAAACTAACAATGGACTGTGGGGTCTTTAAACCCATGGACTATGATGTCCTTAACCTTGACCGAGATGTCTTAAAACTAACAATGGACTGTGGGGTCCTTAAACCCATGGACTATGACGTCCTTAACCTTGACCGAGATGTCTTAAAACTAACAATGGACTGTGGGGTCCTTAAACCTATAGACTATGACGTCCTTAATCTTGACCGAGATGTCTTAAAACTAACAATGGACTGTGGGGTCCTTAAATCTATGGACTATGACGTCCTTAACCTTGACCGAGATGTCTTAAGACTAACAGCGGACTGTGGGGTCCTTAAACCCATGGACTATGACGTCCTTAAACTTGACCGAGATGTCTTAAAACTAACGACGGACTGTGGGGTCCTTAAACCCATGGACTATGAGGTCCTTAACCTTGACCGCAATGTCTTAAAACTAACATTGGACCGCAATGTCCTTAAACTACCCATGGACCGCAATGTCCTTAAACTACCTACCGACCGCAACGTCACTAAACTAAACAACAGAGTCCCCTTTTATTGCTCTCTTGTTGGATCTGAACGATCCCGTTAAGTTGATCTTAGTCTAAAAACTAGACTAACGTATCCTTAATAAACGTTTAAGTCGATCTTAGGCTCAAATGAGGCTAACGTATCCTTAAACCCAAACCCCCAACCCAAATCTAAGATAATATGGATTTGGACTAGTCCACGCCCTACGGGCGACGACATAACTCAGTCTCCGTATACAATCCACTGGCAACAAAACACAAAACAAACACACACGACACGAAGTGACCATCTGGAGAAGGAGAAAGTGGTTACCGCGATGCGGTAGCGTAATTAACTGCAGGGGCTTGCGCCTGCAGGGAAGAGCGTACCCACAATCAAAAACCCCTCAAGCGAGGGGGAATCTGACGAAGTCTGCTACATCGGACGCATCCATTCAAACCTTCGATACATGGTGCCATAAATCAACTTGGCATCTTCGGAGAGGTGGAAGGATAGCACCAATTAGCATCTGTCCCGAATTTCAGGCAAGACGCCCAGTCGCGCCGTCCTTCGGAGGGGAACAGATTCTGGCACGCCCGGTGGGACCTTTTCCTCTTTCCACTCCACACTTCGTGTGTCGTGATTCGCGAACCAATCGCGGTTCGCTAATGGTTGCCCTTGGGTTTCAAGGTACTAAGACTTGGCGTCTTGCTTATTGTAGAAAGCAAAGAATCGATGACTTCTATTTGTGCGAAATGCTCCAATCGCTCGGACTGCAATTGCAACCAACGCTCTGCCTCGCCAGGAGGTATGGCCTACGGACCCCATGCTGCTTCGCTATTCACAATGCCCGTGGAACAGGTCACTCGAGCCACCACAGGATTGTTTTTTAGGACCATGCTCCCACCGACAAGCTTCACCGCTCCGGTGCTGACAGAGGAAGCTCCCAAGAAGTCGGTCTTTGATCGTCTTACCCCTGCCGTGGCCCCTCTCAACGGGTCGCTCAACATCAGCGCCCCGGTCTTCTCTAGATTGGGCCAAGACTCCTATGGACCCACCATGGGGCCTACAATCCCAGAGAAGGCTGCTTCTAAGAAAGTGACCGGTCCTGCTCCCGAAATCGCCAAGGCGGCTTCCCCGGCCAAAAAGTCGGTCTTTACAAGATTGACGGCTTCAGCCCCTGCTCCTGCTACCCAAAGGACATCGGTCTTTGACAGGCTAACACCAGCAACGACCCCCCACCTACGCAGGGGGCAAGACGAAGCCATCCTCACCGCTGAACCAACGCCGTCCGCTCGACACGCTCGACGTCGCCACTGGCGCCGAGTAAGGAAGGCTGGGGGCAACTCCCCCTCTGGGCTAACTCCACCAGCTCCGATGGCAGAAGTTAATGCTGCTGTTCCAACTGGAAACAGCTTCGAGATGCTAAATAAGGTGCGAAGGAATTCTCCTACTGCGGTGCTAAAGAGGTCTCCTCCTCTACTAAAAAAGGTTGCGGAAACAAAGCCAGAACAGCCCCGACCTCCTCAACGGCTGTCTTCCAAGATCTATAAGGTTTGGCGGCAGGCCCGAGACTCGATGATCGATCCAAACTTCTCCCGCCGGCACAAGAAGCTGAAAATCCAACAGGAACCCAGTCACCAGGTTAAACCACGAAAGGCTGTCTGGGTGCCCACCTCAACGGCCCCCTCAACTTCCACTGCTCATAAAAGGAGGAAGCCAGAGAAGATCCCCCAGCCTGCAACGACAGCTAAAGGCACTAAGCCCAGACGCCCTAAGTCTGGGGGCATGATGGTCCATACCGTATACATGGCGTCAGGAAAGGAAGACAGCCGTGTGTCTACAGGTCATAGACCGCTTACACGGTCGGTGACCAAAGCTCAGGAGAAACAACAAAAGCTCCAGGAAATGATGAATGCTATGGCCGCACTTACCGGGCCAAAAGAAAACCCTGAAACGTCCTCGGACGAACGCCAGGAGGAAGAAACCGACGCCGAATTCCTTCGCCGAATATTGGAGAAGAAGGACAAAGAGGCTGCTGAACAAGCAGCCAACATACAGCGTATGGGCCTTCTCTTCCAAGATATGATAGGAATGATGATCCAACAGGACCCACCCGCTGAGGATCCCCCGATCGTTCTTGAAGACGACAGGGGAGAAACGTCAAATCCACCACCAACCCTCTCAACGGCCAAGGAGGAGACAATCTCTAAGGCTGATTTGGTCGACTATATAGCCCAGCAAATCCGGGTTCATCATGCGACTGAGGCAGCTGGTCAAGTCGTAAAAACGGGGCGGCCATATCCAAGCTGGTACGACCAAATCAGGTACCCGCCGAGTTACACAATTCCCAAGTTCCATGTTTACAAAGGGACCGGCAATCCCCACCAACATGTCGCCCAGTTCAGGGCCCTTTGCGGTAACACCGGCGGTGATGATAAACTGTTGCTTCGCCAGTTCGTGGGCAGCTTATCAGAAACAGCGTTCGAATGGTATTCGGAACTCCCGAACGATTCTATCAAGACGTTCGCTGAAATGGAGTTGCTATTCACTCAGCGATTCGCAAGCGCCAGCAAACGCACTCCAATAACGGCATTGATTAACGCCAGGGTAAAACCAGGCGAAACTTGGGTCCAGTATGCTATACGCTGGCGGAATTTGTGGTCGAAATGTGAGCAACGCATTGAGGAAGCGCCCGCAGTGGGAATGTTCGTGGGAACCCTAGACCCTCACGCAACTATCTCCCAGTTTATGATGTTCTTTAAGCCAACCACATTCCAGGCTTTAATCGACAAGTTGGCTCAGATGGACCAGATGGGTCATAGACCACCTCCCCCGAAGTCGGAACCTCGGAATGACAAGGGTAAAGAAAGGGCAACCTTCGTCGCGAATGCCCAGCAGCAACCCAACGCCCCGAAGCTGGCGGATCAATTGGAAGAAAGACGCCGCTATTATAATGAGAAGATGAAGCGTCCCTACTCGTTCCCACGAGACAAGATGAAACGGTTATTCGAGCTGGCAGTACGCAACAGACTTATAAACCTACCAAATCCAAGGTGATCGCCACAACCCACTGAGGTGAATAACCCTAACTATTGCCCTTACCATCAAACGGTAAGTCATCTGATTGAGGATTGCTTCGTCTTCAAAGGATGGATTGAAGATCAGTACCTCCAGGGGAAGTTTGCACTGTCCGAAAAGTGGAAGGTGAACCCACCACAGCCGCATACTCCTAAGAAAGCAGATACACCGGGGGCAACCTGTTCCTTTATCGAAGAAGCTCCATGGGAGGTCGTGCTGTCAACTAAAACCAAAAGAATGTTGAGGGACCTTCATGCGTGCCCTGCGATCGAATGGAAGGACCCGCTTGAACCTCAAATTATCGAAGGGATGTTGAAGCCGCGCTCAACTACGAAAACTCGTGGTGATGGCCCAAATACTCACGCCCAACCGTCAAAATCTTCGAAGAAAAAGAAGAAGAAATCTAAGAAGCACGTGAAGCCTGGAGACAAGTGCACGAACTTGCAGAAGCAAATTGACGCGATGGAAGAGTACAATCAAAAGGCGCGAACTCCTGTCACGCTGCAAGAGTTCCTCAACCACATCTTTCAAGAGGAAGATGAGGGAGAGAGCTCGTCGGATGAATCCGAGGGATATGTGGCGAGTTGTAACGTAATCTCCCACTCGTTTACCGACGATGAGAAAACTCCTGGCACTAAGAAACTGGGGACAGAGCCTGAACCAGAGCGTGTGTGGCCAACAGATGAAATGATCGACGCCTTTCTAGACGAGATTCGTCTAAAGAGTAAAGCGGATCAGGAGCGTGAGATGGCCACATCGGAAGGAGCCAAATGCAGGCGACTGAACGAAAGAGTTGAAGTACTCCCGCCAGATCGAAAGGAATCTGAGGCAAACAAGAAGATATTCAAGACGAGGAAAAGGTTTGCCAAAGCCATGTCAATGGGAATGAAGCTACCACCCTCGGAAGAAAACACGCTCAATGGGGCGGAGAGGCACCCTGATTATTGCGCATATCATCGGAAAATTTCACACCCCACGGAGGAGTGCGACGCCTTTAGGATATGGTGGCAAGGATATGTTGCTCATCGGCAACATTTTAAGCGCATGAAATGCAAGACTCGTCGGGAACGAAGAAGTACTGCCGACGGGCACAACAGAACCACTGGCAACTGTTACATGGTTAACGCCGAAGGGTCACAAGTTCTCACCTTCGGGAGCGACTCTGATGAAGAAATGGCTCTGGGCCCTCTCTTTAAAGAATCCGTTTTTGGGAAAGAGGAGGAATCGGAAGCCTGCGAGAACATTCAGCTGCGCAATCGCACGCTCCCAGAAAAGAATCTCAGGCCCGCAAATAGAAAAGATAAGGGAAAGGAAAAGGTCACTGAGGATATCACTTTAGATGACCAAGTCATGAAAGAGCTGACTACCAAAGACCCTCCTAGGAAGGGTAAGGTGGACTACAATATTCTGGCGCACCTAAGGAAGCTACCTTCTCAACTTAGCATTCTCGATGCCCTCCTATTATCAAAAGAAGCGCGAGATTCACTAATTAAGGCGTTACAAGAACCTGAGCAATTCCAAGCCTTCCTCGCCACTGAAAGGAAGAAGGATGAACTGGAGGAAATGCATTCGACCGACATCACTTTCGGTGACGAAGACCTCCTTCTCGGGACGTGCGACCACAACCGTCCCCTATATGTCTCTGGATACTGCCATGATATCAAGATAGGAAAGATCCTGGTGGATAATGGATCCTCCGTCAATCTCCTTAACGTTCGGGTGTTAAAGGAAATTTGCATGAGTGTGCAACACCTCGCTCGTGACAAAATTACCATCTCCGGTTTCGATTCACAATCGTCACGGACTCTCGGATTCGTGATACTAACATTATGCTTTGGACTACTCGTCACAGACATCAAATTCCATGTCATTGACGCTAAGACCTGCTACAACGCCTTGCTCGGTCGTCCTTGGTTACACGAGTACAACATCATCCCTTCTACACAACATCAGTGTATGAAGTACTTTAAGGATGGTTTCGAGTATACCGTAACAGGTGAGCTGAACCCATTTTCCGTGAACGAAGTCCACAAATACGAAGTACTTTTTGCCAGATTTCGAGGATACAGAAAGGTGTCGCAAGCCGGAGAACAAAGCCGCCGCCACCATCCCTGTTTTCGGGAGCGATACCGAAGAAGAAGAAGAGATAGTTTATGCTGGGCCATCTCAACGCAACAACCCTGTTCCCCTCCGAAGGACGGCGTGACTGGACGTCTCGCCTGAAATTCGGGGCAGATGCTAATTGGTGCTATCCGTCCACCTCTCCGAAGATGCCAAGTTGATTTATGGCACCGTACATCGAAGGTTTGAACGGATGCGTCCGATGTAGCATACTTCGTCAGATTCCACCTCGCTTGAGGGGTTTTTGATTGTGGGGACGCTCTTCCCTGCAGGCGCAAGCCCCTGCAGTTAATTACGCTACCGCATCGCGGTAACCACTTTCTCCTTCTCCAGATGGTCACTACTCGTCGTGTGTATTTATTTTATGTTTAGTTGCCCGTGGATTGTATACGGAGACTGAGTTATGTCGTCGCCCGTAGGGCGTGGACTAGTCCAATTCCGTATTATCTTAGATTTGGGTTTGGGGGTTTGGGTTTAAGGATACGTTAGCCTCATTTGAGCCTAAGATCGACTTAAACGTTTGTTAAGGATACGTTAGTCTAGTTTTTAGACTAAGATCGACTTAACGGGATCGTTTAGATCCAACAAGAGAGCAATAAAAGGGAGGGGGCTCTGTTGTTTAGTTTAGTGACGTTACGGTCGGTAGGTAGTTTAAGGACATTGCGGTCCATGGGTAGTTTAAGGACATTGCGGTCCAATGTTAGTTTTAAGACATTGCGGTCAAGGTTAAGGACCTCATAGTCCGTGGATTTAGGGACTCCACAGTCCGTTGTTAGTTTTAAGACATCTCGGTCAAGGTTAAGGACGTCATAGTCCATGGGTTTAAGGACCCCACAGTCCATTGTTAGTTTTAAGACATCTCGGTCAAGGTTAAGGACGTCAAAGTCCATGGGTTTAAGGACCCCACAGACCATTGTTAGTTTTAAGACATCTCGGTCAAGGTTAAGGACGTCTAGTCCATGGGTTTAAGGACCCCACAGTCCATTGTTAGTTTTAAGACATCTCGGTCAAGGTTAAGGACCTCATAGTCCATGAGTTTAAGGACCCCACAGTCCGTGTCAATGTGTGGTCATCGGGACCCGTCACCTCTTTGAAGACGTTGAGGAATTACAACGCCAAGTATCAAAGGAGTGAAGAGATGTACCCTTGAGCCGGGGTGGATTAAATAGTCTTTGGCCCAATTTGGGATCAAGACCAATTAATTATGTTATGAGCCCATTAGCCCAGTTAAGTCTGAATTGAGGACTTATGGCCATCTTGGGCTAAGTCCAATCATGTTTGGAATATTGGCTTCCTGTTGGTCCATTGAAGGAGAGGCTTTACCTCTGGCCATTTAGCCAATTGGGCTAACGTTAATTCAACAGTGTTGAACACTGGGATCAAGTTAGTGTTTTAACACTAAAAGACAGTTGGTGTTAAACACCAGCAACAGGGGGTTCAAATTAGTGTTAAACACTAGAGCAAATCAGTGTCAAACACTAGCAGCAGAGGCTTCAAATTAGTGTTAAACACTAAGAAATTCAGTGTTAAACACTGCAAATAAAGTTCTTTGATTAGTGTTGAACACTAAGGCCAAACAGTGTTTTAACACTGGATTCAGGGGTTCCAATTTAGCGTTAAACACTAAGGCAAGAGGGGTCACGTGGTAGCACGTGAGGGCGCCCTCCCTTCATTTGTTCTGCTGAGAATATCGCATCTTTTGGAGCATCACGTGCCATCACGTGACGGGTGTTTAAATGCTTGTATGTTAAAACCTCTGCCAAGGGTCACGTGGGTCACGTGAGGCACTACCTCAAAGGGGCTTTTCTGTAGATCTTTTTGGGGGTCACGTGGTGACACGTGACCCTGCCTCTATGTATGTTCTTTAGAAGATCTGTTAATCCCTTTCAGGAATTAAATTCCTCGTAGGGTTGAACCCTAACAATAATTTTAGAGGAATTAAATTCCTATTTCCTTTTGAAGATTTATATTCTAGGATAGAGTTGAACTCTGAATTTTCTGTAGGAATTAAATTCCTCATATATGTGAAGAACTGAATTCTATCATAGGGTTAAACCCTAATAAAAGCTTTAAGGAATTAAACTCCCACTCTCTGTTAAAGAATTATTCTGGGGAATGAGATTCTGTCATAGGGTGAAACCCTAATCTCTTCTTTCTTAAGGGAATTAAATTCCTGTTGTTTTAACAGAACTAAGTTCTTAACTAGGGTTAAACCCTGATTCTGTTCATTCTGAAGGAATTAAATTCCCATAACATAGGGTCAAACCCTAATTTTATTTTAAAGGAATTAAATTCTTATAGTTCTGTGAGAATTAAATTCTCATGCTTCCATTCCCTCTCTATGCTTTGGATCTGCATGGCAGGATCTCAACCCATTGGGAATTAGATTCTCAACTCAAGGGGAGATGTGCACTTTACAGATCCTCCACCAAAGAGAGAACTATATTCTTCTGTTTTATATCAGAGTTAAACTCTGTTGAGAATTAAATTCTCTTTTTCTTTCAAAAAGCCTTCCCTTTCTTATCTAGGGTTTTCTTTTGCAGAAGATCCAAATTCCTCCAAAGTATCAAGGCTCTCTTCTTTTTTTCTTTGTATCGATTCCTTTCTGCATATATATCTCTCTGTGTGTGTCTCTTGGCTCCTATTTATAGGAGAAGCAGCCGGATCAATTAGTTTTTGGTGAATCTTTCATTGATAGATTTAATTTGTATTCACCATTCGTTTTGGACCTTTGGATTATTAGGTGAATTTTATTCACCATTGGATTTTAAATCCAGAGATTCTCCTTTGTTATTTCGGTTAGATCTTAAGGGGAAATCTTTCCAAGTTCAGGCTTTTTCCATAGATAGGTGATATTTAATCACCTTTAAATCTTTACTTCAATCGGTTCCAAATAATCATTTTCCTTTGGAAAGATTTGAAAGGTCTTTTCTCAGAATTTAATTCTGTTAACAGATAGGCTTTGAAAGCCGGTCACTTGTGGCCACGTGACCCTTGGTCACGTGTGGGCACGTGACCCCCTTGGAACGAGCCCTCTTCTTTCTTTTTGCGTTCTGTCTTCTGGTCGCTGCTTAGCTGTCACGTGCCACCACGCGACCCTTGGTCACGTGTGAGCACATGACCCTCGTCTGGAGCCTTTTTCTTGATTTAATCAGAGAACTGTGGTGTCTTTGCCGCTGCTTTTAAATGTCACGTGCCGACACGTGACCCTGGTCACGTGGGAGCACGTGACCCTTTCTGAAGCCCTTTTCTTTAACTGGATCTGCCTTGCCGATACTTTTAGATGTCACGTGCCAACACGTGATTGCTGGTCACGTGTAAGCACGTGACCCTTTTCTGAAGCCTCTTCCGTAGGCTTTCCTGATTTTAAATCAGGAAACAAACCCGGGGACGTCCGCCCCCATGTTGGTCTTCGGAAGTGACTCGGAAGATGAGGTTAATGCCGTGTTCTCCAATCGGCCGTCAATACAAGCACCCCCTAGCGATGATCAGAGTTTGCAAATCACCATGGTGCCGCGAGAACACTACAAGGATCTCGACACACTTCAAGCTTATAATGTGCAGGACCTGCAAACGTTTTACATCCCTCCCAGGCAAAGGGATGAGAAGGTGATCCTATTCTACCGATCCTCAGAGTCGAAAATAGAGAAAGAGATCTGGCATGGCGCGGATGCTACACTCGACAGGCTCCAACCCATCCGTTTGCCCAGATACTACACAAATGGACTAAAGAGGCTATTGAAGTGCCAAGGGGTACCCTTAAAACAGACCGTTCGACAAGCTCGGTTCTACAACAGGATTTGGGATGTCCCTGGGAATCAACGCAAATTGCCCAACGGGAAAATGGAAACACTTGGGCTTGGATACATGAGAGCCGGAAAACGGGAACGGGCCCACAGTAGCTACGCCATATATACCTTTGATGAAGAAGAGGACGCCCTGTCAGGAAATGCCAATCCCTCATCAAAACTAGATCCCGCGATTGAAGGGCCGAGTCCGTCGTTTGAAGAACGAATGGACAAGCTTATCAGGAAAGTGGGTCAAAAAGCTCCGGAAGACCACAACCGCGAGATGGCCATCTACGAGAAGGCCAGGACGCAACGTCTGTTTCAACAGGCTGCAAAAGACGAAGATGCTCATCCCTGTCAACCCGTTGTACGAAAGGCCCGACGGAGAGGCAGAAATAAATCAAGAAGCGGAAAGAGGAGCCGACAACAACGACGCAGGATTAGAGAGTAGTGTGATCGGGCGTTGCGTGGTCCGGATTTGTCCCTTATGAAGAAGATGAGTCAAGCGTATTCCTTCCCTCGAGACAAGACGGAGAGGTTACTCGAGCTCGCTATAAAACATCAAATGATCGCGCTTCCAGAGTCTAGACACCCTGAGCAAGCTAACAAGGCTTCTCATCTGAGCTATTGCTCTTATCACCAAGCCATAGGACATCCTACCGAAGACTGCTTCACCTTCAAGAACTGGGTCGAGGACCAGTACCAACAGGGCAGATTCGCTTTATTCTACGGCTGGAGGGTAACGCCGCCACAAAAGCACGAACCCAAAGCCGCAAAAGCAGAACCAGATCCACCTCAGTCCTGGAAGCGGATTCGCACCTGTTACACGATTACGATATTAAAAGAAGAGCCCAAGAACATGGATGACCTTCCCTGGTGCTTTGAGAACAGCAATGATGAGGTGATCTCAGAATTTCCGCCAGCTCCGAAAGAACTGGTATATGGCATACATACTACTGCAGATAACCTCAAGAAGATTGAGTTGGGATCGGCAGATGATCCGCGACCGACATTTGTCAGCGAGCTACAATCTGAAGAAAGGGTGGCTGCGTTAAAGAACATGCTTCTACAGCATAAAGACTGCTTCGCGTGGAACTATTCCGAGATGCCAGGATTAGATCCGGAGATTGCTGTGCATAAATTAGCAATATCCCCAGATATCAAGCCAGTCAAGCAGGCGCCTAGAAGGATGCGGCTCGAGCTTGAGATGAGCATCAACGCAGAAGTCAAGAAGCTGATCGATTCTGGATTTATCCAAGAAGTCCAATATCCCGACTGGATCGCCAACATCGTCCCGGTAATGAAGAAAAATGGGACGGTGCGCATATGCGTGGATTTCAGGGATCTCAATAAAGCCTGCCCGAAGGACGATTTCCCAGTACCGGTAACCGAGCTAATGATAGATAACACGTCCGCTCACGAGGTTTTCTCCTTCATGGACGGTTCATCAGGGTACAATCAGATAAAGATGCATCCCGAAGACCAGAAGCACACCGCTTTCCGGACCCCTTTGGGTATATTCTGCTACAAGGTTATGCCCTTTGGTCTCAAGAACGCCGGTGCTACCTATCAAAGGGCCATGACAAAGATCTTCGATGATCTCATACATGACATCGTCGAGTGCTATATTGATGACCTCGTAGTGAAGAGCATGTCATACGAAGAGCATTTAGAGCATCTGAAAACCGTATTTCAACGCCTTCGGCAATACAATTTGAAGATGAATCCCCTCAAATGTGCGTTCGGAGTCTCCTCGGGTAAATTCCTGGGATTCATCATCCGACATCGAGGTATCGAAATAGATCCATCTAAGATCAAGGCGATCATGGAAATGCCTCCGCCAAGAACCCTCAAACAGTTGCGGTCTCTCCAAGGGAAGCTTGCATACATCCGGCGGTTTATCGCCAATCTTTCAGGCAAGTGCCGTCCTTACAGCCACCTGATGAAGAAAGGAACTCCATTCGTTTGGGATCACAAATGCTAAGGTGCACTAGACGAGATCAAGCAGTACCTGCAGAACCCTCCGGTGTTGGCTGCGCCGGTCAAGGGAAAACCCCTCATTCTTTATACAACCGCCCTCGAAGGTTCCTTAGGCGCATTATGGGCACAAGAGAACGATCAAGGAAAAGAGAGAGCACTCTACTACTTAAGTCGAGTTCTGCTCGGGGCAGAAAGCAATTACTCTCCCATTGAAAAACACTGCTTGGCGTTGATCTTCGCGATAACAAAGCTCAGGCACTATGCGTTGGCGCACGAAGTCCGTCTCATCTCGAAGGTGGACCTTCTTAAATATTTGATGTCAAAGGCTATATTGACGGGTCGACTCGCTAAATGGGCTCTACTCCTGATGGAGTTCTCGATAACGTATTGACCTCTTAAGGCAGTGAAAGGCCAGGCCATTGCCGACTTCCTTGCTGAGCATCCAGTACCTGCCGGTTCTCCTCTGAACTGCGATTTGCCGGACGAACATGCATTTGATGCGATAAGCGGCGGTGATACCCGATGGGAACTCTATTTTGATGGGGCATCTTCCATGAAGAAGCGCAAACAATGTACCCCCATAATCAAATCGGGAGTAGGCCTTATCTTCGTAACCCCGCAAGGAGGGATAATGCGCTTTGCTTTCTCCTTAACGGAATCGAGGACGAACAATGAAGCCGAATACGAAGCTTTGATAGCGGGCCTCGAGATCGCCATTGACATGGGAATTGAAGACCTCCTTATATACGGGGATTCTCAACTGGTCGTTAGTCAAGTAAATGGTGACTACCAAACGTGCAAACCGGAGTTGGTGAAGTACGGCGAAAAGGTGCAACAACTATTGACCTAAATTCCCTCCTACACTTTGGAAAGCATACCACGTGCGGAAAATAGAAAAGCAGACGCGCTAGCCAAGCTCGCTAAAGAACTGGCTGACGAGAACCTCGATGACGTCAAAATCATGGTACAAAGCCGTCGAGTGCTCGCCCCAGCAAAAATATCTCCCGAGTCATACGAAGAAAAGGGCGCGACTGAGCAAACAACCCTACAAATAAAAGACCGTGAGAAGGCTGAGGACTGGAGGGAAGTCTTCATAGACTACTTTAAGTCCCACCGAATGCCTGAAGAAGCGTCCTCAAGATATCAGCTCATGAAACGAGCTCTATCTTTCGCTTTCGTCAATGATACTCTGTATAAGAGGTCGTTTGATTCTCTGTGGCTAAGATGTTTAGGACCAGACGAAGCAGAAAGAGTCGTTCAAGAGGTTCATGACGGAATCTGTGGTTCTCATCAAGCAGGCCCGAAGATGAGGTTTAAAATTAAACGGATGGGTTACTACTGGCCCACGATGATCTAGGACTGCCTCGAGTATGTGAAGCAATGCCACTCGTGCCAAATCCACGGGGATTTTATCCACCAGCATCCGAATCCACTACATCCAACGGTGGTTAGCTGGCCATTCGAAATGTGGGGGACTGACATAGTCGGCCCCATCGAACCAGCATCGTCCCGGGGACATCGTTTCATCCCGGCGACAACTGATTACTTCTCCAAATAGGAAGAAGCAGTACCGCTGAGGGAAGTGAAGACGGAGAATATCCTCCACTTCTTAAAGACGCACGTCATCTATCAGTTTGGAACTCCACGGCGGATTATCTCCGATAACGGGCCAGCCTACAGAAGCCATAAAATTAGCCGCTTCGCGCAGCATCACAATATAGACTGGAGATATTCTTCAGTTTACAATCCGCGAGCTAATGGTCTAGCCGAGGCCTTCAATAAGACCTTGACAAAGATCATAAAAAAGACGGTGTCCCGAAATAAGAAGGACTGGCATGAGAGGCTGCAAGAGGCCCTTTGGGCCTATCGAACTACATTCAAGACGGCCACGAACACAACGCCGTACGCGTTGGTATTTGGGACGGAAGCAATGATCCCCCTCGAGATAGAGTTACCCTCTCTACGAGTGGCAGTCCACCACGAGCTGACGGACGAAGAAAATGCTCACCTTCGGCTTGAGGAGCTTGATGCCCTCGATGAAACCCGGCTCATAGCGCAACAAAATCTAGAGGCCTACAAAGCAAAGATGACGCGCTCGTACGAAAGATTGACCAGGCTGAGGACATTCCGCCAAGGCGAACTCATACTAGTGGTCAAAAGACCTATGATCCCCAATCGTGTCAAGCGGGGAAAATTCGAGCCAAACTATGAAGGCCCGTACATCATAGATAAGGTCTACCAGGGTGGAGCCTATCTACTCATGGACATGCATGGTGAAAGGCCTTTCAGGCCAATAAACGGCCGCTTACTAAAGAAATACTACGCTTAATGAGCCACCGCCTAGGTCAATGATAGATGACGACGACTATGTCCGCTCGCTATCTTCCTAAAGCTCAAAGCTCTATGAGTAATAGCTGGCCCTCTCCTCGACGGACCGAAATGTCCTTAAACTAACGACGGACCGAAACGTCCTTAAACTAACGACGGACCGAAACGTCCTTAAACTATCGATGGACCGAAACGTCCTTAAACTAACGACTGACCGAAATGTCCTTAAACTAACGACGGACCGAAACGTCCCTAAACTACTACCGCAGCATCCTTAGGCTGACGAGATGAATAAAAAAAAAGGAGAAAAAGAAAAAAATATATAAATGAAAAAATAATAATAATAAAAAAAAAACGGTATGTCCATAAGCAAAATGGGCACGGATGAAAACCCGAAAGGGCTCCGTGAGTAAAAACAGCAGGGCTACCGGCGAGTGTTCGTGAAAACCCGAAAGGGCGCGACCTTGTAAAAAAAAAAGAGAAAAAGAATTAAAAAAAACGGTATGTCCATAAGCAAAAGGGGCACGGATGAAAACCCGAAAGGGCTCCGTGAGTAAAAACAGCAGGACTACCGGCGAGTGTTTGTGAAAACCTGAAAGGGCGCAACCTCGTTAAAAGACACTTACAGGATCCTCTCGACCTTGTAATGAGAAACCACCCGCGTGAGATCCTTACGACTCACAAAGGAGCAACACACTTAGGGAATCTCACGATTCCTAAGGAGAAAATACACTTGCGAGATCCTTACGACTCGTAAGGAGAATTCTCTTATGGGACCCTCACGGCTCATGAGATTTGGAAGTCTTAAGTTACAGAAACCTAAACCTGTTCTTAAGCAAATCCCCCACAACCTTCGATGCTGCCCTACAAGTGGCTCAATACTGACCCTTGTATACAATCCACGGGCGCGAATAAACATTTCCTCAGCAAAGTCCCACCCGTGACTAGGGATATGTCCATATGATGAGCAACCCTTGTTGGTCCTCTCGACCTATAAGGAGAAAGCCCTCTTGTAGGATCCTTACGACTTGCAGAAGAACATACATTTAGGAATCCTCACGATTCCTAGGGAGAAAATACACCTACAAGATCCTCACGACTTGTAGGGAGAAATACCTTTGTGAGACCCTTACGGCTCATGAAGTCAAAAGCCTTGGTCGACAGGACCCTTAACCCTGTTTACTAAGCCACCTTTGTTCAACATCGACAGAGGCAAATGATGATTCGCTCCTGGCAACATCCCAGTTGTAGCGGTGATGATGCTGAAATCGGTATCTAAAGTCCAAGCTTGCAGCGAAAAAGCTAGCGAGCCACCCATGCATACGAAATAGCCGAAATGATGGGGCAACTTGCAATAAAAAGCAGCAAGTAAAAATGTATGCATGACAGATAGCCGAAATGATTGGGCAGCTCGCAATAAAATGCAGCGAGTAAAAAAATAATAATAATAAATAAATAGCCGAAATGATTGGGCACCGCGAAAAATAGCCGAAATGATGGGGCAATCGCGACCTCCGCGATATAAAAGCTGAAATGATAGAGCATCGCGGAAAAAGAAATAAAATATATATAAAAAAAAATTCAATTTATGCCCTACAGGTGATGTTCCATCACACCCTGTACACAATCCAAGGGCATAAACAAAAGGGATCATACTTCTCCCCCAGGTTTCATCAGAAGAAGAAGCCAAGTCTCGACGGGCCAAAGGAGACCTGGAGATCGTTTCAACACTCGTCTCGTAACAATGGACACAACTCTAAGCTAAGCGGAACAGCGGCAACTCCCAGTTCCATGGCTCGGTGGTATACATATCGCCAACAGTCAAACCTCCATCCCGTGAAATGCGGATACAATCAGCAAAATTCCTGGTTACATGGAACGCGGATAACGTCACTCTTTGACCCCGTGGAAAACGTCCAGAGCGGATCCTGGTCCTCGCGGAGCACGGTAGTGAACCCATGTGAAGCATCCAGAGCGGAGCCTAGTCCTCGCCGAGCACGGCAGTGAGCCCGTGTGAAGCATCTAGTGCAAAATTCCTGGTTACGTGGAACGCGGATAACGTCACTCTTTGACCCCGTGGAAAATGTCCAGAGCGGATCCTGGTCCTCGCGGAGCACGGCAGTGAACCCGTGTGAAGCATCCAGAGCGGAGCCTAGTCCTCGCCGAGCACGGCAGTGAACCCATGTGAAGCATCTAGTGCAAAATTCCTGGTTACGTGGAACGCGGATAACGTCACTCTTTGACCCCGTGGAAAATGTCCAGAGCGGATCCTGGTCCTCGCGGAGCACGGCAGTGAACCCGTGTGAAGCATCCAGAGCGGAGCCTAGTCCTCGCCGAGCACGGCAGTGAACCCGTGTGAAGTATCTAGTGAAAAATTCCTGGTTACGTGGAACGCGGATAACGTCACTCTTTGACCCCGTGGAAAACGTCCAGAGCGGATCCTGGTCCTCGCGGAGCACGGCAGTGAACCCGTGTGAAGCATCCAGAGCGGAGCCTAGTCCTCGCCGAGCACGACAGTGAACCCGTGTGAAGCATCTAGTGTAAAATTCTTGGTTACGTGGAACGCGGATAACGTCACTCTTTGACCCCGCGGAAAACGCCCAGAGCGGAGCCTGGTCCTCGCTAAGCACGGCAGTGAACCCGTGTGAAGCATCCAGAGCAAATACCGGACTGTGGAGTCCTTAAAATCCATGGACTATGATGTCCTTAACCTCGACCGTAATGTCTTAAAACTAGCGATCAATCACCCCGATTCCCTACGGATTCTTCCTTGGTTTAAGGGTACATCTCTTCACTCCTTTGATACCTGGCGTTGTAACTCCTCAACGTCTTCAAAGAGGTGACGGGTCCCTGCAACCTAACATCGGACTGTGGAGTCCCTAAATCCACGGACTATGAGGTCCTTAACCTTGACCGTGATGTCTTAAAACTAACATCGGACTGTGGAGTCCCTAAATCCACGGACTATGAGGTCCTTAACCTTGACCGTGATATCTTAAAACTAACATCGGACTGTGGAGTCCCTAAATCCACGGACTATGAGGTCCTTAACCTTGACCGTGATGTCTTAAAACTAACATCGGACTGTGGAGTCCTTAAATCCACGGACTATGAGGTCCTTAACCTTGACCGCGACGTCTTTAAACTACGATACCTGGAGCAGCCTCTGACCCCGTGAAACACGGATAAGGGTGACCACATCCAGCACTTACAAGTCCTCACGACCTGTAAGGAAGGAAAACTCTCTTGTGAGATCCTTACGACTCTCAAAGGAAAACCCGCTTAAGAATCCTCACGATTCTTAAGAAGAACTTACACCTATAGGATCCTCTCGACCTGTAGGGAGAAAAAACTCTTTATGAGACCCTCGTGGCTCATAAAATGCAAAAGTCTTAGGAAGCAGATCTTAACCCTGAATCCTAAGCCATCGCTGTCCTGCAAGGAGATCAAGATAAATTGTCCGCAAACGCATTCAATGAAAAGAGACACATCATTGAAAAGAAAAATGTATCTTTTATTCTTAAACCAAAATAGATACAAAGTACAATTTATGAAAGAAACAAAAAAAAGATACTCTCATCCATGAGTATATACAAAAGGGGAAAAGATACAAGTCCTCAAGCCGGCGGGCGGTGTAGTAATTTTACCAGCTCATCGTTTTGTTGCTGAGCCACGGCTTCATGACGCAAGATCTCCAAAAGACGAGCCTCCGCCTGAGCTTGCTGAGCCTGATACGAAGCAAGCCGAGCTTCGAGCTCTTTCTCGGTGGCTTTATGAGCCTCGACCCTCTCACGAGTGAATGTGGCAGCTTTATCGAGAGCCACCACCTCTTTTATGGACTCCTGAAGCACCCGCCAGAGTTCGTATGCTTTGTTGGCTTTGGCTGTGAGGTGGCGCGAAGCTCGCTCAGCGCCTTGGAAACTAGCTCCCTCTCCGAAAATTTACGGCCAACCCCCTTTTCTCGCACAACTATATATATTCGCCACGTGTCGCTCTATCAGGCCACGTAAACTCACTTTCGTAACTGCAACCTTGGAAACAAGACATTTACAAGACCGTATAAATGGGCTTCCGGTCGACAGGAATAATCGATCTAAAACGCGCTCACATCACCTGACGTGAAAAGCAACAAGAAAGATTTCCGACGTATTTCAAGCATGCATTCGCAATCATACGAGTATTCAAAAAATAATAATAGCATTTGCAATCGTATGAACATTCATAATGCCCAAAAAAGGGCTGATACGCATGAAAGTGATGAGAGCATTTGCAATTAAAGAAAGTTCTCATAAGAAGAATACAAAGTTTATTTATGCAATCGGAAACATACATACTAGTACCAAGCCTACATGGAAGTTCGGCATAAAGCATAAGAAAAAGGAGGGACTAATTTAAAAGTGCTACGCTAACGGGAAAAGGTCACCAAACACGGGATCAATGGCACAAGGGTTAACAAAACAAAGAACAAGGTTCTCCATCTCTCTCTCTGCTCTCTCCAACACATCAAAGCGACGGTTCTCGCGAGGAGTCGCTCCCCATCGATTGGCGCCATGTTCATCTGCAAAAGCAGACATAACAGCCCGTCGGGCTCTTATTTCGCTCAAAAGATGAACTGAGCGATCTTTCAGAGCCGGAGTAATCATGCAGGCCTCGTGAAAACCTTCGAGCTTCTCTTCAGGCGCATCGAGCATCGCTAGGGTCATCTCCGCCGGGTGAGGAGGGACGTCGGCAAGCACGGCAGCAAGAATCATCCGGAGCCAGAGGGAGCTCATTGGAAGAGGGGACCCCCTACGAATCGAGAGCTCATACGCCGCTGAGTCGCATTAGTCATCGGTAAGGAGAGGGTCCACCAACCGTGCAGCAAAGCGAGGAATCATCTCCTCGATAGGCACTTCCCATGGCTGTCGACGAGCGTGTGGATGATTGCAGGCCATGGCACTTAGTTGTTCTCAAATTGAATCGCGTCAAAATGGGAATAAAAGTTCTCTGTGAAGAGAAAAGGAAGGCCATTGCCTCAGATATAAAGAGGTGCATTAAGTACTATGCGCGGAAAATCTTGCATGTGAAAGCTGTTTCCAAGGCCCAAAAAAGGAAAGGCATCGAAAATCAGGGAGATGGAACTATTTCCAAGGCTCCTTTTCTGCATCTGATATTGTGCACTAAAGATACGTCATGGGAAAATTTTGTGAATAGTCCCATCAAATGATCCCATGTGCGGAACACGTGAGGCCCAAATTTGACGTGCACTAAAAAATGGAGTAGCGCCATGCATATTAAGAGCATCAACAACAACAATAGCAAAATGATAAAATCCCACAGAAAGGCACGCAAGCATAGAAAGGCACGATAAAGCTTATCATTCATGCTTTAAGAAGTCCATACAAAATGAAAAGAAAACGATTACAATGGTAAGACTTCAGACGCGGGGCACGGATTGAGAAACTCAAGCTTAACTTTGTCCAAGATCCTCCAAGCATTTCGAACCTCCCGAGTATGTTTTCTCTCACGATCACAAGCGTCAGGGTCCTCACGAATGTCCTCCACCCTCCGATAGGCGGCAAGTATGGCTGACTGCTGAAAGGCCTGGTGCAAGAGATCAATAAGGTGATCTCGCCTCCTCTTTGAGATCAAGCTCATCAAATACACCGAATGTATCTTGTCCTCGGCAGCGTCCAATGCCCTGAGCGGTACACCGGCGCAGAAGAGAGGAATCGCCTCCCAAATTGCCAGCACGATAAGTCTCAAAATGGAAGAGCGACGGGGGAGTAGCCGATGGTTGTACTCGCCAAAGCGGCTCATGATCTCGGTGCATTGAGCATTGGTGAACTCCTGGTTCTGACTGCGGCCCAGTGCACGAATGTTCCCGTAGGAAATGATTTCGTCATGGCCATACATATGAGCATCCATAATACCTGAAATAAAGGCCATGAGAATTGTTACAAGGCTTCTGTTGCATTGATTACAGAAAGACAGCTTAGGGCAAGGAAACCCTAAGAAGCCTCCATGTGAAGAAACCGAGTTCTTCATAGGAATTAAATTCCTTATTAAGAGTAGGGAATTAAATTCCCAGAAACATTTTCTTCAAACGGAATTAAATTCCTTAAAAAAGAGGTAACGGATCTCATCATCTCCCTAAAAGCATCAAGTGAACCCTAGGAGATCCATTGTTCGAAGATTAAACGGTTCTCTATTTTCGCTGACAAATTCGAAAAAAAATGGGTTCGTATTAAAAGAGGTAAAACCCCTAATGTGGATTTAAAATCCAGAGAGTTCTTTTAAAACAAAGGTGCTTCGACCGTTCAACATTATTACCTGAGGAAAAAGGATCCTTCAACAGAGTTAAACTCTGGAAAATGTTTGAGACAGAGAACTAAGCTCTGGAAACGAGAATTAAATTCTCAAGGGAAAAAGTTCTCAAAAGAAGAAGATGAGCAAAGTGAAGGCTCTTCTGAAGAGACATGGATATTTATAGGAAGTGATGGAAATGTTTCATCTCCCAAAATCCCTAGAGGAATCCAACGGTCACAAAAGGTGACAGCGTTGCACTCACGTGCAGACACGTGAGAACAACGCTGTGGGGGCATTTGTTTCCTGATTTAAAATCAGGAAAGCCTACGGAAGGGGCTTCAGAAAAGGGTCACGTGCTCACACGTGACCAGCAATCACGTGTTGGCACATGACATCTAAAAGCATCGGCAAGGCAGATCCAGTTTCCCGACTACATTAAAGAAAAGGGCTTCAGAAAGGGTCACGTGCTCCCACGTGACCTGGGTCACGTGTTGGCACGTGACATTTAAAAGCGGCTTCAAAGGCAAACCGGTTCCCTGATCAAATCAAGGAAAAGGCTTCAGAAGAGGTCACGTGCTACCACGTGACCATGGTCACGTGCTCCCACGTGACCAGGGTCACGTGTTGGCACGTGACACTCAAAAGCGGCAGACTCGTTCTCCGGTTAAATCAAGAAAAAGGGTCCAGACGAGGGTCACGTGCTCACACGTGACCAGGGGTCACGTGGTGGCACGTGACGGTTAAGCAGTGGCCAGAAGGCTGAGCACAAAAAGAAGGAAAGGGCTCGTTCCAAGGGGGTCACGTGCCCACACGTGACCAAGGGTCACGTGGCCACACATGACCGGCTTTCAAAGCCTATCTGTTAACAGAATTAAATTCTGAGAAAAGACCTCTTAAATCTTTCCAAAGCAACCGATTGAATTAAAAATTTAAAGGGTGATTAAATATCATCTATTTGTGGAAAAAGCCTGAACTTGGAAAGATTTCCCCTTAAAATCTAACCGAAATAACAAAGGAGAATCTCTGGATTTAAAATCCAATGGTGAATAAAATTCACCTAATAATCCAAAGGTCCAAAACGAATGGTGAATACAAATCAAATCTCTCAATGAAAGATTCATCAAAAACTAATTGATTCGGCTACTTCTCCTATAAATAGGAGCCAAGAGACACACAGAGGGATATATAGAGGGAAAGGCAGAAAGGAATCGAGACATAAAAAAAAAAGAGGGGAGTCTTGATACTTTGGAGAAATTTGGATCTTCTGCAAAAGAAAATCCTAGGTAAGAAAGGGAAGGCTTTTTGAAAGGAAAAGAGAATTTAATTCTCAACAGAGTTTAACTCTGATATAAAAACAGAAGAACATAGTTCTCTCTTTGGTGGAGGATCTGTAAAGTGCACATCTCCCCTTGAGTTGAGAATTTAATTCTCAATGGGTTGAGATCCTGCCATGTAGATCCAAAGCATAGAGAGGGAATGGAAGCCTGAGAATTTAATTCTCACAGAACTATAGGAATTTAATTCCTTTAAAATAAAATTAGGGTTTAACCCTATGTTATGGGAATTTAATTCCTTCAGAATAAATAGAATCAGGGTTTAACCCTAGTTAAGAACTTAGTTCTGTTAAAATAACAGGAAATTAATTCCCTTAAGAAAGAAGAGATTAGGGTTTCACCCTATGACAGAATCTCATTCCTCAGAATAATTCTTTAACAGAGAGTGGGAATTTAATTCCTTAAAGCTTTTATTAGGGTTTAACCCTATGACAGAATTCAGTTCCTCACGTATATGAGGAATTTAATTCCTGCTGGAAATTTAGAGTTCAACTCTATCCCAGAATATAAATCTTCAAAAAGAACTATAAGAATTTAATTCCTCTAAAATTATTGTTAGGGTTCAACCCTACGAGGAATTTAATTCTCGAAAGGGATTAACAGATCTTCTAAAGAACATACACAGAGGCAAGGTCACGTGTCACCACGTGACCCCCAAAAAGATCTACAGAAAAGCCCCTTTGAGGAAGTGCCTCACGCGACCCACGTGACCCTTGGCAGAGGCTTTAACATACCAGCATTTAAATGCCCGTCACGTGATGGCACGTGATGCTCTAAAAGATGCAATATTCTCAGCAGAACAAATGAAGAGAGGGCGCCCTCACGTGCTACCACGTGACCCCTCTTGCCTTAGTGTTTAACGCTAAATTGGAACCCCTGAATCCAGTGTTAAAACACTGTTTGGCCTTAGTGTTCAACACTAATCAAAGAACTTTATTTGCAGTGTTTAACACTGAATTTCTTAGTGTTCAACACTAATTTGAAGCCTCTGCTGCTAGTGTTTGACACTGATTTGCTCTAGTGTTTAACACTAATTTGGAATCCCTGTTGCTGGTGTTTAACACCAACTGTCTTTTAGTGTTCAAACACTAACTTGATCCCAGTGTTCAACACTGTTGAATTAATGGCCAGAGGCAAAGCCTCTTCTTCAATGGACCAACAGGAAGCCAATATTCCAAACATGATTGGACTTAGCCCAAGATGGCCATAAGTCCTCAATTCAGACTTAACTGGTCTAATGGGCTCATAACATAATTAATTGGTCTTGATCCCAAACTGGGCCGAAGACTATTTAATCCACCCCGGTTCAAGGGTACATCTCTTCACTCCTTTGATACGTGGCGTTGTAATTCCTCAACGTCTTCAAAGAGGTGACGGGTCCCGATGGCCACACATTGACACGGACTGTGGGGTCCTTAAACTCATGGACTATGACGTCCTTAACCTTGACCCAGATGTCTTAAAACTAACAATGGACTGTGGGGTCCTTAAACCCATGGACTATGATGTCCTTAACCTTGACCCAGATGTCTTAAAACTAACAATGGACTGTGGGGTCCTTAAACCCATGGACTATGACGTCCTTAACCTTGACCGAGATGTCTTAAAACTAACAATGGACTGTGGGGTCCTTAAACCCATGAACTATGACGTCCTTAACCTTGACCGAGATGTCTTAAAACTAACAATGGACTGTGGGGTCCTTAAACCCATGGACTATGACGTCCTTAACCTTGACCGAGATGTCTTAAAACTAACAATGGACTGTGGGGTCCTTAAACCCATGAACTATGACGTCCTTAACCTTGACCGAGATGTCTTAAAACTAACAATGGACTGTGGGGTCCTTAAACCCATGGACTATGACGTCCTTAACCTTGACCGAGATGTCTTAAAACTAACAGCGGACTGTGGGGTCCTTAAACCCATGGACTATGACGTCCTTAACCTTGACCGAGATGTCTTAAAACTAACAACGGACTGTGGGGTCCTTAAACCCATGGACTATGAGGTCCTTAACCTTGACCGCAATGTCTTAAACTAACATTGGACTGCAATGTCCTTAAACTACCCATGGACCGCAATGTCCTTAAACTACCTACCGACCGCAATGTCACTAAACTAAACAACAGAGCCCCCTTTTATTGCTCTCTTATTGGATCTGAACGATCCCGTTAAGTTGATCTTAGTCTAAAAACTAGACTAACGTATTCTTAACAAACGTTTAAGTCGATCTTAGGCTCAAATGAGGCTAACGTATCCTTAAACCCAAACCCCCAACCCAAATCTAAGATAATACGGATTTGGACTAGTCCACGCCCTACGGGCGACGACATAACTCAGTCTCCGTATACAATCCACTGGCAACAAAACACAAAACAAACACACACGACACGAAGTGACCATCTGGAGAAGGAGAAAGTGGTTACCGCGATGCGGTAGCGTAATTAACTGCAGGGGCTTGCGCCTGCAGGGAAGAGCGTCCCCACAATCAAAAACCCCTCAAGCGAGGGGGAATCTGACGAAGTCTGCTACATCGGACGCATCCGTTCAAACCTTCGATACATGGTGCCATAAATCAACTTGGCATCTTCGGAGAGGTGGACGGATAGCACCAATTAGCATCTGCCCCGAATTTCAGGCAAGACGCCCAGTCGCGTCGTCCTTCGGAGGGGAACACCTACCCCTCAGAGACTAGCTGAGAAGGAATCTGCACGGTGGCCACTTTAGGAGGGCTTTGATCCTTAGCGTGGATGGGTAGGAAGCTGCCCACTAGGGATGGACCGGGCTGGGAAGCTGCTTGGTGGCCTCGTGAGGAGGGCTTTGATCTTTAGCTTAGATGGGTAGGAAGCTACCCACTAGGGATGGACCGGGCACGGAAGCTGCTTGGCGGCCTCGTGAGGAGGGCTTTGGATCCTTGGTGTAGATGGGTAGGAATCTACCCGCCAGGGATGGACAAGACAGGGAAGCTACTCGGTGGCCTCGTGAGGAGGGCTTTGGATCCTTAGCATAGATGAGTATGAATCTACCCGCTAGGGATGGACCGGAGAGGGAAGCTGCTCGGTGGCCTCGTGAGAAGGGCTTTGATCCTTAGCTTGGATGGGTAAGAAGCTACCCGCTAGGGATGGACCGGGCAGGAAAGCTGCTCGGTGGCCTCGTGAGGAGGGCTTTAGATCCTTAGCGTAGATGGGTAGGAATCTACCCGCTAGGGATGGACCGGGCAGGAAAGCTGCTCGGTGGCCTCGTAAGGAGGGCTTTGGATCTTTAGCGTAGATGGGTAGGAATCTACCTGCTAGGGATGGACCGGGCAGGGAAGCAGCTCGGTGGTCTCGTGAGGAGGGCTTTAGAGACTCCCCTGTGTCTTCGTAGGGGAGTTGTTCGATCTTCCCTGACCCATAAAATTAGGAAGAGTGACTGTCGTGGATGACACGTGGTGGAATTATATCGGAAAGGCTTGATATTCTGAATATTTGCGTCGTTCAACCCGCCGTTGACCGCTTGGGAGCTCGTGAAGACCGGAATGGTCGCCACGTGTCTGTTCTGTATCAGGAAATTGAAAATATCCCATGTTTCGTGCCGCTGTGCGTGTAAATTACGACCTTTGGAGATTTTAGTTGAGGCTATAAATAGCGAAGGTGTGTTGGTTTCTCTCTAGCCTTATGTTTCTGAAAATGGCCGGGCGTTCGTGTGTGCTCATCAGGGAGATAATTTCTCATGACTGCGTGTATCTTTACAATCTCGACCGCTCTGTGCAGACGTATGAGGCAGTGATAGACCGCGTGGAGG
This sequence comes from Agapanthus africanus, assembly GCA_030015575.1. Lineage (NCBI taxonomy): Eukaryota > Viridiplantae > Streptophyta > Magnoliopsida > Asparagales > Amaryllidaceae > Agapanthus > Agapanthus africanus. The sequence goes on along the minus strand of JASDDO010000004.1, from coordinate 30,635,642 downwards.
GGCACTTTTGACGCCTTCTTCCACGGCGATCTCCACTCCTCCAACTGCTCATCTACGTGATCTGGAGGATGTCCCTGGGGCTACACAATGCCCTGTCTCTGCAACTGAGGGACGAGGCGATCGAAAAGTTGCACTCGCTCTACCACCTTGGCCTGATCTCGAAAAGCAGGCGGGACCGATCGGTGGACCTTCTTCTGGAGTGTTTCCAGAAGAGGCCGATCGCTGATTTTGGTCCAGCGGATGGCGCTCCCGTGGCAGCCGAGGAAGCTAGAGCTCGGCTGGCGGAGATTTCCTCGGAGTATCATCAACAATGCTTTCTTAATTCCCGACCCCCCTTGTTGTAAATGTGTATATATATATTTTTTGTAAGGCTGGGGAGCCTATAAAACCTCTTTAATGAATAAAAGTTTTTCTTATTTAGGCATTTTGTTTACTTCTGTCCCTTTTGCTTTGTTTACGTGCTTTTTCAAGACGAGCTTAGGGGTCGCAAAATTGAGAAAGAAAACAAAATTTGTGGAAGAAGCCTCTTATAACTCGGGAGACTTAATAAAAATTACTTCGCTTCAGAAAGGAGAAAATACATTCATTTATACAATTTGAGTTTCTCGGCGTTGTAAGGCCGAAGAAACCTTCGTCCCCTGTCGTCTTGCAAGCGATATGCTCCACCGGGCAACGTTTCTGCTACGAGGAATGGGCCGTCGCATTTTGGAGAGAATTTGTGCAGCCTTGTTTGGTCTACGAACTCGTTCCTTCGTAGGGCTAGATCTTCTGCCTTGAAGGCGCGATGCTTGACTCGGGCGTTGTAGTAGCGAGCAGTTTGTTGTTGATAGGCGGTCGCTCCGATTTGTGCTCGGTCCCGTTTCTCTAGTAGGATATCTAAGTTGGTCCCGAGCGCTGAGGTGTTAGCTTCATCATCGAAGTGTTCAACTATGTAGCTGGGCAATCTGATCTCCACGGGGACTATGGCCTCGGTGCCGTAACAGCGGCTGAAGGGGGTTTCTCCTGTGGATGTTTTCTTGACGTTCGCAGTGCCCACAGGACCCGAGGTAGTTCCTAGACCCAGCCGCCTTGTCTTCCTTCTAGACGGGCTCGGAGACCGCGGATGATGCCCCGGTTCGCAACCTCTGCCTGCCTGTTGCATTGAGGATGGGCAACCGCGGCAAACTTCATTAATATGTGGTACTCACTGCAAAACTCTTTGACTTTGTCGTTTTCGAAGTTGGTCCCATGGTCGGTGATGATGCATCTAGGGATCCCGAATCGGGTGATTACGTTGTTCTGCAGGAACTTTATAGTGGAGGCGGCGTATGGTTTTCTGATGGGGACGGCCTCTATGTTAGTTATATGTATGCCCTAGAGGCCATTACTATACATAGGATGTATATTGTAGTGGATGCTTGGACATATATAGGGAGGACTTTCTTGCTCGACATGATAGTATGCTATCTGGTTGCTCTTTACCTTAACGTGTACACTGATTGTCTCTCTGTTACATGTTGGTAAAGCCCTTAAGATGTGTACTTGACTGCCTGGACTATGATGCAGATCATACTAGTGGGGACATGGTAGTCCATAAGTACATCCTTCAAGGTCCCTAGTCATGGGTGTATCGAGACGGGGCATCGATATACCAGAGTAGACTAGCGTATACCTTCTCGACCCATACAGATGGGCGATGGATGATCCCATATCTATTGGTGTTTGACATCAGAGATGATATACGGGTGCTCAGTGGAGACTGGGTATACTGGACGGACTCGCCGAGAACTCCCAGATGGTATTATACCTTACGTCAGATGGCGGTTCTCAGGTGACACTGGTACAGGTTAGTCTGTAGACCCGAGATCGTCATAGAGTCTTGTGTGATTCCCACTGTGCTTTGATTTCCACCTTACCACGTCCAAGAGGGCGTGCAAAATGGTGGTTTTTGGGTACAGTCCCGAGTCACATGGAGGCAATGAGCGATAGGAGGGGTTTCGTCTCTCCCGGTATTGGGGGTTGATGTTGCGCTATGCTCGATTGACCATAACAGGGAAGTCCCTGGCCAGTGCTGGTTTAGAGATTTACTGGTAAGTGTTACCAGTAGTTTCTCGACCCGTTATGAGCCTCTCATCGGCATGACTTATCGGTTATTGGGGTCTGACGTTTACCACCCCTAGACTTGATATGCGACATATCAGACGAGGAGACCAGACTGTACGGTAGTGTCACTGTCAGGCTTTTTGCAGGAGTTGGAGCGGGCTTGCTTGCTGATCTTCTGATCGCTCAATACCCGGGTAGCCGTTACGTCCAGCTAGTACCGCTGACGGCTTGTGGGTGCTTGATATGATCATCACCTACTGCCGGCGTATTGACGAGTCTTTAGAGTCCTACATAGAGGTTTTACTGGCTCAGGCAAAACGAAATAGGAGCGCATATGTGATATGTGCGGGACCGAGAATAATGCGTGTATGTGATACCGTATTCTATTCTCACGATGTTTGTATCGATCGGTTATATGCGATATAGCCGGGTTATCGAATCAAGTGTTGATTCGATAAGTCGATACATTGAGTGTTAGTCGGTTATATGTAATATAACCGGATTATTAAGTCAAGTATTGATTTAATGATTTAGTGTATAATTGTATATATGATATACTAATTTACATTAACTAACATTGGTTCACTTTAAGCATTTGTTTTTCTCACTTGTGCACAAGTTAATATATATGTGATATATATTTATTTGTGCTTTTTTTTGTATCATGGTTGTTGATACAAATATCATGGGTGTACAAGACTCATACCATACTAATTATAGGTTTAGGTTTTTATATTTAAAGTAATTCAAAAACAAATGGATAATGAGCTAAAATGCATGAAGCTTCATGAAGCTTATGTTGCATTGACTTAGTCCACTTGTTTTGTTTTACTTAGGATATTAATAAACCTAACCACTATAATTAACCTATGGTAATGTCTCTACATGAGTTAGTATATGATACTTACTCACCATGGTTAGCTCATTTTTTTCTCTCTTGATGATTTCTTATTCTCATTTTGAGCTCATCTTCTTCCTCCTTCACTTTTTTTCTAGGGTTTGAAAAAGAGAGAGATACCAAGTGAGAAAAGAAATTCTAAAGTGTACCCATTTCCTATCTCACCATCCTCTACTAGACTAGCACTTTAGTTTAGGGTGTTTGCTTCACTAATTCTATGGTTAGTGAAGTAGAAACTTGAGTTCGTATTCCCTCGACGTAGATCATCTTCGGCCTCGAAGACTTCAAGCAATACCGTTGCAATTTCCTCATGGAGCCGTCCGAGAGTCCGGGAGTTGGTTGATCGCAGTGAAAGGACTACATCATGGAGCTTAAGAAGTGAAGAACCGATCTACAAAGGTTGTATTTCGTATTCACTTAGGGTTAAAGTGTTTAGCTTGCATAGTTTTCGCCTAATCTCTAGTATACGATCTTGTTTGGGGTTATTCGGCACGGATAAAATTTTAATCCGGCATGGTTGATGCCTAGTAGAGCTTCATTAGAGTGCCTAGTAACCCTAGAGGCCATTACTATACATAGGATGTATATTGTAGTGGATGCTTAGACATATATAGGGAGGACTTTCTTGCTCGATATGATAGTATGCTATCTGGTTGCTCTTTACCTTAACGTGTACACTGATTGTCTCTCTGTTACCTATTGGTAAAGCCCTTAAGATGTGTAATTGACTGCCTCGACTATGATGCAGATCATACTAGTGGGGACATGGTAGTCCATAAGTACATACTTCAAGGTCCCTAGTCATGGGTGTATCGAGACGGGGCATCGATATACCAGAGTAGACTAGCGTATAGCTTCTCGACCCATACAGATGGGCGATGGATGATCCCATATCCATTGGTGTTTGACATCAGAGATGATATACGGGTGCTCAGTGGAGACTGGGTACACTGGACGGACTCGCCGAGAACTCCCAGATGGTATTATACCTTACGTCAGATGGCAGTTCTCAGGTGACACTGGTACAGGTTAGTCTGTAGACCCGAGATCGTCATAGAGTCTTGTGTGATTCCCACTGTTCTTTGATTTTCACCTTACCACGTCCAAGAGGGCGTGCAAAACGGTGGTTTTTGGGTACAGTCCCGAGTCACATGGAGGCAATGAGCGATAGGAGGGGTTTCGTCTCTCCCGGTATTGGGGGTTGATGTTGCGCTATGCTCGATTGGCCATAACAGGGAAGTCTCTGGCCAGGGCTGGTTTAGAGATTTACTGGTAAGTGTTACCAGTAGTTTCTCGACCCGTTATGAGCCTCTCATCGACATGACTTATCGGTTATTGGGGTCTGACGTTTACCACCCCTAGACTTGATATGCGACATATCGGACGAGGAGACCGGACTGTACGGTAGTGTCACTGTCAGGCTTTTTGCAGGAGTTAGAGCGGGCTTGCTTGCTGATCTTCTGATCGCTCAATACCCGGGTAGCCGTTACGTCCAGCTAGTACCGCTGACGGCTTGTAGGTGCTTGATATGATCATCACCTACTGCCGGCGTATTGACGAGTCTTTAGAGTCCTATATAGAGGTTTTACTGGCTCAGGCAAAACGAAATAGGAGCGCATATGTGATATGTGCGGGACCGAGAATAATGCGTGTATGTGATACCGTATTCTATTCTCGCGATGTTTGTATCGATCGGTTATATGCGATATAGCCGGGTTATCGAATCAAGTGTTGATTCGATAAGTCGATACATTGAGTGTTAGTCGGTTATATGTGATATAACCGGATTATTAAGTCAAGTATTGATTTAATGATTTAGTGTATAATTGTATATATGATATACTAATTTACATTAACTAACATTGGTTCACTTTAAGCATTTGTTTTTCTCACTTGTGCACAAGTTAATATATATGTGATATATATTTATTTGTGCTCTTTTTTGTATCATGGTTGTTGATACAAATATCATGGGTGTACAAGACTCATACCATACTAATTATAGGTTTAGGTTTTTATATTTAAAGTAATTCAAAAACAAATGGATAATGAGCTAAAATGCATGAAGCTTCATGAAGCTTATGTTGCATTGACTTAGTCCACTTGTTTTGTTTTACTTAGGATATTAATAAACCTAACCACTATAATTAACCTATGGTAATGTCTCTACATGAGTTAGTATATGATACTTACTCACCATGGTTAGCTCATTTTTTTCTCTCTTGATGATTTCTTATTCTCATTTTGAGCTCATCTTCTTCCTTCTTCACTTTCTTTCTAGGGTTTGAAAAAGAGAGAGATACCAAGTGAGAAAAGAAATTCTAAAGTGTACCCATTTCCTATCTCACCATCCTCTACTAGACTAGCACTTTAGTTTAGGGTGTTTGCTTCACTAATTCTATGGTTAGTGAAGTAGAAGCTTGAGTTCGTATTCCCTCGACGTAAATCATCTTCGGCCTCGAAGACTTCAAGCAATACCGTTGCAATTTCCTCATGGAGCCGTCCGAGAGTCCGGGAGTTGGTTGATCGCAGCGAAGGGACTACATCATGGAGCTTAAGAAGTGAAGAACCGATCTAAAAAGGTTGTATTTCGTATTCACTTAGGGTTAAAGTGTTTAGCTTGCATAGTTTTCGCCTAATCTCTAGTATACGATCTTGTTTGAGGTTATTCGGCACGGATAAAATTTTAATCCGGCATGGTTGATGCCTAGTAGAGCTTCATTAGAGTGCCTAGTAACCCTACACTCTTTCCACTTTGTGAAGTAGTCTACCGCGACAAGGATGTAATTGTGTCCTCCCGTGCCGGTGGAGAGTTGGCCCACCATGTCCATCCCCCATTGTGCAAACGGCCAAGGAGAACTGAGGGTTGTTAACTCGGTAGCGGGGAGACGAGGTATGATGCCGTGGAGTTGGTAGTTTTTGTATCTTCTGACAAGCTTCTCGGCATCATGGTGTATGCTCGACCAATAATATCCTTGGAGTAGCGTCTTCTGGACTAGGGTGCAGGCCCCATGGTGCGTCCCCCCGACCGCTTCGTGTATCTCTCGTAGAACATAATCAGCTTCGGGGGGGGGGGGTCGACGGATCGGAGTAGGGGCTGAGTGTACGATTTCTTGTAAAGGCATTGCTCCAGACGAAATGACGAGCTTTTTCTCGAAGGCGGCGTGCCTCTCCTCGGTCTTCTGGAAGTGTGCCATCTTTTAGGAATTCCAAAAGGGGCTTCCTCTAATCTTGGCCTTTCTTCTAAGTTGTGTATACCTGGAGTGTTACCTCTCCGTCCTCCAAGCTGGGCCGTGGTAATACTTCGAAGATGATATTTCTTTTATGGTTGGCTGTATAGAAAGATGCGAGCTTACTCAATGCGTCAGCTTGGGTGTTCAGATTCCGGGGAATCTGCTCTGCCTGGACTTCATTGAAATTTTTGCGAAGTATTTTTACCTCGGATATGTACTTTATCATGAGCGGTTCCCAGGATTCGAAATGCCCGGTTATTTGGACGACGACTAGTGCAGAGTTGTTGCGGACCCTGATGGTCTTCAGCCGCACCTCGGATGCGATTCACAGTCCTACTAATAAGGCTTCGTATTCCGCGGCATTGTTTGATGTTCTGAATCCGAGCTTTAAGGAGTATTCTAACTCTGCTTCATTTGGGCCACGGATGATCAAGCCAGCCCCACTCCCTTCCTCGGTGGAGGATCCGTCCACGTATAGCACCCAGTCAGGGATGGGGTCGGATACATCTTCGACCGACGGACGTGGTTCGGGGCCTTGTTTTGTCGTTCCGCCTTTAATAGGAATGGTGCACTCGACAAAGAAATCGGCTAAGACATGCGCTTTGATGGCTTGCCAGGGGCGGTACCTGATATTGAATTGGGACAATTCTCATCTCCATTTTTCCAGACGACCCAATGACTCAGGGGAGGCAAAGATAGACCCTAAAGGTCGCTCGATGAGGACGGGGATTGTGTATGCTTGGAAGTAATGTCGAAGTTTCCTGGAAGCGACAGCAAGTGCCAGAACTATCTTCTCCATGGCAGGGTATTGTTCCCCTCCGAACGGCGGCGCACAGGACCGCGATGTCCTGACGCTGGGATTCGGGGCAGATGCTATTTGGTTTTATCCGTCTACCTCTCCGAAAATGCCAAGTTGATTTATGGCACCGTGTATCGGAGGTTTAGACGGATGCGGCCGATGTAGCAGACTTCGTCAGATTCCCCCTCAGGGTGAGGGGTTTTTGATTGTGGGGACGCTCTTCCCTGCAGGCGCAAGCCCCTGCAGTTAATTACGCTACCGCATTGCGATAACAACTTTCTCCTTCTCCAGAATTTCACTTCGTGTCGTGTATGTTTGTTTTGTTTGTGGTTGCCCGTGGATTGTATACGGAGACTGAGTAATGTCGTCGCCCGTAGGACGTGGATTAGTCCAAATCCGTATTTACTTAGATTTGGGTTCGGTGTTTTTAGTTTAAGGATGCATTAGTCGCGTTGCGGCTAAGATCAACTTAAACATTCGTTAAGGATACATTAGTCCTGTTTTAGACTAAGATCAACTTAACGTAGTGATTCATTTAATTATCTGGCCGTCGGGACTCGTCACCTCTCTGACGTCGTTGAGGGATTACAACGACAGGCGTCAGAGGAGTTCAGAGATGTACCCTTGAAACAAAGTTGATTTGGAGTTTTATTGTTTATTTAAAGATCTAAGGACACATTAACCGTATTTGGGGCTAAGATCAACTTAGACGGGACCGTTTAGATCCGGTAAAAGAGCGTTCGGACTCTATTGTGCCAGTTTAAGGACATGGTGGTCCGTCGCCAGTTTAAGGACGTAGTGGTCCATCGCCAGTTTAGGGACGTGGTGGTCCATCATTAGTTTAGGGACGTTTCGGTCCGATATTAGTTTAGGGACGTTTCGGTCCGATATTAGTTTAAGGACGTTTCGGTCCTTAACGTCCGTTATTAGTTTAAGGACGTTTCGGTCCGATATTAGTTTAGGGACGTTTCGGTCCGTTATTAGTTTAAGGACGTTTCGGTCCGATATTAGTTTAAGGACGTTTCGGTCCGTTATTAGTTTAAGGACGTTTCGGTCCGATATTAGTTTAGGGACGTTTCGGTCCGTTATTAGTTTAAGGACGTTTCGGTCCGATATTAGTTTAAGAACGTTTCGGTCCGTATGGGTATATGTGGTCGTTGGGACCCGTCAGCTCTTTGACGTCGTTGAGGAATTACAACGATAGATGTCAAAGGAGTTCGGAGATGTACCCTCGAACCGGTCGTGAATTGGTTTAGGAGAGCCATTTTGCTCAATCAATTTAATTTAAGGACTTACAGCCAGGATTGGGTTAAGTCCAATTTTTTATTTATTTTTGGGCTTTGCCCGACTAGAAAATCAATCCAAACAGGGCTCTGCCCCTTTATTATTTTGCAATTTGATTTGGGCCAGGCCCTTTTAAATAATAAGTTGCATTTGTGCAGAACCTCAAGAATTTTTCAAACAGGGCTCTGCCCCTTTATCATTTTGCAATTTGATTTGGGCCAGGCCCTTTTAAATAATGGGTTGTATTTGTGCAGAACCCCAAGAATTTTTTTAGAAAAGTGCATAGCACTTTTGATCTAAATTTGGATCAAAGGAAAACAAGTGTTTCTTCTTGTTTTCCCTGATTTTACAGAACCAAGGGTTCACAACAAGTGCAAGGCACTATTTATTTATTTTTATTAAATTATTTACTTTTTTAATCCTCTGTTCTTCAGAGATTTTTCTCTTCTTCAAAAGAAGTTTTTACCTTTTTTATGTTCTTGATTAATCTTCAAGAGTTCTCTTTCTTTTTTTTTATGCCAGAAGTTGATTCTTGAAGTTGATGCCCATCGAATGAGGTCTGGGGTCCTATTTATAGTGCTCACAAATTTGTTGAATCTGTTAACAAGATCTTTTCTGAGTGATTTTGGGAATTTTCCCACTGCTGGATCTTTGATCCAAAGGCAGAAAAAAATCTTCTGGTTTTGGAAAGAACAGAAAAGATTTCATTTAAATTTTCATTCTGTTTCTGCGCAACTCCCCAATGAATGACACGTGTCGCGCAGTGGAAGGCTTGCGCAACAGTGCTTGCGCAACTGCGCAGACACGTGTCGCGCAGCGGTGCACTTGCGCAACAGTGCTTGCGCAACTGCGCAGACACGTGTCGCGCAGCGGTGCAATTGCGCAACAGTGCTTGCGCAACTGCGCAGACACGTGTCGTGCAGCGGTGCGCTTGCGCAACTGCGCAGACACGTGTCGCACTGTGGATCGCTTGCGCATTGCGCAACGCACGGAATTTGAAGCGTTGCTTCAGAAAATTTGAATTTTCAAAATTCAAATGAGCCTTGCTCAGATTGGGGGAACAAATGCCCCCCCACCGTTGTGCTTACGTGGCGCGACGTAAGTGCAACGGTGGCGAGATCTTAGCCGTCGGATCAAGGGGGTCAGTTGAAGGGGCGCAGGCGCATATAAATAGGACCCTTGGTCCTTGGTTTTTTCTTACCATCTTCAAGAATTTTAACTCTCAGAGCCTTGCTCTTGATTTCTCTCAAGAACTTTCAAGTTCAGAACTTAGAATTTCTAGGTAAAAAAATCAGATTAATTCAAATTAAATTTAATTGACAGAGCCTTGCTCTTGTAGATCTTGGATCTAAAGAAAACCCCTTTGGGGTTTCTTCATCAGAGCCTTGCTCTTGGGATTTTTGATCTAAAGAAAACCCCATTGGGGCTTCTTCACCAGAGCCTTGCTCTCAAGATTTACAGAGGTCCTGTTCATGGGTTTTGACCCATGAACAGAGCTTTGCTCTTGGATGAAAAAAAAATTTATGCGTTTTCATGGATTTTTCAGAATTCGAAAACTTCAATTCTTCTAAGTGTTGATGGATTTTCAATTATTACCACAGAGCCATGCTCTTTTAAGGAATCTTGTTCCCCTGAGACCAGAGTTTGACAAATGTCACTCTGTGACAGAGCTTTGCTCTAAAAGAGGAGATTTTCTCTTTGTCTCTGGGGACTTCCCCACCAATGGGTGTATCCTATTGGGAACTTTTTATGAATTGACAGTCTCATCTAATGATGGGATTGTCTTATTAAATGATGCACATCATCCAGATTTTGTGGGTCCCCCTTTGGTCCCCTACCCACTGCATTTCAGTGTGGAGCAAGATTTTTTATTATTATTATTATTTTTTTAAAATGCTAAGCGTTAGGCCACTAATGATATATATTTTTTTGTCTTTCCACAGAAAACATGTCTGACGACTTGTCTTTTCCCTTCGTTCGCTCGGAAGGAGGGTTCCCCCATGCGCCAGTGGATCGGGTGGTGTTCGCTCTTATTAAAGATCACGATCCTGAATGCAAAAAGCTCCATCTGTGGGGAAGGTGGTATATCCAAATCATCCAAGGCCGTCGCAGTTTTAGTTCCGCCGCGCCCTCCGAGCCCATTGTTACGATTCCTTATGCGGACGAACCCCCGGTGAAGTATGCCGTGGAGGTTAAGAATTGGAATTCTGATGACCTCCTTCAGCCTGCAATTGGCGCCATCCCCGTGCAGCCGCCGCCGGCGATAGATATTCTGGTGAGGCGAATCTGTCAGGGCGAAGCACGCCCTTGGGGACAGGCTTATAACATTGGAATGATCCCGCGACCCCCCGCCGGATATTTGCAGTGGGCCAGGTACATTCTATCGGCGAAGAGGACCCACCTGACGAAGATTGGTCTATACTCGGCCGTCTTCGTCTCGCTCTTCGAGTACCCCTCTCCTCCAACGTGGTGGATAAAGGCCTTCGTTGAATAATGGAATATCCCCACCCATACCTTCCTGATGGCGGATAAGGAAGTCTCTATCTCTTTGGAGGAATTTGCCGAAATTTCAGGTCTGCCAATGAGGGGGGAGCACTACGAGGAGTTGCTTCCTCCTGACGAGTACGTCTTTGCCACCAAGCAGCTGGTATTTGACTTAACCCCGGAGAATGCCATTCAGCATCAGCATCCGGGTTTGGTGAAGGTGTTGGAGATCTACGAGGAACTCCATTTGGAATCGGGAGACAAGGGCGTCAGTTTCGCAGCTTTCATTGCTCGCTTTATCCGCCCGGAGTTCTTATCAGAGCAGAGCGAGAAGTTCGCTCAGCTTGACGACCCCTTTGGTTTCGGTTTGGATCGCCGACCCGTATCGAAGAATAACCAGAGGGATTTCTATCTCCCCATTGCTGCCATCGTCGCTTTCTCGGAAATCGCCGTCCCCGGCATGGATGAGGAAACCTTCTTTATTGGGTTCTTGGGCTTGTGGTTATGCAACTTTGCGCTCCCTATGCACCCGCGCTTCATGCGGCCCTCTATCTTTTACCCGGCGCATCGGATGGCGGCCGGTCTGCAGTTGTCGGTAGGAATTGCTGGGTTAGCTTACCTTTACCATGGACTCAGCATAGCGGCGGATGCCAATGATCCTGGGGCACAGCCTGCTAACTTCCCGATGCATTACTTTGTTTCTTGGATGGAGATGCACGTGCGAGGGGTGTTTGGCGCCCACAAGACTCCTCCATTCTTCGAGAAGTATAGACTCCCGAGAGTCATACGGTTAGTCGGGGCTTCAATTGTGTTTGCATCGCCGCGGGATTCTAGGGGACTCCTCCTGCGCCCACATTTGGTCGGAGCGACGACTTCTTTCGTGGATAAGGTTATCACCATAGGCTCGGAGACTACTAAGTCGGTGGTGCCCCTACGTGACGAGTTTAAGGGCGGGGCTTCTGTACTGAAGGCTCGGGAAATCCTCCATCTCTACTCCATTCGGCCGGGCTACCTGGTGTTTCGGCAGAATGAGACGACTTTGTTTATGAGGTATAATCCGCATCGATTCGCCCAGCAATCAAGCTACAACCAGGGGATCCCGATGGAAGCCTTCTTGGAAACGCCCGTGGTTGGCCCAGCGGGGGTGAAGAATGCGATGCATCACTTTATACGGCTTAACACGGGTTTCTATTTCTTCATTAGTGAACCCAGCTGTGTGCCTAAGATGCTTAATTCATATGTGGCCTGGTATGCGCACGCTATGGGCCCAATCATTTTAATGGAGAAACGCCTGCTGGTCGACCGTAGGGGTGCGCCTCCTGGCGGTGATCGTAAGGCTCCCTTGCAGCCAAGGACCCAGGTCACCCTCCCGATAAAAGATGCTGGAGCTGACCGACCACGCGTGTTGGCCCCTCCGCGTGGATTGCCACTGTCTACTACGGTGGATGCACCAACGGCGCCCCGTGTTCCGACAAAGACGGTCAAAGTGGTATCGCCAGAGTCGGGCGCAGGAGCGGATATCGGGACTCGCCGCCCGAAAGTGACTGCCAAGCACAAAGCTGGTCCGAGTGGATCTAAAGCTGGCGGACAGAAGAAGAAGAAGTCCGCCCTATCCCTCGATGCGGTCCTCAGCCTAGAACCTGTGGCTCTTCCCAACGAAGGCATAAGTGAATATGGCAGCAACGAGGGTTTCTTGGTAGACCCTGCAGACACTAATTTGGCTGCCGCCATTGCAGCTTCGAAGCGATCGGCGAGGCTCGAAGCGATGTTAAGTAAACTCGCTGAGTCAGGTAATCATCAGCCACTTTCTTCGTCATTTTATTGCACTTTTTATTGTTATCTTTAACTGATATTTGCTCCCTTTTCAACAGGTGTTTCTACCGAAGAGGCTATTGCTGCCTCTCTGAAAACCTTCCAGGAAGAGGAGGATAGGCGTGCCCTGGCAGGTGTTGGTATGCTTCACCCCTTTTCTTTTCTTTTTTATAGGGAAAGTTTGTTATTTCTTCTGGTGGTCAATTTAACCTTCTTTTGTTTCTTTACAGGGGCTATATCAGTTGATGCGGGGATCCTTCCCGAGCTTGCCACCGAAGCCCCGGCTCCGTCGAAGCTGCCGCAAGAGCCTCGGCTTGACGCAACGACGAGGGATGCTCTGAAAAATCTGGAGGCATCCCTCTATACGGATGAGGATGCTTCACTCAAGGAAGCTCTGATGGCATCCGTCTCAACGGCTCGAGAAGAGCGGAAGCGGCTGAGACGTGAAGCAAAGGCGCGGAAAGCTGCTTTGGCTACGGGAGCGGGCCCTAGCACCATTCCTCGCGCTAGTACTCCTTCCGAAGAGCCCCCTGCTGCCCTGTCTACTGCTCGTCGGCAAGTGGCGCGCGCGGTTCGGAGCGCCAATGATAAATCTGCTTCAGGTAGTACTCCTTTCAGAACCTTGTTGTACGAATTGTAAAGCTATTGGCTCATACGTATCCCATCTTGCAGGGTCAAGTCCAACTGAGGGGGAGGCGGAGACGACCGTCGAACCCAGGGGAGCGGAGGAAGCGGTACTTGCTGAACCCGAACCGACAGTGAGCAACGTTGTCGGGGTCATGGGGCCTGGAGCCGAGATTGAGGGACTTGCCGCGGAGAGGGTCACTGATGTCGCACCTGAAGTGGCGGCAGATGAGATGATTGTCTCAACCGAGCCGAAGGCGGTAGAGGGCGAGGTGCTCGAGGCTGGGGACCTCGTGGTGCCAATGGACGAGGCAGCTGCGACCGCCGATCCTGAGGGAGCAGCGGGTGAGGCGGCCATGATTCCCGAAGACGGGCTAGGCGCTCCTTCTCAGGAATCTGGCAACGTTCCTATCATAGCCCTCCCTGCCTATGGTCCCCCGCCGCCTGTAGAGCTTGCGAGCATAACAACGGTTCCCCTCGAGTCAGGTGATGAAGCTACAGGCGGTGGCCTTCCGTCAGTGGAGGAAGGGATTGCCTCGGTTTCTGCTGGCAGCTTGTCGGGTAAATTTCGAATGACCAATGTTCTTCGTTTATATATACCTCACAATCTCTTTTAACCAGTTGGTCTTTGTCTTAAATGCAGGTGCGGCTAGTGCCGATGCTCCATTGCCTGAAGGCATACCGTCAAATACTGCTTTGGCGGTGGTCGCTCCTCAGCCTTCCCTTGTGCCATCGCGGATGTCGGAAGGTATGAATTTACGATTTATGAATAAATCTTTTACGTGTAGCTTATGTACTAACGTTATACCACTATGCTCTTTTCAGGAGTGTTCTTCGATCATCTATATCAAGTGCTGCTCCCACACTTCTCCTTCCCATCCGAGCTCGCTTCTCCCTCTAGTGGTACCGGTAAGTGCTGTCTTGGTCTCTTTCGAGGGAATATAGGATCGTATGTGACTTTTCCTCTTCCTGATTGCAGTGCCTCGAATCGAAGGAGGGAACACCAGGCCTGTGCTGCCACCGACGCCTCCGGCTTTGCCATCCGTTGCGACTGGTACAGCATATTCCTTTCCCCTTTTTATATGATCTTTCATCGACTTTTCGAATCATTGTTTGACCATGTTTCGTTTTGCAGCTATTGTTCCAGCTCTGATCCCTTTTGAGTCTCACGTTCTCTTGCCGGCGGGTCCTTTCTTGAGACGCCCGTCTTCAAAGGGTGCTGTGATGAGCCTGGGTATGCTGAGCGGGTACATCGAAGAGCTCAACATGGATGCCCTCCCTTCTGCCGTAGATTTCGCTGTGGATGTTAACCCAATGTTGGCAGCGCTCGTAACTTTTCATAACGAAGGCGTCGTCGAATCGTGGGTTAACCACTGCAGAGAGATCGAGGCTCGCCTGCATCGGTTGGAGTCGACGCGCCCTTCTCCCGAGGTTTTGGCCGCGAGCGCCCAACGGACAGCTTGGCTTGAGCAAAGCGTTTCTTATCTCCGCCATTTGGAGCAGGAGGCAGCTTTACGGCTAAAGGCGCATCGGGAATCTTCAAACGCGACCGCTTGCCTTCGTGCTGAAGTTAGGACGAATGCTGCTGAAGTGAAAGTCGTCTTTGAAGGTCTTCTCAAGCGTATATCTAGTGGGCTAGCGCTGAAGCGGAAGCTTGATGCCGCTGAGCGCGATGCCCGAGGCCAAGAAGCAGCTCAGCAGTTTGTTGGGGAAGAGCTCGCATCCTTCACGCAGCAGCGGGCTCAAGTAGAGGCTGAACTGGCAGTGGTAGTTGATCAGGAGAAGGCGTGGAAGGAAGTATGTGAGCAATTGATAGAGTTGTTCAAGAAGCTTCCTTCTCCCTGAATATTTTTGTATCGTTTACACACCTGTAATTTGTATATAGCATATACGCATTTTTTATTCTTTATACGATCCGCCTTGTATTTTCATTAAATTTATGAATAAAGACACATTCTTTCTTGCAATGTCTGGTACTATTTCTTCGCTTTTTCCCTTTTTGTTATGATGTTTTCGATGAACCTGATCGGCGGGCAACTTAACTTCTCCGAGAGGTAGCGATGGCTTAGGTTGCAGGTTCAGGTCTGCCGCCTAAGGCTTTTCAACTCTATGAGCCGTGAGGGTCTCATAGAGACTTTTCTCCCTACGGATCGAGAGGATCTCGTAGGTGGATTTTCTCCTTAGGAATCGTGAGGATTCCCAAGTGTGGTTTTCTCTCATAAGTCGAAAGGATCCTATAAGAGAATTTCTCCCTCTTACGAGTCGAGAGGGCTCGTAAGCGGTTGTTTCCCTCCTTGTCGAAATTCGACTTCGGAGAGTGAGACCCGTGGATAGTATGCAAGAGACCATTTAGGATTGACTTGCAGGGTCCCATTGCCCTCTTACGAGTCGAGAGGGCTCGTAAGCGGTTGTTTCCCTCTTTGTCGAGAATCGACTTCAGAGAGTGAGACCCGTGAATAGTATGCAAGAGACCATTTAGGATTAACTTGCAGGGTCCCATTGTTCAGGAAGCAAGTTTTTGAATCCTTGCTGCCCGAGATGTGAGTCAAAGAGGCTCTCGTCACGGAGTGTTTGTATCCGTGAGTTGAGAAGTTTTGCGAGGGATTATTTGTTTCCCAAGCGCCAAGGATTATTTGTGTCCTTGGGGTTTGAAACGAGTCGATGGTTCCCACGGAGGCGCTGGTGGCTCTGCGAGTCGACGCGGATCAGAAGGCTCTCGTCAAGGAGTGTTTGTATCCGTGAGTCGAGGATTTTGCGAGGGATTATTTGTTTCCCAAGCGCCAAGGATTATTTGTGTCCTTGGGGTTTGAAACGAGTCGATGGTTCCCACGGAGGCGCTGGTGGCTCTGCGAGTCGACGCGGATCAGAAGGCTCTCGTCAAGGAGTGTTTGTATCCGTGAGTCGAGGATTTTGTGAGGGATTATTTGTTTCCCAAGCGCCGAGGATTATTTGTGTCCTTGGGGTTTGAAACGAGTCGATGGTTCCCACGGAGGCGCTGGTGGCTCTGCGAGTCGACGCGGATCAGAAGGCTCTCGTCAAGGAGTGTTTGTATCCGTGAGTCGAGGAGTTTGCTAAAGTCATTGGCTTCTTCGGTTGAAATGAACCGTTGAGGTTTGGCTTCGTCGTCTGATGGAATCCGCTGGGAAAGTACGGTTTCCTTTTTGTTTACGCCCTTGGATTGTATACAGGGATCGATGTGATCTTAACTGTAGGGCCAAAATTTTATCATCATCATCATTTTTTTGTTGTATTTCCGCGATGCTCTATCATTTCAGCTTTTATATCGCGAAGGTCGCGATTGCTCAAACATTTCGGCTATTTTTCGCGGTGCCCAGTCATTTCGGCCTTTTATTTTATCTTTACTCGTTGCTTTTTATTACGAGTTGCCCGATCATTTCGGCTATTTTGCATGCATACATTTTACTTGCTGCTTTTTTATTGCAAGTTGCCCTATCATTTCGGCTGTTTCGTATGCATGAGCGGCCTACTGGCTTTCGCCGTAAACCTGAAATTGGACACCGATTTCGGCATCAGCACCGCTATCACTGGGATATTACCAGGAGCGAATCATCATTTGCCTCTGTCGTTGTCGAACAAAGGAGGCTTAGCGACCAGGGTTAGGGTCCTGTCGGCTAAGACTTTTGACTTCATGAGCCGTAAGGGTCTCGTGAAGGTATTTCTCCCTACAAGTCGTGAGGATCTTGTAGGTGTATTTTCTCCTTAGGAACCGTGAGGGTTCCTAAGTATTTTGTTCTTCTGTAAGTCGTAAGGATCCTACAGGAAGGTTTTCTCCTCATAAATCGAGGGGATTTATAAGGGTTGCTTACCATGCGAACGTATTCCCAGTCATGGATGAAATTTGGCTAGGGAAATGTTTATTAGCGCCCGTGGATTGTATACAAGGGTCAATATTGGACCACTTATAGGGCAATATTGGAAGTTTGTGGGGGTTTGCTTAAGCACAGGTTTAGGTCTCTGTGACTTAAGACTTTCAAATCTTATGAGCCGTGAGGGTCCCATAAGAGGGTTCTCCTTACGAGTCGTGAGGATCTCGCAAGTGTATTTTCTCCTTAGGAATCGTGGGGATTCCTAAGTGTGTTGCTCCTTTGTGAGTCGTAAGGATCTCACGCAGGTGGCTTCTCCTTACAAGGTCGAGAGGACTCCATAAGGGTTCTTTAACGAAGTTGTGCCCTTTCGGGTTTTCACAAACATTCGCCGGTAGTCCTGCTGTTTTTACTCACGGAGCCTTTTCGGGTTTTCATCCGTGCCCATTTTGCTTATGGACATACCGTTTTTCTTTTTATTTTCTCTTTTTTTTTTCTTTTTTTTTTACGAGGTCGCGCCCTTTCGGGTTTTCACGAACACTCGCCGGCAGCCCTGCTGTTCTTACTCACGGAGCCCTTTCGAGTTTTCATCCGTGCCCTTTTTGCTTATGGACATACCGTTTATTTTATTTTATTTTCATATGTTTTTTTTTTATCTTGTCAGCCTAAGGATGTTGCGGTGTTAGTTTAAAGACGTTTCGGTCTGATATTAGTTTAAGGACATTTCGGTCCACTATTAGTTTAAGGACATTTCGGTCCATCGCTGAGAAGGCCGGCTACTTTTATAAAGCTTGAGCTTAGGAAGATAGCGAGCGGACATAGTCGTCGTCATCTATCATTGACCTAAACTATGGCTCATTAAGCGTAGTATTTCTTTAGGAAGCGACCGTTTATTGGCCTGAAAGGCCTTTCACCGTGCATGTCCATGAGTAGATAGGCTCCACCCTGGTAAACTTTATCTATGATGTACGGGCCTTCATAGTTTGGCTCGAACTTTCCCCGCTTGGCGCGATTGGGGATCATAGGCCTTTTGACCACTAGCACGAGTTCGCCTTGACAAAATGTCCTCGGTCGGGTCAATCTTTCGTATGAGCGCGTCATCTTTGCTTTATAAGCTTCCAGATTTTGCTGTGCTAGAAGCCGGATTTCATCAAGGGCATCAAGCTCTTCAAACCGAAGGTGAGCATTTTCTTCGTCTGTCAGCTCGTAGTGGACTGCCACTCGTAGAGAGGGTAGTTCTATCTCGAGAGGGAGTACTGCTTCCGTCCCAAATACCAACGCGTATGGCGTTGTGTTTGTGGCCGTTTTAAACGTAGTTCGATACGCCCAAAGAGCCTCTTGCAATCTTTCGTGCCAATCTCTCTTATTTCGTGACACTGTTTTCTTCATGATCTTCGTCAAGGTCTTGTTGAAGGCCTCAGCTAGACCGTTAGCTCGTGGATTATAAACTGAGGAGTATCTCCAGTCTATATTGTGCTGCTGTGCGAAGCGGCTAATTTTATGACTTCGGTAGGCTGGCCCATTATCAGAGATGATCCTTCTCGGGGTTCCAAACCGGTATATGACATGCGTTTTGAAGAAATGGAGGATGTTCTCCGTCTTCACTTCCCTCAACGGTACCGCCTCTGCCCATTTGGAGAAGTAGTCAGTCGTCGCTAGGATGAAACGATGTCCCTTAGACGATGCTGGTTCGATGGGGCCAACTATATCAGTCCCCCACATTTCGAAAGGCCAGCTAGCCACTGTTGGGTGTAGCGGATTTGGATGCTGATGGATGAAGTCCCCATGAATTTGGCATGAGTGGCATTGCTTCGCATATTCGATGCAGTCCTGAATCATCGTGGGCCCATAGTAGCCCATCCGTTTTATCTTCAACTTCATCTTAGGGCCTGCTTGGTGGGAACCGCAGAGTCCGTCGTGAACTTCTTGGACGACCCTTCTCGCTTCGTCAGGTCCTAAGCATCTCAGCCACAGAGAATCGAATGACCTCTTGTATAGAGTATCGTTGACGAAGGCGAAAAACAGGGCTCGTTTCACGAGCTGATGTCTTATGGACGCTTCTTCAGGCATTCGGTGGAACTTGAAGTAATCTATGAAGACTTCTCTCCAGTCCTCGGTATTTTCCCAGTCTTTTATTTGCAGGGTTGTCTCCTCGTTCGCTCCTTTTTCTTCAGACGATTCCGGAGATACTTCTGCTGGGGCGAGCACTCGACGGCTTTGTATCACGATTCTAACGTCATCGAGGTTCTCGTCAGCCAATTCTTTAGCAAGTTTGGCCAGTGCATCCGCTTTGCTGTTTTCCGCGCGCGGTATACTTTCCAAAGTATAGGAGGGAATTTGGGTTAGCAGTTGCTGCACTTTTTCACCGTATTTTACCAATTTCGGTTTGCACGTTTGGTAGTCGCCGTTTACTTGACTAACGACCAGTTGAGAATCACCGTATATGAGGAGGTCTTCAATTCCCATGTCAATGGTGATCTCGAGGCCTGCTATCAGAGCTTCGTATTCGGCTTCATTGTTTGTTCTCGGCTCCGTCAGGGAGAACGCGTAGCGCATTATCCCTCCTTGTGGAGTTACAAAGATGAGTCCTACCCCTGATTTAATCATTGGCGTATTTTGTTTGTGCTTTTTCATGGAAGACGCTCCATCGAAATAAAGCTCCCAACGGGTATCACCACTGTCGATTGCGTCAAACGCATGTCTGTCTGGCAAATCGCAATTTAAAGGAGAATCGGCAGGTATGGGATGCTCAGCAAGGAAGTCGGCGATGGCCTGGCCTTTTACTGCCCTGAGAGGTTGATATGTTATCGAAAATTCCATCAAGAGCAGGGCCCATTTAGCGAGTCTTCCCGTCAGTATGGCCTTTGACATCAAGTATTTAAGGGGGTCTACCTTTGAAATGAGACGGACTTCATGCGCCAACGCATAGTGCCTGAGCTTTGTTATCGCAAAGATCAACGCCAGGCAGTGTTTATCAATGGGAGAGTAGTTGCTTTCTGGCCCCAGCAGAACTCGACTTAAGTAGTAGAGTGCTCTTTCTTTCCCTTGATCGTTCTCTTGTGCCCATAATGCGCCCAAGGAGCCTTCGAGGGCGGTCGTATAAAGAATGAGAGGCTTCCCCTTAACCGGAGCAGCCAACACCGGCGGGTTCTGCAGGTATTGCTTGATCTCATCCAGTGCGCTTTGGCATTTTTGATCCCAAACGAATGGGGTTCCCTTCTTCATCAGGTGGCTATAAGGACGGCACTTTCCTGAAAGGTTGGCTATAAATCGCCGTATGTATGCGAGTTTCCCTTGGAGAGACCGCAGCTGTTTGAGAGTCCTCGGCGGAGGCATTTCCATGATCGCTTTAATCTTTGATGGATCTATTTCAATACCTCGGTGTCGAACAACGAATCCCAGGAATTTGCCCGAGGAAACCCCGAACGCACATTTAAGAGGATTCATCTTCAAGTTGTATTGCCGAAGGCGTTGAAATACAGTCTTCAGATGCTCGAGATGTTCCTCGTATGATTTGCTTTTAACCACGAGATCGTCGATATAGCATTCAACGATTTCGTGTATAAGGTCGTCGAAGATCTTTGTCATGGCCCTCTGATAAGTAGCACCGGCGTTCTTCAAACCGAAGGGCATCACTTTATAACAAAATATACCAAGAGGAGTCCTGAAGGCTGTGTGCTTCTGGTCTTCTGGATGCATTTTTATCTGGTTATACCCCGATGAGCCGTCCATGAAGGAGAAAACCTCATGAGTGGATGTATTGTCTATCATCAGTTCAGTGACCGGCACTGTGAAATCATCCTTCGGGCAAGCTTTATTAAGATCCCGGAAGTCTACGCATATGCGCACTGTCCCATTTTTCTTCATCACTGGGACGATGTTGGCAATCCATTCAGGGTACTGAACTTCTTGAATGAAGCCAGAGTCGATTAACTTTTTGACTTCGGTATTTATGCTCATCTCAAGCTCGAGTCGCATTCTTCTCGGCGCCTGTTTGACTGGTTTGACGTTTGGGGATATTGCTAGTCTATGTACAGCAACTTCTGGATCTAGTCCCGGCATCTCGGAATAGTTCCATGCGAAGCAATCTTTATGCTGTAGAAGCACATCCTTTAACGTAGCCACCCTTTCTTCAGATAGCAGCTCGCTGATGAATGTCGGTCGTGGATCGTTTGCCGTCCCCAACTCAATCTTCTTGAGGTTATCTGCAGTGGTATGTATTCCATCCTCCAGTTCTTTCGGAGCTGGGGGAAATTCTGAGATTACCTCATCGCTGCCGTTTTCAAAGCACCAAGGAAGGCTGTTCATGTCCTCGGACTCTTCTTTTAATATTGTTACCACGTGGCAAGTGCGAATTTTCTGCCAATCCCAATGCGGAGTTGGTTCTATCCTTGTGTTTTCGGGTTCGTGCTTTTGCGGCGGCGCTACCCTCCAGTTGTCAAACAACGCGAATTTTCCAAGCTGATATTGGTCCTCAACCCAATTCTTAAAGGTGAAGCAATCTTCAAGCGGATGCCCTACTACTCGATGGTAAGAGCAATAATTTGGATTGGAGACTTCGCCCGCTTGCTCAGGGTGTTTAGACTCTGGCAGTGTAAGCATTTGATGTTTTAGAGCAAGATCAAGTATTTTCCTTGTTTTGTTCCGAGGAAATGAGTATGCTCGACCCATTTTCTTCATGAGGGCTAGGACAATAACGCTCGACTCTCGGATGCGTGGCTTCTTAACTCTGCTTTGTGGTTGCCGAGCGCCTTTCTTGCCTTTCGACTTGTTTTTGCTTTCGCGTCGAACCTTTTTTGTAGCAGGTTGACAAGGAGCGGCATTTTCATTCTTTACTGCCTGTTGAAGGAGGCGCTGTGTCTTGGCTTTCTCATAGATTGCCATTTCACGATTGTGATCATCTCGGGCTTTTTGACTTGCATCCCTTATAAGTTTGCTCATCTGGTCTTCAAACGATGGACTGGGCGGTTTTGCATCAGGAACTTTTGCTGGCTCAGTATTAGCGTCCTCCCATTGAGCGTCCGCCTCTTCATCGAAGTCATACATAACATAACAGCTGTTTACTAACTCCCGTTTCTTTGACCGGATGTACCCAAGCCCTTTTGTTTCTATTCTCCCGTTAGGCAGTTTGCATTGAGTCCCGGGAATGTTCCAGACCTTGTCATAGAATTTGGCCTTTCTAACGGTCTGTGTGAAGGATATCCCCTGGTGTTTCAGCAGTTTCTTCAAACCTTCGGTATAATATCTGGGAAGACGGATAGGCTGAAGCCTGTCGAGCGTAGGATCCGCGCCATGCCAAATTTCTTTTTCCACCTTATTTTCTTCAGAACGGTAGAATAGGATTGCCTTCTCGCCTTTTCGTCCGGGAGGGATATAGAATGTCTGCAATTCTTCTACGCTGTTGGTGTCGAGTGCATCCAGTTCTTTGTAATGTTCAAGCGGCACCATGGTTATCTGCAGACTTCGCTCTTCATCAGCGGAAACCCGTATCGAAGGCCGAGCAGGGAATACAGCATGAACTTCATCCTCTGAATCACTACCGAAGATCAATGAAGGAACGGACGGTCCTGGCCTGGTGGATTGGGATGGACCTGAATAAATTATATCCTCCTCCTCCTCGGTGTCACAGCCGAAGACAGGGATGGTGGCGTTAGTTTTGTTCTCCGGTTTGTGACACCTTTCCGTGTCTTCGAAACTCGGTAAGAAGTATTTGGCATCTTCATACTTGCGAACTTCGTTTACGGAAAACAGATTCAACTCTCCCGCCACTGTGTACTCGAGGCCATCCCTAGAATACTTCATGCACTGATGCTGTGTAGAAAGGATGATATTGTACTCGTGTAGCCATGGTCGGCCGAGCGGGGCATTGTAGCACGTCTTGGCGTCTATAACATGGAATTTGATGTCTGTGACGAGCAACCCGAAGCGTAGCGTCAATATCACAGATCCAAGAGTTTTTGAGGATTGGGAGTCGAAACCGGAGATAGTGATTTTGTCTCGGGCGAGGTGTTGGACACTCATGCAAATCTCCTTTAACACTCGCACATTGAGTAAATTGACAGACGATCCGTTATCGACCAAGATTTTACCTATCTTTATGTCATGACAGTATCCTGAGACATAAAGGGGGCGATTGTGTTCACACGTCCCGAGGAGAAGGTCTTCATCACCAAAAGCAACGTCGGCTGTGTGCACTTCTTCTAATTCGTCTTTCATCTTTTCTTCAGCTAAGAAGGCTTGGAACTGGTCCGGATCTTGTAGCGCCTTAATCAAAGAGTCTCTCGCCTCCTTTGATAGTAACAAGGCATCAAGGACGCTGAGCTGAGAGGGCAGTTTTCTCAGATGTGCCAGAACGTTGTAATCCACCTTACTTCTCTTCGGCGGGTTTTCGGCGTTTAGCTCTTCCAGAACTTGGTCATCTAAGACGATGTCTTCAGAGACCTTTTCTTTCCCTTTATCTTTTTTATTCGATGGTCCGAGGTTCTTTTCAGGCAGTGTCCGATTCCGCAGCCGGATATTTTCGCAAACCACTGGCTCCTCTTCTTTTCCCGAAGTTGACTCTTTGAAGAGGGGGCCAAGCTCTAGCTCCTCATCGGAATCGCTCCCAAATGTAGGCGCTTGTGACCCGGCGGTGTTAATCATGTGACAATTGTTGGCAGTTCTTTCAAGCTCTTTGGTCGTGCTTCTTTGCTCCCGACGAATCTTACGCTTCTCCCGTTTAAAGCGTTGTTGATTAGCGACGTATCCTTGCCACCATCCATTGAAAGCTTTGCAATCTTGGGTGGAGTGCGAGACCTTCTGATAATATAAGCAATAAGAGGGGTGTATTTCTACCGCGCCAGTAACTTTTTCTTCAGAGGGTGGTAGCTTCATGCCCATCGATATGGCCTTAGCAAACTTCTTTTTTATCTTGAATTGGCTTTTGTCAGCGGTGGAGGCATTTTGTTCCAGCGGGATCATCTCAGCTCTTTCCTCAAGTCGCTGGCGCTTGGCCCTTTCGAATATAGCCGTCTCGCGTTCTCGATCAGCTTTGCTTTTCAATCGAGCTTCATTAAGAAACACGCTAATCATTTCAACTGATAACCCTGGGGCTCTTGATTCGGCATTTGCCCCCAGCGTTTCAGTGCCAGAAGTCCCTTCATCGTCCGTGGTCGAATGGGAGATCATATGACAGCTCGCCACATATTCCTCGGATTCATCCGATGAACTTTCTCCCTCATCTTCTTTTTGGAAGACGTGATCAAGGAAATCTTGGAGCGTAATGGGAGTCCGCGCTTTTTGGTTGTACTCATTCAGTGCGTCGATTTGCTTTTGTAAGTCCGTGCGCTTGTCGCCAGGCTTCACGGGCTTCTTAGATTTCTTCTTCTTCTTTTTTGAAGATTTTGACGGCTGACTATGAGCGCTTAAACTACCACCATCGGTCCTCGGAGTCGGACGTGGCTTCAACATCCCCTCAATAACCTGCGGTTCTAAGGGGTTCTTCCAGTTGACCGCTGGACAGGTCTGAAGATCATTTAACATTCTCCTCGTTTTGGCTGATAATACAACCTCCCAAGGAGCTTCTTCAATGACGGAGCATGTTGCCCCCGGCGTATTCGTCCCTTTAGAGGTGTGGGGCTGCGGGGGATTTACCTTCCATTTGTCGGATAGTGCAAATTTACCTTGGCGGTATTGGTTTTCAAGCCAATTTTTGAAAACGTAACAGTCTTCGATCGGATGTCCTAGCACTCGATGATAAGGGCAGTAATTAGGCTCGTTGACGTCACTTGGTTGCGACGGACGTTTTGGATCTGGCAGATTTATGAGCCTGTTGCGCAATGCCAGCTCGAATAGCCTCCTCGTTTTATCACGGGGGAAGGAGTAAGCACGTCCCATCCTGTCCTCAAGGGGTACTTATGGGCGCGTATGTTTGGACGAGCAACCGGCTTCGAGTCGTTCGGTTGTTGTTGGGCATTAGCGACGATGATCGCTTTTCCCTTTCCTTTATCGTTTCGGGCGTCCGGCTTCGGGAGAGGGGGTTTATGGCCCATCTGGTCCATCTGCGCCAATTTGTCTATCAAAGCCTGGAAGGAAGTCGGCTTGAAGAACATCATAAACTGTGAAATGGTTGCTTGTGGATCAAGGGTTCCAACAAACATTCCCACCGCAGGGGCTTCTTCTATGCGCTGTTCACACTTAGACCATAGATTACGCCACCGTATAGCGTACTGAACCCACGTCTCGCCGGGCTTTACCCTGGCGTTAATCAGCGCCATCATCGGAGTACGCTCACTGGCACTTGCAAAACGTTGGGTGAAGAGCAGCTCCATCTCCGCAAAGGTTTTAATAGAGTCGTTGGGGAGCTCGGAATACCATTCGAACGCCGTATCTGATAGGCTTCCAACGAACTGGCGAAGCAAAAGCTTGTCGTCGCCGCCGGTGTTACCGCAAAGCGTCCTGAACTGGGCAACATGTCGATGGGGATTGCCGGTCCCTTTGTAGACATGAAACTTGGGGATTGTATAACCTGGCGGGTACTTGATTTGGTCATACCAGCCTGGATACGGTCGCCCCGTTTTTACGACGTGGCCGGCTGCATCGGCCGCGTGATGAACCTTTATTTGCTGGGCTATATATTCGTCCAGATCAGTTTTAAAGATTGTGTCCTCTTTAGCCGTTGATAGAACGGGCTGAGGGTTTGATGTCTCTCCCCTATCATCCCCAAGGACAATCGGGGGTTCTTCAGTCAGGGGATCTTGTTGTATCATCATCCCTATCATGTCCTGGAAGAGGAGGCCCATACGCTGTATATTGGCTGCTTGTTCAGCAGCCTCTTTGTCTCTCTTTTCCAGTACTCGGCGGAGGAACTCGGCGTCGGTCTCTTCCTCTTGGCGTTCGTCTAAGGACGTCCCAGGGTTCTCTTTTGGCTCCGTGAGTGCAGCCATTGTAGTCATCATCTCCTGGAGCTTTTGTTGCTTCTCCTGAGCCTTGGTCACTGATCGGGTAAGCGGTCGGTGACCCGTAGAAGCACGACTCTCTTCCTTTCCAGAAGCCATATAAACCGTATGAACCGTTATGCCCCCTGACTTGGGGCGTTTAGGTTCACCGCTTTTAAACTTTGTCAATGTCACAGGAGCTTTCTCTGGCCTTTTTCTTTTGTGGACCATTGAGGTTGAAGGAGCCGTTGAAGTGGGCATCCTAGCATTTGTTGCCCCCTGCTGTTTAATAGGGCGGTTTTTGTTCTTTTCCACCTTTGCCCTTTTCTGGCGACGGAAGTGGTCTGAGTCAATCACGGAGTCCTGAACCCTCCGCCAAACTTTATAAATTTTTGACGACAGCCGTTGAGGGGGCTGTTCCTGCTTTGTCTCCGGAACTTTTTCCATAGGCGGAGGAGATCTTTTCAATATAGCAATCGGAGAGTTCTTTCTCACCTTCCTCAGCAACTCAAAGCTGTTCCCAGTTGGAACAGCAGCATTGACCTCCACCACTGGAGCAGGTGGGGTTAGCCCTGAGGGGGAGTTGCCCCCTGCTTTCCTTACTCGCTGCCAATGGCGACGTCGCGCACGACGAGCCGTTGGGACTGGCTCGGAAATCGAGATGGTTTCTTGCTGCCCCCTGTTTGAGTGTGGGGTAACTGCTGATGTCAGCCTATCGAAGACTGATGCCTTCTGACCAGCTGGGGGAGGAGTGGGGACCGTCAATCTTGTGAAGACCGACTCTCTGGTGGGAGAAGCCGCTTTAACGACTTCCAAAGCAGCAGCCGTTTCCCTCTTTGGGACAGCCACTTTATAGTTCTGACCTAGCCTGGTGAAAACGGAGGCTGTCGGCTTAGTAGCGGGCGACCCGTTGACAGGGGTCGTGGTAGTAGCGAGCCGGTCGAACACCGACTTCTTGTTCGCTTCCGGTGCGGATATCGGCATAGAGAAGCTTGTAGGTGGGACCATGGTCCCGAAAAACAGGCCGGTGGTAGCCTGGGTCACCTGGTCTACCGGCAGAGTAAGGAAGGAAGCCGCTTGGGGCCCATATGTCACACCTCCTGGTGAAGTGGAACGTCCATTGCAGTGGCATTTCGAGTAGTTGGTGCAGTTGAAGGCCATTGAATCTTGAGCTCTGCGCCAGATAAAAGACCAAATCTTAGCAACTTGAAATCCGAGGACAACCATTTAACAAACCGCGATTGGTTCGCGAAGACGACACACGAAGTGTGGAGTGGAAAGAGGAAAAGGTCCCACCGGGCGTGCCAGAATCTGTTCCCCTCCGAACGGCGGCGCACAGGACCGCGATGTCCTGACGCTGGGATTCGGGGCAGATGCTATTTGGTTTTATCCGTCTACCTCTCCGAAAATGCCAAGTTGATTTATGGCACCGTGTATCGGAGGTTTAGACGGATGCGGCCGATGTAGCAGACTTCGTCAGATTCCCCCTCAGGGTGAGGGGTTTTTGATTGTGGGGACGCTCTTCCCTGCAGGCGCAAGCCCCTGCAGTTAATTACGCTACCGCATTGCGATAACAACTTTCTCCTTCTCCAGAATTTCACTTCGTGTCGTGTATGTTTGTTTTGTTTGTGGTTGCCCGTGGATTGTATACGGAGACTGAGTAATGTCGTCGCCCGTAGGACGTGGATTAGTCCAAATCCGTATTTACTTAGATTTGGGTTCGGTGTTTTTAGTTTAAGGATGCATTAGTCGCGTTGCGGCTAAGATCAACTTAAACATTCGTTAAGGATACATTAGTCCTGTTTTAGACTAAGATCAACTTAACGTAGTGATTCATTTAATTATCTGGCCGTCGGGACTCGTCACCTCTCTGACGTCGTTGAGGGATTACAACGACAGGCGTCAGAGGAGTTCAGAGATGTACCCTTGAAACAAAGTTGATTTGGAGTTTTATTGTTTATTTAAAGATCTAAGGACACATTAACCGTATGTGGGGCTAAGATCAACTTAGACGGGACCGTTTAGATCCGGTAAAAGAGCGTTCGGACTCTATTGCGCCAGTTTAAGGACATGGTGGTCCATCGCCAGTTTAAGGACGTAGTGGTCCATCGCCAGTTTAGGGACGTGGTGGTCCATCGCCAGTTTAGGGACGTTTCGGTCCGATATTAGTTTAGGGACGTTTCGGTCCGTTATTAGTTTAAGGACGTTTCGGTCCGATATTAGTTTAGGGACGTTTCGGTCCGTTATTAGTTTAGGGACGTTTCGGTCCGTTATTAGTTTAAGGACGTTTCGGTCCGATATTAGTTTAAGGACGTTTCGGTCCGTATGGGTATATGTGGTCGTTGGGACCCGTCACCTCTTTGACGTCGTTGAGGAATTACAACGATAGATGTCAAAGGAGTTCGGAGATGTACCCTCGAACCGGTCGTGAATTGGTTTAGGAGAGCCATTTTGCTCAATCAATTTAATTTAAGGACTTACAGCCAGGATTGGGTTAAGTCCAATTTTTTATTTATTTTTGGGCTTTGCCCGACTAGAAAATCAATCCAAACAGGGCTCTGCCCCTTTATTATTTTGCAATTTGATTTGGGCCAGGCCCTTTTAAGTAATAAGTTGCATTTGTGCAGAACCTCAAGAATTTTTCAAACAGGGCTCTGCCCCTTTATCATTTTGCAATTTTATTTGGGCCAGGCCCTTTTAAATAATGGGTTGTATTTGTGCAGAACCCCAAGAATTTTTTTAGAAAAGTGCATAGCACTTTTGATCTAAATTTGGATCAAAGGAAAACAAGTTTTTCTTCTTGTTTTCCCTGATTTTACAGAACCAAGGGTTCACAACAAGTGCAAGGCACTATTTATTTATTTTTATTGAATTATTTACTTTTTTAATCCTCTGTTCTTCAGAGATTTTTCTCTTCTTCAAAAGAAGTTTTTACCTTTTTTATGTTCTTGATTAATCTTCAAGAGTTCTCTTTCTTTTTTTTTATGCCAGAAGTTGATTCTTGAAGTTGATGCCCATCGAATGAGGTCTGGGGTCCTATTTATAGTGCTCACAAATTTTTTGAATCTGTTAACAAGATCTTTTCTGAGTGATTTTGGGAATTTTCCCACTGCTGGATCTTTGATCCAAAGGCAGAAAAAAATCTTCTGGTTTTGGAAAGAACAGAAAAGATTTCATTTAAATTTTCATTCTGTTTCTGCGCAACTCCCCAATGAATGACACGTGTCGCGCAGTGGAAGGCTTGCGCAACAGTGCTTGCGCAACTGCGCAGACACGTGTCGCGCAGCAGTGCACTTGCGCAACAGTGTTTGCGCAACTGCGCAGACACGTGTCGCGCAGCAGTGCACTTGCGCAACTGCGCAGACACTGTTGTGCAAGTGGTGCAGCAGTGCACTTGCGCAACAGTGTTTGCGCAACTGCGCAGACACATGTCGCGCAGCGGTGCAATTGCGCAACAGTGCTTGCGCAACTGCGCAGACACGTGTCGCGCAGCGGTGCGCTTGCGCAACTGCGCAGACACGTGTCGCACTGTGGATCGCTTGCGCATTGCGCAACGCACGGAATTTGAAGCGTTGCTTCAGAAAATTTGAATTTTCAAAATTCAAATGAGCCTTGCTCAGATTGGGGGAACAGGTATCTTATCTCTGCATCCTTGCAGACATGGCTCACGTAGTAAACCGGCTTCTGCACACCATTGACTTCCCTGACAAGCACCGAGCCTGCAGCTTGATCAAAGACCGTGAGGTATAACAATAGCTTTTCGCCTTTGACTGGTCGAGTGAGTAGTGGAGGAGTCGCAAGGTGTGCCTTGAGCTACTCGAAGGAGTTCTGTCATTCCTTGGACCATTCGAACCTGGGAATCTTCCTTAGGGCTTTGAAGAATGGTAAGTACTTTTCCTTGGACCTGGACATGAAGTGACTCAGGGCAGCGACCCTCCCAGTGAGGCGCATGATCTCCACATTACTCTTGGGAGATGCCATGTCAAGGACGGCGTTGATCTTTTCCGGGTTTGCTTCGATTCCTCGGTGGGTTACCATGAACCCAAGGAATTTCCCTGTTCCCGCCAAAAATTTCTGCGCAGAAGAGTCCAAGGTATCAAATGGCAGCGATACACTTAAGGAAATGCGAACCAATATCTTCCGGCCTGTATTTTGATAAGTTCCCGAAGGAGGAACTATTATATTCTGATGGTATTGGAAGCATCACGAAAAACCCTTCGATTTGATATATTACGGGCCTCATAATTCATCCGGGATCAAAAGTTATGAGGCATCACGTGTCCACACGTGATGGACCTTTAAGAACCCGCTGGAGGAGTTAAAAGATATAATAAAAACTCAGAAAAGACCCCAATGGGGCATCACGTGCTCACACATGACCATGGGTCACGTGCAGACACGTGATGGGCTTTTAAAGCCTCTAAAATAATGAATAGAATTTAATTCTAAAAGTCAGAAAATACCTCAACGAGGCATCACGTGCTTACATGTGACCAATGGTCACGTGTTGACACGTGATGGTTAAAACAACAACATAAACAAGCGGTTGTTAAAGGAACCAATTTGGGGGTCACGTGCTCACACGTGACCAAGGGTCACGTGTTAGCACGTGACTGGCTTCGAAAGCCTTACAGTTAATAGAATTAAATTCTAAAAGCTTCCAAATCTTTCCAAATGGAAAAGGATTATGGGGACCGTTGGATTAAAGATCCAAGGGTGATTAAATATCACCAATTTATGGAAAAATCTTGGACTTGGAAAGATTTCCCCCCTAAATCTAACCGAGATAACAAAGGGATATCTTTGGATTTAAAATCCAATGGTGAATAAAATTCACTTAACAATCTAAAGGCCCAGATTAATGATAAATATAAATCAAATCTCTCAATGAGAGATTTGCTAAACAAATTGATTCTCTTCCTTCTCCTATAAATAGGAGCCAAGAAGAGAAGGGAAGGGGATCTACTTTTTTGAGAGAAAAACAGAGAGAGGAGAATTTAATTCTCAAGAGGAAAGAAAAGAAAGGAGAATTTAATTCTCAACAAAGAAAACCCTAGGTGAGAAAAGAAAAGGAATCAAAACTTCAAACAGAGAATTTAATTCTCAAAATCCAAGAGTTTAACTCTTATAAAAAAAGAACTTAGTTCTTCTTCTGGTTGAAGATCTGCACATAGCACATCTCCCCATAACTTGAGAATTTAATTCTCATCGGGTCGAGATCCTGCCATGCAAATCCTAAACTTAGAAGGGGAATTTAGTTTTGAGAATTTAATTCTCCTAAAACAAAACTAGGGTTTAACCCTAATCAAGAATTTAATTCTTTTACATATCTGGGAATTTAATTCCTTTGAAAAGAAATCAGGGTTTCATCCTAAATAAGAATTTAATTCTTTCACGATAGGAATTTAATTCCTCCAAAATCATAATTAGGATTTAACCCTACAAAGAATTCAATTCTTAAAAGATCTCTATTCATGAAAAGAACTAGGGTCGCGTGCCCTCACGTGACCCTTGAAAAGATCCCCTGCAAAGAACTTTGAAGCATCACCTCACGTGCTCCCACGTGAGTCCCAAAACGCAGAAAGAAAAAGCAAAGGAAATGAAAGCTTTGGGCGCTCTCACGTGTTATCACGTGACCCCTCAGCAAATGCTTTAACAATTGGCGCACAGATCCCCATCACGTGCCAACACGTGATGCTCTAAAATAAAAACAAAAGTGTTTAACACTTATTCGCAGATTTGAGGATAAACCAAAAGGAGATCTGGCTCCACATTTAGGGCGCCCTCACGTGTCACCACGTGACCCCTAATGAGCATTCTAACAGACCAGAGCGGGGGCCTCCATCACGTGCCAACACGTGATGCTCTAAAATAAAAACAAAAGTGTTTAACACTTATTCGCAGATTTGAGGATAAACCAAAAGGAGATCTGGCTCCACATTTAGGGCGCCCTCACGTGTCACCACGTGACCCCTAATGAGCATTCTAACAGACCAGAGCAGGGGCCTCCATCACGTGCTCAAACGTAATGGCCGTCAGAATTAAAAGAGTTAAACACTGATCTGCAGAATAAAATAAGGGAAATCAGGGCGCTCTCACGTGTCCACACGTGACCCCTCTCTCCTTAGTGTTTAACACTAATCTGAAGACTTTGTTCCCAGTGTTTAACACTGATTTGCTTTAGTGTTTAACACTAATTTGAAATCTCTGATTACCAGTATTTAACACTGATTTGCTTTAGTGTTTAACACTAATTTGAAAGCCCTGTTGCTAGTGTTTAACACTGGTTATCTTTTAGTGTTTAACACTAACTTGCTAATCTTATTCCCAGTGTTCAACACTGTTAGTCTTTAGTGTTTAACACTAGCTTTAGCCCAATTGGCTAAGTTTCTAGAGGCAAAGCCTCTCCTTCAATGGACCAACAGAGGGCCAATATTTCAAACATAATTGGACTTAGCCCAAACTGGCCATAAGTCCTCAAATCATCTTGAACTGAGCACATCTGCTCTTTCAACCAACTCATTGGTTCAAGGGTACATCTCTGAACTCCTCTGATATTTGTCGTTGTAATCCTTCAACGTCTTCAGAGAGGTGACGGGTCCCGACGACCACACGTCAATACGGACTGTGGGGTCCTTAAACCCACGGACTTATGCGTCCTTAAACTAAAATACGGACCGTGGGGTCCTTAAACCCACGGACTTATGCGTCCTTAAACTACCTATGGACCACCACGTCCCTAAACTGGAACATGGACCCCTATGTCCCTAAACTGGAAATGGACCACCATGTCCCTAAACTGTCAATGGACCACCATTTCCCTAAACTGGAACAATAGAGCCCAAACGCTCTTTTGTCGGATCTAAACGATCCCGTTAAGTTGATCTTAGTCTCAAACTGGACTAACGTATCTTTAACAAACGTTTAAGTTGATCTTAGCCTCAAATACGGCTAACGTATCCTTAAACCCTCAAGCAGACTTTAGTCCCAAATTGGACTACAGGTCTCCCAACCAACTTTGGCTCAAGGGCACATCTCTGAACTCCTCTGACATCTGTCGTTGTAATCCTTCAACGTCGTCAGAGAGGTGACGGGTCCCGATGGCCATACATGCAATGGACCACTATGTCCCTAAACTGGAACAATAGAGCCCAAATGCTCTTTTGTCGAATCTAAACGATCCTGTTAAGCTGATCTTAGTCTCAAATTGGACTAACGTATCCTTAACAAACGTTTAAGTTGATCTTAGCCTCAAATATGGGTAACGTGTCCTTAAACCAAACCCCAAACCCAAATCTAAGAAAATACGGATTTGGACTAATCCACGTCCTACGGGCAACAACATAAATTTGTCTCCGTACACAATCCACGGGCAAGAAAAAACAAAACAAACACCCACGACACGAAGTGACCAGCTGGAGAAGGAGAAAGTTGTTACCGCGATGCGGTAGCGTAATTAACTGCAGGGGCTTGCGCCTGCAGGGAAGAGCGTCCCCACAATCAAAAACCCCTCAACGAGGGGGAATCTGACGAAGTCTGCTACATCGGTCGCATCCGCTTAAACCTTCGATACATGGTGCCATAAATCAACTTGGCATCTTCGGAGAGGTAGACGGATAGCACCAATTAGCATCTACCCTGAATCTCAGGCAAGACAGTCCATGTCTTGGCCGCCATTCGGAGGGGAACATTCCCACTGGTGACTCCGAACGCGCACTTGGCCGGATTGAGTTTCATTTTATATTTGCGGAGGACGTCGAATGTCTCACCGAGGTCTTTGGTATGCCCCACCGAAGAAATAGATTTCACTAGCATGTCGTCGACGTAAACTTCTATGTTTCTCCTGATCTGCAGCTTGAACAGTCTATTGACGAGGCATTGATATGTAGCCTCAGCATTTTTAAGACCGAAGGGCATCACTTTGTAGCAGTATACCCCCCGAGCAGTGGTGAATACGGTAAGTTCTTCATCTGCCGGGTTCATCCGGATCCGATTGTAACCATAAAACGCATCTATGAAGCTAAGAAGTTCATGGCCGGCTGAGCTGTCCACTAACTGGTCTATCCGAGGGAGGGGATAGTTGTCTTTGGGGCAGGTCTTGTTCAGATCTGTGAAATCCACACACATGCGCCATTTCCCGTTCGCCTTTTTGACCATGATCACATTCGCTAGCCACTCTGAATAGTCCAGGTTTTTGATAAAGTTGGCGGCGAGCAGTCGATCCACTTCGTCCTCAATCGCCCTTTGCTTTACCGGCGGAAAGCTTCTCTTCTTTTGCCGGACGGGCTTTCTTTCGGATCGACCCCGAGCTTGTGGGAGATCACTTTGGGGTCGATCTCGGGCATATTCGCGGGGTTCCAAGCGAACACGTCTGAGTTGTTTTGGATGAACCGTATCAGGTCCTCGTGGTGGTTCCCGGTTAAGAGGGAGCCAATCCGGACGGTTCGGTCGTCGACCCCTTCGACGAGGGGGATTTCCGTCAGTGCTCCTACCGGGGATCCTCGGACTTCCCTTTGGTCATCACGCATGTCCAGAGACCCCTGGAAATCACACGCATCTTCAAAATCATTGCTCGTCTCTCCGGTGGACGACACGGAGGCGAGACAAACCCGTGTAATTTGCTGGTTCCCGTAGGCCTGACTTATCCCCCTTGGTCTAATGGAAACTTGATCGCAAGGTGGTAGGTCGAGATTTGAGCCCGGAGGGCGTTTAATGTCGGGCACCCCAGGAGGATGTTGTAGGATGAGGGGATTCTAGCGACGATGAATTCCACGGGTACGGTCCTCGTATGGCCTGCTTCTCCGATGTTGAGGAGGAGGGTGACCACTCCCTCGGCCGGGACGGAGTGGTTTGTGAACCCCGAGAGGACATGGGAGGTGGGCCGTAGGTCGGGCGGTCCCAGCCCTATACGCTTGAAACAGTCGTGGAAGAGGATGTCTGCTGAGCTCCCGGAATCGACCAATATCCTCTGTACCTCATAACGGTGGACCCGGGCTGTTATGACGATAGGGTCGTTGCGAGGTAAGGATATACTGTGGAGGTCTTCATCAGTGAAGATGATGGGCTCAGTCGTCTTGAACTTCTTCTGGAGTGGATCGCTTGTACCCTTGACTGGTAAGAGTTGTTGGTTTTCGCCGGCTGCGCGAGCAGATTCCGAGGTGACGACCATGATTTGACTGATCGTTAACTCTCTGTGAGGGAGCTGGTTCTCTTGCTCCCGGTCTGCCTGTCGCTTGTCCCGTAGGTACTTCGCCAGGTAGCCAGAGCGGATCAACTCCTCGATGTAGTCACGGAGTTGTTTGCAGTTTTCGGTCGGATGGCCCTGCGACCTATGGAAGGCGCAGTACGGTCCCCGGATATGCTTAGCCGCTCTTTGGTTGACTAGCGGGAGCTTGAAGAATCTTTCGCCTTTCGCTTCCTCCAACAGCTCGATCCGGGAGATGTTAATAGGGGTGTATTCCTGGAACTTCGGGGAGTAGGGTTTTGGTTGGTCGACCCTCTTCTTCTCTTCTCTTCCCCTCTTCTTCTGGTCTGCTGGGTCGCCTCAGGGCAGGTTTGCGTTCACCTCCGACTTGAGTTGGATCTCCCGCTCGGTCCAAGCTTTTACCTCGGCCATGGTCTTAGGTTGCGCTAATGCAAAAGAGCGGAGCCACTCTTTGTGCTTAAGACCCGACCTTAGTACGGTGATGACAGTTTCATCCCGGTGCTCGGGGACATCGAGGAGAGCGTTGTAGAAATGAGTGACGTATCCCTTAAAGGATTTCTTGTCTCTGCTCTTTTTGGTGAACAGGTAGTCGACTGTTCTCTTTTGTTGTCGATTCCCGACGAAGTGGCTGAGGAATTGGGTAGCCAGCTCACCAAAGGTCGAGATGGAGCGTGGCGTTAGTCCTCGGAACCAGTCCCGTCCAGCCTGGATGAGGGTGGCTAGAAAAGCTCTGCATTGGGCCGCGTCAGAGTTATCCTGGAAGCTCATGCCCGCCGTAAAGGCATCTAGATGGTCCTTCGGGCCGGATTTCCCGTCGAAGAGGGCCACCTTGGGCGGTTTGTTCCTGGACAAGACGTGCTCGGCCAGCATTTCTTCCGTAAAGGGTTTTGTCAGCAAATCGGCGGAGTATCGGGCCCCTTCGCTGGATGCTTGGCCGTCCTGGTGTATGCCCTCGATTTTCTTCTCAAGGGCCTTGAGTCGGTGGTGGTAGCCCGAGGATTCGCGCAGTCGGAGTGGTGACTGTCCCCGCTCCGGGTCTGCGCCAGTGTGCGGCTTCGATCCCGCTCTAACAGATTTCGCAAATCCTCGGGCGAGGTCCTTCTCGAGTGGCCCTGGCATTCGTCGTTCGTACGACTCCGGAGGGAGGGGAGGTGTTGGCCATGCCTGGATGCAGGCGAGCTGACCGATACCTCTTCGGGGGGCAAGAATGCGCGGTGGGCATTGGAACGATGACCCAGTCTTTCCTAGGACCGCGGCGTGGAGCTGTCCGGCGCCCGGCGGGTCATGGAATCAGTTGCCGCGTGTGGGTTAAGGTGGACAGAGTCGGCCCACCGGCGCTCAGTGGCGCTGTAACGAGGACGAGGTAGATCGAGGGCCTGAGCGTGCCCGTCCGTCCTTCGGTGGACGTCATTATCCCAGGAAGGGGGAACTGCGTCGTGGTGGGTGTGGCCCTCTGCTTGGACGTAATCGAGGGCATCCACCAGTGATGTGAACATGTCTATCCGAGCGGACAAGATGCCGATGGCGTTAGGAGGGGAGGCGAGCTGCTTCCGCCTCCGTTGTGGCGGCTCATATTTGGATCATTAGTCATCGCTCGCCATTTGGGTCGAGGGCGCAGGATCAACTTTAGTTGGTGGAACAAGATAAGTCTTCCGTTCCCACAGACGGCGCCAACTGATGGAGGCCTTGATCTCCTTCAGATGCTATCCTCCGTCGATATGTCACGAGCGTTGCTGGACGGTTGAGATTGGATTCGGTGGTTGCCTCCTTGAGTGTGTGGATCTTAATGGGTTGAGTTTGAGGTGGAAGCCGAGCTACCTGCAAAGAAGTCCCGAGGTGGGTGACCACCGTAGGACCCTTCGACGATCAAGTTAGCCGAGGAATTTGAGCAGAGTAGCGGCTTATTAGGTTCCAGTTGCCTTACTTGAGTCGTCTGAGAGTGGGGTTTTATAGTGGTCGTATGGAGCGAGCAGGCACGAGATCTTCACCTTCGGTTACGCCCCTGACGTTACGCGTGCGTGAATGACGGGATCCCTTCACTAATGACGGGATACGCTCATTAATGGGGGGATGCGCTAGCATGGGACATGGGACGTAGGGCGGCGGTTATCCCACTTTGGCGAGATATGCAGAGCCGTTGTGGAGGCGCTAGGGCTCTGCAACCTTGGTTGGTCGGGGGAGGCCGAGAAAGCTCTGCACGCTTGGAGCTCAGAAACGAGCGGGAGGCCGAGGAAGCTCAGCATGCTTGGAGGTCGGAGACGAGCGGGAGGCCGAGAAAGCTCGGCACGAGAGAAGGCTCGGAGACGAGTGAGGAGACCGAGGAAGCTCGAAGATGAGCTGTCGGTAGTATCTTAGATGTGTTGGCTATAGTGCCCTCAAAGTCAATTATTGGATCGCAGGCACATGATTGCAATGATTGAGGAAGGACCTATACCGGTAGAA
Source organism: Agapanthus africanus (assembly GCA_030015575.1). Taxonomy (NCBI): domain Eukaryota; kingdom Viridiplantae; phylum Streptophyta; class Magnoliopsida; order Asparagales; family Amaryllidaceae; genus Agapanthus; species Agapanthus africanus. The sequence goes on along the minus strand of JASDDO010000004.1, from coordinate 30,598,040 downwards.
CAGTCTTACTCGAGATGATAGTATGCTATCTGGTTTGTCTTTATCATCGTGTACATGCGTCAGGTGACATTACAGATCACTATTACATGTTGATAGAGCCCATAGGATTCTTGCTTGACTACCACAGTATGATAGCGATCATATACGTGAGAGTTGGATAGTCTATAAGCACATCCTTATAGTGTCCCTAGTTGTGGGAGTTTCGAGACTGGACATCGATACTCCATGAGTAGACTAGTGTATACGGATCGAGACACCCAAGAGGGGCAGTGGCCGGTCTCACAAGCCATTGGTGTCAGTTGGTTCACCTAAGATTGTATACAGGTGCTCATTGGGTTATGAGTATACCGGACAGACTCGCCGGGAACATGCTAGTTAGTATTATACCTAACGTCAGATAGCAGTTTCATGGTGACATGTGTACAGGTTAGTCTATCGACCCGAGATCGTCATTTGTCTAGTGTGAGTTTCCACTGTGCTTTGATTACTACCCTACCACGGCTCAAAGGAGTCGTGCAAACAGGTTTTAGTTGGGTACAATTCCGAGCCACATGGAGGCAGTGAGCGGATCGTCAGGGGATTCGTCTCTCCCGGTATTGGGGGTTGATATCGCGCTGTGTTTGGCGAGCCATTACACAAAGTCCTTGGACAAGGCAAGTGAGATTTACTGGTAGGTATTTCAGTAGTTTCTCAGGGTGTTCTGGGCTACACTCCGACACGACTTATACCGCTATTAGGGGTCTGACGTTTACCACCCCCTAGGCCCGATATGCGATACTCATAGACGAATGGACCGGACTGAACGGATATTGTCACTGTCAGGCTCAGTAGGGTTTCAGGATGAGTTCGCTTGTCGGCCTCCCTTTCGCTCAATACCTGGGTAGCCATTACGTACAGCTAGTTCCACCGACGTGTTTGTGGTTAAACCCACTGCCAGCGTATTGACGAGTCTTTAGAGTCCCACATAGAGGGTGTTCAGTTGATAAAACTGCACATTTGTATTACATTTTTCCTACCATTTTCATATTAAAAAAGGACTTTATTATAATATATTATACATATGAGGGTTTACGTGTAAAAACACCATTTTCCATGTGTTAATATATTTTAATTAGTATTTGGTAGGAAAATGTATGCAAATAAATCTATTGACCAAATCCTAGTAGAACTAAGTCTACTAAATATTATTTGAGATTATTGTGCAGAATTTTCCAAGTTGTTATGAAGAATTTATCAAACAAATCAAGTTGTTGAAGAAAACTTGCCAAATTAAGAAGCAAAACTTGGAGACCAAGTCTGAGAGCAACCGAGAAAAGATTTCTGAATTCTGAAGGTGCCTACGATTGCCACATGTCACAATCACAAAGCCCAAGAAAAATGATCAAGAGATCCCCACCATTGGCCGCGGAACCGCGGCCAAACCCCCTGTTGGCCGCGGATCCGCGGCAATCTAGAGAGATCATTTGTTAAGATTTTGTGGCTTAAATCTCTGCTATATTTTACCAACTTTTGAAGCAAAAGATTATGGCTTTGGACTATAAAAGGGCACCGAGAGCCTCTTGGAAAAGTTATCAAGCCGACGCGATCACGAAGCCCCAGACGCTCACGTATCCAGGCCGATCATCAACTGTTCGTCTACCTCCTTAGGAAAGATCGAGAAGCAAACCAAGTTTTGTAATCATTTTCTACGGAATAAAAGTGTAGATTGTTCAGTTGATTAATAAAGGTAGTTATTTTATTTAATTCTTTTGCATTTTACATTATGTTTTCCCTCTCTTTCTTTTCATCTTCTTCTCCCAACATGCGCGAGTAATTCTCCGCTTGTTAGGGTTCGTAGGATTAGGGTAGGCTAATGAACGATGAAAATAATTAAACCCTTTTTAAGTCCTATAAAGTTTAGGAACTTTATCAAAAGAATCATTAACATCCTAATCGGGCGCGCTAGCAATTCTTTGCTAGTTCCGACCGCGATTAGAGATTAGATTAATGATTGTTTTGGTAAAGGCTAAATATGAACGGAGTTCCGTGTCGAGATAAGGGTTACGAGTGGGAATTCCTTTTCCCTCCAGAAACCCTAATCTACACGCATCATCGTCGTTCTAGTTCTAAATCTATTAATGGATAAAAAAGGGTAACTTTTAATTAATCGTCCATAACTACTAAATCCTAACGAACCCTACAAGCCTTCTTATTATATTATCTAAGTCTCTAAAATAATCTAGATCTATATTTTACATTCTTGTTTAACGTAGATCTAGAAATTATTCTATAAAATTCTTTATCCCTCCTCTCTTTCTCAACACATCTAAAGTAAAAGTAAAAGGTTCCATGTTTCCGTGAGGACGACCCGTACTCACCTCGGTCTAGCTACGCGCGACACCGTTCTGATTGCGGTTACACTACAAAAACACTTTTTCACATCAATCAAATGGCGCCGTTGCCGGGGAAACGTGCGTAATTTTTTATTTTTACTATTTGTGTTGAATTCTTAGACGAGTCATATCATTATTAAAACAAAACTGCAAATTGTATATTTAACGATTATTGTGTGAATTTTTGCGAGGAAATATGGAGTCACGGACTTGAGGAAACAGGAGGTCTAGGGTTCACACTTCTCTGGTAAGATTCTAACTCCCTTCTCTCTCCTCTAAAATCCAATAAAATCTATTTTCTACAGGATTCTTTGCAAAATATCGCCGCTCAAAAATCTTTTTGCAAAGTTTTGTTTTTCGGTTTGTTTTTGCATATTTTAATACGGATCTTTAAGGGGCAAGGACCAAATCAAGATTAGGTGGGGATTTCATCACCCTTCCTAAGCCCCACAAATCACAAACCAAGCATATAGATCAACCCTTCATTAATTTAAATTATCTAGACCAGACTCTAAGGACTGTCGTGCTCAATAAGGACAGAGGAAGGTCGTGGGTAATCTATCGTTTATCCGCATTATTTTTGTAGTGCCTAGGCAAGTGTGTCGAAGGCTAGTGGTTTTTAATTAGGCCCACGACGTGGTTCCTTCCCACTTACCTGGCACTTACCTGGCTACAAGGGTAGTACGGAGGCGGTAGAGGATTTATCCTGCGGCTTGTCCTTTGGAAGTCTAGGAGCGGTCTAGAGACTGGACCTAGGTAACCATAGTTCTAGGGTTGTGCATTTTTGTGATTTGTCTAAATCCGTCCTTTTTTTAAAACAAACCAATTACTTTCTCTCCTTTTTACCCCTTCCCCCTTTTTCTCTTCTTATAATGGGTGACCTAAACAGAAGAACACTTGCCGAGCTTTGCTGTCCACAACCAGATATCTCTTGTTTTCGAAATCCCTTCGGTATACCGTCCGGCTCTTCCATGTCCTTAAGAGATCATATAGAACAAGCAGGAAGAAACAGTTGGCCACCTCAGTCTAGGTCTTATCAACCGTATCCTAATCCTACACCTGTTTCAGTTCATACCCAGAGTGAGGAAGCCCCTAGACGAATGTCCATTGCTGAGCACATAGCTAGGTCTAGAGGCCAAAGTTTCAACCCGGACCAATATCAACCATCACCACCACTGTCCGGAAAAGAGTTTGATATGCGGTTTGTATATAGCCAACCAACCAACCCATATCAATATTCTTCTTATCATAATATTGATCCTACTCCTACCCAAGTTCAGCAACCATTCTGTTCATATCAATCCAATCCGACTTTTCCACCTACTCTAGACAGTTCTTCTAATCAGTCATTTGGGAGTTTTAATTATCCACAGGAATTTCAATCTTATACTGAAACCCCTTATCAACCCAAGACTAGTCTGGAGCAGACATTAGAAAAATTTATGGAACTGACGAATCAAATTATGAAGGATTTGCGTAGTAAGACAGAACTGTACACCCTTCCTAATCAAACCTCCCCATTCCAAACTGAACTCCACAACTCCAGTTTCATAGATTTATCAAGTACAATGTCTGATAAGTTGTGTGACTTTGTAGTGTTTGATTTACCCAACTGTGAAGGGTCCCTTTCAAGTGAAACCATACCCAACCCTTGTGATCTCTACACCTCCACTCTTGAACCAAAACTGATTGAAAACCATACTTTTGATGAGGAGTTTGAGAATTTTAACCTTCACTTGAATGAGGTGATTGACGTTGGGGATATTTTGATTGATGAACCCGAAATTTTGGATAATTTTATCCCACCAATTCATCGATTCTTTTCACTTCCTTGTGGTCATCATCTTGAGCCTTTAATTCTTCCCGAATCCCAAATATGTCTTGAAATTGATGATAAAGGTATACCCGAAGATCAGATCGAAATACAGCCTCCATCTTCCACATCTGGTTCAGCAACACTCGACACACCAATTTGTTTACCCATTTCACCTTCTACTTTCTCCGGTTCTTCTTCTGATCCTATAGTTTCAGTGAATTTTGATAAATCACAATCCGTTAATTCAAGTTCAGTAATACCAGAAATTCAACTTGATTTGGATATTTTTGAAAAAGAGGTAGATGAGTTTTTCGAGTCCTCTACCTCAGTGATTTTTTATGAATCAAGTAGAATAAATTCTGGCATAAAACTCTTTGACAGCAAAATGTTCAATCACACCATTGATAAAAGTTTTGAAGAACTTTTTGCTGACGAACTTGAATTTTTAAACAATACGGATTTTGTGATTGATCAATCTCCACCTATAGAGGTTGAACCGTCACCATTCCTTCTTCCTAATCATTCACATTCCTCCTCATTCTTTCTTTTCTCTAAATTCAAACCCTTTCCTGACCACCTCTTATCCCTTCCCCACTTTTTCTTGACTCGATACAACACATTCTTCCACCAACCTATACGATATACTGATAAAATCTTTGAATGGTTGGTGTTGACTTTTGGTCTTTGTAAAGTCTTACTTTGACCAAATGACTCACCCCCTCTTAAAATGCTTCGTATTGTCTAACTCATGTTTGAGGGAGGGTATATTTTTGGCTCTTGATCATAACTTTTGTCCTCAAATTTGTGAGCCAAAAATAAGTTTGGGGGAGGATTTTCACTTTCATATATTCTTGCCCCCATTAATAATTTCCTCCCAAGTCTACAGGTTTTTGAGCTTAACAGATGACATCAGTGAGGACACTGCTGTAAACAGGTTTGGGGGAGGTTTGTGCTTATTTACACATCAATTTGCATCATATTTTGCATAAGCACAACATTTTCAAAAATTTTAAAAAAAAAAATTCTTTTATAACAAAAGAGTAGAAAGTGAAAAATTACATCCAAAAGATAGGAATAGTTTAAGAAAACCAAGAAAATTAGAAGTTTTCTTAAACGAACTAGTAATAAGTAGTTATGAGCTGTTGTCCCAAGGGTTAGTAAGATGAAGGAAGTCACTAATCTGAGGATAAAAATAAGTCTGAAAAATAGTTTCTATTCTGGAAGCCGAACATTTGAATGTTGATACCCTACTATATGCACTTACACACGTCTTGAAACTCGGGATAGTAGAGAATACCTTGAAATGATCTTGTCTAAAAGCCAAAGTATGAAGGAAATGAAAAAAAAATGAAGAAAATATAAAAATGGTGAAAAGAAAAAAAATAAATACTGGTTTTGTTATCGCCAAGGCAGCAATAAAAAAATATAGCAAGGGTGCCTCTTCACCTAGTGCCCTAAGGCCAACTGGTCTGGAAGTCACTGCTAAGCCTTAGGTGGTGCAAGACGAGGAAAATATTATCACCTAATCAGCAAGCACATAAGTAATCGGTCTGTTAGTACCTCAAGAAGTGTTAACGGTCGCATGAAAATGTGTGAGCAAATCTTAATATTCATTAAATTAAAAAGTACTAAGGCAGATGGACAAGAGTATGATAGCTTGAATTGAATTCTCCGAGTGTAGGGATGTTCTTTACACACACGTGGGGTTATATGATCAATGTTTGGATGAAAGGTAGGAATGAAGAATAAAGACGATGTTTTATTGAGGGATGATGTGATTTCTAACATTTTTTCATGACTATTAAGATAGGGCTCATGACAACTGAAAAGCTAGTATAGTTGGAAACTCTTCTTTTCAAGGCCTTTCTTTTATGGTTCTTATCTTTATATGTAAATTTCACCATCTTTCTTTTATTATTGGATTTTGTGGGTGTAATCCGCTGAAAACCCTCAAGAGACAACACTCCTCCTACTAGGGACACCTAGAGGTTTAACGGCTTGTTGTACGTGCTCAGTGCAATCGTGTCTGCCTACGAAAGTGTGCTTAGTTTTCTCCTTTCTTTTTCTCCTCTTAAATAAACTAGTTTGCTCGGGACGATCAAAGATAAGTTTGGGGGTATTTGTTCAGTTGATAAAACTGCACATTTGTATTACATTTTTCCTACCATTTTCATATTAAAAAATGACTTTATTATAATATATTATACATATGAGGGTTTACGTGTAAAAACACCATTTTCCATGTGTTAATATATTTTAATTAGTATTTGGTAGGAAAATGTATGCAAATAAATCTATTGACCAAATCCTAGTAGAACTAAGTCTACTAAATATTATTTGAGATTATTGTGCAGAATTTTCCAAGTTGTTATGAAGAATTTATCAAACAAATCAAGTTGTTGAAGAAAACTTGCCAAATTAAGAAGCAAAACTTGGAGACCAAGTCTGGGAGCAACCGAGAAAAGATTTCTGAATTCTGAAGGTGCCTACGATTGCCACATGTCACAATCACAAAGCCCAAGAAAAATGATCAAGAGATCCCCACCATTGGCCGCGGAACCGCGACCAAACCCCCCTGTTGGCCGCGGATCCGCGGCAATCTAGAGAGATCATTTGCTAAGATTTTGTGGCTTAAATCTCTGCTATATTTTACCAACTTTTGAAGCAAAAGATTGTGGCTTTGGACTATAAAAGGGCACCGAGAGCCTCTTGGAAAAGTTATCAAGCCGACGCGATCACGAAGCCCCAGACGCTCACGTATCCAGGCTGATCATCAACTGTTCGTCTACCTCCTTAGGAAAGATCGAGAAGCAAACCAAGTTTTGTAATCATTTTCTACGGAATAAAAGTGTAGATTGTTCAGTTGATTAATAAAGGTAGTTATTTTATTTAATTCTTTTGCATTTTACATTATGTTTTCCCTCTCTTTCTTTTCATCTTCTTCTCCCAACATGCGCGAGTAATTCTCCGCTTGTTAGGGTTCGTAGGATTAGGGTAGGCTAATGAACGATGAAAATAATTAAACCCTTTTTAAGTCCTATAAAGTTTAGGAACTTTATCAAAAGAATCATTAACATCCTAATCGGGCGCGCTAGCAATTCTTTGCTAGTTCCGACCGCGATTAGAGATTAGATTAATGATTGTTTTGGTAAAGGCTAAATATGAACGGAGTTCCGTATCGAGATAAGGGTTACGAGTGGGAATTCCTTTTCCCTCCAGAAACCCTAATCTACACGCATCATCGTCGTTCTAGTTCTAAATCTATTAATGGATAAAAAGGGTAACTTTTAATTAATCGTCCATAACTACTAAATCCTAACGAACCCTACAAGCCTTCTTATTATATTATCTAAGTCTCTAAAATAATCTAGATCTATATTTTACATTCTTGTTTAACGTAGATCTAGAAATCATTCTATAAAATTCTTTATCCCTCCTCTCTTTCTCAACACATCTAAAGTAAAAGTAAAAGGTTCCATGTTTCCCTGAGGACGATCCGTACTCACCTCGGTCTAGCTACGCGCGACACCGTTCTGATTGCGGTTACACTACAAAAACACTTTTTCAAACCAATCAGAGGGTTTCCCTAGTTCGGGCGAAACGTTGTAGAGGCCGTATGGTTTTATGGCAGGGTTCGATCATATACGTGCACTTGTGCACAGATCATGATCGGACGGATCTTACTAGTGGGTTTTGGTTTAAGCCGGATCCTAGTATTAGATTGTTGGATTACTTTCGTCTCGTAGTATTCGTATTCAGTCAGAATACGGATGCGGGTATGTAAATACAGATGAGAGGTATTCTTGTAATTCGTTACAAGATAACTTTAGTTGATGCCATTTCTATTTTTGTGGATTAATATTTTTGTTTAAATGTTTAATGGTGGAATATGTGACTCATTCTTGGCATGGCTTGGTTTTTGTCATAGCTAAGATATTTTTTTGTGTGAGCTAAGATATTTATTGTGAGTGTGTGAGTGTAGAGATATTTTGTGTGTGTGTGTGGCTCATTTACACACAACAATATATCTAAACACTCACTTGAATAAAATGGGCCAGCCATCTCATTTCTTTTGGGGCTAGGTTTTTGCCCACTTGCTATTTTCTTGAGCTTCACATTTTCCACCATGGACATCTTCTTCAACCTCCACTCTATTCCTCTCATGTGTCGAGAATCCTATAGTGTATTGAGACAAAATAATCACACACCATCTCTACTTCATCTTGAGCACCTAGGTTAGCAAACTAGTTGTTCGAGTTGCTTCGGTTTTTGAAGCGGGAGCCCGTATTATTAATTCTCGACATGAATCGTCTTCGACGAGAGAGACCGGAGAGCGAACTTGTTCGGGGCAGCCGCAAGGAGCTTGGCGTAGAGATTGAAGACCGAAGGACAAGGATCGATCGATATAATCTCTCCAAACTCTTTTCTGTTTACTAGTATAGGGTTAATGGCACGATACGTAGTTTAGGGTTACGTTAGCGCCGGTTTCCAAAAGTTTTTGCTCTGCATTTGGCCTCGGATTGATGGTCGGGGTGCTGCCGTAGCCTTACAAGATGAAGGTGGGATGTCTTTCAGGGGGGTCTCCTAAAAGGTCGGGTACGTCCCCCGAGAAGGGGCCCCGGGGAATGTCCCCGATGCGGCTCATTTATTCCACCCCCGTGGAATCCGGGATAAGTCATCTGCCACATGTCGTAATCTGAGGAGACACCACTTATGAGCATCATCAATGTTGAATGGAAAGTCTTTGTCCAGAACCAGTGCCAAACCTATTATCTTTTGATGCCCCTTTTTGTGAAGAAGTTAAATTTGCAGTTTTCCAGCTAGGGGCTAATAAAGGTTGTGGTCCGGATGGCTTTCCTATTGCGTTTTATCAAATTTTCTAGGAGGATATTAAAGTTGATCTTATGTTAATGTTACATTCACTGCATTCATCCCCAGAGACAATTTCCTGTCTTGATTATGCTAATATTGTTTTAATACCTAAGAGAGATGGGTCTTGCTCTATTTCCGACTATAGGCCAATCAGTTTGTTAAATGGCAGCTTTAAGATGTTTACCAAAGTTTTAGCCAACAAGCTAAATTCACATCTTTCTGACTTAGTTGGATATACGCGGTCTGCTTTTCTTAAAGGTAGGTCCACTTTGGACTGTTTTTCATTAGCTCACGAGTGGGTGAATGTGTGTTCAAAGAAGAAGCTTGAGCTTGTCTTGCTTGAATTGGATTTTAAGAAAGTTTTTGATTGTATAGATTGGGATTTCATTCAACAATTGCTTGTTGTTAAAGGATTCATGAATCTTTGGTGTTCTTGGATTAAAGCTATTCTTTATTCCTCGAAATATTCTATTTTACTTAACGGTGCTCGGAGTAACCTAATCTGTCACGTCCCGCTTCCCAAAATACAATAATTGCGGGACGTAACTCGGTCAGCCATGCTTCCTACTGTAAGGAATCATACTTCCATAGTTACATTAAGACTGTCATTCTTTAATCAAGCGACGCATAAATATAAACAATACTAAACATATTTAATGCCACAAATAACATTAATAAGAATCAAGCTGGTATAGCGGAAACGTCAAGTCAAACCGATCTAATAATAAAATAGAAAGGTTACATAAGACCTTGTACCTTAGAGGATCACAACATAACTAGGGAAAAGAATTTAATACTAGAATAAATTAAACGGACTACTGCTCGGCTATCCTCTTGAAGTACTTCTGATCCTGCGGTTCTAATGTCAAAGAATTCGGGACATGAAAAATCCAGATGTCAGAGCGTCGAACATAATATAATATAATTTAAAGATAACATGAAATGTAACATAGGATATGATTATAATATAAACTGATGTCAGATGAGTAAACGATAGCCAATAGTATGCAATAAGTATATCAACATGGCATGGTAAACCAATCATATCAAGTGGAACTTAAATGTCCATGTTGCTAAGTTATCTATCCTAATGGTATTTGAAATCACTGAAAATAATCATTCTCGTAACTTAATAGTATCTCGTGCAAATCCGGAACCACAATTAATGTATCAGATAAATAATGATTATATCATTATCCCAGAACAAGATATTGTCCACGATATAATAGATGAATGATGTTAACACATCACCCCCAGGATAATTACCATCCTCAGTGTATTAGGATATTCCTCCTTAATGTATTAGGATGTGCTTCTTTAATGTTCCAGGTCACGTGTCAATCAACAATTAAGTCAGGTCAAGCAAGATCATGAATTCATTGGCATTTAGATAAGCATTACATTGCAAATATGTTAACATGATAACAATAACTAATCAAGCATGACTTCATGTGAACAATCAATTAACTGGCATGTTCAGGAATATCATAATTGTATCAGGTAAACGATCATGGTACTAGCATCAATAGGAATAGCATAGTCAATCAGAACACACACACACACAATCATATAATAATACATGTCAGGTAATCTATTCGCATGCATGATGTAGTCTAACATGTCAGGTGTCTTATCAGGGTTGGATATCAATTTGAGACGGCTCATTAATGGATGAGACGGCTTGTGCGGGTGTGAGACGGTTCATATAATGTTGAGACGGCTCACAAGTGTTTCCAATTATTATTTCCTCTCTGTTTGTTTGAGATGGCTCGTCACTAATCTGAGCCGGCTCATAAGTGTTTCAGAATTAATGTTTTCTCTCTGGTTGTAAGCGACGACTCATGTCAATCTTGAGCCGGCTCTAGTCTTTCTTTAAGACGGCTCAATATATCTTAAGCCGGCTCATGACGTGCTTAGAGTTTACATATCCTTCTCTGTTTTTATGAGACGGCTCATGGTAATTTGAGCCGGCTCGATATCTCTTTTCTGAGACGATCGGATATTTCAAGCGTTGATTATTTAAATTCAATACATGCAATATAAAACCATCGTAAGATATAAAGTTTTCAGATTTCATCATCTTAACTAGTTCATCGTAAAGATGATCTCTTTAGGGTTTGAAAATACTTATTGTATTCAAATTAGATTTATCAATGCATCGCAATTCAGATCTCGATGTATCGTCAATTACGCTTAAATATGGACTTAGACATGAAAATAAAAATAATGATAATGTTATGCCAGATCTGATCCGGCAGTAACTAGTATGTAACAAGTATTTAGAAATACTTGCCTCAAACGATGCTCTCGCAATAACGACGATGAACCCTTGGCTTGACTCTGCAACGGAACCACGATGGAGATGTCGCCGCAGCAAGAGAAAAAGATGTGAGGAAGAAGATCATGACTGCATAGGAAACGAGACGACGATGATCGAGTAGGGGTGCTCGGTTGATGAAGATGATGATGGCGACCACGAGATGAAGGGATCGGTTGCTAGAGTTTTCTTGAGAGGAATTATCAATCTGGGGTTTGCATGAGAAATATAAAGGTTTAAATAGTATGGGCTTATGAACTGGGCCAGGTATCCATGAATCCAATATCAATTAGGAATAGGGAACAAGATAATGTAAAATTTGATTCATTAAGGATAAATATTTATAATCTCAAACCAAGCTAATTAATAATCTCAAAGATAATAATAATACTTACCAAAACATAATATTAAAAGTAGTGGGACCCATTGCAAACATAACAAGACATGATTGTTTAAATAGAATAAAATATCCATTAATATAATTTATACTCGAGAAATACCATACACAAGATCTAGGGCGTTACATAATCAATTGTTAGCGTGGTTTGAAACAAGGAGATCCCTTGTCCTCTATGCCATTCATTTTGGCAGTTGATGTTTTATTTCGGATGATTGTTCTTGATAAGGATGCTGGTTTGTTTAGTCCTCTTAATATTAATTAACGAGCTAAATACCGTCTCTTCTTCGATCCAATTTGCTGACGATACGCTTATCATTTGCAATGCGGATGAGGAAGAACTTTTATATATGAAGGTGGTGCTGCTACTTTTTGATGGCGCTAAGTTGCTGCTTTTAGACCGTTCTATTTTCTGAGGAGTTCTTATTATTTGGATGATCTTTATGTTTAATGTATCAGCATCCTTGGAGAAAATTACCTACTGTCACTACTACAAATAAGGGTTGCCCCTACGGATTAATCCGTAGGGGCAACCCACTGCCCCTACGGAGATGTGCGTAGGGGCGAAAAAAGGCCTCGTAGGTGCAAAGGCCCCGTAGGTGCAAAGGCCGCAGGTGCAAGTTGAAGCCCTGAACTTGCCCCTACGGGCAAAATCGTGCCCCTACGGATTTCTGTGTAGGTCCTGTTGCACCTACGGAGTAGGCCGTGGGGTAAAAAAAGGGATATTATTTACGGTTTTTTAAAATATATTACATGTACCTACGGACATACCCGTAGGGCCAAGTACTACCCCTTACGGATACCTGCGTAGGTACCTACCCGTAGGGGCAAATTATCAGAAATCCTGATATTTTGCCCCTACGGAGAACTCTGTAGGGGATAAGCAATGGCCCCTACGGATATGTCCGTAGGGGCACTCCCAACCCCCTGGTACTGAGATCAGGGGGGAAATATCAGTTACTGCTGATATTTTGCCCCTACGGATATAGCCGTAAGGGCAACATGTGTACCTACAGATTAATCCGTAGGTACACATTATCTGTATTTTTTTTAAAAAAAAGGCTGCCTGATTTTTCCCGCCCTGTGCACAATAATATATACATCAATCAAATATAAAATTAATCATCACACAACATATATCGCAGTATTCATAATCACATCTCATGCATATAATATACAAAAGAAACCCAAAAACTGAATATGATATAAATATAAACCAATATCAATATCGTTTCAAAATGTAGTACAATGTGTATGATATAAATAAATACATGTTTCAAAAAATAAGAACCAAAAAGCTACCCTAGCTCGGTCCAGCTCCACCTCTGAATAACGATAGAATAACGCGCGCCTGCTCCTCGGTCAATAAACTCTGCAATTCGGCGCGAGCGGGAGTCTGAGCGGCCTGTGGAGCTGGATATGTGGTCTGCGCAGCCGCCGTCGAGGTAGTCGCTTGCGGAGCCGCGGCTGTGGGAGTCAGAGCGGGTGGTGGAGCTATAGGAGCTGTCTGCGGAACCGCAGCCGATGTAGTAGCTTGCGGAGCCACAGCCGAAGGAGATGCATGTGGAGGCTCGGTCGATGTACCCTGTCGCGTCTGGACATAACGTGTGTAAGAAGTGTGTAAGAACTGTGTATTATTCGAATTCGTATCATTATTAAGTTATTTCGAAACCCCGTTTGGATATCTAATTTGGAAAACCGTTGTTTATTTTAATTACATATGTATGTATGATTAATCAAACTTAAGTCTAAAACCAAATTAATAAGCTCAAGCTACGTACTAATTATGGATATGTTGATATCTATATAATATGACATGATATTTTACTATAAAGTAGTATACATACCATCATCTCCTTCAACTCCTGAATAGTGGCCCTCAAGCTCTCCAGTTCCTGATGGACACGTCGGTCACTGGAGACGGAGGAAGTAACCGCCGGGGTGGAGTCCAACCTCATATGGGCCCTGCTAGGGCCCAGTCCCCGGCCTCTCTCCCAACCTCCGTGGTGCCCTCCGTGTGCGGCGTCCAGAACTGGGGTCAGCAGCCTCGGATCGCTCTGTCCGGTAAAATCGATCCCCGAGGCCTGGGCCTGCTCAACCACCCGCTCCTACACCCATATTAAGCAGTAAAGTATAAGTATAAAATTTAAACTTGAACCTTCCGAAACTAAAATTTCAAATTTGGGTAGAAAAAATATTAACACTTACGCAATACTCCTGGGTAGCGACGTCGGGATATCGAATCTCGCCCGTGGTGGGATCTGTCGAGGTGCCGTGGACGGCAAGATATGCGGACAGCACGCTCGGTGTACCACCTGACGCCACGGTCCGAGATGTCTGCAATATTAGAAAGTAACTCTTAATATTAGAAATATTAGAAAATAACTCTTAATATTGCAGAATATCACAAAGGTCGGTCTATTGTAATTTACCGATAACTCCATGGCTCGAGTAATGTTCCTCGAGCCACCTGTGTAAGTAGGGCGACCCCTCTTCGCCGACTTCCTGTTCTCTGTATTCTGAGCGGAATGTTTCTGCACAACGCATTAACATTTAGTTTTCTAATTAAGGAACACAAAAAATAAATTATATCCTAAACAATGAATTACATTTAAAATACATACCTGTTTGCGCTGGGAGTCGAAATATTCGCACAATAGAGGCCATGTCTCTACGTCGACTCTCGCAAACGCCGGAGTAGATAGGAGGGCCGCTCTCTCTGCCTCGGGGGTCGCCATCCACAGGAAGTAGCAGTCTTCCTTCAGCTCATTCCTGTTGTATCGGACCTTGGCCTGCATGTTCTTCATCAGGCCATTGTACAGAGCATGAAGGTCGAGCACCCTCCCCGGATGATCAGGGTCGGCTACAGGCTGAAAATCGTAATCCAACTAAAAATACAAAAAAAAATATTGTTATTAGATTGCACGTGTCAATAATAAATATGATCAGCGGATATATCAACTGAAAATATATATTAATACGTACCCGAGCCTGATCAAAGAAGAGGGCGAATAAGCGCTGGTGCGGCTCATCCCTGTCACACCCCGCTTCCCAGAGTACGCTAGATTGGGCACGTGACATAGCCAACCATGCTACCTGTGGGTAGGAAGTATCCATCCACAGTCACATTACAGCTGTAGAGATATCGAGAACAAGATAAAACTATCTAAAAACATGTCCATAATCCAGAATAACAAGAGTCAATGATAAATAAATGCGGAAGCAAATGATCCAATACAATATCTGAAAGGTATGTCCCATAATGCGGGCTCACATCAGAAAACAAATGCAGGAAATAAAACTAACCACTACAGAACTCACAACTCAGCCTGCTGGCTGAAGTACTCCTGCTCGGACTGCGACAGTGGTACGGAATCTGGGCCATGCAAAACCCAGACGTCAGCGCGTCATGTCAACCAGTAATATAATATGAACAGTGTAACAGGCAATGCAAAATAAAACATGAATAAAGTAATAATGTGAAACAAGCAGTGCAGGGTAGTGTGCAGTGGGTAACTAAACTGTTCTATCAGGTTTTCTAGTCTAAAGTCTTTGAAATCAATTGATGAATCGTCGATGTAACTCAATAGTATCCCGTACATACCCGGGACCACGGCCACAATATTCTCGGCTGCAGCCGAGACATGCCGCTAAGCACAAAACAGGAATGTGTACACTCGATAGTATCCCGTACATACCCGGGACCACGGCCACAATATTCTCGGCCGAAACCGAGACATGCCGCTAGGCACAAAACAAGAATGTGTACACCCAGAACAGATAGTGAACTGTCGAGTTACAAGTCAGGTTTCACCTTTGATTTCCCCATACCCCCAAGTTATATATGTCAGGTCAGGTATTCAGTAATCAAGAACTAATGCCAACACAGGACAGGTAAAAGCAGGTTTGTCTGGATAGACAACAGGAACAGTCCATGAGGACTACATGTCAGGTTTGTTGGCATTAGGCATGAGATCAGGTAACAGGTCAGGTCATGGTACATCAGGTCAAGTCAATAGTAAACGGTACCATGTCAGGTGTATCATATAAATACCATGAGTGACAATGTCAAGTCAAGATGTAACAATATCGTGGGTGTGCTCACAAACAGATATAAAATCGAACAGGGTATTTAACAACATGGAATGAGCAATGAGCTAAATAATAAGCATGTTTCATTCAATCTCAAGAGTGCAGTAATACAGTGCAGCCGTTTTATTATATTAACAGGTTTGAGCACCCTTAGCGGTGCAATCGTTTAGATATTGATGTAATACAGTTATATCAAGCCTTTGAATATGAATGTCCGAATGTAAAAGAACTACATGGGTAAGTGCTACCATCTATTAAACAGTAAAATGTGATTAACAGGTAAACTTGGTCATAAGGGTTAAATTGGCAAACTGTAAATTTTACGTTAACTGTAAAATGATATATGTCATATTGCAACCAAATGAGAAACGACTATACCAAGTTAAGTTTTACAGGTTTAATGTGTCAAAACATATATAAATATATAGTATAGCATGTAGCAAGGGGTACTTGCCTCGACGGGTCGCGAACCGGGAAAAACGGAACGTAACGTCGGCGGGAAACACGCGACGAACGCACGGTTCACGGATTGAACCCAAACAACGAACCAAGGGACCTCACGGGTCAGAGTGCTCCGCTGGGTCGTCGGGATACGTCGCCGGCACAGCCGGATTTCGGCGAACAGCGGCTACAAAAATCTAGAATTTAATGCACAGCCAAAGGACAAACCGGAGGGGAAATGGAAGGAGGAAGAGGAGAGAAGGCTTACTGGTGTTGCAGAGGGGGTGACGGCGATGAGATCGACGGCGGTGAGGCGCCGGCGAGGAGGTTGCAGCGGTTAGGGTTAGGGCTCGGGTATGGACTTCGGTGCAGGGAAGGAAAACGGAGAGGGAGAGGAGGTGGTCGGGGTGCTGGAGTGCGCAGGTGGTGAGGAGGTGCTGGTGGTGGCGCGGATGGCGACGACGAGGGCCGCCGGCGAGCAGGTGACTGCAGGGAACTTCTGCAGGTGGCCGCAGCCGTCGTGCAGGGTGCGCGGGGGAGGAAACAAGGGTCGGTTGAGGCGAGGAGGCGGAGGCGAGGGCGACGGTGACGTTAGCGCCGTCGTCAGGGCTGCGGCGGCGACGGTGAAGACGGCTAGGGTTAGGTTCTCGGTGGGTTCTCGCGTTCGTGGTTAAAGAAAGAGAGGAGAGGAAGATTATATATATATATATATATATATATATATATATATAGGAGAGAGAGAAAGTTAGAGAGAGAGAGGTAGAGAAAGGTAGAGGAGGATAATGGAGGGGGCCCACGGGTAAAATGCCTACGCTGATTGGCTGAGGGAGTAATAAGTGGTTAAAGAAAAGATATATATTAAAGATTTAAATATTAATCTTCACACTGAAGATCTGTAAGTTAACGAAATATTTATAAGGTTTAAGATTATAGAAATTTGGGAATTTGGCGCTAAAAAAAACATTTCAAAATCGCGCCCGGGTTGGGTCCAAAAATTTGAAATTTAAATAATAGGATTTTAAGCTGGTTCCAAATTTTAAAATGAGGTGTTTTATGATTAAAAAACATACCCCCAAGACGGACACCCGTACGCGCGCGTAGCCGTCCAAACTCGCCCGTTTCACTGAACGGGACGAGAACACAACGCACGGACGCTACCACGAGGCTAGGGGTGTCGAGTAGGCCAAGATGGATATTTTTAATTTCATTTTAGACGCTAAAATTTGTTATATGCAGAAATGACTTTTCCAGATAAAATTTTGCAGTAAGTGACAAACATGCAAGCTAAATGAAATGAGTACTATCTAATGCTCAACCAGTAACAGAAAATAGTAGTATTGGGCTCGGGTGTTACATTATACCCAACTACAAAAAGAATTTCGTCCTCGAAATTCCAAGAATACAAGGATAGAAATTACAGGAAAAGGTGAGGAAACTTCTGCCGGATCTCATCTTCTCGTTCCCAAGTGGACTCTCCATGCGATTGATTACCCTAAGAAACAAGCACAAGGGGGATAACCTTGTTCTTAAGAACCTTTTCCCTTCGATCCACGATTTCAACCGGTCGCTCCTCAAAAGTCAAATCTTCCCGTACTGTTAACTCCGAATGATCCAAAATGTGTGTTTCATCTCGAACATACAGTCGTAGTTGAGATATGTGAAACACATCGTGCACACCTGCCAAGGACTGCGGTAACGCCAAACGGTACGCTACCTCTCCAACACGCTCCAATATCTCAAAGGGTCCAACAAATCGAGGACTAAGCTTTCCTCGACTCCCAAAACGAATCATCCCTCTAGTCGGTGATATCTTCAAGAATACCAAATCATCCACGGCGAACTCTAGAGGTCTTCTTGATGTGTCAGCCCAACTCTTCTGTCTGTCTTGAGCTGCCTTCATATGCTTTCTGATTGTGTTAACCTTCTCAACCGTCTGCACTACCAAATCTGGTCCCAACAATCTTCGTTCACCGACATCATCCCAACATACAGGTGAACGGCATTTACGACCATACAAAGCTTCAAAAGGAGCCATCTGGATAGTTGCTTGAAAACTGTTGTTATAAGAAAACTCCACCAAGTGTAGATGATCCTCCCACGAACCCTTGAAGTCCAACATGCATGCTCTCAACATGTCTTCAAGAGTTTGGATCGTTCTTTCCGACTGACCATCAGTTTGAGGATGATAAGCTGTGCTAAATTTCAATCGAGTCCCCAAACTTTCCTGTAAACTCCTCCAGAAGTGTGATAAGAACCGAGTGTCCCGATCGGACACGATGCTCACCGATACTCCATGCAATCTTACAATCTCCTGCATGTACCGCTCTGCTAAAGTCTCCGTTGATTGACCAACCCGGAAAGGAATAAAGTGAGCCGCCTTGGTCAACCGATCAACAATCACCCATACTGCATTGTTGCCCTTTGGACTCCGCGGTAAAGCCGCCACGAAATCCATGGTTATATGTTCCCACTTCCACTGAGGAATCGGAAGTGGTTGCAATAAACCAGCAACCCTTTGGTGTTCAGCCTTAACTTACTGACACACCAAGCACTTAGCCACAAAGCGAGCAATCTCCCGTTTCATGCCTTCCCACCAGAAATGCTGTCGAATATCTCGGTACATCTTTGTGCCTCCTGGATGTACAGAGTAAGCTGAACTGTGTGCCTCCTTCATAAGCTCTTCACGAACATCTCCCTTTGGCACACACAAACGGCTACCATACCTCAACGAACCATCTTCGTGGATCAATAAATCTGTTCGTAGTCCGGCTTCAACTTGCTCTCGAAACTTCTGCAGTCTAGGATCCTGCGATTGTGCTGCTTTAATTTTCTCAATTAAAGACGACTGTACTTGCAACTGCATCAATTGTCTCGTAGAACGCGGTAGCACAACCTCCAAGTCAAATCTTCGAAAATCTGCAACGATCTCCTTCTGCGTAGTTAGCACCTGAATTGCTGGTAACCGACTAAGCGCATCCGGCACAACATTAACCTTCCACGGATGGTACTTAAGATCAAGATCGTAGTCGGCCATCAGCTCCAACCATCTACGCTGCCTCATATTCAACTCCTTCTGAGTGAACACATACTTCAAACTCTTGTGATCTGTAAAAACTTCGACTCTCTCGCCCAAAAGGTAGTGTCTCCAAATCTTCAAAGCGAAGATCACAGCCGCAAGCTCCAAGTCATGAGTCGGATAATTCTTCTCATGGGTCTTCAATTGTCTCGATGCGTATGCTACAACCTTCCCATGCTGCATCAAAACACATCCCAATCCTTTCCCAGATGCGTCGCTGTGAATCATCAATCCTCCGGAATTGTCTGGCACGGTCAGAATAGGGGCGGTTATCAACTTCTGCTTCAACGTCTCAAAAGCTAACGCACATTTATCCGTCCATACAAAAGGCACCTCCTTGCGCGTAAGCTTGGTCAACGGCTCTGCCAGACGAGCAAAGTTCTCCACAAATCTCCTGTAGTATCCGGCAAATCCAGGGAAACTTCTTATCTCAGCAACCTTCCTTGGAATCGGCCAATCTCGAACTGCTGCAATCTTTTCGGGATCGACGGCGATTCCATCGCCCGACACAACGTGCCCCAGAAACTTCACTTCCTCCAGCCAAAATTCGCACTTACTCATCTTCGCATACAATTTCTCCTGTCTCAATGTCTGCAGTGCGATCTTCAAATGCTCCTCATGCTCCTCAAAGCTCTTCGAGTAAACCAGAATATCGTCAATGAATACCACAATAAACTGGTCCAAGAACGGTGAAAAGATTCGGTTCATCAAGTTCATGAATACTGCCGGCGCATTCGTTACTCCGAAGGGCATCACTAAGTACTCGTAATGTCCGTACTGAGTTCGAAACGCCGTCTTGCAAATATCTTCTGCTTTCACTCGAACCTGATGATATCCGGATCGCAAATCCAGCTTCGAGAATACCCTCGCGCCACTAAGCTGCTCAAAAAGTTCTCCAATGCGAGGGATCGGGTACTTGTTCTTAATAGTCACCCGGTTTAATTCTCGATAGTCGATGCACATCCTTCTCGTGCCATCCTTCTTCTTTACTAGAAGAACTGGAGCTCCCCAAGGCGAGTTACTGCTTCGAATCCAACCCTTCTCAAGCAATTCAGCAACTTATTTCTTAACTTCTTCCAATTCCACTGGCGCCATTGGATAATACGCTTTAGATACTGGCGCTGCACCAGGAATAAGATCAATTGCGAACTCCACGTCTCGCTTCGGCGGTAAACCCGATATATCTTCAAATACGTCCATAAAATCGCGAACAACCGCCGGCTCTTCACCACTATCAACTTCCATTGCTGCAAGAACATTGTTTGTCGGCCTAGCCCTAAATTCGACTGGCCCGACAGAACTGCTTCCTCGATTGAAGGTAAACTCAGGATGTCCGGGAATCTGGAAAATTACTTTCCTTGCCCTACAGTCAATGTGGGCGTGGAAAGTGCCAAGAAAATCCATTCCCAAGACAACTTCACAGCTGCCCGTATCTATCACCAAGAAATCTGCAAAGAGTTCCCGTCCGCACACAACAACTGTACAATCTTTACACTCCCTACTAGCTATGATTTTCCCATTCCCAGTGTGTATGTCCCAAAAACTAGACAGGGTCGTGTAGGTAATCGAGTGTGTAGTTATAAATTTGGATGACATAAAACAGCGGGATGCACCAGAATCAAATAATGCCAATGCGGGAAAACCATGAACGAGTAAAGTACCTGAAACCACTTCTCCTGACGCCTTGGCCTCCTCAGCTGTCAAGGTAAAAGCTCGAGCCTGATTAGGTCCTTGAGTCAGCTGTTTCTGCCCTTGGAACGGTCTCTGCGGAGGCTTCTGTATATCATCTCTCGTGGGAAGCTTCGACGGACAGGCACCAACTGCGTGATCAGCCGCTCCACAAACCAAACAGAGTCCCAGCCTCCTTCGACAATCCTTTTGCATGTGGCCAGGTAAATTGCAGTGGGAGACATAGCCGAGGCGTAGTGTTCGGTAGCTAAGTGATGAATTCCTACAAAGCATATGATGCGATTAGTCAGGACATTCATGTGATCATGTTGATCATAGTCAAGGGTCATGTGGGTGGGTCTGGCTAATCACGAAATGACGGGCAGAACTTGACTAGTACTTATGATATGTTGATCATAGTCAAGGTCATAAGTGACTAGGGGTAGAAACCATATCGGGAATTTCAAGAGTTGAAATTTGCAATGAGATTGCATACCTTCTATATGATAGTTGGATCCCGATCTCACTGCGAGTAAGAGTTACTCCTGGGAAAGTTTTACACAAGACAATTTGATGAAATTATAGGGTGTAATTATTCCCGGCTAATCTTACCTTTTAGGGCTTTTGACATCAAGTATTTAAGGGGGTCCACTTTTGAAATAAGACGGACTTCATGCGCCAACGCATAGTGCCCGAGCTTTGTTATCGCGAAGATTAACGCCAAGCAATGTTTTTCAAAGGGAGAGTAGTTGCTTTCTGCCCCCAGCAGAACTCGACTTAAGTAGTAGAGTGCTCTCTCTTTTCCCTGATCGTTCTCTTGCGCCCATAATGCTCCCAAGGAACCTTCGAGGGCGGTTGTATAAAGAATGAGGGGTTTTCCCTTGACCGGCGCGGCCAACATCGGAGGGTTATGCAGGTATTGCTTGATCTCTTCTAGTGCACCTTGGCATTTGTGATCCCAAACGAACGGAGTTCCCTTTTTCATCAGATGGCTGTAAGGACGGCATTTGCCGGAAGCGGAACAGCGGCAACTCCCAGTTCCATGACTCGGCGGTGTACAGATGACCGAGAGTCAAATCCCGACTCCATGAAATGCGGATAAAGTCAACCCTTCCTGGCTACGTGGAATGCGGATTATGTCACTTATGACCCCGTGGAAAACGTCCAGAGTGGAGCTCAGTCCTCACCGAACACGGAAGTGAACCCGTGGGAAGCATCTAGAGCAAAATTCCTAGCTACGTGGAACGCAGATTATGTCACTTCTGACCCCGTGGAAAACGTCCAGAGCGGAGCCTAGTCCTCGCCGAACACGGCAGTGAACCCGTGGGAAGCATCTAGAGCAAAATTCCTGGCTACGTAGAACGCGGATTATGTCACTTTTGACCTCGTGGAAAACGTCCAGAGCGGATCCTGGTCCTCGCAGAGCACGGTAGTGAACCCATGTGAAGCATCCAGAGCGGAGCCTAGTCCTCACCGAACACGACAGTGAACCCGTAGGAAGCATCTAGAGCAAAATTCCTGGCTACGTGGAACGCGGATTATGTCACTTCTGACCCCATGGAAAACGTCCAGAGCGGATCCTGGTCCTCGCAGAGCACGGCAGTGAACCCATGTGAAGCATCCAGAGCGGAGCCTAGTCCTCGCCGAACACGGCAGTGAACCCATGGGAAGCATCTAGAGCAAAATTCCTGGTTACGTGGAACGCGGATTATGTCACTTCTGACCCCGTGGAAAATGTCCAGAGCGGATCCTGGTCCTCGCAAAGCACGGCAGTGAACCCGTGTGAAGCATCCAGAGCGGAGCTTGGTCCTCGCCGAACACGGCAGTAAACCCGTGGGAAGCATCTAGAGCAAAATTCCTGGCTACGTGGAACGCGGATTATGTCACTTCTGACCCCGTGGAAAACGTCCAGAGCGGATCCTGGTCCTCGCAGAGCACGGCAATGACCCCGTGTGAAGCATCTAGAGCGGAGCCTGGTCCTCGCCGAACACGGCAGTGAACCCGTGGGAAGCATCCAGAGCAAACATCGGACTGTGGAGTCCTTAAATCCACGGACTATGATGTCCTTAACCTCGACCGCGATGTCTTAAAACTAATATTGGACTGTGAGGTCCTCAAACTCACGGACTATGATGTCCTTAACCTCGACCGCGATGTCTTAAAACTAACATTGGACTGTAAGGTCCTCAAACTCACGGACTATGATATCCTTAACCTCGACCGTGATGTCTTAAAACTAACAATGGACCGTAATGTCCTTAAACTAATTTTACCTTGGTTCAAGGGTACATCTCTTCACTCCTTTGATATTTTTCGTTGTAATTCTTCAACGTCTTCAAAGAAGTGACGGGTCTCGACAACCACACATTTCACGGACTGTGGGGTCCTTAAACCCATGGACTATGATGTCCTTAACCTCGATCGTAATGTCTTAAAACTAACAACGGACTGTGGAGTCCTTAAATCCACGGACTATGATGTCCTTAACCTCGACCGTGATGTCTTAAAACTAACAACGGACTGTGGAGTCCTTAAATCCATGAACTATGATGTCCTTAACCTCGACCGTGATGTCTTAAAACTAACATTGGACTATGAGGTCCTTAAACTCATGGACTATGATGTCCTTAACCTCGACCGTGATGTCTTAAAACTAACAACGGACTATGGAGTCCTTAAATCCATGGACTATGATATCCTTAACCTCGACCGCGAGGTCTTTAAACTACGGTATCCTGAAAAACATCCAGAGCGGAACCTGGTCCTCGCAGAACACGACAGTGAACCCGTGGGAAGCATCGAGAGCAACTCCTGACTCCGTGAAATACGGATAAGGACAACTTCATCCATCATTTGCAGGTCCTCACGACTCATAAGGGAGTAAATTCTCTTGGGAGATCCTTACGACTTTCAAGGGAAGACACACTAAGGAATCCTCACGATTCTTAAGGAGAAATTACACCTACAGGATCCTCTCGACCGGTAGGGAGAAAATTCTTTATGAGACCCTCACGGCTCATAAAGTTGAAAAGTTTTAGATGACAGATCCTAACCCTGTTTTCTAAGCCATCAATACCTTACAAAGAGCACGAGATTGACATTTATATACTATCTACAGACCGCACTTGCCAAAATCACATGGCAACAACACAGCAAGGAAGAGAAAGCAACGGTATAACAGAAAATGTGTATCTTTATTCATGAATTCAATTAAGTACAAGGCAAATCGTATAAAAGAATAAAGAATGGATACATATTATTCAAAGATTACAAGTATGATTGATACAAAGGCAGCTACTGAGAAGGAAGCGTTTTCAACAAGTCCGTAAGCTGCTCTCGCACTTCCTTCAGTGCCTTCTCATGAGCAGCCGCCGCGGCCAGCTCCTTTTCGATTCGAGTCCTTTGTTGCAAACATGATGAAACCTTATCATCAATTTCCCGCTGGGCAGCTGCGCGACTCTGCCTAACCCACTCGATAGAGTCGAGCTTATGTCTCAATACAAGCCCGTCCGAGATACATTGCTGCAAGGTGTCAAAGACGGCTTTCAGTTGTGCGGCGTTCGCTTCGACCTGGGCACGCAATTGGACTGACTCGGCGGAAGCCTCCTCGCATTCCTTCCACCTCAGGGTCGCTTCTTGTTCAAAATAACGAAGGAAGGACGCGCTCTGCTCGACCAATGCAGCCCGCTGGGAGTTCAAAGCCTGAGTCTCAGGGGCAAGACGCGTGAGTTCAAGATGATGCAGACAGGCCTCGATCTTCTTGCAGTGATTAACCCAAGACTCAATGACGCCTTCATTATGGAAATTTACAAGTGTCGCCAGCATCGGATTGACCTCGGCAGCGAAATCTGCAGCAGATATAAGAGCCTCCGCGTCAAGCTCCTCGACGCATCCGCCCAGCATACGCAGACTCATCGTAGCACCCTTTGAGGATGGATGTCTGGAGAATGGGCCTGCCGACATCATGATGCGAGACTCGAAAGAGGCCGGGGTCAAAACGACCTCTGCAAAACAAATCACAATCAAATGACGGTTCAAGAAATATAGGAAGTTCAGGAATGATGGAATTTACTATACCAGCTGCAGCAGGTGGCAAAGCCGGGAGGACCGGTGGCGCAACTGATCTCTTATCTCCTCCTTCAATCTGTAGCACTACAATCAAAGCAAAGAAAAATCAGAAATAATTTCATTATCGGTAAAAGAAAGAGCGTTAATTGAAAGCTATATTCACCTGCGCCACTGGATGAAGCAATCTCCAACGGGAAAGAGAAATGGGGATGCAACACCTGGTACAGGTGGTCAAAAAGGGCTCCTACAAAAACAGGATAACGCAACGTCAGTACATGAATTATACAGCCGAGAGATAAGACTGATGGGTCATAAATCCATACCTTCCAGCATTTGCGACGATGCGAGAAAAGGTAGAGAGGTGGTCACCGTCAGGGCGGTAACTGAAGGCACCGTCTCGAGCAGAGCGACATCAGCACTAGCCGCACCTGCATTAGAAACAAGATAAACCTTGTTAGGAAAGATTGCAGAATAAAAAGAAGGGCGGTAACCTAAAATCTACTTGAAGAGTCACCAGTTGGAGCCGTGACGAGGGCGTCACTTAATTCAACAACGGCATCTCCCTCCTCCATCGGGGTGGCCTCACCTCCCGTCGCCTCGTCCCCTGACTCCATGGGAGCTGTCGTCACACTTGCGACGCCAAAAGACGATAAAGAACCGTAGGCAGGAAGAGAGATGATCGGAGCAGTACCCGACTCTTGTGAAAGAGCGACTACATCGGATCCAGCAATTGCACCCGGTCCACTCGCCACCACCTCGGGCTCAGTAATTGCAGCCGTTTCATCCACCGCTGCTTCAGGCTCAGCCGTGGTAGCCGTCTCGTCAGCCACTACCTTGAGCCCAGCAATTGCGACCACATCGCCTGCCGCCGCCCCGGATTTGGAAATGACAGTTACCTCCTCCGTCGCTCTCTCAGGCTCAGCGGTCGCTGCCACCTCTTCAGGAAGACTCGGTCCTGCAGGACAAGATATATAAGAACTGATAGTTCAAAACTTTGACAACGAAGCCTCAAAGCACATTACCTGGGGTTGATTTACCATTGGCTTCCCGAGCTTCACGTGCCGTCCATCTATGAGCAGTAGACAAGGCACCCGGGAACTCCTCTGAAGGAGAAGCAGCGGGAGTAACGGCGCTCGAACCTGCCCCCACAGCCAAAGCAGCACTACGTTCCTTGGCTGCGCGCCTCAGGCGCTTCCTTTCCTCCCGGGCCATCACAACAGACCTTTTAGAAGCCTCCTTCAGCAAGGCGTCGTCGTCCGCATTCAGGGTTACCTCCAGAGCCGTCAAGGCTTCCATCATCGGTTTTTTAAGTAAGGACTCTTGCGGCAATGCCGAAGAGGCCGGGACTTCGGTAGCTGGCCCGGGGAGAATTTCCGCATCAGCTTGCGGGCTAGGCATTGTGGTCCCTGCAATTAGACAAAGAGAGGGTCAGATTACTCATAAGAAACGGAAGCAGAAACATGGCGAACTGAAATGTACCAAGGCCTAAGGATGCTCGAAGTCGTTCCTCCTCCTCAAAAGTCTTGAGAGAGGCAGCGAGAGCTTCTTCGGTGGAAATGCCTATCAAAGAACGAGAAGCGTTAGTCAAAAAACAATGATAGAAGTATGATGCAATGGCGAAAAATACAACTAATGATTATCTGATCGCGCGAGGTTAGCCAACCCCTCTTCGCGTCTCGCCAATCGCTCAGAAGCTACAATGGCAGCCGCCAGATCAGTGTTGTCTGGTGGCATAAATAGGCCGTCGTTGGTCCCGTACTCACTCAAGCCCTCGCTATAAGAAGCATGAGGCTCCTGGCCAAGTACCACGTTAAGAGAAAAGAGCGACTTTTTCTTCTTCTGTGAGCGAGCTCCGGTCATAGCCAGCACCAGCTTGTGTTTCGTAGGTACTTTGGGGCGGCGAGTCTCGATATCCGAGCCTACGCCAGATTCGGGTGAAGCTACGGTTACCGTCTCCATGGGAGCACGGGGCACCGATGGCGCGTCCACCGTCTCCACAGGATCACGGGGCAATCCACGCATGGGGCTTAGCACACGTGGAGGCTCAACTGCAACAGCATCTCTTAGCGGAGGGGGCACGGCGATCCGTCGCCTTGAAGGGACATTGCGATCGTTGGCAGGGGGTGCACTCTTGCGATCAAGCAACATCCGCCTCTCTTCTCTGATGACAGCACCCATCGCGTGCTGATACCAGGCCCCGTATACGATAAGGGCCCCCGGGATGCAACTTGGCTCACTAATGAAGAAGTGGGAGCCCATATTCAAGCGCATAAAGTGATGCAGCGCACCCCGGATTCCTTCCCTAGTGGCAGCAGGTTCCTCAAAAAATGCCTCCAGTGGGACCCCCTGGTTATAGCTCAGCTGCTGGGCAAAATGATGGGGGTTGTATCTTATAAAAAGCGCCGCATCATTTTGCCTGAATACGAGGAAGCCCGGCCTAATGGAGTACAAGTGAAGAATCTCCCGGGCTTTCAACACGGAGGCCCCGTCCTTAAAGGAGTCACGCAATGCCAGCACCGTTTTGGAAGTTTCCTGGCCAATCGTCAGGACTTTGTCTGTAAAAGACATACCAGCTCCGACCGTGCGCGGACGAAGAAGCAACCCCCTGGCCTCCTGCGGAGACGGATTCACGATGGAAGCGTCAACCAGCCGCATAATTTCTAGGGAATTTGCACTTCTTGAAAAACGAGGGTCTTTTATGAATACCAAATACCCCGAGCACGTGCATTTCCATCCACAAAGTAAAGTAGTGCATCGGGAAGTTGGCAGCATGCACCCCTGGTTTAGTTGTATCCGCCGCCATGCTGAGACCATGGTACAGGTGGGCCAGCCCGGCAATCCCGATGGCCACTTGTATTCCGGCCACCATTCTATGTGCTGGGTAGAAGATGGACAGCCTCATATAGCGAGGGTGCATGGAGAGCGCGAACCAGCACAACCACAGCCCAAGAAACCCAAGAAAGAAAGTCTCTTCGTCAATGCCCGGAGCGGCGATCTCTGACAGAGGAGTGATCGCGGCATCGGGAAGATAAAAGCCCTTCTGATCATTTTCCAGCACTGGTCGACGGTCTAAGCTAAAGCTGAAAGGGTCGTCGAGCTTGGCAAACTTTTCGCCTTGTTGCGATAAAATCTCCGGGCGAAGGAACCGGGTGATGAAGTCTGCGAAGCTGACCCCCCGGCCTCCGGATTCCAAGAAAAGACTTTCGTACATATTCAACACCTTTATTAGACTAGGAAACTGGTGCTGGATGGCGTTCTCCGGTGTTAAGCCCATCACCACTGGCTTGGTGGCGAAAACGTATTCGTCCGGAGGAAGCAGCTCCTCATAGTGCTCCCCCCTCACCGGCAGACCGGAAATCTCAGCAAATTCTTCTAAGGAGATGGAGACTTCTCTGTCCAGTAGAAGAAATGTATGGTTTGGGATGTTCCATTGCTCCAGGAACGCCTTAATCCGCCACGTCGGAGGAGCAGAATATTGGAACAGCGAGGCATAAACCGCAGGGTATAGACCGATCTTCAGCATGTGCGCTTTCTTCACTGACAAAATATACTTGGCCCACTGCAAATACCCGGCCGAATGTCGGGGAGTCAACCCGATGTTGTAGGGTTGTCCCCAAGGGCACGACTCGCCCTGGCATATGCGCCGCCCTAAAGTATCCAAAGCCGCCGGCAGCTGCATGGGTATGGCGGCAATCGAAGGATGAAGAAGACCCTCCGAAGTCCAATTGACAGCCTCCACGGCATAGTTCACCGGGGGTGCATCTGCATATGAAATCGACGAGATCAGCTCCGACGGCGTTGCACAGGAGAAGCTTTGATGAACTTTGATGATTTGGTCATACCACCTACCCCATAAGTAAAGGTTTTTGTGTTCCGGGTCATAGTCTCTGATAAGCGCGAGAACCTCCCGGTCCACCGGCGCCTCAGGGAATCCTCCCTCTAAACGGAAAAACGGGAAAGAAAGATCGGAAGACATGTCGTCTAAGAGAAAGAACAGAATTCAATTATCAGTATTATAATTTTAAAATTTTGACACTCGGCACTTTAAAATTTATACCACACTGCAATGCAGTGGAAAAGGGACCAAAGGTGGACCCATAAAATCCAGATAATAATGCATCAATTAATAAAACAGCCTTATCATTGGATGAGACTGTCAATTAATGAGGAAATCCTCAATGAATTTTCTCATTGAATGAGAAATCCCTCGGGAGAAGGAGAAAATCTCCTTTTCAGAGCAAAGCTCTATAACAGAGTGACACTTGTCAAACTCTGGTCACGAGGGAATAAAATTCCTTAAAGAGCCTGGCTCTGTAATGATGATGGAAAATCCATCAAAGATTAATGAAAATTAATTCTTGAGAATTAAAATTCTGGGATCTTAAATATCCATGAAAAGACTCTTAAGAGTTCTTCATCAAAAGATCTATGTTCAGTCGATAAAACTGCACATTTGTAGTACATTTTTCCTACCATTTTTATATTAAAAAAGGACTTTATTATAATATATTATACATATGAGGGTTTATGTGTAAAAACATTATTTTCCATGTGTTAATATATTCTAATTATCATTTTGGTAGGAAAATGTATGCAAATATTATAGACCTAATTCTAGTTAACAAAGTCTACTAAAATCTTATATGAGTTGTTGTGCAGAATTTTCCAAGTTGTTATGCAGAATATATCAAAGAAATCAAGTTGTTGAAGAAATCTTGCCAAATTAAGAAGCAAACTTGGAGACCAAGTCTGGAAGCAACCGAGAGAATATTTCAAAGATACAAAGATTCCAGAGGAGCCCACATGTCACAAGAACAGAGCCCCTGAAGTTTGATGAACGGCAGAGATTACATGGCCGCGGATCCGCGGCCCTAGCCACCATTTGCCGCGGATCCGCCGCACTTATATGGATTTGGGAGCTGAGGATTTTTGGGGTAAATCAAATCTATATTTTACCAAATTTTCAACAATAATATTCTGGCTTTGCACTATAAAAAGGCACCGAGGGCCTCTTAGAAAAGCCATCAAGCCGAAGAGATCACGAAGCTCCCGACGCTCACGCATCCAGGCTGATCATCGACTGTTCGACTACCTCCTTAGGAAAGATCGAGAAGCAAATCAAGTTTTGTAATCATTTTCTATGGATTAAAAGTGTAGTTTGAAGGAGTTGATTAATAAAGGTAGTTTTTTTTTTATTTAATTGTTTTTTTACATTATGTTTTCCCTCTCTTTCTTTTCATCTTCTTCTCTCAACATGCGCGAGTAATTCTCCGCTTGTTAGGGTTCGTAGGATTAGGGTAGGCTAATGGGCGATGAAAATAATTAAACCCTTTTTAAGTCCTATAAAGTTTAGGAACTTTATTAAAATAATCATTAACATCCTAATCGGGCGCGCTAGCAATTCCTTGCTAGTTCCGACCGCGATTAGAGATTAGATTAATGATTGTTTTGGTAAAGGCTAGATATGAACGGAGTTCCGTGTCGAGATAAGGGTTACGAGTGGGATTCCTTTTCCCTCCAGAAACCCTAATCTACACGCATCACCGTCGTTCTAGTTCTAAATCTATTAATGGATAAAAAGGGTAACTTTTAATTAATCTTCCATAACTACTAAATCCTAACGAACTCTACAAGCCCTATTATTATATTATTTAAATCTCTAAAATAATCTAGATCTATATTTTACATTCTTGTTTAAAGTAGATCTAGAAACTTCTCACAAAATTCTTTATTCCTCCTCTCTTTCTCAACACATCTAAAGTAAAAATAAAAGGTTCCACGTTTCCCAGAGGACGACCCGTACTCATCTCGGTCTAGCTACGAGCGACACCGTTATTGATTGCGGTAAACAAACACAAATTTTCACATCAATCAAATGGCGCCGTTGCCGGGGATACGTGCGTAATTTTTTATTTTTACTATTTGTGTTGAATTCTTAGACAATTTATATCATTATTAACACAAAACTGCAAATTGCATATTTAACGATTTGTGCGTGAATTTTGCAAGGAGATCTGGAGTTACAGAATTGAGGAAAACAGAAGACAGAGGCATTCATCGAGATCCAGAGGAGCACAGAGGGCTTGAGAAAAATTTTCATCAACTGTTCCATCCACTTCGCGGCGGAACCGCGGCACAAAGGTGCTTCCTGCGGCGGAAACGCGGCGGCTTGGAGGGATTAGGGCTACAGAATTCTCTCGTAAGATTCTCAACTCCTTCTCTCTCTCCTCAAATCCAATAAAATCTATTTTCTGCAGGATTCTTTGCAAAATAGCGCCGCTCAAAAATCTTTTTGCAAAAGTTTTGTGATTGGTTTTGTTTTGCATATTTAATACGGACTTTAAGGGGCAAAGACCAAATCAAGATTAGGTGGGGATTTCATCACCCTTCCTAAGCCCCACAAATCACAAACCGAGCATATAGATCAACCCTTCATTAATTTAAAAAATATCTAGACCAGACTCTAAGGACTGTCGCGCTCAATAAGGACAGAGGAAGGTCGTGGGTAATCTATCGTTTATCCGCATTACTTTTGTAGTGCCTAGGCAAGTGTGACAAAGGCTAGTGGTTTTTAATTAGGCCCACGACGTGGTTCCTTCCCACTTACCTGGCACTTATCTGGCTACAAGGGTAGTACGGAGGCGGTAGAGGATTTATCCTGCGGCTTGTCCTTTGGAAGTCTAGGAGCGGTCTAGAGACTGACCTAGGTAACCTTAGTTCTAGGGTTGCTTGTGCATCTTAGGGAGATTTGTCTTGAGTCCCACTTTTTCAAAACAAGCCAATTTTTAAAACCACACACACGCTGCCACTTGCACTAAACCCGCTTAGTGCATGCTCGGCTGGACACGGGATCCTAGTGCCCGTCTTGTCCGCGTTCCTGCTATCGAAGCCGAAGTTGGTACTTCTTCATCTTCTTTTTCCCCACCACACACCACATCAACCGAGATGGACGGCACTCCATCAGAGTATAACACCACGCTGCCACCGCCCGAAGGTGCGCAGAATCCACCGCGCATTTCTCTCCAAGAGAGATGCTATCCTATCCGTGGTCCCCTTCCTACTTGTCTATCTCTTCCACCACCTAACGGGGATAATTTCGAAATTAAACCCCACTACATCAATCTGCTGCCCAAATTTCACGGGCTTGAGTCGGAAGACGCGTACGTTTTCATCACCAAATTCGAAAACGTATGCGCAATGATGGGTACTTCACAATTGACTTTAGATGCTATGCGCTTACGTCTTCTCCCATTCACACTGTACGACTTGGCAGAAAAATGGCTTTACAATACTGCCGCACACTCTATCACTAATTGGGATGAATTCGTAGTAGCATTTCTTAAGAATTTTTACCCAAATCATAAGACTGCACATGTTAGGAGCGAGATCAACCAGTTCACCCAGCTTCCCAATGAACCATTTTGGAAGTGCTTTGAACGTTTCAAAGATCTGCTTGTCCAATGCCCCCATCACGGAATACAAAGATGGGATTTATGTCGGATTATATATGCGGGCATTAATCCAGCGACAAAGCAGATGCTTGAAACAATGTGTCAATGCAATTTCATGTCTAAAGATGACGGTGAAGCATGGAAATATCTGGAAGATCTCGCTGAACACACGTTTCAGTGGGAAAGCGTAAGACCACCTTCAACTAAGGGAGGTATTCACCAGCTCGATGTTTCTATCGCAGTAAAAGCCGAAATGGCAGCGATACAGAAGAAACTCGATGCTATTGAGAACAAATTTTCATCATTCTCCCTAAATCAGGTCACGCTTCCCAAGACTGTCTGTGGTTGCTGTTCGGATCCTTCACACTTAACGGAAGAATGCCCTATGAACGCATCGTTTCAAGCTAATGCTGCTTTTCAGCAGCGACCTAGAAACGACCCTTATTCTTCCACATACAATCAAGGATGGAGGAATCATCCTAACTTTGCTTGGAATCAAAACCAACAAAGTAATTATCAAAGAACTCCTCCAGAGCAACCACAACCACAGAATCAGCCCCCCTTTCAGTCACAGAATTTCCAAAATTCGGCCAACATTTCTACACCACAAGTGGCCGGTACTGACAACTCACTCGCACAAACTTTGGATATGTTCATGAAACAATCCATGCAAAATTCGGCTGAGATAAGGTCTTCCATTGATACCCTAACGAAAAACTCCTCCTCCCATGGTGAGAGTATTAAATCAATAGAAAACCAAATCGCACAGTTAAACGCCGCAATAAGTGCAAGAGAGAAAGGGAAACTCCCATCTCAACCCCTACCGAATCCTGGCCATTCACAAAGTCATAATGTGAATGCCGTCACTACGTTGAGATCGGGGAGAGTGCTGAATAACCAAGTGGGTGAGCAAATTGATGACAGTGACATATTTGATACCCCTTCTTCTTCTTCTTATTCCCCTAATTCGTCTAGTCTCCCACCTTCATCCGAGCCTATTCTCCGTTTTCCCCAAGGCTCAAACATTTCACCAAATCTATCTAAGTCGATTCCCACTCCAATTTTGGGATCGAATCCGTCGCCACAGTCTTCTCCACAAACGTTGGACCCAAAACTTATTGATCGAGCTCCATTTCCAAACCGATTAAGGGCCAACCGACCAAACCCGCAAATGGAGAAGATTGTGGAAATGTTTAAGCAAGTTAGCGTGAATATTCCTCTCCTAGATGCTATTCAACAAGTCCTATCTTATGCAAGAATCCTTAAAGACTTGTGCACTAGGAAGAGAAAAACTCAAGTGCCTAAAAAGGTTTTCATGACGAGTAATGTTAGCACAGCTTTTACCCAACAAATACCAAAGAAACGTAAGGACCCCGGCTGTCCTACAATCTCTATCTCTATTGGGAGTAAAAATATAAATCGTGCTTTACTCGATCTAGGCGCTAGCGTCAACTTGCTTCCTTATTCAGTATACGAGCAGTTAGGAATTGGAGAGTTAAAACCCGCCCATTGTACTCTCCAAATGGCCGACCGATCTATCACCAAACCTCGGGGCGAACTAGAGGATGTGTTAATTAAAGTCGGGGAATTCATATTTCCCGTGGACTTTATTGTTCTAGATACACAACCTGTGGCAAACCCACGCAATCAAATCCCGGTGATACTTGGTCGACCCTTCCTAGCAACTTCTAACGCTGTGATTAATTGTCGTAACGGTTCTATGAACTTATCCTTCGGGATAATGACAATTGAGCTTAATGTTTACAAGCTAGGAAGTCAGCCATCAGAACCTTCTGCTCAATTGCTGGATGTTTGTTCCATCCACGAGATAGCTTCGGAAAGCTGCATGGATGAGGAGCTTTGCTTTGATGTTCTCAACAACATTAATGAGACATCGTTCGATCTTGCACCACTTTACAGTGAGGATATGTTCAATGAGTCCGACCTTGAGATTGAACCCGTTGACTCGTTGCAAAAGTCAGCAGCACTTTCCGAGTCAATATCTTATGCAAGTTTTGAACCTCTTCGGGAGTCCGAATATCATTCGCTTACCCCACCTTCTATAGTCTCTTCGCCAATTCTTGATCTCAAACCGCTACCTTCTCATCTTAAATATGCATATTTAGGAGAGAATGAGACTTTGCCAGTGATTATTTCCGCTTCTCTAGCCTTAGAGCAAGAGAATGCACTTTTGGCAGTGTTGAGATCGAATCGGGAAGCATTTGGTTGGACTATGGCTGACATCAAAGGGATTAGTCCCTTAATTGTTGAACATTACATACATCTGATGGATGAAGCCAAACCAACCCGAGACCCACAAAGACGGTTAAATCCCGTTATGAAGGAGGCGGTAAAGAAAGAAATCGTCAAGTGCCTTGATAGTGGAATAATTTACCCCATATCTGATAATCAATGGGTAAGTCCAATTCATGTGGTCCCTAAAAAGTCTGGCATCACGGTCATCACTAACGAGGCTAATGAGTTAATCCAAACACGCACCCAAACTGGGTGGCGCGTATGTATCGATTACAGGAAACTCAATGCCGCGACGAAGAAAGATCACTTCCCTCTACCTTTCATTGACCAGATGTTGGAACGATTAGTGGGACACGAATACTACTGTTTCTTGGACGGATACTCTGGTTACAACCAGGTCCCCATCGCCGAAAATGATCAAGATAAAACCACTTTTACTTGTCCTTTCGGAACTTTTGCTTATAGACGCATGCCCTTTGGGTTATGCAACGCTCCCGTTACATTTCAGCGGTGCATGATGGGGATATTTTCAGATATGGCATAAAATTTTCTAGAAATTTTTATGGACGATTTCTCCATTTTTGGGGACTCCTTTGAGGACTGCCTTCGTAATCTTGACGCTGTTCTTACCCGCTGTAAGGATAAGAACTTGACTTTGAATTGGGAAAAATGCCATTTTATGGTCCAAGAAGGTATTGTACTTGGACATATAATTTCACATAAAGGCATTGAGGTTGACAGAGCTAAAATAGATGTTATTCAAAACCTCCCTCGTCCCAATTGCGTCAAAGATATACGATCCTTCCTTGGTCATGTAGGATTTTATAGGAGATTCATTAAGGACTTTAGCAAAATTGTTAGACCCTTAACCCTTCTATTGGCCAAGGACACTACTTTTCACTTCGATTCGGATTGTGAGGCTGCTTTTGAATCGCTTAAAGAATCACTCACTACAGCCCCCGTTCTATCATCTCCGGATTGGAACTACCCGTTCGAGCTTATGTGTGACGCATCAGATTTTGCTATTGGTGCTGTCTTAGGACAACATATTGATAAGATGCCACATGTAATTTACTATGCAAGTAGGACCTTGAATGATGCACAAATAAATTACACAACTACCGAGAAAGAACTCTTGGCAGTTGTATTTGAATTAGAGAAATTCAGGCCCTACTTGATTGGCTCGCCTATTGTGGTTTACACAGATCACTCCGCCCTACGACATCTTTTAACGAAGAAGGATGCAAAGGCCAGGCTAATACGTTGGATCCTATTGTTACAAGAATTTGATCTTGTTATCAAAGACAAGAGTGGATGTGAAAACGTAGTAGCCGACCATCTTTCACGCACCACTTCTTCGCCAACTGTGACCGTGCCGATAAATGACTCATTTCCCGACGAACAGCTCTTGAATGTATCCTACGAACCTTGGTTCGTGGATATCGTGAACTATCTTGCGACGGGACTTATACCTAGCGATTGGTCGAAACAAGACAAACATCGGTTTTTATCCCAAGTAAAATATTTTTACTGGGATGAACCAAATCTATTCAAGTATTGTTCAGATCAAATCATTCGCAGGTGTGTCCCTAACGATGAATTCAAGAGCGTGCTATCATTTTGTCACGATCAGGCATGCGGCGGTCATTTTGGACCTCGAAAAACGGCGGAGAAAGTTTTGCAATGTGGCTTTTATTGGCCAACATTATTTAAAGATGCATTTGAACATTGCAAAACTTGTCCGCGATGTCAGCATTTGGGTCGGATTTCACGAAGGAACGAGATGCCGCTCCAACCTATATTGGTTGTGGAAATATTTAATGTTTGGGGTATTGATTTTATGGGCCCTTTTCCCAACTCCTTTGGGAATCTATATATCTTGTTAGCGGTTGATTATGTCTCGAAGTGGGTGGAAGCTATACCGTGTCGCACTAATGACAACAAAGTTGTCATTAAGTTCCTTAAAGAAAACATCTTCTCGCGATTCGGACACCCTCGCGCTATCATTAGCGACAACGGGACACATTTCTGCAATAGGTCTTTCGAGGCCTTGATGCGGAAATATTCAATCACTCACAAGCTTTCTACGCCCTATCACCCCCAAACAAGCGGGCAGGCTGAGATCTCAAATAGGCAGATCAAACAGATATTGGAGAAGACGGTTTCCAAAAACCGTAAGGATTGGTCAACCAAATTGACGGATGCTCTTTGGGCATTCCGCACCGCTTATAAGACCGATCTTGGTATGTCTCCATACCGCCTTGTGTTTGGGAAGGCATGCCACCTCCCTGTCGAGATTGAACATAAGGCAATGTGGGCTATTAAAGAGCTTAATTTTGATCTTGATCATGCAGGCAGCTATCGGAAGCTGCAATTGAATGAGCTAAGCGAACTCCGCGATGAAGCTTACGATAATGCGGTGATAGTAAAGAATAGGACTAAAGTATTCCACGATAAAAATCTTTCTAGAAAAACCTTCACATCGGGGCAACAAGTCCTTCTTTACGATTCCCGTCTCCATCTTCATCCGGGTAAGCTTAAATCTCGTTGGAAAGGACCTTTTGTGGTGCGGTATGTACACCCGCACGGGGCAGTTGAAGTCGAAAATTTGAAAAACGGTTCAATTTTTAAAGTAAATGGGCATAGATTAAAACCGTATTTTTCTGCTGACCCCGCGGAGGAGCTCATGTTTTTACAGGAGCCGCTTTATCAAAACTAAAATTCCTCCGCATCACCTCCATGTTTTAATAACATTTTCTCATTTTAAGAAATGGAGGTGAGTAAAAAATGGATTTGATTGAATATCTGTGCATGTCAAAGAATAAGTTTGGGGGAATTTTTCATTTAACTCTTATTTTACCCCTTATATCTCTCCCTTAGTATACAGGTCCATATTCTCAAAAGGCTACATCAGTGAGGACACTGCTGAAAACAGGTTTGGGGGGGGAGGTTTGTATTCACTGAATTATCTTTGACACCGGGCATTAAAATTTTTTTTATAACAAATGAATAGAAAGTGAAACATTACATCCAAAAGATAGGAATAGTTTAAGAAAACCAAGAAAATTAGAAGTTTTCTTATACGAACTAGTAATAAGTAGTTATGAGCTGTTGTCCCAAGGGTTAGTAAAATGAAGAAAGTCACTAATCTGAGGATAAAAATAAGTCTGAAAAATAATTTCTATTCTGGAAGCCAAACATTTGAATGTTGATACCCTACTATATGCACTTACACACGTCTTGAAACTCGGGATAGTAGAGGATACCTTGAAATGCTCTTGTCTAAAAGCCAAAGTATGAAGGAAGTGAAAAAATGAAGAAAATATAAAAATGGTAAAAAGAAAAAAATGAACACTGGTTTTGTTATCGCCAAAGCAACAATAAAAAAATATAGCGTGGGTGCTTCTTCACCTAGTGCCCTAAGGCCAACTGGTCTGGGAGTCACTGCTAAGCCTTAGGTGGAGCAAGACGAGGAAAATACTATCACCAAATCAGCAAGCACTTGAGTAATCGGTCGGTTAGTACCTCAAGAAGTATTAACGGTCGCATGAAAAGGTGTGAGCAAACCTAAGTATTCATAAAATTAAAAAGTACTGAGGTAGATGGACAAGAGTATGATAGCTTGAATTGAATTCTCCGAGTGTAGGGATGTTCTTTACACACACGTGGGGTTATATGATCAATGTTTGGATAAAAGGTAGGAATGAAGAATAAAGACGATGTTTTATTGAGGGATGATATGATTTCTAACATTTTTTCATGACTATTAAGATAGGGCTCATGACAACTGAAAGGCTAGTATAATTGGAAACTCTTCTTTTCAAAGTATTTCTTTTATGGTTCTTATCTTTATATGTAAATTTCACCATCTTTCTTTTGTTATAGGATTTTGTGGGTGTAATCCGCTGAAAACCCTCAGGAGAAAACACTCCTCCTACTAGGGACACCTAGAGGTTTAACGGCTTGTTGGACGTGCTCAGTGCAATCGTGTCTGCCTACGAAAGTGTGCTTAGTTTTCTCCTTTCTTTTTCTCCTCTTAAATAAACTAGTTTGCTCGGGACGATCAAAGATAAGTTTGGGGGTATTTGTTCAGTCGATAAAACTGCACATTTGTAGTACATTTTTCCTACCATTTTTATATTAAAAAAGGACTTTATTATAATATATTATACATATGAGGGTTTATGTGTAAAAACATTATTTTCCATGTGTTAATATATTCTAATTATCATTTTGGTAGGAAAATGTATGCAAATATTATTGACCTAATCCTAGTAGAACAAAGTCTACTAAAATCTTATTTGAGTTGTTGTGCAGAATTTTCCAAGTTGTTATGCAGAATATATCAAAGAAATCAAGTTGTTGAAGAAATCTTGCCAAATTAAGAAGCAAACTTGGAGACCAAGTCTGGAAGCAACCGAGAGAATATTTCAAAGATACAAAGATTCCAGAGGAGCCCACATGTCACAAGAACAGAGCCCCTGAAGTTTGATGAACGGCAGAGATTACATGGCCGCGGATCCGCGGCCCTAGTCACCATTTGCCGCGGATCCGCCGCACTTATATGGATTTGGGAGCTGAGGATTTTTGGGGTAAATCAAATCTATATTTTACCAAATTTTCAACAATAATATTCTGGTTTTGCACTATAAAAAGGCACCGAGAGCCTCTTGGAAAAGCCATCAAGCCGAAGAGATCACGAAGCTCCCGACGCTCACGCATCCAGGCTGATCATCGACTGTTCGACTACCTCCTTAGGAAAGATCGAGAAGCAAATCAAGTTTTGTAATCATTTTCTATGGATTAAAAGTGTAGTTTGAAGGAGTTGATTAATAAAGGTAGTTTTTTTTTTATTTAATTGTTTTTTTTACATTATGTTTTCCCTCTCTTTCTTTTCATCTTCTTCTCCCAATATGCGTGAGTAATTCTCCGCTTGTTAGGGTTCGTAGGATTAGGGTAGGCTAATGGGCGATGAAAATAATTAAACCCTTTTTAAGTCCTATAAAGTTTAGGAACTTTATTAAAATAATCATTAACATCCTAATCGGGCGCGCTAGCAATTCCTTGCTAGTTCCGACCGCGATTAGAGATTAGATTAATGATTGTTTTGGTAAAGGCTAGATATGAACGGAGTTCCGTGTCGAGATAAGGGTTACGAGTGGGATTCCTTTTCCCTCCAGAAACCCTAATCTACACGCATCACCGTCGTTCTAGTTCTAAATCTATTAATGGATAAAAAGGGTAACTTTTAATTAATCTTCCATAACTACTAAATCCTAACGAACCCTACAAGCCCTATTATTATATTATTTAAATCTCTAAAATAATCTAGATCTATATTTTACATTCTTGTTTAAAGTAGATCTAGAAACTTCTCACAAAATTCTTTATTCCTCCTCTCTTTCTCAACACATCTAAAGTAAAAATAAAAGGTTCCACGTTTCCCAGAGGACGACCCGTACTCATCTCGGTCTAGCTACGAGCGACACCGTTATTGATTGCGGTAAACAAACACAAATTTTCACATCAATCAATCTACATATTGTCAAAAGAGCAGAGCTCTGACTCATGGGCTAATAAACCCTAAGAAAAGATCTGTTTAGATCTATGGGTTCATGAGAGCAAGGCTCTGTTTATGAAACCCTAAAGGGGTTTTTTTAGATCAAAGATCTATGAAGAGCAAGGCTCTGTTAATGGGTAAAAACCCTAATTTATTAAAATTAATTTAATTTAATTTAATTTTACCTAAATGTAGTGGAGTTTTAACTCTTGAAAGTTCTTGAACAAAAGAGCAAGGCTCTGAATAAAATTCTTAAGAAGAAGATGATAATCATCTGAGGACCAAAGGTCCTATTTATAGGCACTGAAACGCCTCTTCAACTTCTGAGTTGATCTAAGGGCTCAGATGTTGCCACCGCTGCACTCACGTGTGCGCCACGTGAGCGCAACGGTGGGGGGGGGGCATTTGTTTCCCCCAATCAGAGCAAAACTCTGCTTTAAAATTCAAAATTAAATTGAATCAACGCTTCAGATCCCGTGCGCTGCGCGCTGCGTGC
Organism: Agapanthus africanus; assembly: GCA_030015575.1. Taxonomy (NCBI): domain Eukaryota; kingdom Viridiplantae; phylum Streptophyta; class Magnoliopsida; order Asparagales; family Amaryllidaceae; genus Agapanthus; species Agapanthus africanus. The sequence continues at coordinate 30,557,158 of JASDDO010000004.1, read as the reverse complement.
TGCGTGCCACGTGTCAAAAGCAGACGCGCTGGCGCCAGGTGCGCTGCGCCCTAGGCAGCGCACCCCAATCAGAGCAAAGCTCTGCTTTAAAATTCAAAATTAAATTGAAGCAACGCTTCAGATGCTGCGCGCTGCGCGCCACGTGTCAAGTACGGTTGCGCTGCGCACCACGTGTCAAGCACGGGTGCGCTAGCGCAGTTGCGCTGCGCGCCACGTGTCGAACGTAGGTGCGCTAGCACAGTTGCGCTGTGCGCTACGTGTCGAACGTAGGTGCGCTCGCGCAAGGTGCACCAGCGCTGGAATTAAAAATTCCCCCACCGTCAGATCTAAAGATCTCCTAATAATAAATTATTAATTAATCAGAACTAAAATTCTGTTATGGAAAGATTTTTCAATCTTATTAAAACAAGAAGATTATCTTCTGTAAAACAGAAGCCCTAGGATCAAAAATCCAACGGTGGGAAATATTCCCAAATTAATCAGAGAAAGATCTCTTAAAACTGATTCAACAAATCAATTGGCCTTATATAAAGACCCCCTAGACTTCAAGTCTAAAATACACAGAAGATATAGAAAAAAAACCTCTGCAAACTTTGAGAAAACTCAAAGAAAAAGAAAGGCAAGCCTTTAGTAAAAGAAGATCATTTCTTCCAGGTAAAGAATTGATTCTTGAACAACAGAGATGAAGCATCTCATAAAAAGAAGAAATATCTTCTAAAAAGATCTTAGATCTATAAAAAGACCAAGGTCTTTGATGATAAGAAAAGAAAAGATCCAAAGATCTAATTATAAAAAAAAATAATAATAAAAGAAGTATTTTTACTTCGTCCACAGATCTTTGATCTATAAAGGCAGAGCCTTTTATCAAAACAAGAACTTTTGTTCTTGGATCTTGAGGCAAAGCCTCCTTAGAAAAACATGAAAGTTGTTCTGTGATCTTAAAATTGATCAGATGCATTTTGCGCTATTGGAAAGTGCCTTGCACTTATGAATTGTGCCTTTGCGCTTCTTGGACAGGCGCGCACCGCCAGAACACGCCATGTGTCAACCAAAGACACTACTTGCGCTTTGCGCTTCTGAAACAGAGCACTGGGCTCATGGGCTGACGCTCAGCGCCAAGCACGCCACGTGTCACTCACTGGTGCACCAACAGATTAGCGCAGCGCACTCATAAACTAAGGCGCTTAGCGCAACACGTGTCACCTTCAGATGCGCTAGTGCAATGCGCTCTTTAATTGGCGCAAAGCGCCTGACGCGCCACGTGGCGCACTGTCAGAACATGCTCTGTTCTGATAAAAAACAAAAGTGACACAGACCAATGCTTAGCATTATTAAAAGGGCAAAACCCAAATAAAGGCCTAATGGCAAGAACAAAAATAAAATGTTAAACTTTTTTTTCAACTGGACTTAGCCCAATCCTGGCTATAAGTCCTCAACTTAAATTGAACTGAGCCCATCTGCTCTTCCAATCAATTTACACCCGGTTCGAGGGTACATCTCTTTACTCCTCTAATATCTGTCGTTGTAATCCTTCAACGTCGTCAGAGAGGTGACGGGTCCCGACAATCACACATTACTACGGACTGTGGGGTCCTTAAACTCATGGATTGTGATGTCCTTAACCTCGACCGTGATGTCTTAAAACTAACAACGGACCATGGAGTCCTTAAATCCACGGACTATGATGTCCTTAACCTCGACCGTGATGTCTTAAAACTAAAAACGGACTGTGGGGTCCTTAAACTCATGGACTATGATATCCTTAACCTCGACCGTGATGTCTTAAAACTAATAACGGACTGTGGGGGTCCTTAAACCCACGGACTATGATGTCCTTAACCTCGACCGTGATGTCTTAAAACTAATAACGGACTGTGAGGTCCTTAAACTCGTGGACTATGATGTCCTTAACCTCGACCGCGATGTCTTAAAATCAACAATGGACCGTAATGTCCTTAAACTAATTATCGACCGCAATGTCATTAAACTAAACAATATAGCTCAATTGCTCTCTTGTCGAATCTAAACGATCCCGTTAAGTTGATCTTAGTCTAGAATTAGACTAACGTGTCCTTAACAAACGTTTAAGTTGATCTTAGCCTCAAATAAGGCTAACGTATCCTTAAACACAACCCCCCAAAACCCAAATCTAATAAAGATACGGATTTGGACTAATCCACGTCCTACGGGCGACAACATAAATTAGTCTCCGTATACAATCCACGGGCAACCACAAACAAAACAAACACCCACGACACAAAGTGACCATCTAGAGAAGGAGAAAGTTGTTACCGCGATGCGGTAGCGTAATTAACTGCAGGGAAGAGCGTCCCCACAATCAAAACCCCCTCAGATGAGGGGGAATCTGACAAAGTCTGCTACATCGGCCGCATCCGTTTAAACCTTCGATACACGGTGCCATAAATTAACTTGGCATCTTCGGAGAGGTGGACGGATGGCACCAATTAGCATCTGCCCCGAATTTCAGGCAAGACGGACCTACGCGGTCCCATCTCCGTAATTCGGAGGGGAACAACAGGTTTCACTAAAATACCATCAAGATACCAACAAAAGACAAGCTTTACAATAAAATACCATGAACTTTCCAAGCTATGTAATTATCACTAAAATACCTTAAATCCTTAAAATTCACATCCATCAAAATCCTAAATAATATAAATAACTTCTCGAGGTTTATTTTTAATTTTATTAAAAATATTTTTCATAAAACCCCCTCGAGTTATATAAAACAATATTTAAGGACTTTAGTAAATATAGGTTTAAGCAGGATCAATTCTCTTGAGCCCAGGGAGCAGGAGAAAGTGAGTGCTTGCCTATTTAAGGTAGAAAACTTAACGGAGTTATCAATGGTAATTTTCTTGGAAAAAGACACAAATCCTACCGTCCATGTACAGGAGTTACCAATGACTCTCGAACCTAATTCAAGATCTAAATCAGTTACAAGTGTTTGAATCAGTCTGAGTCTAACTCAAACATGAATCCAAACTCAAATCGGAGTCCAATTCAAATATGAATCCAAAGTCTAACATGTATACTTGAACTTGAACCTGAATACTTGAATTCAAACATCAATATTAAACATGAGTATTTGACTTGACTTGACCGAACCATGGTTATAACTTGACATGACTTATTAAATACATGATTATATCTTGAAACTGACTACTTGAACAACTTGTATCCATGGTTTCAGCAAGACTTGTAAATATAACTTATACAATACATTACGTGGGGATAACGGGGTAGATTGGTACGGAACGTATTAACGTGGCACGGGGTGGTCACTTAAAAGACACCTACATGAACTCTCATGCCATTGTCCCGTGGGTTTTGGCGGGGCCTTATACTGCATGTTACCATAGTCCACGGGGTTAGATGGACTCCTCTCGTATACATAAATACCTTCTGTACCAAGTTACAAACAACTACGTTAGAATAACAAATATATACATGTACAACTTACCGGTTCCATTTCGCATTACTTGTTCTATTCCATTCTTTCTTTTAGGACTTACCGAACGCTAGTTCGCTGACGACATTCCTGTCTATTTCTTTTTTTGGAATGTTCGTCAGGAGGACCGGACACTCAGGAGATCGAGCCTAGCCAGGAGGACTTGGACCAGTTCACTGCCCAGCAAGACTTCTAGCTCTCTTGTACTTATTTTCAGTTTGTATGCCACTGTTTAGGCATTGTTTTATATCATTGTATCTTTTCTTTTCAAAGCAGTTGTATTGTAAAGATGAATGTTAATAAAAGTTGTTGTTTATTTTATATCTCTTGTCATTCTTGTGCATTTTACATATATTGCTTAATTACGCTTAACTTATTTATTTCTTAGTAAATACGTTTCGGCCCGCCACGTCACTGATTCCGTACACCGGGAAGCTGGGAGTGACAAAAACTTGTCCTCATTTCGATAGCGATACGGACGAGTCACCGATTCCGTATCCGGCAGTAAAGTTCATCCTCATCTCAGTAGCGATACCGAAAAGTCAGAGGAGGGCCCATCTTGCAACAGTTGTACAGGTCGGACTCTCACGCAAAAAGCAAAACTAAGAGAGACATTCGAAGTCACAGAGGGGTCTCCAGCCATCACCAGGGTTCTGGAATAAATGTGCAAGGAGCTTGACGTGTTGTCGATCTCCACCATGGACCAGCTGACAACCTTTTACGTCTTCGGAAGAAACAACGGACAGAAAGGCATCCTGTTTTACGGGTCGAACCATGTCGTGCACTCGGACGATTTGTTCACAACGTACCTTCCCTATGAGCGAGGCATAAGAGTTGTCTTAAACCCCAGATATTATGCGCCCGAGATGTGAGAATATTTTAAAAGGTGCGGATGTCAGTTATACTAAACAGACTCCGAAGCAAGGTTTTAGAGAGGCTATGGCACCCGCCTCAGGTCTGATCGCTCATTAATGGGTGAGTCCCAGATAGATGGGGCCTAGGTTTTATGCAACCCGACACCAAATCATGCTACATGATCCATGTTGGTGAAGCCAATGGAAAGTCAAATGATGACAACAAGCTAGCCGAGCCAGAAGAAACCCCTCAAGAGCTCGAAGACGGCGAACATGCAACATTCGACGAGCTAACCGAGATTGATTTGAGGATGCCCGATTATCCAAGGCCGACCTACATCAGCTCGCTTTTGTCAGAGAAAATGAAAGAGCAGATAATCGCTTTGCTGCGCGAGTTCATCAATTGCTTCTCGTGAATGTACAAAGAAATGCCTGGCCTCTCACCCGAAGTGATCATGCATAAGCTGGCTATTTCTCCTGATGCCAAGCCAGTCAAGCAAGCTCCTTAAAGAATGAGAATGGAGTTGGAAGAAAAGGTCATCGAGGAAATCAAGAAACTCATCGATGCTGGTTTCATAAGAGAAGAGAAATGCGCGGACTGGATCGCATGTATCGTCCCGGTAAAGAAGAAAAATGGGAAGATCCGGGTTTGTGTCGATTTCGGGGACTTTAACAAAGCGTGCCCTAAAGATGATTTCCCACTCCCAGTCATGGAAATGATGGTCAACGATACCTCAAATAACGAACTGTTCACTTTCATGGATGGTTCGTCTGGATACAATCAGATAAAAATGCCGTCCAAGGATGAGAAGCACACTGCGTTTCGAACCCTGATTGGGATATACTGCTACAAGGTGATGCCGTTCAGACTGAAGAATGCGGACGCCACATATCAAAGAGCAATGACAAAAATCTTTGATGACCTAATCCATAAAGTCGTCGAATGCTATGTCGATAACTTGGTCATCAAGACTAAAACCAAAGCCAATCACATCCAATATCTCCGAACTGTCTTCACCGGACCGAGGGAGTACAATATGAAGATGAATCCTTTAAAGTGCGCCTTTGGCGTAGCATCAAGGAAATTCTTGGGATTCATAGTCCGGGATCGAGATCGACCCATCGAAGATAAAGACAATCGTGGAGATGCTTCCTCCAAAGAATCTAATGCGGCTAAGATCTTTCCAAGACATGCTCGTGTACATAAGAAGGTTCATCTCAAACCTGTCAGGGAGATATCTACCTTTTTCAAAGCTCATGAAGAAGGGAGCTCTTTTTGTCTGGGACGCCGAATTTCAAGAAGCATTCGAAAGTATCAAGCGGTACCTGCTGCACCCTCCAGTGCTCGCTGCTCCTATTCCGAATAAACTGTTGATCCTCTATACCGCCGCGCTAGATGAATTACTCGACGCCCTCCTTGCCCAAAATAACGAGGAGCATAAATACTACCCGATCGAAAAGCAATATTTAGCCTTGATATTTGTTGTAAAGAAGTTAAGGCATTATCTGCTTGCTAACCAGGTTATGTTGATCTCCAAGATTGACCCGCTGAAATATTTGATGACCAAGACGGGTCTAACTGGTAGAATGGCCAGATGGGCTGTCATACTACTTGAATTTGACATAGTCTATACTCCTCAGAAAGCAGTAAAAGGGCAAGCCCTCGCCGACTTTCTAGCTGCTCATCCCGTACTTGAAGGGTCACCGCTAAATTGCGTGTTACTCGACGAACAAGTGTTGCACCTCGAAGATGACGAGCCATGCTGGGAGCTCTACTTCGATAGAGCTTCATCAATAAGGACCTCTAGCAAATCAAGCACCCCGCAGGTAAAAACAGGGATAGGGTTGGTGTTCATCACACCATCGGGAGGAACCGTACGACTTTCTTTCGCTTTTACCAAGTATTGCACTAAAAACAAGGCTGGGTATGAAGTTCTGATAGCTGGCCTGGAGCCCGCCATAGAAATGCAAATCCTTCAGCTGCGTGTCTACGGCGAGTCCCAGCTAGTCGTCAACCAAGTAAGCGGCGAATACAAGATATATAAGTCCGAGTTAGCTCGATACAAAGGCCGAGTGGTGGAGCTCATGAAGCATTTCACCCACATTGAACTGATGAGAGTTCCCAGGGCGCTGAACGGAAAAGCCGACGTACTCGCTCGCCTAGCCAAGGAGCTGGTTAATCCTGACATGGATGAAATTCTGATCACAGTCAGGAGCTGGCAAATCCTGCCTCCCGTCTCTTTATGAGAAGAAGAAATCGTAGAATAAGAGAACGGCCCTACTGAAGAAGCTCAGGTCATCAGGGACGAGCCCGATTAGAGAGAACCCTTCGTAGAATATCTCCGATATGATAAGCAGCCTGAAGAAAAATTCGCGAGGCTTTAGTTAAAGAAGAGAGCTCTCTGATATGTGTTCGTGAATGACACGCTATACAGCAGGTCGTACGACCAATTTTGGCTCAGGTGTCTGTTCCCAGCCGAAGCCCGAGAAATCATGAAAGAAATTCACTTGGGCGTTTGCGGATCTCCCCAACGCGGCCCCAAAATGCGGCTTCAAATTAAAACGGCTTGGATATTACTGGCCTACCATGATAAGGGATTGTGAAGAGCATGCAAAGAAATATCATCTATACCAAATTCACGGTGACTTCATTCACAAGCATCCCAATCCGCTGCATCCTACAGTGGCATCTTGGCCCTTCGAATTTTAGGGCATCGACATAGTTGGCCCGATTGATTCTCCGTCATCCAAAGGCCACCGGTTCATATTAGCCGCAACGGAATACTTCTCCAGATGGGCTGAAGTTATCCCGCTAAAAGAAGTCAAGATAGGAGACATTCTGAAATTCTTCCGGCAAAACGTCATATACCACTTCGGTACGCCGAGAAGAATCATATCTGACAACGGGCTTTCTTTCAAGAACTTTAAAGTCTCAAGGTTCGTTACTCAATATAAGATGGACTGGAGATATTCTTCCATTTATAATCTAAGAGCCAACGGGTTACTCGAAACCTTCAACAAAACCCTATGCAAGCTCCTGAGGAAAAATGCCTCAGCCAATAAATGAGATTGGGATCTAAAGCTCCATGAGGCGTTGTGGGCATATAGTACCACGCACCACACTCCGACGCAGTCCACTCCATACTCGCTGCTCTTCAGAGTGGAGGCAATCCTCCCCCTCAAAGTTGAAGTTCCAAGCCTAATGATGTCCAGCACAATTTAACGGAAGAGGAAAACACTCTCCTTCGGCTCGAAGAGCTCGATGCACTCGAAGAAAAGAGACTCGCGGTACAGCAAATCCGGAACTGTACCGAGCCAAATGTCGTGGGCCTATAATAAGATGACACGTCTCCAAAAGGACGAGTTGGTGTTGATCCTCAAAAGACAGATAATTCCTAACCGGCATGCCAAGGGAAAATTCGAGCCAAATTGGGAAGGGTCATACGTCATCGAGAAAGTGTTTGACAGAGGATCCTACCAACTGATAAGTGCCGAGGGAGAAAGGCCCATACCGCCCATCAATGGCTGATATCTCAAGAAATACTATGCATGAATACTCCAAGTCGTAGGCGAATTGAGCACACTAGCCCTACGGTCTGAATCATACATCCCGTAAAACCATATACGATCCACGGGCACAAACAAGCTAAAGCATCCCAAAGTCCCGAAACCGTGATCAACAGCCCTACGGTTTGGGTCATACATCATGTAAAACCGTATACAATCCATGGACATAAATGGTCCCTATCTCTCCCAAGTCCTACCAGCGAGGCTACATCTGAAGTCCCATCGGTGATGAATCCTCACCAATGAGGCGGTCCTAAAAAACGGTATATCCACAAGCAAAACGGGCATGCATGAAAACCCGAAAGAGCTCTGTGTGTAAAAACAGCAGGACTGTCGGCGAGTTTGTAAAAAAAAGATGCAAACTCATGAAAAAAGACGAAGATACACTTACAAAGTCCTCTCAACCTTGTGAGGAGAATATCCCCACGTGAGAACCTTACGACTCACAATGGGGCAACACACTTAAGAATCCCCACGATTCCTAAGGAGAATCTACACCTACGAGATCCTCTTGACTTGTAGGGAGAAAATGCTTTTATAAGACCCTTACAGCTCATAAAATTAAAAAAAGCCTTAGGTGACAAGGACTTAAACCTGTCTCCCAAACCATCATTCTCCAACAGGCAACATCAAATGATGAGTCACTCCTGGCGCTACGCTTTAGTGTTAGCGTTGCTGATACCGACCCAAAACCCAAATCCTAAGTTTTCCAATGGCAAATGATGAATCGCTCCCGACGCTATTCCAGTGTAGCGATACTGATGCCAAATAAAAATCAAAATCTTAAATTCCCCAACGGCAAATGATAAGTCGCTCCCGGCGCTATTTCGGTGCAGCGATACTGATGCCAAATCAAAATCAAAATCCTAAATTCCCCAACGGCAAATATTGATTCTCTCATGGTACTATTCCAGTGTAGCGATATTGACACCAAACTAAAGCTAAAATTCTCAAATCTTCTGATAGCAGGTAAAGCCAAGATCGATCGCCATGTCGCAAAAAGGAGCAAAGTCAACGATCGACCGCCACGTCACAAAAGGGAGCAAAACCAAGATCGACCGCCATGTTGCAAAAAAGAGCAAAGCCAACGATCGACCGCCATGTCGTGAAAAGCAGCAAAGCCAAGATCGACCGCCATGTTGCAAAAAAGAGCAAATCCAAGCATCGACCACCATGTTGCAAAACGGGGCAAATCCAACCATCGACCGCTACGTCGCAAAAAGAGAGTATCGACCTTCATGTCGCAAAAAGGAGCCAAGTCAAGCATCGACCACCATGTCGCAAAAAGGAGAAAATCCAAGCATCGACCTTCATATCGCAAAAAGGAGCAAATTCAACCATCGACCGCTACGTCGCAAAAAGAGAACATCGACCTTCATGTCGCAAAAAGGAGCCAAGTCAAGTATCGACCGTTACGTCGCAAAAAAAGAGTATTGACCTTCATGTTGTAAAAAGGAGCCAAGTCAAGTATCGACCTCCATGTCGCAAAAAGGAGTCAAGTCAAGCACTGACTGCTGTGTCGCAAAAAGGGAGTATCAACCTTCATGTCGCAAAAAGGGACCAAATCAAATACCTCGAGAATCAAACTTTTCACGAAAGAACATCCATCAATTTCATGCACACCGTCCATATAAGCAGTATGCATTTATTGATGGGGGCAGTTTGTTGGGGTCAAAAATTACACCCTATAGTCGAAATCAACAAGTCAAAGTCAAGACCCGAAAAGTGGACCTGGGCCCAAGCCCGAATCCAAGTCAAGTGGGCCCAAGTCCGAACCCAAGTCCAAGCAAGCGGGCCCGAGTCCGGGTCAAATAGGCCTATGCCCAAGTCGAGCCCAAGCATGAAGAGGCCGGCCCCCGATGCCAAAGGAATAATTGTTAAATAAGCTTAATGTAATTTCTATGAATAAATATAATAAAAATGGGCAAAAAACCAAATTATGTAAAATCTCATGGCTTATATGCAAATAAAAGAAAGCACATGGCATGAGAAAGGCACATGTGCTATTTTGAAAAGCCTAAGGGGGTATATGTAAGATGTAAAGCCTATATAAGGTATTATGATGAATGATAACAAAAAACTATTATTCCCATATTAATCTAGGGTTCTGTGCTTTCTTCTTTTTGAACCTTTTAAACCTTCTTCTTTCTCTTTTTGAATTAAATCATGAGTTTAACTCTTCTTTTCTCAAAAAGAAATAGTTTTTCACCATAAAACCCTTGAAGGGGAGTTCAAATCTCCCCTCAAATCTCTAAACTGGGAGATTTTGAATCTCACCACCCCTTTATCCAAGATCCAAGAAAAAGAGAGAAGGAAGGAGGAGGCCCATCTTCAAAAGTTTTATTTTTTGGAGGATCCAAGGCTCAAAAGAGAAGAAAGAGGTTCCCTTTCATCATCCAAGATCCAAGATTTAGATCTTGAAGTTTCAAAAGACCTCTTTCTTTGGTTTTCTTCTCAAAAATCTTTTGGGAGTTTAACTCCAAACAAAAAAATCTTTTGGGAGTTTAACTCCAAAAAAATTTACATTTTTGGGAGTTTAACCCCAAATAAAATTCCTCTTTTCCTAAGAGTTTAACTCTAAAGTCCCTCAGGAGTTCAACTCCCGGCCCAGGGGCTAACCCCCTTCTCTCACTTGTGTTTTCAATGGGCACGTGCCGTGCACGTGGCCCGCTGGCACCCAGCGGTCGTGTGTTGTCTCACATGTCCGTAAGACGCTCCTCACCCCTCTTTTTCCCATACGTTCCACACTCGAGTAGCGGGACCCTTTGACCCCCAGCTCATTATCCGGGTAGCGGGACCCCCGTAAACTCTGCGAAGCCCTCTTGACCCCTAACCCGCTATCCGGGTAGCGGAATCCCATAAACTCCGCGAGATCCCCGATATGTCCAAAACACCTTCAAAACATAACACAACACATGCATACTGCACATTGAGTTCATATGATCTGTTTGACCTGTTAATCAGATGTTCTCTCGCTCCTAAGAGCAAATGGGTAATTAACGGCAGGTTAGTCCGCGGTTGCCGGAGATTTGGATCTGCACAATCAATAAACCACAGCTTGTTCCAGGCAGGGGGAATTTGTATATGCCTGACAAGCGTGCATTCCTATCTAAATAGGATGACGAAAAAAACTCTACAAATGGCTCTTTAATATTCTGCTTAGATGCATAGAGAGCCTACAGACAATCTCTACCGATCTTGCACATAACCTTCCAAGTTAATAAGTTTGACTTTACAATTGTATATTGCTGATGTTTTTTAACTGAATACATCATGACTGCATGTTTCAAATCCGGCTTACATTGAAACTGGTGTCTTTGTACAGCTCTAGACCACTGGCTCCGGTAATGTCTTGTGCTTCGCAATTGTTCACTACCGCAAAACCAATCCAAACTGTGGAAGTAAACTCAGGGGCTGGTGCATTTTGATAATTCAAATTTACCATATTCTGCTCAGCTGGATCGTCCTCATCATTATCCTCACCCACGTCACGAGTGTCCTCATCATCATTATTGTGTACCAATTCATTGTTGAAATAGGCGCCTGCAAATAACTGAGAAGGATCATCGTTCAATATCCTCATATATGTTACCATGTCAACACCTTCACCGCCAGCATGCTGGGGTGATACTTCATGCTCACTTGCCGGGACTCCACCTATAACATTGTCACTTAGCGGATTTCCCCCTGGAAGTGGGACCTCATTCTGTGATGGAAATTCATGCCGTGACATGAACTACACTTCAGGGAGCTGGTGTTCTTCGATATACAACTCCAACGCACACACAGTGAATTTGGAGATGATATATACTCGATCATCTATTGTAATGAGTTATCATCTACGATGTTCACAAGCTTGAAGTGCGATCTTTCCCCCTTCCAACATCATATCGTGCCTGAATTGTCAAACGACATATTCTATGATCGAGTACTACACAACAACAACTGAGCCTTTTATCCCAAGCATAAGGGGTAGGCTACATGAACCAACATGAGAATCACGCCGGGTCCAACACATGAATCCTCTGTCTCCACTCACTTCTATCAAACAATATACTTTCATTGAGTCCTTTGGCAACCATATCGTTTCGTATCACCTCCATCCATGTTTTCTTCGGTCTCCCTTTTGCCCTTTTGCCATTACCCATATCGAGAGTATCTATTCGTCGAACCGGTGCTTCCATAGGTCTGCATCGCACATGACCAAACCATCTAAGCCGGTTTTCCCGCATCTTCTCCTCCACGGGTGCTACACCAACTTTTGCACGAATATCCTCATTTCGCACCTTGTCTTTTCTAGTGTTACCGCACATCCAACGAAGCATGCGCATCTCCGCTACGTGCATCTTCTGTGTATGATGCTTCTTAGGAGCCCAGCATTCTGTACCATATAATAAGGCAGGCCGAATAGCGCTCCGATAAAACTTCCCTTTCAATTTTAACGGAAAGTTACGATCACACAAAATCCCTGTTGCACTCCTCCATTTCAACCAACCAGCTTGGATCCTTTGATTAACATCACTATCGATCTCCCCATTCCTTTGGATGATGGAACCTAGATATCTAAACTGGTCGCTCGGTGATATCTCTTGCCCTTCCAATGTTATACCAATATGGTTTTGATTTCTCTGGCTACTAAATTTGCAGTGCATATATGCTGTCTTGGACCTGCTCAATCTGAATCCCCGAGATTCCAATGTTTGTCTCCATAATTCCAATTTGGCATTAACCCCTGCTTTCGTCTCATTTACTAGAACAATATCATCAGCGAATAGCATACACCAAGGGACTTCATCTTGGATAGTTCTAGTAAGCTCATCCATCACGATGGTAAACAGGAAAGGACTTAATGCAGATCCTTGATGTAAACCAATAGTAATCGGAAAATCACTTGTTAAGCCACCGCAAGTTCTGACATTTGCCACTACTCCATCGTACATATCCTTGATTATGTCAATATACTTGATGGGGACCCCCTTTTTCATCATTGTCCCCCATAATACCTCTCTAGGTACCTTGTCGTACGCTTTTTCTAAATCAATAAATATCATATGCAAATCTCTTCTCCTCTCTCGAAAGCGCTCGACAAGTTGACGAAGCAAATGAATCGCCTCTGTCGTCGATCGTCCAGGCATGAACCCAAATTGGTTCTCTGTTATCTTAATATCCTTCCTTAGCCTGTGTTCAATCACCCTCTCCCAAAGTTTCATGGTGTGACACATTAGTTTTATTCCACGGTAGTTTGAGCAACTTTGAATGTCACCCTTATTCTTGTAGATAGGTACAAGGATACTTTTTCTCCATTCATTTGGCATCTTTTTTGTCTGCCAAATCTTATTAAACAGATCTGTCAGCCATTTAACGCCTATTTCGCCTAAGCATCTCCAAATCTCGATAGGAATCCCGTCAGGACCAACCGCTTTTCTTAAACCCATTCTGTTCAAAGCTTCTTTAACCTCAGTAAGTCTTATTTTGAGCATGAAATCACGATTTATATCTTGAGATTGAATGACAAGTCCATCCAAATTCTTAGTAAAGCTCTCATTGAACAATTTGTCAAAATAATCTCTCCATCTTTCCTTGATATCCTCATCTCGAACTAAAACCTTCTGATTTTCATTTTTGACACACTTCACTGCACATAAGTCTCTAGTCTTCCTTTCCCGCATTCGAGCAATCCGGTATATATCATTTGCAGCCTCTTTAGTGTCTAATTTCTCGTACACCTCCTTGTAGACCTTAGATTTAGCTTCCCGAACAGCTTTCTTAACTTCCTTTTTAGCCATTTTGTACTTCTCAAATCTCTCCACATCTCTACTTTTCTTCAAATCTTTATAAGAATCCCTTTTAATTTTAATAGCAGCATTTACATCTTCATTCCACCATGATATGTCCTTAGATGGTGGAGCACCACCTCTCGACTCACCAAGTAGATCTCTAGCTACTTTCTTGATACAACTAGCCATTTTATTCCATGTTTTGTCTGGATCATCTTCCGACTGCCAATCCGCTTCTTGTATTACACGATCTATAAAAGCCTTTTGATTACCTTCTTTCAATCGCCACCATTTAATTTTAGGCTCTACCTTACGTCTAATCTTCCTAGGTTCTCTTCTAAATCGAAAATCTAGAACTAAAAGTCTATGTTGAGTAGTTACACTCTCACCTGGCACTACCTTACAGTCGATACAACAACCTCTATCTATTCTTCTCGTCAGAAAAAAGTCTATTTGACTAGCATTTTATCCGCTCCTAAAAGTGATAAGGTGGGACTCTCTTTTCCTAAACCAGGTGTTTGCTAAGATCAAGTCATAAGATAAAGCGAAATCTAGAATCGAGTCACCTACTTCATTCCTTTGTCCGAAACCAAAACCTCCATGGATAGTATCAAATCCACTACGACTAGTACCTACATGTCCATTAAGATCACCACCAATAAATAACTTCTCTCCACTAGGTATACTTTGCACCACCTCGTCTAAATCCTCCCAGAATAGACGCTTACTAGCGTCATCAAGACCTATCTGTGGTGCATAAGCACTAATAACATTAAAGATCTCTCCACCTAGAATAAGCTTAACCAGTAAAATTCTATCACCTTTTCTCCTAATCTCAACTACATCCTCAAGCAACCGTCTATCTATGATTATACCTACCCCATTACGATTTTTATCTCTACCCGTATACCAAAGCTTATAACCCCAAGGCTCTATGACTCTACTCTTTTCACCTACCCACTTAGTTTCTTGCAAACACATAATACCAACTCTCCTCCTAATCATCACCTCCACTAATTCTATTAGTCTACCCGTAAGGGAACCTATGTTCCAGGAAGCTAGACGGATCCTATGAAACCCTTGCTTATTTGTCACTACACCCGGGGTCCGATGTAGCGCGCCGTCTCTGGACGACGACCCTTGCTTATTTGTCACTACACCCGGGGTCCGATGTAGCGCGCCGTCTGTAGACGACGACCATTGCTTATTTGTCACTACACCCGGGGTCCGATGTAGCGCGCCGCATCTGGACGACGACCAAGCCCTTGCATATTTAACACTACACCCGGGATCCGATGTAGCGCGTCGCTGAGTAGAGGACGCCCCAACGATATTCTTGTAATGGTTCATGTCATAGAATGTGACAAAGTTTTCCGTTGGCTGTCACAAGCCTACCACAACCCTCACCCTTTCTCATCCGGACTTGGGACCGGCAACGGTGGGTTTCTATGATCGAGTACTAATTTTTCATAAATCAACCCTGGCAATTATTCCATCGTTGCTTGCCGACGGAGTCAAATTTGCTCTTGTATAGTAGAGTCATCGTATTCAACACCATGAGTTCTATTGTTCACAACCCGCCTATCAAAATACAACCAAGCTGGAACATAACAATCTATGATCATGATATCACCACCCTTCAGTATAAAAACATTTTCATCAATGCACATATTGAATGTAAAGTAATATATTTCTAAGGGTTTATTGAACAAAATCCCCTCTAATTCACCTATCAAACCCTACATTTAGATATCCCATAAAAATAGCTATTTTAAACAAAATTACTGAAACCCAACCACTACCTAAAATCCCACCACTCAAAATCTATCAACCTATTACCCAAAATCCTAATTTTGATATCATTTAATTTACCGTAAAATTTTAAATTTGCTCTAAATTTTTTGAAATATTACCAAAAAAATGAGTTGAGCAAACCTTGAGGGGAGGCCGAAGGCTGGATCGAGGGCGTCGAGGGCTGGACGAGGGCGAGGGCGAGTGATGATGCTCAATATTGGCAACGTCTAGGATCATGACACATGGCGGATAACACGTCCCATAACTCGGAAGAAAGGGCCCACAGAGGTCGACCAGGCCTTCCATTTACCCGACTTGCAATCACAAGCTAGCCCTCCTCGGGGATCCCTGCAGATTCGCCTCCTCGGCCTCTCTGCTTGCCCTGAGCCGCCATAAGACTAAGTCTCATCGGCCTCCTCACTCGTCTCCGAGCCCCCCCGGCCAAAGCCGTCTTCTTCAGTCCTCCGACCAGCTCCACCGCTCACAGGCGTAACCGCCGCTCCGCGAATCTCGCCATGCGCGGATTCTCCGCCAGCAACATCCCATGTTCCATGCCTCCGCGATCCCCATTTATGGGTGATCCGCTCTCTACGTGGGCGTGACGTCGGGAGCGTAACTGCCGGCGAGATTCTCGCGCCTGCTGCTGCGTGCCATCACCGCTATATAAACCCCCATCACAGAGGGGTCAAGTAAACCATTTTTGATTCCATTTAGCCATTACGCTGCTTGGATCTAGTATTAACTAGATCGTCGGAGGGTCCTCTGTGGCGTCAAACCACCCCGGGACTTCTTTGCAGGTACTTGGCGTCCAACTCCTCCAATCACTAAGCTTCCTCAAAACCCATTGAGACCCACACACAACAGAGGATCCCCTCCAGAATCCGCCGGGAGATCGACGGAAGACAACATCTGAAGGAGAACTGAAAAAGCACCTCCATCAGTTGGCGCCGTCTGTGGGAACACAAACTCCACAAAAAAAAACAAAGTTGGCCTTCCGATCTCCTTCCACATGGCAAGTGACCATCCTGAAGATTCGGGTACCAGCCGCCGCCTCCCCCTCACCGGAGGCGCGGATGATCCCCCTCCGGCGACCATCATCCACGCCCTCGCCAGCCGAATAGATCGGCTACAGTCCCTCGTGGAGGCGCTCGTCCGCGCTCAAACGGCCAGACCTGGGCCCCGCCTCGCTGCTCCTCCGCATCCTGAATGCTCTGCCCCCGTCGGCACGGCCGACCACCGGCAGGCCGTGACTCCTGACCACGGATCTCACGGATCGATACTCCCTGAGGCTCGTTGGGCACCTCACGGCTCCACCTCGAGGTCCGCCGCCGGAGCATCGCGCCTCGAACCTCGTCGCGGCCCTTTCCTCCCTGAGGAGATGTCAGTCACCTCGCCTGCCCACAGGCATGGCCGGCACCTACTCCCCCGACGGGGTCGCACAGAAGGGGCTCGCCACGACGGCTCGAGAGCCACCGCGCCCGGGGATCTAAGGAACCTCATCGAGAGGAACCGGAGCCGTGCCCAGACGGAGGTCTCCCACAGCGGGGGCCAGGGATCACGAGGCGCCGAGTCCTCGGGGTACCACGACCGACTCGATGCCCTTGAGAATAAGATCGAGGGCATGTGCCGGGAAGGTCACCTCTCGGCCGACAGGGCCGAGTACGCCGCCGACTCGCTCACCAAACCTCACCGAGGAACTGCTCGCTGTCCACGTCTCCTCGCGCAATAAACCCCCGAAAGTCTCTCTATTTGACGGGAAAACCGACCCAAAGACCATTTGGATGCTTTCACCGCGGTAATGAGCTTCCAGGACCATTCCGATGCCGCCCAGTGCAGGGCCTTCCCTGCCACCCTCATCCATGCTGGTCGGGACTGGTTCCGAGGACTCGAGCCTCGATCAATCTCGACCTTCGACGAGATGGCTACTCAGTTCCTCGGCCACTTCGTTGGGAACCGTCGGCAGAAGCGCACGGTTGACTACCTTTTCACAGTTAAGAGTGGAGACAAGGAGACGTTCAAAGCTTACATCACCCGCTTTTACAATGCCCTCCTCGAGGTTCTCGAGCACCGGGATGAGACCGTCATCACGGCGCTCAGATCTGGTCTGAGGCACAAGGAGTGGCTACACTCCTTTGCGTTGGCACAACCTAAGACCATGGCCGAGGTCAAGGCGTGGACCGCGCGCGAGGTTCAGCTAGAGTCCGAGATGAACGCGAACCTCCCCCGAGCAGAGCGGTCCGACCAGAAGAAGAGGGCTCGGGAGGAGAGGCCGGAGCGTCAGCAGCCTTATCACCCGAAGTTTCAAGAGTACACCCCGCTCAACATCTCCCTCGCAGTGTTACTGGAGGAGGCCTAAGGCGAAGGGTTCGTCAAGTTCCCTCCAATCCCGCGTCAGGCCTCAAAGCGGACCCGGGGCCCTTACTGCGCCTTCCACCGGACACTGAGCCACGCCACCAAGGATTGCAAGCAACTCCAGGATTACATCGAGGAGCTCATCTGATCGGGGCACCTCGCCGCTTACTTGAGGGATAAACGGCAGGCCGACCGCGAACAGGAGCATCGTCAACCTCCTGCAGAGCTGACCATTGGCCAGATCATGCTTGTCTCCTCAGACGACCAGTCCGGCGCTCGGGTAGCCCCGTACCCGATGCCAAGCACGGAGACCGGCAAGCTGCCAGGAAGCTCGGGCCACGCTGATAGGGTCATCTATTAGAATATACTTTTCTTTTAAGGCAATGTAAACTCTCCCTAGAGCCTATTGTCAGTTTAATAAAGATCAGCAGAACATTGCGAAGAAAGTAGAAAAGATCTTATTTATGCAAAAAAAAAGGGTATTATGGGCTCCTCAGCCGTACATGCAAAAAGAAAAAATATATTGCAATAGCAGGGGAAGGGGGTGCAGAGAGCACTGCTCATGATACTCGGTGAAGATATCCGCCAGCCGAGGCCTCGCAAGGTCCAACCTCTCCCCTCGGTTCCCCCACGCAAGTTGATCCCGAGCCTCAGCTCATAGCACTCGCGGACGAGCACCTCCGAGCGAGCCAGCCGGTTCGCAGAGATGAGGCCGAAGCACCTCAAATACCGCAGCTTGTCCATGGCCTCGTCATAGAGCTGCTCGGACATGGGGTTGTAGAGCCCCGGCGATGCCTTCCAGATGGAGTACATCAGCAGCTGCAACAGGGAAGAACGCCGGGGGAGCTACCGGCCGAAGTGGTCCTCGATGCTCCTGTACACCAACTGCACCGTGTCCTCGGTACAGTTCTGGTCATACAGGTACACATCTTCAAAATTGATGATGTTGGGGATGGTAAATGGGAAGTCCTACATTCTCAACGCTCTGGTTGCAAGGGAAGGAAGATCTATTGCTCCTTCAACCTTATATAGCCCGCTGCGCCCCAGAGGAACTCAACAGTCACCCACTCTCGTCCAAGGAGTTGCTGCCACGCGGCGATCACTAAGCCTCCTCCGACGGAACCGAAGCGACGCGGCCCTGGCGCTTCACCCCCCGGCATTCAATACGCATACTAACCGTTCCAGTTCCCCAGGTGTATGGTCGGGCGAAACCTCTTGAAGATTCGACCAAGCAGCTGCCCTGCTCGGTTATCCCTGACTGGTAGCTTCCCTACCGCAACGCCAGGGACCAAAGCCCTCACCAAGAGGCAGCCCACAGCTGCCCGCAGTCGCCCTGCTCGGTTATCCCTGGCGGGTAGCTTCCCTACCGCAACGTCATGGATCGGAAAGTCCTCCCAGAGGCAACTTAGCAGCTGCCCTAGTCGGTCATCCCCAGCGGGTAGGTCCCCTACCGCAACGCCGGGGATCAGAACCCTCGCCAAGAGGTAAGCCAGCGGCTGCCCTGCTCGTTCACCCCTGGCGGGTAGCTTCCCTGCCGCAACACCAAGGACCAAAGCCCTCACCAAGAGGCAACCTAGCAGCTGCTCTGCTCGGTCACCCCTGACGGGTAGCACCCCTACCGCGACGCCTGGGATCAGAAAGTCCTCCTGGAGGCAGTCGGGCCCAACCATTGCTCGGCTATCCCTGGCGAGTAGCTTCCTTACTGCAACGCCAGGGATCAGAAATCCCTTCCAGAGGCAGTCGAGCACAACCATCGCTCGGCTATCCCTGGAGGGTAGCCTCCCTACCTCAACGCCAAGGATCAGAAAGCCCTCCCAGAGGCAGTCGAGCCCGAGAATCCCTCGCTCAGCTATCCTTCAGGACAAAAGCCCTCGCCAAGAGGCACCGGGCAGTAACCCTGCCCAGCCAAGGGTCCTTGGTAGGCTTCTACAGCCCCTCCCGCGCCAAGGACCAAAGTCCTCCCAGAGGCAGTTGAGTCCTTGCTCGGCTATCCCCGGCTGGTAGCTTTCTACCACAACCGACAAGGATCAAAGTCCTCGCCAAGAGGCACTGGGCAGTAACCCTGCTCGGTCCCCGTCCTGAAGGATCAAAAGCCCTCGTAAGAAGCAACCGGGCAGCTACCCTGCTCGGTCCAAATAAGGCGGGCAACCCTTCGCCCACCACGCACGGACGGCCCGAGCTGCCAACCAAGGGCATCAGGTCTATCCAAGTTTCGAGCGATCTCCCCTCGAATTCGGGTCCATAGAGACGCACGGAGACGCCTTCTCTTCAGCAGCGCATGAATCAACTCGATGGACGATCGCTAGGCAGATAGCCGACTTGATACGGAGGCCCAACAGCGCAAGAAGAAAAATTTAAAAATTTACAAGCGTTCTTCATGAACAAAAGACAAAAGCGCAAATCAAGGAAACCGAAGAAAGAAAAGTTTTATTACTAAAAGGCGGTCTTCACAGAGGGTATTCTTGGCTCCCCAGCCTAATAAAATGCCCGAAGGCTTACAAAGATCTAGACGCAGCAAATTAAAAAGAGGAGGAAGACGGGGCGTTAGGCCTCGGGGCCAGGAGCGACCTCAAGGCCCTCAACATCCACCACGAGGCGAGCTGGGTCCTCGGCGACTTCCTCGTCATTAATCTCCTGCCCCTGCCCACTGGTGTCCGTGAGGAGGTACAAGGCCCGGAGCACTTCATCGGCGAACCTCGACACTCGGGCTTTAACAGCGTCGAGGGCCTTGTGCCAGATGAGGGTCGTGGCGACGGCCAAGTCATTATAGAAGTCTTTAGACTTCTTATAGCCCTCTACCGCCTTCGCCGCCGAGAGGTCGGCCAACTTGGCCGCTCTCAGGTCGGCCGACTTCCCCCACTTGGCCGCCGCCCCCAGCTCCTTTCGGAGGGATTTTACTGTCTTCTTCAGATTGCCGGCCAGCACCTGAGCGTCCTCTCGCTTGGCCTCAGCAACCGCGGCAGCCTCGCGGTGCCGGGCAACCTCCTGCTTCCCGGCCTCCACCTTACCCTCCAGGGCGATGACCCTCGCCTTCATCGCCTCCAGCTCCCACTTGGAGCTCTCTTCCAGCGAGGCGAGCTGGCCCGCAGCTTTCATCCCAGGGCAAACATCTCGTCCTCCATGCGCAAGGCGAGGGCGACGCTGAAGGACCTGAAAGGCAGGAGAGAGATCGGGAAGATGAGAGAAGCACCGAACCTCAAAGAATAATAATGATGAAAGACAAGCGCTTACCTGCACGGACTCCTGGACGATGGACGCCAGCTGAGCCCTGAAGGTCCCCCCGGGGACTCTACCCCCGGCCGACGCCTTTATCTCATGCAGCGGGCTATCCACGACAGATAGCCCCGAAGGCACGGCGAACTGAAGACCGCCTTCCTCTACCGTGATCGGCGAAGACGGTCCCCGGGCAGACCTCCTCTTGAGCGGCCTTGTGGGAGAGCTGGTCTTCTCCTCCTCAGCCGGGTCCTCCAGAATCCGAGCCCGCCTCCGACCCGACGCTTTGCTGGGCCCCGGGGCGAGATCCGCCTCTGAGCGCTTGCGGGGCGCTACCACCGGGGGAGAAGGGGCCGGGGCGGGCTGTGAACGGGAAGAACCGGCGCCCCCAACCTTCGCGACCGGCCTCGGCTGGCGCATGGACTTTCTGAGCGAGTCCAAATCCATGGGTCCTGCACAAAACCGAGTGCAAAGGAGTCAGCGACACAGGCAATATACGAGCCAAAAAAGCAAACCTAAACTTACTGACGAACTCAACGGGGCTGAGTCCGGCCCAACTCAGAACCCTCTCAGACAACGGTACGTCGTAGCGGGGGATGGGCTCCCACGACGCCACTCTCACCGCGGCGGGGTCACTGGACTGGTTCCCCGGCAAGTGCTTCTCCCTCAACCACTCTATAGGTACGGGCCAGTCGTGAATGGAAGAAGGCAGGGCCACAACCCCCGTCCCAGCGGGGCCCCCTGGTCGCTTTCTAAAAGAGAGATAAACCCACCTCGGGTTGCCTGCTCGACCACCGGGGTGGTTTTTGAAGACGAGGGAAGAATCAAGGAGGGAAAGGCTGAAGGGGATCACCTGTAACTTCAGGCGGACCAGGAACCCGAGGAGAATCCTCCACGAGTTTGGCACCAACTGACCGGGGGCTAACCCGAAGAAGTTCAACGCTTCAACGACCTCGGGAGAAAAGGGCAGACGCATTCCACCCCAAAATGCTTCCAAATACAGGGTGATCTCCCTGCCCCGTACTTGGTCTGCCCTCTCTCCCTCCTTGGCCAGGCGAAGCGCATAGCGCGAAGGGATGTGAAAGCGAGCCCGTGTGTTGGCAAGCTCGTCCTCGTGCCTTACCCAACACAAGGCACTGGGGGCAGCATCTACCGCCTCCTCCCTGAGGGCTGCCCCGCCACTTGATCCCAGGAAGAGGGGTCAACCCTTGCCCCCCGGGAGGACTCAGGCTCACCTAAGGGGTTCTTAGAACCTACCCCAACGACATCTACTGACTCGACAAGAGAAGACATCTAACCTTGTGAAGAATGATCATCGGGGAACGAAAGTGGAAGGAAGAAAACGAGCGCCGAGCAACCGAGACTTGGAACGGGAGATATGAAGGAGTAGGGGCCCCAGAACGGGGCCCACCCCTATTTTATCGCCGCAAGCAACCTCATCCAACAGTGCCCTTCATCTCCCGCCAAGACGCCTCCTCGCATTTGACGGCCCCAAAATTGCTCCACTTGTTGACCCCACACTGGACCGCACCTTTTCAGATGTCTCAGGTCTGTACACGTCGTGTCTTCCAACCGACGCTCGACACGTGGGCCGTCACTTCAAAGGCAAGATACACGAACCGGTGCAGCCTCCTTGAATGCGGAGATCTCGTCCTGATTCGCTGGCAGAAAAGACAACTCGTGGCCCGGGGACGCGTCCCGACGAAACCATTAAGAGGGAGCTCACCCCGAGCGGCCCGGTGGTCCACTCCTGACCCGACCCTCTGGCTGGTCGGGACAAGAGTGGGGGTTAATGATGATGCTCAATATTGGCGACGCCTAGGATCAGGACACGTGGCGGATGGCACGTCCCATAACTCGGAAGAAAGGGCCCACAGAGGCCGACCAGGCCTCCCCTTTACCCGACCTGCAATCACAAGCTAGCCCTCCTCGGGGCTCCCTGCAGATTCGCCTCCTCGGCCTCTCTGCTCGCCCTGAGCCGCCACAAGACTAAGTCTCCTCGGCCTCCTCGCTCATCTCCGAGCCCCCCCCGGCCAAAGCCGTCTTCCTCGGTCCTCCGACCATCTCCACCGCTCACAGGCGTAACCGCCGCTACGCGAATCTCGCCATGCGCGGATTCTCCGCCAGCAACATCCCACGTTCTACGCCTCCGCGATCCCCATTTATGGGCGATCCGCTCTCCACGCTGGCGTGACGTCGGGAGCCTAACTGCCGGCGAGATTCTCGCGCCTGCTGCTGCGTGCCATCACCGCTATATAAACCCCCATCACAGAGGGGTCAAGTAAGCCATTTTTGATTCTATTTAGCCATTACGCTGCTCGGATCTAGTATTAACTTGATTGTCGGAGTGTCCTCGGTGGCGTCAAACCACCACGGGACTTCTTTGCAGGTACTTGGCGTCCAACTCTTCCAATCACTAAGCTTCCTCAAAACCCATTGAGACCCACACACAATAGAGGATCCCCTCCAGAATCCGCCGGGAGATCGATGGAAGACAACATCTGAAGGAGAACTGAAAAAGCACCTCCATCAGCAAGGGAGGAGGAAGGGGCCGCGAGTGCGGCTGAGGAGGAAGGGGAAGTCCCGATTGAGGGCGAGGGAGGAGGCGAGTGCGAGTGAGAATGAGGAGGAAAAGCTTTTATATCGAAATCAAGTGGGGCCTGCTTTTTTAATAAAAAACGCTATTTGAAATAGCATTTTCTTCAAAATGAAAACGCTATTTCAAATAGGGTTTCTTCAAAGTGAAAACAATATCTCCAATAGCGTTTTCATTTACCATATTCCAACGCGACGGTTTGTCTGTGCAAAATTATGCCAAACGAAAACGCTAATTGAGATAGCGTTTTCTTTTTCAATATAACTGTCCATGTGAGTCCTAATCCTGCATGGCGTACGGAGCCTTGCTTTGGGAAATACTTTCTTTCCGGTCCTATTTTGTCATTTAATTTTAAATGTAGGGTTAATTTGGGGGAAAAAGCCGAAATCTCCACGCTCAAGAACCGCCTACATTAATCCCCCCACACTTCTTCAATAAACGCACCCAAATCGCTGGCACCCATTAATTCACCCAATCGCTTGCCTTCTTTTTTTCACTTCTCATCACTCTCTCTTCTGATGGCTCACAGCTCCTCGATCTCCAGAGCGTTTTAGATTCAATGGCTGCCTGCGATTGCTGAAAGGTGCTATCTCCTCTTGTGTTGATCTAAAACTGTCGAAATCAATTTTTTTTGGTTGCTGATTGATGACGATCTTCTTGGGTTTCAGGCGAAAGGATCCCCAAATTTGTTAGGGTTTACAATCTTGAGATCCGATGGTTGTCTGCAAATGCCGAAAGGTAAATAATTGGATCGTTTTCTTCGAATTTAGGCAAATTATGGAAGGGTTAATGTGGATTTGTTGTTGGATTTGTCAATATGGTTGTTGAATTTTGTTGATGTTTATGGTGATTATGCTGATAGATGATGATTTTTGGGTTTCAGGCGACGAGGCTCTATTGCTTTGTGCACAAGGTTCCGGTTTGTGGGGAATGTATCTGCTTCGACGAACATCAAATTTGCGTGGTAATTGTATCACCTTTTTTTATAAACAAAAATTGTACTTAGATCACCATTATCATATGTTCATAGCCAATAAGTCTTTTCCCATCATAATGGGGTTGGCGATGGAGATGGCTCCAAGAAAGATCCGATGAAGTCTTTTGACCGCATGAATGAGGCTGGGATAGGCTAAGTAGCACAAATTTGGATGCGGACAAGGGACATAATACAAGCCGCATTTGAGTATTCCCAACTTGCCAAAAGCATGTGATGCGATTCTTTGGAATATTTTATTTTCATTGCTCATATATGTGCATAATAACAAAAATTTGTCATTTTAGCAAATCCAAACTAAAAATACAAACAATTTGTTAATGACTGACTGACTATTGATGCTTAGATTAGAATCATTGGATGCATATCCGATACATCTAGAATACAATATAAATTTAAGAACATGCCAAAATATATTCCTCGATTATCTTTGACGAATCTGAAAGAATAAGAATCCAATACGAATGTGTCTCCATGAGGAAGAATCTGTGCAACATAAACACTAGGTAGGTTGCTTCTAAATTCGCCTTTGTGTGACATGTTGTTTGGTCTACTCCGGCTCTAGGTTATGGGCAAATTTTGGTTCAAGGTTATAATTGTGAGTAAATATGGATGATTACATTACATATTTCATTCGTAACTTCTTATCTTAATCATCATATAATCACTTCTCAACATATTACACTATCTATGTTGCACATATTATATTGAGAAAGCTCTAGAAAATAAATTAGCCATGATTTTGAATCTGACTCTCATCTTGCTCTATGAGCTCTACCAATGAAATTAATGAGAAGCGACCGACCTTACAATATAATCTTGAAGTATGCCATTTAATAGCATATGTTTTATGCATTGGGCATTCCTGGTATCCAAAATGGAAGATTCTTAGGATTCCAAATATTCACGGGAATGTGGTTCTCAGGCATCTAATTTCCAAAAGTCTCCTTAGCACGCTTGGTATACTTTATACAGAAATCCAAGATTGTCGTGTTTAATAATTTGAAGAAATTCTCATCATATATTCTATTTTTCAGTACACGTTAAGTATAAAATAAAGTCAAAAATAAAAAACCTTAGTATAAAACCCGTTTGATTTAAGATATATTAATGTTTTAAAGGTTCATTGTTTTAATGTATAGAAGCTTGTGTACAATGTTCAAAAAAACAGTAAGGCCCAATGTCGCTTTGATTTGATCGCAAGCTATCACATGCTGTTTGGACCGTCTAAATGGCCGCTTAAAGCTAAATTTCACAATTATATTACAAGCTTATGGACCGGCTTTAAGATTTTTTATTTATAAAATACTTGATCCAAAACCCTTTCTAAAATACAGTACACATCTTCCAATCTATTACAAAATTACACAAACGAAGAAACACTAATTTTTCTTGTCTCCCTTTCACTTTCCTCTTGGGGGGCTCTCCTCTGGTCGCTCTTTTCAAGCTCGTTGGCAAAAACCCTAAACATTTTTTGTCCAACTTAATTTTTGTTCTTCTCAAGTTTCTTTTGTTTTTCAATTTCATCTAACATGATATGTAAATTGCAAGTTTGGAAGTAAATTAGAAATTTATGATTTCTTGTATCTCATCTAATATCTTGTATATTATTTTTTATTATTATTCATTCTATTCAGTATGAGGTTGATATGTAGATTTAGCATATGCTTAATTATATTGTTTTTAGATTTTTTATATAGATTTAAAAGAATTTCTCTATGGTTTCTGGTATGTTATTGTATGTACATATGAAAAATAATTTTAATTAAAAATAAAAAAGTGCCTAAATGATGCTTTTTATGTAGTAAAAAATACCCCAATTGCCTAACTTCGCATACCGTTTAACCCAACCTTGCTTCTGTGATGCCTCATCTTTTCTCTCATTATTTTCTTCAGAAAACCTATGGTCTATCAGCTGCAAAAAACATATTTTTACCAAGTGAAGATAAGAAATAGATTAATGATGTTAATATTATGATTCAAAACCTACGTCTTGAAACACTAGTATAATAAATATTCAATAGATGAATTTTCTCTATAGTGGCAATAGATGTATCTCTTCTTTAGGATAAAAAATAACACACGTGATGCAGCAAATTGAAGCTTTGAAATATTTTTTGAAGTTTGCAAAATGTAGTATGATCCAAGTTTTGGTATTTTAAATGAAAGTCTTAAAATTATTTTCCTCTCAACGGTGTCAATTTTTTCGTACCCAATAACCTCAATGCAGTGATGATACCTGATTATGCAACCAACACTTGAAGAAAGTGGAGTGTTTCTAAAATTGGGGTTGATGGGAGGAGGTACTATGAGAGAAATAAAATCAGACAAAGAGGGTTACGGTAAGAAGTGGGAGAGGTATGGCAGAAAGAGAGCAAGGAACGTGTTTCTTTTTTTGGGGAATAGTGGATAGACATCAATCTGAATGAGAATAAGATTCCTATGATTTGAGGGCATTTGATGCCTGAGTGAATCGTAAATATATAAAAATATTATTTATGTTATAAAAAGCATGGGGAAATTTTATAGGAATTTAGGATTCACTTCTTACCACGTACTAAGCAAAAGCCTAAGGAGCAATCTTCAAATTCTCCTATGTTAGGAAATCACTTGTATGTGCTGGGGATTGAGAGGCTTTGTCATGTATAATTACTTTCTTTGCATGTCAATCAACGTTATGGAATGTAGTTGGTATACACCACCGTGTGTTTTGAGTGGTTCATACCACGTATGCAGCATATGTGTCACATACGCGCATGACTTTTTAAAGAGGGAAGAAAAGGAAATAGAAAAGGAAAATAAAAGAAGTTGATAAAAGATCAATATAAAATAGGAAACAACTTAAAATCATGTTTAATACTAATGAAAGTTGAAATAAATGGGAAAATCACATTTTTTGGTTAACCCCTCTAGTTGAAACGTTGAACAGAGTTTCAGTACTCAGTGAAATTAAGTAGCTAGGATTTGTTAGGAATTTGGAGTTAACTGTTGTTATGAAAAGAGGTTTTTCTAATGGGTGAACTCAAGTAAATAATTTAAACATTTCTTGGTTAGGGCTTAACATCCCAATCTTAGGCTGCAACATCTGATCTGATGAAGAAATAATACCTAAATTGTAAACGATTAGCAATCAAACTTTATTCATTCGGCTTTTAAAAACTACAAAAGTTGGGGCTCATTATATAGATGAGGTTGATTACTATTTTTGGTTTAAAATTAATTTTTAACTTTTTTAAAATAAAAGGATGACTACAATCTCCAAAATCGAAACAATATTTATTTTCCGGTAAAAGCATATTTGTTGAAATGTAGAAGAGTAAATGAATCTATAAAATATTCTAAACCAAATCTTTAATATACCCCTAAATATAATCAAGGGATACAATCCTCATTATTTTTAACTTCAAAAATAAACTTTGCTTGCATAATAGGCCATGCAGCTCAATTTATGCACAAAGAAAGGCCGAGGGCAACGCCAAGAGGGGGCGGGCAAGTTCCCCTTCCTAAAGCATCTAGTATATACTACAGCGGTCAAAACATAGTATCACTGTAATAATCATTTTTTTACTAAATATTGTAATTATATATTGTAGTCTGGTTATTGGTTATTGCATTATTTATTGTAATTATCTCAAGAATACTATTCCTACCATATATGCATTATTGAAAAATCTTAATGTGAAGTAAGATTTGTTGTCGACGTATTAATGTTATATCTAATTTTATTCATTAGCTAATAATTTTGGTTAGTAATAGTAATTGTAAGCCTTAAAAGGAATATTTTAATCATATCAAATGCATTATTTATTATTCTAAGAACAACGAAATAAGAGTTCTAAAACTAAAACTAAAACTACAAGATGATAGTTGCTCAAAATATATTGTTCTTAGTACTAAATAATCTTTTCCCACTCAAAATGCTCAATATTATAACTAAATTTAAATCTTTGATTATTACACCAATATTGTAAGTATATATGAAAATGAATGTTAACGAATGCAGTTAACATTTAGTCACACATTGGAAAAATTGTGAGATGCATATAGATATAAAATATAAGATGTGATAAACCTCTATAAGGCTTGAGTCTTTTGGATGGAGTTCCGCTATATTAAAAGTCCATGTGCGTCCATGTGTTGTGGGTCTAAACCGAGTTTTACATGGTATCAGAGCTCGGGTGTTTGTCTGTCCACGTTGCACATGAGGTTTGAGCCCTCGCACGTGAAGTTCTCTTTGTCCACCTGCATTGCACGTGAGGAAGAGTGTTAAGAATGTGGTTGACATTTAGTCCCACATTGGAATATTTGTTTGATACATATGAGTATAAGATTTAAGATGGGATAAACCTTCATAAGGCTTGAGTCTTTTGGATGGAGTCCCACTATGTTAAAGCACATGTGCATCCATGTGTGGGCCCATGGGTTGTGGGCTCAAATTGAGTTTTACAATGAACATTAATTTTATTATGTTTAAAAGAAAACCATTATTGAGATTCTAGTATACATATACTTGGCCCTTCCATTATTGAACTTCGGGTTCCACCCTTGAGGAAGGCGTATAATGCATATACGTCACATAAAACACATTGTACAACAGCGATGGTAATACATGCCAAAGGGCCAAACTGAATCGTGTCTAGACAATTCTATATACCTTTTTTGTAAGAAAAACGATTCTATATATTTATAATTGAACACAACATAGGTAGAGGGACCAGATATGTGGGAATAGTATCAAATGGTTCTTTAGATAAATTATATTGAAAAATTGTGTTATAATGTTGGCATGGATTAGTTTGTCCACATCTCACACAAGCATGTTCATGCACATATATCTTTTTTCTTTACATTACTCAGATTCACCCATATACACATACATGCATATACACAATGCATTCAAACACATCAAGATATTATACATGGATATTTAGCATTCTTTTTGTCATCAATCTGCAACATGGCATGACCCTACTTTGTTCTTCTCAAATGTTAGGTTAAAAACTACTCTGATTGGGTAGTCGACGCGGAGTATGATTGGCCTCCTCTGTGCTCTCTGTGCCACGCTGTACTGGAAGCACGAAATGACTATCAAATTGTTAGATTGGGTTGCCTACGTATGTTTTATTTAATTCACAAATACTTGTATCATTCTTGTTATGCTTATCCTTTGTAAGCACCATAAAGTTGCAATGCTATCATTGCTATGCCTCTATCTGTTTTCTCGATTCAGATCTTATGCATGCAAGTTGCTTGGTGTCACATATACAGAGTTTTCCTTCTCAAACTGCATCATCAGAATATATGTGCCCTATATGTTCTTCCCCCGTAAGTTGCATGGTCACAAACTCTATCAATACATTTGTTTATTTAATTATCATCCTACTTATTATCTTTATAATCAATAGGCTGGTATTATTTGTTTATCCCCCCATGCTTGACCTTGAACGGAAAACTGAGATATTTATGCTCAAAATTTACAGTTGATTAGATATAACTAAAAAAATATCGATTCTAAAATGTGATATATTCTAGCGCTCGGTACATGGGACCAGGAACCCACATTTGAAGAACCCAAATTGGGTTTTACTGCAGGAAGTGTGGAAAAATACCAGGACATTGTAGAAGAGGGCATCTGATTATTTCTCTGCTTAGAGAACTCTACTCCATGGCTTGCATGAAATTATCGGGTATACTGATCCTTAGAGAAGGATCTGTGGAATCTTGGATACTCTTTGCCTAATTCCCATTGATCTATGGGTGTAGATGAATCGACATTTGCGATGATCTGATGCAAAAGCAAATTGTAGATGAATCTACATTTGCAATGATCAGATGCAAAAGCAAATTGTATCGTAATCATTTGAAACTGCATCCATATTTTAAGACATGGACACCTAGATGGATAGTACCAATCATCCAAAAAATATAGTGGATAGTCATTGTGACCCCCCACTGCCACTTTATATTTTGTTTCCTCCTTTATCTGTGTGTGAGAAACTGAAAATGCCATACAATTTTCCCAGAATCATTTGGGAAATGTTCCTACGACCTAGTATTCTACAAAGCAATGTAGTACACATCATGATAAACTTTTTACCATTTGCCCAAACGAAAGATGGCTTTTCATTGTATACTGTCATAATGATTCCATGCATCTCTTAATATGATTTTACATATTTATTTAGATATTTGTACGATTCTGCAGAAAAAAATAACGATGAATGGAGGCTTCATACTGAATGCTCTATTGTTGTTTACAGCTATGGCCTCCTAAAAGCATCAAAGATACAGGATCACGATTTTACTCAAAACTGAAAGCAGCAGTAATCCAGGTAAGACGTGTCATATTTATGCTTTGTCACATGATAAATGTAATGCTGTAAGAGCTTTTTTGTATTAGATACTCTCTTACCTAGCTTTCTATAGAAGCCCACTACTCGTGATATGGATTATTGTTATAATCCTTTTTAGGGGGTATTCATTTATTCTGTCATTTGATTCCATTGCACGTTAGCTTTGCATTCATATGGCATTACTGACGTTACATTGGACTTCTCTACGTAGCAGAGGTACTGGTGAGAGAAACATATGACGTCGACATGAAATTTAGCAGTCGAAGAATTTTTTGTATAACTATTATAGGAAAGAACATGAAATTTTCTGTAAGCTCTTGTAGATTTATCACCTTGTTAAGTTAGCTGGTTATCCAAAATTTTGTCACCCTATGGAAATTAATAAATAAATTATTGGAAATGACCGAGGCTTATTCTTTAGCCTGCAAACTAGTAAATTTTTGGTTATTCTTACACCGGATGGAATACAAAGTTTTAGTACAAGGGCCTTGATCATCTAAGGTTTGCTCGGCGAGAAAATTTACAGCATCAAAACTTTGCATCAGTAGCTATTTCTGGATACTGTTTATATAAATTTGTAACCTGCCCTTGGCTAAACATCATTTCTGTAGAACTAGGACTTCGTAGGATCTCTCAACCCGAGTCAGGTTGAAAATATAAATTTCTCTCTTTGTTTACAGAAAACATATAAAGCTATATTTGAGTTGTTCTCCCTCTGATTTCGGCCTTGCCCATATTAGGTAACTTATTGGCTGACCTGATTTTACTATGTAGAGTGGCATGGAGAAGAATGTATTTGGGAACCACGTGGTTTCAATGTCAACAGTGGAGTCACGGGTCCCCCCTCCTGCTTTTTCTTCAGATGCGCTTATGTCAATATCTGGGGCTATAGAAAGAGAGAAAAGTGGCACAGATACATATGATTCTGTTAAAGATTCAAGACCAGCTGCAATTGACATAGGTTCTTTAAAAATTTCAGAAGCAGAAAGCATCGAAATAGATGGCCCCGATCCTGCAGGAAGCCAAGGACACGACTTCATGAAAAACACTAGCCCTAAGGTTGTAAGTGATACTTGAGCTACCACCCCTTTAGTCCGTGGTGCAATATTTCTATCGAGACTAAAAGTGCCACTGTAGGGTTCGTGAAGTTGGCATGGCTATACCTCATCGGATGTTGCATATTAAATCCAGTGCTGTGACATAAAGTGAATTCATTATTTAATATGCGAGATATGTCGTATCACTACAGACTATAGTGGCACTTAAGGTCTCGTCTCCTCGTATAAAAATGTATAATTTAGATGACATTGATGCCTGATGCTGCATTTATGCTTTAAAAATACAGGCCGGTGCTACCACACGAAAAGGGACTTATCATGTAGATAGGCAAAATCCAGAAGTGTCAGACTATTTAGATGAAGACGGTACACGAAATAAATACACCAGAAGGGGTAAGTTAACCTTTGAACTGTTGTTTGGTTATATTCTCTTAGCTGTCTCCTAAACTTTAAGCCTTGGGGCTGGTGTTATTCTAACATCAACTCAGGAAATTTGTATCAAATATTAATAGAGTTTACTGTTCAGTAATGCGTTTTTTTCATATTCATTTTTCACTCTTCTGAATATGGAACACTAGGCTGTACTATACCTAAGCTGATTAGTAAATGGTTGGTCTATCCAGTGAAAAGCATATGCTAATTTACGTCTCTACTATTATTATATGAACCCTTGCTGGTTTGTCATTCGGTATTTCAGTTTGTCTTCATATGCATTCCATTTCTTTACGAAAGGCAATCCACTAATGAAATATAAAAATGCCTAATCTCTTTTCGTGTAAGTTAGTCAAAATTTAAAAATTTACTGAAAAAAATAATTTATACGAAATATTTTTAATCAATTTATTCGTTTTTTGCATATATCCCTAAAGTAATTTCATCAAGAAAACTTCTATAAGATTGAAATTGTGATTGACCCAAAAGTAATTGATTTTATCTTGTGTATTTCCTGTATTTGGAAAAATGATGGTTTGTTCTATAAAAAGTTGCTTCCATGTTCAATTGCAGGTCCTTTCCGTCACAAGTTTCTGAGGTTGTTGCTCCCTTTCTGGTCCAGTTCCCTACCAACTTTACCGGTGACAGCGCCGCCACGCAAGGATAGAATTAATGATGATGTTCTAGAAGGACGCTCCCGGCGTCCAAGATCATCGAAGATGGACCCGAGGAAAATCCTTCTCGCTATGGCAATCATGTATTATATCTAAACTTCTCTTTCACATTCTTAATTATTTTTTTGGCTAGATTACACTAAAATACCCTTAAATATTGTTCTTTTGCCACTAAACTGCTCTATCACTTACAGTAGGCTTCCTCAAACTGCTACATTTAAGGGTATTTTAGCGAAAAAAATTCCCTTCAAATTGAAGTTTAAGGGACTTGCTCTAATAAAAATTAAGGTAGTTTAGTGTAATGTATCCTTGATTTTCCGTTCGAATTCTTTGGAACCAAATAATTAACTTTAGTCTTGGACTATAAGGGACTTTATCCTTGTTTTTCCGTTAGCATTCTTAAAATTTATTAAAATTCTCAATTATTTTTTTCTGGAACCATGTGGTATCTACTTTTTGATAATTGCTGATAAACTGAAGTCTTGGACTATTGGTCCTGTGTAACTAAGACTTCAGGCTTTGAGATATTAGGTCTGCATTTGGGTTAGGAGAGGCCTCAAACATGTTAGTAACCAATTTAATCAAAAGCCTATGGTGATGCATTGTGAGCCTATGCTTGTTTGGGGTGAATTGCACAAAACCCCCCATGTACCCTGTATAGCACTTATACCACCTCAAGTTATTTATTAGCGCAAAATCTCTTCGCTCATTAACTGAAATCCTCAAAAACATTCAAATTTTATTATAAACATCATAAACAAGTCCCTATAGTCAAATAAGACAATCATTTAACTTCTTTATAGTATAATTTAAGTGCTTCTTAAGTTTTAGACAATGAGAAAACGGGTTGTTTGTGTTGATAAATCTTTCGAGGAAGCATAAATGCCATACACGATATATTATTAGAGGGGAGGGTGTGCGCGCAATAATTTAACTTGCACAAACAAGTTCTAGTGTCAAATAAGACAACCATTTAACTTGTTTATAGTATAATTTAAGTTCTTCTTAGGGTTTGGCCAACGAGGAGACGGGTTGTTTGTGTTAATAAATCATTCGAGGAAGCATAAATGCCATACATGATATATTATTAAGAGAAAAGAAGAAGGGGGGGGGGGGGGTGCAATGAAAATTTTGACTCTATTTCGTTTTGTTTGGCATTCTTGAAGAATTTGGAGAATATGCTCCGGTATTTAAGTTCATGACAAGTTTCTATTCTGTCCATAGTTTCCATGACCAAATTCAGACAATAATTAATAGAGGGTTGCTGTAACCAGTCGGAAAAAGTTCATTAAACCTTCAATGGAGCTTTTGATCAAAGCTTTCTTCTTTTTCTTTTTTCCTTTTTTTTTGGCATCATCCTTGCAAATCTTTGATGTACAGTGAACAAAACAAGAGGAACTAATATGCTCTTTTGTTTTTATATGTGCAGGGCCTGTATGGCGACAATGGGCATTCTATATTATCGTCTGGCACTGGGAAATCTCGGCGAGAAGATGGGCCAGGATTTTTTGGTGAACGATATTACTACTAATGCCTAATCTTTTCAGATCTGATTGGTTCATATTTCGATATCTTGTAGAGATGCTACCTTCTTAGCTTTTATTACTGTACCCAATTTTTTTTCAGATTTTGTAGAAGGCTATGTCATACTAAACTGCTCATGACTATCGTCGTTTTTTTATCATCAAACTATGTTAATTTTTTTTTATTACTACAGCAAGCTCACTATAGTGCTATAATTAGGGTATTTTAATGAAAGGAACCCCTTTTAAGGGAGTTTCCTGTAATAAGAAAACTTTAAGGTGGTTTGGTGAAAAACTGCAATAGCTAAGGGTACTTTAGTGCAATTTAGCCGTTTGTAGGAACAATACAACTCGATATAGGCTGCTATTTGAGACTTGCATCACAATGTAGATTTTCAATTTATTATATAGGTGGTGGATCAATGTTGTGATCAATCTCAGTTTGTATACTTGGCAAGATGGTTTCTCTCAAGTCAGAGTGCCTAATTTATTGTGAATGTTTCAAAATTTTCCTGTTGTTTCATCTGAATTAAAATCCACTGATCCTTTCATTTTTCACTTTTTTTTTTATGGAAATGTGTTTTTTTATGTTTCTTTGGTTGAATAATACGTCGTAACCAGATGCAATCGAGGTTTAAACTGAGACCTATTGCAGAGCAAGAGGCTTTGCCATTAGGCTATGGTGGCATACGCCTTTGGAGGAGATGCTGTTACTTGCTTATATACATATGGGGGAAAATTCAAGAACAGCGAAAATAAGTTCGATTATGGAGATGTTGTTACTTGCTTATATACATGCGGGGAAAAATCAAGAATAGCGAAATATGCTCTGGTCTGAATGCTTGATATAATTTTTTCCCTTGCAAAACTCGAATTGGTGCTTATTAGATTATGAGCATATTGTCATTGTGTTACATTTTTATCTGTCATAAATCTGAATCTTCTTTCTAGAGTGAGATTTACAGTGCTGTATTAGATGATCGCGGAACTTTGGGGATGCAGTCTCTTTAGGATCAAAGCAGCGACCTTTTATTTTAGAGGGAGGAAAGTTTTATTAGAGGGGCTCTGGACAATTGGTTGGCAAGGACTTGAGCTCTGAGCTAATATGAATTGCCATGTTTACAGCCCAAAAAATAATCTAAATTAACATTTTTATTGCTTTTCGAAGTTGGCCATGCGGAGGTACAGCTTATAGTTTTGATTGCAAATTATAATGAGTGAGAGATGTGCACATCATGAGATATGAATCTCGTCGACCTTGATATCATTCTGCAGTCCTTGCATCAAATTTTGATTGAACCCAGTCCAAAAGAATAGGATTTCGCGACTTTCCTTTTATTAAGTTCGGTAATGATTATGTTATAAATATATGTGCAATTGCAAAGAAAACGAGGTAGGGAATGCGTATCTCTAATTTTTTTTCTGGATGCGATCCCTTTGGGAATTGAAATGACGACCTCTCACTTTGAAGAGAAAAATTATACCGATCGAGCTTGATAATGTTTCTCTCTTTTTTATGTGTGAAGTACTATAGAAAGAAAGAAGTGATTCAAGCAATTCGCATGTATAATTAGGCACTGAATTCATTGTTGAGCATTACCATTTCAACATGGGAATGTGCATTTAATTAAATACATGTATAAGATCAATCTACTTCAATTTCCAAAAGTATATTTTGAACTTGGTTCCTATGCATCTCTTCTAACTAAAGATTTGGACCGTCTTTTGATCTATCGATTCAAAAAATTTGAGAAGACTACCATTAATGATTATCAAACTAGATTAACTTTTTTTAAGGATAACCACATGTTTGAGACTCACTAAACCAAAGCTTGCAAAGGGAATAGAGCATCTAATATTCAAGCTATCTAACATTGGTTAACCTTATATATCTATATATATATATATATATATATATATATATATATTCAAGCTAACAACCTTCTCCTAGCATTTTTCTTTTACTTCTCCGAATGTTTGGGCACTCTCGGTCAACGCCTGTGTGTCCGAATCGGAAACTACCAAGTGTCATCGCCCGTATGGTCATTTTAAGTACAGACCAATTAGTTTATTTTAATACCTCTCGACAATGCTCTGGACACACAAATAATTCTTGATCTTTGCCTTGCTTTGCTCTTTAGCTAGATAATAAAGTTTGGCTTGAATTAACAATGAAAATGTGAAGCGCACAAAGAGAGTAAAAACTCAAAATAGGCCAGATACATGAAACAAGGCAGCTCTGATATTGAGATCATGCACAGGAAAAGATTTTATGGGATCCTCATAAGGATTCATAAC
The DNA here is from genome assembly GCA_030015575.1 of Agapanthus africanus. NCBI lineage: Eukaryota > Viridiplantae > Streptophyta > Magnoliopsida > Asparagales > Amaryllidaceae > Agapanthus > Agapanthus africanus. The sequence continues at coordinate 30,520,201 of JASDDO010000004.1, read as the reverse complement.
ATGGGTAATCAGGCGAAATTTCGCAAGTTCTAGCCAATCAGGCGAAATTTCGCAATTCATAGTCCTAGGTATAACTGAATTCTCGAGTTCCTTAAAAGTTCGAGCTGGCCTGTCTGCGACTCGCGTAGATCTTAAACCATATTAGAATTTTGGGGTAGATGCTAAGTTGTGCCAATTGGTTCATAGCTTAATATAGTTGAATTATGTAGGGGGGTAAAATTCACTAAAATGCCCTTTATTATCACTGTTTTCATGAACTTATCTAAAAACCAAAGTTTAGGGGAGTTTAATGTAATTAAAAAATATTAAATTTAGAGAAGAACATCGTAGTTACGGGTTATTAGGGAAATGTACCTTATATTTAAGATGTTCTAGACTAATGCATGGAGTTAACTATTGATTTGAATCATCGAAGAGAACAAGAATCATTAGATTCTGCCTACTTCCCTTTTCGACGACTTAAGATTTCTTACGTTAAGAACTCGTTCCCACGATCTCATAAACTTTCGCTTCCCTTTCTTTATTCTCTTCTCATTCACCAAATCTTGTACTTTTCATTTCACTTAATCATGAGCAGAGTGTCCTTTTAATTTGCTTTAATTTGTTCGTCGACTTCACGAAGGAATGAGTTGCACTCGACCCGTTGAATGATCGATAATTTATTAACTTTTGCATTGTTGGTTACAGGATCAAAGTCAATTGTTCTACTGTGCACTACAAGTAGTTGCATCTGACCGATCCTTAATTTTCATTAGGGGAAAAAAATGGAACTTTTGGGAGAAATTTCAGAGCTAAACTGGAACTTCTCTGATGAGGCTGAAGTCATAATGTCACAGTTTATTGGAGCTAATTCTTATGATTTGTTGGATAATGTAAGCTCATTTTGGCCTTGTCATCATGAATTTGAAAGCTATGAGATGAGTGATCAGAATGCAACCAATATGAATTCCTCGTCGCAAGCGAAAATATGACTGCCCTTTTCTTTTTGAAGTAAAAAGCAGGGTGTAAAACCCTACTCAATTAAATTAAATGTAAACAAAATATACATAGAACAATGTTACATCACGGTGACCGAGAGTGACCGAGCAAATAATAGAAATATTTGGAGACCATTTAGCAACATGTAAATTGTTAGAACCTTCCTTCACATAGCAATAGATGGGGATGGGGAACGGACGTCGTCATCCATCACAAACATATATTACTAAGGAAGCCAAAGCCGGACCTAACAATCACATAGTTACAAATAGCCTGCAAACTTACACACTACTAGAATATGGGGTTGCCCCTACGGATAAAGGAATCCGTAGGGGCAACTATTTATTGCCCCTACGGATTGAACCGTAGGTCCATATACTTGGCCCTACGGTTCTCTACGTTTTAATATAAAAATATTTAATCGTAATTTGATGTTTGGCCCTACGGAGCCGCAAACAAAGGACCTACGGGTTAGTCCGTAGGGACATGCATATTGGTTAATTAATAAAAAAAAATGGCACAGAAAATCCCTCCGTTTCCAAAAATCTTTTTCATCTTCTCCCGCGCCTTGCGATCGATTTCCTCCCGCGCCTCGCCTCCTCCGTCGTCGCCTCCTCCGTCGTCGCCTTATAACATCCTCGTCGACTTCCTCCAGCGCCTCGATCCCGAGCCTCGTCGACTTCCTCGTCGCCTCCTCCGTCGTCTCTTCCACCGCGAAAAAGGTTAGTAAATCTCCAATTTTTACTTCTAATATAATGCTTTTATTTCCCTCTTTTGATGATGTTAGGTTCAGGTCAGGGTTTGGGTACGGGTGAGGGTTAGGCATCGGGTCAGTTTAGGGTTAGGGTTAGGGGTCGGTTGGGGTTGGGGTTGGGGTTAGGGTTCTGTTGCGGTTGGGGTTGGGTTTAGGGTTGGGGTTGGGGTTAGGGTTCTGTTGCGGTTGGGGTTGGGTTTAGGGTTGGGATTAGGGTTAGGGTTCGGAATTGGGGTTAGGGTTAGGGTTATGAATTGGGGTTGGGATTAGGGTTAGGGTTCGGAATTGGGGTTAGGGTTAGGGTTAGGAATTGGGGTTGGGGTTGGGATTAGGGTTGTTTTTTCTTGAAAACAACTCTAATTAAAGGCTAGGGTTAATTTGGGTTTAGTGTTAGAGGCTAGGGTTAATTTGGGTTAATTAAAGGGTAGGGTTAATTTGGGTTAATTAGTGATAATTTGAAAGGGTTATGGTGTTGATTAGGTTTAATTTGGTTAAGTTTGGGTTGATTAGGGTTAATTTGGGTAAATTGGGTTAAGTTTGGGTTAATTAGAGATAATTTGTGTTAAGGTAACGATTATGGTTAATTGTGGTTAATTAGGTTAATTTGGGTTATTTTGGTTTATGGTGCACTAGTTTATTTAGTAGGATACAATAGTTCATTGCAGTAGAATACTCGATGATAACGTAAACGTACAACTTTACAAGCGATGGGTGTTCGCTCTATACATTCTTAATGGGATAGAAGCCTAACCCCGACAGCCGGAACACACACATACAACAAGAATACACAACTAACGCATCATTAGAGAGCGATTCGAGATGTTCGGGTTAAAACCAATATATGATAATATGAAACCTTCATATTCTCATCGATACTCATATATGAAACTAAAAGCGCCACTTAGTCCCCGTCTATCGGTTAACATACGTGCGATGCTCGTCGTGACCTAGAACTATACGAAGGTTGTTAAATATCGGACAGTATAGCTCGATACTAACAACCGTCGTATAGTCTACGCGACGAGAAAATTCAATCGTATGGTAACCTATAGATTTGTCCCGTGTGGACAAGTTAAGAATGTATAAAGCAAACGCCTTCATTCACTTGTGTTTTCATCCTTTTCGAGATATTTCGTCGGTACCTTTCCGCTGGTTCTCCGTATACAAAGATAGATTAGATGTTCATTTCAACGTTGTTTCACAGCTTTGAAATGATTATCTATTCTTTTACAGTGTACTCGGAGAACAGCGGGGAGGTGCTGCCGAAATTTACTCGAACGGTTGAAAGCACAAGTGATGGGTGTTCGCTCTATACATTCTTAATGGGATAGAAGCCTACCCCCGACAGCCAGAACACACACATACAACAAGAATACACAACAAACGCATCATTAAATAGCGATTTGAGATGTTCGGGTTAAAACCAATATATGATAATATGAAACCTTCATATTCTCATCGATACTCATATATGAAACTAAAAGCGCCACTTAGTCCCCGTCTATCGGTTAACATACGTGCGATGCTCGTCGTGACCTAGAACTATACGAAAGTTGTTAAATATCGGACAATATAGCTCGATACTAACAACCGTCGTATAGTCTACGCGACGAGAAAATTCAATCGTATGGTAACCCATAGATTTGTCCCGTGTGGACAAGTTAAGAATGTATAAAGCAAACGCCTTCATTCACTTGTGTTTTCATCCGTTTCGAGATATTTCGTCGGTACCTTTCCGCTGGTTCTCCATGTACAAAGATAGATTAGATGTTCATTTCAACGTTGTTTCACAGTTTTGAAATGATTATCTATTCTATTACAGTGTACTCGGAGAACAGCGGGGAGGTGCTGCCGAAATTTACTCGAAACGGTTGAAAGCACAAGTGATGGGTGTTCGCTCTATACATTCTTAATGGGATAGAAGCCTACCCCCGACAGCCGGAACACACACATACAACAAGAATACACAACAAACACATCATTAGAGAGCGATTCGAGATGTTCGGGTTAAAACCAATATATGATAATATGAAACCTTCATATTCCCATCGATACTCATATATGAAACTAAAAGTGCCACTTAGTCCCCGTCTATCGGTTAACATACGTGTGATAATTTATTCTTTTCAACGACAAACGCACACACAAAGCATATACACAGATTTTCTCCTTTGTCAGTAACTATCTCGTTCTTATATTTCTCAATATAGTCAGCATAACCTACAATTTATATGTTATACAGTCTAACATGGCCAATGAGTACGTCAGAGTTAAGGACTGGATGTATGTGGATTGGAAACAACATATGCAACCTAAGTTTGTCGCAGGAGTTGCTGCTTTCCTTGAATTTGCACGCGTACATAATAAGATCATAATAGAGAAGATTCTCTGTCTGTGCGATAGATGTGGCAATAAGTACTGGCAGAAGGTAGAATTGGCAGAGCTTCATATTGTAAAACATGGGTTTACTAGACTTTATACAACTTGGAAATATCACGGGGAAGGAGAAGAATGCAGTACTGCGGCAGAAGAAGAAGGAGAACACGATAATGCGGCAGGAGAAGAAGAAGAATTCGGTAATGCGGCAGGAGACAGAAATTTATTTCCATCAGAAGAAATGGAGGATATGGTAGAGGCTGCCCTAGGTGAATCTATTCGTACCGAAGATGACATTCCTTCCGGTCAAGGACCGCGTGCGGATAAATATGAAAATTTCATGAATGATGCTAGGAAACCAATTTATGAGAATGCGAAGTATTCCACCCTCTCATGGTTCGTCCAACTTTTCCAGATTAAGTGCCTAAATGGATGGAGCAACAAATTATTCACAATACTTCTTTCGTTCTTGAAAGATTCTATGCCTCCGGAAAATAATGTGCCCGACAGCTGGTACGAAGCCCAGAAGATGATGTCTGATTTGGGTCTAAAGTGCGAGAAGATTCAAGCATGTCCTAAAAATTGCGTGTTGTACCGGAAAGAGAATTCTGATTTGAAAGAGTGTCCAACATGCGGAGAGGCCAGGTATAAGCCGAAAGATTCTGATAAGAAGCCTGATATACCTGTGAAGATAGCACGATACTTTCCCATAACACAAAGGCTACAGAGGCTATTCAGGTGCAAGAAAACAGCCGAGGCAATGATTTGGCATCACCGTGCTCCTCCAAGCGAAAATGGAAAAATGAGCCATCCAAGAGATTCACCGGCATGGAAGGATTTCGATAGGAGGCACGCAATATTCAGTAGCGATCCTCGCAATGTCCGGCTCGAACTGGCTACTGATGGCCTCTGCCCATTCAACTATATGGCTGGGAGTCACAGCACATGGCCCGTTGTAATGATAATTTATAATCTGTCGTCTTGGTTGGCTATGGACTAATCATACTTTATGATGCCTCTTCTTATCGACGGACCAAACTCACCGGGGAACAATATCGACGTCTATCTCCGACCTCTGATCGAGGAGTTGAAATCTTTGTTCATTGATGGTGTAGAGACATATGATTCAAACACAAATACAACCTTCATACTGCGTGCGGCTTTAATGTGGACAATTAATGACTTTCCTGCGTATGGAATGCTATCAGGTTGGTCCGTACATGGTCACAAAGCATGTCCTCATTGCCATGAACACACAACATCAAAATTCTTGAATTTTAGCAGGAAGGTTTGTTATTGCGGCCATCGACGTTTCCTGCCTCCAGACCACCCCTATAGGTTAGACACGGTTCACTTTGATGGTCATCAGGAGCTTCTTGGACCTCCATCCCCATTGTCCGAAGAGGATGTGACTGCTAAATGGGATGGTTACAATAACGTGACCTTCGGGATGGATCCGACGAAACAGGTCAAACCACAATATTGGAACAAGCTAAGCATTTTCTTCGAGCTTCCGTACTGGTCTACAAATTCAGTGCGTCATTGTCTGGACGTCATGCATATAGAGAAGGGAGTATCAGAGCACATACTTAACTTGCTTCTTTGTAAAGACGGGAAATCGAAAGACAACATGAATGCTCGGATGGATCTACAAGAGTGGGGAATAAGAAGTGAATTGCACCCTAGACCGGTAGCGGGTAAACCAGGCAAGTTTGTACTTCCCAATGCCGCTTATCATATGTCACAGCCGGAGAAGAAAAGATTCCTGCAGGTGTTGCATGATTTGAAAGTCCCCACAGGTTTCTCAGGATCATTCAGCAAGAAAATAAAAATTGTGAAGGGCAAGATCGATGGGCTGAAAAGTCATGATCACCATGTTATCGTGGAGCACCTTCTTCCATTAGCCCCCAGGACTTCTCTCCCCGACTCGGTTGGTCTAGTAATCAACGACCTATGTTGTTTTTTCAGGGAGTTGTGTGCTAAAACACTGGAGGTTGCGACGCTGGATAAACTAGAAAATTCTATTGCGTTGATACCTTGCAAGTTTGAGCGTATTTTCCCACCGTCATTCTTCGATATCATAATACACTTGACGGTTCATCTTGCAACTGAGGCGAAGTTAGCCGGACCGGTACAATATCGATGGATGTATCCCGTCGAGAGGTATGTGTAATTTTTCGTTTCGCGCAATTTATAAATTTATTGTTGTCCTGTACGCCCGTATTTATTTATTCAACATATTCTCATTAGGTACTTCTACACTCTTAAGAAGTATATACGCAATAAAAATCGACCAGAGGGTTCTATCATGCAAGGTTATCTTCTTGATGAAGCAACCACATTTTGTTCCCGCTATCTGGACGAGAACATTGAGACAAGGCTTAACCGACCACGAAGAATTCAAGATGGGCCATATGGTAAAGCCGAGTATAAGAGGGTAGACACTATGTTTATCAACAAGATATATCGGTTTATCTTGCTTAATTGCGCATGTCTTGAACAAATTAGAGAGTAAGTTTTTTTGGATTAATTGTTATATCTGTGTTTGTGTGTATGAAATGATATAATATTAATGTCACAATTATTTGTCGAAAACAGAATTCATTTTAACGAGGTACGTGAGGGGCATCTTGATTGGAACGAAGAACGTTTGGAATAATACCATCAGGATAATTTTTGTGATTGGGTCACAGATCATGTAAGTTATTCGAATAACATTTTATTGCTATCAGTTTTAATCTAAACTTGTATCGTTATGTATTTGTCGTAAAATTTGTTTTGTTAGATCCACGATCCGAACTTGTCTGCATCATTTGAGAGTGATTCAAGATGTTTAGCTCAATTTCCTAGTATGGAGGTTGCATATTACAAAGGATTTGGTGTCCTTGGATACAAATTCGAAGTTAAGGACATATAAACATCTAGAACCACTCAGAATAGTGGGATTGCGACGGTAGGATCGGACGGTGTGATTTACTATGAGTACTTAAATTGTATACTCGGCATCCACTATCCCGGACGATCAGAACCCTTTTATATATTCCAGTACTTGGTACGATCCGCGAACCGATACGGACAGGTAGAGAAGCAATCTTGGGACTTGGAAAGATGAATATGGATTGACCAGTGTGAACACACTTCGATTTTACGGTCAGGACGATCCGTTTATCTTTCCGAACCAAGCGTTCCAAGTATACTACTCACAGTGTTTGAAGCATCCGGGATGGAGTGTTGTATGCCGATGGAAACCCAGAGATGTCTACGATGTCCCAGAATTCGAGGACAGCGATGAGGACGAAGAAGAAAGAAGGCTTAAAGTGCTCCGACCGTCTGTTTCTAAGGACGGGTTGTCTTCGACCGATCATGAAGTTACGTGGGTTAGAAATGACATCGACGATGAAATCCAAGTAGATATGTATAATGCGCCCACGAAACGAAAAAGGTTATCAGTAATGTTATATTATTACTTCACATTTTACGCTCTATACATATATAGTCAATACTTTTAATGATTGTCTAATGCGTCCACGAACCGTTTATCTAGATTTGATGACGATGTCGGGAGCAGCGAGGGGCGGCAGGAGCTCCAGCCGCGGCAGAGGCAGAGGCAGAGGCAGAGCGGTTCTGCTGCCCGGAGTGCTCCGTAGGGAGCTTCAGAGGGCCGGTCTTGCACCCAGATCGGAGACCCCTTCGGATGCCTCCTTCCGTGTGGATTTTGCCACACATCCAGGTATACTGCACGCATATCCATTTTGAATGTAATATTACAGATATTCATGCCTGTTTATGTCAAAATTACTTATATTGTCAATGTTTGATTGTCTAGTTGTTGGTGATGCGTCCACATCTGGGACAGCGTCCACTCCCGCTCCTCCAGGTATGTTTATATATCATATAGTGCATGTATATTGATTTATAATGCTATATCATAAATACACACATTCCTTTTGCTCTTACTTAGCAATTTTTATTATTGTCTAGCTGTAGGTGGTGACACCACCGCACCTGCGGGTATGTTTATATATCCTATAGTGCATGCATATTGATTTAGAACGTTATATTATTGATCTACACATTCTTTTTGCAATTACTTATATAATCTATTTTTAATTGTCTAATTATAGGTGGTGCGTCCACATCTTCCGCAGGGGCCACTCCTGCCGCTTCCATACCATCCGCATCGTCTGCAGGTTAGTATGAATAAATTTAAAATATTTATTCATTTTACATATGCTCTATAGAATAAATATGAACTTCATGGAAATTTAGCGTCGATATTTATTTTCTAGTTGGAGGGGATGCGTCCGCATCCGGGACCCCGGTTGTTCCTCACCGGAGGAACTATCGTCCCGCTCGTGCTGCTGCCCGGGCCCAGGCTCGTGCGATAGTCACCGGAGGTATATATCACACTTGAATTTTCGTTTAACCTTGATTTCTTAATACAACTTTGTCTTAATATTGATTGTCTTGATATTTCGTGCAGACGCAGGGCCTCCCCATCCCCAGAGGGGCACTCGAGGCCCGAATCAGTCCCATAGGCTGAGGTCTGACAGAGCTAGGGGGGAGGCGGCATTCCCCCTTTTTTTACCCTTGACTATCGCTATACCGGTCCTCATGCCGAGAGGTTCGGCCGATATATGGGGGACGAGAGCCGGCTCGTGAAGAACTATCCACTTCACGTTGAGTGGGACTGTAACACCCGAGCCCAATACTACTATTTTCTGTTACTGGTTGAGCATTAGATAGTACTCATTTCATTTAGCTTGCCTGTTTGTCACTTACTGCAAAATTTTATCTGGAAAAGTCATTTCTGCATATAACAAATTTTAGCGTCTAAAATGAAATTAAAAATATCCATCTTGGCCTACTCGACACCCCTAGCCTCGTGGTAGCGTCCGTGCGTTGTGTTCTCGTCCCGTTCAGTGAAACGGGCGAGTTTGGACGGCTACGCGCGCGTACGGGTGTCCGTCTTGGGGGTATGCTTTTTAATCATAAAACATCTCATTTTAAAATTTGGAACCCGCTTAAAATCCTATTATTTAAATTTCAAATTTTTGGACCCAATCCGTGCGCGATTTTGAAATGTTTTTTTTAGCACCAAAATCCCAAATTTCTATAATCTTAAACCTTATAAATATTTCGTTAACTTACAGATCTTCACTGTGAAGATTAATATTTAAATCTTTAATATATATCTTTTCTTTAACCACTTATTACTCCCTCATCCAATCAGCGTAGGCATTTTACCCGTGGGCCCCCTCCATTATCCTCCTCTCCCTTTCTCTCTTTCTCTCTCTCTCTACCTTTCTCTATCTCTCTCTCTCTAACTTTCTCTCTCTCCTATATATATATATATAATCTTCCTCTCCTCTCTTTAACCACGAACGCGAGAACCCACCGAGAGCCTAACCCTAGCCGCCTTCACCGTCGCCGCCGCAGCCCCGACGTCGGCGCCAACGTCACCGTCGCCTTCGCCTCCGCCTCCTCGCCTCAACCGACCCTTGTTTCCTCCCACGCGCACCCTATACGACGGCTGCGGCAACCTGCAGAAGTTCCCTGCAGTCACCTGCTCGCCGGCGGCCCTCGTCGTCGCCATCCGCGCCACCACCAGCACCTTCTCACCACCTGCGCACTCCAGCACCCCGACCACCTCCTCTCCCTCTCCGTTTTCCTTCCCTGCACCGAAGTCCATACCCGAGCCCTAACCCTAACCGCTGCAACCTCCTCGCCGGCGCCTCACCGCCGTCGATCTCATCGCCGTCACCCCCTCTGCAACACCAGTAAGCCTTCTCTCCTCTTCCTCCTTCCATTTCCCCTCCGGTTTGTCCTTTGGCTGTGCATTAAATTCTAGATTTTTATAGCCGCTGTTCGCCGGAATCCGGCTGTGCCGGCGACGTATCCCGACGACCCAGCGGAGCACTCTGACCCGTGAGGTCCCTTGGTTCGTTGTTTGGGTTCAATCCGTGAACCGTGCGTTCGTCGCGTGTTTCCCGCCGACGTTACGTTCCGTTTTTCCCGGTTCGCGACCCGTCGAGGCAAGTACCCCTTGCTACATGCTATACTATATATTTATATATGTTTTGACACATTAAACCTGTAAAACTTAACTTGGTATAGTCGTTTCTCATTTGGTTGCAATATGACATATATCATTTTACAGTTAACGTAAAATTTACAGTTTGCCAATTTAACCCTTATGACCAAGTTTACCTGTTAATCACATTTTACTGTTTAATAGATGGTAGCACTTACCCATGTAGTTCTATTACATTCGGACATTCGTATTCAAAGGCTTGATATAACTGTATTACATCAATATCTAAACGATTGCACCGCTAAGGGTGCTCAAACCTGTTAATATAATAAAACGGCTGCACTGTATTACTGCACTCTTGAGATTGAATGAAACATGCTTATTATTTAGCTCATTGCTCATTCCATGTTGTTAAATACCCTGTTCGATTTTATATCTGTTTGTGAGCACACCCACGATATTGTTACATCTTGACTTGACATTGTCACACATGGTATTTATATGATACACCTGACATGGTACCGTTTACTATTGACTTGACCTGATGTACCATGACCTGACCTGTTACCTGATCTCGTGCCTAATGCCAACAAACCTGACATGTAGTCCTCATGGACCGTTCCTGTTGTCTATCCAGACAAACCTGCTTTTACCTGATCCTGTGTTGGCATTAGTTCTTGATTACTGAATACCTGACCTGACATATATAACTTGGGGGTATGGGGAAATCAAAGGTGAAACCTGACTTGTAACTCGACAGTTCACTACCTGTTCTGGGTGTACACATTCTTGTTTTGTGCCTAGCGGCATGTCTCGGTTTCGGCCGAGAATATTGTGGCCGTGGTCCCGGGTATGTACGGGATACTATCGAGTGTACACATTCCTGTTTTGTGCCTAGCGGCATGTCTCGGCTGCAGCCGAGAATATTGTGGCCGTGGTCCCGGATATGTACGGGATACTATTGAGTTACATCGACGATTCATCAATTGATTTCAAAGACTTTAGACTAGAAAACCTGATAGAACGGTTTAGTTACCCACTGCACACTACCCTGCACTGCTTGTTTCACATTATTACTTTATTCATGTTTTATTTTGCATTGCCTGTTACACTGTTCATATTATATTACTGGTTGACATGACGCGCTGACGTCTGGGTTTTGCATGGCCCAGATTCCGTACCACTGTCGCAGTCCGAGCAGGAGTACTTCAGCCAGCAGGCTGAGTTGTGAGTTCTGTAGTGGTTAGTTTTATTTCCTGCATTTGTTTTCTGATGTGAGCCCGCATTATGGGACATACCTTTCAGATATTGTATTGGATCATTTGCTTCCGCATTTATTTATCATTGACTCTTGTTATTCTGGATTATGGACATGTTTTTAGATAGTTTTATCTTGTTCTTGATATCTCTACAGCCGTAATGTGACTGTGGATGGATACTTCCTACCCACAGGTAGCATGGTTGGCTATGTCACGTGCCCAATCTAGCGTACTCTGGGAAGCGGGGCATGACATGGTTTTTTTGGTATCAGAGCTATAGGTTAGTGTAGGGATGGCCTAGCACCTCGTCAAGGGTTCGGTGGCATCACACATGCCATAATCAAAATTTTGGAGGCGCTAAGCTAGCCCGGCGAGAATCGAAACTAGAAGTTTTAGGGATTCATACAAATAAGCATCACATGCAATTGTAAAACTATCACTAAGAGGAAAAATACGACCTTTGTAGATCTTCCTCGGTGACTCCTTGGCACTATGAGAGTTTGAAACGGATCGATGGAAGCCTTCCTTGTCCACGATGATCCACCCGAAGTCCCTTTGCCCAAAGCTCCTTACCATACTTGTTTCGCAAACGAAGTAGAGTAAACACCCTACACAAATCGGCTAGAGGTGTGTAGTATGATGATGTGGTTTGTATTCAACAATTCAAATCCTTTCTTTTATCAACTTCACTCAAAAAGAAATTAAGAGAGGAAGAAGAAGATAATGGTGGCTTGAGCTTTCTATCATATCACATATGATAACTTGTATTCTTCACACCCTTGCACTCAATTTTGCACAAGTTTTGTACTCCTTGTTTTGTACATTGCTTCATATCACATATGAAGCTATTTATAGTGATAAGAAAGGAATAATCACCATTATTCCATTACCACCATAATTATGAGTGGAAATTCTTTTCCTAAACAATTAAGCATGGGTGGAAATTCTTTTCATTAAGTTAAGTAAAGGATACCCACTAAAGAATAAAGGAGCATGTGTAGTTTTTCTTTTCATTAACTTAAAATGAAAAGATATAAAGAAGCATGTGAAGGTATTCTTTAAATTAACTTAAAATGATAAATACAAATTAAAAGCTTCAATATAAGTCTTATATTGCCATCATTCTTGTATCAACAACCATGATACTATGTATGCATGTATGTGTTCATGCACATCATCATGTGCATGCATGCATGCATACAAAAGGATTTACTTAAAGAATTTATCTAAATGTAATTTGTTAAATCAACACTTGATTTACCAAACCGGTCATATCACATACGATCCGTCAAATAGAAAATGCCCGATTAATATACGTTATCATATAACCGTATTTAAGCGGGTCCCGCGCATATCTCATATGCACACCACATCTTTTTGCCTGAGCGAGGATACTTCATTGTGGGACTCTAAGACTCGTCAATACGCCAGCAGTAGATGATGATCATATCAAACATCTACAAGCCGCAAGAGGTCAGCTAAACATAACGGCCACCCGGGTATTGAAACGATCAGAAGAAAACCAGCGAAGCTGTAAAAACTCCCGTCGAGCCAACTAGCAACACTTACCGTACAGTCCGGTCTCTTCGTCTGATACGTCGCATATGCAGTCTAGGGGTGGTAAATGTCAGACCCCAGTAACTTTATAAGTCATGTTGATTTATGGCTCATAACAGGTCGAGGAACTACTGATAACACTTATCAGTAAACCTCGAGAACCCTGGCCAGGGATTTAGGTGTTATAGCCGATCAAACATAGCGCGACATCAACCCCCTATACCGGAAGAGACGAAACCCCTCCTATCGCTCACTGTCTCCATATGATTCGGGACTGTACCCAAAATCCACCTGTTTGCACAACTCAGTAGAGCCGTGGTAGGGAGGAAATCAAAGTACAGTGGGAACCACACAAGACTCTATGACGATCTCGGGTCTACAGACTAACCTGTACAAGTGTCACCAGAGAACTGCTATCTGACAATAGGTATATATACCATCTAGGAGTTCTCGGCGAGTCCGTTCAGTGTACCCAGTCTCCACTGAGCACCCGTACACCATCCTTGATGTCAAACACCGATGGATATGGGATCATCCATCGCCCATCATATGGGTCAAGATGCGTATACGCTAGTCTACTCTGGTGTATCGATGCCCTGTCTCGACACACCCTCGACTAGGAACAGTTATAGGATGTACTCATAGACTACTGTGGCCCCACTAGTATGATCTCATCATAGTCCCAGTAGTCGAGTACAAATCCTAAGGGCTTTGTCAACATGTAACAAAAGAGACAATCAGAGTACATGTTAAGATAAAGTACAACCAGATAGCGTACTATCATGTTGAGCAAGAAAGTCCTCCCTATATATGTCCAAGCATCCACTACAATATACATCGTATGTACAGTAATGGCCTCTAGGGCACACATATAACTAACAATCTCCCACTTGCACTAGGGCCATCTGTTGTGGTATCACATACCAAACAATCAGTTGTGGTTTAAGTATCTCATACTCAACCATCCCATAAAAGTCTCTACTGGGAAAAAGCCTTAGTGAGTGGATCCGCTCTGTTGTCCTCTGTATCTACTCTCCTTACCTCGATCTCCCTGGAGATCAACCATCTCTATGATCAGGTGATGCTGCCTAAGGATTATATCTGGATTTTTGATGGGACGGTAGTTCCTTGGCTAAAGCCACAACCCCATTGTCACACAATGGTAAGAACGAAGTTCATCTTATGAACTTTTATATATATCCAGATTTTATCTTTGGTAGCATCTTTAGTAAAGACGTATCTTGCCTTTCTAGTATGTCACGGTATCTAGCTTGGAACTCTTCCAACATACCGTCCCTCTACTGAGGGTAAAGACAATGCCTGCGACTGACATTCAGTCGTCTTTATCACTCTGGAACCTTTCCAGTGATTCTCCCCAGGATCGATTGATACTATCTCACTACAACTAGCGAGTATCCTAACATCCATTTAGATCTATCTCATAGATCCAAAACCTAGGATTTAGAAGGTATCATCTTGATCTTATATGGAGAATCCTTGTGATAAGCGGAGATTGACCGAGTGTATCATAGGAAACTACTTTCCTATCAAGAGTATGTCATCCACGTACACTACGAGGATCACCACCATACTCCATACCACGAGGTTCAACCATTTTGATGAAGTCAAACTCTTTGACCACCACATCAAAACAAATGTTCCAACTCCGTTGTGATTCTCCCCAGGATCAATTGATATTATCTCACTACAACTAGTGAGTATCCTAATATCTATCTCATAGATCCAAAACCCTGGATTTAGGGGGTATCTCCTTTGATCCTATATGGAGAATATTTATAATAAGAGGAGATTGACTGAGCGTAGCATAGGAAACTCCTTCCCCATCAAGAGTATGTCATCCACGTACTCTACGAGGATCACCACCATACTCCCTACTACCTTTTATGTATATACAAGGTTCATCTATTTATTTTGATGAAGTCAAACTCTTTGACTACCACATCAAAACAGATGTTCCAACTCCCGATGCCTGTTTTATCACATAAAACATCTTGCACACTTTTCCGCTGCTCCCACTGTCTACGAAGCCCTCTGGCTGTGTACTTATAGACGTTCTCTTCTAAAACTTTCATTTAGAAAAGCAGTCATGACACCCAACCACCAGATATCGCAGTCAAGGTATGTAGCAGTAGCAAGAAGGATCTTTAAGCATAGCTTTGAAAGTCTCAACTTTTCCATGTACACCAAGTAATCTTCTCAAGATATACTTGCTTCTGATGGGGATTTAACCCTTCAGATAAAGCAACCAAAGTCCATACTTTGTTGGTGTATAAGGATTCCATCTCAGATCGCAAATCATCCAGCCATTCTTACAGAGTCCCACTCCTGATGGCCTGCTTGAAACTAGTTAGGTCATACCATTTTGGTCAGGCAACAACCCCATCCCATAGGGTTGCCGTGGCACCAAAAAGTCCCTCAGCAGCTACTTTCTATGCAGTCCCCATTGCGAGGACTACAACCCGTCGGAACACCTTCCGGTCTCGGGAAACGCTGGGGTAAAATGAAATCCTCGCTCCCACTGTCATAGAGAAACCAAAGTATCTCTTAGGTGGGTGAGGAACCCTACTAGATCGGCGGAGAGGCTGAGGTTCGTTAGTGTCTATTGAATCCTTTGGTTCTACCAAATCATCTGCTGTAGCTGGAACTCCTTCCAGTTCTACCTCATGACCACTAATTTCTTCACAAGAAATTCCCTTTCACAAAGGTGGCATGCTGAGAAACAAAACAACTTTTGTTCCTCGGTTAGGTAGAAGATATTCCCTTGCTAATGCTTGGGATATCCAACAAACTTCCACAGTTTTGACTTTGCCTCGAGCTTGTCCGGATTTAGGTTTTTAAACATAGGCCGGACAACCCCAAATCTTAACATCTTTAAGATATGGGCTCTTCCCATACCATATCACATATGGAGTAGTAGGCACCTGATTTGATTTGAACCCTATTCAATAGGTACGCAGCTTCACAAGTGCATAACTCCCAAAAGGAAAATAGGAAACTCAGTAATACTCATCATAGAGCACACCATATCACATAGGGTGCAATTGCTCCGCCCCGTTATACCATCGTGCTATGGTGTATACGGAGGAGTAATGCTGAGAGAGAATCTCATTCTCCTTTAGAACAGTCCAGGATTTCCATGCTCAAGTATTCTCCTCCTTGATCTCATCAAAGGACATAATACTTATACCCGTTTTTGGTTCTCTACTTCCAATTTATATTCTGTGAATATCTCAAAAGCTTTGGACCTATGTTTCAACAGGAACATATGTCTGAATCTTGAGAGATTATCAGAGAAAATAATGAAGTATAAAGAACCGGTCATGGCATATGTAGACAGGGGGCCTTTCATACATCATCATGTATCAATCCCAAGAGTTCACTAACTCTCTCTGTTTCCAATAAACAGAGCTTTGGTCATCTTATCTATGTGACATGACTGGCAAGTTTCACAAGATGTAAATTCAAACTGATTTAAATATGCATCTAAAATGTAACTTCAGCCAGCCGGGTCGCATTGATCTGACCTAGTCTACAATGCCTCAAGAAGGATCCGTTCATTTCTGAACTCTTCCTCTTATGTGTGTTCTGTATACTGAGAACTGTAGTTTGATTTAGAACGTCTATGCTTTTAGATAACGTGCCTGAACCGATCAACACTTGATATAGGAAATGTTCAAAACATTATCCATCAATACAAAATTTTATCATTTCTTTACTAATAAAGAGATTGATATGATTTTGTATATCAGGTTCGGTATCTAATAGCATTTGTTCAGAATCAATGTATTCTTAATACAGAGTGATAACTGCCAACTTCTTGGCTTGCAACAATTGCACCATTTCTAAGTCTTGAAAATTATCACCCGTTCTCAGTCATTTTCCTTTCTGTAGCCCATGTAACAGATTACGGGACGACTCGCTAAATGGGCCCTACTCTTGATGGAGTTCTCGGTAACGTATCAACCTCTCAAGGCAGTGAAAGGCCAGGCCATTGCCGATTTCCTCGCTGAGCACCCGATACCGGCCGATTCTCCTCTGAACTGTGATTTGCCGGACGAGCATGCATTTGATGCGATTGGCGGCGGTAGCACCCGATGGGAACTCTATTTTGATGGAGCGTCCTCCGTAAAGAAACAGAAACAAGGTATCCCAATGATCAAATCGGGGATAGGCCTCGTCTTGGCAACTCCACAAGGAGGGATAATGCGCTTCGCCTTCTCCTTAACAGAGTCGAGGACAAAAAATAAGCTGAATACGAAGCTCTGATAGCAGGCCTCGAAATCGCCATCGACCTGGGAATTGAAGATACGGGGATTCTCAACTGGTTGTTAGTCAAGTAAATGGTGATTACCAAACGTGCAAACCGGAGTTGGTAAGTATGGCGAAAAGGTGCAACAACTATTGACCCAAATTCCCTCCTATACCTTGGAGAATATACCGCGCGCGGAAAACAGTAAAGCAGACGCGTTAGCCAAACTTGCTAAAGAACTGGCGGACGAAAACCTTGATGATGTAAGAATCGTGGTACAAAGCCGTCGAGTGCTTGCCCCGGCAGAAATACCTCCGGAATTATATAAAGAGAAGGGAGCGACTGAGCAGACGACCTTACGAATAAAAGACCATGAGAAGGCCGAGGACTGGAGAGAAGTCTTCATAGACTACTTTAAGTCCCACCTAATGCCCAAAGATACATCCTCAAGGCATCAACTCATGAAACGAGCTCTATCTTTCACCTTCGTCAACGATACTCTATACAAGAGATCGTTTAATTCTCTATGGCTGAGATGCTTAGGACCTGACGAAGCGGAAAGAGTCATTCAGGAAGTTCACGACGGACTTTGCGGTTCTCACCAAGCAGGCCCAACGATGAAGTTAAAAATTAAACGGATGGGTTACTACTGGCCCACGATGATCCATGACTGCCTTGAGTATGCGAAGCAATGCCACTCGTGCCAGATTCATGGAGACTTTATCCACCAACATCCGAATCCACTACACCCAACGGTGGCTAGCTGGCCATTCGAAATGTGGGGGACTGACATAGTCGGCCCCATCGAGCCAGCATCATCCCAGGGACATCGTTTTATCCTGGCGACGACTGATTACTTCTCCAAATGGGCAGAAGCAATACCACTGAGGGAAGTGAAGACGGAGAATATCCTCCATTTCTTCAAGACGCACGTCATCTATCGGTTCGGAACCCCACGGCGGATTATCTCCGATAACGGGCCAGCCTACAGAAGCCATAAGATTAGCCGCTTCGCGCAGCAGCACAATATAGACTGGAGATATTCTTCAGTTTACAACCCACGAGCTAACGGTCTAGCCGAGGCTTTCAATAAGACCTTGACGAAGATCATAAAAAAGACCGTTTCCCGGAATAAGAGAGACTGGCACGAGAGGCTGCAAGAGGCCCTTTGGGCTTATCGAACTACATTCAAGACGGCCACGAACACAACGCCGTACGCGTTGATATTTGGGACGGAAGCAGTACTCCCCCTCGAGATAGAGTTACCCTCTCTGCGAGTGGCAGTCCACCACGAGCTGACGGACAAAGAAAATGCTCACCTTCGGCTTGAGGAGCTTGATGCCCTCGACGAAACCCGGCTCATAGCGCAACAACATCTAGAAGCCTACAAAGCAAAGATGACGCGCTCGTACGAAAGATTGACCAGGCCGAGGACATTCCGCCAAGGCGAACTTGTGCTAGTGGTTAAGAGACCTATGATCCCCAATCGTGCCAAGTGGGGGAAATTTAAGCCAAACTACGAAGGTCCTTACATCATAGACAAGGTCTACCAGGGTGGAGCCTATCTACTCATGGACATGCACGGTGAAAGGCCTTTCAGGCCAATAAACGGCCGCTTCTTAAAGAAATACTACGCTTAATGAGCCATAGCCTGGGTCAATGATAGACGACGACGACTATGCCCGCTCGCTATCTTCCTAGGCTCAGACTTTACAAGCAGCAGCTGGCCTTCCCATAACGACGGACCGAAACGTCCTTAAACTAACGACGGACCGAAACGTCCTTAAACTATCGACGGACCGAAACGTCCTTAAACTATCGACGGACCGAAACGTCCTTAAACTATCGACGGACCGAAACGTCCTTAAACTATCGACGGACCGAAATGTCCTTAAACTAACGACAGACCGAAACGTCCCTAAACTACTACCGCAGCATCCTTAGGCTGACGAGATAAAAAAAAGAAGAAGAAAAGGGAATAAGAAACGGTGCGTCCACAAGTAGAACGGGCACGGATGAAAACCCGAAAGGGCTCCGTGAGTAAAAACAGCAGGACTACCGGCGAGTGTTTGTGAAAACCCGAAAGGGCGCAACCTCGTTAAAAGACACTTATAGGGTCCTCTCGACCTTGTAAGGAGAAACCACCTGCGTGAGATCCTTACGACTCACAAAGGAGTAACACACTTAGGGATCCTCACGATTCCTAAGGAGAAAATACACTTACGAGATCCTCACGACTCGTAGGGAGAACTCTCTTATGGGACCCTTACGGCTCATAAGATTTGAAAGTCTTAAGTTACAGAGACCTAAACCTGTGCTTAAGCAATCCTCCACAACCTTCGATATTGCCCTACAAGGGGCTCAATAACGACCCTTGTATACAATCCACGGGCGCGAATAAACATTTCCCCGGCAAAGTCCAACCCTTGTAGGTCCTCTCGACCCATAAGGAGAAAGCCCTCTTGTAGGATCCTTACGACTTACAGAGGGGCACACACTTAGGAATCCTCACGATCCCTAAGGAGAAAATGCACCTGCAAGATCCTCACGACTTGTAGGGAGAAATACCTTTGTGAGACCCTTACGGCTCATGAAGTCAAAAGCCTTGGCCGACAGGACCCTTAACCCTGTTTGCTGAGCCACCTTTGTTCATCATCGATAAAGGCAAATGATGATTCACTCCTGGCAACATTCCAGTTGTAGCGGTGCTGATGCCGAAATCGGTGCCTAAAACCCATGCCTGCAGCGAAAAAGCTAGCAAGCCACACATGACGACAAAATAGCCGAAATGATGGGGCAACTTGCAATAAAAAGCAGCAAGTAAAAATGAAGGCATAAAAAATAGCCAAAATGATGGGGCAACTTGCAATAAAAAACAGCAAGTAAAAATGAAGGCATGAAAAATAGCCGAAATGATGGGGCAACTCGCAATAAAAAGCAGCGAGCAGAAAATAAATAAATAGCCGAAATGATTGGGTACCGCGAAAAATAGCCGAAATGATGGGGCAATCGCGACCTTCGCGATATAAAAGCTGAAATGATAGAGCATCGCGGAAAAAGAAATAAAATAAAAGTGAAATCCTCGCCCTACAGGTTATGTTACATCTACCTCTGTATACAATCCAGGGGCGCAAACAAAGAAGGGATCGTACTCCTTCCCCAGGTTTCATCATAAGGAGAAGCCAAATCTCGACGGTTCACAGATAGCCTAGAGATCATCTTGACGTCTGTCTCATGGCAGCAGACACAACATCAAGCGAAACGGAACAGCGGCAACCCCCAGTTCCATGGCTCGGCGATACATATCACCAAGAGTCAAACCTCCATCCCGTGAAATGCGGATACAATCAACAAAATTCCTGGTCACGTGGAACACGGATAACGTCACTCTTTGACCCCGTGGAAAACGTCCAGAGCGGATCCTGGTCCTCGCAGAATACGGCAGTAAACCCGTGCGAAGCATCCAGAGCGGAGCCTAGTCCTCGCCTAACGCGGCAGTGAACCCGTGTGAAGCATCTAGTGCAAAATTCCTGGTCACGTGGAACGCGGATAATGTCACTCTTTGACCCCGTGGAAAACGTCCAGAGCGGATCCTGGTCCTCGCAGAACACGGCAGTGAACCCGTGCGAAGCATCCAGAGCGGAGCCTAGTCCTCGCCTAACGCGGCAGTGAACCCGTGTGAAGCATCTAGTGCAAAATTCCTGGTCACGTGGAACGCGGATAATGTCACTCTTTGACCCCGTGGAAAACGTCCAGAGCGGATCCTGGTCCTCGCAGAGCACGGCAGTGAACCCGTGTGAAGCATCCAGAGCGGAGCCTAGTCCTCGCCGAGCACGGCAGTGAACCCGTGTGAAGCATCTAGTGCAAAATTCCTGGTTACGTGGAACGCGGATAATGTCACTCTTTGACCCCGTGGAAAACGTCCAGAGCGGATCCTGGTCCTCGCAGAGCACGGCAGTGAACCCGTGTGAAGCATCCAGAGCGGAGCCTAGTCCTCGCCTAACGCGGCAGTGAACCCGTGTGAAGCATCTAGCGCAAAATTCCTGGTTACGTGGAACGCGGATAATGTCACTCTTTGACCCCGTGGAAAACGTCCAGAGCGGATCCTGGTCCTCGCCAAGCACGGCAGTGAACCCGTGTGAAGCATCCAGAGCGGAGCCTGGTCCTCGCCAAGCACGGCAGTGAACCCGTGTGAAGCATCCAGAGAAAATACCGGACTGTGGAGTCCTTAAAATCCACGGACTATGACGTCCTTAACCTCGACCGTGATGTCTTAAAACTAACGATCAACCACCCCGATTCCCTACGGATTCTGTCTTGGTTTAAGGGTACATCTCTTCACTCCTTTGATACCTGGCGTTGTAATTCCTCAACGTCTTCAAAGAGGTGGCGGGTCCCTGCAACCAAACACCGGACTGTGGAGTCCCTAAATCCACGGACTATGAGGTCCTTAACCTTGACCGTGATGTCTTAAAACTAACATCGGACTGTGGAGTCCCTAAATCCACGGACTATGAGGTCCTTAACCTTGACTGTGATGTCTTAAAACTAACATCGGACTGTGGAGTCCCTAAATCCACGGACTATGAGGTCCTTAACCTTGACCGCGATGTCTTAAAACTAACACCGGACTGTGGAGTCCTTAAATCCATGGACTATGAGGTCCTTAACCTTGACCGCGACGTCTTTAAACTACAATACCTGGAGAAACCCCTGACTCCGTAAAACACGGACAAGGGCGACCACACCCAGCACTTACAAGTCCTCACGACCTGTAAGGAAGAAAAATTTCTCTTGTGAGATCCTTGCGACTCTCAAGGGAAAACCCGCTTAAGAATCCTCACGATTCTTAAGAAGAACTTACACCTATGGGATCCTCTCGACCTGTAGGGAGAAAAACTCTTTATGAGACCCTCGTGACTCATAAAATGCAAAGGTCTTAGGAAGCAGATCTTAACCCTGAACCCTGAGCCATCGCTGTCCTGCAAGGAGATCAAGATATAGTATCCGCAGAATGCATTCAATGAAAAGGGGACATATCATTGAGAAGAAAATTGTATCTTTTTATTCATAAACCAAAA
The DNA here is from genome assembly GCA_030015575.1 of Agapanthus africanus. Taxonomy (NCBI): domain Eukaryota; kingdom Viridiplantae; phylum Streptophyta; class Magnoliopsida; order Asparagales; family Amaryllidaceae; genus Agapanthus; species Agapanthus africanus. The sequence goes on along the minus strand of JASDDO010000004.1, from coordinate 30,497,892 downwards.
TGGATACAAAGTACAATTTATGAAAGAAACAAAAAAAGAGATACTCCCATTCATGAGTATGTACAAAAAGGGGAGAAAAGATACAAGTCCTCAAGCCGGCGGCCGGTGTAGTAATTTTACCAGCTCATCGTTTTGTTGTTGAGCCACGGCTTCATGACGCAAGATCTCCAGAAGACGAGCCTCCGCCTGAGCTTGCTGAGCCTGATAAGAAGCAAGCCGAGCCTTGAGCTCTTTCTCGGTGGCTTTATGAGCCTCGACCCTCTCACGAGTAAACGTGGCAGCTTTATCGAGAGCCACCACCTCGTTTATGGACTCCTGAAGCACCCGCCAGAGTTCGTATGCTTTGTTGGCCTTAGCTGTGAGGCTGGCATGAAGCTCGCTCAGCGCCTTAGAAGCCAACTCCATCTCCGAAAATTTACGGCCGAGCCCTCTTCTCGCACAACAATATGTTCTCTACATCAGGCCACGTAAGCTCGCCTTCGTGACCGCAGCCTTGGAAACAAGACATTTACAAGACCGTATAAATGGGCTTCTAGTCTATGGGGATAATCGATCTTAAACGCGCTCACATCACCTGACGTGAAAGGCAGCAAGAAAGATTTCCGACATATTTCAAGCATGCATTCGCAATCATATGAGTATTCAAAAAAAATATAATAGCATTTTCAATCGCATGAACATTCATAATGCCCAAAAAGGTCTGATGCGCAGGAAAGTGATGATAGCATTTGCAATTAAAGAAAGTTCTCATGAGAAGAATACAAAGTTTATTTATGCAAGCGGAAACATACATTCTAGCACCAAGCCTACTGGGAAGTTCGGCATAAAACATAAGGAAAAGGAGGGACTAATGTAAAAATACTACGCTAATGGAAAAAGGTCACCAAACACGGGACCAATGGCACAAGGGTTAACAAAACAAAGAACAAGGTTCTCCATCTCTCTCTCCGCTCTCTCCAGAACGTCAAAGCGACGGTTCTCGCGAGGAGTCGCTCCCCATCGATTGGCGCCGTGTTCGTCCGCGAAAGCAGACATAATAGCTCTCCGGGCCTTTATCTGGCTCAGCAGATGAATTGAGCAATCCTTCAAAGCCTGAGTAATCAGGCGTGCTTCATGAAAGCCCTCGAGCTTTTCTTCAGCCGCGTCAAGCATCGCCAAGGTCATCTCTGCCGGGTGAGGAGGGATGTCGGCAAGCACGGCCGTGAGAATCATCCGGAGCCAGAGGGAACCCATCGGGAGGGGGGACCCCCTACGAATCGAGAGTTCGTACATTGCTGAGTCGCATTCGTCGTCGGTAAGAAGTGGATCCATCAACCGAGCAGCAAAGCGTGGGATCATCTCCTCGATAGGCACTTCCCATGGCTGTCGACAGGCGTGTGGACGGTTGCAGGCCATGGCACTCAGCTACTCCTCAAATTAAATCATGTCAATATGGAAATAAATTTCTCTGTGAAGAGGAAATAGGCTATGGCCTCAAGACTATAAAGGGGAGCATTAAATGCTGCGCGCGAAAGAAAATTGCATGATGGAACCCTTCCAAGGCCCAAAAAAGGGAAGACATTGGAAATCAGGAAAAGGAGCGATTTCCAAGGCGCCTTCTCTGTATCCAATGCCATGCACGGAAATGTGGCATGAAGAATTGAATAGCCCCATAAAAGGCCCCTCACGTGTGGGGCACGTGAGCACCATGCTTGGTGCGTACTAAGAAGTGAAACAATGCCTTGCACGCTAAACACATCAACAACCAAAAAAAAAAATGAACGACAAAATTCCAAAAAAAGGGGGGCACGCAAACACAAAAGGACGCGATAAGTTTATCATTCATGCTTTAAAAAGGTTCATACAAAATGAAGAGAAAACGATTACAACGGTAAGACCTCAGGCGCGGGGCGCGGATTAAGAAACTCAAGCTTGACCTTGTCCAAGATCCTCCAAGCATTTCGAACCGCCCGAGTATGTTTTCTCTCGCGATCGCAAGCGTCGGGGTCCTCGCGGATGTCCTCCACCCTCCGGTAGGCGGCAAGTATGGCCGACTGCTGAAACGCCTGGTGCAAAAGATCAATGAGGTTGTCACGCCTTCTCTTCGAGATCAGACTCATCAGATACACCGAATGTATCTTATCCTCGGCAACGTCCAATGCCCTGAGTGGCACACCGGCGCAGAAGAGAGGAAGCGCCTCCCAAATCGCCAGCACGATGAGCCTCAGAAGAGAAGAGCGACGGGGGAGTAGCCGATGGTTGTACTCGTCAAAGCGGCTCATAATCTCAGCACACTGAGCGTTGGTGAACTCCTGATTCTGACTACGGCCCAGGGCACGAATATTCCCGTAGGAAATGATTTCGTTGAGATTATACAAATGAGCGTCCATGATGCCTGAAATAAAAATCAGGACGACTTATTACAAACCCTCTTCTTCTTCACTAATCATAGAATGACAAGGAAACCCCAAGAAGCCTCCATGTGAAGAAACTGAGTCCTTCATTGGAATTAAATTCCTTATTAAGAAAAGGAATTAAATTCCCAGAAAACTTTTTTTGGGATGGAATTAAATTCCATGGAGTTGAACCGCCATCATCATCTCCCCAAGGATCATCCGACCCTAAGAGATCTGCTGTTGGAGGTTAAGTGGTCTCATATTTTGGCTAAAGAACTTAGAGAAAAAATGGGTTCTTTGTGAAACCCTTGATATGGATTTAAAATCCAGAGAGTGCTGTCAAATTGAAGGTGCTTCGATCACCATTACCTGAAGAGGAAGAGTCCTTTTAAACAGAGTTAAACTCTGAAAATGTTTCGAGGCAGAGAACTAAGCTCTGAAAGCGAGAGTTAAATTCTCGAGGAAGAAATTCTCAGAAGAAGAAGATGAGCAAAATGAAGGCTCCTATGAAGAGACAGAGGTATTTATAGAAGGCAATGGAAACGTTTCATCTCCCCAGATCCCTAGAGGAATCCAACGGTCACAAGAGGTGACAGCGTTGCACTCACGTGCAGACACGTGAGAACAACGCTGTGGGGGCATTTGTTTCCTGATTTAAAATCAGGAAAGCTTCTGGGAAAAGCTTCAGAAGAGGGTCACGTGTCAACACGTGACCAGCGGTCACATGTTGACACGTGACACCTAAGCGCATCATCAAGGCAAGTTCAGTTTCCTGACTACATTCAAGAAAAGGGGCTTCAGAAAGAGTCACGTGTTCCCACGTGACCAGGGTCACGTGTCGACACGTGACATTTAAATGCAAGCGGCAAAGACACAACGGTTCCCTGATCGAATCAAGAAAAAGGCTTCAGAAGAGGTCACGTGCTCACACGTGACTAGTTGTCACGTGGTGGCACGTGACAGCTAAACAGAGAACAGAAAGCAAAGCGCAGAAAGAAAGAGGAAGGCTCGTTCCAAGAGAGTCACGTGTCCACACGTGACCATGGGTTACGTGGTCACTCGTGACCGGCTTTCAAAGCCCGTTTTGTTAACAGAATTAAATTCTGAAGGAGAATCAAATCTTCCCAAAGGAAAGTGATTATCTGGAGCAGATCGAATTAAAGATTCAGAGATGATTGAATACCATCTATCTATGGGAAAATCTCGAGTTTGGAAAGATTTCCCCTTTAAATCTAACCGAAATAACAAAGGAGAATCCCGGGGATTTGAAATCCAATGGTGAATAAAATTCACCTAATAATCCAAAGGTCAAAAACGAATGATGGATGCAAATCAAATCTTTTAATGAAGATTCATCAAAAACTAATTGATTCGGCTGCTTCTCCTATAAATAGGAGCCAAGAGACACAAAAAAGAGATATATACGCAGAGGGAGAAAAAAGGAGAGAACCTTGATACTTTGAGGAATTTGGAGCTTCTGCAAAAGAAAACCCTAGGTAAGAAAGGGAAGGCTTTTTGAAAGAAGGAGAATTTAATTCTCAACAGAGTTTAACTCTGATGATATAAAAACAGAAGAACATATTTCTTCTCTATTTGATAGAGGATCTGCAAAGTGCACATCTCCCCTTTAGGTTGAGAATTTAATTCTCAATGGGTTGAGATCCTGCCATGCAGATCCAAAACATAGAGAGAGAATGGAAACATGAGAATTTAATTCTCACAGAACCATAGGAATTTAATTCCTTTAAGATAAAAGTGGGGCTTGACCCTGTGTTATGGGAATTTAATTCCTTCAGAACAGAGAGAAACAGGGTTTAACCCTAATTAAGAACTTAGTTCTGTTGAAAAAACGGGAATTTAATTCCCTTAATCATTAATTTAACAGGGAATGGAAGTTTAATTCCTTAAAAAGCTTTTATTAGGGTTTAACCCTATTCAGTTCTTCACATATACGAGGAATTTAATTCCTACAGAAGATTCAGAGTTCAACTCTACTTCAGAATATAAGTCTTCAAAAGGAAGTAGGAATTTAATTCCTCTGAAATTTAAAGCTCGAGGAATTTAATTCCTGGAAAAAGATTAACAGAGCCTCTAAACAACATACATGAAGGCAGGGTCACGTGCCACCACGTGACCCCCTCAAAAGATCTACAGAAAGCCCTTTGAAGCAGTCCCCCACGTGACCCACGTGACCCTTGACAGAAGCTCTAACACATAAGCATATGAATGCCCGTCACGTGATGGCACGTGATGCTCTGAAAGATGCAATAATCTCAGCAGAATGAATGGAGAAAGGGCGCTCTCACGTGTTGCCACGTGACCCCTTTTGCCTTAGTGTTTAACACTAAATTGGAACTCTCGAATCCAGTATTGAAACACTGTTGGGCCTTAGTGTTCAACACCAATCAAAGAACTTTATTTGCAGTGTTCAACACTGACTACCTTAGTGTTTAACACTAATTTGAGGGCTCTGTTGCCGATGCTTGATACTGATCTGTTTTAGTGTTTAACACTAATTTGAAAGCCTTGTTGCTGGTGTTTGACACCAATTATCTTTTAGTGTTAAACACTAACTTGTCAACCTCATTCCCAGTGTTCAACACTGATTGCTCTGTAGTGTTTAACACTAGGCTTTGGCCCAATTGGCTAAAGGGATAGAGGCAAAGGCTCTCCCTCAATGGACCAACAAGAAGTCAATATTCCAGACATGATAGGACTTTACCCAAGCTGGCCATAAGCCCTCAATTCGTAATTAACTGGGCCAATGGGCTCATAATATAATTAATGGGTCTTGATCCCAAATTGGGCCAAGGACTATTTAATCCATCCCGGTTCTAGGGTACATCTCTTCACTCCTTTGATACTTGGCATTGTAATCCCTCAATGTCTTCAAAGAGGTGACGGGTCCCGATGACCACCCATGATATGGACTGTGGGGTCCTTAAACCCATGTCTAATGCAAAATTCCTAGTTACGTGGAACGTGGATAACGTCACTCTTTGACCCCGCGGAAAACGCCCAGAGCGGAGCCTGGTCCTCGCCGAGCACGGCAGTGAACCCGTGTGAAGCATCTAGTGCAAAATTCCTGGTTATGTGGAACGCGGATAACGTCACTCTTTGACCCCGCGGAAAACGTCCAGAGCGGAGCCTAGTCCTCGCCGAGCACGGCAGTGAACCCGTGTGAAGCATCTAGTGCAAAATTCCTGGTTACGTGGAACGCGGATAACGTCACTCTTTGACCCCGCGGAAAACGTCCAGAGCGGAGCCTGGTCCTCGCCGAGCACGGCAGTGAACCCGTGTGAAGCATCCAGAGCACATACCGGACTGTGGAGTCCTTAAACCCATGGACTACGACGTCCTTAACCTCGACCGAGATGTCTTAAAACTAATAATGGACCGCAATGTCCTTAAACTACCCATGGACCGCAATGTCCTTAAACTACCCATGGACCGCAATGTCCTTAAACTACCCACGGACCGCAATGTCCTTAAACTAGAACAATAGAGCCCCGCATGCTCCTTTGCCGGATCTAAACGGTCCCGTTTAAGTTGATCTTAGCCTCAAAGATGGCTAACGTATCCTTAAACCTTCAAACAGACTGGACTATGAATCCCCCCAATTAACTCTGGCTCGAGGGTACATCTCTGAACTCCTCTGACATCCGTCGTTGTAATCCTTCAACGTCGTCAGAGAGGTGATGGGTCCCGACGGCCACACATATACGATGGACCACTATGTCCCTAAACTGGAACAATGGAGCCTAAAACACTCCCTTGTCGGATCTAAATGATCCCGTTAAGTTGATCTTAGTCTCAACATTAGACTAACGCATCCTTAACAAACGTTTGAGTTGATCTTAGCCTCAAGTATGGCTGACGTATCCTCGAACCAAACCCCCAAACCCAAATCTAAGATAAACACGGATTTGGACTAGTCCACGCCCTACGGGCGACGACATAACTCAGTCTCCGTAAACAATCCACGGGCAACAAAACATAAAATAAACACACACGACACGAAGTGACCATCTGGAGAAGGAGAAAGTTGTTATCGCGATGCGGTAGCGTAATTAACTGCAGGGGCTTGCGCCTGCAGGGAAGAGCGTCCCCACAATCAAAAACCCCTCCACGAGGGGGAATCTGACGAAGTCTGCTACATCGGCCGCATCCGTCTAAGCCTCCGATGCACGGTGCCATAAACAACTTGGCATCTTCGGAGAGGTGGACGGATAGCACCAATTAGCATCTGCCCCGAATCTCAGGCACGGACGCCCACGTCGCGCCGCCATTCGGAGGGGAACAGGAAGCTGATGAGCGAACTCATCCATAAACCCTACTGAGCCTGACAGTGACAATATCCGTGCAGTCCGGTCCATTCGTCTATGAGTATCGCATATAGGGCCTAGGGGGCGGTAAACGTCAGACCCCTAATAGCAGTATCAGTCGTGTCAGAGAGCAGCCCAGAACACCCTGAGATACTACTGGTATACCTACCAGTATATCTCGATTACCCTGGCCAGGGATTTCGTGTAATGGCTCTCCTAATCACAGCGCGATCTCACCCCCAATACCGGGAGAGACGAATCCCCGACGATCTGCTCACTGCCTCCATGTAGCTCGGGACTGTACCCAAAATATACCTGTTTGCACGACTCCTTTGACCCGTGGTAGGGTATAAATCAAAGTACAGTGGGAACTCACACGAGACAAATGACGACCTCAGGTCGATGAACTAACCTGTACACATGTACCAGGGAACTGCTATCTGACGATATGTATAATACCAACTAGCATGTTCCCGGCGAGTCCTGTCCGGTGTACTTATAACCCAATGAGCACCTGTATACATCTTAGGTGATCCAACTAACACCAATGGCTTGTAAGACCGGCCACCACCCCTCGTCGGGGTCTCGAATGTATACACTAGTCTACTCTGGAGTATCGATGCCCTGTCTTGAAACTCCCACGACTAGGGACACTTTAAGGATGTGCTTATAGACCCCAGCTCCCACATATATGATCGCCATCATACTGCTGGTAGTCAAGCAAGAATCCTATGGGCTCTATCAACATCTACATGATGATAAAGACAAACCAGATAGCATACTATCATCTCGAGTAAGACTGTTTTATCGGTATAGGTCATCCTTCAATCATTGCAATCACGTACCTGCGATCCAATAATTGAATTAGAGGGCACTATATCCAACAATCTCCCACTTGCACTTAAGGCTAATTATTGCGATGTCGCATACTCACAGCTCGTGTGATACCGAACATCCAACTCCTCTACTAATCAGTTTCACAAAACTCGTTTGCAAAACTATTGTGTTCGAGAAATAGCCTCAGTGGGTGGATCCGCTTCGATGTTTCTTTCTGTATCTCTCTATATCTCAACTTCGCAGAGAAAACCATCTCCTGAATTGAGTAATACCTGTCTTAGAATATGTCTGGATATCTGATGGGACCTAGTTCATAAATGAACTACAAATCCAAACTTCTTAGACTGTATTGATAACTAAACCTAATCAGTATCCAGCACCATGCCTCCCACAGTATCCTCTTGGACCACCTGTCCATAATACTGTCCCTCATCAGAGGGAAAATTATAACTCTGACAATCACTTTGTCATCCATGTCACCTTTGAAGCCAGGAATGATAACCGTCTCCGAAGGAGGCTGCCGTCATCAAATCCGTAGAACATGTACTTATGCTCTAAAACTGCTTCCTTGTGTTTCTTCAGGATTGGATTAATATAAACTTATCGCATCTAGTGCAAAAACAACATCTGGTGTGGTACTTGACATCTCACGATTGACTCAATTTCCTAAGCAAGTGATTTGCCAATCATGCACATCTCTCTCTCCTTTAGTCTGTAAGACACCTTTCGAGAGGGTGACTCCATCACCTGCAGGTACACCACCATGCCAGGAGTCATTTATTCTAAAATACTATTAGAATACTGTCAAAGTACCCACATTGGGAAACTACGCAAATCTAGATCTAAAACCATAGATCTGGTATCCAGAATGTCAGATATTATATCCATATCCTTTGTGGAGAAACAACTGTGTGACGACCAAAGTACAACCGATCGTAGTATAGGAATTTTACTTCCTACTCTATGTATGTCATCCAAATACCAGGACATCACACCCTACTACCTTCTTAACAGATCCATCACATATTCTGATGAAGTCAAAACCATGACTGTTACATCAAAATTAGATGATCTAATCTCTGCTATATCTGCTCAAGCCTATAAATAGACATAAGCTACTTGTCCACTATGCTTCCGCTGCTCCCACTGACTACGATAACCCTCTGGCAGAATAATATATACGTACACTTCTAAAACTAGTTTAGAACGACGCTATACTTATCCTCCTGCCGGGTCTCATAGTCTGGAACAACAGTAGTGTCAAGTCTGGGTAAACAAGAACCTCCATGTCACCTTCCTTGAGGCTACCGGAGTACTTCTCGGGTGTCTGAGGTTACCCACCATATCTGTGGAGGGGCTAATGGAATGTCAAACTTGATTGAATATATAGGTCCTATTAAATTTTCCGTAATCGTTTGCGGTTCTGGAATCACTTCCAGTTCTACTATACTCCCACTACTGTTTTCTGAAAAAATCCATTTTATTAAAACTGTGGCGAGTCAAGAACAATATCACTATTGATCTCCCAGATGGTAGAAAATCAACCCTCGTCAAAGCTAGGGTCAACCCACAAACTGCCATTACAGAAACATGCCTTGAGTTATCCTGTGTCTGGTTTTAAGCATAAGCTGGACAACTCCCCTTACCTTAACATCGTTAAGATATGAAGCATTCTATATCCAATATAGAATCTTTGGCACTTATTTAATTGGAACCAAATTCAAATCATGCAGCTGTCTCCAGTGCATATCAACTTAATGGAGAGAGGCTAATCAGCATTACTCAACTTAGGAATCCATCCAATTATGAGTAACTTGAAAAGAGAAACATGTTTCTCAAAAACCATTACTATCAACTGAATATCAATCACAAGAATCTACATCTTCGAATTCTTTGAAGAATCTCGATACTTGTGATACTTGGTTCTCTACTTTATTCTTATACCCACAACTTCTCGAAACTTAGACATTGTATTTCTTCGAAACACTTGTCTAAGAACTAGAGAAGTCACAAGTAAATAGAAAATAGTACGAGGAGCAACCCCTTTGTCCTGATAGACACTGGACAACATACAATACTCTGTATAAGTCTACTGAGTTGAATAACTCAAAACCTGTGCATCGTAGGTTGAAAACTGTACCCAGGAGATTTCCTCAAATATCACCAATTACAACGAATTCCGATATAATGAGGATGATCACCTAATTCCCAATAACTCACTCCCACTCATCATCTGCAAAACCATACAGATGTGAGAATCATACCTGGTAAATACATACCTTAGAGTAAGTATCCAATCGGGAAATCAGTTTTCTATTAACAATGCACAGTGAATATGAAACATAAATATGTTTCGTAGGGGTATCCTGGTATTCCTAGTAATGCCTCTTCCATAATCCAAATCATGACTTTAACCGTATATTTCCCTGCCATCTTTCCAATTCCCTTTATTTGTCTTTAGTCGTTACCTTCTGTACACCATCATTAGGCTAAATGGTTTTCTTCCTTCCCTACCGTTTGGCACCAGCCTATGGTTTGGAAGAAGAATATCCAGTAAGCATAATAGGTGTATCCTCCTAAACCTAGGAGTACTCGCAACTTGAGAGAAGGTGATGATAAAAGACAACTAAATAAACCTTATTCCTATTTCTCCTGAACCAGAATCCATCCTCGAAAAATATCCTTCGAGTTTGTATATAACCATACGATGGATTTATCCAATGGAATTGGATGTTCGTAGTGATACAGATTGTTCTGAAGAAATGAAAGGTGAAGCAGAAGTGGCGATGAAATACGTGGTTTGGTCGTGAATGTTAATAGTCGCAATTTACTTTGCCCTCTTTCTAATTCCTTTATCTTGTTTTTACATATTACCTTCTGCACACCCTACTTAGGCTAATTGGTTTTCTTCATTCCCTACCTTTCGGCACCTGCCTATGGTTTGGAAGAAGACTATCCAATAAGCGTAATAGGTGTACTCTCCTAAACCAAGGAGCCCTCGCAACCTCAGAGAAGGTGATAATAAAAGACAACTGAATAAACTAATTCTATTTCTCCTGAACCTGGATCCATCCTCGAAGAAATCCCTCCGAGTTCGTATATAACCATACGATGGATCTATCCAATGGAAGTGGATGTCCATAGTATTACGGGGTGTTCTGAGAAATACAAAGGGTAAAAGAAGGAGCGGCAATGACTTATGCAACTTTAGACAATCCAAAAGCCAGTATATTAAGAAGGTTCGGTCAACTTGGTCACTGAGTTATAGTTTAGGGTCGGTCAAAGGTTGCTGCCAAAGAGAGAGAGAAAAGAAACACTCTGCGTGCACTCTAACCTAGATCAGAATGGTTATTACTTTATCTAATTTAGGAAACCTCCCATTGTAATCTCAAATTCTCCTCCAAACCAGAAATAAGAATCAATCGGGATCACCCGAAGAGTAAACTAACTCATCAGTGGGAATCGGGATCCAACTCTCATCGCATGATAACGTGACGGTATCCACTCACGTTAGCACACTCCAGAATGTATGCTCAAGTTTTGCAAGTTTCCTGTATGTTTGAAACTCCCGATATAATTTTTATCCCATGCTCTTATGACCTTGACGTAGGCCAACAAATCATAAGCCACATGTCAAGTTCTGCCCGTCGTTGTCCTGATTAATTTAGGCCATCGTACATGCCCTTGACGTAGGCCAACAAGGTTGTACGTCTGTCCTAAACTAATGCATCTATCTATGCAACAAATGAATACCCAGCAGCTACCAAACACTACGCCTTGACGTAGGCCAACAAACATAGCTTGAATACTACTGACCATCCATAAGAAATGATGGAGGATTACGGCTGGTTTTTTTGCGAAAAACCTTTAACGTAATGAACTTGATCTCGTTGAAGGAACCTGATAGCTTTTTATAAAAATATAGTGACGAAAACCTTTGCTAAAGAGATTACTCCCGGTGAAGGGATCTCGTCTCTTTCCTCGTGGAATGAGGTGCAGGATATTCTAACCGAATACCGCTATGCAAAGCAACTTGTAATCGACTATATTGAAGTTATTACCCTGACGTAAACTTCTGCCCAAGGGGTCACTCCCGGTGAAGGGATCTCGGCCCTTGCCTCGTCGAATGAGGTGCAGGATATTCTAACTGAATACCGCTATGCAAAATAAAAGGAAACGTCTTTGTAATTTGTTTCAACAACATCAAATATAGGTTTGTTTTATCCTTTGCATTGATAAGAATCAATGCAGTCCCATCAATCAATCGCACCAGAAAAGAACGAAAATATAATGTACGTATATGCCATCCGCATTCGCCACTGGGTCCCGTCATCACCCGTTAGGTTACTTAACTAACGACAGAGCGGGGGCTGGACTAGCGCGGGTGTAAAACATATACAACATCTAATAGTATATATACTAATATACAATAATCGCTCCAGGCATGATAATATGCAACATTACAGAAAAGTAATAAGCATCACAGAACAATACAGATAATCTGGGATCCCCGGGTTTCACAGAGCCGCTACTGAAACCCGACGTTCCCCTGGTCGTATGGATAGCCTGTGCAATGAAACCTAGACCCCTACGGGTGCGGCAAGTTACCCGCCAAAACCAGAAGCGAGGTAGTCCCCCACAGCATAGTGAATGGAACACCCGGCACTTCACGGAATCCGGTAAATTGAGAACCCCTCCTTGGGTCAACCTGTACCCCCTACGAGTGCGGCGAATAGTCTGCCAATTCTAGAGTGAGGCCCCTCTACCTCTCAAATCCATGAGATACGGACCCGTTGCCCTCCAGAACCCGGCTATCTGTGCACTCCATCGCGGGATAAACCTAGTACAGAAATGAAAATATATACAACGGGTACATCGACCTCATCCCGGTCGTGCCCCAAAAGAATATTATACAAACAGGTAGTGACGCCAGTCCACAAGTCGGACGCTCGCCCCGCAATATCAAATGTACAAATAAATCCAAACATCACTACCATTGCACACTGCAACCACCACGACAAATCCGTAACATCACAGCACAACACAGAACATTAACACGAATGTCACGTTCGCAAACCCGTCTAAAAGAACTATAGCAATCAGACGCGGTTTACCGATCAAATGACATTCCCGGTCGGAGATATAATATAAATACTGTAAACTAACACGTTTAAATTTCGATCGACAAAATTTCCCGAAGTGGGCCCTACAAACTTCTGCTGTACAGTAACAAAAACTGGGCCCAAAAGAACAGTTTCAGAAACCACAATTTCCCATGTAGAAGCTACTGAAGAAATATGGCCCAATGATTCACCAATATGGCCGCGGTTCCGCGGCCAAAGCATAGCTTTGGCGGCGGATCCGCGGCCGTACAGACAGATCATTAGGTCGTTTTTCTTCAGTGTTCTAATAAAAGCCTGCATGATTTTCTGGTATGGTCAAAATAATTTTTAGAACAGTTTAAAAATCAACAGAAACTTTGAACATGAAAATTGTGATTTTCGAAAATCCGTTTGATCAATGTTTTAAACGCGTTAGCATAAGTTAGTATAGTTTAATGGTGAGGCTCTGATATCACTGTAAGTTTACGGTAGCGCCCCGGCCGTCTTTCAGACGCCAATATGCGGAACAAAAACTTTTATACAACTGGCGCTATCATATACTATATCCCAGGATCTACCATTAATGCTAAACTAACAAACTACAAAGTGGGTAGAAATGTTATACCGAACGATCCGGGTCCTTCGGTCTTCAACCATCATCCCACGCGTTGTTGCAGCCGATCCGAACTCGCTCAATCTCCGGTCTCGTCGTCCAGGTGGCACCACGTCGACGGATCTTTAAATGGGCTCCCGCCTCTGAACCGAGGCAACTCGATCGTCAAGTTTGCTAAAAGAGACGGCCAAGATTGATGTAGAGAATGAGTAGAACACTTTGTCTCGTTACGTCCAAAGCTATGGACGAACGGTTAATGAAGTTGCCATTTGGAATTGTGATGGAATAAAATGAACTAAGAAATTTCCATACACCAAACTATCATAATCCTTTCAAGCAAATAACCATGCATCCCCCACAATGAAGGGGCCGGCCACTTTGTAGAAGGAGGGGGGTGAGTGTAGGAACAAGGGAGGGGTGACCATTAGCTTTGAACTTATCATCACATTTAAAGAAAGAATGACTCACTAGAAATCATTAATGCAAAATGGTGATTCATTAACCTAGTCACCATTTTAATTAATGCAACCAAAGAAACATGAACACCTCACTTACTTCTAGAATCTTCTAGAACCATGACTCACCCAATGAAGAAAAGATAAATCCGTCTTTAACCGAATGTTAAAGACGGATAATAGAAAACTGGAAACTGGAAACTTCCAAAAGTGATCCTGAAACGAATTTCTGGATAACCCCGTAACAGTATAAACATATCCGGATTTGCATTACGACCGAATACAAATGCAACAGAGACAAAGATATTATATCTACACAGTATAATACTGGGATCCGGCTTAAACCAAAGCCTACCAGTATTATCTGCCCGAAAAATGACACGTGCGAAAACACACGTGCATTTTCCGAACCCTGCCATAAAACCATACGGCATCTACAACGTTTCGCCCGAACTTGGGAAAGTGTCTGTGGGGGACTCTAATGACTCATCAACACACTGGCACTGGGTATAACCACTAGCACGTCAGAAGTACAAGCTGTACGTAACGGTTGCCTATGTATTGATTGGAAGGGAAGCTGACGAGCGAAATCATCCATAAACCCTACTGAGCCTGACAGTGACAATATCCGTACAGTCCGGTCCATTCGTCTATGAGTATCGCATATAGGGCCTAGGGGGCGGTAAACGTCAGACCCCTAATAGCAGTATCAGTCGTGTCAGAGAGCAGCCCAGAACACCCTGAGATACTACTGGTATACCTACCAGTATATCTCGATTACCCTGGCCAGGGATTTCGTGTAATGGCTCTCCTAATCACAGCGCGATCTCACCCCCGATACCGGGAGAGACGAATCCCCGACAATCTGCTCACTGCCTCCATGTGGCTCGGGACTGTACCCAAAATATACCTGTTTGCACGACTCCTTTGACCCGTGGCAGGGTATAAATCAAAGTACAGTGGGAACTCACACGAGACAAATGACGACCTCAGGTCGAAGAACTAACCTGTACACATGTCACCAGGGAACTGCTATCTGACGATATGTATAATACCAACTAGCATGTTCCCGGCGAGTCCTGTCCGGTGTACTCATAACCCAATGAGCACCTGTATACATCTTAGGTGATCCAACTAACACCAATGGCTTGTGAGACTGGCCACCGCCCCTCGTCGGGGTCTCGAATGTATACATTAGTCTACTCTAGAGTATCGATGCCCTGTCTCGAAACTCCCACGACAAGGGACACTTTAAGGATGTGCTTATAGACCCCAGCTCCCACATATATGATCGCCATCATACTGCTGGTAGTCAAGCAAGAATCCTATGGGCTCTATCAACATCTACATGATGATAAAGACAAACCAGATAGCATACTATCATCTCGAGTAAGACTGTTTTATCGGTATAGGTCATCCCTCAATCATTGCAATCACGTACCTGCGATCCAATAATTGACTTAGAGGGCACTATATCCAACACTTTTTGCAGAGGGTTTCTCTCTCTCTTTTTTGTATATTCTCTCTCTTCTATTCTGTATATTTTAGACTTGAAGTCTAGGGTCCTTTATATAGGGCCAAATGATTTATTAAATCAGTTGAAGAGATCTTTCTCTGATTGATTTGGAATATTTCCCACCGTTGGATCTTTGATCCTAAGGCTTCTATTTTATAGAAGATAATCTTCTTGTTTTAATAAGATTGAAAAATCTTTCCATAACAGAATTTTAATTCTGATTAATTAATAATTTATTATTATTAGATCTTTTGATCTAACGGTGGGGAATTCTTTTAATTCCAGCGCTGGCGCACTTTGCGTTAGCGTACCTACGTTCGACATGTGGCGTGCAGAGCGCAGCGCAACTGCGCTAGCGCACCTACGTTTGACATGTGGCGCATAGCGCAGCGCAACTACGCTAGCGCACATGTGTTTGACACGTGGCGCGCAGCGCAGCTGCGCTAGCGCACCTACGTTGGACACGTGGCGCGCAGCGCAGCTCAACTGCGCTAGCGCGCATGTGTTTGACACGTGGCGCGCAGCGCAGAGCGCAGCGCAACTGTGATAGCGCACCTGTGTTTGACACATGGCGGGCAGCGCGCTGCATCTGAAGCGTTGCTTCAATTTAATTTTGAATTTTAAAGCAGAGCTTTGCTCTGATTGGAGGTGCGCTGCCTGGGGCGCAGCGTACCTGGCGCCAGCGCATCTGCTTTTGACACGTGGCATGCAGCGTGTAGCGCACGGGATCTGAAGTGTTGCTTCAATTTTTGAATTTTGAAATTCAAAACAGAGCTTTGCTCTGATTGGGGGAAACAAATGTCCCCCCACTGTTGCGCTCACGAGGCGCACACGTGAGTGCAGCGGTGGCAACATCTAAGCCCTTGGATCAACTCAGAAGTTGAAGAGGCGTTTCAGTGCCTATAAATAAGACCTTTAGTCCTCAGATGATTGTCATCTTCTTCTTAAGAATTTTATTCAGAGCACAACTCTTCTGTTTGAGAATTTCTAAAAAGTAAAAAAGGAAACTCTTTCTAAACTTAGGTAAAATTTTAATAAATCTTAATGAGTTAGGGTCTTACCTATTAACAGAGTTTTGCTCTTAATAGATCTTTGATCTTCAGAAAACCCATTTATGGTTTCACTAACAGAGCTTTGCTCTATGGATCTTTGACCTAAAGAGAACCTTTTTAGGGTTCCGTTAATAGAGCTTTGCTCTCCAAAAGGATTTTACTTATGATTTCTTAATTCATTAATGGAGTTTTGCTCATTTCAAATCATATAGAAGAACTTTTAAGAGTTTTTCATGGATTTTGAAGATTAAAAAAATGGAATTTTATCTTTGATGAATTATATCATTTTCTCAGAGCAAGGCTCTCAATGTTCTCGGGGAATTTCTTTAAATTCCCCTCATAATTGATTTTGACAGGTGTCACTCCTGTCTGCAGAGCATTGCTCTCGAGGAGCTTAACTCCCTGTGCTTGCCTATTTTTAATAAGGATTCGCTGGATCAGTCTGTCCGCTAATTTTTGTTGATTTTCTTTTTTCACGAGTAATGGACGCTCACATGTATGCCCTTGACGAGATTATCTCTTACGGAGACATCCGCTCACTCGGCCATTCTCAGAATCGAGAATTCACAAACGCCGAGTGTGCCGAAATTATGAGTCGCTTTGA
The DNA here is from genome assembly GCA_030015575.1 of Agapanthus africanus. NCBI lineage: Eukaryota > Viridiplantae > Streptophyta > Magnoliopsida > Asparagales > Amaryllidaceae > Agapanthus > Agapanthus africanus. The sequence goes on along the minus strand of JASDDO010000004.1, from coordinate 30,481,013 downwards.
CGCATACAATGGTCAACTGCTTCCTCGACGCTCCTCTCTCCTGAAGCTTATTGTGGGAGCGATCTGGAAAGCGCTTCCTCTATTCTGTACTGGCGTGCCGCTTAGGGCATTGGATGCCGCCGAGGATAAGGTGCACTCGGTGTATCTAATGAGCCTAATCTCGAAGAGAAGGCGAGACAATCTTATCGATCTCCTGCATCAGGCTTTTCAACAGTCGGCCATATTTGCTGCCTATCGGAGGGTGGAGGACATCCGTGAGGATCCCGACGCTTGTGATCGCGAAAGAAAGTATACTAGGATGGTTCGGAATGCTTGGAAGATTCTGGACAAAGTTACTTTTGAGTTCCTTAATCCATGCTCTGGATCTGAGGTTTTGCCATTGTAATTGTTTTGATAATGTTTTTGTTTACTGCTTTCATAATTGTAAGAACTTTTTCGCAGTATAAATGGCAAGTTTCTCATTTCAGTTTGTTTTATTTTACACACTAAATCTTTTGCGCATGCATGAACGGGTGTGCCTCGAACGCTTAATTAAATGCGAATCAAATGTTCTCCTTGTCGCTTTCTTCTCCTTACTGTATTGTTGCCATATGATTTTAGCAAGTGCGGTCTGTAGATAGTATATAGCTGTCAATCTTGGATTCTTTGTAAGGTAGTGATGGCTTAGAAAACAGGGTTAGGATCTGTCACCTAAGACTTTTCAACTTTATGAGCCGTGAGGGTCTCATAAAGAGTTTTCTCCCTACCGGTCGAGAGGATCTCGTAGGTGTAATTTCTCCTTAAGAATCGTGAGGATTCCTAAGTGTGTTTTCTCTCGACAAGAGGATTTACTCCCTTACGAGTCGTGAGGACCTGCAAGTGATGGATGAAGTTGTCCTTATCCGCATTTCACGGAGTCAGGGGTTGCTCTGGATGCTTCCCACGGGTTCACTGCCGCGTTCTGCGAGGACCAGATCCGCTCTGGAAGTTTTCCAGGATACCGTAGTTTAAAGACATCGTGGTCGAGGTTAAGGACATCATAGTCCGTGGTTTTAAGGACTCCACAGTCCCTTGTTAGTTTTAAGACATCACGGTCGAGGTTAAGGACATCATAGTCCATGAGTTTAAGGACCTCACAGTCCAATGTTAGTTTTAAAACATCACGGTCGAGGTTAAGGACATCATAGTCCGTGGATTTAGGGATTCCACGGTCCAATATTAGTTTTAAGACATTGCGGTCGAGGTTAAGGACATCATAGTCCGTGAATTTAAGGACTCAACGATCCAATGTTAGTTTTAAGACATCACGGTCGAGGTTAAGGACATCATAGTCCATAAGTTTAAGGACCTCACAGTCCGATGTTAGTTTTAAGACATCACGGTCAAGGTTAAGGACATTATAGTCCATGAGTTTAAGGACCCCACAGTCCGTGAAATGTGTGGTTACCGGGACCCGTCACCTCTTTGAAGACGTTGAGGAATTACAACGACAAATATCAAAGGAGTGAAGAGATGTACCCTTGAACCAAGGTAAAATTAGTTTAAGGACATTACGGTCCATTGTTAGTTTTAAGATATCGCGGTCGAGGTTAAGGACATCATAGTCCGTGATTTTAAGGACCTCACAGTCCGATGTTAGTTTTAAGACATCACGGTCGAGGTTAAGGACATCATAGTCCGTGGATTTAAGAACTCCACAGTCCGATGTTTGCTCTGGATGCTTCCCACGGGTTCACTGCCGTGTTCGGCGAGGACCAGGCTCCGCTCTGGACGTTTTCCACAGGGTCAAAAGTGATATAATCCGCGTTCCACGTAGCCAGGAATTTTGCTCTAGATGCTTCACATGGGTTCACTGCCGTGTTCGGCGAGGACTAGGCTCCGCTCTGGATGTTTCACACGGGTTCACTGCCGTGCTCTACGAGGACCAGGATCCGCTCTGGACGTTTTCCACGGGGTCAGAAGTGACATAATCCGCGTTCCATGTAGCCAGGAATTTTGCACTAGATGCTTCCCACGGGTTCACTGCCGTGTTCGGCGAGGACTAGGCTCCGCTCTTGATGCTTCACACGGGTTCACTGCCGTGTTCTGCGAGGACCAGGATCCACTCTGGACGTTTCCCACGAGGTCAGAAGTGACATAATCCGCGTTCCACGTAGCTAGGAATTTTGCTCTGGATGCTTCCCACGGGTTCACTGCCGTATTCGGCGAGGACCAGGCTCCGCTCTGGATGCTTCACACGGATTTACTTCCGTGCTCTGCGAGGACCAGGATCCGCTCTGGACGTTTCCCACGGGGTCAGAATTGACATAATCCGCGTTCCACGTAGCCAGGAATTTTTCTCTAGATGCTTCCCATGGGTTCACTGCCGTGTTCAGCGAGAACTAGGATCCGCTCTGGATGCTTCACACGGGTTCACTGCCGTGCTCTGCGAGGACCAGAATCCACTCTGGATGCTCACACGGGTTCACTGACGTGCTCTGCAAGGACCAGGATCCGCTCTGGACGTTTTCCACGGGGTCAGAAGTGACATAATCCGCGTTCCACGTAGCCAGGAATTTTGCACTAGATGCTTCCCACGGGTTCACTGCCGTGTTCGGCGAGGACTAGGCTCCGCTCTGGATGCTTCACATGGGTTCACTGCCGTGTTCTGCGAGGACCAAGATCCGCTCTGGACGTTTCTCACGGGGTCAGAAGTGACATAATCCGCGTTCCACGTAGCCAGGAATTTTGCTCTGGATGCTTCCCACGGGTTCACTGCCGTGTTCGACGAGGGCCAGGCTTCGCTCTGGATGCTTCACACGGATTCACTGCCGTGCTCTGCGAGGACCAGGATCCTCTCTGGACGTTTCTCACGGGGTCAGAATTGACATAATCCGCGTTCCACGTAGCCAGGAATTTTTCTCTAGATGCTTCCCACGGGTTCACTGCCGTGTTCAGCGAGGACTAGGCTCCGCTCTGGATGCTTCACACGGGTTCACTGTCGTGCTCTGCGAGGACCAGGATCCGCTCTGGACGTTTCCCACGGGGTCAGAAGTGACATAATCCGCGTTCCACGTAGCCAGGATTTTTGACTTTATCCGCATTTCACGGAGTCGGAATTTGACTCCCGGTCATCTGTACACCGCCGAGTCGTGGAACTGGGAGTTGCCGCTGTTCAGCTTTGCTTGATGTTGTGTCTGCTGCAATGAGACGAATGTTGAGATGATCTCCAGGCTATCTGTGAGCCGTTGAGATTTGGCTTCTTCTTCTGGTGAAGCCTGGGGAGGAAAGGTGTGATTCCCTCTTTGTTTGCTCCCCTGGATTGTATACAGGGATTGATGTGATATCACCTGTAGGGCAAAAAATTTCATTCATTTTTTTATTATTATTTTATTTCCGTGATGCTCTATCATTTCAGCTTTTTATATCGTGAAGGTCGCGATCGCCCAACCATTTCGGCTATTTTTCGCGGTGCACAATCATTTCGGCTATTTGTTTTATTTTTACTCGCTGCTTTTTATTACGAGTTGCCCAATCATTTCGGCTATTTTGCATGCATACGTTTTTACTTGTTGATTTTGTTGCAAGTTGCCCCATCATTTCGGCTATTTCGTATGCATGTGTGGCTCGCTAGCTTTTTGCTTGCAAGCTTGGAATTAGACATCGATTTTCGGCATCAGCACCACTACAACTGGGATATTGCCAGGAGCGAATCATCATTTGCCTATGTCGATGACGAATAAAGGTGGCTTAGTAAACAGGGTTAGGATCCTGTTGACTAAGGCTTTTGACTTCATGAGCCGTAAGAGTCTCACAAAGGTATTTCTCCCTACAAGTCGTAAGGCTCTCGTAGGTGTGTTTTCTCCTTAGGAATCGTGAGGACTCCTAAGTGTATGGCTTCTTGTAAGTCGTAAGGATCTTACAAGAGAGTTTTCTCCTTATAAGTCGAGGGGACTCACAAGGGTTGTTCACCGTGCGAACATATCCTTAGTCACGGCTGGGACTTTGTTAGGGAAATGTTTATTCGCGCCCGTGGATTGTATACAAGGGTCGGCATTGAGTCGCTTGTAGGGCAATATTGGAGGTTGTGGGAGCTGTTTAAGAACAGGTTCAGATCCATGTAGCTTAAGACTTTTGAATCTTATGAGCCGTGAGGGTCTCATAAAAGGATTCTCCTTACGAGTCGTGAGGATCTCGCAAGTGTAATTTCTCCTTAGGAATCATGGGGATCCCTAAGTGTGTTGCTCCCTTGTGAGTCGTAAGGATCTCCCGCAGGTGGTTTCTCCTTACAAAGTCGAGAGGACCTTGCAAGTGTCTTTTAACGAGATTGCGCCCTTTCGGGTTTTCACAAAACTCGCCGGTAGCCATGTTGTTTTTACTCACGGAGCCCTTTCGGGTTTTCATCCGTGCCCTTTTTGCTTGTGGACATACCGTTTTCTCTTTTTTATCTCTTTTTTTTATTCTAACGAGGTTGCACCCCTTCGGGTTTTCACAAAACTCGCCGGTAGCCCTGCTGTTTTTACTCACGGCGCCCTTTCGGGTTTTCATCCGTGCCCATTTTGCTTATGGACATACCGTTTTCTTTTTTTCTCTCTTTTTTTTATTCTTTTTTTTGTATCAGCTCTGGGATGTTGCAATCCACCATAGTTTATCGACATCTCGGTCAATGGCTAGTTTTAGGACATAGTGGTCCGTTGTTAGTTTAAGGACGTTTCGGTCCATCGTTAGTTTAAGAACGTTTCGGTCCGTTGTTAATTTAAGGACATTTCGGTCCCTGTAAGCCGGCTACTACTTATAGAGTTTGAGCTTAGGAAGATAGCGAGCGGACATAGTCGTCGTCATCTATCATTGACCTAGGCCGTGACTCGTTAGGCGTAGTATTTCTTCAGGAAGCGACCATTTATTGGCCTAAAGGGCCTTTCGCCATGCATGTCCATGAGTAGATAGGCCCCAGCTTGGTAGACCTTGTCTATGATGTACGGGCCTTCATAGTTCGGCTCGAATTTTCCCTGCTTGGCGCGATTGGGGATCATAGGTCTTTTGACCACTAGCACGAGTTCGCCTTGGCGGAATGTCCTCGGCCTGGTCAATCCTTCATATGAGCGAGTCATCTTTGCTTTATAAGCTTCCAGATTTTGATGCGCTATGAGCCGGGTTTCATCAAGGGCATCGAGCTCCTCAAGCTGACGGTGAGCATTTTCTTCTTCCGTTAGCTCGTAGTGAACTGCCACTCGTAGGGAGGGTATCTCTATCTCGAGGGGAAGTACCGCTTCTGTACCGAATACCAACGCGTACGGCGTTGTGTTCGTGGCCATCTTGAATGTAGTTCAATATGCCCAGAGAGCTTCATGCAATCTCTCGTGCCAGTCCTTCTTATTTCGGGACACCGTCTTCTTCACGATCTTCGTCAAGGTCTTGTTGAAAGCCTCCGCTAGACCGTTGGCTCGGGGATTATAAACTGAGGAGTATCTCCAGTCTATGTTGTGCTATTGTGCGAAACGGCTGATCTTGTGGCTTCTGTAGGCTGGCCCGTTATCGGAGATGATCCGTCGCGGAGTTCCAACCCGATAAATAACGTGCGTCTTGAAGAAGTGGAGGATATTCTCCGTCTTCACTTCCCTCAGCGGTACTGCCTCTGCCCATTTGGAGAAGTAATCAGTTGTTGCCAAAATGAATCGATGTCCTCTGGACTGTTTCCCCCAATTAGAACGAAACTCTATTTCTAGGACTGAAAAGTAAAGCAATGCTTCATAAAAGAGGCTAAGCACCAAAGGCACTTTATCCTTGCAAGAATCACATGCACCTAACAATAGCAAATTAAATCATGCGATGCACAAACATAACAGAGAGCTAAAATAAAAGGGAACCCTTAACAGATAATAAAATACTTGATTAAAAAACACTTATTCATTATTATTATTACATTTAAAAAAGATCACCAAATATGGGATCGGAAAGACAAGGGTTCGCAAAGATAAGAAGAAGATTCCCCGGTTCCCTTTCTGTCTTCTCCACCACGTTGAAACGGCGGTCCTCCCGAGAGGTAGACGTCCAACGATCATCGCCACATTCGTCAGAAAATATGGCGATGACAACCCGGCGAGCCCGTATCTGGCTCAGCAGATGGAAAGAGCAGTCCCTCAGGGCTTTGGTGACCAAGTGCGCTTCGAAGAAGCACTCGATCTTATCCTCGGCGGCATCAAGCATTGCCGAGGACATCTCTACTGGAGGAGGAGGAAGATCGACGAGCACCGAGGCAAGGATCATCCGAAGCCAAATGGAGTGCGGAGGGAGAGAAGACCCCACACGAGTCAAAAGCTCGTGCATTGCAGCATCGCACTGCTCGTCCGTAAGAGAAGAGTCCGCCAAGCGCGCAGCAAAACGGGGAACGATGTCTTGAATAGACACTTCCCATGGTTGTCAGCGGGCATGAGGGCGGTTGCAAGCCATGATTGAAAAGGTTCTCTGAAGATGAGAGAAGGAAAGGCTCGGCTTTGGATTATATAGACCAAGCGCAGAAAATTCTGTGCACAGTGGAATTATTTCCAAGACCCGAGAAATGAAAATTTTGGGAAATACAAGTCTGACTTGAAAAAGGAAGATCAAAAGACATCTCAAGTGAAGTAACTCTTCCGATTCCCCCCAACCAGAGCAAAGCTCTACTTTGAAAATTTAAATTTTAATAAATGAAGCAACGCTTCAGATCCTCTGCGCTGTGCGCAGGATGCCACGTGTCAAAAGCTGATACATCAGCGCAACGTCCAAGGCAGCGCGCCCAATCAGAGCAAAGCTCTATTTAAAACAAAATTAAAGGAAGCAACACTTCAGATGCGCAAGCGCTGCGCTGCGCGACACGTGTCAGCGCGGATGCGGAAGCGCAGATGCGTTGCGCCGTGCGCTGCGCGACACGTGTCAGCGCGGATGCGGAAGCGCAGTTGCGCTGCGCCGTGCGCTGCGCGACACGTGTCAGCGCGGATGCGCAAGCGCAGATGCGCTGCGCTGGGCGCTGCACGACACGTGTCAGCGCAATTGCGCTGCGCTCTGCGCTGCTTGACACGTGTCATGCACTGGGGCGTTTGCGCCAAACAGAATTAAATTCTAACAAGATTTTTCTGTTCTTGTTAAAACAAGAAGATTGCCTTCTGTAAAACAGAAGCCCTTGGATCAAAGATCCAACGGTGGGGAAAATTCCCCAAATCACTCAGAGAAAGATCTCTTTAACAAATTTAACAAATTTATGGGCACTATATAAAGGCCCCTAGACCCCAAATCAACATGATCAACATTGTGAGAGATTAAGAACCTCAAAATAAGAGAGAACTCTGAAGAAAGTTCAAGATAAAGGTAAAACCTTCACAAAATAGAAGAATTTCTTCTAATAGATCATTGATCTAAGAACAAAATCAATGATCTTCAAACAATAATAAGTGCTTTGCACTTTTTTATAAACCATTGGTTCTCTGAAAACAAAGAAAACAAGAAAAAACTTGTTTTCTTTGATCTAAATTGGATCAAGAAATCAAATAGTGCCCTGCACTTGCAAAAACTGCACTGTTGCGCTCCTGTGTTGGCGCAAGCCACCAGAAAACACCACGTGTCAACACCTGAACCACTTGCGCTATGCGCTTATAAGATAGAGCCTTGCTCTCTGAAATTAGCGCAACTCACCAGAGCGCGCCACGTGTCAGCAGCGCAGCGCACTGGTGCAGCGCACTGCGCTAACTGCGCTTGCGCTCACCAGAGCATGACACGTGTCATCACCACAAGCGCTTGCGCTCAGTGATTGGCGCAAAGTGCCTGACAAATGCAATGCATTACTAAAGGGCCAGACCCAAATCAGAAAGGCCTAGTAGGCCAAATTAAATTGCAATGCAATAAAAAGGGCAGAGCCCAAACAAAATTGATGCTCTGCATCATTTATAAATGGGCAGAGCCCAAACAAAATAATAAATAATGCAATGCATTATTTTAAAAGGGGAAGAGCCCAAATAGAGGTCCAACAGAGACCAAGATTAATGCTATGCATTATTAAAAAGGGGCCAAGCCCTAGCACAGGCCTAATAGGCCAAAAACAAATAAAAGTGTTGAACATTTTTCAACTGGACTTAGCCCAATCATGGCCGTAAGTTCTCAAATTAAATTGACTGAGCACAGCTGCTCTCTTAAATCAATTTCATCCGGTTCGTGGGTACATCTCCGAACTTCTCTGACTCCCATCGTTGTAATCCTTCAACGACGTCAGAGAGGTGACGGGTCTCGACAACCACACATCAACACGGACTGTGGGGTCCTTAAACTCATGGACTTATGCGTCCTTAAACCAAGATACGGACTGTGGGGCCCTTAAACCCGCGGACTTATGCGTCCTTAAACTAACGGACTAATGCGTCCTTAAACACACCCATATGGACTGTGGGGTCCTTAAACCCATGGACTTATGCGTCCTTAAACTACCAATGGACCGCAATGTCCATAAACTACCTATGGACCACCATGTCCCTAAACTGAAAATGGATCTAAACGATCCCGTTAAGTAGATCTTAGTCTGGAAATTAGACTAACGTATCCTTAACAAACGTTTAAGTTGATCTTAGCCTCAAATATAGCTAACATATCCTTAAACCAAAACCCAAAACCTAAATCTAAGAAAGTACGGATTTGGACTAATCCATGTGCTACGGGAGACGAAATAAATAGTCTCCATATACAATCCACGGGCAACCACAAACAAAACAAACACCCACGACATGAAGTGAAATTCTGGAGAAGGAAAAAGTTGTTACCGTGATGCGGTAGCGTAATTAACTGCAGGGGCTTGCGCTTGCAAGGAAGAGCGTCCCCACAATCAAAAACCCCTCAAGCGAGGGGGAATCTGACGAAGTCTGCTACATCGGCCACATCCGTCTAAACCTCCGATACACGGTGCCATAAATCAACTTGGCATATTCGGAGAGGTGGACGGATAAAACCAAATAGCATCTGCCCCGAATCTCAGGCAAGACGTCATAATGTCTCGGCCGCTATTCGGAGGGGAACATGGACGATGCCGGTTCAATGGGGCCTATTATGTCAGTTCCCCACATTTCGAACGGCCAGCTAGCCACCGTTGGATGTAGTGGATTTGGATGCTGATGGATGAAGTCCTCATGGATCTGGCATGAGTGGCATTGCTTCGCATACTCAAGGTAGTCCTGGATCATCGTGGGCCAATAATAACCCATCCGTTTGATCTTCAACTTTATCTTTGGCCCGGCTTAGTGAGAACCGCAGAGTCCGTCATGAGTTTCTTAGACGACTCTTCTTGCTTCTTCAGGTCCCAAGCATCTCAGCCATAAAGAATCAAATGACCTCTTATACAGAGTATTATTGACGAAGGCGAAGGATAAGGCTCGCTTCATGAGCTGATGTTTTGAGGACGCATCCTCGGGCGTTCGACGGGATTTGAAGTAGTCTATAAAGACTTCTCTCCAATCTTCAACCTTTTCCTGGTCTTTTACTTGTAGAGCCGTTTGCTCGGTCGTTCCCTTTTCCTCGGATGATTCCGGAGATATTTCTGCCGGTGCGAAGACCCGACGGCTTTGCACAACGATCCTCACGTCATCGTGGTTCTCGTCGGCTAGTTCTTTAGCGAGCTTGGCCAATGCATCCGCCTTGCTATTTTTCGCACGCGGTATGCTTTCCGGAATATAGGAAGGGATTTGAGTCGGCAGTTGCTGCACTCTTTCGTCGTATCTCACCAACTCTGGCTTGCACGTTTGGTAGTCGCCATTTACTTGACTGACGACCAGTTGGGAGTCTCCGTATATGAGGAGGTTTGAAATTCCCATGTCGATAGCGATCTTGAGACCCTCAATCAAGGCTTCATATTCGGTTTCATTGTTTGTCCTCGGCTCCGTTAAGGAGAAGGCAAAGCATATTATCCCTCCTTGTGGAGTCACGAAGATGAGTCCTACCCCTGATTTGATTATAGGGGTGTTTTGTTTGCGCTTCTTCATCGAAGATGCTCCATCGAAGTAAAGTTCCCATCGGGTATCACCTCCGTCGATCGTGTCAAACGCATGTTCGTCTGGCAGTTCGCAATTCAAGGGAGAGTCAGCAGGTATCGGATGCTCAGTGAGGAAGTTGGCGATGGCCTGGCCTTTCACTGCTTTAAGAGGCTGATAAGTTATTGAGAACTCCATCAAGGGCAACGCCCATTTAGCGAGCCGTCTCGTCAATATAGCTTTTGACATCAAATACTTGAGAGGATCCACCTTCGATATGAGACGGACTTCATGCGCCAACGCATAGTGCCTGAGCTTCATTATTGCGAAGATCAAATGCCAGACAGTGTTTTTCAATGGGAGAGTAATTGCTCTCTGTCCCCAGCAGAACTCGACTCAAATAGTAGAGGGCTCTTTCCTTCCCTTGATCGTTCTCTTGTGCCCATAATGCGCCTAAGGAACCTTCGAGGGCTGTTGTATAAAGAATGAGAGGTTTTCCTTTAACGGGAGCGGCCAGTACTGGCGGATTCTGTAGGTATTGCTTGATTTCGTCCAGTGCATCTTGACATTTGCGATCCCAGACGAAAGGGGTTCCCTTCTTCATTAGGTGGCTGTAAGGACGGCACTTGCCTGAGAGATTGGCTATAAATCGCCGGATATACGCGAGCTTTCCTTGGAGAGACCGCAATTGCTTGAGAGTCCTTGGCGGGGGCATCTCCATAATGGCCTTGATCTTTGACGGATCTATCTCGATACCTCGGTGTCGGACGATGAATCCTAGGAATTTACCCGAGGAAACTCCAAATGCGCATTTGGGAGGGTTCATCTTCAAGTTGTATTGCCGAAGGCATTGAAATACGATCTTCAGATGCTCGAAATGTTCCTCATATGATTTGCTTTTAACCACGAGGTCGTCGATGTAGCATTCGACGATTTCATGTATGAGGTCGTCGAAGATCTTTGTCATGGCCCTCTGATAGGTGGCACCGGCGTTCTTTAGACCGAAGGGCATTATCTTGTAGCAGAATATACCCAAAGGGGCCCGAAAGCGGTGTGCTTCTGGTCTTCAAGATGCATCTTTATCTGATTATATCCTGATGAGCCGTCCATGAAGGAAAAAACTTCGTGAGTGGACGTATTGTCTATCATCACCTCGGTGACCGGTACTGGGAAGTCGTCCTTCGGGCAGGCTTTGTTGAGATCCCGGAAGTCCACACAGATGCGCACCGTTCCATTTTTCTTCATCACTTGGACGATGTTGGCGATCCAATCAGGATACTGAACTTCATGGATGAAGCCAGAATCGATCAGCTTCTTGACCTCGGCGTTGATGCTCATCTCAAGCTCGAGCCGCATTCTTCTCGGTGCTTGCTTGATTGGCTTGATGTCCGGGGATATGGCCAGTTTGTGGACAGCAATCTCTGGATCTATTCCTGGCATCTCGGAATAATTCCATGCGAAGCAATCTTTATGCTACATGAGCACGTCCTTTAGTGTAGCCACCCTTTCTTCAGACAGCAACTCGCTGACGATGTCGGACGCGGATCACTTGTCGTCGCCAAATCAATTTTCTTGAGATCATCTGCAGTGGTATGTATTCCATCTTCCAGCTCTTTCGGCGCCGGTGGAAACTCTGAGATTACCTCGCCATCATTGTTTTCGAAGCACCAGGGGAGGTCATCCATATTCTCGGGCTCTTCTTCTGACAGCGTTTTCATGTGACAGGTACGAGCTCGCTTCCAAGACCGATGTTGATCTGGTTCTATTCTCGTTGTATGCGTGGCTTTTGGTTCGTGCTTCTGCGGCGGAGTTATCCTCCAATTGTTGGATAGAGCGAACTTGCCGAGCTGATATTGGTCTTCGACCCAGTTCATAAAGGTGAAGCGGTCTTCAATAGGATGTCATATTGCCCTATGATAGGAGCAATAGTCCGGATGATAGACTTCGCCTGCTTGCTCGGGGTGCTTGGACTCCGGGAGTATAATCAGTTGATGTCGTATGGCAAGATCGAGTATTTTCTTCGTCTTGTCTTGGGCAAAAGAGTATGCTCGACCCATCTTCTTTATAAGAGATGAATCCGGATTGCCTGGCTCCTGATCGCATGATTTCTTGGACCCGCTTTGTCGCTGTCGAACGCCTTTCCCGTTCTTTGGTTTGTTTCTGCCTCTGCGTCATGCCTTTTGAACAACGGGTTGATAGGGAGAGGCACTTTCATCTTTTGCAGCCTGTTGAAGAAGGCGTTGCGTTCTGGCTTTCTCGTAGATGGCCATTTCGCGATTATAGTCATCTCGAACCTTTTGACCCGCTTCCCTTATAAGCTTTTCCATTTGTTCTTCGAACGACAGACTGGGCATTTTCACGTCAGGAGCTCTTTCTGGTTCAGGGTTAGCATCTTCCTACTGAGCATCCCCTTCTTCATCAAAGTCATATATGACGTAGCAGTCGCGTAGTAACTCCTGTTTCTTGGATTGAACATACCCGAGTCCGGTCGTTTCCATTCTCCCGTTGGGCAATTTCCGCTGAGTTCCAGGGACGTTCCAGATCCTGTTATAGAATTGTGCTTGTCGAGCAGTTTGTTTAAGGGGTATCCCTTGGCGTTTCAATAGCCTTTTCAAGCCTTCTGTGTAGTATCTAGGCAAACGGATGGACTGGAGCCTGTCAAGTGTAGAATCCGCACCGTGCCAGATTTCTTTCTCCACTCTTGTTTCCGTGGATCGGTAGAATAGGATTGCCTGTTCACCTTTTCGCCTAGGAGGGACATAAAATGTTTGTAGCTCTTGCACGCTATAAGCTTCAAGTGCGTCGAGATCTTTGTAGTGCTCCCGCGGAATCATGGTAATTTGCAAACTTTGATTATCACCAGCGAGTGCTTGTATTGGTGGCCGAGCGGAGAATATAGCATGGACCTCATCCTCCGAGTCACTGCCAAAGATCAACATAGGAGCGGACGGTCCTGGCTTGTTGTACTGGGGTGGGCCTGAATAAACTATCTCTTCCTTTTCCTCTTCCTCAGTATCACTCTCGAAGACTGGAATGGTGGTGATAGCTTTGTTCTCCGGTTTGTGACATCTCTCCATGTCCTCAAAATCTGGTAGGAAGTATTTTGCGTCTTCATACTTGCGGACTTCGTTCACGGAGAATGGGTTCAGCTCTCCTGTTACGGTATACTCGAGACCATTCTTGAAATACTTCATACACTGATGTTGCGTAGAAGGGATGATGTTGTACTCGTATAACCAAGGCCGGCCGAGCAAAGCGTTATAGCATGTCTTGGCGTCAATGACGTGAAATTTAATGTCTGTGACGAGCAGCCCGAAGCGCAGCGTTAGTATCACAGATCCGAGAGTCCGTGACGACTGGGAGTCAAAACCGGAGATGGTAATTTTATCACGAGCGAGATGCTGGACGCTCATGTAGATTTCCTTCAACACTCGCACGTTGAGAAGATTGACGGAAGACCCATTGTCGACCAGGATTTTGCCTATCTTTATATAGTGGCAGTACCCTGAGACATAGAGGGGACAGTTGTGCTCGCACGTCCCAAGGAGGAGGTCTTCGTTGCCGAAGGTGATATCGGCTATATGTACTTCCTCCAGCTCATCCTTCATCTTTTCTTCGGCGAGAAAATCTTGGAATTGCTCCGGTTCTTGTAGCGCCTTGATCAATGAATCTCTCGCTTCTTTGGATAGTAAAAGGGCGTCGAGAACGCTGAGCTGCGAAGGTAACTTCCTCAAGTGTGCCAGAACGTTGTAGTCCACCTTATTCTTCTTTGGCGGGTCCTTGGCAGTCAGCTCTTTCATGACTTGGTCATCCAGGGCGATATCCTCAGAGACCTTTTCCTTTCCCTTAGCTTTTTACTCGTGGGTCCGAGATTCTTTTCTGGAAGCGTGCGATTGCGCAGCTGAATATTTTCACAGGCCTTCGGTTTTTCCTCCTTCCCCGAGGTGGATTCTTTAAAGAGAGGGCCAAGAGCCATCTCTTCGTCAGAGTCACTTCCGAAAGTGAGAACTTGCGATCCCCGGTGTTGACCATGCGACAGTTATCGGTAGTTCTTTCGTGCTCCTCGGTCGCACTTCTTTGCTCCCGACGAGTTTTGCGTTTCATCTGCTTAAAATGTTGCCGGTGAGCAACATATCCCTGCCACCATCTTTTAAAAGCGTCGCACTCTTCGGTAGGGTGCAAAATCTTTCGATGATACAAGCAGTAGCTAGTATGCATTTCTGCTTCACCAAGAATATTTCCTTCGGAGGGTGGCAGCTTCATTCCCATTGATACGGCTTTAGTGAACCTTTTCCTCATCTTGAACCTGTTTTTATCCGCGACGAATGTTCCTTAATTCCATGGGAGTGTCTCGACTCTTTCGTCTAGTCGCCGGCATTTGGCTCTTTCAAGTATGGCCATCTCACGCTCCCGATCGGCTTTACTTTTCAGATGAATCTCATTCAGGAAGGCGTCGATCATTTCGTCTGACGGCCATAGAAGTTCCGGCTCAGAACTTGCCTCCAGTCTCTCTGTGCAGGGAGCTTCTTCATTGTCTAGCGATGAATGAGAGATCACATGGCAGCTTGCTACGTAATCCTCATATCCATCTGACGAGTCTTCTCCATCATCTTCGTCCTCAAGGACGTGGCCGAGGAACTCTTGATGCGTGATTGGGGTTCACGCCTTCTGGTTATACTCTTCCAGCGCGTCAATCTGTTTCTGTAGGTCTGTGCGCTTGTCACCAGGCTTCACGGGCCTTTTGGATTTCTTCATCTTTTTCGAAGATTTCGACGGCTGGGTATGAGCACTTTGGCTATCACCACCAATCTTTGGAGTTGGGCGCGACTTCAGCATCCCTTTGATGATTCGGGGCTCCAGCGGAGTCTTCCACCTGATTGCCAGGCATGTCTGAAGATCATTCAACATTCTTTTGGTTTTGGCCGAAAGAACGACCTCCCATGGAGTTTCTTCAACAAAAGAGCACGTTGCCCCCGGTGTATCCGTCTTTTTAGGAGTGTGCGGTTGTGGTGGGTTTACTTTCCACTTCTCAGACAGCGCAAACTTACCTTGTAGGTACTGATCCTCGATCCATCCCTTAAAGACGAAGCAATCTTCGATCGGATGGCTTACCGTTTGGTGGTAAGGGCAATTATTGGGATTATTCACTTCGCTGGGTTGCGGAGGTCGCCTTGGATTCGGCAAATTGATAAGCCTGTGGCGCATAGCCAGCTCGAACAGCCTCTTCGTTTTATCCCGCGGGAATGAGTAAGGGCGCTTCATCTTCTCATTGTAATAGCGTCGTCTCTCTCCCAATTGATCCGTTAGTCTTGGAGCACTGGGCTGCTGTTGGGTGTTCGCAACGAAGGTGGCCTTCCCTTTACTCTTTTAATTCCGCGGTTCCAGTTTCGGAGGAGACGGTCTGTGACCCATCTGATCCATCTGGGCTAGCTTATCGATTAAAGCCTAGAACGTGGTCGGTTTGAAGAACATCATGAACTGTGAAATAGTTGCATGAGGGTCTAGGGTGCCCACGAACATGCCCACCGCTGGTGCTTCTTCGATGCGTTGTTCGCACTTTGACCACAGATTCCGCCATCGGATTGCGTACTGAACCCACGTCTCGCCTGGCTTCACCCTGGCATTGATCAATGCCGTTATTGGGGTGCGTTCACTAGAACTTGCGAATCGCTGGGTGAACAACAACTCCATTTCTGCGAAAGTTTTGACGGGGTCATTTGGAAGTTCTGAGTACCACTCATACTCCGTCTCCGACAAACTGCCGACGAATTGGCGGAGCAAAAGCTTATCATCGCCACCGGTATTGCCACAAAGAGCCCTGAACTGGGCGACGTGCTGGTGGGGATTGCCCGTCCCCTTGTACACATGGAATTTAGGGATTGTGTATCCCGGCGGGTATTTTATCTGGTCATACCAGCCCGGATATGGTCGCCCAGTTTTAACGACTTGGCCGACCGCTTCATTCGCCTGGTGAGCTCGTATTTGTTGACCAATATAATCATCCAGGGCGGCCTTGGAGATAGCTTCCTCTTTGGCTGTTGAAAGAGCCGGAGGTGGATTTGATGTTTCTCCTCTATCGTCTTCGAGGATAATTGGAGGATCTTCAGCTGGAGGGTCCTGCTGTCATCATACCCACCATGTCTTGGAGCAGAAGAGCCATTTTCTTTATATTGGCCGCTTGTTCCGCGGCCTCCTTGTCCTTCTTTTCGAGCATTCTCCGAAGGAATTCAGCATCAGTCTCGTGTTCGTGACGTTGTTCCGATGACGCCTCCGGGCTTTCTTTTGGTCCGGTGAGTGCGGCCATTGCGGTCAGCATCTCCTGGAGCTTCTGCTGTTGTTGTTCCTGAGACCTTGATGGATCGGGTGAGTGGTCGTGGCCCGTCGAAGCGCGGCTGTCCTCTTTCCCGGATGCCATGTAGACGGTATGCACCACCATGCCCCTAGACTTAGGGCGTTTGGGCTCAGTGCCTTTGACGTTTGTCGCAGGCATGGAGATTTTCTCCGGCCTTCTCCTCTTATGGGCAGTCGAAGTTGAGGGGGCCGTCGCAGTGGGCACCCAGGTGGTTGTTGTCCGTTGTGTTTTGACGGGACGGTTTTCTTCTTGTTGAATCTTCGCCCTTTTCTGTCGGCGGGGGTAATCTTGATCAACTACTGATTTCCGAACCTGCCGCCAGACTTTGTAGATCTTGGAGGACAGCCGCTGAGGGGACTGTTCTGGCTTTGCTTCCGTAACATTCTCTATCGGAGGAGGAGATCTTTTCAGCACAACGGTAGGAGAATTCCTGTGCACCCTATTCAGCAGCTCAAAACTGTTCCCGGTTGGAACAACAGCATTAATTTCCACCATTGGAGCTGGTGGAGTTAGCCCAGAAGGGGAGTTGCCCCCGGCCTTCCTTACTCGGCGCCAGTGGCGACGTCGAGCATGTCGAGCTGATGGAGTTGGCTCGGTGACGGGGATAGCTTCGTCTTGCCCCCTGTTCAAGTGAGGGGCTGTTGCTGGTGTCAGCCTGTTGAAGACTGATGTCCTTTAAGTAGCAGGAGCGGGAGTGGGAGTTGGGACAGTCAGTCTTGTAAAGACCGACCCCTTGGCAGGAGAAGTCGCCTTGACGATTTCAGGAGCATGGTTGGTTACTCTCTTCGAAATAACCTTCTCTGTGATTGCAGGCTTCATTGTGGGCCCACAGGAATTTTGGCCCAATCTGGAGAAGACCGAGGCACCGGTGCTGGACGACCCGTTGAGAGGGGCCGCAGTAGCTATAAGCCGATCAAAGACCGACTTCTTGGGAGCTTCTGGTACGGGCACGGTGGTGCTAAAGCTCGTCGGTAGAAGCATGGTTCCGAAAAACAATCCCGTGGTGGCTTGGGTGACCTGTTCCACCGGCATCGTGAACAGGGAAGCCGCTTAGGGCCCATAGGCTATGCCCCCAGTTGAGGTAGGACGCGAGTTGCAGTTGCATGTGGAACACTTTGAGCAGGTGAACGCTATTGATCCTTTGCTTTCTACACCAAGCAAAACGCCAAATCTTAGTACCTCGAAACCCAAGGGCAACTATTGGCAAACCGCGATTGGTTCGCGAACACGACACACGAAGTGTGGAGTGGAAAGAGGAAAAGGTCCCACCGGGCGTGCCAGAATCTTTTTGCCCTCCGAAAGACGCGACCGCGTAGGTCCGTCTTGCCTGAAATTCGGGGCAGATGCTAATTAGTGCTATCGGTCCACCTCTCCGAAAATGCCAAGTTGATTTATGGCACCATGTATCGAAGGTTTAAACGGATGCGGCCGATGTAGCAGACTTCGTCGGATTCCCCCTCGTTTGAGGGCTTTTTGATTGTGGGGACGCTCTTCCCTGCAGGCACAAGCCTCTGCAGTTAATTACGCTACCGCATCACGGTAACAACTTTCCCCTTCTTTAGATGGTCACTCATGTCGTGGGTGTTTGTTTTGTGTTTGGTTGCCCGTGGATTGTATACGGAGACTAAGTTATGTTGTCGCCCGTAGGGCGTGGACTAGTCCAAATCCGTATGTTTCTTAGATTTGGGTTTAGAGGGGTTGAGTTTAAGGATACGTTAGCCTCATTTGAGACTAAGATCAACTTAAACGTTTGTTAAGGATACGTTAGTCTAATTTTAGACTAAGATCAACTTAACGGGATCGTTTAGATCCGACAAGAGAGCAATTGGACTCTATTGTTTTGTTTAGTGACATTGCGGTCGATAATTAGTTTAGGGACATTACGGTCCAATGTTAGTTTTAAGACATCGCGGTCGAGATTAAGGACATCATAGTCCGTGAGTTTAAGGACCCCACAGTCCGATGTTAGTTTTAAGACATCACGGTCGAGGTTAAGGACATCATAGTCCGTGATTTTAAGGACCCCACAGTCCGATGTTAGTTTTAAGACATCACGGTCAAGGTTAAGGACATCATAGTCCATGAGTTTAAGGACCCCACAGTCCGTAGTAATGTGTGGTTGTCGGGACCCGCCACCTCTCTGACGACGTTGAGAGATTACAACGACAAATATTAAAGGAGTGAAGAGATGTACCCTTGAACCGGGTGTAAATTGATTGGAAGAGCAGATGAGCTCAGTTCAATTTAAATTGAGGACTTATGACCAGAATTGGGCTAAGTCCAATTAAAAATGTTTAACATTTTATTTTTGTTCTGCCTGTTAGGCCTTTGTTTGGGCTCTGCCCTTTTAATAATGCCAAGCATTAGGCTCTGACATTTTTGTCTTATATTGAATGCATAGCATTTATCAGAACAAAGTATGTTCTGACAGCGCGCCACGTGGCGCACTAGGCGCTTTGCGCCAGTCAAAGAGCGCATTGCGCTTCTGTCGGTTAGCACACACGAGGAGGACACGTGTCGCACTTAGCGCTAAGCGCTAGTTTGTTAGCGCACTGCGCTTTTAATTTATGAGCATGCTGCACTAGTTTATGGGTGTGCCAGTAAGTGACACGTGGCGCCCTTGGCGCTGAGCGCCAACCCAAGAGCGCAGTGTACTGTTTTCAGGAGCGCAAAGCGCAGATCGTGTCTATGGTTGACACGTGGCATGTTTTGGCGCTGAGCGCCGATCCAAGGAGCGCAAAGACGCAGCTCATGAGTGCAAAGCACTTTTTAATAGCGCAAAGCGCTTATGATCAATTTTAAAATCAAAGAACAAATTTATGTTCTTCAAAGGAGGCTTTTTCCTCAAGATCCAAGAACAAAAGTTCTTGTTTTTATAAAAGGCTCTGCCTTTATAGATCAAAAGATCTGTGAATGAAGTAAAATACTTCTTTTAGTCTTTTTATGATCAGATCTTTTTAGTCTTTTCTTTTAAATTAAGGACCTTGGTCTTTTTATAGATCTAAGATCTTTTTAGAAGATATTTCTTCTTTTTACGAGATGGATTCATCTCTATTGTTCAAGAACACAGTTCTTTTTATCTTAAAGATGAAGAAAAATCTTCTTCTATCTAAGAGCTTGCTCTTCCTTTTGCAGAGGGTTTTTCTCTCTCTTTTTTGTGTATTCTCTCTCTTCTATTCTGTATATTTTAGACTTGAAGTCTAGGGTCCTTTATATAGGGCCAAATGATTTGTTAAATCAGTTGAAGAGATCTTTCTATGATTGATTTGGAATATTTCCCACCGTTGGATCTTTGATTCTAAGGCTTCTATTTTACAGAAGATAATCTTCTTGTTTTAATAAGATTGAAAAATCTTTCCATAACAGGATTTTAATTCTGATTAATTAATAATTTATTATTATTAGATCTTTTGATCTAACGGTGGGGAATTCTTTTAATTCCAGCGCTGGCGCACTTTGCGGTAGCGCACCTACATTCGACACGTGGCGCGCAGAGCGCAGCGCAACTGCGCTAGCGCACCTACGTTCGACACGTGGCGCGCAACGCAGAGCGCAGCACAACTGCGCTAGCGCACCTGTGTTTGACACGTGGCGCGCAGCGCGCAGCATCTGAAGCGTTGCTTCAATTTAATTTTGAATTTTAAAGCAGAGCTTTGCTCTGATTGGGGGTGCGCTGCCTGTGGCGCAGCGCACCTGGCGCCAGCGCGTCTGCTTTTGACACGTGGCATGCAGCGTGCAGCGCACGGGATCTGAAGCGTTGCTTCAATTTTTGAATTTTGAAATTGAAAACAGAGCTTTGCTCTGATTGGGGGAAACAACAACTTTCGTCGGTGCCCACTACGTGACGAAGCAGGTATATATTGATGTTCATTTATACTATAACCACATATAGAATGTTATACGTTTATGTTGCTTAATATTGCAACCATATATAGAACCTTATTTGTTGATTTTGTTTTATATTGTTGCCCCATATAGATTGATATTCGTTGATATTCATTTATATGTTCATTTATAGATTTTCCACATATATATTGTTGCTCATTGATGTTGATTTTGTTGGAGATAGTGCCCTCATAGTCAATTATTGGATCGCAGGTACGTGATTGCAATGATTGCGGAGGACCTATCCCGGTAGCACAGTCTTACTCGAGATGATAGTATGCTATCTGGTTTGCCTTTATCAGTCGTGTACATGTTCAGGTGACTGATTGCATGTTACACTTTGATAGAGCCCTTAGGATCTTGCTTTACTACCAACAGTATGATGGCGATCATATACGTGAGAGTTGGGTAGTTTATATGCATATCCTTAATTGTGGTCCCTAGTCGTAGGAGTTTCGAGACAGGGCATCGATACTCCGGAGTAGACTAGTGTATACAGTCGAGACCCCGACGAGGGGCGGTGGCCGGTCTCACAAGCCACTGGTGTCAGTTGGATCACCTAAGATGTATACAGGTGCTCATTGGGTTATGAGTACACCGGACAGGACTCGCCGGGAATCTGCTAGTTAGTATTATATCTACCGTCAGAAAGCAGTTCCCTGGTGACATGTGTACAGGTTAGTTCATCGACCTGAGGTCGTCATTTGTCTCGTGTGAGTTCCCACTGTGCTTTGATTTCTACCCTACCACGGCTCAAAGGAGTCGTGCAAACAGGTAGCTTTTGGGTACAGTCCCGAGCCATATGGAGGCACGTGAGCGGATCGGCAGGGGATTCGTCTCTCCCGGTATTGGGGGCGAGGTCGTGCTGTGTCTAGGAGAGCCATTACACAAAGTCCATGGCCATGGCAGGAGATTTACTGGTAGGTACTCCAGTAGTATCTCAGGGTGTTATTGGGCTTCACTCCGACACGACTTATACTGCTATTGGGGGTCTGACGTTGCTAGCCCCCTAGGCAGATATGCGATACTCATTGACGAACGGACCGGACTGTATATACATTGTCACTGTTAGGCTCAGTAGGGTTTCTGGATGAGTTCACTCATCGGCCTCCCTTGAGTTCGCTCATCAGCTTCCCTTGAGGTCAGTCCATGGGCAGCCGTTACGCATAGCTAGTGCCGCTGACGGTTTGTGGTTAAACCCACTGCCAGGGTACTGACGAGTCATTAGAGTCCCCCACAGACAGTTTCCCAAGTTCGGGCGAAACGTTGTAGAGGCCGTATGGTTTTATGGCAGGGTTCGGAAAATGCACGTGCGTTTACGCACGTGTCGATTTTCGGACAGATGATACTGGTCGGCTTTGGTTTAAGCCGGATCCGAGTATTATATTGAGTAGGTATAATATCTTTGTCTCAGTTGCATTTGTATTCGGTCGTAATACAAATGTGGGTATATTTATACAGTTTCGGGGTTATCCTGAAAGTCGTTTCAGGATCACTTTTGGAAGTTGTCAGTTTCCAGTTTTCTATCAGCCGTCTTTTAACATTAGGTTAAAGACGGATTTATCTTTTCTTGGATGAGAGTGAGTCGTGCTTCTAGAAGGTTCTAGAAGGTTCTAGAATTGGAGAGGTGTCATGTGACTCATGCTTTGATTTCTAAACATTCTTGTTTTGGTTAAGATCTTTATGCTAGATATTATTATGTGTTCATATATGATATTTAGGCTTAAGGTTACCCTCTTTCTCCTACGGTCACCCCCCTTCTTCTATATGAATGGCCGGCCCTCTCTCTCCTCCTCTCTCTCTCACTTGAGAGTTTTTCATGGTTGTAAAAAGATATGATAGTATTTGGGGTGCACGGAATTTTACAGTTCATTTCATTCCATCACCCAATTCCTTCGGCAACTTCATTAACCGATCGTCCACGGATTTGGACGAAGTGAGACAAAGTCATCTACTCATTCTCTACATCATTCTTGGTCGTCTCTTTTAGCAAACTTGACGATCGAGTTGCCTCGAGTCGGAGGCGGGGAGCCCGTTTAAAGAATCGGTGATGTGGTGCCACCTCGACGAGGATATCGGAGATCGACGAGATCGGAGCAGCCGCAACGGAGCATGGGATGATGGTTGAAGAACGAAGGACTCGGATCGTTCGGTATAACATTCCTACACTCTTTACAGTTTGTTAGTTTAGCAATAATGGCAGATCCGGCATTTGGCGTCTGTAGACTGCCGGGGCGCTAGCGTAGACTTACAGTGGTATCAAAGCCTCACCATTTTGCTATACTAACTTGTGCTAACGCGTTTAAAACATCGATCCGACCGGAAATCGAAAATTGCAAAATCCATGCCCGACAGTTAATGTTGATTTTAAATGGTCTCAAAAATTAATTCTGTATGTCTTAAAAATCTGTGCAGGCTTTTCTAAGAACCACGACGAAATTTGGGCACGTGTCTCCACCAAAGCGCCGCGGAAACGCGGCCAAACCCATGGTTTGGCCGCGCATCCGCGGCCACGTGGTGAGCTCGTGCTCCCAAATTTTGTCAGTGGGTTCTCTGTTGGATTTTGTGATTTTTGGAATATATCTTTTTGGCCCAGGTTTTGTTACTGTTCACCAGTAAGCAGTGGGGCCCACTTTTTGATATTTGGTCTTTGGTCGATCGAAATTTAAACACGTTAGTTTACAGTGCTTACATTATATCTCCGACCGGGAATGTCATTTGATCGGTAAACCGCGTCTGATTGCTATAGTTCTTTTAGACGGGTTTGCGAACGTGACATTAGCGTTGATGTTCTGTGTTGTGCTGTGATGTTGCGGATTTGTCGTGGTGGATAGCAGTGTGCAATGGTAGTACAGTTTGTGTTTATTTGTACATTTGATATTGCGGGGCGAGCGTCCAACTTGTGGACTGCCGTCACTGCCTGTTGTATAATATTCTTTTTGGGGCACGACCAGGTTGCGGTCGATGTACCTATTGTACTATTTTTCATTACTGTACTAGGTTTTACCCCAAGACGGAGTGCACGGATAGCCGGGTTCTGAGAAGCAACGGGTCCGCATCTCATGGCTTTGAGAGGCAGAGGGGTCCCACTCGAGAATTGGCAGACTATTCGCCGCACTCGTAGGGGGTACAGGTTGACCCAAGGAGGGGTGCCCAAGATTACCGGATTCCGTGGAGTGATGGGTGGTCCATTCACTATGCTGTAGGGGGCTGCCTCGCTTCAGGTTTTGGCGGGTAACTTGCCGCACCCGTAGGGGTCTAGGTTTCATTGCACAGGCTATCCACACGACAGGGGAACGTCGGGTTTCAGCAGCGGCTCTGTGAAACCCGGGGATCCCAGATTATCTGTATTGTTCTGTGATGCTTATTACTTTTCTGTAATGTTGCATACTATCACGCCTGGAGCGATTATTGTATATTGGTTTATATACTATTAGATGTTGTATATGTTTTACACCCGCGCTAGTCCAGTCCCCGCTCTGTCGTTAGTTAAGTAACCTAACGAGTGATGACGGGACCCAGTGACGAATGCGGATGGCATATACGTACATTTTATTTTCGTTCTTTTCTGGTGTGATTAATGATGGGACTGCGTTGATTCTGATCAATGCAAAGTAAAACAAACCTGTTTACAGTTGTTGGAACAAATTTAAAAAGTGTTATTGCAAAGACGTTTCCTTTTGTTATGCATAGCGGTATTCAGTGGAATATCCTGCACCTCATTCGACGGGGCAAGGGCTGATATCCCTTCACCGGGACTGACCCCTTGGGCAGAACTTTGCGTCAGCGTAATAACTTCACTATAGTCGATTACATGTTGCTTTGCATAGCGGTATTCAGTGGAATATCCTGCACCTCATTCCACGAGGAAAGAGCCGAGATCCCTTTACCGGGAGTGACCTCTTTAGCAAAAGGTTTTCGCCACTATATTTTAAAAAGCTATCAGGTTCCTTCAGCGATATCAAGTTCACTACGCTAAAGGTTTTTCGCCAAAAACCAGCCGTAGCCCTCCGTCACTTCTTTTGGGTATTCAGTAGTATTCAAGCTATGTATTTTGACCTAACGCCAAGGCATAGTGTTTGGTAGCTGCTGGGTATTCAATTGTTGCATAGATAGATGAGTTGGTTTGGGACAGCCGTTCTGCCATTTTGACCTAACGCCAAGGGCATGTGCGGGTGGGTTCAAATTAACAAGATAGTGATGGGTAGAACTTGGCATGTGACTTATGACATTTTGACCTAACGCCAAGGTTATAAGAGCATGGGGCAAAAACTATATCGGGAGTTTCTAAAGAAACTGAAACTTGCCAAGTATGCGCATACCTTCTGGAGTATGAGTAACGTGGATGCATTCCATCACGTTATCATGCGATGAGAGTTGGATCCTGATTCCCACTGATGAGTTGGTTTACTCTTCGGGTGATCCCGATTGATTCTTCTTTAGGTTTGGAGGAGAATTTGACAGGACAGTGGGAGGTTTCCGGATTAGATAAAGTGATAACCATTCTGATCTAGGTTAGAGTGCACGCAGAGTGTTTCTTTTCTCTCTCTCTCTTTGGCAGCGACCTTTGACCGACCCTAGACTATGACTCAGTGACCAAGTTGACCAAACCTTCTTAAAATACTGGCTTTTGGATTGTCTGAGTTGCATAAGTCATTGCCACTCCTTCTTCTACCCTTTGAATTTCTCAGAACACCCGTATTACTACGGATATCCACTTCCATTGGATAGATCCATCGTATGGTTATATACGAACTCGAAGGGACTTCTTCGAGGATGGATCCAGGTTCAGGAGAAATAGAATTGGTTTATTCAGTTGTCTTTTATTATCACCTTCTCTCAGGTTGCGAGAGCTCCTTGGTTTAGGAGAGTACACCTATTACGCCTATTGGATAGTCTTATTCCAAACCATAGGCTGGTGCCGAAAGGTAGGGAATGAAGAAAACCAATTAGCCTAAGTAGGGTGTGCAGAAGGTAATATGTAAAGACAAAATAAAGGGATTAGAAAGAGGGCAAAGTAAATTGCGACTGATATCATTCACGACCAAAACCGCGTACTTCATCGCCGCTCCTATTTCATCTTTAAAAGAATAAGGTATTATTCAGTTGTCTTTTATCATCACCTTCTCTCAGTTGCGAGTACTCCTTGGTTTAGGAGGGTACACCTATTATGCTTACTGGATAGTCTTCTTCCAAACCATAGGCTGGTGCCGAACGGTAGGGAAGGAAGAAAACCAGTTAGCCTAACGATGGTGTACAGAAGGTAACGACTAAAGACAAATAAAGGGATTTGGAGAGATGGCAATAAAATATACGGTTGAAGTCATGAATTAGATTATGGAAGAGGCATTGCTATGAATACCAGGATACCCCTACGAAACATTTTCATGTTTCAGTGCATTGTTATGGTTTTACAGATGATGATTGGGAGTAAGATATTGGGAATTAGGTGATTATCCTCATTATATCGGAATTCGTTGTAATTGGTGATATTTGAGGAAATCGCCAGTATGTTGTCCAAGTGTCCATCAGGACAAAGGGGTAGGTCCTCGTACTATGTTCTGTTTACTTATAACTTCTCTAGTATTTAGACGAGTGTTTCGTAGAAATACAAGGTCTATGTTTTGAGAAGTTGTGGGTATAAGAATAAAGTAGAGAACCAGGTATCACAAGTATCGGGATTCTTCAAAGACATCGAAGATGTAGATTCTTGTGATTGGTATTCAGATGATAGTGATGGTTTTGAGAAACGTGTTTCTCTTTCAGGTTACTCATAATTGGATGGATTCCTAAGTTGAGTAATGCTGATTAGCCTCTTTCCATTAAGTTGATATGCACTGGAGACAGCTGCATGGTTTGAATATGGTTCCAATTAAATTAGTGCCAAAGTTTCTATATTGGATATAGAATGGATCGTACCCTAAAAGATGTTAAGGTACGGGAGTTGTCCAGCTTATGATTAAAACCAGACACTGGATAACTCAGGGCACGTTTCTGTAATGGCTGTTTGTGGGTTGACCCTGGCTATGACGAGGGTTGATATTCTACCATTTGGAAGATCAATAGTGATATTGTTCTTGACTCGCCACAGTTTTAGTAAAAATGGATCTTTTTCAGAAAACAGTGGTGGGAGTATGGTAGAACTGGAAGTGATTCCAGAACCGCGAACGATTACGGAAAATTTAATAGGACCTATACATTCAATCAGGTTTGACATTCCAATAGCCACTCCGCAGGTATGGTAGGTAACCTCAGACGCCCGAGAGGTACTTCGGTAGCCTCAGAGACGGTGACAGGGAGGTTCTTATCTACCCAGACTTGACACTACTGTTGTTCCAGGATATGAGACCCGGTAGGAGGGTTGTCGTAGTCAGTGGGAGCAACGGAAGCATAGTGGGCAAGTAGCTTATATCTATTTATAGACTTGAGCAGTTATAGCGGAGATAGATCATCTAATTTTGATGTGATAGTCATGGTTTTGACTTCAATCAGAATAGGGGATGGATCTGTTAAGAAGGTAGTAGGGTGTGATGTCATGGTATCTGGATGACATACACAGAGTAGGAAGTAAAATTCCTATACTACGATCGGTTGTACTGTGGTCGTCACACAGTTGTTTCTCCAGACAGGATATGGATATAATATTTGACATTTTGGTTTCTAGATCTATGGTTTTAGATCTGGATTTGGGTAGTTTCCCAATGTGGGTACTTTGACAGATATTCTAATGGTTTTTGGAATAGTTGACTCCTAGCATGGTGGTGTACCTGCAGGTGATGGAGTCACCCTCTCTAAAGGTGTCTTACAGACTAAAGGGGAGAGGGATGTGCATGATTGGCAGATCACTTGCTTAGGCAATTGAGTCAATCATGAGATGTCAAGTACCACACCAAATGTTGTTTTTGCACAAGATGCAATAAGTTTGTATTAATCCAATCCTGGAGAAACATAAGGAAGCAGTTTTAGAACATAAGTACATGTTCTACGGATTTGATGACGGCAGCCTCCTTCGGGAGACGATTATCATTCCAGGCTTCAAAGGTGACGTGGATGACAGAGTGACTGTCAGAGTTTTAGTTTTTCCCTCTGACGAAGAAGGACGGTATTATGGACAGGTGGTCCAAGAGGATACTGTGGGAAGCAAGGTGCCCGATACTGATTAGGTTCAGTGATCGATTCAGTCTAAGAAGTTTTGGATATGGAGTTCATTTATGAACTAAGGTCCTATCAGATATCCAGACATGTTCTAAGACAGGTATTACTCAATTCGGGAGATGGTTTTCTCCGCGAACTTGAGATTAAGAGAGAAATAGAAAGATACTTCTAGGCGGATCCACTCACTGAGGCTATTTCTCGAACACAATAGTTTTACAAACGGGCTTTGTGAAACTGATTAGTAGAGGAGTTGGATGTTCGGTTTCACACGGGCTGTGAGTAGTCGACATCGCAATATTAGCCTTGAGTGCAAGTGGGAGATTGTTGGAGATAGTGCCCTCATAGTCAATTATTGGATCGCAGGTACGTGATTGCAATGATTGCGGAGGACCTATCCCGGTAGCACAGTCTTACTCGAGATGATAGTATGCTATCTGGTTTGCCTACATGTTCAGGTGACTGATTGCATGTTACACTTTGATAGAGCCCTTAGGATCTTGCTTTACTACCAACAGTATGATGGCGATCATATACGTGAGAGTTGGGTAGTTTATATGCATATCCTTAATTGTGGTCCCTAGTCGTGGGAGTTTCGAGACAGGGCATCGATACTCCGGAGTAGACTAGTGTATACAGTCGAGACCCCGACGAGGGGCGGTGGCCGGTCTCACAAGCCACTGGTGTCAGTTGGATCACCTAAGATGTATACAGGTGCTCATTGGGTTATGAGTATACCGGACAGGACTCGCCGGGAATCTGCTAGTTAGTATTATATCTACCGTCAGAAAGCAGTTCCCTGGTGACATGTGTACAGGTTAGTTCATCGACCTGAGGTCGTCATTTGTCTCGTGTGAGTTCCCACTGTGCTTTGATTTCTACCCTACCACGGCTCAAAGGAGTCGTGCAAACAGGTAGCTTTTGGGTACAGTCCCGAGCCATATGGAGGCACGTGAGCGGATCGGCAGGGGATTCGTCTCTCCCGGTATTGGGGGCGAGGTCGTGCTGTGTCTAGGAGAGCCATTACACAAAGTCCATGGCCATGGCAGGAGATTTACTGGTAGGTACTCCAGTAGTATCTCAGGGTGTTATTGGGCTTCACTCCGACACGACTTATACTGCTATTGGGGGTCTGACGTTGCTAGCCCCCTAGGCGGATATGCGATACTCATTGACGAACGGACCGGACTGTATATACATTGTCACTGTTAGGCTCAGTAGGGTTTCTGGATGAGTTCACTCATCGGCCTCCCTTGAGTTCGCTCATCAGCTTCCCTTGAGGTCAGTCCATGGGCAGCCGTTACGCATAGCTAGTACCGCTGACGGTTTGTGGTTAAACCCACTGCCAGGGTACTGACGAGTCATTAGAGTCCCCCACAGACAGTTTTCCAAGTTCGGGCGAAACGTTGTAGAGGCCGTATGGTTTTATGGCAGGGTTCGGAAAATGCACGTGCGTTTACGCACGTGTCGATTTTCGGACAGATGATACTGGTCGGCTTTGGTTTAAGCCGGATCCGAGTATTATATTGAGTAGGTATAATATCTTTGTCTCAGTTGCATTTGTATTCGGTCGTAATACAAATGCGGGTATATTTATACAGTTTCGGGGTTATCCTGAAAGTCGTTTCAGGATCACTTTTGGAAGTTGCCAGTTTCCAGTTTGCTATCAGCCGTCTTTTAACATTCGGTTAAAGACGGATTTATCTTTTCTTGGATGAGAGTGAGTCGTGCTTCTAGAAGGTTCTAGAAGGTTCTAGAATTGGAGAGGTGTCATGTGACTCATGCTTTGATTTCTAAACATTCTTGTTTTGGTTAAGATCTTTATGCTAGATATTATTATGTGTTCACATATGATATTTAGGCTTAAGGTTACCCTCTTTCTCCTACGGTCACCCCCTTCTTCTATATGAATGGCCGGCCCTCTCTCTCCTCCTCTCTCTCTCACTTGAGAGTTTTTCATGGTTGTAAAAAGATATGATAGTATTTGGGGTGCACGGAATTTTACAGTTCATTTCATTCCATCACCCAATTCCTTCGGCAACTTCATTAACCGATCGTCCACGGATTTGGACGAAGTGAGACAAAGTCATCTACTCATTCTCTACATCATTCTTGGTCGTCTCTTTTAGCAAACTTGACGATCGAGTTGCCTCGAGTCGGAGGCGGGAGCCCGTTTAAAGAATCGGTGATGTGGTGCCACCTCGACGAGGATATCGGAGATCGACGAGATCGGAGCAGCCGCAACGGAGCGTGGGATGATGGTTGAAGAACGAAGGACTCGGATCGTTCGGTATAACATTCCTACACTCTTTACAGTTTGTTAGTTTAGCAATAATGGCAGATCCGGGTTAAAGTATACGATAGCGCCAGTTTAAAAGTTTTGTTCCGCATTTGGCGTCTGTAGACTGCCGGGGCGCTAGCGTAGACTTACAGATTTTAGGTCCGTCGCGCTTATGCCTATATGGATGCGTGGTCATGGAGTTCATGTTGGTGGAGCTGCTGGTGATGGAGCTCGTGGTGATCGAGGTGTGTAACGACCCTGAAATCCCTATACACTTCTGTTATTCCAATATTAATAAAAGGTTGTATTTCTGTTTTAACAATGAGTCATAAGCAATTCTTGCTAAATAAATGCAAGAAACTCTTTATAGCCCATTGGTTAAAACTCTCCACTACTGTTTTATAGCCCATGTGTTCGAATCCTTACTACCGCAATTATTTTTATTATTTTTTCTTTTAACGTTTTGGGAGCCCAAAAGTTTGCACGAGCATTGCACAAAATTACGAAACATTTTAACAGAAAAGATATATATAAATAGGCTAACTAAATCAAATGGAGCACGAGACCCAAGACCCGACCCCTAACTCCCCCTTCTGGCTGCCCCCATTACCCCTACCATGCCCAAACGGGTCCATTCCGTGCACGTGTGTCGTTTGGGCCTCCAACTCTTCATTTTCATACTTCAAAACTCCCCAATCAATCCTGAGAACTGCCAGTCTCTTCAGCTATATCATTATCACCATTTTTATTACAATGTATCTCTCTTTTTAATTCCCATACACCTATATCCTTTCACTATATATATACAAGGCAATCCTAGCTACCTCCCCTCTAAATTTATTCAGAAAAAAATTCCTCTCAAGTTCATCTCTCAAAATATTCAAGCCAAGTCTCCTTCGAAGCCAACAAATTCTCAAGCTCGTTCCTTCGTACATCGGCGGTCTCACGGTTTCCTCATTCCTCTCCTTCAAAACTCTTTAGGATTTGCAAACCCTTAAGTGCCCCTTAATCTCCCTCTTTACTTCTTCTCTCACTATCGTCACATTACAAATATTAAAGTTTAAACGAAAATATATATATATATATATATATATATATATATATATATATACACTCGTCGCAACTTGATGTGTTCATTTTAAATGTTAACAATAACAATATCCATTCTCACGTTATTATTCTTGTAATCCATGTCTCATATATTTTCATATGTAATTTTAGATGGTAATTGCTATGTTAAATAATATTTAGAATGCAAGTAATGGATAAATACCATACACTTTTATTTCGGTTTAATATTAATTCTTATGACATGCTAATGTAGATATACACGGGGTAATGACCTACCCCACACGTACACTCTTGATTTATAGCACGATCGCGTTTGAAACATTTTTAATAGAAACTTTTTTCATTAAAATACCCTCAAATCTAGGAAACATAGATTTTTTAATCCTAAAAACCTTTCCCTTGGCAATTACGTCCCTACAACCCTCTCTAAGGGAGTCCTGTTGAAGATAGTACGGATTATCGTACATCTTAGATCTAGTAGTCGGAGCTTTTCGCGGAGCGCGTTCTCAAAGGAAAAGAAAAATATGGAATTTTAAAACAAAGTTAAACAAATTTTAAAAATAACTTAATTATCATCTATTCGTAACTTAAAAGAAAGCAATTTTTGCAAATTTAATTTCAATAAAATACTCTAAATTAAAATATTAAGTTTTATTAAAATACCTCAAGTTTTCCAAAATTTAGATTTTTCATTAAAATAACTCTTAAAAGCTAGGTTTTATCACTAAAATACTACGAAATCTAAAATATATTTTAATAAAAAAAACTCTCGGCATTCTAATTAACAGAAAACACCCTCGAGGTTTTGAAATAAAGTATTTTACATAAAATCCTTTCGAGCTTTCAAATGAATTACTTTAAATAAATACTTAAAAAATTCCAAATGATATATTTTCATCAAAATACCTAGAACTATACAATTAGCAGCTAGCTAGTATATAGGTAGCGGATGGGTTTAAGTGGCCTCTTGAGCCTCAGGGAGCCGGAGACAATCAGTGTTATCACTTGCTTATCTCCCTCTCTCTCTCTCTCTATATATATATATATATATATATATATAAATATAAGTGCACGGCGGCGTCCCGGCCGTCTGAATGAGGCCAAAATGCGGAAACGGTACTTTTACGAAACTTGTAAACCGGCACCACCGCGCACTATAAACCCGGATCGGGCCATTAACCTACTCCTAGCTAAGTAGAGAAGGGGTAGAGAGATATACCGAGCGATCCGTGTCCTTCGGTCTTCTCGTCGTCGTCCCGATCTCCCCGCGGAATCTCCGGTCTTCATCTCCACGTCGGAAGGGCACCACATCGCCGGGTTCTTTTACGGGCTCCCACCTCTGGACCGAGGCAACTCGGGCACGAAGTTGGCGAGCCGACGTGTCCAAGAATGCTGTAGGCTGGTGTAGTACTCTTTGTCTCAAGGGGTTTAAGAAGTTGCCATGGTTTTAGTGGAGCAGGAGATGAGCTTTGAAAATGGAGCTATATGATTTTTGAGCAAGCAAAGATGATAAAATCCCCACTCCAAATTTTTGGGACAGCCCCATCAAAGGAATGGCCGGCCTCTTCTTGAGGAATGAGAGAATGTAGGGAATGAGAAAGAAAAATGAGTGAGCCCCAACTTAATGCAAGAGAGAGAAAGGGTTATCATCATGAATAATGATCACTACCAAATCCAAATAAACTCCCATCATCAACAACCATGATGAACAAAAAGGTAATCATGAGAGGCAAGAACCATGATGAACCAAAAGTCAAATGATGGTTAAACCATCATGAAACTATCATGTGCCATAAAAGTCTTCTCCTTTGTTAAATGCACAATTGCAAATAACCCCCTCCACCAAATTTCAGCCAAAGAAAAGGAAACAAAGGAAAATGGCCGAAACGGTATGCAAACTGGCAACTTCAAAAAACTGATCCCGTAATAAATTACAGGAAAACCCTGTGACTGTATATACATACCCGCATTTGTATTCCGACCGAATACAAATGCAATGAGACAAAATCTACACTATACAATACTAGGATCCGGCTTAAACCAAAGCCCGCTAGTATTATCCGTCCGATCATGATCCGTGCAATACCGCACGTACATGATCGAACCCTGCCATATCTCCATACGGCCTCTACAACGTTTCGCCCGAAACTTGAGAAACGGTCTGTGGGGGACTCTAAAGACTCGTCAACACTTTGGCTGTGGATTTAACCACAAGCACGTCAGAGGTATTAGCCATACGTAACGGGCTACCAGTTATTGACCAAAAGGGACGTCGATGAGTGAACTCATCCTGACACCCTACTGAGCCTGTCAGTGACAATATCCGTACAGTTCGGTCCGTTCGTCTATGAGCATCGCATGGCGGGCCTAGGGGGTTGGTAAAAGTCAGACCCCTAAAAGCGGTACAAGTCGTGTCAGAGTGTAGCCCAGAACACCCTGAGATACTACTGGAATACCTACCAGTAAATCTCCTGCCTTGGCCAAGGACTTCGTGTAATGGCTCTCCTAGACACAGCGCGACCTCACCCCCAATACCGGGAGAGACGAACCCCTGCAGATCCGCTCACTGCCTCCATGTGGCTCGGGACTGTACCCAACTAAAACCTGTTTGCACGACTCCTTTGAGCGTGGTAGAGTAGTAATCAAAGTACAGTGGGAACTCACACGAGACAAATGACGATCTCAGGTCGATGAACTAACCTGTACACATGTCACCAGGGAACTGCTATCTGACGTCAGGTATAAGACCAACTAGCATGTTCCCGGCGAGTCATGTCTGGTGTACTCATAACCCAATGAGCACCTGTATACATCTTAGGTGAACCAACTGACACCAGTGGCTTGTAAGACCGGCCACCGCCCCTCGTCGAGGTCTCGACTGTATACACTAGTCTACTCTGGAGTATCGATGCCCTGTCTCGAAACTCCCTCGACTAGGGACCTTTTAAGGATGTGCTTATAGACCCCAGCTCCCACGTATATAATCGCCATCATACTACTGGTCGTCAAGCAAGAATTCTAAGGGCTCTATCAACGTGCAATAGTGACCTGTAAGGTCACCTAAAGCAGTACACGATGATAAAGATAAACCAGATAGCATACTATCATCTTGAGTAAGACTGTCCTACCGGCATAGGTCCTCCATCAATCATTGCAATCGCGTGCCTGTGATCCAATAATTGACTATGAGGGCACTATCTCCAATAATATATATATATATATATATCACATCTTTACGAAATCATATTATTTTAATACCGAATCAAACATAACCCAACACTTGATAATCTACAAGACTTGTACTCAAACCATTGCATGCTATACTTAACTTAACTTGAACTATGAATATCACTGGACATGAATAATCTTGACTCGATCAAACATATTACATGCTTGACTAGACTTGACCCAAATCATGAATATGTAATGACTTGACATGAACACTTGACATGAATACATGAACTCGACACGAATCTTTAAATGGTACACTTCTTATGTATTCATTGATTCGGGCCAGAATTGTAACTTTAACTATAAATTAGATATGTGGGGGTGTTGGGTAGTTTAAATATGAATCTAACGGAATCTCAAGAGTCCCACTAGTACATGAACTCTTCGATCGGGTCGACTCCTCCACAGCTTGGGGTCCCGATGCCACACTCTTGATCGGGTCGACTCCTCCACAACTTGGGGTTTCGATATGGAATGCTTGATTCGGGTCGACTCCTCCAAATATTGGCGTCCCGAAGTTACTCTCTTGATTTGGGCCCATGGTTCCTTATCCCTGGACGATATCCTGTTGGGTTTGAGAACACTCTTGAGATTGGTTGATATTCACACTTGAGCTCACGTTAGTTAGCTTACCCTTTTAGTGAGCTCTTTAGGACACATTGCTATTCATTACATGTTCAGCACTTTTACATGTTACATACTCACTACCACATTCACATTTCCATCCTATCTTGGGGACTTACCGAGCGCAAGTTCGCTGACGGGAATCCACCCTGTTTCTTTCTTTCCTTAGATGTTCGTCAGGGTATCTAGGGACTGAGGAGGTGGAACCGGCTGTTGAGGATTACGACCGGTTTGCATCACAAGCCGATCTTTAGTTTCTTTTAACTTATATTTTTAGTATTACATCTATTAAGATATTTTCATTTTATGTTTCTTGTTCAGACATCATGTATCAGTTTCAACTCTGTAAAGTTTGGAATGTAAATATATAAAGTTGGATTTTCATATCATGTCATTTATTGTCATTTTTATATTGCTTATATATGCTTGTTTACCCCAATCAGAGCAAAACTCTGTTCAAATTCCAAAGCGGGAAACGAAGCAACGCTTCTGTTTCCCCCAATCAGAGCAAAGCTCTGCTTTGGAATTAAAGTTAAAAATTAAAGTTAAAATAATTGAAGCAACGCTTCAGATTTCTTGCGCTGCGCGCAACGCGCCACGTGTCAAAAACAGACACGCCAGCGCTGCGCCCAAGACAGCGCACCCAATCAGAGCAAGACTCTGTTTAAAATTTAAATTTTGAGAAAGGAAGCAACGCTTCAGTTGCGCTGCGCTCTGCGCTGCGCGACACGTGTCGGCGCAGGTACGCTAGCGCAGTTGCGCTGCGCGACACGTGTCGGCGCAGTTGCTCAGCGCTGCGCGTCACGTGTCAAGCGCAGGTGCGCTTGCGCCAACTGTGCCAGCATTTAAACAGAAAAATTCTGGAAAGATCTTTTTAAATCTTATTAAAACAATAAGATTATCTTCTGTAAAACAGAGTCCTTGGATCAAAGATCCGACGGTGGGGAAATATCCCCAGATCAATCAGAGAAAGATCTCTGTAACCAATTTAACAAATCAATTGGCACTATATAAAGGCCGCTAGACTCCAAGTCTAAGAGATACAGAGATAGAGATACAGAGATAGAGATACAGAGAGCTCTTCTAAAAAAACTTTGAGAAGAATTCAGAGAGAAAGAAAAAGGTAAAACCTTTGTAAAAAAGAAGGATTTCTTCTAAAAAGATCAATGATCTAAGAACAAGATAAAGATCTTTAATAAAAAAATAACAATAAAGAAGTAATCTACTTTATGACTAGATCTTTTGATCTATATAAAGGCATTGCCTTTTGATGAACCACTGGTTCTTGGAATTTGAGGTAGAACCTCTCTGGAAAAAGAAAAAACTTGTTTTCTTTGATCTAAATTTGATCAAGATATTAAACAGTGCCTTGCACTTTTGAAATCTGCACTGTTGCGCTCCTTGGATTGGCGCAAGCCACCAGAGAGCGCCACGTGTCAATCACAGAACAACTGCACCTTGCGCTTCTAAAAACAGAGCGCTGCTCTCTTGGTTTGGTGCAAGTCACCAGAACGCGCCACGTGTCAGCAGCGCACTGGCGCAGCGCACTGCGCTAACAGACTTGTTCTCACCCGCGCGTGACACGTGTCACCTCCACATGGATTTGCGCCTTGCGCTCCTCAATTGGCGCAAAGCGCCTGACAAGCCACGTGGCGCACTGTCAAAACAATAAACGCTTTGCGTTATTAAAGAAGGGACGGAGCCCAATTAAAAGGCCTAACAGGCCTAATAAAAATGCAATGCATTATTAAAAAGGGCAGAGCCCAATTAAAAGGTCCAACAGACTAAAACAGATGCTGTGCATCATTTTAAAAAAAAGGGCAGAGCCCAATCAAAGGCCTAACAGGCCAAATGTGAATAAATGTTAGACATTTTCTAACTGGACTTAACCCAATTCTGGCCATAAGTCCTCAAATTAAATTGAACTAAGCACAACTGCTCTTTCAAATCAATTTACACTCGGTTCAAGGGTACATCTCCGAACTCCTCTGATATTTGTCGTTGTAATCCTTCAACATCGTCAAAGAGGTGACGGGTCCCGACAACCACACATTGCTACGGATTGTGGGGTCCTTAAACTCATGGACTAATGCGTCCTTAAACTAATATCCGTCCCTAAAACGGGAATGATGGACCACCATGTCTCTAAACGGGTAATACGGACTGTGGGATCCTTAAACTCATGGACTAATGCGTCCTTAAACCAATATTCGTCCCCAAAATGGGAATGTTGGACCACCATGTCCCTAAATTGGCAATGGACCACTATGTCCCTAAACTGGAACAATAGAGCCTCCAAATGCTCTTTTGTCGGATCTAAACGATCCCGTTAACTTGATCTTAGTCTCAAATTGGACTAACGTATCCTTAACAAACGTTTAAGTTGATCTTAGCCTCAAATATGGCTAACGTATTCTTAAACCAAAACCCCAAACCCAAATCTAAGAAAATACGGATTTGGACTAATCCACGTCCTACGGGCGACGACATAAATTAGTCTCCGTATACAATCCACGGGCAACCACAAATAAAGCAAACACCCACGACACTAAGTGAAATTCTGGAGAAGGAGAAAGTTGTTGCCGCGATGCGGTAGCGTAATTAACTGCAGGGGCTTGCGCCTGCAGGGAAGAGCGTCCCCACAATCAAAAACCCCTCAAACGAGGGGGAATCTGATGAAGTCTGCTATATCGGCCGCATCCATCTAAACCTCCGATACACGGTGCCATAAATCAACTTGGCATCTTCGTTGAGGTGGACGGATAAAACCAAATAGCATCTGCCCCGAATCTCAGGCAAGACATCTCTGCGTCGCGCCGCCATTCGGAGGCGAACAGATTCCAGCACGCCCGGTGGGACCTCTTCCTCTTTCCACTCCACACTTCGTGTGTCGTGTTCGCGAACAAATCGTGGTTTGCTGTGGTTACCTGTGGATTTGAGGTACTTAGATTTGGTGTCCTGCTCTGTGCAGAAAACAGAAGATCAATGGCTTCAAACTGCACAAACTACAACTGCAACTCTCGCTCCGTCCTTGCTGGAGGAGTGACTTACGGGCCCCAAGCGGCCTCTCTTTTCAAGATGCCAGTGGAGCAGGTAACTCAAGCCACCACTGGACTATTCTTCGGGACTATGCTCCCACCGATGAGCTTCAATGCCCCGATGTCGTCGCAAGAAGCTCCAACGAAGTCGGTCTTTGATCAACTTACCACTGCCGCGGCCCCTCTCAATGGGTCGCCCAACTTCAATACCTCAGTTTTCAACAGACTGGGCCAGAACGTCTACAAGCCCGCGATACCCGAAGTTGCCATCCCAAAGCAGATAGCCATCCCGGCTCAAGCGGACGAAATCATTGGAAAGGCTTCTCCTTCCAAGAAATCAGTTTTTACAAGGTTGGACATTCCGGTTTCTGCTCCAGGCGAGGTCCTCGAAGCTACT
Organism: Agapanthus africanus; assembly: GCA_030015575.1. NCBI lineage: Eukaryota > Viridiplantae > Streptophyta > Magnoliopsida > Asparagales > Amaryllidaceae > Agapanthus > Agapanthus africanus. The sequence continues at coordinate 30,443,041 of JASDDO010000004.1, read as the reverse complement.
TCCCCTGCCCAGAGGTCTGTCTTTGACAGATTAGACATTGCTTCTCAACGGGTGTCAGTTTTCGACAGGCTAGCACCAATAACAGTCTCTCCTCAGAGCAAGGGGCATGATGAAGTCACCCTTATAGCTGAAACAACTCCATCCGCACGACACGCTCGACGTCGCCACTGGCGCCGAGTACGGAAGGCTAGGGGCAGCTCTCCCTCTGGATTTACTCCACCAGCTCCAACGGTGGGGATCGATGCTGCTGTTCCAACCGAGAACAGCTTTGAACTTCTCAACAAGGTGCGCAGAAACTCTCCTACTGCGGTGCTGAAGAGAACTCCTTCACCTGTGAAGAATGCTACAGAGAAGAAGCCGGAGCAACCTCCTCAACGGCTATCCTCTGAAATTTACAAGGTCTGGCGTCAAGTCCAAGACTCCGTGATGGATCAAGACTATCTCCGCCGACAGAAAAAGATGAAGGTTCAGCAGGAGAAGGACTACTCAAAGCTACAAAAAGTAACAGCTGGCTGGGTGCCCACTGCAACGGCTCCCTCAACGTCAATCACTCAAAAGAAAAGGAGGCCACAAAAAGCCCCTATGAACATGAAGAACCGTAAAAGCGCTGAATCTAAACGCCCCAAGTCTGGGGGCATGGTGGTGCACACTGTTTATATGGCTTCCGGAAAGGAGGAAAGTCGTGCTTCGACAGGTCACCGACCGCTCACCCGATCCGTGACAAAAGCCTAGGAGCAACAACAGAAGCTTCAAGAGATGATGACTGCGATGGCCGCACTCACCGGGCCAAAAAAAAGCCCGGAGGCATCATCAGAACAGCGTCACGAGCAAGAAACCGATGCTGACTTCTTACGCAGAGTCCTCGAAAAGAATGACAAAGAAGCCGCAGAGCAAGCGGCTAACATAAAACAAATGGCGCTCCTTTTCCAAGATATGGTAGGGATGATGTTACAGCCGGACCCTCCAGCTGAACACCCTCCGATCATTGTTGAAGACGACGGAGGGGAGACATCTAATCCTCCTCCGGCCCTTTCAGCGGCCAAGGAGGAAACCATTTCCAAAGCTGCACTAGATGACTATATTGCCCAGGAGATACGAGTTCATCAGGCGAATGAGGCGGCTGGGCAAATTGTTAGAACCGGACGACCCTACCCGGGCTGGTATGACCAAATCAGTTACCCGCCGGGATATACGATCCCTAAGTTCCACGTATATAAAGGAACGGGGAATCCACATCAGCATGTCGCTGAATTCAGGGCCTTATGCGGCAACACTGGAGGCGACGACAAACTGCTGCTTCGCCAATTCGTCGGCAGCTTAGCAGACACGGCCTTTGAATGGTATTCGGAGCTACCTAATGACTCTGTCAAAACATTTGCGGAGATGGAGCTACTGTTTACACAAAGATTCGCGAGTGCTAGTGAACGCACCCCGATAACGGCACTGATTAATGCCAGGGTGAAGCCAGGCGAGACGTGGGTCCAATACGCGATACGGTGGCGAAACTTATGGTCGAAGTGCGAACAACGCATCGAAGAAGCACCTGCAGTAGGCATGTTCGTGGGCACTCTTGATCCGCAAGCGACCATCTCGCAGTTCATGATGTTCTTCAAGCCAACTACTTTCCAGGCCTTGATCGACAAGTTGGCCCAAATGGATCAGATGGGACATAAACCGTCTCCTCCAAAGCCAGACTCTCGAATTGAGAAAGGGAAAGCGATCGTTGTTGCCAATACTCAACAACAGCCGAGCAACTTAAAGCCGGTTGTCCGTCGAAACAATATGCGTCCGCGCCCATCCCTTGAGGAAAGACTAGGACGTCCTTACTCGTTTGCTCAGGATAAAACAAGGAGACTGTTCGAGTTGGCAGTGCGCAATAGACTCATCAATCTGCCGAGTCCAAAACATCCGTTGCAGCCAGGCGATGTCAACGATCCCAATTATTGCCCTTACCACCAAACGGTAAGTCACCCGATCGAGGATTGCTTCGTCTTTAAAGGATGGATCGAAGATCAGTACCTACAAGGCAAGTTTGCGTTGTCCGAGAAGTGGAAAATAAACCTACCACAACCGCACACTCCAAAGAAGACGGACACACCGAGAGCAACTTGTTCTTTCATAGAAGAAGCTCCATGGGAGGTCGCTCTGTCAGCCAAAACCAAAAGGATGCTGAATGATCTCCAGACATGCTCGGCGATCGGGTGGAAGAACTCGCTAGAACCCCAGATCATCGAAGGGATGCTGAAGCCATGCTCAACTCCAAAGATCGGTGGTGATGGCCCAAGCACTTGTACCCAGCCGTCGAAATCTTCAAAGAAGAAGAAGAAAAGATCCAAAAAGCCCGTGAAACCTGGCGACAAGCGCACGGACTTACAGAAACAGATTGATGCACTGGAGAAGTATAATCAAAAGGCACGGACTCCCATCACGCTCCAAGAGTTCCTCAGCCACGTCTTTCAGGAGGAAGATGATGGAGAAAGCTCGTCGGATGAATCTGAGGGCTACATGGCGAGTTGTCATATGATCTCCCACTCGTTTACAGACGATGAGAAAACTCCTTGCACTGAGAAACCGGGGGCGGGACCTGAACCAGAACTTCTGTGGCCGTCAAACGAGATGATCGATGCCTTCCCGAATGAGATTCGTCTGAAAAGTAAAGCCAATCAGGAGCGTGAGATGGCCATATTGGAAGGAGCCAAACGCCGGCGACTAGATGAAAGAGTCGAGGCACTCCCGTCAAATCAAAAGGCATCCGCTGCTGATAAAAACAAATTCAAGACGAGGAAAAGGTTTGCTAAAGCCATATCAATGGGAATGAAGCTACCACCCTCTGAAGAAAACACTCTCGGTGGAGTAGAGATGCATCCTAATTACTGCTTATATCATCAGAAGATCGCACATCCCACTGAAGATTGCAACTCCTTTAAGTGTTAGTGGCAAGGGTATGTCGCTCACAGGCAACACTTCAACAGGACAAAGCGTGAAGCTCGTAGACAGTGGAAGAATGCGACAGATGAGCATAAAAAAATTGCTGGCAATTGTCATAGGGTTGATCCCGAGGGACCACGAGTTCTCACCTTCGGGAGCGACTCCAACAAAAAAGTAGCCATCGGCCCTCTCTTCAAGGAATCCATCTCTAAAATGAAAGAATTGAGGAGTTGCGAGAACATTCAGCCGTGCAATTGCACGATACCCGGAAAAAATCTCGGACCTGCAAACAACGGAACAAACAAAAAGGATAAAGGAAAGGGAAAAACGGCCTTCGTCGCTAACACTCAACAACAATCGAGTGGCCCTAGACCGGTTGTTCGCCAAAACAACAAGCGGCAACCCCTCTATGAGAAGTTGAGGCATCCTTACTCATTTCCCCGGGATGAAACAAGGAGGTTGTTCGAAGTAGCAGTGCGCAACAGGCTTATCACCCTACCAGAGCCGAAACACCAGCTACAACTGAATGATATCAACACTCCTAATTATTGCCCTTACCACCAAGTATTGGGCCATCCGATCGAAAACTGCTACGTTTTCAAAAACTGGGTTGAAGACCAACACCAACAGGGCAAATTCGCGTTGTCCGAAAACTGGAAAGTGAGCCTGCCACAACCACATGCTCCGAGAAAGATGGATATACCGGGGGCATCATGCTCATTCATAGGGAAAGCCCCATAGACCGAAAAGTCAGTAAACTAGATATTCGCCTCAAATACGGCGACGGTGGACCGCAATGTCCTAAAACTTGCAAATGACCGAAACGTCGTTAAACTACTACCAGCCCGCGGCATCCCCAGGCTGACGTGTTAAAAAAAAGGTATGTCCATAAAGCAAAATGGGCACGGATGAAAACCCGAAAGGGCTCCGTGGGTAAAAACAGCAGGGCTACCGACGAGTCTTGTGAAAACCCGAGAGGGCGCAACCTCGTTAGATAAAAAAAAAGAATAAACAAAAAAAAACGGTATGTCCGTAAGCAAAATGGGCACGGATGAAAACCCGAAAGGGCTCCGTGAGTAAAAACAACAGGGCTATCGGTGAGTCTTGTGAAAACCTGAAAGGGCGCAACCTCGTAAAAAAAAAGAATAAAAAGAATAAAAAAAAAAGACGGTATGTTCATAAGCAAAATGGGCACGGATGAAAACCCGAAAGGGCTCCGTGAGTAAAAACAGCAGGGCTACCGGCGAGTGTTTGTGAAAACCCGAAAGGGCGCAACCTCGTTAAAAGACACTTACAGGGTCCACTCGACCTTGTAAGGAGAAACCATCCGCGTGAGATCCTTACGACTCACAAGGGAGCAACACACTTAGGGATCCTCATGATTCCTAAGGAGGAATTATACTTGCGAGATCCTCACGACTCGTAAGGAGAACTCTCTTATGGGACCTTTACGGCTCATAAGATTTGAAAGTCTTAAGTTACAGAGATCTGACCCTGTTCTTAAGCAACCCCCACAACCTTCGATATTGCCCTACAGATGGCTCAGTACTGACCCTTGTATACAATCCACGGGCACGAATAAACATTTCCCTAACAAAGTCCCACCCGTGACTAGGGATATGTCCATATGGTGAACAACCCTTGTAAGTCCTCTCGACTTACAAGGAGAAAACCCTCTTGTAGGATCCTTACGACTTACAGAGGAACATGCACTTAGGAATCCTCACGATTCCTAAGGAGAAAACACACATACAAGATCCTCACGACTTGTAGGGAGAAATACCTTTGTGAGACCCTTACGGCTCATGGAGTCAAAAGCCTTAGTCGACAGAATCCTAACCCTGTTTACTAAGCCACCTTTGTTCAACATCGACAGAGGCAAATGATGATTCGCTCCTGGCAATATCCCAGTTGTAGCAATGCTGATGCCTACATCGGTATCAAATTCCAAGTCCTTTCATGGCAAATGATGATTCGCTCCTAGCAATATTCCAGTTGTAGCGATGTTGATGCTGAGATTGGCACCAGATTCCAAGTTCTACACTCACGATAAAAATCAGCGAGCTAAAAATGCATATGAAATAGCCGAAATGATGGGGCAACTTGCAATAAAAAGCAGCAAGTAAAAATGTATGCATGCAAAATAGCCGAAATGATTGGGCAACTCGCAATAAAAAGCAGCGAGTGAAAATAAAATAAATAGACGAAATGATTGGGCACCGCGAAAAATAGCCGAAATGATTGGGCAATTGCGACCTTCGCGATATAAAGCTGAAATGATAGAGCATCGCGGAAATAAAATAATAATACAAAAAAAATGAATAAAACTTTTTCCCTACAGGCGATATCACAGCAATCCCTGTATACAATCCAGGGGCACAAACAAAGAAGGAAACGCATCTTCCCTCCTCATGCTCCATCAAAAAATGGAGCCAAGTCTTAACGGCAAGTCATATAAAGCCTGAAAGACAATCGGAGATCGTCTTGCACCAGTGCGGAGTGGTCACCACCTCGACGTTCGTCTCGATACAGCAGACGAGATGTCACCCCAGCGTTCTTCCTCCAACAAGATTCAGACGCGACAATCAAACAGCGGAGCCACGGCAAAGTCCCTAGTTCCAAACCTCGACGGTTCACCAACAATCTAGAGACAACCGCGACATTCATCTCGATATAGAAGACGCAATACCAGCAAGCGAAGCGAAGGACAAATTCCTAGCTTCAGAGTCTTAATGGCAAGTCATATAAAGCCTAAAAGACAATTGGAGATCATCTCACACCAGTGCAGAGTGGTCGCCACCTCGACGTTCGTCTCGACACAGCAGACGCGGCATCACCAAAAGGAGCTACGGCAAAATTCTTAGTTCCGAACCTCGACGGTTCACCAACAACCTAGAGACAATCGCGATATTCGTCTCAATACAGCAGACGCAATGCCAGCAAACGAAGCGAAGGCCAAATTCCTAGCTTCAGGGTCTTAAAGGCAAGTCATATAAAGCCTGAAAGACAATCAGAGATCATCTCGCACCAACGCGGAGTGGTCACCACCTCGACGATCGTCTCGATACAACAGACGAAATGTCACTACAACATCCTTCCTCCAACAGGATTCAGACACACCAAAGCAAACGAAGCAAAATTCCTAGCATCAGGGTCTTAACGGCAAGTCATATAAAGCCTGAAAGACTATTGGAGATCACCTCACACCAGCGCGGAGTGGTTATGACTCATCGGGGCTCTCCAAAATGAGCCTAACCTCAAGTAAAAAGCGACATGGCAAAATTCCTAACGCTTGCTCTTCTGACGGTCAAACTGCCTAGGAGGATTGCTTGAAGACGTCTTGTCCAGCCCCCGAAGGGATCAAAGACACGACAATCGCGAGGCTACTCGAACAGCAAGATTGCCTACCGAGAAATACATCAGCCAACGCAACGGTACGACGGACAAAACCCTAAGTACCACAGACCCTAACGGACCTTTGTCGTAAAGAGCAGAGGTTAGCTGTGACGTTAGGATAATCTTACGAGAAATGTTTGATTCGTCTCAACTCGTGAGGAGATTAGTGTCTTTACGAGAACTACTCGATATGTTTCGACTCGTGAGAAAAAGCCTTAGGCGGCAGGGATAAAAAAAAAACCTGTTTCCTAAGCACTGGGACCCTGCAAGTCGGTCCAAAATGGGCTCTTGCATACTATTCACGGGTCACACTCTCCAAAGTTGAATCTCGACAAGGAGGGAAACAACCGCTTACGGGTCCTCTCGACTCGTAAGAGGGAAAATTCTCTTATAAGATCCTTACGACTTATAAGAGAAAACGCACTTAGGAATCCTCACGATTCCTAAGGAGAAAATACACCTACGAGATCCTCTCGACTCGTAGGGAGAAAAATCTTATGAGACCCTCACGGCTCATGAAGTTGAAAAGCCTTAGGTAGCAGACCTGAATCTGCTTCCTAAGCCATCACTACTCCCCAAGGTGTTCAAGACAGAATGTTCTATATCGCTTATAGGCTATGCTTACTTAAAGAATGTGCCAGTAACAAAGCAGAAAATAAAAAGAAGGAGGCAAAAGATTTGTCATTCATACTCGGAAAGTTTTTATATCAATAAAGGCAATAAACAAAGACATTATCCAAATGATTACAATGGCAAAACCTCAAATCCAGGACATGGATTGAGGAACTCAAAAGTGACATCGTCCAAGACTTTCCAAGCCTGGCGAACCATCCTAGTGTGCTTCCTTTCACGAGCACGAGCGTCGGGATCCCCACTGATGTCCTCCTCCCTCCGATAGGCAGCCAGTATTGCAGACTGTTGAAAAGCTTGGTGCAGAAGATCGATAAGGTTATCTCGCCTCCTCTTTGAGATTAGGTTCATCAGGTACACCGAGTGCACCTTATCCTCGGCGACATCTAACGCCCCAAGTGGCACACCAGTACAGAACAAGGGAAGCGCTTCCCAGATTGCTCCCACGATAAGCTTTAGAAGAGGGGAACGCCGGGGAAGCAGTTGGCCATTATACGCGTCAAAGCGACTCATAATTTTGGCACACTCGGCGTTTGTGAGCTTTCGATTCTGAGAACGGCCGAGTCGGCGGATGTCCCCGTAAGAAATAATCTCGTCGAGATCGTACATGTGGGCGTCCATTACTCCTGTAAAAGAGAATCAACAAAATTACCAGAAAGACTGATTAAGCAATTTCTTATTCAAGACATGCACAGGAAGTTAAACTCCTCGAGAGCAATGCTCTACAGACAGGAGTGACACCTGTCAAAGTCAATTATGAAGGGAAGTTAAAGAAGGCCCCCTAGAACATTGAGAGCTCTGCTCTAAAAAGATGATATAATTCATCAAAAATAAAATTCCATCTTAAAATCTTCAATATCCATGAAGAAAGGAGCAAAGCTCCATTAATGAATTAAGAAATCGCAAGAAAAATCCTTTTAAGAGAGCAGAGCTCTATTAATGGAAGCCTAATAGGGTTCTCCTTAGTTCTCTTTAGATCCCTTTAGACCTATAGAGCAAAGCTCTGCTAAGTGAAACCCTAAATGGGTTTTCTTTAGATCAGGGATCTATTAAGAGCAAGGCTCTTAAAATTAATTTAATTTAATCTAATTCAATTTTTACCTAAAAATCTTCTAGAGTCTTACTCTTGAAAAGTTCTTAAATTGAAGAGCAATGCTCTGAATAAGAGATAATTCTCAAGGAGGAGATGAAAATCATCTAAGGGACCAAAGGTCCTATTTATAGGCATTGAAGAGCCATTTCAACTTCTAAAAGTTGGCGCAACGGTTGGAATTCTACCACTGCTGCGCTCACGTTTGGGGCCACGTAAGCGCAACGGTGGGGGGGCATTTGTTTACCCCAATCAAAGCAAAGCTCTGTTCAAATTCCAAAGCGGGAAACGAAGCAACGCTTTTGTTTCCCCCAATCAGAGCAAAGCTCTGCTTTGGAATTAAAGTTAAAAATTAAAGTTAAAATAATTGAAGCAACGCTTCCGATTCCTTGCGCTGCGCGCAACGCGCCATGTGTCAAAAACAGACACGCCAGCGCTGCGCCTAAGACAGCGCACCCAATCAGAGCAAGGCTCTGTTTAAAATTTAAATTTTAAGAAAGGAAGCAACGCTTCAGCTGACTTGCGCTCTACGCTGCGCGACACGTGTCGGCGCAGGTACGCTAGCGCAGTTGCGCTGCGCGACACGTGTCGGCGCAGTTGTGCTAGCGCAGTTGCTCTGCACTGCGCGACACGTGTCAGCTCATTGCGCTGCGCGACACGTGTCAAGCGCAGGTGCGCTTGCGCCAACTGTGCAAGCATTTAAACAGAAAAATTCTGGAAAGATCTTTTTAAATCTTATTAAAACAATAAGATTATCTTCTGTAAAACAGAGCCCTTGGATCAAAGATCCGACGGTGGGGAAATATCCCCAGATCAATCAGAGAAAGATCTCTGTAACCAATTTAACAAATCAATTGGCACTATATAAAGGCCCTTAGACTTCAAGTCTAAGAGATACAGAGATAGAGATACAGAGGGCTCTTCTAAAAAAAACTTTGAGAAGAATTCAGAGAGAAAGAAAAAGGTAAAACCTTTGTAAAAAATAAGAATTTCTTCTAAAAAGATCAATGATCTAAGAAAAAGATCAAGATCTTTAATAAAAAAAATAACAATAAAGAAGTAATCTACTTCATGACTAGATCTTTTGATCTATATAAAGGTATTGCCTTTTGATGAACCACTGGTTCTTGGAATTTTAGGTAGAACCTCTCTGGAAAAGAAAAAACTTGTTTTCTTTGATCTAAATTTGATCAAGATATTAAACAGTGCCTTGCACTTTTGAAATCTGCACTGTTGCGCTCCTTGGATTGGCGCAAGCCACCAGAGAGCGCCACGTGTCAATCACAGAACAACTGCGCCGTGCGCTTCTAAAAACAGAGCACTGCTCTCTTGGTTTGGTGCAAGTCACCAGAGCGCGCCACGTGTCAACAGCGCACTAGCGCAGCGCACTGCGCTAACAGACTTGCGCTCACCAGCGCGTGACACGTGTCACCTCCACATGGATTTGCGCCTTGCGCTCCTCAATTGGCGCAAAGCGCCTGATAAGCCACGTGGCGCACTGTCAGAACAATAAACGCTTTGCGTTATTAAAGAAGGGACGGAGCCCAATTAAAAGGCCTAACAGGCCTAATAAAAATGCAATGCATTATTAAAAAGGGCAGAGCCCAATTAAAAGGTCCAACAGACTAAAACAGATGCTGTGCATCATTTAAAAAAAGGGGCAGAGCCCAATCGAAGGCCTAACAGGCCAAATGTGAATAAATGTTAGACATTTTCTAACTGGACCTAACCCAATTCTGGCCATAAGTCCTCAAATTAAATTGAACTGAGCACAACTGCTCTCTCAAATCAATTTACACCCGGTTCAAGGGTATATCTCCGAACTCCTCTGATATTTGTCGTTGTAATCTTTCAACGTCGTCAGAGAGATGACGGGTCCCAACAACCACACATTGCTACGGATTATGGGGTCCTTAAACTCATAGACTAATGCGTCCTTAAACTAATATCCGTCCCCAAAACAGGAATGATGGACCACCATGTCCCTAAACTGGTAATACGGACTGTGGGGTCCTTAAACTCATGGACTAATGCGTACTTAAACCAATATTCGTCCCCAAAATGGGAATGTTGGACCACCATGTCCCTAAACTGGCAATGGACCACTATGTCCCTAAACTGGAACAATAGAGCCTCCAAATGCTCTTTTATCGGATCTAAACGATCCCGTTAACTTGATCTTAGTCTCAAATTGGACTAACGTATCCTTAACAAACGTTTAAGTTGATCTTAGCCTCAAATATGGCTAACGTATCCTTAAACCAAAACCCCAAACCCAAATCTAAGAAAATACGGATTTGGACTAATCCACGTCCTACGGGCGATGACATAAATTAGACTCCGTATACAATCCACGGGCAACCACAAATAAAACAAACACCCACGACACGAAGTGAAATCCTGGAGAAGGAGAAAGTTGTTACCGCGATGCGGTAGCGTAATTAACTGCAGGGGCTTACGCCTGCAGGGAAGAGCGTCCCCACAATCAAAAACCCCTCGAACAAGGGGGAATCTGACGAAGTCTGCTACATCGGCCGCATCCGTCTAAACCTCCGATACACGATGCCATAAATCAACTTGGCATCTTCGGAGAGGTGGACGGATAAAACCAAATAGCATCTTTGGAAAGATCTTTTATTTAGATTTCTACTATCAAATAATTATTTATGTGTTTCGTTAATAGAAGAATAATTTTTAAAGTAGTATTAATAATTTTCAAGGCATCGAAATATGATTAAAGGAATTTTCTAAAATCTATTTATTGTTTTATAGGCTTAAAATGTTTTAGTAAGATTTTATAACGCCTTAAAATAATCTACATACTTTTATTATCAACTAAAGAAATTAATTCGTGATTCAAAACATTTTAAAGATAAACTAGATATTATATAATTATAATAACTAGCTAACAATTTAGAAATGAGTATATTATTTGTTTTTAGCCAAAAAATTATTTTTATACTAAAGATAACAATAAAATATATTTTCTAAAATTTTCCCATAATTTTTCCTTAATTTTAACTATTTTTAACAAACTTTTTAACCCAAATCGATATTTTAAAATAAACTGCTGAATTTTTATAAAATTTTGTTTTTAAATTTTTTAAAACCTTTTAACCTGGACCATTGGATCACAAGATCCAACGGCCCAGACCTTCGCGGCTGCGCCCACGTGGTGGGGACCACGCGAAAACGCGTGGTCTCTACTCGCTGACGCGCGCCTGTCGCGTGGCGACACGGGGCGGGCGGCGGGCGGCTCAGCGGCGCAATCTGGGCCGTTGGATGCAGATCCAACGGCCACGAATTCGTGACGGCGGGCGCAATCATGGGCCGGCATGATTTTCCGTGCGATTTAACGAATTTTTGGATTTTCTTGTTACTATTTGAACCCTAGAAATAGACATCTTCAAACCTAAATTTCTCACACTTCCGAACTCCAAAAAATCTGAAAAAAATACCGGTGCCTTCGTATCGACGACGCTGACGCTACGGATCCACCTAATCACCGAGGAAAAATCGGAGCGCGAAGCTATTGAGTATTTAGTACGAGCCTACGTTTTCAACCCATCGGCATCCAACTCAAACAAAAGGTAGGATCCGCCTCTCTCTCCTTTTCCTGTCACCTTCTTTCTCAATAACCTAGTTCCAACCCCCTATTTAAAATGTTGTTATAATATTTGTGCATACCTATTCCTTGTACCCTCAATAATGATAATGTTAATCCAAATTTTAAAACGGTGTTTAAATTTCCTCCGTACACAAAAGTATATTGCACACCCATAATACCTGGAATTTGATATACCTGATGTCATAACCCATGAATTGTCATTTCACCTCTGACATACCCATACTATAAAAATGATCTCGAAATAGGTTACTTCCACAAGATACCCTCGTTTAATTAAAATATTATATTTGTTTAAAATATCTATAAGAAATAAAGATATGTGAAATAAATATTTTAGATACAGCATACGTATATTTTACTTACAAATATTTTTTAAACCCCCTTCAACCTTTTTGAAGAAGAAAATACTAAATTTAAATAACGATATCTTTTCAAAAGAAATAGTTAGTATCTTATTAAAAGGTAATTTTAAAATAACACCAATCTAGAACAAACGAAAGGTTGTAGTCATCGATCGTTTATCTAAACCAGACTTTGTGGTGCCTAGACTAGACAAGTGAGAAAGGTAATTTTAAAAGACCCGTCTCACGGTAATTCGTGAGCGGATCCCTCCTTTCCTTACTTGTGCTTACCTGGCCACAATTGGCGGTGAAGAGGCGATTTAAGGACCTCATAACTTATCCTTTTGGAATATTAGGAGCAGTCTAGATTTTCAAATAAAAACCTCATGCAAAAGATTTTCAAATAAACACCACAACTTTTTATCGAAAGGATATTTTCTGTAAAACATTATGCTTTTCCAAAATAATAAATATCTCAAATATCATGGTTTTTCTTAGAAGTAATAAAAGATAATTAAACACTATTATTTCTTTTTAACTAAGCTTTCCCTAAGATGACACGAAGTACTTTACGAACTTTAGAAAATAAAACGAGTGGTTGTGGAATGCCATATTAAACGAGATCAATACTTTTTAAATTTTCAGTTTATGACAACATGACATATACAAAACATGATACGGTTAGGGTTAGAATGCGCGGACCTAGGTATGGAATACTTTATGAAGATCCCTGCAGACAGGGTGAACAGTCCAAAGTGTGGACGACTATACAAATATGAAGATCCCGATATTCCGGGTGAACGGTCCAAAGTGTGGACGACTATACAAATATGAAGATCCCGATATTCCGGGTGAACAGTCCAAAATGTGGACGACTATACAATGTGGAAATTCCATGCCTAGAGGTATACGCACTAACTCTAATTCGTCAAGACCTTTATACTGAACCACGGGGATGGGTAGTTTGATTAGGCAAGGAGATTCGGTACTCGGATTCCCCTACTACTCGATCATGATCCCGGGAAGTGAAACGGTACATTTCACTTCCCCAGTTGTTGTTCCGTGGCCACAACGGAATAATCGCGAGTATCCGGACCCTTGTTTAACAAACTAAAACGTTTACAATACCTAATGGTACTCAACACCAAACTCACATCATATGCTATACCTACCTGTTATCTTATCTACCTTTTTTTCTGAGACACGAGTTATTCAGTATCTTGGATGCGGATATTTTACCAGTTTAGACTTGCTGTTTATTATGGAACTAAGGGGTGGTAATACCTGTGCACTTGAGTGATATTCACGCTAGACAAAGCTCCATCTTAGTCATGGGACACCTTTCGGGGATGTTCACGCTACCACATTGATTGCCATTCCAGGCACGAGCACCAGCTCATACTGCTTCCAGCTAGTTATGGGATACCTTAAGGACACGAGTATGTTCACCCGTCAATTCCATCCATACACACCTTGTTTAACCTGATCCAACTCTTAGACTGAATATCCGTTTGACTTGACTTGAACCTTTACCAAACATATACAACCTACTCATATTCACATATCAAATTTGTATATAACCCCATACCTTTATACACATGTACATCATATTCATTATATACACTTGTTCGTTTCTATACCTTTACTTTCTTATGAGGCAATCCTACCCGAGTATAATTCGCTGACGGACCTTCCCTTTCTTCCTCTATCTTTTGAATGTCCGTCAGATAAGAATGAGTATTACAGCGAAGATCAAGGCGTGAAGTCGACTTATGAAGATTATGCAGACTGGACGATGGAAATTTTGCTAGTTTTAATGTTTGTTGTTGCCCACATGTTTAGGGCTTTTTGTTTCTCCTTTGATATAATTAAACTACTCAGTTTATTTTACTCTTTCTTTTGGGATGTAATAAAGTTTGGTTAATGGAAATAAAATGCCTTTCGCTTTTATTATTTTTGTTTTGGTACACATCCTGCATGTTAAATATTCATACGCTTAACGTAACTGTATTGAATAGACCACCTTCAATACAGTTAGGTTGCGGACCATACCACGTCATCCTTCTCCTTCTTTTGGGAAGCGGGGCGTGACATTATCCATCCACCTCTCCGAAAATACCAAGTTGATTTATGACACCATATATCGAAAGTTTGGACAGACACGACCGTTGTAGTAGACTTTATCAGATTCCCCTTCATTTGTGAGTGTTTTTTTTATTGTGGGGACGCTCTTCCCTACAAGCGCAAGCTCTTGCAGTTAATTACGTTATCGTATTGCGATAACCACTTTCTCCTGCTCCAGCAGTTCACTTCGTGTCGTGTGTATTTTTGTTTAATTTGGTTTTATCTAATGATCTTTAGTCATATTTGAGACTAAGACCAGCTCAGAAACAAATGAGTATATGTGCTCAATTATTTTAGTTTAAGGACATCATGGTCCATTATCGCCGTATCTGAGGCGAATATTAATTTAAGGACATTTTGGTCCAACATTCCCATCTTGGGGACGGATATTAGTTTAAGAACATTTCGGTCCAACATTCCCATTTTGGGGACGAATGTTAGTTTAGGGACATTTTGGTCCCACATTCATCTTGCGCGCACGTGTATTTATTACATGGCGAAGTGAACGATGGTGACATGGAATGTGCCCAATTTGCGGTGCTGTCCGATTTGAGGTGTGCACGTCAATTTGGATGTGCATCAATGTGAGATGAAAGGAGTTGTTGGTTATCGGGAGTTGTTGCTTGTCGGGACCTGCCACCTCTCTGAAGACGCTAAGGAATTATAACGACATGTATCAGATGTGTGAAGAGATATACCCTTAAACCAAATCCCGTATTTGAGGGAAAGATTATGATGGATCATCTAAGAATCGTTAGTCATATTTGAGACTAAGATTACCTTAGGAGATATGAGATGAATATCATTTTGGATATCATCAATAAGATATCATTAGTCATGTTTGAGACTAAGATCGGTTTGGAAATCACGAGCATATGGGCTCGGTTGATTTAAAATCAAAGATGTTTAACCTCAGGAAACTTAGCCAATTTGGGCTGAGATTGGGTTTCTATACTTCCCAGCAATGCTAAGCACTAAGATTTACAGTGCTCACGTGTGTTTCACGTGGGCGCTGGAATAGTGCTAAGCACTAATCTTTTCTGGCGCTATGTGTGAAACATGTGAGGCGCTTGGATATGGGCGCTGCACAATGAGTGCTAAGCACTTTAGTCATTTTGACTGAATATAGAGTGCTAAGCACTTTGCATGGCACTTATGTGGGAGGCACGTGAGGCTCTGAGCATTGCTTTCGGGTTTTGTTTGTTCACCCCCCTTTTTTAGACAGAAGTGTTAAGCACTTGGCTAGAGCTCTGGTGCTCACGTGTGAAGCACGTGAGGCGCCGGATTTTGGGTTTCCAAGAGTGTTTCATGTGTATTTCACGTGACTGCTTTATTTTTGGGATGCTGGGATGCTTTATTTGGTGGGTATCTAATCAACACAAAAGAGTTTTTCTTTGCTTTTTGGACGCTCACATGAGAAGCACGTGAGGCGTTTTAGCTTTTCTTTTGTTTTTTTAAGCACTCACGTGGAAAACACGTGAGGCACAATAGTGCTAAGCACTAATTTTACTCACGTGGGTTTCACGTAAGACACCAAGTTCTTCTTATTTTTAGAGATATTAATCTCCGTTTATGACATTTTATTCATTAATGATCACCAAAATTTCTGTTTTGAAGATCTTGGATCATCATTTTTTTTAATTGGAGAACTAAGTTCTTCTTTTATTTTTATAAGAACTAAATTCTTTATGTATGGTTAAACCCTAATTTCGGAGGAATTAAATTCCAAGAACATACATTCTTTTTCTTTTTCTTTTTCTTTTTCTTTCTTTTTAACCTAATTCTTTTCTGAATTTTTGATTCTCAAAAACAAAATCTTCCCGATGAGAATTAAATTCTCAACTTGTGGGAGACTTGTCTTGTGGATCTCTGATCCAGAGGAAGAACTAAATTTTTTAAGAAGGGTTAAACCCTTAGATAGGTAAAAAAAAAAGAGATATTTTTATCTCTGTGTTTTCTTTACCTAGGGTTTCGAGGAGGCAAGTCTTGTTCTTTGAGAATTAAATTCTCTGTTCTTTCAAAAGATCACTGTTTTTTTTTTTGCAGAAGCTTATAAAGGGTTCCCTTTATATGAGACTTGAAGTCTCGGACCCTTTATATAGTGGAGACAAGCTTATTAATTAATTTTTAGAAAATCACTTATTGAGAGATTCCAATTGATTTAATTGGACGCAAAATTGATTTGGGGAATTTTACCCACCGTTGGATTTTTGATCCAAGAATTTCTGTTTTACAGAATATGTTTTCTTATTTTTAACAAGATTGGGGGAATGTTTTCCCATATATAGAATTTTATTCTATTAAACGGTGGTTTTTTTATCACCATTGGATTTTTAATCTAAGGATGCTCGATTTAACAGAGTGCAATCTTTCTCTGTTTAGAAAGATATAGGAAATATTTTCCATCTAATTGGATCTTTAATCCACCAATTTTCTGTTTAACAGAAAATATTCTTCTCATTTAGAAAGATCGGGGAGATATTCTCCCCCAATATAATTTAATTCTATGTTTAATTACTGTTGGATCTCTGTTTAACAGAGAAGATCTTTCTCTTTTAGAAAAATCCAGGGAGGTATTTCCTAAGAGTAGAATTAGTTCTATATAAGGAGGCGCCCTCATATGTTTAACACGTGAGGCATATTTAACTTCTTTCATTTGGCGCCCATATGCCTTGCATATGGGCGCTCACGTGTTTAACACGTGAGATCAATTTGGCCTTTGGCTATTTACTCTTAATGCTTATATGCTTTGTATACAAAAATAGAATTTAATTCTATACATAGAGTTTAACTCTATCTGAAGCTAATGCTTCAAAA
This sequence comes from Agapanthus africanus, assembly GCA_030015575.1. Taxonomy (NCBI): domain Eukaryota; kingdom Viridiplantae; phylum Streptophyta; class Magnoliopsida; order Asparagales; family Amaryllidaceae; genus Agapanthus; species Agapanthus africanus. The sequence continues at coordinate 30,426,087 of JASDDO010000004.1, read as the reverse complement.
GGGTATTCTCACGTGTTTAACACGTGATCCTAGTGAGGATTTTCTATGTGCTTATATGTTTTACGTATGGGCGTTCACGTGTTTAACACGTGAGGCCCATTTAGCTTTTAGTTGTTTGGTTGTGGCGCATGTATGCTCTGCATATAGGCGCTCACGTGTTTAACACGTGAGGCTTGAACCGTGGGGGATTTTCTCCCATTTTCTATCCCATTTTATGAGGGAACAATCGTTTTCTTACTCTCACATTCTACCAACACGCTTTGACAACACTAAACGTGTTTAGTGTATGTCCGCTTGGACTCGGACCTCTAGTGCCCGATTAATCCGTGTTACGCTAATCCCTACCGACTACGCGATCGACTCCAAAATCGATTCATCTTCCCTACGCTCACCTTACCTTTACCGATCAACACCGAGGTTTACCGAGATTCTGTTCACACATCTTCACCTTCTTTATCCCGTAGCTCTTCTCGTGAAATGTCGGGACCTCCACCTTTTCTCGACCAAACCAATCCCGCATTTCCCAACATGATTCCACCATCTCTTGGTGCGAATAATCTACCTCCTCAGGGAATGATTCCGCCTCCTCTTGGTGCGAATAATCTACCACCTCCTATAGAAACACCGTCATGCATCACGTTACAAGACCGATACTATCCTATCCATACAGCTCTTCCCACCTGTTTTTCTGTACCACCAGCCAATAGGGACAATTTTGAGATTAAGTCCTACTTTCTCAACATTCTGCCAAAATTTCACGGGCTTGATTCTGATGACTCGTACGTCTTCATCAACAAATTTTAGCAAGTTTGTCAGATGATGAAAACGACTTAGCTTTCTGATGATGTGATCCGCTTAAAGATGATCCCTTTCACCTTTTGCGATTTAACGGAAAAATGGCTTTATTCCATCGCATCTTATTCCATATCCAGTTGGGATGAGTTTGTAAAAACCTTTTTATAGAAGTTTTACCCAAATCATAAGACTGCGTGCATCAGAACTAAAATTAATCAATTCACTCAGTTTCCTAATTAACCATTTTGGAAGTGTTTTGAACGGTACAAGGATCTCCTTGTGCAGTGTCCTAATCATGCTTTTGAAAAATGGCAATTTTGCCTCACTTTATATGAGGGACTGCTTCCAGAAACTAGACGGTTACTGGAAACCATCTGTCAATGCCACTTCCTATCTAAATCCGACGAGGATGCCTGGCCATTCTTGGAAGATCTTGCTGAGCAAACTCTGCAATGGGAAAGCACCCGACCGACCTCCTCATCTTTTACATCTTCTTCCGGTCAACATAGGGCAGGATTCACCATCTGGATGTCTCAATTGCGATTAAAGCCGAACTGGCCTCAATCACGCGGAAACTCGAAGCGATTGAGAGCAAATTTTCATCCCCTACTCCTAGCCATGTTGCTCCCCTCCGCACTATTTGTGCTTGTTGTTCGGATCCGTCACACTTGACAGAAGAGTGTCCTTATAATCCACTATCTTAAAGACAGGATCAGGTTAATACTGTATTTCAACAAAGACCAAGAAATGATCTATACACTTCCACATATAATTCCCGGTTGGAGGAACTGCCATAATTTTGTCTGAAACCATAATCAAAACCAAAACCACTTCCAAGGCCAAAATAACTTTCAAATGGCCCCACCACAACAACAACAATTTCAGCAACCTTTCCAACCGCAATATCTTCAAAACCCGATGAACCATGCTGCTCCGTACAATAATTCATTCCCTCAGAACAATAACTTTGTTGTGTCCAGTACTGATAAGGTTTCCACTCTCGAACGAAGTATGGAAGCTTTTGTGAAGCTATCCACACAATCCACTGCAAACATCCAATCTCCGAAAAATGTGTATATTGCAAGATCTGGAAACTGCTATTTACGCCTTAATAAGATCATGCACTCGGTAATCGGCTGATTAGTGTCTCAGGAAGCAGTAGTAGTCGCATGAAAGGTGTGTGAGCGAATCCGCCATCATTAATAAAAAGAAGTGGTACTAGGTATTAGGGCAAGGCTACTATAATTTGAATTGAATTCCTGAGTGTAGGAGTGAATTTACACACACGTAGGGGTATATGATCGATGTTTGGAGGAGAGACAGGAATGAAGAATAAGTATTATATCTTCCTTAAAGATGATAAAAATTCCGGATTAGAGATTACGCTTTAGAAGGAAAACTCAAGAGAAACTGTGGGCTTTATAAACTGACAAAACGTATAGGATCTTAAGTTAAATGAATAAAAGGTGTGAAGAATAAGGGGTGGATATTTCTAATTTAGAATGATAGAATTTTTAACTAGGATGCTAAACTATAGGATTAGAGTCGACGGCTAACATGATAGGATTTTGTGGGTAGTATCCGCTAAAAACCCTCAGCAGACAAAACTCCTTCTCCAGGGCAACCTATGGGTTTAATGGATTGTTGCACCTGCTAAGTGCAACCGTGACGCCTCCGAAAGTGAGTTTAGGACTTTTTTTAAAAAAATAGTTTTCTCGGTAAGAGCAAAAGATAAGTTTAGGGGTATTTGTTCATATTACAATTTTGCACTTTTATACCACCCATTTTTGATCGCATTGCATGTAGATAGGTATTTTTGATCTATGTTTGCTCAATAAGTGCAGGAAAACGGGTACTGGAGCAAATGACGGACTTGTGAGCTTAAAATGTAGCAATTTGGACTAGTCAAAATCAACAAGTCAATGGTCAAACCCCTAGAGATATCGATGAAGCCCAAATACAAATATCAGAAGTCTAAAAACCCTGAAATATCTCCAGAAGACTACTGAAAAAATTGGGATCCCAGCTCCAAAAATGCGCAGCGGAACCGCGGCGGGATCAATGGAGGCGCGGCAGATCCGCGGTGGTAAGGGTGCCGAACACTCCGAAGTTTCAGGCGTCGCGTGTCTTGTCAAATTGGGTCTTCTCACTGCTACAGTTGCCCATTCCAACCTCTATACATACTCCAGATCTAAATTGAAAGAACCATGTATATTTTTATTTAAAATAATGATAAAATAATGTAGTTTTCTTCATCATCATCTTTCCTCCATTGAAATTGTAGTGAGAGAATTTGAGTAGATGATAAATGAAAATTGAGAGTTATTTCTTGTCTTGTCTCATTTAGTAACTTAGTTGTATTTATTACTTTGCTATTTTCTTTGATAAGTAGTTGTTGGTTTTTTATTGCATTTTTTCTTCTCTTTTCTTTTATCCTTACAACTATGATACTCAAGTGTGATCCTTACCTAGGTGAGGTCCCAAGTAGCTAGTTGTTCTTTTCTATCTTCTTCTCTACTTCTTGTTTTCTTTTTGAACATGAGCGAGTAGTTTTCTCACTTGTTAGGGTAGGATAAGGAAATTTTGAGAGAATGAAATCTCCCTCCCTCTTTCTTTTGCCTAACAACTTGAGTTGAATTCGTGTCAAAGCTTCCACAATCCGCTCCCTACGGCATCCTATCCTCTATGATAGTGGTGACACCCTAGTGAGACCGGTTGTGGGTGAATTGACCAGAGGTTATGGCTAAGAGCCAAGAACGGATGGATAAGGACTAAGGGAAGGGACTAAACGTTGAAAAGCCTAGCTTATACTCGCAAGTATCCTTCGTAGTCGTGCTAAACCCGTTGTTGTCGATTACCGTAACATCAATATCGAGAGAGGCAAATCGAAGAAGTCAGCGAATTCCTAACTCAAATTAACCTAATCCTAACCCTAACAAGCTTTCTTTAACTTACTTAACCAAACACATAGTTAACTTTGAACAAACTTGGACAAACTTGATGTAACTCGTTAAAACATAAATAAAAAGACTCCCATCTCTCTGTAGATCGACTCGTACTCAACCGGCTAGCTAACAAGCAAACCCGTCTTGATTGCGGAATAAGACTTTAAAAACTTGGGTGAAAAACCTTCCAATCATGGGCGCGGGAGCGTACAGTTGGGGTAGTGTGGTTCTTGCTTGCTTATATCGCGGGTTTATTGAGCGTCGCAGGGTGGAACACATATGACTGGGTGTTCTGTGTTCTGACAGCTTTAGGCCTGGGAGAGATTGCATGTCGGACGCCCTGATATCACGCGTTTGACAGATAGATGGGTCCAGACTGGTCCTGAGGAGCTAAGATCCCCACTCGAGGTACATTAGGCAGGTGCACATACATGGAAGGGGACCCTCGTGAGTGTCTAGATTACTACAGGGATGAGCTGAACTCATTTTGGGATGAGGTCGTATCATGACAACCTTACAGAGGGGATCAAGTTGCATCCCTACCACCCCTGTGCTTAGCTCACTATGAGATATGGTTGACCACGGCACCACTCATCCACTTTACTATCATCGAGGATTATTATCTGGACAGGGTGATGCGGCAGTTCAGTTTGCACCAGGACATCCCTGACGAGCGAGTCTATAATCGTGCTATGCATAAGATAGATGGGCGAGGCAGGGCTACAGAGGATTGGAGATTGGTGCATCGTGATCATGTATACCAGTGGGTCATGGAGCGAGTTGATAGCGTTATTCGAGATATCCTACTGTACGATCCAGCACGCCGCGATGAGTACATGACGTAGTATCATTTGATCACTCGTTTGTACGTTGTCTCGCCCGACCACAGATGACATGCTCGCGCCGATGATGCTGGGCTTTCGAATACTCGACTTATGTACTAGTACAGAGCTCCTTCTACAGTCGGGATGGTATGCTATTTTACTAGCTACTGTTATTCTGTATTTTTCATACGATATGATTCATATTTTCATTGCACTAAAATTCTGTATCTTGTTTTTAATTAATTTTTTCCCAGATAGCACATGTATGGACTCTTATACGTCACTCCATCCAGACTTTAGGGAGCGATGCCACGGCTGGGGTGAAGGAGTTCGCACAGTTTACCCTTAAGGAATACCGATGCATTGTGATTGAGGAGGGAGAGGGTACCAGATTAGAGGTGATGATTGCAACTCCCATTCCTCCTGTGCGGAGACGCAGCAGCTTACCACGACAGTCAGACCAAAATGGACCTTCACATGTACAGGAGCAGCCCGAGCAGGCTGGACCTTCGCATGCACAGGAGGAGCCCGAGGAGCCTGGACCTTCACAGCCACCTATGTCGCAGTTGACTCAGGCTAATATACCAGGACCTTCGGAGCAACCGCGACCCCGACCGAAGAAGAAGAGAGTATCCTATTTTTTATTGATTATGTATTTTGTAGTATTTATATTGTATCTGTGCTTTGTATCATTCATATTGTGATGGTATTTGCCATGTTGTGATAGTGTTCATGTTTTTATTTAGAATTATTCATGTTGTGATGGTATTCACCCCGCGAGGTGTGATCTTTGTTTTATTATCAGTTGTGTAGTTCCACCCTTCGAGGTGGGGTTTTTTTACAGCCGAGTGTGGTTTGTATTACTTTCTGGTAGAGATTATTATGTATTTGTGGATATATGCCGATATATACAAAGGAGATGTTGTCCGTTTTATTTTAAAGGCTTTAAATCTAATATAGTTTTCGTCATTATTATGTATTTATGTTCATTTAAACTTGGGACATCTCAAGTTTAAGTTGAGTTAAACTTGGGATGTCCCGAGTTTAATGCAACTTAAACCTGGGACTTAGTTTCCCAGGCTTGAAAAGTTGGGAGTTGGAGTCCTAAAGAAAACGCTATCGGATGAAAACGCTATTTCGAATAGCGTTTTCTTCAAAATGAAAACGCTATCTCTAATAGTGTTTTCATTTGCCATATTCCAACCCGATACTTTGTCTGGGTAAGAATATGCCAAACGAAAACGCTATCCTGGATAGCGTTTTTGTTTTTAAAAAATGCTATCAAGATAACGTTTTCTTTTTCAATATAACTACCCGGTGAGTCCTAATCTTACGTGGCGTACGGAGGTTTATTATGGGAAATGCTTTCGTCCCAGTCCTATTTTGGGATTTAATTTTTAAAATAGGGTTAATTTGGGGGGAAGTTCAGATTCTCGTGTGTGGTGTTTCATGAGACGAGACACCTGGGTGCATGGGTAAATTTAAAAAAGGAAGGTTATTTTCGTCAGATAACAGCATATTCAGCTCATGTTGAAGCTATTCGGTCCATGTACAAGGTCGTTGGGGATGATTCAATTCACTAGTGTCTTAAATGAGTTGGTGCGACTAACATTTTTCATACAAACATTACCTATTCAAGCTGGCCATGGCATTTTTAAAGTTCGATCTCAAAAGTCCTGAAAGTTCGGTGGTATTTGATAAAATTTAGCATTTTTATTTTAAAAAATGGATTGATTGCACAAAACGTCTTGTATAAGCACTTGTACCTTCACCCAATACAAACACCCGTTATGCTTATCGTAGAAACTGTTACAGAACGGTCGAATTCAACTTTCAAACTACTCAAATTAACCTTACAACATGTTTACATTATTTAGAGAGAATTACCATCTGATTTGATTATTCTTCTGGGGTTTGACCGGTATACCCATTTTTTTGTGTGGGTGTGTGGGTTTGGGGGTGGGGCTCACTTAGGGTTGTGAATTATGCACCACAAAAGTCGTACTGCAACGTCATTTTGATTAAGAACTTACTTAAAGAGTGTAAGAATTGTACTGCAGGGTCATGCTACAACATCATTTTGCTCTCTTACGTCTCGGGTGGGGGTGGATAGTTGATTCCCCCTTCCCTTCTTCTTTTTTTTCATGGACGGTCTGATGTAAAGATTTTTGAGGTGCATCGCTAGTTTTTTTTTTGGGAGGGAAGGAGGTGTAGATCCGATCATGACAATCTTGATTCGACTATGTGATGACGATTTAGCCAAAGGGGGCTAGATATGGCCTTGAGACAGCTAGATCTGGCTGTGAGATTTAGCCAACGGCAGATGCGACTGGCGAGGGGAGAAGGGAGGCCTATGGCAGATGGCCAATGAGGGGCGGCAGAGGGGGAGGCTGGCGACAGCGGCGTGGGGAAGAGGAGGCTGGTGACGACAGGGTGGGGAGGAGGAGGCGACAACCGGAGGCGGACGGGGGAAAGGGGAGGCCAGCGGGTGGAGGCTGACTAGCGGATGAGTTGTGATGGGTGGATACCGATAGTTGTGGCACATCTAATATTGGGTTAAAATATTTGGAGGTAATATTAGATAAAACCAATCTGGGTGAGAATATAATGCACATGATTTGGGTTATCAGATTACCATGCGAAATCATTCCTAGAAGGGGGTGAATAGGAATAAGTTATCGATATGCCCAAATTAAAAATTCTATCAACATTCACTAGTATAAAACACAATTGCAAAAAAGATATGATATCAAGCAATACTACAATTGTGAATAAAGAGTATATAGCAAGTAAGAGCACTATCAAGTACAAGTAATGAGTAAAAGAGCAAGCAGTGAGCAATTATAGTAAGTAGGGAGCAAACATGCAATTGAGTAATTTCTAAGCTAATAAGCAATATAAAGCAAGAGATAAATTGCAAACACAACCGCAAACACAAGTCATTTTTATAGTAGTTCGGGAGATCCCTTAGTCTGCTTCTTTAGGCGCATGAGCCCGTTCCACTAATTCACGTTTTTTTCGAAGAAACACACGTTATGCACCCGCAACCAACAACCCCGCTTCCGGTGGAGGCTAAACCAACACGTCTCTTACAAAGACCTCACGTTGCTCAATACACGAGCAACACTCCACTCTTACAAACTCGTCGCTTTTCTCTCTACAAAGATGCTCTCCTCTCTACAAAGATGCTTTCTTCTCTTACAATGGCAATCTTGCACTCAAGATCCCAAACACAAAGAAAAAAGAGATTACATTTGAAGCACAATACTCTTGATAGAGTTTCTCTCATGCTCCCTTTAATACTCTTTCAAGTATAGATAATCAATTGAAGCTCTTGAATCTTTTGTGTGTGAAAGTAAATTGATAAATAAATGAAAATTCTTTTAAACTCAAGAGATGAGATTTTTGGCTCAAGATCACTTAGATATTGGCAATTGAAAAGCTCAAGTGATTGCAAGTGGTTAACCCTCAAAAATCCTATAGAAACCCTATTTATAGCCCACAAGAAAATCAACTCAAAAGAAGTGGGGACAAGCAGAACTCAACAGTGGCAGACGTCTGAAGTTATAGAGCGCAGATGTTTGGTCTCATATAAAACAAAACCCTAACGGCTATATTTTCAAACATTTTCTTCTTCAGACGTTTGTCTCGTATAGCTGCAAACGTCTGTCGATCATTTTAAAGAAGGAAATTTAAAGCACAGATCGAATACAGATGTCTGAAGCGTAATTGGCCAGATGTCTGAATAACAATAAAAACCTTCATCAGACGTCTGTCCAAAAGAATTGTAGATGTCTGGATTTCCAAAACAAATAACAGAGCGCAAGGCAAAGCTTGGCAGACGTTTGAAGTTCAAATGGCAGATGTCTGAAGTCATAAAAATATGTTTTGAAAACCTTTATTAGAAGTCTATCCCATTGAACTGCAGACGTTTGTCGATAAATAAAAAACCAACCAGAGACTTTTGGGTAGACGTCTGAAGTTCAATTGGCAGACGTCTAAAGGTATAAAAAATCCATTTTCAAATCCTTCATCCAACGTCTGGTCCACTGGACTACAAACGTTTGTCGTCTTCTCTGGATTCCAGATGTTTCCAAATATCAGAAAATGAACAGTGCACAGATGTCTGAACTTCAACGTGGCAGATGTCTAGCAAGCACAAAAAGCAAAATTTTAGGTTTTTATAAGAGCGAAAACTTTAAACTCGAAAACCCAAAAATTGTAAAATGTTTGTGCTAATGTATGTGAGTGTTCAAGAGCACTAATTGATATAAACCATAATCGATCGAGTACTTACAAAGATTCCTATGTCGGTATCGCATTTCTTCAAAATCTTTAATCTTCGTCGTCCTGACTCGAGCTCTTGAAACTTTGGCGCTTTGCTTGAACTCGCGTTGGTCGATTGATTTTCAAATTGTTTTCGATACTTGACGCTTCAAACTCGAACACGCCAATCCACTTACTTACGTCTTGAAGTCGATATTTGATCTACAGATCTTGAACTTCGACTTTTGACACTTTAATCTCGGACTTCGGCTTCTATAGCTTCTTCGCTATTCGTAGCTTTAACTCTTGAATCCCTTGAACCTTAACTACTTAGCTTCACGAAGCTTGAATGTGCAATTTTGGAAGCTCCCATCTGTATCCTCCAACCTCCATTAGATTTATCCATTTAAGCTCAATTTTTTCTATCCTTCTTTCAAACGCTTGTGTCATGAGATATCGGATATCCTGAAAAGCAATCTCAAAGCGACCAAGCATATCATATACAATGTTATGAAATAAACAGGATGTTAAACACAATTATATGAACATCCGTTATTTCTATTATCACAAACTATGAATTGCATAGTATATCAATATCAAGACATGAATCAAACTCAAGGCATGAGATATTGATATATTGTATATATATACATGATATGTGAAAAACCAAGATATAGAACACATGTATATACATATTCATATTGTCAATCATCTAAACAACGAATAAGAGTAATATATCGCTATCAAGAATACAACACAAGTATAACATGAAATATTGATATATTACTCAGTATACACACGATATAGGATAAGCAAGCTAAACATCAAGTGTATACAAGATTAGTGTCGAAAGAATAAACAAGATAAGCATGCGACAGTAAACGAACTATTCGTATTTAAGCTATCATCAAAACCAAAGCGAGAATGGATAAACTATACATAAAAAACCATAAGCTAACATTCTCCCTATTTTTTATGATGGCAAAACATGAATAGGAACTAGTATATCTATATCAAAGAAAATCATATTCTAGGATATCGATATACTAACACTCCTTTTATTCTCCCCCTTCTTAACATAATCAAAAAGGGTATTTAGAGAATTTAGAACGTTTGAACTACCCCCCATAAATATATATGTACACATAAAGCGAATTAAATGTTTGAATCACTCCCTTTTAATGTATGCAAAAGAGAACACTATGTGATGGATACGAGCACAACTAAGATGCAAATTTTGAAAATGAAGCTCAACTCGTATCCAAATGCATGTATATAAGAGATATGCAAAGTAAAGCAAGTATACATGCATAAATATCCACATAAACAAAATATAAACAAGTTCTAATGGCATGTGAAGGCAGGTATGAGTTGATACTAATTGAAAACAAACAATTTGAAAGCGGAGCTCAACTCATACATAAAAGCATATACCATGAAAAGCTCAAAAACATGCGCTAACTCATATAAGTAAAAACAAGTTTTGAAACGTATGAGTTAGAATTCATGTCGTATTATGAAACATAGAAATCAATTGAAAAACACGATACCAATTGAAACACATGATCGTACTACACATGAACAAGGTGTGTGCGTGTTTCCTTTTTAAAATCATGGAATTTTAAAAATGTGCACAACACGAGATATAGGGAAGTACTCACATAATTTTACCTCTATTGTGCACGAGTTACTATCCCCATACGCTTGAATCTCCTTAAGTATGAGAAGCAAGCCCAAAAGATCGATCTATGAATCTTATCTCATAATCACTTGTAAACCAAACCATTAGAGCTTAAAATATGATAATAATGGAATTCAAGTGATAGAAAATAGTGATACTAAACTCAAGAACCGATCAAAATATGTACAATTAACCAAGATGATACCAATGTAAGGTTCAAATGTGTAACTTACTCACATAAATAGATACCAATTGAAAATAATATGAAACCAATTGAAAATAATTGAAAACCGTATGTGAGTGCAAGCATGAGTAACTGTTTAATCTTAAATATCGACTCCCCGGTGAAAGGTCTCTAATTCTCTCCGCTATACCCGTAGGATTCGTTGTAGTCAATGAAATTCATAAGCGGGTCCCCTAAAAGGGTTACAGAAGCCATTTGATAAGATGAGCTAAGAATTCGATATTAATGAATAATTCTACTCATGCAAGAAGGCGTATGCAGCATAGATAAACAAGTTTAAGTGTAAACACATATCAATAAGGCACAAAGCAAAGATACCAATTGGAAATTGGTTCAAGTTAAAACAAGTGTCAAATTATATCCATATGAAAAAGATTTAAACAAATTAAAGGTATATAAATACAAATTCTCACTTATAAGATCAAAATCACATTATAAGCAAGTGAGAATGGTTTATAGCAAGAAAACACAAGATAAGCAAATCTAAATCAAGTTTTCAAATCATATTGTGCTCAAGTTTAAAAATTTGCTAGTTTAAAGCAAATGAGCACAAGAAATCATATATGAGTAAAAACAGATAAAACCAATTATAAATACTAATTGAAATATCCTATGACCAGCATCTCATACATGAACAAGCACTAAAAGATAGTCAAGTTAATACTAGTGCATCACAAGGGGTATATCTAAATATCATATACAAATAGAATATCAATATTTAAGCACAAACGAATAGGCGATATTCTAAAAGAGTATACTAAGGAATACATCACCCCACAAATTGATGAGCCTAGCAAATTTTCAATTGAGTTGCTCTTGCTCATCACGATCCCGAATCCCTCAAGTCCTTAAATTGTCTGTACCTACAAAATAAAATACGGAAGGGGATTTCGGTATCCAAGTTTTCATAGATCCATATGGGTTGGCCTTAGGAACCCATCTCATATTGGCACAAGATGAAATATTTCTCTTTAAAGAACAAGAATGTGTCAAGAGTCCATGTGCACCACAAAAGTTGCAAGTGTGTGTGTGTGCGCATGCATGGAAATTCTAGAAGTGTCAGTAGTATGTGAAATGGCACATGTATAATGCACATGCTTTTTGAAAGTTCGTTTCGTACTAAATCTATAAAGATATGCATGAGAGCGTGTATGAGATTTAGTATGATGTAAAACATGTTTGGCATGTTTAGAAGAAGAGAGTTTTTGAAACTTCGAATTTTTATAACCAATCCCTCTTCGGTTTAAAATTTTATTTTGCATACTAAGAGGGGAAATAAGATTTTCTTTTGGTTTTGAAATCTTAGCAAGAGAAGAGCTTAAAACAACATTTTGTTTTTCGAGAGAAGAGTTTTTAAATACTAAAGATTCTTGATAACCAATAGCAGATTTCAACAAATGAATTTCGTTTTTAAAACTTGAAATCAAATAAACTTTTTCCTTTATCAAAACTTTGCAAGAAGAAACCAAAAACTCATTTTCTATCTTGAGAGAAGTATTTTCTAAAACGAGAGATTCTTGAGACGAAATGGATGACTTTAAAAATCAATCTCATTTTTAAAATTTGTAACTGACTCATACTTTTCTATTCTCAAGTTTTCACAAGATAAAACCAAAATTTCAATTTCAAGCTTCAAAACATCAATAGTAGCATAATATAAATTACGTTTTGAAAGTAACTCATTCTTCTCAACAATTAATCTATCAATTAAAGCAGATGAGAATCATGAGTGGAGTTTAAAGCACTAAATTTGGTAATCAAATTTTTGTTCAAATTCTCAAAACATTCACAACATGAAACCGAATCTCTTCTATCATTTTCTAAGATAGAAATACGATTTTCAAGCAAAACATTTTTAGATGCTGATGAAATGTGGCTATCATGCAAAGTATTGAAAGTATCTAATAATTGATCATAAATAAGTTTGCGGAAATCATAAGAAGGATTATTTACAACCTCATGATCAAAGCATCCCTTTTCCGACTCCATAGAGTTGGCTCGTCTCTTTTAATTCGCATTTGTTGAGACGTCTGTAAGGTCGCTATTTGAGTCATTCTCTTGGTATTCTCTTCTTTATTGCAAACGATTTACTCTCCATAAATATTCTCCAAGGAGCACCACAAGTCATATACCGTCTTGCAATAAGAGACATTGTTAAGAACATCAACATTTAAAGCAACATGAAGATTTTTAATAGCTTTAATGTTAAAAACAAATAATTCTTTTTCATGAGCACCCCACATAGATTTAGTAATAGATGGAATAGAGTACCCACGATCAACAATTACCACATACTCCTACCAAGAGACTCTAAAAAGCATTGCATCATAATTTTATAAAAATCAAATTTTGAACTATCAAAACATGAAGGGTTATGAATAGATGGTTCATCACGATAAGAATAAGATGGTAAATAAGATGCCATGGATCACTCTAGGGTATTAATCCTAACAAGAAGAGCACCAAGCTATAATAGCAATTGAAATTATTCCTAGAGGGGGTGAATAAGAAAAAGCTACCGATATGCCCAAATTAAACTTCTATCAACACTCGCTAGTATAAAACACAATTGCAAAGAGATATGATATCAAGCAATACTAAAATTGTTAACAAAGAGCATATAACAAATAAGAGCAATATCAAATACAAGCAATGATCATAAAGAGCAAGCAATGAGCAATTATAGCAAGTAGGGAACACACATGCAATTGAGCAATTTCTAAGCTAATAAGCAATATTAAGCAAGAGAGAAATTGCAAACACAATCGCAAACACAAGTCGTTTTTATAGTTCGGGAGATCCCCTAGTCCATTTTCTTTAGGTGCACGAGCCCGTTCCATTAATTGACGTCTTTTTCGGAGAGACACACTGTAGGGTGTTTTTCGTCACCCTATTGAGATGGGAATACGCTCGCGCTTGTCAGGCGTATAAAGATTCTCCCTGCCTAAGGTAGGCCGGGGTTTATTGATCGTGGGGATCCGAATCTCCGGCAGCAGCGAACTAAATTGCCGTTAATTATCCATCGCTTTTGGAGCGAGGGAACCTACGATTGACGGATCAAACGGGTCATGCGAACTCAATGTGCCGTGTGTTGTGTTTTGAAAGGGTTTGGGATATATCGGGAGCCTCGCAGAGTTTACGGGGGTCCCGCTACCCGGATAGCGGGCTGGGGGTCAAGGGGCTATCAGCCCCCTTGCGGGATGCGGGACAACGCCCCGTTAAAAAAAATTTCCCAACGGGATACGTGTTTTGGGTATGGAGTGCATGAGAAATGAAGGGTGAGGAGCGTCTTAAAGACGCGTGCATGGCACGTGGGCGTTAGGCGTCCACGGGTCACGTGCCTGGCGCCCGCGGGTCACGTGCCAGGCGCCCGCGGGTCACGTGCCAGGCACATGGGCGCTTGACGCCCGCGGGTCACGTGCCAGGCACATGGGCGCTTGACGCCCGCGGGTCACGTGCCAGGCGCCCGCGGGTCACGTGCCAGGCACATGGGCGCTTGACGCCCGCGGGTCACGTGTCAGGCTTATGGGCGCTGGGCGCCCGTGGGTCACGTGCCCTGCACGCAACCTTTGGGAGCTAGCGGGTCACGTGCGCGGCACGCAGCTGCTGGACGCTCATGGGTGCACACGAGAGCTGAGCGCCCGTGGGTCACGTGCCCTGCACGCTACCGCTGGACGCCCGCGGGTCAAGTGCGCGGCACGCGACCGCTGAGCGCCCGTGGGTCACTGCGCGGCACGCGACCGCTGGAAACACCAACGAAAAGGGACTTAGCCCCTAGGCTAGGAGTTGAACTCCCAAGGGGCTTTGGAGTCGAACTCCTAACAAGGATTATGTATAGATTTGGAGTTAAACTCCTAAAAAGGGTTTTGTTTATGGAGTTAAACTCCAACAGATCTTGATGGAGTTAAGCTCCTAGAAATCTTTGAAGATGGTTAGAGGGGACCCCTTTCTTCTCCCCTTTAGACCTGGATCTTCTCTTGAACCTTGGATCTTCTCAAAATGGGATTTTTGGAGACGGGTCTCCTTCTTTCTCTTTTCTTTTGGCTGGATCTTGGAGAAAAGGAGGGTGAGACTTAAAAATCTCCCGTTTTAAAGATTTGATGGGAGATTTGAGTTCCCCTTCAAGGGTTTTATGGTGAAAAACTATTTCTTTTTGGAAAAAGAAGAGTTAAACTCTTGATTTAATTCAAAAATTGGAGGAAGGTTTAGAACCTTGAGGAAGGAGAAGGAGGGGAATGAATTCTCTTTCTTTTTCTTCATTTCATCATGTTGTCTTATATAGGCTTATAAATTTACACATAGTCCCTTTGGCTTTACAAAATGACATTTTGTCCATCTCATGCCCCGTGTGCTTATTTCTTTTTACACATGAGCTATGGGCTTTACAAAAATTTGGCTTTTGCCTATTTATTTTACATTCATGCATGAAAATTACATCAAACTTGTTTATTACATAATTTTCTTCTTGCCATGAGGAGGCCAGCCGCTTCATGTTCGGGCCTGACTTGGGTACGGGCCCACTTGGCCTAGGCTTGGGCCCGTTTGGCTTGGGGTTGACTTTGGATTTCGCTTGGTCAACCGAGGTGTAATTTTTGACACCAACAAAGTGCCCCTATCAATAAATGCACACCGCATATATGAGTTGTGTGCATGAAATTGATGGATCTTGGAGTTGGACTTCGAGGTGGAACATTATTCCGAGCATAATTCCGAGGATCGAAGCATAATTCCAGGGATCGGAGCATAATTCCGAAGAGCGGAGAATGATTCCAGGGATCAGAGCATAATTCCGAAGAGCGGAGTATAATTCCGGGGATCGGAACATGATTCCGAGGAGCGGAGCATGATTCCGAGGAGCGGAGCATGATTCCGAAGAGCGGAGCATGATTCCGAAGAGCGGAGCATAATTCCGGGGACCAGAGCATAATTCCGAAGAGTGGAGCATAATTCCGGGGATCGGAGCATAATTCCGACACGGGATAGGGGTATCGTGAGACGAAGCTTAGTTCCGGCACAGGGCAGACATTCTGAACGAAGTATAGCTCCGATGCAGAAGTTGATTCCGAGTCGAAGCATAATTCCGTCAAGGAAGGCAGATACTCTAAGGTGAAGCATGATTTCAACACGGGGTACACTCTGAGACGAAGTATGATTCCGACACAGAGGTCAATTCCCAGGTGAAGCATAATTCCAATGGAGAAAGCAGGTACTCCGAGGCGAAGCATGATTTTGACACGGGGTACACTCTGAAATGAAGTATGATTCCACCGCAGAGGTTGTTGGTTGATTTGATTCCGAGTCAGAGCATAATTCTGACGGGGAGTTCATTGATTGACTTGATTCCGAGTCGGAGCATAATTCCGACGAGGAGGTCATTAATTGACTTGATTCCGAGTCGGAGAATAATTTCGACGGGGAGGTCATTGCTGCCCTTTTTGCGACTTTGACGGTCGGTACTGCCCTTTTTTCTACTTGGACGATCGGTGCTTGTTTTGACTTGCTCCGCTTCTTGTAGTGTCAGTGATTGGATTTGACTTGCCCCGCTTTCTGCGGTGTCAGGGTTGAAGTTGACTTGCGATTCGACTTGTTTCCGAGGTGGAGCTTGATTCCGCCAGGGAGGTCGTTGGTTGTCTTGCTGATTTGATGTAATTTGGGTTGACATCAGCATTGCTGCACTGGAGTATGGTACCATGAGCGAATCATCATTTTCCATGAGAGGATTTGGGGATTTTGGTTTTGGTTTGGCATCAGCATCGCTATACTGGAATATGGTACCAGGAGTGAATCATCATTTGCCGTGAGGGGATTTCCCTTGTTCCCAGTTTAATGACTTAGGGGTCATCTGTTCCCAGCTTAAAAACTTAGGGTTCTATTGGGTCAAAAGTTTTGGAATTTTGGGGTTGGGGTCGGCATCAACGTTGCTAACACTGAAGCACAGGTGCCAGGAGCAATTCATCATTTGCCTTTGCCTGTTGGGGAGCGATGGCTTAGGAGACAGGTTTAGGTCCCTATCACCTAAGACTTTTTAATTTTATGAGCCGTAAGGGTCCCATAAAAGTATTTTCTCCCTACGAGTCGAAAGGATCACGTAGGTGTACTTTCTCCTTAGGAGTCGTGGGGACTCCCAAGTGTGTTTTTCCTTTGTGGGTTGTAAGGATCCCACAAAGGTGTATTCTTACAAGTCGAGAGGATCTCATAAGTTTGTTCTCCTCATGTATCGTGGGGATACATGAGCGGGTCTTCCTAAATGGAGCATAATTCCAAAGGCGGAGACCGGCCGCGTGACTGGTGATTGTGGTGGGGCATGGGTGTGATGAGGGTTATTTGAACCCGTGGATTGTATACGGTAGTCAATTTGGGGACTGGACGTAGGGGTGGGAAAATTTTTGGAATTTGGGTTTTGGTTGGCGTCTGCATCGCTACACCGGACTATGGTACCAGGAGCAACTCATCATTCGCCGTTAGGGAATTTGGGATTTGGATTTTGGTTGGCGTCTGCATCGCTAACATTGGAATGGTACCAAGAGCGACTCATCATTCGCCATTTGGAGTTTTTTTATACCGTGATTGCTCTATCATTTCAGCTTTTCTTATCACGAAGGCCACGATTGCCCTATCATTTCGGCTATTTATTTGCGATTGCCCCATCATTTCGGCTTTATTTTACTCGCTGATTTTTATTGCGAGTTACCCCGTCATTTTGGCTTTTTTTTTTAAAAAAATTATATTTTATTTATTTACACATTTTTTACATCCCAGTTTAACGACGTGGTGGTCAACTATTCTCAGTTTAACGACATGGTGGTCAACTATTCCCAGTATAACGACATGGTGGTCAACTGTTGGAGCCTGGGCTCGATTCTGCAGGAACCACGGGCTCCTTTGGCATAATTGCATAAGCAGGCTCTTCGTCATCTAGACCGAGCCGGTGTTGGGTAGCAACAGCTACGTCATTTTCATGGATACAAGGCGTAGGAGGACTTGTTCCTCTGAGCTCCATCATGTAGACCATATGGGTCGTGTACCCGTCTATTGCTTTTTCATTGGCAATATTGCTCGTTTGGCTTTTAGCTTGTTGTCTTGGTCCGCTCTTTTTAGAGAAAGGCAGATGTCTGAGAGAATCAGGTTCCCGAAAGACTTCGGTCTCCGTTTGTATGAAATTGGCGGTCGCAGCTTGACTGTTTGTTAACACGCCTTTAGACAGTTCTGTCTCTCCTGCCTTGTATTGCTTTTCGACCCAATCTTTGAAGACGAAGCAGTCCTCAATAGCATGACCTATTACTCTGTGATAAGGGCAGTGTTTGGGGTTGCCAGTCATATTCTCTTCTTGCGGTATTTTTGATTCTGGCAATTGTAGACCGTTTCTTAGGGCGTCTTTGAATATTTTATGGACTTTGTCCCTTCTGAAGGAATATATCTTATCCAGCTTCTATTTCAGTGGATATTCTCCTCCCTCTCTAAACACCGGTTTCTGAGGCTGGTTGGCATTAGGCCTGCTCATTCCTCGCTTATTTCGGTTAGCTGAAGCGTTAAAAGATTCAGTATCGTCGGAATTTCCGCCTTTGCGATTATCGTCCTTTCATTTTCTTCAGGACCTATTGTTGTTTTGGGAATCAGAAGAGGACTCCTTCTTTGAGTGCTCGAACATCTGAACTTTCCTGGTCAGCTCTTGGAATGTTTTGAGACCTGCGGTGCATAGAAACGGGGCCATCCAATTGTTGAGATTTCCGACGAGGAGGCTGACAGATTGGTCCTGCTCTATCGGTGGTTCACATTTGACGGAGAGATTACGCCATCAGGTTATAAAATCCGTGTTGCTTTCATTGTTCTTTGGTTTGGTCCTTATGAGGTCGGCAATGGTGATCATATCGCTGACACTCATGAACCTTTGTCGAAACAGAGATTCTATTTGGACGAAAGTAGTAATGGAGCCATCCGGTATGCTCGCGTACCAGTCGAAAGCAATATCGGTTAAGCTATTAACGAACTGGCGGAGGAGAAGCGCATCATTGCCCCCAGTATTCCCGCATGCGGCTTTAAAGTGGGCGATGTGCCGATTCGCATTTCCCGTCCCATCAAATCTTCCGAATTTGGGGATGACATAGCCGCCAGGAAACTCTATCAGATCATACCGAGCAGGATACAGTCTCCCACTACTACTAATATCTTTTTGCGCTTCGGCTTCGGCTATCAATGTTTTGACTTTGTTGGCAACCAAACCCATGATTTGATCTTGAGTTAGCGGGTTGCTGTCATCGGTAACCAAGACATTTCCCAAGATGGGATGCAGCCGACTTTCATGTAGCTCACCCACCTTTGAATTTGAGGGAATAGGTGTCGGCTACCTCAGAACACTATTTCTCGGTTCATGAGCAAAGCCCTTTGCTTGATTGGGTAGAGGCAAGTCAGACCGTGAGCTATAAGACGACGTTCGTCAAGTCGTCAATTTTTGAGTAGAGCTTGGCCATCCCTTTGTCTTTGTTTCTGAGCTGCTTCTTGAGCTCTTGGAGAAGTTGCTGCTCTGCGGTCTTGGGACGGAAGATTGGATCCTCTTCGCTTTCCGAGCCCGACTCCTCATGAACCGAGGGATCTCTCTGCTTATCAGCCTCACTGGAAGGATCTTCATTACCTTCCAGAGGAGTCTGGTCTTCGAAAGTGGCAGCCACATTCACACCCGATTGGATTTGAGATATAGTGGCCCCGTTCTTGCTCTTGCTGCGCGTGTCCACCATGTAGACAGTGTGGACCACATATCCAGCCATCTTTTTATCTTTGGCGGCTGGTTTTTCGGACCATCGTAGTGGCCCTTCCTCTTCTGGAATAGACAGGCAATTGAAGACGGTTGGCCCGACTGGGTCCTTGGGTAGCGCTGCCCGGATCGTAGCTTTCTTGACCCTTGCGGTCATGGCATTCTTCTGAACCAATTTCAGCGGTCCAAAAGAGTTAGTGAGCTCCACGACCGATTCAACTGTTGTTGCGAGGTAACCCTGTTCTTAGAACCCCATGAAGTTCAGATTAGAAAGAGCCCTAGCCCTTTTGTTGGCTCTGTATCTAAGCATTTTCTGTCTTAACTTCTTGATTTTGAGGGCTTGGCGGGAATCCGTTACCTAGGAAGCCATTGTGAGTCGATTAACGGGGAGCTTAGAGAAGATACTCGATTGAGCAGTTGTTAGGGGCACCGCTGGAGCTTTCCCAAAATGCTTTGTTGCTTTGTTGGTGTTGATGGCCTTACCCCCAGCTGGAGCAATGGAGAGTCGTTCGGAAACGGATTTGTGCTTGGGCTGAGATGCCTTCGCGACCATGACATTCGGCCTTTTCCCTTTTGAGGCTGGTTTATCCATCACCGGGGCTTGAAGAGCAGGGACGGCGTTAGCTGGCATGAACAAAATAGAGCCAAATGGTAGCTGCGGCTCCTCCCACTGTCGCCCGAGACTGGTCGGGAGGACCATCCCGACGTCCATCTTCATCGTGTAGGAGATGGGAGCTGTGTTGAGAGCTGAGCTCGTCCTCGGAGACATTTTTGATGCGTCCGAAGATTGCAATCGAAAACTGTTAACCTGCGCAAAGAAGCATAATTTCAGTATAGGCAATCAATGTATATGTTGATTGAGTTCGCATGAACGTTTAACCCGAAATATGGGAGGAGAAAAAAGGTCCCACCGGGCGTGCCTGAATCTGTAGGGTGCTTTCGTCACCCCATTGAGATTGGAATACGCGCGCTCTTGTCAGGCGTATACAGATTCCCCCTGCCTAAGATAGGCCGGGGTTTATTGATCGTGGGGATCCGAATCTCCGGCAGCCGCGGACTAAGCTGCTGTTAATTATCTCTCGCTTTTGGAGCGAGGGAACCTCCGATTGACGGGTCAAACTGGTCATGCGAACTCAATGTGCCGTGTGTTGTGTTTTGGATATATCGAGGGTCTCGCAGAGTTTACGGGGGTCCCGCTACCCGGATAGCGGGCTGGGGGTCAAGGGGGCTAGCAGCCCCCTTACGGCGTGTGGGGTAACACTCCGTTAGAAAAAATTTCCCAATGGGGGACGTGTTTTGGGTGTGGAGTGCATGAAAAATGAGGGGTGAGGAGCGTCTTAAAGATGCGTGCATGGCACGCCCGCGGGTCACGTGCCAGGCGCGCGGGCGCTAGACGCCCGCGGGTCACGTGCCAGGCGCGCGGGCGCTTGACGCCCGCGGGTCACGTGCCAGGCGCGCGGGCGCTTGACGCCCGCGGATCAGGCGCGCGGGCGCTTGACGCCCACGTGCCAGGCGCGCGGGCGCTTGACGCCCACGTGCCGTGCAATCGCACGCTGAGCACCCGCGGATCCCATGAGGAGCGCATGGGCGCTGAGCGCCTGCCTGTCACGTGCGCGGCACGCGACCGCTGGAAACACCAGTGAAAAAGGAGCTTAGCCCCTGTGCTGGGAGTTAAACTCCCAAGGGGATTTGGAGTGGAACTCTTAACAAGGATTATGTATAGATTTGGAGTTAAACTCGTAAAAAGGGTTTTGTTTATGGAGTTAAACTCCAACAGATTTTGAATGGAGTTAAGCTCCTAGAAATCTTTGAAGATGGTTATAGGGGACCTCTTTCTTCTCCCCTTTAGCCCTGGATCTTCTCTTGAGCCTTAGATCTTCCCAAAGCGGGATTTTTGGAGACGATTCTCCTTCTTCCTCTTTTCTATTGGCTGGATCTTGGAGAAAGGGGGGTGACTTAAAAATCTCCCCTTTTAGAGATTTGATGGGAGATTTGAGTTCCTCTTCAAGGGTTTTATGGTGAAAAACTGTTTCTTTTTTAAAAAAGAAAAGTTAAACTCTTGATTTAATTAAAAAATGGAATGAAGGTTTAGAAGCTTGAGGAAGGAGAAGGAGGTATAGAAAACCTAGATTTTGAAGGGAATGAATTCTCTCTCTTTTTCTTCATTTCATCATGTTGCCTTATACAGGCTTACAAATTTACACATAACCCCTTGGGCTTTACAAAATGGCATTTTGCCCATCCCATGCCCTATGTGCTTATTTCTTTTTACACATGAGCCATGGGTTTTACAAAAATTTGGCTTTTGCCCATTTATTTTATATTCATGCATGAAAATTACATCGAACTTATTTATTGCATAATTTTCTTCTTGGCATGGGGGAAGCCAGCTGCTTCGTGTTCGGGCCTGACTTAGGTATGGGCCCACTTGGCCTGGGCTTGGGCCCGTTTGGCTTGGGGTTGACTTTGACTTTGGCTTAGTCAATCGGGGTGTAATTTTTGACCCCAACACATACGTTACGCACCGCAACCAACAACCTCGCTTCCAGTGGAGGATAAACCAATACGTCTCTTACAAAGACCTCACGTTGCTCGACACACGAGCAACACTCCACTCTTACAAGCTCGTCGCTCTGCTCTTTACAAAGACGCTCTCCTCTCTTGCAATGACAATCTTGCACTCAAAATCCCAAATACAAAGAAAGAAGAGATTATACTTAAAGCACAATATTCTTGACAGAGTTTCTCTCAAGCTCGCTCTCTAATACACTTTCAAGTATGTATAATCAATTGAAGCTCTTGAATCTTTTGTGTGTGAGAGTAAATTGATAAGCAAATGAAAATTCTTTTAAACTCCCACAAGAGATGAGATTTTGGGCTCAAGATCACTTAGATATTGGCAGTTGAAAAGCTCAAGTGATTGCAAGTGGTTAACCCTCAAAAATCCCATAGAAACCCTATTTATAGCCCAAAAAAATCAACTCAAAAGAAGTGGGGGCAAGCAGAATTCAACAGTGGCAGACGTCTGAAGTTATAGAACGCAGGCGTTTGGCCTCGTATAAAACAAAACCCCAACGACTATAAACGACTATATTTTCAAACATTTTCTTCTTCGGATGTCTGTCCCGTTTAGCTGCAGACGTCCGTCGATCATTTTAAAGAAGGCAATTTAAAGCACAGATCGAAAACAGACGTCTGAAGTGTAATTGGCCAGACGTCTGAATAACAACAAAAACCTTCATTAGCCGTCTGTCCGGAAGAACTTCAGACGTCTGGTTTTCCAAACAAATACCAGAGCATAAGTCAAAACTCGGCAGACGTTTGAAGTTCAAATGCCACACATCTGAAGTTATAAAAATCTGTTTGAAAACCTTCATCAGACGTTTGTCCCATTGAACTGCAGATGCTTATTGATAAACAAAAAACAAACCAAAGACTTTTGGGCAGATGTCTGAAGTTCAATTGGCAGACGTCTGAAAATATAAAAAATCCATTTTCAAATCCTTTATCAGACGTCTGGTCAACTGAACTGCAGACATCTGTCGTCTTCTCTGGATTTCAGATATTTCCAAATATCAAAAAATGAACAAAGCACAAACATTTGAATTTCAACAAGGCAGACGTTTGGCAAGCAAAAATGCAGAAGTTTGGGTTTTTATAAGAGCGAAAACTTTAAACTCGAAAACTCGAATATTGTAAAACTTTTGTGCTAATGTGTGTGAGTGTTCAAGAGCTCTAATTGATATAAACTATAATCGATCAAGTACTTACAAATATTCCTATGTCGGTATCGCATTCTTCGAAATCTTGAATCTTCGTCGTCTCGACTCGAGTTCTTGAAACTTTGGCGCTTCGCTTGAACTTCTATTGGTCGATTGATTTTCAAACTGACTTCGACACTTGATACTTCAAACTTGAACCCGGCAATTCACCCACTTGCGTCTTGAAGTCGGTATTTGATCTATAAATCTTGAACTTCGATTTTTGACGCTTTAATCTCGGATTTCGGCTTCTATAGCTTCTTCGCTATTCACGGCTTTAACTCTTGAATCCTTTGAATTTTGGCTACTTAGCTTCACGGATTTTGGCTGCTTAGCTTCACGAAGCTTGAATGCGCAATTTTGGAAGTTCTTGTACGTATCCTCCAAGCTCAATTAGATATATCCGTTTAAGCTCAATTTCTTTCATCCTCCTTTCAAACAATTGTGTCATGAGATATCGAATATCCTGAAAAGCAATCTCAAACCGACCAAGCATATCATATACAATGTTATGAAATAAACAAAATATTAAACACAAGTATATGAACATCCGTTGTTTCGATTATCACAAACTATGAAATGAATAACATATCAATATCAAGATATGAATCAAACTGAAGGCATGAGATATTGATATACTACACACACATAATATGTGACAAACCAAGAAATAGAACACATGTATATACATATACATATTGATAATCATCTAAACAACGGATAAGAGTAATATATCGATATTAAGAATATAATACATGTATAGCATGAGATATTAATATATTACTCATGTGTATACAAGATTAGTGAATATAACACAAGTATTGATATTGAGATATTGATATATTACTTATGTATATACAAGATTAGCAACATATCGATATCAAGATATAGGATACACAAGATAAATATCAAGTGTATATGAGATTAGTGCCGAAAGGATAAGCAAGATAAGCACGTGACACTAAACGAACTATACCTGTTTAAGCTATCATCAAAACCAAAGCGAGAATGGATAAATTACACCATCAAAAACCATAAGCCAACACCATGTACTACTATATTCTTGGTAATAATTTATAGCAAACATGCTTGGTAATATTTTGTGGAACCTAGAATTGCCATCTAAATTACGGTCTGATCCATGCTTGGGCTTATATGGGCCAGTTCAAGCATGGGCCAACAGAAAGCTGTTGTGTGTATGATGCCTTTCAGCTGATGGGTTACCTCTCTTTCAACGGAAATGCAAAGAAAAAGGGGGAAACGAATCGAATCTTATAACACCCTCACCTCTCTCTCTCCCCCCCCACCCAACAAATTTGAAATCAAATCCCCTTCTAATTCATCTCTCATTCCAAAACCCTAATTTTCTCCGAACCCTAACCGTCAGATCTCGGAACCGCAGACGCTATGGCCGCACCTCCGCCCTCCGGCAGCGGGCGGGAGCTCTCGATCCCACCGTCTGATGGCATCTCCAACCTCCGCTTCTCCAATCACAGCGACCACCTCCTCGTCTCCTCTTGGGATCGGGTGAGCTCGCTGAAACCTAACCCTAATTTTGGTCTTTCAAGGGTTTGTTGATTTTGAGTTGGTTTGGGTTGGTTTGTGAGCAGAGTGTTCGGCTCTACGATGCCAGCGCGAATGTGTTGAAGGGGGAGTTCGTGCACGCTGGGCCTGTGCTTGATTGCTGCTTTCATGACGATTCCTCAGGGTTCAGCGCCAGCGCCGACCATACAGTCAGGAGGTGAGGTTTAGGGTTTTGATCATGATATATTGAATTAGGGTCTTGGCGATAGAGACTGTGAGCGATGCTTTTCTGCTATCTTAAAGCTTAGATGGAACAGTTGGTTGCTCGTTTATGATCTATTTTCAAATTTTTGGTTACCGAGTCTCCGAAAATGCCAACAAAAAAAAGTTTCTTTCATGTTGATAGAATCAAACACTGTTAACTTTAGTACGTGATTGATATTAGAATCAAATATTTTAAACACATTCCAGGCACTTTGTTATGTGATGCAAGAGTGCTCTCTAAACCTGAACGGTTTGATCTAAAGTAGTTACCTTCCAGTATTACGGTTCTGAAGGTGGGTTCAGGGGCGCCACTGAGTGGGTTAGCTGGAATGGAGCCTAGGACTTAGTTTCTGGTCTATTTTAAATATAATTTATCAGAAAGAGCGAGGCATACCTAATTTAAATTTGTTCTTCTTTACTTTAATATACAACCTTGGGAGGGATTTTTATTCGTTTATATGTGATTCTTTGATTATATTAGTAATTAAATGGAGTTGGTGCTATATGTATTGGTTGCATTGAGTTAACTTTCACAGCTTAGCTGAAAGCTGGATATTTTGAGATTAGTGTTATTCTTGCTACATTTTAGAAGCACTGAGTGGTGCTGCGGGGTCCGCCTAGACACAAGCCACCAACACACCACCTTGTCGACATGTAGACCGTGTAACTCTTATTTTTAATTGAATTTGTATGTGTATGCATAAAATAGCAAAGAAATGCAGAAGAAATTGACTAGAAATAACAAACATTATGAAAATGTTACAAATAAATATAGCAAATGTACATGTAACAGTGTTAAAAGCGATTTAATGTAAATGACATTGTTGCAGAACAATTAAGAATATTCATATTAACAAATTAAAATGTAACCAACTAACAATACTCATGCGTCGCTTACTCACTGCTTATTTCCTGCTCAAGCAGGCCAGTTTAATTCCCATCTTAGTGGGTCGATTCGCTTAAAGAGCGAGTGAGGTGCTTTAACCACTTAATTTCCAACACTAGCCCTAAATTAAAGTGGGCTGGGGCGGCTTCCATGCGGGGGTGCCTAGACCGCTTTATAAAACAATGCATGTTCTTTGAATTATCATCTTTTGTGTAAGGATAAAAAGAGAAGTAGGTGTTGTAGCGTGATAAAAAATATTGTGTGTCCGTCTGTCTATTTTTCACTCGAATCTCTTATAACCATTTAGTTTGCTTTGGTGCCCTATATCCGCTGTATATTCACTATGAAGCATTTTTTTAGATAATAGGTGGAATAAATTAGCCACCCACTCATAAATGGGAGATCCCGGGCTCGATCATGGGTCTCCCCAATGGGCTACTCCAAGCCCCTTCACTATGAAGCATGTTGGTTGTGCAATACGAAAAGCTTTGACTTCAATCAAGATGATAGTGCCTTTTTTAAGTTTTAACCATCTTTAAAAGGCATAGCAAATAGTATTAAAAAATGTGCAATTGACTACTACTACAACAACATGCTTTCATCTCAAATTTTTGGGGTCGCCTATATGGATCCCACTCTTCTATTTCCATCTATTGAGAACCGTCTTCTCGGTCAAATTAACAATTAACATATCGTTTTTAATTGCCTCTATCTATATTCGTTTAGGTCTACCCTTACCTCTAGTAGCGTCATGAGCTGTAATTTTGTCACTTTGTCTAACCAAGACATTGATTGGTTACGTGTCCAAAGACTCCAAACCATCTTAATCGGTTCTCTCGCATCTTATCCTCTATAGGAATTACCTCTACCTTGTGTCTATCGCCGAAAACCGGGAAGACAAACGTTTTGCCTGAATTTGGGGGCAGATGCTATTTGGTTTTGTCTGTCCACCTCTCCGAAGATGCCAAGTTAATTTATGGCACCATGTATCGAAGGTTTAAACAGATGCGGCCGTTGTAGCAGACTTCGTCAGATTCTCTCTCGTTGTGAGGGGTTTTTAATTGTGGGGACGCTTTTCCCTACGGGTGCAAGCCCCTACAGTTAATTACGTTACCGTGTAGCGATAACCATTTTCTCCTGCTTCATAAGGTCACTTCGTGTCGTGTGTGTTTGATTTATTTTAGGTTGCCCGTGGATTGTATACGGAGACTAATTTGCGTTGTCGCCTGTAGGGCGGGGATTAGTCCAAATCCGTATTTTCTTAGATTTGGGTTTGGTTGATTTAAGACTCGTTAATCTCGTTTGAGATTAAGATCAACTTAAATGTTTGTTAAGAATACGTTAGTCTAATTTTAGACTAAGATCTACTTAATAAGGTTCTAGGATCATTTAGATCCATCAAAAGAGTATTTGAGCTCTATTGCTTTAGTTCAGGGACGTTGCGGTCCGTTGAGTTTAAGGACGTCATAGTTCGTAGAGTTTAATTTATGGACGTTGCGGTCTATTGGGTTTAAGGATATCATAGTCCGTAGAGTTTAGTTTAGGGACGTTGCGGTCCATTGGGTTTAAGGACATCATAGTCCATAGAATTTAGTTTAGGGACATTACGGTCCATTGGGTTTAAGGACATCATAGTCCATAGAGTTTAGTTTAGGAACATTACGATCCATTGGGTTTAAGGACATCATAACCCATGTTTAAGAATATCATAGTCCATAGAGTTTAGTTTAGGGACATTACGGTCCATTGGGTTTAGGGGTGCGCCAAGAGTCTTGGTTATTGGGACCCTTCACCTATCTGAAGACGTTGAAGAATTACAACGACATGTATTAGAGGTGTGGAGAGATGAACTCTTGAACCAAAGAATGTTTATCAGGGACTTGGTAGTCCCATTTGGCATTAAGGCTAATTTAGAAGATTTATGGGCTCGGTCGATTTGGGGTTTAGCAAACCTTGGGCTTAGCCCACTTGATTACTTATTTGGGTTTGATCCTCTTTTGTATCAACACTGCTGAGCATTGATTTGGGTTCTGACACCCCTTTCTCCTTTTGTTTTATTCATATTCTTTTATATGGAGTGTTAAACAATTTATGGCGCCCACATGCAGAGCACGTGAGGCGTTCGGCGTTGAGCGCCAACTTTGAGTGCCAAGCGCTTTTTATTAAATAGTGCCCACGTGAGAAGCACGTGGAGCGCTTGGCGCTGAGCGCCAGAATTTGAGTGCTAAGCGCTTATTATTAAATAGTGCCCACGTGAGGAGCACGTGGAGTGCTCGGCGCTGAGCGCCAGACTTTGAGTGCTAAGCACTGAGTTTTTGTTCTGCCCAATTCAATTCTTTTAGAATTTGATTCTCACTTGTGAAAGACTTCGTCTTGTTTATCTGAGATCTGGAAAAAGAACTACGTTCTTCTGATGTGAGTTAAACTCTTAGATATGGAGGGGATGCTATGATCTCTCTTACTTTTATGAAAGATTTTGTCTTATAGATCTGTGATCTGGAAAAAGAACTAAGTTCTTCTGATGTGAGAGTTAAACTCTTAGATATAGAGGGATGCTATGATCTCTCTACTTTTTATTTACCTTGGAGAGAAATCGTTCTAGTCTTGAAGTTTTAAGTTTATGGGGGGTTCCTCTGTGCAAGACTTGAAGTCTTGGGGTCTTTATATAGTGGAGGTTGATTTGTTGATTCAGTTAAGGAAATCTCTCATTGAGAGATTTCTAAATTGATTTGGGGAATTTATCCACCGTTGGATTTTTGATCTAAGAACTTCTGTTTTACAGAAGACATTTTTCTTGTTTTTAACAAGATTGGGAAAATATTTTCCCATACAGAGCTTATTCTGTATCTTGGTGACACCATTGGATTAAAAAAATTTGAGGAGTATTTCTTCAATCAGAATTTAGTTCTGTATCTTGGTGACTTTTAATCACCATTGGATCTTTGATCTAACGGTGCTCTGATTTACAGAGCACAATATTTCTTCTTTATAAAGATTTGAGGAGTATTTCCTCAATCAGAATCTAATGCTGTGCTCTGATGATTTATCATCTTCGTTCGATTTTTGATCCAAGGGTGGAGAACTTTTAGTTCTGGCGCTAGCGCTCTCGTGCTTTGCATGTGAGGCGCTGCCTTAGAGTTTTTAACTCTTGGAGCTGGCACTCTCGTGCTTTGCACATGAGCGCTGCCTCGGTTCAAATTTTGAACAGAGCCTTGCTCTCTTATTGAGGGGAAACACCTTGTTACGGACACGCTCATTTCTTATCCTATCTTGTAGTGTATTAGCACTCATCCATTAACATTCTCATTTCAACCACCCTTATTCTTTGGACATGTTGTTTCTTAAAAAATGAGTGTGGCAATTGACTGTATACAATAATTTCCGACAAGATTGTTGATGGTATATGATATGGTCCTTTGCAAAGTGAAGCTTTTTCTGAATGTCATGTGTAATTTTAATTTATATAATTTATTTGTTCATATCATAGACACATGTAGCAATCATTCTTGAAAAAAAGAGTGAATTTGTGCATCATCAAGTTGTATAGGTTAGGTGATTATCATCTCTTAACTTTCTGAATGAAATCTAATGATGGTGTTGTATTTTGAAAACTGTTGCTAAAATCAAGATATTCTTTAACTTGAAGCATAATCAATGTTTAGTATAAATTAAGAACATGCTGTTTCTACTTGATCCTCTCTCTTACTGTTTGTACCATTTAAAGAACAAAAGGTGTTGGTAAATTTAGGGCTGGTATATGTAAGTTTTTATGTATTCTGGAAAACCAGATAAGTATGAGATGAACAAGTCATCTATGCAGGAAATGTTATCATATATTGGACTGTCATCTTCAAGGTGAACTATCTCTGTATTGAAAACCTACAATCTATTCCCTCTTCTAAACTCTCTGCAGCCTTAAATAGCATCAGTTCT
Source organism: Agapanthus africanus (assembly GCA_030015575.1). Classification (NCBI taxonomy): domain Eukaryota; kingdom Viridiplantae; phylum Streptophyta; class Magnoliopsida; order Asparagales; family Amaryllidaceae; genus Agapanthus; species Agapanthus africanus. The sequence goes on along the minus strand of JASDDO010000004.1, from coordinate 30,396,215 downwards.
AAGTGCAATTTATTTTGCTGTTTTTTCCTATTTTGAAACTAGGTAATCTGAAAAATTGTAACCATACAAATCAAATCTCTCCCCCCCCCCCCTCTCTTCATTTTTTTTATGAAATTGCATTTGCATGGTGTACTATCATTCTCCTGACATTTAGCCTTGTACATTTGTGCTACTGACTTTATTATTCTGATGAAGTGCCCATCATTAGTAAATTTATGCTATATGGCCAAAATATAATTTGAGAGAGTTTAGTGTTCTATTTGAATGCTTCAACTACATTGGCAACGAGCTTAGATTGCTTGCTTTTCTTTGGCAATTGGTCCTGTCTGTTACAACTCTTGCTAACACAGATACATATTAGCAGATTCTGTGCTTTAACTTTTAATTGTTGCTAAAATTTAATATGCCAAATTCTGTCCTTTTATAAGGTCCCTGAGCACTCTTTAAATTTCGGATTTTCTTTATTGACAAATCTAATTAAGAAAAGGATTTTGAACTTTCAGCTCTTCTGATCTTGTAAACTGCCTGTTTTTGGATGTAATCCATTTACTTCCATCACACTACTATTTGTTTGTTTGTCTATATAAGTGTGGGTTCTTAATAGCTTTTTCTATCAACCTTTTCAATTATGATTCTTAAATTGTCCTATTTATATTTAATCTAACAGAACTATACTTGTATTACTTTTATTGCAGGTATGTTTTCAGTTCAGGCAAGGAGGATATTTTGGGACGGCACGATGCTCCTGTTCGCTGTGTTGAATACTCTTATGCTGCAGGTTTTTGCCGTACTTTTGTTGCTCTCAGATTCTTCGTCTTCCATTTGGGATCTTTTTGTACATGTTTTTCATTTCATTTATCATACGTTAGTCTTGCATATATGACTGTGTAGAAATGCTTTAACGTTAAACAGTATTTTGATATTTTATTTGTTCGTAGCATTGTGGCGTAGATTGCAAATATGCGGCTTTGAGGACATGAAAATTTTCATCTTTAGCCAACCCCACAAAAGTTTCGGGGGAGGCTTGTTGCTGTTGTTGGTATCGTACTCAGTTGTACTCAGTTCATTTCGTTGATGTATATAAATTTGCGCATAAAATTTAATTCTGGCATGCCATTTCTGTTTTGCATCATGGGATATTTTGAATTTACAGAGAGTTCTGTAACTTTTGCTAAGTACTGTATATTGATGTCTTTGTAGCTAGCTGTGTTTGAAGAGTCGACATTTACCAGTATACCGGGATATGAATGATATCGGTTTTTACTGGTATTGCCAATCGGTATGACAGGTATAATAATATTTTTAAAACCCCTAAATATCATAAAAATATATATTTGTAGCAATATATTATATATCAATATAATTATATAATATAGATATTGATATACTGGTTGGTTTTGATTGATATTACTGGTACCTGACCAGTATTGATATATGGGTTGGTTAAGTAGCATGGATTTGGATACATATTCGAGATACAGTTTGGTTCAGATTTCTTGATTTGCAATAGTCCAATAACCTAGGTTACATGATATGTTCTAAATCAATAATCAATAATTCATATAAACACATATATACATTTTCTATTTAAACAATTTTAAGCTACTCAAGCATGGTTATGCGCGCGCGCATAACAAAAGTTATGATTTTAGCAAACCTACACTAGGAATACGAAAAATTTCACTACAAACAACAATGAATTGTTAATGTCTTAGTTATCTATGCATGTTCTATAAATTTAGAATACAATCGATTTTAGGATATGCCAAAAGAGTATTTCAATTATTCTTGATGGATCCGAATGAATCAGTTACGGATGGTATCCAATATGGAATCTCCACATCAACGATTAATCCATGCATGATGGCCGGCAGGTATATTGCCAGTAAAGCGCATTATGTCGAACAATGGTTTACAGTCCACAATTTATGTTAAAGTTCAGAACTGTTACAGAATCTTTGGAACCTTTAAATCAGACTGTCCTGTTATAGGCTTATAGCTGATTGGTTTTAATTTACTTTCGTTCCAGGTCAAGTTATTACAGGCAGTTGGGACAAAACAGTGAAGTCTTGGGATCCAAGAGGTGCGGGTGGTCCAGAACGGACACTTGTTGGGACATACCAGCAACCCGAACGTGTATATTCTCTTTCTCTAGTTGGCCATAGGTTAGTAGTGGCTACTGCAGGAAGACATGTAAATGTCTATGATTTGCGAAACATGTGTCAACCTGAACAACGTAGGGAGTCTTCATTGAAATATCAAACTAGGTGTGTTCGTTGTTACCCTAATGGAACAGGTAAACTTCTTTTATGAACTTGTAAGGTTTCAATTCCTGCATATTTCCCTTACAGTTTAGTGGACGCCATATGTTGCAATTGTCTTATTCCATGATGTAGATTATTTTGAAGATGGAGTCATCTTTTACTTTTAAGAGAAATGTAAAGATCTTCCTCCTCTTTTTTGTTTTATTAGTTTAGATAATTGGCCAATGTTGAGCTATGCTATCATTGGGCTGTAATTGCAGTCAATATGCATATCATGGACTCTAGGATCACAGAATACTGCACTGGAGGGACTATAGCTTTAGTATCAGATTTTTTAAAGTTATGAAACGAGTAGCAATTAGCTGCTTTGATATTTCATTGCATTCTAATATTGTATAGAATCATAGATCAGCTGATCTAAAATCCTTAGATCGACTTCTAGCAAAAAACTTCATGTTTAATCAAGGAATGAATTTTGTAAAGAAGTAGGTAATTGGTGAATATGTAGGTTCCTTCAATTTTTTATGGAATACAAGTAGCATCAATCTTCATTTACAAGCAATTAAATTCAGTCTTATTTTCAGAATCATTAAGGCTTCTGCCTTCTGTTCCATATTTTATCATTAATACAAATAATCAAGAAGCATAATCTACCCTTAACATAAAAGAAGAACTTCTCTCTATCCCCATCTAAGATTGTGTACATGTGATCCAACCTAGACAATGCAATGGTAGGAGTCTAATGCACAGGAATTGGGATGCACTTTAATTTTATACAATGCTAAAATACATGTCTCTTTCCTCCACCTAGGTCTGCCTATGGGTCGGGTTGGGTCTAGCATGTTCCAAACCTAGATCCATTTACTTTTATGGACCCAGGCCATCCATTTGCCCAACAAGTCCATATGGGACAGATCCATATGCTAATAATCGGGCTAGACCTGTTTACCTGAACACATTTATCTAACTTTTATTTTTATAAGTACATTGTTATCACTTAGAAGTTTATGAGTAATTTTTTTTATAGCTAACACGTAACACATAATAAAGTCAACTAGAACCATTCATAATCTTATATTTCAAATTTGCTACTAATATTACTTGAAAACTATAATTTATAACATCTGAATGAGTTGAAGCTACACTTCACAACTATTAAGATTACTTAAAAAGAATAGAATCCACAACTAAAAATGTAACTTGAAAACTCAAATATAACTGAGATATCCCTTGGTTCTCTCCTAACTAGTCGACCAAAAGAGTGGTAAATGCACTCCAGAAAAAACTTGAAGTTGTGTGAAGCTTTCTAATCCATGAAACCTACAAGAAATTTGTTATTAAATATAAGAAATAAATATTGAAACTAAAAGAATATTTATGAATAATTAGGTGTCATTGAATGGTGCTTCAAGACTGAAGTTGAAGCCATGTACATAACTTCATATTACCCTTTTTTTGCATGCTAATGTCATAATAATATATAGTCGTTAACATTTACTTCAAAAATAACAACAAACATAACATATTTTAGTGCAAAAAAATATCAAATCAAATTTAAATATGTTTGTTTACTTTTTCTTATTCAAGCTATTCATCAATCACCAATGCCTTGACTATATCCGGAAGCAAACAAGAACGCTCTTCATCATTAACTTGTCACTAACACTAAGTGTCGATTCTTATGCAATAGAAGTAGCTGGAACCTCCAAGATATTAGGTGTCATCTAACCAAAGTAGGAACCACTTAGAATCTTAACAGTTTTCTAGGAAACTTGGGCTCATCCAAGTATAATTCTAGCTCAAATTCCCGATATGAACGAATATTCAAAAAATAATCATCCACATACCACTTATCAAAATCAAGCAATGTGTCACCACCAACCGAATGTATACAACAAGTCATCTTATTCTCTTTCACAAATCTTCATTAGGGAAAAAAGATTTGTCTTCATGTTCCACACATAAAACGACAAACAAAATCTAGACCCGACCCATTGATAGGCCACCGCCATCTATGCCTGACAAAATGGAATGCCATAATCTTATATACATGCAGATATGGCACCACTCTAAGAAGCTTTAGTGTCAAAACAAATGGTCCCCAGCATGGAGAAAACATGCTCAAATCAAAAGAACTGAAATAGACTCGAGCTTTCAAGATGAATGAGGGAGAAAGCAGGACTTGATTTATAGCTGGATGTGAATAACTTGAGATTCTGATTACTTTGGAAAGTAGGTGTGCTCCTGATAAGATTTTAGTCGGATGGTCAAATGTTTTGTTCCCGGTATTTGGTTTCATACTTTCATCATATCAACCTTTTCTTCTTGTTTGTCACTTCCCCCCCCTCTTGTTATCGGTTGTTATTTTACACTTGTATTTAGTTCATTGTTAGCAGCATTTGTGACTAGCATCCAACCATCTTGAAGTAGTTTCAATTCAAAACAAACACCTTAACCTTTTTTTCCTGAGAAATGAATAAATACCTTAATTGTATTGAGTAATGTTACTAGCATACTTTTCTCTGTGATTAATTTCTTGTGATTGAACAGATATCATGTAATCTAGATTGCTACTTGATTGATTCAGGTTACGCTCTTAGTTCGGTGGAAGGTCGGGTTGCAATGGAGTTCTTTGATTTGTCTGAGTCTGGCCAAGCCAAGAAGTAAGTTATTTTCTATGAATATCTTTATTATGCATGCCTGTACAAGTGAAAGGATGTTTCTCATGCACCTGCACAAGTATGCATTACTATAGGAAGCAAAACATGGTTTTTGATTAATGGATGGGCACATAATACCTGTCTCAGGATTATATATTGACCATGCATTTAACTTTTTCTACTAAAAAAATCGTTTCATGATCATTCATGCCTATCTTATCAGAATAGGATCGGCTTGAACTATGAAGCACAACTTTATGTAAGATATAATAAGAGATGGGCTTGACATAATCCTATGTGACCACTTGGTGCTCATCAAATTCTTCTAATCTGGAGGTAGTCAAAGACTAAAAGAAAAGGAAGGAAAATAGATATTTCATAGGAAATTATCAAGAAACTAATGTTTGAGATGCATAATTGCTTCATTATCTGTCAAATGCTGACACCATACAATTTGAGCACTTTATCTCCCGAGTTCATTTATGTACAATAGCATCCTCAATTTCAAACTGTTCTATGGTTCCTCACCACAGCAGAATTTCAGCTACGGTAGCACCTATAGCTTTAGATTTCCATGTGCATGCTCTATCCATCAGTTTCCTTGTCAAGATAATAGACTGAAGTTTCTACATTGGTGTTTTATTCTCTCTTTTATCCCCTTTAATCTTTGAAGAACTTTCTTTGGAACTTTATTCCAGGGTTGTGAAGAAATTGGAATGATGTTAATATTAGATGCTAAGTAGTCCTTTCCTTGTTTCAACTTTCTAGTTGTTTTTAAATCTATTCATCTTGCAAAATTTTATATGACCAGTTGGACTCATGGGTCATTCCAAGGGTAAATTCTGAACTATATTTTCTTTAAAATATATATGACTGTTATCATTCTGGATTCTTATCAAAGTGAGACATGGATAAATTGAAAATTGGTTTCTATACACTGTCTACTTAATGTATAAAACCTCGCTGTTATATCTGGGCATTGCATGAGCATTGAATCTAGGGTTGATAAATGGATAGAACCTCGCTGCAACAGATGAATAAATTGAAAATTGGTTTATACACTCTGTTTACTTAATGGATAGAGCCTCGCTGTTATATCTGGGTATTGGATGAATATCGAGTCTAGGGTTTAGAGTTCGGATTGGGAATGAAATTTGTTTTACTCCCATCCGATCCAGCCCAATTGCTTCCCTATATTATAAGGTGATTGTTCCCAATGTTAAAAGTAAAATTAGTACCTTTTTTCCTTTCTTTTTCCGTCTTCGGTTGAAACATTGTTTTTCTGTAGGTATGCATTCAAATGCCATAGGAAATCAGAAGTTGGGAGAGACACTGTATATCCTGTCAATGCGATTGCTTTCCATCCCATGTAAACTCTCTCTCTCATTTAGCATTCCATTTGGTCTTAAACTTGAGCCTCTGTCGTTTAACATTCCATCTGGTCTCTAACTTGAGTTACTGCAGTTACGGCACATTTGCAACTGGAGGTTGTGATGGGTATGTAAATGTCTGGGATGGCAACAACAAAAAGAGATTATATCAGGTAAATTTTAAATATCTCTGCTCTTTTAATGCAAACGCCCAAATGGAGGTTTCAATTTGAAATGTCAAACATATATCTGCTTCAATGTTTTAGAACATGTATTCATCTATATCATGTTGGTCAGCGCATAACACATAAGCGGAAAAGATAGAAACAAATGTAGATGGGGAGACTAGGGTGTCTAGACTTTAAGTGAATATTGAGTTGCATATAGTGTTATGGGTTATGGCTTCGTTTGGCCCCTGATCAAATGACCATTTATCTGCATTCTTGCATAGGATTAATTTTGGAGTGATTTCATCTTTTATATTATACGAATTAGTTGCTAGCCAATGGCATTTAAGCATGAATTAATTGGCTTTTTAAACCTTGTTTTACAGCATTTTTATCTCTTTAAATGTGGCCATGTATTTGAATGCCACATCTCACCCTCTAAAAATGGCAGAAAGACTTGAAATACATTTCTCTTTGCATATAAACCTTTCAAATTTTATACTTGCAATAGTGTGAATTGGTGTACCCATCCTTTATGAAATAATCATGAAGGTGAATGGTATTGATTATCCAAAACTTTCGTTGAACACATTTTTCAATGCTGGCACAGCGAACCATATATATGTATGGCATGCCACTGATATCTATGTATGGCTTGCCACTGATGCATCTACTTTTTCGCATACAAGTCCTTAAACATGAGATTTATATAAATTTCTTGCGTAAGATTCCTGAAATAAGCCACTTCAATATTAATTCACACATGTTTGCACATGCCTGGGACATTCTTGGTTTATTGATCTACAGTTGTGATGACAATTCTGTGTTTTTCATCTTTCAGTATTCAAAATACCCAAGCAGCATCGCTGCATTATCCTTCAACAAGGATGGCCGACTGTTGGCTGTGGCATCAAGCTACACATTCGAAGAGGGAGATATACCGTAAGTGTTGATTCTTATTCAGCTCTTCAAATTCTCCCAAATTTATTCCATCTCATGTTGGTACTCAATTTCCCTTATTTTTGTGTAGCCATGAACCTGATGCCATATTTGTGCGCAATGTCAATGAAGTTGAAGTGAAGCCGAAGCCTAAGGCATTGCCTGCTCCGCCTCCATAAATCCAATCTGATAAAAAATTTGCTAGTCGGCATTATTTCCTTTTCTTTCAGAATTAACGGGGAAAAAATTTAAACTACATAGTAAATGGGATTTTGTATTAAACTACTTGCTAATCATTGTTCTGACCATTGTAGTGGTGAACGAGCACGAAGCTAAATATGTACTCCTGCAACCGTTGTTAGCTGTGCATGTAGTATCTAGTTGTTGGATAACTTCTGTTGCAATTTGTTGCTTTCGTCGCCACTTGGTACGCTTTCTTAGGCTTTAATTTCACAAAAAAAAAAAACTTTGATTTTTCATCTTTTTTCTCATACTGCAAATAAAAACCATGGCTTTGGCCATTTTCTGTTCAATTCTATATGGTGTTTCTGGTGACAACCATTCTACTATCATGGATACAATGTTAGGGTTTATGATGTTTGCCTTTTTCCTCTGCCAAAAGATTATAAGATTGGTAATTGAAATCGTGCCATTTGGAGCCTTAGTGTTATTGAAATGCCCTTGCTACGTTGTACTCTCAGTATTTGATGTAGCTCTTCATAAGTGCAAAAGCTATATTAATAATATTAATCATTCGGTTATGTGAGTTTTCTAGCAATGTTTATTTGCTTGCGGTTTATTTCTCTTCAGTGCTACATCATATTAGTAGGCTTCTGCGTTGAAAATAAAAATTTAATAACACTAATTTCATGCGTTGATCATGAGTGCCGGTCTTATGCTTGCTTCATTCTGACTGAAGAATTGGTCTCGCCTACTCTTTCTCTCACCGCGTTTGGTCTAAGTCAAGTCTTCAAGTGTTGAATCGGCTCTCCCCAAATTTGACACTATTTTTTCAACACTAACACCCCCCCCCCCCCCCCCCTCCCTTACTCTTTATAACTCCCCTTGGCCTCTCCTCATACTCTCTTCTTCAATGGCCTTCTCTGCTGCTAGCGACCAAGAGCAAGGGGCAAAAGAGTGGGCAAAGGGGAGGCGCTCAAAGCGGACCTGTCTCTTCGACCGCCCTCAGAGCACCGAAGAAGAGTATATGGCTCTCTGTCTGCTCATGATGGCTCGAAGCGGGCCCCAGCGTCCGCCATTGCAGAAGCAACCATACCGTTGCCAGGTCTGTGGCAAGGCCTTTCAATCTTATCAAGCGCTTGGCGGACATAAGACGAGTCACAGAAAGCCTTCTCTAGCTTCTTCTGAAGATCGAGCATCTGTGAATAGTACTAGTATTGCCAAGGGTCATCGGTGTATGATTTGTTTTAAGAGTTTTACATCCGGGCAAGCGTTAGGAGGGCACAAGAGAAGTCATTATGATGGTGGTAGTGTTGGGACTGTGAATTCATCGGTGTCATCGAGTTCAGGGATTAGGGGTTTGGATTTGAATTTGCCCGCAATGGGAGAGGAGGGAGAAGAGGTATTGAGCCCCCATTCTTTGAAGAAACCGCGACCGTAGCTTTGATATTATCTTAAAGTTTCAATCCCGGCATCAAACTTTTGAAGTTATTGTGAGGATTGAGTGAACCGCTGTGTTGATCTATCCTTAGATTTATTCATCAACTTTAGAAAATTGTGTTGATCTATCCTTAGATTTATTCATCAACTTTAGAAAATTATTTATTCTTTTGTAACAATGACATGAGTTAATTGTGCTATTGATTGTTTGATCAGGGTTAAAGTTTTGATATAATGTTTTCAGTGTCGATGGGGAATTATACAACAAGAAAAAGGGCAACTAAATATACACTATTTGAACATAAATATATAGGTTTGAGCTCTCCTCGTGTTTAAGAAAAGGTACCGAGCCCTTATTTTCTATCTTTTTTTGAACTGACCCGTAAGCCTTATATAGTTCTTTGTTAAATCTATTAAGTTACTCCATTAATCTTTTTTAACATTTTCCATCCAAAACTGAACATGCCATCTTGTTACCTAAGGTTACATTTTACCATGATAAAATTATATTTATGACATTTATATCCTCTATTTATAATTACTTCCGAATATGGGTTTTTTTTTGCGTTTACTCTTTATCTGGTAGATACCATAGCCGTGAGAAAACTTGGTTACACAAAACAGCAGAAAGAAATGAAATGTAAATTATAGGGAGTTTGGGTAAGCTAAGAGCCCAAGGAAGAAATATATTAATACATTGAGTTGTAACTTGCAAGAGGATTTCTTAAAAATATGGGAAAACTGAGGAGCGATATAACAAAAAAAAAACCAGAAAGTATCTTATGATATATTTTAGCAGATTATTCTTCGAATATGAGTTAGAAAATTAACTATAGGAAGAGTTTGAATAGCTTTAGAAATTTATATGAGAAATATAAAAATATTGAGATTAAAGAGAATTTATTAATAAATAATCCGAGGAGAGATTCGGAAAGAACCCAAAATAATTGCAAAATCCAAAAACAAATAAACACCAAGTTCGTTAAGGGAACAAATCAACACCATGCATGTTCAATTAATTGGGAACATATAATGAAAAGAAGAAGGGAAAAATAGATTTAAGTCCCTAGATTTCAAAAAAAGATTTAAATCCCTATACCAAAACAACTTATTAAAAACTCCTTGAACTTAAATATTTTTTTGTTTTAGTCCCTATGGTAACATTAAGTAACGTTTATACCAATGACAGCCTTTGAGATAAAGTGTTACATTAGTTTTATAACATACTACATTTATGTTGAAATTACTATATTTGTGTTAAAAGACTACATTTGACATGAAACTGTTACATTTATCAGTAAAATTACTATATTTATTATATTTGATTTGTTTCAAAATAAATATTGTACTTTATAAGATAAATGCAGTACTTTAAAAGGTAAATATAGTACCGTAAAATATAAATGTTGTTTTTTACTTGAAAGTCGGGATCGACATAATATATCAGTAATCATAAGGACTAAAACAAACGAATCTTTAAGTTTAAGAAGCTTTCCACAATTTTTTTTGGTTCAGCGACTAAACCTGTAACTTTTAGGTTCTAAGGACATAGCACATACCGGTTAACCTTTTTCCTTCAATGTGTGAGCTTACCGGTTCAATTCTCGAAAGGGTCACATCTTGTGAAATGTGCATGAGCACAGTCAGCAAACACAGGGGCAGAGCCAGAAAAATTCCTTTAGGGAGGGGGAGGGGAGGGGGCGGATAAAACATATTCCTACATAAAAACATGCTCGTATAGTAAAAAGATATAAAAAGATAATTTTTAAAATAATTTAAGATTAATGCGCTTATATTTTTTTATTTTTACAATATTGATATAACCCTAAGGCTTCATATAATAAGAAGATACATATTTTTCATCTATAATTTTCAAAATAAATAATACTTGAAAAATAAGCGATTTAATGATGTCTACACCATAAAGTAACTTAAATTAATATATTAGTAAATTGTTGTGTACATATTGTTTTCTTGTTTTTGTTTCTATAATATTATAATTATAGTTGAAATAGAAAAATACATATATCAAGGCAAAATATATCTTATTAAACATCTTCATAATAATTGCTAAAACTTTACATTCAGGCAAAAGCAGCATGGTTTCCTGCAATTTAAAAAAAAATTGCACATCAATCAAAACACAAAACTCTTTGGCAGCAGTTTTTGGTAAAAACATTTTGATTTAAATTTGGATAAAACCAACAGATTCAAATTCAATTTCTACATTCCTGATGAAAATATAGTGAAATTAAAATTAAAATTTTTACATATATAGAGGGAGACAATCCTCTATGAGGCCGGTTCTCATTTCTTATTTTGAGGCAAAACTTTTAAATACACATCCCTCCGTGTTTTTCACCGATCCGTACCGGTCACTTTGAACTACTTGTATTAAATAGGTTATGTATAAAGTTTCATTACATTTGGAGACCTTTAACACGATCTTGTTTTTTATGCATCGTAAAGCCGTCGATTTTTTAGTCTATTTGATAGATCAGTTAGAGCTCTTCAAATCTCGTAAAATTTGATATATAATTCATCTAACATGTGTAGATCGCGATGATCGGTGAAAAACACGTCGTATTGTGTGTTTGAAAAGTATACCTCAAAATAGGAAATGAGTGTGTGTGTGTATATATATATATGTGTGTGTGTGTGTATATATATATATATATAATTGGCAAAATTTTAGTTACCTTATGGTCTGAATTTTATTCTCATCGTTTATCAAACTAGTTACATTAGATTTTTATAATAAAGCGAAAAGATTTGAAACAAAACATACGTCTAATTTTTTTTTAAAAATTAAAAAATTTACAAACATGGGCATGCGTTTAAAAGTATTTATGTGACAACAACTCTTCGAATTCCTCGTAAACAAACTAAAGAAAAGCAATTTGATGACAACACGATGAATTTTGACAATTTTTAAAATCCATTTTATGGGTAACGGGATAGATAATGTCGTCTGTAATTTGTACAAGTCCTTCGTTCCCGGCGAACTCGCTTATCATTCCTTATTTTGCAATTAAAATTGTGACATAAAGATAGAATTCATTTAGACATTTTAAAAATATTTTCAAAATGGAATTTATCTAGATCTTTTCTGGTATCAAAAATGCCGATTTTTTTTTTATTTTTTATGAACGGCGATGTGTAGACGAAGAGTCGACTTTCAGTGTCTAGTGCTGAACTGAAGTCGATCCACATATCACAAGCTAGCTATAATATACAAGTTGTTATATAGCATCTCGTAAAGATTTGGTTCCAAATGAAAATTGAGTCTTCAAAGGACTACTTGATTGCTTGAAGATAACTGCACTTAGGAGACAAATCTAACAAACTAATATTCAAACAATTAAACCTCATGGACTTATAATATTTTCTTTCCAAGTTTTGAAATTGATATGTAGTTAGTACTGTGCACGAGTCGGGTTAGACGAGTTTTCAACCATAACTGGAGCCGGACACACTAGGACAGGCTAGTTTTCTAGACATTTTAAACCCACTAGTTAGAATGGGTAGGTAAACCGAGCGCGAACCCAACGGGTTCGGGCTGGTTCCGAGCCCTGGTTTGGGTTTAATTAGTTCGGATGAAAAATTTAGGGTTTTAATCTGAGCCATAAAATCAAATCTATCAACGGTTCAAATGTTTATTAAGCAGTTGGGTTCGGGTCGGTTGTGGGCCAGTAAGGGTTGTGGGAGGGTTCGGGTTCGGATGGGCTATAAAAATTATAAAACCCGTCCTATTGGAACTCAGACGGATTCATGTTTTGAACCCGTCAACTTCGAACCGGTTTAGAACGGCCATTTTACCCGTTAAAAGCGAGCGGGTTCAGACGGGTAATAGGTCCAAACCGACCTAGTGAAGACCCCTAGTCTATACCGTCTATCTGCACGTGCGATGCACATATGTACGTGTTAAAACCATAGTCAAATGGTTCGAATTTTCTTAAAGAATTTTAATAAGATAATAAGGATTTTAAAAATATTTTAGTTGAGATAATAAAGGTCTTTTTATAAAAGAATTTAAGTTGAGATTTTAATGATTTAATAAAATTTGAAGGAAAAAAAAAATAGTTATGTTGTTTCTTAATATTTTTTCCTCAAATTTTGAATTGATAAGGTGAACACCCTTAACATTTAGAAGTTTTATTATTTTCTGTTAGTTTATATTTAGATTAGATAATTAGATTAACTTAGGTGAGGCATGTGGCCTTTATGTTAATTTTTAGTTATAATAGCAGAGATACATGTTCCCGCCACGAGAAAGACGCACGAACACTCTTTAATCATATATTTGTGTTTTCATCAAATATTCTAGAACTCCTGTTTGTGCTTATATGTTAGACATTGTTAAAGATTTATAAATAGTAATATTCTAAGGATTTGTAACTTATATTCTTAATTTAAGATGACTTGAGAAATTATAAAAGTTTTTTTAAATATCATTTTAAAAAATAATTATGAGAATATTAATTGCAATGTGTCATGTAAAAAAACATAAAATTTTAATTAGCTGCCTCCTTTATTAAAATGTCAAATATAAATATGAGGAATTTAATAAGGGTCTTAGAAGATTATCTATAGCTTCTTTATTTTCAAGATCCTTTCCTTGTTGTCTTATTTTTCCATATATATATATATATATAGCATTCATGCAACAAAATATGATGTGATCCTCTCATAACGATAATAATATAGAAGTATATGATTATTTGATTATATTTAAAAGTTTCTTTTATTAGTATTTTTTTTGGCGATGATATATGATGCGATCTCATAAGATTCCATTATCAACAAGATATCATCTTCTCCAATAAATCACATGCCACGATAGGTCTTAATACGATTGTGGAAGAAACGAGAATCATTAAGGGGACACTTAGCTTAAAATAAGCATCCACATGGTGTCAACTTAGTGACAATCAACCCCCTACATTAGCAATTAATGAAGATTACTATTGCGTAATTAGTGTTTAAATATAATATTTTGGTGGGTAAATCAAATCCTAATCTTAACTAGAATTTGATGGTCTGCCATTAATAAAAGCTTGATTAGTTAAATTAAGGGCCAGTTGAGCCCAACAATATTACCTGTCACAATTCACAACCATAAAATGAGATTACTTAAAGCTTGTCAATTAAAATCCGGGTGAATAATATAGCCATCGATGCCTCTGCTTTGCTATGGTGATGAACGGTGGATATTCATTTTTGATCAAAAAAACCTTAAGAGAAAACTTTCACCGGAATGCACGCACTCTAGAATCACCCAGATTTACTTTTATAAACGCTCGTACCATGCACATTGTCACGCCCCGCTTCCCAAAATACGGAATACGAGGGGTAGACAAGGCCAGCCATGCTCCTACGGTCAAGGAAATGTCCTGCCGTAGTCACATTTCGGCTTCTAGTTTATCATGGTGAACAGTAAAGATGCGCAGGTAATGAGAAATTCAGTAACTGAAAGATACAATAATGTAAACTGACCTGAAGTGGAACAAACGGATGTAACTAGGAACGGCAAGTCAGGAAGTCTGTGATGCACGTCCAGTTCTGGTCTAAGCTAAATCTTCTTCTCACACTGAGCATGCATACTCAGGTCGTCAGAGCGACACAATAGTAATATAATATATATAAAATCATGTGACAATTCTAACGGTGATAATAGACGTATATAACAGTAGATTAATGGCAGTATGGGTATGAACATGCAGTAATCAATGCAGCGGAACAGTAAAAGCAGTAGAACGATATGCCACGTATGAATAATAGTAAATCAATAGCAGCATGAATATGAACGTGCAGTAATCAATGCGGCGGAGCAGTAAAGCAGTGGAACGATATGTCACGTATGTCAACACAGTATATGAGGTATATAAATGCCAGTATCCCTATCAGTCTCTAAGTCTCACTGTACAGGTCACTAAGTCTATCGTCAGTCCAAGTGTGAGAGTCAACCACTCGTGAGTATCCCCCACCCAAGGGTAGGACCCAAGGGCAAGAGAACACGGGCCCGAGTCGCTCGCTAATAATTAGTAATAATCAGTAATATCACCCATATATCTCCAGATTCGCTGTATGTGCCGGCAATGGGACTCCCGAGATTCTGTTGAACTCACACTTAAACTACCCCACACCCCGTGGTCTACATCAAACGCTAACCATAACCTCAAATACCAATCGTTCTGTGACAAGTCTGCACGAGAACTGGAGACAGGATCTCCATCAAGCACGTCCCGACCAATATTCAAGATAAATGGCAGTGTCTGGTGCCTTATCTGTGACACCCATGCAAGAGCTTCCATAAGTGTCCCATACCACTTATAGTCACACGTACATGTGTCCCACAGACGTCGACAATGCAATAAAATAATAAGGTTCACAGATTGTGTACAAGTACGTGTCATTTCACTTATTCAATCACTTTCACTTATTCATTCACTTTCACGTATTCACTTTCACTTAATCACGGATGCACGAACACCGACGTACTTGCCACAATCACCACTAAATTCTAACACTGGGTAAATGCACGTTATCACTAGGTTATCACTGTAATGACAGGTATGAGATATGATGCGTAAAACAGTATATAACGCATGTTTAGGATGTCATGAAATAGTATTCTATCACTTGCACGATTTATCATGAAACGTACGTGTACAGTATAGCAAAACGATAAACAGGTAATAATTAGTATATTCAGTTATCTATCCATCAAAATTGGTTTCATGCCAATCGGGTTCAAGGATCATTAGTTATAACCATTTCATTTTAAGTGTTCACTGCTGGAAATCCAATTTCTGAACTGGAAGGCCGTTTTCGTAACACATTTTACTCTCAGTTGGGAGCATAATTAGGCGACGCTACAGTTAAACTAATTGTATATTTTACTGTTATCTTTCCAATGCATCAAACGGATTATCGATATCAGTTCTGTATTAAAAGTTATGTTATGTACAAGGTGCTGGTGTAAAAGGGATCACTGCAGAAACTGCAGATTTCCACGGTAGTCTAAAATACAATTTAAATATCAAATGACGGTGAAACGACACGGGACCAACTTCAGGGGTTAGCTAACTAAATTCTCTACGCGACCATATGTGGTTCCGCTCATTTTCAGTTTAAGGAAGGGGTGTACAGGTGTTCCCAAGGCCAGGTATTCGAACGAACGTTTCCCCAAACTGCAGTTCAGAGTTGCACTCCGATACGAATATCATCATGATCTAAATACTGGAATGTCTAGAAACTAATGTAGGGTCATAGTTCGTCGAGTTGGCTTCGATTTGAGCCCTCGAGCACCTCAATCCAGCATGTATTTAATTTATGGTGATTTTTATGGTTTTCAGGTACAGAAAATATCCAGTTTTACAGGCAAACTTGGGGGTAGCTGTTTTAGTTATGAACGGTCATATTTTCTAGCAAAACTTGCGCAGGGTATCCATCACAGCAAGGGCCAAAGCATTATATCTAGTTCCGTCAAAATTGATAATGATTTTCTATGGGAACAAGTATCGAACAGTTTTGTGACAATATATAACATCAAGCAAACATGGAATATATCTACGATTCTGATTTGTAATATATACGGAATAGCATGAAAGCAAGTAAGAACTTGCCTGGAGAACGCCTTGGGGTTGCGAGGCAGCAACGTCGTCACGAACGTGTAGGTGAGTGCTGCATGCTCCCACAACTCTTGTGGCGCGAAGTTGGCTAGCCGACGCGCCCAAGAGTTGCTGTAGAATAATTTAGAAACTTGTCTCTTTGGGGTTTAAGAGGTTGCCTTGTATGGAGGAATTTTGTACAAGAGTTTTCATGGAAGCTTGCTAGAAAAAGAATGGAGCTCGGCCACACCAAAACAGAAAATGAGCTCTGTAGAATGAGAATGAAGCAAGCAAAACTGAATGAGCCCCTGCACATATTTTGTGCTCACTGGAAGGGTGAATGATGAGCTTGCCAAAAAACCATCAGCCCCAGCACTTAATTAAACCTCTCCTTTGCATCTTATATAAGCTCAAATAAAACTTAGGAAATTAATCCATCCCCACTCCAATCAATCAGTGGCCGGCCCATTCATTTCTCCTTTTAATACTATAATGCATCACCCCATGAAAAGTTCCAGCATGCTCAAAAATGCATAGCCACATTAATTAATAAATCCCTTTCTTCACATGATAAGGCCGGCCCATTAAAACATTCTCCAGCACACACTAGTATGCCTTTATTCCTCACTTTTTTAATTCCAATGTGACCATCACAAAAGAATCTCCAGCACTCCCTTTAAGTTCTTTAATTAATCCATTATGTCAAAATGCTTCAGCACGCACATTCCCTCACTAGTGGCCGGCCCATTTAACATTAATTAACATTCACCTCACTTATATTCTCCTCTTTCTAATATGCTCATCCCCACTCACAGCACAAGTGGCCGGCCCATTATACACTAATTAACACTCCAATGCACACTGCCATGTTCAATTGCACTCATTTATATCTTTCCATTAAATTAACCCCTCATTATAATGTCTGCACCATGGAGCAAAGATGCTATCAAAATTTGACTTGTGCATGCCCATGAATTCCTAATTTGAGATATTGTTGAATGCAATACAATTTGATAAATTGGAAATCTTACTTTTGTCCAATGCATATAGGCAATCTCTGTTTGACTTGTGTGTGTGGAGACAGAGAATGAGAGAGATAGAGGGATAGAGAGAGAGAGGCTGTGTGAGAGAGAGAAAGAGAGGTTTAGAGAGAGAATGAGTTAGAGAGCCAGAGGGAGGAACAGGGGAGAGTGAGGGAGTCGGCAGAGAGAACGAGGGGAAGGCAGAGAGGGGGTTCGTCGACGTCGAGCTCAGGTCTGGGTTTGGGCGCTGGGTGATGGTGGCGGAGAAAGGAGAGGGAAGGTGGTCGGAGGTGACGTCGGCGATGTGCTCGCGAGGTCGGGATGAGGGCTAGAGAGAGGAGTGTCGTCGGGAGGCGAGCTCGGAGAGCAGGCGAGGTTGGTCGGCGAAAACGAAGGCGGCGAGGCTCGGGCGTGGGTTCTGGTTTTGAGCGAGGGTGACGGCGGCGGTGGTCGTGATGTTGGGAGGAGGCGGAGGAGATGGAGGAGAAGTCGAGGAGTCGGAGAAGAGATAGGCGATGACGAGGTGATGCCGATGAGGAGGTGGACGACGACGGCGACGAGGTGACGGCGACGGCGAGGAGCGAGACGGGCCCGGGTTCTCGTGGGATTTGGATTCGTCTGTGTGATGAAGGAGGGAGGTGAGGAGGTGGTGGGGATTAATTTGGAGTGGGGGAGAATATATAGTATTAGAAAAAGAGAGAGAAGAGAGAATGTGGGGCTGTGGGTTGATTAAATAGGATGTGTGATATATATATGTAGTGCAGGGAGAATAAGGGAGTGTGGAGATTGAACTGGAAAGATTAAAAAGAGAAGAATATTGATCTGTAAAGAGGAAAAGTAGAAGAGAAGGAATGTATGTTGGATCTGAGATCTCAGATCTGAGATCTGAACAATATTTAAAACCAAAATTTAATAAACATATATTATATATATAACAGTTAATATTATAATAATATAATATTAAGAAAACTTGAGTTTTCCGGTTAATACAAAACTACTCCAAAATACACCCGGATTGTGTCTAAAAATTCAGATTTAAAATATGAAAAATATATGTGACGTCCAAATTTCAAAATGAATGCTCAGTTAACGAAAATGCATACCCCCAAGATTGGATGCACGTAAAATGCACGTAGCGATTCAAACAAGTCTGTTTCAATAAACGGAACGAGAAAAGAAGTACGGATGTCACCACAGGGTCAGGTATGGGTTATGATTTTAAAATAAATAAAATAAATATAAATATAAATAAATTTTGTAAGCAACATTTTATATAAATACGGATATTGGCGTACAAAAGGAACTGGGTATTACACACATGCGACGCACATATAAATGAATGCTTATAAATCAATTAATTGGTTAGATATGATTAGTTTTAGTAAAGGTAGTTGCCCACAAAAGACGGATGGATGTAGTTTCGAACATGGAGAATTTAGATATAGTGTAGTTATTTTCATTTTCTTACAATTAATTATGATGGTTCGGTAATATTTTGACAAATCAGAAAAATCTATGTGGTATAAAATTGGAGCATCAATTTCAAGGCAATTTCTAACTCTCTTTCTCTCGCATTATAGTAGTCCAGATATGAACCGATACAAGTATTCAGATAGAAAATGATATGATTAAAATGTTTCTTCATCTATGATCTCTAATAATAGAATTAACAATTAGAAATAATCATTGAATGTTGGAACAACAATATGTAATAAGTTGAATAATAATGACATGATAGACTTAGAATAATGGCTAGTGTTGGAACTCTGAACAAGAGTTAGATAACATTTTTTATTGACTGCCCTGCTCCAATTGAATTGATCCTTTCAAACAACAAATAAACAAATAGATACTCCATAATCTTCTTCTTGCATGATAATTCCTCTACAATCAAGTGCCTAGGTATCCTATGACAATGAAACAAGCCTTTTTCCTCAGTGGTACTTGCTGTAATTTTCACAAACTTAAGGGGCATGATCAATCTTACAATTTTGCTAAGGTACCCAAAGTTATGATAGAAGTTGGGATATAGAATTGTATACTGGAGACACCAGAATGTACATTGCCACGGTAGTGATTTGAGATCGTGCCTCGTCCATAAACTATGGTGTCACGAAATTGCTTATATGAGGATGGCAGCGAACACAACAAAATAAGAGCCGGGTCTTCATCATTAATCTTAATATCAATTTTATCCAGATCAGTAATGATTGAATTAAACTCGCCGATATGAGATTTGATTGGAGAGCCTTATGATATACGTGGTGTGTAGAGACGCTGCTTCAACAGGAGTTGATTCGTGAAAGATTTTCTTAAATACAACTCCTTCAATTTCTTCCAAAAATCAGCCACCGTCTTCTCCATCAAAACTTATTGTAGAACTTTGTTTGTCAAACATAAATGGATAGCCGTGTGAGCCTTTTCATTCATCTCCTCCCAAACTCCCTCCGTCATAGTGGAAAGATTTTTATCCTTCTCTAAAATCGTCTTCTTCAAATTGTTTTGAGTCAAAACGGCAACCATACAGACTTGCCACAAACTGAAACTCAAATTTTTATTAAACTTCTCGATGTCGAACTTCATGACTGTCGGAGACATGACGTAGGATCAAATCAAAACACGATGTGCTAACGAACTTTAAACTTTAAAATCACAATCTAAAAAAATAGGGATGATGCGTAGTTGTCGTTACCAGTGTTTTAAAAACGGGAAAAAAAAGCGGAACTGTCAAGAAACCAAAACGCTTAAGCGGCTGTTCAGACGGCTCAGAAATCAGAACAGTGGTGTTTCATTAATATTTTTTTGTCAATAAATAATAATTCTCATTACATTCTAACTATTTTTTTATTGTTTTTGTACTGGCAAATGCCTAAATTTAACCCTAAATTTAACAAATTTGTTTAAACAATATATTATTTGCTAAAATATGCTCAAATAATGCAATGCAAAATTGAAATTTTCTTAGAATTTATTAGTTTATTCAATGCTTATAAGATTTTCGATACCCAATATCAAATATCATAACTCAAATCAGTAAAAATGCTTACCAAATTATTTTTAAAAACTATCTAAAAAATTGTAGCTCGAAACCAGATAGAGTCAAAATCAAATTGGAATTTCATGATCAAAATTCAAAAACTATTCGAAATCGAAATAGAAAACTCAAGAATTGCTCGAAATCGATTTAGATATTGATTTCTTGAAATTGATAGATCTAAAATTTGGAAGTTTTGAAAGCCAAATCTTGAAATGTCTCAAAGTTGACTCGACAACAGGGATATTTATCGAGTCGAGCACGAAAAATAGAAACGTGGAAAATGAGAAAGAGAAAAAGAAAAGATGGAATGTTGCATTAATTGGTATTTATGTATTCTTACTCTAATAACAATAGTTATACACCCTTTATAACATTTATGAGGTGTATATATCAATCAAATAGGTTATGTAATATCATCCGCTTAAGCGGGATAAACCGAAGCGGCGAAATCTGCTCGGTCGCTTAAGCGGTTGCTTTTTAAAACACTGGTCGTTACCTAGCGTTGACCTAGATCGCAATAATGAAAATCTAATGGTTCAATTCAAAATATCCCAAACAACAACAAAAGGCTATGATGCCAGTTTGTTGCGTCAAGACAACCACAAAGCAAATCAAAACGATAAAGCGAAGAAATACAAACCACACGCAAAATAGAAAATACAAGAACTTACAGATAGACAAAGTCGAAGCTTAATTAATTATCAAATTCGGGGGTGTATAAAAGCGGTGGACGGTTACAAATCTCTCAAACAAAACCCTAGATCTCACAAACAAAAGAGTTCTCTCAAATAACAAAAGCTATCTCAAAAACTCTCATTTAGGGTTGCTGCATAATTTCTCATATATAGCATAAAAAAGATTTTACCAATAATTTAATTTCCTAACTAAGCAGTTTTAATAGGCCCAATACGACAGAAGTCTGCAGAAGGACTAGCCAGACTTCTTCCCAAGTATCATCGAAACACCAGAGTGCCACCAGACGTCTGAACAAGGATGTTCAGATGCCTGGCCTTCACGACTTCAGAAGACCATAGTGCTCTCAGACATCTGTGCTTATAGGGTCAGACGTCTGCCCAATGTAAGCTTACGCATACAGAGTAGCTCCAGACGTCTGCCGTCTCTCTTGTAGATAACATTGGATCTCTGACAGCTTCACGATAACGCCGAATCAATAGGGATCCAGGCACACACAACATATTCCAATTCACTTTAAATTCACTTTAAATGCATGGGGCAGGATTGCTCTGATGCCAGCGAAAACCTGTTAAAATTAAAACCCTGATGTTGTAAGGAAAGCTGGGACAAAAGATTTAATATTCTAACAATTACTATTTGCAATTAAAAGAAGAGAAAGGAGAAAGAAAAGTTGATAACTTTTGATGATGTTCATTCATAACATCTCTACTCTGTTTCAGAGAGTGAGAGAGAGAGAGAGAGAGAGAGAGGGGGATGAAAGGTAAAAAGAAGCCCAGAAGTTGTTCCTTGGACCTTTGTGTTCATTGTGTTTGAGATTTGTAGAACTTGTCCCCTCTCTCTCTTTTTTCCTTTTTTGTGGACATTAGAGGGAGCTTGATGGGTCCTCTGTTTTCTCTTTTCTTCTTCTCTCTTGCTCTAGATTGAGTTTCTTCGAGAGGACACCTGGAATTTGGAGCAAAGGTTGCCATGACTTTTGCTTTTGGGGTGCTTTTTTCACTTCTAAAGCATCACTTTTTTTCACTATTACTGTCTCGTTTTGTTTGTTTTGCTTAGCTTTTGATGCTTTTGTGAGATTTGCTTACCTTGCCTTGGTTGTTCCTTTCTTCCTGTCTTCATGCAAATTCTTGAGGTGGCTCTCTTCTTCTACTTGATTCTTCTCTATTTAGTAAGGAATCATTGTTAATTTTTTGAAGCCTTTTCTTCTCATTTGAGCTCTTGAGGCATGTAATGGTTTATAATTTTTTTGGTTTAATTATTTTCCTACATTTGTGAGTTCAACTCTTTTTTCTTGGCTAATCCTTCTTTTTTTTTGGGGATAGGATATTTGGTTGATTTATAAGGTTGGGTTTTATTCTATATATTGTTCATCTCTTTTCTTGACTCTTATGCTAACTATCACTAAACTACCATTAACTATGAGTGTTATTCTTTGTTTAGTTCAACTTATAGTATCTTTTAACTGCCTATTGCATATTTCCTTTGGACTATATCTTGTTTTCTTTATAACAAAGCACATGTAATTTCACACATTCTTGTATGATTTTTTTTTTAAATATGGGTTTTATCAACTTGATAAGAGTCCAAAGATATCCCTTTTCTCTTTGTTTTGTTTATGCAAAAAAAAGATGCTCATTGTCTACAATGTAGTGACCCTCATCTCTCACTTCGATGTGATGTTTTCATTTTGCAGGAGTAAATAGAAAGAATGTGGATGGTGTTAGAATTTGGGACTTGAAGCATTGAGCACTAGATCTTAAGATATCTTTGGGACCAAGCAAAATAAAAATTTGGAGGAAATAATTTGTTTAGTTTACTAGTTTTGTGTCAGTTTAGTGCTTGTGGGTGTCTCTGCTCTCCTTTGAATTCTTTACTATTCCATAGAGAGCTTGTTTCTCTGTCTCCTTTTGCTCTAGACCCCCCATTTTTTCCTATATCAAGTAAATTTTAGCCAACTTCTTTACTCAATTCAATCTCTGCCACAATGAAGTTTATGAAGCTTGGATTAAAGCCTGATTCTTTTCAAACCAATGGCAAGGATGTGAGGTGAGATTTTTCATAATTTTATTTAATTAGAATTTTTTTTCTTTGGTAAATAGTGAAAGATGTTATTCTAACCTTTTTATTTAGTCTTTTTAAGGAGTAAAATTTCTTTTGGAGATGCTAAAAAATTCATAATCAAGTATCTTTTGCTATGTACTTTGGTTACATTTGTAAATATCATATATTTGGACTAATTAAGACCTGTTTTTATGTTTATCTCAAGCTTGAAGGTTCTATTTTGCAATTTATCTTATTGGTTTTTAACATTATAAATTAGTGTTTGTGGTCATTAATTACAATCTTTATATGTGATTTTACACAAGAGATTTAATAAAAGAAAGAAGAAGAAGAAAGAATACTGTTGTTCTTGCTTTTACATGTGTAATAAAGTGGTTGTTTATATTATAACATTTTGGTGTAATTTTTTTCAAAAATTATAAATTGTTGTTTCTTCTTTTGACATCACTTAGAAATGAACCTTAAATATGAGATAATTAAGGGGCTGCTTTACAGGAAGAGGAATTTCTTACATATCTAAATCTGAACACATTAACATGTTGCCTAAAATTTAGTTATTTGTTTATTATTTTTATTTTATTTTTAATGAAAAGTTGATCCATAACTCACCCCAATAGTATATTAATAGCAGTAAAAAAAAGTTTAATTCTTGGTTCAAATTTATGGCAATCTAATAACAATATTAGATTTTAAGAAGATATGAATAAAATAAAACAGTTGAATTGCATGCTAAACATTGTCTAACATTCTAATTGTTTGGATCTTTCATTATGCAAAGAATAATCATCTGGGGACATAGTTTTGGGACCATAATATTAGCATTTTTGGGGGGTACATTTCATTTGTTTTGAATCTAAAGGACTCAACCTTTATAGCTCTTACATTGCTATATGTCACTATTCAAGATCTCGAGGTTCTTCCTCATATTTAAGTTAAACCTGTAATATTTATTTATTTTTCCTTTTCCTTACTTGATATATATAACGCGTAAATATTCATATTTGCAGGTTCGTCGCGACTGAGTTGGCAACCGACATGATCGTGAATGTAAGAGATGTGGCCTTTTACCTGCACAAGGTAACTACTTTCCTTCGCCTGCAAAAATCTTCTATGTTACTCCTTTCGACAATTCGAAACAGTACACACGAAGCTCGGACATGCACGCACGCACACACACAAGGTTTTAACACACAAAGGGTACTTAAACTAGTACTAATGTATAAAAATATTTTCTCGTAACTCTTACGATAACTTCGTAGTTTTGATGCGCTACACTAAGAAAGCATCGGAGCAACCCAAATTCAAATCCTACCAGATATGCGATTTAAAACAAATTAATTTAAAGAAAAAAAACATCGATCTGCAAATGTTTCAGTACACAAGCGGTCGCTCAACCTCGTGTTAGGGTTTAAAAAAGAATTTCATCAGTTATCCTTCACCATTGCTTCAGAGTCCTGCATGGTTTGTTCTATTAAATTCAACGCATAATAGCAAAAAACAGAGGATGAAGTGAACTTTGTGAATATTGGTTTCTAGTATGTTATTCATATTGTTTTCTATCTTCTACTAACTATTTGTGTTTAAAACCAAAAATTGCAGTTAGCTCTTCTGTCCAAGAGTTCTCTCTTGCAAAGGTTGGCGACCAACAACGACGAAAGCAAAGAGATCAACATCTCCGATATACCCGGTGGTCCTGCCGCCTTTGAAATCTGTGCAAAATTTTGTTACGGGATGATCGTGACACTCAACGCCTACAATGTGATTGCAACACGATGCGCGGCAGAATATCTCGAAATGCATGAAACGACCGAAAAAGGAAACCTCATCTACAAAATCGAAGTGTTCCTCAACACAAGCATTTTCCGGAGCTGGAAAGATTCGATCATAGCACTCCAAACTACGAAAGCTTTGTCCCCCTGGTCCGAAGACTTAAAATTAGTAACACATTGTATCGATTCTATTGCTTGCAGGGCCTCAACTGATGCATCGAAGGTTGATTGGTCTTACACCTACAACCGGGAAAAGCTCCCGAGCGAGAATGGGATCGAGCCAAATTGGAACGGGGTGAGAAAACATGTTAGAATATAGGGTGAATTGCACATAATGCGCATGTAGCTTACCACGTAGAGCACTTATACCCCTGAAGAGATTCATCGACTAAAAAGCTCTCAAATTCTTCTAAACAACACAAACAAGTTCTAGAGTTGAATCAGACAATCGTTTGAGTTGTATATAGTTGAATTGGAGTGTTTTTAAGGGGTTTAATCGATGACCAAAGGGACTGTTTGTTCTAATAATTAACTTTTAGAGGTTTAAGTGCGATATGAGGTATGTTAAAAAAAATATGAGTGTTTTCTGGAATAAACCTTCAAATATAAATATATACGTCTCCACCGTCATCATAACTTTGGAGCCGTGGTGTAGCGAAAATGAACATAAAACATATTATTTTTATTTAAGAAAAATATCGATGCACGGAAGCTTCGGTATCGACCCATAAAAAGGGTACTTGACATGCGGGGACATGTTAGAATATAAATATATTAGTAACATGCACGTGCTATGCACACATGTGATGGAAAAAATTCATGTGTCATGATTAATTTTTGTATGCTTCCTTGATGGTCATTAGATCATCAAGGACATTTTGACTAAGTTAGTTCACTTCCCAAAAAGAAGATATTTTGTATTGATAATTTTTGAAGGGTATAAAGGTAATTACATATATATGAGAGAAGTACTTGGCAAGTTCTTGCTCTAGAATCCTCACATAGATTTTTCTCCTTTTTTTGCATTTTTTCAATGAAAAAATGATAAACTTTTTGTCATGCCGTATGAGTTCTAGTTATAATAGTAAAGATATATCTCAATTCTAATTATACCTTTGGAAAATTATTGCAGCAGCAGTGGAATTTAAGGCAGCAATTGGTTCCTAAAGATTGGTGGGTCGAGGATTTATGCGAGCTTGAACTCGATTTCTACAAGCGTGTCATAGTAGCTATAAAGTCTAAAGGGAGAGTTGGTAATAAAGTTATCGGCGAAGCTCTCAAGGCTTACACTTATAGAAGGCTCTCCGGTTTTGCCAAAGGCAATGTGATCGAAAAGGGTGATAATATGAAAAGCCGAGCTATTTTGGAGACGGTGGTTAGATTAATGCCAGAAGAGAAAGGGTCGGTTTCTTGTAATTTCTTGACAAGGTTATTAAGAGCCGCGAGCATTTTGGATTGTAGGGAAACATGCAAAAGAGATTTGATCAAAAGGGTAGGCCTACAATTGGAAGAAGCATCGGTGCAAGATATGATCAACGTATATGACATCGATATGGTTTCGAGCATAGTTGAGGGGTTTGTGGTGAAAGAGAAATATGAATTGAAAAAGAGCGCAAAAAATGCAGAAGATATTGAGATCAGTCCGATTTTGGTTTCGGATGATTCGAAGATGAATGTGTCGAGGCTTGTGGATGGATACCTTTTTGTGATTGCGAAAGATCGAGACTTGGGTCTTTCGAAGTTTCTTGATCTTGCAGAAATGGTGTCTGGAGAATCTAGGCCGGTGCATGATGGGCGTTATCGGGCTATTGACATGTATTTGAAGGTATAACTGTTGCATTCCTTCGGAATTTTTGGCTTTGTTTCACTAAACTACCATGCACTTATGAGATATACCTGTTTCCCACTATACTGCCATATACTTCTAATGCTCGGTAAAATTCTTGGCAAATGATGACTTCGTATGAACAAAACAATTAATTGAGTTTCGGGGTCGGCGGGTATTGGAGGGAGGTGATGGGTGCGGAGTGGAGGAAGGCGAGGGAGCTCGGGTAGTTTGCAGTCGTCGACGTCGTCATCGGCGGCGAGGCGAGGGCTCGAGGCAGGGACACGACAGGGGGTGCTCGGGTCGGGGGTGTAGCGAGGAGGGAAGGGAAAACGAGAACGAGGGAGTAGTGGGTATGGGAGAGAGAGTCGTGGGGGAAAACGCGCGCGTCGTGGGGTAACGGCAGCGTGAGCGAGGGCGGAGGCGGCGGCGCGAGAAGCGCGCACGCGAGCGGAAAAGAGCCGTTGCGAGAATTTAAATGGAAGATGAACAGTGGTCGGGCGGTGGGTTTGAAGAAGGAGGCGGGCGTGGGCCGTGGGCTGGGCCAGATGAGAAAAGAAAATCAAAAGGGAAAAAAGAGTTAAAGAAGAGGAGGCCGGGCCAAAGAAATTTGGATTAATTAAGAAAAGATGGGGCCGGCTGAGTTGGGCTGGGCATGGTTTGAAAATAATTAGATTTAAGTTAAAGGAAATGGATTTAAGAGATGGGCCGAGGGAAAGAAGAGAAAGGGCCGGGCTCAAGAAATTAAGAAAGAATTTGGGAAAAAAGAGATGGGCTGAACACTATTAATATTAATATTAAGAAAAGAAAAATAGGCAGTGGGCTGAGTTTAGATATACAAGAAATTATAAGGGATTGGGAAACGGGATCGGCTAATCTAGGAAATAGAGGAGTGGGCTGAGAAATATGGGGCTGGGCTCAGGCCAAAATAAAACAGAGAAAAGAATTAGCTGAGGAAAAAGAATTGTGAAGGGAAAAATTGAGTGAGGGCTGGGTATTTTATTAGGAATTTGGGACAAGAAAAGGGTTAGCTTGGGTTTAGAAAAATTTAAAGGGGGCGGCCCTGGTTATTTGTAAGGAAATTTATGTTTAGAATTCTTGGGGAAAAATGTAAAGATGGATGGATAATAAGGTTTTTAAACTAACTAAAATAGTTTTAAATGTAAACTAATAAACTTCTAAAAAAATACGGACATTGGCGTATAAAAGAAAACCGGGTATTACAGTAAGCATCACCTTATTCCCTTTGATGCAAACCCCGTTGATCTTGTATGTTTATCGTATTTCTAACTTGTTGCCGGTAACTTTTGCCGGAATCCGACCGTGCCGTCCGACGAACCCGACGCTCCAGCGAAGTCCCCTGGTCCGTGTGATCCCGTTGACCTCTGTTGGGACTCGATCCGTGGCCCGTGCTTCCGTATCGTGGTTTCTACCGACATCGCATCCGTGTTTCGGTTTGCGGAACCGCCGAGGCAAGTATCCGAATACTTGCTTAACATGCTACAAACTTAATAATCATGTTACCTGTTATAATCGCACGACTTGGTGATAATTATAATCATCCGTAACGATAAATCATTATAGTGGTTACTTGTAGTTAATCGGTATGCTATCAATTTCACACTTTAACTAATTAACCAATTGGCACATCATTGCTTAAATTGCAAGCTCATTCTTGTAACTATTATTATGCTGTAATTTAATGGTTTCATTGCTTCGTGTTAATAATACTGTTTTACCCTGGAAATTGTTGCACCCTAAAGATGATTGAACCTGTTAATAAGAGAATACAAACATCACTGTCGTTATATGGAATATTGTGGTTAATTATTGTTTCATGATGCTGTTCACTATTGATCATATACCTGATTGCATTACTTATTGACCGATCTTGATACACCTGACACATGTTCTGACACACCGGACACAACACCCTGTACATATCGACTCTATCTGTGGAAAGTAACCTGACCTGTTACCTGATCTCATGCCTAATGCCGACAAACCTAACCATTCCTGCTGTCGACCCAGACAGACCTACGGTTACTTGACCTTGCGTCGGCATTAGTCCTTGACTACTGAATACCTGACTTGACATACATAGTTTGGGGGTATGGGGAAATCAAAGGTGAAACCGACTTGTAACTCAACAGTTCGATACATTGTTCTGATCAGTCTTACGGGCTTGGCCGGTCCGGGAGTGATGATGCTGACATCACTCGTCTATCCTACTACCTTTTACTGCTTAGCGGCACGTCTCGGATTCAGCCCCGAGGATCATGACCGTGGTCCCGGGCACGCACGGGATACTATTGAGTTACATCGACGATTCATCAATTGGTTTCAAAGACTATAGAGTAGAAAACCTGATAGGACATTTTAGTCACTACTGCACATTACCCTGTTTATTACTTCTTATTACTGCTTTATTCATGTTCATGCTTGCATTGTTTATTACCATGTTTATGCTATATACTTGATATCATGACGCGCTGACGTCTGGGTTTTGCATGGCCCAGATTCCGTACCTTTGTCGTCGACCGAGCATGAGTACTTCAGCCAGCAGGCTGAACTGTGAGTTCTTTAGAGTTTAGTTCATTTATGTCATTTCATTTCCAGATGTGAGCCCGCATTATGGGACATACTGTTTATTCATTGTATTGGATCATTAGCTTCCGCACTTATTGTTTATTGATTCTTGTTATTATGGATTTGGACATGTATTAGTTTAGTTTATTTTTACTGTTCTTGATATCTTTACAACCGTAATGTGACTGTGGATGGATACTTCCTACCCACAGGTAGCATGGTTGGCTATGTCACGTGCCCAAATCTTGCGTACTCTGGGAAGCGGGGCGTGACATTTATCTTTCAAAATATTACGTATATACCGACTATATATACATTAAAATTCCACATTTAACCTAAAGCACTATATCTATTGGTAAAACTGCCGCATCTATTTAGAAGTTAAATGTAGTGTTTTTTATAAGATAAATGTAGTAGTTTATTTCAAAGGACAATATTGACATTACACATTAGTTATTGTATTATAAGTGCTAAAACAAAGGAAACTTCAAGTCGCCAGGGTTTTTGACAAGCATTTTTTGTCGGGGCGACTAAACCCTATTGTTTTTAATTAAACTATAGGGGCCTAAACCAATTTTCCACATTTTTTCCCTCTAATAATAGAATTAACAATTAGTAATAATCATTGAATGTTGGAACAACAATATGTAATAAGTTGAATAATTATGACATGATAGACTTAGAATAATGGCTAGTGTTGGAACTCTGAACAAGAGTTAGATAACATTTTTTATTGACTGCCCTGCTCCAATTGAATTGATCCTTTCAAACAACAAATAAACAAATAGATGCTCCATAATCTTCTTCTTGCATGATATTCCTCTACAATCAAGTGCCTAGGTATCCTATGACAATGAAACAAGCCTTTTTCCTCAGTGTCACTTGCTGTAATTTTCACAAACTTAAGGGGCATGATCAATCTTACAATTTTGCTAAGGTACCCAAAGTTATGATAGAAGTTGGGATATAGAATTGTATATTGGAGACACCAGAATGTACATTGCAACTGTGGTAATCTGAGATCGTGTCTTGTCCATAAACCATGGTGTCACGAAATTGCTTATATGAGGATGGCAGCGAACACAACAAAATAAGAGCCGGGTCTTCATCATTAATCTTAATATCAATTTTATCCAGATCAGTAATGATTGAATTATACTCACTGATGTGAGGTTTGATTGGAAAGCCTTTTGATATACGTGGTGTGTAGAGACGCTGCTTCAACAGCAGTTGATTCGTGAGGGATTTTCTCAAATACAACTCCTCCAATTTCTTCCGAAAATCAGCTGTCGTCTTCTCCGTCAAAACTTCTTGTAGAACTTTGTTTGTCAAACATAAATGGATAGCCGTGGGCACCTTCTCATCCATCTCCTCCCAAACTATCTCCGTCATAGTGGAAAGATTTATATCCTTCCATAGAATCGGTTTCTTCAAATTGTTTTGAGTCAAAACGGCAACCATACGGAATTGCCACAAACTGAAACTTAAATTTCCATCAAACTTCTCGATGTCGAACTTCATGATTGTCGGAGACATGATGTAGGATCAAATCAAAACACGATGTGCTAACAAACCTTAAACTTCAAAATCACGATCTAAGAAAGTGAGGAAGAGGCGTATTTGTCGTTACCAGTGTTTTAAAAGAGAAAAAAAAGCGGAGCGGTCAAGAGGCCAAAACACTTAAGTGCTTAAGCGGCCGCTCAGGCGGCTCAGAAATCAGAACAGTGGTGCTTCATCAATATTCTTTTTTTGTCAATAAATAATGATTTTCATTACATTCTAACTATTTTTATATTACTTTTGTACTATCGAATGTCTAAATTTTACCCAAAATTTAACAAATTTGCTTAGATAATATATTATTTGCTAAAATATGCTCAAATAATTTAATGCAAAATTAAAATTTTCTTAGAATTTATTAGCTTATATAATGCTTATAAGTTTTTCGATACCCAACATCAAATATCATAGCTCAAATCAATAAAAATTCTTATCAAATTATTTTTAAAAAGTATCTAAAATATTGTAGCTCGAAACCAGATAGAGTCAAAATCGAATTGGAATTTCATGATCGAAATTCAAAAACTGATCGAAATTCAAAAACAACTCGAAATCCAAACAGAAAACTCAAGGATTGTTCGAAATAGATTTAGATCTTGATTTCTTGAAATTGATAAATCTAAATTTTGGGAGTTTTGAAAGCCAAATCTTGAAATGTCTCAAAATCGGCTCGACAACCGTAGGGTTTATCAAGTCGAGCACGAAGAATAGAAACGTGGAAAAAGAGAAAAAGAAAAGATGGAATGTTGCATTAATTGGTATTTGTGTATTCGTACTCTAATAACAATAGTTATGTACCTTTTATAACATTTATGAGGTGTATATATCAATAAAATAGGTTATGCAATATCATCCGCTTAAGCAGGATAAAACGGAGCGGCGAAATCCGCTCGGCCGCTTAAACGGTTGCTTTTTAAAACACCGGTCATTACCCATTGTTGACCTAGATCGCAATAATGAAGCTCTAATGGTTCAATTTAAAATATCTCAAACAACAACAAAAGACTATGATGCCAATTTGCTGCGTCAAGAGAGCCACAAAGCAAATCAAAACGATAAAATAAAGAAATACAAACCACATGCAAAATAGAAAATACAAGAACTTACAAATAAACAAAGACAAAACTTAATTAATAATCAAATTCGGAGGAGTACAAAAACTGTGGAAGATTACAAATCTCTCAAACAAAATCCAAGATCTCACAAACAAAAGAGTTCTCTCAAATAACAAAAGCTATCTCAAAAACTCTCATTTAGGGTTGCTGCATAATTTCTCATATATAGCATAAAAAAGATTTTACCAATAATTTAATTTCCTAACTAAGCAGTTTTTATAGGCCCAATACGACAGAAGTCTGCAGAAAGACTAGGCAGACATCTTCCCAAGTATCATCAAAACACCAGAGTGCCACCATACGTCTGAACAAGGATGTCCAGATGACTTCAGAAGACCATAGTGCTCTCAGACATCTGTGCTTATAGGGTCAGACGTCTGCCCAATGTAAGCTTGCGCATACAGAGTAGCTCCAGACGTCTGCGGCCTATCTTGTAGATAACATTGGATCTCTGACAGCTTCACGATAACGCCGAATCAATAGGAAATCAGTAGGGATCCAGTCATACACAACATATTCCAATTCACTTTAAATGCATGGGGCTGGATTGCTCTGATGCCAGCGAAAACCTGTTGAAATTAAAACCCTGATGTTGTAAGGAAAGCTGGGACAAAAGATTTAATATTCTAACAATTACTATTTGCAATTAAAAGAAGAGAAAGGAGAAAGAAAAGTTGATAACTTTTGATGATGTTCATTCATAACATCTCTACTCTGTTTCAGAGAGAGAGTGAGAGAGAGAGGGGGAGATGAAAAGTAAAAAGAAGCCCAGAAGTTGTTCCTTGGACCTTTGTGTTCATTGTGTTTGAGATTTGTAGAACTTGTCCCCTCTCTCTCTTTTTTCCTTTTTTGTGGACATTAGAGGGAGCTTGATGGGTCCTCTGTTTTCTCTTTTCTTCTTCTCTCTTGCTCTAGATTGAGTTTCTTCGAGAGGACACCTGGAATTTGGAGCAAAGGTTGCCATGACTTTTGCTTTTGGGGTGCTTTTTTCGTTTCTTAAGCATCACTTTTTTTCACTATTACTGTCTCGTTTTGTTTGTTTTGCTTAGCTTTTGATGCTTTTGTGAGATTTGCTTACCTTGCCTTGGTTGTTCCTTTCTTCCTGTCTTCATGCAAATTCTTGAGGTGGCTCTCTTCTTCTACTTGATTCTTCTCTATTTAGTAAGGAATCATTGTTAATTTTTTGAAGCCTTTTCTTCTCATTTGAGCTCTTGAGGCATGTAATGGTTTATATATTTTTTTTATAAAAATTTTGGTTTAATTATTTTCCTACATTTGTGAGTTCAACTCTTTTTTCTTGGCTAATCCTTCTATTTTTTTGGGATAGGATATTTGGTTGATTTATAAGGTTGGGTTTTATTCTATATATTGTTCATCTCTTTTCTCGACTCTTATGCTAACTATCACTAAACTACCATTAACTATGAGTGTTATTCTTTGTTTAGTTCAACTTATAGTATCTTTTAACTGCCTATTGCATATTTCCTTTGGACTATATCTTGTTTTCTTTATAACAAAGCACATGTAATTTCACACATTCTTGTATATATTTTTTTTTAAATATGGGTTTTATCAACTTGATAAGAGTCCAAAGATATCCCTTTTCTCTTTGTTTTGTTTATGCAAAAAAAAGATGCTCATCGTCTACAATGTAGTGACCCTCATCTCTCACTTCAATGTGATGTTTTCATTTTGCAGGAGTAAATAGGAAGAATGTGGATGGTGTTAGAATTTGGGACTTGAAGCATTGAGCACTAGATCTTAAGATATCTTTGGGACCAAGCAAAATAAAAATTTGGAGGAAATAATTTGTTTATTTTACTAGTTTTGTGTCAGTTTAGTGCTTGTGGGTGTCTCTGCTCTCATTTGAATTCTTTACTATTCCATAGAGAGCTTGTTTCTCTGTCTCCTTTTGCTTTTGACCCCCCATTTTTTCCCTATATCAAGTAAATTTTAGCCAACTTCTTTACTCAATTCAATCTCTGCCACAATGAAGTTTATGAAGCTTGGATCAAAGCCTGACTCTTTTCAAACCAATGGCAAGGATGTGAGGTGAGATTTTTCATAATTTTATTTAATTAGAAATTTTTTTCTTTGGTAAATAGTGAAAGATGTTATTCTAACCTTTTTATTTAGTCTTTTTAAGGAGTAAAATTTCTTTTGGAGATGCTAAAAAATTCATAATCAAGCATCTTTTGTTATGTACTTTGGTTACATTTGTAAATATCATATATTTGGACTAATTAAGACCTGTTTTTATGTTTATCTCAAGCTTGGAAGGTTCTATTTTGCAATTTATCTTATTGGTTTTCAACATTATAAATTAGTGTTTGTGGTCATTAATTACAATCTTTCTATGTGATTTTACACAAGAGATTTAATAAAAGAAAAAAGAAGAAAAAAGAATGCTGTTGTTCTTGCTTTTACATGTGTAATAAAGTGGTTGTTTATATTATAACATTTTGGTGTGATTTTTTTCAAAAATTATAAATTGTTGTTGTTTCTTCTTTTGACATCACTTAGAAATGAACCTTAAATATGAGATAATTAAGGGGCTACTTTTCATTCACCTCAATAGTATATTAATAGCAGTAAAAAAAGTTTAATTCTTGGTTCAAATTTATGGCAATCTAATAACAATATTAGATTTTAAGAAGATATGAATAAAATAAAACAGTTGAATTGCATGCTAAACATTGTCTAACATTCTAATTGTTTGGATCTTTCATTATGTAAGGAATAATCATCTGGGGACATAGTTTTGGGACCATAATATTAGCATTTTTGGGGGGTACATTTCATTTGTTTTGAATCTAAAGGACTCAACCTTTATAGCTCTTACATTGCTATATGTCACTATTCAAGATCTCGAGGTTCTTCCTCATATTTAAGTTAAACCTGTAATATTTATTTATTTTTCCTTTTTCTTGCTTGATATATATAACGCGTAAATATTCATATTTGCAGGTTCGTCGCGACTGAGTTGGCAACCGACATGATCGTGAATGTAAGAGATGTGGCCTTTTACCTGCACAAGGTAACAACTTTCCTTCGCCTATGTTACGCCTTTCGACAATGTGAAAATTGGTGGTACTCTGGTGTTACCGAGTATAAAAATATTTTCCCTTGACTGTAAATTCGAAACAGTACACACGAAGCTCGGACACGCACGCGCGCACACAAGGTTTTAACACACAAAGGGTACTTAAACTAGTACTAAAGTATAAAAATATTTTCTCGTAACTCTTACGATAACTTCGTAGTTTTGATGCGCTACACTAAGAAGGCATCGGAGCAACCCAAATTCAAATCCTACCAGATATGCGATTTAAAACAAATTAATTTAAAGAAAAAAAACATCGATCTGCAAATGTTTCAGTACACAAGCGGTCGCTCAACCTCGTGTTAGGGTTTAAAAAAGAATTTCATCAGTTATCCTTCACCATTGCTTCAGAGTCCTGCATGGTTTGTTCTATTAAATTCAACGCATAATAGCAAAAAACAGACGATGAAATGAATTTTGTGAATATTGGTTTCTAGTATGTTATTCATGTTGTTTTCTATCTTCTACTAACTATTTGTGTTTAAAACCAAAAATTGCAGTTAGCTCTTCTGCCCAAGAGTTCTCTCTTGCAAAGGTTGGCGACCAACAACGACGAAAGCGAAGAGATCAACATCTCCGATATACCCGGTGGTCCTGCCGCCTTTGAAATCTGTGCAAAATTTTGTTACAGGATGATCGTGACACTCAACGCCTACAACGTGATTGCAACACGATGCGCGGCAGAATATCTCGAAATGCATGAAACGACCGAAAAAGGAAACCTCATCTACAAAATCGAAGTGTTCCTCAACACAAGCATTTTCCGGAGCTGGAAAGATTCGATCATAGCACTCCAAACTACGAAAGCTTTGTCCCCCTGGTCCGAAGACTTAAAATTAGTAACACATTGTATCGATTCTATTGCTTGCAGGGCCTCAACTGATGCATCGAAGGTCGATTGGTCTTACACCTACAACCGGGAAAAGCTCCCGAGTGAGAATGGGATCGAGCCAAATTGGAACGGGGTGAGAAAACATGTTAGAATATAGGGTGAATTGCACATAACGCACGTGTAGCTTACCACGTAGAGCACTTATACCCCTGAAGTGATTCATCGACTAAAAAGCTCTCAAATTCTTCTAAACAACATAAACAAGTTCTAGAGTTGAATTTGACAATCGTTTGAGTTGTATATAGTTGAATTGGAGTGTTTTTAAGGGGTTTAATCGATGACCAAAGGGATTGTTTGTGCTACTAATTAACTTTTAGAGGTTTAAGAGCGATATGAGGTATATTAAAAAAAATAGGAGTGTTTTCTGGAATAAACCTTCAAATATAAATATATACGTCTCCACCATCCTCATAACTTTGGAGTCGGGGTGTAGCGAAAAGGAACATAAAACATATTATTTTTATTTAAGAAAAATATCGATGCACGGAAGCCAAGGTATCGGCCCATAAAAAGGGCACTTGACATGCGGGGGCATGTTAGAATATAAATATATTAGTTACATGCACGTCTATGCATACATGTGATGGGAAAAAATTCATGTGTCATGATTAATTTTTGTATGCTTTCTTGATGGTCATTAGGTCATCAAGAACATTTTGACTAAGTTAGTTCACTTCCCAAAAAGAAGATATTTTGTATTGATAATTTTTGAAGGGTACAAAGGTAATTACATATATATGAGAGAAGGACTTAGGCAAGTTCTTGCTCTAGAATCTTCACATGGATTTTTCTCCCTTTTTGCATTTTTTAATGAAAAAATGATAAACTTTTTGTCATGCCTGTATGAGTTCTAGTTATAATAGTAAAGATATATCTCAATTCTAATTATACCTTTGGAAAATTATTGCAGCAGCAGTGGAATTTAAGGCAGCAATTGGTTCCTAAAGATTGGTGGGTCGAGGATTTATGCGAGCTTGAACTCGATTTCTACAAGCGTGTCATAGTAGCTATAAAGTCTAAAGGGAGAGTCGGTAATAAAGTTATCGGCGAAGCTCTCAAGGCTTACTCTTATAGAAGGCTCTCCGGTTTTGCCAAAGGCAATGTGATCGAAAAGGGTGATAATATGAAAAGCCGAGCTATTTTGGAGACGGTGGTTAGATTAATGCCGGAAGAGAAAGGGTCGGTTTCTTGTAATTTCTTGACAAGGTTATTAAGAGCCGCGGGCATTTTGGATTGTAGCGAAACATGCAAAAGAGATTTGATCAAAAGGATAGGCTTACAATTGGAAGAAGCATCGGTGCAAGATATGATCAACGTATATGACATCGATATGGTTTCGAGCATAGTTGAGGGGTTTGCGGTGAAAGAGAAATATGAATTGAAAAAGAGCGCAAAAAACGCAGAAGATATTGAGATTAGTCCGATTTTGGTTTCGGATGATTCGAAGATGAATGTGTCGAGGCTTGTGGATGGATACCTTTTTGTGATTGCGAAAGATCGAGACTTGGGTCTTTCGAAGTTTCTTGATCTTGCAGAAATGGTGTCTGGAGAATCTAGGCCGGTGCATGATGGGCGTTATCGGGCTATTGACATGTATTTGAAGGTATAACTGTTGCATTCCTTTATAATTTCGGAATTTTTGGCTTTGTTTCACTAAACTACCATGAACTTATGAGATATACCTGTTTCCCACTATACTGCCATATACTTCTAACGCTCGGTAAAATTCTTGGCAAATGATGACTTCGTATGAACAAAACAATCAATTGAGTTTCTGTAATCATCGACGTTATAAAAATAGAAAATCACTTGCACAACTCTCCTTCTCTTATCTTTGTTCGCCGGATCTAGTATATTAGATTCGATTGCGGTGACTAATTTGCACGATTGCTAGAATTTGAGTTTGACTTGGTCATTTTTGTAGAGCTTGATGGTTACAAATGTTAGTAGTTTAAAGTTTAAATCCAAGCACATTGAATCTACCATATCAAACATATGCCATCTTCATATACAGGCCTTTATCCCAACATTTTCGGGGCAGATACATGAATAATGTTTTTTCCATTCAACTCTGCAACGGATCATCCCCTCCGATTCTCAACAATTCTTTTTAGGATTCGGTTAAAAGACATGACTATTTTTCTACTGGCAGTCAGCTACATAACACAACCCTTGTTCTATATCCTAGTCAAAGTCGTGGCAATGGAACACGGGTGGCTGGCTGGCGTTCGAGAAATAATTTGTGTACTGGATGACATGCACCTAGGCATGAGATAGAAATGTAAGGCTTTCTAGTGTTAATTCAACACAATGTTTCTTAAAATCATGAGTATCTTCTTGCACATGTCATGCTGAAAATCAAACTGAAATTTAAAATAGTAGAGATTTGCACCCTAATGTTTCTTCCTTTTATCTTGATCAGGAGCACCCGAGCCTAACCAAAACCGAACGGAAAAAACTGTGCACCCTAATCAACTGCAAAAAGCTCTCCCCGGACGCCTGCGCCCATGCAGTGCAAAACGAGCGTCTCCCTCTCCGAACCATCGTGCAAGTCCTATTCCACGAGCAATCCCGCGAATCCTCGAAGCATGATGACATCAGCGGCAGCGGGTCCTACAGAAGCTCAAGATCCGCTGCCACCACCGACACTGCGGATGAGACCGTTCAAACTACCAATTCATTCAAGTCGACGAAAATCCGAACAAGCGAGAGTTCATTGCAATGCATTTAGTTTCTGTAGTTTAAATGTGTTAATGGTATCATATTTAAGATTAGGTTATCTCTATCTATTTCTCTCTTCTTTCTTTCTTTCTTTCTAACTTGTGATCTATAAAATGTTGGAAGTTTGAGTCTTTTGATACTAGTATTTTCACTTAAGAATGTGTAAAACTTTTCACGCCGAACATTATATGAAAATTCCTAAAGATATCTATAATTTTTCTAAATTTAAATTAAATAAACGCGGTCAGTGATAATATTAGAATTGAGTCTTTTGATGCCATGTTCATTTATTCATTTTTCATTTTTTGCTACCAATGAACTATTTACCTCTATTTATTTGTATATTGCACCAGCAAGAGCCACCGCGGTATATGGAGGTACAAATCAGAAGTTCAAAAGATCAGATTAATTTAGAACATTAATTTTTTTTGGAAACAAATTTGGAACATTATTGTGAAATGTAAGTTGTAATTTATATTTGTGAACTTTATATGTATATAAATATGAAGGATTACATCAGTAATTTTCTTTAGGTTTTCAAATTTTTTCCTTGCTATATAGCATAAGAAAATCAGGAGATTATCAAAGATTTCAAAAGAAATTATTTTTATTCGTTTTTCAATATTTTGCATGCTAAGAAGACTATGGAAATCACGAAATTTATAAAATTCTTTGTTTATTTTGTATTTCATATTTTACTTGTTATTAAAAACAATAGTCTCATATTTTTCCAAAATCGCAATTTGTTTTTTGTATGTTTCAAAATTTCAAAATTTTGCTATTATTACGTGAAATTTTTTAAATCCTAAAAATTTTCTATCCCTTTCGGGTTTTCTATATTTTATATGCAATAAAAATAGCGAAAGTTTTAAAATCACAAAAAAATTTATCTTCTTACTTTTCCAATATTTTGCATGCCACACAACACAAAAAAAACGCGAAA
The DNA here is from genome assembly GCA_030015575.1 of Agapanthus africanus. Lineage (NCBI taxonomy): Eukaryota > Viridiplantae > Streptophyta > Magnoliopsida > Asparagales > Amaryllidaceae > Agapanthus > Agapanthus africanus. Next base: position 30,356,252 of record JASDDO010000004.1, on the reverse strand, counting down.
TTTTCAAAAATCCAAAAACATTTTGTTTTCTTTTGTTTTTTCTAATTTTTGCTTACTATAACACAAGACAAACAAGAAATTTATAGAAATCCTTTTCTTCAAATTTTCAATGTTTTTCCTGCATAGCAAACGAAAACCGCCTTCAAAAATCTTACAAATTTCCTATTTCCTACTCTTTTTAATATTATGCATCTATATAGCATACGAAAATTGCAAGTTTTCATAAATTTTATATTTTTTCCTTTTTTAAATTCTTCAATATTTTGCTTATTATACAACACACAAAAATTATGATATTTTCAAATATCCTAAAATTTCTCCTTCAAATATTCATTATTTTGCATGACATGCGAAAATAACGAAATTTTCAAAAATCTTAAAACCTTTTTTCTCTCTTTGTTAGTTTTTTCTTTTTCATAGCACATGAAAATTAAGAAATTTTCAAAAATCTCAAAAATTTTCTTCTATGTTTTCAATATATTTCTCTATATCACACAAAATTGCGAAATTTACAAAAATCTCAATATTTTCTGTTTTATTCGATTTTTCAATATTTTATATATATCAGCAAAGGAAAATTGCAAAGTTTTTGTGCTCTTCCTTTTCCATTATGCATGTATGCATGCCTAAGCCATGAAATTTTCAAGAATTTCAACATTTTCTGGGTACTCCGTCTTTTTTAATATTTTGCTGGCTATATAACATGCAAATCAAGAAATTTACATAAGTTACAATATTTTTTGTTTCCTTCAAATTTCCAAATATCCTGCACTTTAGTGTAAGAAAATTTGAAATTTTCAAATATCTCAAAATTTTCTGATTTCTTCGATTGTTTCAATGTTTCGCTTGCTCATGAAAATCGTGAAAATTTTAAAAAATATCAACAGTTTTATGTTTTTTAATATTTTGCACATAGAAAATCACAAAATTTTCAAAAAACTTTAAATTTCACTATTTTTCGATATTTTTCATGATATAGGACATACATATTGTGAAAGTTTGCAAAAATCTCAATTTTGTACTTTCTTCAGGTTTTCAAAAATATCAAACTTTTGTTTTTTCTTTATTTTTCAATATTTTGCTTGTTACAGTATATAAAAACTACACGATTTTTGTCACGCCCCGCTTCCCAAAATACGGAATATAAGAGTGACAAGGCCCGCCATGCTCCTACGAGTAAGGAAGAATCCTGTCGTAGTCACATTTCGGCTTCTAGCACTATATGGTAATCAGTAGAATACAATACGGGTAAAGAGAATGCAGTCACTAAAACTATAAGATATAAAGAGTTTTGAGCTCGAAGGGAGTAAACAAGGGAGTAACTAACCAGGAATATCGGTGGGGAAATGTGACCAGTCCACTGGTCTAAATCTTCACGGTCTTCTCGAGATCAGACAAATCCACTTCTATCACTAAGCATGCATACTCAGGTCGTCAGAGCGACATAATAGCAATATTATAATAATGACAAGAAACAAGAAAACAAAATAATAACAGTGAAGTAAAATGCAGATAATCACTATGTCACTAAATGATGCGAAGTATGATCTGTGTCCCTATCAGTCTCTAAGTCATGTTTGAAATCGAGTTGTGGAAAGGAGGATCATGTTTAACGAGAGGCTCGTACATACCCGAGACAACGGCCAACACGCCTGAGACATAACCCTGTCAGCCGGATCGCTAGATCCTACCTAATATATATAAGAGTCGTCGTTCGAATGATCATCCTCTAAATCACGGTCCTCGCTAAATACGATACTCTTTCCATTTCGATTTCCCCTTTTTCCCCAGGTTTACACTATTGATGGGTATGGTCTAATCGTGTACAAGTATGCACCAACAACACGGTTTTATCATTGTTCACTGTATTAATCACTGTCATGAATCATTCACTTTTCCATTGGCATACTTGACACTCCTAAACCAATACCATTCACGCACGATAATGCATTGTACACTGAATAATAACGCGCACTATCACTAAGTGTATGGCAGTTGGGTAAGATATGTACATTTATGCAGTTAACAAGTCATGTGTAATATGAACTAGTATGCACCTTATGAATTTATAAAAATTGCATTAAATCATACGTTCAGAATTCAGTGAAACGATATAAAGACGGTAACAAGTAGACTCAGTCGGAAGTTCAGGAAAATTTATTTCAGTGCAATCGGATTTGGGGTTTTCAAGTTACAGCCGTTTCAATTTAAGTGTTCGCTGCAGGTAATTCAGTTTCTGAACTGAACGTCCGTTTCGCGACATGATTTTCACGTAGTTGGGATCAGAATTTAGCGACGCTACAGTTGAATGAGATGTAGGTTTTTCAATAGGGTTTCCAACGCACCAGACGGATTCTCAATCGCGTCTCTACATCAAAAGTTATGCACTGTTCAACACTAGAGTATCAGTTCTGTTTCTGTTTGGGACTGCTATACGTCCTGTTTTTTTAAATTGCAGTTTAAATAGTAAACGACGATAAAAGGAGTGAAATCACTTGCGTTATTTAGCTAACAGATTCATCTTCAGTAAAGTATAGGGTTCTGTAACATACAAGTTCAGGCAGCAAGGTAGTAAGCATTACGAGATAGAAATCAACAGCCAGAGCTGCTCTGGACTGCAGTCCAGAGTCGCTCTCCGAACCAGTTCTCGTCATATTTTCAGTACAGAAACAATTAAAAGCTTTTATAGGGTTCCAGGTCGTCGAGTCGGCTTCGATTTGAGCCCTCAAACGCATCATTTAAATGTGTACACAATTAATTATGATTTTAACAGGTTTCAGACGCGGGAAATATTCAGTTTTAACGGGTGTAATTGGGGGATCGTTCAAGCCAGTAACGATTATATTTTCCAGTCAAATTTCACCACAATATTCATTGCCACACGGGCCAGCATATATAATCAAGTTCCGTCAGTTTAATGGAAGGTTTTCGTTTGGGTTTTGCATCAAGCACTTATGTCATATAAACTTTCACGATTTATAAATACGGAATTAATACGATTTTGATTTGTAACAGGATAATCTAGCATGTAGCAAGTAGGGTACTTGCTTGGAGACGCGTTGGTGACGCACGGCAGCGGCAACGGCACGAACGCGGGACGAACATCACGGTTTGGATTCACGGCCTTGGCTCGGGTTCAGGTTCGTCGTCGGTGTTGCTCGGGGGATGGCTCGTGGTCACTGAAGGCGGAGTGTGGTGTTGTGGATCTCCTGTGAGTGCGCTAGGGTCGACGGTGGTCGGCGGCGGTCGCTCCGGCGATGGATGCAGCAGGGGGTGAGGTTGCAGCGAGGGGGTGCAGGGGTTGGCTCGTGGCGAGGAGGGGTTCTGGGTTTTGGAGGAGGTGAAGCTGAGGACGCAGAGGAGTCGACGAGGTGGTTCAGGGCAGTGGGGAGCTCGCCGGCGAGGAGGGCATGCAGAGGCTCTGTGTGGGCTGAAGATGATGAGGAGGGGTTAGACGAGGGGAGTGAGGCAGTGTAGGGCTCGGGTGTTGGTAGGAGAGAAACGAGAGAGGATGACGAGGTGATCGTCATGGTCGTCGCCGTCGTCGGGGTGCAGGGATGAAGCCGGGTGATTTTTGGAGAGAGGAGAGGAGGAAGTATGAGAGTGATGAGGGAGAGAGTTAGAGAGACGAGGAGAGGGTTGATGAGCGCGCGCAGTCGTGGTCGAGGAGCATGAAGGCGTGGGGCGGCGACGTGAGCACGACGAACGAAGAGCAACAAGCAGGAAAATGAAAACAACGTGGGGAAGAAGAGTTGCTTAACGGGTCGGGTAGGGTTAGGTGCGGGTGTTTGGGCATGGGTAGCTGGGCTGGGCCGGCTTATAAAATTATTTGTTTAATTTATTTTGTAGGGGAAAGAAAAGGGAGTGGGCCGGCTTAGTGATTATAATTTATATAATTTGTTTTCTTGGGCTGGCTGGGTTTGGGTATATATATATATGATTAATAAATTTTGGTTTATATTTTTTCCTCTCTGTGGGCTTGGTTTAAATGGGGAAATTATATATTATTTTCTTCGGCTTTCATTTTAAACTGTTTTGGAAAATTAAATGATAAAAACTTAAACAACCAGTTTCACGCAAAATTACGAGGAAAGAGAAACCATTCGGGGGACTTCGGAAAATATAGAAAGATTTTATTGATGGGAACGGGGATTTACAATTTTTAAAATCCCACTTTTTTTTTCCTTCAAATTTTCAATATTTTAAATGTTATAACACACGAAAATCGCAGAATTTATAAAAATCTTCAAAATTTTCCGTTTTAAAAATATTTTGCATGCACAGTACACACATAATCAAGAGACTATCAAACATCTTTTCTGGTTTTTTCGTTTAATATTTTGCTTGTGATAACACAGAATGATAGCAAATATTTTAAATATCTCAAAATTTTATATTTTATTTGGATTTTCAATATTTTGTTTCGTAGATCGTAGATCATACGAAAATTCCAAAATTCTTAAAATATTTCGTTCTCTTCCAATTTTTAATATGTTGCACGCTATAGTACGAGAGAATCGTGAAATTTTTGAAGATCGCAAATTTTTTTTATTCGGTTTTTTAATGTGCTTCTTGTAATAATAGCACATAAAAATCACGAAATTTTTAGAAATCTCTACAATTTCTTGTCTTTTCATCTTACAATATTTAACATGTCGGGATAACATGCAAATCTTGAAATTTTCAAAAATCTAAATTTTTTTTTCCGTTTCCTTTTTTAAACATTTTAAGCACGAAAATCGAAATTTTGAACGGTCTTAAGATTATCTTTTATTTTTGTTTTAAAATATTTTGTTTGCTACATGAAAATTGTGATATTTTCAACAAACCCAAAATTTTATGTTATTCTTATAATTTTTAATATTTTGCTTGTTATATATAACACACGAAAATCGCTACATTTTTAAAAGTCTCAAAAAAAATTTGTTTTCTTCTGGGGGTTTTTCTTCGTATTTGCTTGTAGCACACAAAAATCTTAAAAATTCATCTTTTCAATATTTTGCTTGTCCTAGCATGTATATCGTGAGATTTTTTAGAAAATCGCAAAAATAAATTTCCTTCCTTTGCTTTTTTGATATTTCAGACACAAAAATTGGCGAATTTTTAAAAGATCTACAAAATTTTGTTTTTATCAAAATTTTCAATATTTTACATTCTATAGAGCACAAAAGTTGTGAAATTCTTTAAAATCTCAAATTTTTAAATTTATTCCGTATTCTATGTTTTGTTTGTTACACAAAAATTTCGATATTTTCAAAATCCTAAATTAGTTGTTTTCTTCAAAATTTTAACATTTTATATGCTATAACACATAAAATTCACGAAATTTTATAAAATCGAAAATTTTGAAAATACTCAAAAAAATTGTTTGCTATAGGTTTTCAATATTTTGCATGCCAACACATGAAAATCACGAAATTTATAAAAATCTCAATTTTTTTCGTGTTTTCCATTTTTCATTATTTAGCATGTTACAGCACATGAAAATCTTGATATTTTCAAAAAAAATATTTTTCTTTGGTTTTTCAATTTTTGGAATGTTATAATACATGAATATAATACATGAATATCGTGAATTTTTCCAAAAAAAATTCTGTTTACTTCTTTTTTATTATTTTGTATGCAACATACGAAAATCACAAAATTTTAAAAAATCTCTAAAAATTCGGTATTTCATTTTTAATTTTTTCGTTCTATATACCACATGAAAATCGAGAAAATTTCAAATATTTTAGTGTTTTGTATGCCACAAAAAACATGAAATTTAATATTAAAAAAATCAAATTTTAAAGTTTTTCATTTGGTTTTTCAATAGTTTATTTGTTATGCAACCCGTGATTTTCAGAAATCTTAATTCGTTTTCTTCGATTACTAATGCAAAGCGCTGCTAAAGAACAAAGTAAAATAAATCAAATAGAATTCAACATAACAGATGAGATAACATATACTTTGCTTGTTTATTTTTGGGTAAATTGTTAAAATGTCTTGGGCCCACTTAGGAGTTGTCTGAAGTATTTTTCAAATTGTCAGGAAGGGTCTACCATTTAAATTTTTTGTGGAAAAAACCCTGGATTGTATTTCATTTGGGTCTTGTATTCTATTTCAAATGCAATTATAAAAATACCGCTCCCCAGATTGTGCTTAGATATAATAGGCAACTTCTTAGATATTACCGGAAACTTATGCAACTGTTTAGATATTACATGTAATACTTAGATATAAAACGTAAATGCTTAGATATTACAAGCAACTACTTATATATTACACGCAATGCTTAGATGCTACATGAAGGCAGAAAGATATTTTGGAGGCCGGGAATTAGATTTTTGCCAGGAAAAAAATATATTTGGAGGGAAAAATAAAAACAAAATAGATATTACAGGCAAGTCTTCATATATTATTGGTAAGTTTTCAGATATTACAAGCAAGTCTTTAGATCTTATAGGCGACTTTATACAAAAAAAAAAATTATAGACCGCTCCCTTGTACTATACATGTCTTGAATCCGTAAAAAGACTGTCAGAGCACATGGGACAACGACAATTTTGGGTTATACAAAAATGCAAGTGGAGGAATGTACACAAGGGGCCTTTTATTGGACGCAGGAGTTTTTAACAAGACCTAATGGTGGGGAGCGGGCCGGGTATTTTTTTGACAATTTACCCATTATTTTTTAATATTTTGCTTGTTGTATTGCATATGAAATTTTGAAAAAAAATCTAAATATTTTTCCTTTAATTTTTCAATATTTTGCATGTTATAATGCATGGAAATTATGAATTTTTAAAAACTAAAACTTTTCTTTTTAGTTCGGGTTGTCAATATTTTTCATGCTAACACATGAAAATCACGAAATTTTCAAAATATTCTAAATATTCAGGTTTCTTCTTTTTTAATATTTTACATTTTATAGCATACAAAAATCACGAAATATTCAAAAATCCTAAACTTTTTTTGTTTTATATGGTTTTTCAATATTTTACATGATATAACTCGGGAAAATCGTGAGTTTCAAAAATCTTAAAAAAATTTATTCTCTCTTTTTCTCTTTTCCAATATTTTGATTTCTATTAAATTTACCAAATCATGAATAAAAATGCTATCTTATGAGAGATTTTTCAATGTAAAGAACATTATTCATGTGATGAAATATCAACCCTTTTAATCTAATTGAATTTTTTTTGGGTGCAAATAGCAAGGAAACTAAGATAAACCTACGAAGTATTTCTTTGATGCAAGTTGTAAATGCAAGAAAACCAAGAGGCTAAGATTGGTTTTGCATCCATATATTTCTGAGAGAGAGGAGGAAATATTTCAAGAAATATTTTCTCATATATATATCTTTCTATATAATATATCAAAGGATTGCATATCAAGTATATTTGAGCTCTATATTTAATTCGAAATAAAAATAGAGGTTTATTTTAGACTTAGGGAATGTAGTTAGATAAATCCATATTTAACTAGTTATTTAATGAAAATCATATATAAATTTTTAGACATATGAGGTGGACCAGCTATTAAGGGTCGCGAATTCAATATGGATATGAGTTAAAAATTTTAGAAAATCATAATTGTATTTATTTGATTAGAGTTTTCCAGTTATAAATTTATTGTTTTTTTAAAAAATAATTTAAGAATCTGTATCTCAAGTTTAGTTAGAATTTGTGACTTTTTTTTATTTTTTTATTTTGTATATTGTTTTATGGGTAAATTGTTGACAAAAACCCGGCCCTTTTAAAACTTGTGAAAACCCCCCGGCTTTTCAACTAGTAGAAAACCCTCTACTCCCTGAATGATTTCTTGAAATACTCAAGGCTTTTTGTATTTCAGTATATCCGAGAAATGCCTCTGGTCGACCCATGTTCGCAAGCACACATGGCAGATGCAGTTGCTTAGCAATAAAGCTCCAGACAAGTTGTCTATAACTTCTGAGGGCTTGCCTGTAACATCTATCCTGATTTGATTTATACTTAAAGGACTAAGTATTAAATGTCCAAACCAATCCATTTTCCTTACAGATTCACTACTTTTCCTCTATATTCAGTTGGCTGTAACTTTTGAGGGCTTGCCTGTGACATCTATGCTGACAGCAACGCCAACAGTGGCAAAGAGTGGATAAACCTATAACTTACACAACCGAAGAAAAACAAAGTTCCATACTGAGAAGAACTGTTTAAAATAAAATGATCAAAAGAATTTGATTGAGACAAAATATCAAACACTTGATGGGTTCAGAATTGTTACCTTAGATCTCAACTATCTTTGAAATGAGGAAGAAACCATTTGGATGTTCAATAGGGATGTGCCAAAAAGGAAGATGACTTGCGAAAGATATGACAAAAAGGATCACAATAGACGGACATGCACTGATCATCAATGTTCATTCACATAACTATAAAAAAACAAGTTCGGACCATTCATGATGAAGAGTCATAATCAAAATGACACTAAGCAAATTGATCCTCTCGCAAACATACCAATTCATATAAAATGAACCATGTTGAATGCACTCTAAATAAATCCTAGATAAAATAAAAATTAAAGCTATTTCTTCTCTTTTTAAGAAGAAGAAAGTTCACAATTTTACCATCACCCCTCGCATTATCCATCAATTGCCAAGTCTCCCAAAAGCAATACAGCAATCAATTCTTTTCTGTTAAGCCAACGAATCGATAACCGATGGAACAAAAAATAATAAAAATACCTGGAATCCCAGCGTTGTTGGCCAGCACATCGATGAGTCCAAACGCGCGCCACGCCTCATCCACCGCCGCCTCGATCTCCGATCCCTTCGCGCTCACGTCGAGCGCCACGGCGATGGCCTCAACTCACGATCCGGCGAGTCGGACGGCCGAGACAGCATGGCGTCGATCTCCTCGCAGAGAAATCTTAGCCGATCGATCCTTCGAGCGGCGGCGGCGGCGAGGTTGACGCAGAGGTCCCTTCCGATCTCCGGCGACGCCCCGGTGATGAGCATGATGCTGCCTTCTAGATCGTTCCAGGGGATCGCCATCGATTGAGGTTTTGCGAGTCGGAGGGGTCGGGGAGGGCAGAGGAAAGATCTGGAGTTCGGGAACGACAATCGATGAGGCGGCGATTGATGGGACGATGGCGAACGAGGCGGTGATGGGGCGGCGACGAGAGTCGTCGATGGTGATGGAAGCGACGGAGGAGGCAAGAGAGGGGGTTCCAGAGAACGAGAGAGAGAGAGAGAGGGAAATCAGAGGTTTGTTTTAGATGAGGCCCAGGGGTTTTCCAACAAAGTTTTGGAACATTAGGACTTTTTTCTCCATTTCGAAAATATCAAGGGGTTTTTCACAGGTATGGAGTAGGCCAGGGTTTTTCAACAATTTACCCTTGTTTTATTATTATTATCTACCAGTATTTTACCTGAACAGAGATTTATATAGTTGATTATTAGAAGAGATAAAGGCGGGCAGTCAAGAGAGAGGGGGGGAGAGTAGTTAGTAATACTTTTTGTGCCAGAAAAAACGAGGAAATTTTATAGGCGTTAAAATGACTGTCATTTAAATTGGATTCTTAATTTTCAGACCGGCCTCTGTTGGAAATCGCACAACAGTAGCTTGTCCACTCAATCCCATGGCTTATTATTTAAAAACACATGAGCAATAAAAGAAATAGGTAAATTGTCAAAAAGCCTCGGGCCTGTTTCAAACCTATGTAAAAACCTCTTGACCTTTTGATCTTGTTAAAAAGGACCTTCGGTCCAACTAAAACCTCATTTATACTAGTTGACTGTAATATCTAAGCAGTTGGCTGTAAATTTAAAAGGTTCGTAATACCCAGTTCCGTTGTAAATATTTTCCGTATTTATGAATAAATGTTTTTTCCAAAAAATTTCTATTAAAAATTCATTTTCCTATTCCCAATAATTTTCATGTTTTTCATATTTTTTTCTATTAATCTCCAAATTGTTTCCTCTATTTTATCCTAACCGATTGTTTTTAGTTTTAAACTTAAAACCCTAATTCTTTTACCCTAATCCAAACCTAAACCCAACCAAGCACCTAAACCTAAACCCTAACCTTTTTATCTTTCCTAATTCTTATTTCCTAACCTAGGCCCAGCCCCACAACTACCCCAGACCCGATCCGAACTACTATAATGCTCTACGTCCCGGTACAGATGGTATTGTCCGCTCTGGCCGAAACCGCACGGTTTTGTCCTTCGGGGCAAACTGGACCCGACCAGGGGCCACTTTCCAGGAGGTCACATATCCCAATACTTCCCTGGCCCGAGCACGCTTAATTACGGAGTTCTCAAGCTCTTGTAGTTCCGGTTCACTTAAATGGCGCATCTGTAATTGAGGGTGGTATCATTATATTTATAATGCAGTCCGGTCCTCTTTCGGAATGTGTTCCAAAAATTCCCCATTGTTCTACAGTGGGTCCCACGGACTCTAGAGGTGGCCCCCACAGATTCAAGAGGTGGCCTCCGCCCTCTTGGTATGACAATTGGCGTGGCACTTTGTTCTGTGTGGCACTTTGCTCCGTGAAAAAGAACCGGGTCCCGACAACTACCCGACCCGACCTAGCTTCCCCAGCTCCCTCTTCTTCTTCTCCCTCTCCTTCTTTCCCACATCTCTTTCCCCCACGACCCGCTCCTCCTCACCCTACGTCCTCGCCCCACGTCCTCCCTTCCCTCGCGCTAATCATGAAGCCGCTCCCCAACGACCACGACGACGAAGCCCACGTCCCCGCTTCCTACTCCGCACGACCCGCTCCTGCAACGGTCTCGATAACGAACCCCACGATCACTGCCACCTTCTCGCCATCTCTCCCACACAAACTTTAGCTGCCATCCCTACTGACGGCCTCCCCTCCCACACAATCCACGACACCCACCGCTTCATCACCATCTTATCCACCAACCTCCGAGCTTCTTTCTCTTCCCCTCTCACCTCCCTCCTCCATCGACCGTGAGGACCCCCATCTCAACCTCGTGACCACCTTCGCTCGCCTCGACCATCTCCTCCCTCGCCGTCATCGCCACCACACTCGTATCAAGCTCCTCCCGAGCACCTTCACCACCCGCCGACACCTTCGCCGAAACCCATCGGAACCCACGACTCCAACCCTATCGCCTTCGCCGCCTCCAACCTGAGCTCTTTGCCACCATCTTCCCTCACCCCAGCAGCTCATCTCCTCCTTCGCCGTCGAGATCACCGACGAGACACCACCTCGCAGCTGCGACTGCACCCTCGTCTCCTCCCCGAGCCTTCACCTTATCACCATTACCCACTGCACGCACTTTCTTCCCTTCACCCTCGACTCCCCGACGAGCTCAGCGCCACCACCAGCATCTGCTCCACCTCTGGCCATGTCACGCCCCGCTTCCCAAAATACGGAATACGGGAGGCAACTAGGCCAGCCATGCTCCTACGGTCAAGGATAATCCCACTGTAGTCACACTTCGGCTTCTAGCACTGCATGGTAATCAGTAATTACAGTACAGAAGTAAAGGAAACACATTACTAGTTTATTACACTAACTTTCATTGTTCACAGTTTACAGCAGAATGAAATAAAAGAAACTACTAACCAAGTGCGAATACAGGGTTGGTTTATGGAAAGCGGTAAAAGTACTGAAGGCACGACCGTCTAGATCTCTACGAGCTCGAAGGGTTGGTCTGACTCCTGAATCCGGTTATCTTCAAACTCTAAGCATGCATACTCAGGTCGTCAGGGCGACGCAATAGCAATATTATAATAATTACTAAAGACAAGAAAATAAAGTAATAACGGTGGAGAAGATAAATGCAGGCAATCAATATGTCCATAACTGATGCAATGTACGATCAGTGTCTGTTCCCCTCCGAAAGACGCGACGGAGACGCGGCGGGCGTCTTGCCTGAAATTCGGGGCAGATGCTAATTGGTGCTATCCGTGCACCTCTCCGAAGATGCCAAGTTGATTTATGGCACCATATATCGAAGGTTTAAACGGATGCGGCCGATGTCGCAGACTTCGTCAGATTCCTCCTTGTTTGAGGGTTTTTTATTGTGGGGACGCTCTTCCCTGCAGGCGCAAGCCCCTGCAGTTAATTACGTTACCGCATCGCGGTAACAACTTTCTCCTTCTCCATGTGGTCACTTTATGCCGTGTGTGTTTGTTTTGTGTTTGGTTGCCCGTGAATTGTATACGGAGACTAATTTGTGCTGTCGCCCGTAGGACGTGAATTAGTCCAAATCCGTATCTTTCTTAGATTTGGGTTTGGGGGTGTGTGTGTTTAAGGATACGTTAGCCTTATTTGAGGCTAAGATCAACTTAAACGTTCGTTAAGGACACGTTAGTCTAATTTTGGACTAAGATCGACTTAACGGGATCGTTTAGATCCGACAAGAGAGCAATTGGGGGCTCTATTGTTTAGTTTAGTGACATTGCGGTCGATAGGTAGTTTAAGGATATTACGGTCCAATGTTAGTTTTAAGACGTTGCGGTCAAGGTTAAGAACGTCATAGTCCGTGAGCTTAAGGACCTCACAGTCCGATGTTAGTTTTAAGACGTCACGGTCAAGGTTAAGGATATTATAGTCCGTGGATTTAAGGACCCCACAGTCCGGTATTAGTTGTAAGACATCACGGTCGAGGTTAAGGACATCATAGTCTGGTATTAGTTTTAAGACATCACGGTCGAGGTTAAGGACATCATAGTCTATGAGTTTAAGGACCCCACAGTCCGTAGCAGTGTGTGGTTGTCGGGACCCGTCACCTCTCTGACGACGTTGAGGGATTACAACGACAGATATCAGAGGAGTAAAGAGATGTACCCTCGAACCGGGTGTAAATTGATTGGGAGAGCAGTTGTGCTCAGTTCACTTTATATTGAGGACTTATGGCCAGAATTGGGCTAAGTCCATTTGAAAATGTTTAACATTTGTTCATGTTCTGCCTATTAGGCTTTTGCTTGGGCTCTGCCCTTTTAAACGATGCATAGCATTGGGCTTTTTAATTAAATGCATAGCATTTATATTTGGCCTGTTAGGCCTTTACTTGGGCTCTGCCCTTTTTAAATAATGCACAGCATTTAGTGGTCTGACAGTGCACCACGTGGCTTGTCAGGCGCTTTGCGCCAATTAAAGAGCACAAGGCGCTGGCACATGTGGAGCTGACACGTGTCGCGCTCTGTTGAGTGCAAGTCTGTTAGCGCAGTGCGCTGCGCTAGTGCGCTGCTGACACGTGGCGCGCTCTGGTGCAGTGCGCCAATCCAAGAGCGCAGTGCTCTGTTTTAGAAGCGCAAAGCGCAGATCATTCTTTGGTTGACACGTGGCGTGTTCTGGTGACTTGCGCCAATCCAAGGAGCGCAAAGGCGCATTTCAAAAGTACAGGGCACTGTCCAATAGCGCAGAGCGCATCTTGATCCAATTTAGATCAAAGAAACAAGTTTTTCTTGTTCTAAAGAGGTTCTACCTCAAGATTCAAGAACCAATGGTTCATCAAAAGGCCGTGCCTTTATATAGATTAACAAATCTAGAAATGAAGTAAATTACTTCTTTAATCTTTTATGATTGGATTTTTATGATCTTTTTTTCCTTTTTTATATTGAAGATCTTGATCTTGTTCTTAGATCTTTGATCTTTTTAGAAGAAATTCTTCCTTTTGTGAGGTGTTTTCATCTCTGTTCTTCCAAGAATTTAATTCTTTATCTTGAAGAAGATGATCTTCTTTCTTTAAAGGCTTGTCTTTCAAATTTTTCAGAGTTCTCCATTTTCTCTATGTCTGTATCTCTGAGACTTGGAGTCTAGGGGCCTTTATATAGGGCCAATTGGTTTGTTGAGTTAGTTACAGAGATCTTTCTCTGATTGATCTGGGGATATTTCCCCACCGTTGGATCTTTGATCCTAAGGCCTCTGTTTTACAGAAAATAATCTTCTTATTTTAATAAGGTTGAAAAGATCTTTCTAGAATTTTAATTCTGATTAATTAAATAATTTATTATTTAAATTCCAGTGCTGGCGCAATTGGCGCCAGCGCACCTGCGCTTGACACGTATCGCGCAGCACAGAGCGCAGCGCACCTACGCTTGACACGTGGCGCGAAGCGCAGAGCGCAAGTTATCTGAAGCATTGCTTTCTTTATTTAAAATTTGAATTTTAAAACAGAGCCTTGCTCTGATTGGGGGTGCGCTGCCTTGGGCGCAGCACTCCTTGCGCCGGCGTGTTTGCTTTTGACACGTGGCACTCTGCGCGCAGCGCAAGGGATCTGAAGTGTTGTTTCACCTTTTGAATTTTGAAATTCAAACAAAGCTTTACTCTGATTGGGGGAAACAAATGCCCCCCACCGTTGCGCTCACGTGGCGCACACGTGAGTGCAGCGGTGGCAACATCCAAACCGTTGGATCAACTCAGGAGTTGGAGGGGTGCTTTAGCGCCTATAAATAGGACCCTTGGTCCTCCTCAGATGATTATCATCTTCTGAAGATTTATATTTTCATAGCCTTGCTCTCGTTTCCAAGAACTTCAGAGTTAAAACTCTAGAAAAAATTTTAGGTAAAAAAAATTAACTTAAATTAAATTAATTTTATTTAACAGAGCCTTGCTCTCATAGATCCTTTGATCTAAAGAAAACCCCTTTGGGGTTTCATAAATAGAGTTTTGCTCTCAAGAATTTGTTTCAGGGTTTCTTAATCCATGAATAGAGCTTTGCTCATTGATAGAATATATATCTTTTGATCTTTTGATGATGAACTCTTAAGAGTTTTTCATGGATCTTTAAGATCCTAGAACTTTTATTTTTAGGAATTAATTTTTCCTTTGATGGATTTTTCCATCATTATTACAGAGCTAGGCTCTTTAAGGAATCTTATTCCCTTGTGACCAGAGTTTGGCAAGTGTCACTCTGTGACAGAGCTTTGCTTTGAAAAGAGAGATTTTCTCCTTGTCTCAAGGGATTTCTCATTTAATGAGAATATTCTTTGAGGATTTCCTCATTAATTGACAGTCTCATCCAATGATGAGGCTGTCCTATTACCTGATGCATTGTCATCTGGATTTTGTGGGTCCCTCTTTGGTCCCCTCTCCACTGCATTGCAGTGTGGTATAAATTTTAAAGTACCAAGCGTTGGAATTTTTAAAATTAAATTATGATACTGATGATTGAATTTCGCTTTTTCTTGTAGGCAACATGTCTGCTGATCTTTTGTTCCCATTTTTCCGCTCAGAGGGAGGATTTCCTGAGACGCCGGTGGACCGGGAGGTTCTTACTCTTATTAAGGATTACGACCGTAAGTATAAGAACCTTCACCTGTAGGATAGGTGGTACAGCGAGATTATCAAGGGTCTCCGAAGCTTCTCTTGCGCGACGCCGTCAGAGCCGATCTTATCGATCCCATATGCAGACGCACCCCCGGTGAACTATGCCGTGGAGGTCGTAAATTGGAATTCGGAGGATCTTCTTCAGCCTTCGATTGCTGCCATTCCCGTGCAGCCGCCGCCAGCCATGGATATTCTGGGGCGGCGCATATGCCAGGGTGAGTCACGCCCTTAGGGACAACCCTATAACATTGGATTGACCCCTAGACAATCGGCCGGGTATTTGCAGTGGGCCAGGTACATCTTGTCAGCGAAGAAGGCGCATTTGCTGAAGATCGGTCTGTATTGTGCAGTTTACGCCTCGCTGTTTGAATATTCTGCTCCCCTGACATGGTGGATTAAGGCATTCGTGGAGCAATGGAACATCCCCACGCATACCTTTCTTCTAACGGATAGGGAAGTTTCCATCACTTTGGAAGAATTTGATAAAATTTCCGGTTTGCCGGTGAGGGGAGAGCACTATGAGGAGCTACTTCCTCCGGATGAATATGTCTTCGCTACCAAGCCGCTGGTAATGGGCCTAACGCCGGAGAATGCTATTCAGCACCAGTTTCCGAGCCTGGTAAAGGTGCTGAATATGTATGAAAGTCTCTATTTGGAATTGGGAGGCCGGGGAGTTAGTTTTGCAGATTTCATCGCCCGCTTTCTTCGACCGGAGATTCTATCACAATGGGGCGAAAAGTTTTCCAAGCTCGACGACCCCTTCGGCTTTGGCTTAGATCGTCGACCAGCACTGGAGGACGACCAAAAGGGTTTTTACCTTCCCGATGCTGCAATCGTGCCCTTATCGGAAATCGTCGCTCCGGGCATTGACGAGGAGACCTTCTTTCTCGGGTTTCTGGGGTTATGGCTGTGCTGGTTCGCGCTCCCTATGCACCCGCGCTACATGAGGTCGTCTGTCTTCTATCCAGCGCATCGGATGGTGGGTGGAATACAATTGTCGATTGGAATCGCCGGGTTGGCCCACCTGTACCATGGTCTCAGCGTGACGGCGAACGCAAATGAACCAGGGGTGCAACCCGCCAATTTCCCAACGCACTATTTTACTTCATGGATGGAAATGCATGTGCTTGGGGGTTTTGGTATTCACAAGAGGCCCTCGTTCTACGAGAAGTGCAGACTCCCGAGAGTCATGAGGTTGGTCGGTGCTTCTATTGTGAATCCGCCTCCGCGGGAGGCTAGGGGGTTACTTCTTCGTCCGCGCACGGTCGGAGCAGGCATTTCTTTCATGGACAAGGTCATGACCATCGGCCCGGAGACCTCTAAGTCGGTGTTGGCGTTGCGTGATAGTTTCAAGGACGGGGCCTCCGTATTGAAAGCCCGGGAAATTATACATTTATACTCCATCCGGCCGGGCTTCCTTGTGTTCAGGCAAAACGACTTGGCGCTCTTTATGAGGTACAACCCCCATTGGTTCGCCCAACAGCTAAGCTATAACCAGGGGGTCCCACTGGAGGCGTTTTTGGAAGAGCTTGCGGCCACCAGGGAGGGGATACGGAGTGCGCTGCACCACTTTATGCGGCTGAACACGGGCTCCCACTTCTTCATCAGCGAGCCAAGTTGCGTTCCAAGGGCCCTCAACGCATACGGGGCTTGGTATCAGCACGCGATGGGTGCTGTTATCCGAGAAGAGAAGCGGTTGCTACTTGACCGCAAGGGTACGCCCCCCGCCAGCGATCGCAAAGCCCCCTAAGGCCAAGGACCCTTGTTGTTCCTCCGCTGAGAGGAGATGCTGGAGATGAGCCTCCGCGTGTGCTAAGCCCCCCGCGCGGATTGCCCCGTGATACCGTGGACGTGCCCCCAGCGCCCCGTGCTCCGGTGGAGACGGTGAATGTGGTTTCGCCTGAATTTGGTGTGGGTTCAGACATCGGGACCCGTCGTCCCAAGGTGCCCACGAAGCGTAAGCTGATTTTGGGTGGGCTGGAGTTCGCGTGCAGAAGAGGAAGAAGAAGTCGATCCTCTCTGCTGACGTTGCGTTCGGTCAGGAACCTCATGCTCCTTATAGCGAGGGCTTGGGTGAGTACGGGACCAACGATGGCTTATTTATGCCACCAGACGACACTGATATGGCGGCCGCCATCGCATCTTCTGAGCGATTGGCAAGGCGCGATGTGTGGTTGGCTAAACTTGCGCAATCGGGTAATCACTAGTTGTATTTTTCGTCATTGCATCGTATCTTTATAATTGTTTTTTGACTAATGCTTTTCCTTCTTTTAACAGGCATTTCTACCGAAGAAGCTATCGCCGCTTCCCTCAAAACTTTCCAGGAGGAGGAACGACTCAGAGCATCCTTAGGCCTTAGTACATTTCGGTTTACTATGTCTCTCCTTCCATTTCTTATGAGTAATCTGACCCCCTCTTTGTCTTATCGCAGGGACCACAAGTCCTATCTCGCAAACCGATGCAGGAATTCTCTCCGGGTCAGCTATCGAAGTTCCGGCCTCTTCGGGATTGCCTCAAGAGACCCAACTCAAAAATCCGATGATGGATGCCTTGAAGGCCCTGGAGGCAACTCTAAATGCGGACGACGCCGCCTTGCTGAAGGAGGCTTCTAAGAGGTCCGTGGTGATGGCCCGGGAGGAGAGGAAGCGCTTGAGGCGCGCAGCGAAGGAGCGTAGCGCTGCTTTGGCTGTGGGACCGGGCCCAAGCGCCGTTACTCCCTGTTTCCCCCAATCAGAGCAAAGTTCTGCTAGAAATTCAAAATTCAAATTTTGAAGCAACGCTTCAAATCCCGGGCGTAACGCGCCACGTGTCAGGCGCAGATGCATCAGCGCAGTGCCCAAGGCAGCGCACCCAATCAGAGCAAAGCTCTGTTTAAAGCAAAATCAAAGGAAGCAACGCTTCAGTTGCGCTAGCTGTGCGCTGCGCGACACGTGTCAGCGTAGATGCGCTAGCGCAGTTGCGCAAGCACTGCGCGCTGCGCGACACGTGTCAGCGCAGATGCGCTAGCGCAGGTGCGCTGCGCGACACGTGACAGCGCAGATGCGCTAGCGCAGTTGCGATGCGCTGTGCGCTGCATGACACGTGTCACTCTCTGGGGCGTCTGCGCCAAACAGAATTAAGATTCTAAAGAAATCTTTCTGTTCTTGTTAAAACAAGAAGATTTTCTTCTGTAAAACAGGAGCCCTTGGATTAAAGATCCAACGGTGGGGGAAATTCCCCAAATCACTCAGAGAAAGATCTCTTTAACTAATTTATGAGCACTATAAAAAGGACCCTAGACCTCAATTCAAAGGAATTAACATTTTTCTTGAAAAAAATCAAAAGCTTCAAACAGAGAGAACTCTGAGAAAAATTTCAAGAAAAAGGTAAAAACCTTCAAAAGAGAGAAGAAATTTCTTCTAATAGATCATTGATCTAAAAACCAGATCAATGATCTTCATATAATAAACAGTGTTTTGCACTTCTTATGAATCACTGATTCTTTAAAACAAGAAGGAAAAAAAAACAAAAATAAAAAAAATAGTGCTTTGCACTTTTATGAATCTTTGGTTCTTGAAATAAAAAGAAAAACTTGTTTTTCTTTGATCTAACTTAGATCAAGGAAACGAATAGTGCTTTGCACTTTTATGAACCATTGGTTCTTGAATCTAAAAGATTCTTAAATCATAGTGCCTTACACTTGCAAACTGCGCTGTTGCGCTCTTGGATTGGCGCAAGCCACCAGAGCGCGCCACGTGTCAGCAGCGCAGACGCAGCGCATTAGCGCAGCGCACTGCGCTTGCGCGACACGTATCAGCACTACAAGCGCTTGCGCTTTCTGATTGGTGCAAAGCGCCTGATAAATGCAATGCATTTCCTAAAGGGCCAGGCCCAAGTCAAAAGTCTAAACAGACCAAGAATAATGCTATGCATTATTTGAAGGGGCAGAGCCCAATTGAGAGGTCCAATGGACCAAAACAAATGCTCTGCATTATAATAAAAAGGGCAGAGCCCAGTCAAAATGGGCATAAATGGCTTGAAGTAATGCTATGCATTATTCTAAAAAGGGGGAAAAGCCCAGACAAAGGCCAAATGCAAACAAAATGTGGACATTTTCAACTGGACTTAGCCCAATTTTGGCCGTAAGTCCTTAAACTAAATTGATTGAGCACGGCTGCTCCATAAATCAATTTACGACCGGTTCGAGGGTACATCTCCGAACTCCTCTGACACCCATCGTTGTAATCCTTCAACGACGTTAGAGAGGTGACGGGTCCCGACGACCACACATCAATAATGGACTGCGGGATCCTTAAACTCGTGGACCGAGACGTCCTTAAACTAATATTGGACCGAGACGTCCTTAAACTAATGATGGACCACCACGTCCCTAAACTGGAACATGGACCACCACGTCCCTAAACTGGAACACGGACCACTACGTCCCTAAACTCGAACAATAGAGCCTCCAAGTGCTCTCTTGCCGGATCTAAACGATCCCGTTTAAGTAGATCTTAGCCCCAAACACGGCTAACGTATCCTTAAGCATTTCAACAGACTACATATTCCATAATCAACTTTGGTTCAAGGGTACATCTCTGAACTCCTCTGACATCCATCGTTGTAATCCTTCAACGACGTCAGAGAGGTGATGAGTCCCGACGGCCATATATTAAATGAATCACCACGTCAAGTTGATCTTAGTCCAAAATATGACCAACGTATCCTTGACGAACGTTTAAGTCGATCTTAGTCTCAATACGACTAACGTATCCTTAAACTAAAAACACCAAACCCAAATCTAAGTAAATACGGATTTGGACTAATCCACGTTTTACGGGCGACGGCATTACTCAGTCTCCGTATACAATCCACGGGCAACCACAAACAAAACAAACACACACACGACACGAAGTGAAATTCTGGAGAAGGAGAAAGTTGTTACCGCAACGCGGTAGCGTAATTAACTGCAGGGGCTTGCGCCTGCAGGGAAGAGCGTCCCCACAATCAAAAACCCCTCAAGCGAGGGGGAATCTGACGAAGTCTGCTACATCGGCCGCATCCGTTTAAACCTCCGATACACGGTGCCATAAATCAACTTGGCATCTTCGGAGAGGTAGACGGATAAAACCATATAGCATCTGCCCCGAATCTCAGCGTCAGGACTTCGCGGTCCTGTGTACCGTCCTTTGGAGGGGAACAGATTCTGGCACGCCCGGTGGGACATCTTCCTCTTTCCACTCCACACTTCGTGTGTCGTCCTCGCGAACCAATCGCGGTTTGTTAAAGGGTTGCCTTTGGATTTCAAGTTACTAAGATTTGGTCTTTTGCCTGGCGCAGGACTCAAGCATCAATGGCCTCTAACTACACCAACTGCTCGAAGTGCCACTGCAACGGACGCTCCACCTCACTTGGAGGTGTAGCATATGGGCCTCAAGCGGCCTCTGTCCTTACTCTGCCTGTGGAGCAAGTGAATCAGGCTACCACGGGCCTGTTTTTCGGGACCATGATCCCGCCTACAAGCTTCTCTATGCCAATACCTGCACCGGAGGTGAACAAGAGATTGGTCTTCGACCGGCTCACTGCTACGACGGCCCCTGTCAACGGGTCGCCAACTACCAAACCAACAGCCTCTGTTTTCGCCAGGCTGGATTAGAACTCTAAATTGGCTGTCCCAAGGAAGGCAATAACTGCTACTCCAGAAGTCGTCAAGACGGCTTCCCCTGTCAAAGAGTCAGTCTTTTCAAGGCTGACGATTCCTGCTCCTGCCCCTGCTCGAGGATCTGTCTTCGAAAGGTTGAATATCACCCCTCAAAAGACAACCTCAGTCTTTAAGAGGTTAACACCAGCGGCGCCTCATTCAGACAGGGGGCAAAAAGAAGCGGTCTCAATCTCCGAGCCAGTCCCAACGGCTCGTCATGCTCGACGTCGCCATTGGCGACGAGTAAGGAAGGCAGGGGGCAACTCCCCCTCAGGGCTAACTCCACCGGCTCCAGTGGTGGAAGTCAACGCTGCTGTTCCAACTGGGAACAGTTTTGAACTGCTGAGGAGGGTACGTAAGAATTCTCCAACCGCTACATTGAAAAGATCTCCTCCGCCCGCGGAGAGAGTTCCGGAAACAAAGCAAGAACAACCCCCTCAACGGCCGTCCTCAAAAATATACAAGGTTTGGCGAAGGGTCCAAGACTCCGTGATCGACCCAGATCACTCTCGTCAACAAAAGAAGACGAAGGTGCAAAAAGAAAAAGACCGTCCCATTAAACAGCAGGGGACAACGATCGCTAGGGTGCCCACTGCAACGGCCCCTTCAACTTCAATGGCCCACAAAAGAAGAAGGCCGGAGAAAACCCCCGCGCCGGCAACTAATATCAGAGGTGGTGAACCCAAACGCCCCAAGTCAGGGGGCATTGTAGTTCATACCGTCTATATGGCGTCTGGTAAGGAGGACAGTCGCATATTTACGGGTCATCGACCGCTTACGCGATCAGTGACCAAAGCTCAGGAGCAACAGCAAAAGCTCCAAGAGATGATGAACGCTATGGCCGCACTTACTGGGCCAAAAGGAAACCCTGAAACATCCTCGGATGAACGCCAGGAGGAAGAAACCGACGCCGAATTCCTTCGTCGAATACAAGAGAAGAAAGACAAAGAGGCTGCTGAACAAGCAGCCAACATACAGCGTATGGGCCTCCTCTTCCAAGACATGATAGGGATGATGATACAACAAGATCCTCCGGCTGAAGAGCCCCCAATCGTCCTTGGAGACGATAGGGGAGAGACATCAAATCCTCCGCCAGCTCTGTCAACGGCTAAAGAGGATACAATCTCTAAAGCTGATTTGGACGAGTACATAGCCCAACAAATACGGGTTCATCATGCGACTGAAGCAGCTGGCCAGATCGTAAAAACGGGACGGCCATATCCAAGTTGGTACGACTAAATCAAGTACCCGCTAGGCTACACAATTCCCAAATTCCATGTCTACAAGGGGACAGGCAATCCTCACCAGCATGTTGCCCAGTTCAGGGCACTCTGCGGCAACACCGGCGATGACGACAAGCTGTTGCTTCGCCAGTTTGTTGGAAGTTTATCAGATACGGCGTTCGAGTGGTACTCTGAACTCCCGAACGACTCTATCAAGACCTTCGCAGAGATGGAGCTGCTGTTTACTCAGCGTTTTGCAAGCGCCAGTGAACGCACCCCAATGATGGCACTGATTAACGCCAGGGTAAAACCAGGCGAGACGTGGGTTCAATATGCTATACGGTGGCGGAATTTATGGTCGAAGTGCGAGCAGCGCATTGAAGAAGCTCCCGCGGTGGGTATGTTTGTGGGAACCCTTGATCCGCAAGCAACCATCTCGCAATTTATGATGTTTTTCAAGCCGACTACCTTCCAGGCCTTGATTGGCAAGTTAGCGCAAATGGATCAGATGGGCCATAAACCCCCTCTTCCAAAGCCGGACTCCCGAAATGACAAAGGGAAGGGAAAAGCGATCGTTGTCGCTAATGCTCAACAACAACCGAGTGACTCGAAGCCGGTTGTTCGTCAAAATAATATGCGTCCGTACGTAGCCCTTGAGGAGAGGCTAGGACGTTCTTACTCTTTTCCCCGCGATAAAACGAAAAGGTTATTCGAGCTGGCGTTGCGCAACCGACTCATAAATCTGTCAGATCCAAAACGTCCGTTACAACCAAGTGATGTCAATGAGCCCAACTACTGTCCTTATCATCGAGTACCGGGCCATCCAATTGAAGATTGCTACGTTTTCAAGAATTGGCTTGAAAACCAGTACCGACAGGGCAAATTCGCGTTATCCGACAAATGGAAGGTGAATCCCCCGCAACCCCACAACTCTAAGGGGACAAATACGCCGGGGGCAACATGCTCCGTCGTTGAAGAAGCTCCTTGGGAGGTTGTATTATCAGCCAAGATAAAGAGGATGCTAAACGATCTTCAGACATGTCCAGCGATTAGGTGGAAGAGCCCGTTGGAACCGCAGGTTATTGAAGGGATGCTGAAGCCACGTCCAACTCCAAAGACTGGCGGTGGTGGCTCAAGCACTCGCAACTAGCCATCAAAATCTTCGAAGAAGAAGAAAAAGAAATCAAAGAAGCCCGTGAAACCTGGCGACAAGCGCACGGACTTGCAAAAACAAATTGATGCGCTGGAGGAATACAACCAAAAGGCACGGACTCCCATTACATTCCAAGAGTTCCTCAATCACGTCTTTCAAGAGGAAGATGAGGGAGAAAGTTCATCTGATGAATCTGAAGAATACGTGGCGAGCTGTCATGTGATTTCCCATTCGTTCATGAACGATGAGGAGACTACTTGTACTGAAACGCTGGAGGCAGATCCTGAATCAAAAATTATGGGGCCATCAGATGAAGTAATTGACGCATTCCTTAATGAAGCTCGGTTGAAAGGGCCAAACGTCAGCGACTTGATCAAGAACGCGAGACGACCATATTTGAAAGGGCCAAACGTCAGCGACTTGATGAAAGAGCTGAGATAATCCCGCTGGAGCAAAATACCTCCACTACCGACAAAAGCCGATTCAAGATGAGGAAAAGGTTTGCTAAGGCCATATCAATGGGCATGAGGCTACCATCCTCCGGAGGAAAAATTACTAGTGAAATAGAAATGCACCCCTCCTATTACTTATATCATCAGAAGGTGTCGCACCCCACTCAAGAGTGCAAAACTTTCGATAGATGGTGGCATGGATATGTTGCTCATCGACAACATTTTAAGCGGGAGAAACGCAAAACTCGTCGGGAGCAAAGAAATACGACCGAAGGGCTTAAAAAAACTGCTGGCGATTGTTGCATGGTTAACACCGGCGGGTCACAAGTGCCTGCATTCGGGAGAGATTCTGATGAAGAGCTGGAACTTGCCCCTCTCTTTAAAGAGTCCACTTCAGGAAAAGAAGAAGAGCCGAAGGTTTGCGAAAATATTCGGCTGCGGAATCGGACGCTGCCCGAAAAGAATCTCGGACCCTCAAACAGAAAAGATAAAGGGAAAGAAAAGGTCGCTGAAGATATCGTCTTAGATGACCAAGTGATGGAGGAGCTAAGTGCCAAAGACCCGCCGAAGAGAAATAAGGTGGATTACAACATCTTAGCGCATCTGAGGAAGCTACCCTCACAGCTCAGCATTCTTGACGCCCTTTTGCTATCAAAGGAGGCGAGAGATGCATTAGTCAAGGCATTACAAGATCCGGAACAATTTCAAACTTTCTTGGCTGAAGAAAAAATGAAGGATGAATTGGAGAAAGTGCACACTGCCGATGTCGCTTTTGGTGATGAAGACCTTCTCCTTGGGACGTGCGAACACAATCGCCCCCTCCATGTCTCAGGATACTGCCACGACATAAAGATAGGCAAAATCCTGATCGACAATGGATCCTCCGTTAACCTCCTCAATGTACGGGTGTTAAAAGAAATCTGCATGATCGTCCAGCACCTTGCTCGGGACAAGATCACCATCTCCGGGTTCGACTCCCAATCGTCAAAGACTCTTGGATCTGTGATACTGACGCTACGCTTTGGGATGCTCGTCACGGACATTAAGTTCCACGTCATAGATGCCAAGACATGCTACAACGCTCTGCTCGGCCGACCATGGTTACACGAGTACAACATCATCCCTTCTACACAACATCAGTGTATGAAATATTTTAGGGATGGTCTTGAGTATACCGTGACGGGAGAACTGAATCCGTTTTCCGTGAACGAAGTTCGTAAATACGAAGATGCCAAATACTTCTTGTCGAGTTTCGAAGACACGGAAAGGTGTCACAAGCCGGAGAACAAAACTAACGCTACCGTCCCTGTCTTCGGCAGTGATACTGAGGAGGAAGAGGAGATAGTTTATTCGGGTCCGCTCCAATACAACAAGCCGGGACCATCCGCTCCTACGTTGATCTTTGGTAGTGATTCGGAGGATGAGGTCCATGCTGTATTCTCTGCTCGACCTTCAATACGAGCTCCCGCTGACGAAGAGCAAAGTCTGCAAGTCGCCATGGTGCCGCTTAAACACCGTAAAGAACTGGATGCACTTGATATTTACAAGCTAGAAGAGCTGCAAACATTCTATATCCCTCCCAGGCGAGAAAGCAAAAAAGCAATTCTATTCTACCGCTTTGAAGAAACCAAAGTGGAGAAAGAAATCTGGCATGGCGCGGATCCTACGCTTGGTAGGCTTCAGCCTATCCGTCTTCCCAGATATTATACGGAAGGTTTAAAAAGGCTGCTGAAATGCCAGGGGATATCCTTCAAGCAGACCGTTCGAAAAGCCAAGTTCTATGATAAAGTCTGGAACGTTTCCGGGACTCAACGCAAACTGCCTAATGGGAGAATGGAGACAAAAGGACTTGGATACATCCGGTCAAAGAAACGAGAGCTACTAAACAGCTGTTACGTCATGTATGACTTCGATGAAGAAGAGGATGCTCAATGGGAGGACGCTAATCCTAAACCAGTGAAAGTTCCAGATGCAAAAGTACCTAGTCCGCCGTTCGAAGAACGAATGGACAAATTTATAAGGGAAGCTGGTCAAAAAGTCCGAGACGACCATAACCGCAAAATGGCCATCTACGAGAAAGCCAAAACGCAACGCCTCCTTCAACAGGCCGTGAAAGATGAAAGTGCCGCCCCCTGTCAACCTGTTATAAGAAAGGCTCGACGCAGAGGCAGAAATAAGTCGAAAGGCGAAAAAGGTGCTCAAAAGCAACAAAGCGGGGCTAAGAGGTCACGTAAGCGGGAATCGAGCGGTTCCGATCTATCCCTCATAAGAAAAATGGGCCGAGCGTACTCGTTTCCCCGGGACAAGACGAAGAGAATACTTGATCTTGCTCTAAAATATCAAATGCTTACACTGCCGGAGACCAAAAACCCCGAACAAGCAGGCGAAGTCTCTGACCCAAATTATTTCTCTTACCATCGAGTAACAAGGCATCCTCTCGAAGACTGCTTCACCTTCAAGAATTGGGTCGAAGATCAGTATCAGCTTGGCAAGCTCGCTCTGTTTGACAACTGGAGGGTAGCACCGCCGCAGAAGCACGAACCCAAAACCACGAGAACAGAACCAACTCCACATTGGGATTGGAAGCGGATTCGCACTTGTCACATGATAACAATATTAAAAGAAAAGCCCGAGGACATGGATAACCTTCCCTGGTGCTTCGAAAACAGCAATGAGGAGGTGATCTCAGAATTTCCGCCAGCTCCGAAAGAATTGGAGGATGGAATACATACCACCGCAGATAACCTCAAGAAAATCGAGTTGGGGACAACTGATGACCCACGGCCGATGTTTTTCAGTGAGCTGCTATCTGAAGAAAGGGTGACTGCGTTAAAAGACGTCCTTGTACAGCACAAGGATTGCTTTGCGTGGAACTATTCCGAGATGCCAGGACTAGATCCAGAAATCGTTGTACACAAATTGGCGATATCTCCGGACGTCAAGCCAGTCAAACAAGCACCAAGAAGAATGCGGCTCGAGCTTGAGATGAGCATCAACGCTGAGGTCAAAAAGTTAATTGACTCTGGCTTTATCCAGGAGGTTCAATACCCTGAATGGATCGCCAACATCGTCCCCGTGATGAAGAAAAATGGGACGGTGCGCATATGCGTGGACTTTCGGGATCTCAACAAAGCCTGCCCGAAGGATGATTTCCCGGTGCCAGTCACCGAACTGATGATAGACAATAAATCTACTCATGAGGTTTTCTCCTTCATGGATGGCTCATCAGGGTATAATCAGATAAAGATGCATCCCGAAGACCAGAAGCACACCGCCTTCAGGACCCTTCTAGGGATATTTTCTTACAAAGTGATGCCCTTCGGTTTAAAGAACGCCGGTGCAACTTATCAGAGGGCCATGACCAAGATCTTCGATGACCTTATACATGAAATCGTCGAATGTTATATCGATGATCTCGTGGTTAAAAGCAAATCATACGAGGAACATCTCGAGCATCTAAAGACTGTATTTCGACGACTTCAAAAATACAACTTGAAGATGAACCCTCTCAAGTGTGCATTCGGAGTTTCCTCGGGCAAATTCTTGGGATTCATCGTCCGTCACCGAGGTATCGAAATAAATCCGTCAAAGATCAAGGCGATCATGGAGATGCCTCCGCCAAGGACTCTCAAACAGCTGCGGTCTCTCTAAGGGAAGCTCGCATATATACGGCGATTTATAGCCAACCTTTCAGGAAAGTGCCGTCCCTACGGCCACCCGATGAAGAAGGGAACCCCGTTCGTTTGGGACCAAAAATGCCAAAGCGCGCTAAATGAGATTAAGCAATACCTGCAGAACCCGCCAGTGTTGGCTGCTCCGGTTAAGGGAAAACCTCTCATTCTTTATACAACCGCCCTCGAAAGTTCCTTAGGCGCATTATGGGCACAAGAGAACGATCGAGGGAAGAAAAGAGCACTCTATTACTTAAGTCGAGTTCTGCTGGGGGCAGAAAGCAACTACTCCCCCATTGAAAAACATTGCCTGGCGTTGATCTTCGCGATAACAATGCTCAGGCACTATGCGTTGGCGCATGAGGTCCGTCTCATTTCGAAGGTGGACCCTCTTAAGTATTTAATGTCAAAGGCCATACTAACGGGACAACTCGCTAAATGGGCCCTGCTCTTGATGGAGTTCTCGATAACCTATCAACCTCTCAAGGCAGTGAAAGGCCAGGCCATCGCCGACTTTCTCGCTGAGCATCCGATACCCGCCGATTCTCCTTTGAATTACGATCTTCCAGACGAACATGCATTTGATGCGATCGACGGTGGTGATACCTGATGGGATCTTTATTTTGATAGAGCATCTTCCGTGAAGAAGCGCAAACAAAGTACCCCTATAATCAAATCGGGGGTAGGACTCATCTTTGTAACTCCATAAGGAGGGATAATGTGCTTTGCTTTCTCCCTAACAGAGCCAAGGAAAAACAATGAAGCCGAATACGAAGCTTTGATAGCAGGCCTCGAGATCGCTATCGACATGGGAATTGAAAACCTCCTCATATATGGAGATTCTCAACTGGTCGTTAGTCAAATAAACGGCGACTACCAGACATGCAAACCAGAATTGGTGAAGTATGGCGAAAAGGTGCAACAGCTGTTGACCCAAATCCCCTCCTATACTTTGGAAAGCATACCGCGCGTGGAAAACAGCAAAGCAGACGCGTTGGCCAAACTTGCTAAAGAACTGGCTGACGAGAACCTCGATGACGTTAGAATCGTGGTACAAAGCCGTCGGGTGCTTGCCCCAGCAGAAATGCCTCCGGAATCATCCGAGGAAAAGGGAGCGACTGAGCAGACGACCTTACAAATAAAAGAACGAGAAAAGGCTGAGGACTGGAGAGAAGTCTTCATAGACTACTTTAAGTCCCATTGAATGCCCGAAGATGCGTCCACAAGACATCAGCTCATGAAACGGGCTCTGTCTTTCGTCTTCGTCAATGATATTCTATACAAGAGGTCGTTTGATTCTCTGTGGCTGAGATGCCTAGGGCCTGACGAAGCGGAAAGGGTCATTCAGGAAGTTCATGACGGACTCTGCGGTTCTCACCAAGCAGGCCCAAAGATGAAGATGAAGATTAAACGGATGGGCTACTACTGGCCCACGATAATTCAGGACTGCCTCGAATATGCGAAGCAATGCCACTCATGCCAAATTCATGGGGACTTCATCCACCAGCATCCAAATCCGCTACACCTGACAGTGGCTAGCTGGCCATTCGAAATGTGGGGAACTGATATAGTCGGCCCTATCGAACCAGCATCGTCCAGGGGACATCGTTTCATCCTAGCGACGACTGACTACTTCTCCAAATGGGCAGAGACAGTACCGCTGAGGGAAGTTAAGACGGAGAATATCCTCCATTTCTTTAAGACACACGTCATATATCGGTTTGGGACGCCGAGACGGATCATCTCCGACAACGGGCCAGCCTACAGAAGCCACAAGATCAGTCGCTTCGCACAGCAGCATAACATAGACTGGAGATATTCCTCGGTTTATAATCCGCGAGCCAACGGACTAGCTGAGGCCTTCAATAAGACCTTAACAAAGATTATGAAGAAGACAGTGTCCCGAAATAAGAGAGACTGGCATAAGAGACTGCAAGAGGCTCTCTGGACGTATCGAACTACGTTCAAGACAGCCACGAACACAACGCCATACGCGTTGGTATTTGGGACGGAAGCAGTACTTCCCCTCGAGATAGAGTTACCCTCTCTACGAGTGACAGTCCACTACGAGCTGACGGACGAAGAAAATACTCACCTTCGGCTTGAGGAGCTCGATGCCCTCGATGAGACCCGGCTCATAGCGCAACAAAATCTGGAAGCTTATAAACCAAAGATGATGCGCTCATATGAAAGACTGACCCGACCGAGGACATTCCGCCAAGGCGAACTTGTGCTAGTGGTCAAAAGGCCTATGATTCCCAATCGCGCCAAGCGGGGAAAGTTTGAGCCAAACTATGAAGGCCCGTACATCATAGATAAGGTCTACCAGGGTGGGGCCTATCTACTCATAGATATGCACGGTGAAAGGCCTTTCAGGCCAATAAACGGTCGCTTCCTAAAGAGATACTACGCTTAATGAACCACAGCCTAGGTCAATGATAGATGATGACGACTATGTCCGTTCGCTATCTTCCTAAACTCAAGCTTTATAAGTAGTAGCCAGCCTTCTCCATGACGGACCGAAACGTCCTTAAACTAATGACGGATCGAAACGTCTTTAAACTAATGACGGACCGAAACGTCCTTAAACTAATAGCGGACCGAAACGTCCTTAAACTAATACCGCAGCATCTGTAGGGTGACAAAAAAATATTTAAAATATATATATATATATATATATATATATATATATATATATATATAAATAAATAAAAACGGTATGTCCATAAGTAAAAAAGGGCATGGATGAAAACCCGAAAGGGCGCCGCGAGTAAAAACAGCAGGACTACCGGTGAGTGTTCGTGAAAACCCGAAAGGGCGCGACCTCGTAAAAAAAAAGAAGAAGAAAATAAAAAAAATATATATATAAAATAAAAACAGTATGTCCATAAGCAAAATGGGCACAGATGAAAACCCGAAAGGGCTCCGTGAGTAAAAACAGCAGGACTGCCGGCGAGTGTTTGTGAAAACCTGAAAGGGCGCAACCTCGTTAAAGGACACTTATAAGGTCCTCTCGACCCTGTAAGGAGAAACCACCCGCGTGAGATCCTTACGACTCACAAGGGAGAAACACACTTAGGGATCCCCACGATTCCTAAGGAGAAAATACACTTGCGAGATCCTCACGACTCGTAAGGAGAACTCTCTTATGGGACCCTCACGGCTCATAAGATTTGAAAGTCTTAAGTTACAGAGACCTAAGAAAGCCCCGCAACTTCCGATATTGCCCTACAAGTGGTCCAATACTGGCCCTTGTATACAATCCACGGGCGCGAATAAACATTTCCCTAACCAAGTCCCATCCGAGACTGGGGATATGTTCGCATGGTGAACAACCCTTGTAAATCCTCTCGATTTACAAAGAGAAAACCCTCTCGTAGGATCCTTACGACTTACAGAGGAACATACACTTAGGAGTCCTCACGATTCCTAAGGAGAAAATACACCTACAAGATCCTCACGATTTGTAGGGAGAAATACTTTTGTGAGACCCTTACGGCTCATGAAGTTAGAAGCCTTAGTCGACAGGACTTTAACCCTATTCGCTAAGCCACCTTTGTTCGACATCGACGGAGGCAAATGATGATTCGCTCCTGGCAATATCCCAGTTGTAGCGGTGCTGATGCCGAAATCGACGTCTAATTTCGGGTTTACGGTGAAAAGCCGGTAGGCCGCACATGCATATGAAATAGCCGAAATGATAGGGCAACTTGCAATAAAAAGCAGCAAGTAAAAACGTATGCATACAAAATAGCCGAAATGATTGGGCAACTCGCAATAAAAAGCAGCGAGTAAGAATAAAATAAAAAACCGAAATGATTGGGCAACTCGCAATAAAAAGCAGCGAGTAAGAATAAAATAAATAGCCGAAATGATTGGGCACCGCGAAAAAATAGCCGAAATGATTGGGCAATCGCGACCTTCGCGATATAAAAGCTGAAATGATAGAGCATCACGGAAATAAAACAAAAAAAAGAAATGATGAAACTTTGGCCCTACAGTTGAGATCACATCGATCCCTGTATACAATCCAAGGGCGCAAACAAAGAGGGAACCATACTTTCTCAACAGACTTTGCCAGAAAACGAAGTAAATCTCAACAGCTAGTTCCAGCTCCGAAGAAACCAGTGTCTTCGGCAAATCCTTCGACTCAGGGAAACAAACAATCCTTGACGAGAGCCTCCTGATCCGCGTCGACTCGCAGAGCAACCAGTGCCTCCGTGGGAAATTCTCGACTCGTTTCAACCCCAAGGAAACAAATAATCCTTGGCGCTAGGGAAACAAATAATCCCTAGCAAATCCTTCAACTCAGGGAAACAAATAATCCTTGACGAGAGCCTCCTGATCCGCGTCGACTCGCAGAGCAACCAGTGCCTCTGTGGGAAATTCTCGACTCGTTTCAACCCCAAGGAAACAAATAATCCTTGGCGCTAGGGAAACAAATAATCCCTGGCGCTAGGGAAACAAATAATCCCTAGCAAATCCTTCAACTCAGGAAAACAAACAATCCTTGACGAGAGCCTCCTGATCCGCGTCGACTCGCAGAGCAACCAGTGTCTCCGTGGGAAATTCTCGATCCGTGTCAACACCAAGGAAACAAATAATCCTTGGCGCTAGGGAAACAAATAATCCTTAGCAAAATCCTTCGACTCAGGGAAACAAACAATCCTTGACGAGAGCCTCCTGATTCGTGTCGGCTCGTAGAGAAACCAGAGTCTCCGCAGGAAAATTCCCGAATCGTCTCAATTTGCAAGATGAAGCCTCAGGCAACAGGAATTAAAAAACTTGTTTCCTGAACAATGGGACCCTGCAAGTCGATCTAAAACGGTCTCTTGCATACTATTCACGGGTCTCACTCTCCAAAGTCGAGTTTCGACAAAGAGGGAAACAACCGCTTACGGGTCCTCTCGACTCGTAAGAGGGAAAAATTCTCTTCTAGGATCCTTACGATTTACAAGAGAAAACACACTTAGGAATCCTCATGATTCCTAAGGAGAAAAGTCTCCATGAGACCCTCACGGCTCATAGAGTCGAAAAGTCTTGGGCGGCAGATATGAACCTGCAGCCTAAGCCATCGTATCTCGTGAAGAAATCAAGATGCTTACTCTATTATCTGCTAATTGTGACAACATGCTGATAATAAGAAAGGAAAAAGCAAAGAAACAGTACAAAACATTGCAAAGAAAAATCTGTATCTTTATTGAATGTAATCAAGTACAATATGAAGCGTACAAAAGAATAAAGAATGGATACATATTACTTAAAAAGAAAATTTTTACAAGTGCCTAGATACAAGGAGAGTTACTGAGAAGGAAGCATCTTGCATAGATCTAGCAATTGTTCGCGCAATTCCTTCCCCACTTTCTCCTGATCTGCTACCACCGCCAACTCCGCCTCCACTTGGGCCTGTTGCTGCAAGACAGACGCAAGCTGCTCCCTGACGGCCTGATAAGCAGCTTCCCGACCTGGGGTATCGCGCTCAGCTACATCAAGCTTTCGCTTCAAGTTTAGCCCATGGGAGATGCGCTCCAGGAGACCCTCAAAGATAGCCTTCACTTGGACAGCATTCGCTTCAACCTCAACACGCAGACGGGCCGTCTCACTCGAGGTCTCTTGGCATCCCCTTAGCCTTAAAGCTGCTTCTTGTTCCAAGTGGTGGACGTAAGAAGCGCTTCCCTCGATCCATGCTGCTCTTTCATTGCTCGCAGCTAAATTCTCGGGGGCGGGACGCGTTGACTCCAGCTGATGCAGGCGAGCCTCGATCTCCATACAATGGTTAACCCAAGATGCGATGATGCCCTCGTCATGGAAATTCACGAGTATCACCAGCATCGGGTTAACCACTGTAGCGAAATCCGCAGCAGAAGTAGGGGTCTCGACGTCGAGCTCCTCAATGTAGTCGCTCAACATACGCAAGCTGTTCGCGGCGCCTTTCGAAGGTGGACATCTCAGGAAAGGACCTGCCGGCATTGTGATACGACACTCGAAGGGCGCCGAGACCGGAACGAATGCTGAAAAGAAACAAGATGTGATCAGATAACAGTTCAGGAAATAAAAAAAGGGGGAGTTATCAATGTGATAGTCGCTGTACCAGCTGAGGCAGGTGGCAAGGCCGGAAGGGTCGGCGGCGCAGTCGATCTTTCATCCCCTCCTTCGATTTGTAGCACTGCAGTCGAGATGAGGAAAAAGGGTTTAGAAGTAATTCCATCAATAAAGAAAGAAGGATATCAATGGAAATCATACTCACCAACGCCACCAGAGGAAGAGGCAAGTTCGGATGGGAAGGAGAAGTGTGGGAGCAACACCTGATAAAGATGGTCAAAAAGCACTCCTGAAAGACACAACAGTATGACTTTAGTATACGGATTATGCGTCTGAAAAGTAAGGTTAATAAATCTCAAACCCATACCTTCCAACATCTTCGACGGTATGAGAGGTGACCATCGCCAAGGCAGTCGTTGAAGGCGCTCCCTCGAGCAGTGGGGCATCAGCGCTGGCTGCACCTGCGTTACGAAAAAATATGAACTTGTCAGAAAGGATTGTAAGGTAAAGAAAGACAGCAACTTGGGATTTACCTGATGAGCTGCCGGCTGAAACGGAGGCGACTCCCTCCTCCATTGACATGATGCCACCGCCCGTGGCCTCATCACCCGACTCGATAGGGACCGTTGTCGTGCTCGCAAGACCTAGAGATGGTGGAAGATCTGTAAGTCGATGTAGTACACCCCAGTACTTGTGGGGAGGCGGAAATAACAAAAACGATCAAGTTTAAGGAACGAACATCGACTAACCGCTTAAATCGAAGCTAAACTATAAATAACCGTACACAATGATTTTCTTATCACTTGTGATTAGGGATTATACCTATCGAAACTAGTCCTTCGTCTTTGTGTCCTCCTTTGTTCTCCTCGACCTTCTCTAGGTAGTAGACGATCCACCCGAGAGCAAAACACCAAGCTACACCTCTAACTTGAGGTAACTAATCTACTTTGATTGCTAATCAAAGAAGAAAGGATGATATAGAGTGAAGGTTATGGATGCTTAAGTCTAACTAAACCTTTGATCTCAACACATGAGGATTAAGGATTAGTATCTTGAAGATGAGAGCTTGAGGAGAGAGAATATGAGATAAGATAATAAGAAGAGAGAGAGTGTATCATAATATATTATGAAGCATTTTTAATAATGAGAAAAGAATAAAGAGTGATGATAAATCATGCTTCATAAAATATCTAGTGGTGATTCATTAGCATGAGTCATTAAGCAATAAATGTGCATTAATGAAATGAATGAATCACCACCATGACTCACAATCTCATCCAAAGTAACCCCCTTAGTCACATCTTCTAGAAGCTTCTCGTACAATTACGAGAACGCCCCTCCAATCCGCAAAAATACGGAAAAACTTTAGACTGTAAAAATCCAATAACCGGATACCAGTAACTGGCTTAAACCAAAGCCGACTGGTAAAAACTGTCCGAAAGTCGTACGTGCGTAAACGCACGTATGCGTCCGAACCCTTTGTCGCAAAACCATGCAACCTCTATATCGTTTCGCCTGGAGTAGGAAACTCTCTGTGTGGGACTCTAGAGACTCGACTACTACGCTGGCAGTGGGTTTAACCACAGACCGCAAGCGGCACTAGCTGTACGTAACGGTCCCCAGGTAGTTGTCGATAAGAAGGCCGATGAGAAAACCCATCCGAACTCCTACTGAGTCTGATGTGACAATCTCCATACAGTCCGGTCCGTTCGTCCAAGACTATCGCATATCGGGCCTAGGGGGGCGGCAAGCGTCAGTCCCCTAATAGCGGTATAAGTCGTGTCGGAGGGAAGCCCATTACACCCTGAGAAACTACTGGAACCTACCAGCAAATCTCGCTTGCCCTGGCCAGGGACTTTGCGTAATGGCTCTCTGACACAGCACGATATCTACTCCCAATACCGGGAGGGACGAATCCTGTCTAACCGCCACTGCCTCCAAGTGCTCGGGACTGCACCCAACTGCTACCTGTTTGCACGACTCCTTTGAGCCGTGGTAGGGTAGCAATCTAAGAACAGTGGGACACACTCGAGACGAAGTAGCAGTGTCAAGTCTGCGGACTACGCTGTACTCATGTCACCTGGGAACTGTTCACTGACGACTGGTATCAAACCAACCAACAGTTCCCTGTGAGTCCTGTCCGGTGTACCCGTAACCTAACGAGCACCTGTATACTATCTCCAGTACGACGTACTGACGGCTGTGGGACAGACCATCTCCCCAACTGGGATGAGAAACGTACACACTAGTCTACTCCGGAGTATCGATGCTCTGTCTCGATAATCCAACGACCAGGGACCTGAATAAGGATGTGCTTGTAGACTACCCAGCCCCCACTAGTGTGACTGCCATCACAACGCTGGTAGACAAGCAAGATCCTAAGAGCTCTATCAATACGTACACTCACATATTAAGATAGAAAAACCAAGTAGCATACTACCATGTTTAGCAAGACTGTTATATACATGTGAATATCCCAAGCTTCCATTAAGTAATATACAAGCTAGTATGATACAGTAATGGCCTTCTAGGGCATAAACACTAACAAGATCGTACACGGGGAGGGCAATGATTGGAGCGTTGCCGGACTCTTGGGAGAGAGCGGCTAACTCTTCCCCAAGAGTCGTACCCATCTCACCCGCTACTTCTGCGGGCTCCGCGGTCTCCATCGGCTCATCCGCCGTCACCACGAGATCGCCGGCCTCAAGTGCTTCGTCCGCCACCACCCGGGGCTCAGCTGTAATGATCATTTCATTTGCCGCCACTTCAGGTTCGGCATCAATGACCTTCTCGGCTGCAGGCCCCTCAACCTCCATCTCAGGCTCCAAAGCCTCAGCAACGTTGCCCACCGTCGGCTCGGGTTCGGTAGGTGCCGCCTCCTTTGCTTCCTCGGCTTCAACGGTCTCCGCCTCCCCCTCGGTCGGACTTGGCCCTGCAAGATAAAATATATAAGAACCGATGGCATTAAAATTCTTACAACAAAAACTCTGAGAGGAATATTACCTGAGGTGGATTTACCGTTGCGCTCCGAACTGCGCGCGCCACTTGTCTGCGAGCAGTGGATAGGGCGACAGGGGCCTCTTCGGATGGAGTATCAGCACGAGGGGCGGTGCTGGGGCCCGCTCCCATAGCCAAGGTAGCCCTGCGTGCCTTTGCTTCGCGCCTCGACCGCTTCCGTTCCTCCCGGGCTGTCACAATGGACCTCTTTGACGCTTCCTTCATCGAAGCGTCGTCGTCCTCATTTAAAGATGCCTCCAGAGCCTTTAAGGTGTCTCTCATCGGCTCTTCAAGACGAACCTCCTGCAGTAACCCTGAGGAAGCAGGAACAT
The DNA here is from genome assembly GCA_030015575.1 of Agapanthus africanus. Classification (NCBI taxonomy): domain Eukaryota; kingdom Viridiplantae; phylum Streptophyta; class Magnoliopsida; order Asparagales; family Amaryllidaceae; genus Agapanthus; species Agapanthus africanus. Next base: position 30,319,427 of record JASDDO010000004.1, on the reverse strand, counting down.
CGGCAGCTGGCAGAACATTTGCGTCGCTTGGCAGGAACGACATTGAGGTTTCTGCAATAAAAAGGGAGAGATTAGATTGACCATAACACAAGGAGAATAAAAACTTGATGAATCGAAACTTACTGAGGCCTAAAGACGCTCTAAGGCGTTCCTCCTCTTGTAAGGTCTTGAGTGAAGCGGCAATGGCTTCCTCATCAGTGATGCCTGTTGGAAGAAAAGAAAGAAAAACGTTAGTCAAAGGCAATGAGGAGAATATGATGCAATAAAGAAAATGCGACTAGTAGTTACCTGATTGCGCAAGCTCAGCTAGCCACGCATCACGCTTTGCCAACCACGCTGAAGTTTCGAGAGCGGCTTCCAAGTCTGTATCATCCGGAGGCGGCATGACTAATCCCTCGTTAGTCCCATATTTGATCAGGCCCTCGGCATAGGGAGCATGGGGTTCCTGACTGAACACAACATCTGCAGCGAAGAGCGACTTCTTTTTCTTCTGCCCTCCCACCCTAGGCTCACGTGGGATTGACTTGCGCTTAGCAGCCACCTTGGGACGGCAGGTCCCGATGTCCGCACCCACGCCAGACTCTGGCGAAACTACAACCACTGTCTCCACTGGAGCACGGGGCGCTGGGGGTGCATCCGCAATATCAGGGAGCGGCAATCCGCGTGGAGGACTCTGCGCACGCGAAGGTCCGACTCTGGCATCTTTTAAAGGGGGGATTACCGGGGTCCTTGGCACCAAAGGAGCGTTGCGATCGCTACCTGGAGGTGCACCCTTACGGTCGATCAGCAACCGCCTTTCCTCCTTTATGACCGCTCCCGTCGAATAACTGTACCATTCTGTGTATACCCTTAGGAGTCGTGGGGTACAAGCCGGCTCACTGATAAAGAAGTGGGAGCCCGTGTTTAGACGCATGAAATGATGCAACGCTCTCTCCATCCCTTCTTCGGTCGCAGCAGGTTCCGATAAGAAAGCCTCCAGCGGTACCCCTTGATTATAGCTCAGTTGTTGGGCGAAACGATGCGGGTTATATCTCATGATGATCGCGGCCCCGTTCTGCCTAAACACCAAGAAGCCCGGTCTGATGGAATATAAGTGAAGGGTCTCCCGGGCCGTTAAAACTGAAGCTCCATCCTTGAAAGTGTCTTGCAATGGCTGCACTGCAGTGGTGGACGCTTTTCCAATAGTCAACACCTTGTCAATGAAAGACACACCGGCTCCAACGGTGTGGGAGCGAAGGAGTAACCCCCTGGCATTTCGTGGCGATGGATTTACAATTGATGCGCCGATCAGCTGTATAATGCGAGGAAAACTGCACCTTTCGTAGAACGAGGGCCTTTTATGCATACCGAAAACACCCGATGTATGTAGCTCGTACCACGACATAAAGTAGTGCATCGGGAAGACCACGTGTAATACCCCGGGCTCGTTAGCATCCGCTGCTCGGCTGAGGCCATGATATAGGTGTGCCAAGCCAGCGATCCCAACGGCCACCTTTACCCCGATGGTCATCCGGTGGGCTGGGTAAAAGACGGAAGGCCGCATACGGTGAGAGTGCATTGGGAGCGCAAACCAACTCAGCCATAGCCCAAGAAATCCTAAAAAGAAGGCCTCCTCGTCCATCTCGGGGGCTACGACTTCTGCGAAAGACATGGTTGGGGAGTTAGGAAGGAAAAAATCCTTTTTGTCTATTTCCTTCGCCGGTAGGTTATCCAAATCTAAACCGAAAGGGTCCTCAAGGGTGGCAAACTTGGCAGCTTCTGCCGAGAGGACGTTTGGGTGAAGGAACCGAGCAATGAAATCCTCAAAACTAACTCCGCGGCTCCCACGCTCAATGAAAAGGGCCTCGTAGATGTTCAACACCTTGATCAGACTTGGAAATTGGTGTTGAACAGCATTCTCCGGTGTGAGCCCCCTTACCACTGGCTTAGCACCAAAGACGTACTCATCTGTCGGGAGCAACTCCTTATAATGTTCCCCCAGGACTGGTAAACCGGATACCTCCGTGAACTCCTCCAAAGAGATTGACACTTCCCGATCCATGGCAAGGAAAGTGTGGGTAGGAATATTCCACTGCTCCAAGAAGGCCTTGAACCACCAGGTGGGAAGCGTGGGATACTGGAAGAGGGAGACGTAGATTGCGGTGTACAATCCTAATCTTATCAACTGCGACTTCTTCGTCGACAAGATATACCGAGCCCATGGCAGGTAGCCAATCGGGTGGCGGGGGATCAGACCTATGTTATACGATTGCCCCCAGGGTCGTGCCTCACCTTGACAGATACGGCGTCCCAGAATTTCCAAAACCATGGGACGCTGAACCGGAATCGCATCTATGGCGGGATGTAGAAAGCCCTTCGATGTCCAATCAACCATCTCCACGGCGTACTGCACCGGGGGTGGGCTGGCGTAATGAATCGCCGTGATGGGTTCTGACGGCACTGAACATGTGAAGCTGCGTCGACCCATAATGATCTGGTTATACCACGACCCCCAAAGGTGGAGACTTTTATGTTCCGGGTCGTAGTCCCTAATCATAGCCAAGACGTCACGATCCAAGGGCGCTTCAGGAAACCCTTCATCCGAGCGGACGAACGGGAATGAGGTGTCGAGAGACATGATCGCTGCAAGTGAACAATTTAGCCGTTAGTGTGGTAATTCCAACGCTTGGGTTTAAAAAAATAATGCGTTAGTTAATTAAATTAAAAATTAATTAAATTAAAATTAATTAATTACACCACACGGCAGCGCAGCGGGTAGGAGACCGAAGGGGGACCCACAAAATCTGGATGACAATACGTCAGTTAATGAGACAACCTCATCATTAGATGAGATTGTCAGTTGGTCCCCAGGAAAACATTCCCATTAATAATAATAAAAAAAAGAGAATCCCTAGAGACAAGGAGAAAATCTCCTCTTTCAGAGCAAAGCTCTGTCACAGAGTGACACTTGTCAAACTCTGGTCTCAGGAGAATAAGATTCCTTAAAAGAGCCTAGCTCTGTGATGATGATGAGAAAATTTATTTAAAACTTCTAAAGAAATTAAAATTTTTTGAGGACTCTTAGAAGTTCTTGACTTCTAGATCAAAAAGATCTATTTTTGGATCCATGAGCAAAGCTCTGCTCATGGGTTAAAACCCATGAACAAAATCTCTGTAGATCTATGGATTCATGAGAGCAAAGCTCTATTGGTGAAACCCCAAAGGGGATTTCTTTAGATCAGAAGATCTATGAGAGCAAAGCTCTATTGGTTAATTAAAATTAATTTAACTTAAGATTAATTTTACCGAAAGTTTTCTAACTTGGAAAATGAGAGCAAAGCTCTAAAGTTCTGGAAACGAGAGTAAAGCTCTGAAGTTCTAAGCAAGAGCAAAGCTCTGGAAATCAAAATCTAGAAAATGGTGAAGTTTTCTAAAAGGCCAGAGGTCCTATTTATAAGGCGCTTGCGCCCCTTGATCCAACGGTCAAGAGCTTGCCACCGCTGCACTCACGTGAGCGCAACGGTGGGGGGGGGGCATTTGTTCCCCCAATCAGAGCAAAGCTCTGCTGGAAATTCAAAATTCAAATTTTGAAGTAACGCTTCAAATCCCGGGCGCAACGCGCCACGTGTCAGGCGCAGATGCATCAGCGCAGCGCCCAAGGCAGCGCACCCAATCAGAGCAAATCTCTGTTTAATGCAAAATCAAAGGAAGCAACACTTCAGTTGCGCAAGCACTGCGCTGCGCGACACGTGTCAGCGCAGATGCGCTAGCGCAGTTGCGCTGCGCTCTGCGCTGCGCGACACGTGTCAGCGCAGATGCGCTAGCGCAGTTGCGCTGCGCTGTGTGCTGCATAACACGTGTCACGCTCTGGGGCGTCTGCGCCAAACAGAATTAAGATTCTAAAGAAATCTTTCTGTTCTTGTTAAAACAAGAAGATTTTCTTCTGTAAAACAGAAGCCCTTGGATTAAAGATCCAACGGTGGGGGAAATTCCCCAAATCACTCAGAGAAAGATCTTTTTAACTAATTTATGGGCACTATAAAAAGGACCCTAGACCTCAATTCAAAGGAATGAACATTTTTCTTGAAAAAAATCAAAAGCTTCAAACAGAGAGAACTCTGAGAAAAATTTCAAGAAAAAGGTAAAACCTTCAAAAGAGAGAAGAAATTTCTTCTAATAGATCATTGATCTAAAAACCAGATCAATGATCTTCATATAATAAACAGTGCTTTGCACTTCTTATGAATCACTGATTCTTTAAAACAAGAAGGAAAAAAAAAACAAAAATAAAAGAAATAGTGCTTTGCACTTTTATGAACCTTTGGTTCTTGAAATAAAAAGAAAAACTTGTTTTTCTTTGATCTAACTTAGATCAAGTAAACGAATAGTGCTTTGCACTTTTATGAACCACTGGTTCTTGAATCTAAAAGATTCTTAAATCATAGTGCCTTACACTTGCAAACTGCGCTGTTGCGCTCTTGGATTGGTGCAAGCCACCAGAGCGCGCCACGTGTCAGCAGCACAGGCGCAGCGCATTAGCGCAGTGCACTGCGCTTGCGCGACACGTGTCAGCACTACAAGCGCTTGCGCTTTCCGATTGGCGCAAAGCGCCTGATAAATGCAATGCATTTCCTAAAGGGCCAGGCCTAAGTCAAAAGTCTAAACAGACCAAGAATAATGCTAAGCATTATTTGAAGGGGAAGAGCCCAATTGAGAGGTCCAATGGACCAAAACAAATGCTCTGCATTATAATAAAAAGGGCAGAGCCCAGTCAAAATGGGCATAAATGGCCTGAAGTAATGCTATGCATTATTCTAAAAAGGGGAAAAGCCCAGACAAAGGCCAAATGCAAACAAAATGTGGACATTTTCAACTGGACTTAGCCCAATTTTGGCCGTAAGTCCTTAAACTAAATTGACTGAGCACGTCTGCTCCATAAATCAATTTACGACCGGTTCGAGGGTACATCTCCGAACTCCTCTGACACCCATCGTTGTAATCCTTCAACGACGTTAGAGAGGTGACGGGTCCCGACGACCACACATCAATAATGGACTGCGGGGTCCTTAAACTCGTGGACCGAGACGTCCTTAAACTAATATTTGACCGAGACGTCCTTAAACTAATGATGGACCACCACGTCCCTAAACTGGAACATGGACCACCACGTCCCTAAACTGGAACACGGACCACTACGTCCCTAAACTCGAACAATAGAGCCTCCAAGTGCTCTCTTGCCGGATCTAAACGATCCCGTTTAAGTAGATCTTAGCCCCAAACACGGCTAACGTATCCTTAAGCATTTCAACAGACTACATATTCCATAATCAACTTTGGTTCAAGGGTACATCTCTGAACTCCTCTGACATCCATCGTTGTAATCCTTCAACGACGTCAGAGAGGTGATGAGTCCCGACGGCCATATATTAAATGAATCACCACGTCAAGTTGATCTTAGTCCAAAACAGGACCAACGTATCCTTGACGAACGTTTAAGTCGATCTTAGTCTCAATACAACTAACGTATCCTTAAACTAAAAACACCAAACCCAAATCTAAGTAAATACGGATTTGGACTAATCCACGTCCTACGGGCGACGGCATTACTCAGTCTCTGTATACAATCCACGGGCAACCATAAACAAAACAAACACACACACGACACGAAGTGAAATTCTGGAGAAGGAGAAAGTTGTTACCGCGACGCGGTAGCGTAATTAATTGCAGGGGCTTGCGCCTGCAGGGAAGAGCGTCCCCACAATCAAAAACCCCTCAAGCGAGGGGGAATCTGACGAAGTCTGCTACATCGGCCGCATCCGTCTAAACCTCCGATACACGGTGCCATAAATCAACTTGGCATCTTCAGAGAGGTAGACGAATAAAACCATATAGCATCTGCCCCGAATCTCAGCATCAGGACTTCGCGGTCTTGTGCGCCGTCCTTCGGAGGGGAACACTCCCGCTGCTACTCCTTCCGAGGATCCCCCGGTCGCCTTGTCTACTGCTCATAAACGGGCGGCGCGTGCTGCTCGGGAAGCCAACGGTCAATCCACCTCAGGTAATGTGTTTTTCGAGGCTTTGTTGTAAAAGTTGTAAAACTATCGGTTCTTATATATCTTGTCCTGAAGGGCCGAGTCCTACTGAAGGAGCGGCGGCGACCGTCGAGCCTGAGGGGACGGTGGAGAAGGTGGCATCTGATCCCGAGGCGACGGTAGGCGGTACAGCCATAGTTGCCGGGCCCGAGCTAGTGGCTGACGAGACAGTCACGCCTACTATGCCCGAGACGGCCACCACTGCCGAGTGCGAGGTAGCGGCAAATGAGACGGCTGCTACAACCGAGCCTGGGGCAGCAGCGGATGGGGCGGCTGCGACCGATGAACCTATGGCAGTGGTGGGCGAGACGGCTGCGACTGCTGTGCCCGAGGGGGTAGCGGGCAAAACGGGCATGATCGCTGAGGACGAGACGGCCGCTCTTTCTCAAGAGTCGGGCACCGCTCCGATCATCGCTCTCCCTCCTTACGGTCCTTCGCCATCTCCTGGCCTTGCGAGCACGACGACGACTCCCGTAGAGTCTGGTGATGAGGCAACGGGAGGTGAACCCATGCCAATGGAGGAGGGAGACGCCGCCGTTTCGGCTGGCGACTCATTAGGTAAATTTTGGGTTACCATCATTCTTTTTATTCTGCAATCCTTCCTGACAGGGCTTATCTTGTTTCTAACGCAGGTGCAGCTAGTGCTGATGCCCCTTTACTCGAGGGAGCGCCATCAGTTACCGCCCTGACGGTGGCCACATCTCTACCCTCTCTCGTACCGTCGCAGATGCTGGAAGGTATGGATTTGTGACTTATCAGTCTTATCTTTGCTGCATGATTTATGTACTGATGTTGTACTATTGCGTCCTTACAGGAGTGCTTTTTGATCACCTGTACCAGGAGCTGCACCCACACTTCTCCTTCCCGTTGGAGCTTGCTTCCTCCAGTGGCGCCGGTGAGTATAGTTTTCAATTAATGCCCTTTCTTTTTTCAATAATGGAATTATTTCTGATCCTTCCTTGCCCTGATTGTAGTGCTACAGATCGAAGGAGGAGATGTAAGATCAGTCGCGCCACCGGTCCTCCCGGCTTTGCCACCTGCTGCAGCTGGTATAGTAGATTCCATTGTTCATGAACTTCCTATATTTCTTGAACCGCCATTTGATTGTGATTTGTTTTGCAGCCGTCGTTCCGATTTCGGCACCTTTCGAGTCTCGCATCATGATGCCGGCTGGCCCATTTTCCAGACGTCCATCCTCAAAGGGTGCTGCGATGAGTATGAGCATCCTGAGCAGATGCGTCGAGGAGCTTGACGCAGAAGCTCCCACATCTGCCGCAGATTTCGCTGCTGAGGTTAATCCGATGCTGGCGACGCTTGTAAATTTCCACAATGAAGGCGTCGTCGAGTCTTGGGTTAATCACTATAGGGAGATCGAGGCCTGCCTGCATCAGCTAGAGCTTATGCGTCCTGCCCCTGAGATTTTGGCCACGAGTACTCAACGGGCGGCGTGGATCGAGCAGGGCGCTTCTTACTTCCGCCATCTTGAACAAGAAGCGGCTCTAAAGCGGAGGTAATGCAAAGAAACCTCATGCGAGTCTGCTAAACTGCGTGCTGAGGTTGACGCGAATGCTGCTCGGGTGAAAGCTATCTTCGAGGGCCTCCTGCAAAGTATTTCCGATGGGTTAACATTAAAGCGGAAGCTCGATATTGTTGAGTGATTGTTCTAAAATTCAAGACTGTGTAGTGTGTATCAACTCAAATGATCCCCGGCAACGGCGCCATTTGATTGATAAGATTTCGGATTGTGTAGTTTGAGAAAATAGTAAAGAAATCACAACCAAAAATTATTTGACCGCAATCAACTACGGTGTCGGATGTAGATTGTAACTGAGTGCGGATCGTCCACAGGGACAGTGTAATCGTTCGTCTTTTGAATTAGATGAGTCGAAACTTTAATGAAAAGAGAACAAAACAATTCATGATTTAAAGAATTGAAGTTCAAGAATTAGAAAAATCTAGATCTAATAACAAGAAAAAGATAGAATCAAGAATTGATAGTTTGATGATTTTTCCAACCAAATATCAAGAATCGAAATGAGGCTCGTAGGAATCGATCGGATCTATAGATGTAATGCAATCTCACGATGTTGTATTCTTATCCTTCGATGAATTGATACTAGATCGATGATGATCGACAAGAATTAGGGATTTCTAGTGAAACTAGGGTTTCATCTTATCCCTTGTTCTTTCGTCGATATCATTCACATTCTAGCCTCTAGTAAATTCAAGAAACGATCGTAGATCCCTAATTTCGAGCGATAACAATCAAGAAAGTATCGCAACGAAACTAGGTCATCGATTCTTGAACTTGCTAGGGTTTAAAAAACTCGTAGGACTAAAGAATCGTTTTAAAGATTTGTTACATCATCATTCTATTGATCGTCTCGACTCCTTGACGAATGGAGTTTTACTCAAACATCACAACAAGAACTACAATTACAAATTGAGATCGAATCATGATGCAAGAATTGAAAGAAAGCAAGATTAAAGAATTTCACCTTTTATTTATATCAACAATTTCATTACATTCGCTCAAGAACCACAAGAGGAAGAACTTGATCGTCGATTTGGCTTCGCTCGGCTCCGTGAGTCGCGGATCGGCTTGGATCACTTGTCCGATTGAAGATCGGCTCGGCTCCTAAAAGGTTGAAGACTTCTCACTTGATTTGGTACTTGGGATCTTGAATTTGGATTGGAATTAGGGTTAAGGTTTCTCACAAGTCTTGTCACTAGACTTGTGGAAGAAGATGAAGAATTAGAGATTTAGGAATATGGAAGATTAACCTCAACCCGTAGATCTAGGCTCCTATTTATAGACATCTAAACCCTAGATCTAGGATTTGAATTTTAAGTTTCCCTCCAAAAGTTTGTTGAGGAAATTTGAATTTCCCTCCAAAAGTTAGTTAGAGGAGAAGATTCTAGATGTGATTAGTTAGGAGGGAGCTTCTAGAAATAGTTTGTTAGGAGCTTAATTAAGATTAGCCTTGCTTAATGATCTTTGCTGATCTGGCAGTAGCTTCGAGGTCCTTCTGGAATTTAAGGCATCTTAAATGAATGTGGGCCTCGTGAGATGAATTTTGCGCTGAAAATAGGAAGCTGATGGGGCCAAGCCGCCGCAGAACCGCGGCGCAAGCCGGCTCCTGCCGCGGTTCCGCGGCTCTTTTGGAGAGTTGGGGCTTGGGCTCTCTGGTGCTTTATTGGGCTGATGTATGGGGCTTTTTGTGATATGTTGAATATTGTAATTCATTATGTATTGCTACCAGCTCTCAGGTCTTTGAGTTGGCGTAATGTTTGATCAGCAAAAATGATAATTTTGGCTTTTCTTCCGGATTTTCCTGCACAGACTCAAGACAAGTGTTGCGCAAATACAGAGATGATGCGATGCCATGAAATGCGGTCAATTTCTCTTAAAGTGGCGGTTTAAAAGTCTAACACATGAAATCTGATATTTAACGACTGATTTGCTAATATGTGAAATATGAATACCGAACACTTCTAAATGAGTGCAAATGATAGGGAAATTGCCGTGTTAAAAATACATTATTTTCGACCGATCAAATTCCCCCAAACTTATTTTCGATCGTCTCGAGCGAATTGTTTTATTAAAAAGAGAAGGAGAAAATAAAGAAAGAGAAAAACTAACTAGCACACTTTCGTAGGCGACACGATTGCACCGAGCACGTGCAACAAGCCTTTAAACCTCTAGGTGTCCCTAGTAGGAGGAGTGTTGTCTCCTGAGGGTTTTCAGCGGATTGCACCCACAAAATCCAATAATAAAAGCAAGATCATGAATATTACATTTAAAGAAAAGAATCGTAGAAGAAAAGCCTTGAAAATTAGGGTTTCCAACTAAGCTAGCTTTTCGGTTGTCATGAGCCTTATCTTAATAGTCATGAAAAGATGTCAGAAATCACGTCCTCCCTTAATAAAACATCGTCTTATTCTTCATTCCTATCTTTCTTCCAAACATCGATCATATCACCCTGCGTGTGTGTAAAGACATCCCTACACCCGGAGAATTCAATTCAAGCTATCATACTCTTGCCCATCAGCCTCAGTACTTTTTAATTAATGAATATTTAGATGAGATTGCTCACACACTTTCATGCGACAGTTAATACTTCTTGAGGTACTAACCGACCGATTACTCATGTGCTTGCTTATTTGGTGTATTTTCCTCGTCTTGCACCACCTCAGGCATAGCAGTGACTCCCAGACCAGTTGGCCTTAGGGCACTAGGTGAAGAGGCACCCTCGCTATATATATTTTTATTGCCCTTGGTGATAACAAAACCAGTGTCCATTTTTTTTTCTTCACCATTTTATATTTTATTCATTTTTTTTCTTTTTCTTTTATTTCCTTCATACATCGGCTTTAAGACAAGAGCATTTCAAGGTATCCTCTACTATCCCAGGCTTTAAGACGTGTGTAAGTGCGAATAGTAGGGTATCAACGTTCAAAATGTTTGGCTTTCAGAATAGAAACTATTTTTCAGACTTATTTTTATCCTCAGATTAGTGACGTCCTTCATCTTACTAACCCTTGGGACAACGGCTCATAACTACTTATTACTAGTTCGTACAAGAAAACTTCCAATTTTCTTAGTTTTCTTAAATTTTTCTAATCTCATGGATGTAATTTTTCACTATCTAATCTTTTATTATCTTATTTATGTACAAAAATATTTTTATAGTTTTGAAATTTTTTAAATTTTTATAGGTTTTCAAAAATGTTTTGTGCTTATGCAAAGTATGATGCAAATGATGCGAAAATAATCACAAACCTCCCCCAAACTTGTTTTCAACAGTGTCCTCACTGTTGCCAACCGCTATATCTACAAAACCTGTAAGGTTGGGAGGAATTATTAGTGGGGGCAAAATATATAAGTGAAAATTCTCCCCCAAACTTATTCTTGGCTCAAAAGTTTGTACAAATTCTTTTCAAGAGCCAGAAAAAATGCCCCCCCCAAACTTGAGTTATGCAATGTTAATCTTTTAAAAATCACATGAGGGGGTCAAAAATCATTGGTCGTTGCCAAGCTTTGCAAAGACCGAAAGTTAACACCAACCATTCAAAAATTTTATCAATGCAGTGCTCTGGTTGGTGGAAGAAGAAGTGGGGAAAGGTTAAGTGGTGGAAAAGAATGTGTGTGCGTCTCATTTTGGAGAGACGATGCAGTGAATGTGATGGATTACTCGCATTCTTTTTACAGTTCAGAAGAAGGGGTGGAGGTTCAATTTCCTTGATTGGGAGATGATTCATCTCAACACCCGTGTCATTCAAAAATGCGAGTTCATCAGCGAAGATTTTCTCAAAAGTTCCATCCATACCCCGATGAACAATGTCATCACAAATCGCGGGGTGATCTTCAGACTCTAAAAGCAGTTCATAATTAGTGTTAATTGTTGACCCGGACATCTCGGTGGAAGAGTCCGTATGTGTATGATACATAGTTGGGTCAAACAATAACGTATGAAAAGAGTCTAGATCAATATCAGGAGGATCATCAAATTCGCTGCGGTCGACATCTATTAAGTCGACAGAACATACCTGAGCAATAGGTTCGGAGGGTACACTTCCCAACTTGTAAATGTTCAGCTCTATTGACCTATTCCCGAAAGATAGGGTCATAGAACCATTTCTACAGTTGATTATAGCATTGGAAGTGGCAAAAAAGGGGCGACCTAAAATCACCGGAATTTGATTCCGTGGGTTCACTACAGGCTGTGTATCAATTACAATAAAATCCACAGGAAATATAAATTCCCCGATTTTTATTAACACATCCTCCAGTTCACCCCTAGGTTTGGTGATTGATCGGTCAGCCATCTGGAGAGTGCAATGGGTTGGCTTCAACTCTCCGATACCTAGTTGCTCGTAAACCGAATATGGAAGTAAGTTAACACTAGCGCCAAGGTCTAGTAGAGCACGGTTGATGTGTTTTTCCCCAATAGAAATGGAAATAGTAGGATATCCAGGATCCTTACGTTTCCTCGGTAATTGTTGGGGGAAAGCCGTATCTACTGTTTTTGCCATGAAAATCTTCTTGGGCACTTGAGTCTTCCTCTTCCTAGTGCATTAGTTCTTAAGAGTTTTCGTATAGGACGGAACTTGTTGGATAGCATCTAGGAGAGAGATGTTGATGTTAACTTGCTTAAAAATGTCCATGATCTTCTCCATATGTGGACTCCGTGTGTTAGCCCTTAACCGATTAGGATAAGGTGCTTTAGCAATAAGCGCTGGGTCCATCATAGGAGAAGGAAGTGTGTGTGGACCCGATCCCAAAATAGAAGTGGGGATCATCTGTGGAGGAGTAAAAAAGGTGGGCTGAAGTGGCGAGCCTTTTGGGAAACGAAGAATATGCTCGGAAGAAGGTGGTGGGGTAGAAGAACTGGGGTTAGAATTAGAAGTGTGTGTGTGAGGAAAGGTCTCAGCCGGGGTATCATTGATTGATTTATCAGTGTCATCAAACTCTTTCCCAACGTGAGTGTCAAGCACTCTTCCAGATCTCAACGTGATTGCATCCACATGATGTGAATAGCCAGGATTGGGTAAAGGTTGAGCTGGAAGTTTCCCTCTCTCTCTTGCACGTATTTCGGCTTTTAGCTGTGCAATTTGCTCTTCCATCGATTTGATGTTCTCATTTTGAGAGTGTAACAACTCCAAATTTACTTTAAATATAGTGTACACTTGGAGTATTGATGTTGCTGGAAACAATTTAAGTATCTAATTCCTTACAATAATTACAAGAAGGAGCTTGTAGCTCATTGGTAATACCTTGCATTGCTGAACCAAGCCACCAGAGTTCGAATCCCATACCCCACATAATTTTTTATATTCTTTTGTTTTAATTTTTTTTAGAAGTCAAACGGTCAAACAGCCATAACTCACTATTTATTGCGAATCAAGAAAATTAAAGTATGCCAAAATTTCCCCCAGACCGAGCCTGTCCCAACGAGACCCGACTCGGCCGAATCGACCGGCGCCGCCGGCCGGACTCGGCCGAGTCGTCAACATGAAAAAAATTCGTGTTGACCTAGTCTCTTCACCTGCATACTCTAAATTTTTTGTACGGTCACCAATTTTCCAATAAATCTCTTTTAAGACCAAATTCAATGAATTTTTAATGTTTTTTATATTTTTTAATATTTTTTTTAACCCTAACCCTAACCCTAGCCTAGCCCTATATAAAGACCCCTATACTCTACCTTTTCCCTTCACAACTCTAAGTCCACTCTCCCAAATTCTCGAGAACTCGGTACGAAGAGCGAGAAGCGAAGCGCTGCCGAAATCGACGACGGATTCCGGCGACCGGATCAGGACTTTCGCGACGTTTTCAACGAATCGACAACCATCACGACCTCTAGCTTCCTTAGCTTGTCCAAATCGTAAGTCCCACCTTCTTCTATCTCTCTTTTCTTTAAGATAAAAATACGACTTTTTGGAACCCGACGGAAATCGGACAAACCGATTTCCGATTCGGTTTTTCTATAAATTTCCACTTGTCACCTAATACATACTATCTACCCATATTCATGTTGACTATTAATCACCCATAAACCAATTTAATCAAACTTTTTCACATGAAATGATAAGTTCTTTGCAAAACCGTACTCTTTTCATAAAAATACCATGAAGTTCATTTTTCTTAGTTTAATTAATTCCCTCACTCCTAAATAGGTTTATCTTGATCACTAAACTTGTAAAATCCAATTTGAATGAAATTTCACACATAAAATGATAACGTTTTCGAATACCGTATTCTTGCGCTATAATACCTTTAAGTTTAACATAGCATGTTTTACCTTTAAATTTCACCAAAACTTAATATAAGTCACGGGGTAATGACCTACCCCTACACACACTCAATCTAACCCTAATTGATAAATATAAAAAATACAGAATACGAAATTACATGACTTTTCACTAAAATACCATAATCTTTATAACTTTTATTTAAAGCTTTAAGTTGTAAACTTTTCTAGATAAAATCTTTTAATAAAATGAAAACACGATTGGTCATGGACATCGATCGTTTATCTAAACTGTCTTGTGGTGCCTAGACAAGTGTGTCTAAGGCTAGTGGTTTTTAATTAGGCCCACGACTGTGGTTCCTTCCCACTTAGCTGGCACTTACCTGGCCGCAATTGACGGTGAAGAGGCGATTTGAGGCTTCTAATGACTCATCGTTTAGACCTTAGAAATAGGCTAGTTGGTTTAGGAAACCCTAATAACTAAAATACGGGAAACTGTACTCTTTTGCAAATAAATACCCCATATTTATAAAACCGTTTTCCCAAATGAAAAGTATTTGTTAAAGCTAAGCAAAGCGCCGCTACAACCCACTTTTGGGGAACCTGTTAGGGATAGTACGGTTCATCGTGCACCCGCAGGCTAGTAGTGCGAGATTCAGACCTCCGCAAGGAGCATTCGGTCTCGAAAGGTTTAAAATACGACATTTAAGGAAAATGAGATTTTTGAAAATAAAATATTTATATAAAATTATTCATGTGTTAATATATATATAATTATCATTTAAACACCTATTTTATCATAATATAAAGTTTCCACATTTTTCTAAAAAATTACAAGATTAAAAGTTACACTAAAATACCATGAATTTCAGATAAAATAATTAATACTTTTATTAGGATATATTCACTAGAATAACACAAATAAAATTCACATTCATTATAACAATAAAGACGATTATTAAATACTTGAGGTGTATTTTGAAAAATATACAAAAGTACTTTTTACATAAACCCCCCTCAAGTTTTACAAATTACAATAAGGCCCCTAGCTAATATTGAACTTCAAATTCTCTTCTTTTAGTCTGACTCGGGTTAGAGTCTGACTATTTCTGACTTGAATATGATTCAAGTCAATCTATATTCTTTTATATTCCAATACAATTTGAATACATGAAACCCTGAATCCAGTTAACAATATATTCTTTTTGAATGAATCAAACCATGGATATTCATCCATTATCCTGATATTCCATTTACCTGATTATACAGTTGTAACATGTTTACTGATATCATGGTTTTGGTCAGTCACCCAACTTACATATTCCAATACCACATTACTGTTAAAACACTACGGGGTTTAAGGGGTAGATTGGTACGGAAGGTGTTAAAGGTGGCACGAGGTGGTCAGATTAAGACACCTAACCTAAATCCTATTGCTGTTGTACCGTGGCATAACGGTTCCTTGTACTTTCCTTTTGCCCTGATCTCTAGCATATAGAGATCCCCCTCGTATACACTGGCATTCTTCTGTACCAAGCTACAAACAACAGCGTTACACAATGTTCCATAATATTCAACAATATAATACTTTAGAAAATACTGTTACTCTATCATTCTCATTCTTCTTATTCTTTTGGGACTTACCGAGCGACCTGTTCGCTGACGACATTCTATCTCTTTCTTCTTTGAATGTCGTCAGGTGCGTTGGACCAAGTTGAGATCGAGCCCACCGGTGAAGATTTGGAGCAGTTCCAGGCAGACCTAGAGCTCTAGGTAATTGTACCTTGTTCTTTCCAGTTTATTTCATTTCCTGTTATGCAACTGTTTAGGCATTGCTTTTTCATTCCAGTTGTATTTTCTTTTCCTGCATTGTAAAAAGAATGTTATTAATAAAAGTTGCTGTTATTTCCATATTATTCGTCTCTTGTGATTTACTTTATATTGCTTAGTTACGCTTAGCGTATATACTTCTGAGTATATACGTAGCGGGCCTCGTCGCGTCCACTTCGCCGTACACTGGGAAGCGGGGCGTGACAGGTTTTGTTGGTGGCCCATGCAGGTCAGAGCTGTATGAATCCCTGTCATGCAATTCTGGTCTGCGTGAACAACCTAAGCAATATAACACAAGAACCAGCAACTAAAATATTCTTTACAATTCATGTTCTTTGAAACTTGCAAATCTCTATTCCTTGAATCTTATCATCTCATGTATTTGAATCTGTCCTAATCCAAAAATTTTCTTCAGGATCATGGATTCCCCGAACAACACCACCACTAACGTCAACAACACCCCATCAGCACTACCTCTCACACCAGCTGTTCCCGCACCACCCACTGAGCAGACGATGTTATTTGATGCGATCCATAGTCTTCTCGAGGGACAGTAACAACTTCTGAGCCGTCCTGATAACGATGCACCGGGAATAAAGCAATTCAGAGCTTTGCACCCAAAGCAATTCTCTGGTAAAGGAAGCCCTCTCAAAGCAGAAGAATGGGCACAAAGCATCGAAGACGATCTGGCAGCAGCTCAAGTGCCAAACCACGCTTGGGTCCGTGTAGCGAAGCTACAGCTCACGGATAATGCTCGCAATTGGAGGAAGGCGGAAGAAACCCGTCTAGCGCAGCCGATTGAATGGAAGACATTTCGCTAGAAGTTTGACGCGAAATATTTCCCTGTGACTGCCAGGTTCGCTATGGACAGCAGTTTATTCATCTACAACAAGGATCAATGTGGGAGAAATCGGTAGATGAATACGATGCTGAGTTCACTATGTTGAGCCGGTAAGATATGTCACAATAGTTCAATTTTTAAATATCACATATTACACAGCTAACACAATTTTTAAACAGATTCGCGGCACACCTGATACCGACGGACGAGATCAGAGCCCGTCGTTTTCAGCAAGGTTTGGACACAGAGATCAAGGCTGCTCTAGCCACATGAAAGTTTTTGACTCATGAGGAAACCCTAGAAGCTGCCCGCAGTTATGAGGCAGTCATAAAAGAGAGGGGCAGACCTCAGTCTGCAGGAGTCAAGCGCCCTGCCAACCAGATGGCAGGTGGAGCCACGTCCAGACCATCTTTCGTGCCGAGGCGACCCGGGGTACCAACTCATCGTCCTAGCCCAGCCTTTTGCACCTACTGCAAGAGAACTGGACATATGATGAAGGACTGCCGTCGAGCCAACCACCTCTGCTTAATCTGCGGTTCAGCCACTCATGATTTTGGATCTTGTCCCCAAAGGCAGAACTCAGTTGCTGCACCCAGGCCAGCAAATACTTATCAGCAGCGACCGGCTCTTCCGGCACCTGCTCCCAGACTTGCACTGCCTGCACCACCTAGGGGACCACAGGCTGCACCACCTCCTCGACAGTTCAATCAAGCTCAAAGGAACGTTCAGAGGAATGCTCCTCAGGCCAGGAGGAATGTGCCAAAGCGCCAGGCTTTCATGATGTCTGTGGAAGAAGCTGAGGCCACGGGCCAAGTCATTACTGGTAAACTTTCTTTCTCAAACTCATCTTTTAGTTTTGTTTACCTACACACTTTCCCTATACCTGAACCTATCCCATATACCTTAGGTACAATCCTAGTAGCTTCACTACCTGCACTTGCACTGTTTGATACTGGAGCATCCCACTGCTTTATGTCGCAACGGTTTGTTCGAACCCATGCGATTCCAGTCTCACCGCTTGTATCCAGCTGGAACGTCAGTTCTGGAAATGGTGTTCTAAAGGCAACTATGGGATACAGCATGTGTCCGGCCATCGTCTGCAGTCGAGAGTTTTACGCTGACTTCAAAGTACAGGACATACCAAACTTCGATGTGGTTCTAGGAATGGACTGGCTTGGAACCTTTTATGCTACCATCGACTGTCGTCAAAGGAGGGTAGTATTTGAGATTCCAGATCATCCGGTTTTCTATTTCAAGAGTGGAGATCGCACCCTGGAGCCAAGTACTTACAAAGCGAAACCAAGGGAAGCAGTAGTTGCAGCAGCTCATGCAGAGGAAGAATCAAGACCGGAGGTAGTTCGAGAGTTCGACGATGTATTCCCTGACGATATATTAGGTTTGCCTCCCAATCGAGCTCTTGAATTCAGTATTGACTTAGTACCAGGAGCACAACCAGTGATCAAAGCACCGTATAGACTAAGTCCGGAAGGATTGAAAGAAGTTCGAACACAGTTGGACGAATTACTGGCGAAAGGATGGATTCGTCCCAGCACTTCAAGTTGGGGAGCACCTGTACTGTTGGTGAAGAAGAAGGAAGGTTCATACAGAATGTGCATCGACTATAGAGCCTTGAACGAAGTTACTATAAAGAACAAGTATCCACACCCGCGCATCGACGATTTATTCGATCAGCTAAGTGGATCTTGTGTCTTCTCTAAACTAGATCTTCGTTCAGGATATCATCAAGTGAAGGTCAAGGAGGCTGATATTCACAAAACAGCTTTCAGAACTCGCTATGGACATTACGAATTTCTAGTAATGCCATTTGGAGTGACCAATGCACCAGCAATCTTCATGAACCTTATGAACCAAGTTTTCCGGGAGTATTTAGACAGGTTCGTTGTCATCTTCATCGACGACATCCTGGTATATTCTAAGAATCGGAAGGAGCATGCGGAGCACTTACGAATTGTCCTGGAAACACTTCGACAACATAAGCTTTATGCCAAGTACAGCAAGTGCGAGTTTTGGCTAAAACAAGTTGGTTTTCTTGGACACATCGTATCAGGAGAAGGGATTTCTGTGGATCCAGCAAAGGTTTCAGCAGTTAGCGAATGGCCTACACCAAAATCAGTGAAGGATATTCGGAGTTTTTTGGGCTTAGCTGGATATTACAGAAGATTCATTGAAGGCTTTTCGAAGATAGCAACACCCCTGACCAAGCTTACAAGAAAAGATGAAGAATTTGTGTGGTCAGAAGCATGCGAGCAAGCCTTCGTAGAACTCAAGTCAAGACTGACATCTGCACCTATTCTCGTCATACCGGATCAATCTGGAGGATTCGAAGTGCATTGTGATGCATCCGGTAAGGGACTAGGATGTGTTCTACATCAGCACGGTAAGGTTGTGGCCTATGCTTCAAGACAACTGAAGACTCATGAGCGCAATTATCCGACGCATGATCTAGAGTTGGCAGCCGTTATTTTTGCTCTCAAGATTTGGCGCCACTACTTACTTGGTGAACGAGTGAATATCTACACAGATCATAAAAGTCTGAAGTATGTGTTTACTCAGAAGGAGTTGAATATGCGGCAGAGAAGATGGTTAGAACTTATGGCGGACTTCGACATCAATTTTCAATATCATCCAGGAAAGGTGAACGTAGTACCTGAGTCGCCAACCATTAGCAATGAATCTCACCGCCCAGTGGAAGCTTCAGCAGGACCTACATCAGGTGGAGATTGAACTAGTCATGCCAGGTGATGTTTCAAATTTGATGAATCTACAAGTTCAATCAACTATTGTCAATCAGATCAAAGCAGCTCAAGCCAGCGATGCTAAGTTGCAAAAGATCAGAGAACAAGTGGAGAATGGACTCAGAACAGATTTCATCATCCATGAAGACGGATCTTTGAGATACGACAGCAGATTGTGTGTACCAAAGGGTCCTGTTCGGGAAGAGTTAATGAAAGAAGCTCACAGCTCTCCCTATTCAGTACATCCTGGAGGTACCAAAATGTACAAAGATCTACGTTAGAATTATTGGTGGCATGGAATGAAGCGTGAAGTAGCCAGAAGCGTCGCAAAATGCTTGGTGTGTCAGCAAGTAAAGGCTGAACATCACAGGACAGCTGGACTACTTCAACCGTTACCAATCCCAGAATGGAAGTGGCAGCACATCACGATGGACTTTGTAACTGCTCTTCCTCGCAGCACAAAGGGTAACGATGCAATTTGGGTCATTGTGGATCGACTCACAAAGTCGGCTCACTTCATCCCATTTCGAGTTGGCCAATCAACTGAGACTTTAGCGAAGAAGTACATGGAGGTAATAATCTAATTTAAGATTTAAACTCTTCATAATGTACTATCTCTAATACCCATGAACTCATACAGGAAATTGTGAGACTTCATGGAGTACCGGTCTGCATTGTCTCCGATCGTGACACCAGGTTCCGATCGCAATTTTGGCAAAGTCTGCAAGCTACCTTGGGAACAAGTCTGAACTTCAGCACGGCTTATCATCCACAAACAGATGGTCAGTCGGAATGAACTATTCAGATCTTGGAGGATATGCTCAGAGCATGTATGCTCGACTTCAAAGGATCGTGGGAAGATCACCTACATCTTGTGGAGTTTGCGTACAACAACAGCTACCAAGCAAGCATAGGAATGGCACCTTTTGCAGTATTGTATGGAAGGAAGTGTCGATCACCATTAAGTTGGGACGACATCGGAGATAGGGAACTCCTTGGACCAGAGATGATAGTAGCGACCGTTGATGTGGTTCGTACTATCAGGGAAAGAATGCGCATAGCCCAAGATAGACAGAAACACTGGGCTGATGCGAAGAGACGACACTTGGAGTTCCAGCCAGGAGATCATGTATTCCTGAAAATCTCTTCGAACCGCGGAGTGATCAGATTTGGAAGACGGGGAAAGTTGAGTCCGAGATACATTGGACCATTCGATATACTCGAACGAGTCGGTGAGGTGGCATATCGTTTAGCGCTTCCACCCTCATTGGAAGGAGTGCATAACGTGTTTCACATATCTCAACTCAGAAGGTATATGAGTGACCCCAGCCATGTACTTGATCATTCCGAGCTCACGATACAGCCCGATTTGTCTTGTGAGCAACAACCTGTGGAGATCCTGAACAGGAAAGTGAAGACACTTCGGAACAAAGAAGTTAATTTGGTCCGGGTAATGTGGAGGAAAGACACTCCAGGAGAATCCACGTGGGAAAGGGAGGATGAGATGCGTGCAAGATATCCGCACCTTTTTGTAAACTAGTCCTCAAAATAAAAGTTGTAAATTTCGAGGACGAAATTTTTGTAAGGAGGGTAGATTGTAACAACTCCAAATTTGTATACCAAAAATTTTCTTTAAATATAGTGTACACTTGGAGTATTGATGTTGCTGGAAACAATTTAAGTATCTAATTCCTTACAATAATTACAAGAAGGAGCTTGTAGCTCATTGGTAATACCTTGCATTGCTGAACCAAGCCACCAGAGTTCGAATCCCATACCCCACATAATTTTTTATATTCTTTTGTTTTAATTTTTTTTAGAAGTCAAACGGTCAAACAGCTATAACTCACTATTTATTGCGAATCAAGAAAATTAAAGTATGCCAAAATTCCCCCCAGACCGAGCCTGTCCCAACGAGACCCGACTCGGCCGAATCGGCCGGCGACTCGGCCGAATCGACCGGCGCCGCCGGCCGGACTCGGCCGAATCGACCGGCGCTGCCGGCCGGACTCGGCCGAGTCGTCAACACGAAAAAAATTCGTGTTGACCTAGTCTCTTCACCTGCATACTCTAAAATTTTTGTACGGTCACCAATTTTCCAATAAATCTCTTTTAAGACCAAATTCAATGAATTTTTAATGTTTTTTTTATATTTTTTAATATTTTTTTAACCCTAACCCTAACCCTAGCCTGGCCCTATATAAAGACCCCTATACTCTACCTTTTCCCTTCACAACTCTAAGTCCACTCTCCCAAATTCTCGAGAACTCGGTACGAAGAGCGAGAAGCGAAGCGCTGCCGAAATCGACGACGGATTCCGGTGACCGGATCAGGACTTTCGCGACGTTTTCAACGAATCGACAACCATCACGACCTCTAGCTTCCTTAGCTTATCCAAATCGTAAGTCCCACCTTCTTCTATCTCTCTTTTCTTTAAGATAAAAATACGACTTTTTGGAACCTGACGGAAATCGGACAAACCGATTTCCGATTCGGTTTTTCTATAAATTTCCACTTGTCACCTAATACATACTATCTACCCATATTCATGTTGACTATTAATCACCCATAAACCAATTTAATCAAACTTTTTCACATGAAATGATAAGTTCTTTGCAAAACCGTACTCTTTTCATAAAAATACCATGAAGTTCATTTTTCTTAGTTTAATTAATTCCCTCACTCCTAAATAGGTTTATCTTGATCACTAAACTTGTAAAATCCAATTTGAATGAAATTTCACACATAAAATGATAACGTTTTCGAATACCGTATTCTTGCGCTATAATACCTTTAAGTTTAACATAGCATGTTTTACCTTTAAACTTCACCAAAACTTAATATAAGTCACGGGGTAATGACCTACCCCTACACACACTCAATCTAACCCTAATTGATAAATATCAAAAATACAGAATACGAAATTACAGGACTTTTCACTAAAATACCATAATCTTTATAACTTTTATTTAAAGCTTTAAGTTGTAAACTTTTCTAGATAAAATCTTTTAATAAAATGAAAACACGATTGGTCATGGACATCGATCGTTTATCTAAACTATCTTGTGGTGCCTAGGCAAGTGTGTCTAAGGCTAGTGGTTTTTAATTAGGCCCACGACTGTGGTTCCTTCCCACTTAGCTGACACTTACCTGGCCGCAATTGACGGTGAAGAGACGATTTGAGGCTTCTAATGACTCATCGTTTAGACCTTAGAAATAGGCTAGTTGGTTTAGGAAACCCTAATAACTAAAATACGGGAAACTGTACTCTTTTGCAAATAAATACCCCATATTTATAAAACCGTTTTCCCAAATGAAAAGTATTTGTTAAAGCTAAGCAAAGCGCCGCTACAACCCACTTTTGGGGAACCTGTTAGGGATAGTACGGTTCATCGTGCACCCGCAGGCTAGTAGTGCGAGATTCAGACCTCCGCAAGGAGCATTCGGTCTCGAAAGGTTTAAAATACGACATTTAAGGAAAATGAGATTTTTGAAAATAAAATATTTATATAAAATTATTCATGTGTTAATATATATATAATTATCATTTAAACACCTATTTTATCATAATATAAAGTTTCCACATTTTTCTAAAAAATTACAAGATTAAAAGTTACACTAAAATACCATGAATTTCAGATAAAATAATTAATACTTTTATTAGGATATATTCACTAGAATAACACAAATAAAATTCACATTCATTATAACAATAAAGACGATTATTAAATACTTGAGGTGTATTTTGAAAAATATACAAAAGTACTTTTTACATAAAACCCCCTCAAGTTTTACAAATTACAATAAGGCCCCTAGCTAATATTGAACTTCAAATTCTCTTCTTTTAGTCTGACTCGGGTTAGAGTCTGATTATTTCTGACTTGAATATGATTCAAGTCAATCTATATTCTTTTATATTCCAATACAATTTGAATACATGAAACCCTGAATCCAGTTAACAATATATTCTTTTTGACTGAATCAAACCATGGATATTCATCCATTATCCTGATATTCCATTTACCTGATTATACAGTTGTAACATGTTTACTGATATCATGGTTTTGGTCAGTCACCCAACTTACATATTCCAATACCACATTAATGTTAAAACACTACGGGGTTTAAGGGGTAGATTGGTACGGAAGGTGTTAAAGGTAGCACGAGGTGGTCAGATTAAGACACCTAACCTGAATCCTATTGCTGTTGTACCGTGGTATAACGGTTCCTTGTACTTTCCTTTTGCCCTGATCTCTAGCATATAGAGATCCCCCTCGTATACACTGGCATCCTTCTGTACCAAGCTACAAACAACAGCGTTACACAATGTTCCATAATATTCAACAATATAATACTTTAGAAAATACTGTTACTCTATCATTCTCATTCTTCTTATTCTTTTGGGACTTACCGAGCGACCTGTTCGCTGACGACATTCTATCTCTTTCTTCTTTGAATGTCGTCAGGTGCGTTGGACCAAGTTGAGATCGAGCCCACCGGTGAAGATTTGGAGCAGTTCCAGGCAGACCCAGAGCTCTAGATAATTGTACCTTGTTCTTTCCAGTTTATTTCATTTCCTGTTATGCCACTGTTTAGGCATTGCTTTTTCATTCCAGTTGTATTTTCTTTTCCTGCATTGTAAAAAGAATGTTATTAATAAAAGTTGCTGTTATTTCCATATTATTCGTCTCTTGTGATTTACTTTATATTGCTTAGTTACGCTTAGCGTATATACTTCTGAGTATATACGTAGCGGGCCTCGTCGCGTCCACTTCGCCGTACACTGGGAAGCGGGGCGTGACAGAGAGACAATGATCTTTATCACATTCTCGACGGAAGATTGCAAACTTTCCGTCCCTTGGATGGATTGTTTCATGAAAGTATCCAAGGTTTGTGCTAGTGCAGAGGTATTATCTGTACCGGTCAATTGCAAAGGACTAGACGGTGCAAAAGTGTTGGCCGGATTTTGAAAGTTTTGTGCTTGGAAGGGGTGCTGACTCAATTGAAGTTGTGGTTGCTGTTGTGGTGGAGGGACCCTTTGGAAATTGTTTTGGTTTGGAACCGTGTTTTGAGATTGTGATTGGTTCCAAGCAAAGTTAGGGTGATTCCTCCAACCCTGATTATATGTGGAAGAAGATGGATCATTCCTAGGTCTTTGAAATGCGGCATTGGTATGCTCATGACCTTGAAACGGAGAATTTAGTGGACACTCTTCCGTTAAATGAGAAGGATCAGAACAGCATCCACATACAGTTTTGGAGAGTGATATTTGACTTAGGGCGGCAGCTAAAAATTTGTTTTCCATAGCGTCAAATTTCTTGTGTAAAGCTGAAATTTCGGCTCTAATTCCTATGGAAATATCATTGCCATCCCTAGACGATTGACTCACACCCTCCCACTGTAAAGATCTTTCAGCGAAATCTTCTAGAAAATTCCAGGCTTCCCCATCATCTTTGGTCATGAAGTTGCCTTGACACATGGATTCAAGGGTCTGTCTTGTGTTAGAATTAATGCCCTCATAAATGATTCGGCACAGTTCCCATCTCGGGATACCGTGATGTGGATATTGGACTAACAGATCCTTGAAACGTTCAAGGCATTTTGAAAATGTTTCATTTGGAAGCTGGGTGAATTGATAGATTTCGCTACGGACTCGAGCTGTCTTTTGGTATGGGTAGAATTTCTTAAGGAATGCTTTGACGAATTCTTCCCAATTTGAAATGGAATGTACGGTAGTGTTATATAGCCACTTCTCGGCTAAATCGCACAAAGTAAATAGGAGAAGATGAAGACGGAAAGCATCCACAGAAAGCTGTGAAGTACCCATCATTACGCATACATTTCCAAATTTGGTGATAAATGCGTATGCGTCTTCAGACTCGAGACCGTGAAATTTGGGTAGAAGGTTGATGTATTGGGGTTTTATTTGAAAATTTTCCCCATTGGCTGGTGGAATGGAAAGACAGGTGGAAAGTGGACCTCGTGTAGGATAGCATCTCTCTTGGAGAGAGATGCGAGGTGGATTCTGCGCACCAACAGACGGCGGCATATTAGTGGAAAAGAAGTTTGATGGAGGTGGATCCATCGAAGTGGGTGTGGTGGTGGGTAAAAGAAAAAGGTAAATGTAGAAATACCGACTTTTGGGTCGATGTGGGAAACGCGGACTTAACGGGCACTAGAATCCCGTGTCCAGCCTATCTTGCACTAAAAAGGGTTTGTACAAGTGGCAGCGTGAATTTATAATTAGGGGAAATGATATGAATGCGGTGTTTGTTTTGAAAATAGGACGGATTTTTGAAAATATGATGCAACACAACAAATGCAGCACACAAAACCCTAATTCTATTGGTCACCTAGGTCTGGCTCTAGACCGTTCCTAACTGCCAAAAGACAAGTCGCAGGATAAATCCTCCACTACCTCTTTTGTCCCCCTGTGGCCAGGTAAGTGCCAGGTAAGTGGGAAGGTACTCCACTACGTAAGTAGTGGGCCTAATTAATAACCACTAGCCTTCGACACACTTACCTTAGACACCACAAGAAAACGCGGATAAGCAATGAATTACCCACGGCCTTCTTCTGTCCTAAGTGAGCCCGACGGTCCTTAGAGTCATCTCTAGATATTTTTTAGTTAATTAGGGTAAATGCGGATGCAAATTTTGCGATTTTCGGGGCTTAGGAAGGGTAATGAACTCCCCACCTAATCTGGATTTAGCCTTTGCCCCTTAATGTTCGTATTAATTATGCAAACAACCACGAAACAAAAAACACGCACAATTTTAATTTTGCTTTTGCGGCGCTGCGATTATTTGCAAAGAAACCTGCAATAAATTGTTATTTGGAGCAGATTTAAGAAGGAGATAAGAAAGATAGAGCTTACTGAGGAAAAATTTCAGAGAGATCCCTCTACAGTGCCGCGGTTCCGCCGCATATGGGCACTTAGACCGCGGAATCGCCGCAAGTTGATCTGTTCACTGCTTCAAATTTTTACAGAGAGCTTATGTTGGCTCTCTCAGCTCTCTGGAATTTTCACAAAAATTTTATCCAAGCTCCAATAATTCCAGATTTCCTCGCAATCAAATCACAATACACGTATTAGGGTTTGTGCGAGTTTAGATCTAAAAATTATAATGGAATAAATTTTTCAACTCAAATTTCAAAATACGAACAATTAGCGCACTATCCTCGGCAACGGCGCCATTTGATTGTATTGAAATTCTTGTTTGTGTAATTGGGAAATTTGTAAAGAAATCACAACCAAAAATTATTTGACCGCAATCAACTACGGTGTCGGATGTAGATTGTAAGTGAGTGCGGATCGTCCACAAGGACAGTGTAATCGTTCGTCTTTTGAATTAGTTGAGTCGAAACTTTAATGAAAAGAAAACAAAACAATTCATGATTTAAAGAATTGAAGTTCAAGAATTAGAAAAATCTAGATCTAATAACAAGAAAAAGATAGAATCAAGAATTGATAGTTTGATGATTTTTCCAACCAAATATCAAGAATCGAAATGAGGCTCGTAGGAATCGATCAGATCTATAGATGTGATGCAATCTCACGATGTTGTATTTTTATCCTTCGATGAATTGATACTAGATCGATGATGATCGACAAGAATTAGGGATTTCTAGTGAAACTAGGATTTCATCTTATCCCTTGTTCTTTCGTCGATATCATTCACATTCTAGCCTCTAGTAAATTCAAGAAACGATCGTAGATCCCTAATTTCGAGCGATAACAATCAAGAAAGCATCGCAACGAAACTAGGTCATCGATTCTTGAACTTGCTAGGGTTTACAAAACTCGTAGGACTTAAGAATCGTTATAAAGATTTGTTACATCATCATTCTATTGATCGTCTCGACTCCTTGACGAGCGGAGTTTTACTCAAACATCACAACAAGAACTATAATTACAAATTGAGATCGAATCATGATGCAAGAATTGAAAGAAAGCAAGATTAAAGAATTTCACCTTTTATTTATATCAACAATTTCATTATATTCGCTCAAGAACCACAAGAGGAAGAACTTGATCGTCGATTTGGCTTCGCTCGGCTCCGTGAGTCGCGGATCGGCTTGGATCACTTGCCTGATTGAAGATCGGCTCGGCTCCTAAAAGGTTGAAGACTTCTCACTTGATTTGGTACTCGGGATCTTGAATTTGGATTGGAATTAGGGTTAGGGTTTCGCACAAGTCTTGTCACTAGACTTGTGGAAGAAGATGAAGAATTAGAGATTTAGGAATATGGAAGATTAACCTCAACCCTTAGATCTAGGCTTCTATTTATAAACATCTAAACCCTAGATCTAGGATTTGAATTTTATGTTTCCCTCCAAAAGTTTGTTGAGGAAATTTGAATTTCCCTCCAAAAGTTAGTTAGAGGAGAAGCTTCTAGATGTGATTAGTTAGGAGGGAGCTTCTAGAAATAGTTTGTTAGGAGCTTAATTAAGATTAGCCTTGCTTAATGATCTTTGCTGATCTGGCAGTAGATTCGAGGTCCTTCTGGAATTTAAGGCATCTTAAATGAATGTGGGCCTCGAGAGATGAATTTTGCGCTGAAAATGGGAAGCTGATGGGGCCAAGCCGCCGCGGAACCACGGCGCAAGCCGGCTCCTGCCGCGATTCCGCGGCTCTTTTGGAGAGTTTGGGCTTGGGCTCTCTGGTGCTTTATTGGGCTGATGTATGGGGCTTTTTGTGATATGTTGAATATTGTAATTCATTCTGTATTGCTACCAGCTCTCAGGTCTTTGAGTTGGCGTAATGTTTGATCAGCAAAAATGATAATTTTGGCTTTTCTTTCGGATTTTCCTGCACAGACTCAAGACAAGTGTTGCGCAAATACAGAGATGATGTGATGCCATGAAATGCGGTCAATTTCCCTTAAAGTGGCGGTTTAAAAGTTTAACACATGAAATCTGATATTTAACGACTGATTTGCTAATATGTGAAATACTAATACCGAACACTTCTAAATGAGTGCAAATGATAGGGAAATTGCCGTGTTAAAAATACATTATTTTCGACTGATCATTGAGCGTGATGCCCAAGGTCGTGAAGCAGCTCAGCGAGTTGTCGAAGAACAACTTTCATCCTACTTGCTGCAGCGGGCCTAGGTGGAAGCAGAGTTGGCCGCGGCAGCCGATCAGGAGAAGGCGCTGAAGGAAGTGCGAGAGCAACTTGCGGATTTGTTAAAAATGCTTCCTTCTCCATGAATCATTTTGTATCATTTGTAAATTTTTGAATAAAATGTATTTATTCTTTTATTCTTTCATATGATGTATTTTGTATCCAACTGCATACATGAATAAAAGATACATTTCTTTCGCAATGTCTTGTGTCGTCTTTCTGCTTTCCTCTCTTTCTTTTTTATTTTGCTGGCTGCTTGCCATGCGATTTTAGCAAGTGTGGTCTGTGAATAGCGTATAGCTGTCAGTCTTAAGCTTTTTGTGGAGTGGCGATGGCTTAGAAAACAGGGTTAGGATCTGTCACCTAAGACTTTTCAACTTTATGAGCCGTGAGGGTCTCATAAAGTATTTTCTTCCTACGGGTCGAAAGGATCCCGTAGGTGCGTTTTCTCCTTAGGAATCGTGAGGATTCCTAAGTGTGTTTTCTTTTGAGAGTCGTAAGGATCTCACAAGAGAATTTACTCCCTTACGAGTCGTGAGCGCAAGTGATGGGTGAAGTTGCCTTTATCCGCATTTTACGGAGTTAAGGTTTGCTCTGGATGCTTTCCGGGGTACCGTAGTTTAAAGACGTCGCGGTCG
This sequence comes from Agapanthus africanus, assembly GCA_030015575.1. Lineage (NCBI taxonomy): Eukaryota > Viridiplantae > Streptophyta > Magnoliopsida > Asparagales > Amaryllidaceae > Agapanthus > Agapanthus africanus. Next base: position 30,290,407 of record JASDDO010000004.1, on the reverse strand, counting down.
AGGTTAAGGACATCATAGTCTATGGATTTAAGGACTCCACAATCCTTTGCTAGTTTTAAGACATCACGGTCGAGGTTAAGGACATCATAGTCCATGAGTTTAAGGACCTCACAGTCCGGTGTTAGTTTTAAGACATCACGGTCGAGGTTAAGGACATCATAGTCCGTGAGTTTAAGGACCTCACAGTCCAATGTTAGTTTGAAGACATCACGGTCGAGGTTAAGGACGTCATAGTCCGTGGATTTAAGGACTCCACAGTCCGGTGTTAGTTTTAAGACATCACGGTCGAGGTTAAGGACATCATAGTCCGTGGATTTAAGGACTCCGCAGTCCGTGAAATGCGTGGTTACTGGGACCCGTCACCTCTTTGAAGACGTTGAGGAATTACAACGACGAATATCAAAGGAGTGAAGAGATGTACCCTTGAACCAAGGTAAAATCAGTGTAAAATCACTGTGGTTGATTGTTAGTTTTAAGACATCACGGTCGAGGTTAAGGACATCATAGTCTGTGAGTTTAAGGACTTCACAGTTCGATGTTTGCTCTGGATGCTTCCCACGGGTTCACTGCCGTGTTCGGCGAGGACCAGGCTCCACTCTGGATGCTTCACACGGGTTCACTGCCGTGCTCTGCGAGGACCAGGATCCGCTCTGGACGTTTTCCACGGGGTCAGAAGTGACGTTATCCGTGTTCCACGTGACCAGGAATTTGCACTAGATGCTTCCCACGGGTTCACTGCCGGGTTCGGCGAGGACTAGGCTCCGCTCTGGATGTTTCACACAGGTTCACTGCCGTGCTCTACGAGGACCAGGATCCGCTCTGGACATTTTCCACGGGGTCAGAAGTGATGTTATCCGTGTTCCACGTGACCAGGAATTTGCACTAGATGCTTCCCATGGGTTCACTGCCGTGTTCGGCGAGGACTAGGCTCCGCTCTGGATGCTTCACATGGGTTCACTACCGTGCTCTGCGAGGACCAGGATCCGCTCTGGACGTTTTCCATGGGGTCAGAAGTGACGTTATCCATGTTCCACGTGACCAGGAATTTGCACTAGATGCTTCCCACGGGTTCACTGCCGTGTTCGGCGAGGACTAGGCTCTGCTCTGGATGCTTCACACGGGTTCATTGCCGTGCTCTGCGAGGACCAGGATCCGCTTTGGACGTTTTCCACGGGGTCAGAAGTGACGTTATCCGTGTTCCACGTGACCAGGAATTTGCACTAGATGCTTCCCACGGGTTCACTGCAGTGTTCGGCGAGGACTAGGCTCCGCTCTGGATGCTTCACACGGGTTCACTGCCGTGCTCTACGAGGACCAGGATCCGCTCTGGACGTTTTCCACGGGGTCAGAAGTGACGTTATCCGTGTTCCACGTGACCAGGAATTTTCACTAGATGCTTCCCACGGGTTCACTGCCGTGTTCGGCGAGGACTAGGCTCCGCTCTGGATGCTTCACACGGGTTCACTGCCGTGCTCTGCGAGGACCAGGATCCGCTCTGGACGTTTTCCACGGGGTCAGAAGTGACGTTATCCGTGTTCCACGTGACCAGGAATTTGCACTAGATGCTTCCCATGGGTTCACTGTTGTGTTCGGCGAGGACTAGGCTTCGCTCTGGATGCTTCACACGGGTTCACTGCCGTGCTCTGCGAGGACCAGGATCCGCTCTGTACGTTTTCCACGGGGTCAGAAGTGACGTTATCCGCGTTCCACGTGACCAGGAATTTTGTTTGTTGGTTATATCCGCATTTCACGGAGTTGGGATTTGACTCTCGGTCATCTGTACACCACCGAGTCACGGAACTGGGAGTTGCCGCTGTTCTGCTTTGCTTGATGTTGTGTCTGCTGAGACGAATGTTGAGCTGGTTTCCAGGCTATTTGTGACCCATCGAGGTTTAGCTTCTTCTTCTGATGAAACCTGGGGAGGAGGAGTGTGATTCTTTCTTTGTTTGCGCCCCTGGATTATATACAGGGATTGATGTAATCATCACCTGTAGGGCATAAATTTCATTTTTATTTTTATTTTATTTCTTTCCGCGATACTCTATCATTTCAGCTTTATATCGCGAAGGTCGCGATTGCCCCATCATTTCGGCTATTTTTCGTGGTGTCCAATCATTTCGGCTATTTGTTTTATTTTTACTCGCTGCTTTTTATTGCGAGTTGCCCAATCATTTCGGCTATTTCGCATGCATACATTTTTACTTGCTGATTTTGTCTGCAAGTTGCCCCATCATTTCGGCTATTTCGTATGCATGTGTGGCTCGCTAGCTTTTCGCTGTAAGCTTGGGATTAGACACCGATTTCGGCATCAGCACCGCTACTACTGGGATATTGCCAGGAGCGAATCATCATTTGCCTCTGTCGATGTCGAACAAAGGTGGCTTAGTAAACAGGGTTAGGATTCTGTCGACTAAGGCTTTTGACTTCATGAGCCGTAAGGGTCTCACAAAGGTATTTCTCCCTGTGAGTCGTGAGGATCTCGTAGGTGCGTTTTCTCCTTAGGAGTCGTGAGGACTCCTAAGTGTATGTTCTCCTATAAATCGTAAGGATCTTACAAGAGGGTTTTCTCCTTATAAATCGAGAGGACTTACAAGGGTTGTTCACCATACGAACATATCCCTAGTCACGAATGGGACTTGGTTAGGGAAATGTTTATTCGCGCCCGTGGATTGTATACAAGGGTCAGTATTGAGCCACTTGTAGGGCAATATCGAAGGTTGTGGGGGGGGGGTTGCTTAAGAACAGGTTCAGGTCTCTGTAACTTAAGACTTTCAAATTTTATGAGCCGTAAGGATCCCATAAGAGAGTTCTCCTTACGAGTCGTGTGGATCTCGCAAGTGTAATTTCTCCTTAGGAATCGTGAGGATTCCTAAGTGTATTGCTCCCTTATGAGTCGTAAGGATCTCACGCAGGTGATTTCTCCTCACAAGGTCGAGAGGACCCTGTAAGTGTCTCTTAACGAGGTTGCGCCCTTTCGGGTTTTCACAAACACTCGCCGGTAGCCCTGCTGTTTTTACTCACGGAGCCCTTTCGGGTTTTCATTCGTGCCCATTTTTCTTATGGACATACCGTTTTTTTATTCTTTTTTTTTACCAGCTTTGGGATGCTGCAATCCACCGTAGTTTATCGACATCTCGGCCAACAGCTAGTTTTAGGACATAGTGGTCCGTTATTAGTTTAAGGACGTTTCGGTCCGCTGTTAGTTTAAGGACGTTTCGGTCCGTTGTAAAATAAGTCGGTTACTACTTATAGAGTTTGGGCTTAGGGAGATAGCGAGCGGACATAGTCATCGTCATCTATCATTGATCTAGGCCCGTGACTCGTTAGGCATAGTATTTCTTCAGGAAGCGACCGTTTATTGGCCTGAAAGGTCTTTCACCATGCATGTCCATGAGTAGGTAGGCTCCACCCTGGTAGACCTTGTCTATGATGTACGGGCCTTCATAATTCGGCTCAAATTTCCCTCGTTTAGCACGATTGGGGATCATAGGTCTTTTGACCACTAACACGAGTTCACTTTGGCGGAATGTCCTCGGCCTAGTCAATCTTTCGTAAGAGCGCGTCATCTTTGCTTTATAAGCCTCCAGATTTTGTTGCGCTATGAGCCGGGTTTCATCAAGGGCATCGAGTTCCTCAAGCAAAGGTGAGCATTCTCTTCGTCCATGAGCTCATAATGGACTGCCACTCGTAGAGAGGGTAACTCTATCTCGAGGGGGAGTACCGCTTCTGTACCGAATACCAACGCGTACGGCGTTGTGTTTATGGCCGTCTTGAACGTAGTTCGATACGCCCAGAGAGCTTCTTGCAGTCTCTCGTGCCAGTCCTTCTTATTTCGGGACGCCGTCTTCTTCACGATCTTCATCAGGGTCTTGTTGAAAGCCTCAGCTAGACCGTTAGCTCTGGGATTATAAACTGAGGAGTATCTCTAGTCTATGTTGTGCTGTTGTGCGAAACGGCTGATCTTATGGCTTCTGTAGGCTGGCCCGTTATCGGAGATGATCCGTCTTGGAGTTCCAAACCGATAAATGACGTGCGTCTTGAAGAAATGAAGGATATTTTCTGTCTTCACTTCCTTCAGCGGTACTGCTTCTGCCCATTTGGAGAAGTAATCAGTGGTCGCCAAAATGAAACGATGTCCTCTGGACGATGCCGGTTCGATGGGGCCGATTATGTCAGTTCCCCACATTTCGAATGGCTAGCTAACCACTGTCGGGTGTAAAGGATTTGGATGCTGGTGGATGAAGTCCCCATGGATCTGGCATGAGTGGCATTGCTTCGCATATTCGAGGCAGTCCTGAATCATCGTGGGCCAGTAGTAGCCCATCCGCTTGATTTTCAGCTTCATCTTCGGCCCGGCTTGGTGAGAACCGCAGAGTCCGTCGTGAACTTCTTGGACGACTCTTTTTGCCTCTTCAGGTCCTAGGCATCTCAACTACAAAGAATCAAACGACCTCTTGTACAGAGTATCATTGACGAAGGCGAAAGATAGGGCTCGCTTCATGAGCTGATGTTTTGAAGACGCATCTTCAGGTGTTCGACGGGATTTGAAGTAGTCTATAAAGACTTCTCTCCAATCCTCAACCTTTTCTTGGTCTTTTATTTGCAGGGCCGTCTGCTCGGCCGCTCCCTTTTCCTCGGATGATTCCGGAGATATTTCTGCCGGTGCGAGGACCTGACGGCTTTGTACCACGATTCTGACATCATCGAGGTTCTCATCAGCCAGTTCTTTAGCGAGCTTGGCTAACGCGTCCGCCTTGCTATTTTCTGCACGCGGTATGCTTTCTAGAATGTAGGAAGGAATTTGAGTCAGCAGTTGCTGTACTTTCTCGCCATATTTCACCAGCTCTGGCTTGCACGTCTGGTAGTCACCGTTTACTTGACTAACGACCAGTTGGGAGTCTCCGTATATGAGAAGGTTTTCAATTCCCATGTCGATGGCGATCTCGAGGCCCGCTATCAAAGCTTCATACTCGGCTTCATTGTTTGTCATCGGCTCTGTCAAGGAGAAGGCGAAGCGCATTATCCCTCCTTGTGGGGTCACGAAGATAAGGCCTACCCCCGATTTAATTATAGGGGTGTTCTGTTTGCGCTTCTTCATGGAAGACGCTCCATCAAAATAAAGTTCCCACCGGATGCCACCACCGTCGATCGCATCAAACGCATGTTCGTCTGGCAGTTCGCAGTTCAAAGGGGAATCGGCCGGTATCGGATGTTCAACGAGGAAGTCGGCGATGGCCTGGCCTTTCACTGCCTTAAGAGGTCGGTATGTTATCGAGAATTCCATCAAGAGTAGGGCCCATTTAGCGAGTCATCCTGTTAGCATGGCTTTTGACATCAAATATTTGAGAGGGTCCTCCTTCGATATGAGACGGACTTCATGTGCCAATGCATAGTGCCGGAGTTTCGTTATCGCGAAAATCAACGCCAGGCGGTGTTTCTCGATGGGGGAGTAGTTGCTGTTCCCTGATTAAAAATCAGGAGAAGATTCAGAAGAGGCATCGCGTGCTCACACGTAACCAGTGGTCACGTGTTGGTACATGATGGTTAAAGCAGCGGCCAGAGAACAGAGCGCAGAAGAAGAGAAGTCCATTCCAGGGGTCACGTACCTACACGTGACCAGGGGTCACGTGGCCACACGTGACCGGCTTTAAGAGCCGTGTTCTTTAACAGAATTAAATTCTGAGGGTAAATCTTTCAAATCTTTCCAAAGTGAAGAAGGATTATCTAAAATCGTTGGACTAAAAATCTAAAGGTGATTAAATATCACCAATTTATGGAAAAATCTTGGATTTGGAAAGATTTCCCCCTAAATCTAACCGAAATAACAAAGAGATATCTTTGGATCTAAAATCCAATGGTGAATAAAATTCACCCAACAATCTAAAGGCCCAGATTAATGATAAATATAAATCAAATCTCTCAGTGAGAGATTTACTAAACAGGTTGATTATTGTCCTTCTCCTATAAATAGGAGCCAAGAAAAGAAAAAAGGGGACCTTTGGACCTTTTTCTTTTGATACACAGAGAGAGAGATATAGAGCCTTTGATTCTCTGCAAAAGGAAAACCTTAGGTAAGAAAAGAAAAGGGAGGCTTCAAAAGAGAATTTAATTCTCAAAAGAGTTTAACTCTTATATAAAGAAAAGAACTTAGTTCTTTCTCTGGTGGAGGATCTGCAAAGTGCACATCTCCCCATGAATTGAGAATTTAATTCTCATTGGGTTGAGATCCTGCCATGCAGATCTAAAACACAGAGGAGGAACTGAGTTTTGAGAATTTAATTCTCACGAAATGATAGGAATTTAATTCCTTTGAGATAAAATTAGGGTTTAACCCTATGTTATAGGAATTTAATTCTTTCAAAATGATCAGAACTAGGGTTTAACCCTAATTGAGAACATAATTCTCTCAAACTCACAGGAATTTAATTCCCTTAAGAAAAGAAACTAGGGTTTAACCCTATTTAAGAATATAATTCTTCAGAAGAAAACAGAAATTTAATTCCTCTAAAGTTTGTTGTTAGGGTTTAACCCTATGAAGAATTTAATTCTTAAAAGATGAACAGATCTTTAAAACATGCAAAGAACCAGAGTCACGTGCTACCACGTGACCCCTGCAAAGATCCACAGAAAAGAACTTTGAAGCAAACACCTCACGTGTTACCACGTGACTCCTGCAAAGATCCACGGAAAAGAACTTTGAAGCAAACACCTCACGTGTTACCACGTGACTCCTGCAAAGATCCATAAAAAAGAACTTTGAGGCAATGCCTCAAGTGCCCTACGTGATCTCTAAAGCACACAGAGAAAAAGGCAAAAGAAACAGAAAAGAGCTCTAGGACGCCCTCACGTGTCAACACGTGACCCCTAATGAACATTCTAACAGATCAAAGCGTGAGCCCCCATCACGTGCCCACACGTGATGGCTTTCAGAATTAAAAGTGTTAAACACTTATTTGTAGAATAAAATAAAGGGAAGCAGGGCGCTCTCACGTGCTACCACGTGACCCCTCGGCTGAAGCCCTAACAGATAAACGCCCAAATTCTCATCACGTGACAGCACGTGATACTTCAAAGTATTCAATACTTTTGACTAAATAAAAATAAGGGGAATCAGGGCGCTCTTACGTGTCCACACGTGACCCATCCCTCCTTGGTGTTTAACACTAGTCTGGAGATTCTGTTCCCAGTGTTCAACACTGATTATCTTTTAGTGTTTAACACTAACTTGTTAATCTTATTCCCAGTGTTCAACACTGTTGGTCTCTAGTGTTTAACACTAGCTTTAGCCCAATTGGCTAAGTTTCCAGAGGCAAAGCTTCTCCTTCAATGAACCAACAGAGGGCCAATATCCCAAACATGATTGGACTTAGCCCAAGCTGGCCATAAGTCCTCAATTCAAACTTAACTGGGCCAATAGGCTCATAATATAATAATTGGTCTTAGTTTCCAAATTGGACTACAGATCACTTAATCTACCTTGGTTTAAGGGTACATCTCTTCACTCTTTTGATACTTGGCGTTGTAATTCCTCAACGTCTTCAAAGAGGTGACGGGTCCCGATGACCACACATTGATACGGACTGTGGGGTCCTTAAACTCATGGACTATGAGGTCCTTAACCTTGACCGGAATGTCTTAAAACTAACAACGGACTATGACGTCCTTAACCTTGACCGGAATGTCTTAAAACTAACAACGGACTATGACGTCCTTAACCTTGACCGTGATGTCTTAAAACTAACATCGGACTGTGGAGTCCTTAAATCCATGGACTACGACGTCCTTAACCTTGACCGCAACGTCTTAAAACTAACACTGGACCGCAATGTCCTTAAACTACCTATTGACCGCAACGTCACTAAACTAAACAACAGGGCTCCCCTAATCGCTCTCTTGTCGGATCTAAACGATCCCGTTAAGTTGATCTTAGTCTAAAACTAGACTAACGTATCCTTAACAAACGTCTAAGTCGATCTTAGTCTCAAACGAGGCTAACGTATCCTTAAACACAACCCCCAAACCCAAATCTAAGATAATACGGATTTGGACTAGTCCACGCCCTACGGGTGACGACATAACCCAATCTTTGTATACAATCCACGGGCAACCGAACACGAAACAAATACACACGACATGAAGTGATCATCTGGAGAAGGAGAAAGTTGTTACCGCAATGCGGTAGCGAAATTAACTGCAGGGGCTTGCGCCTGCAGGGAAGAGCGTCCCCACAATAAAAGAAACCCCCTCAAGCGAGGGGGAATCTGACGAAGTCTGCTACATCGGACGCATCCGTTTAAACCTTCGATACACGGTGCCATAAATCAACTTGGCATCTTCGGAGAGGCAGACGGATAGCACCAATTAGCATCTGCCCCGAATCTCCGGCAAGACCGTCCATGTCTTGGCCGTCTTTCGGAGGGGAACAGATTCTGGCACGCCTGGTGGGACCTTTTCCTCTTTCCACTCCACACTTCGTGTGTCGTGATTCGCGAACCAATCGCTGTTCGCTAATGGTTGCCCTTGGGTTTCGAAGTACTAAGATTTGGTGTTTCGTTTGCTGCAGAATGCGAAAGGATCAATGGCTGGCAACTGCTCAAGCTGCTCCAACTGCAAATGCAACCGACGCTCCGCCTCACTTGCAGGTGTAACCTATGGACCGCAGGCTGCTTCCCTGTTTACTATGCCTGTGGAACAAGTAACTCAGGCTACCACCGGTCTGTTCTTCGGGACCATGCTCCCGCCGGTGAACGTTAACATCCCAATGCCCGTACCAGAAGCTTCAAAGAAGTCGGTCTTTGATCGACTTGCTACTCCTACGGCCCCTCTCAACGGGTTGTCCAACTCTTCAGTCTTCACCAGACTGAGCCTGAACTCCAAAGGGCCCGCTAAGAAGCCCATGATACCTGAGGTGGCCATCCCAAAGAAGATAGCTGCTCCCGAAGTCGCCAAGGCGGCTTCTCCTCCCAGAGGGTCGGTCTTCGCAAGACTGACTACCCCCGTTCCCGCTCCCGCTCAGAAATCTGTTTTTGTCCGGATGGACGTAGCTTCTCAATGAACGTCAGTCTTCAGGAGGCTGACTCCGGCAGCAGCCCCTCACCTGAACAGGGGGCAAGACGAAGCCGTCGCTGAACCAATCCCAACATCTCGACACGCTCGACGTCGTCATTGGCGCCGAGTAAGGGAGACTAAGGGCAACTCTCCCTCAGGGCTAACTCCACCGGCTCCAGTGGTGGAAGTTAACGCTGCTGTTCCAACCGGGAATAGCTTTGAGCTGCTAAACAGGGTACGCAGAAATTCGCCGACTGCGGTTCTCAAAAGATCCCCTCCACCTACGGAGAATGTTATAGAAACAAAGCCGAAGCAGCCCCCTCAACGGCTGTCCTCCAAAACTTATAAACTCTGGCGGAAAGTTCAAGACTCGGTAATTGACCAAGATCACTCTCGTCAACAGAAAAAGGCGAAAGTGCAGGAAGAAAAGAACCGTCACGTCAAACAACAAAGGACGACAACCGCTTGGGTGCCCGCTGCAATGGCTCCCTCCATGTCGAATACTCAAAAGAGAAGAAGGCCGGATAGAGTCCCTACTCCTGCAGCAAATGTCAAGGACAATAAGCCTAAACGCTCTAAGTCTGGGGGCATGATGGTGCATACGGTATACATGGCGTTGGGAAAGGAGGACAGCCATACATCCATGGGTCATAGACCACTTACACGGTCAGTGACCAAAGCTCAGGAGCAACAGCAGAAGCTCCAAGAAATGATGAACGCGATGGCCGCACTCACTGGGCCGAAAGAAAGCCCCGAAGCGTCATCTGATCAACGCCAGGAGCAAGAAACTAACGCTGAATTCCTTCGCGGGATATTGGAGAAGAAGGATAAAGAGGCTGCCGAACAAGCAGCCAATATACAGCGAATGGCCCACCTGTTCCAGGACATGGTGGGAATGATGATCCAACAAGATTCTCCTGCTGAAGATCCTCCAATCGTCCTTGAAGACGACATGGGAGAAACGTCAAATCCTCCACCCGCTCTGTCAACAGCCAAAGAGGAGACAATCTCCAAAGCTGACCTAGACGAATATATAGCTCAGCAGATACGGGTTCACCAGGCAACTGAGGCAGCTGGTCAAGTTATCAGAACAGGGCGACCATATCCGAGCTGGTATGATCAGATCAAGTACCCGCCGGGCTATACAATACCGAAATTTCATGTCTATAAGGGGACGGGCAATCCCCACCAGCTTGTTGCCCAGTTCAGGGCGCTTTACAGCAACACCGGCGGTGATGATAAATTGTTGCTTCGCCAGTTCGTCGGTAACTTGTCAGAAACGGCGTTCGAATGGTATTCTGAACTCCCGAACGATTCCGTCAAGACGTTCGCTGAAATGGAGTAGCTATTCACTCAGTGATTCGCGAGCGCCAGCGAACACACCCCGATAACGGCATTGATTAATGCCAGGGTGAAACCAGGCGAGACGTGGGTCCAGTACGCTATACGCTGGCGAAACTTGTGGTCGAAATGCGAACAACGCATTGAGGTAGCGCCCGCGGTAGGCATGTTCGTGGGTACCCTGGATCCTCATGCAACTATCTCACAGTTCATGATGTTCTTTAAGCCAACCACATTCCAGGCTTTGATCGACAAGTTGGCCCAGATGGACCAGATGGGTCATAGACCGTCTCCCCCGAAGCCAGAACCTCAGAATGATAAGGGTAAAGGGAAGGCAACCTTCGTTGCGAACGCTCAGCAGCAACCCGGTGCCCCAAAGCTGGAGGATCAGCTGGAAGAAAGACGGCGGTATTATAATGAGAAAATGAAGCGCCCCTACTCATTCCCGCGGGATAAGACGAAGAGGCTATTCGAGCTGGCAATACGCAACAGGCTTATCAACTTGCCAAACCCAAGGCGACCGCCGCAACCCAGTGAGGTGAATAACCCCAACTACTGCCCTTACTATCAAACGGTAAGCCATCCGATTGAGGATTGCTTCGTCTTCAAAGGATGGATTGAAGATCAATACCTACAGGGCAAGTTTGCGCTGTCCGAGAAGTGGAAGGTGAACCCGCCACAACCTCACACTGCTAAGAAGACGGACACACCGGGGGCAACTTGTTCTTTCATTGAAGAAGCTCCATGGGAAATCGTGCTTTCAGCAAAAACCAAGAGGATGCTGAACGATCTTAAAACATGCCCGGCGATCAGGTGGAAGAACCCGCTGGAACCCCAGATCATTGAAGGGATGCTGAAGCCGCGCCCAACTCCGAAGATCGGTGGTGATGGCCCGAGCACTCAAAACCAGCCGTCGAAATCTTCAAAGAAAAAGAAGAAGAAAGCTAAGAAGCCCGTGAATCCTGGCAACAAGCGCACGGACTTACAAAAGCAGATTGACGCGCTGGAAGAGTACAATCAAAAGGCACGGACTCCCATCACACTCCAAGAGTTCCTCAACCACGTCTTTCAAAAGGAAGATGAGGGGGAGAGTTCGTCGGATGAATCCGAGGGATACGTGGCGAGTTGTAATGTGATCTCCTACTCGTTTACCGACGATGAAAAAACTCATGGCACTAAGAGACTGGGGGCAGAGCCTGAACCGGAGCTTGTGTGGCCGACAGACGAAATGATCGACGCCTTTCTAGACGAGATTCTTTTGAAAAGTAAAGCCGACCAGGAGCGTGAGATGGCCGCATCAGAAGGAGCCAAACGCAGGCGATTAAACGAAAGAGTCGAAGCACTCCCGCCAGATCGAAAGGCACCCGACGCGGATAAAAACATATTCAAGACGAGGAAAAGGTTTGCCAAAGCCATGCCAATAGGAATGAAACTACCACCCTCGGAAGAAAATACGCTCAATGGGGCGGAGAGGCACCCTAATTACTGCTCATATCATCGGATGATTTCACACCCCACTGAGGAGTACGACGCTTTTAAGACATGGTGGCAGGGATATGTTGCTCATCGGCAACATTTTAAGCGAATGAAACGCAGAACTCGTCGGGAGCAGAGAAGTACGACCGAAGGACACAAAAGAACTACCGGTAACTGTTACACGGTCAACGCCGGGGGACCGCAAGTGCTCACATTCGGGAGCGATTCTGACGAGGAGCTGGCTCTTAGCCCCCTCTTTAAAGAGTCCACCTCGGGAAAAGAGGTTGAACCAGAGGCCTGCGAAAACATTCAGCTGCGCAATCACACACTTCCGGAAAAGAATCTCGGACCCGCAACTAGAAAAAATAAGGGAAAGGAAAAGGTCGCTGAGGATATCACCTTAGATGACCAAGTTATGAAAGAGCTGACTGCCAAGGACCCGCCTAAGAAGAGTAAGGTGGACTACAACATCCTAGCACACCTGAGGAAGCTACCCTCGCAGCTCAGCAATCTCGACGCCCTCCTGTTATCAAAGGAAGCGAGAGATTCATTAATCAAGGCGCTACAAGAGCCCGAACAATTCCAAGCCTTCCTCGCCGAAGAAAGGATGAAGGATGAACTGGAAGAAGTGCACACGGCCGATATCACTTTCGGTGACGAAGACCTGCTCCTTAGGACGTGCGACCACAATCGTCCCTTATACGTCTCTGGATATTGCCACGATATAAAGATAGGCAAAATCTTGGTTGACAATGGGTCTTCCGTTAATCTCCTCAACGTGCGGGTGTTGAAGGAAATTTGCATGAGCGTTCAGCACCTCGCTCGTGACAAAATTACCATCTCCGTTTTTGACTCCCAGTCGTCATGGACTCTAGGATCTGTAATACTAACGTTACGCTTTGGGCTGCTCGTCACGGACATTAAGTTCCACGTCATAGACTCCAAGACCTGCTACAACGTCTTGCTCGGTCGACCTTGGTTACACGAGTACAACATTATCCCGTCCACACAACATCAGTGTATGAAGTATTTCAAGGATGGTCTCGAGTATACCGTAACAGGTGAGCTAAACCCATTCTCCGTGAACGAAGTCCGCAAATACGAAGATGCAAAGTACTTTTTGCCAGATTTCGAGGATACAGAGAGATATCGCAAACCGGAAAACAAAGTTGCTGCCACCATTCCTGTTTTCGGGAGTGATACCGAAGAAGATGAAGAGATAGTTTACGTTGGGTCGTCTCGACGCAACACCCCGGGACCGTCCGCCCCCATATTGATCTTCGGAAGCGACTCAGAAGATGAGGTTAATGCTGTGTTCTCCAGTCGGTCGTCAATACAAGCATTCCCTGGTGATGATCGGAGTTTGCAAATCACCATGATTCCGCGGGAGCACTACAAAGATCTTGACGCGCTTGAAGCTCACAACGTGCAGGAGCTGCGGACATTTTACGTCCCTCCCAGGCGAAAGGGTGAAAAAGCAATCCTATTCTACCGATCTGGGGAAACCAAAGTGGAGAAAGAAATCTGGCATGGCGCCGATTCTACGCTCGACAGACTCCAGCCCATCCGTCTGCCTAGATATTACTCGGAAGGCTTGAGAAGGCTCCTGAAGCGCCAAGGGGTACCTTTAAAACAGACTATTCGACAAGCTCGATTCTATAATAGGATTTGGGATGTCCCTGGGACTCAGCGCAAGTTACCCAACGGGAAAATGGAAACGCTTGGGCTTGGATACGTGAGAGCCGAGAAACGGGAACGAGTCCACGGTAGCTACGCCATATATAACTTCGATGAAGAAGAGGACGACCTGTCGGGAAACGCCGACCCCTTATCAAAACTAGATCCCGCAATCAAAGTGCCGAGTCCTTCATTTGAGGAACGAATGGACAAGCTCATCAGGAAAGCGGGTCAAAAAGCTCGGGACGACCATAACCGCGAAATGGCCATCTACGAGAAAGCCAGGACGCAACGTCTTCTTCAACAGGCTGCCAAAGGAGAAAATACTACTCCTTGTCAACCTGTTGTGCAAAAGGCCCGACGCAGAGGTAGAAACAAGTCAAAGAGCAGAAAAGACGTTCGACAGAGACAAAGCGGGACCGAGAAGTCACGCGACCGGAAATCGAGCGGTCCAGATTTGTCCCTTATGAAAAAGATAAGTCAGGCATACTCTTTTCCTCAGGATAAAACACGGAAGATACTTGACCTCTCTTTAAAACATCGAATGATTACACTTCCGGAGTCTAAATACCCTCGGCAAGCTAACGAGATCTCTCATCCGGGCTATTGCTCTTATCACCGAGCCATAGGACACCCTATCGAAGACTGCTTCACCTTCAAGAACTGGGTCGAAGACCAATACCAGCAAGGCAGATTTGCTCTCTCCGATAGCTGGAGGGTAACGCCGTCACAAAAGCACGAACCCAAAGCCACAAGAGCAGAACCAGATCCACATCGGTCTTGGAAGCGAGCTCGTACCTTTCGTATGATAACGGTATCAAAAGAAGAGCCCGAGAATATGGATGGCTTTCCCTGGTGCTTCGAAAACAGCGATGACGGGGTAATCTCGGAATTTCCGCCAGCGCCGAAAGAACTGGAAGATGGCATACATACTACTGCAGATAACCTCAGGAAAATTGAGCTGGGAATGACGAACGACCCGCGACCGACATTCGTCAGCGAGTTGCTATCTGAAGAAAGGGTGGCCGCTTTAAAAGACATGCTTATGCAGCATAGAGATTGCTTCGCATGGAACTATTTTGAAATGCCAGGACTAGATCCAGAAGTTGCTGTGCATAAATTGGAAATATCCCCAGACGTCAAGCCAGTCAAACAGGCGCCGAGAAGAATGCGGCTCGAGCTTGAGATGAGCATCAACGCCGAAGTCAAGAAGCTGATCGATTCTGGGTTTATCCAGGAAGTTCAATATCCTGACTGGATCGCCAACATCGTCCCGGTTGTAACACCCAGCCCTTTTTATACCAATAATTGTGTTTCTCGTTAACTTATAAGATTTTACTTTATTTATAATTAATTATTAGTTTATTTATTTTTAAAACCCCTTTTGAACCCAAACCCTAGTTCTAATTATTTATCCTAAACCATAAACCCAGGCCCATGCTTAATCACATTTCCTTTAATCTAAAATCCCCAAGCCCATTCCTTTTTATAACAAATTTCCTCTTCTTTTCAAACCCTCAGCCATTTCATTATTTTCATAAACTTAAAATTTTATCAGCCCCGGCCCAACAGCTTCCCGGCCCATTCCCTATTTTTCCCAATGAATTCTCTCTAAATTTCCAAATTTTAATTCCCTCGGCCCATCTCCTAAATCCATTCACCTAACTTAAATTTAATTATTTTTCTAAAACTCCAGCCCAGGCCCACTCTCCCCTCAATTCATAAAAGAAATTCCTTTGATTTTAAAATGGCCCGGCCCACCTTTCCCCGAGCCCGCTTCGACTCGAACCCGACCCGCTCCTACACCTTTATCTCCTCCAACGGCTCTTTTCCCCCTCTCGCGCGCTCGATCCACTTCCTGCGCCTCCGCCCGCGCCCACGTCGCCGCTCATCATGCGCGACGCCCGCGAGCGTTACAACCGCGTTGCTCACCCCCTCGTCTCCCCATTCTTTTCCCTCACTTCCCACACTCTCTCACCCTCACACTCTCGAGTCCCTGCACCCATTTTTCCTCGACGACGACGACGACGACACCCCACCGAGCTCAATCCCCTCGCCCAACCTCGTCTCCTCACCACCTTCCCTCTCTCTTCTCTGCCACCATCACCCAGCACCCATCGCCGCCGGCACCTCACAGAGCCCCTACTCCCGAGCTCCACCCCTGCCACCTCTCGACGTCGACCCTATCGTCATCATCATCGTCACCGACGCCACCATCCTCGACTCCCTCTCTCTCTTGATCTCTTCACCCTCACTCCCCTCGCTCACCCGAGCCTTCACCTCACTCCCATCCCAGATCTCTCTCTCCCCCCTGCATCTCATCTCTCTGTCTCTCTCTCTCTTTCTCACTCTGCCTCTCTCTCTCATCTCTCTCTCTCAGTACTCTGTCTCTCTCTCATCTCTCTCTCTCAGTACTCTCTCTCTCTCTACATTTCTTTCTCTAACACCTCTCTCTCTAAATCGTTTCCCGCTCAATATCTCCCGCCCTCTGCAACCTCTCGCCATCGGACGCACAGCACCGTCACCTCCCCTGCTCCGGCCAACCAACGCCGCAGTTTCAGTCGCCGTCGTTACCGTCAAGCGAAGCTCGAGCCGAGGCCAAGCTTTGTCGTGATCGCGTCTGGCCATTACAATAGACCGCATCGCTGCCGTGCATCGCCTAGACGCCTCCAGGCAAGTTCTATACTTGCTTCATGCTATTCTGTTTATGTTACAAATTCAAAATCATTTAAATTGCTATGTTACTATCCCTGAAAAGTACACTATTTGCCTGTTCGACGTGTGTTCCCAATGAGAATACTTTCCTAATTTGGCGGAACTAAATGGTTTTGTTTGGCCCGTATGTCTGTGGACCTAGTGCAGGAATTTCGTTGGATAATATGACCGTTAACGACTAAAACAACTACCCCCAAGTTTAACCGTAAAACTGGAAATTTATTGTACCTGAAAATCGTTAAATTCACCATAAATCATATACATACTAGAATGGTGCGTTCGAGGTCTCAATTCGAAGCCGAATCGACGAACTTTAACCCTATACCAGCTTCCAGACATTCCTGTACTTAAATTGTGATGATAATTGGATCGGAGTGCGACTCTGGACTGCAGTCCAGAGCGACTCCAGTTGTTGGTTGCTGTTTCGTAGTGGGTACCACATGATTTCCTAAGCTCGTAGGTTGCGTAACTCCGCTGTTCATTGTAGATAAATCTGTTAGCTAGACAACACAATTGGTTTCATTCTGTTTCGTTACCGTTTGATATTTAATCTGTAATTTAAAAGATCGGGACGCATAACAGTCCCAACAGAATCAGAACTGACATTTGGTATTGAATAGTGCATATCTCCTGACGTACAGACGCGGTCGAAGATCCGTCTGTTGCGTTGAAAACCTTACTGAAAACCCTAGATTTCATCCAACTGTAGCGTCGCTAAAATCTGAGTCCAACTGGGATCAAAATGCGTTGCGAAACGGATTTCTGATTCTGAAACCGGATTTCCAGCCGCGAGCGCTTAAAATGAAATGGTTATAACTATTGATCCTGGAACCCGATTGGCTTGAAACTAAATTAGATGGATAGCTAACTGAACATACTAATTATTACCTGTTTATAGTTTCGCTAAACTATATCTGTACGTTTCATGATAAATCGTGCAAGTGATAGAATACTGCTTTTGTGACACCTTAATCGTGCTTATATACTGTTCACGCATCATATCATACCCATATCATTGTAGTGATAACCTAATGATATCGTGCATTTACCCAGTGTTAGATTCTAGCGATGATTGTGGCAAGTGCGTCAGTGTTCGTGTATCCGTGATTAAGTGGAAGTGATACGTACTTGTACACAATCAGTGACCCTATTATTCTATTGCATTGTCAACGTCTGTGGGATGCGTGTACGTGTGACTATAAGTGGTATGGGACACTTATGGGAGCGCTTGCACGGGTGTCACAGATAAGGCATCCGACACTGCCATTTATCTTAGATATTAGTCGGGACGTGCTTGATGGAGGTCCTGCCTCCAGTTCTCGCGCAGACTTGTCACGGATCGATTAGTATTTAGGGTTATGGTTAGCGTTTGATGTAGGCCACGGGGTGTGGGGTAGTTTAAGTGTGAGTTCAACAGAATCTCGGGAGTCCCATGCCGGCTTATATATTTAGGGAGATATATGGAGATTTACAGGGTATGTGATATACACCGTGATATACATGTTACATGCTGGGCCCGTGGTCCCTTGCCCTTGGGTTCTACCCTTGGGTGGAGGACACTCACGAGTGGTTGACTCTCACACTTGGACTGACGATAGGCTTAGTGACCTGTACAGTGAGACTTAGAGACTGATAGGGATACTGGCATTCATATACCCTATTTACTGTGATTGACATACGTGACATATCGTTCTACTGCTTTACCGTTCCGCTGCATTGATTACTGCACGTTCATATTCATGCTGTCATTGATTTACTGTTCCACATATCTATTACCACTATTAGAATTGTCATATGATTTTATATATTATATTACTATTGTGTCGCTCTGACGACCTGAGTATGCATGCTCAGTGTGAGGAGAAGATTTAGGCTGGACCAGAACTTGACGTGCATCACAGACTTCTTGACTTGCCATTCCGAGTTACATTCGTTTGTTTCCCATCAGGTCAGTTTATATTATTGTTTCTATCAGTTACTGCATTTCTCATTACCTGTACATCATTTACTGTTTACCATGAAAAACTAGAAGCCGAAGTGTGACTACGGCAGGACATTTCCTTGACCGTAGGAGCATGGCTGGCCTTGTCTACCCCTCGTATTCCGTATTTTGGGAAGCGGGGCGTGACACCGGTAATGAAGAAAAATGGGACAGTGCGCATATGCGTGGATTTCCGGGATCTCAATAAAGCTTGCCTGAAGGACGATTTCCCAGTACCGGTAACCGAGCTGATGATAGATAGCACGTCCGCTCACGAGGTTTTCTCTTTCATGGACGGCTCCTCAGGGTACAATCAGATAAAGATGCACCCGAAGACCAGAAGCATACTGCTTTTCGGACCCCTCTGGGAATATTCTGCTACAAGGTGATGCCCTTCGGTCTAAAGAACTCCGGTGTCACCTATCAAATGGCCATGACGAAGATCTTTGATGACCTCATACATGAAATCGTCGAATGCTATATCGACGACCTCGTCATGAAAAGCAAATCATACGAGGAACATCTCGAGCATCTGAAGACTGTATTTCAACGCCTTCGGCAATACAACTTGAAGATGAACCCTCTCAAATGCGCATTCGGGGTGTCCTCAGGAAAATTCCTAGGATTCATTGTCCGGCACCGAGGCATTGAGATAGATCCGTCGAAGATCAAGGCGATCATGGAAATGCCACCGCCAAGGACTCTCAAACAATTGCGGTCTCTCCAGGGGAAGCTCGCGTACATCCGGCGATTTATAACCAACCTTTCAGGCAAATGCCGCCCCTACAGTCACCTGATGAAGAAGGGAACCTCGTTCATCTTGGACCAAAAATGCCAAAGCGCGCTAGACGAGATCATGCAATACCTGGAGAACCCGCCAGTGTTGGCTGCTCCGGTCAAGGGAAAGCCCCTCATTCTTTATACAACCGCCCTTGAAGGTTCCTTAGGCGTATTATGGGTGTAAGAGAACGATCAAGGGAAAGAAAGAGCACTCTACTACTTAAGTCGAGTTCTACTGGGGGCAGAAGGCAACTACTCCCCTATTGAAAAACACTGCCTGGCATTGATCTTTGCGATAACCAAGCTCAGGCACTATGCGTTGGTGCATGAAGTCCGTCTCATATCGAAGGTGGACCCCCTTAAGTATTTAATGTCGAAGGCCATACTGACTGTTCGACTCGCTAAATGGGCCCTGCTCTTGATGGAGTTCTCGATAACATATCAGCCTCTCAAGGCAGTGAAAGGCCAGGCCATCGCCGACTTCCTCGCTGAGCATATGATACCGGCCGATTCCCCTCTGAATTGCGAACTGCCGGACGAACACGCGTTTGATGCGATCGACGGTGGTAATATCCGATGGGAGCTTTATTTCGATGGAGCATCTTCCGTGAAGAAGCGCAAATAAAGCACCCCTACAATCAAATCAGGGGTGGGTCTCATCTTCGTAACTCCACAGGGAGAGATAATGCGCTTTGCTTTCTCCTTAACAGAGCTGAGAACAAACAATGAAGCCGAATACGAAGCTTTAATAGCAGGCCTCGAGATCGCCATCGACATGGGAATTGAAAACCTCCTCATATATGGAGATTCCCAACTGGTCATCAATCAAGTAAACGGCGATTACCAAACATGCAAGCCAGAGCTGGTAAAGTATGGCGAGAGAGCACAACGACTACTGACTCAAATCCCCTCCTACACCTTGGAAAGCATACCGCGTGCCGAAAATAGCAAAGCGGATACATTAGCCAAGCTTGCCAAAGAACTGGCTGATGAGAACCTCGATGATGTCAAGATCGTGGTACAAAGTCGTCGAGTACTTGCCCCTGCAGAAATGTCTTCGGAATCACCCGAAGAAAGGGGAGCAACTGAGCAGACGGCCCTGCAAATAAATGACCAAGAGAAGGTTGGAGATTGAAGAGAAGTCTTCATAGACTACTTCAAATCCCGTCGAACGCCTGAAGATGCGTCCTCAAGGCATCAGCTTGTGAAACGAGCTCTGTCCTTCGTCTTCGTCAATAATACTCTGTACAAGAGGTCATTTGACTCTCTGTGGTCGAGATGCCTGGGACTTGACGAAGCGAAAAGAGTCGTTCAGGAAGTTCACGACAGACTCTGCGGTTCTCACCAAGCAGGCCCGAAGATGAAGTTGAAGATCAAACGAATGGGTTATTATTGGCCCACAATGATCCAGGACTGCCTCGAGTATGCGAAGCAATGCCACTCGTGCCAGATCTATGGGGACTTTATCCATCAGCATCCAAATCCTCTACATCCAACGGTGGCTAGTTGGCCGTTCGAAATGTGGGGAACTGACATAATCAGCCCCATCGAACCAGCATCATCCAGGGGACATCATTTCATCCTGGCGACGACTGATTACTTCTCCAAATGGGCAGAAGCAATACCGTTAAGGGAAGTGAAGACGGAAAATATTCTCCATTTCTTCAAGACGCACGTCATTTATCGGTTTGGAACTCCGCGACGGATCATTTCCGATAACGGGCCAGCTTACAGAAGCCACAAGATTAGTCGCTTCGCACAACAACACAACATAGACTGGAGATATTCCTCAGTTTATAACCCGCGAGCTAACGGTCTGGCTGAGGCTTTCAACAAAACCTTGACAAAGATCGTGAAGAAGACGGTGTCCCGAAACAAAAAGGACTGGCACGAGAGACTGCAAGAAGCTCTCTGGGCATATCGAACTACGTTCAAGAAGGCCACGAACACAACGCCGTACGCGCTGGTATTCGGTAGAAGCAGTACTCCCCCTCGAAATAGAGCTACCTTCTCTACGGATGGCAGTCCACTACGAGCTGACGGACGAAGAAAATGCTCACCTTCGGCTTGAGGAGCTTGATGCCCTTGATGAGACCCGGCTCATAGCGCAACAAAATCTGGAAGCTTACAAAGCAAAGATGACGCGCTCATATGAAAGATTGACCAGGCCGAGGACATTCCGCCAAGGCGAACTCGTGCCAGTGGTCAAAAGACCTATGATCCCCAATTGCGCCAAGCGGGGAAAATTCGAGCCGAACTATGAAGGCCCGTACATAATAGACAAGGTCTACCAGGGTGGAGCGTATCTACTCATGGATATGCACGGCGAAAGACCTTTCAGGGTAATAAACGGTCGCTTCCTGAAGAAATACTACGCTTAACGGTTTAAGGCCTAGGTCAATGATAGATGACGACGACTATGTCCGCTCGCTATCTTCCTAGGCCCGAACTCTAAATAGTAACCAGCATCCTTTACAACGGACCGAAACGTCCTTAAACTAACAACGGACCGAAACGTCCTTAAACTAACAATGGACCACTATGTCCTAAAACTGGCTGTTGACCGAGATGTCGATAAACTACGGTGGATTGCAGTATCTAAAAGCCGATATTAAAAAAAATAATAAAAACGGTATGTCTATAAGCAAAATGGGCACGGATGAAAACCCGAAAGGGCTCCGTGAGTAAAAACAGCAGGGCTACCGGCGAGTGTTTGTGAAAACCCGAAAGGGCGCAACCTCGTTAAAGGACACTTGCAGGGTCCTCACGACCTTGTAAGGAGAAACCACCCGCGTGAGATCCTTACGACTCACAAGGGAGCAACACACTTAGGAGTCCTCACGATTCCTAAGGAGAAATTACACTTGCGAGATCCTCACGACCCGTAAGGAGAACTCTCTTATATGACCCTCACGGCTCATAGGATTTGAAAGTCTTAAGTCACAGAGACCTAAACCTGTGCTTAAGCAACCCCCACAACCTTCAATTTATGCCCTACAAGTGGCTCAATACTGACCCTTGTATACAATCCACGGGCGCGAATAAACGTTTCTCTAACCAAGTCCCATCCGTGACTAGGGATATGTTCGCACGGTAAACAACTCTTGTGAGTCCTCTCGACTTATAAGGAGAAAACCCTTTTGTAAGATCCTTACGACTTACAGGGGAACATGCACTTAGGAATCCTCACGATTCCTAAGGAGAAAACACACCTACGAGATCCTCATGACTTGTAGGGAGAAATCCCTTTGTGAGACCCTTACGGCTCACGAAGTCAAAAGCCTTAGTCGACAGGACCCTTAACCCTGTTTACTAAGCCACCTTTGTTCAACATCGACAGAGGCAAATGATGATTCGCTCCTGGCAACATCCCAGTTGTAGCGGTGCTGATGCCGAAATCGGTGTCTAAAATCCAAGCTTGCAGCGAAAAGGCTAGCGAGCCACACATGCATACGAAATAGCCGAAATGATGGGGCAACTTGCAATAAAAAGCGGGAAGTAAAAGTGTATGCATGAAAAATAGCCGAAATGATGGGGCAACTCGCAATAAAAAGCAGCGAGTAGAAAATAAAATAAATAGCCGAAATGATTGGGCACCGCGAAAAATAGCCGAAATGATGGGGCAACTCGCAATAAAAAGCAGCGAGTAGAAAATAAAATAAATAGCCGAAATGATTGGACACCGCGAGAAATAGCCGAAATGATGGGGCAATCGCGACCTTCGCGATATAAAAGCTGAAATGATAGAGCATCGCGGAAAAAGAAATAAAATAAAAATGAAATTTTCGCCCTACAGGCGATATTACATCTATCCCTGTATACAATCTAGGGGCACAAACAAAGAAGGGATTATACTTTTCCTCCTCCCCAGGTTTCATCAGAAGAAGAGGCCAAATCTCGATGAGTCGCAGATAGCCTAGAGATCATCTCGACGTTCGTCTCGTTGCAGCGGACACAACATCAAGCAAAGCGGAACAGCGGCAACTCCCAGTTCCATGACTCGGCGATGTACTCCCACTAAGAGTCGAATCCCAACTCCGTGAAATGCGGATACAATCAACAAAATTCCTGGTCATGTGGAACACGGATAACGTCACTCTTTGACCCCGTGGAAAACGTCCAGAGCGGATCCGGGTCCTCGCAGAGCACGGCAGTGAACCCGTGCGAAGCATCCAGAGCGGAGCCTAGTCCTCGCCAAATACGGCAGTGAACCCGTGTGAAGCATCTAGTGCAAAATTCCTGGTTACGTGGAACGCGGATAACGTCACTCTTTAACCCCGTGGAAAACAACCAGAGCGGAGCCTAGTCCTCGCCAAACACGGCAGTGAACCCGTGTGAAGCATCTAGTGCAAAATTCCTGGTTACGTGGAACGCGGACAACGTCACTCTTTGACCCCGTGGAAAACATCCAGAGCGGAGCCTAGTCCTCGCCAAACACGGCAGTGAACCCGTGTGAAGCATCTAGTGCAAAATTCCTGGTTACGTGGAACGCGGATAACGTCACTCTTTGACCCCGTGGAAAACGTCCAGAGCGGAGCCTAGTCCTTGCCAACCACGGCAGTGAACCCGTGTGAAGCATCTAGTGCAAAATTCCTGGTCATATGGAATGCGGATAACGTCACTCTTTGACCCCGTGGAAAACGTCCAGAGCGGAGCCTGGTCCTCGCAGAACACGGCAGTGAATCCGTGGGAAGCATCCAGAGCAAAATTCCTGGTTACGTGGAACACGGATAACGTCACTCTTTGACCCCGTGGAAAACGTCCAGAGTGGATCCTGGTCCTCGCAGAGCATGGCAGTGAACCCGTGTGAAGCATCCAGAGCGGAGCCTAGTCCTCGCCAAACACGGCAGTGAACCCATGTGAAGCATCTAGTGCAAAATTCCTGGTTACATGGAACGCGGATAACGTCACTCTTTGACCCCGTGGAAAACGTCCAGAGTGGATCCTGGTCCTCGCAAAGCACGGCAGTGAACCCGTGTGAAGCATCCAGAGCAAACACCGGACTGTGGAGTCCTTAAAATCCATGGACTATGATGTCCTTAACCTCGACCGTAATGTCTTAAAACTAACGATCAACCACCATGATTCTAGACTGATTTTACCTTGGTTCAAGGGTACATCTCTTCACTCCTTTGATATTCGTCGTTGTAATTCCTCAACGTCTTCAAAGAGGTGACGGGTCCCGGTAACCAAACATTGGACTGTGGAGTCCTTAAATCCACGGACTATGATGTCCTTAACCTTGACCGTGATGTCTTAAAACTAACATCGGACTGTGGAGTCCTTAAATCCACGGACTATGACGTCCTTAACCTTGACCGTGATGTCTTAAAACTAATATCGGACTGTGGAGTCCTTAAATCCACGGACTATGAGGTCCTTAACCTTGACCGTGATGTCTTAAAACTAACATCGGACTGTGGAGTCCTTAAATCCACGGACTATGATGTCCTTAACCTTGACCGTGATGTCTTAAAACTAACATTGGAC
Organism: Agapanthus africanus; assembly: GCA_030015575.1. NCBI lineage: Eukaryota > Viridiplantae > Streptophyta > Magnoliopsida > Asparagales > Amaryllidaceae > Agapanthus > Agapanthus africanus. The sequence continues at coordinate 30,265,899 of JASDDO010000004.1, read as the reverse complement.
TGTGGAGTCCTTAAATCCACGGACTATGACGTCCTTAACCTTGACCGTGATGTCTTAAAACTAACATCGGACTGTGGAGTCCTTAAATCCATGGACTATGAGGTCCTTAACCTTGACCGCGATGTCTTTAAACTACGATACCCTGGAAACCATCCCAAACCAACCCCTGACCCCGTGAAATACGGATAAGGGTGACCGCACCCAGCACTTGCGGGTCCTCACAACCTGCAAGGAAGAAAACTCTATTGTGAGATCCTTACGACTCCCAAGGGAAAACCCGCTTAAGAATCCTCACGATTCTTAAGAAGAACTTACACCTACGGGATCCTCTCGACCTGTAGGGAGAAAAACTCTTTATGAGACCCTCACGGCTCATAAAGCTCAAAAGACAGATCTTAACCCTGAATCCTAAGCCATCGCTACCCTGCAAGTAGGCCAAGATAAATTGTCCACAGAACAAGTTCAATCGAGAGGGACACACCATTGAAAAAAATTATATGTCTTTATTCATGAAACAAAATGGATACAAAGTACAATTCATGAAAGAACAAAAAGAAAATACTCTCGTTCAGGAGTATGTACAAAAAGAAAGGAAAAGATACAAGTTTTTCAAGCCGGCGGGAGATTTAGCAATTTTGTTAGCTCATCATGCTTTTGCTGGGCTATAGCTTCATGATTCAGGATCGTCAGAAGACGAGCCTCTGCCTGAGCCTGCTGGGCCTGATATGAGACAAGCCGACCTTTGAGCTCCTTCTCAGTAGCTTTGTGGGCCTCGACTCTTTCGCGAGTAAACTCGGCGGCCTTGTCGATGGCCACTACCTCCTTGATGGCCTCTTGAAGCACTTGCCACAGTTCATACGCTTTGTTGGCCTTGGCAGTAAGATTAGCTTGAAGCTCGCTCAGCGCCTTAGAATCCAGCTCCCTCTCCGAGAATTTGCGGCCGAGCCTCTTCTCGCTTGATGCCATGTTTGCCACGCACCGTGCTATCAGCCCCCGCAAGTCCGCCTTTGCAGTCACGGCCTCCGAAGAAAGACAGGTACACTCGAGCACTGTATAAACAAACCTCCATTCGACGACGATACTCGATCTAAAACACGCACAAATCACCTGATATGGGAGGCAACAAGGAAAATCTCCGATGCATATCCTACCGAACATGCATTTACAACTATATGAATATTCGAAAGGAAATGATACCCAAAGCTCTGATGTGCATGCAACATAACGATAGTGCTCGCAGTTAAAGAAAATTTCCATGGAGAAATACAAGGCTCGTTTATGCAAGCGAGACATGCATACGAGTACCCAGCACACATATAAATTCAACATAAAGCATGCGAAAACTAATGTGAATGTACTACGCTAGCGGGAAAAGGTCACCGAACATGGGATCAGTGGCACAAGGTTAACAAAACAAAGAACAAAATTCTCCATCTCTCTCTCTGCTTTCTCCAACACATCGAAGCGACGGTTCTCGCGAGGAGTCGCTCCCCACCGATTGGCGCCATGTTCGTCCGCAAAGGCAGACATGATAGCCCGCCGGGCTCTTATTTGGCTCAACAGGTGAATCGAGCAATCCTTCAATGCCTGAGTAATCAGGCATGCTTCATGAAAACCCTCGAGCTTTTCTTCAGCCGCGTCAACCATCGCCAGGGTCATCTCCGCCGGGTGAGGGGGGATGTCGGCAAGCACGGCAGCAAGAATCATCCGGAGCCAGAAGGAGCCCATTGGGAGAGGGGACCCCCTACGGATCAAGAGTTCATATGTCGCCGAGTCGCATTCGTCGTCGGTAAGGAGGGGATCGACCAATCGTGCAGCATAGCGAGGAATCATCTCCTCGATAGGCACTTCCTGCGGCTGTCGACGAGCATGGGGGCGGTTGCAGGCCATGGCACTAAGTTTTTTCCTCAAAATGAATCACACTAAATTGAGAATGAATTTCTCTGTGAAGAGAAAAAGAAGGCCATGGCCTCAGGTTATAAAGAGGGGCATTAAATGCTGCGCATGGGGAATATTGCATGGGGAATATTACATGGTGGGACTATTTCCGAGGCCTAAAAAGAGAAAGCATTGGAAATCAAGGAAATGAGACTATTTCCAAGGCTCGTTTTTAGCGTTGAATGCTGTACACAGAGAATGTGGTATGAAAAATTAAACAGCCCCATCAAAAGGACCTCGCGTGCGGAGCACGTGAGCACCAAACTTGACGTGTACTGAAAAGTGAAATAGTGCTTTACACACTAAACATATCAGCAGCAACAATAACAAAAATAACAAAATTCCGCGAAAAAGGCATGCAAACACAGAAGGGCACGATAAAACTTATCATTCATGCTTTAAAGAAGTTCATACAGAATAAAAAAAAGAAACGACTACAACGGCAAGACCTCGGACGCGGGGCATGGATTCAGGAACTCAAACGTGGCTTTGTCCAAGATCCTCCAAGCATTTCGAACCATCCGAGTATGTTTTCTTTCGCGGTCACAAGCGTCGGGGTCCTCACGAATGTCTTCTACCCTTCGATAGGCAGCAAGTATGGCCGACTGTTGAAAAGCCTGGTGCAAGAGATCGATGAGGTTGTCTCGCCTCCTCTTCGAGATTAGGCTCATCAGGTACACCGAATGTACTTTATCGTCGGCGACGTCCAATGCCCTGAGCGGTACGCCGGTGCAAAAGAGAGGGAACGCCTCCCAGATCACCAGCACAGTAAGTCTCAGAAGAGAAGAGCGGCGAGGGAGTAGCCGGCCATTGTACTCGTCAAAGCGGCTCATGATCTCAGCACATTGAGCGTTGGTGAACTCCTGATTCTGGCTGCGGCCCAGTGCACGAATATTCCCGTATGAAATGATTTCATCAAGATCATACAAATGGGCATCCATGATACCTGAAATAAAGATCATGAGAATCTATTACAAACCTTTTCTTCTGAGTTGTGAAGAAGATGAGTCAGGGCAGTAAAACCCATGAAGTTCTTTGAGAACAACTTAGTTCTTCATAGGAATTAAATTCTTTTTTCGAAAAAGGGAATTAAATTCCCAGAAAGTTTTGTTCCAGAGCCAGAGCTCCTTGGAATGGAATTAAATTCCATGGAAAACAACCGACATTATCATCTCCCTAAAGATCAAATGAACTCTAAGAGACCTACTGTTCGAAGATTAAGTGGTTTTCTGTTCTTGTTGAAGAACTTGAAGAAAAAACGGGTTCATGTTAAAAGGGTGAAACCCTTGATGTGGATTTAAAATCCAGAGAGTTTTTTTAATGAAGGTTCTTCGATCGTTCAACGTCATTACCTGAAAGGAAAAGTCCTTTTTGAACAGAGTTAAACTCTGAAAATTTTTCAAGGTAGAGAACTGAGCTCTAAAAAAAAGAGAATTAAATTCTCAAGAGAAGGAAGTTCTCAAAGGAGGAAGATGAGCAAAGTGGAGGCTCTTCTGAAAAGACATGGGCATTTATAGGATGGGATGGAAAACGTTTCATCTACCCTACTCCCAAAGCAGATCCGACGGTCACAAAAGTGACAGCGTTGCACTCACGTGCAGACACGTGAGAACAACGCTGTGGGGACATTTGTTCCCTGATTAAAAATCAGGAAAAGATTCAGAAGAGGCATCGCGTGCTCACACGTGACCAGTGGTCACGTGTTGGCACGTGATAGTTAAAGCAACGGCCAGAGAATAGAGCGCAGAAGAAGAGAAGTCCATTCCAGGGGTCACGTGCCTACACATGACCAGGGGTCACGTGGCCACACGTGACCGGCTTTAAGAGCTGTGTTCTTTAACAGAATTAAATTCTGAGGGTAAATCTTTCAAATCTTTCCAAAGTGAAGAAGGATTGTCTAAAACCGTTGGATTAAAAATCTAAAGGTGATTAAATATCACCAATTTATGGAAAAATCTTGGATTTGGAAAGATTTCCCCCTAAATCTAACCGAAATAACAAAGAGATATCTTTGGATCTAAAATCCAATGGTGAATAAAATTCATCCAACAATCTAAAGGCCCAGATTAATGATAAATATAAATCAAATCTCTCAGTGAGAGATTTACTAAACAGGTTGATTATTGTCCTTCTCCTATAAATAGGAGCCAAGAAAAGAAAAAAGAGGACCTTTGGACCTTTTTCTTTTGATACACAGAGAGAGAGATATAGAGCCTTTGATTCTCTGCAAAAGGAAAACCTTAGGTAAGAAAAAAAAAGGGAGGCTTCAAAAGAGAATTTAATTCTCAAAAGAGTTTAACTCTTATATAAAGAAAAGAACTTAGTTCTTTCTCTGGTGGAGGATCTGCAAAGTGCACATCTCCCCATGAATTGAGAATTTAATTCTCATTGGGTTGAGATCCTGCCATGCAGATCTAAAACACAGAGGAGGAACTGAGTTTTGAGAATTTAATTCTCACGAAATGATAGGAATTTAATTCCTTTGAGATAAAATTAGGTTTTAACCCTATGTTATAGGAATTTAATTCCTTCAAAATGATCAGAACTAGGGTTTAACCCTAATTGAGAACATAATTCTCTCAAACTCACAGGAATTTAATTCCCTTAAGAAAAGAAACTAGGGTTTAACCCTATTTAAGAATATAATTCTTCAGAAGAAAACAGAAATTTAATTCCTCTAAAATTTGTTGTTAGGGTTTAACCCTATGAAGAATTTAATTCTTAAAAGATGAACAGATCTTTAAAACATACAAAGAACCAGAGTCACGTGCTACCACGTGACCCCTGCAAAGATCCACAGAAAAGAACTTTGAAGCAAACACCTCACGTGTTACCACGTGACTCCTGCAAAGATCCACGGAAAAGAACTTTGAAGAAAACACCTCACGTGTTACCACGTGACTCCTGCAAAGATCCATAAAAAAGAACTTTGAGGCAATGCCTCACGTGCCCCACGTGATCTCTAAAGCACACAGAGAAAAAGGCAAAAGAAACAAAAAAGAGCTCTAGGGCGCCCTCACGTGTCAACACGTGACCCCTAATGAACATTCTAACAGATCAAAGCGTGAGCCCCCATCACGTGCCCACACGTGATGGCTTTTAGAATTAAAAGTGTTAAACACTTATTTGTAAAACAAAATAAAGGGAAGCAGGGCGCTCTCACGTGCTACCACGTGACCCCTCGGCTGAAGCCCTAACAGATAAACGCCCAAATTCTCATCACGTGACAGCACGTGATACTTCAAAGTATTCAATACTTTTGACTGAATAAAAATAAGGGGAATCAGGGCGCTCTCACGTGTCCACACGTGACCCCTCTCTCCTTGGTGTTTAACACTAGTCTGGAGATTCTGTTCCCAGTGTTCAACACTGATTATCTTTTAGTGTTTAACACTAACTTGTTAATCTTATTCCCAGTGTTCAACACTGTTGGTCTCTAGTGTTTAACACTAGCTTTAGCCCAATTGGCTAAGTTTCCAGAGGCAAAGCTTCTCCTTCAATGAACCAACAGAGGGCCAATATCCCAAACATGATTGGACTTAGCCCAAGCTGGCCATAAGTCCTCAATTCAAACTTAACTGGGCCAATAGGCTCATAATATAATAATTGATCTTAGTTTCCAAATTGGACTACAGATCACTTAATCTACATTGGTTTAAGGGTACATCTCTTCACTCCTTTGATACTTGGCGTTGTAATTCCTCAACGTCTTCAAAGAGGTGACGGGTCCTGATGACCACACATTGATATGGACTTTGGGGTCCTTAAACTCATGGACTATGAGGTCCTTAACCTTGACCGGAATGTCTTAAAACTAACAACGGACTATGACGTCCTTAACCTTGACCGTGATGTCTTAAAACTAACATCGGACTGTGGAGTCCTTAAATCCACGGACTACGACGTCCTTAACCTTGACCGCAACGTCTTAAAACTAACACTGGACCGCAATGTCCTTAAACTACCTATTGACCGCAACGTCACTAAACTAAACAATATGGCTCCCCTAATCGCTCTCTTGTCGAATCTAAACGATCCCGTTAGGTTGATCTTAGTCTAAAACTAGACTAACGTATCCTTAACAAACGTTTAAGTCGATCTTAGTCTCAAACGAGGCTAACGTATCCTTAAACACAACCCCCAAACGCAAATCTAAGATAATACGGATTTGGACTAGTCCACGCCCTACGGGCGACGACATAACTTAGTTTCCGTATACAATCTACGGGCAACCGAACACGAAACAAACACACACGACACGAAGTGATCATCTGGAGAAGGAGAAAGTTGTTACCGCAATGCGGTAGCGTAATTAACTGCAGGGGCTTGCGCCTGCAGGGAAGAGCGTCCCCACAATCAAAAAACCCCTCAAGCGAGGGGGAATCTGACGAAGTCTGCTACATCGGACGCATCCGTTTAAACCTTCGATACACGGTGCCATAAATCAACTTAGCATCTTCGGAGAGGCAGACGGATAGCACCAATTAGCATCTGCTCCGAATCTCAGGTAAGACCGTCCATGTCTTGGCCATCTTTCGGAGGGGAACAGATGCTTTCTGCCCCCAGGAGAACTCGACTCAAGTAATAGAGAACTCTTTCTTTCCCTTGGTCATTTTCTTGTGCCCACAGCGCGCCTAAAGAACCTTCGAGGGCGGTTGTATAAAGAATGAGAGGCTTTCCCTTGACCGGAGCGGCTAGCACCGGCGGATTCTGCAGGTATGGCTTGATTTCATCCAACGCGCCTTGGCATTTATGATCCCAGACGAACGGGGTCCCTTTTTTCATCAAGTGTTTATAAGGACGGCACTTGCCAGAGAGATTGGCTATAAATCGCCGGATGTACGTGAGCTTCCCTTGGAGAGACCGCAGCTGTTTGAGAGTCCTTGGCGGGGGCATCTCCATAATTGCTTTAATCTTTGACGGATCTATCTCGATATCTCGGTGTCGGACGATGAATCCTAGGAATTTGCCTGAAGACACCCCGAACACGCATTTGAGAGGGTTCATCTTCAAGTTGTATTGTCGAAGGCGTTGAAATACGATCTCCAGATGTTCGAGATGTTCCTCGTATGATTTGCTTTTAACCACGAGGTCGTCGATATAGCATTCGACGATTTCATGTATGAGGTAATCGAAGATCTTCGTCATGGCCCTTTGATAGGTGGCGCCGGCGTTCTTTAGACCGAATGGCATCACCTTGTAGCAAAATATACCCAAAGGGGTCCGGAAAGCGGTGTGTTTCTGGTCTTCGGGATGCATCTTTATTTGATTATATCCTGATGAGCCGTCCATGAAGGAGAAAACTTCGTGAGTGGACGTATTGTCTATCATCAGCTCAGTGACCGGTACTGGGAAATCGTCTTTCGAGCAGGCTTTATTGAGATCCCGGAAGTCCACGCATATGCGCACTGTCCCATTTTTCTTCATCGCTGGGACGATGTTGGCGATCCACTCAGGATACTGAACTTCTTGGATGAAACCAGAGTCGATCAGCTTCTTGACCTCGGCGTTGATACTCATCTCAAGCTCAAGCCGCATTCTCCTTGGTGCTTGTTTGATTGGCTTGACGTCCGGGGATATCGTCAGTTTGTGGAACGCGATCTCTGGATCTAATCCCGGCATTTCGGAATAGTTCCATGCGAAGCAATCTCTATGCTGCATAAGCACGTCTTTTAATGCAGCCACCCTTTCTTCAGATGGCAGCTCGTTGACGAATGTGGGTCGTGGGTCATCTGCCGTCCCCAAATCAATTTTCTTGAGGTTATCTATAGTGGTGTGTATTCCATCTTCCAGCTCTTTTGGCGCCGGTGGAAACTCTGAGATCATCTCGTCATCATTGTTTTCGAAGCACCAGAGAAGGTCACCCTCATCCCTGGGCTCTTCTTTCGATAGCGTTATCATATGACAAGTACGAGCTCGCTTCCAAGACCGATGTTGATCTGGTTCTACTCTCGCGGATTTGGGTTCATGCTTCTGCGGTGGTGTTACCCTCCAATTGTCGGATAGAGCGAACTTGCCGAGCTGATACTGATCTTCGACCCAGTTCTTGAAAGTGAAGCAGTCTTCGAGAGGATGTCCTATCGCTCGGTGATGGGAGCAATAGTCCGGGTGAGAAACCTCGTCAGCTTGCTCGGGGTGTTTAGACTCCGGAAGTGTAATCATTTGGTGTTTTATAGATAGGTCAAGTATCTTCTTTGTCTTATCTTGAGGAAAAGAGTATGCTCGACTCATCTTCTTCATAAGGGACAAATCCGGACCGCTCGATTCCCACTCGCATGACTTCTTGGTCCCGCTTTGTCGTTGCTGAATGCATTTTCCGCTTTTTGACTTGTTTCTGCCTCTGCGTCTGGCCTTTTTTACAACAGGTTGACAGGGAGCGGCATTTCCATCTTTCGCTGCCTGTTGGAGAAGGCGCTGCATCCTGGCTTTCTCGTAGTTGGTCATTTCGCGATTATGGTCATCTCGAACTTTCTGACCAGCTTCCCTTATAAGCTTGTCCATTTGTTCTTCGAACGACGGACTGGGCACTTTCACGTCGGGGGCTTTTTCTGGTTCAGGATCAGCACTCTCCCATTGAGCATCTCCTTCTTCATCAAAGTCATGTATGACATAGCAGTCTCGGAGTAGCTCCCGTTTCTTGGATCGAACATATCCAAGCCCGATCGCTTCCATTCTCCCGTTGAGCAACTTGCGCCGAGTTCCGGGAACATTCCAGATCCTGTCATAGAACTTGGCTTTTCGAGCGGTCTGTTTGAAGGGTATCCATTGGCGCTTCAACAGCCTTTTCAAGCCTTCTGTATAATATCTAGGCAGACGGATGGGCTGGAGCCTGTCAAGTATAGAATCCGCGTCGTGCCAGATTTCTTTCTCCACTTTGGTTTCTCCGGAGCGGTAGAATAGGATTGCCTTTTCGCCTTCTCGCCTGGGAGGGACGTAGAACGTCTGCAGCTCTTCCACACTGTAGGTATCAAGCGCGTCTAGTTCTTTGTGATGTTTGGGCGGAACCATAGCAATTTGCAAACTCTGCTCTTCATCAGCGAATGTTTGTATTGAAGGGGAGCGGAGAATATAGCGTGGACCTCATCTTCCGAGTCACTGCCAAAGATCAACATGGGAGCGGGCGGTCTCGGCTTGTTGTACTGGGGTGGACCTGAATAAACCATCTCTTCCTCTTCCTCAGTATCACTCCCGAAGACGGGAATTGTGGTGATAGCTTTGTTCTCCGGTTTGTGACATCTCTCCGTGTCTTCGAAATCTGGTAAGAAATATTTTGCATCTTCATACTTGCGGACTTCATTTACAGAGAATGGATTCAGCTCTACTGTTACGGTATACTCGAGACCATCCTTAAAGTATTTCATACACTGATGTTGTGTAGAAGGGATGATGTTGTACTCGTGTAACCAAGGCCGACCGAGCAAAGCATTATAGCATGTCTTGGCTTCAATGACATGAAATTTAATGTCTGTGACAAGCAGTCTGAAGCGTAATGTCAATATCACAGACTCGAGAGTCCGCGATGACTGGGATTCAAAACCAGAGATGGTGATTTTATCGCGAGCGAGATGCTGGACGCTCATGCAGATTTCCTTCAAGACTCATACGTTAAGGAGATTGACGGAAGACCCATTATCGACCGGGATTTTGCCTATCTTTATATCGTGGCAGTATCTTAAGAAATAGAGGGGACGGTTGTGCTCGCACGTCCCAAGGAGGAGGTCTTCGTCTCCGAAGGTGATATCGGCTGTATGTACTTCCTCCAGCTCGTCCTTCGTCCTTTCTTCGGCGAGAAAATCTTGGAATTGCTCTGGTTCTTGGAGCGCCTTGATCAATGAATCTCTCGCTTCTTTGGATAGTAGAAGGGCGTCGAGAATACTGAGTTGCGAGGGTAACTTCCTCAAGTGCGCCAGAACGTTATAGTCCACCTTACTCTTCTTTGGCGGGTCCTTGGCGGTCAGCTCTTTCATGACTTGGTCATCCAGGGCGATATCCTCAGAGACCTTTTCTTTTCCCTTATCTTTTTTACTCGTAGATCCGAGATTCTTTTCCGGAAGCGTGCGATTGCGCAGCTGAATGTTTTCACAGACCTTCGGTTCTTCCTCCTTCCCCAATGCGGATTCTTTAAAGAGGGGGCCAAGAGCCATTTCTTCGTCAGAGTCGCTTCCGAAAGTGAGAATTTGCGATCCTCCGGTGTTGACCATGCGACAGTTACCGGTGTCTCTTTTATACTTCTCAGTCGCACCTCTTTGCTCCTGCTGAGTTTTGCGTTTTATCCGCTTAAAATATTGTCGGTGAGCAACATATCCCTGCCACCATATTTTAAAAGCATTGCACTCCTTGGTGGGGTGCGAAATCTTTTGATGATATAAGCAGTAGCTAGGATGCATCTTTGCTTCATCGGGAGAGTTTCCTTTGGAGGGTGGTAGTTTCATTCCCATTGACATGGCTTTAGCAAACCTTTTCCTCGTCTTGAACTTGTTTTTATCCGCAACGGATGTCTTTTGATTTGGCGGGAGTGTCTTGACTTTTTCATCCAATCGTCGGCGTTTGGCTCTTTCAAATATGGTCGTCTCGCACTCCCGATCAGCTTTACTTTTCAGGAGAGCTTCATTGAGGAATGTGTCGATCATTTCATCTGACGGCCCTAGAAGTTCTGGTTCAGGTTCTGCCCCCAGTTTCTCAGTGCAAGGAGTTTTTTCATCGTCCGTAAATGAGTGAGAGATCACATGACAACTTGCTACGTATCCCTCGGATTCATCCGACGAGCTCTCTCCATCATCTTCCTCCTGAAAGACGTGGCTGAGGAACTCTTGGAGTGTGATGGAAGTCCTTGCCTTTTGATTGTACTCTTCCAGCGCGTCGATCTGTTTCTGTAAGTCCGTGCGCTTGTCGCCAGGCTTCACGGGCTTTTTGGATCCCTTCTTCTTCTTCTTCTTCGAAGATTTTGACGGCTGTGCATGAGTACTTGGGCCATCACCACCAATATTTGGAGTTGGGAGCGGCTTCAGCATCCCTTCGATGATCTGGAGTTCTAGTGGGTTCTTCCACCTGATCGCCGGGCATGTCTGAAGATCATTCACTATCCTTTTGGTTTTGGATGAAAGCACGACCTCTTATGGAGCTTCTTCGACAACAGAACACGTTGCCCCCGGTGTGTCCGTTTTCTTAGGAGTGTGCAGTTATGGTGGGTTTACCTTCCACTTCTCGGACAACGCAAACTTGCCTTGTAGGTATTGATCCTCGATCCATCCCTTGAAGACGAAGCAATTCTCGATTGGGTGACTTACCGTTTGGTGGTAAGGGCAGTAATTGGGATTATTCACTTCGCTGGGTTGCGGCGGTTGCCTGGGATTCGGCAAACTGATAAGCCTGTTGCGCATAGCCAGCTCGAACAGCCTCTTCGTCTTGTCCCGTAGGAATGAGTAAGGACGCTTCATTTTCTCATTGTAATAGCGCCGTCTCTCTTCCAGTTGATCCGCTAGCTTTGGAGCACTGGGTTGTTGTTGGGTGCTCGCAACGAAGATCGCCTTCCCTTTACCCTTGTCGTTCCGAGGTTCTGGCTTCGGGGGAGACGGTCTGTGACCCATTTGATCCATCTGGGCTAGCTTATCGATTAAAGCCTGGAATATGGTTGGTTTGAAGAACATCATGAACTGTGAAATAGTTGCATGAGGGTCCAGGGTGCCCACGAACATGCCCACCGCTGGTGCTTCTTCGATACGCTGTTCGCACTTTGACCACAGATTTCTCCACCGGATTGCATATTGAACCCAAGTTTCGCCCGGCTTCACCCTTGCATTGATCAATGCCGTTATGGGGGTGCGTTCGCTGGCGCTTGCGAATCGCTGGGTGAACAGCAACTCCATCTCTGCGAAAGTTTTGACAGAGTCGTTTGGAAGTTCGGAGTACCACTCAAATGCCGTTTTCGATAAGCTGCCGATGAATTAGCGGAGCAAGAGCTTATCATCGCCCCCAGTGTTGCCGCCCAGAGCTCTGAACTGGGCGACGTGCTGGTGGGGATTTCATGTCCCCTTGTAGATATGGAATTTCGGGATCGTGTAGCCCGGCGGGTATTTTATCTGATCATACCAGCCCGGATACGGTCGCCCAGTTTTGACAACTTGGCCAGCTGCCTCATTTGCCTGGTGAACTCTTATTTGCTGAGCAATATAGTCGTTCAAAGCGGCCTTAGAGATTGTTTCCTCTTTGGCTGTTGAAAGAGCCGGAGGTGGATTTGACGTTTCTCCTCTGTTGTCCTCGAGAATAATCGGAGGATCTTGAGCTGGGGGATCCGGCTGGATCATCATGCCCACCATGTCTTGGAACAGAAGAGCCATCTGCTTTATATTGGATGCTTGTTCCGCAGCCTCCTTGTCCTTCTTTTCAAGTATTCTACGAAGGAATTCAGCATCAGTCTCGTGTTCACGACGTTGTTCCGATAACGCCTCCAGGCTTTCTTTTGGCCCGGTGAGTGCGGCCATCGCAGTCAGCATCTCCTGGAGCTTCTGCTGCTGCTGTTCCTGGGCTCTTATGATGGATCGGGTAAGTGGTCGATAGCCCGTTGAAGCGCGGCTATCCTCCTTCCCGGATGCCATGTAAATGGTATGGACCACCATGCCCCCAGACTTAGGGCGTTTGGGCTCAGTGCCTTTAACATTTGTTGCAGGCATGGGGGTCTTCTCTGGCCTTCTCTTCTTGTGAGTAGTCGAAGTTGAGGGGGCTGTCGCGGTGGGCACCCAGATAGCTTTTCGTGGCTTGGCAGGATGGCTCACTTCCTGTTGAACCTTCAGCTTCTTGTGCTGGCGGGAAAAATTTGGATCGATCACCGAGTCTCGGACCTGCCGCCAGACTTTGTAAACCTGGGAGGACAGCCGCTGAGGGGACTGGTCTGGTTTTGCTTTCGCAACCTTCTCCAGTGGAGGAGGAGACCTCTTCAGTACGGCGGTAGGAGAATTCCTACGCACCTTATTCACCAGCTCAAAGCTGTTCCCAGTTGGAACAACAACATTAATTTCCGCCGTCGGGGCTGGTGGAGTTAGCCCAGAAGGGGAGTTGCCTCCGGCCTTCCTCACTCGGCGCCAGTGGCGACGTCGAGCATGTCTAGCTGATGGAGTTGGCTCAGTGACGGGGATGGCCTTGTCTTGCCTCCTATTCAGGTGAGGGGCCGTTGCCGGTGTCAGCCTATTAAAGACTGATGTCTTTTGAGTAGCAGGAGCGGGAGTTGGGATGGTCAGTCTTGTAAAGACCGACCCCTTGGCAGGAGAAGCCGCCTTGACGACTTCGGGAGCAAGGTTGGTTACTCTCTTCGGAATAACCTTCTCTGAGACTGCAAGCTTCATTGTGGGCCTACAGGAATTTTGGCCCAATCTGGAGAAGACCGAGGCGCTTGTGTTGGACGACCTTTTGAGAGGGGCCGCAATAACTGTAAGTCGACCGAAGACCGACTTCTTGGGAGCTTCTGGTACGGGTACGGGAGCAGTGAAGCTTATTGGCGGGAGCATGGTCCCGAAAAACAGTCCAGTAGTAGCCTGGGTGATCTGTTCTACAGGCATCGTGAACAGTGATGCCGCTTGAGGTCCATAGGCTACACCTCCAGGTGAGGCGGAGCGTGGGTTGCAGCTGCAGTTGGAGCACTTTGAGCAGGTGAATGCCATTGCTGTTTTGCTTTCTGTGGCAAGCAAGAGACCAAATCTTAGTAACTTGAAACCCAAGGGCAACCATTAACAAACTGTGATTCGTTCGCGAATACGACACACGAAGTGTGGAGTGGAAAAAGGAAAAGGTCCCACCGGGCGTGCCAGAATCTGTTCCCCTCCGAAAGACGCGGCGGACGTCTTGCCTGAAATTCGGGGCAGATGCTAATTGGTGCTATCCATCCACCTCTCCGAAGATGCCAAGTTGATTTATGGCACCATATATCAAAGGTTTAAACGGATGCGGCCGATATAGCAGACTTCGTCAGATTCCCCCTCGTTTGAGGGGTTTTTGATTGTGGGGACGCTCTTCCCTGCAGGCCCAAGCCCCTGCAGTTAATTACGTTACCGCATCGCGGTAACAACTTCCTCCTTCTCCATGTGGTCACTTCGTGTCGTGTGTGTTTGTTTTGTGTTTGGTTGCCCGTGGATTGTATACGGAGACTAATTTGTGCCGTCGTCCGTAGGACGTGGATTAGTCCAAATCCATATCTTTCTTAGATTTGGGTTTGAGGGGGTGTGTTTAAGGATACGTTAGCCTTATTTGAGGCTAAGATCAACTTAAACATTCGTTAAGGACACGTTAGTCTAATTTTGGACTAAGATCGACTTAACGGGATCGTTTAGATCCGACAAGAGAGCAATTGGCGGTTCTATTGTTTAGTTTAGTGACATTGTGGTCGATAGGTAGTTTAAGGACATTACGGTCCAATGTTAGTTTTAAGACGTTGCGGTCAAGGTTAAGGACGTCATAGTCCGTGAGCTTAAGGACCTCACAGTCCGATGTTAGTTTTAAGACATCACGGTCAAGGTTAAGGACATCATAGTCCGTGGATTTAAGGACCCCACAGTCCGGTATTAGTTTTAAGACATCACGGTCGAGGTTAATCATATCATAGTACGGTATTAGTTTTAAGACATCACGGTCGAGGTTAAGGACATCATAGTCCATGAGTTTAAGGACCCCACAGTCCGTAGCAGTGTATGGTTGTCGGGACTCGTCACTTCTCAAACGACGTTGAGGGATTACAACGACAGATATCAGAGGAGTAAAGAGATGTACCCTCGAACCGGGTGTAAATTGATTGGGAGAGCGGTTGTGCTCAGTTCAATTTATATTGAGGACTTATGGCCAGAATTGGGCTAAGTCCATTTGAAAATGTTTAACATTTGTTCATATTCTGCCTATTAGGCTTTTGCTTGGGCTCTGCCCTTTTAAACGATGCATAGCATTGGGCTTTTTAATTAAATGCATAGCATTTATATTTGGCCTGTTAGGCCTTTACTTGGGCTCTGCCCTTTTTAAATAATGCACAGCATTTAGTGGTCTGACAGTGCACCACGTGTCTTGTCAGGCACTTTGCGCCAATTAAAGAGCGCAAGGTGCTGGTGCATGTGGAGCTGACACATGTCGCGCTCTGCTGAGCGCAAGTCTGTTAGCGCAGTGCGCTGCGCCAGTGCGCTGCTGACACGTGGCGCGCTCTGGTGCAGTACGCCAATCCAAGAGCGCAGTGCTCTGTTTTAGAAGCGCAAAGCGCAGATCATTCTGTGGTTGACACGTGGCGTGTTCTGGTAACTTGCGCCAATCCAAGGAGCGCAAAGGCGCATTTCAAAAGTGCAGGGCACTGTCCAATAGCGCAGAGCGCATCTTGATCCAATTCAGATCAAAGAAACAAGTTTTTCTTGTTCTAAAGAAGTTCTACCTCAAGATTCAAGAACCAATGGTTCATCAAAAGGCTGTGCCTTTATATAGATCAACAGATCTAGAAATGAAGTAAATTACTTCTTTAATCTTTCATGATTGGATCTTTATGATCTTTTTTTTCTTTTTTATATTGAAGATCTTGATCTTGTTCTTAGATCTTTGATCTTTTTAGAAGAAATTCTTCCTTTTGTGAGGTGTTTTCATCTCTGTTCTTCCAAGAATTTAATTCTTTACTTTGAAGAAGATGATCTTCTTTCTTCAAAGGCTTGCCTTTCAAATTTTTCAGAGTTCTCCCTTTTCTCTATGTCTGTATCTCTGAGACTTGGAGTCTAGGGGCTTTTATATAGGGCCAATTGGTTTGTTGAGTTAATTACAGAGATCTTTCTCTGATTGATCTGGGGATATTTCCCCACCGTTGGATCTTTAATCCTAAGGCCTCTGTTTTACAGAAGATAATCTTCTTATTTTAATAAGGTTGAAAAGATCTTTCTAGAATTTTAATTCTGATTAGTTAAATAATTTATTATTTAAATTCCAGTGCCGGCGCAATTGGCGCCAGCGCACCTGCGCTTGACACGTGTCGCGCAGCGCAGAGCGCAGCGCACCTGCGCTGACACGTGGGGCGCGGCGCACCTACGTTGACACATGGCGCGCAGCGCAACTGCGCTAGCGCACCACTGTTTGACACGTGGCGCGCAGCGCAGAGCGCAAGTTATCTGAAGCGTTGCTTCCTTTATTTAAAATTTGAATTTTAAAACAAAGCCTTGCTCTGATTGGGGGTGTGCTGCCTTGGGCGCAGCGCTCCTTGCACTGGCGTGTCTGCTTTTGACACGTGGCGCTCTGCGCGCAGCGCAAGGGATCTGAAGCGTTGCTTCACCTTTTGAATTTTGAAATTCAAACAGAGCTTTGCTCTGATTGGGGGAAACAGTGTCACTATCGGTCTCTAAGTCACTTTGAAATCGAGATGCGGAAAGGAGTGATCATGTTTAACGAGGATCTCGTATGTACCCGAGATTACGGCCCACGATGCCGGGACATAACCCTGTCAGTCGGACCGCTAGGTCCAATCTAATATATAAGAGTCGTTGTTCGAATGATCATCCTCTAAAAACACTGGCCTCGCTAAATACAATTTCCTTTCCACTTCGATTTCCCCTTTTTCCCCAGGTTTCACTATCTATGAGTATGGGCTAGTTGTGTACAAGTACGCATCAATAACACGGTTTTATTCACTGTTCCCTGTATTGTTACTATCTCGAACCATTCACTTTTCACTGGCGTACTTGACACTCCTAATCTGATACCATTCATGCTCGACAATGCATTATACACTGAAACTTAATAACGACGCGCACTATCGCTAGGGGTATTACAGTCGGGTATAATATGTGCATTTATGCCGTTAAACAAATCATGTGCAATGCAAATTATTATGCGACTTATGAGCTTATAAAAATCACATTAAATCATACGTTCATAAATAAGTAAAATGATACAAAAGCAGTAACAAGTAAACTTAGTCATCAGTTCAACGAAATTTGTTTCAAGTCAAACGGATTTCGTGTTCGCAAATTACAGTCGTTTCATTTTAAGTGTTCGCTGCTGGAAATTCAGTTCCTGAACTGAAAGTCCATTTCGTAACACAGTTTTCGCCTTGTTGGGATCAAAATTAGGTGATACTATAGTTGAACAATATTTAGGGTTATTAGTTAGGTTTCCAACGCAATTGGGGGATCAGTGATATCCTATAACAACAGGGAGTTATGGTCAGATTAAGTTCGATGTGTAAAATCTGTCACTGCAGAATTCAGCTGAACACGTCGACATTATAAAATGTGTTAAAAAATATCATACAGTTAAGGAATCCAGTGAAACCAGTGGGGTAAGAAAGATAACTCAATTTTATACGTAATTATATAGGGTTCCGCACATTTTCGCATTTGAGCAAGGATATACAGTGATTTAAAAACAAGGGTTATCTGGGATTACTGCTCTGGACTGCAGTCCAGAATCGTAATTCTCCTCAGTTTTCTCTATCATAACTAGTTCAAATTTAGAAATCAACTATAGAGTACTGTAGGTTATTCTGTTAGCTTCGATACAAGCCATGTAACGCTAAAATACAATTTGTAAAAGATTTAATATGAATTTAACGGTCTAGCGTATTCAGGAAAAATTCTGATTTCGCAATGGTTATCGGGGTAACATTTTATAAGTGAAACGATATCGATTTTCAACTAAATTTCTGCAGTACCTCTATG
Source organism: Agapanthus africanus (assembly GCA_030015575.1). Taxonomy (NCBI): domain Eukaryota; kingdom Viridiplantae; phylum Streptophyta; class Magnoliopsida; order Asparagales; family Amaryllidaceae; genus Agapanthus; species Agapanthus africanus. The sequence goes on along the minus strand of JASDDO010000004.1, from coordinate 30,248,302 downwards.
AACAGTAAACGGGTTTAATGATCACAAGTTCCGCCATTTAAAGATGGGTTTTCACGTAGAGTTTAGTATCAAATACTTGTTTATACGTTTGGTAATCGGAGCTTTGGTTTCGTTTAATCGGTCAATATACATTCGTAACGTCGTTAGAGCCGAATAAAAGGTCCGACTTATAAACTATGTCAAGCTATATATAAACATGGGATTGTAAAACTTATCCAAAATCCATGATTTTCTAATTAACTTGGTTGTTATATACAATATATATAACTATGTGAAAAAAACTAATAGCATGTAAAGCAAGTGGAAATCACTTGTCTGCGATGATGTGTCAATGGTGCCGCAGCGATGATGATGGTGATGGCACGCATGGGAACGACACACACGGCAGCAACGGCAAGGGTTTGGCTGAATCTTGGAGTTTAGGCCGGCAAGGTGGGTTGCAACGACGAAGTGCTCGGAAGAGGAGGTGGGGTTGACGCGGATGATGTAGGGAGGTGGCCGACGAGGTCCGGTGCAGTAGTTGGCTTGGGTTGTAGTGGTGGACGGAAGAGGAGGAGACGGAGAGGTGCACGGGAGAGGAGGCAGTGGGGAGCCCAAGGGTCGGCTGGCAGATGCGGAGGGCAGCAGCTGGAGGCGGGGAGGTCACAATGGTGAGGGTGACGGTTAGTGAGCACCGATGGTGGAGGTGGTGGCTGGCATGCAGTGGGGGCAGCGGTCGTTTGGGTTAAGGTCGGGTGTGCGGTGAGGTGATGAGGGGCTCGGGATTTTGGAGAGAGGAGAGAGGGAGGAATGCGAGGGTGATGCCGGCAGTGGTGGTGACGGCGATGGGGCGAGCATGGCCGTGGGCGTGGGCATGGGATCGAGGGAGGGAGCGGGGAATGGAGAAAAATGGGAGAGAGAGAGAAGGTGAGGAAGAGAGAGAAGGTAACGTGGGAATTTAATTAAGGGAGAGAGAGAAAGAATTAACGGGAGGGATAATAAATAGAAATTTAAGGAAGAGAGAGAGAGAGAAGTAAAGTGATCTTAATAAAAAAAATTAAATGAGAGAGGATTAATGGGAATTTGAATTGAATAGGTTTTTAATGAAATTTATATTTGGGTTTAAATGAGGGTTTAAAATTTTGAATTTTGAAAAGAGAGGAGAGTGTAAATAATTGGAATAATTTGTTGTTTTAAAATAAGGCCTTGAGTTGTTGGGCTTGGGCTCACGAAAATTTTGAAGGAAAAAATGTGGGATTTAAATATAGACTTGGGCTTAGGATTCATAGGAAAACAACAATAATTAGAATATAATATAAAATGTAAAATGAGTAAAAATATTTTATTTGAATACAGGTATTGGCGTAAATGAAAACCGGTTATTATATCATACCACCCTTACAAAAATTTCGTCCTCGAAATTAAAGAAACGAAAAGAAAACGGTGATACAAAAACGGTTACTCGAAAAGATATGGGAATCGTGAACGGATATCCTCCTCACGTTCCCAGGTAGATTCCTCCGGGAAACGGCCGCCCCAAGACACTCGGACTAATGGAACGACTTTACTCTTCAGCACCTTCTCTCTACGGTCGAGTATGGTAATAGGCTGCTCCACATAAGTCAAATCGGCACCCAAGGTCAATTCAGAATGATCGAGAACATGACCGTCGTCTCGAACGTATCGCCGCAACTGTGACACATGAAATGTGTTGTGTACGCCCGCTAACGAAGGGGGTAAGGCAAGCCGGTAAGCCACTTCTCCGACCCGTTCCAAAACTTCGAATGGTCCAATGAATCGGGGACTGAGTTTCCCGCGACTTCCAAACCTGATAACACCGCGGGTAGGAGAAATCTTCAGAAACACATGATCTCCGATCTCGAATTCTAGTGCTCTCCTACTAACATCCGCCTAACTCTTCTGTCGGTCCTGAACAGTCTTAATGCACTGTCTGATCATCTGAACCTTGTCAACCATCTGAACAATAAGTTCGGGACCCAATAGTCTTCGCTCACCCACGTCATCCCAACAAACAGGAGATCGACACTTCCGTACGTACAGTGCTTCGAATGGGGCCATCTGGATGCTAGCTTGGAAACTGTTGTTATAAGAAAACTCCACTAGATGGAGTTGATCCTCCCAAGAACATTGAAAGTCAAGCATGCACGCCCTCAACATGTCCTCGAGCGTCTAAATAGTACGTTCGGACTGTCCGTTCGTCCGTGGATGGTAAGCCGTGCTGAATTTGAGACGTGTACCCAGACTCTCCTGTAAGCTCTTCCAACAGTGCGAAATGAATCTAGTGTCCCGATTTGATACTATACTTCGGAACTCTGTGTGGTCGCACTACCTCTTGCATGTATTTCTCCGCAAGCGACTCTGTCGATTGTCCCACCCGGAAGGGTATAAAGTGTGCTGCTTTTGTAAGACGGTCGACGATAACCCAAACGGCGTTGTTGCCTCGTGAACTTCGCGGTAAAGCAGTTACAAAATCCATAGTGATGTGCTCCCATTTCCATTCTGGTATTGGAAGCGGTTGCAACAGTCCAGCCGTTCTCTGGTGTTCAGCCTTTACTTGCTGACACACTAAGCATTTGGATACAAACCGTGCAATCTCTCGCTTCATCCCGTTCCACCAATAATGCTGTTTCAGATCTCGATACATCTTCGTGCCTCCCGTATGTACAGAATAAGCTGAACTGTGAACCTCAGCTAGTACTTCTTCTCTAACATCACCCTTGGGAACGCAGAGTCTGCTACCGAATCTCAAAGAACCGTCTCGATGTATAAGTAAGTCTGTCCTCAGTCCGGTTTCCACCTGCTCTCTGAACTTCTGCAGTCGAGGATCGTCAGCTTGCGCAGCCTTAATACGATCTACAAGAGAAGACTGCACCTATAACTGCCATGTTCCCCTCCGAACGGCGGCCAAGACATGGACGTCTTGCCTGAGATTCGGGGCAGATGCTATATGGTTTTATCCGTCTACCTCTCCGAAGATGCCAAGTTGATTTATGGCACCGTGTATCGGAGGTTTAGACGGATGCGGCCAATGTAGCAGACTTCGTCAGATTCCCCCTCGTTTGAGGGGTTTTTGATTGTGGGGATACTCTTCCCTGCAGGCGCAAGCCCCTGCAGTTAATTACGCTACCGCATCGCGGTAGCCACTTTCTCCTTCTCCAAAATTTCACTTCGTGTCGTGTGTGTTTGTTTTTTTTGTGGATGCCCGTGGATTGTATACAGAGACTAGTTATGCCGTCGCCCGTAGGATGTGGATTAGTCCAAATCCGTATTTACTTAGATTTGGGTTTGGTGTTTTAGTTTAAGGATACGTTAGCCATATTGAGGCTAAGATCAACTTAAACGTTCGTTAAAGATACGTTAGTCTGATTTGAGACTAAAATCAACTTAACGGGATCGTTTGGATCCGACAAAAGAGCATTTGGGGGCTCTATTGTTCCAGTTTAGGGACATAGTGGTCCATTGTATGCATGGCCATCGGGACCCGTCACCTCTCTGACGTCGTTGAAGGATTACAATGATAGGTGTCAGAGGAGTTCGGAGATGTACCCTTGAACCAAAGTTGATTGGGGGTCTTATAGTCCAATTTGGGACTAAAGTCTGTTTGAATGTTTAAGGATACGTTAGCCATATTTGAGGCTAAGATCAACTTAAACGGGATCGTTTAGGTCCGACAAAAGAGCATTTGGGAGCTCTATTGTTCCAGTTTAGAGACGTAGTGGTCCATAGGTAGTTTAAGGACATTGCGGTCCATTGGTAGTTTAAGGACATTGCGGTCCATATTCCAGTTTAGGGACATGGTGGTCCATAGGTAGTTTAAGGACGCTTAAGTCCGTGGGTTTAAGGACCCCACAGTCCGTATTTTAGTTTAAGGACGCATAAGTCCATGAGTTTAAGGACCCCACAGTCCGTGTTGATGTGTGGTTGTCGGGACCCGTCACCTCTCTGACGTCGTTGAGGGATTACAACGATAGGAGTCAAAGGAGTTCGGAGATGTACCCTCGAACCGGATGTAAATTGATTTAAGAGAGCGGCTGTACTCAGTCAATTTAATTTGAGGACTTACGGCCATGATTGGGCTAAGTCCATTTTAAAAAAAATATTCTACGCTTTTATTTGTTTTTGGTCTATTAGACATGTGCTAGGGCTTTGCCCTAGTTTAAATAATGCATTGCATTACTTTTATTTTTGTTTGGGCTCTGCCCATAAAGGATGCAGAGCATCAATTTGTTTTGGGCTCTGCCCATTTATAAATGATGCAGAGCATCAATTTTACCTGGGCTCTGCCCATTTATTGCTTTGCAATTTATTTTGGCCTACTGGGTCTTTTTGATTTGGGCCTGGCCCTTTAGCAAAAGAAATGCATTGCATTTGTTAGGCGCTTTGCGCCAATCAAAGAGCGCAAGCGCTTGTGGTGAGGACACGTGTCATGCAAGCGCAGTGCGCTGCGCCAATGTGCTGTGCTTGCGCTGCTGACACGTGGCGCGCTGTGGTGAGTTACGCCAGTTTCAGAGAGCAAGGCTCTATTTCAAAAGCGCATAGCGCAAATGGTTCAGATGCTGACACGTGGCGCTCTCTGGTGGCTTGCGCTAATCCAAGAGCCCAACAACGCAGTTTTGCAAGTGCAAGGTACTATTAACTTGAGAATCTTTTAGATTCCAGAACCAATGGTTCATAAAAAAGTGCAAAGCACTGTTTGTTTTCTTGATCTAATTTAGATCAAAGAAAACAAGTTTCTCTTGTTTTTCTTGATCTTAGAGAACTAATGGTTCATAAGTGCAAAACACTATTATTTTTTTTGTTTTTATTGAAGATCATTGATCTTGTTCTTAGATCAATGATCTATTAGAAGAAATTCTTCTATCTTAAAGGTCTTTTACCTTTTTCTTCTTGAAATTTCTTCAGAGTTGTAACACCCGAGCCCAATAACACTATGTATATTACTAGTTGAGGGTTGTGGTTTGCTCATTCCCAATTTTCCTGATTTTCTGGTGTTTATTGCTAAATTTTACCCGGTTAAGTCATTTTGGCACATAACAAATTTTAACTCCGAAAATGAAATTTAAGATGTCCTTGTTAGCCTACTCGTCGCCACTAGTCGCGTGGTAGCGTCCGCGTGTCGAGATTCCGTTCCGTTTGGCTAAACGGGCAAGTTTGGACGACTACGCGCGCGTGCAAGTGTCCGACTTGGGGGCATGCATTTTAATCACTAAACACCTCGTTTCAAAATTTGGAACCCGCTTAAAATCATATAATTTGAATTTGGAACATTTGGGCGCAACCCGAGCGCGATTTGGAAATGTTTCATTTCGCGCCAAAAAGGGCCCGTTTCAATTTAATATATAAAATTATAATTACACGAATCTAATTACTTTAACAGTTCAATCTCTTCAAATCTTTACCCAAATATTTCCCTTGCCTTTGCTTCAGCCAATCACGAGGCTTTAACCCTCCTCGTGGGCCCCATCCCATCTCTCTCTCCCTCTCTACGATCTCTCTATCTCTCTCTTCACCGTTTCTCTCTCTCTCTCTCTATCTCCTCAATCTTTCTCTCTCCCTCTTCTTATATTTTTGCGCTCACCTGCATGCAGCCGCCTCCCATCGCGTGAAACCCCTCAACCCTAACCCTAGCTCACCGCAGACCCACCGCCGGCCTCCTCGCGACCTCGCCGTCGCCGCCCTCACCATCACGACCTCCACCGCACCCACCTACCCTCCTTCCCCCGTTCTCCCGCTCCTCCCCGCGCCTGCGACCCATTCCCGACGACGCCTCCATCCCCTCGTAGACCTCGCCGTCGACGTCTCCTCTCACCGCCGACGCCTCCCACGACTCCCTCTCACCCTCCTCGTCGAGACCTCGTCGTCACCACCCTCCTCTCCTCGCCGGACCACCTTCAGACCCGAGCCCAACACCTGCACCATCTCCAGGTCGCCGGAAATCGCGCCGACGACCCTCGTCGACGTCTCCCGCGCCACCTCCTTTCCCCCTCGACCACCCTAGCCGACCACACTCCTCTCCAACTCGCCGCAGCACACTACCCTGCACACCCGAGGCCTTTCCCCTTGCTGCAGCCGCCGCCGTCGTTTCGCCGGCGTTCCAGTGCCGTCGAACCCGCCGTGGTCACCCCCCCTGGTGTCTCCCTGTAAGTCTCCTTCTCTTTCCTTTTGGTACAACCCCCCGCTGGTCGTTTTGGCGTATATCGTATCTTTGTCGCTAACTTTGCTATTTGGGTGTTGCCGGAACCCGACCGTGCCGTTTGACGAACCCGACGCTCCAGCGAAGCCCCCTGGTCCGTGTGATCCCATTGACCTCTGTTGGGACTCGATCCGTGGCCCGTGCTTCCGTATCGTGGTTTCTACCGACATCGCATCCGTGTTTCGGTTTGCGGAACCGCCGAGGCAAGTATCTGAATACTTGCTTAACATGCTACAACTTAATCATCATATTATAACCACACCACTAATATAATATCGATACCTGTTATAACTTAGAATTGCTAGCCACGATTATCCGTAACTTTAAATCAATGAAATCATTGCTCGCTTTAACCGGTCTGCTATTAAGTCATACTTAATTAATCAAACCAAGTAGATCATCCCCAATTCATTTGTTAAAATCACTCATGAGACAATTATTATGCTTAGTTTAAATTCATGCAACTCCATTACGTAGGTTATCGATATCGCTTCACCTTGTGGCTTTTGCACCCCAAAGGTGCGTGAACCGGATTAATATGAAAATACAAACATCACTGTGTTCACATAGAATAATAATTGTTATTTACTGTTTCCTGCTACTGTTCATTATTTGTTACTATACCTGTTATCATCATATACCTGATTGCATTACATATTGACCGATCTTGATACACCTGACACATGTACTGATACACCGGACACAACACCCTGTACATATCGACTCTACCTGTTGAAAGTAACCTGACCTGTTACCTGATCTTATGCCTAATGCCGACAAACCTAACCATTCCTGCTGTCGATCCAGACAGACCTACCTTTACTTGACTTGTGTTGGCATTAGTTCTTGACTACTGAATACCTGACTGACATACATAGTTTGGGGGTATGGGGAAATCAAAGGTGAAACCGACTTGTAACTCAACAGTTCGATACATTGTTCTGATCAGTCTTACGGGCTTGGCCAGCTCCGGAGTGTTGATGCTGACATCACTCATCTATCCTACTACCTTTTACTGCTTAGCGGCACGTCTCGGATTCAGCCCCGAGAATTATGACCGTGGTCCCGGGCACGCACGGGATACTATTGAGTTACATCGACGATTCATCAATTGGTTTCAAAGACTATAGAGTAGAAAACCTGATAGGACAGTTTAGTCACTACTGCACGTTACCCTGTTTATTACTTCTTATTACTGCTTATTCATGTTCATGCTTGCACTGTTTATTACCGTGTTTATGCTACATACTTGATATCATGACGCGCTGACGTCTGGGTTTTGCATGGCCCAGATTCCGTACCTTTGCCGCCGACCGAGCAGGAGTACTTCAGCCAGCAGGCTGAACTGTGAGTTCTTTAGAGTTTAGTTTAATTATTTCATTTCATTTCCAGATGTGAGCCCGCATTATGGGACGTACTGTTTATTCATTGTATTGGATCATTAGCTTCCGCACTTATTGTTTATTGATTCTTGTTATTATGGATTTGGACATGTATTTAGTTTATTTTTATCTTGTTCGTGATATCCTTACAACCGTAATGTGACTGTGGATGGATACTTCCTACCCACAGGTAGCATGGTTGGCTATGTCACGTGCCCGAACTTGCGTACTCTGGGAAGCGGGGCGTGACATGGTTTTATGGTATCAGAGCCATAGGTTAATTGGGTTGATTCTTTGTAGTTGGGTATCGCGCCCGATACACGAATCAGAATACCCGTGATTAGGAGACATGTCCTGCCACTTTGACCGTTTTACTATCCTTGAATCATTCTTCCGGATCATGTCGACGTGCAAACTTACTTTGCATTTGTCAACTCAAAAACCTAATTTCTTGTTATCTCTAGGACTTAGGCGACTTGGGTGGAGTTAAGTAATTGCGGCTATGATACCGCGGCATAGCTATAATGCAGCACTCTATTTAAGTATCTTGGAGTTCTAGCCTTGATCTATACTCGAAAACTATCATCATGCTAATGTGGGTACTTTGATTTCCAGGAATATAGCCGATCAGAATTTGAAGATGGACCCAGGGCATGCGGTCTTAGCCGCCAGGCAAAGAGTGATAAGGGGATTGATGGAGAAACTAAAGGAACAACTCGAGCTGGAACCAGCATTTACAATGGACCCCACGTCCGTACGTAGACGTATTCCAGTGAACAGCGCAGCGTGGCACCAATGAAGAAAACAAGTATGGGTGATCGGAAGGGCAGCGTGATCTGTAGTTACTGCCATAAACTCGGACACGTGCGAAGGGAGTGTCGTTTGAGGCTGGGATTTTGTTTTAGATGTGGAGCGGCAGATCACACCGTTGATGCTTGTCCGTCGAAGCCTCGCACGAAGGATGATACACAGAAGCCTTCGCAAGGACCGTTCCAAGGACAGGAACCGCTTACTCAAGGACCACAGCAGGCTCGAGCGTTCACGTTGACAGCTGAAGAAGCTAAGGCATCGGGAGAAGTGGTTTCAGGTAATTTACTCGTTCATGGTTTTCCCGCTTTGGCATTACTTAATTTCGGAGCATCCCATTGTTTATGTCATCCAAATTTATAACTACACACTCGATCAACTGCACGACCCTGTCTAGTTTTTGGGACATACACACTGGGAATGGGAAAATTATAGCTAGTAAGGATAGTAGAGATCGTACAGTTGTTGTTTGCGGACGGGAGCTTTTTGCAGACTTCTTGGTGATAGATACGAGCAGTTACGAGGATGTCTTGGGGATGGATTTTCCTGGCACTTTCCACGCCCACATTGGCTGTGGGGCAAGGAAGGTAATTCTAGATTCCCGGACATCCTAAGTTTACTTTCATTGGAGAAAGAGATTCTGTCGGGCCAGTCGAGTTTAGGGCTAGGCCGACGAACAGTGTTCTTGCGGCTATGGTAGTGGAGAGTGATGAAGAGCCGGCAGTCGTCCGCGACATTATGGATGTGTTTGAAGACATTTCGGGCTTACCACCGAAGCGAGATGTGGAGTTTGCGTTTGACCTTACTCCTGGTGCAACGCCAGTATCAAAACTGACTGTCCAATGGCACCAGTAATGTTGGAGGGAGTTAAGAAACAAGTGAGTGAATTACTCGAGAAGGGATGGATTCGAAGCAGCAACTCACCGTGGGGAACTCCAGTTCTCTTAGTGAAGAAGAAGGATCGCACTGCCGACGCTGAGACAAGAGAAGTTATTTGCGAAAGTGAGTAAGTGAGAATTCTGGTTGGAAGAAGTGAGGTTTCTGGGGCATGTCGTGTCAGGCGATGGAATCGCCGTTGATCCCGAGAAGATAGCAGCAGTTCGAGATTGGCCTGTTCTAAAGAATGTTGCAGAGATAAGAAGTTTTCTTGGACTCGCCGGTTACTACAGAAGATTTGTGGAGAACTTCGCTCGTTTAGCTGAGCCGTTAACCAAGCTTACGCGTAAGGAGGTACCGTTTGTTTGGACAGATGGATGTGCATTGGCCTTCGAGACGTTGAAGCAGAAGTTGATAACCGCCCCTATCCTAACCGTACCGGATGATTCAGGAGGACTGGTGATTCACAGCGACGCATCTGGAAAAGGATTGGGATGTGTTTTGATGCAGAATGGGAAAGTCGTCGCTTACGCATCGAGACAGCTGAAGACTCATGAGCAGAACTATCCGACTCACGACTTGGAGCTTGCAGCCGTGATCTTCGCCCTGAAGATTTGGAGACACTACCTTCTGGGCGAGAGAGTTGAAGTCTTTACGGATCACAAGAGTTTGAAATATGTGTTCACTCAGAAGGAGTTGAACATGAGGCAACGCAGATGGTTGGAGCTGATGGCCGACTACGACCTTGATCTTAAGTACCATCCGGGAAAGGTTAACGTCGTGCCAGATGCGCTAAGTCGGTTACCAGCAATTCAGTTATTGACTGCACAGAGAGAGATCATTGAGGAGTTTCGGAGATTTGACTTGGAGGTTGTGCTACCGCGTGCTACAGGACAGTTGATGCAGTTGCAAGTACAATCGTCCTTAGTTGAGAAGATTAAAGCGGCGCAATCGCAGGATCTTAGACTGCAGGAGTTTCGAGAGCAGGTTGGAGCCGGACTACGAACTGATTTACTGATCCATGAAGATGGTTCGTTGAGTTATGGTAACCGTGTATGTGTGCCAAAAGGAGACGTGCGTGAAGAGCTTATGAAGGAGGCACGCAGTTCAGCTTACTCTGTACATCCAGGAGGGACAAAGATGTACCGAGATATTCGACAGCATTTCTGGTGGGAAGGTATGAAACGGGAAATTGCTCGCTTTGTGGCTAAGTGCTTGGTGTGTCAGCAAGTTAAGGCTGAACACCAAAGGGTTGCTGGTTTGTTGCGACCACTTCCGATTCCTCAATGGAAGTGGGAACATATAACCATGGATTTCGTGACGGCTTTACCGCGGAGTCCAAAGGGCAACAATGCAGTATGGGTGATTGTCGATCGATTGACCAAGGCAGCTCACTTTATTCCGTTTCGGGTTGGTCAATCGACAGAGACTTTGGCAGAGCGGTACATGCAGGAGATTGTCAGATTGCATGGAGTACCGGTAAGCATCGTGTCCGATCAGGACACTCGGTTCTTGTCACACTTTTGGAGGAGTTTACAAGAAAGTTTGGGGACTAGATTGAAGTTTAGCACAGCTTATCATCCCCAGACTGATGGACAATCAGAGAGAACGATCCAGACCCTTGAAGATATGTTGAGGGCTTGCACGGTAGACTTCAAAGGTTCTTGGGAGGATCATCTACACCTGGTGGAGTTGTCGTACAACAACAGCTTCCAAGCAACTATTCAGATGGCCCCGTTTGAAGCACTGTATGGTCGTAAGTGCCGTTCACCGGTTGTTGGGATGATGTTGGTGAACGAAGGTTACTAGGACCAGATTTGGTGGTGCAGACAGTCGAGAAGGTGAATACAATCAGAAAGCATATGAAGGCAGCTCAAGACAGACAGAAGAGTTGGGCCGACACGTCAAGAAGACCTCTAGAGTTCGCCGTGGGCGATTTGGTATTCCTGAAGATATCACCGACTAGAGGGGTGATTCGCTTTGGAAGTCGGGGGAAGCTTAGTCCCCGATTCGTTGGACCCTTCGAGATATTGGAGCGTGTTGGAGAGGTATCGTACCGGTTGGCGTTACCACCGTCATTAGCAGGAGTTCATGATGTGCCTCATGTGTCTCAACTACGGAGGTATGTTCGTGATGAGACCCATGTTTTGGATCACTCGGGGTTGACCGTTCGGGCGGACCTGACTTTTGAGGAGCGACCAGTTGAAATCAAGGATCGAAGAGAAAAGGTTCTTAGGAACAAGGTTATCCCTCTTGTGCTAGTTTCTTGGGATAACCGATCGCATGGAGAATCTACTTGGGAGCGAGAAGACGAGATCCGGCAGAAATTCCCTCATCTTTTCCAGTAGTTAGTTATCTTGTATTCTTGGAATTTCGAGGACGAAATTCTTTTGTAGTTGGGTATGATGTAACACCCGAGCCCAATAACACTATGTATATTACTAGTTGAGGGTTGTGGTTTGCTCATTCCCAATTTTCCTGATTTTCTGGTGTTTATTGCTAAATTTTACCCGGTTAAGTCATTTTGGCACATAACAAATTGTAACTCCGAAAATGAAATTTAAGATGTCCTTGTTAGCCTACTCGTCGCCACTAGTCGCGTGGTAGCGTCCGCGTGTCGAGATTCCGTTCCGTTTGGCTAAACGGGCAAGTTTGGACGACTACGCGCGCGTGCAAGTGTCCGACTTGGGGGCATGCATTTTAATCACTAAACACCTCGTTTCAAAATTTGGAACCCGCTTAAAATCATATAATTTGAATTTGGAACATTTGGGCGCAACCCGAGCGCGATTTGGAAATGTTTCATTTCGCGCCAAAAAGGGCCCGTTTCAATTTAATATATAAAATTATAATTACACGAATCTAATTACTTTAACAGTTCAATCTCTTCAAATCTTTACCCAAATATTTCCCTTGCCTTTGCTTCAGCCAATCACGAGGCTTTAACCCTCCTCGTGGGCCCCATCCCATCTCTCTCTCCCTCTCTACGATCTCTCTATCTCTCTCTTCACCGTTTCTCTCTCTCTCTCTCTATCTCCTCAATCTTTCTCTCTCCCTCTTCTTATATTTTTGCGCTCACCTGCATGCAGCCGCCTCCCATCGCGTGAAACCCCTCAACCCTAACCCTAGCTCACCGCAGACCCACCGCCGGCCTCCTCGCGACCTCGCCATCGCCGCCCTCACCATCACGACCTCCACCGCACCCACCTACCCTCCTTCCCCCGTTCTCCCGCTCCTCCCCACGCCTGCGACCCATTCCCGACGACGCCTCCATCCCCTCGTAGACCTCGCCGTCGACGTCTCCTCTCACCGCCGACGCCTCCCACGACTCCCTCTCACCCTCCTCGTCGAGACCTCGTCGTCACCACCCTCCTCTCCTCGCCGGACCACCTTCAGACCCGAGCCCAACACCTGCACCATCTCCAGGTCGCCGGAAATCGCGCCGACGACCCTCGTCGACGTCTCCCGCGCCACCTCCTTTCCCCCTCGACCACCCTAGCCGACCACACTCCTCTCCAACTCGCCGCAGCACACTACCCTGCACACCCGAGGCCTTTCCCCTTGCTGCAGCCGCCGCCGTCGTTTCGCCGGCGTTCCAGTGCCGTCGAACCCGCCGTGGTCACCCCCCCTGGTGTCTCCCTGTAAGTCTCCTTCTCTTTCCTTTTGGTACAACCCCCCGCTGGTCGTTTTGGCGTATATCGTATCTTTGTCGCTAACTTTGCTATTTGGGTGTTGCCGGAACCCGACCGTGCCGTTTGACGAACCCGACGCTCCAGCGAAGCCCCCTGGTCCGTGCGATCCCATTGACCTCTGTTGGGACTCGATCCGTGGCCCGTGCTTCCGTATCGTGGTTTCTACCGACATCGCATCCGTGTTTCGGTTTGCGGAACCGCCGAGGCAAGTATCTGAATACTTGCTTAACATGCTACAACTTAATCATCATATTATAACCACACCACTAATATAATATCGATACCTGTTATAACTTAGAATTGCTAGCCACGATTATCCGTAACTTTAAATCAATGAAATCATTGCTCGCTTTAACCGGTCTGCTATTAAGTCATACTTAATTAATCAAACCAAGTAGATCATCCCCAATTCATTTGTTAAAATCACTCATGAGACAATTATTATGCTTAGTTTAAATTCATGCAACTCCATTACGTAGGTTATCGATATCCCTTCACCTTGTGGCTTTTGCACCCCAAAGGTGCGTGAACCGGATTAATATGAAAATACAAACATCACTGTGTTCACATAGAATAATAATTGTTATTTACTGTTTCCTGCTACTGTTCATTATTTGTTACTATACCTGTTATCATCATATACCTGATTGCATTACATATTGACCGATCTTGATACACCTGACACATGTACTGATACACCGGACACAACACCCTGTACATATCGACTCTACCTGTTGAAAGTAACCTGACCTGTTACCTGATCTTATGCCTAATGCCGACAAACCTAACCATTCCTGCTGTCGATCCAGACAGACCTACCTTTACTTGACTTGTGTTGGCATTAGTTCTTGACTACTGAATACCTGACTGACATACATAGTTTGGGGGTATGGGGAAATCAAAGGTGAAACCGACTTGTAACTCAACAGTTCGATACATTGTTCTGATCAGTCTTACGGGCTTGGCCAGCTCCGGAGTGTTGATGCTGACATCACTCATCTATCCTACTACCTTTTACTGCTTAGCGGCACGTCTCGGATTCAGCCCCGAGAATTATGACCGTGGTCCCGGGCACGCACGGGATACTATTGAGTTACATCGACGATTCATCAATTGGTTTCAAAGACTATAGAGTAGAAAACCTGATAGGACAGTTTAGTCACTACTGCACGTTACCCTGTTTATTACTTCTTATTACTGCTTATTCATGTTCATGCTTGCACTGTTTATTACCGTGTTTATGCTACATACTTGATATCATGACGCGCTGACGTCTGGGTTTTGCATGGCCCAGATTCCGTACCTTTGCCGCCGACCGAGCAGGAGTACTTCAGCCAGCAGGCTGAACTGTGAGTTCTTTAGAGTTTAGTTTAATTATTTCATTTCATTTCCAGATGTGAGCCCGCATTATGGGACGTACTGTTTATTCATTGTATTGGATCATTAGCTTCCGCACTTATTGTTTATTGATTCTTGTTATTATGGATTTGGACATGTATTTAGTTTATTTTTATCTTGTTCGTGATATCCTTACAACCGTAATGTGACTGTGGATGGATACTTCCTACCCACAGGTAGCATGGTTGGCTATGTCACGTGCCCGAACTTGCGTACTCTGGGAAGCGGGGCGTGACAAGAGTTCTCTCTGTTTGAAGTTCTTGATTTCTCACAATGTTCATGCCTTTGATTTGGGGTCTAGGGGCCTTTATATAGTGCACATAAATTTGTTAAAGAGATCTTTCTCTGAGTGATTTGGGAAATTTTCCCTACCGTTGGATCTTTGATCCAAGGGCTTCTATTTTACAGAAGACAATTTTCTTGTTTTAACAAGAACCGAAAAATCTTGCTAGAATTTAATTGTGTTTGGCGCAAACGCCCCAGCGCGTGACACGTGTCAAGCAACGCAAAGCGTAGCGCAACTGCGCTTGCGCAACTACGCTGACACGTGTCACGCAGCGCAACTGCGTTAGCGCATCTGCGCTGACACGTGTGTCGCACAGCGCAACTGCGCTAGCGCATCTGCGCTGACACGTGTCGCGCAGCGCATGGTGCAGCGCAACTGCGCTTGCGCAACTGCGCTGACACGTGTCGTGCAGCGCAGTGCTTGCGCAACTGAAACGTTACTTCCTTTAATTTTGTTTTAAATAGTGCTTTGCTCTGATTGGGCGCGCTGCCTTGAGCGCTGCGCTGATGTATCGGCTTCTGACACGTGGCGCGTTGCGCGCAGCGCAAAGAATCTGAAGCGTTACTTCGAATTTTGAATTTTGAAATTCAAACAGAGCTTTGCTCTGATTGGGGGAAACAAATGCCCCCCACCGTTGCGCTCACGTGGCACGCACGTGAGTGCAGCGATGGCAAGATCCTGACCGTTGGATCAACGGGTGAGCTGAAGGGGCACAAGCGCCTTATAAATAGGACCCCTGGCCCTTAGAAAAATCTTCACCATTTTCTAGATTTCGATTTCCAGAACTTTGCTCTTGCTTAAGAACTTCAGAGCTTTGCTCTCATTTCCAGAACTTTAGAGCTTTGCTCTCATTTTCCAATTTAGAAAACTTTAGGTAAAATTAATCTTAGATTAAATTAATTTTAATTAACTAATAGAGCTTTGCTCTCATAGATCTTCTGATCTAAAGAAATCCCCTTTGGGGTTTCACCAACAGAGCTTTGCTCTCACGAATCCATAGATCTACAGAGATCTTGTTCATGGCTTTTAACCCATGAGCAGAGCTTTGCTCATGGATCCAAAAATAGATCTTTTTGATCTAAAAGTGAAGAACTTTTAATTTCTTTAGGAGTTTTAAATAAATTTTCTCATCATCACAGAGCTAGGCTCTTTTAAGGAATCTTATTCCCCTGAGACCAGAGTTTGACAAGTGTCACCCTGTGACAGAGTTTTGCTCTGAAAGAGGAGATTTTCTCCTTGTCTTTAGGGATTTTTTTATTATTAATGGGAATATTTTCTTGGGGACCAATTGACAATCGCATCCAATGATGGGGTTGTCTTATTAACTGACGTATTGTCATCCAGATTTTGTGGGTCCCCTTCGGTCTCCTACCCACTGCACTGCTGTATGGTGTAATTAATTAATTTTAATTTAATTATTTTTTAAATTTAATTAATTAATTAATTAATTTTTTTAAACGCCAAGCGTTGGAATCACAACACTAACGGCTAATTTCCGTTCACTTGCAGCGATCATGTCTCTCGACACCTCATTCCCGTTTGCTCGCTCGGAGGAAGGGTTCCCTGAAGCGCCCTTGGACCGCGAAGTCTTAGCCATGATTAAGGACCACGACCCGGAATATAAGAGTCTCCACCTTTGGGGGTCATGGTATAATCAAATCATCATGGGTCGACGGAGCTTCACGTGCGCAGTGCCGTCAGAACCTATTACGGCGATCCACTATGCCAGCCCACCCCCGGTGCAGTATGCCATGGAGATGGTCGATTGGACCTCGAAAGGCTTTCTACATCCCGCCATAGATGCGATTCCGGTTCAGCGTCCCATGGTTTTGGATATCCTGGGACGCCGTATCTGTCAAGGCGAGGCGCGACCTTGGGGGCAATCATATAACATAGGTCTGATCCCCCGCCACCCGATCGGCTACCTGCCGTGGGCTCGGTATATCCTGTCGGCGAAGAAGTCGCAGTTGATAAGATTGGGATTGTACACTGCGGTTTATGTCTCCCTCTTATAGTATCCCACGCTTCCCACCTGGTGGTTCAAGGCCTTCTTTGAGCAGTGGAACATCCTCACTCACACTTTCCTCGCAATGGATCGGGAAGTGTCAATTTCTCTGGAGGAGTTCACAGAAGTCTCCTGTTTACCGGTTATAGGGGAGCACTATGAGGAGCTGCTTCCGACAGACGAGTATGTCTTCGGTGCCAAGCCGGCGGTAAGGGGCCTCACGCCGGAGAATGCTGTTCAACACCAATTCCTAAGTCTGATCAAGGTGTTGAACATCTACGAGGCCCTTTTCATTGAGCGTAGGAGTCGCGAAGTTAGTTTTGAGGATTTCATTGCCCGGTTCCTTCACCCAAGCGTCCTTTCGGCAGAAGCTGCCAAGTTCGCCACCCTCGAGGACCCTTTCGGTCTAGGTTTGGATAACCTACCGGCGAAGGAAATAGACCAAAAGGGTTTTTTCCTTCCTAACTCTCTGACTGTGTCTTTTGCGGAAATTGCGGCCCCCAGGATGGACGAGGAGGCATTTTTCTTAGGATTTCTTGGGCTATGGCTGAGTTGGTTTGCGCTCCCAATGCATTCTCGCCACATGCGGCCCTTTGTCTTTTACCCGGCTCACCGGATGACCATCGGGGTAAAGGTAGCCGTTGGGATAGCCGGCTTGGCACATTTGTACCACGGCCTCAGTCGAGCGGCGGATGCTAATGAGCCTGGGGTGCTGCACGTGATCTTCCCAATGCACTATTTCATATCGTGGCTCGAGCTACATACATCGGGTGTTTTCGGCATGCATAAAAGGCCATCGTTCTACGACAGGTGCAGCTTCCCTCGCATCATACAGTTGATTGGCGCATCAATTGTGAGTCCCTCGCCATGAAATGCCAGGGGTTTACTCCTTCGCCCCCACACCATTGGAGACGGTGTGTTTTTCGTCGACAAGGTGTTGACTATTGGAAAGGCGTCTACCACTGCAGTGCGGCCATTGCAAGACACTTTCAAGGATGGAGCTTCAGTTTTGACGGACCGGGAGACCCTCCACTTATATTTTATCAGACCGGGCTTCTTGGTGTTTAGGCAGAACGGGGCGGCGATTTTCATGAGATATAACCCGCATCATTTCGCCCAACAGCTGAGCTACAATCAAGGGGTACCGCTGGAGGCTTTCTTATCGGAACCTGCTGCGACCGAAGAAGGGATGGAGAGAGCGCTGCATCATTTCATGCGTCTAAACACGGGCTCCCACTTCTTTATCAGTGAGCCGGCTTGCACCCCACAACTCCTCAGGGTGTATACAGAATGGTACAGTCATTCGACGGGAGCCGTTATAAAGGAGGAAAGGCGATTGCTGGTTAACCGTAAGGGTGCGCCTCCAGGTAGCGATCGCAATGCTCCTTTAGTGCCAAGGACCCCAGTAGTTACCCCTCTAAAATATGCTAGAGCCGGGCCACCGCGTGCGTAAAGTCCTCCGCACGAATTGCCGCTCCCCGATATTGCGGATGCACCTCCAGCGCCCTGTGCTCCAGTGGAGACAGTGGTTGTAGCCTCGCCGGAGTCTGGCGTGGGTGCGGACATCGGGACCCGCCGTCCCAAGGTGTCTGCCAAGCGCAAGTCGATCTCATGTGCACCTAGGGTTGGCGGGCAGAAGAAAAAGAAGTCACTCTTCGCCGCAGACGTCGCGTTCGGTCAGGAACCCCACGCTCCCTATGGTGAGGGCCTGAGTGAATATGGGACTAACGAGGGATTAGTAATGCCGCCGGATGGCACAGATTTGGAGTCCGCCCTCGAAACTTCAGAGTGGTTGGCAAAGCGTGACGCGTGGCTAGCTAAGCTTGCGCAATCAGGTAACTACTAGTCGCACTTTCTTTATTGTATCATATCCTCATTATTGCCTTTGACTAACGTTTTTCCTTCTTTTCTTCCAACAGGCATCACCACTGAAGAAGCCATTGCCGCTTCCCTCGAGACTTTCCAAGAGGAGGAACGTCTTAGAGCGTCCTTAGGTCTTAGTGAGTTCCGACTCATCAAGCTTCCATTTTCCTTGTGTTATGGTCGATCTAACCTTTCCCTTTTTATCGCAGGAACCTCAATGCCGATCCCACCAGGTGACGTGGATATTCTGCCAGCTGCCGACGTTCCTGCTTCATCAGGGCTACCGCGGGAGGTCCATCTTGAAGAGCCTATGAGAGATGCCTTAAAGGCTCTGGAGGCATCTCTGAACGAGGACGACGACGCTTCGATGAAGGAAGCGTCGAAGAGGTCCATCGCGACAGCCCGGGAGGAAAGGAAGCGGTCGAGGCGCGAAGCAAAGGCACGCAGGGCTGCTTTGGCCATTGGAGTGGGCCCAAGCACCGTTCCTCGTGCCGATACCCCATCAGAAGAGCCCCCGGTCGCCCTGTCTACAGCTCATAGACAGGCGATTCGCGCCAATAGGGAGGCTAACGACAAGTCCACCTCAGGTAATACTTCTTCCAGAATTTTGTTGTAAGACTTATAAAGCTATCGGTTCTTATATGTTCCATCCTGCAGGGCCAAGCCCAACCGAGGAGGAGGCGGAGGCTGTCGAACCTGAGGGGCTAAGGAAAGAGGCATTGGTCGAGCCCGAGCCGGTGGCGGATGACACAGTTGGGATTGCTAGGCCCGAGATAGTGGCTGACGAACTGGTCATGTCCATTATGCCTGAGCAAGCGGTTGTTGCTGAGCCCGAGGTAGCAGCGGGCGGAGTGCCTGAGGCCGATGACCTCGTGGTGACGGTGGACGAGATAACCGTGACTGCTGAGCCCGAGGGAGTAGTGGGTGAAGTAGACATGATTCCTGAGGACGAGCCAACTGCTCTTTCTCAGGAATCTGGCAATGCTCCGGTCATAGCCCTCCCCGCCTATGGTCCCTCGCCGTCTCCCGGTCTCGCGAGCACGACAACGGTCCCCATTGAGTCGGGTGATGAGGCCACGGGCGGTGGCCTCATGTCGATGGAGGAGGGAGTCGCCTCCGTTTCGGCCGGCAGCTCATCAGGTAAAACCCAAGTTACTGTCCTCTTTATCTTACAATCCTTTCTGACAAGTTCATATTTGTTCGTAACGCAGGTGCAGCCAGTGCCGATGCCCCATTGCTCGAGGGAGCGCCTTCAACTACTGCCTTGGCGGTTGTCACCTCTCAGCCCTCTCTCATACCATCGAAGATGTTGGAAGGTATGGGTTTGCAACTTATTAATCTTATCTTTTAGACGTATAATTTGTGTACTAAAGTCATACTGTTGTGCCTTTCAGGAGTGCTTTTTGACCATCTTTATCAGGTGTTGCTCCCACACTTCTCCTTCCCATCTGAACTCGCTTCTTCCTCTAGTGGCGCTGGTGAGTATGGTTTCCCATTGATATCTTTCTTTTTCGTCGATGGAATTACTTCTAACCTTTTCCTTGTCTCGACTGCGGTGCTACAAATTGAAGGAGGGGATGAAAGACTAGCCGCGCCACCGGCCCTTCCGGCCTTGCCACCTGCCTCAGCTGGTACAGCAACTATCACATTGATAACTCCCTTCTTTTTTAATTTCTTGAACTGTTGTCTGATAATATCTTGTTTTTCCAGCTGTCGTTTCGGTCTCGGAACCCTTCGAGCCTCGGATCATAATGCCGGCGGGCCCTTTCCTGAGACGTCCGTCCTCGAAGGGCGTCGCGAACAGTCTGCGCATGTTGAGCGACTACGTCGAGGAACTCGACGTCGAGACTCCTACATCTGCTGCAGACTTCGCTACGGCGGTTAACCCGATGCTGGTGATACTCGTGAACTTCCATGACGAGGGCATCATCACGTCCTGGGTTAACCATTGCAGGGAGATCGAGGCTCGCCTGCATCAGCTGGAGTCGATGCGTCCCGCTCCCGAGACCTTAGCCGCCAGCAATCAAAGAGCAGTGTGGATTGAGCAGAGCGCTTCTTACTTCCGCTATCTCGAACAAGAAGTTACTTCAAGGCGTAAGGAGCGCGGTAAGACTTCGAGCAAATCTGCCCAACTGCATGCTCGGGTGGAGGCCAACGCTGCACGGCTGAAGGTTATCTTTTAGGGTCTTCTACAATGCCTCTCCGAAGGGTTATCACTGAGGCAACAGCTTGACATTGTCGAGCGGGATGCACCTAATCAGGAAGCAGCCCAGCAGGCGGCTGAGGAGCAACTTTCATCCTATTTGCAGCAGCGGGCCCAGGTGGAAGCGGAAGTGGCCGCGGCAGCCATTCAGGAGGAGGCGCTGAAGGAAGTACGAGAGCAGCTTGCGGATTTGTTAAAGACACTTCCTCCTCAGTAGCTATCCCTTTTTGTATCATTTGTACTTGTAAATAAAAAAAGTATATATATTTTTTTATTCTTTAACACAATGTATCTTGTACTCAATCAAGTTTATGAATAAAAGATACACATTCTTTGTAATGTCTTGCGTCACTTCTTCGCCTTTTCTTTCTTTTATTATCAGCATGCCACCTTAGTAAACATGGTTGATAGATAATTAGAGCAAGCATCTTGATTTCCTCAAGAAATAGCGATGGCTTAGGCCGCAGGTTCAGATCTGCCGCCTAAGACTTTTCAACTCTATGAGCCGTGAGGGTCTCATAGAGACTTTTCTCTCTACGGATCGAGAGGAACTCGTAGGTGTATTTTCTCCTTAGGAATCGTGAGGATTCCTAAGCGCGTTTTCTCTTATAAGTCATAAGGATCTTATAAGAGAATTTTTCCCTCTTACGAGTCGAGAGGATCCGTAAGCGGTTGTTTCCCTCCTTGTCAAAATTCGACTTTGGAGAGTGAGACCCGTGAATAGTATGCAAGAGACCGTTTTAGACCGAATTACAGGGTCCCAGTGTTTAGGAAACAAGTTTTTAATCCCTGCTGCCTGAGGCTTCATCTTGCAAGTTGAGACGAATCGGGAATTTCCCACGGAGACACTGGTTTCTCTGCGAGCCGACGCGAATCAGGAGGCTCTCATCAAGGACGCTTGTTTCCCTGAATTAAGGTATTTGCCAAGGATATTTGTTTCCCTGGTGTTGAAACGAATCGAGAATTTCCCGCGGAGACACTGGTTTCTCTGCGAGTCGACGCGAATCAGGGGGCTCTCATCAAGGACGCTTGTTTCCCTGAATTGAGGTATTTGCCAAGGATATTTGTTTCCCTGGTGTTGAAACGAATTGAGAATTTCCCACGGAGACACTGGTTTCTCTGCGAGTCGACGCGAATCAGGAGGCTCTCATCAAGGACGCTTGTTTCCCTGAATTGAGGTATTTGCCAAGGATATTTGTTTCCCTGGTGTTGAAACGAATCGAGAATTTCCCGCGGAGACACTGGTTTCTCTGCGAGTCAACGCGAATCAGGAGGCTCTCATCAAGGACGCTTGTTTCCCTAAATTGAGGTATTTGCCAAGGATATTTGTTTCCCTGGTGTTGAAACGAATCGAGAATTTCCCACGGAGATATTGGTTTCTCTGCGAGTCGACGCGAATCAGGATTTTCTTCGTCAAGGACACTTGTTTCCCTGAATTGAGGTATTTACCAAGGATATTTGTTTCCCTGGTGTTGAAACGAATCGAGAATTTCCCACGGAGACACTGGTTTCTCTGCGAGTCGACGCGAATCAGGAGGCTCTCATCAAGGACGCTTGTTTCCCTGAATTGAGGTATTTGCCAAGGATATTTGTTTCCCTGGTGTTGAAACGAATTGAGAATTTCCCACGGAGACACCGGTTTCTCTGCGAGTCGACGCGAATCAGGATTTTCTTCGTCAAGGACACTTGTTTCCTCGAGTCGAAGGATTTGCCGAAGACACTGGTTTCTTCGGGGTTGGAACGAACCATCGAGATTTGGCTTCGTTTTCTAGCGGAGCCTGTTGGGAAAGTATGGTTCCCTCTTTGTTTGCGCCCTTGGATTGTATACAGGGATCGATGTGATCTCAGCTGTAGGGCCAAAGTTTTATCATCTTTTTTTTGTTTTATTTCCGCGATGCTCTATCATTTCAGCTTTTATATCGCGAAGGTTGCGATTGCCCAATCATTTCGGCTATTTTTCGCGGTGCCCAATCATTTCGGCTATTTATTTTATTTTTACTCGCTGCTTTTTATTGCGAGTTGCCCAATCATTTCGGCTATTTCGTGTGCATACGTTTTTACTTGCTGCTTTTTATTGCAAGTTGCCCCATCATTTCGGCTATTTCGTATGCATGTGCGGCCTACCTGAAACTAGACACCGATTTCGGCATCAGCACCGCTACAACTGGGATATTGCCAGGAGCGAATCATTATTTGCTTCCATCGATATTGAACAAAGGTGGCTCAGCAAACAGGGTTAAGGTCCTGTCGACTAAGGCTTTTAACTTCATGAACCGTAAGGGTCTCACAAAGGTATTTCTCCCTACAAGTCGTGAGGATCTTGTAGGTGTATTTTCTCTTTGGGAATCGTGAGGATTCCTAAGTGTGTGTTCCTCTGTAAGTCATAAGGATCCTACAAGAGGGTTTTCTCCTTGTAAATCGAGAGGACCTACAAGGGTTGTTTATCATGTGTACATATCCCCAGTCACGGA
The DNA here is from genome assembly GCA_030015575.1 of Agapanthus africanus. NCBI lineage: Eukaryota > Viridiplantae > Streptophyta > Magnoliopsida > Asparagales > Amaryllidaceae > Agapanthus > Agapanthus africanus. The sequence goes on along the minus strand of JASDDO010000004.1, from coordinate 30,225,126 downwards.
TGGGACTTGGTTAGGGAAATGTTTATTCGCGCCCGTGGATTGTATACAAGAGCCAGTACTGGACCACTTGTAGGGGACCACAGGTTTAGGTCTCTGTAACTTAAGACTTTCAAATCTTATGAGCCGTGAGGGTCCCATAAAAGAGTTCTCCTTACGAGTCGTGGGGGTTGCTTAAGCACAGGTTTAGGTCTCTGTAACTTAAGACTTTCAAATCTTATGAGCCGTGAGGGTCCCATAAGAGAGTTCTCCTTACGAGTCGTGGGGATCTCGTAAGTGTATTTTCTCCTTTGGAATCGTGGGGATCCCTAAGTGTGTTGCTCCCTTGTGAGTCGTAAGGATCTCACGCGGGTGGTTTCTCCTTACAAGGTCGAGAGGACCCTATAAGTGTCTTTTAACGAGGTTGCGCCCTTTTGGGTTTTCACAAACACTCGCCGGTAGTCCTGCTGTTTTTACTCACGGAGCCCTTTCGGGTTTTCATCCGTGCCCCTTTTTGCTTATGTACATACCTTTTTTTTATTCTTTTTATTTTTATATATATATATTTTTTACGAGGTCGCGCCCTTTCGGGTTTTCACGAACGCTCGCCGGTAGCCCTGCTGTTTTTACTCACGGAGCCCCTTCGGGTTTTCATCCGTGCCCTTTTTTGCTTATGGACATACCTTTTTTTTATTCTTTTTATTTATATATATTTTTTTTTTTTACGAGGTCGCGCCCTTTCGGGTTTTCACGAACGCTCGCCGGTAGCCCTGCTGTTTTTACTCACGGAGCCCTTTCGGGTTTTCATCTGTGCCCTTTTTGCTTATGGACATACCGTTTTTATATTATTTATATATATATATATATATATTTCTTTTTCTTTTATTGATCTCGTCAGCTTGAAGATGTTGTGGTAATAGTTTAAAGACGTTTCGGTCCGCCGTTAGTTTAAGGACGTTTCGGTCCGTCATTAGTTTAAGGACGTTTAGGTCCATCATGGAGAAGGCTGGCTACTGCTTATAGAGTTTGAGCTTAGGAAGATAGCGAGCGGACATAGTCGTCGTCATCTATCATTGACCTAGGCTGTGGCTCATTAAGCGTAGTATTTCTTTAGGAAGCGGCCATTTATTGGCCTATAAGGCCTTTCACCGTGCATATCCATGAGTAGATAAGCTCCACCCTGGTAAACCTTGCCTATGATGTACGGGCCTTCATAGTTTGGCTCGAACTTTCCCCGCTTGGCGCGATTGGGGATCATAGGCCTTTTGACCACTAGCACGAGTTCGCCTTGGCGGAATGTCCTCGGCCGGGTCAATCTTTCATATGAGCGCGTTATCTTTGCTTTATAGACTTCCAGATTTTGTTGCGCTATGAGCCGGGTTTCATCAAGGGTATCAAGCTCCTCAAGCCGAAGGTGAGCATTTTCTTCGTCCGTCAGCCCGTAGTGGACCGCCACTCGTAGAGAGGGTAACTCTATCTCGAGGGGGAGTACTGCTTCTGTACCGAATACCAACGCGTATGGCGTTGTGTTCGTGGCTGTCTTGAACGTAGTCCGATATGCCCAGAGAGCTTCTTGTAGTCTTTCGTGCCAGTCCTTCTTATTTCGGGACACCGTCTTCTTGATGATCTTTGTCAAGGTCTTGTTGAAGGCCTCGGCTATACCATTAGCTCGCGGATTATAAACCAAGGAATATCTTCAGTTTATATTACGTTGTTGTGCGAAGCGACTGATCTTGTGGCTTCTATAAGCTGGCCCGTTATCGGAGATGATCCGTCGTGGAGTTCCAAACCGATATATGACGTGCGTCTTGAAGAAATGGAGGATATTCTCCGTCTTCACTTCCCTTAACGGTACTGCTTCTGCCCATTTGGAGAAGTAGTCAGTCGTCGCCAGGATGAAGCAATGTCCTCTAGACGATACTGGTTCGATGGGGCCGACTATGTCAGTTCCCCACATTTCAAATGGCCAGCTAGCCACCGTTGGATGTAGTGGATTTGGATGCTGGTGGATGAAGTCCCCATGAATTTGGCATGAGTGGCATTGCTTCGCATATTCGAGGCAATCTTGAATCATCGTGGGCCAGTAATAACCCATCCGTTTAATTTTCAACTTCATCTTCGGGCCTGCTTGGTGAGAACCGCAGAGTCCGTCATGAACTTCCTGAACGACTCTTTTCGCTTCGTCAGGTCCCAGGCATCTTAACCACAAAGAATCAAATGACCTCTTGTACAAAGTATCATTGACGAAGGTGTTCCCCTCCGAACGGCGGCCGCACAGGACTGCTGAGGTCCTGGCGCTGAGGTTCGGGGCAGATGCTATTTGGTTTTATCCGTCCATCTTTCCGAAGATGCCAAGTTGATTTATGGCACCGTGTATCGGAGGTTTAGACGGATGCGGCCGATGTAGCAGACTTCGTCAGATTCCCCCTCAGGGTGAGGGGTTTTTGATTGTGGGGACGCTCTTCCCTGCAGGCGCAAGCCCCTGCAGTTAATTACGCTACCGCATCGCGGTAACAACTTTCTCCTACTCTCGAATTTCACTTCGTGTCGTGTGTGTTTGTTTTGTTTGTGATTGCCCGTGGATTGTATACGGAGACTGAGTGATGTCGTCACCCGTAGGACGTGGATTAGTCCAAATCCGTATTTACTTAGATTTGGGTTTGGTGTTTTTAGTTTAAGGATGCATTAGTCGCGTTGCGGCTAAGATCGACTTAAACGTTCGTCAAGGATACGTTAGTCCTGTTTTAGACTAAGATCGACTTGACGTAATGATTGATTTAATTGTCTGGCCATCGGGACTCATCACCTCTCTGACGTCGTTGAAGGATTACAACGACAGATGTCAGAGGAGCTCGGAGATGTACCCTCGAACCAGAGTTGATTGGGAGTTTTATAATCCATTTGAATGTTTAAGGATACGTTAGCCGTGTTTGGGGCTAAGATCAACTTAAACGGGACCGTTTAGATCCGGCAAAAGAGCGTTTGGAGGCTCTATTGTTCCAGTTTAAGGACGTAGTGGTCCGTTGCCAGTTTAAAGACGTGGTGGTCCATCGCCAGTTTAGGGACGTGGTGGTCCATTATTAGTTTATGGACGTCTCGGTCCGATGCCAGTTTAGGGACGTAGTGGTCCATTATTAGTTTAAGGACATTTCGGTCCATCGCCAGTTTAGGGACGTGGTGGTCCGTCATTAGTTTAGGGACATTTCGGTCCGTATTCCAGTTTAGGGACGTGGTGGTCCGTCATTAGTTTAAGGACGTTTCGGTCCGGCATTAGTTTAAGGACGTTTCAGTCCAATATTAGTTTAGGGACGTTTCGGTCCGATATTAGTTTAGGGACGTTTCGGTCCGATATTAGTTTTAAGGACGTCTCGGTCCACGAGTTTAAGGACCCCGCAGTCCATAGCGATGTGTGGTCGTTGGGACCCGTCACCTCTTTGACGTCGTTGAGGAATTACAACGACAAATGTCAAAGGAGTTCGGAGATGTACCCTCGAACCGGTCGTGAGTTGATTTAGGAGAGCCATTTTGCTCAGTCAATTTAATTTAAGGACTTATGGCCACGATTGGGCTAAGTCCAGTTCAACATCTTTATTAAGTAATGCATTGCATTTAGGCTCTGCAGAGCATCAATTTATTCTGAGCTCTGCTCATTTATGAATGATGCAATGCATCTGTTTTGATTTGGGCTCTGCCCCTTGTAAAATGCATAGCATTCTGGAGATTCTGTTTGGGCTCTGCCCATTTATAAATGATGCAAAGCATCTGTTTTGATTTGGGCTATGCCCTTTAAAATAATGCATTTGCGCTTTATTAAGCCTGTTAGGCCTTCTCTTAATTGGGCTTGGCCCTTTTTAATGCATCTGCGCTTTGCGCTAAGTAATGAGCGCAAGTCCATATGGTGATGACACGTGTCGTGCTCTGATGAGTGCAAGCGCACTAGCGCAGCGCGTTGCGCTGTTGCGCTGCGCTATTGCGCTGCTGACACGTGGCACACTCTCAGCGAGTTGCGCTAATTCCAGAGAGCAAAGCTCTATCTTAAGGGCGCTTAGCGCAAGTGGTTTTATAGCCGACACGTGGCGCTCTCTTAAGAGCGCAACGGCGCAACTTGGAAGTGCAAAGCACTAAGAATCTTTTAGATTCAAGAAGGGAAGTGTAAAGCACTGTTTAATTTCTTCGTCTAAATTAGATCAAAGAAAAATAAATTTTTCTTTATTCGAAGAACCAGAGGTTCTTAAAAGTGCAAAGCACTATTCTTTTATTGTTTTATTATTTTTATTGTTTTTACAGAACCGAAGGTTCACAAGAAGTGCAAAGCACTGTTTTTTATATAAAGATCATTGATCTTATTTTTAGATCAATGATCTATTAGAAGGCCTTTTTTCTACCTCATGAAGGTTCTTTACCTTTTTTTTTGAAATCTTCTCGGAGTTTTCTCTGTTTAGAGTTCTTGATTTTTCGAGAAAATTCTTGATGCCTTTGAATTGAGGCTTAGGGTCCTATTTATAGTGACCACAAATCTGTTGAATTTGTTAACGGGATCTTTCCTGAATGATTTTTGGGAGTTTTCCCACCGTTGGATCTTTGATCCAAAGGCCGAAGAAAGTCTTCTAGTTCTGGAAAGAACAGAAAAGATTTCATAAAAATCTTAATTCAGTTTAGCGCAGATGCCCCAGCGCATGACACGTGTCGCGCAGCGCAGAGCACAGCGCAAGTGCGCTAGCGCATCTGCGCTGACACGTGTCGCACAGCGCAGAGCGCAGCGCAACTGCGCTAGCGCATCTGCGCTGACACGTGTTACGCAGCGCAGAGCGCAGCGCAGCTGAAGCGTTGCTTCCTTTAAACAGAGCTTTGCTCTGATTGGGCGCGCCTTCTTGGGCGCTGCGCGCGGGATTTGAAGCTCTGCTTCAAAAATTTGAATTTTGAATTCAAACAGAGCTCTGCTCTGATTGGGCGAAACAAATGCCCCCCCACCGTTGCGCTCACGTGGCGCACACGTGAGTGCAGCGGTGGCAACCCCCCTGACCGTTGGATCAAGGGGGAAACTCAAGAGGCGTAGGCGCCTTATAAATAGGGCCTGTGGCCCCTTAAAAATTCTTCACCATTTTCTAGGCTTAGATTTTCAGAGCTTTGCTCTTGCTTAAGAATTTCAGAGTTTTGCTCTTGCTTTCAGAACTCTAGAGCTTTGCTCTCATCTCCCAAAGTTTTTTAGAAAACTTTAGGTAATATTTAATTTAACATTAAGCCAAATTAATTTAAGTCAATTTTAACCAACAGAGCTTTGCTCTCACAAATCCATAGATCTACAGAGATCTTGTTCATGGGTTCTAACCCATAAACAGAGCTTTGCTCTTGAACCAAATGTAGATCTTTTAGATCTAAAAAAAAGATGAAGAATTTTTCTATAAGCTTTCATGGATCTTTTTTTTTAAGATTCCAGAAATTTTAATTTTAAATTTCTTTTCAAAACTTTCTTTTTGATGGAATATTATAGAGCTAAGCTCTTTTTAAGGAATTTTATTCTTTTGAGACCAGAACTTGACAAGTGTCGTTCTGTGACAGAGCTTTGCTCTGAAAGAGGAGATCTTCTCCTTGTCTCTAGTGACTCTTTCCCCCTTTTTATTATGGGAATGTTCCCCCCTAGGGACCAGCTGACAACCTCATCCAATGATGAGTTTGTCTTATTAACTGACGTATTGTCATTTAGATTTCATGGGTCCCTCTTTGGTCTCCTACTCACTGCATTGTGGTGCGGTGTAATTAATTAATTTTGATTTTAATTTTAATTGATGCATTTTCTTCTTTCAATGCCGAACGTTGGGATTCAACACTGACAGTTACATTGCTCTTTTTGCAGCGATCATGTCTGAAGACACTTCATTCCCGTTTGTCCGCTCAGAAGAGGGGTTTCCAGAGGCGCCTTTAGATCGCGAGGTCCTGGCCATGATCAAGGCGTACGACCCGGAGTATAAGAGTCTCCACCTTTGGGGGTCGTGGTACAATCAAATTATTATGGGTCGGCGCAGCTTTACATGTGCGGTGCCGTCGGAGCCCATAACGGCGATTCATTACGCCAGCCCACCCCCGGTGCAGTATGCCGCGGAGATGGCGGATTGGACATCGAAGGGTTTTCTTCATCCGGCCATAGATGCCATCCCGGTCCAGCGTCCGATGGTTTTGGACATCCTAGGACGCCGTATCTGTCAGGGCGAGGCGAGACCTTGGGGGCAATCATATAACATTGGTCTGATCCCCCGCCACCCGGTTGGCTATCTGCCATGGGCCCGGTATATTCTGTCGACGAGGAAGTCGCAGTTGATAAGACTAGGACTGTACACCGCAGTCTACGTCTCTCTCTTCCAGTATCCTACGCTTCCTACTTGGTGGTTTAAGGCCTTCCTGGAGTAGTGGAACATTCCTACTCACACTTTCCTTGCCATGGATCGGGAAGTGTCCATTTCGCTGGAAGAGTTTACGGAGGTGTCTGGCCTACCGGCTATGGGGGAGCATTATGAGGAATTGCTCCCGCCGGATGAGTACATCTATGGGGCTAAGCCGATGGTAAGGGAGCTCACGCCGGAGAACGCTGTTCAACATCAGTTTCCAAGTCTGATCAAGGTGTTGAACATCTATGAGAATCTTTTCGTTGAGCATGGGAGCCGTGGAGTTAATTTTGAGGATTTTATTGCTCGGTTCCTTCATCCAAACGTCCTTTCGGCGAAGACTGCCAAGTTTGCCTACCTTGAGGATCCTTTCGGCTTAGGTTTGGATAACCTGCCAGCGAGAGACATAGATCAGAAGGACTTTTTTCTTCCCAACTCTTCAACCATGTCTTTCGCAGAAGTTGCAGCCCCCGAGATGGACGAGGAGGCCTTCTTTTTGGGATTTCTTGGGCTTTGGCTGAGTTGGTTTGCACTTCCAATGCATTCTCACCGCATGCGGCCCTCTGTTTTTTACCCGGCCCACCGAATGGTTATCGGGGTAAAGGTGGCCGTCGGGATCGCCGGCTTGGCACATTTATATCACGGCCTTAGCCGAGCGGCAGATGCTAATGAGCCTGGGGCGTTGCATGTGGTTTTTCCAATGCACTACTTCATGTCGTGGCTCGAACTACATACAGCGGGTGTTTTCGGCATGCATAAAAGGCCCTCATTCTACGAAAGGTGTATTTTTCCTCGCCTTTTACAGTTGATCGGCGCATCAATCGTAAATCCATCGCCGCGAGATGCCAGGAGTTTACTCCTTCGTTCCCACACCGTTGGAGCCGGTGTGTCTTTTATTGACAAGGTGCTGACCATTGGAAAAACGTCCGCTACTGCAGTGCGGCCATTGCAAGACACTTTCAAGGACGGCGCTTCGATTTTAACGGCCCGGGAGACCCTTCACTTATACTCTATCAGACCGGGCTTTTTGGTGTTTAGGCAAGACGGGGGAGCGATCTTCATGAGATACAACCCGCATCGTTTCGCCCAACAGCTGAGCTATAACCAAGGGGTACCGCTGGAGGCCTTTTTATCGGAACCTGCCGCGAACGAAGAAGGGATAGAGAGGGCGCTGCATCACTTCATGCGTCTAAACACGGGCTCTTACTTCTTTATCAGTGAGCCGGCTTGTGCTCCCCGTCTCCTTAGGGTATACACCGAATGGTATAGTCATTCGACGGGAGCGGTCATAAAGGAGGAAAGGCGGTTGCTGATCGACCGTAAGGGTGCACCTCCAGGTAGCGATCGCAGCGCTCCTCTGGTGCCAAGGACTCCAATAGTCGCTCCCTTAAAAGATGCTGGGAGCAGACCATCACGCGCGCAAAGTCCTCCACATGAATTACCGCTCCCCGATATCACGGATGCATCTCCTGCACCCCGCGCTCAGGCGGAAACAGTGGTTGTACCCTCGCCGGAGTCTGGCGCGGGTGCGGACATCGGGACCCATCGTCCCAAAGCGGCTGCCAAGCGTAAGTCGCTTCCCCGTGAGCCTAGGGCTGGAGGGAAAAAGAAAAAGAAATCGCTCTTCGCCGCGGACGTTGCGTTCGGCCAGGAACCCCACGCTCCTTATTCCGAGGGTCTGCTCGAATATGGGACTAACGCGGGATTAGTGATGCCGCCGCCGGACAATACAGACTTGGAAGCTGCTCTCAGAGCTTCAGCATGGCTGGTGAAGCGTGATGCGTGGCTGGCCAAGCTTGTGCAATCAGGTAACTACTAGTCACTCTTTCTTTACTGTAACGTATTTTCTTCCTTATTTCATTATTTTTGACTAACGCTTTTCTCTCTTTTCTTTTAACAGGCGTCACTGATGAAGAAGCCATTGCCACTTCTCTGAAAACCTTTCAGGAGGAGGAACGTGCCAGGGCATCTGTCGGCCTTAGTAAGTTTCGACTTCATCGAATTTTTCATTTTTCTTGCGTTATGGTCGTTCTAACCTTTCCATTTTAATTGCAGGGACCTCAATGCCGCTCCCTCCTAGCGACGCAGATGTTTTACCAGCGGCCGATGTTCCTGTTCCCTCTGGGACACCGCAGGGGGCTCATCTTGAAAAGCCGATGAGAGATGCCTTAAAGGCTTTGGAGGCTTCCCTGAATGAAGATGATGATGCCTTGAGGGAGGCGTCACAGAGGTCCCTCATAACCGCTCGGGAGGAGAGAAAGCGGTTGAGGCGCGAGGCGAAGGCGCGCAGGGCTGCCTTGGCCATGGGAGCGGGACCCAGCGCCGCCCCTCGAGCTGATACTCCCTCCGAAGAGGCCCCTATCACCCTATCTACCGCCCGTAGAGAGGTGGCGCGAGCAATTCGGAGCGCAAACGGCAAATCCGCTTCAGGTAATATTTCTCTCAGAGTTTTTGTTATAAGGATTTTAATGTCATTGGTCCTTATATCTCTTATCTTTGCAGGGCCAAGTCTGATCGAGGGAGAGGCGGAAGCCGTTGACCCGAGGGGAACGGAGGAGGCGATGCCTGCCGAACTCGAGCCGACAGTAGGTAATATTGTTGAGGCCATGGAGCCTGGAGTGGAGGTCAAGGGGCCTACCACTGAGAAGGTCATTGATGCCGAACCTGAAGTGGGGGCAGATGATATGATCATTATAGCTGAGTCCAGGGTAGTGGCGAATGAAGCGCTCGAGGCCGGCGATCCCCTGGCGATGGCGGACGATACGACCGCCATTATTGAACCTGAGAGAGTAGTGGGTGAGGTGGCCATGATTCCCGAGGACGAACCAACCGCTCCTTCTATGGAATCTGGCAATACTCCAGTCATTGCCCTCCCCATCTATGGTCCTCCACCGTCTCCAGGTCTCGCGAGCACGACAACGGTCCCCATCGAGTCGGGCGATGAGGCTACAGGTGGTGGTCTTATGTCGATAGAGGAGGGAGTCGCCTCCGTTTCAGCCGGGAGCTCCTCAGGTAAACCCTAAGTGGCTGCTTTTCTTTACTTTACAACCATTTCTGACAAGTCCACCTTTTCGTGATGCAGGTGCAGCTAGTGCCGATGCCCCACCGCTCGAGGGAGCGCCTTCGATGACCGCTTTGGCGGTGGTCACCTCTCAACCTTCTCTCATACCCTTGAAGATGTTGGAAGGTATATGTTTACACTTTATTAATCTTGTTTTCCAGATATCTAATTCGCGTACTAAAGTCACACTGTCGTGTTCTCAGGAGCGCTTTTTGATCATGTACATCAGATGTTGCTCCCATATTTCTCCTTCCCATCTAAGCTTGCTTCTTCCCCTGGTGGCGTTGGTAAGTATAATTTCTGTTAACATTCTTCCTCTCTCTCTTTTCTTTTTTTTTTTTATTGATGGAATTGTCTCTAAACTCTTTTTCTCATCTCAACTGCAGTGCTACAGATTGAAGAAGGGGATAAAAGCTCAGCTGTACCACCAGCCCTTCCGACCTTGCCGTCTGTCTTAACTGGTACAATGACCATCATATTGGTAACTTTCCTCTCTCTATTTTCTGTACTGTTATCTGATCGCATCCCGTCTCTTTCAGCTGTCGTTCTGGCTTCGGCGTCCTTCGAACCTCGCGTCACAATGCCGGCGGGTCCTTATCTGAGGAGTCTGTCTTCAAAGGGCGCTGCAAATAGTCTGCGCATATTAAGTGATTATGTCGAGGAACTCGATGTTGAAGCTCCTACATCTGCCGCGGACTTCGCTCTGGTGGTTAACCCGATGCTAGCAGTACTCGTGAACTTTCATAATGAGAGCATCATTGCATCCTGGGTTAACCATTGTAAGGAGATCGAGGGTTGCCTATTTCAATTGGAATCGTTGCGTCCCACTCCTGAGACTGTGGCTGCCAATAATCAGAGGACTGCGTGGATTGAGCAGAGCGCTTCTTACTTCCGCCATCTCGAACAAGAGGTTATTTCAAGGCGCAAGGAGCGTGATGATGCTTCGAGCAGGTCCGCTCAACTGCATGCTCGGGTGGAGGCCAATGCTGCACGGCTGAAGGTTATCTTTGAGGGCCTCTTGCAATGTCTCTCCGAAGGATTATCATTGAGGCATAAACTTCACATTGTCGAGCGAGCTTCAGCCAGCCAGGAAGCAGCCCAGAAGGCGGTAGAGGAGCAACTTTCATCTTCCTTACAACAACGGGCTCAGGTGGAGGCGGAAGTGGCCGCAGCTGTCACTCGAGAGGAAGTACTGAAGGAAGTGCGAGAGCAGCTTGTGAACTTACTAAAGACACTTCCTCTTCAGTAGCTATCCATTTTTGTATCATTCGTACTTATAGATAAAAGAATGTATATGTATATGTTTTTTTTATCCTTTGACATAATGTATCCTGTATTTGATCAAGTTTATGAATAAAAGATACACCTTTTTGTAATGTCTTGTGTCACTTCTTCGCTTTTTCTTTCTTTTTAGCATGACATCCTTAATGCGCCTTATTGGCGAGTAAATTCATTTTCCCAGAAATAACGATGGCCTAGACTGCAGGTTCAGATCTGCCGCCTAGGACTTTTCAACTCCATGAGCCGTGAGGGTCTCATAGAGGCTTTTCTCCCTACGGATCGAGAGGATCTCGCAGGTGGGTTTTCTCCTTAGGAATCGTGAGGATTTCTAAGTGTGGTTTGCTCTTATAAGTCGGAAGGATCCTATAAGAGAATTTTCCCTCTTACGAGTCGAGGGGATTCGTAAGTGGTTGTTTCCCTCTTTGTCGAGAATCGACTTCAGAGAGTGAGACCCGTGAATAGTATGCAAGAGACCATTTAGGATTGACTTGCAGGGTCCCATTGCCCTCTTATGAGTCGAGAAGGCTCGTAAGCGGTTGTTTCCCTCTTTGTCGAGAATCGACTTCAGAGAGTGAGTCCCGTGAATAGTATGCAAGAGACCATTTAGGATTGACTTGCAGGGTCCCATTGCCCTCTTATGAGTCGAGAAGGCTCGTAAGCGGTTGTTTCCCTCTTTGTCGAGAATCGACTTCAGAGAGTGAGACCCGTGAATAGTATGCAAGAGACCATTTAGGATTGACTTGCAGGGTCCCATTTTTTAGGAAGCAAGTTTTTGAACCCTTACTGCCCGAGATGTGAGTCAAAGAAACTCTCGTCACGGAGTGTTTGTATCCGTGAGTTGAGAAGTTTTGCGAGGGATTATTTGTTTCGCAAGCGCCAAGGATTGTTTGTATCCTTGGGGTTTGAAACGAGTCGAGGGTTCCCACGGAGGCGCTGGTGGCTCTGCGAGTCGACGCGGATCATAAGGCTCTCGTCAAGGAGTGTTTGTATCCGTGAGTTGAGAAATTTGCCGGGATTATTTGTTTCCCGAGCGCCAAGGATTATTTGTGTCCTTGGGGTTTGAAACGAGTCGAGGGTTCCTACGGAGGCACTGGTGGCTCTGCGGGTCGACGCGGATCAGGAGGCTCTCGTCAAGGAGTGTTTGTATCCGTGAGTTGAGAAATTTGCCGGGATTATTTGTTTCCCGAGCGCCAAGGATTATTTGTGTCCTTGGGGTTTGAAACGAGTCGAGGGTTCCTACGGAGGCACTGGTGGCTCTGCGGGTCGACGCGGATCAGGAGGCTCTCGTCAAGGAGTGTTTGTATCCGTGAGTTGAGAAATTTGCCGGGATTATTTGTTTCCCGAGCGCCAAGGATTATTTGTGTCCTTGGGGTTTGAAACGAGTCGAGGGTTCCTACGGAGGCACTGGTAGCTCTGCGGGTCGACGCGGATCAGGAGGCTCTCGTCAAGGAGTGTTTGTATCCGTGAGTTGAGAAATTTGCCGGGATTATTTGTTTCCCGAGCGCCAAGGATTATTTGTGTCCTTGGGGTTTGAAACGAGTCGAGGGTTCCTACGGAGGCACTGGTGGCTCTGCGGGTCGACGCGGATCAGGAGGCTCTCGTCAAGGAGTGTTTGTATCCGTGAGTCGAGGAGTTTTCGTTGGATTCACTGGCTTCTTCGGTTGAAATGAGCCGTTGAGGCTTGGTTTCGTCGTTTGACGGAATCCGCTGGGGAGGCATGGTTCCTTCTTTGTTTACGCCCTTGGATTGTATACAGGGATCGATGTGATCTTAACTGTAGGGCCAAAGTTTTATCATTTCTTATTTTTTTTTTTTGCTTTATTTCCGCGATGCTCTATCATTTCAGCTTTTATATCGCGAAGGTCGCGATTGCCCAAACATTTCGGCTATTTTTCGCGGTGCCCAATCATTTCGGCTTTTTTTTTATTATTTTATTTTTTAACTCGTTGATCTTTATTACGAGCTGCCCGATCATTTCGGCTATTTTGCATGCATACATTTTACTTGCTGCTTTTTATTGCAAGTTGCCCTATCATTTCGGCTATTTCGTATGCATGAGCGGCCTACCGGCTTTCGCCGTCGACCTGAAATTGGACACCGATTTCGGCATCAGCACCGCTACAACTGGGATATTACCAGGAGCGAATCATCATTTGCTTCTATCGTTGTTGGACAAAGGAGGCTTAGCGACCGGGGTTAGGATCCCGTCGGCTAAGGCTTTTAACTTCACGAGCCGTAAGGGTCTCGTGAAGGTATTTCTCCCTACAAGTCGTGGGGATCTTGTAAGTGTATTTTCTCCTTAGGAACCGTGAGGGTTCCTAAGTGTTTTGTTCTTCTGTAAGTCGTAAGGATCCTACAGGAAGGTTTTCTCCTCATAAATCGAGGGGATTTATAAGGGTTGTTTACCATACGAACGTATTCCCAGTCATGGATGGACCTTGGTTAGGGAAACGTTTATTCGCGCCCGTGGATTGTATACAAGGGTCAGTATTGAGCCGCTTGTAGGGCAATGTCGAAAGTTGTGGGGGTTGCTTAAGCACAGATTTAGGCCTCTGTAACTTAAGACTTTCAAATCTTATGAGCCGTGAGGGTCCCATAAGAGAGTTCTCCTTACGAGTCGTGAGGATCTCGCAAGTGTATTTTCTCCTTAGGAATCGTGGGGATTCCTAAGTGTGTTGTTCCTTTGTGAGTCATAAGGATCTCACGCAGGTGATTTCTCCTTACAGGGTCGAGAGGATCCTATAAGTGTTTCTGTAACGAGGTTGCGTCCTTTCGGGTTTTCACAAACACTCGCCGGTAGTCCTGCTGTTTTTACTCACGGAGCCCTTTCGGGTTTTCATCCGTGCCCATTTTGCTTATGGACTTACCGCCTTTTTTTTTTATTATTATATTTTTTTATTTATTTTTATTCATCTCGTCAGCCCAAGGATGCCGCAGTATTAGTTTAAAGACGTTTCGGTCTGATATTAGTTTAAGGACATTTCGGTCCACCGTTGAGAGGGTTGGCTACTACTTATAAAGCTTGAGCTTAGGAAGATAGCGAGCGGACATAGTCGTCGTCATCTACCATTGACCTAGGCTGTGGCTCATTAAGCGTAGTATTTCTTTAGGAAGCGTCCGTTTATTGGCCTGAAAGGCCTTTCACCGTGCATGTCCATGAGCAGATAGGCCCCACCTTGGTAGACCTTATCAATGATATACGGTCCTTCATAGTTTGGCTCAAATTTTCCCCGCTTGGCGCGATTGGGGATCATGGGCCTTTTGACCACTAGCACGAGTTCGCCTTGATGGAATGTCCTCGGGCGGCTCAATCTTTCATATGAGCGCGTCATCTTTGCTTTATAGGCTTCCAGATTTTGTTGTGCTAGAAGCCGGATTTCATCAAGGGCGTCAAGCTCTTCAAACCGAAGGTGAGCATTTTCTTCATCCGTCAGCTCGTAGTGGACTGCCACTCGTAGGGAGGGTAATTCTATCTCGAGAGGGAGTACCGCTTCCGTCCCAAATACCAACGCGTATGGCGTTGTGTTTGTGGCCGTTTTAAACGTAGTCCGATACGCCCAAAGAGCCTCTTGCAATCTTTCGTGCCAATCTCTCTTATTTCGTGACACTGTTTTCTTTATGATCTTCGTCAAAGTCTTGTTGAAGGCTTCAGCTAGACCGTTAGCTCGCGGGTTATAAACTGAGGAATATCTCCGGTCTATATTATGCTGCTGTGCGAAACGGCTAATTTTATGACTTCGATAGGCTGGCCCATTATCAGAGATGATTCTTCTCGGGGTTCCAAACTGGTAGATGACATGCGTTTTGAAGAAATGGAGGATGTTCTCCGTCTTCACTTCCCTCAATGGTATTGCCTCTGCCCATTTGGAGAAGTAATCAGTCGTCGCCAAGATGAAACGATGTCCCTTTGACGATGCTGGTTCGATGGGACCGACTATGTCAGTTCCCCACATTTCGAATGGCCAACTAGCCATTGTTGGATGCAGTGGATTGGGATGCTGATGGATGAAGTCCCCATGAATTTGGCATGGGTGACATTGCCTCGCATATTCCAGGCAATCCTGCATCATCGTGGGCCAGTAGTAGCCCATCCGCTTTATTTTCAATTTCATCTTAGGGCCTGCTTGGTGGGAACCGCAGAGTCCGTCGTGAACTTCTTGGACGACCCTTCTCGCTTCGTCAGGTCCTAAGCATCTCAACCACAGAGAATCGAATGACCTCTTGTACAGAGTATCATTGACGAAGGCGAAAGACAGAGCTCGTTTCATGAGCTGATGTCTTGTGGACGCTTCTTCAGGTATTCGGTGGAACTTGAAGTAGTCTATGAAGACTTCTCTCCAGTCCTCGGTATTTTCCCTGTCTTTTATTTGCAGGGTTGTCTCCTCTTTCGCTCCTTTTTCTTCAGACGATTCCGGAGATATTTCTGTTGGGGCGAGCACTCGACGGCTTTGTACCACGATTCTAACGTCATCGAGGTTCTCGTCAGCCAATTCTTTAGCAAGTTTGGCCAGTGCGTCCGCTTTGCTGTTTTCCGCGCGCGGTATACTTTCCAAAGCGTAGGAGGGGATTTGGGTTATCAATTGTTGCACCCTTTCACCGTACTTTACCAACTCTGGCTTGCATGTTTGGTAGTTGCCGTTTACTTGACTAACGACCAGTTGGGAATCACCGTATATGAGGAGATCTTCAATTCCCATGTCAATGGCGATCTCGAGGCCTGCTATCAGAGCTTCGTATTCGGCTTCATTGTTTGTTCTCGGCTCCGTTAGGGAGAACGCGTAGCGCATTATCCCTCCTTGTGGAGTTACGAAGATGAGTCCTACCCCTGATTTAATTATAGGGGTACTTTGTTTGCGTTTCTTCATGGAAGATGCTCCATCGAAATAAAGCTCCCATCGGATATTATCACCGTCGATCGCATCAAACGCATGTTCGTCTGGAAGATCGCAATTCAGAGGAGAATCGGCGGGTATCGGATGCTCAGCGAGGAAGTCGGCGATGGCCTGGCCTTTCACTGCCTTGAGAGGTTGATACGTTATCGAGAATTCCATCAAGAGCAGGGCCCATTTAGCGAGTCGTCCTGTCAATATGGCTTTTGACATTAAATATTTAAGAGGGTCCACTTTTGAAATCAGACGGACCTCGTGCGCCAACGCGTAGTGCCTAAGCTTTGTTATTGCGAAGATCAACGCCAGGCAGTGTTTTTCAATGGGAGAGTAGTTGCTTTCTGCCCCCAGCAGGACTCGACTTAAGTAGTAGAGTGCTCTTTCTTTCCCTTGATCGTTCTCTTGTGCCCATAATGCGCCTAAAGAACCTTCGAGGGCGGTTGTATAAAGAATAAGAGGCTTCCCCTTAACTGGAGCAGCCAACACCGGCGGGTTCTGCAGGTATTGCTTGATCTCATCCAGTGCGCCTTGGCATTTTTGGTCCCAAACGAATGGGGTTCCCTTCTTCATCAGGTGGCTGTAAGGACGGCACTTTCCTGAAAGGTTGGCTATAAATCGCCGTATATACGCGAGTTTCCCTTGGAGAGACCGCAGCTGTTTGAGAGTCCTCGGCGGAGGCATTTCCATGATCGCTTTGATCTTTGACGGATCTATTTCAATACCTCGGTGCCGAACGACGAATCCCAGGAACTTGCCCGAGGAAACCCCGAACGCACATTTAAGAGGATTCATCTTCAAGTTGTATTGCCGAAGGCGTTGAAATACGGTCTTCAGATGCTCGAGATGTTCCTCGTATGATTTGCTTTTAACCACGAGATCGTCGATATAGCATTCGACGATTTCGTGTATAAGGTCGTCGAAGATCTTCGTCATGGCCCTCTGATAAGTAGCACCGGCGTTCTTCAAACCGAAGGGCATCACTTTATAACAAAATATGCCAAGAGGAGTCCTGAAGGCTGTGTGCTTCTGATCTTCAGGGTGCATTTTTATTTGATTATATCCCGATGAGCCATCCATGAAGGAGAAAACCTCATGAGTGGATGTGTTGTCTATCATCAGTTCGGTGACTGGCACTGGGAAATCATCTTTTGGGCAGGCTTTATTGAGATCCCGGAAGTCTACGCATATGCGCACTGTCCCATTTTTCTTCATCACTGGGACGATGTTGGCGATCCATTCAGGGTATTGGACTTCTTGGATGAAGCCTGAATCTATCAGCTTTTTGACTTCGGCGTTGATGCTCATCTCAAGCTCGAGTCGCATTCTTCTCGGTGCTTGTTTGACTGGCTTGATGTCCGGGGATATCACCAATTTGTGCACAGCGATTTCTGGATCTAGTCCCGGCATTTCGGAATAGTTCCACGCGAAGCAATCTTTGTGCTGTAGAAGCACATCCTTTAACGCAGCCACCCTTTCTCCAGATAGCAGTTCGCTGATGAATGTCGGTCGCGGGTCATTTTCCGTCCCCAACTCAATTTTCTTGAGATTATCTGCAGTGGTATGGATTCCATCTTCCAGTTCTTTCTGAGCTGGGGGAAATTCTGAGATTACCTCATCGCTGCCGCTTTCAAAACACCAAGGGAGGTTGTTCATGTCCTCGGAGCCTTCTTTTAATATTGTTATCACATGGCAGGTGCAAATTTTCTGCCAATCCCAATGCGGAGTTGGTTTTATTCTTGTGTTTTCGGGTTCGTGCTTTTGCGGCGGCGCTACCCTCCAACTGTCAGACAACGCGAATTTGCCAAGCTGGTATTGGTCCTCAACCCAATTCTTAAAGGTGAAGCAATCTTCAAGCGGATGCCCTACTACTCGATGGTAAAAGCAATACTTTGGGTTGGAGACTTCGCCTGCTTGTTCAGGGTGTTTAGACTCTGGCAACGTAAGCATTTGATGTTTTAGAGCGAGATCGAATATTTTCTTTGTTTTGTTCCGAGGAAATGAGTATGCTCGACCCATTTTCTTCCTGAGGGCTAAGTCGATAACGCTCGATTCTCGGATGCGTGGCTTCTTAGCTCTGCTTTGTAGTTGTTGAGCGCCTCTCTTGCCTTTCGACTTGTTTTTGTTCTCGCGTCGAACCTTTTTTGTAGCAGGTTGACAAGGAGCGGCATCTTCGCTCTTTACTGCCTGTTGGAGGAGGTGCTGTGTCTTAGCTTTCTCATAGATTGCCATTTCACGATCGTGATCATCTCGGGCTTTTTGACTCGCACCCCTTATAAGTTTGCTCATCTGGTCTTCGGACGATGGACTGGGTGGTTTTGTATCAGGAACTTTTGCTGGTTCAGGATTAGCATCCTCCCATTGAGCGTTCGCCTCTTCATCGAAGTCATACATGGCATAACAGCTGTTTACTAGCTCCCGCTTCTTTGGCCGGATGTACCCAAGCCCTTTGGTTTCTACTCTCCCGTTAGGTAGTTTGCATTGGGTCCCGGGAATGTTCCAGACCTTGTCATAGAATCTAGCCTTCCTAACAGTCTGTTCGAAGGGTATCCCTTGGCGCTTTAACAGTCGTTTCAAGCCTTCCGTATAATACCTAGGTAAACGAATGGGTTGAAGCCCGTCCAGCGTTGGATCTGCTCCATACCAGATTTCTTTCTCCACTTTATTTTCTTCAGAGCGGTAAAGCAGAATTGCTTTCTCTCTCTTTCTTCTGGGAGGGATATAGAATGTCTGCAACTCTTCTATACTGTAGATATTAAGTGCATCCAGTTCTTTACGGTGTCTAGGCGGCACCATGTCTATTTGTAGACTTCGCTCTTCATCAGCAGAAGTTTGTATTGACAGTCGAGCAGGGAATACAGCATGAACTTCATCCTCTGAATCACTACCGAAGATCAGCGAAGGAACAGATGGTCCTGGCCTGGCAGATTGGGGTGGACCTGAATAAATTATATCCTCCTCCTCGGTGTCACTACCGAAGACAGGGATGGTGGCATTAGTTTTGTTCTCCGGTTTGTGACACCTTTCCGTGTCTTCGAAGCTCGGCAAGAAATATTTGGCATCTTCATACTTGCGAACTTCGTTCACGGAAAACGGATTCAACTCTCCGGCCACAGTGTACTCGAGGCCATCCCTGGAATACTTCATGCACTGATGCTGTGTAGAAGGGATGATATTGTACTCGTGTAGCCATGGTCGGCCGAGCAGAGCATTGTAGCACGTCTTGGCGTCTATAACATGGAATTTGATGTCTGTGACGAGCAACCCGAAGCGTAGCGTCAATATCACAGATCCAAGAGTCTTTGAGGATTGAGAGTCGAAACCGGAGATAGTGATCTTGTCTCGGGCGAGGTGTTGGACACTCATGCAAATTTCTTTTAACACCCGTACATTGAGTAAATTGACGGACGATCCGTTATCGACCAAGATTTTACCTATCTTTATGTCATGGCAATATCCTGAGACATAAAGGGGGCGATTATGTTCACACGTCCCGAGGAGAAGGTCTTCATCACCAAAAGCAACGTCGGCTGTGTGCACTTCTTCCAATTCGTCTTTCATCTTTTCTTCGGCCAAGAAGGCTTGGAACTGGTCCGGATCTTGTAGCACCTTAATCAAAGAGTCTCTCGCCTCCTTTGATAGTAACAAGGCATCGAGGATGCTGAGTTGTGAGGGTAGCTTCCTCAGATGCGCTAAGACATTGTAATCCACCTTACTCCTCTTTGGGGGATTTTTGGCGGTTAACTCTTCCGCGACTTGGTCATCCAAAGTGATGTCTTCAGAGACCTTCTCTTTCCCTTTATCTTTTCTATTCGAGGGTCCGAGGTTCTTTTCAGGCAGTGTCCGATTCCGCAGCTGTATATTTTCGCAAGACTCCGGTTCTTCTTCTTTTCCCGAAGTTGACTCTTTAAAGAGGGGGGCAATCTCTAGTTCCTCATCAGAGTCGCTCCCAAATGTGGGCACTTGTGACCTGGTAGTGTTAACCATGTGACAGTTGCCGGCAGTTCTTTCAAGCACTTTGGCCGTGTTTCTTTGCTCCCGGCGAACCTTGCGCTTTTCCCGTTTAAAGCGTTGTTGATTAGCGACGTATCCTTGCCACCATTTATCGAACGCTTTGCACTCTTGGGTAGAATGGGAGACCTTCTGATGATATAAGCAATAAGAGGGGTGCATTTCTACCACGCTAGTAACTTTTTCTTCTGAGGGTGGTAGCTTCATGCCCATCGATATGGCCTTAGCGAACTTCTTTTTTATCTTGAATTGGCTTTTGTCAGCGGTGGAGGCATTTTGCTCCAGTGGGATCATCTCAGCTCCTCCCTCAAGTCGCTGGCGCTTGGCCGTTTCGAACATCGCCGTCTCGCGTTCTTGATCAGCTTTACTTTTCAACCGAGCTTCACTAAGAAACGCGTCAATCATTTCTATTGATAATTCCGGAACCCTTGACTCAGTATTTGCCCCCGGCGTTTTGGTGCCAGAAGTCCCTTCATCGTTCGAGGTCGAGTGA
The DNA here is from genome assembly GCA_030015575.1 of Agapanthus africanus. Classification (NCBI taxonomy): domain Eukaryota; kingdom Viridiplantae; phylum Streptophyta; class Magnoliopsida; order Asparagales; family Amaryllidaceae; genus Agapanthus; species Agapanthus africanus. The sequence goes on along the minus strand of JASDDO010000004.1, from coordinate 30,205,041 downwards.
GAGATCATATGACAGCTTGCCACATATCCGTCGGATTCATCCGATGAAGTTTCTTCCTCATCTTCTTTTTGAAAGACGTGATCAAGGAAATCTTGAAGCGTAATGGGAGTCCGCGCCTTTTGGTTGTACTCATCCAGTGCGCCGATCTGCTTCTGTAAGTCCGTGCGCTTGTCGCCAGGCTTCACGGGCTTCTTAGATTTCTTCTTCTTCTTTTTCGAAGATTTTGACGGCTGGTTATGAACGCTTGAACTACCACCATCGGCCTTCGGAGTCGGACGTGGTTTCAACATCCCCTCAATGACCTGCGGCTCCAAGGGGTTCTTCCACTTGACCGCTGGACAGGTCTGAAGATCATTTAGCATTCTCCTTGTTTTGGCCGATAATACAACCTCCCAGGGAGCTTCTTCAATGACGGAGCATGTTGCCCCCGGCGTATTCGTTCCCTTATAGGTGTGGGGCTGCGGAGGATTCACCTTCCATTTGTCAGATAGCGCAAACTTGCCCTGACGGTACTGGTTTTCGAGCCAATTTTTGAACACGTAACAGTCTTCGATTGGATGTCCTAGCACTCGATGGTAAGGGCAATAATTAGGCTCGTTAACGTCACTTGGTTGTGACGGACGTTTTGGATCTGGCAGATTTATGAGCCTATTGTGCAATGCCAGCTCAAATAACCTCCTCGTTTTATCACGGGGGAAGGAGTAAGCACGTCCCATCCTGTCCTCAAGGGGTACGTATGGGCGCGTGTTATTTGGACGAGCAACCGGTTTCGAGTCGTTCGGTTGTTGTTGGGCATTAGCGACGATGATCGCTTTTCCCTTTCCTTTATCGTTTCGAGAGTCTGGCTTCGGAAGAGTGGGTTTATGGCCCATTTGGTCCATCTGCGCCAATTTGTCGATCAAAGCCTGGAAAGAAGTCGGCTTGAAGAACATCATAAACTGCGAAATGGTCGCTTGTGGATCAAGGGTTCCAACAAATATTCCCACCGCAGGGGCTTCTTCTATACGCTGTTCACATTTAGACCATAAATTACGCCAGCGTATAGCGTACTGGACCCACGTCTCGCCGGGCTTTACCCTGGCGTTAATCAGCGCCGTCATCGGAGTACGTTCGCTGGCACTTGCAAAGCGTTGGGTGAAGAGCAGCTCCATCTTTGCGAAGGTTTTAATGGAGTCGTTGGGGAGCTCAGAATACCACTCGAAAGCCGTATCTGATAAGCTTCCAACAAACTGGCGCAGCAAGAGCTTGTCGTCGCCTCCAGTGTTACCACAAAGCGCCCTGAATTGGGCAACATGTTGATGGGGATTGCCGGTCCCCTTGTAGACATGAAACTTTGGAATTGTGTAACCTGGCGGGTACTTGATTTGGTCATACCAGCCCGGATATGGCCGCCCCGTTTTTACAACGTGGCCGGCTGCTTCGGCCGCGTGATGAACTTTTATCTGCTGGGCTATATATTCGTCCAGATCTGTTTTAGAGATTGTGTCTTCTTTAGCCGTTGATAGAACGGGCTGAGGGTTTGATGTTTCCCCCCTATCATCCCCAAGGACGATCGGGGGTTCTTCAGTCGGGGATTCTGGTTGTATCATCATCCCTATCATATCCTGGAAGAGAAGGCCCATGCGCTGTATATTGGCTGCTTGTTCAGCAGCCTCTTGGTCTCTCTTTTCGAGCACTCGGCGAAGGAACTCGGCATCAGTCTCTTCTTCTTGACGTTCATCTAAGGACGTCTCAGGATTCTCTTTTGGCCCCGTGAGTGCAGCCATTGTAGTCATCATCTCCTGGAGCTTTTGTTGCTGCTCCTGAGACTTGGTCACTGACCGGGTAAGCGGTCGGTGACCCATAGAAGTACGACTTTCTTCTTTCCCCGAAGCCATATAGACCGTATGAACTGTGATGCCCCCTGACTTGGGGCGTTTAGGTTCACCGCTCTTAGATTTTGTCAGCGTCATGGGAGCTTTTTCTGGCCTCTTCCTTTTATGGGCCTTTGAGGCTGAAGGAGCCGTTGAAGCGGGCATCCTAGTATTCGTTGCCCCCTGTCGTTTAGCGGGGCGATTTTTGTCTTTTTCCACCCTTGCCCTGTTCTGGCGACGGAAGTGATCTGAGTCAATCACGGAGTCTTGAACCCTCCGCCAAACTTTATAAACTTTCGCTGACAGCCGTTGAGGGGGCTGTTCCTGTTTCATCTCCGGAGCTTTTTCCATGGGTGGAGGAGACCTTTTCAACGTAGCCACCGGGGAGTTCTTTCTCACCTTCCTCAGCATTTCAAAGCTGTTCCCAGTTGGAACAGCAGCATTGACCTCTACCTTCGGAGCAGGTGGGGTTAGCCCTGAGGGGGAGTTGCCCCCTGCCCTCCTTACTCGCTGCCAATGGCGACGTCGCGCACGACGAGCCGTTGGGACTGGCTCGGAGACTGAGATGGTTTCTTGCTGCCCCCTGTTTGAGCGTGGGGTAACTGCTGATGTCAGCCTATCGAAGACTGATGCCTTCTGACCAGCTGGGGGAGGAGTAGGAACCGTCAATCTTATGAAGGCCGATTCTCTAATGGGAGAAGCCGCTTTAACGACTTCCAAAGTAGCGGCCGTTGCCCTCTTTGGGACAGCCACCTTATAGTTCTGACCCAGCCTGGTGAAAACGGAGGCTGTTGGTTCAGTAGCAGGCGACCCGTTGACAGGGGTCGTAGTAACAGTGAGCCAGTCGAATACCGACTTCTTTTTCGCTTCTGGTGCGGATGTCGGCGCAGAGAAGCTTGTAGGTGGGACCATGGTCCCGAAGAACAAGCCGGTGGTGGCCTGAGTCACTTGGCCTACCGGCAGAGTCAGGAAGGAAGCCGCCTGGGGCCCATATGCTACACCTCTCGGTGAGGTGGAACGTCCGTTGCATTGGCATTTCGAGCAGTTGGTGCAGTTGGTGGCCATTGAATGCTTGAGTTCTGTACCAAACAAAAGACCAAATCTTAGCAACTTGAAATCCGAAGGCAATCATTTAACAAACCGCGATTGGTTCGCGAAGACGACACACGAAGTGTGGAGTGGAAAGAGGAAGAGGTCCCACCGGGCGTGCCAGAATCTGTTCCCCTCCGAACGGCGGCCGCACAGGACTGCTGAGGTCCTGGCGCTGAGGTTCGGGGCAGATGCTATTTGGTTTTATCCGTCCATCTTTCCGAAGATGCCAAGTTGATTTATGGCACCGTGTATCGGAGGTTTAGACGGATGCGGCCGATGTAGCAGACTTCGTCAGATTCCCCCTCAGGGTGAGGGGTTTTTGATTGTGGGGACGCTCTTTCCTGCAGGCGCAAGCCCCTGCAGTTAATTACGCTACCGCATCGTGGTAACAACTTTCTCCTACTCCCGAATTTCACTTCGTGTCGTGTGTGTTTGTTTTGTTTGTGATTGCCCGTGGATTGTATACGGAGACTGAGTGATGTCGTCACCCGTAGGACGTGGATTAGTCCAAATCCGTATTTACTTAGATTTGGGTTTGGTGTTTTTAGTTTAAGGATGCATTAGTCGCGTTGCGGCTAAGATCGACTTAAACGTTCGTCAAGGATACGTTAGTCCTGTTTTAGACTAAGATCGACTTGACGTAATGATTGATTTAATTGTCTGGCCATCGGGACTCGTCACCTCTCTGACGTCGTTGTAGGATTACAACGACAGATGTCAGAGGAGCTCGGAGATGTACCCTCGAACCAGAGTTGATTGGGAGTTTTATAATCCATTTGAATGTTTAAGGATACGTTAGCCGTGTTTAGGGCTAAGATCAACTTAAACGGGACCGTTTAGATCCGGCAAAAGAGCGTTTGGAGGCTCTATTGTTCCAGTTTAAGGACGTAGTGGTCCGTTGCCAGTTTAAAGACGTGGTGGTCCATCGCCAGTTTAGGGACGTGGTGGTCCATTATTAGTTTAGGGACGTCTCGGTCCGATGCCAGTTTAGGGACGTAGTGGTCCATTATTAGTTTAAGGACATTTCGGTCCATCGCCAGTTTAGGGACGTGGTGGTCCGTCATTAGTTTAGGGACATTTCGGTCCGTATTCCAGTTTAGGGACGTGGTGGTCCGTCATTAGTTTAAGGACGTTTCGGTCCGGCATTAGTTTAGGGACGTTTCGGTCCGATATTAGTTTAGGGACGTTTCGGTCCGATATTAGTTTAGGGACGTTTCGGTCCGATATTAGTTTTAAGGACGTCTCGGTCCACGAGTTTAAGGACCCCGCAGTCCATAGCGATGTGTGGTCGTTGGGACCCGTCACCTCTTTGACGTCGTTGAGGAATTACAACGACAAATGTCAAAGGAGTTCGGAGATGTACCCTCGAACCGGTCGTGAGTTGATTTAGGAGAGCCATTTTGCTCAGTCAATTTAATTTAAGGACTTATGGCCACGATTGGGCTAAGTCCAGTTCAACATCTTTATTAAGTAATGCATTGCATTTAGGCTCTGCAGAGCATCAATTTATTCTGAGCTCTGCTCATTTATGAATGATGCAATGCATCTGTTTTGATTTGGGCTCTGCCCCTTGTAAAATGCATAGCATTCTGGAGATTCTGTTTGGGCTCTGCCCATTTATAAATGATGCAAAGCATCTGTTTTGATTTGGGCTCTGCCCTTTAAAATAATGCATTTGCGCTTTATTAAGCCTGTTAGGCCTTCTCTTAATTGGGCTTGGCCCTTTTTAATGCATCTGCGCTTTGCGCTAAGTAATGAGCGCAAGTCCATATGGTGATGACACGTGTCGTGCTCTGATGAGTGCAAGCGCACTAGCGCAGCGCGTTGCGCTGTTGCGCTGCGCTATTGCGCTGCTGACACGTGGCGCGCTCTCAGCGAGTTGCGCTAATTCCAGAGAGCAAAGCTCTATCTTAAGGGCGCTTAGCGCAAGTGGTTTTATAGCCGACACGTGGCGCTCTCTTAAGAGCGCAACGGCGCAACTTGGAAGTGCAAAGCACTAAGAATCTTTTAGATTCAAGAAGGGAAGTGCAAAGCACTGTTTAATTTCTTCGTCTAAATTAGATCAAAGAAAAATAAATTTTTCTTTATTCGAAGAACCAGAGGTTCTTAAAAGTGCAAAGCACTATTCTTTTATTGTTTTATTATTTTTATTGTTTTTACAGAACCGAAGGTTCACAAGAAGTGCAAAGCACTGTTTTTTATATAAAGATCATTGATCTTATTTTTAGATCAATGATCTATTAGAAGGCCTTTTTTCTACCTCATGAAGGTTCTTTACCTTTTTTTTTGAAATCTTCTCGGAGTTTTCTCTGTTTAGAGTTCTTGATTTTTCGAGAAAATTCTTGATACCTTTGAATTGAGGCTTAGGGTCCTATTTATAGTGACCACAAATCTGTTGAATTTGTTAACGGGATCTTTCCTGAATGATTTTTGGGAGTTTTCCCACCGTTGGATCTTTGATCCAAAGGCCGAAGAAAGTCTTCTAGTTCTGGAAAGAACAGAAAAGATTTCATAAAAATCTTAATTCAGTTTGGCGCAGATGCCCCAGCGCATGACACGTGTCGCGCAGCGCAGAGCACAGCGCAAGTGCGCTAGCGCATCTGCGCTGACACGTGTCGCGCAGCGCAGAGCGCAGCGCAACTGCGCTAGCGCATCTGCGCTGACACGTGTCGCGCAGCGCAGAGCGCAGCGCAGCTGAAGCGTTGCTTCCTTTAAACAGAGCTTTGCTTTGATTGGGCGCGCCTTCTTGGGCGCTGCGCGCGGGATTTGAAGCTCTGCTTCAAAAATTTGAATTTTGAATTCAAACAGAGCTCTGCTCTGATTGGGCGAAACAGAAGGCAAAAGACAGCGCTCGCTTCATAAGCTGATGTCTTGAGGACGCATCTTCGGGCGTTCAACGGTATTTGAAGTAGTCTATAAAGACTTCTCTCCAATCCTCGGTATTTTCCCGATCTTTTATTTACAGGGTCGTCTGTTCAGTCGCTCCTTTTTCTTCAGGTGATTCCTGATATATTCTCGCTGGGGCAAGCACCCGACGGCTTTGTACCACGATTCTTACGTCATCGAGGTTCTCATCAGCCAGTTCCTTAGCGAGCTTGGCCAACGCGTCTGCTTTGCTGTTTTCCGTGCACGGTATGTTTTCCAAAGTATAGGAAGGAATTTGGGTCAACAGTTGCCGCACCTTCTCGCCGTACTTCACCAGCTCTGGCTTGCATGTTTGGTAGTCGCCGTTTACTTGACTAACGACTAGTTGGGAGTCTCCATATATGAGGAGGTTTTCAATTCCCATGTCGATGGCGATCTCGAGGCCTGCTATCAAAGCTTCGTATTCGGCTTCATTGTTTGTCCTCGGCTCTGTTAGGGAGAAAGCAAAACGCATTATCCCTTCTTATGGAGTTACAAAGATGGGTCCTACCCCCAATTTAATTATAGGGGTACTTTGTTTGCGCTTCTTCATGGAAGATGCTCCATCGAAATAAAGCTCCCATCGGGTATCATCCCCATCGACCGCATCAAACGCATGTTCGTCTGGAAGATCGCAATTTAAAGGAGAATCGGCGGGTATCGGATGCTCAGCGAGGAAGTCGGCGATGGCCTGACATTTCACTGCCTTGAGAGGTTGATACGTTATCGAGAACTCCATCAAGAGCAGGGCCCATTTAGCGAGTCGTCCCGTCAATATGGCCTTTAACATTAAATATTTAAGAGGGTCCACCTTTGAAATGAGACGAACCTCATGCGCCAACGCATAGTGCCTGAGCTTTGTTATCGCGAAGATCAACGCCAGGCAGTGTTTTTCAATGGGGGAGTAGTTGCTTTCTGCCCCCAGAAGAACTCGACTTAAGTAGTAGAGTGCTCTTTCTTTCCCCTGGTCATTCTATTGCGCCCATAATGCGCCTAAAGAACCTTCGAGGGCGGTTGTATAAAGAATAAGAGGCTTTCCCTTAACCGGAGCAGCCAACACTGGCGGGTTCTGCAGGTATTGCTTGATTCCGTCCAGTGCACCTTGGCATTTTTGATCCCAGACAAATGGGGTTCCCTTCTTCATCAGGTGGCTGTAAGGACGACACTTGCCTGAAAGATTGGCTATAAATCGCCGTATGTATGCGAGCTTCCCTTGGAGAGACCGTAGCTGTTTGAGAGTCTTTGGCGGAGGCATTTCCATGACCGCCTTGATCTTTGACGGATCTATCTCGATACCTCGGTGTCGGACGATGAATCCCAAGAATTTGCCCGAGGAAACTCCGAATGCACACTTGAGTGGGTTCATCTTCAAGTTGTATTGTCGAAGGCGTTGAAACACGGTCTTCAAATGCTCGAGATGTTCTTCGCATGATTTGCTTTTAACCACGAGATCGTCGATATAGCATTCGACGATTTCGTGTATAAGGTCATCAAAGATCTGCGTCATGGCTCTCTGATAGGTAGCACCGGCGTTCTTTAAACCGAAGGGCATCACTTTATAACAGAATATACCCAAAGGAGTCCTGAAGGCGGTGTGCTTCTGGTCTTCAGGATGCATCTTTATCTGGTTATACCTCGATGAGCCGTCCATGAAGGAGAAAACCTCATGAGTAGACGTATTGTCTATCATCAGTTCGGTGACTAGCACTGGGAAATCGTCCTTCGGGCAGGCTTTATTGAGATCCCGGAAGTCCACGCATATGCGCACCGTCCCATTTTTCTTCATCACCGGGACGATGTTGGCGATCCACTCGGGATACTGAACCTCCTGGATGAAGCCAGAGTCGATCAGCTTCTTGACCTCAGCATTGATACTCATCTCAAGCTCGAGCCGCATTCTTCTCGGTGCTTGTTTGACTGGCTTGACATCTGGGGATATTGCCAATTTGTGCACAGCAATTTCTGGATCTAGTCCCGGCATTTTGGAATAGTTCCATGCGAAGCAATCTTTATGCTGCATAAGCAGGTCTTTTAATGAAGCCACCCTCTCTTCAGACAGCAGCTCACTAATGAATGTCGGTCGCGGATCGTTCGCCGTTCCCAACTCAATTTTCTTGAAATTATCTGCAGTGGTATGGATTCCATCTTCCAGTTCTTTTGGCGCAGGTGGGAATTCTGAGATCACCTCGTCGTTGCTGTTTTCAAAGCACCGGGAAAGGTCATCCATGTCCTCGGGCTCTTCTTTTGATATCGTTATCACGTGACAAGTACGAATTCGCTTCCAATCCCAATGTGGAACTGGTTCTTCTTTCGTGGCCTTGGTTTCGTGCTTCTGTGGTGGCGCAACCCTCCACTTGTCAGATAGAGCGAACTTGCTAAGCTGATACTGATCTTCAACCCAATTCTTGAAGGTGAAGCAGTCCTCGGGAGGGTGCCCTATCACTCGGTGATAAGGGCAATAGTCCGGGTGAGAGACTTCGCCTGCTTGTTCGGGGTGTTTAGACTCCGGCAGTGTAAACATCTAATGTTTTAAAGCGAGGTCGAGTATTTTCTTCGTCTTGTCTTAAGGAAAAGAGTACGCTCGACCCATTTTTCTTATGAGGGATAGATCGGAACCGCTCGATTTTCGTTCGCGTGGCCTCTTAGCCCCGCTTCGTTGCTGTTGAGCGTCTTTTTCGCGTTTCGACTTGTTTCTGCCTCTGCGTCGAGTCTTCTTTATAACAAGTTGACAAGGAGCGGCATTTTCATCTTTCACGGCCTGTTGGAGGAGGCGTTGCGTTTTGGCTTTCTCGTAGATGGCCATTTCGCGGTTATGGTCGTCTCGGACTTTTTGACCAGCTTCCCTTATAAATTTGTCCATTTGTTCTTCGAACGACGGACTGGGCACCTTTGCATCTGGAACTTTCACTGGCTCAGGATTAGCGTCCTCCTATTGAGCATCCGCTTCTTCATCGAAGTCATACATAACATAGCAGCTGTTTAGTAGCTCTCGTTTCTTTGACCGGATGTATCCAAGCCCTTTCGTCTCCATTCTCCCATTAGGCAGTCTGCGTTGAGTCCCGGGAACGTTCCAGACTTTGTCATAGAACTTGGCTTTTCGAACAGTCTGCTTGAAGGATATCTCTTGGCACTTCAATAGTTTTTTCAAGCCTTCTATATAATATCTGGGGAGACGGATGGGCTAAGCTTATTAAGCATAGGATCCGCGCCATGCCAGATTTCTTTCTCCACTCTGGTTTCTTCAGAGCGGTAGAATAGAATTGCTTTTTTGCCTTCTCGCCTGGGAGGGATATAGAACGTTTGCAGCTCTTCTACATTGTAAATATCAAGTGCGTCCAGTTCTTTACGGTGTTTAAGCGGCACCATGGCGACTTGTAGACTTTGCTCTTCGTCAGCGGACGTTTGTATTGAAGGTCGAGCGGGGAATACAGCATGGACCTCATCTTCCGAGTCGCTACCAAAGATCAACGTAGGAGCAGGTGGTTTCGGCTTGTTGTATTGGGGCGGTCCCGAATAAACTATCTCCTCTTCCTCCTCGGTATCACTGCCGAAGACAGGGATGGTGGCATTAGCTTTATTCTCCGGCTTGTGACACCTCTCCGTGTCTTCGAAATCCGGTAAGAAGTATTTGGCATCTTCATATTTGCGGACCTCGTTCACGGAGAACGGGTCAGTTCTCCCTCCACGGTATACTCGAGACCATCCTTAGCATACTTCATACACTGATGTTGTGTAGAAGGGATGATGTTGTATTCATGTAACCATGGTCGGCCGAGCAGAGCATTGTGGCATGTCTTGGCGTCTATGACGTGGAACTTAATGTCCGTGACGAGTAGCCCAAAGCGTAGCGTCAGTATCACAGACCCAAGAGTTCTTGACGATTGGGAGTCGAACCCGGAGATGGTAATCTTATCCCGAGGAAGGTGCTGGACGCTCATGCAGATTTCCTTTAACACCCGCACATTAAGGAGGTTGACGGAGGATCCATTGTCGATCAGGATTTTGCCTATCTTTATATCATGACAGTATCCTGAGACATAAAGGGGGCGATTGTGTTCGCACGTCCCAAGGAGAAGGTCTTCATCACCAAAAGCGATATCGGCTGTATGCACTTCCTCCAATTCATCCTTCATCTTTGCCTCGGCTAGGAAAGCTTGGAATTGCTCCGGATCCTGTAGTGCCTTGACTAACGAATCTCTCGCCTCCTTTGATAGCAAAAGGGCATCAAGAATGCTAAGATGTGAGGGTAGCTTCCTCAGATGCGCTAAGACGTTGTAATCCACCTTATTTCTCTTCGGCGGGTCCTTGGCACTTAGCTCCTCCACGACTTGGTCATCTAAGTCGATATCTTTAGAGACCTTTTCTTTCCCTTTATCTTTTCTGTTCGAGGGTCCGAGATTCTTTTCAGGCAGCGTCCGATTACGCAGCCGGATATTTTCGCAGACCTTCGGCTCTTCTTCTTTTCCCGAAGTGGATTCTCTAAAGAGAGGGCCAAGCTCCAGCTCTTCGTCAGAATCACTCCCGAATGTAAGCACTTGTGACCCGTCGGTGTTAACCATGAGACAATCGCCGGTAGTTCTCTTAAACCCTTCGGTCATATTTTTCTGCTCCCGACGAGTTTTGCGCTTCTCCCGCTTAAAATGTTGTCGATGAGCAACATATCCTTGCCACCTGTTTCCTGATTTAAAATCAGGAAAGCTTCTGGGAAAAGCTTCAGAAGAGGGTCACGTGCTTACACGTGACCAGCAGTCACGTGTTGGCACGTGACACCTAAACGCATCATCAAGGCAAGTTCAGTTTCCTGACTACATTGAAGAAAAGGGGCTTCAGAAAGAGTCACGTGCTCCCACGTGACCAGCGTCAAAGGCACACCGGATCCCTGATCAAATCAAGCAAAAAGCTTCAAAAGATGTCACGTGCTCCCACGTGACCAGGGGTCACGTGTTGGCACGTGACGTTCAAAACATCAGAATTGTTCTCCAGTTAAATCAAGAAAAAGAGTCCAGACAAGGGTCACGTGCTCACACGTGACCAGGGGTCACGTGGTGGCACGTGACAGTTAAGCAGCGATCAGAAGACAGAGCGCAAAAGAAAGAAGAAGGCTCGTTCCAAGGGGGGTCACGTGCCCACACGTGACCATGGGTCACGTGGTCACACGTGACCGGCTTTCAAAGCCCATTTTTGACGACAGAATTAAATTCTGAAGGAAATTTGAATCTTCCAAAGGAAAGTGATTATCTGGGACCAATCAAATTAAAGATTCAGAGATGATTAAATATCATCTATCTATGGAAAATCTCGGGTTTGGAAAGATTTCCCCCTTAAATCTAACCAAAATAACAAAGGAGAATCTCTGGATTTAAAATCCAATGGTGAATAAAATTCACCTAATAATCCAAAGGTCCAGAACGAATGAAGGATGCAAATCAAATATCTCATGAAGATTCGTCAAGAAACTAATTGATTCGGCTGCTTCTCCTATAAATAGGAGCCAAGAGACACAAAATAAAGATACACATGCGCAGAGAAGAGAAAGAAAAAAGGAGGAGAGCTTTGATACTTTGAAAAGACTCGGATCTTCTGCAAAAAACCCTAGGTAAGAAAGGGAAAGCCTTTTGAAAGAAAGAGAATTTAATTCTCTATAGAGTTTAACTCTAATATATAAGACAGAAGAGCAGATTTCTTCTCTCTTTGATAGAGGATCTGCAAAGTGCACATCTCCCCTTAAGGTTGAGAATTTAATTCTCAATGGGTCGAGATCCTGCCATGCAGATCCAAAACATAGAGAAAGAATGCAAGCATGAGAATTTAATTCTCACAGAACTATAGGAATTTAATTCCTCTAAGATAAAAGTAGGGCTTGACCCTGTGTTATGGGAATTTAATTCCTTCAAAATAAAAAGAAGCAGGGTTTAACCCTAATTAAGAATTTAGTTCTGTTGAAACAATGGGAATTTAAGTCCCTTAATCATGATCTGACGGGAAACGGAAGTTTGATTCCTTAAAAAGTTTTTTATTAGGGTTTAACCCTATTCAGTTCTTCACATAAATGAGGAATCTAATTCCTACAGAAGGTTCAAGAATCGAAAGGAAATAGGAATTTAATTCCTCTGAAAATTAAAGCCAGAGGAATTTAATTCCTGAAAAGAAAGATCAACAGATTCTCTAAACAACATACATGGAGGTAGGGTCACGTGCCACCACGTGACCCTCTCAAAAGAGCTACAGAAGTCCCTTTGAGGCAGCATCCCACGTGATCCACGTGACCTTGGCAGAAACTCTAATACACAGGCATTTGAATGCCCATCACGTGATGGCACGTGATGCTTGGAAGAAAATGAGAATTTCAGCAGAACAAATGAAGGGAGGGCGCTCTCACGTGCTGCCACGTGACCCTTCTTGCCTTAGTGTTTAACACTAAAATTAAAACTCTCAAGCCCAGTGTTAAAACACTGTCGGGCCTTAGCATTCAATGCTGATTAAAAAGCCTTATTGCTGGTGTTTAACACCAATTATCTCTCAATGTTGAACACTAACTTGTCAACCTCATTCCCAGTGTTCAACGCTGCTTGCTCTGAAGTGTTTAACACTAGGCTTTGGCCCAATTGGCTAAAGGGATAGAGGCAAAGCCTCTCCTGATTGGACTTAGCCCGAGCTGGCCATAAGTCCTCAATTCATGATTAACTGGGCTAATGGGCTCATAACATAATTAACCAGTCTTGACCCCAAATTGGGCCAGGGACTATTCAAGCCATTCCGGTTCTAGGGTACATCTCTTCACTCCTTTGATACTTGGCATTGTAATCCCTCAATGTCTTCAAAGAGGTGACGGGTCCCGAAGACCATTCATGATATGGACTGTGGGGTCCTTAAACCCATGCATAATGCAAAATTCCTGGTTACGTGGAACGCGGATAACGTCACTCTTTGACCCCGCGGAAAACGTCCAGAGCGGATCCTGGTCCTCGCAGAGCACGGCAGTGAACCCGTGTGAAGCATCCAGAGCGGAGCCTCGTCCTCGCCTAGCACGGCAGTGAACCCGTGTGAAGCATCCAGAGCACATACCGGACTGTGGAGTCCTTAAACCCATGGACTATGACGTCCTTAACCTTGACCGAGATGTCTTAAAACTACCAACGGACCGCAATGTCCTTAAACTACCCACGGACCGTAATGTCCTTAAACTACCCACGGACCGCAATGTCCTTAAACTACCCACGGACCGCAATGTCCTTAAACTACCCGTGGACCGCAACGTCCTTAGACTAGAACAATAGAGCCCCATATGCTCTTTCGTCGGATCTAAACGGTCCTGTTTAAGTTGATCTTAGCCTCAAAGATGGCTAACGCGTCCTTAAACCTTCAAGCAGACGGGACTATGAATCCCCCTAATTAACTTTGGCTCGAGGGTACATCTCTGAACTCCTCTGATATCCGTCGTTGTAATCCTTCAATGTCGTCAGAGAGGTGACGGGTCCCGACGGCCACATCCCTAAACTGGAACATTAGAGTCCAAACACTCTTTTGTAGGATCTAAACGATCCCGTTAAGTTGATCTTAGTCACAAAGTTAGACTAACGTATCCTTAACAAACGTTTGGGTTGATCTTAGCCTCAAGCATGGCTAGCGTATCCTCAAACCAAACCCCCAAACCCAAATCTAAGAAGATACGGATTTGGACTAGTCCACGCCCTACGGGCGACGACATAACTCGGTCTCCGTAAACGATCCACGGGCAGTAAAACATAAAACAAAACACACGACACGAAGTGACCATCTGGAGAAGGAGAAAGTTGTTACCGCGACGCGGTAGCGTAATTAACTGCAGGGGCTTGCGTCTGCAGGGAAGAGCGTCCCCACAATAAAAAACCCCTCACCCTGAGGGGGAATCTGACGAAGTCTGCTACATCGGACGCATCCGTCTAAACCTCCGATACATGGTGCCATGGATCAAATTGGCATCTTCGGAGAGGTGGACGGATAGCACCAATTAGCATCTGCCCCGAATTTCAGGCGAGACGTCCCCACGTCGTCGCCGTCGTTCAGAGGGGAACAGATTCTGTCACGCCCGGTGGGACCTTTTCCTCTTTCCACTCCACACTTCGTGTGTCGTGATTCGCGAACCAATCGCAGTTCGCTGATAGTTGCCCTTGGGTTTCAAGATACTGAGAATTGGCGCCTTGCTTATTGCAGAAAACAAAGGATCGATGACTGCTGCTTCCGCAAAGTCCTTCAACTGCTCAAACTGCAATTGCGACCAACGCTCTACCTCGCCAGGAGGTATAGCCTATGGACCCCAAGCTGCTTCGTTGTTCACAATGCCGGTGGACCAAGTGACTCAAGCCACTACCGGATTGTTCTTTGGGACTATGCTCCCTCCATCAAGCTTTGTGGCACCAGTGCTGACAAAGGAAACTCTCAGGAAGTCGGTCTTTGATCGTCTTGCCCCTGTCGCGGCTCCTCTCAACAAGTCGCCCGATGTCAACGCCTCAGTCTTCTCTAGATTGGGCCAGAAATCCTGCAAATTCATCGCAGAGAAGGCTGCTCCTAAGAAAACGGCCGCTCATGCCTCCGAAATTGCAAAGGCAGCTTCCCCGACCAAAAAGTCGGTCTTTACCAGATTAACGGCTTCAGCTCCCGCTCCCGCTGCTCAAAGGACATCGGTCTTTGACAGGCTAACACCAACAACGACCCCCCACCCATACAGGGGGCAAGACGAAACCATTCTTATAGCTGACTCTTCGCCGTCTGCGCGACGCGCTCGACGTCGTTATTGGCGCCGAATAAGGAAGGCTGGAGGCAACTCCCCCTCTGGATTGACTCCACCAGCCCCGGTGGTAGAAGTTAACGCCGCTGTTCCGACTGGGAACAGCTTCGAAATGTTAAATAAGGTGCGAAGGAATTCCCCTACTGCAGTGCTAAAGAGGTCTCCTCCCCCATCAGGAAAGGCTGCGGAAATAAAATCAGACCAACCCCGATCTCCTCAATGGCTGTCTTCCAAAATCTATAAGGTTTGGCGGCAGGCCCGAGACTCAATCATCGACCCAAACTTCTCCCGCCGGCATAAGAAGCTGAAGATCCAACCGAAGGCTGGTCACCAGGCCGAACCCCAAAAGGCTGTCTGGACGCCTACCTCAACGGACCCCTCAACCTCCATGACTCATAAAAAGAGGAAGCCGGAGAAGATCCCGCGACATGCTACAACGGCTAAAAGCAATGAGCCTAGACGCCCTAAGTCTGGGGGCATGATGGTCCACACCGTATACATGGTCTCTGGAAAGGAGGAGAGCCGCACTTCTACGGGCCACCGACCGCTGACCCGATCCGTGACGAGAGCCCAAGAACAACAACAAAAGCTCTAAGAAATGATGAGTGCTATGGCTGCACTTACCGGGCCAAAAGAAAGCCCAGAAACGTCCTCAGACGCCCGCCGGGAAGAGGAAACCGACGCCGAGTTCCTTCGCCGGACATTGGAGAAAAAGGACAAAGAGGCTGCTGAACAAGCGGCTAATATACAGCGCATGGGCCTTCTCTTCCAAGATATGATAGGAATGATGATCCAACAGGACCTACCCGCTGAAGATCCCCCAATCGTTCTGGAAGATGACCGAGGAGAAACGTCAAATCCACCACCAGCCCTCTCTACGGCCAAGGAGGAGACGATCTCTAAAGCTGACTTGGCCGACTACATAGCCCAGCAAATCCGGGTCCATCATGCGACTGAGGCAGCTGGTCAAGTCGTGAAGACGGGGCGGCCGTATCCAGGCTGGTACGATCAAATCAAATACCCGCAAGGCTATACGATACCGAAATTCCATGTGTATAAGGGGACCGGCAATCCTCATCAACACGTCGCCCAGTTCCGGGCCCTCTGCAGTAACACCGGCGGTGACGATAAACTATTACTCCGTCAGTTCGTTGGCAGCTTATCGGAAACAGCGTTCGAATGGTATTCGGAACTCCCGAACGATTCCATCAAAACGTTCGCTGAAATGGAGTTGTTATTCACTCAGCGGTTCGCAAGTGCCAGCGAGCGCACTCTAATGACTGCTTTGATTAACGCCAGGGTAAAGCCAGGCGAAACCTGGGTCCAGTATGCCATACGCTGGCGGAATTTGTGGTCGAGATGCGAGCAACGCATTGAGGAAGCACCCGCAGTGGGTATGTTCGTGGGAACCCTAGATCCCCACGCAACTATCTCCCAGTTTATGATGTTCTTTAAGCCAACCACATTCCAGGCTTTAATCGACAAGTTGGCTCAGATGGACCAGATGGGTCATAGACCACCTGCCCCGAAGCCAGAACCTCGAAATGACAAGGGTAAAGGAAGGGCGACTTTTGTCGCGAACGCCCAACAGCAACCTGACTCCCCGAAATCGGCAGATCAATTGGAAGAAAGACGCCGATATTATAACGAAAAGATGAAGCGTCCCTACTCGTTTCCACGAGACAAGACAAAACGGTTATTTGAGCTGGCAATACGCAACAGACTTATAAACCTACCAAATCCAAGGCGACCGCCACAACCCGCCGAGGTGAATAACCCCTACTATTGCCCTTACCATCAAACGGTAAGTCATCCGATTGAAGATTGCTTCGTCTTCAAAGGATGGATTGAAGATCAATACCTCTAGGGGAAGTTTGTACTGTCCGAAAAGTGGAAGGTGAACCCACCACAACCGCATACTCCTAAAGAGGCCGATACACCGGGGGCAACCTGCTCCTTTATCGAAGAAGCTCCATGGGAGGTCGTGCTATCAACGAAAACCAAAAGGATGCTGAGAGACCTTCATGCGTGCCCTGCAATCGAATGGAAGGATCCTCTCGAACCTCAAATTATCGAAGGAGCAGTGAAGCCTCACGCAACTACGAAGACTGCTGATAAGGGCCCAAATACTCATACCCAATCGTCAAAATCTTCCAAGAAAAAGAAGAAGAAATCCAAGAAGCCCGCGAAGCTTGGAGACGATCGCACGAACTTGCAGAAGCAAATCGACGCGCTGGAAGAATACAATCAAAAGGCGCGAACCCCTGTCACACTGCAAGAGTTCCTCAACCACATCTTTCAAGAGGAAGATGATGAAGAGAGCTCATCGGATGAATCCGAAGAGTATGTGGCAAGTTGTAACGTAATCTCCCACTCGTTTACCGATGATGAGAAAACTCCTGACACTAAGAAGCTAGAGGCAGAACCTGAACTAGAGCGTGCGAGACTGACAACTGATATGATCAATGCTTTCCTAGACGAAATTCGTCTAAAAAGTAAAGCGGATCAGGAGCGTGAGATGGCAGCATCAGAAGGAACCAAACGCGGGCGACTGAACGACAGAGTTGAGCTACCCCTGCCAGAACGAGAGGCATCCGAGATAGACAGGAAGATATTCAAGACGAGGAAAAGGTTCGCCAAAGCCATATCAATGGGAATGAGGCTACCACCCTCGGAAGGAAACACACACAATGGGGCGGAGAAGCACCCCGATTACTGCGCATATCATCGGAAAATCTCACACCCCACAGAGGAGTGCGACGCCTTTAAGATATGGTGGCAAGGATATGTTGCTCGTCGGCAACATTTCAAACGCATGAAACGCAAGAGCCGTCGGGAGCAAAGAAGCACTGTCGACGGGCCCAACAGAATTACTGGCAACTGTTATATGGATCATGCCGAGGGGTCGCAAGTCCTCACCTTTGGGAGCGACTCTGACGAAGAAGTGACTCTGGGCCCTCTCTTTGAAGAATCCGCGCTAAGGAAAGATGAGGAATCAGAAGCCTGCGGAAACACTCAGCTGCGCAATCGCACACTCCCAGAAAAGAATCTCGGGCCTACGAACAGAAAAGATAAGGGAAAGGAAAAGGTCACTGAAGATATCACTTTGGATGACCAAGTCGCGAAAGAACTGGCTGCCAAAGACCCTCCTAGGAGGAGTAAAGTGGACTATAACATCCTCGCGCATCTAAGGAAGCTACCTTCTCAGCTTAGCATTCTCGACGCCCTCCTATTATCAAAAGAAGCACGGGACTCACTAATTAAGGCATTACAAGAACCTGAGCAATTCCAAGCCTTTCTCGCCACTGAAAAGATGAAGGACGAACTGGAAGAAGTGCATACGGCCGACGTCACTTTCGGTGATGAAGACCTCCTTCTCGGGACGTGCGACCATAACCGTCCCCTATATGTCTCTGGGTACTGCCATGACATCAAGATAGGGCAAGATCCTGGTGGATAACGGATCCTCCGTCAATCTCCTTAATGTTCGGGTGTTGAAGGAAATCTGCATGAGTGTGCAACATCTCGCTCGGGACAAAATTACTATCTCCGGTTTCGACTCACAATCGTCACGGACTCTCGGGTCCGTGATACTAACGTTACGCTTCGGGCTTCTCGTCACAGACATCAAATTCCATGTCATTGACGCCAAGACCTGCTACAATGCCTTGCTCGGCCGTCCTTGGTTACACGAGTACAACATCGTCCCTTCTACACAACATCAGTGTATGAAGTACTTCAAAGATGGTTTCGAGTATACTGTAACGGGTGAGCTGAACCCATTTTCCGTGAACGAAGTCCGTAAATACGAGGATGCGAAATACTTTTTGCCAGACTTCGAAGATACAGAAAGGTGTCGCAACTCAGGGAACAAAGCTGCCGCCACCATTCCTGTTTTCGGAAGCGATACCGAAGAAGAGGAAGAGATAGTTTATACAGGGCCATCTCAACGCAACAACCGGAGGACGCCCACCCCCATACTGGTCTTCGGAAGTGATTCGGAAGATGAGGTCAATGCCGTATTCTCCAATCGGCTTTCAATGCAAGCACCCCTTGACGATGGCCACAGTTTGCAAATCACCATGGTACCGCGAGAACACTACAAGGATCTCGACACGCTCCAAGCTCACAGTGTGCAGGACCTGCAAACGTTTTACGTCCCTCCCAGGCGAAGGGGTGAGAAGGTGATCCTATTCTACCGATCCTCAGAGTCGAAAGTAGAGAAAGAGATCTGGCATGGCGTGGATGCTACACTTGACAGGCTCCAACCCATCCGTCTGCCTAGATACTATACAGACGGATTAAAGAAGCTGTTGAAGCGCCAAGGAGTACCCTTAAAACAAACTGTTCGACAGGCTCGGTTCTACAACAGGATTTGGGATGTCCCTGGAACCCAACGCAAATTGCCCAACGGGAAAATGGAGACACTTGGGCTTGGATACGTGAGAACCGGAAAACGAGAGCGGGCCCACAGCAGCTACGCTATATATACCTTTGATGAAGAGGAGGACGCCCTGTCAGGAGAGGCCGACCCCTCATCAAAACCAGACCACGCGATTGAGGCGCCGAGTCCGTCATTTCAAGAACGAATGAACAAGCCTATCAGGAAAGTGGGTCAGAAAGCTCGGGAAGACCACAACCGCGAAACGTCCATCTATGAGAAGGCCAGGACGCAACGTCTATTTCAACAGATTGCAAAAGACAAGGATGTTCATCTTTGTCAACCCCTCATGCGAAAGGCCCGATGCGGAGACGGGAATAGGTCAAGAAGCGGAAAGAGGGGTCGAGCGTACTCCTTCCCCCGAAACAAGACGGAGAAGCTCCTCAAGCTCGCTTTAAAACATCAAATGATCGTGCTTCCAGAGTCTAAACACCCTGAGCAAACCAACAAGGCTTCTCGTTCGAGCTATTGCTCTTATCACCAAGCCATAGGACATCCTACCGAAGACTGCTTCACCTTCAAGAACTGGGTCGAGGACCAGTACCGACGGGGCAGATTCGCTTTATCCAACAGCTGGAGGGTAACGCCGCCACGAAAGCACGAGCCCAAGGCCGCAAGAGCAGAGCCGGATCCGCCTCGGTCCCGGGAGTGGATTCACACCTGTTATACGATTACGATAGACAACCCTCCCCGGTGCTTTGAAAACAGCGATGATGAGGTTATCTCAGAATTCCCGCCCGCTCCGAAAGAACTGGAAGACGGTATACATACTACTGCAGATAACCTCAGGAAGATTGAGTTGGGATCGACAGAGGACCCGCGACCAACATTTGTCAGCGAGCTACTCTCTGAAGAAAGGGTGGCCGCGTTAAAGAACGTGCTTCTACGGCATAAAGACTGCTTCGCGTGGAACTACTCCGAGATGCCAGGATTAGATCCGGAGGTCGCTGTGCATAGATTAGCAATATCCCCAGATATCAAGCCAGTCAAGCAGGCACCAAGGAGGATGCGACTCGAGCTGGAGATGAGCATCAACGCCGAAGTCAAAAAGCTGATCGACTCTGGATTTATCCAAGAAGTCCAATATCCCGATTGGATCGCCAATATCGTCCCGGTAATGAAAAAGAACGGGACGGTACGCATATGCGTGGATTTCAGGGATCTCAATAAAGCCTGTCCGAAGGATGATTTCCCGGTACCAGTAACCGAGCTAATGATAGATAACACGTCCACTCACGAGGTTTTCTCCTTCATGGACGGTTCGTCAGGATACAATCAGATAAAGATGCATCCCGAAGACCAGAAGCACACCGCTTTCCGGACCCCTTTGGGTATATTCTGCTACAGGGTTATGCCCTTTGGTCTAAAGAACGCTGGCGCTACCTATCAAAGGGCCATGACAAAGATCTTCGATGACCTCATACATGACATTGTCGAGTGCTATATCGACGACCTCGTAGTAAAAAGTATGTCATACGAAGATCACTTAAAACATCTGGAGACGGTATTTCAGCGCCTCCGGCGATATAACTTGAAAATGAATCCCCTCAAATGCGCGTTTGGAGTCTCCTCGGGCAAATTCCTAGGATTCATTGTTCGACACCGAGGTATTGAGATAGATCTGTCAAAGATTAAAGCGATCATGGAAATGCCTCCGCCAAGAACCCTCAAACAGTTGCGGTCTCTCCAAGGGAAGCTCACATACATCCGGCGATTTATAGCCAACCTTTCCGGAAAGTGCCGTCCTTACAGTCACCTGATGAAGAAGGGAACCCCATTCGTCTGGGATCAAAAATGCCAAGGTGCACTAGACGAGATCAAGCAGTACCTGCAGAACCCGCCGGTATTGGCTGCGCCGGTTAAGGGAAAACCTCTCATTCTTTATACAACCGCCCTCGAAGGTTCCTTGGGCGCATTATGGGCGCAAGAGAACGATCAGGGGAAAGAGAAAGCACTCTACTACTTAAGTCGAGTTCTACTGGGGGCAGAAAGCAATTACTCTCCCATTGAAAAACATTGCTTGGCATTAATCTTCGCGATAACAAAGCTCAGGCACTATGCGTTGGCACATGAAGTCTGTCTCATCTCGAAGGTGGACCCTCTTAAATATCTGATGTCAAAAGCCATATTGACGGGACGACTCGCTAAATGGGCCCTGCTCTTGATGGAGTTCTCGATAACATATCAACCTCTCAAGGCAGTGAAAAGCCAGGCCATTGCTGACTTCCTCGCTGAGCACCCGATACCGGCCGATTCTCCTCTGAACTGTGATTTGCCGGACGAGCATGCATTTGATGCGATTAGCGGCGGAAGCACCCAATGGGAACTCTATTTCGATGGAGCGTCCTCCGTAAAGAAACAGAAACAAGGTACCCCAATGATCAAATCGGGGATAGGCCTCATCTTTGCAACTCCACAAGGAGGGATAATGCGTTTCGCCTTCTCCTTGACAGAGCCAAGGACAAACAATGAGGCTGAATATGAAGCTCTGATAGCAGGCCTCGAACTTGCCATCGACATGGGAATTGAAGACCTCCTCATATATGGGGATTCTCAGCTGGTCGTTAGCCAAGTTAATGGTGACTACCAAACGTGCAAGCCGGAGTTGGTGAGATACGGAGAAAAGGTGCAACAACTGTTGACCCAAATTCCCTTCTACACTTTGGAGAACATACCACGCGCAGAAAACAGCAAAGCAGACGCATTGGCTAAGCTTGCTAAAGAACTGGCCGACGAGAACCTCGATGATGTCAGAATCGTGGTACAAAGCCGTCGAGTGCTCACCCCCGCAGAAATACCTCCGGAACTATATAAAGAGGGAGCAACTGAGCAGACAACCCTACAAATAAAAGACCAAGAGAAGGCCGAGGACTGGAGGGAAGTCTTCATAGACTACTTTAAGTCCCGCCGCATGCCCAAAGAAGCGTCCTCAAGACATCAGCTCATGAAACGAGCTCTATCTTTCGCTTTCGTCAACGATACTCTATACAAGAGATCGCTTGATTCTCTATGGCTGAGATGCTTGGGACCTGACGAAGCAGAAAAAGTCGTTCAGGAAGTTCACGACGGGCTTTGCGGTTCTCATCAAGCGGGCCCAAAGATGAAGTTAAAAATTAAACGGATGGGTTATTACTGGCCCACGATGATCCAGGACTGCCTCGAATACGCGAGGCAATGCCACTCGTGCCAGATTCATGGAGACTTCATCCACCAACACCCAAATCCACTACACCCCACGGTGGCCAGCTGGCCATTCGAAATGTGGGGAACTGACATAGTCGGACCCATCGAGCCGGCATCATCTCGGGGACATCGTTTCATCCTGGCGACAACTGATTACTTCTCCAAATGGGCAGAAGCAGTACCACTGAGGGAAGTGAAGACGGAGAATATCCTCCATTTCTTCAAAACGCACGTCATCTATCGGTTTGGAACCCCACGGCGGATTATCTCCGATAACGGGCCAGCCTACAGAAGCCATAAGATTAGCCGCTTCGCGCAGCAGCACAATATAGACTGGAGGTATTCTTCAGTTTACAACCCACGAGCCAACGGTCTGGCCGAGGCCTTCAATAAGACCTTGACGAAAATCATAAAAAAGACCGTTTCCCGGAATAAGAGAGACTGGCACGAGAGGCTGCAAGAAGCCCTTTGGGCTTATCGAACTACATTCAAGACGGCCACGAACACAACGCCATACGCGTTGGTATTTGGGACGGAAGCAGTACTCCCCCTCGAGATAGAGTTACCCTCTCTACGAGTGGCAATCCACCACGAACTGACCGACGAAGAAAATGCTCACCTTCGACTTGAGGAACTTGATGCCCTCGACGAAACCCGACTCATAGCGCAACAACATCTAGAAGCCTACAAAGCAAAGATGACGCGCTCGTACGAAAGATTGACCAGGCCAAGAGCATTCCGCCAAGGCGAACTCGTGCTGGTAGTCAAAAGACCTATGATCCCCAATCGTGCCAAGCGGGGAAAATTCGAGCCAAACTATGAAGGCCCGTACATCATAGACCAGGTCTACCAGGGTGGAGCCTATCTACTCGTGGACATGCACGGTGAAAGGCCTTTCAGGCCAATAAATGGCCGCTTCTTGAAGAAATACTATGCTTAGTGAGCCACAGCCTGGGTCAACGGTAGATGACGACGACTATGTCCGCTCGCTATCTTCCTAGGCTCAGACTTTACAAGCAGTAGCTGGCCTTCCCATAACGACGGACCGAAACGTCTTTAAACTATCAACGGACCGAAACGTCCTTAAACTATCAACAGACCGAAACGTCTTTAAACTAACGACGGACCGAAACGTCTTTAAACTATCAACGGACCGAAACGTCCTTAAACTATCAACAGACCGAAACGTCTTTAAACTAACGACGGACCGAAACGTCTTTAAACTATCAACGGACCGAAACGTCCTTAAACTATCAACAGACCGAAACGTCTTTAAACTAACGACAGACCGAAACGTCTTTAAACTAACAACGGACCGAAACGTCCTTAAACTAGCGATGGACCGAAACGTCTGTAAACTAACAATGGACCGAAACGTCCCTAAACTACTACCGCAGCATCCTTAGGTTGACCAAAAAAGGAAGAAAAAAAAAACGGTATGTCCATAAAGCAAAATGGGCACGGATGAAAACCCGAAAGGGCTCCGTGAGTAAAAACAGCAGGACTACCGGCGAGTGTTTGCGAAAACCCGAAAAGGCGCAACCTCGTTAAAAGACACTTATAGGGTCCTCTCGACCTTGTAAGGAGAAATCACCTGCGTGAGATCCTTACGACTCACAAAGGAGCAACACACTTAGGGATCCTCACGATTCCTAAGGAGAAAATACACTTACGAGATCCTCACGACTCGTAAGGAGAATTTTCTTATGAGACCCTCACGGCTCATAAGACTTGAAAGTCTTAAGTTACAGAAACCTAAACCTGTTCTTAAGCGAATCCTCCACAACCTCCGATACTGCCCTACAAGCGGCTCGTACTGACCCTTGTATACAATCCACGGGCGCGAATAAACATTTCCCTAACAAAGTCCCACCCGTGACTGGGGATACATCCATATGGTGAACGACCCTTGTAAGTCCTCTCGACTTATAAGGAGAAAATCCTCTTTGTAAGATCCTTACGACTTACAAGAGAACATGCACTTAAGAATCCCCACGATCCTTAAGGAGAAAACACACCTGCAAGATCCTCACGACTTGTAGGGAGAAACACCCTTGTGAGACCCTTACGGCTCATGAAGTCAAAAGCCTTGGTCGGCAGGACCCTTAACCCTGTTTACTAAGCCACCTTTGTTCAAACGTCGACAGAGGCAAATGATGATTCGCTCCTGGCAACATTCCAGTTGTAGCGGTGCTGATGTCGAAACCGGTATCCAAAAAATCCGAGCTTGCCGCAAAAAAGCTAGCAAGCCACACATGCATGACAAAATAGCCGAAATGATGGGACAACTTGCAATAAAAAGAAGCAAGCAAAATCTCGGCGGTTCACAGATAACTTAGTGATCACCACCGCGGCATTCGTCTCGATACAGCAGACGCGATACCAGCAAATGAAGCGAAGGCCAAATTCCTAGCTTCAGTGTCTTGACGACACAACATCAAGCGAAACGGAACAGCGGCAACCCCAAGTTCCATGGCTCAGCGACACATATCGCCAAGGGTCAAACCTCCATCCCGTGAAATGCGGATACAATCAGCAAACTTCCTGGTTACGTGGAAAGCGGATAACGTCACTCTTTGACCCCGTGGAAAACGTCCAGAGCGGATCCTGGTCCTCGCAGAGCACGACAGTGAACCCGTGTGAAGCATCCAGAGCGGAGCCTAGTCCTCGCCTAACACGGCAGTGAACCCGTGTGAAGCATCTAGTGCAAACTTCCTGGTTACGTGGAAAGCGGATAATGTCACTCTTTGACCCCGTGGAAAACGTCCAGAGCGGATCCTGGTCCTCGCAGAGCACGGCAGTGAACCCGTGTGAAGCATCCAGAGCGGAGCCTAGTCCTCGCCTAACACGGCAGTGAACCCGTGTGAAGCATCTAGTGCAAACTTCTTGGTTACGTGGAAAGCGGATAATGTCACTCTTTGACCCCGTGGAAAACGTCCAGAGCGGATCCTGGTCCTCGCAGAGCACAGCAGTGAACCCGTGTGAAGCATCCAGAGCGGAGCCTAGTCCTCGCCTAACACGGCAGTGAACCCGTGTGAAGCATCTAGTGCAAACTTCCTGGTTACGTGGAAAGCGGATAACGTCACTCTTTGACCCCGTGGAAAACGTCCAGAGCGGATCCTGGTCCTCGCAGAGCACGGCAGTGAACCCGTGTGAAGCATCCAGAGCGGAGCCTAGTCCTCGCCTAACACGGCAGTGAACCCGTGTGAAGCATCTAGTGCAAGATTCCTGGTTACGTGGAACGTGGATAACGTCACTCTTTGACCCCACGGAAAACGCCCAGAGCGGAGCCTGGTCCTCGCCAAGCACGGCAGTGAACCCGTGTGAAGCATCCAGAGCAAACACCGGACTGTGGAGTCCTTAAAATCCACGGACTATGACGTCCTTAACCTCGACCGCGATGTCTTAAAACTAACGATCAACCACCCCTATTCCTTACAGATTTTTGCCTCGGTTTAAGGGTACATCTCTTCACTCCTTTGATGCCTGGCGTTGTAATTCCTCAACGTCTTCAAAGAGGTGACGGGTCCCTGCAACCAAACGTCGGACTGTGGAGTCCCTAAATCCACGGACTATGAGGTCCTTAACCTTGACCGTGATGTCTTAAAACTAACATCGGACTGTGGAGTCCTTAAATCCACGGACTATGAGGTCCCTAACCTTGACCGTGACGTCTTTAAACTACAATATCCGGAGAAACCCCTGACTCCATAGAACACGGACAAGGGTAACCGCATCCAGCACTTACAAGTCCTCACGGCTGGGAGAAAAACTCTTTATGAGACCCTCGTGGCTCATAAAATGTAAAAGTCTCAGGAAGCAGATCTTAACCCTGAATCCTGAGCCATCGCTGTCCTGCGAGGAAATCAAGATAGAATATCCGCAGAATGCATTCAATGAAAAGGAGACATACCATTGAGAAGAAAAATGTATCTTTTATTCATAGACCAAAATGGATACAAAATACAATTCATGAAAGAAACAAAAAGTAAGATACTCTTATCCATGAGTATGTACAAAAAAGGGAGAAAAGATACAAGTCCTTAAGCCGGCGGGCGGTGCAATAGTTTCACCAGCTCATCGTTCTGTTGCTGAGCCGCGGCTTCATGACGCAAGATCTCCAGAAGGCGAGCCTCCGCCTGAGCTTGTAGGGCCTGATATGAAGCAAGCTGGGCTTCAAGCTCTTTTTCAGTGGCCTTGTGAGCCTCAACCCTCTCGCGAGTAAACGTGGCGGCTTTATCAAGAGCCACCACCTCCTTGATCGATTCCTGAAGCACCCGCCACAATTCATACGCTTTATTAGCCCTGGCGGTAAGGCCGGCCTGAAGCTCGCCCAACGCTTTGGAGGCTAGCTCCCTCCCCAAAGATTTACGGCCGAGCCTTTTTCTCGCATAACGATACGTTCACTACGTGACCACGTAAGCTCGCTTTCGTGACCGCGGCCTCGCAAGCATGACATTTACAAGACCGTATAAATGGGCTTCCAACCAATGGGAGTAGTCGATCTAAAACGCGCTCATGTCACCTGACGTAAAAGGCAACAAGAAGGATTTCCGACATATTTCAAGCATGCGATCGCAATCATATGAGTATTCAAAAGAAAATAGTAATAGCATTTGCAATTGCATGAACATTCATAATGCCCAAAAAGGGGCTGATGCGCAGGAAAGTGATGATAGCATTTGCAATTAAAGAAAGTTCTCATGAGAAGAATCCAAAGTTTATTCATGCAAGCGGAAACATACATACTAGTACCAAGCCTACATCGAAGTTCTGCATAAAGCATACAAAAGAGAGGACTAATTTAAAAAACACTACGCTAAAGGAAAAGATCACCAAACGCCGGATCAATGGCACAAGGGTTAAGAAAGCAAAGAACAAAATTCTTCATCTCTCTCTCTGCTTTCTCCAGCACGTCGAAGCGACGGTTCTCACGAGGAGTCGCTCCCCATCGATTGGTGCCGTGTTCGTCTGCAAAAGCAAACATAATAGCTCGCCGGGCCTTAATCTGGCCCAGCAGATGAATCGAGCAATCCTTCAAAGCCTGAGTAATCAGGCACGCTTCATGAAAGCCCTCGAGCTTTTCTTCTGCTGCGTCGAGCATCGCCAAGGTCATCTCCGCCGGGTGAGGAGGAATATCGGCAAGCACGGCCGTGAGAATCATCCGGAGCCAGAGGGAACCCATCGGGAGGGGAGACCCTCTACGGATCGAGAGCTCGTGCATGGCCGAGTCACATTCGTTGTCAGAAAGGAGGGGGTCCACCAACCGAGCAGCAAAGCGGGGGATCATCTCCTCAAGGGGAACTTCCCACGGCTGCCGACGAACATGAGGGCGATTACAAGCCATGGCACTCGTTTCTCTCTTAAAAAAAAAATATATATATATATATATATATATATGTATATATGATATGAATCTCCCTGAGAAAGGAGAAGAAGGTTATAGCCTCATATATAATGAAGCGCATTAAGTGCTATGCGCGGAAAATCTTGCATGGTGAATCTATTTTCAGGGCCTAAAAATGGAAAGGTACCGAAAGTCAAGGAGATGGAACGATTCCCAAGCCCCTTTTTCAGCACCTAATATTGTGCACTGAAAATATGGCATGAGGAAAATCTTGTGAACCGTCGCATCAAGAGATCTCACGTGTAGAACACGCGAGGCCCAAACCTGCAGTGTATTTAAAAGGAAGAATATGGAGTATTACCCTGCATATTAAAGCACAAACAACAATAGTAACAGAATAATAAGATTTCAGAGAAAAGGCATGCAAACACAAAGAGACACAACAAAGCTTATCATCCAGACTTTAAGAAGGTGATACAAAATAAAAGAAAAACTTTTACAATGGCAAGGTTTCAGACGCGGGGCATGGGTTGAGAAACTCAAAATTGACTTTATTCAAGATCTTCCAAGCATTTCGAACCTCCCGGGTATGCTTTCTCTCACGGTCACAAGCATCGGGGTCCCCGCGGATGTCCTCTACCCTCCGGTAGGCACCCAGTATGGCTGACTGCTGAAAAATCTGATGAAGGAGATCGATCAGATCATCCCGCCTTCTCTTTGAGATCAAGCCCATAAGGTACACCGAATGCACCTTGTCCTTGGCAGTGTCCAAGTCCCCGAGTGGTATGCCGGCGCAAAAGAGAGGAAGGGCCTTCCGGATCGCCAGCATGATCAGCCTTAGAAGAGAAGAGCGACGGGGAAGTAGCCGATGGTTGTACTCATCAAAGCGGCTCATGATCTCGGCACACTGAGCATCGGTGAACTCCTGGTCCTGACTGCGGCCCAGCGCACGAATGTTCCCATAGGAAATGATCTCGTCAAGACGATACAGATGGGCGTCCATAATACCTGAAATAAAAATCACTAGAATCATTACAAAGTCCCCATCGCACTAATTGCAGGAGAACAGCCTCGGGCCGAGAGACCCCAAGGAGCCTCTGTGTGAAGAGATTGAGTTCTTCATAGGAATTAAATTCCTTATTAAGAAAAAGGGAATTAAATTCCCAGGAATAATTTTGATGGAATTAAAGTCCAGGGAGTTGAAACGCTGTCATCATCTCCCCGAAGATCGCCTAAACCCTAAGAGATCTACAGTTCGAAGGTTCCCTGTTCTTAAGAAAAAACTTGAAGAAAAATGGGTTCTTTGCGAAACCCTTAATATGGATTTGAAATCCAAGGAGTTCTTTCAAAGACAAAGGCGCTTTGGCCGTTCGACATTATTACCTGAGGGAAAGGGATCCGTTGACAGAGTTAAACTCTGGAAATTTTGAAGACAGAGAACTAAGCTCTGGAAACGAGAATTAAATTCTCAAAGAGGAAATTCTCAGAGGAAGAAGATGAGCAAAGTGAAGGCTCCTATGAAGAGACAGCAGTATTTATAGAAAACAATGGAAACGTTTCATCTCCCCAGATCCCTAAGAGAATCCAACGGTCGCGAGAGGAGACAGCGTTGCACTCACGTGCTGACATGTGAGAACAACGCTGTGGGGGCATTTGTTTCCTGATTTAAAATCAGGAAAGCTTCTGTGAAAAGCTTCGAAAAGGGGGTCACGTGCTTACACGTGACCAGCAGTCACGTGTTGACATGTGACCTATAAAGTACAGAAAAGGCGCACAATGATTCGCTGAACAAAGTCAAGAAAAAGAGCTTCAGAAGAGGTCACGTGCTCCCACGTGACCAGGGTCACGTGTCGACACGTGACGTTCAAAGTAGCAAACTCGCTCTCCAATTGAACCAAGAAAAGAAGTGCCAGACAGGGGTCACGTGCTCACACGTGACCAGGGGTCACGTGGTAGCACGTGACGTTTAAGCAACGATCAGAAGACAGCGCAAAAGAAAGGAAAATGCTCATTCCAAAGGGGGTCACGTGCTCACACGTGACCATGGGTCACGTGGTCACACGTGACCCGGCTTTCAAAGCCCTTTTTGTCAACAGAATTAAATTCTGAGAGAAATGCAAATCTTTCCAAAGGAACGCAACTATATGCATCCAATCAAATTAAAGATTCAGAGGTCATTTATTTATGGAAAATCTCGGGTTTGGAAAGATTTCCGCCTTAAATCTAACCAAAATAACAAGGGAGAATCTCTGGATTTGAAATCCAACGGTGAATAAAATTCACCTAATAATCCAAAGGTCCAGAACGAATGAAGGATGCAAATAAGATCTCTCAACGAAGATTCGTCAAAAACCAACTGATTCAGCTGCTTCTCCTATAAATAGGAGCCAAGAGACACAAAATAAAGATATACATGCGCAGAGAAGAGAAAGAAAAAAGGAGGAGAGCTTTGATACTTTGAAAAGACTCGGATCTTCTGCAAAAAAAACCCTAGGTAAGAAAGGGAAAGCCTTTTGAAAGAAAGAGAATTTAATTCTCTATAGAGTTTAACTCTAATATATAAAACAGAAGAGCAGATTTCTTCTCTCTTTGATAGAGGATCTGCAAAGTGCACATCTCCCCTTAAGGTTGAGAATTTAATTCTCAATGGGTCGAGATCCTGCCATGCAGATCCAAAACATAGAGAAAGAATGCAAGCATGAGAATTTAATTCTCACAGAACTATAGGAATTTAATTCCTCTAAGATAAAAGTAGGGCTTGACCCTGTGTTATGGGAATTTAATTCCTTCAAAATAAAAAGAAGCAGGGTTTAACCCTAATTAAGAATTTAGTTCTGTTGAAACAATGGGAATTTAAGTCCCTTAATCATAATCTGACGGGAAACGGAAGTTCGATTCCTTAAAAAGTTTTTATTAGGGTTTAACCCTATTCAGTTCTTCACATAAACGAGGAATCTAATTCCTACAGAAGGTTCAAGGATCGAAAGGAAGTAAGAATTTAATTCCTTTGAAAATTAAAGCCAGAGGAATTTAATTCCTGAAAAGAAAGATCAACAGATTCTCTAAACAACATACATGGAGGTAGGGTCACATGCCACCACGTGACCCTCTCAAAAGAGCTACAAAAGTCCCTTTGAGGCAGCACCCGACGTGATCCACGTGACCTTGGCAGAAACTCTAATACACAGGCATTTGAATGCCCATCACGTGACGGCACGTGATGCTTTGAAGGAAATGAGAATTTCAGCAGAACAAATGAAGGGAGGGCACTCTCACGTGCTGCCACGTGACCCTTCTTGCCTTAGTGTTTAACACTAAAATTAAAACTCTCAAGCCCAGTGTTAAAACACTGTCGGGCCTTAGCATTCAATGCTGATTAAAAAAACCTTATTTGCAGTGTTCAACACTGATCTGTTTTAGTGTTTAACACTAATTTGAAAAAGCCTTATTGCTGGTGTTTAACACCAATTATCTCTCAATGTTGAACACTAACTTGTCAACCTCATTCCCAGTGTTCAACGCTGCTTGCTCTGAAGTATTTAACACTAGGCTTTGGCCCAATTGGCTAAAGGGATAGAGGCAAAGCCTCTCCTGATTGGACTTAGCCCGAGCTGGCCATAAGTCCTCAATTCATGATTAACTGGGCTAATGGGCTCATAACATAATTAACCAGTCTTGACCCCAAATTGGGCCAGGGACTATTCAAGCCATTCCGGTTCTAGGGTACATCTCTTCACTCCTTTGATACTTGGCATTGTAATCCCTCAATGTCTTCAAAGAGGTGACGGGTCCCGAAGACCATTCATGATATGGACTGTGGGGTCCTTAAACCCATGCATAACGCAAAATTCCTGGTTACGTGGAACGCGGATAACGTCACTCTTTGACCCCGCGGAAAACGTCCAGAGCGGATCCTGGTCCTCGCAGAGCACGGCAGTGAACCCGTGTGAAGCATCCAGAGCGGAGCCTGGTCCTCGCCTAGCACGGCAGTGAACCCGTGTGAAGCATCCAGAGCACATACCGGACTGTGGAGTCCTTAAACCCATGGACTATGACGTCCTTAACCTTGACCGAGATGTCTTAAAACTACCAACGGACCGCAATGTCCTTAAACTACCCATGGACCGCAATGTCCTTAAACTACCCACGGACCGTAATGTCCTTAAACTACCCACGGACCGCAATGTCCTTAAACTACCCATGGACCGCAATGTCCTTAAACTACCCGTGGACCGCAACGTCCTTAAACTAGAACAATAGAGCCCCATATGCTCTTTCATCGGATCTAAACGGTCCTGTTTAAGTTGATCTTAGCCTCAAAGATGGCTAACGCGTCCTTAAACCTTCAAGCAGACGGGACTATGAATCCCCCTAATTAACTTTGGCTCGAGGGTACATCTCTGAACTCCTCTGATATCCGTCGTTGTAATCCTTCAACGTCGTCAGAGAGGTGACGGGTCCCGACGGCCACATCCCTAAACTGGAACATTAGAGTCCAAACACTCTTTTGTAGGATCTAAACGATCCCGTTAAGTTGATCTTAGTCACAAAGTTAGACTAACGTATCCTTAACAAACGTTTGAGTTGATCTTAGCCTCAAGCATGGCTAGCGTATCCTCAAACCAAATCCCCAAACCCAAATCTAAGAAGATACGGATTTGGACTAGTCCACGCCCTACGGGCGACGACATAACTCGGTCTCCGTAAACGATCCACGGGCAGTAAAACATTAAACAAAACACACGACACGAAGTGACCATCTGGAGAAGGAGAAAGTTGTTACCGCGACGCGGTAGCGTAATTAACTGCAGGGGCTTGCGTCTGCAGGGAAGAGCGTCCCCACAATCAAAAACCCCTCACCCTGAGGGGGAATCTGACGAAGTCTGCTACATCGGACGCATCCGTCTAAACCTCCGATACATGGTGCCATGGATCAAATTGGCATCTTCGGAGAGGTGGACGGATAGCACCAATTAGCATCTGCCCCGAATTTCAGGCGAGACGTCCCCACGTCGTCGCCGTCGTTCGGAGGGGAACACCTCCATTTATCGAAAGCTTTGCACTCTTGAGTGGGGTGCGAAACCTTCTGATGATATAAGCAATAGGACGGGTGCATTTCCATTTCACCGGTAATGTTTCCTTCGGAGGATGGTAGATTCATGCCCATTGATATGGCCTTAGCAAACCTTTTCTTCATCTTGAATTGGCTTTTGTCGGTAGTGGAGGTATTTTGCTCCAGCGGGAGCGTCCCAATTTTTTCATCAAGTCGCTGGCGCTTGGCCCTTTCAAATATAGCTGTCTCGCGTTCCCGATCAGCTTTACTCTTCAGCAGAACTTCGTTGAGGAATGCGTCAATTACCTCATCTGATGGCCCCAGAATTTTTGATTCGGTATCTGCCCCCAGCTTTTCAGTACAAGGAGTCTCCTCATCGTCCATGAACGAATGGGAAATCACATAACAGCTCGCCACGTATTCTTCAGATTCATCAGATGAACTTTCTCCCTCATCTTCCTCTTGAAAGACGTGATTGAGAAACTCTTGGAGCGTAATGGGAGTCCGTGCTTTCTGGTTGTATTCCTCCAGCGCGTCAATTTGTTTTTGCAAGTCCGTGTGCTTGTTGCCAGGCTTCACGGGCTTCTTTGATTTCTTTTTCTTCTTCTTCGAAGATTTTGACGGCTGGTTGCGAGTGCTTGAGCTACCACCATCGGTCTTTGGAGTTGGATGTGGCTTCAACATCCTTTCAATGACCTGGGGTTCCAACGGGTTCTTCCACTTGATCGCTGGGCATACTTGAAGATTGTTTAGCATCTTCTTTGTCTTGGCTGATAATACAACCTCCCAAGGAGCTTCTTCAACGACAGAGCATGTTGCCCCCGGCGTATTCATCCCCTTAGAGGTGTGGAGCTGCGGGGGATTCACCTTCCATTTGTCAGATAACGCGAACTTGCTCTGTCGGTACTGGTCTTCAAGCCAATTTTTGAAGACGTAGCAATCCTCGATCGGATGACCCAGTACTCGATGATAAGGACAGTAGTTGGGCTCATTGACATCATTTAGTTGCGACGGACGTTTTGGATCCGGCAGATTTATGAGTCGGTTGCGCAACGCCAGCTCGAATAACCTTCTCGTTTTATCTCGGGGAAAAGAGTAAGAACGTCCTAGCCTCTCCTCAAGGGCTACGTACGGGCGCATATTATTTTGACCAACAACCGGCTTCGAGTTGCTCGGTTGTTGTTGAGCATTAGCGACAACGATCGCTTTTCCCTTCCCTTTGTCATTTCGGGAGTCCGGCTTTGGAAGAGGGGATTTATGGCCCATCTGATCCATTTGCGCTAGCTTGTCAATCAAGGCCTGGAAGGTAGTCGGCTTGAAAAACATCATAAATTGTGAGATGGTTGCTTGCGGATCAAGGGTTCCCACAAACATACCCACTGCGGGAGCTTCTTCAATGCGCTGCTCGCACTTCGATCATAAGTTCCGCCACGTATAGCATATTGAACCCATGTCTCGCCTGGCTTTACCCTGGCGTTAATCAGTGCCGTCATCGGGGTGCGTTCACTGGCGCTTGCAAAACGCTGGGTAAACAACAGCTCCATTTCCGCGAAGGTCTTGATAGAGTCGTTCGGGAGCTCAGAGTACCACTCGAACGCTGTATCTGATAAGCTTCCAACAAACTGGCGGAGCAACAGCTTGTCATCACCGCCGGTGTTGCTGTAGAGTGCCCTGAACTGGGTAACATGCTGGTGAGGATTGCCCGTCCCCTTGTAGACATGGAACTTGGGAATTGTGTAACCGGGCGGGTACTTGATTTGGTCGTACCAACTTGGATATGGCCGCCCCGTTTTTACGACCTGGCCAGCTGCTTCAGTCGCATGATGAACCCGTATTTGTTAGGCTATGTACTCGTCTAAATCAACTTTGGAGATTGTATCCTCCTTAGCAGTTGATAGAGCTGGCGGAGGATTTGACGTCTCTCCTCTATCGTCTTCAAGGATGATCGGGGGATGTTCGGCCGGAGGATCTTGTTGGATCATCATCCCCACCATGTCTTGGAATAGGAGGCCCATACGCTTTATGTTGGCTGCTTGTTCAGCAGCCTCTTTGTCCTTCTTCTCCAATATTCGACGAAGGAATTCAGCGTCGGTTTCTTCCTCCTGGCGTTCATCCGAGGACGTTTCAGGGTTTTCTTTTGGCCCAGTAAGTGCGGCCATAGCGTTCATCATCTCTTGGAGCTTATGCTGCTGCTCCTGCGCTTTGGTCACTGATCGCGTAAGCGGTCGATGACCCGTAGATATGCGACTGTCCTCTTTACCAGACGCCACGTAGACGGTATGAACTACAATGCCCCCTGACTTAGGGCGTTTGGGTTCACCACCTTTGATATTCGTCGTCGGCGTAGGGACTTTTTCTGGCCTTCTTCTCTTATGGGCCGTAGAAGTTGAGGGGGCCGTTGCTTTGGGCACCCAAGCGGTCGTCGCCTTTCGTTGCTTGACCGGAGGATTTTCTTCTTCCCGACCTTTTGACTTCTTCTGTTGGCGAGAGAACTTAGGATCAATCACAGATTCTCGGACTCGTCGCCATGTCTTGTAGATCTTAGAGGACAGCGATCGAGGAGACTGCTCTGGCTTTTCTGCTTCCACGGCAGTCTCTACTGGTGGAGGAGATCTTTTGAGCACCGCAGTCGACGAGTTTCTGCGTACTCTATTCAGTAGCTCGAAGCTATTCCCGGTGGGAACAGCAGCGTTAACTTCCACCGTTGGAGCTGGCGGAGTCATCCCAGAAGGGGAGTTTCCCCCGGTCTTCCTTACCCGGTGCCAGTGGCGTCGTCGGGCACGATGAGTTGTCGGTATCGGTTCAGAGACAGAAATAGCTTCTTCTTGCCCCCTGTTCAGGTGTGGGGCTGTTGCCGGCGTCAGCCAATTGAAGACTGATGTTTTTTTAGCAGCAAGAGCAGGAGTGGGAATTGGGACGGTCAATCTTGTAAAGACCAATCTCTTAGCAGGAGAAGCCGCCTTGATGACTTCAGGAGCAGGTTTGGCTATTCTTTTTGGAATAACCTTTTCCGGGACTGCAAGCTTCATCGTGGGCCCGCAGGAGTTTTGGCCCGGCCTGGAGAAGACCGAGGCACTGGTGTTGGGCGACCCGTTGAGAGGGGCCGCAGTAGGTGAAAGTCGATCAAAGACCGACTTCTTAGGAGCTTCTTGTACGGGCATGGGGGTGCTGAAGCTTGTTGGCGGAAGCATAGTTCCGAAGAACAATCTAGTGGTGGCCTAAGTTACCTGTTCCACTGGCATAGCGAAGATGGAGGCCGCTTGGGGCCCGTAAATCACTCCTCCGGACGGGACGGAGCGAGAGTTGCAGTTAGTGAAGTTTGAAGCCATCGATCTTCTGTTTTCTGCACGGAGCAAGACACCAAATCTTAGTACCTTGAATCCAGAGGCAACCATATAAAACCGCGAATCGTTCGCGAACACGACACACGAAGTGTGGAGTGGAAGGAGGAAAAGGTCCCACCGGGCGTGCCAGAATCTGTTCCCCTCCGAACGACGGCCAAGACATGGACGTCTTGCCTGAGATTCGGGGCAGATGCTATATGGTTTTATCCGTCTACCTCTCCGAAGATGCCAAGTTGATTTATGGCACCGTGTATCGGAGGTTTAGACGGATGCGGCCGATGTAGCAGATTTCGTCAGATTCCCCCTCGTTTGAGGGGTTTTGATTGTGGGGATGCTCTTCCCTGCAGGCGCAAGCCCCTGCAGTTAATTACGCTACCGCATCGCGGTAGCCACTTTCTCCTTCTCCAGAATTTCACTTCGTGTCGTGTGTGTTTGTTTTGTTTGTGGATGCCCGTGGATTGTATACGGAGACTAGTTATGCCATCGCCCGTAGGACGTGGATTAGTCCAAATCCGTATTTACTTAGATTTGGGTTTGGTGTTTTAGTTTAAGGATACGTTAGCCATATTGAGGCTAAGATCAACTTAAACGTTCGTTAAGGATACGTTAGTCTGATTTGAGACTAAGATCAACTTAACGGGATCGTTTGGATCCGACAAAAGAGCATTTGGGGGCTCTATTGTTCCAGTTTAGGGACATAGTGGTCTATTGTATGCATGGCCATCGGGACCCGTCACCTCTCTGACGTCGTTGAAAGATTACAACGATAGGTGTCAGAGGAGTTCGGAGATGTACCCTTGAACCAAAGTTGATTGGGGGTCTTATAGTCCAATTTGGGACTAAAGTCTGTTTGAATGTTTAAGAATACGTTAGCCATATTTGAGGCTAAGATCAACTTAAACGGGATCGTTTAGATCCGACAAAAGAGCATTTGGGAGCTCTATTATTCCAGTTTAGGGACGTAGTGGTCCATAGGTAGTTTAAGGACATTGCGGTCCATTGGTAGTTTAAGGACATTGCGGTCCATATTCCAGTTTAGGGACATGGTGGTCCATAGGTAGTTTAAGGACGCTTAAGTCCGTGGGTTTAAGGACCCCACAGTCCGTGTTTTAGTTTAAGAACGCATAATTCCATGAGTTTAAGGACCCCACAGTCCATGTTGATGTGTGGTTATCGGGACCCGTCACCTCTCTGACGTCGTTGAGGGATTACAACGATAGGAGTCAAAGGAGTTTGGAGATGTACCCTCGAACCGGATGTAAATTGATTTAAGAGAGCAGCCGTGCTCAGTCAATTTAATTTGAGGACTTACGGCCATGATTGGGCTAAGTCCAGTTAAAAAAAAATTCAACGCTTTTATTTGTTTTTGGTCTATTAGACCTGTGCTAGGGCTTTGCCCTAATTTAAATAATGCATTGCATTACTTTTATTTTTGTTTGGGCTCTACCCATAAAGGATGCAGAGCATCAATTTGTTTTGGGCTCTGCCCATTTATAAATGATGCAGAGCATCAATTTTATCTGGGCTCTGCCCATTTATTGCTTTGCAATTTATTTTGACCTACTAAGTCTTTTTGATTTGGGCCCGGCCCTTTAGCAAAAGAAATGCATTGCATATGTCAGGCGCTTTGCGCCAATCAAAGAGCGCAAGCGCTTGTGGTGAGGACATGTGTCACGCAAGCGCAGTGCGCTGCGCCAGTGTGCTGCGCTTGCGCTGCTGACACGTGGCGCGCTGTGGTGAGTTGCGCCAGTTTCAGAGAGCAAGGCTCTATTTCAAAAGCGCATAGCGCAAATGGTTCAGATGCTGACACGCGGCGCTCTCTGGTGGCTTGCGCCAACCCAAGAGCGCAACAGCGCAGTTTTGCAAGTGCAAGGCACTATTAACTTGAGAATCTTTTAGATTCCAGAACCAATGGTTCATAAAAAAGTGCAAAGCACTGTTTGTTTTCTTGATCTAATTTAGATCAAAGAAAACAAGTTTCTCTTGTTTCTCTTGTTTTTCTTGATCTTAGAGAACCAATGGTTCATAAGTGCAAAGCACTATTATTTTTTTTTTTTTTATTGAAGATCATTGATCTTGTTCTTAGATCAATGATCTATTAGAAGAAATTCTTCTATCTTAAAGGTCTTTTACCTTTTTCTTCTTGAAATTTCTTCAGAGTTCTCTCTGTTTGAAGTTTTTGATTTCTCACAATGTTCATTGTTTCCTGATTTAAAATCAGGAAAGCTTCTGTGAAAAGCTTCGAAAAGGGGGCCACGTGCTTACACGTGACCAGCAGTCACGTGTTGACACGTGACCTATAAAGTACAGAAAAGGCGCACAATGATTCGCTGAACAAAGTCAAGAAAAAGAGCTTCAGAAGAGGTCACGTGCTCCCACGTGACCAGGGTCACGTGTCGACACGTGACGTTCAAAGTAGCAAACTCGCTCTCCAATTGAACCAAGAAAAGAAGTGCCAGACAGGGGTCACGTGCTCACACGTGACCAGGGGTCACGTGCTCACACGTGACCAGGGGTCACGTGGTAGCACGTGACGTTTAAGCAACGATCAGAAGACAGCGCAAAAGAAAGGAAAATGCTCATTCCAAAGGGGGTCACGTGGTCACACGTGACCATGGGTCACGTGGTCACACGTGACCGGCTTTCAAAGCCCTTTTTGTCAACAGAATTAAATTCTGAGAGAAATGCAAATCTTTCCAAAGGAACGCAACTATATGCATCCAATCAAATTAAAGATTCAGAGGTCATTTATTTATGGAAAATCTCGGGTTTGGAAAGATTTCCCCCTTAAATCTAACCAAAATAACAAGGGAGAATCTCTGGATTTGAAATCCAACGGTGAATAAAATTCACCTAATAATCCAAAGGTCCAGAACGAATGAAGGATGCAAATCAGATCTCTCAACGAAGATTCGTCAAAAACCAACTGATTCAGCTGCTTCTCCTATAAATAGGAGCCAAGAGACACAAAATAAAGATATACATGCGCAGAGAAGAGAAAGAAAAAAGGAGGAGAGCTTTGATACTTTGAAAAGACTCGGATCTTCTGCAAAAAAAACCCTAGGTAAGAAAGGGAAAGCCTTTTGAAAGAAAGAGAATTTAATTCTCTATAGAGTTTAACTCTAATATATAAAACAGAAGAGCAGATTTCTTCTCTCTTTGATAGAGGATCTGCAAAGTGCACATCTCCCCTTAAGGTTGAGAATTTAATTCTCAATGAGTCGAGATCCTGCCATGCAGATCCAAAACATAGAGAAAGAATGCAAGCATGAGAATTTAATTCTCACAGAACTATAGGAATTTAATTCCTCTAAGATAAAAGTAGGGCTTGACCCTGTGTTATGGGAATTTAATTCCTTCAAAATAAAAAGAAGCAGGGTTTAACCCTAATTAAGAATTTAGTTCTGTTGAAACAATGGGAATTTAAGTCCCTTAATCATAATCTGACGGGAAACGGAAGTTCGATTCCTTAAAAAGTTTTTATTAGGGTTTAACCCTATTCAGTTCTTCACATAAACGAGGAATCTAATTCCTACAGAAGGTTCAAGGATCGAAAGGAAGTAAGAATTTAATTCCTTTGAAAATTAAAGCCAGAGGAATTTAATTCCTGAAAAGAAAGATCAACAGATTCTCTAAACAACATACATGGAGGTAGGGTCACATGCTACTACGTGACCCTCTCAAAAGAGCTACAAAAGTCCCTTTGAGGCAGCACCCCACGTGATCCACGTGACCTTGGCAGAAACTCTAATACACAGGCATTTGAATGCCCATCACGTGACGGCACGTGATGCTTTGAAGGAAATGAGAATTTCAGCAGAACAAATGAAGGGAGGGCACTCTCACGTGCTGCCACGTGACCCTTCTTGCCTTAGTGTTTAACACTAAAATTAAAACTCTCAAGCCCAGTGTTAAAACACTGTCGGGCCTTAGCATTCAATGCTGATTAAAAAAGCCTCATTTGCAGTGTTCAACACTGATCTGTTTTAGTGTTTAACACTAATTTGAAAAAGCCTTATTGCTGGTGTTTAACACCAATTATCTCTCAATGTTGAACACTAACTTGTCAACCTCATTCCCAGTGTTCAACGCTGCTTGCTCTGAAGTGTTTAACACTAGGCTTTGGCCCAATTGGCTAAAGGGATAGAGGCAAAGCCTCTCCTGATTGGACTTAGCCCGAGCTGGCCATAAGTCCTCAATTCATGATTAACTGGGCTAATGGGCTCATAACATAATTAACCAGTCTTGACCCCAAATTGGGCCAGGGACTATTCAAGCCATTCCGGTTCTAGGGTACATCTCTTCACTCCTTTGATACTTGGCATTGTAATCCCTCAATGTCTTCAAAGAGGTGACGGGTCCCGAAGACCATTCATGATATGGACTGTGGGGTCCTTAAACCCATGCATAACGCAAAATTCCTGGTTACGTGGAACGCGGATAACGTCACTCTTTGACCCCGCGGAAAACGTCCAGAGCGGATCCTGGTCCTCGCAGAGCACGGCAGTGAACCCGTGTGAAGCATCCAGAGCGGAGCCTGGTCCTCGCCTAGCACGGCAGTGAACCCGTGTGAAGCATCCAGAGCACATACCGGACTGTGGAGTCCTTAAACCCATGGACTATGACGTCCTTAACCTTGACCGAGATGTCTTAAAACTACCAACGGACCGCAATGTCCTTAAACTACCCATGGACCGCAATGTCCTTAAACTACCCACGGACCGCAATGTCCTTAAACTACCCATGGACCGCAATGTCCTTAAACTACCCGTGGACCGCAACGTCCTTAAACTAGAACAATAGAGCCCCATATGCTCTTTCGTCGGATCTAAACGGTCCTGTTTAAGTTGATCTTAGCCTCAAAGATGGCTAACGCGTCCTTAAACCTTCAAGCAGACGGGACTATGAATCCCCCTAATTAACTTTGGCTCGAGGGTACATCTCTGAACTCCTCTGATATCCGTCGTTGTAATCCTTCAACGTCGTCAGAGAGGTGACGGGTCCCGACGGCCACATCCCTAAACTGGAACATTAGAGTCCAAACACTCTTTTGTAGGATCTAAACGATCCCGTTAAGTTGATCTTAGTCACAAAGTTAGACTAACGTATCCTTAACAAACGTTTGGGTTGATCTTAGCCTCAAGCATGGCTAGCGTATCCTCAAACCAAACCCCCAAACCCAAATCTAAGAAGATACGGATTTGGACTAGTCCACGCCCTACGGGCGACGACATAACTCGGTCTCCCTAAACGATCCACGGGCAGTAAAACATTAAACAAAACACACGACACGAAGTGACCATCTGGAGAAGGAGAAAGTTGTTACCGCGACGCGGTAGCGTAATTAACTGCAGGGGCTTGCGTCTGCAGGGAAGAGCGTCCCCACAATCAAAAACCCCTCACCCTGAGGGGGAATCTGACGAAGTCTGCTACATCGGACGCATCCGTCTAAACCTCCGATACATGGTGCCATGGATCAAATTGGCATCTTCGGAGAGGTGGACGGATAGCACCAATTAGCATCTGCCCCGAATTTCAGGCGAGACGTCCCCACGTCGTCGCCGTCGTTCGGAGGGGAACAGATTCTGGCACGCCCGGTGGGACCTTTTCCTCTTTCCACTCCACACTTCGTGTGTCGTGATTCGCGAACCAATCGCGGTTCGCTGATAGTTGCCCTTGGGTTTCAAGATACTGAGAATTGGCGCTTTGCTTATTGCAGAAAACAAAGGATCGATGGCTGCTGCTTCCGCAAAGTCCTTCAACTGCTCAAACTGCAATTGCGACCAACGCTCTACCTCGCCAGGAGGTATAGCCTATGGACCCCAAGCTGCTTCGTTGTTCACAATGCCGGTGGACCAAGTGACTCAAGCCACTACCGGATTGTTCTTTGGGACTATGCTCCCTCCATCAAGCTTTGTGGCACCAGTGCTGACAAAGGAAACTCTCAGGAAGTCGGTCTTTGATCGTCTTGCCCCTGTCGCGGCTCCTCTCAACAAGTCGCCCGATGTCAACGCCTCAGTCTTCTCTAGATTGGGCCAGAAATCCTGCAAATTCATCGCAGAAAAGGCTGCTCCTAAGAAAACGGCCGCTCATGCCTCCGAAATCGCCAAGGCAGCTTCCCCGACCAAAAAGTCGGTCTTTACCAGATTAACGGCTTCAGCTCCCGCTCCCGCTGCACAAAGGACATCGGTCTTTGACAGGCTAACACCAACAACGACCCCCCACCCATACAGGGGGCAAGACGAAACCATTCTTATAGCTGACTCTTCGCCGTCTGCGCGACGCGCTCGACGTCGTTATTGGCGCCGAATAAGGAAGGCTGGAGGCAACTCCCCTTCTGGATTGACTCCACCAGCCCCGGTGGTAGAAGTTAACGCCGCTGTTCCGACTGGGAACAGCTTCGAAATGTTAAATAAGGTGCGAAGGAATTCCCCTACTGCAGTGCTAAAGAGGTCTCCTCCCCCATCAGGAAAGGCTGCGGAAATAAAATCAGACCAACCCCGATCTCCTCAACGGCTGTCTTCCAAAATCTATAAGGTTTGGCGGCAGGCCCGAGACTCAATCATCGACCCAAACTTCTCCCGCCAGCATAAGAAGCTGAAGATCCAACCGAAGGCTGGTCACCAGGCCGAACCCCAAAAGGCTGTCTGGACGCCCACCTCAACGGACCCCTCAACCTCCATGACTCATAAAAAGAGGAAGCCGGAGAAGATCCCGCGACATGC
The DNA here is from genome assembly GCA_030015575.1 of Agapanthus africanus. Classification (NCBI taxonomy): domain Eukaryota; kingdom Viridiplantae; phylum Streptophyta; class Magnoliopsida; order Asparagales; family Amaryllidaceae; genus Agapanthus; species Agapanthus africanus. The sequence goes on along the minus strand of JASDDO010000004.1, from coordinate 30,162,332 downwards.
TACAACGGCTAAAAGCAATGAGCCTAGACGCCCTAAGTCTGGGGGCATGATGGTCCACACCGTATACATGGTCTCTGGAAAGGAGGAGAGCCGCACTTCTACGGGCCACCGACCGCTGACCCGATCCGTGACGAGAGCCCAAGAACAACAACAAAAGCTCCAAGAAATGATGAGTGCTATGGCTGCACTTACCGGGCCAAAAGAAAGCCCAGAAACGTCCTCAGACGCCCGCCGGGAAGAGGAAACCGACGCCGAGTTCCTTCGCCGGACATTGGAGAAAAAGGACAAAGAGGCTGCGGAACAAGCGGCTAATATGCAGCGCATGGGCCTTCTCTTCCAAGATATGATAGGAATGATGATCCAACAGGACCTACCCGCTGAAGATCCCCCAATCGTTCTGGAAGATGACCGAGGAGAAACGTCAAATCCACCACCAGCCCTCTCTACGGCCAAGGAGGAGACGATCTCTAAAGCTGACTTAGCCGACTACATAGCCCAGCAAATCCGGGTCCATCATGCGACTGAGGCAGCTGGTCAAGTCGTGAAGACGGGGCGGCCGTATCCAGGCTGGTACGATCAAATCAAATACCCGCAAGGCTATACGATACCGAAATTCCATGTGTATAAGGGGACCGGCAATCCTCATCAACACGTCGCCCAGTTCCGGGCCCTCTGCGGTAACACCGGCAGTGACGATAAACTATTACTCCGTCAGTTCATTGGCAGCTTATCGGAAACAGCGTTCGAATGGTATTCGGAACTCCCGAACGATTCCATCAAAACGTTCGCTGAAATGGAGTTGTTATTCACTCAGCGGTTCGCAAGTGCCAGCGAGCGCACTCCAATGACTGCTTTGATTAACGCCAGGGTAAAGCCAGGCGAAACCTGGGTCCAGTATGCCATACGCTGGCGGAATTTGTGGTCGAGATGCGAGCAACGCATTGAGGAAGCACCCGCAGTGGGTATGTTCGTGGGAACCCTAGACCCCCACGCAACTATCTCCCAGTTTATGATGTTCTTTAAGCCAACCACATTCCAGGCTTTAATCGACAAGTTGGCTCAGATGGACCAGATGGGTCATAGACCACCTGCCCCGAAGCCAGAACCTCGAAATGACAAGGGTAAAGGAAGGGCGACTTTTGTCGCGAACGCCCAACAGCAACCTGACGCCCCGAAATCGGCAGATCAATTGGAAGAAAGACGCCGATATTATAACGAAAAGATGAAGCGTCCCTACTCGTTTCCACGAGACAAGACAAAACGGTTATTTGAGCTGGCAATACGCAACAGACTTATAAACCTACCAAATCCAAGGCGACCGCCACAACCCGCCGAGGTGAATAACCCCAACTATTGCCCTTACCATCAAACGGTAAGTCATCCGATTGAAGATTGCTTCGTCTTCAAAGGATGGATTGAAGATCAATACCTCCAGGGGAAGTTTGTACTGTCCGAAAAGTGGAAGGTGAACCCACCACAACCGCATACTCCTAAAAAGGCCGATACACCGGGAGCAACCTGCTCCTTTATCGAAGAAGCTCCATGGGAGGTCGTGCTATCAACGAAAACCAAAAGGATGCTGAGAGACCTTCATGCGTGCCCTGCAATCGAATGGAAGGATCCTCTCGAACCTCAAATTATCGAAGGAGCAGTGAAGCCTCACGCAACTACGAAGACTGCTGATAAGGGCCCAAATACTCACACCCAATCGTCAAAATCTTCCAAGAAAAAGAAGAAGAAATCCAAGAAGCCCGCGAAGCTTGGAGACGATCGCACGAACTTGCAGAAGCAAATCGACGCGCTGGAAGAATACAATCAAAAGGCGCGAACCCCTGTCACACTGCAAGAGTTCCTCAACCACATCTTTCAAGAGGAAGATGATGAAGAGAGCTCATCGGATGAATCCGAAGAGTATGTGGCAAGTTGTAACGTAATCTCCCACTCGTTTACCGATGATGAGAAAACTCCTGACACTAAGAAGCTAGAGGCAGAACCTGAACTAGAGCGTGCGAGACTGACAACTGATATGATCAATGCTTTCCTAGACGAAATTCGTCTAAAAAGTAAAGCGGATCAGGAGCGTGAGATGGCAGCATCAGAAGGAACCAAACGCGGGCGACTGAACGACAGAGTTGAGCTACCCCTGCCAGAACGAGAGGCATCCGAGATGGACAGGAAGATATTCAAGACGAGGAAAAGGTTCACCAAAGCCATGTCAATGGGAATGAGGCTACCACCCTCGGAAGGAAACACACACAATGGGGCGGAGAAGCACCCCGATTACTGCGCATATCATCGGAAAATCTCACACCCCACAGTGGAGTGCGACGCCTTTAAGATATGGTGGCAAGGATATGTTGCTCGTCGGCAACATTTCAAACGCATGAAACGCAAGAGCCGTCGGGAGCAAAGAAGCACTGTCGACGGGCCCAACAGAATTACTGGCAACTGTTATATGGCTCATGCCGAGGGGTCGCAAGTCCTCACCTTTGGGAGCGACTCTGACGAAGAAGTGACTCTGGGCCCTCTCTTTGAAGAATCCGCGCTAAGGAAAGATAAGGAATCAGAAGCCTGCGGAAACACTCAGCTGCGCAATCGCACACTCCCAGAAAAGAATCTCGGGCCTACGAACAGAAAAGATAAGGGAAAGGAAAAGGTCACTGAAGATATCACTTTGGATGACCAAGTCGCGAAAGAACTGGCTGCCAAAGACCCTCCTAGGAGGAGTAAAGTGGACTATAACATCCTCGCGCATCTAAGGAAGCTACCTTCTCAGCTTAGCATTCTCGACGCCCTCCTATTATCAAAAGAAGCACGGGACTCACTAATTAAGGCATTACAAGAACCTGAGCAATTCCAAGCCTTTCTCGCCACTGAAAAGATGAAGGACGAACTGGAAGAAGTGCATATGGCCGACGTCACTTTCGGTGATGAAGACCTCCTTCTCGGGACGTGCGACCATAATCGTCCCCTATATGTCTCTGGGTACTGCCATGACATCAAGATAGGCAAGATCCTGGTGGATAACGGATCCTCCGTCAATCTCCTTAATGTTCGGGTGTTGAAGGAAATCTGCATGAGTGTGCAACATCTCGCTCGGGACAAAATTACTATCTCCGGTTTCGACTCACAATCGTCACGGACTCTCGGGTCCGTGATACTAACGTTACGCTTCGGGCTTCTCGTCACAGACATCAAATTCCATGTCATTGACGCCAAGACCTGCTACAATGCCTTGCTCGGCCGTCCTTGGTTACACGAGTACAACATCGTCCCTTCTACACAACATCAGTGTATGAAGTACTTCAAAGATGGTTTCGAGTATACTGTAACGGGTGAGCTGAACCCATTTTCCGTGAACGAAGTCCGTAAATACGAGGATGCGAAATACTTTTTGCCAGACTTCGAAGATACAGAAAGGTGTCGCAACTCAGGGAACAAAGCTGCCGCCACCATCCCTGTTTTCGGAAGCGATACCGGAGAAGAGGAAGAGATAGTTTATACAGGGCCATCTCAACGCAACAACCGGAGGACGCCCACCCCCATACTGGTCTTCGGAAGTGATTCGGAAGATGAGGTCAATGCCGTATTCTCCAATCGGCTTTCAATGCAAGCACCCCTTGACGATGGCCACAGTTTGCAAATCACCATGGTACCGTGAGAACACTACAAGGATCTCGACACGCTCCAAGCTCACAGTGTGCAGGACCTGCAAACGTTTTACGTCCCTCCCAGGCGAAGGGTTGAGAAGGTGATCCTATTCTACCGATCCTCAGAGTCGAAAGTAGAGAAAGAGATCTGGCATGGCGTGGATGCTACACTTGACAGGCTCCAACCCATCCGTCTGCCTAGATACTATACAGACGGATTAAAGAAGCTGTTGAAGCGCCAAGGAGTACCCTTAAAACAAACTGTTCGACAGGCTCGGTTCTACAACAGGATTTGGGATGTCCCTGGAACCCAACGCAAATTGCCCAACGGGAAAATGGAGACACTTGGGCTTGGATACGTGAGAACCGGAAAACGAGAGCGGGCCCACAGCAGCTACGCTATATATACCTTTGATGAAGAGGAGGACGCCCTGTCAGGAGAGGCCGACCCCTCATCAAAACCAGACCACGCGATTGAGGCGCCGAGTCCGTCATTTCAAGAACGAATGAACAAGCCTATCAGGAAAGTGGGTCAGAAAGCTCGGGAAGACCACAACCGCGAAACGTCCATCTATGAGAAGGCCAGGACGCAACGTCTATTTCAACAGATTGCAAAAGACAAGGATGTTCATCTTTGTCAACCCCTCATGCGAAAGGCCCGATGCGGAGACGGGAATAGGTCAAGAAGCGGAAAGAGGGGTCGAGCGTACTCCTTCCCCCGAAACAAGACGGAGAAGCTCCTCAAGCTCGCTTTAAAACATCAAATGATCGTGCTTCCAGAGTCTAAACACCCTGAGCAAACCAACAAGGCTTCTCGTTCGAGCTATTGCTCTTATCACCAAGCCATAGGACATCCTACCGAAGACTGCTTCACCTTCAAGAACTGGGTCGAGGACCAGTACCGACGGGGCAGATTCGCTTTATCCAACAGCTGGAGGGTAACGCCGCCACGAAAGCACGAGCCCAAGGCCGCAAGAGCAGAGCCGGATCCGCCTCGGTCCCGGGAGTGGATTCGCACCTGTTATACGATTACGATAGACAACCCTCCCCGGTGCTTTGAAAACAGCGATGATGAGGTTATCTCAGAATTCCCGCCCGCTCCGAAAGAACTGGAAGACGGTATACATACTACTGCAGATAACCTCAGGAAGATTGAGTTGGGATCGACAGAGGACCCGCGACCAACATTTGTCAGCGAGCTACTCTCTGAAGAAAGGGTGGCCGCGTTAAAGAACGTGCTTCTACGGCATAAAGACTGCTTCGCGTGGAACTACTCCGAGATGCCAGGATTAGATCCGGAGGTCGCTGTGCATAGATTAGCAATATCCCCAGATATCAAGCCAGTCAAGCAGGCACCAAGGAGGATGCGACTCGAGCTGGAGATGAGCATCAACGCCGAAGTCAAAAAGCTGATCGACTCTGGATTTATCCAAGAAGTCCAATATCCCGATTGGATCGCCAATATCGTCCCGGTAATGAAAAAGAACGGGACGGTACGCATATGCGTGGATTTCAGGGATCTCAATAAAGCCTGTCCGAAGGATGATTTCCCGGTACCAGTAACCGAGCTAATGATAGATAACACGTCCACTCACGAGGTTTTCTCCTTCATGGACGGTTCGTCAGGATACAATCAGATAAAGATGCATCCCGAAGACCAGAAGCACACCGCTTTCCGGACCCCTTTGGGTATATTCTGCTACAGGGTTATGCCCTTTTGGTCTAAAGAACGCTGGCGCTACCTATCAAAGGGCCATGACAAAGATCTTCGACGACCTCATACATGACATTGTCGAGTGCTATATCGACGACCTCGTAGTAAAAAGTATGTCATACGAAGATCACTTAAAACATCTGGAGACGGTATTTCAGCGCCTCCGGCGATATAACTTGAAAATGAATCCCCTCAAATGCGCGTTTAGAGTCTCCTCGGGCAAATTCCTAGGATTCATTGTTCGACACCGAGGTATTGAGATAGATCCGTCAAAGATTAAAGCGATCATGGAAATGCCTCCGCCAAGAACCCTCAAACAGTTGCGGTCTCTCCAAGGGAAGCTCGCATACATCCGGCGATTTATAGCCAACCTTTCCGGAAAGTGCCGTCCTTACAGTCACCTGATGAAGAAGGGAACCCCATTCGTCTGGGATCAAAAATGCCAAGGTGCACTAGACGAGATCAAGCAGTACCTGTAGAACCCGCCGGTATTGGCTGCGCCGGTTAAGGGAAAACCTCTCATTCTTTATACAACCGCCCTCGAAGGTTCCTTGGGCGCATTATGGGCGCAAGAGAACGATCAGGGGAAAGAGAGAGCACTCTACTACTTAAGTCGAGTTCTACTGGGGGCAGAAAGCAATTACTCTCCCATTGAAAAACATTGCTTGGCGTTAATCTTCGCGATAACAAAGCTCAGGCACTATGCGTTGGCACATGAAGTCTGTCTCATCTCGAAGGTGGACCCTCTTAAATATCTGATGTCAAAAGCCATATTGACGGGACGACTCGCTAAATGGGCCCTGCTCTTGATGGAGTTCTCGATAACATATCAACCTCTCAAGGCAGTGAAAGGCCAGGCCATTGCTGACTTCCTCACTGAGCACCCGATACCGGCCGATTCTCCTCTGAACTGTGATTTGCCGGACGAGCATGCATTTGATGCGATTAGCGGCGGAAGCACCCAATGGGAACTCTATTTCGATGGAGCGTCCTCCGTAAAGAAACAGAAACAAGGTACCCCAATGATCAAATCGGGGATAGGCCTCATCTTTGCAACTCCACAAGGAGGGATAATGCGTTTCGCCTTCTCCTTGACAGAGCCAAGGACAAACAATGAGGCTGAATATGAAGCTCTGATAGCAGGCCTCGAACTTGCCGTCGACATGGGAATTGAAGACCTCCTCATATATGGGGATTCTCAGCTGGTCGTTAGCCAAGTTAATGGTGACTACCAAACGTGCAAGCCGGAGTTGGTGAGATACGGAGAAAAGGTGCAACAACTGTTGACCCAAATTCCCTCCTACACTTTGGAGAACATACCACGCACAGAAAACAGCAAAGCAGACGCATTGGCTAAGCTTGCTAAAGAACTGGCCGACGAGAACCTCGATGATGTCAGAATCGTGGTACAAAGCCGTCGAGTGCTCACCCCCGCAGAGATACCTCCGGAACTATATAAAGAGGGAGCAACTGAGCAGACAACCCTACAAATAAAAGACCAAGAGAAGGCCGAGGACTGGAGGGAAGTCTTCATAGACTACTTTAAGTCCCGCCGCATGCCCAAAGAAGCGTCCTCAAGACATCAGCTCATGAAACGAGCTCTATCTTTCGCTTTCGTCAACGATACTCTATACAAGAGATCGCTTGATTCTCTATGGCTGAGATGCTTGGGACCTGACGAAGCAGAAAAAGTCGTTCAGGAAGTTCACGACGGGCTTTGCGGTTCTCATCAAGCAGGCCCAAAGATGAAGTTAAAAAATTAAACGGATGGGTTATTACTGGCCCACGATGATCCAGGACTGCCTCGAATACGCGAGGCAATGCCACTCGTGCCAGATTCATGGAGACTTCATCCACCAACACCCAAATCCACTACACCCCACGGTGGCCAGCTGGCCATTCGAAATGTGGGGAACTGACATAGTCGGACCCATCGAGCCGGCATCATATCGGGGACATCGTTTCATCCTGGCGACAACTGATTACTTCTCCAAATGGGCAGAAGCAGTACCACTGAGGGAAGTGAAGACGGAGAATATCCTCCTTTTCTTCAAAACGCACGTCATCTATCGGTTTGGAACCCCACGGCGGATTATCTCCGATAACGGGCCAGCCTACAGAAGCCATAAGATTAGCCGCTTCGCACGGCAGCACAATATAGACTGGAGGTATTCTTCAGTTTACAACCCACGAGCCAACGGTCTGGCCGAGGCCTTCAATAAGACCTTGACGAAGATCATAAAAAAGACCGTTTCCCGGAATAAGAGAGACTGGCACGAGAGGCTGCAAGAAGCCCTTTGGGCTTATCGAACTACATTCAAGACGGCCACGAACACAACGCCATACGCGTTGGTATTTGGGACGGAAGCAGTACTCCCCCTCGAGATAGAGTTACCCTCTCTACGAGTGGCAATCCACCACGAACTGACCGACGAAGAAAATGCTCACCTTCGACTTGAGGAGCTTGATGCCCTCGACGAAACCCGACTCATAGCGCAACAACATCTAGAAGCCTACAAAGCAAAGATGACGCGCTCGTACGAAAGATTGACCAGGCCAAGGGCATTCCGCCAAGGCGAACTCGTGCTGGTAGTCAAAAGACCTATGATCCCCAATCGTGCCAAGCGGGGAAAATTCGAGCCAAACTATGAAGGCCCGTACATCATAGACCAGGTCTACCAGGGTGGAGCCTATCTACTCGTGGACATGCACGGTGAAAGGCCTTTCAGGCCAATAAATGGCCGCTTCTTGAAGAAATACTATGCTTAGTGAGCCACAGCCTGGGTCAACGGTAGATGACGACGACTATGTCCGCTCGCTATCTTCCTAGGCTCAGACTTTACAAGCAGTAGATGGCCTTCCCATAACGACGGACCGAAACGTCTTTAAACTATCAACGGACCGAAACGTCCTTAAACTATCAACAGACCGAAACGTCTTTAAACTAACGACGGACCGAAACGTCTTTAAACTATCAACGGACCGAAACGTCCTTAAACTATCAACAGACCGAAACGTCTTTAAACTAACGACGGACCGAAACGTCTTTAAACTATCAACGGACCGAAACGTCCTTAAACTATCAACAGACCGAAACGTCTTTAAACTAACGACAGACCGAAACGTCTTTAAACTAACAACGGACCGAAACGTCCTTAAACTAGCGATGGACCGAAATGTCTGTAAACTAACAATGGACCGAAACGTCCCTAAACTACTACCGCAGCATCCTCAGGTTGACCAAAAAAGGAAGAAAAATAAAAATAAAAAAAAAGAAAAAAAAACGGTATGTCCATAAAGCAAAATGGGCACGGATGAAAACCCGAAAGGGCTCCGTGAGTAAAAACAGCAGGACTACCGGCGAGTGTTTGTGAAAACCCGAAAAGGCGCAACCTCGTTAAAAGACACTTATAGGGTCCTCTCGACCTTGTAAGGAGAAATCACCTGCGTGAGATCCTTACGACTCACAAAGGAGCAACACACTTAGGGATCCTCACGATTCCTAAGGAGAAAATACACTTACGAGATCCTCACGACTCGTAAGGAGAATTTTCTTATGAGACCCTCACGGCTCATAAGACTTGAAAGTCTTAAGTTACAGAAACCTAAACCTGTTCTTAAGCGAATCCTCCACAACCTCCGATACTGCCCTACAAGCGGCTCGTACTGACCCTTGTATACAATCCACGGGCGCGAATAAACATTTCCCTAACAAAGTCCCACCCGTGACTGGGGATACATCCATATGGTGAACGACCCTTGTAAGTCCTCTCGACTTATAAGGAGAAAATCCTCTTTGTAAGATCCTTACGACTTACAAGAGAACATGCACTTAAGAATCCCCACGATCCTTAAGGAGAAAACACACCTGCAAGATCCTCACGACTTGTAGGGAGAAACACCCTTGTGAGACCCTTACGGCTCATGAAGTCAAAAGCCTTGGTCGGCAGGACCCTTAACCCTGTTTACTAAGCCACCTTTGTTCAAACGTCGACAGAGGCAAATGATGATTCGCTCCTGGCAACATTCCAGTTGTAGCGGTGCTGATGCCGAAACCGGTATCCAAAAAATCCGAGCTTGCCGCAAAAAAGCTAGCAAGCCACACATGCATGACAAAATAGCCGAAATGATGGGACAACTTGCAATAAAAAGAAGCAAGCAAAATCTCGGCGGTTCACAGATAACTTAGTGATCACCACCGCGGCATTCGTCTCGATACAGCAGACGCGATACCAGCAAATGAAGCGAAGGCCAAATTCCTAGCTTCAGTGTCTTGACGACACAACATCAAGCGAAACGGAACAGCGGCAACCCCAAGTTCCATGGCTCGGCGACACATATCGCCAAGGGTCAAACCTCCATCCCGTGAAATGCGGATACAATCAGCAAACTTCCTGGTTACGTGGAAAGCGGATAACGTCACTCTTTGACCCCGTGGAAAACGTCCAGAGCGGATCCTGGTCCTCGCAGAGCACGGCAGTGAACCCGTGTGAAGCATCCAGAGCGGAGCCTAGTCCTCGCCTAACACGGCAGTGAACCCGTGTGAAGCATCTAGTGCAAACTTCCTGGTTACGTGGAAAGCGGATAATGTCACTCTTTGACCCCGTGGAAAACGTCCAGAGCGGATCCTGGTCCTCGCAGAGCACGGCAGTGAACCCGTGTGAAGCATCCAGAGCGGAGCCTAGTCCTCGCCTAACATGGCAGTGAACCCGTGTGAAGCATCCAGAGCGGAGCCTAGTCCTCGCCTAACACGGCAGTGAACCCGTGTGAAGCATCTAGTGCAAACTTCCTGGTTACGTGGAAAGCGGATAACGTCACTCTTTGACCCCGTGGAAAACGTCCAGAGCGGATCCTGGTCCTCGCAGAGCACAGCAGTGAACCCGTGTGAAGCATCCAGAGCGGAGCCTAGTCCTCGCCTAACACGGCAGTGAACCCGTGTGAAGCATCTAGTGCAAACTTCCTGGTTACGTGGAAAGCGGATAATGTCACTCTTTGACCCCGTGGAAAACGTCCAGAGCGGATCCTGGTCCTCGCAGAGCATGGCAGTGAACCCGTGCGAAGCATCCAGAGCGGAGCCTAGTCCTCGCCTAACGCGGCAGTGAACCCGTGTGAAGCATCTAGTGCAAGATTCCTGGTTACGTGGAACGTGGATAACGTCACTCTTTGACCCCACGGAAAACGCCCAGAGCGGAGCCTGGTCCTCGCCAAGCACGGTAGTGAACCCGTGTGAAGCATCCAGAGCAAACACCGGACTGTGGAGTCCTTAAAATCCACGGACTATGACGTCCTTAACCTCGACCGCGATGTCTTAAAACTAACGATCAACCACCCCTATTCCTTACAGATTTTTGCCTCGGTTTAAGGGTACATCTCTTCACTCCTTTGATGGCTGGCGTTGTAATTCCTCAACGTCTTCAAAGAGGTGACGGGTCCCTGCAACCAAACGTCGGACTGTGGAGTCCCTAAATCCACGGACTATGAGGTCCTTAACCTTGACCGTGATGTCTTAAAACTAACAGCGGACTGTGGAGTCCTTAAATCCACGGACTATGAGGTCCTTAACCTTGACCGTGACGTCTTTAAACTACGATACCTGGAGAAACCCCTGACTCCGTAAAACACGGACAAGGGTGACCACATCCAGCACTTGCAGGCCCTCACGACCTGTAAGGAAGAAGGAAACTCTCTTATGAGATCCTTACGACTCTCAAGGGAAAACCCGCTTAAGAATCCTCACGATTTTTAAGAAGAGCTTACACCTATGGGATCCTCTCGACCTATAGGGAGAAAAACTCTTTATGAGACCCTCGTGGCTCATAAAATACAGAAGTCTTAGGAAGCAGATCTTAACCCTGAATCCTAAGCCTTGGCTGTCCTGCAAGGAGATCAAGGTAGAATGTCCACAGAACACATTCGGTAGAAAGGGGACACACCATTGAAGAGAAGAATATGTCTTCATTTATAAACCTCCCTTCGACAACAATACTCGATCTAAAGCCAGCGCAAACCACCCGATACGGGAGATAACGTGGCAACGTAACGATGGTGCTCGTAATTAAAGAAAAATAGACGGCTCATTTACGCAAGCAAGACACACGTACGACTATCTGACAAGCATGAAAATTCAACAGAAACAGGCAAACCACCAATAATTAAAGGAGTGCATTGATTCAAACATGCTACATTGGTGGGAAAAGATCACCAAACAAGGGATCAGAAATACAAGGGTTGATAAAGCAAAACACAAAATTCTCCAACTCCCTCTCCGCCTTCTCCAGCACGTCAAAACGGCGGTTCTCGCGAGGAGTCGCTCCCCACCGGTTGGAGCCGTGCTCATCAGCGAAAGCAGACATGACGGCCCGACGAGCTCTTATCTGACTCAGCAAATGAACTGAGTGGTCCTTCAGAGCTTGAGTGATCAGACAAGCCTCATGAAAGCACTCAAGCTTATCCTCCGCTGCGTCAAGGATCGCCGAAGTCATCTCCGCCGGATGAGGGGGTATATCGGCAAGCACAGACAGGAGGATCATCCGGAGCCAAATGGAGCCCATGGGAAGAGGAGAGCCCCGACGGGTCAGTAGCTCGTACATCACCGTGTCACATTGAGCGTCGGTGAGAAGGGGATCCGCCAGCCGCGCAGCGAAGCGAGGAATTATCTCCTCGAGGGGCACCTCCCATGGCTGCCGACGAGCGTGGGGACGATTGCAAGCCATGGCGATTGATCGGGTTCTCAAAGATAACCACCTTAAGGTATGAATGGGTTTCTCTGTGAAGAAAAGAAGTAAGGCGTAGGGCTTAGGTTATATAGGGGAGCATTTAATGCTATGCACGAAAAATGGTGTGCATGGCGGGACTATTCTCAAAGCCCGGAAAAAAGGGGAGAGCATTGGAAATGAAATCCAACGACGCATTGGAATTAGGATAGGGAAATGAAACGTCCCCATCAAACAGATCCCTGCATACGCAACACATGAGCACTAGCCTTTGATTGGCGAATGAGGCGGCACTGCACAGACACAACAGAGAACTAAGCTCTGAGAACGAGAATCAAATTCTTAAAAGAAAGGTCTGAAAGGAAGGACATGAAAAAGTGAAGACGCTTCTGAAAAGACGTTTCGTCTACCCTACTCCCCAAAGCAGATCCAACGGTCACAAGAGGTGACAGCGTTGCACTCACGTGCAGACACGTGAGAACAACGCTGTGGGGGCATTTGTTTCCTGATTTAAAATCAGGAAAGCTTCTGGGAAAAGCTTCAGAAGAGGGTCACGTGCTTACACGTGACCAGCAGTCACGTGTTGGCACGTGACACCTAAACGCATCATCAAGGCAAGTTCAGTTTCCTGACTACATTGAAGAAAAGGGGTTTCAGAAAGAGTCACGTGCTCCCACGTGACCAGCGTCAAAGGCACACCGGATCCCTGATCAAATCAAGCAAAAAGCTTCAAAAGATGTCACGTGCTCCCACGTGACCAGGGGTCACGTGTTGGCACGTGACGTTCAAAACATCAGAATTGTTCTCCAGTTAAATCAAGAAAAAGAGTCCAGACAAGGGTCACGTGCTCACACGTGACCAGGGGTCACGTGGTGGCACGTGACAGTTAAGCAGCGATCAGAAGACAGAGCGCAAAAGAAAGAAGAAGGCTCGTTCCAAGGGGGGTCACGTGCCCACACGTGACCATGGGTTACGTGGTCACACGTGACCGGCTTTCAAAGCCCATTTTTGACGACATAATTAAATTCTGAAGGAAATTTCCAAAGGAAAGTGATTATCTGGGACCAATCAAATTAAAGATTCAGAGATGATTAAATATCATCTATCTATGGAAAATCTCGGGTTTGGAAAGATTTCCCCCTTAAATCTAACCAAAATAACAAAGGAGAATCTCTGGATTTAAAATCCAATGGTGAATAAAATTCACCTAATAATCCAAAGGTCCAGAACGAATGAAGGATGCAAATCAAATATCTCATGAAGATTCGTCAAGAAACTAATTGATTCGGCTGCTTCTCCTATAAATAGGAGCCAAGAGACACAAAATAAAGATACACATGCGCAGAGAAGAGAAAGAAAAAAGGAGGAGAGCTTTGATACTTTGAAAAGACTCGGATCTTCTGCAAAAAACCCTAGGTAAGAAAGGGAAAGCCTTTTGAAAGAAAGAGAATTTAATTCTCTATAGAGTTTAACTCTAATATATAAGACAGAAGAGCAGATTTCTTCTCTCTTTGATAGAGGATCTGCAAAGTGCACATCTCCCCTTAAGGTTGAGAATTTAATTCTCAATGGGTCGAGATCCTGCCATGCAGATCCAAAACATAGAGAAAGAATGCAAGCATGAGAATTTAATTCTCACAGAACTATAGGAATTTAATTCCTCTAAGATAAAAGTAGGGCTTGACCCTGTGTTATGGGAATTTAATTCCTTCAAAATAAAAAGAAGCAGGGTTTAACCCTAATTAAGAATTTAGTTCTGTTGAAACAATGGGAATTTAAGTCCCTTAATCATGATCTGACGGGAAACGGAAGTTTGATTCCTTAAAAAGTTTTTTATTAGGGTTTAACCCTATTCAGTTCTTCACATAAACGAGGAATCTAATTCCTACAGAAGGTTCAAGAATCGAAAGGAAATAGGAATTTAATTCCTTTGAAAATTAAAGCCAGAGGAATTTAATTCCTGAAAAGAAAGATCAACAGATTCTCTAAACAACATACATGGAGGTAGGGTCACGTGCCACCACGTGACCCTCTCAAAAGAGCTACAGAAGTCCCTTTGAGGCAGCATCCCACGTGATCCACGTGACCTTGGCAGAAACTCTAATACACAGGCATTTGAATGCCCATCACGTGATGGCACGTGATGCTTGGAAGAAAATGAGAATTTCAGCAGAACAAATGAAGGGAGGGCGCTCTCACGTGCTGCCACGTGACCCTTCTTGCCTTAGTGTTTAACACTAAAATTAAAACTCTCAAGCCCAGTGTTAAAACACTGTCGGGCCTTAGCATTCAATGCTGATTAAAAAGCCTTATTGCTGGTGTTTAACACCAATTATCTCTCAATGTTGAACACTAACTTGTCAACCTCATTCCCAGTGTTCAACGCTGCTTGCTCTGAAGTGTTTAACACTAGGCTTTGGCCCAATTGGCTAAAGGGATAGAGGCAAAGCCTCTCCTGATTGGACTTAGCCCGAGCTGGCCATAAGTCCTCAATTCATGATTAACTGGGCTAATGGGCTCATAACATAATTAACCAGTCTTGACCCCAAATTGGGCCAGGGACTATTCAAGTCATTCCGGTTCTAGGGTACATCTCTTCACTCCTTTGATACTTGGCATTGTAATCCCTCAATGTCTTCAAAGAGGTGACGGGTCCCGAAGACCATTCATGATATGGACTGTGGGGTCCTTAAACCCATGCATAATGCAAAATTCCTGGTTACGTGGAACGCGGATAACGTCACTCTTTGACCCCGCGGAAAACGTCCAGAGCGGATCCTGGTCCTCGCAGAGCACGGCAGTGAACCCGTGTGAAGCATCCAGAGCGGAGCCTGGTCCTCGCCTAGCACGGCAGTGAACCCGTGTGAAGCATCCAGAGCACATACCGGACTGTGGAGTCCTTAAACCCATGGACTATGACGTCCTTAACCTTGACCGAGATGTCTTAAAACTACCAACGGACCGCAATGTCCTTAAACTACCCACGGACCGTAATGTCCTTAAACTACCCACGGACCGCAATGTCCTTAAACTACCCACGGACCGCAATGTCCTTAAACTACCCGTGGACCGCAACGTCCTTAAACTAGAACAATAGAGCCCCATATGCTCTTTCGTCGGATCTAAACGGTCCTGTTTAAGTTGATCTTAGCCTCAAAGATGGCTAACGCGTCCTTAAACCTTCAAGCAGACGGGACTATGAATCCCCCTAATTAACTTTGGCTCGAGGGTACATCTCTGAACTCCTCTGATATCCGTCGTTGTAATCCTTCAACGTCGTCAGAGAGGTGACGGGTCCCGACGGCCACATCCCTAAACTGGAACATTAGAGTCCAAACACTCTTTTGTAGGATCTAAACGATCCCGTTAAGTTGATCTTAGTCACAAAGTTAGACTAATGTGTCCTTAACAAATGTTTGAGTTGATCTTAGCCTCAAGCATGGCTAGCGTATCCTCAAACCAAACCCCCAAACCCAAATCTAAGAAGATACGGATTTGGACTAGTCCACGCCCTACGGGCGACGACATAACTCGGTCTCCCTAAACGATCCACGGGCAGTAAAACATAAAACAAAACACACGACACGAAGTGACCATCTGGAGAAGGAGAAAGTTGTTACCGCGACGCGGTAGCGTAATTAACTGCAGGGGCTTGCGTCTGCAGGGAAGAGCGTCCCCACAATCAAAAACCCCTCACCCTGAGGGGGAATCTGACGAAGTCTGCTACATCGGACGCATCCGTCTAAACCTCCGATACATGGTGCCATGGATCAAATTGGCATCTTCGGAGAGGTGGACGGATAGCACCAATTAGCATCTGCCCCGAATTTCAGGCGAGACGTCCCCACGTCGTCGCCGTCGTTCGGAGGGGAACATTCATGCCTTTGATTTGGGGTCTAGGCCTTTATATAGTGCCCATAAATTTGTTAAAGAGATATTTCTCTGAGTGATTTGGGAAATTTTCCCCACCGTTGGATCTTTGATCCAAGGGCTTCTGTTTTACAGAAGGCAATCTTCTTGTTTTAACAAGAACAGAAAAATCTTGCTAGAATTTAATTCTGTTTGGCGCAAACGCCCCAGCGCGTGACACGTGTCAAGCAGCGCAAAGCGCTTGCGCACCTGCGCTGACACGTGTCGCGCAGCGCAACTGCGCTAGCGCATCTGCGCTGACAAGTGTCAAGCAGCGCAGAGCGCAGCGCAACTGCGCTGACGTGTGTCGCGCAGCGCACGGCGCAGCGCAACTGCGCTAGCGCATCTGCGCTGACGCGTGTCGCGCAGCGCAGTGCTTGCGCAACTGAAGCGTTGCTTCCTTTAATTTTGTTTTAAATAGTGTTTTGCTCTGATTGGGCGCGCTGCCTTGGGCGCTGCGCTGATATAGCAGCTTCTGACACGTAGCGCGTTGCGCGCAGCGCAAAGAATCTAAAGCGTTGCTTCAAATTTTGAATTTTGAAATTCAAACAGAGCTTTGTTCTGATTGGGGGAAACATGCCAAAACTGCTTGATTGCATTCGATGTAACGACCTCTAGTTCGAGCTTCTGAAAATCCTCAATGATGCTCCTCTACCTGGTCAACATCATGACCGCAGGCTTGCGACTGAGGGCGTCGGATACGACATTTACTTTACCCGGATGATACTGTAAGTCCAAGTCGTAGTCCGCCATTAGTTCTAGCCATCGGCGTTGTCTCATATTCAGTTCTCTTTGAGTGAACACGTATTTCAGACTCTTGTGATCCGTGTACACCTCCACCTTTTCTCCCAGTAGGTAATGTCTCTAGATCTTCAATACGAAAAACACTGCGGCTAACTCCAAGTCGTGTGTTGGGTAGTTCTTCTCGTGATTCTTCAGCTGTCGTGAGGCATAAGCAATTACCCGACCGTGCTGCATCAGAACGCAGCCTAAGCCTTCTCTTGAAGCATCGCTGTGTATCACCAAACCACCCGAGTTGTCTGGTACTGTAAGGATAGGTGTCGTGGTCAATTTCTATTTTAGTACTTCAAAAGCCCGAGTACATTCCTCCGTCCATACATACGGTACTTCCTTCCATGTCAGTTTTGTTAGAGGCTCAGCGACTCGTGCAAAAATCCTAAACGAACCGTCGATAATATCCCGCCAATCCCAGGAAGCTTCTGATCTCGGCCACTGACTTCGGTGTCGGCCAATCTCTAACAGATTCTATCTTTGCTGGGCCCACTGAGATGCCTTCGCCCGAAACGACGTGTCCCAAATATTGTACTTTGTCGAGCCAGAACTCACACTTGCTCAATTTCGCGTATAGCTTCTCTTCCCGAAGAATTTGTAGTACCGTTCGCAAGTGTTTGACGTGCTCCTCTCGAGTCTTAGAGTAGACTAGTATATCGTTGATGAATACAACGACAAAAGTTTCTAAATATTTTGCAAATACTCTATTCATCAGATCTATAAATATAGCTGGGGCATTGGTGACGCCGAACGGCATCACCAGAAATTCATAATGCCCGTATCTGGTCCTGAAGGCCGTCTTGCATATGTCTTCGGTCGTTACTCTGATCTGGTGATGGCCCGAACGAAGGTCCAGTTTTGAAAATACCTTGGCACCACCCAACTGATCAAATAAATCGTCGATGCGTGGAATGGGGTATTTATTCTTTATCGTTACTCTGTTCAGCTCCCGGTAGTCTATGCACATCCGTAGCGATCCATCCTTTTTCTTCACCAACAAGACTGGTGCACCCCACGGCAAAGCGCTTGGGCGAATAAATCATTTCTCCATGAGTTCTTCAATTTGCTTCTTCAATTCAGCTAACTCCACTGGTGCCATTCTTTACGGTGCCTTGGAAACTGGAAATGTACCTGGGATTAAATCTATCGAGAATCCCAAAATGCGTGGAGGCGGTAGACCTATTAAATCTTCAGGAAACACGTCAAGAAAATCCCGAACAATTTCTGGTGCAGGGTTTTCATCAATCTCCACAGCCGTCAATACTTTCGGTTTAGCTCTATACTTGGTTGGCTCCAAAGACTCGCTTCTTCCTTCAAAGACAAATTCTGGGTGATTGGGAATGCGAAAAGTCACATTCCTGGCCCGGCAATCAATAATCGCGTGGAATGTACTCATCCAATCCATCCCGAGAATTGCGTCATAGCTGCCTGTTCCAATTAAAAGGAAATTCGCATAGAATTCCCTACCACATACTACTACTGGACGAGATCTACATTCTCGACTGGATACTATAATACCATTACCCGTATGTATTTCCCATCCCTTGGTCAATGGTTCATGTGGTAAGGAGTGTGTATCGACAAAATGTGCAGATATAAAACAGTGTGATGATCCGGAATCAAATAGTACTCTAGCTGGCATAGAATGTACGAGTAGAATACCTGTAACAACTTCTCCTGAGGCCTCTGCCCGCTCAGCGGTCAGAGTGAAAGCCCTCCCTTGACCACAGCCTGTGTTGGTCTGCCTCTGTTCTAGCGATCTCTGCTGCTGCGATCCAGGTCCTCCCTGTAGCTCTGCTCGCTGAGGACACCCACTCACCCGGTGTTGGTTGGATCCGCGGATTAAACATTGTTCTTTGGCACGGCGACAATCCTTCTGGGTATGTCCATCCCTATGGCAGTGGCCGCAGACTAAGGCATTACTCTGTGGACGATGCTGGGGCACGAAGGGACACTTCATCTGTGTCGTTCCTGGCCTGTGAACTGGTATGACCCCTCGAGACGGTGTGTGAGTACGCGCCGGAACAACTGGGTGCCTCCTATCACTCGAGCTGGGCCCCCTAAATTTACTAATTAGCTTCTCCTGAATTCGTGCAGCGTTGAGCACCTGCGCGAAGGTCTGCAACTCGAGTGACGCAATCAACTATTGCAGCTCAAAGTCAAGTCCCTGTAAGAAACGCCTGGCCCTGGTGGCCTCTGAAGTGACCATATATGAAGTAAATCGGCTTAGCCGGTTGAATTTTTCCGCATACACGTCAACATGACGGCCGTTCTGCTTCAGTAAGATAAATTTCTCTTCCATCTCTGCCTTGGCGGTGGGGGGAAAGTAGTGGTCCAAGAAGCACTCTTTGAACTTGCTCCACTCGATCAGCCCATCGAGTCTGCTCTCTTCGACGGACCACCAAGTACGGGCTTCGCCCTCCAGCTGAATCTTTATTACATTCACCTTCTCTTCGTCGGGTACCCGTGCGGCCGTCAGTAGGTTCTCCACATTGACTAGCCATTGTTCGGCCTCGAGTGGTTCGTCCAGTCCCGTGAACACGGCTGGGTGTAATCTCCGAAAATCCGACACCGTGCCAGTCCTGACAGGCATAACCGGTGTAGCGGTGCCCTCGGGAGCGGTAATGAGAGCGGTGGATCCCCTTAGTGCGGTAATCTCCCTGAGTCCTTCGGTAAGTAGGTCCGTCTTCCTCTCTTGGGCTTCCGCGAGGGTCATTAGTGCATTCAGGATCCTTTCTGTGCGATCCTGAGAACCAGAGTCCGAGGAGAGATCGTTTGGAGAAGTCATGTCGCTAAAAATAGATGAACGGATATGATTAGATTCAAGGATGAAAGTGAGAAATAGTGAAGTGAACATATAATAAAACGTAGTTAATGTTATCCCTTAATATTAAGCTTGGCGCTCTGATACCAACAAAACCATGTCACGCCCCGCTTCCCAAAATACGGAATACGGGAGGCGACTAGGCCAGCCATGCTCCTACGGTCAAGGATAATCCCACCGTAGTCACACTTCGGCTTCTAGCATTGCATGGTAATCAGTAATTACAACACAGAAGCAAAGGAAACACATTACTAGTTTATTGCACTAACTTTCATTATTCACAGTTTACAACAGAATGAAATAAAAGAAACTACTAATCAAGTGTGAATACAAGGTTGGTTTATGGAAAGCGGTAAAAGTACTGAAGGCACGACCGTCTAGATCTATGCGAGCTCGAAGGGTAGGTCTGACTCCTGAATCCGGTTATCTTCAAACTCTAAGCATGCATACTCAGGTCGTCAGGGCGACACAATAGCAATATTATAATAATTACTAAAGACAAGAAAATAAAATAATAACGGTGGGGATGATAAATGCAGGCAATCAATATGTCCATAACTGATGCAATGTACGATCTGTGTCACTATCGGTCTCTAAGTCACTTTGAAATCGAGATGCGGAAATGAGTGATCATGTTTAGCGAGGGTCCCGTAAGTACCCGAGACTACAACCCACGATGCCCGGGACATTACCCTGTCAGCCGGACCGCTAGGTCCAACATAATTTATAAGAGTCGCTGTTCGAATGATCATCCTCTAAAAACACTGACCTCGCTAAATACAATTTCCTTTCCACTTTGATTTTCCCTTTTTCCCCAGGTTTCACTATCTATGAGTATGGGATAGTTGTGTACAAGTACGCATCAATAACACGGTTTTATTCATTGTTCACTGTATTGTCACTATCACGAACCATTCACTTTTCACTGGCGTACTTGACACTCCTAATCCGATACCATTCACACTCGATAATGCATTGTACATTGAAACTTAATAATGACGCGCACTATCACTAGGGGTATTGCGGCCGGGTATAATATGTGCATTTATGCCGTTAAACAAATCATGTGCAATGCAAATTATTATGCGACTTATGAGCTTATAAAAATCACATTAAATCATACGTTCAGAATTAAGTAAAATGATACAAAAGCAATAACAAGTAAACTTAGTCGGCTGTTCAACTAAATTTGTTTCAAGTCAAACAGGTTTTGGGTTCGCAAATTACAGTCGTTTCATTTTAAGTGTTCGCTGCTGGAAATTCGGTTCCTGAACTGAAAGTCCATTTCGTAACACAGTTTTCACCCTGTTGGGATCAAAATTAGGCGACACTATAGTTGAACAATATTTAGGGTTATCAGTTAAGTTTCCAACGCAATTGGAGGATCAGTGATATCCTATAATAACAGGGAGTTATGGTCAGATTAAGTTCGATGTGTAAAATCTGTCACTGCAGAATTCAGCTGAACACGTCGACATTAAGGAATCCAGTGAAACCAGTGGGGTAAGAAATCTAACTCAATTTTCTACGTAACGATATAGGGTTCCGCACATTTTCGCGTTTGAGCAAGGATATACAGTGATTTAAAAACAAGGGTTATATGGGATCACTGCTCTGGACTGCAGTCCAGAATCGTAATTCTCCTAAGTTTTCTCTATCATAACTAGTTCAAATTTAGAAATAAACTATAGAGTACTGTAGGTTATTCTATTAGCTTCGATACAAGCTATAGAACGCTAAAATCCGATTTGTAAAAGATTTAATATGAATTTAACGGTCTAACATGTTCAGGAAAAATTCTGATTTCGCAATGGTTATCGGGGTAACATTTTATGAGTGAAACGATATCAATTTTCAACCAAATTTCTGCAGTACCTCTATGAATAGTAAATGGGTTTAATGATCACAAGTTCCGCCATTTAAAGATGGGTTTTCACGTAGAGTTTAGTATCAAATACTTGTTTATACGTTTGGTAATCGGAGCTTTGGTTTCGTTTAATCGGTCAATATACATTCGTAACATCGTTAGAGCCGAATAAAAGGTCCGACTTATAAACTATGTCAAGCTATGTATAAACATGGGATTGTAAAACTTATCCAAAATCCATGATTTTCTAATTAACTTGGTTGTTATATACAATATATATAATTATGTGAAAAAAACTAATAGTATGTAAAGCAAGTGGAAATCACTTGCCTGTGATGATGTGTCAATGGTGCCGCAGCGATGATGACGGTGATGGCACGCACGGGCACAACACACACGGCAGCAATGGCAAGGGTTTGGCTGAATTTTGGAGGTTGGGCCGGCAAGGTGGGTTGCAACGACGAGGTGCTTGGGAGAGAAGGTGGGGTTGACGCGGATGATGTAGGGAGGTGGCCGACGAGGTCCGGTGCAGGAGTTGGCCTGGGCTGTAGTGTGGCGGAAAGAGGAGGAGACGGCGAGGTGCACGGGAGAGGAGGCAGTGGGGAGCCCAGGGGTCGGCTAGCGGATGTGGAGGGCAGCAGCTGGAGGCGGGGAGGTCACAATGGCAAGGGTGACGGTTAGTGAGCACCGATGGTGGAGGTGGTGGCTGGCGCGCAGTGGGGGCAGCGGTCGTTTGGGTTGAGGTCGGGTGTGCGGCGAGGTGAAGAGGGGCTCAGGGTTTTGGAGAGAGGAGAGAGGGAGGAATGCGAGGGTGATGCCGGCAGTGGTGGCGACGGCGATGGGGCGAGCGCGGTCGTGGGTGTGGACGTGGGCTCAAGGGAGGGAGCGGGGAATGGAGAAAAATGGGAGAAAGAGAGAGAGAAGGTGAGGGAGATAGAGAAGGTAACGTGGGAATTTAATTAAGGGAAAGAGAGAAAGAATTAACGGGAGGGATAATAAAATAGAAATTTAAGGAAAAGAGAGAGAGAAGTAACGTGATCTTAATAAAAAAAATTAAATGAGAGGGGATTAATGGGAATTTGAATTGAATAGGTATTTAATGAAATTTATATTCGGGTAAGATTTGAGTTTAAATGAGCTTATAAAATTTTGAATTTTGAAAAGAGAGGAGTGTGTAAATAATTGGAATAATTTGTTGTTTTAAAATAAGGCCTTGGGTTGTTGGGATTGGACTCACGAAAATTTTGAAGAAAAAAATGTGGGATTTAAATATAGACTTGAGCTTAGAGTTCATATGGAAACAATAATAATTAGAATATAATATAAAATGTAAAATGGGTAAAAATATTTTATTTGAATACATGTATTGGCGTAGATGAAGACCGGTTATTTCAGGCCACCTCGACCTTGGCTCCACGCTTCGAGCCCAGCCCCTTCGCTCCAAGTCAAGCCCAAGCCGGTCCCCTTGCCTCCTCTACTCCGGACACGACCCAGCGCCACCGATGATCTCGCATCTACTGCTGCCGCGGCCACTTGTCACAAACCATCGAGGATGCACCACGAGCTCGGGCCAGAGACGAGACGTAGCTTGTTGTTGCTATTGCTGTTGCTGCTTGCATGTTGTCATCGTGTCGTGATCATGCTCGTGCTGCCCTCGTCGTCGTTGTCGTGCAATTGCCGTCTTCAAGCAAGTTAAAGACCTGATGTACATGCTATTTATACACACATATATTTATATATATAGTCTATATTTATGCTACCTAGATCCAACTAATTATTGCTAACCATCTTGTTAATTTAACGTTGGGACCTTCTAAAGGTTACTATCCATGTTTAAATCAAGTAGGAAATTCATGAAATGATTTTCGTGTGGCTGAATAAGGGAAACCAATAATTCGTTGAAATATCATATACATATAGAGGTGTTTGATGCGAATCTCATGAGAAAATAAAAGAAATCTAAAATGGCGGAACTCATGATGTTTAGACCCTAATACTGTTAACAAACACTCTGTAGAAATTTGGTGGCAAATCGAAGTCATTTTCACACACAAAGTGACACTCTAACTTCAATACCGAAACTTGCGTTTTACCGAACACTGGACATCATTAAATTCATAATTAATTCCAGAAAAATCCAATCGCAGCGTGCCTAGGCTCGTTGCGAAGGGTACTGCATAATCCTTAATATAACATATAGGTTTACTGTTATATATATCCTTTGAACCTCGAAAGAAAAGAACTTACCTGACCTTGGACTGCAGTCCAAAGCAGAAACTTATCCCTTGATATGCATTTATACACCTGAAATATTAATTTTTAATTGTGATAGTGTGCAGAGCCAATTACCTATGTGTAGACAACTGTACTAGCTTTTCAGTGGTACCAGTTTCACTAAATTCCAGTATCATTTGGTATTTAAATTATATTTTAAACGGATGACATGTACGACAGTTTTCTGTCAATTCAGTTTGCGCTCTTCATCAGTAATATGATCATAACTCCTAAAACAAGATGACTATTATTAATCTGTCTGATGCGTTGGAAACATAGCAGATAAATCTAAATATCATCTAACTGCAGCTTCGCCTATTATGCTCCCAACAGGGAGTAAAATGTGTTACGAAACGGACTTCCAGTTCAGAAATTGGATTTCCAGCAGAGAACACTTAATATGAAATGACCATAACTCGTAAACCTAATACCCGATTGACTCGAAACCAATTTTACCGTACAGATAATTTAATACGCTATTTACGCCTTTTATATCGTTTTGCCAAAATATGTACGTGTGATTTTATGTGATTTTTCAAATCCAACTGATACCGGTTACTCATATATTTTTAGCAGTGCATTTACTGTATTCCCATCATGTTGCATGACCATCGTATCCTTGTAAATAGTGATCATTTGTATCGATAACCTAGTGACTGTGTTATATTATCAAGTGATAAATATTAGTGATTGGATTGTGGTAAGTACGTTAGTGTAAAAGAGCGATTGAATAGTGAAAGTGACACGTACTTGTACATAATTAACGGAACCAGTTAGTTATTGCATTGTTGACGCCTATGAGAGATATATAAGTGTGACTATAACTGGTATGGGATGGGTATGGAAGCACTTGTATTAGTTTCATAGGTAAGGTATCAAGCACTGTCCATTTATTTTGGATACCAGTCGAGACATACTTGATGGAGACCATGTCTTCAGTTCTCGCGTAGACTTGTCATGGAGCGACTAGTATTTAGATCCGTGGTCGGTGTTTGATGTAGACCACGGGGTGTGAGGTGGTTTGAGTGTGAGTTCGATCAACAGAATCTCAAGAGTCCCACTGCCGGCATATGTAGTGATTTCGGGAGTCGTATGGATGGTGTTTCTGATTCTTAACGAGCGTGATTCGGGCCCGTGTTCCCTTGCCCCTGGGGCTTATCCTTGGATTGGGGATACTTCTGCGGTAGTTGACGCTCACACCTGGGCTGACGATAAGTTTAGTGACTTGGATATTGAGATTTAGAGATTGATTGCTTTAGTGCCATGGATATTGCATTGATTACTGATCTGATACCCCTGCTTTACCGTTGCGTGCACCGGTTATTTTATGCTCACGTCATTATTCTATGTTACCGTTTCATGTTTATTATCATTGCACATATTACATATTCATATATATTGCTATTGTGTCGCTCTGACGACTTGAGTATGCATGCTCAGAGTGAGAAGTGGATTTAGCTCGGATCAGGACCTGCCTTACCTCAAGAATATTGCGGACATCTAGATCAGCGACGCCAGCGCTATCTTTCCCTTGACTCTATCTGGTTAGTTTTATATCTATTTTGATAGAATTAGTGACTGTATTTCTCATTACCTGTGTTTTGATTACTGATTACCACGCAATGCTAGAAGTCGAAGTGTGACTACGACATGATATTTTCTTGACCATAGGAGCATGGCTGATCTTGTCACCCATCGTATTCCGTATTTTGGGAAGCGGGGCGTGACATGGTTGCATGAATATCTGAGTAGATGTTTGTAATATCTAAACAGTTGGAGAGAATAAAGGCAATGAAATACAACCCAAGATTTTTTCACAAAGAATTTAAACAGTAGACCCTTCCCAACAATTTCGAAAAAATATTAGGAGGTTTTAGACAACTCCCAAGCCGGACAGGGGCTTTTCAGCAATTTACCCTAAAGTCGACAACACATTTTTCCAAAATTAATATCCGCATGCTTGGTTGCCTAATCTCATGACAAAATCACATGGACATATATTATCACCATCGCCCAATTTCAATTTGGTCTCCTTATAAAATGATCCGGCATCTCTATTATTATAATCCGAACCCTGACTACTAAGACAAAAACAAAAGCCATATGGATTTTCCTCATTTTTTGAGGGAACAAAACCCACAAAATTCTTTCATTCTTCTCTCAACCCCTAAATTGCCTCCTCAACCCCCCCCCCCTCCCTCTATCTACCCTCTCTCTCATCTCCCAATGCGACCCTCTCTCTTCTCAAGACTTGAATTTGTTTTTTAATTCTACAGAGGATAGAAAAAAACCCAATAACAAACGTGCGGTGCACGTGCACCTTACTAATATACCTATCCATGGACCTAAGCGGGGCCCATAAAACATTACTAAAATTGTGAAATGAAAATGAAACATGAAGATTCCCATCTCCCAAAGTCTTGGAGCATCCACAATATTGTCTACTTCATTTGTTCCCATTCTACTACTAGATTAGATTCGCCAAAAATTTAAATATTGTATGATAACAACATTTCATTATCTTTTGCGGTTCTTAGAAATTGCTTGGTATAATCATGCATTGTTCTTTTAGAACGCGGTCATGATTCCATGCTATCAGTCCTAAATTCGGTATAGTTAAATCTAGAATATCCTTATTGGAAAAGACATATCCTTCCGGTTCTAATAATGTCACTGTTTTAAAATACTCATGGATTTCAATCATTAGTCAGTTGCCATTTACTATGCTAGTAACTAATATTTTTACTATGCTGTTTTGGGAAGAGAAAACTAATTAGTGAGGAAAATTGCTTCCGTTTTATTTTCCTTATCATATGGTTATCATGATTTTAGTTTCTTACTTAGATGTTCATACTCAAGGACAACAATGGCCCAGCGGCATTTTATGGCGCATCGAGTCGAGTCAGTTCCCATAGGGTTTCAATAATAATATGTATAGCGGCATAGGCCTCAAGCTCTTTGAGTGAGATTGGCCATGGGGTGCAGAGTCAAGACCTGTATCAGCGAACCAAGTTATGAACATTTTTGACCATTATGAACTCTTTGAGTATGAGATCGGCCATGGGCCGGAATTTCTCGCTTTTTAGACATACCAAGCCTTCCACCGGGAGACCGGCAAGAAGAGTTATTAATCCAAGTCCACACAAATAGCCATTAGCAAGTCCCTGATAAATTTATTGTTGTGCCGGGCCGTGAGGGTTCTCAGCTGCATGGATAGTACAACATGCTGATGAGCGCATGGCATGAAGGAACCGCCACATGAGAAATACAAGCATCTCATTGCAAAGCTCATTTATCTGTCTTATCTTTTGGTCTTAGGAGGAAAAACTACTCTAGAAGGACTTGCATGGTGCAAGCCTCTCTAGAGCCCTTGGATGAGCTCTCCTTGTAAGTGGAGGAGCCCATCCAAGGACTTGCACCATGCAAAATCTTGCATAGTAGTTTATTCCGTCTTAGGATAAACAGACAGACAGAAAAAAATCAATAATTTGTTGCAAACTGCAGCTGATCGGGCCAAAGCTAAACTTCAACCCATTCAATTTTAGAGTACGTAGGAATCAAACTGGTTTCCTCTCGGGCTTTGAATTTACCATTTTACCCATGGAATCTTCGAGAGTCATCAGGGGTGTTTTGGTCATTTACCATTGCACACAGCCAGTCGTGGGCTGCGCTCGTGTTCCAAAGCGGGAAAAGCTTTGGAAAACAACAACTAAAAACCCTTTGCCATTTTGTCACTTGGAAACAAAAAGAGATAAAATCTCTAAAAATTTCTTTCAAAGGGATAAAAAGGGGGAAAAATCGAGGGATTTTTTTATTTTTATTTTTTGATTTTTGAGGACAAGGAGATGGAGGAGGTGAGAACAACATCGACATGGGTCGCCACTCGATCCTCTCACGTCAAAATCGATTATTTAGGTAATTTCCTCCTATTTTTAGCATTTCTTTTCGTTTTCTTTGGATTTAGGGTTAGGGTTTTAGGAATGCGGCTCCTGAATTTGTTTCTTGTTTTTGTAATTAAAGCGGGGGAATTAACGTCATCGAATGATAATAAAATGTTGTTGTAATCGTTTGTGCTGTGATTGGAAATTTTTATGCTTCAAGGAAGGAAAAAAAAATCTGTTTTAGGGGAAGATGCCTATGGTATTCTATAAAATAACAATCATTTTTAATAACAGTAGCCTATAATTTTATGACTTTATAATTGAAGTAAACGGCGGAAAGGATTATCAATATTCGATATATAGAACTTTTTAGGTTCAGAGCGAGTGGTTTTTATTCCACCCAAAAAACCTCATGGGAAGGTGCCTTTTTTACTGTTAGAATCACCTGGGCAATGTTTCATGTATGTAATTTCGCAAAAACATGTCATGCTGATAACTTGTATGAGAGGACAGGGGCGGATCTAAGCTCAGGCCAGAGGGGGCACATGCCCCCACTGAAATTTCGAGTAAAAAGAGACTGATATCGAGTAGAACCGAGTGTCGGTACTTTTGGTGTGTGTGTGTGGCATGAACTAACAAAAGACGATTTAGCTCAAGCAGTAACACATTTTGCTTCCCAACAATAGGTCTTGAGTTCAATCCCCACAACTCACACAATCACTTTTTAAATTATATTCAGGTGGGTATGAATTTTATTGTGGTTTTTTTTGAAGGAAAAATTATTTCTGCGTTTGTAATTAAATTAATTTAAAATTTTGTTACCACTTTTCAAATTATTTGATAACTTTTATATAATATTTAGGTCTAACTTCTTAACAAAGCTTTACTTTATTTGGTGCCCACTCTAGTGAAAATTCCTGGGTCCGCCCCTGCAGAGAGGACATGGTGGATAGGTCTGAAATCTAGTAGAAATTTCATTGCAAACATTATAAAGATGAGACCATGATAAGATTTTTACCGACCTGAGGATAGGTGTGAAATTATATTGAGAATGGCTCGCCTAGAAGGCAATGAAACCCACTAATTAGCCATTAGAATACTAACACCTACTTGATTTGTCTAATCGTCTGCTAGTTAGCATACACTGGTTATAGTGGGCTAAGGAGTCATTGATGGAGAACCAAAAGTCCACAAATAAGTCCAAAAGGGAAATCTTCTAAATAAACAAATTGGCATATCTTGTGAGATTTGCCTTTTTATGTCATCAATGGTTGCCCTATCCTCATTTTGCTTCCTTTTTTTTTTTACTTTTTCAACAAATCTTAATAGTAATTAAATGAATGTGTTGAATAAGTATTTGAATATATTGCTTCTTACCTTTAGTGTTGAATGTAAAGCCTATATAAAGGCAAGGATGCCGTAGAGTTGGAAGAGAATTTGATGGATGATAATATGAATTGTTTAAGCTTTGTTTGATTTACTCTGAACCTCTTTTGGGAGTGCTTTAGAGGCTATCGGCTGCGGTCGAGAAGTCTTCCAAGCTTTTCCATAATCAACATCATCATCATCACCTACATCTCCATTAATCCATAAAGTAGCTCTTCAATTCTGCGTCATTTCTAAACCATAACAACTATAGTTTCAGTTTACATATCAGTTTTTAATTGAAACTACAGCCGTTTTGGTTCAGAAATGATGCAGAAGATAGATACCGATTTGCCGCAGGACGAAACAAAAAGGGCCAATCATATGTAAGATGCATGTAAGATGCAGGAAGATGCAACACATATAAGCTATAGATGCAAGTTCTAATGAATATGCAAACCAAACACAACGAGATCTAACATTGATGTTGTGATTAATGAATAATAGAAGGCTAGAAGCTATCAACTAATTAATCATAATTGAATATCAGAGTTTAAAGCAAAGGGTTTAAAGTTGATAATCGATAAGCCCAAGAGTGTAAATCAACTAAACAATCTAAGTAGAGACTATAATATAATAATTTCAAAACTCAAACCATAATAGTTCATATCTGGAAAAGTATCGGCTCAGGTGGCTGTCCATACCCATCTTTGTGCTCTTTAAGGGTTGAAACAGAGGCTGGAACAGTGTTATTTGTTTGGATCTGCTATTCAGGAATCACGAACTCAAGCTGGAAAACAACTATTGATGTTTTTCAGTGCTGAAATCGATCCAGAATGATCTGGGCTAGACCTTCCACTGTTTTATTGCTTAAGCATAGCCAAAACATCATGTTTAGGCCCAAACATATCAGTTTTGAACTGAAACTGCAGCTATTCTGAGAAATGACACAGAATTGAAGGGCTAGTTGATGGATTGGTGAAGATGGTGGTGGTGGTGACGATGATGATGTTGATTACGGGAAAGTTTCGAAAATTTCTTGCACGCAGCCGATGGCCTCTTAAACACTCTCAAAAGAGGTTCGGAGTAAGGCAAATAAAACTTTAACAATTCATATTATCAATCATCAAGTTCTCCCCCAGCTCTACAACATCATTGCATTTATATAGACTTTACATTCAACACAAAAGGTAAGAAACAATACATTCAATGCGTTTTTGTTGGGGTCAAAAATTACATCCCACGGCCGAAATCAAAAAGTCAAACTCAAGACCCAGTAGGCCCGGGCCCAGCCCAAATCCAAGTCAAGTAGGCCTAAAGCCGAACCTAAGTCCAAGCAGGTGGGCCCAAGACCAGGCCGGCCCCGCATGTCAAGAAAAGAGAGAAAGTGCAATAAAATAGATTATGTAACAAGTATGAATGATGCAGAAATAATGGGCAAAAGGTCAATTTTGTAAAGCCTAAGGGGTTGTGTGTAAAGTTGTAAGCTTATATAAGGCTAACATATGAAGAAATTAAGAACTTTTCATTCCTAAATTTTGCTAGGGTTTTGAGCCGCCTCCTCTCTCTTCTCAGGTTCTTCATCTTCGCCAAATTAATCCAGGAGAAAAATCTCTTTTTTCTTTTCAAAAATAAACTAGATAAATCCACAAATCCATAGAGAGAGAACCTCTTTCTTCTACCAAATCTCATAAAGGAGAACCCATCACTTGAAGAAAAAAGCTTCTCAAAAATCCAAGATCAAGATCCAGAAAAAGAGCAACTTTTCTTCATCAAGATTGAAGAACGAGAGGGAACGAAGGTTCTCGGGATGAAAGATTCATCTCGAGCCAACACATACGAACGAAGGAACTCGACGCAAGCCCATAGCTTTCGTCACCCGTGTCGGATACTCCATAACGGGGTTTATCCACTGCCTTCGAAGATTCCCTCAAGGGGATTTTCCATTTCGGAAATTCCCGAAAGAGGATTTTCCGCCATGTTGGGACCCTTCCAAAGGGGCTCCCATCGTCGAGGACCCCTCGAGGGGTCCCCGCTGCCTCGAGAGGCACCAAAACCTCTTCCTCTCTTTTTCCCTTTTGTCAGGACTCGGGAACTTCCCGACACACTCAAAAATCCTCCCCTTCAAAAAAAAAAAATTCTAACGGTGCGTTGCTCTACACCCCGCAAGTGGGACCCCCGTATACTCTGTGAGGCCCCCGATATGCCCTAACGCCCACAAAATTGTTTCTCAAAACACAATACACACATATATCATACTGAGTTCGCATGACTTATATGATCCATTAATCGAAGATGCTTTCGTCTCAAAACGAGAAGTAATTAACGGCGGTTTTGTCCACTACTGCCGGAAATTAGAATCCATACAATCAATGAACCCCCGCCTACCCTAAACAGGGAAAATCTGTACACGCCTGGCAAGCGAGTGACGAAAAACACTTTACAGTTCTCACTTATTTTACTATTAAGGTTCGGTGAAATATAAACAAAACGAAGCTAAATGAGGCTAGGGCAGCCATTGATGACTTGAAAGGGCAAAGATTTTCACACAAGATATGCCAATTTGTTTATTTAGAATATTTCCCTTTTGGACTTATTTATGGACTTTTGGTTCTCCATCAGTCATGCTACTGAAAGGTTAGGTGGAAGTGTTAGAAGTTTCGCAAAATATTTCTTTGGTAGATCCAGTAATGAATGGGGGTAGAGGAAGTATGCACTGATAATATTGGATAAGGATTTATTTGAAGTTCAAAAGTCATGGTATAGAGACATTTAAGTAAAGAAAATTCCATGCATGTTGTCCATATGACACGATACTTTTATAAAGCACTTATTTTGTAGATGATCCTCTTGTTCACTGCGATTATTTTTTTCTACTTGGTAAAATTATGTATCGAAGCATCTATTATGTCAGAATATTACGGCCTATGCTAATGTGCCCTTCATTACTTCAGAACTTGAAAAGGTTGTCGATAATATTCAAGGTTCAATTCCAAAAGTTGAATGGGATTTTGAAGGGATTCACTACTTTGATAATGGCCCTCTTACGGTCCAATACCTTTTCGTGTTGGATGCACTTAACTTTTGCTTTTGGCCAGGTATATTCTCTATATTTTCTCTTATCCATGCATATATATTAATGTTATGGCTTCTTCTATTATGGGCTTGCTGTATATGAAAAATGAGCATGTTCTTGCATTTTAAAGAAATTTTTGAGGAATTTGTATTTTCATCTAATCATCTATTATCTATTGAAGCTATATCAAAAGCATGCAATATCAAGGATCATATTTAGTTACATTTTGGCACTGTTCAGTGTTCAATTGGGCGTTATTTGTGTTTAAATTTGAGCAAATATAATCTTATATATGAATTAAATCACATGATGGTATTTCTGCAAGTTATGAATCTGGAATCTAGGTTACGTTAGTAATTAAGATCGTTCGTGTGAAGTCCTGACCATGTTTCGGTGCTTCGATACAACATTGTATCGTGAGAAAATCTAGTGTAGGCATCCCATGAACCTCATATGACAATGCTGTAAAATACGTATCCATTCTCTACTACTTGTTTGGTCGGGCATAATGCATAAACGAGTTATGCGCCACATAATTGGATTACTCAAAAATATGCAGAAATAGATTTTACATATGTATATGTGTAGATATCTTGTAGATATCTCGAAGAAAATGAAAAGGAGATGAAAAATATGTCAATCTTGAGAAAAAGGAAAGAATTGGGCCTTTAATACTGAGTTTGTGTATCGAGCATTGAATTTCAGATAGGTTATGCACATAGCATACGCGAATGATCGTTCACCCACATATTTCACATAGATTCAATTATGCAGTCATCCCCCGCTTAATATCATTCTACACAGCTGCTAGCCGGAACTTTTAAGTACTGATTAATTGGCTCTTTAGGAATGTTGGTGCTTGGTGCCAATAGAAATATGTTATTCAACTGTTCAACAGCTGGACGAGTAGTTGAGGCAAGGCCATTTATTGCCAATGGACTGATTTTTAACCATCTGATTTCTCCAATCTCCTTGTTAACAAATTAACCTCTTCTTGTATATAACATTGACCAGAAAGAATTAATTGTCTTATACTTTGTTCTCATCACTGTCATATCTGACATGCCACATTATTTATATGTTACAACAACATATCAATCATTTCTTTGGCTAGAACCCTGAGTACTCCAATCACCGAGTATTTCAATCCTTTTTGCATAACTCTCCTCTAGCTCATGTATGCCTTGTGCCTTTTCTCCTTTATCAACGATGCTTTTTTTCTTTTCTTTTTTTAAGTCTGCATTATGAATGGCGATCATTGACCTGTAATAATCTTTATACTGCGATGCGAGTAGAGTTTTATACACAAATCTTTTTCTACATGTGTAACTCGGTCTGAACATTGAAACTTGACATATGCTTTTATGATTTTATCATTCTGAAAAGCAGTAGAAAGATGCAAATATAATGAGATACACTTTGAACAAAAACAACTTTAAAAGAACATTCCTTATTGCTTTGGATGCATTTGTATTAAATAGATTGCTACTTAGATATTTGATGTGCTACCTGTTAATGCCTAACAGACGAGGATCTAAACTATGATAATTTGGCTTTGGGTCTGAAGGAAGCACTGCAGGACGACTATTTTGCACTCGATACAGATCGTCTACAAAGTTACACTGGTATCTATCTAATCAAGAACCTTTTATTTTTGGCTTATAAAAGTGTTTTTGTCGTGTTTTATCTACATCTGATGAATGTGGAAGATTCAATGATTCAGAAGTTAAAAGGAAAAAGAATTTTCGTAAATGCTAGGTCCTGAACTGCGCAAACTATTGAAATGGCCTCGCCCACTTCCACTAGAGGAGGAACGAGTGCGCTTATTGCATGAGGTACTGGTTTTACCTCCTTTTAACACTTCTTCATTGGTTGAGGCATTCATTTACATTAAAATTTTGGATTTTTTATTGCTCCACCAATTGTTTTTTTTATAATGTCTTTTCTATTTGAATATTAAGATATTGCAAACAGTAGCTCAAACCTACGACTATTCTTTTTCCATTTTGTATCATTCAGGTTGGAAGGGAACTTGAGAGAAACTTTAGTGGAGAGGCAGTTAATCTGGTGAAGGCTTGCGGAAAATCTGCTGTATCTCTTGTTGCTCTTATTGCACGTCATTTTCCTGGTATTCTTTCCTCGTCGTTTGAGTTCATGTTCTTAAAAATCACTTCCACAATGATTTTATTAGTTCAGTGATTGATGGTTCTATTTGTGTGCCAATATTTAATGTCGTTTAGAAGATATATGCTTCAGTGTTCTAAGATAGATCAGTGTGTATATCTTTAAATGAAGCGAAATCTTGTTAAGCGTTGTTTCTAAGAATGGATGATAATTCTATTAGTGTTGCCAGAAACCGAATGATAGAAAGATCATTGAACAGAAATATGATGAACGTAGAATTTTCATTATTATAAATTTGAGCTTTCTCTTGCAACTGCTATTTTCCTCCCATGCTGATTCAGTATAGCTAAATAATGGTTCAGTCGTTCAGATTCAATCATAGGTTACGAAAAACATTAACAGGACTAAAGAACCAAAGAATAAAGGTATTAGATTGCAATTCTATACTAATTCCTATGCTGCAACATTCTTCGACTGTGCTATCCCCCACTTGATTTCCTAGTCCTCGCCCTTTGCTTCTGCCCCTCTAACAGAGCTGCTGCCTTCCATTCTTCTTTAGATGGAGCCATCTCTTCTCAGTTGCTGAATTTTACCTTTTTTCTGTGAAAATTGCCATAATGGGTATATCACAATGGCCATGGCTGTTCTATTCCACCATTTCGACTTCTGTCTTCATCCATGACTGTTACTTAGGATTTCATGCGTGAGTTGGCGTGTGTTCAGGTTAACTGTCATGCCAATCCTCAGGCAGGATTCATAAAAGAACCTTCGCCTCGTTAGGCGGTTAAAGAAAAGGTGCACCATCGACTCATTCGCATAATCCACACGGAATTTGGAGGCTTTGCCGTGCCTGGCCATACCTCTATTGTCCATTTAGTGCATGCCTGGCCATACCTCTGGTAATGTTTAGGGATCGAGTACCAGGATCGACTGATTCGGCCTGAAGGCCCCCTGAATACGCCTTTTATGTCTGCTGTCTCTCCCTCCCACCAGAACTTTCCATCCCACCATTGCGCTGCTGAATGCTACAAATTCTCTCACGGGTAACATTCTGGGAGTTGGTTGAGTTTATAGTTATCCCATTCTCCCTCCTGATTTAGGAGTGTTTCTATTTTCATTCCCAATCACAGGATTCATACTGAATCATGCATGGATCTTGCCTTAAAGAATGTGCATTGGCCTATTCTATCATGCCACACAAGTATGGTTTTGCCATCATCGATCTTCCATCGTACCTGCTGCTCTGAATAGTATACTTCATGGCGGATGTGGTTTCATGTATACAATCCTCTTGTCGTTATCCCACCCTTATCATGTTGTTGTAATATTCATCATAAATCAGTGTCATCCAAACAGCGCTGAGCCATCAAAGAGTTGGTCCGCTTGCTTAGCAAGGGCTTTATTCGACCGCTCACTCGTCCAAATGCCAAGGCCACCGCACATAGTTTGTGCATGCGGATGCCCAACCAATAGCTTTCACTCCTTCCCTAAGTCCCTCATCAACTTGTCTATTTCTTTGAACACCCCTTTAGGGACGACAGTAGCACAAAAGTAATAAGAAGGCTGAGCAGTCTCAGATTTTGCCAGAATGACTATTTCCAGGAAGGGTCGAAACCTCGTTTTCGTACTAACTTATTGAATAAATTCTCGGAGGAATAAACTTTATATTCAACGTCAGTAACTGATGGTATTTTGGTATTTGCGAATGGAGCACAATGATTATCAATTAGATTAATCACCCCCTTTCGAGGCTTTTAGCTTAATAAGAATACAAATAATTAAACAGACCCTGCGAATTTTGCTGCAATTATATTGATGCTCGTGTTTGCTATCTTATTATTTAATCTTTGTATACTTTAGTTCAGATGATTTTATGTGAAATTGCATCTTTGTAATACTCAGTGAATACACATTCTAAATGCAATACTCATGTTGTGAATACATGTTTGTCATTACTGAGGAACCTCTGTTGCTACAATTCTTTTAATTTGTTATTTTGTTTCGTATGGTTTTTCTAATGTCAAAATTGCCCCATACTAGGTTTTCGAGATCATTCAGTATATAAAGGTCACCAAGTTTTCTTATACAAAAGGGCTCAGATTTTCGCTGCTGATCTATGGGGTGCATTCAAGGGGAAAGGCTACGGCACTTTCTATGACATCAGCTCAATAACAATATTTGCAGACTATATTGTCCCCGCCGTGCTTAGGAACCTTGGTGTGCTAAAGTACAGCTCAGCATTGTCCAACGCTATCGATTCAAAAAAGGAAATTGGTTCTGGTACTGAGGAGGAGGTTGAGATCCGTGCGTGCACTATTCATGCCGTCGAAAAGATGAGGGAGCTCATAGAAACCAAGTTTGGGAAAAAGGTGTTGCTAACTTGTAGTGGTCTAATTTACACTAAACCAACCTAAAACTATCCTCTAATGGCAAACATTGAAGTTGCATTCTGATAATCCTGGATGGTATTTTGGTGCAGGTGCTGAGCGTAGATTTGGATCTGTGGCTCTGGTCCTTTGGTGTTCAGGACCAAACTCTGGAACATCACCGGACCCTCTCTATCTATTACTGAGAGAATCTGAAGCTTTCAAAAAATTTGTCGATCTTCGTTTTATATCCTTTAGAAAGGACGGATCTGTTTTCTTTCTTCTGTGAGTTTGATCTGTAGGGTTTTGAAAATTTGGATCATAAGTCGACGACTCAGATGTTTTGATGATAAAGAGTTAGCTTTAGACTTGAGAGATAACAATGGAAGGATGAGCATTAGTATGGAAAGTGCTTAATTCATCTGCCTGATGATGATGAATCTTCAGAATCTTGCATTTTGGAATCTGTGATCATGTGATTATCTGTATTTAATGCAAAATTAGCTTGCTTGGTTGAAAGAAACTAAATTTTAGAACAGCCTTATCATGTCTTCAGAATTTGGCCCTGGGACTTGATGATGGACTGAGCTATAGTTGAACTGGGCTTTTGCCAAGCAAACTTTTTGGATGAGATGTGATGAAATTACGAGCTTTTTGGTGCAAATAGAAAGAGAGAAGAAATTAAGAAAACAGGAAAAATAGTAAGAAAGCGAATTTATAGGAAAGTAGTAAAACTTGCTTGATTGATTTCAAAGAAAGTGAGAATGATGAGTTGGCAATAAGATTGAATATGTGAAATGTATTATTACATTCCTTTTTGTGCTTAAAATAAGAAGTAATCCTTAAAAATAATGGAAACAATCTGTCTTTGCTTTCTCTTTCCACTTTCTGGCTTTGGTTTCGGCTAAAAATACATGTGGCCAAGAAGGTGGTCATCTACTTCCTGTTTAATACCAAAAATTTAATTAACCATTTGTTAGGACTTTTAAGTTTAAGAACAAAAATTTAATTTTATTTAACAAATGGTCTCCAAGATATCTTGAGTGCAACTATGCTCCGGTCCATAGGATTTGGAAATAAATCCTACCAACTTTTTATCCATTGGATTTGCTTTAGAAAGCGTGAAAACAATTATGACAATGTTTGAATAAATGATAAATAAATTTATTTCATAATTATTTACACACATCTCAACATGGATCCAAAGCTTAAAAAATTGGTAGTATTTGTTTTCAAATTTTACCGATAGCAGCATAGTTGTACTCAGCTACTCCCTCCGTCTCGCTTTAATAGTAGATTTAGTATTTTTCACGCTTATTAAGATATTAAATTATAAGTACTTTAATTTACCACAATATCCTTAACTCATCAAGTCGGGTGTAATACATTCAGGCAAAAGGTGAGAGAGAAGGAAGAGTTTCGGGCAGTTTTGGATAGCATGTGAGGTTCACATTTCTATTTCTTCTCTCTTGGCCGGATGTATACGGCTGACACATAAAATAATTTTTTCTCCTCTACATAAAACACAATGCCCTAGGTCATGCAAAAAAAAATTTCTTTACATTAATGTGTCTTGATTTCATGTGTTCATTCAATATGAGAGTTCCCCTAATGTTTTGACCCCTTGCCTTCTACCCAATTCGTCAAGTTCTAATGCACAACATTAATTAAAAGCATGGAGAGTCGATGGAGATTGAAATGGAAGAATGTGGATGCATGCTGCATTTACTAGAGACTATTTTCCTTTAATTCTTTCCTATTAACACCAACATTAATTAAGACTATTTTCTTATGAGGTGCGTTGGATTATAATGATGGATGAATTTGGTAATCGGTTGGTAAAGTTATTTTAATTGTCAAAAACTACTTGAATTGTG
Source organism: Agapanthus africanus (assembly GCA_030015575.1). Lineage (NCBI taxonomy): Eukaryota > Viridiplantae > Streptophyta > Magnoliopsida > Asparagales > Amaryllidaceae > Agapanthus > Agapanthus africanus. The sequence goes on along the minus strand of JASDDO010000004.1, from coordinate 30,123,900 downwards.
GGACAAAAATAAGTCTCTAAAACGACTATTAAAGTGGGACGGAGGGAGTATTTATTATCTTTATCTCCATCTCTACTATTATAACTACAATTCTTAGGATAGTTGCAATTAGAATTTCAAATTACGCTAACATGCAATACAAACAAAAACTATAGAGAAAAATTACAAACAAAAAATTAAAATAGAATCAGAAACAACCTAGATCAGGCAAAATATGATCAAAACTAAATATGGAGGAAAATGTTGAAATGATTAATAAAATTTTTTAAAGATATTTAGTTAAGATAATAGATTCCTTATGGGCTTTTAGTTAGGATAATGAGAATTTACATATAAAAACCTTATTTCAATATACACGAGCAGCATACTAAATTACACTAATCTTAAAATGTCACCAATTATTGGAGACAACATATATTAAATAGACTTCATTTTCTATGTGCACGTCTCTCAAGTTGCAACATTGGGCATGTTTAAAAAATAGTTTATAATCGACTCCAATAGTCAACAAGTTCAGCTCTTTATTGTCCTTTTTGCTACAAATTGTATGGTGCCCACAAAAAGCCACTCACAACTTGTGTGATCTTAAATAGTTTAAAGATGAATGCTACACATAAGCTTACAATTTTGCTTCAAAAATAGTGATAGTGATAATGATAATAATTCCATGTTCCTTTGTTAATGCCAATGACCAAAGTCTTCGTTCACTCTAATGGAGCACATAATACAAATTACTTAATTATCTTTTAGGCTCCATGCTCATTTTCAATTAGCAAAGGCATCTCAAAGTTTTGAGGTAATCCAAGGATTTGGATTAATTGTGATAAAGTGCTCATTTCTTATCAACAAAAAACAAGTTTCATGTTTATAATTTAGTGCTTGGTTTGAAAGATTTTTTGTGCATACCTGCAGTATTTAGAAGGGTTTGTGTTAATTGGATAATGATGGCATGTTTCTTTTTATTTTCTTAATAAACTTCCGCAGTTAGTTATGTTTAGAAGCTGTATATATAAGAGTAATACTTTTCCTACCGGTGCGGTGGAATCCACGTAAGGTTCATAGATTCCCATTGGATATAAGGTGAACCATGTTATCCACTGCCTAAGTACTTGTATCCTACATCCCGTCTTATATCCGATGAGAATTCATGTATCCAACTTGAATTCCACCGCATCGGTAAGAAAAGTATTACCCTCTATATAAATAAAAGTGTGAGGGGGCAATGGTGAAAAGTCTCTTATAGGGAGAGGGGGTTGAATAGAACAATGACTAACAATTAAAACTTTATTACTCAAATCAATAAATGCTACGGAATAATAATGTGAATGATAAAAAACACGCAAACAATAGAATAAATGATATTAGAAAATGTAAACTCAGTAGCGACACCAGCGATTGGTAACGAAATTCGATACCGCGGTATCTAGTCTCTGCCAAGGTCTCTCATACGAACATCCACTAATTAACTCTTCTTAAGGTGAAAATCTTTACAGCTGGTGACTATCTCCACCTGATTTACAATTGATGGACAACCACCACCAGATAATCTTTTCCATAGGCTTAGATCAAATCTTTACAACTCAACGCTGATAGACAACCTCCATCGGGTTTATTACTTGGTAGACAATCTCTATCAGATTTCAATTACAACACAAGTAACCCAAACCAACTCCTAATCTCTTATATGAATCAATCACAATTTTTAATCCAAGAAAATTAGGGTATTTGATAAAGTCAAGTAAAAATACATTTTTATCTCAAATGATTTATAAAGAATTTAAAATGAGAGATTCAGATCTTTGCAAAGACAAGAGATTCAAACTAGTTTAGAAAATCATTTGCAAGAAATTTAAAAAAAAAACTTTCAAAAATAAACCTGGTGACGATCTTAGGGTTTCGAAATTTTTGATGAAGATGATGATAACAATTGAGAGCAAGAGAAATGAAAATAATATTCAGAAGTGTTACGAATTTTCTTGACCAAAACCGTATAAAAAGAGTTGGGAAAGAATCCCACAAAACTGGAAAGAAATTGGTCAAAGAAAAATTTCAGGGATTTCAAACGGTCATCAGTTGAGCCAGCTCAAATAAATATTAGCCGTCTCATACTGATGAGGCTTGATATTGGCGATCTCCCAGATCGACACGTGGCAGACGACGTGTCCCAGAACATGCAAGAAAGGACCTACAATGGCCGACCAGACCACTCCTTTGCCCGTCCCACAAACAAACGCTGGCTCACCTCTGAGCCCCAGCACAATTGGCATCCTCGGCCTCACAGCTCGTCTCGGAGCTACCACGGAACCAACATACCTCGGCTCTCCCGCTCGTCCGCGAGCTCTCCCACCGAGGTCATCTTCCTCGGTCTCATCGACCGACCAACGGCACCGCTCCAGGCGCAACCGCCATCCCGCGAATCTCGCCATGCGCGAGATATCCGCCGGCCACATCCCACGTTCTACGCCATCACGATCCCCCATTAATGAGCTTGTCTCGCCATTAATGGGAGATCCCGCTCATCACGCGGGCGTGACGTCGGGAGCGTAACGGCCGGCGTGATTCTCACGCCTGCCCTGCCTGCTGCCACCGCTATATAAACCCCTTCTTCAGACGGTTCAAGTAAGCCATTTTTTACTCCATTAAACCGTTACTCTGCTCGGATTTCCCCTCTAACTTGACTGTCGGAGGGTCCTCGGTGGTACAACCACCCTGGGACTTCCTTACAGGTAGCTCGGCGCAAGCAACCTCAAACCCATTGAGATCCACACGCTTCAGGAGCCAGCCTCCAGATCAAATCTCAGCCGTCCATCGCCGCCATCAGCAGATCAACGGAAGGTAATATCTTGACGAGTGGATTCGACTCGCGTCAGCTGGCGCCGTCTATGGGAATCCTTGATTCCACAAAAACAAAAGTTTATCTTCCAATCTTACTCTAATGGCGAGCGATCATCACGACGATCCCAGCACCAGCCGCCGCCTCCCCCTCAACGGAGGCGCGGAAGAACCTCCTCCGCCGAATGCCATCAACGCCCTTGCAGGCCGGATTGACCGACTCACGTCTGTCGTGGAGGCGCTCATCCGTGTCCAAACAGCGGGGCAAGTTCCCCAGGTCGCCCCTCCTCCGCCTCGAGACTGGGACCCCTACAGGGGGAGAGAAGACTCCGCACGTGTCGGCACTGACGACCACCGCCTCTCTACATCCTATGGCCGCAGATCTCCCGGGCCAGTACCTTCTGCGACTCGCTGGGCACCCCACAGTTCAACACCGAGGTTCGTCGCCAGAGCACCTCGCCCCGAGATCCTCCGCGCACCTGTCCTTCCCGAGGAGATGTCGGTCAGCTCGCCTGTTACCAGGCATGACCGACACCACCTCCCTCGACGGGGTCACGCGGACGGGACTCGACACGGCGGCTCGAAGACTACCTCGCCGGGGGATCTAAGGAACCTCATTGAGAGGAACCGGGGCCGCGGCCATACACAGGCCTCCAACAGCAGAGGCCAGGGATCAGAATGTGCCGAGTCGTCGGGGTACCACGTTCGACTCGACGCCCTCGAGAAGAAAATTGAGGGTATGCATCGGGAAAGCCACCGATCGAGCGACGGGGCTAAGTACGCCGCCGACTCGCTCACCAAACCATTCACCGAGGAGCTGCTCGCCGTCCACGTCTCCTCTCGCAGCAAGCCCCCGAAGGTCTCCCTCTTCGACGGGTAAATCTGACCCGAAGGACCATTTGGACGCGTTCACCGCGGGAATGAGCTTCCAAGATAACTCCGATGCTGCCCAATGCCGAGCTTTCCCGGCCACTCTCATCCGCGCCGGACGAAACTGGTTCCGAGGACTCGAGCCTCGCTCAATCTCAACTTTCGACGAGCTGGCCACTCAATTCCTCGGCCACTTCGTCGGGAACAGGTGGAAAAAACGCACAGTTGACCACCTCTTCAAGATCAAGAGCGGGAACAAAGAGACGTTCAAAACATACGTCACCCGCTTCTACAACGCCCTCCTCGAGGTCTCACAGCACCGGGACGATACCGTCATCACAACACTTAGGTCTGGTCTTAGGCACAAGGAGTGGTTACGCTCCTTTGCATTAGCGCAACCTAAGACCATGGCCGAGGTAAAAGCCTGGACCAAGCGCGAGATCCAGCTCGAATCCGAGGTGAATGCAAATCTCCCCCGGGCAGAGCAAGCTGACCAGAAGAAAAGGGCAAGGGAAGAGAGAAAGGGACCTGAGCGGGCAAAGCCCTATCTCCTGAAGTTTCAGGAATACACCCCGCTCAACGTCTCCCAGACAGTGCTACTAGAGGAGGCCAAAGGCGAGGGATTCTTCAAGATTCCCCCGATCTCGTGAATGGCCTTAAAACGAACCCGGGGCCCATACTGCGGTTTCCACAGGTCGCTGGGCCACTCCACGGAGAGCTGCAAGCAGCTCCGTGACTACATTGAGGAGCTCATCCATTCGGGGCACCTCGCAGCATATTTGAGGGACAAGCGACAAGCTGACCGCGAGCAGGAGCATCGTCTCCCTCCCGCCGAGCTGACCATCGGCCAAATCATGGTCGTGTCAGCGGAGGATACGTCTGGCACCAACGAAGCTCGGTACCCTATGCCGGGCATAGATGCCGACAGACATCCGAGGGGCTCAAGCTGCACTAATAAGAACATCTACTAGCATGTATTTTCTTTCAAAAGCAATGCACACCTTTCTTGAGATCTTTTGTTTATATAATAAAGGGATCGATAAAGCATTGCAGAAAAGAAAAAGAATCTTAATCATTCAAAAGGTACTATAGGCTCCTCAGCCGTACAAAAAAAATTATTACAACAACGGGGGAATGGGGTGCAGAGAACACTGCTCGTGGTACTTTGAGGATATTTCCGCCAGCCGAGCCCTCACGGCGTCTAACCTCTGCCTTCGATGCCCTCCCGCTAGCGTCGGCATCGAGCCTCAAGTGGTAGCACTCAAGGACGAGCGCCTCCGAGCGGTTCAACCGGCTCGCAGAAATCAGGCCGAAGCGCCTCAGAGACCTTAGCTTGCCAACGGCCTCGTCTTTCAGCTGCTCGGATAAGGGGTTGTAGAGCCCCGACGACGCTCTCTAAATGGAGTACATCAACAGCTGAAGTAGGGAGGAGCGCCGGGGGAGCAATCGGCCGAAATGATCCTCGATCCGGCCTATCACCAACTGCACCGTGTCATCAGTACAGTACCGATCGTAGAGGTACACGTCCTCGAAGTTTATGATATCTTGGATGGTGAAAGGGAAGTCCTCCATTCTTGCGTTTTGGGTGTGAAGAAATGAACGATCGACGCTCTCTCCGTTTTATAGCACACAACGCCCCCGGAGTTCAACGGTCGCCCGTTTCACCCGCAACTGTGCCACCACGCGGCAGACATCGCGCTGCCCGATGCGAAATCGAAATGACACTCCGGCACTTCGCGTTCCCCACGCGATCATGATACGTGTCGACAGCGACTGTCCACTTCCCGATCCTCGCTCCAAGGAGGACGGGCAAAGCCCTCACCAAGAGGCAGCCGAGCGGCTTCACTGCTCGGTCCATTCTTAGCAGGCCTCCCATGGCCCCTCCAGCGCTAAGGATCAAAGCCCTCGCCAAGAGGCAACTGAGAGGCTTCACTGCTCGGTCCATCCTTAGCAGGCCTCTCATGGCCCCTCCAGCGCTAAGGATCTGAGCCCTCACGAAGAGGCAACCGAGCGGCTACCCTTCTCGGCTATCCTTGGCTGGTAGCTCCCTACCCCACAACGCCAGGGATCAAAGCCCTCGCGAAGAGGCAGCCGAGCGGCTACCCCGCTCGGCTATCCCTAGCTGGTAGCTCCCCTACCCCACAACGCCAGGGATCGAAGCCCTCACCGAGAGGCAGCCAAGCGGCTACCCTGCTCGGCTATCCCTGGCTTGTAGCTCCCCTACCCCATAACGCCAGGGATCAAAGCCCTCGCCAAGAGGCACCGGGCAGCAACCCTTCTCGGCCATCCTTAAGGATCAAAGCCCTCGCCAAGAGGCACCGGGCAGAAACCCTGCTCGGCCATCCTTAGTAAGCCTCTTACGGCCCCTCCCGCGCTAAGGATAAAAAGCTCTCGAAAGAGGCAACCGGGCCCGCCCTTGCTCGGTTATCCCTGGCTGGTAACTCTCTACCCCAACACACCAGGGATCAAAGCCCTCGCCAAGAGGCACCGGGCAGCAACCCTTCTCGGCCATCGTTAAGGATCAAAGCTCTCGCCAAGAGGCACCGGGCAACAACCCTGCTCGGTTATCCTTAGTAGGCCATGTTCCCGCCAAAAATTTCTGCGCAGAAGAGTCCAAGGTATCAAATGGCAACGATACGCTTAAGGAAATGCGAACCAGTATCTTCCGGCCTGTATTTTGATAAACTCGCGAAGGAGGAACTGTTAAATTCTGATGATATTGGAAGCATCTCGAAAAACCCTTCGATTTGATATATTATGGGCTTCATAATTCATCCGGGATCAAAAGTTATGAGCAAATATGCTATGCACTGTTCCCTGATTAAAAATCAGGAATTACCTCAATGAGGTATCACGTGCTCGCACGTGATCAATGGTCACGTGTTGACACGTGATAGTTAAAACAGAAATAAAAACAAATGGCTGAAGGAAATACCTCAACGAGGTATCACGTGCTCACACGTGACCAATGGTCACGTGCTGACACGTGATGGTTAAAACAACAACATAAACAAGCGGCCGTTAAAGAACTCAATTGGGGGTCACGTGCTCACACGTGACCAAGGGTCACGTGTCAGCACGTGACTAGCTTCGAAAGCCTTACAGTTAATAGAATTAAATTCTAAAAGCTTCCAAATCTTTCCAAATGGAAAAGGATTATGGGGACCGTTGGATTAAAGATCCAAGGGTGATTAAATATCACCAATTTATGGAAAGATCTTAGACAAGGAAAGATTTCCCCTAAAATCTCACCGGAATAACAAACAGAATATCTTTGGATTTAAAATCCAACGGTGAATAAAATTCACTGAATGATCTAAAGGATCATATTAATGATGAAAACAAATCAAATCTTTCAATGAGAGATTTGCTAAACAAATTGATTCTCTTCCTTCTTCTATAAATAGGAGCCAAGAAAAGAAGAGAAGGGACCTTTTTTGGAGAGAAGAACAGAAGGAGGAGAATTTAATTCTCAAGAAAGAAAACCCTATGTGAGAAAAGGGAAAAAGATCAACTTCAAAAAAGAGAATTTAAATCTCAAAATTTAAGAGTTTAACTCTTCTGCAAATAAAAAACTTAGTTCTTCTTCTGGTTGAAGATCTGCACAGAGCACATCTCCCCATAAGTTGAGAATTTAATTCTCATCGGGTCGAGATCCTGCCATGCAGATCCTAAACTTAGAAGGGGAATTGAGTTTTGAGAATTTAATTCTCCCAAACTAATTGGAATTTAATTTCTACAGAATCATAATTAGGGTTTTACCCTAAATAAGAATTTAATTCTTTCACAATAGGAATTTAATTCCTCCAAAACAAAAATTAGGGTTTAACCCTACAGAGAATTTAATTCTTAAAAAAGAGACTTGAAAGATCTCCATGCATGTAAAAGACCAAGGTCACGTGTCCCCACGTGACCCCTGAAAAGATCCCAAAAAAAATAAAAAGGAAACAGCTTTGAGGCAATGCCTCACGTGCTCTCACTTGCCCTCCAAGACAAAGGGAATAAAAGCAAGGGAAATCTAAGCTTTGGGCGCTCTCACGTGTTACCACGTGACCCTTTAGCAAACATTTTAACAGTCAGCGCATAAATCCCCATCACGTGTCAACACGTGATGCTCAAAATAAAAATGAAAAGTGTTTAACACTTATTCGCAGATTTGAGGATAAAACAAAGGAGATCTGGCTCCACATTTAGGGCGCCCTCACGTGTCCCCACGTGACCCCTAACAAATCCCTTTAATATCCAATGGATGAATGCCTATCACGTGCCCACACATGATGGCCAGGAAATAAAAAGTGTTTAACACTTAATTGCAGAACAAAATAAAAGGGATCTGGTCCCACTTTTGGGCGCTCTCACGTGTCCACACGTGACCCCTCTTTCTTTAGTGTTTAACACTAATTTGGGGATTATATTTCCAGTGTTTAACACTGATTGTTTCTAGTGTTTAACACTAAATTGAAGATTATATTTCCAGTGTTTAACACTGATTGTAGTGTTTAACACTAATTTGAGAGTTTTATCTCCAGTGTTTAACATTGTTGTTCTCTAAGTGTTTAACACTACTTTTAACCAAATTGGCTAATTTTCCAGAGGCAAAAGTCCCTCCTCCAAATGAATCTCAAAATTGAGGAAATCAAAGACAAAATGTTGTCAGAGCCCCCAAACCTCTGTTTAGCACTGCTGAATGATGAGGGGCTGAACCCAGACAAATGTCTAATGGCCCAAAGGGCCAATATTTCAAACATAATTGGACTTAGCCCAAACTGACCATAAGTCCTCAAATCATCTTGAACTGAACACATCTGCTCTTTCAACCAACTCATTGGTTCAAGGGTACATCTCTGAACTCCTCTGATATTTGTCGTTGTAATCCTTCAACGTCTTCAGAGAGGTGACGGGTCCCGACAACCACACATTAATACGGACTGTGGGGTCCTTAAACTCATGGACTAATGCGTCCTTAAACTAACATTTGTCCCCAAAACGGGAATGATGGACCACTATGTCCTTAAACTGGTATTGGACCACCATGTCCCTAAACTGGAACAATAGAGCCCAAACGCTCTTTTGTCGAATCTAAACGATCCCGTTAAGTTGATCTTAGTCTCAAACTGGATTAACGTATCCTTAACAAACGTTTAAGTTGATCTTAGCCTCAAATACGGCTAACGTATTCTTAAACCCTCAAACAGACTTTAGTCCCAAATTGGACTACAGGTCTCCCAACCAACTTTGGTTCAAGGGTACATCTCTGGGAGATCTATAGTCCAATTTGGGACTAAAGTCTGTTCTGAAAGTTTTGGTTTAAGGATGCGTTAGCCATATTTGAGGCTAAGATCAACTTAAACGGGATCGTTTAGATCCGAAAAAAGAGCATTTGGGGGCTCTATTGTTCCAATTTAGGGACATAGTGGTCCATTGCCAGTTTAGGGACATGGTGGTCCATCTCCAATTTAGGGACATGGTGGTCCATGTTCCAGTTTAGGGACATAGTGGTCCATTGGTAGTTTAAGGACATTGCGGTCCATGTTCTAGTTTAGGGACATAGTGGTCCATTGGCAGTTTAAGGACATTGCGGTCCATTGGTAGTTTAAGGACGCATAAGTCCATGAGTTTAAGGACCCCACAGTCCATATGGGTGTGTTTAAGGACGCATTAGTCCGTTAGTTTAAGGACGCATAAGTCCGCGGGTTTAAGGACCCCACAGTCCGTATCTTGGTTTAAGGACGCATAAGTCCATGAGTTTAAGGACCCCACAGTCCGTGTTGATGTGTGGTTGTCGGGACCCGTCACCTCTCTGAAGACGTTGAAGGATTACAACGACAAATATCAGAGGAGTTCAGAGACGTACCCTTGAACCAATGAGTTGGTTGAAAGAGCAGATGCGCTCAGTTCAAGATGATTTGAGGACTTATGGCCAGTTTGGGCTAAGTCCAATTATGTTTGAAATATTGGCCCTTTGGGCCATTAGACATTTGTCTGGGTTCAGCCCCTCATCATTCAGCAGTGCTAAACAGAGGTTTGGGGGTTCTGACAACATTTTGTCTTTTATTAGGCACTGACCATTCATCATGGCTCTGGAGTTTACTTTGAATGTCATGTAAAATGATCAAGTTTGGAAAACAAGGGTATATTTGGAGTTCAATCAAAGGGGAATCCTGCCTCTGGAAAAACTTAGCCATTTTGGGCTAGGTTGGTTTTGAAATAGTGTTAACACTAGAAGGTATTTGACGATCACGTGTTCCCACGTGATGCGCTTTAAAAATAGTGTTAAACACTAAAAAGGGGTGGTCACGTGGGGTTACGTGAGGTGCCTGAGATTGGGCCGAAACTCCTTTCTTCGTTCTGCCATTAGGTGTTAAACACTTTCATTTTTATTTTAGAGCATCACTTGTTGGCACGTGATGGGGATCTGTGCGCCAATTGTTAAAGCATTTGCTGAGGGGTCACGTGAGAGCGCCCAAAGCTTTCATTTCCTTTGCTTTTTCTTTCTGTGTTTTGGGAGTCACGTGGGAGCACGTGAGGCATTGCCTCAAAGCTTCTTCCTTTTTAATTTTGGGGATCTTTTTAGGGGTCACGTGGGGACACGTGACCCTAGTTCTTTTCATGAACAGAGATCTTTTAAGAATTGAATTCTCTGTAGGGTTAAACCCTAATTTTGTTTTGGAGGAATTAAATTCCTATTGTGAAAGAATTAAATTCTTATTTAGGGAAAAACCCTAATTTCTTTTCAAAGGAATTAAATTCCCAGATATGTAAAAGAATTAAATTCTTGATTAGGGTTAAACCCTAGTTTCATTTTAGGAGGAATTAAATTTCTGTGAGTTTGGGAGAATTAAATTCTCAAAACTCAATTCCCCTTCTAAGTTTAGGATCTGCATGGCAGGATCTCGACCCGATGAGAATTAAATTCTTATCCAATGGGGAGATGTGCTCTGTACAGATCTTCAACCAGAAGAAGAACTAAGTTCTTTATTTGCAGAAGAGTTAAACTCTTAAATTTTGAGAATTAAATTCTCTTTTTGAAGTTGATCTTTTTCCATTTTCTCACCTAGGGTTTTCTTTGTTGAGAATTAGATTCTCCTTTCTTTTCTTCCCTATTGAGAATTAAATTCTCCTCTCTCTGTTTTTCTCTCTAAAAAAAGGTCCCTTCTCTTCTTTTCTTGGCTCATATTTATAGGAGAAGGAAAAGAATCAATTTGTTCAGCAAATCTCTCAATGAAAGATTTGATTTGTTTTCGTATTTAATATAAGCTTTAGATCATTCAGTGAATTTTATTCACCGTTGGATTTTAAATCCAAAAGATATTCTGTTTGTTATTTCGGTGAGATTTGGGGAGATCTTTCCTTATTTAAGATTTTTCCATAAATTGGTGGTTTTTAATCACCATTGGATTTTTAATCTAACGGTCCCCATAATCCTTTTCCATTTGGAAAGATTTAGAGAAATTTAGAATTTTAATTCTATTTCGAAAGATTTTAGAGAAATTTAGAATTTTAATTCTATTAAACTGTAAGGCTTTCAAAGCCTGTCACGTGCTGGCACGTGACCCTTGGTCACGTGTAAGCACGTGACCCCCAAATTGGTTCCTTTAACAGCCGCTTGTTTATGTTGTTGTTTTAACCATCACGTGTCAACACGTGACCATTGGTCACGTGTGTGCACGTGATAGCTCGTTGAGGTATTTCCTGATTTTTAATCAGGGAACAAATTTTAGAATTTAATTCTATTCATTATTTTAGAGGCCTTAAAAGCCCATCACGTGTCTGCACGTGACCCATGGTCACGTGTGAGCACGTGATGCCCCATTGGGGTCTTTTCTGAGTTTTTATTATATCTTTTAACTCCTCCAGCGGGTTCTTAAAGGTCAATCACGTGTGGACACGTGATGCCTCATAACTTTTGATCCCGGATGAATTATGGGGCCCATAATATATCAAATCGAAGGATTTTTCGAGATGCTTTCAATACCATCAGAATTTAATAGTTTCTCCTTCGGGAACTTATCAAAATACAGGCCGGAAGATATTGGTTCGCATTTCCTTAAGCGTATCGCTTCCATTTGATACCTTGGACTCTTCTGTGCAGAAATTTTCGGCGGGAACAGGGTATTGTGGGCTCCCCAACCTTACAAAACGCCCGGAGGCCTACAAAATAACCGATGCAACAAAAAGAAGAAAGAACAAGAAGACAAGGAGCATCAGGCCACAGGGCCGGATGCAACCCCGGGAATCTCAGCGCCCACCATAGGAGCCTCGGCGTCGTCCTCGTCAGATATCTCTTCCCCGGCCTCGTCCTCGGGGCCATCGCCCTGCTTGTCATCCCCGCGAGGATATTCGGCTCGGAGATCTTCGTCGGCGAACTCCGGCATCTGAGCCTTGATGGCGTCGAGGGCCTCGTGCCAGATGGCGGTGGTGGCCGAGGCAAGGACGGTATAGAACAGTTCTGACTTCTGGAAGTTCTCCACCGCCCTCGTCGCTCTGAGGTCGGCTCTCTTCGCCGCGTCTACCGCAGCCTCCAACTCCTTCCGGAGGGCGCTCGCTGACTTCTTCATGGTGCCGACGAGCACCTTGGAGTCCTGAAGCTCGGCCTCGGCGGCCATGGCAGCCTCGCGGAACCTGGCAACCTCCTGCTTCGAGGCCGTCGCCTCCTGCTTCGCGGCCGCCGCCTCCTGCTTCCCAGCCGCCACCTCACCCTCAAGGGCAACGACCCTCGCCAACGCCGCCTCCAGCTCCCGCTTCGAGCTCTCCCCCAGCGAGGAGAGATCGCCCGCGGCTCGCATCGCCGGGGCTATCTCCTCCTCCTCCATCCGGACAACGAGAGCGACGTTGTTACGCCCCTCTTCCCAAAATACGGAAAACGAGGGATGACTATGCCAGCCATGCTCCTACGGTCAAGGAATCATCCCGCCTAGTCACACTTTGGCTTCTAGCATCACATGGTAATCAGTAAATAAAGCGCAGTGGTAAAGGAATCACATCACTGATTTATTACATTAATATTCCATTGTTCACACATTACAGATAACAAGAACAAATACTAACCAAAGTCAATCTCACGATCACTTTTATGGAAAGCAATAAAGATAGGAAGTACACCAGACTATATCTCTGTGAACTCGAAGGGTAGATCCGTCTCCTGTGCTGGTCCTCCCGCGGGATCTGAGCATGCATACTCAGGTCGTCAGAGCGACACAATAACAATATTATTATAATAAGATGAAACAGGTATATGAGGTAATACTGGTGTAAGAACAATGCAAGTAATCACTATGTCACTATATGATGCAGAATATGTTATGTGTCCCTATCGGTCTCTAGGTCATGTTTGAAATCACATAGTGGAAGGAGGATCATGTTTAACAGGAGTCCCGTACATACCCGAGACAACGGCCCACATGCCCGGGACATAACCCTGTCAGCCGGATCGCTAGATCCTACCCTACATGTATCAGTATCACGGTTCGAATGATCATCCTCTAAACACGGTCCCGCTAAATACGATACTCTTTCCACTTTGATTTCCCCCTTTTCCCCAGGTTCTCACTAGTTATGATCTTGATTTAGTCGTGTACAAGTATACCAATGGCACGGTTTTATCACTGTTCACTGTATCAATCACTGTCACGAATATTCACTTTCCATTGGTATACTCGTCACTCCTAAACCAACATCTATCACGCACGATAATGCAATGTCCACATGCACTAACACTGAGTATATGGCAAGGGTATGATATATGTATGTATGCCATCATTACGCTAAGGGTAATATGAATCAATAGGCATGTCATTATCTTCCAGAAATTTCATAAATTCATATGTTAAGAATTCAACAAAGTGATACAAGTAAGATAAATAGAACATTCAGTCTAGTTTCAGTTCAATCGGGATTCCGGTTTTCAAGATACAGCTGTTTCATTTTAAGTGCTCGCGGCTGGAAATTCAGTTTCAGAACTGAACGTCCGTTTCGCGACACGAATTGCACCCAGTTGGGCTCAGAATTTAGCGATGTTACAGTTAAATGAAATCTAGGGTTTCCAATAGAGTATTCAACGCAACAGACGGATCCTCAATCGCATCTGTACGTTAAAAGTTATACACAGTTTAACCTCATTATGTCATTTCTGAATCTGTTCTGGACAGTTATACGTTCTGCCCTTTTAAATACAGTTTAAAATAGCAAATGGCGATGAAACGGAATGGGACCACCTGTTTTATTTAGCTAACAGAGTTATCTTTAATCTACTGTAGAGTTCCGTAACATACCACTTCAAGAAACACAGTGACACAAGTATTGGAACAGTACACAATAATCAGAAACGCTCTGGACTGCAGTCCAGAGTCGCATTCCGATCTAATTATCATCACGGTTACAGAACAGAAATCATTGAAATTTTACATAGGGTTAAATTTCGTCGAGTCGGCTTCGATTTAAGCCCTCGAACGCATCATTCCAGTATGTATGTAATTTACGGTGATTTTATTCATTTTCAGATACGAGAAAAATATTAGTTTTAACGGCATATTTGGGGGTATCAATTTTTGTCACTAACAATCGTTTTTTCCAGCGAGATTCATACACGATATTTATCATCAAATGGGCCAACAGAAAATATCAGTTTCCGTCAAAATGAACTATTATAATCATTGGAGACTAGCATCGAACACTTAGGTCACAATACGTATCGGGAATCGGTAAATTCGTAAACTAGATTATTTAGGTTTGTACCACTATTATTTTAGCATGAAGCAAGTAAACACTTGCCTGGAAAATGTCTCGGGGTCGCACGGCAGCAACGGTGTCACGAACGCGCGATATATGCCGCAAAACGAATTGCGCGAGCTTGGCTCGTGATACGGAATTTGCGTCGGAGTTGCCCGAAGCCGTTGCACAGTCACTGGAGGTTGAGGGGTGCTTGATGATCCTCTGCGAGTGTACTGGGGTCGATGACGGTCGACGGCGTCGCTCCGGCACGTGCACGGTGAAGCTCACAGTACGGGGGAGAATGTGGGTTTTTGGTGTGTGAGAGAGAGAGAGAGCAGTGGGGACTTTTGAGAGGAGGTGGAGGAGACACTGACGACGAGGAGGGTGTAGGGTGGTCGGCGATGCGATGGGGAGTTCGCCGGCGTCGAGGGTGCCAGGTGGCCGAGCTCGGTAGTGGGGGTTGTGTACAGGGGAGTGGGTGTGCAGGGGGCTCGGTAGGGGCTCGGGTTAATGAAGGTGGAGTCGTGGAGGGAGGAGGTTGGTGGAGGAGAAGTGAGGGATCGCTGAGGGGTTGTCGTCGCCGGGGGTTCGACTGAAACTTGCAGTGGGTTGTTCGAGTTTGGGGTTCGTGGGAAATTTTGAGGGAGTTGGAGAGTGAGAGGGAGATGAGGAGTTGGAGACGGGGAGTTTGAGGAAGTCGTGGCCGAGGTCGCGGGTCATGGGCAACGGCGAGGGCGACGTGGGGAGCTCGGGGACGTGGGGTCGCGAGAAAGAAGTGGGCGGGAACGGTTTGGGAAGGAGAAGAGTTAACGGGTCGGGTAAGGTGATGAGGAAGCGGGTTGGAGGGAGTGGGCCGGGCCCGTTTAAGAAAATAATTCCTTATAAAAACGAAGTTGTCTGAGAATGAAGTGTGGGCCGGGGCTAAAACTTATTAAAGGATTTATTTAAAACCAAAGTGGGCTGGGGAAAAGAAACGGGCTGGGGGATTAGTAAGGGGCCGGCTTAGGGGTTTAATTTAAGGATTTATTTTAAAAAGAATTTTGAATGGGCTGAGGGTATATGTAATATAGTTTTGGGTTAGGATTTTTATTGATAAAATTTTGGTTTTAGTTTTATTTAGCCTTGGTTTTAATTTGTTTTAAATCTTGGGTTTTTACTTTTAGGGTTATGGAAATATATAAACATTGGGATTCAAGCAACCACCTTCCTCCAACAATATACGAGGAAAAAGTAAATTTCTGGGATTTAGAAAATAGGAAAAACTTTTATTAAGATGGTAACGGGGATTTACATCATACCCCCCTTAACAAAAATTTAGTCCTCGAAATTTATCAAGGATACAAGGAAACAAAAGTACTAAACAAAGAGATGTGGATAACGATCACGGATATCTTCCTCCCGCTCCCAGGTGGATTCTCCTGGGGAACGACCGCCCCAAGACACTCGGACTAAAGGAATGATCTTATTCTTCAGCACTTTCTCTCTGCGGTCGAGAATGGTAGTAGGCTGCTCCTCGTACGACAGATCGGTACCCAAAACTAGCTCCGAATGGTCCAGAACATGGCTTTCATCTCGAACGTAACGTCGTAGCTGTGACACGTGGAAGGTATTGTGCACACCAGCTAGCGATGGAGGCAAGGCGAGTCAATAGGCCACCTCTCATACTCGCTCTAGCACCTCAAAAGGTCCGATAAAACGGGGACTAAGCTTTCCCCGACCTCCGAACCTGATAACTCCACGAGTAGGGGAAATCTTCAAGAACACATGATCTCTGAGTTCGAACTCAAGTGCCCTTCTGCTGGTATCTGCCCAACTCTTCTGTCGATCCTGAGCCGCCTTGATACGCTGTCGGATCATTTGGACTTTGTCGACTGTCTGAACAATGAGTTCGGGGCCCAGTAGTCTTCGTTCTCTCACATCATCCCAACATACTGGGGATCGACACTTCCGCCCGTATAGTGCTTCAAAAGGAGCCATCTGAATACTAGCCTGATAACTATTGTTATAAGAGAACTCGACTAGATGCAGATGGTCCTCCCAGGAACCTTGAAAGTCCAACATACAGGCTCTCAACATGTCCTCGAGCGTCTGAATCGTACGCTCGGATTGTCCATCCGTCTGTGGGTGATAAGCTGTGCTGAAATTAAGGCGGGTACCCAAGCTCTCCTGTAAGCTCTTCCAAAAGTGTGACAAGAATCTCGTGTCCCGGTCTGACACAATGCTGACTGGAACACCGTGAAGTCGTACAATCTCCTGCATATATCTTTCTGCCAGTGATTCTGTCGACTGCCCCACTCAGAAAGGTAGGAAGTGTGCAGCTTTTGTGAGGCGATCGACGATAACCCAAATGGCGTTATTGCCCCTAGGGCTCCGTGGTAAGGCCGTCACGAAATCCATAGTAATGTGCTCCCACTTCCATTCTGGTATCGGCAGGGGTTGTAACAGTCCTGCTGTCCTCTGATGTTCCGTCTTCAACTGCTGACATACCAAGCACCTGGATACGAACCTCGCAATTTCCCGCTTCATTCCGTTCCACCAAAAGTGATGCTTTAGGTCCTGATACATTTTTGTACTTCCCGGATGCACAGAATAAGCCGAACTGTGGGCTTCAGCCAATACTTCTTCTCGAACATCTCCCTTAGGTACGCAGAGTCTGCTACCGAATCTCAGAGAGCCATCTTCATGTATAATCAAATCCGTTCTCAGTCCGGCTTCCACTTCCTCTCTGAACTTTTGCAATCGGGGATCATCCGCTTGTGCAGTCTTGATGCGATCCACCAGAGAAGATTGCACCTGTAGCTGCCAAAGTTGACTGAGTGCGTTTGGCGTAACGACTTCAAGTTCAAGCCTCTGAAAATCCTCAATAATGCCCCTCTGATCGGTCAACATCATGACCGCTGGCTTGCGACTGAGCGCATCTGGTACAACATTCACCTTCCCCGGGTGATACTAAAGGTCCAAGTCGTAATCTGCCATCAACTCTAGCCATCGGCGCTGCCTCATGTTCAGTTCCTTCTGAGTGAAGACATACTTCAAACTTTTGTGATCTGTGTACACTTCCACTTTCTCACCCAATATATAGTGCCTCCAAATCTTCAATGCAAAGACTACCGCAGCTAACTCCAATTCATGTGTAGGGTAGTTCTTCTCGTGGTTTCTCAGTTGTCGAGAGGCGTAAGCAACCACTCGGCCGTGCTGCATCAAAACACAGCCTAAACCCTTCCCTGAGACATCACTGTGTATCACCAAACTACCGGAATCATCTGGTACAGTAAGAATAGGCGCCGTGGTTAACTTCTGCTTTAGTGTGTCGAATGCCTGAGTGCACTGCTCTGTCCATGTAAACGGCACGTCCTTCCGTATCAGCCTCGTCAATGGTTCCGCGATTCTTGAGAAATCTTGGACGAATCTCCGGTAATAACCTGCCAATCCCAGAAAACTCCTGATCTCAGCCACTGACTTCGGCGTCGACCAATCTCTGACAGATTCTATCTTCGCCGGGTCCACCGAGATGCCTTCGCCCGAAACAATATGTCCCAAAAACTGTACCTTATCGAGCAAGAATTCACACTTGCTTAGCTTCGCATACAGCTTCTCTTCCTGAAGAATTTGTAGGACAGTGCGCAAATGTTCAGCGTGCTCTTCCCGGGTCTTCGAGTAGATAAGTATGTCGTCGATAAACACAACGACGAACGTGTCCAAGTACTTTGCGAACACCCTGTTCATCAAGTCCATGAATATTGCTGGGGCGTTGGTAACGCCGAACGGCATTACAAGGAACTCGTAATGTCCGTATCGGGTCCTGAAAGCCGTCTTGCACACATTCTCGGCTGCTACTCTGATTTGATGATATCCAGAACGGAGGTCCAACTTCGAGAATACCTTGGCTCCACTTAGCTGGTCGAATAGGTCGTCAATGCGCGGGATTGGGTACTTGTTCTTTATTGTGACCTTGTTCAGCTCCCGGTAATCTATACACATTCGCAGCGATCCATCCTTCTTCTTTACCAATAGAACCGGTGCACCCCACGGTGAAGCGCTTGGCCGAATAAATCCTTTCTCCAATAGTTCTTCAACCTGCTTCTTCAATTCCGCCAATTCAACTGGTGCCATTCTGTATAGAGCTCTGGATACTGGGGCTGTACCTGGAGTCAAATCGATTGAGAACTCCAAAATTCGAGGAGATGGTAGACCTGGTAAATCCTCGGGAAATACGTCCAGAAAGTCCCGAACAATTTCTAGGACTGGGCTCTTGTCAATCTCCATAGCTGTCAGCTCCTTAGGCTTTGCTCTGTATTTAGCTGGCTCCAAAGATTCGCTCCCGCCCTCGAAAATAAACTCCGGGTGATTGGGAATGCGGAAGATCGCATCCCTTGCACGACAATCGATAACCGCATGAAAAGTGCTCATCCAATCCATCCCAAGAATTGCGTCGTAACTGCCTGTCCCAATCAGAAGGAAATTCGCATAGAATTCCCTGCCACACACTACAACCGGGCATAATCTACATTCTCGACTAGATATTATAATGCCATTACCCGTATGAATTTCCCATCCCTTTGTTAGTGGTTCATGTGGTATGGAGTGTGTATCAGTGAAATGCTCAGACAAGAAACAATGCGATGCTCCTGAATCAAAAAGTATTCTAGCTGGCAAGGAATGTACGAGCAGAGTACCTGTAACCACATCTCATGACGCCTCTGCCTGCTCGGCGGTCAAGGTGAAAGCCCGTCCCTGACCGCGACCTTTAAAGGGTTGTCTCTGCTCCTGCGGCCTCTGCTGTGGCGGTCCAGAACCTCCCTGTATCTCTGCTCGCTCAGGGCAACTGCCAATCTTATGCTGACTGGAACAGCAAATCAAGCACTGTCCCTTGGCACGGCGACAGTCCTTCTGGGTATGCCCACCTCTACCGCAATAGCCGCAAACTACGCCCTGTCTCTGGGGGCGATGCTGTGGTACGAACGGCCGCTTCATTTGTGTCGTTCCTGGCCTGTGAACCGGTATGGCTCCTCGAGAAGGCGCGTGGGTACGTGCTGGAACGACTGGGGGTCTCCTGAACTTGTTAATCAATTGCTCCTGAACTCTCGCCCCGTTGAGTACCTGTGCGAAAGTCTGCAAATCTAACGATGCAATCAACTGCTGCAACTCGAAGTCTAACCCCTGAAGGAAACGTCTGGCCGTGGTGACCTCTGAGGCGACCATGCATGGAGCAAAACGACTCAAGCGGTTGAACTCTGCCGCATAAACGGCCACTGGCCGTCCATTCTGCTTCAAAAGAATAAACCTCTCCTCCATTTCTGCCTTGGCTGTGGAAGGAAAGTAATGATCTAGGAAGCACTCCTTAAACTTGCTCCATTCGATCGGCCCGTCAAGTCTGCTTTCTTCCACCGACCACCATGTACGGGCTTCGTCTTCCAATTGTATCTTTATCACGTCCACCCTGTCTTCCTCTGGGACCCTGGCGGCAGTCAATAAAGTTTCCATGTTCACCAGCCATTGCTAAGCCTCAAGGGGTTCAGCTAGTCCTGTGAATGCAGCTGGGTGTAACCGTCGGAAGTCTGATACTGTACCAGCCCTAGCAAGATAAGCTGGTGGAACAACGCCCTCGGGGGCGGTAATAAGTGCGGAGGGTCCTCCTGCGGCGCTAATCGCCCTGAGTCCCTCAGTGAGCAGATCTGCCTTCCTCTCCTGAGCTTCCGCGAGAGTGGTCAGTGCACTAAGTATTCTTTCCGTGCGGTCCTGAGAGCTGGAGTCCGAGGAGGGGTCGTTCGGAGACGTCATATCACTAGAAGATTCAAAGGATAAGATCAGATTCAAGGATGGAAATCAAGAGTAGTGAAACAAGAATAACGTAATACAATATAGTTAATGTTATCCCTTGATATTAAACACAGGCTCTGATACCAACTAAACCATGTCACGCCCCGCTTCCCAAAATACGGAAAACGAGGGATGACTAGGCCAGCCATGCTCCTACGGTCAAGGAATCAACCCGCCATAGTCACACTTCGGCTTCTAGCATCACATGGTAATCAGTAAATAAAGCGCAGTGGTAAAGGAATCACATCACTGATTTATTACATTAATATTCCATTGTTCACACATTACAGATAACAAGAACAAATACTAACCAAAGTCAATCTCACGATCACTTTTATGGAAAGCAGTAAAGATAGGAAGTATACCAGACTATATCTCTGTGAACTCGAAGGGTAGATCCGTCTCCTGTGCTGGTCCTCCCGCGGGATCTGAGCATGCATACTCAGGTCGTCAGAGCGACACAATAACAATATTATTATAATAAGATGAAACAGGTATATGAGGTAATACTGGTGTAAGAACAATGCAAGTAATCACTATGTCACTATATGATGCAGAATATGTTATGTGTCCCTATCGGTCTCTAGGTCATGTTTGAAATCACATAGTGGAAGGAGGATCATGTTTAACAGGAGTCTCGTACATACCCGAGACAACGGCCCACATGCCCGGGACATAACCCTGTCAGCCGGATCGCTAGATCCTACCCTACATGTATCAGTATCACGGTTCGAATGACCATCCTCTAAACACGGTCCCGCTAAATACGATACTCTTTCCACTTTGATTTCCCCTTTTTCCCAAGGTTCTCACTAGTTATGATCTTGATTTAGTCGTGTACAAGTATACCAATGGCACGGTTTTATCACTGTTCACTGTATCAATCACTGTCACAAATATTCACTTTCCATTGGTATACTCGTCACTCCTAAACCAACATCTATCACGCACGATAATGCAATGTCCACACGTACTAACACTGAATATATGGCAAGGGTATGATATATGTATGTATGCCATCATTACGCTAAGGGTAATATGAATCAATAGGCATGTCATTATCTTCCAGAAATTTCATAAATTCATATGTTAAGAATTCAACAAAGTGATACAAGTAAGATAAATAGAACATTCAGTCTAGTTTCAGTTCAATCGGGATTCCGGTTTTCAAGATACAGCTGTTTCATTTTAAGTGCTCGCGGCTGGAAATTCAGTTTCAGAACTGAACGTCCGTTTCGCGACACGAATTGCACCCAGTTGGGCTCAGAATTTAGCGATGTTACAGTTAAATGAAATCTAGGGTTTCCAATAGAGTATTCAACGCAACAGACGGATCCTCAATCGCATCTGTACGTTAAAAGTTATACACAGTTTAACCTCATTATGTCATTTCTGAATCTGTTCTGGACAGTTATACGTTCTGCCCTTTTAAATACAGTTTAAAATAGCAAATGGCGATGAAACGGAATGGGACCACCTGTTTTATTTAGCTAACAGAGTTATCTTTAATCTACTGTAGAGTTCCGTAACATACCACTTCAAGAAACACAGTGACACAAGTATTGGAACAGTACACAATAATCAGAAACGCTCTGGACTGCAGTCCAGAGTCGCATTCCGATCTAATTATCATCACGGTTACAGAACAGAAATCATTGAAATTTTACATAGGGTTAAATTTCGTCGAGTCGGCTTCGATTTAAGCCCTCGAACGCATCATTCCAGTATGTATGTAATTTACGGTGATTTTATTCATTTTCAGATACGAGAAAAATATTAGTTTTAACGGCATATTTGGGGGTATCAATTTTTGTCACTAACAATCGTTTTTTCCAGCGAGATTCATACACGATATTTATCATCAAATGGGCCAACAGAAAATATCAGTTTCCGTCAAAATGAACTATTATAATCATTGGAGACTAGCATCGAACACTTAGGTCACAATACGTATCGGGAATCGGTAAATTCGTAAACTAGATTATTTAGGTTTGTACCACTATTATTTTAGCATGAAGCAAGTAAACACTTGCCTGGAAAATGTCTCGGGGTCGCACGGCAGCAACGGTGTCACGAACGCGCGATATATGCCGCAAAACGAATTGCGCGAGCTTGGCTCGTGATACGGAATTTGCGTCGGAGTTGCCCGAAGCCGTTGCACAGTCACTGGAGGTTGAGGGGTGCTTGATGATCCTCTGCGAGTGTACTGGGGTCGATGACGGTCGACGGCGTCGCTCCGGCACGTGCACGGTGAAGCTCACAGTACGGGGGAGAATGTGGGTTTTTGGTGTGTGAGAGAGAGAGAGAGCAGTGGGGACTTTTGAGAGGAGGTGGAGGAGACACTGACGACGAGGAGGGTGTAGGGTGGTCGGCGATGCGATGGGGAGTTCGCCGGCGTCGAGGGTGCCAGGTGGCCGAGCTCGGTAGTGGGGGTTGTGTACAGGGGAGTGGGTGTGCAGGGGGCTCGGTAGGGGCTCGGGTTAATGAAGGTGGAGTCGTGGAGGGAGGAGGTTGGTGGAGGAGAAGTGAGGGATCGCTGAGGGGTTGTCGTCGCCGGGGGTTCGACTGAAACTTGCAGTGGGTTGTTCGAGTTTGGGGTTCGTGGGAAATTTTGAGGGAGTTGGAGAGTGAGAGGGAGATGAGGAGTTGGAGACGGGGAGTTTGAGGAAGTCGTGGCCGAGGTCGCGGGTCATGGGCAACGGCGAGGGCGACGTGGGGAGCTCGGGGACGTGGGGTCGCGAGAAAGAAGTGGGCGGGAACGGTTTGGGAAGGAGAAGAGTTAACGGGTCGGGTAAGGTGATGAGGAAGCGGGTTGGAGGGAGTGGGCCGGGCCCGTTTAAGAAAATAATTCCTTATAAAAACGAAGTTGTCTGAGAATGAAGTGTGGGCCGGGGCTAAAACTTATTAAAGGATTTATTTAAAACCAAAGTGGGCTGGGGAAAAGAAACGGGCTGGGGGATTAGTAAGGGGCCGGCTTAGGGGTTTAATTTAAGGATTTATTTTAAAAAGAATTTTGAATGGGCTGAGGGTATATGTAATATAGTTTTGGGTTAGGATTTTTATTGATAAAATTTTGGTTTTAGTTTTATTTAGCCTTGGTTTTAATTTGTTTTAAATCTTGGGTTTTTACTTTTAGGGTTATGGAAATATATAAACATTGGGATTCAAGCAACCACCTTCCTCCAACAATATACGAGGAAAAAGTAAATTTCTGGGATTTAGAAAATAGGAAAAACTTTTATTAAGATGGTAACGGGGATTTACATCATACCCCCCTTAACAAAAATTTAGTCCTCGAAATTTATCAAGGATACAAGGAAACAAAAGTACTAAACAAAGAGATGTGGATAACGATCACGGATATCTTCCTCCCGCTCCCAGGTGGATTCTCCTGGGGAACGACCGCCCCAAGACACTCGGACTAAAGGAATGATCTTATTCTTCAGCACTTTCTCTCTGCGGTCGAGAATGGTAGTAGGCTGCTCCTCGTACGACAGATCGGTACCCAAAACTAGCTCCGAATGGTCCAGAACATGGCTTTCATCTCGAACGTAACGCCGTAGCTGTGACACGTGGAAGGTATTGTGCACACCAGCTAGCGATGGAGGCAAGGCGAGTCAATAGGCCACCTCTCCTACTCGCTCTAGCACCTCAAAAGGTCCGATAAAACGGGGACTAAGCTTTTCCCGACCTCCGAACCTGATAACTCCACGAGTAGGGGAAATCTTCAAGAACACATGATCTCCGAGTTCGAACTCAAGTGCCCTTCTGCTGGTATTTGCCCAACTCTTCTGTCGATCCTGAGCCGCCTTGATACGCTGTCGGATCATTTGGACTTTGTCCACTGTCTGAACAATGAGTTCGGGGCCCAGTAGTCTTCGTTCTCCCACATCATCCCAACATACTGGGGATCGACACTTCCGCCCGTATAGTGCTTCAAAAGGAGCCATCTGAATACTAGCCTGATAACTATTGTTATAAGAGAACTCGACTAGATGCAGATGGTCCTCCCAGGAACCTTGAAAGTCCAACATACAGGCTCTCAACATGTCCTCGAGCGTCTGAATCGTACGCTCGGATTGTCCATCCGTCTGTGGGTGATAAGCTGTGCTGAAATTAAGGCGGGTACCCAAGCTCTCCTGTAAGCTCTTCCAAAAGTGTGCCAAGAATCTCGTGTCCCGGTCTGACACAATGCTGACTGGAACACCGTGAAGTCGTACAATGTCCTGCATATATCTTTCTGCCAGTGATTCTGTCGACTGCCCCACTCGGAAAGGTAGGAAGTGTGCAGCTTTTGTGAGGCGATCGACGATAACCCAAATGGCGTTATTGCCCCTAGGGCTCCGTGGTAAGGCCGTCACGAAATCCATAGTAATGTGCTCCCACTTCCATTCCGGTATCGGCAGGGGTTGTAACAGTCCTGCTGTCCTCTGATGTTCCGCCTTCACCTGCTGACATACCAAGCACCTGGATACGAACCTCGCAATTTCCCGCTTCATTCCGTTCCACCAAAAGTGCTGCTTTAGGTCCTGATACATTTTTGTACTTCCCGGATGCACAGAATAAGCCGAACTGTGGGCTTCAGCCAATACTTCTTCTCGAACATCTCCCTTAGGTACGCAGAGTCTGCTACCGAATCTCAGAGAGCCATCTTCATGTATAATCAAATCCGTTCTCAGTCCGGCTTCCACTTCCTCTCTGAACTTTTGCAATCGGGGATCATCCGCTTGTGCAGTCTTGATGCGATCCACCAAAGAAGATTGCACCTGTAGCTGCCAAAGTTGACTGAGTGCGTTTGGCGTAACGACTTCAAGTTCAAGCCTCTGAAAATCCTCAATAATGCCCCTCTGATCGGTCAACATCATGACCGTTGGCTTGCGACTGAGCGCATCTGGTACAACATTCACCTTCCCCGGGTGATACTGAAGGTCCAAGTCGTAATCTGCCATCAACTCTAGCCATCGGCGCTGCCTCATGTTCAGTTCCTTCTGAGTGAAGACATACTTCAAACTTTTGTGATCTGTGTACACTTCCACTTTCTCACCCAATATATAGTGCCTCCAAATCTTCAATGCAAAGACTACCGCAGCTAACTCCAAGTCATGTGTAGGGTAGTTCTTCTCGTGGTTTCTCAGTTGTCGAGAGGCGTAAGCAACCACTCGGCCGTGCTGCATCAAAACACAGCCTAAACCCTTCCCTGAGGCATCACTGTGTATCACCAAACCACCGGAATCATCTGGTACAGTAAGAATAGGCGCCGTGGTTAACTTCTGCTTTAGTGTGTCGAATGCCTGAGTGCACTCCTCTGTCCATGTAAACGGCACGTCCTTCCGTGTCAGCCTCGTCAATGGTTCCGCGATTCTTGAGAAATCTTGGAAGAATCTCCGGTAATAACCTGCCAATCCCAGAAAACTCCTGATCTCAGCCACTGACTTCGGCGTCGGCCAATCTCTGACAGATTCTATCTTCGCCGGGTCCACCGAGATGCCTTCGCCCGAAACAATATGTCCCAAAAACTGTACCTTGTCGAGCCAGAATTCACACTTGCTTAGCTTCGCATACAGCTTCTCTTCCCGAAGAATTTGTAGGACCGTGCGCAAATGTTCAGCGTGCTCTTCCCGGGTCTTCGAGTAGACAAGTATGTCGTCGATAAACACAACAACGAACGTGTCTAAGTACTTTGCGAACACCCTGTTCATCAAGTCCATGAATATTGCTGGGGCGTTGGTAACGCCGAACGGCATTACAAGGAACTCGTAATGTCCGTATCGGGTCCTGAAAGCCGTCTTGCACACATTCTCGGCTGCTACTCTGATTTGATGATATCCAGAATGGAGGTCCAACTTCGAGAATACCTTGGCTCCACTTAGCTGGTCGAATAGGTCGTCAATGCGCGGGATTGGGTACTTGTTCTTTATTATGACCTTGTTCAGCTCCCGGTAATCTATACACATTCGCAGTGATCCATCCTTCTTCTTTACCAATAGAACTGGTGCACCCCACGGTGAAGCGCTTGGCCGAATAAATCCTTTCTCCAATAGTTCTTCAACCTGCTTCTTCAATTCCGCCAATTCAACTGGTGCCATTCTGTATAGAGCTCTGGATACTGGGGCTGTACCTGGAGTCAAATCGATTGAGAACTCCAAAATTCGAGGAGATGGTAGACCTGGTAAATCCTCGGGAAATACGTCCAGAAAGTCCCGAAAAATTTCTAGGACTGGGCTCTTGTCAATCTCCATAGCTGTCAGCTCCTTAGGCTTTGCTCTGTATTTAGCTGGCTCCAAAGATTCGCTCCCGCCCTCGAAAATAAACTCCGGGTGATTGGGAATGCGGAAGATCACATCCCTTGCACGAAAATCGATAACCGCATGAAAAGTGCTCATCCAATCCATCCCAAGAATTGCGTCGTAACTGCCTGTCCCAATCAGAAGGAAATTCGCATAGAATTCCCTGCCACACACTACAACCGGGCATAATCTACATTCTCGACTAGATATTATAATGCCATTACCCGTATGAATTTCCCATCCCTTTGTTAGTGGTTCATATGGTATGGAGTGTGTATCAGTGAAATGCTCAGACAAGAAACAATGCGATGCTCCTGAATCAAAAAGTATTCTAGCTGGCAAGGAATGTACGAGCAGAGTACCTGTAACCACGTCTCCTGACGCCTCTGCCTGCTCGGCGGTCAAGGTGAAAGCCCGTCCCTGACCGCGACCTGTAAAGGGTTGTCTCTGCTCCTGCGGCCTCTGCTGTGGCGGTTCAGAATCTCCCTGTATCTCTGCTCGCTCAGGGCAACTGCCAATCTTGTGCTGACTGGAACCGCAAATCAAGCACTGTCCCTTGGCACGGCGACAGTCCTTCTGGGTATGACCACCTCTACCGCAATAGCCGCAAACTACGCCCTGTCTCTGGGGGCGATGTTGTGGTACGAACGGCCGCTTCATTTGTGTCGTTCCTGGCCTGTGAACCGGTATGGCTCCTCGAGAAGGCGCGTGGGTACGTGCTGGAACGACTGGGGGTCTCCTGAACTTGTTAATCAATTGCTCCTGAACTTTCGCCGCGTTGAGTACCTGTACGAAAGTCTGCAAATCTAACGATGCAATCAACTGCTGCAACTCGAAGTCTAATCCCTGAAGGAAACGTCTGGCCCTGGTGACCTCTGAGGCGACCATGTATGGAGCAAAACGACTCAAGCGGTTGAACTCTGCCGCATAAACGTCCACTGGCCGTCCATTCTGCTTCAAAAGAATAAACCTCTCCTCCATTTCTGCCTTGGCTGTGGAAGGAAAGTAATGATCTAGGAAGCACTCCTTAAACTTGCTCCATTCGATCGGCCCGTCAAGTCTGCTTTCTTCCACCGACCACCATGTACGGGTTTCGTCTTCCAATTGTATCTTTATCACGTCCACCCTGTCTTCCTCTGGGACCCTGGCGGCAGTCAATAAATTTTCCATGTTCACCAGCCATTGCTCAGCCTCAAGGGGTTCAGCTAGTCCTGTGAATGCAGCTGGGTGTAACCGTCGGAAGTCTGATACTGTACCAGCCCTAGCAAGATAAGCTGGTGGAACAACGTCCTCGGGGGCGGTAATAAGTGCGGAGGGTCCTCCTGCGGCGCTAATCGCCCTGAGTCCCTCAGTGAGCAGATCTGTCTTCCTCTCCTGAGCTTCCGCGAGAGTGGTCAGTGCACTAAGTATTCTTTCCGTGCGGTCCTGAGAGCTGGAGTCCGAGGAGGGGTCGTTCGGGGACGTCATATCACTGGAAGATTCAAAGGATAAGATCAGATTCAAGGATGGAAATCAAGAGTAGTGAAACAAGAATAACGTAATACAGTATAGTTAATGTTATCCCTTGATATTAAACACAGGCTCTGATACCAACTAAACCATGCCACGCCCCGCTTCCCAAAATACGGAAAACGAGGGATGACTAGGCCAGCCATGCTCCTACGGTCAAGAAATCATCCCGTCGTAGTCACACTTCGGCTTCTAGCATCACATGGTAATCAGTAAATAAAGCGTCGTGGTAAAGGAATCACATGACTAATTTATTACATTAATATTCCATTGTTCACTCATTACAGATAACAAGAACAAATACTAACCAAAGTCAATCTCACGATCACTTTTATGGAAAGCAGTAAAGATAGGAAGTACACCAGACTATATCTCTGTGAACTCGAAGGGTAGATCCGTCTCCTGTGCTGGTCCTCCCGCGGGATCAGAGCATGCATACTCAGGTCGTCAGAGCGACACAATAACAATATTATTATAATAAGATGAAACAGGTATATGAAGTAATTCTGGTGTAAGAACAATGCAAGTAATCACTATGTCACTATATGATGCAGAATATGTTATGTGTCCCTATCGGTCTCTAGGTCATGTTTGAAATCACATAGTGGAATGAGGATCATGTTTAACAGGAGTCTCGTACATACCTGAGACAACGGCCCACATGCCCGGGACATAACCCTGTCAGCCGGATCGCTAGATCCTACCCTACATGTATCAGTATCACGGTTCGAATGATCATCCTCTAAACACGGTCCCGCTAAATACGATACTCTTTCCACTTTGATTTCCCCTTTTTCCCCAGGTTCTCACTAGTTATGATCTTGATTTAGTCGTGTACAAGTATACCAATGGCACGGTTTTATCACTGTTCACTGTATCAATCACTGTCACAAATATTCACTTTCCATTGGTATACTCGTCACTCCTAAACCAACATCTATCACGCACGATAATGCAATGTCCACACGCACTAATACTGAATATATGGCAAGGGTATGATATATGTATGTATGCCATCATTACGCTAAGGGTAATATGAATCAATAGGCATGTCATTATCTTCCAGAAATTTCATAAATTCATATGTTAAGAATTCAACAAAGTGATACAAGTAAGATAAATAGAACATTCAGTCAACAATTCATCAAAATTAGTTTCAGTTCAATCGGGATTCCGGTTTTCAAGATACAGCTGTTTCATTTTAAGTGCTCGCGGCTGGAAATTCAGTTTCAGAACTGAACGTCCGTTTCGCGACACGAATTGCACCTAGTTGGGCTCAGAATTTAGCGATATTACAGTTAAATGAAATCTAGGGTTTCCAATAGAGTATTCAACGCAATAGACGGATCCTCAATCGCATCTGTACGTTGAAAGTTATACACAGTTTAATCTCAGTATGTCATTTCTGAATCTGTTCTGGACAGTTATACGTTCTGCCCTTTTAAATACAGTTTAAAATAGCAAATGGCGATGAAACGGAATGGGACCACCTGTTTTATTTAGCTAACAGAGTTATCTTTAATCTACTGTAGAGTTCCGTAACATACGACTTCAAGAAACACAGTGACACAAGTATTGGAACAGTACACAATAATCAGAAACGCTCTGGACTGCAGTCCAGAGTCGCATTCCGATCTAATTATCATCACGGTTACAGAACAGAAATCATTGAAATTTTACATAGGGTTAAATTTCGTCGAGTCGGCTTCGATTTAAGCCCTCGAACGCATCATTCCAGTATGTATGTAATTTACGGTGATTTTATTCTTTTTCAGATACGAGAAAAATATTAGTTTTAACGGCATATTTGGGGGTATCAATTTTTGTCACTAACAATCGTATTTTCCAGCGAGATTCATACACGATATTTATCATCAAATGGGCCAACAGAAAATATCAGTTTCCGTCAAAATGAACTATTATAATTATTGGAGACTAGCATCGAACACTTAGGTCACAATACGTATCGGGAATCGGTAAATTCGTAAACTAGATTATTTAGGTTTGTACCACTATTATTTTAGCATGAAGCAAGTAAACACTTGCCTGGAAAATGTCTCGGGGTCGCACGGCAGCAACGGTGTCACGAACGCGCGATGTACGCCGCAAAACGAATTGCGCGAGCTTGGCTCGCGATACGGAATTTGCGTCGGAGTTGCCCGGAGCCGTTGCACAGTCACTGGAGGTTGAGGGGTGCTTGATGATCCTCTGCGAGTGTACTGGGGTCGATGACGATCGACGGCGTCGCTCCGGCACGTGCACGGTGAAGCTCACAGTACGGGGGAGAATGTGGGTTTTTGGTGAGAGAGAGAGAGAGAGCAGTGGGGACTTTTGAGAGGAGGTGGAGGAGACACTGACGACGAGGAGGGTGTAGGGTGGTCGGCGATGCGATGGGGAGTTCGCCGGCATCGAGGGTGCCAGGTGGCCGAGCTCGGTAGTGGGGGTTGTGTACAGGGGAATGGGTGTGCAGGGGGATCGGTAGGGCCCCGAGGGCACCTCAAAGCGGAGCTCTCCATATCGGACAGTAAGCTGTCAGCGACGGAGAGCCCCGAGGGCACCTCAAAGCGGAGCTCTCCCTCGTCCACCAAGATCGGGGAGGCCGGGATCCGCGGGACTACGCGGGGGAACCTCTTGAGAGGCGACGGCGGAGAGCCGGTCTCCACCTCCGAAGCCCGGGCATCCTTTCCCTGAACCCATTTTTTGCTCGGCGCTTGGCTGGGCTCCGGGGCTCGGCCCGCAGTCGAACGCTGGGACGGGACGGCTGCCGGGGGAACCAGGACAGACGTCGGACGAGAAGAGCTGGCACCTCCAGCCTTCGGTCCCTTCTTCGTCTTGCGCATGGTTGCTCGGAGGTGGCCCAAGTCCATGGGTTCTGCACAAGACAAAATACAATAAAATTAGCAACACAAACAGAAATGAAGACGAACACAAGCTCCTAACTTACCGACGAATTGGGCGGGGATGAGCCCAGCCCAACTAAGGGCCCGCTCGAAAAGCAGCACGTCGGCCCGAGGAATGGGCTCCCACTCCGCCACTCTCGCCGTGTCGGGGTCATTGGACGGACTTCCCCGCCAGCACCTATCTCTAGACCACTGGGGGGGGGCACGGGCCAGTCCTCACCCTCTGGCGGCCCAACAAAGAAAAACTTCTTCCAATTGTGGATGGAAAAAGGCAAGACGACAACTTCCGACCCGGCTGCACTCCCCCGTTGTTTCCTAAGACAGAGGTAAACCCATCTCGGGTCGCCCGCGCGAATGCCGAGGTTACTCTTGTAAATGAGGGAGGCGGTAAGGATGGATAGACTGAAGGGGATCATCTGCAACTTCAAGCGAACCAGGAACCCAAGGAGAATCCTCCAGGAGTTCAGAACTAGCTGGCCCGGGGCGAGCACAAAGTAATTTAGCGCTCCAATAACCTCAAAAGAGAAAGGCAGGCGCATTCCGACCCAAAAGGCCTCCAAGTACAGGGCAATCTCCTTGCCCCGTACCCGATCTGCCCTCTCCCCCTCCCCGGCCAAACGCAACGTATAGCCGGGAGGAATATGGAAGCGAGTCCGAGCATTGGCAAGCTCCTCCTCGTGCCTCACCGTAGACGGCACGCTGGGCGCATCCGCAACCTCCACTCGGGGATCCGCCCCCGTCGCGCGACCCTGGGAAGGAGACCTAACCCTAACTCCCTGGGAGGACTCCGGTCAAGAAGAAGAAGAAGAAGAAGAAGGGGAAGAAGAGGAAGACTCTACAGAGGGCTCCCCAAACTCTACACCAACTACATCTACAGACTCCTCAGAGGAAGACATCTAACCTGATGAAGAGGTAACCTCGGAAAAGCAAACGCGGAAATCCTGACCTAAAGAGAAGAACGCCGGGCTAACAAGACCAGAGATGAGGAGATTATGAAGAGGAATGGGCCCTCACGCGGACCCCACGTCTACTTATTGCCACCGGCGTTCTCATCTAACGGCGATGGTCGTCTCCCGCCGAAACGGTTCAGTACACTCGACGGCCACGATCGCTCCACCTGTCGCATGCATATTGACATATCCCCTCAGACGCCAGATGTCTGCGGCCCGTCACGTCAGCCAGCCAGGGCCCAACACGTGGACTGTCGCTTCAGTAAACGTACACACGATCCGGCGCACCCTCTTTAATGCAGAGATCTCTCCCCTGATCCACTGGCGTCATCCAGAAAATACAACATGTTACCCGGGGACACGCTCGACGGTATCTTCGAAAGGAGCTCACCTCGGGTGACCCGGCAAACCACTCTCGACCCGACCTGTCAGCTGGTCGGGACGAGAGTGGGGGCTAATGATGAGGCTCGATATCGGTGATCTCCCAGATCATGACACGTGGCAGACGACGTGTCCCAGAGCATGCAAGAAAGGACCTACAGTGGCCGACCAGACCACTCTTTTGCCCGTCCCACAAACAAGCGCCGGCTCACCTCTGAGCCCCCAACACAATTGGCATCCTCGGCCTCACATCTCGTCTCCGAGCTACAACGGAACCAAGATACCTCGGCTCTCCCGCTCATCCCCGAGCTCTCCCGCCGAGGTCATCTTCCGCGGTCTCATCGACCGACCAACGGCACCGCTCACAGGCGCAACCGTCATCCCGCGAATCTCGCCATGCGCGAGATATCCGCCGGCCATATCCCACGTTCCACGCCATCACGATCCCCCATTAACGAGCCTGTCTCGCCATTAATGGGAGATCCCGCTCATCACGCGGGCGTGACGTCGGAAGCGTAACGGCCGGCGTGATTCTCGCGCCTGCCCTGCCTGCTGCCACCGCTATATAAACCCCTTCTTCAGACGGTTCAAGTAAGCCATTTTTTACTCCACTAAACCGTTACTCTGCTCGGATTTCCCCTCTAACTTGACTGTCGGAGGGTCCTCGGTGATACAACCACCCCGGGACTTCCTTGCAGGTAGCTCGGCGCAAGCAACCTCAAACCCATTGAGATCCACACGCTTCAGGAGCCAGCCTCCAGATCAAATCTCAGCCGTCCATAGCCGCCATCAGCAAATCAACAGAAGATAACATCTTGACGCGCGGATCCGACCCGCGTCACATACCAACAGTGTAAAATCATCGAGTGCAGGCAATATATTGAGCCAACTCAAAAAGAGTATGAGCCGTCTCAAGAACAAGGCTAAGCCGGCTAAAAGTAATATGAGTTGTCTCATGTCAACAGAGAAAAAATGGAGTTGCAGGGAATCCACTTAAGACGGCTCATCAGGACATGAGCCGTCTCAAGGCAACAAGAAGTAAAAGGAGGGATCAAAGGACATTTTGAGATGGCTCATCAAGACATGAGCCGGTTCAAAAACTGATATCACAAATATTTGAAAGATTTTGATAGTTAAAAACCGTGTGACTTATATGAGATGACCCACGACTCAATAAAAGAGAAAATCACATGTTTTACTCATTTGTGGCATGTTCTCTGAGTCACTTGAGTCTTCGTCTCTAAGTTCATATCCCTTTGATACTTTAACTCATTGTCTTGATAGTCCATCGTTGACATTGTCCCTTTTTCTTTTCGATATCACTAAAGCTCGTTCTTTTTTATTTCTTCATCTGTATGTTTTATGAGTCCATATCATCATATCCTTTAGCTCTTCGATATCTTTATACTTGTTCTTTTTCGTCGATATCGCTATACCTGTTATGTCTTTCACATTGAAAACATAAAACTCGATTACAAGTATCGTCT
Source organism: Agapanthus africanus (assembly GCA_030015575.1). NCBI lineage: Eukaryota > Viridiplantae > Streptophyta > Magnoliopsida > Asparagales > Amaryllidaceae > Agapanthus > Agapanthus africanus. The sequence goes on along the minus strand of JASDDO010000004.1, from coordinate 30,090,154 downwards.
GTGTGTACAATAGTTAAATAGTGTTTTATCCAATATCAAAACCAAGGTGAATATATGTTTCCCTATAAGGTCAACAAACGGCATTAAATAAAATTTCTTTTATATGTCGGTCAAAAAGTCAATTGCACATAACTTTTTCTTTCTCCTTTTTTGATCAATATATTGATCTTGATTGTCATGATCTAAAACATATGCATACAGATGATTTTGATATTTTTTAACTATCCATTTGGTTATGGAAAAATATTGCGTTATTGACCGCAATGCAAATCGTCTATGACCCTCTGTGGGAAAAAATATCGAAATCATTAATTTTTTATATGCTTGTATTCTTTAGAGTATTTTTTTTCTTTTTTTTTCTCACCACGCTCCCGCGTTTCATCAAATGATAAGTTTAAGAAATTAGTACAAAGGAAGAAAAACACAAAAAAGAAATCTATAAAAATTATCTCAAGACACCATCGACCATCACAGGCCGATTTGCAGAAATGTTTGGCACGCTTCTTAACAGATAATTTGGTCACCCAGCATCCGTGTCTTCCCCAAGATTCTCTTCGAAGAATGACCTCCGCCATATAGCATTAATGCTTGTTAAAATCTCTAATTTTCGATCTTTTTTCTTCTCAGCGAGATCTGACTTTAAGTTTTCGAACACCCGGTCCTCGATTGGGCTACCTTTTGCCGTATCGGACTCTAAGTCTTTGGACATCTAGTCCGCGATGAGGTCACCTTTGCCGTATTGGACTTCGAGTCTTCGGACGCCTAGTCCTCTATAAGGCTGGCTTATTGCCGGATCCGACTCAAGTCTTTGGACGCGCAGTCCTTTATCGAGCAACTTTTGCCAAATCCGACTCCAAGTCTTTGGACACCTAGTCCTTGATCTTGTTACCTTCTATTTGATCGGACTCTAAGTCTTCGGACGTCTAATCCTCGATTGAGCTATCTTCCGCCGGATCAGACTCCAAGTTTTCAAACACTAGTCCTCAACCGGGCCACCTTTCACGGATCGAATCCCTTATGGCCAATCCAAACATCCATTTCGCTCAAATAGTTACCCTGATATTGCTTTAGTATATGTTGATCAAGATAAACAGCGTCGATCATTAAAAAGATCGATGGACTGTTGACTTTTGAGCCAGTTGATGAGAAATCATCTCCTATGCCATTGACTCCGCGTTTCTCATGTAATTTACTGTTTTTGAGTATTGCATGCTAATCCGAAGATAATAGTCAAGTGAATTGCAGTTCACCTGTTGCAATCAACCAAACATAAACAGAACAAAACAGAAAAACAAATCAAAATCCGCAATTGCTTCCTTCCTTGGATGTTGGGGGACCATAACTTTTGGCCAATTAATGCCAGTTCGTTTCCAGTTCAATGGATTGGAAAATGATGCAAACGTTGGCCAAAAATCCAAAAACACCATTGATTTTGGTGGAGACGAGCTAAGTTTTCTACTCATCTTCACCATTCATCAGTTGCACGTCGTTTTTTGATCACTCGTAGACCCATTTTGATCACACCAAGACAAGCAACACAAGTCACTAAAAGATTATCTTCACCATCTTGTTCCAATAATTTTTTCCTTGTCCTTTTTTGTTGTGGGGTCCACCATGCGAGTTAATTCGAAAAATCGAATAGACATGTTCGAAATATTTCCATCGGAAAAAGCATATCTGGCGACTAAGGTTTTATATAAACGGTCTGGATTTTAAGCAATGGGCAGATTTGTCATATATCGAGATATACTGTGTTTTGGACGGAACAAGCGACAACCCGGTAAGACATGACATGTTCTCTCTCATGACCAGATTCTATACATACTCAATTAGGATATGTCTTGACTAGCTGGCTATATTTCCTGACATCGAGAAATACGTTTATTGTCAAATTAACTGAATAAATCAAAGTGAGTATATAAAATAAGTAATTTACTTGCATATGATTAATATACGTATGTGCTCTAATTAGCATCCATATAAATGGATAGCATAAGAAAGGAGAAAACAAGCCTAGAAATTTATAAAATCAAAAACCTTCATTAGAGTTAAAGACGCATTAATCTATTAGATCACATCTATTATTTAAATTAATATGACATAATATGATTTAAGAGTCTTTATAAGTGCATGCGTCATATTGGATCAAATTCTTCGGTGTTCCTAACCGTATAAATACAAATATACAAATGTACGTATCCGACGTATACATAAATGGATTTAAGACGCTTACAATGGTAGGTTATGCATGCCATCAACTTGTCATATCGACTAAAACAAGCCGGCAAGGAGAGCAGGGCTATATCGGTGAAACCTGTATTTCAAAATGAGACGACATCGGTTCTTTAAAAAAATTTGGGACACACACAACATGCGTGGACTCTATTTTGGCCATCTACATCCATGGATAGAGCTAGCACACATAAATTAATAATTTACGAGGATTCCAATAATTGGTTGGCTATCTTAAAATCTCAACTTGGTAGTGAGAGAATATTTCTTTGTCCCCATAGAGCACCAATGAATGGCCATCTTTGCCATCATGGGGGCCCCCATGGGTGGTGGGGACCACACCCCTTACTACAAAGAGCTATAATTGGACCGCCACTTCAATAGGCTCATGGTACGCACAAGAATATCAAGTATACATGGTGATTGATATATGCTTTGTTATTTTGTTCACAGGACATGCGTGCTTAATTAGCCCCTGATTTTGTTAGCTAAATTTTATACATAATGTTAATGTTTAACATCTATAACATAGTGGAAGAAGCATGGTATCAAATCACGCTCGATCATGTTCATGTCCAAAAGCTGATTATATGAAGATAGTTAACTGTTACTGGATAAGACCGATTCTTCAGCTGTAAGCACTATCTTATTCCAATAGCTATCGAAAAAAGCCAGTGTTCAAGACTAATAGCAACTTCTAATATGTTCTGTTATTTGTCATAAAAAGATGGATTGACAGAGACTTTTAGAATTTTTTTTTTGTTGAAAGGATGGAAATGGAATAAGAAATTGAAAAGTGTCATCTATTGATTACTCTATGGATTAATTTTATCATTTTATAAAACAAAAATCAAAATCATCCTAATTTCTTTCAAGAAAAAACAAACCCTGAAGCTTAATGCAGAGTCCACAGACGAAATCATCGACATCATCTCCATTATTTGCAAGTAGCACATAATATAATATAACTATTGATAAACAATGCAAAAGATCATCAAAACATTCGTCAGCAATGAGTCAACAAACTAGGCCAAACTAGTCTTGGTCCTTATCCTAACCTAAGAATCACTTGTCTCTTACCAAAATATCGCTCTTCTCAAGGGCTTCCATGCAAAAAGAACTTCACCAATAATTAGGTCTGAGAACCTCAAATTTTTTTTTTTGTTCGAAGGAAAAAGGTTCGGGGCCTCATTATGCCCAAGGATGCTAATAATTTATTAGCCGATGTACCCCGACCCCGACCGTATCAGGTTACAGCCTATAATTCGAAAAATAAATTATTAGGGATTTTCTTGATTCAAATCCATACCTACATTTGTGTTTTGAATATTAGACACCATAGTTTCTGTTTTGAATCAATACTATTGACTATAAGCGATAGAAAATTATCTATTCAACATTTACAAGTAATTCTTATTGAGAAAAAATAGAAATAGTGGCTCGTAACATTTATTATTATGTTTCTACTGCTTTCTACTTTCTACTCTGGTAAAGTCTACTAAACAGACCGATTTTCGTCCCGGAGACAAAATTCTTATTGTATTAGCTATGCATAATTGGTAGATGTCTATACTTGCTACGCCATCGAAATTTAAAAGTTTCTATATTTATAGCCTATGAAGCAAATATTATGATTACAATAACCACAACCGAACTGCACAAACTTTAAAAAATGGCCAAAATGAAACCTATCTCATTTCTGTTTGATTAGCCAGAAATCCATCCTCTGCTGGATAGCACTTGTTTTGGAAAAAGTTAAAATCTTCTTTATTGCAAGTGTGCAAGAAGAAAAGACCACATAATGACTGGTTTTTCAAGTGTTATGGAGTAACTGCGAAAGTGCGCAATTTGAGCGTAGTTGTAATTACATGATTCTCAATCTTATTTCTTATTCAAGCAAAATCTCTATTATTATTGTCACGCCCCGCTTCCCAAAATACAGAATACGAGGGGTTGACAAGGCCAGCCATGCTCCTACGGTCAAGGAAATGTCCTGCCGTAGTCACACTTCGGCTTCTAGTTTTTAACTGGTAATCAGTAAATAACACGCAGGTAATGAGAAATGCAGTAACTGAAACAAAACAATGTAAAGAACCGACCTGATGAGAAACAAATGGGTATAACCCTGGATGGTAAATCAAGATGTCAGTGATGTACGTCTAGTCCTGGTCCAGGCTAAATCTTCTCCTCACACTGAGCATGTATACTCAGGTCGTCAGAGCGACACAATAGCAATATAATATATATAAAATCATGAGACAATTCTAACAGTGATAATATATATATATATATATATATATATATATATATATATATAACAGTAGATCAATGGCAGTATGGGTATGAACATGCAGTAATCAATGCAGCGGAACAGTAAAAACAGTAGAATGATATGCCACGTATGTCAACACAGTATGTATGTATATCGATGCCATCATCCCTATCAGTCTCTAAGTCTCACTGTACAGGTCACTAAACCTATCGTCAGTCCAAGTGTGAGAATCAACCACTCGTGAGTGTCCTCCACCCAAGGGTAGAACCCAAGGGCAAGGGACCACGGGCCCAACATGTATATCACGGTAATAATCACGTACCCTGTAAATCTCCATATATCTCCCTAAATATATAAGCCGGCATGGGACTCCCGAGATTCTGTTGAACTCACACTTAAACTACCCCACACCCCGTGGTCTACATCAAACGCTAACCATAACCCTAAATACCAATCGGTCTGTGACGAGTCTGCGCGAGAACTGGAGACAGGACCTCCATCAAGCACGTCCCGACTAATACCTAAGATAAATGGCAGTGTCTGGTGCCTTATATGTGGCACCCGTGCAAGAGCTTCCATAAGTGTCCCATACCACTTATAGTCACACGTACACGCGTCTCACAGACGTCGATAATGCAATAGAATAATAAGGTTCACTGATTGTGTACAAGTACGTATCACTTTCACTTATTCACTGATACACGAACACTAACGTACTTGCCACAATCATCACTAATACCTAACACTGGGTAATGCACGCTATCACTAGGTTATCAATGCAATGACATGTGTATGATATGATGCGTAAATAGTATATAAAGCATGATTAGGGTGTCATGAATCGATAATCTACCACTTACATAATTTATCATAAATCATACGGTTACCATTTAGTGAAACGATGAACAGGTAATAATTAGTATGTTCAGTTATCTATCCATCGAATTTAGTTTCATGCCAATCGGTTCCAGGATCATTAATTATGGCCATTTCATTTTAAACGTTCGCGGCTGGAAATCCGGTTTCAGAATCGGAAGTCCGTTTCGCAACGCATTTTAATCCCAATTGGGATCAGATTTTAGCGACGCTACAGTTGGATGAAATCTAGGGTTTTCAGTAAGGTATTCAACGCAATAGACGGATCTTCAATCGCATCTGCACGTCAGAAGTTATACACTGTTTAACATTAATATGTCATCTCAGAATCTGTTCTGGACTGTTATACGTCCACATCTATTAAATTACAGATTAAATAACAAACGATAACGAAATAGGATGAAACCACTTGTGTTGTCTAGCTAACACATTCTCCTATAAATAACAGCGGAGTTCCGTAACCTATGAGTTAAGGAAACATGGTGGTGTTCATTACGGGACAGTAAACAACAACTGGAATCGCTCTGGACTGCAGTCCAGAGTCGCACTCCGATCCAAATATCGTCACAGTTTAAGTACAGGAATATCTGGAAACTAGTATAGGGTTAAAGTTCGTCGAGTTGGCTTCGATTTGAGCCCTCGAACGCATCATTCCAGTATGTATATAATTTATGGTGATTTTAACGATTTTCAGATACAATAAAATTCCAGTTTTACTAGTAAACTTGGGGGTAGTCATTTTGGTCATTAACGGTCATATTATCCAACGAAATTCACACACTACATTCACAGCCATACGGGACAGATTATACAATTGAGTTCCGTCAAATTAGGTGAGTAGTTTCATTGGAAACACACGTCGAACATGTATGGCACACAATTGATCTAAAATTGTAACTTCATGATCTATGTAATTAAATATTGTAACTTGAGTATATAGCATGTAAGCAAGTAAAATACTTGCCTGGGGACGTGTCGACAATAATACTGCAGTGGTATCAGCACGATCGCGCCACGAACGCAGCACCGGCTCAGTCCTTTGGAATCCGACAATTTCACTTGATCTAGCTGCTCTTCGTGCCCTCCTTTTCTTCACTGCTTCACGCTGTTCCTAGATTTGATGTGAGGGAAGTTGAGACGCTGATAAAGGGAGAGAAATTTAGAGAGAGAGGAAGAGAGAATTAGAGAGAGAGAGAATTAGAGAAATTGAGAGAGAGAGGGAGTTAGAGAGAAAGAATGTGGGTAAGATGAGAGAGGGGGAATAGAATGAATGAGAATTAAGTGGTGATTAATAGGATTTTAAAAGGGATTAATGGGGGAAATTAATTGGGATTAAAGAGCCATTAACTTGGTGTTTTAATAGGAATTTATAGAGGAGATTTGGGTTTGGATTTGAAGGGATTTAAAAGAAATGAGGTGGGATAATTGTTATTTTAATGGGCTGGGGAGGGAAAATGGGCTCGGGCCAAGGGATAAGATAGTAGGGAAAAGAAAGGGGCCGGGCTTGGGATTTTAAGTGAATGAGAAAAGGATTAGAGGAGTGGGCCGGCTCTGGGCTTGGGGAAAGTAACGGCTGGGCTAAAAATGAAAAAGAAAGGGGATAATAAAAGAGGAAGGGAATGAGGGTTTGGGTTAGGGAAAATTAAAAGATATGAGATTAGATTAGGATTTGGGTTTTTAGAATAATACAAATAATAATTATAAAATAAATAAATTTTGGAAGTGACAAAAATACGGATATTGGTATTCAAAAGGACTGGGTATTACAATTATAATGACAACTTATATAGCTCACTCATATTCTAGAAATACAAGAAAAAAGGCTATAACTTATAATGCATTAGGTGACGTCATGTCAACATAATAAGACAAATGTAATAAATACAACTTCCCTTTCTTACCGTAGTATATTTATGAGTCGGCATTTTATCTAATAATATAAAGAACCCTAAAAAATAACTATGAGAATAGAGAATATAAAAAGGAGCATAGGTAGATCAAAATAAATACAAATGTGGATCGCACGTGCAGAAATACTAGTATTGAAATAATTACTATGCAAAACCAAATAAATACGCATTTCACAAAATTTAGAGCGGAGGCGAAAATAATACTTGTAACATGCACGTGCTATACACGTGTGTGATGATAAAAAATATCATGTGTCAAGATTTTAATATGCTTCCTTGATGGTCATTAGTTCAAGGATTTTTTTACTAAGTTAATTCATGTTCCAAAAAGAAGATGTTTTGCATTGAAAGCTGTTGAAGGGTAATCATATGTACATGAGACAATGACATGACGCGTTTTTGCTCTAAAATCATCACATGGATTTTTCTCATGTTCTTGTAGTTTTTAAATGAAAAAATGATAAAGTTTTTATCATGTCCCCACTAGCGGATTTGGCACATGCGTTGCACGTGATTGTTTTATGATAAATTTCCTTATTAATTCAACTATGTGCATCGCCCTTCTAAAATAATAAAAGGTGTGGCAATTTAATTACGTGCATCACACTTATAAAACATTAACAATAACGATGTGACATTACATGCATCGCACATAAATTAATGGTGTTTTTTTTGTCCGATTTTTTTGAAAAAAATAAGTAGCGACGTCACCAATCGATTTCAAAATTAAATGACCACGTTGCCTTTTAGCAGCGTGTTTTCTAGCTATATAATAGTGGAGATGGGGATATTTCTTTTCAGCCAGGTTATTGTCATTTAGACAAAAACGGAGGAGGTTTATGCAAATTTAGTTCATGAGTAGGGAGGGGGGACCAGCCGCGGAGACTCGGAGCCGAACACCCCCGAAAGTCTTGGAGCTCTCTAATATTCCCCTCACCAGTCACCCCCCCAAGCGGTAACCTTACCGCCTTTAACCCTGACCCTAACCCTAACCCTGACCCTAACATCTAGTTAAGCCCTTAAGCCACTCAACTTTTCCCCCTTTTTATATCTACACCCCCTCATCCCCCATTCTCCGCTTCCTGTCTTCTCTCTCTCGCGAGCCCCAAGCAACCAACAAATATTTTATCATTTCATTTAGCCCCCTCGCAAAAGAAAATAAGTAGAATTTGCAAAAAAAAAGAAAGAAAGAAAGGAGCGAACCTGCAGAGGTTGGATGAGATGAGCTGCAACGGGTGCAGGGTGCTGAGGAAGGGCTGCAGCGAGGGGTGCGTGCTGCGCACGTGCCTGCAGTGGATCGAGACGGCGGAGGCCCAGGGCCACGCCACCGTCTTCGTCGCCAAGTTCTTCGGCCGCGCCGGCCTCATGTCCTTCGTCTCCGCCGTCCCTGAATCCCACCGCCCTGGTATAATTTTTTCTTTTCTCCATAAACTGCAAGATAATAATCAATTGCTCTTTCACATAATTAACAAAATTAATCAAATATTTATAAATAACACTATCGGTTTCTTTTAATCCAAATATTTCTCACAAGCTAGAGAGATAGTAGTCAATTGGTCTACAGATAATTCTACATAATTAATCAAATATCTACAAATAACACTAATCGTTCCTTTTTAACAAATATTTGCAAATAAGACACGATTTTTTAATAAAAAATTTGGGAAATGTGAAGCTAGAAAACGATTTTGAAACTAATTGAGAGATCTCAGGGGTGAGAAGCGAAAACTTTGAGAAAAAAGTGGTGTTTTTTGAATTATTGAAGGTTGAAAAACCAAAGTGTTTTTGATCAATAGATTTTAAAAGAAGCGTTTCTAAACTTCATGGACAAAACATCATTTTCTTTTTCTTTTTTTGTGCAGAAATCTATAAAATAATTATTCATTTTTGAAACCGTTTGCAAAATTGATCCAAAATGAGTGAAACAAGCAAAAATCGTTAAGGTAAATTGGTTGTTTTTGAAAAATTAAATAGAAAATTAGAAAATTATACGGATCGATCTTCTGATCGTACAAAATTTGGATCTTCAGCTTTTGCAAAATCGATCCAAATTAGCGCAATAAGGTTTTTTTAAGCTCGAATTTTGCAAATAACTCCAGATCGTACTGATGTTTGCAGTCCTACCCAATTTTAAAATCGTTTGCAAAATTGATACAAAATAAGCAGAAACATTTAAGATAAAAATTTCCATTTTGGGAGTATGAAACGATCTTCAGATTATATGCAAGCGATCTTCAGCAATCCTTTGTAAAATTGATCCCAAAATGAGCAAAATAGGCCAAAAAATTAAGAAAACGAGTATTTTTAATGTAGGATTTTGCGAAGAACTCCAAATCTTACTGAATATTTTGCAGCACTGTTCCAATCGTTGCTCTTCGAGGCCTGCGGGCGCACGATCAACCCCGTGAACGGCGCCGTTGGGCTCCTGTGGACTGGCAACTGGAACCTCTGCCAAGCGGCGGTCGAAACGGTCCTCAGAGGCGGCACGCTGCGGCCGCTGCCGGACCTCGACGCCGTCACCTCGCCGTCAGATCTCCACCTCTGCCTCTCTCCGACCGCCGCCGACGGCGCGAAACGGCGCCCTATGTCGCCGTCGGAGGGATCGGTGACAACGAGCCTCGAGAGCGGCGGCGGCGTTGGTGGTTGCGATCCAGCGAAAAGGCCGCGCCTTTTGAATCTTTTCGTCTGAATTTTTTTTGTGGATCGGATTTTGATCGTTATCCGACGAGGTTTTGTTCCTTTTTGCGTTTTGGCCCCTATGAAATGTGGTAATTGCTGGCATGGGATTCCGAGAGAGGGGAGATAGTAGAGTTTTTTTTGGGAGTGTGTTATTTTGGAGATAATATTAAAAGTACAAATAAAATGTATTTTACTTAGCTAAATGTATAATCCTTTGGTCTATGCTTCTTGAACCGAAAACCGTATTTAGTTCATGCCGCTCAGTAGACGCCGTTAAGCTGATTCTGCTTTTTTTTTGTCGTATTTTAGCCAGCTCTTAACAAACACTACTTTATTACCGGGACGGTTTAGTTTCACATCTTCATTGATTTTAGGACATTGATGTTGTCGTGTCTCTCTAAAAATCACCGTTAGTTAATTATATAAGATTAAGATGTTCTTGAACACCTTGTATCTTAGTTACTTTTATCATGAAATATATTAATATTATGATTAACGATGATGGTCATCCTGACATTATAGATATCGCTCGAAGATGTCTAGATCGAAACATTGTCTGATATTGAAAATAAGTTAATTATAGAATGTTGTCATCTACAGTACATGTAGCATATAGGATCAAAGCGGAATGGTTGAAGTGGAAAAGTGCTTCAGAAATGTTAGATATGGCAAGGTACCTTTGAAATTGATTGGAAAATGCTATAAAAAACCATTAAATGATTTTTGATAGAATAATCATCTTATCTATGGTTTTGTTCATGCTGGGTCGCTCTATGATTTGCAAATTTGTTTTTTGAGTTTTTCAGTCACGCTCCATAAAAACCGTTTTCAGTGCATGTAACAATTTGAGAGACGGTTTAATTTTACGGAATTGGATAATAAAAATATTGTTAATCTAAAAATATAAGACGAGGGTTAACGTTGCAGAATAGAAGTAACAGGTTCTTTTATAACCCACCCAAAATTCTTGAAGAAATCATAGAATTTATGGAATAAATAATATACTTAAAAAGGCGAGCCATATTGTGATGGGAGAATTTTGTTTCAGGGGAACATCAAAAAAAGGTGGGCCAGACTTCGGCAACGCGCCGCGTCGTGCTGACGCGGCATCGACGCGGCATCGCACCAAAGTCTCACTCTTTTATCACAAAAAAAGAAATAAAGAAAAAAATCCACACTCAGTTGCGCACCCTTGCGTGGGCCCCACATGTCAGCAATTCATTTGTTGAAGCAATGGTTTTACGTGACATGAGCGAGAAAATTGGTGGAACTTGCCGAGGCTTATCTTGTTGGGATCACGCGTCACGGTATCAATGTACGGATGATTGAGATTAGAAGAAAAATCAAATTATATTCTTAAAAATATTTATTTTATTACGTAAAGATATCGAATAATAAAATATGTTACATGGAGGAGATAATTAATGGAATTCACTAGTCTTGTCAGGAATGGGAACTTCTGCTCTCAACCTTTGCTGTCACGAAAGGCCTTCTATTTTACCCATTTATTCACCTTTGGATTTTAATAGTTTTCTGATAACGATGGAAAATAACAGCCGGCATTCCGAATCCTATCAGGGGCTGTCTATTTTCCAAGAATTATCAGGAGAAATGGGAATTGGGAGGACAAGATACCATTCATAAAAACGAAAAGTGACAGAATTGCCATTTCATTATATATTTGTTTGCAAAGATGTAGAATCTCAGCTTTTGGAAATTGACATCGGCTTTTTGGCAACCGGGGTTAGCATTTTGGCAATTCAAATTCCGAACTATTTGGCGAGGAATTGGATATTCCCAAAGACATACAGGATTTAGATTTTTATTTTATTGTGGAATGGGTTATGATTACTGATAGGGCCAATTCTCATGAAGCTTGGGCCTCGTCAATAAGGCTCCACAGTCACATCCGCAGCTTGCAAAGGAAAGGACTCCGGAGGCTTGCTTCGGGATCCTCCTCTAAAGTCGGTAACTTTATGAGGAAGATTAGGGTTTTTTGTGATGGGAAATTGTTGCCTACCTCCCTCTTTGAATGAGTGGGATTTATATGGATGTTTTGTACGGTCGTGATGTGATCATAAAAGTATCAGTTGGTTATCTATTATTTTGCACCCTTTGTGCGCCAGGTCCTTCTTATAAAGAACTGTTGCTGGGCCTTTAGGTGGAGCAACGTGGGCCTGGCGTCCTAGTCAATATTTCATGAAGTATCAATTACCTTCCTTTCATCACATTTTACTTTTTGCTTCTTATTTTTTCAACTCTTGTGATGTGGGAGTTTCTTAAACTCGCCCGATGTATCTCTATACCAATTGCCAAAATCCAATTCCTGCTTTACCTTGAAACAACCAAACAATGTAATAAAATCAAAATGACAAATCCTAACACAATTCCTTGCAAACAAACAATCAAATGACAATTCTTAAGAGCGACAATTAAACATTTCATGACACAACATAACATTCTCATTTTCTAATTCCAAGAGCCAAACAGCCTGTAGCACACGAAGGCAACTTGGAGTTTTTAGCTTTTCTGTTTCCTACCATTTGGGGTCCAATCAAAATGAAGAAAAGAAGGAAAAGTAAAGGACTCCATTTAGCTTTTTTTTAAAAAAAAGATCATAATATCTAGGTTTTAATTGTTGATTAATTTAATGAATTGAGATTGTCAGTGGTTATCCTTAAAGGTTACCGTATAGGATTTCTTATGCGGGCGATTCGATGGCCTTGAGAAGATTTTGCAGAAACACCCTACTTTAATTGTAAATTACAACGCCTCTCCACTATAGATTTGATCTTTAATGCTAGCGGAGATTGAGCTCAAACATCTCAGTTTATGAAGATGAAAGGAAACGAATTCAGATACAGGGCATGAATATTGAAATCTATTACAAACCAAAAAAAACCTTTTGTTCTTTTAAACGAGGAGTGTGCTCATTGTATCTGTCTCATGTATCAACAACTGAAAATGTTAGGACAAACGGAATCTAAAAAATTCATATCTGAAGCTCAGAGAGAGAGAGTAAATTCCATTGCATTTACTCATCACAACTATTTTTAGAATCAAAACTGTAATGATATGTGATGGCTGACTCTGGCTTTCATCCGAACTGGACTTCTCCACCGGAAACCTTATAGAAAGATTATGGTAACTAATAACCGCATAGAAAAGTTTTATGCGGTCACGTATCATGAGATGGCTCTTGAGAGGAGAAAAGAGGCGTGCGCAAGCGAGCCACGCACATCATTGGGCGAAAACAAAACACAAAAAAAATAGTGGGGCCCACGGTTTCCTGGGCCCTAGACGTCGCCATCGCAAGTGGCAGCCCAAGGCGTGGGTTTCTTGGGCCCCACAGCCCAAGTTGTGGCGCAAATTGTGCGGCGCTTGTCAGCGTCGGTTTCGGCGTCTCCCTCCTTTTGCTGACGTCAGATTCCCACGTCGGGCCCCGCCTCGCTTTTGTCCTTGTCCACCACCTCCATTAATTGCGGTGTTTTTATTGGAAGAGCGGCTCGCCGCGTCCTGGAAAAATTCGGCCCTATATGTTCAGTCATGAGAGAAAAATATATAAACACAAGAGCCTCATCAAGCCGTCCAAAGGTGCCCCAAAATCTCCCTCCCTTTCTCTCTCCTATACAGGTATAATACACCTGGCACACCTAATAATTTCACCCGGCATGGGTCCCGCTTGCATGTGTGAGTCGAGGAGGGGAGTGGAGGAGGGGAGCGGTTAGGTCTCGACACGTGGTTGGGTGGCATGTGGTTGGCACGTGAGAAAGAGATGGGGTGGGGTGGTGGGTGAGAAAAATTGGATGCCATGTGACGTTTGTATGTTTAAAGGTAAATTGTTATTTTTAAGTTGAGATAAATTATTCGGTATACAATATACAATGTATTCGAACAGTTTGATGAGACTCATAATTTAATTTCATTCTATTTCGTGACCGGGTATATATATCAAGCACATATGAAACTTTTTCTTTCATCAAACCTTCAATTAGATTTTTCTAAAATAATTTCCCCATGGACAAGCGTTACTCTCCTCATTGTTTGCTTACTGTGCATCTTTATTCTCAATCAAGTGATGCTACACCACTATTTCATATGATCTGGTGTCCCTGAGGATATGATTGGTGGTGGTAATTATTATGGACATCATGAAGACTGGCAAAATTATGATGAGCAACATGGCATCATGAAAATGGGATTAAGTGGAATAGTAAAGCCGTGGAAACACTTATTTATTCCATGTTTTGGACCCTATTTACCGAAATTCTTTATCAATGGAGGAATACGGTTGGCATTATTTAGAAGGCAGGTCCCTCTCGTTTCGTTTTCTTCCTTTCCGAGCATGGAAAAGATTAGCTGACAAACGGTCTTAGATATGAATTTTTTTATTATGAATATAATTTGGTGTTTTTTAATTATTAAGGTGAAGTAGATCCCACATTGATTGATCCTGGGATGCATGTTACCCTTGTGATATTTTATTGTCCCCTTCATTTTATTCCTCATGGGATGCAAAGTTGGCTACTTTTTTGGGGAACGCATAAGATGTTTGAGCAGCCGACCGTTCAGCAAAATGATTAAGCTTGGTACCACAATAATTATTGAGGCAAATATACTTTGATTAATTGTGTCATATTTTTATAATCAAATCACATGGAAGCATGAGATACATGCAAGATTTACAATAAAACAGAATTTAATGATTTACAAATATTATTGATATACTTTAAATATGATAAATCAAAAAAAAAAAAAAGTACTTCAAACATGGCGTTTTCACCAAAATACCTAATACGGTTTTAATTCCAGCTGTCATCGAGTTATTTTATTAAAATACCCTACATCCGCCGGTTCCTCTAATTGGATAATTTTATAGGGGCACGCTCATTTATAAGGACAAAAATATCCTTACTTAAATGATTGTGAAATGTTTCTTCCACTGTATCAAAACTACAAAATTATGACGAGAGTTGAGAGAATATATTTTATGTTCTAACACGTTCCTGCGGGTTAAAGGCCTTTTGGGTCAAAGCCTGAATGCAACGACTCTGAATTTTCTGTACAAATTTTGGGAAGGGGGTGAATTAAATTGTCAAGCCCTAACCGGAAACTGTAATCCCAATATAAACCTGACGCTCTGATACCAACAAAATCATGTCACGTCCCGCTTCCCAAAATACGGAATACGAGTGGTGATAAGGCCAGCCATGCTCTTACGGTCAAGGAAATATCCTGCCGTAGTCGCACTTCGGCTTCTAGTATTACGTGGTATAAGTAATCAATACACAGGTAATGAGAAACGCAGTCACCAAATCTATCAAAACAAATAAAAGATATATCAGATAGGGATCAAGAGAAAGATAGCGCTAGCGTCGCTGATCTGGTTGTGCGCAAAACCCTCGAGGTACGTCAGGTCCTGATCCAAGCTCAGTCCACTTCTCACTCTGTTACAATCCTAAATTTCCTATACAACTTTCTGTACAAATTTTTTTAAAAATACAGAAAGGGCTATTTTTGCATGAGCACAAGATATAAGTTTGTTTTGCATTTTAATAACAAAAATGAGTTTGTAGCTTATTGGTAATACCTTATACTGCTGAACCAATCCACCAGAGTTCAAATCCCATATCCACGTTATTTTTAATATTGTTTTATTTTGAATTTTTAGAATACCAAGGGTTTACACGTGCATAACTCACAAAAACCCCACTACACATGAAAACCTAACGGTACCAGAGGCTACATGAACCAACAAGGGACCCTCCAACCACCCGACTCGGGCCGCCGCCGCCGGCCGGACTCGGCCGGACTGCCGAATCCCCAACATGAAAAAGTTGGCTTTTCACATTTCCTGCACATTTGTATACTTTATTTCTTCAGACCAGTAACAGAGACACATTAAAACACCAATTACTCCATTTTATTACATTTTTTCATTTCAACCTTTCACCTACCCTAACCTTACCCTATAAATACAACCCCTACACACACCCCCTCACCCCAAAATTCTGAACAAAACTCTCAAGAAAATTCCTAGAAGCGTAGTGTACTTTTGGAGTAGCGAAGGGCGAAAACTTCGGCAATTTTCCGACGACAACCGTAGGAGTTCCTGACAACGAAACGACGCACCGGCGCCTCCTCCTGTCTCCTCTTCCTCATCCCTAACTTCTAAACCCGTAAGTCCCCCTCCCTCTTCTCTAAACTTGTTCTAAAAATACGAAATTTCAAAACCCGACGGAATCGGAGTTAAAGCGATTTCCGATTCGGTTCTTTCTAAAAATCCAACATTTTCTTAAATACAATCACACAAAACCCTTCCATGTTGACTATTAATCATTAATAAAGATGCTGAACAAGTTTCATGACAATCTAATTCATTTTGTAACTTTTATCGTACTTTTTCACTAAAATACCATGTAATTTCATTTCGACATTAAACCATCACAATCTTACAATACCTTTAAGTAGGTCACGAGATAATGACCTACCTCCTCACAACACTCATATGCAACATAGCACAATACTTTCGGATACCTAGAATACGGGAAAACAAAACATTTCAAATAAATATCATAAATTAATAAAACAGTTTTCTAAAAGATTAAGTATTTTTTATAAATCTTTGAAGTGCCGCTACAACCCATTTTGGGGAATCCGACTGGGATGGTGCGGATTATCGCACATCCCTGAGGTTAGTAGTGCGAGATGCAGACCTCCGCAAGGAGCATACGGTCTCGAGAGATTTAAAATACGAAAATCTTAAGAAAATGAGATTTCTAGAAATATAATATATAGTAAAATTATTTTCATATAAATATATATATGTATCATTAAAATATCTATTTTGTGACGATATAAATATTCCAATTTTTTGTCTAAAATCACAAGAACCACTTTACAATAAAATACCACGAAATCCATACAAGTTCAATATTACAATTAAATACCATGTATTATGAAAAAATAGGTTATTCTCACTAGAAATGTCACAAAATATAAAATCTACATTTATTACAACTCTGAAGACGATAATTAAATACTTGGGGTGTATTTTGAAAATTATACAAAAGTATTTTCATATAAAACCCCCTCAAGTTCTATAAATTACCTTAAAGACCCTAGTAAATATAGGTTTAAGCGGGACCAATCTCTTGAGCCTCAGAGAGCCGGAAAAATGGGTGCTTGCCTATTTAAGATAAACAACTTAACAACGGTGTTGTCAACACGGTAATCGTTTTTGAAAAAGACACAAATCCTACCGCCCATTTGCAGTGGTTACCGATAACATCAAAACTTAATTCATGATTCAATTTCTTTTCTAATTGTTCTGACTCAGACCGAGTCTCATTATAATTAATCTGACTTGAATATGATTCAAGTACAAACTACAAATCAACACGAGTCCATATATTCAATCTGTTAAATCTATCAATCTATATTGACTGAACCGAACCATGAATATACTTCCATTTACATGATTCTCCAGTTACATCCATGATTCTCCAGTTACATCCATTTACTGATATCATAGTTTCAGCAAGTCATCTAATTATACAATCTATATTACAATACAATACAAGTTGCAATACAATTCAAACAATACTACAATACAAAACAATACTTCGCGGGGTTTAAGGGGTAGATTGGTACGGAAAGTGTTAGAAGTGGCACGAGACTGCAAGATTAAGACACATAACCTATATTCAGTTGCTGTTGTGCCGTGGCATAACGGTTCCTTGTACTTTCCGTTTGCCATAGTCTCTAGCATATAGAGACTGTTCTCGTATATACTGGCATCCTTCAGTATCAAGCTACAAACAACAGCGTTAACATCAAATACTCATATAATACAACTTTAAAAGCTACCTTCTCTTTCTGTCTATTCTATTTCTCCCTTATCCTTGGGACTTACCGAGCGATTTGTTCGCTGACGACATTCTCTTTCTTTTTCTTTGAATGTCGTCAGGTGATTCAGATCTTCCAGAGATCGAGCCTACTAGTGAGGACTTGGACCAGCTTGCATACGATCCAGAGCTGTAGCTACATTGCACACTTTTATTTTGGTACTTTTCCTTTTCTGTTATGCCACTGTTTAGGTATTGCTTCTTTCAGATGTATTTACTTTTCCATGCATTGTACAAAAAGAATGTGAATAAATAAAGTTGTTATTTTATTATATCTTGTCTCTTGTGCATTTATATTTATATTGCTTAGATACGCTTATCGTACTTACTTCAAAGTAAATACGTAGTGGCCTCGTCGAGTCCTCTGCCCGTACACTAGGAAGCGGGGCATGACATGTTTTGTTGGTGGCCCATGCAGGTCAGAGCTGTATGAAACTCTACCATGCCGTTCTGTTCTGCGTGAACAACCTAAGCAATATAACACAAGAACCAGCAACTAAAACATTCTTTACAATTCATATTCCTTGCATTTTATCGTTCCATATACTTTGAATTTGTCCTAACCTAAATTTTTCATTCAAGGTTATGGATTTCCCAAACAACACCAGCACCAACTTCAACAACACTCCCCCACCACAACCACTCACACCTGCCGTCCCTGCTCCGCTCAATGAGCAAACGGTTCTGCTTGAGAAAATCCGAAGCCTCCTGGCTGAACTGCAGCAGCAGACTGCTATATTAGTGAACCGATCAGAAGTAGAAGCAATCGGTATAAAGCGCTTTGCCACCCAAATGGCAGGAGGAGCCTACCTTATACAACCTTCTAAACCTAAGAGACAGAAAGAAATAATTAACCGATGAAGATCAAGTTTTTGTTTCTACTGCAAGAAAACTGGACACTTGTGGAAGGACTGTAGGCGCGCAAAAGGCCTGTGCCTAGTTTGTGGCGCATCCGATCATAGAATTGGAACCTGTTCCTATAGACACAACTCAGCTCACACCCCTACCAATTACACCTTAGCAGCCGTAGAAGCCGAGTCAGTTGACCAAGGTAACACTAGTAATTCACTTTCATATTCTCAAATCCTTGCACCACTTTGTTATTCTTCACACACTATCAGTACTTCAGTCATCAACTTTCCCTGAATCTGTTACACTTTTCTTTTACAAATTTCGAGAACGAAATTTTTATAAGGAGGGTAGAATGTAACAACCCTAAATTTCCTGTACAACTTTCTGTACAAATTTTTCAAAAAATACAGAAAAAGGGTATTTTTGCCTAAGCACAAGATATAAGTTTGTTTTGCTTTTTAATAGAAAGAAGGAGCTTATAGCTCATTGGTAATACCTGCACTACTGAACCAAGCCACCAGAGTTCAAATCTCATATCTCACATTATTTTTAATACTGTTTTATTTTGAATTTATAGAATACCAAAGGTTTACACGTGCAAACTCAAAAAAACCCCACTACATATGAAAACATAACAGTACCAGAGGCTACTTGAACCGAAAAGGGACCCTCCGACAACCCGACTCGGCCGGGATCGGCCGACTCGGGCCGCTGCCGCCTGCCGGACTAGGCCTGACCGCCGAGTCCCCAACATGAAAAAGTTGGCTTTTCACATTCCCTGCACATCTGTATACTTTATTTCTTCAGACCAGTAACAGAGACACTTTGCAACACCAATTACTCCATTTTATTACATTTTAATACATTTTAACACATTTTTTCATTCCAACCTTTCACCTACCCTAACCCTAACCTTACCCTATAAATACAACCCCTACACACACCCCCTCACTCCAAAATTCTGAACAAAACTCTCAAGAAAATTCCTAAAAGATTGGTGTACTTTTGGAGTAGCGAAGGGCGAAAGCTTCGGCAATTTTCGGACGACAACCGTAGGAGTTCCCGGCGACGAAACGACGCACCGGCGCATCCTCCCGTCTCTTCTTCCTCATCCCTAAGTTCTAAACCCGTAAGTCCCTATCCCTCTTCTCTAAGCTTGTTCTAAAAATACGAAATTTCAAAACCCGACGGAATCGGAGTTAAACCGATTTCTGCTTCGGTTCTTTCTAAAAATCCAACTTTATTAAATACAATCACACAAAACCCTTACATGTTGACTATTAATTATTAATAAATATGTTGAACAAGTTTCATGACAATCTAATTCATTTTGTAACTTTTATCGTACTTTTTCACTAAAATACCATGTAGTTTCATTTCGACATTAAACCATCATAATCTTGCTATACCTTTAAGTAGGTCACGAAGTAATGACCTACCTCCTCACAACACTCATATGCAACATAGAACAATACTTTCGGATACCTAGAATACGGGAAAACGAAACATTTCAAATAAATACCATGAATTAATAAAACCGTTTTCTAAAAGATTAAGTATTTTTTATAAATTTTTGCAAAGTGCCGCTACAACCCATTTTTGGGAACCCGACTGGGATGGTGCGGATTATCGCACATCCCTGAGCTTAGTAGTGCGAGATGCAGACCTCCGCAAGGAGCATACGGTTTCGAGAGATTTAAAATACGAAAATCTTAAGAAAATGAGATTTCTAGAAATATAATATATAGTAAAATTATTTTCATATAAATATATATATGTATCATTAAAATATCTATTTTGTGACGATATAAATATTCCAATTTTTTGTCTAAAATCACAAGAACCACTTTACAATAAAATACCATGAAATCCATACAAGTTCAATATTACAATTAAATACCATGTATTATGAAAAAATAGGTTATTCTCACTAGAAATGTCACAAAATATAAAATCTATATTTATTACAACTCTAAAGGCGATAATTAAATACTTGGGGTGTATTTTGAAAATTATACAAAAGTATTTTTAAATAAAACCCCCTCAAGTTTTATAAATTACCCTAAGGACCCTAGTAAATATAGGTTTAAGCGGGACCAATCTCTTGAGCCTCAGGGAGCCGGAGAAGTTGGTGCTTTCCTATTTAAGGTAGACAACTTAACAACAGTGTTATCAACACGGTAATCGTCTTTGAAAAAGACACAAATCCTGCCGCCCATGTGCAGCGGTTACCGATAATATCAAAACTTAATTCAGAATTCAATTTCTTTTCTAATTGTTCTGATTCAGACCGAGTCTCATTATAAATAATCTGACTTGAATATGATTCAAGTACAAACTACAAATCAACATGAATCCATATATTCAATCTGTTAAATCTATCAATCTATATTGACCGAACCGAACCATGGATATACTTCCATTTACATGATTCTCCAGTTACATTTATGATTCTCCAGTTATATCCATTTACTGATGTCATGGTTTCGGTAAGTCATCAAATTATACAATCTATATTACAATACAATACAAGTTGCAATACCTTGCACTGTTGAACCAAGCCACCAGAGTTCAAATCTCATATCCCACATTATTTTTAATACTGTTTTATTTTGAATTTTTAGAATACCAAGGGTTTACACGTGCATAACTCACAAAAACCCCACTAAACATGAAAAACTAACAGTACCAGAGGCTACATGAACCGACAAGGGACCCTCCGACCACCCGACTCGGCCGGGATCGGCCGACTCGGGCCGCCGCCGCCTGCCGGACTCGGCCGAACCGCCGAGTCCCCAACATGAAAAAGTTGGCTTTTCACATTCCCTGCACATCTGTATACTTTATTTCTTCAGACTAGTGACAGAGACACTTTGCAACACCAATTACTCCATTTTATTACATTTTATCATATTTTTTTTATTTCAACCTTTCACCTACCCTAACCCTAGCCTTACCCTATAAATATAACCCCTACACACACCCCTCACTCCAAATTTCTGAACAAAACTCTCAAGAAAATTCCTAGAAGCTTAGTGTACTTTTGGAGTAGCGAAGTGCGAAAGCTTCGGCAATTTTCCGACGACAACCGTAGGAGTTCCCGGCGATGAAATGACGCACCGGCGCCTCCTCCCGTCTCTTCTTCCTCATCCCTAAGTTCTAAACCCGTAAGCCCCCCTCCCTCTTCTCTAAGCTTGTTCTAAAAATACGAAATTTCAAAACCCGACGGAATCAGAGTTAAACCGATTTCTGATTCGGTTCTTTCTAAAAATCCAATATTTTATTAAATACAATCATACAAAACCCTTACATGTTGACTATTAATCATTAATAAACATGTTGAACAAGTTTCATGACAATCTAATTCATTTTGTAACTTTTATCGTACTTTTTCATTAAAATACCCTGTAGTTTCATTTCGACATTAAACCATCACAATCTTGCTATACCTTTAAGTAAGTCACGAGGTAATGACCTACCTCCTCACAACACTCATATGCAATATAGAACAATACTTTCGGGTACCTAGAATACGGGAAAACGAAACATTTAAAATAAATACCATGAATTAATAAAACCGTTTTCTAAAGAATTAAGTATTTTAAAAAAAAATTTGCAAAGTGCCGCTACAACCCATTTTAGGGAATCCGACTGGGATGGTGCGGATTATCGTACATCCCTGGGCTTAGTAGTGAGAGATGCAGACCTCCGCAAGGAGCATATGGTTTCGAGAGATTTAAAATACGAAAATCTTAACAAAATGAAATTTCTAGAAATATAATATATAGTAAAATTATTTTTATATAAATATATATATGTATAATTAAAATATCCATTTTGTGATAATATAAATATTCCAATTTTTTGTCTAAAATCACAAGATCCACTTTACAATAAAATTCCATGAAATCCATACAAGTTCAATATTACAATTAAATACTATGTATTATGAAAAAATAGGTTATTCTCACTAGAAATGTCACAAAGTATAAAATCTACATTTATTACAACTCTAAAGGCGATAATTAAATACTTAGGGTGTATTTTGAAAATTATACAAAAGTATTTTTAAATAAAACCCCCTCAAGTTCTATAAATTACCCTGTTTCCTGATTTAAAATCAGAAAGGCTTATGGAAAAAGCTTCAGAAGAGGGTCACATGCTTACACGTGACCAGCAGTCACGTGTTGGCACGTGACATCTAAAAGCATCATCAAGGCAGATTCAACTTCCCGAAGAAAAGGACTTCAGAAAGGGTCACGTGCTCCCACGTGACTAGGGTCACGTGTTGGCACGTGACATTTTAAAGCGGATTCAAAACCACAACGGATCCCTGATCAGATCAAGGAAAAGGCTTCAGAAGAGGTCACGTGCTCCCACGTGACCAGGATCACGTGTTGGCACGTGATAATCAAAAGCATCAGAATTGTTCTCCAGTTAAATCAAGAAAAAGAGTCCAGACAAGGGTCACGTGCTCACACGTGACCAGGGGTCACGTGGTGGCACGTGACGGTTAAGCAGCAGCCAGAAGACAGCGCAAAAAGAAAAAGGAAGGCTCGTTCCAAGGGGGTCACGTGCCCACACGTGACCATGGGTCACGTGGTCACACGTGACCGGCTTTCAAAGCCCATTTTGTTAACAGAATTAAATTCTGAAAGAGATTCAAATCTTTCCAAAGGAAGGCGATTATCTGGAACCAATCGAATTGAAGATTCAGAGGTGATTAAATATCATCTATCTGTGGGAAAATCTGGAGTTTGGAAAGATTTCCCCTCTAAATCTAACTGAAATAGCAAAGGAGAATCCCTGGATTTGAAATCTAATGGTGAATAAAATTCACCTAATAATCCAAAGGTCAAAAACGAATGATGGATGCAAATCAAATCTCTCAATGAAGATTCGTCAAAAACTAATTGATTCGGCTGCTTCTCCTATAAATAGGAGCCAAGAGACACAGGGATGGAGAAAGAAAAAGAGATATATACGCAGAGAAAAAGAAAAGGGAGAGAGCTTTGATACTTTGAGAAATTTGGATCTTCTGCAAAAGAAAACCCTAGGTAAGAAAGGGAAAAGCTCCTTGAAAGAAAAGAGAATTTAATTCTCAACAGAGTTTAACTCTGATATATAAAACAGAAGAACATATTTCTTCTCTCTTTGATAGAGGATCTGCAAAGTGCACATCTCCCCTTGAAGTTGAGAATTTAATTCTCAATGGGTTGAGATCCTGCCATGCAGATCCAAAACATAGAGAGGGAATGGAAGCACGAGAATTTAATTCTCACAGAACTATAGGAATTTAATTCCTTTAAAATAAAATTAGGGCTTGACCCTGT
Organism: Agapanthus africanus; assembly: GCA_030015575.1. Lineage (NCBI taxonomy): Eukaryota > Viridiplantae > Streptophyta > Magnoliopsida > Asparagales > Amaryllidaceae > Agapanthus > Agapanthus africanus. The sequence continues at coordinate 30,066,093 of JASDDO010000004.1, read as the reverse complement.
GTTATGGGAATTTAATTCCTTCAGAACAAAAAGAAACAGGGTTTAACCCTAATTAAGAACTTAGTTCTGTTGAAACAACGGGAATTTAATTCCCTTAATCATAATTCTTTAACAGAGAATGGGAATTCAATTCCTTAAAATCTTTTATTAGGGTTTAACCCTATTCAGTTCTTCACATATATGAGGAATTTAATTCCTACAGAAAATTCAGAGTTCAACTCTATTTCAGAATATAAGTCTTCAAAAGGAAGTAGGAATTTAATTCCTCTGAAATTTAAAGCTCGAGGAATTTAATTCCTGAAAAAAGATTAACAGATCCTCTAAACAACATATATAGAGGCAGGGTCACGTGTCACCACGTGACCCCCCCAAAAGATCTACAGAAAGCCCCTTTGAGGCAGTGCCCCACGTGACCCACGTGACTCTTGACAGAAGCTTCAACACACAAGCATTTGAATGCCCGTCACGTGATGGCACGTGATGCTCTGAAAGATGCGATAATCTCAGCAGAATAAATGAAGAGAGGGCGCTCTCACGTGTTGCCACGTGACCCCTCTTGCCTTAGTGTTTAACACTAAATTGGAACTCCCGAATCCAGTGTTAAAACACTGTTGGGCCTTAGTGTTCAACACTAATCATTTGCAGTGTTCAACACTGACTACTAGTGTTTGACACTGATCTGTTTTAGTGTTTAACACTAATTTGAAAGCCTTGTTGCTGGTGTTTAACACCAATTATCTTTTAGTGTTAAACATTAACCTTTTAATCTCATTCCCAGTGTTCAACACTGGTTGGTCTTTAGTGTTTAACACTAGACATTGGTCCAATTGGCTAAATGGATAGAGGCAAAGCCTCTCCTGATTGGACTTAGCCCAAGATGGCCATAAGTCCTCAATTCGTGATTAACTGGGCCAATGGGCTCATAACATAATTAATTAGTCTTGATCCCAAATTAGGCCAAGGACTATTTAATCCACTCCGGTTCCAGGGTACATCTCTTCACTCCTTTGATACTTGGCATTGTAATCCCTCAATGTCTTCAAAGAGGTGACGAGTCCCGATGACCACACATCGATATGGACTGTGGGGTCCTTAAACCCATGGACTACGACGTCCTTAACCTCGACCGAGATGTCTTAAAACTAACAATGGACTGTGGGGTCCTTAAACCCATGGACTACGACGTCCTTAACCTTGACCGAGATGTCTTAAAACTAACAATGGACTGTGGGGTCCTTAAACCCATGGACTACGACGTCCTTAACCTTGACCGAGATGTCTTAAAACTAACGATGGACCGCAATGTCCTTAAACTACCCATGGACCGCAATGTCCTTAAACTAGAACAATAGAGCCCCTCATGCTCTTTTGTCGGATCTAAACGGTCCCGTTTAAGTTGATCTTAGCCTCAAAGATGGCTAACGTATCCTTAAACCTTCAAACAGACTGGACTATGAATCCCCCCAATTAACTCTGGCTCGAGGGTACATCTCTGAACTCCTCTGACATCCGTCGTTGTAATCCTTCAACGTCGTCAGAGAGGTGACGGGTCCCGACGGCCATACATACGATGGACCACTATGTCCCTAAACTGGAACAATGGAGCCCAAACGCTCCTTTGTCGGATCTAAACGATCCCGTTAAGTTGATCTTAGTCTCAAACTAGACTAACGTATCCTTAACAAACGTTTGAGTTGATCTTAGCCTCAAGTATGGCTAACGTATCCTCAAACCAAACCCCCAAACCCAAATCTAAGATAACACGGATTTGGACTAGTCCACGCCCTACGGGCGACGACATAACTCGGTCTCCGTAAACAATCCATGGGCAACAAAACATAAAATAAACACACACGACACGAAGTGACCATCTGGAGAAGGAGAAAGTTGTTACCACGATGCGGTAGCGTAATTAACTGCAGGGGCTTGCGCCTGCAGGGAAAAGCGTCCCCACAATCAAAAACCCCTCAAACGAGGGGGAATCTGACGAAGTCTGCTACATCGGCCGCATCCGTTTAAACCTTCGATACATGGTGCCATAAATCAACTTGGCATCTTCGGAGAGGTGGACGGATAGCACCAATTAGCATCTGCCCCGAATTTCAGGCGAGACGCCATGTCGCGCCGTCCTTCGGAGGGGAACAGATTCTGGCATGCCCGGTGGGACCTTTTCCTCTTTTCACTCCACACTTCGTGTGTCGTGATTCGCGAACCAATCGCGGTTCGCTAGTGGTTGCCCTTGGGTTTCAAGATACTAAGAATTGGCGTCTTGCTTATTGCAGAAAGCAAAGGATCGATGGCTTCTACTTCTGCGAAATCCTCCAACCGCTCAGACTGCAATTGCGACCAACGCTCTGCCTCGCCAGGAGGTATAGCCTACGGACCCCAAGCTGCTTCGTTATTCACAATGCCGGTGGACCAGGTGACTCAGGCCACTACCGGATTGTTCTTTGGGACTATACTCCCACCGACAAGCTTCGCGGCGCCAGTGCTGACAAAGGAAGCTCTCAAGAAGTCGGTCTTTGATCGTCTTACCCCTGCCGCGGCTCCTCTCAACGAGTCGCCCAACGTCAACGCCTCGGTCTTCTCTAGATTGGGCCAGAAATCCTGCGAACTCATCATGGGGCCTATAATCCCAGAGAAGGCTGCTTCTACGAAAGTGACCGGTCCTGCTCCTGAAGTCGCCAAGGCGGCCTCTCCGGCCACGAAGTCGGTCTTTACAAGATTAACGGCTTCAGTTCCCGCTCCTGCTGCCCAAAGGACATCGGTCTTTGACAAGCTAGCACCAACAGCGACCCCCCACCCACACAGGGGGCAAGACGAAACCATTCTTACCGCTGACCCTACGCCGTCCGCTCGACACGCTCGACGTCGTCATTGGCGCCGAGTAAGGAAGGCTGGGGGCAACTCCCCCTATGAGTTGACTCCATCAGCCCCGGTGGCAGAAGTTAATGCTGCTGTTCCAACTGGAAACAACTTCGAAATGCTAAATAAGGTGCGAAGGAATTCTCCTACTGCAGTGCTGAAGAGGTCTCCCCCCCATTAAAAAAGGTTGTGGAAATAAAATCAGAACAGCCCCGATCTCCTCAACGGCTGTCTTCCAAAATCTATAAGGTTTGGCGGCAGGCCCGAGACTCGATCATCGATCCAAACTTCTTCCGCCAGCACAAGATGCTGAAAATCCAACCGGAGGCTGGTCACCAGGCTAAACCCCGAAAGGCTGTCTGGACGCCCACCTCAACGACCCCCTCAACCTCCATGGCTCATAAAAGGAGGAGGCCAGAGAGGACCCCCCAGCATGCAACGACGGCTAAAAGCACTGAGCCCAGACGCCCTAAGTCTGGGGGCATGGTGGTGCACACTGTTTACATGGCCTCTGGAAAAGAGAAAAGCCGCATTTCTACAGGCCACCGACCGCTAACCCGATCCGTGACGAAAGCCCAGGAGCAGCAACAAAAGCTTCAGGAAATGATGAATGCTATGGCCGCACTTACCGGGCCAAAAGAAAGCCCAGAAACGTCCTCAGACGCACGCCAGGAGGAAGAAACCAACGCGGAATTCCTTCGCCGGATACTGGAGAAAAAGGACAAAGAGGCTGCTGAACAAGCGGCCAACATACAACGTATGGGCCTTCTCTTCCAAGATATGATACGGATGATGATCCAACAGGACTTACCCGCCGAGGATCCCCCAATCGTTCTTGAAGACGACCGAGGAGAAACGTCAAATCCACCACCAGCGCTCTCAACGGCCAAGGAGGAGGCAATCTCTAAGGCTGACTTGGTTGACTACATAGCCCAGCAAATCCGGGTTCATCATGCGACTGAGGCAGCTGGTCAAGTCGTGAAAACGGGGCGGCCGTATCCAAGCTGGTACGACCAAATCAAATACCCGCAAGGCTATACGATACCAAAATTCCACGTGTATAAGGGGACCGGCAATCCCCATCAACATGTCGCCCAGTTCCGGGCCCTCTGCGGTAACACCGGCGGTGATGATAAACTGTTGCTCCGCCAGTTCGTGGGCAGCTTATCAGAAACAGCGTTCGAATGGTATTCGGAACTCCCGAACGATTCTATCAAAACGTTCACTGAAATGGAGTTGTTATTCACTCAGCGATTCGCAAGTGCCAGCGAACGCACTCCAATAACTGCATTGATTAACGCCAGGGTAAAACCAGGCGAAACTTGGGTCCAGTATGCTATACGCTGGCGGAATTTGTGGTCGAGATGCGAGCAACGCATTGAGGAAGCACCCGCAGTGGGCATGTTCGTGGGAACCCTAGATCCCCACGCAACTATCTCCCAGTTTATGATGTTCTTTAAGCCAACCACATTCCAGGCTTTAATCGACAAGTTGGCTCAGATGGACCAGATGGGTCATAGACCACCTGCCCCAAAGTCAGAACCTCGGAATGACAAGGGTAAAGGAAGGGCAACCTTTGTCGCGAGTGCCCAACAACAACCTAACGCCCCGAAACCGGTAGATCAATTGGAAGAAAGACGCCGGTATTATAATGAGAAGATGAAACGTCTCTACTCGTTCCCACGAGACAAGACGAAACGGTTATTCGAGCTGGCAATACGCAACAGACTTATAAACCTACCAAGTCCAAGGCGACCGCCGCAACCCACCGAGGTGAATAACCCTAACTATTGCCCTTACCATCAAACGGTAAGTCATCCGATTGAAGATTGCTTCGTCTTCAAAGGATGGATTGAAGATCAATACCTCCAGGGGAAGTTTGTACTGTCTGAAAAGTGGAAGGTGAACCCACCACAACCGCATACTCCTAAGAAAGCAGATACACCGGGGGCAACCTGCTCCTTTATTGAAGAAGCTCCATGGGAGGTCGTGCTATCAACTAAAACCAAGACAATGCTGAGAGACCTTCATGCGTGCCCTGCGATCGAATGGAAGGACCCTCTTGAACCTCAAATTATCGAAGGGATGTTGAAGCCCCGCACAACTATGAAGACTCGTGATAAGGGCCCAATTACTCACGCCCAACCGTCAAAATCTTCGAAGAAAAAGAAGAAGAAATCCAAGAAGCCCGCGAAGCTTGGAGACGAGCACACGAACTTGCAGAAGCAAATCGACGCGCTGGAAGAATACAATCAAAAGACGCGAACTCCTGTCACACTGCAAGAGTTTCTCAGCCACATCTTTCAAGAGAGAGATGATGGAGAGAGCTCGTCGGATGAATCCGAAGGATATGTGGCGAGTTGTAACGTAATCTCCCACTCGTTTACCGATGATGAGAAAACTCCTGGCACTAAGAAGCTGGAGGCAGAGCCTGAACCAGAGCGTGCGTGGCTGACAAATGAAATGATCAATGCCTTTCTAGACGAGATTCGCCTAAAAAGTAAAGCGGATCAGGAGCATGAGATGGCAGCGTCAGAAGGAACCAAATGCAGGCGACTGAATGAAAGAGTTGAACTACCCCCGCCAGATCAAAAGGCATCCGAAGTAGACAAGAAGATATTCAAGACGAGGAAAAGGTTTGCCAAAGCCATGTCAATGGGAATGAAGCTACCACCCTCGGAAGGAAACACACACGATGGGGTGGAGAGGCACCCTGATTATTGCGCATATCATCGGAAAATTTCACACCCCACGGAGGAGTGCGACGCCTTTAAGATATGGTGGCAAGGATATGTTACTCGTCGGCAACATTTTAAGCGCATGAAATGCAAGAGCCGTCGGGAGCGAAGAAGTACTGTCGATGGGCACAACAGAACTAATGGCAACTGTCATATGGCTCACGCCGGGGGGTCACAAGTTCTCACCTTTAGGAGTGAATCTGATGAAGAAATGGCTCTGGGCCCTCTCTTTAAAGAATCCGTTTTAGGGAAAGAGGAGAAATCGGAGGCCTGCGAGAACATTCAGCTGCGCAATCGCACACTCCCAGAAAAGAATCTCGGGCCCGTAAGTAGAAAAGATAAGGGAAAGGAAAAGGTCACTGAAGATATCACTTTAGATGACCAAGTCATGAGAGAGCTGGCTGCCAAAGACCCTCCTAGGAAGGATAAGGTGGACTATAACATCCTCGCGCACCTAAGGAAGCTACCTTCTCAGCTTAGCATTCTCGATGCCCTCCTATTATCAAAAGAAGCGCGAGACTCACTAATTAAGGCGTTACAGGAACCTGAGCAATTCCAAGCCTTCCTCGCCACTGAAAGGATGAAGGACGAACTGGAGGAAGTGCATACGGCCGACAACACTTTCGGTGACGAAGACCTCCTTCTCGGGACGTGCGACCACAACCGCCCCCTATATGTCTCCGGATACTGCCATGATATCAAGATAGGCAAGATCCTGGTGGATAATGGATCCTCCGTCAATCTCCTTAATGTTCGGGTGTTGAAGGAAATTTGCATGAGTGTGCAACACCTCGCTTGTGACAAAATTACTATCTCCGGTTTCGATTCACAATCGTCACGGACTCTCGGATCTGTGATACTAACATTACGCTTTGGACTTCTCGTCACAGACATCAAATTCCATGTCATTGACGCCAAGACCTGCTACAACGCTTTGCTCGGTCGTCCTTGGCTACACGAGTATAACATCATCCCTTCTACACAACATCAGTGTATGAAGTACTTTAAGGATGGTTTCGAGCATACCGTAACAGGAGAGTTAAACCCATTTTCCGTGAACGAAGTCCGCAAATACGAAGATGCGAAGTACTTTTTGCCAGATTTCGAGGATACAGAAAGGTGTCGCAACCCGGAGAACAAAGCCGCCGCCACCATCCCTGTTTTCGGGAGCGATACCGAAGAAGAAGAGATAGTTTATGCCGGGCCATCTCAACGCAACAACCCAGGGACGTCCGCCCCCATGTTAGTCTTCGGAAGTGACTCGGAAGATGAAGTTAATGCCGTGTTCGCCAATCGGCTGTCAATACAAGCACCCCTTGGCGATGACCATAGTTTGCAAATCACCATGGTACCGCGAGAACACTACAAGGATCTCGACACGCTTCAAGCTCATAATGTGCAGGACCTGCAAACGTTTTACGTCCCTCCCAGGCGAAGGGGTGAGAAGGTGATCCTATTCTACCGATCCTCAGAGTCGAAAATAGAGAAAGAGATCTGGCATGGCGTGGATGCTACGCTTGATAGGCTCCAACCCATCCGCCTGCCTAGATACTATACAAATGGATTAAAGAAGCTATTGAAGCGCCAATGAGTACCCTTAAAACAGACTGTTCGGCAGGCTCGGTTCTACAACAGGATTTGGGATGTCCCTGGGACTCAACGCAAATTGCCCAACGGGAAAATGGAAACACTCGGGCTTGGATACGCGAGAACCGGAAAACGGGAACGGGCTAACAGCAGCTACGCTATATATACCTTTGATGAAGAAGAGGACGCCCTGTCAGGAGATGCCAACCCCTCGTCAAAACTAGACCCCGCGATTGAAGCGCCGAGTCCGTCGTTTGAAGAACGAATGGGCAAGCCTATCAGGAAAGTGGGTCAGAAAGCTCGGGAAGACCACAACCGCGAAATGGCCATCTACGAGAAGGCCAGGACGCAACGTCTATTTCAACAGGCTGCGAAAGACAAAGATGTTCGTCTTTATCAACCCGTTGTACGAAAGGCCCGATGCGGAGACGGAAATAAATCAAGAAGCGGAAAGAGGAGCCGACAAAAACGACGCAGGATTAGAGGGTTACGTGATCGGGTATTGCACGGCTCGGATTTGTCCCTCATGAAGAAAATGAGCCGGGCGTACTCCTTCCCCCGAGACAAGACGGAGAGGTTACTCAAGCTAGCTTTAAAACATCAAATGATCGCGCTTCCAAGGTCTAGACATCCTGAGCAAGCTAACAAGGCTTCTCATCTGAGCTATTGCTCTTATCACCGAGCCATAGGACATCCTACCGAAGACTGCTTCACCTTCAAGAACTGGGTCGAGGACCAGTACCAACAGGGCAGGTTCGCTTTATCCAACGGATGGAGGGTAACGCCGCCACAAAAGCACGAACCCAAAGCCACAAGAGCAGAACCGGATCCACCTCAGTCCTGAGAGCGGATTCGCACTTGTTATACGATAAGAAGAGCCCGAGAACATAGATGACCTTCCCCGGTGCTTTGAGAACAGCAATGATGAGGTGATCTCAGAATTTCCGCCCGCTCCGAAAGAACTGGAAGATGGTATACATACTACTGCAGATAACCTCAAGAAGATCGAGTTGGGATCGGCAGATGACCCGCGACCGGCATTTGTCAGCGAGCTGCTCTCTGAAGAAAGGGTGGCTGCGTTAAAGAACGTGCTTCTACGGCATAAAGACTGCTTCGCGTGGAACTACTCCGAGATGCCAGGATTAGATCCGGAGATTGCTGTGCATAAATTAGCAATATCCCCAGATATCAAGCCGGTCAAGCAGGCGCCAAGGAGGATGCGACTCGAGCTTGAGATGAGCATCAACGCCGAAGTCAAGAAGCTGATCGATTCTGGATTTATCCAAGAAGTCCAATATCCCGACTGGATCGCCAATATCGTCCCGGTAATGAAGAAGAATGGGATGGTACGCATATGCGTGGATTTCAGGGATCTCAATAAAGCCTGTCCAAAGGACGATTTCCCGGTGCCAGTAACCGAGCTAATGATAGATAACACGTCCACTCACGAGGTTTTCTCCTTCATGGACGGTTCGTAAGGATACAATCAGATAAAGATGCATCCCGAAGACCAGAAGCACACCGCTTTCCGGACCCCTTTGGGTATATTCTGCTACAGGGTTATGCCCTTTGGTCTGAAGAATGCTGGCGCTACCTATCAAAGGGCCATGACAAAAATCTTCGATGACCTCATACATGACATCGTCGAGTGCTATATCGATGACCTCGTAGTAAAGAGCATGTCATACGAAGATCATTTAAAGCATCTGGAGAATGTATTTCAACGCCTTCGGCAATATAATTTGAAAATGAATCCCCTCAAATGCGCGTTTGGAGTCTCCTCGGGCAAATTCCTGGGATTCATCGTTCGACACCGAGGTATTGAAATAGACCCGTCAAAGATTAAAGCGATCATGGAAATGCCTCCGCCAAGAACCCTCAAACAGTTGCGGTCTCTCCAAGGGAAGCTCGCATACATCCGGCGGTTTATCGCCAATCTTTCAGGCAAATGCCGTCCTTACAGCTACCTGATGAAGAAGGGAACTCCATTCGTTTGGGATCACAAATGCCAAGGTGCACTAGACGAGATCAAGCAGTACCTGCAGAACTCTCCGGTGTTGGCTGCGCCGGTCAAGGGAAAACCCCTCATTCTTTATACAACCGCCCTCGAAGGTTCCTTAGGCGCATTATGGGCACAAGAGAATGATCAAGGGAAAGAGAGAGCACTCTACTACTTAAGTCGAGTTCTACTGGGGGCAGAAAGCAACTACTCTCCCATTGAAAAACATTGCTTGGCGTTAATCTTCGCGATAACAAAGCTCAGGCACTACGCGTTGGCGCACGAAGTCCGTCTCATCTCGAAGGTGGACCCTCTTAAATATTTGATGTCAAAGGCTATATTGACGGGTCGACTCGCTAAATGGGCCCTGCTCTTGATGGAGTTCTCGATAACGTATCAACCTCTCAAGGCAGTGAAAGGCCAGGCCATTGCCGATTTCCTCGCTGAGCACCCGATACCGGCCGATTCTCCTCTGAACTGTGATTTGCCGGACGAGCATGCATTTGATGCGATTAGCGGCGGTAGCACCCAATAGGAACTCTATTTCGATGGAGCGTCCTCCGTAAAGAAACAGAAACAAGGTATCCCAATGATCAAATCGGGGATAGGCCTCGTCTTTGCAACTCCACAAGGAGGGATAATGCGTTTCGCCTTCTCCTTAACAGAGCCGAGGACAAACAATGAAGCTGAATACGAAGCTCTGATAGCAGGCCTCAAAATCGCCATCGACCTGGGAATTGAAGACCTCCTTATATACGGGGATTCTCAACTGGTCGTTAGTCAAGTAAATGGTGACTACCAAACGTGCAAACCGGAGTTGGTGAAGTACGGCGAAAAGGTGCAACAACTATTGACCCAAATTCCCTCCTATACTTTGGAGAACATACCACGCGCGGAAAACAGCAAAGCAGACGCGTTAGCCAAACTTGCTAAAGAACTGGCGGACGAAAACCTCGATGATGTAAGAATCGTGGTACAAAGCCGTCGAGTGCTCGCCCCGGCAGAAATACCTCCGGAATTATATAAAGAAAAAGGAGCGACTGAGCAGACGACCCTACAAATAAAAAACCATGAGAAGGCCGAGGACTGGAGGGAAGTCTTCATAGACTACTTTAAGTCCCACCGAATGCCCAAAGAAACGTCCTCAAGGCATCAGCTCATGAAACGAGCTCTATCTTTCGCCTTCGTCAACGATACTCTATACAAGAGATCGTTTGATTCTCTATGGCTGAGATGCTTAGGACCTGACGAAGCAGAAAGAGTCATTCAGGAAGTTCACGACGGACTTTGCGGTTCTCACCAAGCAGGCCCAAAGATGAAGTTAAAAATTAAACGGATGGGTTACTACTGGCCCACGATGATCCAGGACTGCCTCGAGTATGTGAAGCAATGCCACTCATGCCAAATTCACGGAGACTTTATCCACCAACATCCGATTCCACTACACCCAACGGTGGCTAGCTGGCCATTCGAAACGTGGGGGACTGACATAGTCGGCCCCATTGAGCCAGCATCATCCCGGGGACATCGTTTTATCCTGGCGACAACTGATTACTTCTCCAAATGGGCAGAAGCAGTACCACTGAGGGAAGTGAAGACGGAGAATATCCTCCATTTCTTCAAGACTCACGTCATCTATCGGTTTGGAACCCCACGGCGGATTATCTCCGATAATGGGCCAGCCTACAGAAGCCATAAGATTAGCCGCTTCGCGCAGCAGCACAATATAGACTGGAGATATTCTTCAGTTTACAACCCACGAGCTAACGGTCTGGCCGAGGCCTTCAATAAGACCTTGACGAAGATCATAAAAAAGACCGTTTCCCGGAATAAGAGAGACTGGCACGAAAGGCTGCAAGAAGCCCTTTGGGCTTATCGAACTACATTCAAGACGGCCACGAACACAACGCCGTACACGTTGGTATTTGGGACGGAAGCAGTGCTCCCCCTCGAGATACAGTTACCCTCTCTACGAGTAGCAGTCCACCACGAGCTGACGGACGAAGAAAATGCTCACCTTCGGCTTGAGGAGCTTGATGCCCTCGACGAAACCCGGCTCATAGCGCAACAACATCTAGAAGCCTACAAAGCAAAGATGACGCGCTCGTACGAAAGATTGACCAGGCCGAGGACATTCCGCCAAGGCGAACTCGTACTAGTGGTCAAAAGACCTATGATCCCCAATCGTGCCAAACGGGGAAAATTTGAGCCAAACTATGAAGGCCCGTACATCATAGACAAGGTCTACCAGGGTGGAGCCTATCTACTCATGGACATGCACGGCGAAAGGCCTTTCAGGCCAATAAACGGCCGCTTCTTAAAGAAATACTATGCTTAATGAGCCACAGCCTGGGTCAATGATAGATGACGATGACTATGTCCGCTCGCTATCTTCCTAGGCTCAGACTTTACAAGCAGCAGCCGACCTTCCCATAACAATGGACCGAAACGTTCTTAAACTAACGCTGGACCGAAACGTCCTTAAACTAACGCTGGACCGAAACGTCCTTAAACTAACAACGGACCGAAACGTCCTTAAAACTAACGACGGACCGAAACGTCCTTAAAACTAACGCTGGACTGAAACGTCCTTAAATTAACGGCGGACCGAAACGTCCTTAAACTAACGGCGGACCGAAACGTCCCTAAAACTACTACCGCAGCATCGTTAGGCTGATGAGATAAAAAAAAGAGAGAGAAAAAAAAAATATAAAAAAATATATGAAAAAGAATAAAAAAAACGGTATGTCTACAAGCAAAATGGGCATGGATGAAAACCCGAAAGGGCTCCGTGAGTAAAAACAGCAGGACTACCGACGAGTGTTTGTGAAAACCCAAAAGGGCGCAACCTCGTTGAAAGACACTTGTAGGGTCCTCTCGACCTTGTAAGGAGAAACCACCTGCGTGAGATCCTTACGACTCACAAAGGAGCAACACACTTAGGGACCCTCACGATTCCTAAGGAGAAAATGCACTTACGAGATCCTCACGACTCGTAAGGAGAACTCTCTTGTGGGACCCTCACGGCTCATGAGACTTGAAAGTCTTAAGTTACAGAAACCTAAACCTGTTCTTAAGCAAATCCTCCACAACCTTCGATATTGCCCTACAAGGGACTCAATACTGACCCTTGTATACAATCCACGGGCGCGAATAAACATTTCCCCAGCAAAGTCCAACCCTTGTAGGTCCTCTCGACCCATAAGGAGAAAGCCCTCTTGTTGGATCCTTACGACTTACAGAGGAGCACACATTTGGGAATCCTCACGATCCCTAAGGAGAAAATACACCTGCAAGATCCTTACGACTTGTAGGGAGAAATACCTTTGTGAGACCCTTACGGCTCATGAAGTCAAAAACCTTGGTCGACAGGACCCTTAACCCTGTTTGCTGAGCCACCTTTGTTCATCATCGACAAAGGCAAATGATGATTCGCTCCTGGCAACATTCCAGTTGTAGCGGTGCTGATGTCGAAATCGGTGTCTGAAATCCAAGCTTGCGGCGAAAAAGCTAGCAAGCCACACATGCCAACAAAATAGCCGAAATGATGGGGCAACTTGCAATAAAAAGCAGCAAGTAAAAATGTATGCATGAAAAATAGCCGAAATGATGGGGCAACCCGCAATAAAAAGCAGCGAGTAGAGAATAAATAAATAGCCGAAATGATTGGGCACCGCGAAAAATAGCCGAAATGATGGGGTAATCGCGACCTTCGCGATATAAAAGCTGAAATGATAGAGCATCGCGGAAAAAGAAATAAAATAAAAGTGAAATCCTCGCCCTACAGGTGATGTTACATCTATCCCTGTATACAATCCAGGGGCGCAAACAAAGAAGGGATCATACTCCTCCCCCAGGTTTCATCATAACAAGAAGCCAAATCTCGACGGTTCACAGATAGCCTAGAGATCATCTTGACGTTCGTCTCGTGGCAGCAGACACAACATCAAGGGAAACGGAACAGCGGCAACCCCCAGTTCCATGGCTCGGCGATATACATATCACCAAGAGTCAAACCTCCATTCCGTGAAATGCGGATATATTCAGCAAAATTCCTGGTTACGTGGAACGCGGATAACGTCACTCTTTGACCCCGTGGAAAACGTCCAGAGCGGATCCTGGTCCTCCCAGAGCACGGCAGTGAACCCGTGTGAAGCATCCAGAGCGGAGCCTAGTCCTCGCCGAGCACGGCAGTGAACCCGTGTGAAGCATCTAGTGCAAAATTCCTGGTTACGTGGAACGCGGATAACGTCACTCTTCAACCCCGCGGAAAACGCCCAGAGCGGAGCCTGGTCCTCGCCAAGCACGACAGTAAACCCGTGTGAAGCATCCAGAGCAAATACCGGACTGTGGAGTCCTTAAAATCCACGGACTATGACGTCTTTAACCTCGACCGTGATGTCTTAAAACTAACGATCAACCACCCCGATTCCTTACAGATTTTGCTTTGGTTTAAGGGTACATCTCTTCACTCCTTTGATGCCTGGCGTTGTAACTCCTCAACGTATTCAAAGAGGTGACGGGTCCCTGCAACCACACATCGGACTGTGGAGTCCTTAAATCCATGGACTATGAGGTCCTTAACCTTGACCGTGATGTCTTAAAACTAACATCGGACTGTGGAGTCCCTAAATCCACGGACTATGAGGTCCTTAACCTTGACCGTGATGTCTTAAAACTAACAGCGGACGGTGGAGTCCTTAAATCCACGGACTATAAGGTCTTTAACCTTGACCGCGACGTCTTTAAACTACAATACCTGGAGAAACCCCTGACTCCGTAAAACGCGGACAAGGGTGACCACATTCAGCACTTACGAGTCCTCACGACCTGTAAGGAAGAAAAAACTCTCTTGTGAGATCCTTACGACTCTCAAGGGAAAACCCGCTTAAGGATCCTCACGATCTTTAAGAAGAACTTGCACCTATAGGATCCTCTCGACCCATAGGGAGAAAAACTCTTTATGAGACCCTCGTGGCTCATAAAATGCAAAAGTCTTAGGAAGCAAATCTTAACCCTGAATCCTGAGCCATCGCTGTCCTGCAAGGAGATCAAGATAGAATATCCGCAGAATACATTCAATAAAAAGGGGACACAACATTGAGAAGAAAAATGTATCTTTTATTCATAAACCAAAATGGATACAAAGTACAATTCATGAAAGAAAAAAAAAGAAAGATACTCTCATCCATGAGTATGTACAAAAAAAGGGGAAAAAGATACAAGTCCTCAAGCCGGCGGGCGGTGCAATAATTTTACCAGCTCATCATTCTGTTGCTGAGCCACGGCTTCATGACACAAGATCTCCAGAAGATGAGCCTCCGCCTGAGCTTGCTGAGCCTGATACGAAGCAAGCCGAGCTTCGAGCTCTTTCTCGGTGGCTTTATGAGCCTCGACCCTCTCACGAGTGAACGTGGCAGCTTTATCGAGAGCCACTACCTCTTTTATGGACTCCTGGAGCACCCGCCAGAATTCGTATGCTTTGTTGGCCTTGGCTGTGAGGTTGGCATGAGGCTCGCTCAGCGCCTTGGAAGCTAGCTCCCTCTCCGAAAATTTGCGGCCGAGCCCTTTTCTCGCACAACAATATGTTCGCTACGTGTCGCTCTATCAGGCTATGTAAGCTCGCTTTCGTGACCGCAGCCTTGGAAACAAGACATTTACAAGACCGTATAAATGGGCTTCCAGTCGACGGGAATAATCGATCTAAAGCGCACTCACATCACCTGATGTGAAAAGCAACAAGAAAGATTTCCGACGTATTTCAAGCATGCATTTGCAATCGTATGGACATTCATAATGCTCAGAAAGGTCTGATATGCATGAAAGTGATGATAGCATTCGCAATTAAAGAAAGTTCTCATAAGAAGAATACAAAGTTTATTTATGCGAGCGGAAACATACATACTAGTACCAAGCCTACATGGAAGTTCGACATATAGCACAGAAAAGGAGGGACTAATTTAAAAATGCTACGCTAACGGGAAAAGGTCACCAAACACGGGATCAATGGCACAAGGATTAACAAAACAAAGAACAAGGTTCTCCATCTCTCTCTCTGCTCTCTCCAACACATCAAAGCGACGGTTCTCGCGAGGAGTCGCTCCCCATCGATTGGCGCCATGGTCATCTGCAAAAGCAGACATAACAGCCCGTCGGGCTCTTATTTCACTCAAAAGATGAACTGAGCGATCTTTCAGAGCCTGAGTAATCATGCAGGCCTCGTGAAAGCCTTCGAGCTTCTCTTCAGCCGCATGAGCATCGCTAGGGTCATCTCCGCCGGGTGAGGAGGGACGTCGGCAAACACGGCGGCAAGAATCATCCGGAGCCAGAGGGAGCCCATTGGAAGAGGGGACCCCCTACGAATCGAGAGCTTGTACGCCGCTGAGTTACATTCGTCGTCGGTAAGGAGAGGGTCCACCAATCGTGCAGCAAAGCGAGGAATCATCTCCTCGATAGGCACTTCCCATGGCTGTCGACGAGCGCGTGGACGATTGCAGGCCATGGCACTTAGTTGTTCTCGAATTGGATCGCGTCAAAATAGGAATAAAAGTTTTCTGTGAAGAGAAAAGGAAGGCCATTGCCTCAGAAACAAAGAGGTGCATTAAGTGCTATGCGTGGGAAATCCTGCATGCGAAAGCTGTTTCCAAAGCCCAAAAAAGGAAAGGCATCGAAAATCAAGGAGATGGAACTATTTTCAAGGCTCCTTTTCTGCATCTGATACTGTGCACTAAAGATACGGCATGGAAAATTTTGTGAATAGTCCCATCAAATGATCCCACGTACGGAACACGTGAGGCCCAAATTTGACGTGCACTAAAAAATGGAATAGCACCATGCATATTAAAAGCACCAGCAACAACAATAGTGAAATGATAAAATCTCACAGAAAAGCATGCAAACATACAAAGGACACGATAAGTTTATCATTCATGCTTTAAAAGGGTTCATACAAAATGAAAAGAAAACGATTACAACGGCAAGACCTCAGGCGCGGGGCACGGATTGAGAAACTCAAGCTTGACCTTGTCCAAGATCTTCCAAGCATTTCGAACCACCCGAGTATGTTTTCTTTCGCGATCGCAAGCGTCGGGGTCCTCGCGGATGTCCTCCACCCTCCGGTAGGCGGCAAGTATGGCCGACTGCTGAAACGCCTGGTACAAAAGATCAATGAGGTTGTCACGCCTTCTCTTCGAGATCAGACTCATCAGATACACCGAATGTATCTTATCCTCGGCAACGTCCAATGCCCTGAGTGGCACACCGGCGCAGAAGAGAGGAAGCGCCTCCCAAATCGCCAGCACGATGAGGCTTAGAAGAGAAGAGCGACGGGGGAGTAGCCGATGGTTGTACTCGTCAAAGCGGCTCATGATCTCAGCACATTGAGCATTGGTGAACTCATGATTCTGACTACGGCCCAGGGCACGAATATTCCCGTAGGAAATGATTTCGTTGAGATTATACAAATGAGCGTCCATGATACCTGAAATAAAGGTCATGAGAATCATTAGAAAGCTCCTATTTCATTAATTACAGAAGAACAACCTCGGGCCAAGAGACCCCAGGAAGCCTCCATGTGAAGAAATCGAGTTCTTCATTGGAATTAAATTCCTTATTAAGAAAAGGGAATTAAATTCCCAGAAACATTTTGGATGGAATTAAATTCCATGGAGTTGAAACGCCATCATCATCTCCCCAAAGATCATCTAAACCCTAAGAGATCTACAGTTTGAAGGTTAAGCGGTTTCAAGTTCTTATGGAAAAACATGAAGAAAAAAGGGTGAAAACCCTTGTTTTGGATTTAAAATCCAGAGGAATGTGAAGGTCCATCGTTTGTCCAAAAACATTACCTGAGGAAAAGAATTCTTTTCGAACAGAGTTAAACTCTGAAGATTGTTTCAAGACAGAGAACTAAGCTCTGGAAGCGAGAATTAAATTCTCAAGGAAAAAGTTCTCAGAAGAAGAAGATGAGCAAAGTGAAGGCTCCTATGAAGAAACGGTGGTATTTATAGAAGGCGATGGAAACGTTTCATCTCCCCAGATCCCTAGAGGAATCCAACGGTCAAAAAAGGTGACAGCGTTGCACTCACGTGCGAACACGTGAGAACAACGCTGTGGGGGCATTTGTTTCCTGATTTAAAATCAGAAAGTCTTATGAAAAAGCTTCAGAAGAGGGTCACATGCTTACACGTGACCAGCAGTCACGTGTTGGCACGTGACATCTAAAAGCATCATCAAGGCAGATTCAACTTCCCGAAGAAAAGGACTTCAGAAAAGGTCACGTGCTCCCACGTGACTAGGGTCACGTGTTGGCACGTGACATTTTAAAGCGGATTCAAAACCACAACGGATCCCTGATCAGATCAAGGAAAAGGCTTCAGAAGAGGTCACGTGCTCCCACGTGACCAGGGTCACGTGTTGGCACGTGATAATCAAAAGCATCAGAATTGTTCTCCAGTTAAATCAAGAAAAAGAGTCCAGACAAGGGTCACGTGCTCACACGTGACCAGGGGTCACGTGGTGGCACGTGACGGTTAAGCAGCAGCCAGAAGACAGCGCAAAAAGAAAAAGGAAGGCTCGTTCCAAGGGGGTCACGTGCCCACACGTGACCATGGGTCACGTGGTCACACGTGACCGGCTTTCAAAGTCCATTTTGTTAACAGAATTAAATTCTGAAAGAGATTCAAATCTTTCCAAAGGAAGGCGATTATCTGGAACCAATCGAATTGAAGATTCAGAGGTGAATAAATATCATCTATCTGTGGGAAAATCTGGAGTTTGGAAAGATTTCCCCTCTAAATCTAACTGAAATAGCAAAGGAGAATCCCTGGATTTGAAATCTAATGGTGAATAAAATTCACCTAATAATCCAAAGGTCAAAAACGAATGATGGATGCAAATCAAATCTCTCAATGAAGATTCGTCAAAAACTAATTGATTCGGCTGCTTCTCCTATAAATAGGAGCCAAGAGACACAGGGATGGAGAAAGAAAAAGAGATATATACGCAGAGAAAAAGAAAAGGGAGAGAGCTTTGATACTTTGAGAAATTTGGATCTTCTGCAAAAGAAAACCCTAGGTAAGAAAGGGAAAAGCTCCTTGAAAGAAAAGAGAATTTAATTCTCAACAGAGTTTAACTCTGATATATAAAACAGAAGAACATATTTCTTCTCTCTTTGATAGAGGATCTGCAAAGTGCACATCTCCCCTTGAAGTTGAGAATTTAATTCTCAATGGGTTGAGATCCTGCCATGCAGATCCAAAACATAGAGAGGGAATGGAAGCACGAGAATTTAATTCTCACAGAACTATAGGAATTTAATTCCTTTAAAATAAAATTAGGGCTTGACCCTGTGTTATGGGAATTTAATTCCTTCAGAACAAAAAGAAACAGGGTTTAACCCTAATTAGGAACTTAGTTCTGTTGAAACAACGGGAATTTAATTCCCTTAATCATAATTCTTTAACAGAGAATGGGAATTCAATTCCTTAAAAGCTTTTATTAGGGTTTAACCCTATTCAGTTCTTCACATATATGAGGAATTTAATTCCTACAGAAAATTCATAGTTCAACTCTATTCCAGAATATAAGTCTTCAAAAGGAAGTAGGAATTTAATTCCTCTGAAATTTAAAGCTCGAGGAATTTAATTCCTGAAAAAAGATTAACAGATCCTCTAAACAACATATATAGAGGCAGGGTCACGTGTCACCACGTGACCCCCCCAAAAGATCTACAGAAAGCCCCTTTGAGGCAGTGCCCCACGTGACCCACGTGACTCTTGACAGAAGCTTCAACACACAAGCATTTGAATGCCCGTCACGTGATGGCACGTGATGCTCTGAAAGATGCGATAATCTCAGCAGAATAAATGAAGAGAGGGCGCTCTCACGTGTTGCCACGTGACCCCTCTTGCCTTAGTGTTTAACACTAAATTGGAACTCCCGAATCCAGTGTTAAAACACTGTTGGGCCTTAGTGTTCAACACTAATCATTTGCAGTGTTCAACACTGACTACCTTAGTGTTTAACACTAATTTGAGATCTCTGTTGCCAGTGTTTGACACTGATCTGTTTTAGTGTTTAACACTAATTTGAAAGCTTTGTTGCTGGTGTTTAACACCAATTATCTTTTAGTGTTAAACATTAACCTTTTAATCTCATTCCCAGTGTTCAACACTGGTTGGTCTTTAGTGTTTAACACTAGACATTGGTCCAATTGGCTAAATGGATAGAGGCAAAGCCTCTCCTGATTGGACTTAGCCCAAGATGGCCATAAGTCCTCAATTCGTGATTAACTAGGCCAATGGGCTCATAACATAATTAATTGGTCTTGATCCCAAATTGGGCCAAGGACTATTTAATCCACTCAGGTTCCAGGGTACATCTCTTCACTCCTTTGATACTTGGCATTGTAATCCCTCAATGTCTTCAAAGAGGTGACGGGTCCCGATGACCACACATCGATATGGACTGTGGGGTCCTTAAACCCATGGACTACGACGTCCTTAACCTCGACCGAGATGTCTTAAAACTAACAATAGACCGTGGGGTCCTTAAACCCATGGACTACGACGTCTTTAACATTGACCGAGATGTCTTAAAACTAACAATGGACTGTGGGGTCCTTAAACCCATGGACTACGACGTCCTTAACTTTGACCGAGATGTCTTAAAACTAACGATGGACCGCAATGTCCTTAAACTACCCATGGACCGCAATGTCCTTAAACTACCCATGGACCGCAATGTCCTTAAACTAGAACAATAGAGCCCCGCATGCTCTTTTGTCGGATCTAAACGGTCCCGTTTAAGTTGATCTTAGCCTCAAAGATGGCTAACGTATCCTTAAACCTTTAAACAGACTGGACTATGAATCCCCCCAATTAACTCTGGCTCGAGGGTACATCTCTGAACTCCTCTGACATCCGTCGTTGTAATCCTTCAACGTCGTCAGAGAGGTGACGGGTCCCGACGGCCATACATACGATGGACCACTATGTCCCTAAACTGGAACAATGGAGTCCAAACGCTCCTTTGTCGGATCTAAACGATCCCGTTAAGTTGATCTTAGTCTCAAACTAGACTAACGTATCCTTAACAAACGTTTGAGTTGATCTTAGCCTCAAGTATGGCTAACGTATCCTTAAACCAAACCCCTAAACCCAAATCTAAGATAACACGGATTTGGACTAGTCCACGCCCTACGGGCGACGACATAACTCGGTCTCCGTAAACAATCCATGGGCAACAAAACATAAAATAAACACACACGACACGAAGTGACCATCTGGAGAAGGAGAAAGTTGTTACCGCGATGCGGTAGCGTAATTAACTGCAGGGGCTTGCGCCTGCAGGGAAAAGCGTCCCTACAATCAAAAACCCCTCAAACGAGGGGGAAACTGACGAAGTGTGCTACATCGGCCGCATCCGTTTAAACCTTCGATACATGGTGCCATAAATCAACTTGGCATCTTCGGAGAGGTGGACGGATAGCACCTGTAACACCCGAGCCCAATAATACTATTTATATTACTAGTTGAGGGTTATATATTGCTCACTCCAATTTTTCCTGATTTTCTGGTGTTTGTTGCTAAATTTTACCCGGTTAAGTCATTTTGGCACATAACAAATTTTAGCCTCTAAAATGAAATTTAAGATGTCCATGTTGGCCTACTCGTCGCCACTAGTCGCGTGGTAGCGTCCGCGTGTCGAGATTCCGTTCCGTTTGGCTAAACGGGCCAGTTTGGGCGACTACGCGCGCGGGCAAGTGTCCGACTTGGGGGCATGCATTTTAATCATTAAACACCTCTTTTCAAAATTTGGAACCCGCTTAAAATCCTATAATTTGAATTTGGAACATTTGGGCGCAACCCGGGCACGATTTGGAAATGTTTCATTTCGCGCCAAAAAGGGCCCGTTTCAATTTAATACCTTAAGCTATAATAATATACGTATATATATTTGTTATCAGTTCAATCCCTAAAATCTTTACTTTAATATTTCAGTTAGCCTGCATCAGCCAATCGCGAGCTTGGGTTTTCCTTCTCGTGGGCCCCGTCTCTCTTTCTCTTTCTCTCTCTCTCTATTTCACCAAATCTCTCTCTCTCTCTCCAATCTCTCTCTCTCTCTCCCTCTATATATTCATAACCATGCAGCCGCCCTCACCATCCCCTTCTTCGCGAGAAAACCCATCAAACCCTAACCCTAGCTTTCCGCGACCTCACCGCCGGTTCCCCCGCGACCTCGCCGTCGCCGTCAGCACCCTCAGCCTAGCCGCGCCTTCCTCCTCCCGTTCTCCCGACGACTCCCGCGCCTGCACCCAACCGCGACCTCGCCTCCACCATCGCAGACCTCACCGTCGACGCCACCTCTCGTCGTCGACGACTCCCGCGACTCCCCCTCACCTTCCTCGTCCCGACCTCGTCGTCGCTGCCCTCCTCCCCTCGCCGGAACACCAACACGAGCCCTAACCCCTCGCCTAACCTCCGCTGTTCGCCGGAGAAACGCGCCGGCGACCTCGTCGACGCCACCTCCGACCACCTCCCTTCCCTCTCGACCACCAGAGTCGACTACCACCCTCACACTCGCTGCAGCACCCTCGTTCCAGCGAACTCAGGATTTTCCAGCCACCGTTCTTCGCCGTCGCTGCCTCGCCGGCGTTCCAGTGCCGTCGGGCCATCGTGTTTGCACCCTGTTTCTTCTCTGTGAGTTTTCCTTGTGCTTCCTTTTGGTACAATCCCTTCGCTGGTCGTATTTGCGTGTATCGTATCTTTATTGCTAACTTGTTACCGATGACATTTTGCCGGAATCCGGCCGTGCCGTCTTGGCGAACCCGACGCTCCAGCAAAGTCCCCTGGTCCGTGCGATCTCGTTGATCTCTGTTGGGACTCGATCCGTGGCCCGTGCTTTCATATCGCGTTTTCTGCCGACATCGCATCCGTGTTCCAGTTTGCAGACCGTCGAGGCAAGTATCTGAATACTTGCTTGAACATGCTAGCGTGCGAGATCTAGTCTTGCCACGCAATTTAATTCACACTATTTAATACCGTAACTTAATGATGGCATTTGATATCGTATTATTGTTGTTATCTTTATAATGGAATCGTTACAACAGTTCCTCGTAATTAATTAACCCACATCAATCCATGCTTTAACTAAATAAAACGACTGAATCATACCTGCTTAAACTGTTAAATCATGCATGAGACAATTATTATATTTAGTATAATTTCATGTAGTTCCTTAATTTACAATTGCGGATATTGCTTCACCTTGTGGCTATCGCACCCTAACGATGATTGAACCTGTTAATAAGAGAATATAAACATCACTGTGGTTATATGGAATATTGTGGTTAATTACTGTTTCCTGCTGCTGTTCATTATTGATTGTATACCTGTTGTGAGCACTTACCCGATTGCACGACATATTGGCCTGACCCTGCTACACCTGACATATACATACATATCGACTCTACCTGTTGAAAGTAACCTGACCTGTTACCTGATCTCAGGCCTAATGCCGACAACCCTGACCTTTCCTGCTGTCGATCCAGACAGACCTACTTTTACTTGACTTGTGTTGGCATTAGTCCTTGACTACTGAATACCTGACCTGACATACATAGCTTGGGGGTATGGGGAAATCAAAGATGAACCTGACTTGTAACTCGACAGTTCACTACCGTTCGAGTGTACACATTCCTTTCTGTGCCTAACGGCATGTCTCGGTTTCAGCCGAGAATATTGTGGCCGTGATCCCGGGTATGTACGGGGTAATACCGAGTGTACACTTTCCTTTCTGTGCCTTACGGCATGTCTCGGCTGCCGCCGAGAATATTGTGGCCGTGATCCCGGGTATGTACGGGATACTAATACTTTCCTTTCTGTGCCTTACGGCATGTCTCGGCTGCCGCCGAGAATATTGTGGCCGTGATCCCGGGTATGTACGGGATACTATTGGGTTACATCGACGATTCATCAATTGGTTTCAAAGACTATAGAGTAGAAAACCTGGTAGGACAGTTTGGACACCATCGCACATTACCCTGTTGTTATTTCTCGTTACTGCTTTATTCATGTTCATAATTGCATTGCTTATTACCATGTTATACTTTATACTTGATGTCATGACGCGCTGACGTCTGGGTTTTGCATGGCCCAGATTCCGTACCTTTGTCGACGACCGAGCAGGAGTACTTCAGCCAGCAGGCTGAACAGTGAGTCCTTAGGGTTTAGTTTATTTATTGCTTTTCATTTCCAGATATGAGCCCGCATTATGGGACGTACTGTTTATTCATTGTATTGGATCATTAGCTTCCGCACTTATTGTTTATTGATTCTTGTTATTATGGATTTGGACATGTATTAGTTTAGTTTATTTTTTTCTGTTCTTGATATCTTTACAACCGTAATGTGACTGTGGACGGATGCGTCCTACCCACAGGTAGCATGGTTGGCTATGTCACGTGCCCAATTTTGCGTACTCTGGGAAGCGGGGCGTGACATGGTTCTTTTGGTATCAGAGCCATAGGTTAGTTGGGTTGATTCCTTGTAGTTGGGTATTGCACCCGGTACGCGAATCATAATACCCGTGATTAGGAGACATGTCCTGCCACCTTGACCGTTTTACCGTCCTTGAATCATTCTTCCAGATCATGTCGACATGCAAACTTACTTTGCATTGTTAACTCGAAAACCTAACTTCTTGTTATCTCTAGGACTTAGGCGACTTGGGTGGAGTTAAGTAATTGCGGCTATGATACCGCGGCATAGCTACAATGCAGCACTCTATTTAAGTATCTTGGAGTTCTAGCCTTGATTTATATATTGAATCTATCATCATGCTAATGTTGTTTGTTTTGATTTCAGGACCATGGCAGATAAGAATTTCAAGACGTATCAGAGGCGTGTGGATGAAGCCGCCATGTTAGGAGTGATACGAGGGATGTTGGAAAATCAGAAGAGGCAAACTGAGCTGATCCAGCAGCAAGCGGATTCATTTCAGGAGGGTTTGCAGGCTATGCAGCAGTCTGTAAACATCGCTGTAGCGAAGCCAGTCGACCGAGTAGGGACCGTGGCAGATTTCAGACGGTTGGGTCCTACTACTTTCACTGGCTTGGAGGAGCCGTTGCCAGCCGAGCAGTGGCTTGTGGACACGGAGAATTTACTGATTGCAGCGCAGATCCCAGAAGACAAGAAAGTTGATGTGGTGCGCATTCAGCTGGTGGATTACTCCCGAGAGTGGTGGCTCGTGGAGGAGACCCGCTTGTCCAAGCCAATCAGTTGGGCGGATTTCTCCAAAAGTTTCTTGGAAAAGTTCTTCCCGCGGACTGCACGGGAGGAAATGGAGGAGAGATTTATTGGGCTGAAACAAAATGGAGCAGCTGTGGATGTACATGCAGCGCAGTGGACAAGACTCAGCCGTTTCGCTGGACCCTTAGTCGCCAAGGAGGCAGACAGGGCGCGAAGGTTCTTGCGCAGTTTGGATGTGGACATCCAGAGGCAGATTGTCTCCCTGGGTTTGACCACTTTCTCGCAGGTTCTTACGGCAGCCAGAGAGCAGCAGAGTTTATCAGGATCGAAAGGGAACCTTCACCAGACAGCAGTTACGGCCAGGAAGCCTACATTTGTACCTAACCGAGATCATGGGCGCAAGGGTATTCCAGTGGACCGTCGAGGTGTAGCGCCAATGAAGAAGCCTGTGATCTTGGATCGAAGAAAGAGCATAAGTTGTAACTACTGCAATTTACCGGGCCACATGAAAAAGGATTGTCGAAGGAGACTGGGACTTTGTCTGGTTTGTGGAGCAGCCGATCACGCAGTGAGTGCTTGTCCGTCGAAGCTTCGCACGAGAGATGAGATACAGAAGCCTCCGCAGAGACCGTTCCAAGGGCAGAAGCAGCTGACACAAGGACCCAACCAGGGTCGAGCTTTCACATTGACAGCTGAGGAAGCCAAGGCATCAGGAGAAGTGGTTTCAGGTACTGTACTCGTTCGTGGTTTTCCCGCTTTGGCATTATTTGATTCCGGAGCATCCCACTGTTTTATGTCATCCAAATTTATAACTACACACTCGATCACCTGCACGACCCTGTCTAGTTTATGGGACATACACACTGGGAATGGGAAAATCATAGCTAGTAAGGAATGTAGAGATTGTACAGTTGTTGTTTGCGGACGGGAGCTTTTTGCAGATTTCTTGGTGATTGATACGGGCAGTTATGAAGTAGTCTTGGGAATGGATTTTCTTGGCACTTTCCACGCACACATTGATTGTAGGGCAAGGAAAGTAATTTTCCAGATTCCCGGACACCCTGAGTTTACTTTCATCGGAGGAAGCAGTTCTGTCGGGCCAGTCGAGTTTAGGGCTAGGCCGACGAACAATGTTCTTGCGGCTATGGTTGTGGATAGTAATGAAGAGCCGGCAGTTGTTCGCGACTTTATGGATGTGTTTGAAGATATTTCGGGCTTACCGCCGAAGCGAGATGTGGAGTTTGCGATTGACCTTATTCCTGGTGCAGCGCCAGTATCAAAATCTCATTATCCGATGGCACCGGTGGAATTGGAAGAAGTTAAGAAACAAGTGGGTGAATTACTCGAGAAGGGATGGATTCGAAGCAGCAACTCGCCGTGGGGAGCTCCAGTTCTTTTAGTAAAGAAGAAGGATGGCACGAGAAGGATGTGCATTGATTATCGAGAATTGAACCGGGTGACTATTAAGAACAAGTACCCGATCCCTCGCATTGGAGAACTCTTTGAGCAGCTTAGTGGCGCGAGGGTATTCTCGAAACTGGACTTGCGATCAGGATATCATCAGGTCCGAGTGAAGGCAGAAGACATTTGCAAGACGGCGTTTCGGACTCGGTATGGGCATTTCGAGTATTTAGTGATGCCCTTCGGAGTGACTAATGCGCCGGCAATATTTATGGATTTGATGAACAGGATCTTTTCACCGTTCTTGGACCAGTTTATCGTGGTATTCATTGACGATATTCTGGTGTACTCGAAGAGTCCGGAGGAGCATGCTGAGCACTTAAGGATCGCACTGCAAATGCTGAGACAGGAGAAATTATTCGCGAAGATGAGTAAGTGCGAATTCTGGTTGGAAGAAGTGAAGTTTCTGGGGCATGTCGTGTCGGGCGATGGAATCGCTGTTGATCCCGAGAAGATTACAGCAGTTCGGGATTGGCCTGTTCCAAAGAATGTTGCAGAGATAAGAAGTTTTCTTGGACTCGCCGGTTACTACAGAAGATTTGTGGAGAACTTCGCTCGTTTAGCTGAGCCGTTAACCAAGCTTACGCGTAAGGAGGTACCGTTTGTTTGGACGGATGGATGTGCATTGGCCTTCGGGACGTTGAAGCAGAAGTTGATAACCGCCCCGATCCTGACCGTACCGGATAATTCAGGAGGACTGGTGATTCACATCGACGCATCTGGAAAAGGATTGGGATGTGTTTTAATGCAGAACGGGAAAGTCGTCGCTTACGCATCGAGACAGCTGAAGACTCATGAGAAGAACTATCCGACTCACGACTTGGAGCTTGCAGCCGTGATCTTCGCCCTGAAGATTTGGAGACACTACCTTCTGGGCGAGAGAGTTGAAGTCTTTACGGATCACAAGAGTTTGAAATATGTGTTCACTCAGAAGGAGTTGAACATGAGGCAACGCAGATGGTTGGAGCTGATGGCCGACTACGACCTTGATCTTAAGTACCATCCGGGAAAAGTTAACGTCGTGCCAGATGCGCTAAGTCGGCTACCAGCAATTCAGTTATTGACTGCACAGAGAGAGATCATTGAGGAGTTTCAGAGATTTGACTTGGAGGTTGTGCTACCGCGTGCTACAGGACAGTTGATGCAGTTGCAAGTACAATCGTCCTTAGTTGAGAAGATTAAAGCGGCGCAATCGCAGGATCCTAGACTGCAAAAGTTTCGAGAGCAGGTTGGAGCCGGACTACGAACCGATTTACTGATCCATGAAGATGGTTCGTTGAGATATGGTAGCCGTGTGTGTGTGCCAAAAGGAGATGTGCGTGAAGAGCTTATGAAGGAGGCACACAGTTCAGCTTACTCTGTACATCCAGGAGGGACAAAGATGTACCGAGATATTCGACAGCATTTCTGGTGGGAAGGTATGAAACGGGAAATTGCTCGCTTCGTGGCTAAGTGCTTGGTGTGTCAGCAAGTCAAGGCTGAACACCAAAGGGTTGCTGGTTTGTTGCAACCACTTCCGATTCCTCAGTGGAAGTGGGAACATATAACCATGGATTTCGTGACGGCTTTACCCCGGAGTCCAAAGGGCAACAATGCAGTATGGGTGATTGTCGATCGGTTGACCAAGGCAGCTCACTTTATTCCGTTTCGGGTTGGTCAATCGACAGAGACTTTGGCAGAGCGGTACATGCAGGAGATTGTCAGATTGCATGGAGTACCGGTAAGCATCGTGTCCGATCGGGACACTCGGTTCTTGTCGCACTTTTGGAGGGGCTTACAAGAAAGTTTGGGGACTCGATTGAAGTTTAGCACAGCTTATCATCCTCAGACTGATGGACAATCGGAGAGAACGATCCAGACCCTTGAAGATATGTTGAGGGCTTGCATGTTGGACTTCAAAGGTTCTTGGGAAGATCATCTACACCTGGTGGAGTTTTCATACAACAACAGCTTCCAAGCAACTATTCAGATGGCCCCGTTTGAAGCACTGTATGGTCGTAAGTGCCGTTCACCTGTTTGTTGGGATGATGTTGGTGAGCGAAGGTTACTAGGACCAGATTTGGTGGTACAGACAGTCGAGAAGGTGAATACCATCAGGAAGCATATGAAGGCAGCTCAAGACAGACAGAAGAGTTGGGCCGACACGTCAAGAAGACCTCTGGAGTTCGCCGTGGGTGATTTGGTATTCCTAAAGATATCACCGACTAGAGGAGTGATTCGCTTTGGAAGTCGAGGAAAGCTTAGCCCCCGATTCGTTGGACCCTTCGAGATATTGGAGCGTGTTGGAGAGGTATCGTACCGGTTGGCGTTACCACAGTCTTTAGCAGGAGTTCACGATGTGTTTCATGTGTCTCAACTACGGAGGTATGTTCGTGATGAGACTCATGTCTTGGATCATTCGGAGTTGACTGTGCGAGAGGACCTGACTTTCGAGGAGCGACCAGTTGAAATCAAGGATCGAAGAGAAAAGGTTCTTAAGAACAAGGTTATCCCTCTTGTGCTAGTTTCTTGGGGTAACCGATCGCATGGAGAATCCACTTGGGAGCGAGAAGACGAGATCCGACAGAAATTCCCTCACCTTTTCCAGTAGTTAGCTATCTTGTATTCTTGGAATTTCGAGGACGAAATTCTTTTGTAGTTGGGTATGATGTAACATCCGAGCCCAATAATACTATTTATATTACTAGTTGAGGGTTATATATTGCTCACTCCAATTTTTCCTGATTTTCTGGTGTTTGTTGCTAAATTTTACCCGGTTAAGTCATTTTGGCACATAACAAATTTTAGCCTCTAAAATGAAATTTAAGATGTCCATGTTGGCCTACTCGTCGCCACTAGTCGCGTGGTAGCGTCCGCGTGTCGAGATTCCGTTCCGTTTGGCTAAACGGGCCAGTTTGGGCGACTACGCGCGCGGGCAAGTGTCCGACTTGGGGGCATGCATTTTAATCATTAAACACCTCTTTTCAAAATTTGGAACCCGCTTAAAATCCTATAATTTGAATTTGGAACATTTGGGCGCAACCCGGGCACGATTTGGAAATGTTTCATTTCGCGCCAAAAAGGGCCCGTTTCAATTTAATACCTTAAGCTATAATAATATACGTATATATATTTGTTATCAGTTCAATCCCTAAAATCTTTACTTTAATATTTCAGTTACCTTGCATCAGCCAATCGCGAGCTTGGGTTTTCCTTCTCGTGGGCCCCGTCTCTCTTTCTCTTTCTCTCTCTCTCTATCTCACCAAATCTCTCTCTCTCTCTCCAATCTCTCTCTCTCTCTCCCTCTATATATTCATAACCATGCAGCCGCCCTCACCATCCCCTTCTTCGCGAGAAAACCCATCAAACCCTAACCCTAGCTTTCCGCGACCTCACCGCCGGTTCCCCCGCGACCTCGCCGTCGCCGCCAGCACCCTCATACTAGCCGCGCCTTCCTCCTCCCGTTCTCCCGACGACTCCCGCGCCTGCACCCAACCGCGACCTCGCCTCCACCATCGCAGACCTCGCCGTCGACGCCACCTCTCGTCGTTGACGACTCCCGCGACTCCCCCTCACCTTCCTCGTCCCGACCTCGTCGTCGCTGCCCTCCTCCCCTCGCCGGAACACCAACACGAGCCCTAACCCCTCGCCTAACCTCCGCTGTTCGCCGGAGAAACGCGCCGGCGACCTCGTCGACGCCACCTCCGACCACCTCCCTTCCCTCTCGACCACCAGAGTCGACTACCACCCTCACACTCGCTGCAGCACCCTCGTTCCAGCGAACTCAGGATTTTCCAGCCACCGTTCTTCGCCGTCGCTGCCTCGCCGGCGTTCCAGTGCCGTCGGGCCATCGTGTTTGCACCCTGTTTCTTCTCTGTGAGTTTTCCTTGTGCTTCCTTTTGGTACAATCCCTTCGCTGGTCGTATTTGCGTGTATCGTATCTTTATTGCTAACTTGTTACCGATGACATTTTGCCGGAATCCGACCGTGCCGTCTTGGCGAACCCGACGCTCCAGCAAAGTCCCCTGGTCCGTGCGATCTCGTTGATCTCTGTTGGGACTCGATCCGTGGCCCGTGCTTTCATATCGCGTTTTCTGCCGACATCGCATCCGTGTTCCAGTTTGCAGACCGTCGAGACAAGTATCTGAATACTTGCTTGAACATGCTAGCGTGCGAGATCTAGTCTTGCCACGCAATTTAATTCACACTATTTAATACCGTAACTTAATGATGGCATTTGATATCGTATTATTGCTGTTATCTTTATAATGGAATCGTTACAACAGTTCCTCGTAATTAATTAACCCACATCAATCCATGCTTTAACTAAATAAAACGACTGAATCATACCTGCTTAAACTGTTAAATCATGCATAAGACAATTATTATATTTAGTATAATTTCATGTAGTTCCTTAATTTACAATTGCGGATATTGCTTCACCTTGTGGCTATCGCACCCTAACGATGATTGAACCTGTTAATAAGAGAATATAAACATCACTGTGGTTATATGGAATATTGTGGTTAATTACTGTTTCCTGCTGCTGTTCATTATTGATTGTATACCTGTTGTGAGCACTTACCCGATTGCACGACATATTGGCCTGACCCTGCTACACCTGACATATACATACATATCGACTCTACCTGTTGAAAGTAACCTGACCTGTTACCTGATCTCAGGCCTAATGCCGACAACCCTGACCTTTCCTGCTGTCGATCCAGACAGACCTACTTTTACTTGACTTGTGTTGGCATTAGTCCTTGACTACTGAATACCTGACCTGACATACATAGCTTGGGGGTATGGGGAAATCAAAGATGAACCTGACTTGTAACTCGACAGTTCACTACCGTTCGAGTGTACACATTCCTTTCTGTGCCTAACGGCATGTCTCTGTTTCAGCCGAGAATATTGTGGCCGTGATCCCGGGTATGTACGGGGTAATACCGAGTGTACACTTTCCTTTCTGTGCCTTACGGCATGTCTCGGCTGCCGCCGAGAATATTGTTGCCGTGATCCCGGGTATGTACGGGATACTAATACTTTCCTTTCTGTGCCTTACGGCATGTCTCGGCTGCCGCCGAGAATATTGTGGCCGTGATCCCGGGTATGTACGGGATACTATTGGGTTACATCGACGATTCATCAATTGGTTTCAAAGACTATAGAGTAGAAAACCTGGTAGGACAGTTTGGACACCATCGCACATTACCCTGTTGTTATTTCTCGTTACTGCTTTATTCATGTTCATAATTGCATTGCTTATTACCATGTTATACTTTATACTTGATGTCATGACGCGCTGACGTCTGGGTTTTGCATGGCCCAGATTCCGTACCTTTGTCGACGACCGAGCAGGAGTACTTCAGCCAGCAGGCTGAACAGTGAGTCCTTAGGGTTTAGTTTATTTATTGCTTTTCATTTCCAGATGTGAGCCCGCATTATGGGACGTACTGTTTATTCATTGTATTGGATCATTAGCTTCCGCACTTATTGTTTATTGATTCTTGTTATTATGGATTTGGACATGTATTAGTTTAGTTTATTTTTTTCTGTTCTTGATATCTTTACAACCGTAATGTGACTGTGGACGGATGCGTCCTACCCACAGGTAGCATGGTTGGCTATGTCACGTGCCCAATTTTGCGTACTCTGGGAAGCGGGGTTTAAGGGGTAGATTGGTACGGAAGTGTTAGAAGTGGCACGAGACTGCAAGATTAAGACACCTAACCTATATTCAGTTGCTGTTGTACCGTGGCATAACGGTTCCTTGTACTTTCCGTTTGCCATAGTCTCTAGCATATAGAGACTGTTCTCGTATATACTGGCATTCTTCTGTACCAAGCTACAAACAACAGCGTTAACACCAAATACTCATATAATACAACTTTAAAAGCTACCTTCTCTTTCTGTCTATTCTATTTCTCCCTTATCCTTGGGACTTACCGAGCGATTTGTTCGCTGACGACCTTCCCTTTCTTTTTCTTTGAATGTCGTCAGGTGATTCGGATCTTCCAGAGATCGAGCCTACTAGTGAGGACTTGGACCAGCTTGCATACGATCTAGAGCTGTAGCCACATTGTACACTTTTATTTCGGTACTTTTCCTTTTCTGTTATGCCACTGTTTAGGCATTGCTTCTTTTCCATGTATTTACTTTTCCATGCATTGTACAAAAAGAATGTGAATAAATAAAGTTGCTATTTTATTATATCTTGTCTCTTGTGCATTTATATTTATATTGCTTAGATACGCTTAGCGTACTTACTTCAGAGTAAATACGCAGCGGCCTCGTCGAGTCCTCTGCTCGTATACTGGGAAGCGGGGCATGACAGGTTTTGTTGGTGGCCCATACAGGTCAGAGCTGTATGAAACTCTACCATGCAGTTCTGTTCCGCGTGAACAACCTAAGCAATATAACACAAGAACCAGCAACTAAAACATTCTTTACAATTCATATTCCTTGAATCTTATCGTTCCATATACTTTGAATCTGTCCTAACCTAAATTTTTCATTCAAGGTTATGGATTCCCCAAACAACACCAGCACCAACTTCAACAACACTCCCCTACTACTACCATTTGCACTTGCCGTCCCTGCTCCGCTCAATGAGCAAACGGTTCTGCTTGAGGAAATCCGAAGCCTCCTGGCTGAACTGCAGCAGCAGACTGCTATATTAGTGAACCGATCAGAAGCAGAAGCAACCGGTATAAAGCGCTTTGCCACCCAGATGGCAGGAGGAGCCTACCTTATACAACCTTCTGAACCTAAGTGACAGAAAGAAACAATTAACCGATCAAGATCAAGTTTTTGTTTCTACTGCAAGAAGACTGGACACTTGTGGAAGGACTGTAGGCGCGCAAAAGGCCTGTGCCTAGTTTGTGGCGCATCCGATCATAGAATTGGAACATGTCCCTATAGACACAACTCAGCTCACACCCCCACCAATTACACCTTAGCAGCCGTAGAAGCCGAGACAATTGACCAAGGTAACACTAGTAATTCACTTTCACATTCTCAAACCCTTGCACCACTTTGTTATTCTTCACACACTATCAGTACTTCAGTCACCAACTTTTCCTGAATCTGTTACACTTTCCTTTTACAAATTTCGAGGACGAAATTTTTATAAGGAGCGTAGAATGTAACAACCCTAAATTTCCTGTACAACTTTCTGTATAAATTTTTCAAAAAATACAGAAAAAGGTATTTTTGCCTGAGCACCAGATATAAGTTTGTTTTGCTTTTTAATAGAAAGAAAGAGCTTATAGCTCATTGGTAATAACTTGCACTGCTGAACCAAGCCACCAGAGTTCAAATCCCATATCCCACATTATTTTTAATATTGTTTTATTTTGAATTTTTAGAATACCAAGGGTTTACACGTGCATAACTCACAAAAACCCTACTACACATGAAAACCTAACAGTACCAGAGGCTACATGAACCGACAAGGGACCCTCCGACCAACCTACTAGGCCGGGATCGGCAGACTCGGGCCGCCGCCGCCTGCTGGACTCGGCCGGACCGCCGAGTCCCCAACATGAAAAAGTTGGCTTTTCACATTCCCTGCACATCTGTATACTTTATTTCTTCAGACCAGTAACAGACACACTTTAAAACACCAATTACTCCATTTTATTACATTTTATCACATTTTTTCATTTCAACCTTCTACCTACCATAACCCCAGCCTTACCCTATAAATACAACCCCTACACACACACCCTTCACTCCAAAATTCCAAACAAAACTCTTAAGAAAATTCCTAGAAGCTTAGTGTACTTTTGGAGTAGCGAAGAGCGAAAGCTTCGGCGATTTTCCGACGACAACCATAGGAGTTTCCGGCGACGAAACGACGCACCGGCGCCTCTGTTCCCCCCCGAAAGACGCGATAAGAAGCGATAAACGTCTTGCCTGAATTTCGGGGCAGATACTAATTGGTGCTATCCGTCCACCTCTCCGAAGATGCCATGTTGATTTATGGCACCATGTATCGAAGGTTTAAACGGATGCGGCAGATGTAGCAGACTTCGTCAGATTCCCCCTCGTTTCAGGGGTTTTTGATTATGGGGACGCTCTTCTCTGCAGGCGCAAGCCCCTGCAGTTAATTACGCTACCGCATCGCGGTAATAACTTTGTTCTTCTCCAGATGGTCACTTCGTGTCGTGGGTGTTTGTTTTGTTTGTGGTTGCCCGTGGATTGTATACGGAGACTAATTTATGTTGTCGTCCGTAGGGCGTGGATTAGTCCAAATCCACATCTTCTTAGATTTGGGTTTGTGGGTTGGGTTTAAGGATACGTTAGCCTCATTTGAGACTAAGATCAACTTAAACGTTAGTTAAGGATACGTTAGTCCTATTTTAGACTAAGATCAACTTAACGGGATCGTTTAGATCCAACAAGAGAGTAATTGGGCTCTATTGTTTTGTTTAGTGACGTTGCGGTCGATTAGTTTAAGGACATTACGGTCCATTGTTAGTATAAGGACATCTCGGTCCATTGTTAGTTTAAAGACATCACGGTCGAGGTTAAGGACATCATAGTCCATGAGTTTAAGGACCCCACAGTCCAATGTTAGTTTAAAGACATCACGGTCGAGGTTAAGGACATCATAGTCCATAGGTTTAAGGACCCCACAGTCCAATGTTAGTTTAAAGACATCACGGTCGAGGTTAAGGACATCATAGTCCATGGGTTTAAGGACCCCGCAGTCCAATGTTAGTTTAAAGACATCACAGTCGAGGTTAAGGACATCATAGTCTATGGGTTTAAGGACCCCACAGTCAAGGTTAAGGACATCATAGTCCGTGAAATGTGTGGTCGTTGGGACCCATCACCTCTCTGAAGACGTTGAAGGATTACAACAACAAATATCAGAGGAGTGAAGAGATGTACCCTCGAACCAAAGTGGATTAAGTGGTCTGTAGTCCAATTTGGAACTAAGATCAATTAATTATATTATGAGCACATTGACTCAGTTAAGTCTGAATTGAGGACTTATGGCCAACTTGGGCTAAGTCCAATTAAGTTTGAAATATTGGCCCTTTGTTGGACCATTAAACATTTGTCTGGGTTCAGCCCCTCATCACTTAGCAATGCTAAATAAGAGTTTGAGGGCTCTGATAACATTTTTATCTTTGACTGGGCATCAAACATTATAGCCCTGAATTTTACTCAATTTTGAGATTCAGTTGAAGGGGAGGCTTTTGCCTCTGGAAAATTAGCCAATTTGGCTAAAAATAGTGTTAAACACTAGAGAACAACAATGTTAAACACTGAAAATAAAACTCTCAAATTAGTGTTAAACGCTAGAAAACAACAGTGTTAAACACTGGAAATAAAATTTTCAAATTAGTGTTAAACACTAGAAATAAAATTCTTAAATTAGTGTTAAACACTAGAAGAAAACAGTGTTAAACACTGGAAATAAAACTCTCAAATTAGTGTTAAACAATAGAGAGGAAGGGGTCACGTGGGGACACCTGAGGGTACCAAAGGTGGGGCCAGATCTCCTTTACTTTGTTTTGCAAATAAGTGTTAAACACTTTTAATTTTCTGACCATCACGTGTTGGCACGTGATGGAGATTTGTGCGTTGATTATTAAAGCATTTATTAAGGGGTCACGTGGTAACACGTGAGAGTGCCCAACGCCAACATTGCCTTTACTTTTATTCTCTTTATTTTGAAGGTCGTGTGGGAGCACGTGAGGCATTGCCTCTGGGCCGTTTCCTTCTCATTTTGGGGGATCTGTTTAGGGGTCACATGGGGTCACGTGACCTTAGTTTTTTGTATGCATGGAGATCTTTCAAGTCTCTTTATTTTTAAGAATTAAATTCTCTGTAGGGTTAAACCCTAATTTCGATTTTAGAGAAATTAAATTCCTATGTATGTGAAAGAATTAAATTCTTATGTAGGGTGAAACCCTAATTTCATTCAGGAGGAATTAAATTCCTGTGAATTTGAGAGAATTAAATTCTTAAGTAGGGTTAAACCCTAGTTTTGTCTATCTTGAAGGAATTAAATTCCTATAAATTTAGGAGAATTAAATTCTCATATAGGGTTAAACCCTAGTTTTATCTTGAAGGAATTGAATTCCTGTAAGTTTGGGAGAATTAAATTCTCATATAGGGTTAAACCCTAGTTTTATCTTGGAGGAATTAAATTCCTGTGAATTTGGGAGAATTAAATTCTCTAAACTCAATTCTCCCTCTAAGTTTTGGATCTGCATGGCAGAATCTCAACCCGATGAGAATTAAATTCTCAACCTATGGAGAGATTTGCTTCTGCAGATCTTCAACTAGAGGAAGAACTAAGTTCTTTTGCAGAAGAGTTAAACTCTTAGATTAAGAATTAAATTCTCTTTTTTGCTTTATGAAGTTTTGATCATTTTCCCCTTTCTCACCTAGGGTTTCTTTCTTGAGAATTAAATTCTCCTTTCTTTTCTCTCTGCTATTTGCCTTTAGAAAATTTCAAGATCCTAAAATTCTATCTCTTTCTTCTCTTCTTGGCTCCTATTTATAGGAGAAGGAAAAGAATCAATTTGTTTAGTAAATCTCTCATTAAAATATTTTGTTTGTTTTTCGTAACTAATGTGATCTTTTAGATCACTCAGTAAATTTTATTCACCATTGGATTTTTAATCCAAAAGATATTCTGTTTGTTATTTTTGGTGAAATTTAGGGAAATCTTTCTTTGTCTAACATCTTTCCATAAATTGGTGATTTTTAATCACCCTTGGATTTTTAATCCAATGGTCCCCCATAATCCTTTTTTGTTTGGAAAGATTTAGAAAAATACTTTCCCAGTTAGGGTCTTTGATTTCCCTTAATTAGAATTTAATTCTATAAAGTTATAAGGCTTTCAAAGCCTATCACGTGTTGGTACGTGACCCTCCCTCATTCAGAATTTAATTCTGTCTTTTAACCGGGCTGAAGAACTATCACGTGTGAGCACGTGACCCCTGGTCACGTGTGAGCACATAACCCCCCATTGGGGTCTTTCTTTAGTCATTTGTTTACAGTTTTACTTGATGAGAATTTAATTCTGTAAAGAGATCACGTGTCCACACGTGATACCTCATTGAGGTAATTCCTGATTTTTTAATCAGGGAACAGCCTCCTCTCGTATCCTCTTCCTCATCCCTAACTTCTAAACTCGTAAGTCCCCCTCCCTCTTCTCTAAGTTTGTTCTAAAAATACGAAATTTGAAAACCCGACGGAGTCGGAGTTAAACCGTTTTCCGATTCGGTTCTTTCTAAAAATCCAACATTTTCTTAAATACAATTACACAAAACACTTACATGTTGACTATTAATCATTAATAAACATGTTGAACAAGTTTCATGACAATCTAATTCATTTTGTAACTTTTATCGTAATTTTTCACTAA
The DNA here is from genome assembly GCA_030015575.1 of Agapanthus africanus. Classification (NCBI taxonomy): domain Eukaryota; kingdom Viridiplantae; phylum Streptophyta; class Magnoliopsida; order Asparagales; family Amaryllidaceae; genus Agapanthus; species Agapanthus africanus. The sequence continues at coordinate 30,028,815 of JASDDO010000004.1, read as the reverse complement.
AATACCCTGGAGTTTCATTTCGACATTAAACCATCACAATCTTGCTATACCTTTAAGTAGGTCACGAGGTAATGACCTACCTCCTCACAACACTCATATGCAACATAGCACAATACTTTCAGGTATCTAGAATACGGGAAAACGAAACATTTCAAATAAATACCATGAATTAATAAAACCGTTTTCTAAAGGATTAAGTATTTTTTATAAATCTTTGCAAAGTGCCGCTACAACCCATTTTGGGGAACCCGACTGGGATGGTGTGGATTATCGCACATCCCTGGGCTTAGTAGTGTGAGATACAGACCTCCGCAAGGAGCATACGGTCTCGAGAGATTTAAAATACGAAAATCTTAAGAAAATGAGATTTCTAGAAATATAATATATAGTAAAATTATTTATATATATATATATATATATATATATGTATGTATGTATCATTAAAATATCTATTTTGTGATAATATAAACATTCCAATTTTTTTTCTAAAATCAGAAGAACCACTTTACAATAAAATACCATGAAATCCATACAAGTTCAATATTACAATTAAATACCATGTATTATGAAAAAATAGGTTATTCTCACTAGAAATGTCACAAAATATAAAATCTACATTTATTACAACTCTAAAGACGAAAATTAAATACTTGGGGTGTATTTTGAAAATTAAACAAAAGTATTTATACATAAAACCCCCTCAAGTTCTATAAATTACCCTAAGGACCCTAGTAAATATAGCTTTAAGCGGAACCAATCTCTTGAGCCTCAGGGAGCCGTAGAAGTGGGTGTTTGCCTATTTAAGGTAGACAACTTAACAACGGTGTTATCAACACGGTAATCGTCTTTGAAAAAGACACAAATCCTGCTGCCCATGTGCAGCGGTTACCGATAACATCAAAACTTAATTCAGAATTCAATTTCTTTTCTAATTGTTCTGACTCAGACCGAGTCTTATTATAATTAATCTGACTTGAATATGATTCAAGTACAAACTATAAATCAACATGAATCCATGAATCCATATATTCAATCTGTTAAATCTATCAATCTATATTGACCGAACCGAACCATGGATATACTTCCATTTACATGATTCTCCAGTTACATTCATGATTCACCAGTTACATCCATTTACTGATATCATGGTTTCGGCAAGTCATCCAATTATACAATCTATATTACAATACAATACAAGTTGCAATACAATTCAAACAATACTACAATACAAAACAATACTTCGTGGGTTTAAGAGGTAGATTGGTACGGAAAGTGTTAGAAGTGGCACGAGACTGCAAGATTAAGACACCTAACCTATATTCAGTTGCTGTTGTACCGTGGCATAACAGTTCCTTGTACTTTCCGTTTTCCCTAGTCTCTAGCATATAGGGACTGTTCTCATATACACTGGCATCCTTCTGTACCAAGCTACAAACAACAGCGTTAACACCAAATACTCATATAATATAACTTTAAAAGCTACCTTCTCTTTCTGTCTATTCTATTTCTCCCTTATCTTTGGGACTTACCGAGCGATTTGTTCGCTGACGACATTCTCTTTCTTTTTCTTTGAATGTCGTCAGGTGATTCGGATCTTCCAGAGATCTAGCCTACTAGCGAGGACTTGGACCAGCTTGCATACGATCCAGAGCTGTAGCTACATTGTTCACTTTTATTTCGGTACTTTTCCTTTTCTGTTATGCCACTGTTTAAGCATTACTTCTTTCAGATGTATTTACTTTTCCATGCATTGTACAAAAAGAATGTGAATAAATAAATTTGTTGTTTTATTATATCTTGTCTCTTATGCATTTATACTTATATTGCTTAGATACACTGTCACGCCCCGCTTCCCGGTATACGGCGAAGGGGACGCGACTGGTCTGCTATGTATTTACTGTGAAGTAAATACGCTAAGCGTATCTAAGCAATATAAAAGTAATCACAAGAGACAAGAGACATAAAAAATAACAGCAATTTTATTTATTAACATTCTTTTGTACAATGCATGAAAAGGAAATACAACTGAAGTAAAAACGATGCCTAAACAATGGCATAACAGAAAATTAAAGGTACTGAATGGAAATGTACAATGTCTAGAGCTCAGGTCTTCGAGGAACTGATCCAAGTCTTCACTGGGGGGTTCGATCTCTGCTGTGTCCAGATCACCTGACGACATTCAAAGAAGAAAGAAATAGAATGTCGTCAGCGAACAGGTCGCTCGGTAAGTCCCAAAGTTAAGGGAGAAATAAAAAAGACAGAATAAGAATGTATCCTTTAAAGTTGTATAATATTATAGAATATTGTGTTAACGCTGTTGTTTGTAGCTTGGGACAGAAGGATGCCAGTGTATACGAGAGGGGTCTCTATATGCTAGAGACCAGGGCAAACTGAAAGTACAAAGAACCGTTATGCCACGGTACAACAGCAACAGGATTCATGTTAGGTGTCTTAATCTTACTGTCTCGTGCCACTTTTAACACCTTCCATACCAATCTACCTCTTAAACCCCGTAGTGTTTTGATTGTATTGTTATATTGTATTGTATAAGTTGTATAGTTGGATGACTGGCCGAAACCATGATATCAGTAACGGATGTAATGGATGTAAACTGGATTCATGTAAATGGAAAGTATATCCATGGTTTGGTTCAGTCAAGTTGAATAGATTGATAACTGGATTCATGGATTTGTGTGTTCATGTTGAATTGTAATATTATAGATTTAGAGATTGACTTGAATCATATTCAAGTCAGATTAATCAGGCTCAAACCCGAGTCGGACAGTAGAAATGTAAATCGGAGTTCTATAATTACTAGGGATCCTTAGGGTAATTTATAAAACTTGAGGGGGTTGTATGTAAAAATACTTTTGTATAGTTTTCAAGATGCACCCCAAGTATTTATTATTCGTCTTTAGAGTTATAATGAGGGTGGATTTTATATTGTAACATTTCTAATGAAAATATCCTAGTTTTTATAAATAAAGGTATTTATCTATAATATTGATTTATTTGAAGTTCATGGTATTTTAATGTAAAATTTATTCTTGTGATTTTTAGAAAAAAGTGGAATATTTATATTATAACAAAATAGATATTTAAATGATAAATATACATATATTTATACAAAAATAATTTTAATAAATATTTTATATTCCAAAAATCCCATTTTCTTAAGATGTCGTATTTTAAACCTTTCGAGACCGAATGCTCCTTGCGGAGGTCTGAATCTCGCACTACTAAGCCCGAGGGCGCACGATAAACCGTACTATCCCGAACGAGTTCCCCAAAATGGGTTGTAGCGGCGCTTTGCAAAGATTTATAAATACTAATCTTTTAGAATACGGTTTTATTAAGTAAAAGGTATTTATTTGCAAAAGTCGATTTTCCGTATTTTAGATTCTAGGGTTTTCTAATTCAACTAAACTATTTCTAAATGGTCTAAACAACAAGTTGTTAGATGCCTCAAATCGCCTCTTCACCGCCAATTGTGACCAGGTAAGTACAAGTGAAGAAAGGAGGGATCCGCTCACGATTCATCGTGAGACGGGCCTTTTAAAATTACCATTCTCACTTGCCTAGCCTATACACCACAAAGTCAGGTTTAGATAAACGACCGATGTCCACAACTTATCGTATTTTCCTAATAAGAGATCTTTATTTAAAAGTGTATCAAAATTAAAACTTTTAGGAATGGTTTTATTAAGAATATGGTATTTAAATGAAAGTATTGTTTTATCGTATTCTAAGTTTTTAAGGTAGCGTGTTATGTTTGCATATGAGTGTGTGAGGAGGTAGGTCATTACCTCGTGATTTACTTTAAGGTATAGCAGTGGTAAGGGGGTTAAATGTGAAAACGAAACATTGTGGTATTTAAGTGGAAAAATACGATATATTGAAAAAGCTATCATTTCATATGATAAAACTTGTTCAAATTATTTGTTAAGTGTTTAATAGTCAACAATAAGATGTTTAAGCATGATTGAATTGGTGAGAAGTGAAATTTTATAGAAAACCGAATCGGAAATCGGATTTGTTCCGATTCCGTCAGGTTTTATAAATTCGTATTTTAGAAAAGAATAGAGAGGTAGAATTTGGGAACTTACGGGTTTGGACAATACTAGAGAGTGAGAGGGAAGTAGAGAATTCACCGGTGCGTCGATTCATCGTCGAGAGTTCCTAGTACGATCACCGGAAGTTCGCCGTCGATTTCGTCAGCGCTTCGCCTTTCGCTCATTTCCAAAGTACCAAAGTTTTCTTGAGATTTTGAGAGAGTGGGCTCAGAATTTTGAGATGAGAGTGTAGGAGGTAGGGGTGTATTTATAGGGTTAGGGTAGGTGTAGGGTTTTTAATTAAAAAATGTAAAAAAAAAGGAAAAATATATTAAAAATGGATTGAATGAGAGTTATTGTGTTCTCTGGAAACGATCTGAGAAATTAAAGTATGCAGTAGAGTGGAGGAGACCAAGGGGCGCAACTTTGCAGTTGGAGACTCGGTCCTCCGGCAGGCGGCGCCAACCCGAGTCGGCCGGTCTGCCGGCCGACTCGGCCGAGTCAGGCCGAGTCGGGGGTGCAGGAGGTGGGGGGTCGTCTGGGGTAGCTACTGGTACTTCTAACTTTTGGGGTGTAGTGGGAAATTCTGGAGTTATGGCTGTTGGATTGTTGGGCTTCTATAAAATTTAAAACAAAACAATATTAAAAATAATGTAGGGCAGGGGATTTGAACTCTGGTGGCTTGGTTCAGCAGTGCAAGGTCTTACCAATGAGCCACAAGCTCCTTCTTATAATTATGGTGTGAAATAAATACTTAAAGAGATATCAGCAACATTAAATACTCCAAGTATACTTTGAATTTAAATCAATTCTTTGTACATTAAAATGGAGTTGTTACATACACTTAGCGTACTTACTTCATAGCAAATACGTAGCGGGCTCGTCGCGTCCTCTGCCCGTACACTGGGAAGCGGGGCGTGACAGATTTTGTTGGTGGCCTATGCAGGTCAGAGCTGTATGAAACTCTACTATGCAGTTCAGTTCTGCGTGAACAACCTAAGCAATATAACACAAGAACCAACAACTAAAACATTCTTTACAATTCATATTCCTTGAGTCTTATCGTTCTATATACTTTGAATCTGTCCTAACCTATATTTTTCATTCAAGGTTATGGATTCCCCAAACAACACTAGCACCAACTTCAACAACACTCCCCCACCACTACCACCCACACCTGCCGTCCCTGCTCCGCTCAATGAGCAAACGGTTCTGCTTGAGGAAATCCGAAGCCTCCCGACTGAACTGCAGTAGCAGACTGCTATATTAGTGAACTGATCAGAAGCAGAAGCAACCGGTATAAAGCACTTTACCCCCTAAATGGCAGTAGGAGCCTACCGTATACAACCTTCTGAACCTAAGAGATAGAAAGAAACAATTAACCGATCTAGATCAAGTTTTTGTTTCTACTGCAAGAAGACTGGATACTTGTGGAAGGACTGTAGGCGCGCAAAAGGCATGTGCCTAGTTTGTGGCTCATCCGATCATAGAATTGGAACCTGTCCCTATAGACACAACTCAGCTCACACCCCCACAAATTACACCTTAGCAGCCGTAGAAGCCGAGACAGTTGACCAAGATAACACTAGTAATTCACTTTCACATTCTCAAACCCTTGCACCACTTTGTTATTCTTCACACACTATCAGTATTTCAGTCACCAACTTTCCCTGAATCTGTTACACTTTCTTTTAACAAATTTCGAGGACGAAATTTTTATAATGAGGGTAGAATGTAACAACCCTAAATTTCCTGTACAACTTTCTGTACAAATTTTTCAAAAAATACAGAAAAGGGTATTTTTGCCTGAGCACAAGATATAAATTTATTTTGCTTTTTAATAGAAAGAAGGAGCTTATAGCTCATTGGTAATACCTTGCACTGCTGAACCAAGCCACTAGAGTTCAAATCCCATATCCCACATTATTTTTAGTATTGTTTTATTTTGAATTTTTAGAATACCAAGGATTTATACGTGCGTAACTCACGAAAACCCCACTACACATGAAAACCTAATAGTACCAAAGGCTACATGAACCGACAAGGCTCCCTCCGACCACCCGACTCGGCCGGGATCGGCCGACTCGGGCCGCCGCCGCCTGCCTGACTCGGCCGGACCGCCGAGTCCCTAACATGAAAAAGTTGGCTTTTCACATTCACTGCATATCTGTATACTTTATTTCTTCAGACCAGCAACAGAGACACTTTAAAACACCAATTATTCCATTTTATTACATTTTAATACACTTTATCACATTTGTTTCATTTCTAATCCTACCCTTACCCTATAAATACAACCCCTACACACACACCCCTCACACCAAAATTCTGAACATAACTCTCAAGAAAATTTCTAGAAGTTTAGTGTACTTTTGGAGTAGCGAAGGGCGAAAGCTTCGGCAATTTTCCGACGACAACCCTAGGAGTTCCCGGCGACGAAACAACGCACCGGCGCCTCCTCCCGTCTCCTTTTCCTCATCCCTAACTTCTAAACCCGTAAGCCCCCCTCCCTCTTCTCTAAGCTTGTTCTAAAAATACGAAATTTCAAAACCCGACGGAATCGGAGTTAAACCGATTTCCGATTCGGTTCTTTCTAAAAATCCAACATTTTCTTTAATACAATCACACAAAACCCTTACATGTTGACTATTAATCATTAATAAATATGTTGAACAAGTTTCATGACAATCTAATTCATTTTGTAACTTTTATCGTACTTTTTCACTAAAATACCCTGTAGTTTCATTTCGACATTAAACCATCACAATCTTACTATACCTTTAAGTAGGTCACGGGGTAATGACCTACCTCCTCATAACACTCATATGCAACATAGCACAATACTTTCGGATACCTAGAATACGGAAAACGAAACATTTCAAATAAATACCATGAATTAATAAAACCGTTTTCTTAAAGATTAAGTATTTTTTATAAATCTTTGCAAAGTGCCCCTACAACCCTTTTTGGGGAACCTGACTGGGATGGTGCGGATTATTACACATCCCTGGACTTAGTAGTACGAGATATAGACCTCCGCAAGGAGCATACGGTTTCGAGAGATTTAAAATACGAAAATCTTAAGAAAATGAGATTTCTAGAAATATAATATATAGTAAAATTATTTTTATATAAATATATATATGTATAATTAAAATATCCATTTTGTGATAATATAAATATTCCAATTTTTTGTCTAAAATCACAAGAACCACTTTACAATAAAATTCTATGAAATCCATACAAGTTCAATATTACAATTAAATACTATGTATTATGAAAAAATAGGTTATTCTCACTAGAAATGTCACAAAATATAAAATCTACATTTATTACAAGTATAAAGACGATAATTAAATACTTGGGGTGTATTTTGAAAATTATACAAAAGTATTTTTACATAAAACCCCCTCAAGTTCTATAAATTACCCTGAGGACCCTAGTAAATATAGGTTTAAGCGGGACCAATATCTTGAGCCTCAGGGAGCCGGAGAAGTGGGTGCTTGCCTATTTAAGATAGACAACTTAATAACGGTGTTATCAACACGGTAATCGTCTTTGAAAATGACACAAATCCTGCCGCCCATGTGCAGCGGTTACCGATAATATCAAAACTTAATTCAAGATTCAATTTCTTTTCTAATTGTTCTGACTCATACCGAGTCTCATTATAATTAATCTGACTTGAATATGATTCAAGTACAAACTACAAATCAACATGAATCCATGAATCCATATATTCAATCTGTTAAATCTATCAATCTATATTGACCGAACCGAACAATGGATATACTTCCATTTACATGATTCTCCTGTTACATCCATTTACTGATATCATGGTTTCGGTAAGTCATCCAATTATACAATCTATATTATAATACAATACAAGTTGCAAAACAATTCAAACAATACTACAATACAAAACAATACTTCACGGGGTTTAAGGGGTAGATTGGTACGGAAGGTGTTAGAAGTGGCACGAGACTGCAAGATTAAGACACCTAACCTATATTCAGTTGCTGTTGTACCGTGGCATAACGGTTCCTTGTACTTTCCGTTTGCCCTAGTCTCTAGCATATAGAGACTCTTCTCGTATACACTGGCATCCTTCTGTACCAATCTACAAACAACAACGTTAACACCAAATACTAATATAATACAACTTTAAAAGCTACCTTCTTTTTCTGTCTATTCTATTTCTCCCTTATCGTTGGGACTTACCGATCGATTTGTTCGCTGAAGACATCCTCTTTCTTTTTCTTTGAATGTCGTCAGGTGATTCGGATCTTCCAGAGATCGAGCCTACTAGCGAGGACTTGGACCAGCTTGCATACGATCCAGAGCTCTAGCTGCATTGTACACTTTTATTTCGGTACTTTTCCTTTTCTGTTATACCACTGTTTAGGCATTGCTGCTTTCAAATGTATTTACTTTTCCATGCATTGCACAAAAAGAATGTGAATAAATAAAGTTGATGTTTTATTATATCTTGTCTCTTGTGCATTTATATTTATATTGCTTAGATACGCTTAGCGTACTTACTTCAGAGTAAATACGTAGCGGCCTCATCGCGTGCTCTGCCCGTACACTGGGAAGCGGGGCTTGACACACTCTGAGCATGCATACTCAAGTCGTCAGAGCGACACAATAGCAATATATATATATATATATATATAAACATATGTAAACACGTGCAATGTTAATGAACAAGAAACAGTAAACATAAAGTGATGACATATGCATGAAGTAATCGGTACAGGTAATCAATAAAGCAGGTATATCGAATCAGTAATCAATGCATGTCCATGTCACTGAACCTATCCGTCTCTAAGTCTCACTGTCCAGGTCGCTAATCCTATCGTCAGTCCAAGTGTGAGCGTCAACCACCGCAGGAGTATCCCCAACCCAAGGGTAGGCCCCAGGGACAAAGGAACACGGGCCCGAATCACGCTCACTAATAATCAGTAATATCACCCATATGACTCCTAAAATAGCTGTATATGCTGGCAGTGGGACTCCCGAGATTTCGTTGATCGAACTCACACTCAAACTACCCCACACCCCGTGGTCTACATCAAACACCGACCATAAACCAAAATACTAGTCGGTTCATGACAAGTCTACGCGAGAACTGGAGACAGGGTCTCCATCAAGCATGACTTGACTGGTATCCAAGACAAATGGACAGTGTTTGACACCTTACTTATGACACTGATATAAGTGCTTCCATAACCGTCCCATACCAGTTATGATTACACTTATATATGTCCCATAGGCGTCGACAATGCAAGAATTTAACTGGTTCCGCTGATTGTGTACAAGTACGTGCCACTTCACTTATTCATTCACGCTTTAACACTAACGTACTTGCCACAATCCAAACACTAATATCTATCACTGGGTAATGTATCACGGTCACTAGATTATCAATGTTTATGACCACTATTCAAATGAGGGTATAACCGCTACATGATATGATGAGAATGCAATTAATTACGATATGAATAAAATATCAGCAGCCAGTGTCCTACCACTTGCATAATTTACTATAAATCAAACGCGCAGAATTTAGCAAAACAATATAAAAGGGTTAAGTAGTATATTTAATTATATGTACAGCAAAATTGGTTTCGTGGCAATCGGATTTCAGGTTTTCCAGTTACGGTCACTTCATTTTAAGTGTTTACTGCTGGAAATCCAATTTCTGAACTGAAAGTCCGTTTCGTAATATGCTTTACTCCTAGTTGGGAGCATAATTAGGCGACGCTACTGTTCAACTAATTGTAGGGTTATGAGTTAACTTTACAGAACAGGATACAGATCAATAATATTCATTTTGGTTTAGGAGTTATGATCATATTACCGATGAAGGGTGTAAGCTAAAATGGCAAAAATCTGCAGTACAAGTTATCCGTTTAAAATGTGATTTAAATACCAAATGATACTAGAATTTATTGAATCTGGTACCATTGGAAAGCTAATTCAATTCTCTACGCTTCTATATATGGTTCCACACACTTGTACATTTAAAAGGTGAGGTATATGCATTCTAAAACAAGCAAAGGCATAGATTCTTGCCCCAGACTGCAGTCCAGGGCCACGAATCGCCTTAGTATTCATTATTATAACTTATCAAAATGCAAATATAAACTATGGGGTACTGTAGGTTTATCTGTTGGATTCGATACTAGCCATAGAATTCTAGGATCCGATATATAAATAATTTATCATGATTTTAACCGTTCAGCTTGTCCGAGAAAACCAGCTTTCACAAGGGTTATTGGGTTGTCGTTTCGGGGGGGGGGGGGGGTTAACCAACTTTCTTTTACAACCAAATTTATATACAGTATTCATTAACAACGCATGGTTCAATCGATCATGAGTTCCGCCATATTAAGATAGGTTTTGATCTTAGGGTTCACATTGATTGAACTCGATTGTGCCTATCGGTGTATATAATCTAATTAAGCATTCAGTTTGATTTGTAAAGTAGTAGCATGTAAGCAAGTGAGGAGTTCACTTGCCTGCGGTCACTGATTTGGAAGCGACACGGACGCGGAAGTCACCGCGAAACGCGAAACGGCTACGAACGTTACGGAATCGGCCACGGTACGACGTGAAGCTTGAGCCCGAAACGGCTACGACAGATGTGTACAGTATTGCGATGGTGATTGCGCTGACGACCGTAACGGCTACAGAGACCGAGGCCACGGATTATCCATCGACACGGCGATTGGGGCAACGGTAGCGGCAACGGTCATAGGTGCTCGATGAAATGCCACGCTCGGCTTGGCTTGGTTTTGACTCAGCAGCAGCTAGGGCAATGACGATGACGACGTCAATAGCGATGAGGGGTCTGCTGAATAGGCGACGGTGGTTCAGAAGCGGCAGCGACAACACGACAAAGCTTGGACAGCTAGGGTTTGGCCTCAACTGCGGTTTGGCCTCGGCTAGAAGTGGAGTTTGGAAGCTCCGTTGTGCAGCGGGTGGTGACGGAGATGGCAAGGAGGCCGACGGCGTTGAGGTAAGGTCGAGAAGATGAGGTGAGGTAGAGGGGAGCTCGGGCAGGTGAGGGTGAAGGGAGGGGCTCGAGCTTGGGGAAGAATGAGAGAGAACACGTGCGGGGGAGAAGGAGAACAAGAAGAAGAAGAAAGGCTGGGGAGTTGAGGGAGCTCGTCGTGGGTGAGCGCGGGTCGTGCGGAGAGGAGAGGGGGTGGCCGCGTGGGTCGTGGGGCAGTTGCGTGGGTTCGAGGAAGCGCGAGGGGGAGAGGACGTTGAGGAGGTGGAGGAGTTTGGCGCGAGAACGAAGGGGAACGTAAGGGGCGAAGACCGGGTCGTGGGGCACGGGTCGTGGGGGAAGTGGGTGCGGCCGCTGGGAAAGTGGGGGAAAATCGAGCGGGAAAAGAGGCGAAGGGGAGAAGAAGACGGGGGATGGGGAGTTGGGTCGGGTTTGGGTGTCGGGTCTGGTTTGGGTTTTTTGGGCCAGGCTCGGGAAGAAAGGAAAGGAAAAAGGGGAGTTGGAGTTTGGGCTGAGGGAGTGAGTTTAGAAAAAGAATTTTGAAGATAAAAGGGGGTTAGGATTTAGTTGAGGGAGTGGGTCTGGGATAAGAAAAGAATTAGGAAAAATAGTAAATAATGGTTAGGGTTTAGGTTTAGGAAAAGAATTAGGAAATATTAATAAAAGTTTAGTAAATTAATATTAGAAAGCGTAGGAAATTATTTAATTAAATATCCTAGTAGAAAAATTTCGGGAAACTTTTATTTATAAATACGGGAAGTATGTTCAAAGAAAACTGGGTATTACATCATACCCCACTTATATAAAATTTCGTCCTCGAAATTAAAGTAAACAATACGTTATAAAGTCATGCGAAAAGCAACCGCTTAAAAATTCGAATGCTTATATGTATGCAAATAGAGTAGGAAAAATCACAAGTAAGGTCAAAATAAATAATAAATAATCGTAATAAATTACACACACACACACACAGAGTGATTTTTTTTAATTGACAATAACAAGTAATTGTGAATGATTGACGGATAGGTCTTAAGGACCAAAACTATTTTAGTAAAACTACAAACCAAGCCATTATATAATAGGTTGAGAATTTACATACGGTAAAAATACAGAAGAAAAACGTATGAGAAGTGTATATGGCTAGTAAACAACTAGATATCAACAATTAACGTAAAAAAATCAAACCAAACTATATTTGCAAGAGTGCGGGGATAATATAATACAAAAAAACTAAGATAGTACCAAGATAATGATATAGGTATAACTAAATAAAAGATAACCATAATTTATATTACAGTAAATAGAAAATTTAAATCGATTGGAACACAAGAATACGTAAGTAAATGTAAATACGAAAACAAAAGATAGTTGGTATAAATATGAACAAAGAAAATGAAATACTATATAGAAAATCAATATGAAACTCATTTTAAAGAAAACTCAAACCACAATAATATAATTTTTGAAAGTTAATCAAAAGGACGCCAACAACCGAATTGGATAGAAACAATAACAGTTGTTGGGGTCAAAATTTGCACCCCAGTTGACCGGGTCAAAAGTCAAGGTCAACCCTAAGTAGACGGGCCCAAGCCCAAGCAAGTGGGCTCATGCCCAAGTTGAGCCCGCTGCCGGCCTCCTCCATGCCGAAATAAAAACTATGTAATAAATAATTTTTATGTAATTTTTTATGCATGAATGTAAGAAAAATGGGCATAAAACCAAATTTTTGTAAGCCCATGGCTTATGTGCAAAAAGAAATAGTACATGAGACATGGGATGGGCAAAATGCCATTTTGTAAAGCCCAAGGGGCTATATGTAAATGTGTAAGACTATATAAGGCAACATGATGATGAATAAAACATACACTTTTCATTCTCTTACAAGTTAGGGTTTTTGTGCCTCCTTCTCCTTCCTCAATGTTCTAAACCTTCTTCTTTTGTGAATTAAATCAAGAGTTTAACTCTTCCTTTCTCAAAAATAAATAGTTTTCACCACAAAACCCACAAAGGGGAGCTCAGATCTTCCATTAGATCTCAAAAGGGTGAGATTTTTAAATCTCACCCCCTTTCTCCAAGATCCGGCCAACCGAGAGGAAGAAGAAGGAGACCCATCTTCAGAAATCCTATCTTGGGAAGATCCAGGGCCAAAGGGGAGAAACAAAGCATCCCCCATTGATCATTTCTAAATTTTTTAGGAGTTTAACTCCATTCAAGATCTGTTGGAGTTCAACTCCATAAATTAATCTCTTTTTAGGAGTTTAACTCCAGAAGTCAAATCGGGAGCACGGCTCCCAGTGCAGGGACAAAGTCCCTTTTTCTGTTGACATCCAGCGCCCGCGTGTCAAGCACGTGGGGCGCTGAGGCCCAGCGCCCAGAGCGCTAGCACCCACGTGCCAGGCACGTGGGGTACCCAGCGCTCACGTTCCAGGCATGTGGCGCGTCCAGAGCGCTAGCGCCCACATGCCAGGCACGTGGGGGCGCCCATCGCCCAGCGCCTAGAGCGCCTGCGTGCCATGCACGTGAGGCGCTGCCCCCCACGCGCCTGCGTGCCACGACACTGTCCCTATTAGAAATTTTTTTCTAACGGGGCGCTGTCCCGCACCCCGCAAGGGGACTGCTAGCCCCCTTGACCCCCAGCCCGCTATCCGAGGAACGGGACCCCCGTAAAAACTCTGCGGGGAACCCGATATATCCAAAACCCCTTCAAAACATGCACACTGCATATTGCGTTCACATGAATAGTTGACCTGTCAATCGGAGGTTCTCTCGCCCTAAAGGCGAGTGGTAATTAACGGCAGCTTAGTCCGCGGCTGCCAAAGATTCAGATCCCCACAATCAATAAACCCCCATCTACCCTAGGCAGGGGGAATCTGTAATGCTCCTGACAAGCGCGTGCATATTCCCATCTCAATAGGGTGACGAAAAACACCCTACAGATTCTGGCACGCTTGGTGGGACTAATCTCTCCTCCCATATTTCGGGTTAAACGTTCATGCGAATTCAATCAATATACATATCTATATTTATACTAAAATAAAGCTCTTTCATGCAGGTTTTCAAGCAATCACTTTTGTTCACCGCCGAAAACCGGGAAGACAAACGTCTTGCCTAAATTTGGGAGCAAATGCTAATTGGTGCTATCCGTCCACCTCTCCGAAGATGACAAGTTGATTTATGGCACCGTGTATCGAAGGTTTAAATGGATGCGGCCGATGTAGCAGACTTCGTTAGATTCCCCTTCATTTGAGGGTTTTTTTTATTGTGGGGACGCTCTTCCCTGCAGGCGCAAGCCCCTGCAGTTAATTACGCTACCGCATCGCGGTAACAACTTTTTCCTTCTCCAGATGGTCACTTCGTGTCGTGTGTGTTTGTTTTGTTTGTGGTTGCCCGTGGATTGTATACGGAAACTAATTTTTGTTGTCGCTCGTAGGGCGTGAATTAGTCCAAATCCGTATCTACTTAGATTTGGGTTTGGGGGTTGGTTTTAAGGATACGTTAGCCTCATTCGAGACTAAGATCAACTTAAACGTTAGTTAAGGATACGTTAGTCTAATTTCTAGACTAAGATCAACTTAACAGGATCATTTAGATCCAACAAGAAAGCATTTGGCCTCTGTTGTTTAGTTTAGGGACATTGCGGTCGATTACCAGTTTAAGGACATGGTGGTCCAAGGTTAAGGACATCATAGTCCGTGGGTTTAAAGGGACCCCACAGTCCAAGGTTAAGGACATCGTAGTCCATGAGTTTAAGGACCCTACAGTCCGTAGTTTAAAGACATCGTAGTTTATGAAGTTTAAGAACATCGTAGTCCGTGAAATGTGTGGTTGTCGGGACCCGTCACCTCTCTGAAGATGTTGAAGGATTACAACGACAGATATCAGAGGGGTAAAGAGATGTACCCTTGAACCGGTGTGAGTTGGTTGTAAGATCTGTAGTCCAGTTTGGGACTGAGATCTGTTAAATATTCGTGAGCAGATGGGCCCAGTTCAATATAAGTTGAGGACTTATGGCCAATCATGGGCTAAGGTTAAAATGTTTAATATTTTTTTGTTCTGGGCTGTTGAGCCTTTATTTGGGCTTGGCCCTTTTAAAAAATGCTGAGCATTAGATCCTGACATATTTTTTGTCTTGTATTGAATGCATAGCATTCATCAGAATAATGTGTGTTCTGACAGCGCGCCACGTGGCGCGCCAGGCGTTTTGCGCTAATTAAAGAGCGTATTGCGCTTCTGTCAAGTAGCGCACACGAAAAGAACACGTGTCGCGCTTGGCGCTTAGCGCCAGATGATGGGCGCATTGCGCCAGTTTATGAGCGCATTGCGCTTTCAATTTATGAGCGCGTTGCGCTAGCTTAGTGGCACACAAGTAAGTGACACGTGGCGCGCTTGGCGCTGAGCGCCAGCCCATGAGCGCAGTGCGCTATTTCCGAAGCGTAAAGCGCAAGTTACATACGTGGTTGACACGTGGCACGTTTTGGTGCTGAGCGCCGGTCCAAAGAGCGCAGGAGCGCGGTTCAAAAGTGCAAGACACTTTTCAATAGCGCAAAGCGCATTTGATCAAATTTATGATCTTAGAACAAATTTATGTTCTTTTTAAAGAAGGCTTTGCCTCAAGATTCAAGAACAACAGTTCTTGTTTTTTTTTTCAAAGGGCTTTGCCTTTGTAGATCAATGGTCTGTGAATGAAGTAAATACTTCTTCTTCTTTTTTTATGATGAGATATTTTGATCTCTTTCTATAAAAGACCTTGGTCTTTTGTAGATCTATGATCTTTTAAGAAGATAATTCTTCTGTTTTAATGAGATGATTTCATCTCTTTGTTCAAGAATAATTCTTTTTTACCTTGAAGAAATGATCTTCTTTCAAGAGCTTACTCTCTTTCTTTTGAGTTTTCTCAAAGTTTGTACGGGATTTCTCTATATCAGACTTGAAGTCTTGGGGCCTTTATATAGGGCAAATTGATTTGTTAAATCAGTTGAAGAGATCTTTCTCTGATTGATTTGGGGATGTTTCCCCACCGTTGGATCTTTGATCCTAGGGTTTCTGTTTTACAGAAGGCCATCTTCTTGTTTTTAACAATATTGGAAAAATCTTTCCATAACAGAATTTTAATTCTGATTAATTAATGATTTATCATTATTAGATCTTTTGATTTAACGATGGGGAATTTTTAATTCCAGCGCTGGCGCACCCGTGCTTTGCACGTGGTGCGCTGCTCAGAGCGCAGCGCACTTTGCGCTAGCGCACCTACGTTTGACACGTGGCACGCAGCGTAGAGCGCGGCGTAGCCTGCGCTAGCGCACCCGTGTTTGACACGTGGCGCGCAGCGCGCCTAGCGCTGAATCTAAAGAGTTGCTTCAATTTTTAAATTTTGAATTTTAAAACAGAGCTTTGCTTTGATTGGGGGAAACAAATGCCCCCCCCGTTGCGCTGACGTGGCGCACACGTGAGTGCAGCGGTGACAGCATCTGAGCCCTTGGATCAACTCAGAAGTTGAAGAGGCGGTTCAATGCTTATAAATAGGACCTTTGGTCTCTTAGATGATTTTCATCTTCTTTCTTGAGAAGCATTGCTCTTCAGTTTAAGAACTTTTCAAGAGTCAGAACTCTATCAAAACTTAGGTAAAGTTTAACTTTTTTTTAATAAATTAAGGTTTTACATATTAACAGAGCCTTGCTCTTCATTGATCTTTGATCTAAAGAAAACCCATTTAGGGTTTCATTAACAGAGCTTTGCTCTCTTGAACCCATAGATCTTAAAGAGATCTTTTCTTGGGGTTTCTTAGCCCATGAACAGAGCTTTGCTCTTTTGAATCATGTTGATTTATTAATCTTTGATGAAGAACTCTTAAGAGTTTTATCCTTGGATATCAAATTCATTAAAAGCTTTGCTTTTAGGGTTCCTGATGGGTTACTTCATCTTCCTCGCAGAGCTTGGCTCTTAGCATTCTCGGGGAATTTCTTTAAATTCTTTTCATAATTAACTTTGACAGGTGTCACTCCTGTCTGCAGAGCATTGCTCTCGAGGAGTTTAACTGCTAGACCCGAGGGGTCGCTTATTAAATGAGATTCCTTTTTTAGGATTTCTCACAAATTCGAATTTATTAGGTGTCATAATTAGAATTCGTTTTCTCCACGGGGATGTAAAGAGTCGTTTAAATCCCTGTGCCTATTTTTCCTCATTACTAATCTTCTAATGATGTTCCTTTTTAGGCACTATGGCTGTCCATTTATATAGTCTGCACGAGTTCATTTCTTATGAGGATATTCGCGTACAGGGCCGTTGCCAAAACCAAGAGTTTACAGATGCCTAATGTGCGGAGGTTATGGATCGCCTGCATGCACGTGTCGGTTGGCTGCTTCCTCGCCGTTCCGCTCTCTTGAAAATCGTAGTGGGAGCAATTTGGAGAGCACTTCCTGGGTTTCACGAGGTCATGACGCTTAATGCACTGGATGATGCCGAAGACAAGGTGCATTCAGTGTACCTGTCGGGGATGATCTCGAAGAAGCGACGAGATAACCTCATTGATATTCTGCATCAAGCTTTCCAACAGACAACGATAATTGCTTCTTATCGAAGGGAGGGGACATTGGCGAGGATCTAGACACTCGTGAGCGCGAGAGGATGCACACGAGAATGGTCAGAAAGGCCAGAAAGATTATAGACGGCCTCACTTTTGAATTCCTCAATCCATGCCCTGGGTCTGAGGTTTTACCATTGTAATCATTTTGATGATGTTTTCGTTTACTGCTTTCATAATTGTAAGAACTTTTTCGAAGTATGAATGACAAATTCCTCATTTCAGCATGTTTTATTTTATATACTAAATCTTTTGCACATGCATGAACGGGTATGCTTTGCACGCTTAATCAAATGCGAATCAAATGTTCTTCTTGTCACTTTCTTTTCTTTGCTGTGTTGTTGGTATGTTACTCTGGCAAGTGTGGCCTGTAGATAATAAAGAACATTTCATCTTGAACTCTTCAAGAGGTAGTGATGGCTTAGGAAGCAGGTTCAGATCTGCTACCTAAGACTTTTCAACTTTATGAGCCGTTAGGGTCTCATAAAGACTTTTCTCCCTACGAGTCGTGAGGATCTCGTAAGTGTCTTTTCTCCTTAAGAGTCGTGAGAATTCCTAAGTGTGTTTTCCCTTATAAGTCGTAAGGATCTTATAAGAGAGTTTTCTACCTTACGAATCGAGAGGACCCATAAGTGTTTAATGAGATTGACATGTAGATGATGTATTTCCGTGACGGGGTCATGTGGATGGCGTATTTCCACGACGGGGTCATGTGGATGACGTATTTCCGAAATGGGGTCATGTAGATGACGTGTTTCTGAGACGGAGTCATATAGATGACGTATTTCCACGACGGGGTCATTTGGATGACGTATTTCCGCGATGGGGTCATATGGATGACGTATTTCCGTGACGGGGTCATGTGGATGACGTATTTCCACGACGGGGTCATGTGGATGACGTATTTCCGCGACGGGGTCATTTGGATGACGTGTTTCCGAGACGGGGTCATGTGGATGACGTATTTCCGCGACGGGGCCATGTGGATGACGTATTTCCGCGACGGGCTCATATGGATGACGTATTTCCGCGACGAGGTCATGTGGATGACGTATTTCCACGACGGGGTCATGTGGATGACGTATTTCCACGACGGGGTCATATGGATGACGTATTTTCGCGACGGGGTCATGTGGATGACGTATTTCCGAGACGGGGTCATGTGGATGACGTATTTCCGAGACGGGGTCATGTGGATGACGTATTTCCGCGACGGGGTCATATGGATGACGTATTTCCGCGACGGGGTCATGTGGATGACGTGTTTCCGAGACGGGGTCATGTGGATGACGTATTTCCGCGACGGGGTCATTTGGATGACGTGTTTCCGAGACGGGGTCATATGGATGACGTGTTTCCGCGACGGGGTCATATGGATGACGTATTTCCGCGACGGGGTCATGTGGATGACGTATTTCCGCGACGGGGTCATGTGGATGACGTGTTTCCGAGACGGGGTCATGTGGATGACGTGTTTCCGAGACGGGGTCATGTGGATGACGTGTTTCCGAGACGGGGTCATGTAGATGACGTGTTTCCGAGACGGGGTCATGTGGATGACGTATTTCCATGACAGGGTCATTTGGATGACGTGTTTCCGAGACGGGGTCATATGGATGACGTATTTCCGCAACGGGGTCATATGGATGACATTGCGTCTGTTGTAGTGAGACGCATATCGAAGTGGTCTCCAGATTGTTTGTGAACTGTTCCTCTCCGAACGACGGCGCGACGCGTGGTCGTCTCGCCTGAGGCTCGGGGCAGATGCTAATTAGTGCTATCCGTCTACCTCTCCGAAGATGCCAAGTTGATTTATGGCACCGTATATCGAAGGTTTAAACGGATGCGTCCGATGTAGCAGACTTCGTTAGATTCCCCCTCGCTTGAGGGGTTTTTGATTGTGGGGACGCTCTTCCCTGCAGGCGCAAGCCCCTGCAGTTAATTACGCTACTGCATCGCGATAACCACTTTCTCCTTCTCCAGATGGTCACTTCGCGTCGTGTGTGTTTATTTTATGTTTAGTTGCCCGTGGATTGTATACGGAGACTGAGTTATGTCGTCGCCCGTAGGGCGTGGACTAGTCCAAATCCGTATTATCTTAGATTTGGGTTTGGGGGTTTGGGTTTAAGGATGCGTTAGTCTCATTTGAGACTAAGATCGACTCAAACGTTTGTTAAGGATACGTTAGTCTAGTTTTTAGACTAAGATCAACTTAACGGGATCGTTTAGATCCAACAAGAGAGTAATAAAAGGGGGGCTCTATTGTTTAGTTTAGTGACATTACGGTCGGTAGGTAGTTTAAGGACATTGCGGTCCAATGTTAGTTTTAAGACGTTGCGGTCAAGGTTAAGGACCTCATAGTCCGTGGATTTAAGGACTCCACAGTCCGTAGTTAGTTTTAAGACATCCCGGTCAAGGTTAAGGACCTCATAGTCCGTGGATTTAGGGACTCCACAGTCCGATGTTAGTTTTAAGACATCACGGTCAAGGTTAAGGACCTCATAGTCTGTGGATTTAGGGACTCCACAATCCGTTGTTAGTTTTAAGACATCACGGTCAAGGTTAAGGACCTCATAGTCCATGGATTTAGAGACTCCACAGTCCGTATCAATATGTGCTCATCGGGACCCGTCACCTCTTTGAAGACGTTGAGGAATTACAACGCCACGTATCAAAGGAGTGAAGAGATGTACCCTTGAACCGAGGTAGATTAAATAATCTTTGGCCCAATTTGGAACCAAGACCAATTAATTATATTATGAGCCCGTTGGCTCAGTTGAATTTGATTTGAGGACTTATGGCCAGCTTGGGCTAAGTCCAATCATGTTTAGGATATTGGCCCTCTGTTGGTCCATTAGAGGAGAGGCTTTGCCTCTGGATATTTAGCCAATTGGGCTGAACTTAGTGTTAAACGCTAGCAGCAGGGGGTTCAAATTAGTGTTAAACACTAGGGCAAGTCAGTGTTAGACACTAGCAACATGGATCTCAAATTAGTGTTAAACACTAAGATAATCAGTGCTAAACACTGGTGGCAGAGATTTTAATTTGGTGTCGAATACTAAGAAAATTAATGTTAAACTCTGTCAACAGAGATTTAATTTATTGTTAAACACTAAGAAATTCAGTGTTAAACACTGCAAGAAAGCTCTTTAATTAGTGTTGAACACTAAGGCAAAACAGTGTTTAACACTGGGCTCAGGGGTTCCAATTTAGTGTTAAACACTAAGGCAAGGGTCACGTGGTAACACGTGAGGGCACCCTCCCTTTATTTTATTCTGTCAAAAGCATTGAATACTTTGGAGCATCACGTGCTGTCACGTGATGGACATCTTGGTGCTTGTATGTTAAAGCTTCCGCCAAGGGCCACGTGGGTCACGTGAGGCACTGCCTCAAAGGGCCTTTTTTGTGGAGCTTTTCGGGGGTCACGTGGCAGCACGCGACCCTGCCTCTTTGTATGTTTTTTGGAAGATCTGTTAATCCCTTTAAGAATTAAATTCTTCGCAGGGTTGAACCCTAACAATAATTTTTTGAGGAATTAAATTCATATTTCCTTCTGAAGATTTATATTCTGGGATAGAGTTGAACTCTGAATTTTCTGTAGGAATTAAATTCCTCATATATGTGAAGAACTGCATTCTATCATAGGGTTAAACCCTAATAACAGCTTTAAGGAATTAAGTTCCCACTCTCTTTTAGAGAATTATTCTGAGGAATGAGATTCTGTCATAGGGTGAAACCCTAATTTCTTCTTTCTTAAGGGAATTAAATTCCTGTTATTTTAACTGAACTAAGTTCTTAACTAGGGTTAAACCCTGATTCTGTTCATTCTGAAGGAATTAAATTCCCATAACATAGGGTCAAACCCTAATTTTATTTTAAAGGAATTAAATTCCTATAGTTCTGTGAGAATTAAATTCTCAAGCTTCCATTCCCTCTCTATGCTTTGGATCTGCATGGCAGGATCTCAACCCAATGAGAATTAAATTCTCAATTCAAGGGGAGATGTGCACTTTACAGATCCTCCACTAAAGAGAGAACTATGTTCTTCTGTTTTATATCAGAGTTAAACTCTGTTGAGAATTAAATTCTCTCTTAAGGCTTTCCCTTTCTTACCTAAGCTTTTCTTTTGCAGAAGATCCAAATTCCTCCAAAGTATCAAGGCTCTATTCTTTCTCTATGTCTCCATCCCTCTGCATATATCTTGGCTCCTATTTATAGGAGAAGCAGCAAAATCAATTAGTTTTTGATGAATCTCTGATTGAGAGATTTGATTTGTATTCACCATTCGTTTGGACCTTTGGATTATTAGGTGAATTTTATTCACCATTGGATTTTAAATCCAGAGATTTTCCTTTGTTATTTCGGTTAGATTGTAAGGGGAAATCTTTCCAAATTCATGATTTTTCCATAGATAGGTGATATTTAATCACCTTTAAATTTTTAATTCAACCGGTTCCAAATAATCATTTTCCTTTGGAAAGATTTGAGTGATCTCTTCAGAATTTGATTCTGTTAAATAAATAGGCTTTGAAAGCCGGTCACGTGTGGCCACGTGACCCTTGGTCATGTGTGGGCACGTGACCCCTTGGAATGAGCCCTCTTCTTCTTTTTGCGCTCTGCCTTCTTCCGCTGCTTAGCGGTCACGTGCCACCACGTGACCCCTGGTCACGTGTGAGCACGTGACCCTCGTCTGGAGCCTTTTTCTTGATTTAATCAGAGAATGAGTCCGCTGCTTTTAAATGTCACGTGCCAACACGTGACCCCTGGCCACGTGTGAGCACGTGACCTCTTCTGAAGCCTTTTCCTTGATTTGATCAGGGAACTGATGTGCCTTTGAAGCGCTTTTAAATGTCACGTGCCAACACGTGACTACTGGTCACGTGTTAGCACGTGATGCCTCTTCTGTAGGCTTTCCTGATTTTAAATTAGGAAACAAATGCCCCCACAGCGTTGTTCTCACGTGTCTGCACGTGAGTGCAACGCTGTCACCTTTTGCGACCGTTGGATTCCTCTAGGGATTTGGGGAGATGGAGCGTTTCCATCACCTCCTATAAATATTGGGGTCATTTCAGAAGAGCCTCCACTTTGCTTATCTTCCTCCTTGCAAACTTTTTCTGAGAATTTAATTCTCTTCTTCCAGAGCTTAGTTCTCTGCCTTGAAACAATTTTCAGAGTTTAACTCTGTTCGAAAAGAATTCTTTTCCTCAGGTAATTTCCTTGAACAAACGCTGAACTTTCACATTCCTCTGGATTTTAAATCCAAAACAAGGGTTTTTACCCTTTTAAATATGAACCCATGAAACCAATTAATCTTCGGCAGTAAATCTCTTTTAGGGTTCATCTGATCCTCCAAGGAGATGATGACGACAGTTCGAATCCATGGAGTTTAAATCCGTTCACAGAAAAAAGTTTCTGGGGATTTAATTCCCCTTTCCAAAAGGAATTCAATTCCTGTGAAGAACTGAGTTCTTCCTCATAGGGGCTTCTTAGGGTCTCCTTGCCCTAAGCTGTCCTTCTGCAGCAGAAGCTTTGTAACAACTCTCATGACCTTTATTTCAGGTATTATGGATGCTCATATGTATGGTCTTGACGAAATCATTTCCTACAGGAACATTCGTGCACTGGGCCGCAGTCAGAACCAGGAGTTCACCAATGCTCAATGCGCCGAGATCATGAGCCGCTTTGGCGAGTACAACCATCGTCTACTCCCCCGTCGCTCTTCTCTTTTGAGACTCATCGTGCTGGCAATTTGGGAGGCGCTTCCTCTCTTCTGCGCCGGTGTACCGCTCCGGGCATTGGACGCTGCCGAGGACAAGATACATTCGGTGTACTTGATAAGCTTGATCTCAAAAAGGAGGCGAGATCACCTCATTGATCTCTTGCACCAGGCCTTTCAGCAGTCAGCCATACTTGCCGCCTATCGGAGGGTGGGGGACATTCGTGAGGACCCCGACGCTTGTGATCATGAGAGAAAACATACTCAGGAGGTTCGAAATGCTTGGAGGATCTTGGACAAAGTTAAGCTTGAGTTTCTCAATCCGTGCTCCGTGTCTGAAGTCTTACCATTGTAAACGTGTTCTCTTTATTTTGTATGACCTTCTTGAAGTATGAATGATAAGTCCTATTATGTCTTTGTATGTTTGCATGCCTTTCTGTGGGATTTTATCATTTTACTATTGTTTTTGCTGATGCTTTTAATATGCATGGTGCTATTCCATTTTTAGTGCACGTCAAGTTTGGGGCTCACGTGTTCTGCGCGTGGGGTCCTTTGATGGGACTGTTCAAAAATTTTCCATGCCACATTTTTAGTGCACAATATCAGATGCAGAAAAGGAGCCTTGGAAATAGTTCCGTCTCCTTGATTTTCGATGCCTTTCCTTTTTTGGGCCTTGGAAATAGCTTCATCGTGCAAGATTTTCCGCGCACAGCACTTAATGCACCTCTTTATATATGAGGCAATGGCTTTCCTTTTCTCTTCACAGAGAACTTTTAATCCCATTTTAACGTGATTTAATTTAAGAAGAACTAAGTGTCATGGCCTGCAACCGTCCACACGCTTGTCGACAGCCATGGGAAGTGCCTATCGAGGAGACGATTCCTCGCTTTGCTGCACGATTGGTGGATCCCCTTCTTACCGACGACGAATGCGACTTGGCGGCGTATGAACTCTCGATCCACAGAGGGTCTCCCCTCCCAACGGGTTCCCTCTGGCTCCGGATGATTCTTGCCGCCGTGCTTGCTGACGTCCCTCCTCACCCGGCAGAGATGACCCTGGCGATGCTTGACGCTGCCGAAGAAAAGCTCGAGGGCTTTCACGAAGCGTGCCTAATTACTCAAGCTTTGAAAGATCGCTCGGTTCATATTTTAAGAGAAATAAGGGCCCGTCGGGTCGTTATGTCTGCTTTCGCGGATGAACATGGTGCCAATCGGTGGGAAGCGACTCCTCGCGAGAACCGGCGC
Organism: Agapanthus africanus; assembly: GCA_030015575.1. NCBI lineage: Eukaryota > Viridiplantae > Streptophyta > Magnoliopsida > Asparagales > Amaryllidaceae > Agapanthus > Agapanthus africanus. Next base: position 30,004,205 of record JASDDO010000004.1, on the reverse strand, counting down.
TTTGACGTGTTGGAGAGAGCGGAAAGAGAGATGGAGAATTTTGTCCTTTGTTTCGTCAACCCTTGCGCTACCGATCCTTTGTTTGGCGACATTTTCCCGCTAGTGTAGTGTTTTCAAATTAGTTTTCGCCCGCCTTTACGTTGAACTTTCATGTGTGCTGGGTATCTGCATGTATGTTTTTACTCGCATAAATGAACCTTGTGTTCTTTCTATGAGAACTTTCTTTAGTTGCACATGATATTATCATTTTCATGCGTATCAGCCCTTTTTGGCATTATGAATATTCATATGAGTGCAAATGCTCTTATTACTCTCCCTTTTTTTTTTCTAATACTCATATGATTGCGAATGCATACTTGAAATACATCGGAAATCTTTCTTGTTGTCTCCCACACTGGATGACGTGCACGTGTTGCAGAATGATTATTACTATCGACCGGGGCCTGTTTACATAGTCTTGAGCGTACCCGTCCTGTTTCAGAAGCTGAAGCCATGAAAATGGGCCTGCATAATCCGATAGAGCGATGTGTAATGAACGTGGTGTCAGGCAAGAAGAGGCTCGACCGTAAATTCTCGGAGAGGGAGTTGGCTTCTAAGGCGCTGAGCGAGCTTCAGGCCAGCCTCACAGCCAAAGCCAACAAGGCATACGAACTCTGGCGGGTGCTTCAGGAGTCCATAAAAGAGGTGGTGGTTCTCGATAAAGCTGCCACGTTCACTCGTGAAATGATCGAGGCCCATAAAGCCACCGAGAGAGAGCTTGAAGCTCGGCTTGCTTCATATCAGGCCCAGCAAGCTCAGGCGGAGGCCCGTCTTGTTAGTTATATGTATGCCCTAGAGGCCATTACTGTACATTGGATGTATATTGTAGTGGATGCTGGGACATATATAGGGAGGACTTTCTTGCTCAACATGATAGTATGCTATCTGGTTACTCTTTACCTTAACGTGTACATTGATTGTCTCTCTGTTACATGTTGGTAAAGCCCTTAGGATGTGTACTTGACTATCTGGACTATGATGCGGATCATACTAGTGGGGACATGGCAGTCCATAAGTACATCCTTCAAAGTCCTTAGTCGTGGGTGTATCGAGACGGGGCATCGATATACCAGTGTAGACTAGCGTATACCTTCTCGACCCATACAGATGGGCGATGGATGATCCCACATCCATTGGTGTTTGACATCAGAGATCATATACGGGTGCTCAGTAGAGACTGGGTACACTGGACGGACTCGCCGAGAACTCCCAGATGGTATTATACCTTACGTCAGATGGCGGTTCTCTGGTGACACTGGTACAGAGTAGTCTGTTGACCCGAGATCGTCATAGAGTCTTGTGTGGTTCCCACTGTGCTTTGATTTCCACCTTACCACGTCCAAGAGGGCGTGCAAAACGGTGGTTTTTGGGTACAGTCCCAAATCACATGGAGGCAATGAGCGATAGGAGGGGATTCGTCTCTTCCGGTATAGGGAGTTGATGTTGCGCAGTGTTCGATTGGCTATAACCGGAAATCCCTGGCCAGGGTTGCTGAGATTTACTGGTAAGTGTTACCAGTAGTTTCTCGAACTGTTATAGACCTCATATCGACACGACTTATCGAGCTATTGGGGTCTGACGTTTACCACCCCTAGGCGAGATATGCGACATATCAGACGATCAGACCGGACTGTACGGTAAGTGTTACTGGTTGGATTCACAGGAGTGTGAGCGGGCTTGCTCGTCGATCTTCTGATCGCTCAATACCCGGGTGGCCGTTACGTTTAGCAGACCGCTTGCGGCTTGTGGGTGTTTGATATGATCATCATCTGCTGCCGGCGTATTGACGAGTCTTTAGAGTCCTACACAGAGGTTTCCTAGCTCAAGCGAAACGAAATAGGAGTGCATATGAGATATGTGCGGGACCGAGAATGATACCAGTATGTGATACTGTATTCGATTCTCGCGATTTGTGACATTGATCAGTTATATGCGATATAGCCGGGTTATCGGATCAAGTGTTGATTCGATAAGTTGTTACTGTAGATATTAGTCGGTTATATGCGATATGACCGGATCATTAAATCAAGTGTTGATTTAATGATTTAATGCATAATTATATATTTGATATATTACTTTGCGTTAACTGGTATCGGTTCACTTAAGATGGCTTTTCTCACTCACTTATGCACATTGTATATATGATATAGTTTTGTGCATTTGATTGTATCATGTTTGATGATGCAATATTGCTAGGGTTTGTGTAAAGAATTAAACCTAGGTTAAGTAAATGGTTAGGGTTTTATTTATTCATTTATTCATTCATTTATCTATTTATTTTTGGATGAAAAGAATGAGAAAAGAAAACAAATGGTTGCTTTCTTGGAAGCTTCTTCAAGCTTCATGCAACTTTGACCAAAGCAACCATTCTTGTCTTCTTCTCTAACCCTAACCATTCAACCTAACTCAAGTTAATTCTCTACACTTTACCATGGTTAAAATTATGATAAGAATTCATTTTTCTTTCCTATTTTGATTATTCTTATCATAATATTATCATCTTCTTCTTCTTCTTCTTCTTCAAGAAGAAAAACTAGATTCCATCAATGGTGATTGATGAAAATGAGTGAGAAATCCAATTCTAAAGTGAACCCACTTCCTATTTCTTCATCCTCTACCTCTTGCCAAGTAGTATAGGGTGTGTCCTTCATAAGTTTTAATGGTTTGGTGAAGGTGGAGCTTGATCTAGTGATGCCTCGACGTAGATCATCTTCGGCATGAAGCCGACGACCTTGCCCGCCCATTTCTCCGATGAAGCCGATGCTAGAGTCCGGGATTCATTTTGGACAGCGGAGAGACATCATTGCGGAGCTATGGAGGTGGAGCACCGGATCTACAAAGGTTGTATTTCCGTTCACTTAGTTAAAGTAGTTAGCTAGTTTCATATGTCGCCTAATCTCTAGTCAACGATCCGTATTAGGGTTTCTCGGCACCCGTTAAATTAGAAATTGGCATGGTTGATGCCTTGTGAGACCTCTTGAGAGTGCCTAGGAAACCTACAGTGGTATCAGAGCCTAGCTAGAGCCTTAGGCGAAGCGTAGACGGAGTTTGAAGTCCGATCGAACCGAAACCCCATTTCCAAAATGCTCTCTGTACATTTTCTGAAATCGTGGAATTTTGAGAATTAAAAATATGCAGAAAACCCAGCAGGTGATTCTAAGAATTACTGAGAAGCACGTACTCCTAAGTCCATCAAAGCGCGGCGGAACCGCGGCATTAGCATGCTAATGCGGCGGTTCCGCGGCCCTTTTGTCTCCTCTTGGAATAAATTTTGCACAGTAATTCCTACTTTGCAGTGCTGAGTTTTCTGGGAATTTTTATTATTTACTCAAGAGTTGAGTTTTCTGGGGTGTTTTGGGAGTTTGTAGATTCGATCGGATTATCAAGCTTTGTCTATGTGGCTTTCCGGATATTTTAGAATATGTTAAAAAGTTCAACCGGATATAAATACCCGCTTTTTCCCCTGTCGGGAAATTTCCAAGTGTTGGATTTTTCCGTGGTTTAATAACGTTCTAAGTAGTGCAAGTAATGCGATGGACCCTCTAGAAGACAACAAACCTTAACTCGATTATGTGGCCGTCTTGAACTGCCCTTTGAACCTTCGGGTTTGGGGCAGTACGGCGTGCCACATGTGAGGCGTTGGCTTGACCCTTCTACGGCTGGACCGTTGGTACTGAGGCATGAACTGGATGTTTTTAAACCTATTTCATGTGTTGAGCTGTATCGGGAAAACTTGGGTGTTCGATTGTTCGATCGGAAAGTTTAACATTTTCTATTTATCTGGAATGTGATACAATAATTGGAATTCACAAGTAGTTATGAGATAACTGAATGAATGTTATAAATATAGCAGTTTAGTCTCACTTGATCGGTTGCCACGGAATTTTGATGTGATCAAAAGTCCGTCGCAATCACGTAGCGTACGCGGATACTCGCCGGGTAAAACTTAATAAACAGCCTCACTCCATAGCCCCGACCAAGTGACTGTAGGAGAACCCCGTCGCCGAAAGCATCCGTCCGGGTGCTCGCGGCAGCGGTGTTCCGCCTTGGTGCACTTCGTCGACGGTATCAGGGGTACGGCCGCCTACTAAAGTTTGCGATGAGCATTCGATCAAATTTTCGGGAATCTTGTTGAATTGCACGACTAGATATTGAAAAGTGTTTTCGATATAGAGACTAAAATGCGGGGTTTATAATTGTTAGGCATGCGATGTCTTAGGAATTCATTGGATTAGGCATGCGATGTCTATGGAGGTTGCGGATTCCAACTGTTGTAATTTTACACTTTCTTTTCTGTGACCGTAAGTGTAATATGTGATATCGCCGGTTTCGTTGCTATATGTCAACGACAATTGGGATGCGCATATTTACTTACGTTGATGACATGTGATGTTATGTGTTGCTGGATATGTTATATTGGATCGTCGTGTTTGAATAGCCGGGGGTTTTTATGTGAGATGAGTGTTTTTCATTTTCATTCATGTAAAAACTTGTATGTAATATTCTTTTATTGGGGCACTTCCAGGTTGCGGAAGTTGTCACCCTTTGTATATTATTTACTTTTCCGCACTAGGATAGACCCAAGGAGGGGAGCACAAGTAACCGGGTTCTGGAGTCCAGTGGGAGACCAACTCGAGGAGTCGATTCCGGGTCTCCTAACTCCAGAATTGGAAGAGTTGCTTGCCGCTCTCGTAGGGGTCTAGGGGTGTGGGTTTGGCTATTCATCGCGATCGTGGAATCTGTGTTTTATACAGGCTCGTATTGAAAACACGGACGTCCTGGTATATCCAATATTTCATATGTTTCTTCTTCTGCGATATCTGTGATGTGATCATGTGATGTTCTGTGATAGATACAGTATATAGTATATATGATATATTATATAGGCGTTACTTATGTTTTACACCCGCGCTAGCCCTGCCCCGCTCTGCCGTTAGTTACCTAACCTAACGGTGCACGAGGGGACATCGAGGTGAATGCGGATGGCATAAGTGTACGTCGTATTTATCTGTGATGTTTAGGTACTTAAATGATGGGACTTCATTAATGTGATTAATGAAATAAAAGAAACCTAAAGATGTTGTAGAATTGAATTTCAAAATTAAAACAGGTAGCTACAGTTCTTGCTTTGCACAGCGGTGTATATGATATATCCCGCACCATATTCGATAAGGAAAGGACCGAGATCCCTTCACCGGGAGTGACTCCTTTAGCAATAACTGGCAGATGCTACACACTCGGTTTGTCTTTTGATTGCTTTTAAGATTTTTTGCTTTGCACAGTGATATATATGATATATCCCGCACCTCATTCGACGAGGAAAGGACCGACGATCCCTTCACCGGGAGTGACTCCTTTAGCAGAACTAGAAAAGCCTAAAAAACACTCCATTTTAAAATTCATTCGATCCTACAACGATATCAAGTTCATTATGCAATAGGTTTTCAGAAAAACCTGTCGTAGCCCTCCGTCATTTCAGATAAGTAGTAGTTAGTATTCGTGCTGCTTTGTTGGCCTTTGTCAAGGCGTAGTGTGCGGTAGCTAACTGGTGCTTATCTGCTTATGCATATGATGCAGATTGGGTTAGGGTAGTCGTGCGACCTTGTTGTCCTTTGTCAAGGGTCGTGCGGGTGGGTTTAATTCAATCAGGAAATGACGGGTTGAACTTGACTAGCATCCTATGGTTTGTTGGCCTTTGTCAAGGTCATAGGAGGTTAGGGGCAAAATATTATCGGGAATTTCAAGTGTTGAAATTTGCAATGAGATTGCATACCTTCTATGAGATAGTTGGATTCCGATACCCGCTAAGAGTAAGAGTTACTCCTGGGAGAGTTTTATACATTACAATTAGCCGATCAAGTAGGTGTCTAGAAAGGTGTTAACGAGGTTACGCCTCTGGGAAAACGAGGTTTACATTAATTAGGTTCGTGCGAAAGCACGGGGGACCTCCCTCAAAGTACCGACACTGGCCTGGCTGAAAGATTGGCGAACTTGTAGTGTGTAATTAATCCCGGCTAGTCTTTCCTTTTAGGGTTTGAAGGAAGATTTGATAAAAACTGTGGGAGCCATCCTGATTAGATAAAATAATAACCAATCTATTCTTGCAAGAGCGCACGCTGAGTGTTTTCTTCTCTCTCTCTCCAGGTAGCGACCATATCACGCCTTAATCAAGATAATAATACGGATAATTGACCAAACCCGCTTGTTATACTGAGCTGGGGAATGTTGGTCCCGCTCCAACTTATAATTGTTATAAGACAGAGCAGGAAATTGGGGAATACCAGATTTCCCATGCCGCCCAAACGAAGAAAGTGCATATGATGCATCTTCTTCGGGTGTGTTCGTTTTACAGAGAACTGTTTCTCAAATGTCCTTTACGTCCTGGGTATATGATACCGGATCAGGATCCCAGATATGTAATCTATTACATAGGGCTACAGATAGGTAGAGAACTGAGAACGGGTGATAAGTTTCATGAGGCAGAAAACGGGGCAAAAGTTGCAGCCAAGTTTGTCGGTCACTGTCACCCTGTATTACCAATACATTGATTCTGAACGAATGTTATTAGATACCGAAACTGATATACAAAATCATATCAGTCTCTTTATTAGTAAAGAAATGATAAAATTTTGTATTGTTGGATAATGTTTTGAACATTTCCTATATCAAAAGTTGATCGGTTCAGGCACGTTATCTAAAATCATTGATGTTCTAAATCAAACTACAGTTTTTAAGTATACGGAACACACACAAGAGGAAGAGTTCAGAAATGAACGGATCCTTCTTGAGGTATTGTAGATTAGGTCATATCAATGCGACCCGACTAGCTAAGTTACATAAAGATGCATATTTAAACTAGTTTGAATTTACATCTTGTGAAACTTGCCAGTCATGTCACAGAGATAAAATGACCATAGCTCTGTTTATTGGAAACAGAGAAAGAGTTAGTGAACTCTTGGGATTGATACATGTTGATGTATGGAAGGTCCCCTGTCTACACATGCCAGGAATGGTTCTTTATACTTCATTACGTTCTCTGATGATCTCTTTAGATTCAGACATATGTTCCTGTTGAAACATAAGTCCGAACCTTTTGAGATATTCACAGAATATGATTTAGAAGTAGAGAACCAAAATACGGGTATAAGTATTATGTCCTTTGATGTGATCGAGGAGGAGAATACTTGAGCACGGCAATCCTGGACTATTCTAATGGAGAATGAGATTCTCTCTCAGCATTACTCCTCCGAATACACCATAGAACGATGGTATATCGGGGCGGAGCAAACACACCCTACATGATAAGGTGTGCTCTATGATGAGTACTACTGAGTTACCTATTTCCTTTAGGGAGTTATGCACTTATGAAGATGCATACCTATTGAATAGGGTCCCGATCAAATCAGATGCCTACCACTTCATATGTGATATGGAAAGGGAAGAGCCCATATCTTAAGTTAGTTAAGATTTGGGGTTGTCCAGCCTATGTCTAAAAGCAAAATCCAGACAAGCTCGAGGCAAGGTCTGTTATGTAGAACTGGAAATGTTCCAGCTATACAAAATGCAGCTGATGATTTGACAGAACCAAAGGGTTCAGTAAATTCCAACGAACCTCAGCCTCTCCACCGATCTAGTAGGGTTCCTCACCCACCTGAGAGATACTTCGGTTTCTCTATGACAGTGGGAGCGAGGAATACATCATGAGATGATGACCCAACTAGTTTGAAGCTGTCCATCAGGAATGAAACTCTGTAAGAATGGCTGGATGTTTATCGATCTGAGATGGAATCCTTATACACCAGCAAAGTATGGACTTTGGCTGCTATATCTGAAGGGTTAAATCCCCATCAGGAGCAAGTATATCTTGAGAAGATTACTTGGTGTAGATGGAAAAGTTGAGACTTTCAAAGCTAGACTTGTTAAAAGTTTGCATCATTTACCAGGCGTGGATTATGATGAAACCTTTTTCAAGTAGCTATGCTTAAGTCCATCCAGATCCTACTTGCCACGGCTACATACCATGACTACGATATCTGGCGATTGGGTGCCATGACTACTTTTCTAAATAATGATTTAGAAGAGAACGTCTATAAGAACACAGCCAGAGGGCTTCGTAAACAGTGGGAGCAGCGGAAACGCGTGCAAGATGTTTTATGTGATAAAACAGGCATCGCGGAGTTGGAACGTCTGTTTTGATGAAGTGGTCAAACAGTTTGAAATCATCAAAATGGTAGATGAACCTTGTATATACAAAAAGGTAGTAGGGAGTATGAAAGTGATCCTCGTAGAGTACGTGGATGACATACTCTTGATAGGGAAGGAGTTCCTATGCTACGCTCGATCAATCTCCGCTTATCACAGAGATTCTCCACATAGGATCAAAGTGATACCTACTAAATCCTGGATTTTGGATCTATGAGATAGATCTAAATGGATGTTAGGCTACTCACTAGTTGTAGTGAGATGGTATCAGTTGATCCTGGGGAGAATCACTGGAAGGGTTCCAGGGTGATAAAGACGACTGAAAGTCAGTCACAGGCATTGTCTTTACCCTCAGTAAAGGGACGGTATGTTGGAAGAGTTCCAAGCTAGATACCGTGGCATACTAGACGATAAAGGCTGGATACATCGCTACTTAAGTTGCTACCAAAGAGGCAGTCTGGATGTATAGATGTTCATGAGATGAACTTAGTTCCTCCCATTTTGTGACAATGGAGTTGTGGCTTATGCCAAGGAACGGCCGTCCCATCAGTGATCCAGACATATTCTAAGGCAGTATCACCTGATCATGGAGATGGCTGATCTCCAAGGTGATCGAGGTTAGGAGAGTAGACTCAGAGGATAACACTGCGGATCCACTCGCGAAGGCCTATTCCCAGAGAGAGACTTTTATGGGAAGGTTGAGTATGAGATACTGCAACCACTGCTACAGATGGCCCTAGTGCAAGTGGGAGATTGTTAGTTATATGTATGCCCTAGAGGCCATTACTGTACATTGGATGTATATTGTAGTGGATGCTGGGACATATATAGGGAGGACTTTCTTGCTCAACATGATAGTATGCTATCTGGTTACTCTTTACCTTAACGTGTACATTGATTGTCTCTCTGTTACATGTTGGTAAAGCCCTTAGGATGTGTACTTGACTATCTGGACTATGATGCAGATCATACTAGTGGGGACATGGCAGTCCATAAGTACATCCTTCAAAGTCCCTAGTCGTGGGTGTATCGAGACGGGGCATCGATATACCAGTGTAGACTAGCGTATACCTTCTCGACCCATACAGATGGGCGATGGATGATCCCACATCCATTGGTGTTTGACATCAGAGATCATATACGGGTGCTCAGTAGAGACTGGGTACACTGGACGGACTCGCCGAGAACTCCCAGATGGTATTATACCTTACGTCAGATGGCAGTTCTCTGGTGACACTGGTACAGAGTAGTCTGTTGACCCGAGATCGTCATAGAGTCTTGTGTGGTTCCCACTGTGCTTTGATTTCCACCTTACCACGTCCAAGAGGGCGTGTAAAACGGTGGTTTTTGGGTACAGTCCCGAATCACATGGAGGCAATGAGCGATAGGAGGGGATTCGTCTCTCCCGGTATAGGGAGTTGATGTTGCGCAGTGTTCGATTGGCTATAACCGGAAATCCCTGGCCAGGGTTGCTGAGATTTACTGGTAAGTGTTACCAGTAGTTTCTCGAACTGTTATAGACCTCATATCGACACGAATTATCGAGCTATTGGGGTCTGACGTTTACCAACCCTAGGCGAGATATGCGACATATCAGACGATCAGACCAGACTGTACGGTAAGTGTTACTGGTTGGATTCACAGGAGTGTGAGCGGGCTTGCTCGTCGATCTACTGATCGCTCAATACCCGGGTGGCCGTTACGTTTAGCAGACCGCTTGCGGCTTGTGGGTGTTTGATATGATCATCATCTGCTGCCGGCGTATTGACGAGTCTTTAGAGTCCTACACAGAGGTTTCCTGGCTCAAGCGAAACGAAATAGGAGTGCATATGAGATATGTGCGGGACCGAGAATGATACCAGTATGTGATACTGTATTCGATTCTCGCGATTTGTGACATTGATCAGTTATATGCGATATAGCCGGGTTATCGGATCAAGTGTTGATTCGATAAGTTGTTACTGTAGATATTAGTCGGTTATATACGATATGACCGGATCATTAAATCAAGTGTTGATTTAATGATTTAATGCATAATTAGATATTTGATATATTACTTTGCGTTAACTGGTATCGGTTCACTTAAGATGGCTTTTCTCACTCACTTATGCACATTGTATATATGATATAGTTTTGTGCATTTGATTGTATCATGTTTGATGATGCAAGATTGCTAGGGTTTGTGTAAAGAATTAAACCTAGGTTAAGTAAATGGTTAGGGTTTTATTTATTCATTTATTCATTCATTTATCTATTTATTTTTGGATGAAAAGAATGAGAAAAGAAAACAAATGGTTGCTTTCTTGGAAGCTTCTTCAAGCTTCATGCAACTTTGACCAAAGCAACCATTCTTGTCTTCTTCTCTAACCCTAACCATTCAACCTAACTCAAGTTAATTCTCTACACTTTACCATGGTTAAAATTATGATAAGAATTCATTTTTCTTTTCTATTTTGATTATTCTTATCATAATATTATCATCTTCTTCTTCTTCTTCTTCTTCAAGAAGAAAAACTAGATTCCATCAATGGTGATTGATGAAAATGAGTGAGAAATCCAATTCTAAAGTGAACCCACTTCCTATTTCTTTATCCTCTACCTCTTGCCAAGTAGTATAGGGTGTTTCCTTCACAAGTTTTCATGGTTTGGTGAAGGTGGAGCTTGATCTAGTGATGCCTCGACGTAGATCATCTTCGGCACGAAGCCGACGACCTTGCCCGCCCATTTCTCCGATGAAGCCGATGCTAGAGTCCAGGATTCATTTTGGACAGCGGATAGACATCATTGCGGAGCTATGGAGGTGGAGCACCGGATCTACAAAGGTTGTATTTCCGTTCACTTAGTTAAAGTAGTTAGCTAGTTTCATATGTCGCCTAATCTCTAGTCAACGATCCATATTAGGGTTTCTCGGCACCCGTTAAATTAGAAATTGGCATGGTTGATGCCTTGTGAGACCTCTTGAGAGTGCCTAGGAAACCTACACGTCTTTTGGCGATCTTAAATCATGAGGCCGTGGCCCGACAAAAGCAGGATGAGCTGACCAAGCTGCTAAATCGCCCACCGGCTTGAAACATTTGTATCTTTCCCCTCCTTCCCGTATATACTCATAGATGAGAGTATTTTCTTTTGTTTTTTCATGAATTTTACTTTGTATCCATTTTGGTTTATGAATAAAAGATACATTTTTCTTCTCAATGATGCGTCTCCTTTTTGTTGAATGTGTTTTGCGGACAATTTATCTTGATCTCCTTGCAGGGCAGCGATAGCTTAGGATTCAGGGTTAAGATCTGCTCGCTAAGACTTTTGCACTTTATGAGCCACGAGGGTCTCATAAAGAGTTTTTTCTCCCCATAGGTCGAGAGGACCCCATAGGTGTAAGTTCTTCTTAAAAATCGTGAGGATTCTTAAGCGGGTTGTCCCTTGAGAGTCGTAAGGATCTCACAAGAGAGTTTTTCTTCCTTACAGGTCGTGAGGACCTGCAAGTGCTGGATGTGGTCACCCTTATTCGTGTTTCACGGAGTCAGGGGTTTCTCGAGGCATCGTAGTTTAAAGACGTCGCGGTCAAGGTTAAGGACCTCATAGTCCGTGGATTTAAGGACTCCACAGTCCGATGTTAGTTTTAAGACATCACGGTCAAGGTTAAGGACCTCATAGTCCGTGGATTTAGGGACTCCACAGTCCGATGTTAGTTTTAAGACATCACGGTCAAGGTTAAGGACCTCATAGTCCGTGGATTTAGGGACTCCACAGTCCGATGTTAGTTTTAAGACATCACGGTCAAGGTTAAGGACCTCATAGTCCATGGATTTAGGGACTCCACAGTCCGATGTTAGTTTTAAGACATCACGGTCAAGGTTAATGACCTCATAGTCCGTGGATTTAGGGACTCCACAGTCCGATGTTAGTTTTAAGACATCACGGTCAAGGTTAAGGACCTCATAGTCTGTGGATTTAGGGACTCTACAGTCCGATGTTTGGTTGCAGGGACCCATCACCTCTTTGAAGACGTTGAGGAATTACAACGCCAGGTATCAAAGGAGTGAAGAGATGTACCCTTAAACCAAGGCAGAATCCGTAGGGAATTGGGGTGGTTGATTGTTAGTTTTAAGACATTACGGTCGAGGTTAAGGACATCATAGTCCGTGGATTTTAAGGACTCCACAGTCCGGTGTTTACTCTGGATGCTTCACACGGGTTCACTGCCGTGCTTGGCGAGGACCAGGCTCCGCTCCGGGCGTTTTCCGCGGGGTCAAAGAGTGACATTATCCGCGTTCCACGTGACCAGGAATTTTGCACTAGATGCTTCACACGGGTTCACTGCCGTGCTCGGCGAGGACTAGGCTCCGCTCTGGATGCTTCACACGGGTTCACTGCCGTGCTCTGCGAGGACCAGGATCCGCTCTGGACGTTTTCCACGGGGTCAAAGAGTGACGTTATCCGCGTTCCACGTAACCAGGAATTTTGCACTAGATGCTTCACACGGGTTCACTGCCGTGCTCGGCGAGGACTAGGCTCCGCTCTGGATGCTTCACACGGGTTCACTGCCGTGCTCCGCGAGGACCAGGATCCGCTCTGGACGTTTTCCACGGGGTCAAGGAGTGACATTATCCGCGTTCCACGTAACCAGGAATTTTGCACTAGATGCTTCACACGGGTTCACTGCCGTGCTCGGCGAGGACTAGGCTCCGCTCTGGATGCTTCACACGGGTTCACTGCCGTGCTCCGCGAGGACCAGGATCCGCTCTGGACGTTTTCCACGGGGTCAAAGAGTGATGTTATTTGTGTTCCACGTAACCAGGAATTTTGCACTAGATGCTTCACACGGGTTCACTGCCGTGCTCGGCGAGGACTAGGCTCCGCTCTGGATGCTTCACACGGGTTTGCTGCCGTGCTCCGCGAGGACCAGGATCCGCTCTGGACGTTTTCCACGGGGTCAAAGAGTAACGTTATCCGCGTTCCACGTAACCAGGAATTTTTGCTGATTGTATCCGCATTTCACGGGATGGAGGTTTGACTGTTGGCGATATGTATATCACCGAGCCATGGAACTGGGAGTTGCCGCTGTTCCGCTTAGCTTAGAGTTGTGTCCGTTGTTACGAGACGAGTGCTGAGATGATCTCTAAGTCATTCGCGGCCCGTCGAGATTTTTCTTCTTCTTATGATGAAACTTGGAGGAGAAGTACGATCCCTTTTTTGTTTACGCCCTTGGATTGTATACAGGGTGTGATGGAACATCACCTGTAGGGCATAAATTAAAAATCTTTTTTTATTTATTTATTTTATTTCTCTTTACGCGATGCTCTATCATTTCAGCTTTTATATCGCGAAGGTCGCGATTGCCCCATCATTTCGGCTATTTTTCGCGGTGCCCAATCATTCGGCTATTTATTTATTTTCTACTCGCTGCTTTTTTTTGCGAGTTGCCCCATCATTTCGGCTATTTTTCAGGCATACATTTTTACTTGCTGCTTTTTTATTGCAAGTTGCCCCATCATTTCGGCTATTTTGTAGGCATGTGTGGCTTGCTAGCCTTTTCGCCGAAAGCTTGGGTTTTAGACGCCTCTTTCGGCATCAGCATTGCTACCACTGGGATATTGCTAGGAGCGAATCATCATTTGCCTCTGTCGATATTGAACAAAGGTGGCTTAGCAAATAGGGTTAGGGTCCTGTTGACTAAGGCTTTTTAACTTCATGAGCCGTAAGGGTCTCACAAAGGTATTTCTCCCTAAAAGTCGTGAGGATCTTGTAGGTGTATTTTCTCCCTAGGAATCGTGAGGATTCCTAAGTGTATGTTTCTCTGCAAGTCGTAAGGATCCTACAAGAGGGCTTTCTCCTTATAGGTCGAGAGGACCTACAATGGTTGCTCACCATATGGACATATCCCTAGTCACGGGTGGGACTTTGCTGGGGAAATGTTTATTCGCGCCCGTAGATTGTATACAAGGGTCAGTATTGAGCCGCTTGTAGGGCAATATCGAAGGTTGTGGGGGGTTTGCTTAAGAACAGGTTTAGGTCTCTGTAACTCAAGACTTTCAAATCTTATGAGCCATGTGGGTCCCATAAGAGAGTTCTCCTTACGAGTCGTGAGGATCTCGCAAGTGTAATTTCTCCCTAGGAATCATGAGGACTCCTAAGTGTGTTGCTCCCTTGTGAGTCGTAAGGATCTTATGCGGGTGGTTTCTCCTTACAAGGTCGTAAGGACCCTGCAAGTGTCCTTTAACGAGGTTGCGCCCTTCACAAAAACTCGCCGGTAGTCATGCTGTTTTTACTCACGGTGCCCTTTCGGGTTTTAATCCGTGCCCCTTTTGCTTATGGACATACCGTTTTTTATATTCTTTTTCTCTTTTTTTTTACAAGGTCGCGCCCTTTCGGGTTTTCACGAACACTTGCCAGTAGCCCTGCTGTTTTTACTCACGGAGCCCTTTCGGGTTTTCATCCGTGCCCATTTTGCTTATGGACATACCTTTTTTTTATTTTTATTTTTTTTTATATATATTTTTTCTTTCTCTCTTTTTTTTTATTCATCTCGTCAGCCTAAGGATGCCGCGGTAATAGTTTAGGGACGTTTCGGTCAGTCGTTAGTTTAAGGACGTTTCGGTCCGTCGTTAGTTTAAGGACATTTCGGTCCATTCAGGGGAAGGCCGGCTACTGCTTATAAAGTCTGAGTTTAGGAAGATAGCGAGCGGACATAGTCGTCGTCATCTATCATTGACCTAGGCTGTGGCTTATTAAGCGTAGTATTTCTTTAGGAAGCGGCCGTTTATTGGCCTGAAAGGCCTTTCACCGTGCATGTCCATGAGTAGATAGGCTCCACCCTGGTAGACCTTGTCTATGATGTACGGGCCTTCATAGTTCGGCTCAAATTTTCCCCGCTTGGCACGATTGGGGATCATAGGTCTTTTGACCACTAGTACGAGTTCGCCTTGGTGGAATGTCCTCGGCCTAGTCAATCTTTCGTACGAGCGCGTCATCTTTGCTTTGTAGGCCTCTAGATTTTGTTGCGCTATGAGCCGGGTTTCATTGAGGGCATCAAGCTCCTCAAGCCGAATGGGTATTGTCTTCGTCCGTCAGCTCGTAGTGGACTGCCACTCGTAGAGAGGGTAACTCTATTTCGAGGGGGAGCACTGCTTCCGTCCCAAATACCAACGCGTACGGCGTTGTGTTCGTGGCCGTCTTGAACGTAGTTCGATAGGCCCAAAGGGCCTCTTGCAGCCTCTCGTGCCAGTCTTTCTTATTTCGGGACACCGTCTTTTTTATGATCTTTGTCAAGGTCTTATTGAAGGCCTCGGCCAGACCGTTAGCTCGTGGATTGTAAACTGAAGAATCTCTCCGGTCTATATTGTGCTGCTACGCGAAGCGGCTAATCTTATGGCTTCTGTAGGCTGGCCCGTTATCGGAGATAATCCGCCGTGGAGTTCCAAACCGATAGATGACGTGCGTCTTGAAGAAGTGGAGGATATTCTCCGTCTTCACTTCCCGCAGCGGTACTGCTTCTGCCCATTTGGAGAAGTAATCAGTTGTCGCCAGGATGAAACAATGTCCCCGGGACGATGCTGGTTCGATGGGGCCGACTATGTCAGTCCCCCACATCTCGAACGGCCAGCTAGCCACCATTGGATATAATGGATTTGGATGCTGATGGATGAAGTCCCCATGAATTTGGCATGAGTGGCATTGCTTCGCATATTCGAGACAGTCCTGAATCATCGTGGGCCAGTAGTAGCCCATCCGTTTGATCTTCAACTTCATCTTTGGGCCTGCTTGGTGAGAACCGCAGAGTCCGTCATGAACTTCCTGGACGACCCTTTTTGTTTCGTCAGATCCTAAGCATCTCAGCCACAGAGAATCAAATGACCTCTTGTACAGAGTATCATTGACGAAGGCGAAAGACAGAGCTCGTTTCATGAGCTGATGTCTTGTGGACGCTTCTTCAGGCATTCAGTGGGACTTGAAGTAATCTATGAAGACTTCTCTCCAATCCTCGGTATTTTCCCAATCTTTTACTTGCAGGGTTTTCTGCTCGCTCGCTCCCTTTTCTTCGGATGATTCCGGAGATATTTCTGCTGGGGCAAGCACTTGACGGCTTTGTACCATGATTCTAACGTCATCGAGATTCTCGTCAGCCAGTTCTTTAGCAAGTTTGGCCAATGCGTCTGCTTTACTGTTTTCCGCGCGTGGTATGCTTTCCAAAGTGTAGGAGGGAATTTTGGTCAATAGTTGTTGCACCTTTTCACCGTACTTCACCAACTCCGGTTTGCACGTTTGGTAGTCACCATTTACTTGACTAACGACCAGTTGAGAATCCCCGTATATAAGGAGGTCTTCAATTCCCATGTCAATGGCGATCTCGAGGCCCGCTATCAAAGCTTTGTATTCGGATTCATTGTTCGTCCTCGATTTCGTTAAGGAGAAAGCAAAGCGCATTATCCCTCCTTGTGGGGTTACGAAGATAAGGCCTACTCCCGATTTGATTATGGGGGTACATTGTTTGCGCTTCTTCATGGAAGATGCCCCATCAAAATAGAGTTCCCATCGGGTATCACCGCCGCCGATCGCATCAAATGCATGTTCGTCCGGCAAATCGCAGTTCAGAGGAGAACCGGCAGGTACTGGATGCTCAGCAAGGAAGTCGGCAATGGCCTGGCCTTTCACTGTCTTGAGAGGTCGATACGTTATCGAGAACTCCATCAAGAGTAGAGCCCATTTAGCAAGTCGACCCGTCAATATAGCCTTTGACACCAAATATTTAAGAAGGTCCACCTTCGAGATGAGACGGACTTCGTGCGTCAATGCATAATGCCTGAGCTTTGTTATCGCAAAGATTAACGCCAGGCAGTGTTTTTTAGTGGGAGAGTAATTGCTTTCTGCCCCCAGCAGAACTCGACTTAAGTAGTAGAGTGCCCTTTCTTTTCCCCGGTCATTCTCTTGCGCCCATAATGTGCCTAAAGAACCTTCTAGGGCAGTTGTATAAAGAATGAGAGGCTTTCCCTTGACCGGCGCAGCCAACACTGGAGGGTTCTGCAGGTACTGCTTGATCTCGTCCAGTGCGCCTTGGCATTTATGATCCCCAAACGAATGGAGTTCCCTTCTTCATCAGGTGGCTGTAAGGACGACACTTGCCTGAAAGATTGGCGATAAACCGCCGGATGTATGCGAGCTTCCCTTGGAGAGACCGCAACTGTTTGAGGGTTCTTGGCGGAGGCATTTCCATGATCTCCTTGATCTTAGATGGATCTATTTCGATACCTCGGTGTCGGATGATGAATCCCAGGAATTTACCCGAGGAGACTCCGAACGCGCATTTGAGGAGATTCATCTTCAAATTATATTGCAGAAGGCGTTGAAATATAGTCTTCAGATGCTCTAAATGCTCTTCGTATGACATGCTCTTCACTACGAGGTCATCAATATAGCACTCGACGATGTCATGTATGAGATCATCGAAGATCTTTGTCATGGCCCTTTGATAGGTAGCACCGGCGTTCTTTAGACCAAAGGGCATAACCTTGTAGCAGAATATACCCAAAAAGGTCCGGAAAGCGGTGTACTTCTGGTCTTCGGGATGCATCTTTATCTGATTGTACCCTGATGAACCGTCCATAAAGGAGAAAACCTTGTGAGTGGACGTGTTATCTATCATTAGCTCGGTTACTGGTACTGGGAAATCGTCCTTCGGGCAGGCTTTATTGAGATCCCTGAAATCCACGCATATGCGCACTGTCCCATTTTTCTTCATCACCGAGACGATGTTGGCGATCCATTCAGGGTATTGAACTTCCTGGATGAAGCCAGAGTCGATTAACTTTTTGACCTCGGCGTTGATGCTCATCTCAAGCTCGAGCCGCATTCTCCTCGGCGCCTGTTTGACTGGCTTGATGTCCGGGGATATCGCCAATCTGTGCACAGCAATTTCTGGATCTAGTCCCGGCATTTCGGAATAGTTCCACGCGAAGCAATCTCTATACTGTAGAAGCACGTCCTTTAACGCAGCCACCCTTTCTTCAGATAGCAGCTCGCTGATGAATGTCGGTCGCGGGTCATTTGCCGTTCCCAACTCAATCTTCTTGAGGTTATCTGCAGTGGTATTTATGCCATCTTCCAGTTCTTTCGGAACCGGTGGAAATTCTGAGATTACCTCATTGTCATTGTTTTCGAAGCACCAAGGGAGCTCATCTATGTCCTCGGGCTCTTCTTTTAATATTGTAATCGTGTAACAGGTGCGAACCTGCTTCCAAGACCGATGTGGATCTGGTTCTGCTCTTGCGGCTTTGGGTTCGTGCTTTTGTGGCGGCGTTACCCTCCAGCTGCTGGATAAAGCAAACCTGCCTTGCTGGTACTGGTCTTCGATCCAGTTCTTGAAGGTGAAGCAGTCTTCGATAGGGTGTCCTATGGCTCGGTGATAAGAGCAATAGCCCGGATGAGAAACTTTGTTAGCTTGCTCAGGGTGCTTAGACTCCGGAAGTGCGATCATTTGATGTTTTATAGCGAGCTCGAGTAACTTCTTCGTCTTGTCTCGGGGGAAGGAATACGCTCGACTCATCTTCTTTATGAGGGACAAATCCGGACCGCGCAATGCCCGATCACATGACTCTCTAATCCTGCGTCGTTGTTGTCGGCTCCTTTTTCTGCTTCTTGACTTACTTCTGCCTCTGCGTCGGGCCTTTTGTACAACGGGTTGACAGTGAGGAGCATCTTCGTCTTTTGCAGCCTGTTGAAACAGACATTGCGTCCTGGCCTTCTCGTAGATGGCCATCTCGCGATTATGGTCTTCCCGAGCCTTTTGACCCGCTTTCCTGATAAGCTTGTCCATTCGTTCTTCAAACGGCGGACTCGGCATTTCGCTCGAGGAATCCAGTTTTGATGAGGGGTTGGCATTGCTGGACAGGGCGTTTTCCTCCTCATCGAAGTTATATATGGCGTAGCTGCCGTGGGCTTGCTCCCGTTTCTCGGATCTCACATATCCAAGCCCAAGCGTTTCCATTCTCCCGTTGGGCAATTTGTGCTGAGTCCCAGGGACATTCCAAATCTTGTTGTAGAACCGAGCTTGTCGAACAGTCTGTTTTAAGGGTACTCCTTGGCGCTTCAATAGCCTCTTTAGTCCATTTGTGTAATATTGGGTCAAACGGATGGGTTGGAGCCTGTCGAGTGTAGCGTCCGTGCCATGCCATATCTCTTTCTCCACTCTCGTTTCTGTGGATTGGTAGAATAGGATCACCTTTTCACCCTTTCGCCTGGGAGGGACGTAAAACGTCTGCAGGTCCTGCACATTGTGAGCTTGAAGTGCGTCAAGATCCTTGTAGTGTTTCCGCGGCACCATGGTGATTTGCAAACTCTGATCATCACTAGGGGATGCCTGTATTGACGGCCGACTGGAGAACACGGCATTAACTTCATCTTCCGAGTCACTTCCGAAGATCAACATGGGGGCGGACGGTCCCGGGTTGATGCGTCGAGACGGCCCAGCATAAACTATCTCTTCTTCTTCTTCGATATCGATCCCGAAAACAGGGATGGTGGCGGCGACTTTGTTCTCCGGCTTGCGACTCTTTTCTGTATCTTCGAAGTCTGGCAAAAAATACTTTGCATCTTCGTACTTGCGGACTTCGTTCACGGAGAATGGGTTCAGCTCACCTGTTACGGTATACTCGAAACCGTCCTTAAAGTACTTCATACACTGATACTGTGTAGAAGGGATGATGTTGTACTCGTGTAACCAAGGACGACCGAGCAAGGCGTTGTGGCAGGTCTTGGCGTCAATGACGTGAACCGTGACGAGCAGTCCGAAGCGTAATGTCAATATTCTGGATCCGAGAGTCCGTGACGATTGGGAGTCGAAACCAGAGATGGTAATTTTGTCACGAGCGAGGTGCTGCACGCTCATGCAAATTTCCTTTAACACCCGAACGTTAAGAAGATTGACGGAGGATCCATTATCTACCAGGATCTTGCCTATCTTGATATCGTGGCAGTATCCAGAGACATATAGGGGACGATTGTGGTCGCATGTCCCGAGGAGGAGGTCTTCGTCACCGAAAGTGATGTCGGCCGTATGCACTTCTTCCAGTTCATCCTTCATCCTTTCCGCGGCGAGGAAGGCTTGGAATTGCTCGGGTTCTTGTAACGCCTTAATTAGTGAATCTCGCGCTTCTTTTGATAATAGGAAGGCATCGAGAATGCTGAGTTGAGAAGGTAGCTTCCTTAGGTGCGCTAGGATGTTGTAGTCCACCTTACCCTTCCTGAGAGGGTCCTTGGTAGTCAGCTCTTTCATGACTTGGTCATCTAAAGTGATATCCTCAGTGACCTTTTCCTTTCCCTTATCTTTTCTATTTGCGGGCCCGAGATTCTTTTCCGGGAGCGTACGATTGCGCAGCTGAATGTTTTCGCAGGCCTCTGGTTCTTCCTCTTTCCCTAAAACGGATTCTTTAAAGAGAGGGCCCAGAGCCATTTCTTCATCAGAGTCGCTCCCAAAGGTGAGAACTTGTGACCCTCCGGCGTTAACCATGTAACAGTTGCCAGTAGTTCTGTTGTGCCCGTCGGCAGTACTTCTTCGTTCCCGACGAGTCTTGCGTTTCATGCGCTTAAAATGTTGTCGATGAGCAACATATCCCTGCCACCATATCCTAAAGGCGTCGCACTCCTCCGTAGGGTGTGAAATTTTCCGATGATATGCACAATAATTAGGGTGCCTCTCCGCCCCATTGAGCGTGTTTTCTTCCGAGGGTGGTAGCTTCATTCCCATTGACATGGCTTTGGCAAACCTTTTCCTCGTCTTGAATATATTTTTGTCTGCCTCGGATGCCTTTCGATCTGGCGGGAGTACTTCAACTCTTTCGTTTAGTCGCCTGCGTTTGGCTCCTTCCGATGCGGCCATCTCACGCTCCTGATCCGCTTTACTCTTCAGACGAATCTCGTCTAGAAAGGCGTCGATCATTTCATCTGTGGGCCACACAAGCTCTGGTTCAGGCTCTGTCCCCAGTTTCTTAGTGCTAGGAGTTTTTTCATCGTCGGTAAACGAGTGGGAGATTACGTTACAACTCGCCACATATCCCTCGGATTCATCCGACGAACTCTCTCCATCATCTTCCTCTTGAAAGATGCGGTTGAGGAACTCTTGCAGCGTGACAGGAGTTCGCGCCTTTTGATTGTACTCTTCCAGCGCGTCGATTTGCTTCTGCAAGTTCGTGCGCTTGTCTCCAGGCTTCACGGGCTTCTTAGATTTCTTCTTCTTTTTCTTCGAAGATTTTGACGGTAGGGAATGAGTACTTGGGCCATCACCACCGCTTTTTGTAGTTGGGCGCGGCCTCAGCATTCCTTCAATGATCTGGGGTTCCAGCGGGTCCTTCCATTCGACTGCCGGGCACGCATGAAGGTCCTTCAGCATTCTTTTGGTTTTAGTTGACAGCACGACCTCCCATGGAGCTTCCTCAATAAAGGAACAGGTTGCCCCCGGTGTATCTGCTTTCTTAGGAGTATGCGGCTGTGGTGGGTTCACCTTCCACTTTTCGGACAGCGCAAACTTTCTCTGGAGGTATTGATCTTCAATCCATCCTTTGAAGACGAAGCAATCCTCAATCGGATGACTTACCGTTTGATGGTAAGGACAATAGTTAGGGTTATTCACCTCAGTGGGTTGTGGCGGTCGCCTTGGATTTGGCAGGTTTATAAGTCTGTTGCGTACTGCCAGCTCGAATAACCGTTTCGTCTTGTCTCGTGGGAACGAGTAGGGACGCTTCATCTTCTCATTATAATACCGGCGTCTTTCTTCCAATTGATCCGCCAGCTTTGGGGCATTGGGTTGCTGCTGGGCATTCGCGACGAAGGTTGCCTTTCCTTTACCCTTGTCACTCCGAGGCTCGGGAGACGGTCTATGACCCATTTGGTCCATCTGGCCAACTTGTCGATTAGAGTCTGGAATGTGGTTGGCTTAAAGAACATCATAAACTGGGAGATAGATGCGTGAGGGTCTAGGGTTCCCACGAACATGCCCACCGCGGGCGCTTCCTCAATGCGTTGCTACCATTTCGACCACAAATTTCGCCAGCGTATAGCATACTGGACCCATGTTTCGCCTGGTTTCACCCTGGCATTAATCAATGCCGTTATTGGAGTGCGTTCGCTGGCGCTCGTGAACCGCTGAGTGAATAGCAACTCCATTTCAGCGAACGTCTTGATAGAATCGTTCGGGAGTTCCGAATACCATTCGAACGTTGTTTCTGATAAGCTGCCCATGAACTGGCGAAGCAACAGTTTATCATCACCGCCGGTGTTACCGCAAAGGGCCCTGAACTGGGCAACATGTTGATGGGGATTGCCGGTCCCCTTATACACGTGGAATTTTGGTATTGTATAACCCGGCGGATATTTGATTTGGTCGTACCAGCTTGGATACGGCCGTCCCGTTTTTACGACTTGACCAGCTGCCTCAGTCGCATGATGAACCCGGATTTGCTGGGCTATATAGTCGTCCAAGTCAGCCTTAGAGATTGTCTCCTCCTTGGCCGTTGAGAGGGCCGGCGGAGGATTCGACGTTTCTCCCCTATCGTCTTCAAGTATGGTCGGGGGATCTTCAGCGGGAGGATCTTATTGGATCATCATTCCCACCATGTCTTGGAATAAGTGGGCTATCTGCTTTATATTGGCCGCTTGTTCCGCAGCCTCTTTATCCTTCTTTTCCAACATCCTCCGGAGGAACTCGGCGTCGGTTTCCTGTTCTTGTTGCTGATCTGAGGAAGCCTCGGGGCTTTCTTTCGGCCCAGTAAGCGCGGCCATTGCAATCATCATTTCCTGGAGCTTTTGCTGTTGCTCCTGAGCTTTGGTTACTGACCGTGTAAGCGGTCTATGGCCTATAGACGCACGGCTGTCTTCCTTCCCTGACGCCATGTATACAGTATGGACCATCCTGCCCCCAGCCTTAGGGCGTCTGGGTTCAGCGCTTTTAGCTCTCGTTGCAGGCCCGGGGATCTTCTCCGGTCTCCTCTTTTTATGAGCAGTAGAAGTTGAGGGGGCCGTTGAGGTGGGCACCCAGACAGCTTTTCGTGGCTTAGCCTGGTGACTGACTTCCTGTTGGATTTTCAGCTTCTTGTGCTGGCGGGAGAAATTTGGATCGATCATCGAGTCTCGAGCCTGCCGCCAGACTTTATAGATTCGGGAGGACAGCCGTTGAGGAGATTGGGGCTGTTCTGTTTTTACTTCTATAGCTCTTTTCAACGGATGGGGAGATTTCTTTAGCGCCGCGGTAGGAGAATTCCTACGCACCTTATTTAGCATCTCAAAGCTATTCCCAGTTGGAACAGCAGCATTAACTTCTGCCATCGGGGCTGGTGGAGTTAGCCCAGAGGGAGAGTTGCCCCCAGCCTTCCTCATTCGGCGCCAGTAACGACGTCGAGCGCGTCGTGCTGATGGAACCGGCTTGGTGAGGGCGATAACCTCGTCTTGCCCCCCGTGTAGGTGGGGGGTCGCTGCTGGTGTCAGCCTGACAAAGACCGATGTCCTTTGGGTAGCAGGAGCGGGAGCTGGAGCCGTCAATCTGGTAAAGACCGACTTTTTGGCAGGGGAAGCCACCTTGACGACTTCCGGAGCAGGACTGGTTACTTTCTTAGGAGCAGCCTTCTCTGGGATTGTAGGCCCCATTACGGGTCCACAGGAGTTCTGGCCCAATCTAGAGAAGACCGAGGCGCTGGCATTGGGCGACCCGTTGAGAGGGGTCTCGGCAGGGGTAAGACGATCAAAGACTGACTTCTTAGGAGCTTCCTTTTTCAGCACCGGAGCGGTGAAGCTTGTCGGCGGGAGCATGGTCCCAAAGAACAATCCTGTGATGGCTCGAGTGACTTGTTCCACGGGCATTGTGAATAGCGAAGCAGCTTGGGGTCCGTAGGCTATACCTCCTGGCGAGGCAGAGCGTTGGTTGCAATTGCAGTCCGAGCAGTTGGAGCATTTCGCACAAGCAGAAGCCAATGATTCTTCGCTTTCTGCAATAAGAAAGACGCCAAGTCTTAGTACCTTGAAACCCAAGGGCAACCATTAGCGAACCGCGATTGGTTCGCGAATCACGACACACGAAGTGTGGAGTGGAAAGAGGAAAAGGTCCCACCGGGCGTGCCAGAATCTGTTCCCCTCCGAACGACGGCGCGACGCGTAGTCGTCTCGCCTGAGGCTCGGGGCAGATGCTAATTAGTGATATCCGTCTACCTCTCCAAAGTTGCCAAGTTGATTTATGGCACCGTATATCGAAGGTTTAAACGGATGCGTCCGATGTAGCAGACTTCGTCAGATTCCCCCTCGCTTGAGGGGTTTTTGATTGTGAGGACGCTCTTCCCTGCAGGCGCAAGCCCCTGCAGTTAATTACGCTACCGTATCGCGGTAACCACTTTCTCCTTCTCCAGATGGTCACTTCGCGTCGTGTGTGTTTATTTTATGTTTAGTTTCCCGTGGATTGTATACGGAGACTGAGTTATGTCGTCGCCCGTAGGGCGTGGACTAGTCCAAATCCGTATTATCTTAGATTTGGGTTTGGGGGTTTGGGTTTAAGGATGCGTTAGCCTCATTTGAGACTAAGATCGACTCAAACGTTTGTTAAGGATACGTTAGTCTAGTTTTTAGACTAAGATCAACTTAACGGGATCGTTTAGATCCAACAAGAGAGCAATAAAAGGGGGGGCTCTGTTGTTTAGTTTAGTGACATTACGGTCGGTAGGTAGTTTAAGGACATTGCGGTCCATGGGTAGTTTAAGGACATTGCTGTCCAATGTTAGTTTTAAGACGTTGCGGTCAAGGTTAAGGACCTCATAGTCCGTGGATTTAAGGACTCCACAGTCCGTAGTTAGTTTTAAGACATCCCGGTCAAGGTTAAGGACCTCATAGTCCGTGGATTTAGGGACTCCACAGTCCGATGTTAGTTTTAAGACATCACGGTCAAGGTTAAGGACCTCATAGTCCATGGATTTAGGGACTCCACAATCCGTTGTTAGTTTTAAGACATCACGGTCAAGGTTAAGGACCTCATAGTCCGTGGATTTAGGGACTCCACAGTCCGTATCAATATGTGGTCATCGGGACCCGTCACCTCTTTGAAGACGTTGAGGAATTACAACGCCACGTATCAAAGGAGTGAAGAGATGTACCCTTGAACCGAGGTAGATTAAATAATCTTTGGCCCAATTTGGAACCAAGACCAATTAATTATATTATGAGCCCGTTGGCTCAGTTGAATTTGAATTGAGGACTTATGGCCAGCTTGGGCTAAGTCCAATCATGTTTAGGATATTGGCCCTCTGTTGGTCCATTAGAGGAGAGGCTTTGCCTCTGGATATTTAGCCAATTGGGCTAAAATTAGTGTTAAATGCTAGCAGCAGGGGGTTCAAATTAGTGTTAAACACTAGGGCAAGTCAGTGTTAGACACTAGCAACAGGGATCTCAAATTAGTGTTAAACACTAAGATAATCAGTGCTAAACACTGGTGGCAGAGATTTTAATTTGGTGTCGAATACTAAGAAAATTAATGTTAAACTCAGTCAACAGAGATTTAATTTATTGTTAAACACTAAGAAATTCAGTGTTAGACACTGCAAGAAAGCTCTTTAATTAGTGTTGAACACTAAGGCAAAACAGTGTTTAACACTGGGCTCAGGGGTTCCAATTTAGTGTTAAACACTAAGGCAAGGGTCACGTGGTAATACGTGAGGGCACCCTCCCTTTATTTTATTCTGTCAAAAGCATTGAATACTTTGGAGCATCACGTGTTGTCACGTGATGGACATCTTGGTGCTTGTATGTTAAAGCTTCCGCCAAGGGCCACGTGGGTCACGTGAGGCACTGCCTCAAAGGGCCTTTTCTGTGGAGCTTTTCGGGGGTCACGTGGCAGCACGTGACCCTGTCTCTTTGTATGTTTTTTGGAAGATCTGTTAATCCCTCTAAGAATTAAATTCTTCGCAGGGTTGAACCCTAACAATAATTTTTTGAGGAATTAAATTCCTATTTCCTTCTGAAGATTTATATTCTGGGATAGAGTTGAACTCTGAATTTTCTGTAGGAATTAAATTCCTCATATATGTGAAGAACTGCATTCTATCATAGGGTTAAACCCTAATAACAGGTTTAAGGAATTAAGTTCCCACTCTCTTTTAGAGAATTATTCTAAGGAATGAGATTCTGTCATAGGGTGAAACCCTAATTTCTTCTTTCTTAAGGGAATTAAATTCCTGTTATTTTAACAGAACTAAGTTCTTAACTAGGGTTAAACCCTGATTCTGTTCATTCTGAAGGAATTAAATTCCCATAACATAGGGTCAAACCCTAATTTTATTTTAAAGGAATTAAATTCCTATAGTTCTGTGAGAATTAAATTCTCAAGCTTCCATTCCCTCTCTATGCTTTGGATCTGCATGGCAGGATCTCAACCCAATGAGAATTAAATTCTCAATTCAAGGGGAGATGTGCACTTTACAGATCCTCCACTAAAGAGAGAACTATGTTCTTCTGTTTTATATCAGAGTTAAACTCTGTTGAGAATTAAATTCTCTCTTAAGGCTTTCCCTTTCTTACCTAAGCTTTTCTTTTGCAGAAGATCCAAATTCCTCCAAAGTATCAAGGCTCTATTCTTTCTCTATGTCTCCATCCCTCTGCATATATCTTGGCTCCTATTTATAGGAGAAGCAGCAAAATCAATTAGTTTTTGATGAATCTCTGATTGAGAGATTTGATTTGTATTCACCATTCGTTTGGACCTTTGGATTATTAGGTGAATTTTATTCACCATTGGATTTTAAATCCAGAGATTTTCCTTTGTTATTTCGGTTAGATTGTAAGGGGAAATCTTTCCAAATTCATGATTTTTCCATAGATAGGTGATATTTAATCACCTTTAAATTTTTAATTCAATCGGTTCCAAATAATCATTTTCCTTTGGAAAGATTTGAGTGATCTCTTCAGAATTTGATTCTGTTAAATAAATAGGCTTTGAAAGCCGGTCACGTGTGGCCAAGATACCCTTGGTCACGTGTGGGCACGTGATCCCTTGGAATGAGCCCTCTTCTTCTTTTTGCGCTCTGCCTTCTTCCGCTGCTTAGCCGTCACGTGCCACCACGTGACCCTCGTCTAGAGCCTTTTTCTTGATTTAATCAGAGAATGTGTCCGCTGCTTTTAAATGTCATGTGCCAATACGTGACCCCTGGCCACGTGTGAGCACGTGACCTCTTCTGAAGCCTTTTCCTTGATTTGATCAGGGAACTGATGTGCCTTTGAAGCCGCTTTTAAATGTCACGTGCCAACACGTGACTGCTGGTCACGTGTTAGCACGTGATGCCTCTTCTGTAGGCTTTCCTGATTTTAAATCAGGAAACATGAACCATTGAGATTTGGCTTCT
The DNA here is from genome assembly GCA_030015575.1 of Agapanthus africanus. Lineage (NCBI taxonomy): Eukaryota > Viridiplantae > Streptophyta > Magnoliopsida > Asparagales > Amaryllidaceae > Agapanthus > Agapanthus africanus. The sequence goes on along the minus strand of JASDDO010000004.1, from coordinate 29,976,603 downwards.
TCTTTGTTTGTGCCCCTAGATTGTATACAGGGATTGATGTGATATCACCTTAGGGCATAAATTTCATTTCTTTTTATTTCTTTCCGCGATGCTCCATCATTTCAGCTTTTATATCGCGAAGGTCGCGATTGCCCAATCATTTCGGCTATTTTTCGCGGTGCCCAATCATTTCGGCTATTTATTTTATTTTTACTCGCTGCTTTTTTATTGCGAGTTGCCCAATCATTTCGGCTATTTTGCATACGTACATTTTTACTTCCTGATTTTGTTGGAAGTTGCCCCATCATTTCGGCTATTTTGCATGCATGTGTGGCTCGTTGGCTTTTCGCTGCAAGCCTGGAGTTAGACACCGATTTCGGTATCAGCACAGCTACAATTGGAATATTGCCAGGAGCGAATCATCATTTGCCTCTATCGATGTCGAACAAAGGTGGCTTAGCAAACAGGGTTAAGATCCTGTCGACTAAGGCTTTTGACTTCATGAGCCGTAAGGGTCTCATAAAGGTGTTTCTCCCTGCGAGTCGTGAGGATCTCGTAGGTGCGTTTTCTCCTTAGGAATCGTGAGGATTCCTAAGTGCATGGTCTCTTGTAAGTCGTAAGGATCTTACAAGAGTGCTTTCTCCTTATAAGTCGAGAGGACTTACAAGGGCTGTTCACTGTGCAAACATATCCCTAGTCACGGATGGGACTTTGTTAGGGAAATGTTTATTCGCGCCCGTGGATTGTATACAAGGGTCAATATTGAGCTGCTTGTAGGGCAGCATTGGAGGTTGTGGTGGCCGCTTAAGAACAGGTTCAGATCCCTGTATCTTAAGACTTTTGAATCTTAGGAACCGTGAGGGTCTCATAAGAGGGTTCTCCTTACGAGTCGTGAGGATCTCGCAAGTGTAATTTCTTCTTAGGAATCGTGGGGATCCCTAAGCGTGTTACTCCCTTGTGAGTCGTAAGAATCCCACGCAGGTGGTTTCTCCTCACAAGGTCGAGAGGACCTTGCAAGTGTCTTTTAACGAGATTGCGTCCTTTCGGGTTTTCACAAAACTCGCCGGGAGCCCTGCTGTTTTTACTCACGGAGCCCTTTCGGGTTTTCATCCGTGCCCATTTTGCTTATGGACATACCGTTTTCTTTTTTCTTTTCTTTTTTATTCTTTTTCCTGTATCAGCTTTGGGATGCTGCAATCCACAGTAGTTTATCGACGTCTCGGTCAACAGCTAGTTTTTAGGACATAATGGTCCATTGTTAGTTTAAGGACGTTTCGGTCCGTTGTTAGTTTAAGGACGTGTCGGTCCCCTGTTAGTTTAAGGACGTTTCAGTCCGTTGTTAGTTTAAGGACGTTTCGGTCTACTGTTAGTTTAAGGACGTTTCGGTCCGTTGTTAGTTTAAGGACGTTTCGGTCCGTTGCCGGTTACTACTTATAGAGTTTGGGCTTAAGAAGATAGCGAGCGGACATAGTCATCGTCATCTATCATTGACTTAGGCCGTGACTCGTCAAGCGTAGTATTTCTTTAGGAAGCGGCCGTTTATTGGCCTGAAAGGTCTTTCACCATGCATGTCCATGAGTAAATAGGCCCCACTCTGGTAGACCTTGTCTATGATATATGGGCCTTTATAGTTCGGCTCGAATTTTCCCCGTTTGGCACGATTGGGGATCATAGGTCTTTTGACCACTAGCACGAGTTCGCATTGGCGGAATGTTCTCGGCCTAGTCAATCTTTCGTATGAACGCGTCATGTTTGCTTTGTAAGCTTCCAGATTTCGTTGCGCTATGAGCCGGATTTCATCAAGGGCGTCGAGATCCTCAAGTCGAAGATGAGCATTTTCTTCGTCTGTTAGCTCGTAGTGAACTGCCACTCATAGAGAGGGTAACTCTATCTCGAGGGGGACTACCGCTTCTGTACCGAATACCAATGCGTGCGGCGTTGTGTTCGTGGCCGTTTTGAACGTAGTTCGATACGCCCAGAGAGCTTCTTGCAGTCTCTCATGCCAGTCCTTCTTATTTCGAGACACCGTCTTTTTCACGATCTTCGTCAAGGTCTTGTTAAAAGCCTCAGCTAGACCATTAGCTCGGGGATTATAGACTGAGGAGTATCTCCAGTCTATGTTATGCTGTTGTGCGAAGCGACTGATCTTGTGGCTTCTATAGGCTAGCCCGTTATCAGAGATAATCCGTCGTGGAGTTCCAAACCGATAAATGACGTGCGTCTTGAAGAAATGGAGGATATTCTCCGTCTTCACTTCCCTCGGCGGTACTGCTTCTGCCCATTTGGAGAAGTGATCAGTTGTCGCCAAGATGAACCGATGTCCTCTGGATGACGCTGGTTCGATAGGCCCGATTATGTCGGTTCCCTACATTTCGAATGGCTAGCTAGCCACTGTTGGATGTAGTGGGTTTGGATGCTGATGGATAAAGTCTCCGTGAATCTGGCATGAATGGCACTGCTTCGCGTATTCGAGATAGTCTTGGATCATCGCGGGCCAATAATAACCCATCCGTTTGATCTTCAGCTTCATCTTTGGGCCAGCTTGGTGAGAACCACAGAGTCCGTCGTGAGTTTCTTGGACGACTCTCTTTGCCTCTTCAGGTCCCAGGCATCTTAGCCACAGTGAATCAAATGACCTCTTATATAAAGTGTCATTGACGAAGGCGAAAGACAGAGCTCGTTTTATAAGCTGATGTCTTGAGGACGCATTTTCAGGTGTTCGACGGGATTTGAAATAATCTATAAAGACTTCTCTCCAATCCGCAACCTTTTCCTGGTCTTTTATTTGCAGGACCATTTGCTCTGTCGCTCCCTTTTTTTCAGATGACTCCGGAGATATTTCTGCCGGTGCGAGAACCCGACGGCTTTGCACAACGATCCTCACATCATCGAGGTTTTCGTCAGCCAATTCTTTAGCGAGCTTGGCTAATACATCCGCTTTGCTATTTTCTGCACGCGGTATACTTTCCAGCGTGTAGGAGGGAATTTGAGTCAGTAATTGCTGCACTCTCTCGCCGTATTTCACCAACTCAGGCTTGCACATTTGGTAGTCGCCGTTTATTTGACTAACGACTAGCTGGGAGTCTCCGTATATGAGAAGGTTTTCAATTCCCATGTCGATAGCGATCTTAAGACCTGCTATCAAAGCTTCGTATTCGGCTTCCTTGTTCGTCCTCGGCTCTGTCAAGGAGAAGGCGAAGCGCATTATCCCTCCTTGTGGAGTCACGAAGATGAGGCCTACCCCTGATTTGATTATAGGCGTGCTTTGTTTGCGCTTCTTCATGGAAGACGCCCCATCGAAATAGAGTTTCCACCGGGTATCACCACCGTCAATCGTGTCAAACGCATGTTCGCAATTCAAAGGAGAATCGGCAGGTATCGGATGCTCAGTGAGAAAGTCGGCAATGGCCTGGCCTTTCACTGCTTTAAGAGGCCGATAAGTTATCGAGAATTCCATCAAGAGCAGGGCCCATTTAGCGAGTTGTCCTGTTAATATGGCCTTCAACATCAAGTATTTGAGAAGATCCACTTTTGATACGAGATGGACCTCATGTGCCAACGCATAATGTCTGAGCTTCGTTATTGCGAAGATCAACGCCAGGCAGTGTTTTTCAATAGGAGAGTAATTGTTTTCTGCCCCCAGTAGAACTCGACTCAAGTAGTAGAGGGCTCTCTCTTTCCCTTGGTCGTTATCTTGTGCCCACAACGCGCCTACGGAACCTTCGAGGGCTGTCGTATATAGGACGAGAGGTTTTCCCTTAACGGGAGCGGCCAGTACTGGCGGATTCTGCAAGTATTGCTTGATTTCATCCAGTGCGCTTTGGCATTTGTGATCCCAGATGAACGGAGTCCCCTTCTTCATTAAGTGACTGTAGGGACGGCACTTGCCTGAGAGATTGGCTATAAATCGCCGGATATACGCGAGCTTCCCTTGGAGAGACCGCAATTGCTTGAGATTCCTTGGTGGAGACATTTCCATAATCGCCTTGATCTTTGATGGATCTATATCGATGCCTCGGTGTCGGACGACGAATCCCAGGAATTTTCCCGAGAAAACTCTGAACCCGCACTTGAGAGGGTTCATCTTTAAGTTGTATTGCCAAAAGCGTTGAAATATGGTCTTCAGATGCTCTAAATGTTCCTCGTATATTTGATTTTAACTACGAGGTCGTCGATATAGCATTCAACGATTTCATGTATGAGGTCGTCGAAGATTTTCGTCATGGCCCTCTAATAGGTGGCGCCGGCGTTCTTTAGACCGAAGGGCATCACCTTGTAGCAGAATATGACCAAAGGGGTCCGGAAAGCGGTGTGCTTCTGGTCCTCGGGATGCATCTTTATCTGATTGTATCCTGACGAGCCGTCTATGAAGGAGAAAACTTCGTGAGTGGACGTGTTATCTATCATCAGCTCAGTGACTGGTTTTGGGAAGTCGTCCTTCGGGCAGGCTTTATTGAGATCCCGAAAGTCCACACATATGCGCACCGTCCCATTTTTCTTCATCACTGGGACGATGTTGGCGATTCAGTCAGGATATTGAACCTCTTGGATGAAGCCAGAGTCAATTAGCTTCTTGATCTCGGCGTTGATGCTCATCTCATGCTCGAGCCGCATTCTTCTTGGCGCTTGTTTGATTGGCTTGACGTCCGAGGATATTGCCAATTTGTGGACAGCAATCTCTGGATCGAGTCCCGGCATCTCGGAGTAGTTCCATGCAAAGCAGTCTTTATGCTGCATGAGCACGTCTTTTAGCGTATCCACCCTTTCTTCAGACAGCAGCTCACTGACGAATGTCGGTCGCGGGTCATTGGCCGTCCCCAAATCAATTTTCTTGAGGTTATCTGCAGTAGTATGTATTCCATCTTCCAGCTTTTTTGGTGCTGGTGGGAATTCTGAGATTACATCATCATCATCGTTTTCGAAGCACCAGGGGAGGTTATCCATATTCTTGGGTTCCTCTTCCGACAGCGTTATCACGTGACATGTACGAGTTCTCTTCCAAGACTGATGTTGATCCGGGTCTACTCTCGTGGCCTTGGGTTCATACTTCTGCGGCGGGGTTACCCTCTAGCTGCTGGATAGAGCGAACCTGCCCTGCTGATACTTGTCTTCGACCCTATTCTTGAATGTGAAGCGGTCTTCAATAGGATGTCACATTGCCCTGTGATAGGAGCAATAGTCCGGGTGAGAGACTTCGCTTGCTTGCTCGGGGTGCTTGGACTCCGGGAGTGTCATCATCTGATGTTTTATGACAAGATCGAATATCTTCCTTGTCTTGTCTTGGGGAAAAGAATATGCACGACCCATCTTTTTTATAAGAGACGAATCCGGAATGCTCGATTCCTGATCGCGTGGTTTCTTGGACCCGCTTTGTCCCTGTCGAACGCCTTTCCCGTTCTTTGGTTTGTTTCTGCCTCTGCGTCGGGCCTTTTGTACAACGGGTTGACAAGGAGGAGCATTTTCATTTTTCGCAGCCTGTTGAAGGAGGCGTTGCGTCCTGGCTTTCTCGTAGATGGCCATTTTGCGATTATGGTCGTCTCAAACCTTTTGACCTACTTCCTGTTCCCCCAATCAGAGAAAAACTCTGTTTTAAAATTCAAAATTTGAAAATTGAAGCAACGCTTCAAATTTAGAGCTAGGCGCGTTGCGCGCCACGTGTCAGACACAGACGCGCTAGCACCAGGTGCGCTGCGCCTTAAGCAACGCACCCCCAATCAGAGCAAAGCTCTGTTTTAAAATTTCAAAACTCAAAAGTTGAAGCAACGCTTCAGATCCAGCGCTTTGCGCTGCGCGCCACGTGTCAAAAACGGGTGCGCCAGCGCAGTTGCGCTGCGCTCTGCGCTGCATGCCACATGTCGAACGTAGGTGTGCTAGCGCAAGGTGCGCCAGCGCTGGAATTAAAAATTCCCCACCGTTAGATTAAAAGATCTAATAATAATAAATTATTAATTAATCAGAATTAAAATTCTGTTATGGAAAGATCTTTCCAATTTTATTAAAAAACAAGAAGATTATCTTCTGCAAAGCAGAAACCCTAGGATCAAAAATCCAACGGTGGGAAGTATTCCCAAATCAATCAGAGAAAGATCTCTTAAAAATGATTTAACAAATCAATTGGCCCTATATAAAGGCCCCAAAACTTCAAGTCTCATATAGAGAAACCCCCTACAAACTTTGAGAAAACTCAAAAAAAAGAAAGAAAGGCAAGCCTTTAGCGAAATTAGATCATTTTCTTCAAGGTAAAGAACATGATTCTTGAACGCAGAGATGAAATCATCTCATAAAAGAAGAACTATCTTCTAAAAACGATTATAGATCTACAAAAGACCAAGGTCTTTGATAAAAAAGAGATCAGAGATCTTATTATAAAAACTAAAAAGAAGTATTCACTTCATTCACAGATCCTTGATCTACAAAGGCAATGCCCTTTTTATAAATAAGAACTTTTTGTTCTTGAATCTTGAGGCAAAGCCTCCTGTAAAAGGAACATAAACTTGTTCTCTGATCACAAATTTGAACAAGTGCGCTCTGCGCTATTGAAAAGTGCCATGCACTTATGAACTGCGCTTTTGCGCTCCTTGGACCAGCACTCAGCGCCAAAACATGCCACGTGTCAACCACAGACACCGCTTGCGCTTCTGAAACAGCGCACTGCGCCCATGGACTGGCGCTCAGCGCCAAGCATACCACGTATCACTCACTGGCGCGCCACTAAACCAGCGCAAAGCGCTCATAAATTGAAAGCGCAACGCGCTAGTAAACTGGCGCTTAGCGCTAAGCGCGAAACATGTCCTTTTCGTGTGCGCTACTCGACAGAAGCGCAATGCGCTCTCTAATTGGTGCAAAGCACCTGGCGCGCCACATGGCGCCTTGTCAGAACACACTTTGTTCTGATGAATACTATGAATTCAGTACAAGACAAAAAATGTCAGGATCTAATGCTTAGCATTATTAAAAGAGCCAAGCCCAAATAAAGGCTCAATAGCCAGAACAATAAAATGTTAAACATTTTAATTGGACTTAGCCCAAGATTGGCCGTAAGTCCTCAACTCATATGAACTGAGCCCATATGCTCATAAACCTTTTAACAGACTTTAGTCCCAAATTGGACTATAGATCTCCTAACCAAAATTGGTTCAAGGGTACATCTCTGAACTCCTATGATATTTGTCGTTATAATCCTTCAACGTCTTCAGAGAGGTGACGGGTCCTGACAGCCATACATTCCACAGACTATGATGTATTTAAACTACGGACTGTGGGGTCCTTAAACTCATGGACTACGATGTCCTGAACCTAGACTGTGAGGTCCTTAAACCCATGGACTACGATGTCCTTAACCTCGGACTGTGGGGTCCCTTTAAACCCACGGACTATGACGTCCTTAACCTTGGACCGTAATGTCCCTAAACTAAACAATAGAGCCCAAATGCTCTCTTGTTAGATTTAAATGATCCCGTTAAGTTGATCTTAGTCTAAAAATTAGACTAACATATCCTTAACAAACGTTTAAGTTGATCTTAGTCTCAAATGAGGCTAACGTATCCTTAAACCCAAACCAAAACCCAAATCTAAGAAAGATACGGATTTGGACTAATCCACGCCCTACGGGCGACAACATACATTAGTTTCCGTATACAATCCACGGGCAGCCACAAACAAAACAAACACCCATGACACGAAGTGACCATCTGGAGAAGGAGAAAGTTGTTACCGCGATGCGGTAGCGTAATTAACTGCAGGGGCTTACGCCTGCAGGGAAGAGCGTCCCCACAATCAAAAACCCCTCAAACGAGGGGGAATCTGACGAAGTCTGCTACATCGGCCGCATCCGTTTAAACCTTCGATACACGGTGCCATAAATCAACTTGGCATCTTCGGAGAGGTGGACGGATAGCACCAAATAGCATCTGCCCTCAGATTCAGGCAAGACGTCATGTCTTCCCGGTTTCCAGTGGTAAACACTTCCCTTATAAGCTTGTCCATTTGTTCTTCGAACGACAGACTGGGCATTTTCACGGCGGGAGCTTGCCCTGGTTCGGGGTTAGCATCTCCTTCCTCACTGAAATCATGTATGACGTAGCATTCGCGGAGTAGCTCCCGTTTCTTAGATTGAACATACCCAAACCCGGTCGTTTCCATTTTCTCGTTGGGCAACCTTCGTTGAGTTCCGGGAACGTTCCACATCCTGTTATAGAACCGTACTTTTCACGCAGTTTGCTTAAGGGGTACACCTTGGCGTATCAAGAGTCTCCTTAGTCCGTCTGTGTAATATCTGGGCAAACGGATGGGCTGGAGCCTGTCAAGTGTAGAATCCGCGCCATGCCAGATTTCTTTTTCCACTTTGGTTTCCCCGGATCGGTAAAATAGAATCGCCTTTTCACCTTTTCGCGTGGGAGGGACGTAGAATGTCTGCACTTCTTCCATACTGTAGGTATCAAGCGTGTCTAGTTCTTTATGATGCTTGGGCGGAACCATGGCAACCTGCAAACTTTTCTCTTCATCAGCGAAGGTTTGTATGGATGGCCGAGCGGAGAATATGGCGTTGACCTCATCTTCCGAGTCGCTGCCGAAGATCAACATAGGAGTGGACGGTCCCGGCTTGTTGTAGTGGGGCGGACCTGAGTAAACTATCTCTTCTTCTTCCTCAGTATCACTCCCGAAGACTGGAATAGTGGTGATAGCCTTGTTCTTGTCCTCCGATTTGCGACATCTTTTTATGTCTTTGAAATCTAGCAGGAAGTATTTTGCATCTTTGTACTTTCGGACTTCGTTTACGGAGAACGGGTTTAGTTCCCCTGTCACAGTGTACTCGAGACCATCTTTGAAATACTTCATACACTGATGTTGTGTAGAAGGGATGATGCTGTACTCATGTAACCAGGGCCGGCCGAGCAAAACATTGTAGCATGTCTTGGCGTCAATAACATGAAACTTGATGTCCGTGACGAGCAGCCCAAAGCGTAATGTCAATATTACAGACCCAAGCGTCCGTGATGACTGGGAGTCAAATTCGGAGATAGTGATTTTATCGCGAGCGAGGTGTTGAATGCTTATGAAGATTTCCTTTAACACCCTTACGTTAAGGAGGTTGACGGAGAACCCATTGTCGACCAGGATTTTACCTATCTTGATGTCATGACAGTATCCGGAGACATATAGGGGACGGTTGTGCTCGCATGTCCCAAGGAGGAGATCTTCATCGCCGATGGTGATATCGGCCGTGCGTACTTCTTCTAGCTCGTCCTTCATCTTTTCTTCGGCGAGGAAAGCTTGGAATTGCTCGGGCTCTTGTAATGCCTTGATCAAAGAATCTCTTGCTTCTTTAGATAACAGAAGGACGTCGAGAACGCTGAGCTGCGAGGGTATCATCCTCAAGTGTGCGAGAACGTTGTACTCCACCTTGTTTTTCTTTGGCGGGTTTTTGGCTGTCAGCTCTTTGACGGCCTGGTCATTAAGGATGATATCCTCAGGGTCCTTTTCTTTTCCCTTATCTTTTCTATTTTACCCACTGTTCGAGGGCCCAAGATTCTTTTCAGGCAGCGTACGGTTGCGCAGTCGAATATTTTCACAGGTCTTCGGTTCTTCCTCTTTTCCCAAGGTGGACTCTTTAAAGAGAGGGCCAATAGTCATTTCTTCGTCAGAGTCGCTCCCGAAGGTGTGAATTTGCGATCCCCCGGCGTTGACCATGTGACAGTTGCCGATGGTTCTTTTACACTCCTCGGTCGTACTTCTTTGCTCCCGATGAGTTTTGCGTTTCATCCGCTTGAAATTTTGCCGGTGAGCAACATATCCTTGCCACCATCTTTTAAAAGTGTTGCACTCTTCAGTGGGGTGCGAGATCTTTCGATTATATAAGCAGTAGCTAGGATGTGTTTCTGCTTCACCAAGGGCGTTTCCTTCAGAGGGTGGCAACTTCATTCCCATTGATATGGCTTTGGCGAACCTCTTCCTCATCTTGAACCTGTTTTTATTTGCGAAGGATGTACTTTGATCTGGTAGGAGTGTTTCAACCCTTTCGTCCAGTCGTCGGCGTTTGGCCTTTTCAAGAATGGCCATCTCACGCTCTCGAGCAGCTTTGCTTTTAAGAAGAGCTTCGTTCAGGAATGCATCAATCATTTCGTCTGACGGCTCTAGAAGTTCCGGTTTAGGATTTGCCCCCAGTTTCTCGGTGCAAGGAGCTTCTTCATTGTCTATCGACGAGTGAGAGATCACATGGCAACTTGCCACGTAATCTTCAGATTCATCGGTGGAGTCTTCTTCATCATCGTCATCTCCATCCTCAAGGACGTGGCGGAGAAACTCTTGAAGTGTGACTGGAGTCCGCGCCTTCTGGTTATACTCTTCCAGTGCGTCAATCTGCTTTTGCAGGTCCGTACGCTTGTCACCAGGTTTCACGGGCTTCTTGGATTTCTTCTTCTTTTTCGAAGATTTTGACGACTGGGTGTGACTGCTTTGGCTATCACCCCCGATCTTCGGAGTTGGACGCGGTTTTAACATTCCTTCGATGATCTCGGGTTCGAGTGGATTTTTCCACCTGATCGCCGGGCATGTTTGGAGATCTTTCAGCATTCTTTTCATCTTGGCTGAAAGAGCGACCTCCCATGGAGCCTCTTCTACGACAGAGCATGATGCCCCCGGTGTATCCGTCTTCGTGGGAGTGTGTAGCCGAGGCGGGTTCACCTTCCAATTCTCAGATAATACGAATTTGCCCTGCTGGTACTGATCTTCTATCCAGTTTTTGAAGATTTAACAATCCTCGATCGGATGGCCCAACATTCGGTGATAAGGGCAATAGTTAGGATTGCTAATGTCGTCTGGTTGCGCTGGGCGTCTTGGCTCCGGCAGAGTGATGAGCCCGTTGCACAGTGCAAGCTCGAATAACCTCTTCGTCTTGTCTCGAAGGAACGAGTAAGGACGTCTCATTTTATCTTAGAGAGATCGAGTTCTATTATTTGGCGATCAACTGGTCTCAGACCACTGGGTTGTTGTTGAGCATTGGCGATGACGATCGCTTTCCCTTTTCCCTTCTCGTTCCGCGGCTCCGGTTTTGGAGGAGATGGTCTATAACTCATCTGGTCCATTTGGGCCAGCTTGTCAATCAAGGCTTGGAACGTGGTCGGTTTAAAGAACATCATGAATTGTGAAATAGTTGCATGAGGGTCCAGGGTGCCTACGAACATGCCCACTGCTGGTGCTTCCTCGATGCGCTGTTCGCATTTCGACCACAGATTCCGCCATCTTATTGCGTATTGAACCCATGTCTCGCCAGGTTTCACCCTAGCGTTAATCAATGCTATAATCGGGGTGCGTTCACTAGCACTCGTGAATCGCTGGGTGAATAATAGCTCCATTTCTGCGAAAGTCTTGACAGAGTCGTTTGGAAGTTCAGAGTACCATTCAAACGCCGTATCCGACAAGCTGCCAACAAACTGATAGAGCAAAAGTTTATCATCACCCCCGGTGTTGCCGCAAAGAGCCCTGAACTGGGCGACATGCTGGTGGGGATTGCTCGTCCCTTTGTATACTTGAAATTTAGGGATCTTGTATCCCGGCGGGTACTTTATTTGGTCATACCAGCCTGGATACGGTCGCCCAGTTTTAACAACTTGGCCGCCCGCTTTATTCGCCTGGTGAGCTCGTATTTGCTGAGCAATATAGTCATCCAGAGCGGCCTTGGAAATGGTTTCCTCTTTGGCTACTGAAAGAGCCGGAGGAGAGTTCGATGTCTCCCCTCTGTCGTCTTCAATGATGATAGGAGGGTCTTCAGCTGGAGGTTCTGGTTGTAGCATCATCCCGACCATGTCTTGGAAGAGGAGCGCCATTCGTTTTATATTAGCCGCTTGTTCTGCTGCTTCTCTGTCCTTCTTTTCGAGGACTCTGCGGAGGAAATCAGCATCGGTTTCTTGTTCATAACGCTGCTCTGATGACGCCTCCGGGCTTTCTTTTGGCCCGGTGAGTGCGGCCATTTGCGTCAGCATTTCCTGAAGCTTCTGTTGCTGCTCCTGGGCTTTTGTCACGGATCGGGTGAGCGGTCGGTGACCCGTAGAAACGCGGCTTTCCTCTTTTCCGGAAGCCATATAAATAGTATGCACCATTATGCCCCCAGACTTAGGGCGTTTGGGCTCAGCGTCTTTGTGGTCTGCCATAGTCACATGGGCTTTTTCTGGCCTCCTTCTCTTCTGAGCAGTTGACGTTGAGAGGGCCGTTGCAGCGGGCACCTAGGTAGTTGTCGTCCTTTGTGGTTTGACAGGACGGTTCTCTTCCTGTTGAACCTTCACCTTTTTCTGTCGGCGAGGGTAGTCTTGATCAATCACCGACTCCTGGACCTGTCGCCAGACTTTGTAGATTTTGGAGGATAGCCGCTGAGGGGGCTGTTCCGGCTTCGCCTTCGGTGCATTCTCTACGGGTGGAGGAGATCTTTTCAGTATGGCGGTAGGAGAGTTCCTGCGTACCTTGTTCAGCAACTCAAAGCTGTTCCCGGTTGGAACAACAGTATTGACTTCCACCGTTGGGGCTGGTGGAGTTAGCCCAGAGGGGGAGTTGCCCCCAGCTTTCCTTACTCGGCGCCAATGGCGACGTCGAGCGTGTCGAGCTGCTGGGATTGTTTCAGTTTGAGGGGTGACTGCGTCATGCCCCCTGTTTTGGTGAGGCGCCGCTGTTACCAGCCTCTTGAAGGCCGACGTCCGTCGAGTAGCAGTATCTAAACGGTCAAAGACAGACCTCCGAAAGGGGGAAGTAGCTTTGAGGATTTCGACTGGAGCGGGAGCCGGAACAGTCAGTCTTGTGAAGAACGACCCTTTGGCAGGAGAAGCCGCCTTGACGACTTTGGGAGCAGGGATGGCTATCCTTTCGGAATAACCTTTTCTGGAATTGCAGGCTTCATCATGGGCCCACATGAACTTTGGCCCAATCTGGCGAAGACTGAGGCGCCGGAGCTGGACGACCCGTTGAGAGGGGTCGCAGTAGTAGTAAGTCGATCGAAGACCGACTTCATGGGAGCTTCTTGCGATGGTACAGGGGCGCTGAAGCTCATCGGTGGGAGTATGGTCTCGAAAAACAATCCAGTGGTGGCCTGAGTCACCTGGTCCACCGGCATTATGAACAGGGAGGCCGCTTGGGGCCCGTAAGCTATGCCTCCAGATGAGGCGGAGCGTGAGTTACAATTGCAGTTGGAACACTTCGCGCAAGTAGACGCCATTGAAGTTTCGTTTTCTTCGCCAAGCAAGAAACCAAATCTTAGTACCTCGAACCCAAGAGCAACCATATCAAACCGCGATTCGTTCGCGAACACGACACACGAAGTGTGGAGTGGAAAGAGAAAAAGGTCCCACCGGGCGTGCCAGAATCTGTTCACCGCCGAAAACCGGGAAAACAAACGTCTTGCCTGAATTTGGGGGCAGATGCTAATTGGTGCTATCCGTCCACCTCTCCGAAGATGCCAAGTTGATTTATGGCACCGTGTATCGAAGGTTTAAACGGATGCGGCCGATGTAGCAGACTTCGTCAGATTCTCCCTCATTTGAGGGGTTTTTGATTGTGGGGACGCTCTTCCCTGCAGGCGCATGCCCCTGCAGTTAATTACGCTACCGCATCACGGTAACAACTTTCTCCTTCTCCAGACGGTCACTTCGTGTCGTGTGTGTTTGTTTTGTTTGTGGTTGCCCGTGGATTGTATACGGAGACTAATTTATGTTGTCGCCCGTAGGGCGTGGATTAGTCCAAATCCGTATCTTCTTAGATTTGGGTTTGGGGGTTGGTTTTAAGGATACGTTAGCCTCATTTGAGACTAAGATCAACTTAAACGTTGGTTAAGGATATGTTAGTCTAATTTCTAGACTAAGATCAACTTAACAGGATCGTTTAGATCCAACAAGAAAGCATTTGGCCTCTGTTGTTTAGTTTAGGGACATTGCGGTCGATTACCAGTTTAAGGATATGGTGGTCCAAGGTTAAGGACATTATAGTCCGTTGGTTTAAAGGGACCCCACAATCCAAGGTTAAAGACATCGTAGTCCATGAGTTTAAGGACCCCACAGTCCGTAGTTTAAAGACATCGTAGTTTATGAAGTTTAAGGACATCGTAGTCCATGAGTTTAAGGACCCTACAGTCCGTGAAATGTGTGGTTGTCGGGACCCGTCACCTCTCTGAAGATGTTGAAGGATTACAACGACAGATATCAGAGGGGTAAAGAGATGTACCCTTGAACCGGTGTGAGTTGGTTGTAAGATCTGTAGTCCAGTTTGGGACTGAGATCTGTTAAATATTCGTGAGCAGATGGGCCCACTTCAATATAAGTTGAGGACTTATGGCCAATCATGGGCTAAGATTAAAATGTTTAATATTTTTTTGTTCTGGGCTGTTGAGCCTTTATTTGGGCTTGGCCCTTTTAAAAAATGCTGAGCATTAGATCCTGACACATTTTTTGTCTTGTATTGAATGCATAGCATTCATCAGAACAATGTGTGTTCTGACAGCGCGCCACGTGGCGCGCCGGGCGTTTTGCGCTAATTAAAGAGCGCATTGCACTTCTGTCAAGTAGTGCACACGAAAAGGACACGTGTCGCGCTTGGCGCTTAGCGCCAGATGATGGGCGCATTGCGCCAGTTTATGAGCGCATTGCGCTTTCAATTTATGAGCGCGTTGCGCTAGCTTAGTGGCACACAAGTGAGTGATACGTGGCACGCTTGGCGCTGAGCGTCAGCCCATGAGCGCAGTGCGCTGTTTCCAAAGCGCAAAGCATAAGTTACATACGTGGTTGACACGTGGCACGTTTTGGCGCTGAGCGCCGGTCCAAAGAGCGCAGGAGCGCAGTTCAAGAGTGCAAGGCACTTTTCAATAGCGCAAAGCGCATTTGATCAAATTTATGATCTGTCAACAAATTTATGTTCTTTTTAAAGGAGTCTTTGCCTCAAGATTCAAGAACAACAGTTCTTTTTTTTTAAAGGGCTTTGCCTTTGTAGATCAATGATCTATGAATGAAGTAAATACTTCTTCTGTTTTTTTTATGATGAGATCTTTTGATCTCTTTTTATAAAAGACCTTGGTCTTTTGTAGATCTATGATCTTTTAAGAAGATAATTCTTCTGTTTTAATGAGATGATTTCATCTCTTTGTTCAAGAATCATTCTTTTTTACCTTGAAGAAATGATCTTCTTTCAAGAGCTTGCTATCTTTCTTTTGAGTTTTCTCAAAATTTGTAGAGGGGTTTCTCTATATCAGACTTGAAGTCTTGGGGCCTTTATATAGGGCAAATTGATTTGTTAAATCAGTTGAAGAGATCTTTCTCTGATTGATTTGGGGATGTTTCCCCACAGTTGGATTTTTGATCCTAGGGTTTCTGTTTTACAGAAAGCCATCTTCTTGTTTTTAACAAGATTGGAAAAATCTTTCCATAACAGAATTTTAATTCTTATTAATTAATGATTTATCGTCATTAGATCTTTTGATCTAACGGTGGGGAATTTTTAATTCAAGCGCTGGCGCACCCATGCTTTGCACGTGGTGCGCTGCTCAGAGCGCAGCGCACTTTGCGCTAGCGCACCTACGTTTGACACATGGCGCGCAGCGCAGAGCGCAGTGCACCCTGCGCTAGCGCACCCGTGTTTGACACGTGGCGCGCAGCGCGCCTAGCGCTGAATCTGAAGCGTTGCTTCAATTTTTAAATTTTGAATTTGAAAACAGAGCTTTGCTCTGATTGGGGGAAACAACTTTTCAACAATATCTCCAAGGACGATCCCGGCTCTTTCCTACACGATGAAGATGGACGCCAGGACGGCCCTTTCGGCTAGTCTCGGACGACAATGGGAAGAGCCGCCGCTACCATTTGGCATTATTCTGTTCGTGTCAGCTAACGCCATCCCCGCTCCTCAAGCCCCGGTGACAGACAAACCGGTCTCGAAAGGCAAGAGGCCGAATGTGGTGGTCTCGAAGGCGCCCCAACTCAAACGCAAGTCGGTGTTTGAACGACTTTCCTTGGCCTCGGCTGGGGGCAAGGCTATCAACACCAACAAAGAAACAAGACGTCTCGAGTAAGCTCCGTCGGTGCCCCTGACAACTACTCGATCGGGTGTCTTCTCTAAGCTCCCCGCTAATCGACTCATGGTGGCTTCCCAGGAAACATATGCCCGCCAAGCCCTTAAAATTGAGAAGCTAAGGCAGAAAAAGCTCAGATATAGAGCCAACAAAAGGGCTAGGGCTCCTGCTAGGCTGAACCTCATGAGGTCCGAAGAACAGGGTTACCCAGCCAAAGATGAGGAAATGGCTGGATGTGTGGTCCACACTATGTACATGGTGGGCATGCGCAGCAAGAGCAAGGATGGGGCCACTACATCTCAAATCCAATCTGGTGTGAATGTGGCTGTCACCTCCCAAGACCAGCATCCTCCGGAAGATAATGAAAATCCTCCCAGTGAAGCTGATAAGTGGAGAGATCCCGCATTTCATGAGGAGTTGAGCTCGGAAAGCGAAGATGAGCCAATCTTCCGTCCCAAGAACGCAGAGCAACAACTTCTACAAGTGCTTCGAAAACAGCTCAGAAGTAAAGACAAGGAGATGGCCAATCTCTACTCAAAAATTGACGACTTGACGAATGTCGTGATGCAGCTCACGGCCCGACTTGCCTCTCAGCCGCCCAATCAAGCGCAGGGCTCTGCTCATGAACCGGGAAACGATGTCCCAAGGCAGCTGACGCCTATTCCCTCAAATCCAAAGGTGGGCGGACCGCATGTGTAACAACTCCAATTTTAATGTACAAAGAATTGATTTAAATTCAATGTATACTTGGAGTATTTATTGCAGCTGATATCTCTTTAAGTATTTATTTCACTCCATAATTACAAGAAGGAGCTTGTAGCTCGGTAATACCTTGCACTGCTGAACCAAGCCACCGGAGTTCAAATCCCATGCCCCACATTATTTTTGTATTTATTTTGTTTTAATTTTTTTTGGAAGTCAACGGTAAAAAAGGCCATAACTCCCAAAATATGTACTGGACAACAAAAAGTAAATATACCAAATTGTATCCCCGAAGAATCCCCGGCCATTGGACCCATGACTCGGCCCGACTCGACGCCGCCGGCCGGTGACTCGGTCCGGCGCCGCCGGCCGGAATTGGCCGTACGGCCGTGTCACCAACAGAGAAAAGTTGGGTCTTGACCTGGTCCATCCTCCTGCATACTCTAAATGCTTGGATCGGTTATCATTTGGCCAATAAACCCCTTTTACTCCTATGTTTAATGAATTTTTAATGATTTTGTATATTTTTTATAAATTTTTTTATTAAAAACCCTAACCCTAGCCTAACCTTATATAAACCCCCATACCCTCTACCCTCTCACCCTACATTCCTAAGTCCACTCTCTAAAAATTTCAAGAGAACTCGGTACGTTAGAAAACGAGCGAAAGGCGAAGCGCTGCCGAAATCGACGACGAATTCCGACGATCGTACTAGGACCCTTCACGACATTTCGACACACCGACAACCCACTACCTTCCTAGCACTCTCTAGCTTGTCCAAACCTGTAAGTCCCCCTCTTTCTATCTTTCTTTTCTTTTAAGAAAAGTACGACTTTTTAAAACCCGACGGAAATCGGAACAAACCGATTTCCGATTCGGTTTTCTATCAAACCTCACTTGTCACAAATTCCATAATGTTTAAACATATTCATGTTGACTACTAATCACTTAAAAATCAATTTGGACAAGTTTTCACACATGAAATGATAACTTTTGCAAAGTACCGTATTTTCGCACTTAAATACCACCATGTTTAGTTTATCTTATTTAACCCCTAAACTTCACTAGACCTTAAAATAGATCACGAGGTAATGACCTACCTCCACACACACGCAAATACAATCCTAATTGATATCATCAAAACTTAGAATACGAAAATACAAGACTTTACATTAAAATACATTTTTCTTTATAAACCTTTTCTAAAAGTTCTGAGTTGTACACAATTTTTAAAACAAAATCTTTAATAGGAAAATACGATATGTTATGGACATCGATCGTTTATCTAAACCTGACTTTGCGGTATCTAGGCAAGTGGTTACTTAATTAGGGCCACTACTTGTAGTGGAGAGCCTCCCACTTACCTGGCCGCAATTGGCGGTGAAGAGGCGATTTGAGCCTTCTAATGACTTGTCGTTTAGACCCTTTAGAAATAGGCTAGTTGGCTTAAGAAACCCTAGAAACTAAAATACGGAAATTTACACCTTTTACAAATAAATACCTCATCTTTATAAAACCGTTTTCTAAATGATTAGTATTTATTAAATCTTTGCAAAGCGCCACTACAACCCACCTTTGGGAAACTCGTTAGAGATAGTACGGTTTATCGTGCACCCTCGAGCTTAGTAGTGCGAGATTCAGACCTCCGCAAGGAGCATTCGGTCTCGAAAGGTTTAAAATACGACATTTAAGAAAAATGAGATTTTGGAAAATAAAATATTTATTTGAAATTATTCTTGTATTAACATATGTATAATTATCATTTAAACACCTATTTTGTTATAAGATAAAGTTTCCACCTTTTCCTAAAATTTATAAGATTAAAAGTTACATTAAAATACCATGATTTTCAAATAAATCAATATTATAAATTAATACTTTTATTAGGATATATTCACTAGAATAACACAAATAAAATTTACACTCATTATAACTATAAAGACGAATAATAAATACTTGAGGTGTATCTTGAAAACTATACAAAAGTACTTTTTACATAAAACCCCCTTAAGTTTTATAATTTACAATAAGGACCCTAACAATTATAGAACTTCAAATTACATTTCTTTTAGTCTGACTCGAGTTTGAGTCTGACTATTTCTGACTTGAATATGATTCAAGTCAATCTATATTCTTTAATATTCCAACTCAATATGAACACATGAATCCCAGATTCCAGTTAACAATCTATACAACTTGACTGAATCAAACCATAGATATACATCCATTATTCCGTTATTCAATTTACCTGATTATGCAGTTACAACATGTTTACTGATATCATGGTTTTGGTCGGTCATCCAACTTACACAATACAATACAACAATATTGTCAAAACACTACGGGGTTTAAGGGATAGATTGGTACGGAAGGTGTTAAAGGTGGCACGAGGTGGTCAGATTAAGATACCTAACCATATTCCGTTACTGTTGTACCGTGGCTTAACGGTTCCTTGTACATTTGTAACCCTTCGAAAATCGTTTAGGCAGTTTTTCGGTAATCGGCTAATTTTTCGGCTTTTTCCGTAAAAAGTCAAAATAGGTATTTTTCATTGTAGACCTAATTATACAAAATTTAAATAAGATATTACTATAATTTTGTCACTAAAATATCACTTATAATTTTCTAGTTAAATAAAAAAAAATTTCGTAATTAATTAATTTTTTATTATTTTAAGCCTTTTTAAATATATTAAATTAGGGATAAATACAAATTTAATTAGGTAAATTTCTTAATTAGGAGTCTTTATAAGCTAAAATATGGTGTTAATAAAATTATAACATGGCTTGCAAACTTTTAGCTTTTTGGTGAGAAAATTATGAAAAAAATGATGAAAAAGGGGGTTTTTTTGTAAAAAGTTGAAATGAAAAGCATTAAATGATGTCATATGATGTTTGTTTGACCTAGAAACTTCCCAAAAAATCCAAAAACCCCCTCCTCAAGCTGCAGCCGACCCTCACCTGCAGGTTTCCCCTCTTCTCACTTCTTTTTTTGCTTCATTTTCATGCAAAAATTCAAGAAAAATCCACAATTTCATTAAACCATTCAAATCTAAACCCTAATCCACTCTCTCTCAACCCATA
Organism: Agapanthus africanus; assembly: GCA_030015575.1. Classification (NCBI taxonomy): domain Eukaryota; kingdom Viridiplantae; phylum Streptophyta; class Magnoliopsida; order Asparagales; family Amaryllidaceae; genus Agapanthus; species Agapanthus africanus. The sequence continues at coordinate 29,956,803 of JASDDO010000004.1, read as the reverse complement.
TTTGTTCAAAAACATGATTAAAGGAGGCTTCTTGGTGACTTGATCAAGCTAGGGTTCAAGCTTGAGAGGTGAAAATTCTAAACTAGTTGCTAACTTGTAGTTTATATATGCTAGAATCTAGTTTTGAAGTATTGATTTAGTGTAAATCTTTGTTCATGAAAAATCAAGAGAAGGTTTTGATTTTTAAAAGTTAGGGTTTGTAGCATAATGGGTGGATTATGTTAGGGATGGTTATCTAATTGATTAGAATGGTTAATGGTGTAATTATATGCTTGCTAAATTGACAAATTACGATGTTTGTATCGAATCGGCTAGAAATTCGCTTACTAGATTTTTGTAGAAATTAGAATGCGACCGAAATGCGTTATGTTAGCGATATAATTAGCTTCGTATAGGACTATTAGAATGCGCGAACGCGGGGTTTCATCTGGTCGGGTTGTAGTTTTGTCGATTTCCCCGAAATGACGATTTTAGTTAAAGGTTAGCGATTTTCTTGCGTTTTTCCGCGCACCGAGCGCATGCTATGATTAATTTGAGAGCGTCGATATTTGTATAATGTGACTTGCATCGTTTTAGGTTATGTAATCTTATACTTGGTGTTGTGCAAATATAGGATCGGTCGGAGAAACATCGGACACGGCGCGTAAAGGCAAAGCGGTGGCCGGATCAGATTAGCGGGGATTTCTGGTGAGTAGATATATTCATCTATGGGGGAATCGTTTGGATGGCGCGAGGCGCCCCCTACCCTAGTTAGGATTACCCTACTTTTGCAAGGTTTATATTATTAGCTAGCTTATCCATTCATGTACACTGCATACCCTTATAGTGAACAGTATATTACATTGCATGGACATTCATTTATCCTGATGCGATATCACTTTGTAGGACACGAACACCATTACCATTGGCAACTGTTGCACGCGCACTATTCATGTGACACACACGCCTTTGGTAATTGCCATGCCACGTGCACGATAGAACCTGTTTATCTTAATATCGTCACCTGCATTCATACTTGATATATGAAGCTGCATCGCATGCACATATCTCGCATCATCATCATATTTACATAGAACTCTAGCCAAAATTCACATCATACACATTGATATCATAGACATTTATCATGTATATAACATGTGGACATTATGATTTTCTTGAGGATTTCAGTTTTGCTGCGATTTCTGGATTTTTGGAGAAAACCGCAAGAATTTAACAAAATCTTATATTTATCATTTTTAAAACAAAGTTGCGGTTTTCTCGTGATGTATGTGTCGTCCACCATGAGTTTTCATATTTTCTGTTGGATTTCGAGACTCGAGGAGTGGATGAACCGTCTCGGGTACATGGTGGGCCCGGTATGGTACCCCGGGGCAAGAAGATCGAGTTGTAGACGATGAGCCTGGCAGGGGAAGACTACCTACCGGTGATGTCTGGCGCGGCGGATATCCGGAGGATACCGACCGTTGTCGTGAGATTTATGATATGGGCCGATCCGGACTGACGGAGCCCGACATTGAGACAGATATGATTCCTATTTGGTGTCGATGCTTGACACGGGTTTTCTGAGGATTTCTTGATGATATTTAGCTATTATGCAGACATTCGTTTTCTAAAAGTTAAGAATGCAGTAACTTTAACATTTAAAACACTTAAAGAGTTAGAAAAGATATTGCATACATGTGCATGCATACTAGAGTTATTATATCACATATGGACATACATGTTGTTCCGCATTGCGTGCATTCTTACGATTGCCTTATTAGATGTTATATTTACTCACGAGCTGGCAACTCACCCCCGTTGTGCCACAGTGTCTTGCAGGTCGGACCCGTCAGTCTTGTAGCGGCGGGCTATCTTATCATCAGTTCCTTTTGCTCAGACTCGCGACATCGCCCGTAGGTGGGTTGCGAGCATACTTTTTTTTTCTTTTGCTTTATCATTGTATCTAGTATTCTCCATCTACCACTTTATATTGTATATACGACCTAGTGATGAGACTGAGAGACTTGTATATATCTGGTTTCTTTTGGGTCGAGCTCACTTGAGCCGACGTGTGTTTTCTGGTATTTTGCATTTCTTTTATGCTCTTTATCTTGATATTACTATTATATTGCATGTGGTTGTGATCCGCCTTGGGCGAAGAGCTAGCTCCCGCTTGGGGATGCCATTTTTATGTTTACAGGTTTATTATCTTGTTGTATCCATTTTGGGGGATAGAAAATACAGGGGAGACTCTGCCGAAATTTTCAGAAATTTTTGATGTTTTTTTTGGATTCTATGCAACTTAATTGATTTAAAAACCGTTTTCATTCAAGGTTTTCCTTCACTCTCTTTTGATTTTGGGTTAGATTTTTGGGCTTTGGCTGACTTAGGTTACGGTACGCCTTTAGACGTCTCGTAATCTAAGTGCCAGTCACGTTCCGTATTTTCGGGTCGTGACAAAGTTGGTATCAGAGCGTAGGTTTTACCTTTCTGAGTGTAGGACGACCTTGGTAGATGGAGTAGGTGACTTAAGCAGAGTGGCGTAGCGTGGGTATGATCCGCGGCATACTTACGATACGGTACTCCGCCTAAGTGACCTTAGGACATAATTGCTTGTATTTCCTTTCTTGATTCCTTGCATTCCTTGATTCAATTGCAATGATCTTATCAGTCCTGTTTATTATTCAGCTTCGATGCCGCCAAAGACTACGAGAGCTCAGCGGGCTGCCGCTAGGGATGAGATTCGGGTGGGCCCGTCTGAGGCGAGGATCGAGCGGGATGATACACCTGTCCCTCAGGGTCATACTGATCCGCCTTATCCAGACCGTATTGCCAGATTAGAGGCCGGCATGCAAGAGTTGCGGCAGATTATGGGATCTTTAGTTGAGTCCAGTCGGGCTCAGAGATCCGAGGATGTTCCTTCCACCGCACAGACCACGATCGTACCTGCTGCACAGATGGTCACTCCTGCTGCTACTACGGAGACTATCCCCGTTTCACTACAGGAGTTCATGAGATTGAGACCTCCAGCTTTTACCAGTACAGATGCGACAGAGGACCCACAGGCATTTCTTGATAGGATGGCTCGGATTTGCCGTTCGTTGAGGTGTTCTGAGGATAGATTGGTGGAGTTTGCGAGTTTTCGTCTGGAGGGTCTTGCCCAGACATGGTACGACTCAGTAGAGAGAGGCCGAGCTGCAGGTCTGCCTTCTATGACCTGGGATGAGTTTACATCTGCATTTCTTGCCCGTTTTCTTCCGGAGAGTGTCCGAGATGCTCGAGCCCGTAGTTTTGAGTCTTTGCGCAAGACTCCTGGGATGACAGTGTCGGAGTATGATATACAGTTTACCCAGTTGTCTCGATATGCTCCGTACCTAGTCGACACTGAAGAGAAGAGAATAAAGAGGTTCGTGCGAGGGCTTGATACACAGCTATTCCTTGCCATCGGCACCCAGCATTTTGACACATACGCAGCCGCGATGGATGCAGCCTTACTATTGGAGGAGCGTATTGCTGAGACTCCGGTCATTTCTGGGCCGAAGAGGATCCGTACTGATACGCCAGCTCAGCGGCAGATGGGCAGACACCGCGATAGATTATTTCCGGGAGATGGTGGAGGCAGAGGATTGAGACGAGGTCAGTTATTTGGTTCATATCCACAGACCCAGCAGTCGTCTCCAGGATGTTTTCGGTGTGGGAGTCAGTACCACCGTGTCAGAGACTGTACCATGGGACGCCAGGGTGCGGCGACAGTCCCGCATGTGACTTTACCACCTTCACCACCTTCTCAGAGAGCTTTACTCCCTACTCCTGATGATGCTCCACGCCAGTCAGATGCTTCTAGAGGCCGTGGGCGTGGCGGTCCGGTTCAGAGAGGACGAGGCGACAGAGGCAGAGGCAGAGGCTGAGGTAGAGGCAGAGCACAGCCAGCTATTAGTGGTGGACAGGCCCGAGTGTTTGCATTGACTTCTCAGGATGCACAGGCATCCAATGCCGTCGTGACAGGTACTCTGCCAGTATGTTCTTTTGATGCACGGGTATTATTTGATCCAGGCTCCACACATTCCTATGTATCCACGTACTTTGCACCGAGGTTGGGCCGAGAGTCTTCTCCGTTAGATCAGCCGCTTGTCGTTATTACCCCGGTAGGCGAGTCTTTTGTTGCCCGTTTTGTGTACCGATCTTGTTCCGTTCGTATCGGGGAGAGAGATTCTTCTGTAGATTTGATTCTCCTCGATATGCTAGACTTTGACGTTCTTCTTGGAATGGACTGGCTAGCCACCTGCTATGCATCCGTGGACTACCGTGAAAAAGCAGTCAGATTCAGTTTTCCTGGCGAGCCGGTTCTTATTATTCAGGGAGATCGTAGCGCTACCCTTCCCAGCTTGATTTCTTCTCTTCGCGCTGGTCAGCTATTAAGGAAAGGGTGTCAGGGATTCTTAGCCTATGTTTGTGATACTAGCTCCACAGAGGTTCCGTTGGACCAGGTCCCTGTTGTGAGAGAGTTTCCTGATGTATTTCCTGACGAGCTGCCTGGTCTGCCACCAGAGCGCGAGATTGAGTTCTGTATTGACTTGATCCCTGGCACGGGGCCTATCTCTATACCGCCTTATCGGATGGCCCCGGCGGAGCTGAGAGAGCTAAAGGATCAGTTACAGGACTTGCTGGACAAAGGGCTTATCCGACCGAGTGTGTCACCTTGGGGTGCTCCCGTCCTGTTTGTTAAAAAGAAGGACGGAAGTATGCGCTTATGCATTGATTATCGTCAGCTGAACCGGGTTACTGTGCGGAACAGGTATCCCCTACCCCGCATTGATGACTTATTTGATCAGCTCCAGGGTGCAGGGTTTTTCTCGAAGGTTGATTTACGGTCAGGTTATCACCAGTTGCGGGTTCGGAAGGAGGATATTCCGAAGACAGCTTTCCGTACTCGATATGGTCATTATGAGTTCTTGGTGATGTCGTTCGGGCTCACCAATGCCCCGGCAGCATTTATGGATTTGATGAACCGTGTATTCAGGCCGTATCTCGATCAGTTCATCATTGTGTTCATTGACGACATCTTGGTTTATTCTCGGAGCCGGGAGGAGCATGAGCAGCACTTACGTATCACATTACAGACTTTGAGGGAGCATCAGCTGTTCGCCAAATTCTCCAAGTGCGCATTCTGGTTAGACAGTGTCGACTTCTTGGGTCATGTGGTGACGAGAGATGGTATTTGCGTGGACCCGAAGAAGATTGAGACAGTTCAGTGTTGGCCTAGACCAGTATCAGTTACAGAGGTTCGCAGTTTTCTAGGTCTGGCCGGCTATTATCGACGTTTTGTCCAGGATTTCTCCCGCATTGCTGCACCTTTGACCGGGCTGACCCGGAAGGGGGTTCCTTTTGATTGGACCCAGGCATGTGAGGATAGCTTCCAGCAGTTGAAGACTCGTCTGACTACTGCACCAGTGTTAGCATTGCCTTCAGGATCAGGCGGGTTCGTGGTATATTGTGATGCTTCTAGTGTGGGGCTGGGCTGTGTATTGATGCAGCACGACAGAGTTATCGCGTATGCTTCTCGGCAGCTGAGGAAACACGAGCAGAACTACCCCACCCATGATTTAGAGATGGCTGCAGTGGTATTTGCACTTAAGATCTGGAGACATTACCTATACGGTGAGTCGTGCCAGATATTCACTGACCATAAAAGTTTGAAATATATCTTCCAGCAGCGAGATTTGAACCTGAGGCAGCGCCGTTGGATGGAGTTGGTGAAGGATTATGACTGCGAGATTTTATACCATCCGGGCAAGGCGAATGTGGTGGCTGATGCTTTGAGCAGGAGGCCCGGAGGTAGCTTATCTTGTTTGAGCGCAGTACAGATGCAGTCGACGGCGGATTGGCAGGCGTTATGTAATACCAGAGTGCAGTTCGAGTTTACTCCTACGGGGGGACAGCTGGCCCATTTCAGAGCACGCCCACAGTTACTTGACCGTATCCGCGAGGCACAGTCCGGCGATGCCCGTATCTTAGAGATTATTGAGCAGATTCGGCAGGGCAGAGTCTCTGAGTTCGTGATTGATGATCAGGGGATACTTCGATTTGGGACTCGACTGTGCGTGCCAGATTCAGAGGGACTAAGGCGTGATATTCTCGAGGAGGCACATAGATCAGTATACAGTGTTCACCCAGGTTCCACCAAGATGTACCGTGATTTGAGAGAGGGTTACTGGTGGGACGGGATGAAGAAGGATATTACAGACTTTGTGTCGAGATGCCTGACTTGTCAGCAAGTCAAGGCCGAGCACCAGAGGCCAGCCGACGAGTTACAGCCTTTGCCCATCCCTGAGTGGAAGTGGGAGCAGGTCTCCATGGACTTCGTTGTGGGTCTACCCAGGACCAGTCGAGGGTACGACTCTATTTGGGTGATTGTGGATCGACTGACGAAAGCGGCTCACTTTCTGCCAGTGAAGACCACATTTGGATTTTCTCAGTACGCCCAGGTTTATATTGATGAGATTGTGCGACTGCATGGTGTTCCAACTTGCATCGTGTCCGACCGTGGCACCCAGTTTACCAGCCGATTGTGGCAGAAACTACAGGAAGCATTGGGCACCCGATTGAGTTTTAGCACAACCTTTCATCCTTAGACTGACGGTCAGTCGGAGCGTACTATTCAGACTCTTGAGGACATGCTCAGAGCTTGTGTTTTAGATTTCGGTGGTAGCTGGGATCGTCATTTGCCTTTGATCGAGTTTTCCTACAATAATAGCTTCCAGGAGACGATTCAGATGGCACCTTTCGAGGCTTTATATGGGAGGAGATGTCGATCGCCAGTATGTTGGACAGAGCTCAGGGAGAGCAGTATTTTGGGGCCGCAGATTGTGCAGGAGACGACCGAGAAAATACAGTTGATTCGGGACAGGATGAGAGCGGCACAGAGCAGGCAGAAATCATATGCTGACAGGCGCCGTCGCCGACTCGAGTTCGCTGTTGGCGATCATGTTTTCCTGAAGGTCTCTCCGATGATAGGTGTGATGAGATTTGGGCGGAAAGGGAAACTGAGTCCTAGATATGTTGGTCCTTTCGAGATCCTAGAGCGTGTTGGTCCAGTCGCTTATCGGTTAGCTCTTCCGCCCAGCTTCCCCGATGTTCACCCCGTATTCCATGTCTCGATGCTCCGCAAGTACCTTCATGATCCTTCCCAGGCGATTCAGCACCAGACGATCCAGTTAGAGCGTGATCTTTCTTTCACCGAGCAGCCGGTTGTCATCTTGGATCGGCAGGTGAAGAAATTGAGGTCGAAGGTCATACCGTCTGTCAAGGTCCTTTGGCGTGGCCCGAACAGCGAGGAGGTCACCTGGGAGACCGAGGTCGAGATGAGGAAGAGATATCCCCATCTTTTTGAAGGTACGCGTAGTTAAATTTTAAATTCGGGGACCGAATTTCTTTAAGGAGGGAAGATTGTAACCCTTCGAAAATCGTTTAGGCAGTTTTTCGGTAATCGGCTAATTTTTCGGCTTTTTCCGTAAAAAGTCAAAATAGGTATTTTTCATTGTAGACCTAATTATACAAAATTTAAATAAGATATTACTATAATTTTGTCACTAAAATATCACTTATAATTTTCTAGTTAAATAAATTTTTTTCGTAATTAATTAATTTTTTTATTATTTTAAGCCTTTTTAAATATATTAAATTAGGGATAAATACAAATTTAATTAGGTAAATTTCTTAATTAGGAGTCTTTATAAGCTAAAATATGGTGTTAATAAAATTATAACATGGCTTGCAAACTTTTAGCTTTTTGGTGAGAAAATTATGAAAAAAATGATGAAAAAGGGGGTTTTTTTGTAAAAAGTTGAAATGAAAAGCATTAAATGATGTCATATGATGTTTGTTTGACCTAGAAACTTCTCAAAAAATCCACAAACCCCTCCTCAAGCTGCAGCCGACCCTCACCTGCAGGTTTCCCCTCTTCTCACTTCTTTTTTTGCTTCATTTTCATGCAAAAATTCAAGAAAAATCCACAATTTCATTAAACCATTCAAATCTAAACCCTAATCCACTCTCTCTCAACCCATATTTGTTCAAAAACATGATGAAAGGAGGCTTCTTGGTGACTTGATCAAGCTAGGGTTCAAGCTTGAGAGGTGAAAATTCTAAACTAGTTGCTAACTTGTAGTTTATATATGCTAGAATCTAGTTTTGAAGTATTGATTTAGTGTAAATCTTTGTTCATGAAAAATCAAGAGAAGGTTTTGATTTTTAAAAGTTAGGGTTTGTAGCATAATGGGTGGATTATGTTAGGGATGGTTATCTAATTGATTAGAATGGTTAATGGTGTAATTATATGCTTGCTAAATCGACAAATTACGATGTTTGTATCGAATCGGCTAGAAATTCGCTTACTAGATTTTTGTAGAAGTTAGAATGCGACCGAAATGCGTTATGTTAGCGATATAATTAGCTTCGTATAGGACTATTAGAATGCGCGAACGCTGGGTTTCGTCTGGTCGGGTTGTAGTTTTGTCGATTTCCCCGAAATGACGATTTTAGTTAAAGGTTAGCGATTTTCTTGCGTTTTTCCGCGCACCGAGCGCATGCTATGATTAATTTGAGAGCGTCGATATTTGTATAATGTGACTTGCATCGTTTTAGGTTATGTAATCTTATACTTGGTGTTGTGCAAATATAGGATCGGTCGGAGAAACATCGGACACGGCGCGTAAAGGCAAAGCGGTGGCCGGATCAGATTAGCGGGGATTTCTGGTGAGTAGATATATTCATCTATGGGGGAATCGTTTGGATGGCGCGAGGCGTCCCCCTACCCTAGTTAGGATTACCCTACTTTTGCAAGGTTTATATTATTAGCTAGCTTATCCATTCATGTACACTGCATACCCTTATAGTGAACAGTATATTACATTGCATGGACATTCATCTATCCTGATGCGATATCACTTTGTAGGACACGAACACCATTACCATTGGCATCTGTTGCACGTGCACTATTCATGTGACACACACGCCTTTGGTAATTGCCATGCCACGTGCACGATAGAACCTGTTTATCTTAATATCGTCACCTGCATTCATACTTGATATATGAAGCTGCATCGCATGCACATATCTCGCATCATCATCATATTTATATAGAACTCTAGCCAAAATTCACATCATACACATTGATATCATAGACATTTATCATGTATATAACATGTGGACGTTATGATTTTCTTGAGGATTTCAGTTTTGCTGCGATTTTTGGATTTTTGGAGAAAACCGCAAGAATTTAACAAAATCTTATATTTATCATTTTTAAAACAAAGTTGCGGTTTTCTCGTGATGTATGTGTCTTCCACCATGAGTTTTTATATTTTCTGTTGGATTTCGAGACCCGATTCGAGGAGTGGATGAACCGTCTCGGGTACATGGTGGGCTCGGTATGGTACCCCGGGGCAAGAAGATCGAGTTGTAGACGATGAGCCTGGCAGGGGAAGACTACCTACCGGTGATGTCTGGCGCGGCGGATATCCGGAGGATACCGACCGTTGTCGTGAGATTTATGATATGGGCCGATCCGGACTGACGGAGCTCGACATTGAGACAGATATGATTCCTATTTGGTGTCGATGCTTGACACGGGTTTTCTGAGGATTTCTTGATGATATTTAGCTATTATGCAGACATTCGTTTTCTAAAAGTTAAGAATGCAGTAACTTTAACATTTAAAACACTTAAAGAGTTAGAAAAGATATTGCATACATGTGCATGCATACTAGAGTTATTATATCACATATGGATATACATGTTGTTCCGCATTGCGTGCATTCTTACGATTGCCTTATTAGATATTATATTTACTCACGAGCTGGCAACTCACCCCCGTTGTGCCACAGTGTCTTGCAGGTCGGACCCGTCAGTCTTGTAGCGGCGGGCTATCTTATCATCAGTTCCTTTTGCTCAGACTCGCGACATCGCCCGTAGGTGGGTTGCGAGCATACTTTTTTTTTCTTTTGCTTTATCATTGTATCTAGTATTCTCCATCTACCACTTTATATTGTATATACGACCTAGTGATGAGACTGAGAGACTTGTATATATCTGGTTTCTTTTGGGTCGAGCTCACTTGAGCCGACGTGTGTTTTCTGGTATTTTGCATTTCTTTTATGCTCTTTATCTTGATATTACTATTATATTGCATGTGGTTGTGATCCGCCTTGGGCGAAGAGCTAGCTCCCGCTTGGGGATGCCATTTTTATGTTTACAGGTTTATTATCTTGTTGTACCCATTTTGGGGGATAGAAAATACAGGGGAGACTCTGCCGAAATTTTCAGAAATTTTTGATGTTTTTTTTGGATTCTATGCAACTTAATTGATTTAAAAACCGTTTTCATTCAAGGTTTTCCTTCACTCTCTTTTGATTTTGGGTTAGATTTCTGGGCTTTGGCTGACTTAGGTTACGGTACGCCTTTAGACGTCTCGTAATCTAAGTGCCAGTCACGTTCCGTACTTTCGGGTCGTGACAACATTTCGTTTGCCCTGGTCTCTAGCATATAGAGACCCCTCTCGTATACACTGGCATCCTTCTGTACCAAGCTACAAACAACAGCGTGAACATAATATTCTATAACATAATACTTTAGAAAATACTCTTATTCTGTCTTTCTAATTCTTCCTTATCTTTGGGACTTACCGAGCGACCTGTTCGCTGACGACATTCTATTTCTTTCTTCTTTGAATGTAGTCAGGTGCTTTGAACCCAGCAGAGATCGAGCCCACCGGTGAAGACTTGGAGCAGTTTCACGAAGACCCCGAGCTCTAGATATCGTACCTTGTTCTACTCAGTATTTTCATTTCCTGTTATGCCACTGTTTAGGCATCGCTTTTCATTTCAGTTGTATTTACTTTTCATGCATTGTACAAAAGAATGTTATTAATAAAGTTGCTGTTATTTCTATATCTCTTGTCTCTTGTGATTTACTTTTATATTGCTTAGATACGCTTAGCGTATGTACTTTTGAGTACATACGTAGCGGACCTCGTCGTGTCCACTTCGCCGTATACCGGGAAGCGGGGCGTGACAGCATGAAAGTCAGTCGCATCCTATCTCGGGAAACGTCTTGGCTACAGATGACAGTAGCCCGCTAACTCAAGATCAAATCATGGATTTGGTTGCCAACAAAGTCAAAACATTGGTAGCCGAAACTGAAGCGCAAAAGATGTTAGCAGTAGCGGGAGACTATATCCTGCTCAGTATGATCTGGTAGAATTTCCTAGCGGTAATGTCATCCCTAAATTCGGAAGATTCGATGGGACGAGAAATGCGAATCAGCACATTGCCCACTTTAAAGCCTCATGCGGGAATACTGGGGGCAATGATGCGCTTCTCCTGCGCCAGTTCGTTAATAGCCTGGCCGATGTTGCTTTCGACTGGTACGCAAGCATACCGGATGGCTCCGTCACAAGTTTCGTCCAAATGGAGTCTCTGTTTTGACAGAGGTTCACGAGCGTCAGCGATAAGATCACCATTGCCGATCTCGTAAGGACCAAGCCAAAGAACAACGAAAGCAGACGTATTTTATAACCCGATGGCGCAATCTCTCCGTCAAATGTGAACCGCCGATAGAGCAGGACCAATCTATCAGTCTCCTTGTCGGAAATCTCAACAATTGGATGGCCCCGTTTCTATGCACCGCGGGTCTCAAAACATTCCAAGAGTTGACTCGGAAAGTTCAAATGCTGGAGCGCTCAAAGCAGGAGTCCTCCTCGGATTCCCAAAATAACAATAGGTCCCGGAGAAACCGAAAGGACGATAATCGCAAAGGCGGAAATTCCGACGATTCTGAATCTTTCAACATCTCGGCTGACCGAAATAAGCAATGGATGAGCGGGCCTAATGCCAACCGGCCTCAGAAGCCAGTGTTCGGAGAGGGAGGAGAATTTTCACTGAAAGAGAAGCTGGATAAGGTCTATTCCTTCAGAAAGGAAAAAAATCCGTAAAATATTCAAAAACGCCTTGAGGAACGGTCTACAACTGCCAGAGTCAAAAAGACCGCAGGAAGTGAATATGACCGACGACCCTAAATACTACCCCTATCACAGAGTGACAGGTCATGTCATTGAGGACTGCTTCGTCTTCAAAGATTGGGTCGAAAAGCAATACAAGGCAGGAGAGATAGAACTGCCTAAAGGCGTGTTAACAAACAGTCCAACTGCGACCGCCAATTTCATACAAACGGAGACCGAAGTTCTTCGTGAAACTGATTCTCTCAGACATCTGCCTTTCTATGAAAACAATCGACCACCACGCCATTAAACTGGGAACCGTCGACCTCTAAGTCGTTAAACTGGGAATGTATAAAAAAAATGTGTAAAAAAAAGTGTAAATAAAAAGAAAAAAAAAACCGAAATGATGGGGCAACTCGCAATAAAAATTAGCGAGTAAAATAAAGATGAAAAGAAAAGCCGAAATGATGGGGCAACTCGCAATAAAAATCAGCGAGTAAAATAAAAATGAAAAATAAAGCCGAAATGATAGGGCAACCGCGAATAAATAGCCGAAATAATAGGGCAATCGCGACATTCGTGATAAGAAAAGCTGAAATGATAGAGCAATCGCGGTAAAACAAAAAAATATTCAAAAAAAAAAAATTGGCGAATGATGAGTCGCTCATGGTACCATATTCCAGTGCAGCGATGCAGACGCCAACCAAAATTCAATTTCCCAAAATTCTTCCAGCCCTACGGTCAGTCCTCAAATTGACTACTGTATACAATCCACGGGCTCAAATAATTCTCATCATACCCATGCCCCACAGCAACCACCAGTCACGCGGCTGGTCTCCGCCCTTGGAATTATGGTCCATTGGGAAAGAGCCACTCATGTGTCCTCACGATACATGAGGAGAACAAACCTTCGTGGGATCCTTACGACCCATAAAGGAAAAACACACTTGGGGGTCCTCACGACTCCTAAGGAGAAAATACACCTACGGGATCCTTACGACTCGTAGGGAGAAAATGCTTTTATGGGACCCTTACGGCCCATAAAATTGAAAAGCCTTAGGTGATAGGGATCTAAACCTGTCTCCTAAGCCATTGCTTCCCAACAAGGAAAGGCAAATGATGAGTTGCTCCTGAAATTATTCCAGTGCAGCAATGCAGATGCCGACCAAAAACCCAAATCCCAAGTTTTCCCAACAGCGAATGATGAGTCGCTCCTGGTACCATATTCCAGTACAACGATGCAGACGCAAACAAAGTCCCGAAATTCTTCCGGCCCTACGGTCTGGATCATACATCTTGTAAAACCGTATACAATCCACAGGCGTAAAACGATCCCAATCTCTCCCAAGTCCTACAGGTGAGACCACATTCAAAGTCCCACCAGCGATGAAGATTCCAGAAAGAAAGAAAAAAAATGGGGTATGTCCACAAGCAAAATGGACACGGATGAAAACCCGAAAGAGCTCCATGAGTAAAAATAGCAGGACTGCCAGCGAGTTTGTGAAAACCCGAAAGGGCGCAAACTCGTGAAAAAAAGATGAAATGCACTCGCAAAGTCCTTTCGACTTTGTGAGGAGAAAATTCCCGCGTGAGATCTTTACGACTCACAAAGGAGCAACACACTTAGGAGTCCCCACGACTCCTAAGGAGAAAATACACCTACGAGATCCTTTCGACTCATGGGAAGAAAATGCTTTTATGGGACCTTTACGGCTCATAAAATTAAAAAGTCTTAGGTGATAGGGACCTAAACCTGTCTCCTAAGCCATCGCTCCCCGACGGGCAAACGCAAATGATGATTCGCTCCTGGTACCATATTCCAATGTAGCGACGCTGATGCCAAACAAAAACCAAAATCCCCAAATCCTCTCATGGCAAATGATGATTCGCTTCTGGTACCATATTCCAGTGAAGCGATGCCGATGTCAACCTAAATAAAATCAAACCAACAATCTCTGCGTCGGAATCATGCTTCATCTCAGAGTGTACCCCGTGTCGAAATCAAGGTTCGCCTCGGTGTATCTGCCTTCCCTGTCGGAATTATGCTTCTTCTGGGAATCAATCTCTGCATCGAAATTATGCTTCGGTCAGAATGTTTGCTGCTCGTCGGAATTATGCTTCGACCCTTTGGAATCATGCTCTGCTCATCGGAATTATGCTCTGATCCCTAGAATCATGCTCCGCTCTTCGGAATGATGCTCCGATCCTCGGAATTATGCTCCGATCCCCGAAATTATGCTTCTCCTGAGAATCAGCCTCTGCATCGAAATTATGCTTCGGTCAGAATATCTGCTGCTTGTCGGAATTATACTCCGACCCTTTGGAATCATGCTCTGCTCTTTGGAATGATGCTCCGATCTTCGAAATTATGCTCCGATCCCCGGAATTATGCTCCCGGGATGATGCTCCGCCGCTGGAATGATGTTCCACCTCGAAATCCAACTTCAAAATCCATCAATTTCATGCACACAACTCATGCATGCGGTATGCATTCATTGATGGGGGGGCACTTTGTTGGGGTCAAAATTTGCACCCCAGTTGACCGGGTCAAAAGTCAAGGTCAACCCTAAGTAAGCGGGCCCAAGCCCAAGCAAGTAGGCCCATGCCCAAGTCGAGCCCGCGGACAGCCTCCCCCATGCCGAAATAAAAACCATGTAATAAATAATTTTTATGTAATTTTTTATGCATGAATGTAAGCAAAATGGGCATAAAGCCAAATTTTTGTAAGCTCATGGCTTATGTGCAAAAAGAAATAGCACATGAGCCATGGGATAGGCAAAATACCATTTTGTAAAGCCCAAGAGGCTATATGTAAATGTGTAAGCCTATATAAGACAACATTATAATGAATAAAACATACACTTTTCATGCTCTCAAAAGTTAGGGTGTTTGTGCCTTCTTCTCCTTCCTCAAGGTTCTAAACCTTCATCTTTTGTGAATTAAATCAAGAGTTTAACTCTTCCTTTCTTAAAAATAAATAGTTTTTCACCACAAAACCCATAAAGGGGAGCTCGGATCTTCCATTAAATCTCAAAAATGGGAGATTTTTAAATCTCACCCCCTTTCTCCAAGATCCGGCCAACCGAGAGGAAGAAGAAGAAGACCCATCTCCAAAAATTCCATCTTGAGAAGATCCAGGGCCAAAGGGGAGAAACAAAGCTGCCCCCTTTGATCATTTCTAAATTTTTTTAGGAGTTTAACTCCATTCAAGATCTGTTGGAGTTCAACTCCATAAATTAATCTCTTTTTAGGAGTTTAACTCCAGAATTCAAATCGGGAGCACAGCTCCGAGTGCAGGGACAAAGTCCCTTTTACTGTTGACGTCCAGCGCTCAGAGCGCTAGCGCCCACATGCCAGGCACGTGGGGCGCCCAGCGCTAGCGCCCACGTGCCAGGCATGTGGCGCGCCCTGCTCCTAGAGCGCTAGCGCCCACGTGCCAGGCACGTGGAGCGCCCTGCGCCCAGAGCGCTAGCGCCTGCGTGCCACGCACGCAAGGCACTAGCGCCCAGCGCCTATGTGCTACGCACGTGAGGTGCCGGCCCCCACGCGTCCTTTGGACGCTTTTTCCCCGTATACACACACACACACACATATACTCCACGACACTGTCCCTGTTAGAAAATTGTTTTTCTAACGGGGCGGTGTCCCGCACCCCGCAAGGGGGCTGCTAGCCCTCTTGACCCCCAGCCCGCTATCCGGGTAGCGGGACCCCCGTAAAAACTCTGCGGGGCCCCCGATATATCCAAAGCCCCTTCAAAACACGCACACTGCATATTGAGTTCGCATGAATAGTTGATCCGTCAATCGGAGGTTCTCTCGCCCCAAAGACGAGGGGTAATTAACGGCAGCTTAGTCCGCGGCTGCCGGAGATTCGGATCCCTACAATCAATAAACCCCCGTCTACCATAGGCAAGAGGAATCTGTAATTCGCCTGACAAGCGTGCGCGTATTCCCATCTCAATGGGGTGACGAAAAACACCCTACAACAGTATAATAAACAATAAAACATTGAAAGAAAAATAAAGTAGAAAATGGCTCAAAATGACATCAAAAGATTTCAAGACAAAAAATGCACGAAGAATGGAATTTCATAATATAAGGTTGATAGTATGATAAGCATAAATAGGAACAATTTTACTAGAAATGGAATATACGGTGTAAGTTTAAACTATCGAGAAAATAAAATAGTAGAGCATTTCAAGACAGGGAGTAAAACTAAAATACTTATTAACACATAATGGGAATCTAAATAACTACAAATAGGCAAAACTCTAACATTTTAAAATCGTAAACGTATTAATTATAATTATACAGTATATTGGCCGGAATGGATTGCGGAATATATATTGAAGATCAACGCCGTGAGCAAGCACCCGAATGGAAGGAGTGCGAGGAGGAATTGGGTTGTCCAGAATGATATAAACATAAAGGATGAAATTCGGATTCAAAATCGGGAAAAGATATAAATTTACAATGAGGATAGGGTTTAACAGTTTCGGACATGAGTATGTAGCAAGATACAACCTAATTAAAAAGAGAGTCCGGGGGGTGCGGTGATGAACCATGATGTCGACTAAGTTTAGGGTCCGAATATAGTGAGTCAAGCAAAAGTAGTTAGTCACAATCCACAACTTTATTGCATTCAAACTAAGAAGTTCAACATATACAAGATTTGAACGAAAGGAAACATTTACTAAAGAGTGACGATATTTTTATTGAAAGCAGAAAAGGTGATAACTCTGCGTCGATATCTAAATTTCTGTGATCTTGTCAAGCGAGGTTGAATCATCTGCTGGGTCCGTACCATCCTTAAACTCGAACTACGAAATAACCAAGTTACTCAAGCCGACGTAGAGAGCGTTAATGAATCTCCTCCTTATAGCTCTTTCCTTCGAGGGCAACCATCGATAAGATGCTCGCCGGATCCACAAATCAAGCATTGCCCTTTAGCCCTGCGACAGTCTCTCTGAAGGTGTCCTGGTCTCTTACAATAACCACACACTCGGGTTCTCCGCTGCTTCATCTGTACACCTCCTCTTTTACTAACATGGATTCCCTCACGATCAGGGCTCCACCTGGTGCGTGAACTAGCTGTCTCCTGAGCCCCTAAGCTAAAACATCGTTCGTCCTTTCTTGGAATTCTCTCAATCCTCGTAGTACGCCCAAAATTTCGACGGAAGGTACGCAACACGATACGATAACTTTGAAGAAGAGTCGTTGGAAGCCAAGTTTCAGCTTCCGCTGTGCGACGCTGATAGGAACTTAAAGGTACGCAATGCGATACGATAACTTTGAAGAAACAAAGACATGAGAATGCAACGAGTCCAATAAGAAACGTAAGCAGGTGTAGGATCAATAGGAAAGTGCAAGGATGAAAATGTAAAATAGATTTGAATACTCGGGAACGGTATAAAATATAAACGGAGATAGAGATTTGACGTTCAAAACAAGATTATGCGGTAAAGTAATATTCAATCGAGAAGGGAATCAAAGGTAGAACCCCAAGTCACTCAAATAGAGTACAGTATTGTAACTATACTGCAGTTCATAGTTACAACCACATAACTATACCAAGTTACCCAAAATTCTAGCGAATGGATCAAAATATGTAGCAGGGCACACTATATGAATCAGGGTTAAAGATAACAAGTTTACAATCTAGACCGAAAGGGTGACTTAAATTGTCAAGCCCTAACCGGAAACTGTAATCCCAATCTAAACCTGGCGCTCTGGTACCAACAAAACCATGGCATGCCCCGCTTCCCAAAATACGGAATACGAGGGGTGACAAGGCCAGCCATGCTCCTATGGTCAAGGAAATATCCTGCCGTAGTCGCACTTCGGCTTGTAGCATTACGTGGTAATAAGTAATCAATGCACAGGTAATAAGAAATGCAGTCACCAATCTATCAAAACAGATAAAAGATATACCAGATAGGGATCAAGAGAAAGATAGCGCTAGCGTCGCTGATCTGGTTGTGCGCAAAACCCTCGAGGTACGTCAGGTCCTGATCCAAGCTCAGTCCACTTCTCACTCTGAGCATGCATACTCAGGTCGTCAGAGCGACACAATAGCAATATATATAAAAATATATGTAAACACGTGCAATGACAATGAACAAGAAACAGTAAACATAGAGTGATGACATATGCATGAAGTAATCGGTACAGGTAATCAATAAAGCAGGTATATCGAATCAGTAATCAATGCATGTCCATGTCACTGAACATATCCGTCTCTAAGTCTCACTGTCCAGGTCGCTAATCCTATCGTCAGTCCAAGTGTGAGCGTCAACCACCGCAGGAGTATCCCCAACCTAAGGGTAGGCCCCAGGGGCAAGGGAATACGGGCCTGAATCACGCTCACTAATAATCAGTAATATCACCCATATGACTCCTAAAATCGCTGTATATGCTGGCAGTGGGACTCCCGAGATTTCGTTGATCGAACTCACACTCAAACTACCCCACACCCCATGGTCTATATCAAACACCGACCATAAACCCAAATACTAGTCGGTCCATGACAAGTCTACGCGAGAACTGGAGACATGGTCTCCATTAAGCATGACTCGACTGGTATCCAAGACAAATGGACAGTGTTTGACGCCTTACCTATGACACTAATATAAGTGCTTCCATAACCGTCCCATTCCAGTTATGGTTACACTTATATATGTCCTATAGGCGTCGACAATGCAAGAATTTAACTGGTTCCGCTGATTGTGTACAAGTACGTGCCACTTCACTTATTCATTTACGCTTTAACACTAACGTACTTGCCACAATCCAAACACTAATATCTATCACTGGGTAATGTATCACGGTCACTAGATTATCAATGTTTATGACCACTATTCAAATGAGAGTATAACCGCTACATGATATGATGAGAATGCAATTAATTACGATATGAATAAAATATCAGCAGCCAGTGTCCTACCACTTGCATAATTTACTATAAATCAAACGCCCAGAATTTAGCAAAACAATATAAAAGGGTTAAGCAGTATATTTAATTATCTGTACAGCAAAATTGGTTTCGTGGCAATCGGATTTCAGGTTTTCCAGTTACGGTCACTTCATTTTAAGTGTTTACTGCTGGAAATCCAATTTCTGAACTGGAAGTCCGTTTCGTAACACGCTTTACTCCCAGTTGGGAGCATAATTAGGCGACGCTACTGTTCAACTAATTGTATGGTTATGAGTTAACTTTACATAACAGGATACGGATCAACAATATTCATTTTGGTTTAGGAGTTATGATCATATTACCTTTGAAGGGTGTAAGCTAAAATGGCCGAAATCTGCCGTACAAGTTATTCGTTTAAAATGTGATTTAAATAACAAATGATACTGGAATTTAGTGAAACTGATACCATTGGAAAGATAATTCAATTCTCTATGCTTCTATATATGTTTCCGCACACTTGTACATTTAAAAGGTGAGGTATATGCGTTCTAAAACAAGCAAAGGTATAGATTCTTGACCCGGACTGCAGTCCAGGGCCACGAATCGCCTTAGTATTCATTGTTATAAATTATCAAAATGCAAAGATAAATTATGGGGTGATGTAGGTTTATATGTTGGCTTCGATACAAGCATTAGAACTCTAGGATCCGATATATAAATAATTTATCATGATTTTAACCGTTCAGCTTGTCCGAGAAAACCAGCTTTCACAAGGGTTATTGGATTGTCGTTTTAGGGGGGTAACCAACTTTATTTTATAACCAAAATTTATATACGGTGTTCATTAACAACGCAGGGTTCCGTCGATCATGAGTTCTGCCATATTAAGATAGGTTTTGATCTAGGGTTTCACATTGATCGAACTCGATTGTGCCTATCGGTGTATATAGTCTAATTAAGCATTCAGTTTGATTTGTAAAGTAGTAGCATGTAAGCAAGTGAGGAGTTCACTTGACTGCGGTCGCTAATTTTGGAAGCGACACGGACGCGGAGGTCACCGCGATACGCGAGACTGCTACGAATGTTACGGAATCGGCCACGGTACGACGTGAAGCTCGAGCGCGAAACGGCTACGACGGATGTGTACGGTGTTGCGATGGTGACTGCGTTGATGACCGTGACGACTACAGAGACCGAGGCCACGGCTTGGCCGTCGACACGGCAACTGGGACAACGGTGGCGGCGACGGTCATAGGTGCTCGATGAAATGCCACACTCGGCTTGGCTTGGTTTTGACTCAGCAGCGGCTAGGGCAAAGGCGATGACGACGTCAATGGCGATGAGGGGTCTGTTGAATAGGCGACAGTGGTTCGGAAGCGGCGGCGACAATACGACAAAGCTTGGACAGCTAAGGTTTGGCCTCAACTACGGTTTGGCCTCGGCTAGAAGTAGGGTTTGGAAGCTCCGCTGTGCAGCGGGTGGTAACGGAGATTGCAGGGAAGCCGATGGCGTTGAGGTATGGTTGAGGAGATGAGGTGAGGTAGAGGGGAGCTCGGGCAGGCGAGGGTGAAGGGAAGGGCTTGAGCTCGGGGAAGAAGTAGAGAGAACACGTGCGGGGGAGAAGTAGAACAAGAAGAAGAAGAAGAAGAAGAAATGCTGGGGAGTTGGGGGAGCTCGTCGTGGGTGAGCGCGGGTCGTGCGGAGAAGAGAGGGGGTGGCCGCGTGGGTCGTGGGGCAGTTGCGGGGGTCTCGAGGAAGCACGAGGGGGAGGGGACGTTGAGGAGGTGGAAGAGTTTGGCGTGAGAACGAGAGGGGACGTTGGGGGCGAAGACGGGGTCGCGGGGCACGGGTCGTGGGGGAAGTGGGCGCGGCCGCTGGGAAAGTGGGGGAAAATCGAGCGGGAAAAGAGGCGAAGGGGAGAAGAAGAAGGGGGATAGGGAGTCGGGTCGGGTTTGGGTGTCGGGTCGGATTTGGGTTTTGTGGGCCAGGCTCGGGAAGAAAGGAAAGGAAAAGGGGGAGTTGGAGTTTGGGCTGAGGGAGTGGGTTTAGAAAAAGAATTTTGAAGATAAAAAGGGGTTAGGATTTAGTTGAGGGAATGGGCCAGGGCTAAGAAAAGAATTAGGAAAATAGTAAATAAAGGTTAGGGTTTAGGTTTAGGAAAAAGATAAGGAAATATTAAATAAAAGTTTAGTAAATTAATATTAGAAAGTGTAGGAAATTATTTAATTAAATATTCTAATAGAAAAATTTCGGGAAACTTTTATTCATAAATACGGGAAGTATGTTCAAAGAAAACTGGGTATTACAACCTGAATACCAGAACAATATCAATATGCAAGTATGGCTTGACTTGATCAAACCATGGCTGCATCTTGACTTGATTACATGCCTACTTGTTTATATCCTTCTGAATACTTGAACAATTTTTATCCATAGTCTCAGTAAGTCTGATAACTATAATTCAATACAATACATTACGGGATTTAACGGGGTAGACTGGTACGGATTGTATTAGAAGTGGAACAAGATGGTCACTAAAAGACACCTACATGAACATCCTGTGCGTTGTCCCGTGGGTTTTGACGGGGCCTTGTACTACGGGTTACCATAGTCCACGGAGTAAGTTGGACTCCTCTCGTATACACTGATATCTTCTGTACCAAGTTACAAACAATTACGTTGGTATAACAAACATATACCTGTACAAATTACCAGTCATATACTCTCTACTTGTCATATTCTATTATATTCTACTCTTAATTTTAGCACTTACCAGGCGCTAGTTCGCCAACGATATTCTTTCTATTTCTTTCTTTAGAATGTTCGTCAGGAGTACCGGACCCTCAGGAGACCGAGCCCAGCCAGGACGACTTGGACCAGTTCATAGAGCAGGCAAACTTCTAGCTTTTACTTGTACTTATTTCAGTTCATATGCCACTGTTCTGGCATTGCTTTCTATCATTGTACATTTTCTTTTCAAACCAGTTGTAATCTAAAGAATTAAAGTTAATAAAAAGTTGTCATTTCATTATATCTCTTGTCATTTCTTATGCATTTATATATATTGCTTATTTACGCTTGGCGTGTTTACTTCTGAGTAAATACGCCGCGTGCTCGTCACGTCTATTTCTCCGTACACTGGGAAGCGGGGCATGATATTGGGCTTTTTTGTTGCGGTATTTTTAATTTAATAAATCCTCATTTAATACACGCCCAATAAGAATCGAATCTAGATTGCTTTGATATCATATGAAATGTTCTTTCCATTATACCAAAACTCCGAAGTTACAAAACAGTTATGACTTGGTGCCTATCTCTTCTTTCCTCTTCCATCTTGCGCCCCTCTATTCTCACTCCGAAGCCTCCTCTCTCTTCCTCCTCGCTATATCGCTTTCGCCTCCTATCCCAAATCTATAGGCTTGTTTCTCTCCTCTAAACTCCTCAAAACCATGCCCGCCCTCCCCCCCCCCCCGCTCCCTCATGCCTCATGAGAAAGATATTTGATGTTACATCCGTCAACTATAGTGTAAGTTGAAAGCGGTTTTAGTGTAATTCTAAAAAAAAGGAGGGGAATTGTTTCCTGACCCATTTCTCAGAAATGACTTAATTTTAAAGGCATATACTTACAAAATTGTTAAAACCAATACTTAGAAAATAAGAATGTTCGAAGCTTGTAATTGTGATTATTTTCTTCTTCGAAAATTACCGGTTTTACTCTTTATCAAGCTATATGTATTCTAAGTTAGGCAACTTTATTTATTTAACTATAACATTATTTATGAAATATTCATAACGTTAATTAGCAAATCATGACATGGTTTATCAAATCACAATATTATCTATCATGATATAAGTTTATCTGTTATATCATAACATATTTTATGAAAATTTTGAAGTATGTTATTGAAAATACATACTCAAATTTTTGAAGGATGTTATTAAAAAAAATCAATCTATCAAACTGGACCCGAAACAATTTTCAGCGAAAACAAAAATTCCTAATGAAATGTTAAAAGGAGATTCCCCTTTGACCAGCGTTGACAGACAACGTCGCCGGCGAGCGCGTGCGGTTCACTTGGGAAGGGAGGAAGGCGTACGGCGCCGGAATCGTTGACTTTCAAGGCCACCGAAGTTGACGGAAGGGAGACCCAAAGGACGAGGAATGTCGGCTGTCACGTGATGCTGAGTCAGAGCCCTGTCCCCCATCTTAAAAGATCATGGATCATGATCACCGTTTGATTTTATGTCTATGAGATGTGAGATCTTTTGTCACACTAGCAAACAAATTGTAATAGACACAACACAACTAGAGTTAAGCGCAAACAAAAACAAAAAAACCTCCCTCAAGAAGGCTTTGTAAACGGATACAGATATGGCTAGTCCCAGCAGATTTCATATACTTCTATAACTAATGTTTGAACAATACGGTTCGGTTTTATCATATATAGTTTTTCCCGGTATACGATTCATGCCTTTAGTTTTATCATAACCATCCTAGGTATTTTTATTAGCTAATGACTACTATTTGCTTTGAAAACCACCACTTAGTTACCCTAAATACAGGTTAGCAATTTATGTGGCTTATAAGCTCTTCGTTCACCAACCAGAACCCTAGTCCCTCAAATTCTACTCTAAATAGCACAATCTTTATTTTATAATCACTCAAATTGCAGAAAAGGGTTCTCATTCTGATCACTGAAACCTAATGTTAATTGTTGACCAACATAAGCACACATTAACCCTAAACCACCACTGTCTACACTAAGCAGCAAGCATGGTTTTTGCTTGGATTAATATATGACAAAGGGTAAATAGTTTCAACCAACCAACTTACAAGTATTGAAATTCCCAACTACAATTTTGTTTTGAATCAATTCAAACAAGATTTTGCAAATACACTCTCACCCTGGATACAAGATATAAGAAAACCAACATATTCAAGTAGTAACTATCAAACTGAACATCTGAATGGTGGAAGCAAAATGAAGCACCAAAAATTCCTAATGAAATTTGACTTCGCAAATTATTCCATAGTTAACATCACAATCACCATCAATGAAATTTTGCTCACAAAACCTGAAGAACAGAGAACAAAAACCTCTCAACCTCAAAACCAATTTTCTAAGTTCAATATTTATTACAGATTTCATAATTATAAATCATAGATTTACCCCAATTTGTGCTCAAATTCATCGATCAAGACATTGGATAACACAAACAAACAAACAAAAAACAGGGTAGAAAAAGGATTAGTTTGTATTTGGCCGCATCTGACGTACAACAAAACTACATCAAAAACTAAAATGTGATCAATCTACCTACAACAATTCAACACACCAAATCACCGCGTCAACACAAAAACAAAAAAAAACACAGGGAACCAAAAGAACCAGCGCATATGTACATTAGATTTTCCATGGAGGGAAATAAAAAATTAAAAATAGAAGTGTTTGTATACAGCTAAAGGCCACCCCTATGCTAATATGCATACAAAATTACATGAATCAGATAGAAAACCAAGCTTCTCACCCAACATGCTGCAATGCCTTATTAATACCTTCAGCGCAAATCTCCAGTTAGAAGCAAAAAATGAGAGAGAAGTTTGCTGTGGTGTTAGTAGTCACAGAGGTAGAAATCAAGTCTTTGCACTAAACTTGAACTTGACTTGGTTTGCATTTTAGTTGTAATATATGGCCAAGGAGGCTGCATTGCTTTACCTGTTATTTTTGTATGGGCGCATTAATTTACATGAAATATAGTACTTGAAATATAAAATTGTAATAAACTGGAGTACGTGGAGGATAAGTGCAAACTTACATGCATTGATGTTACAGTGGATAATAAATTTCTCGATTGATCCAACAAAGCTCGTTCTCGTTCTGCCATTTTTGAAAGTTCGGTTACCAAAGAACTTGTTCCTTCTACCTACAAACACAGCGTAAAAGGTTATAGAGTTGGTAACATGGGCTTTTGAGCATTATATAGGTGGTTATCCGATAATTTTGACTACCACACGAACACGAGAATAATGAAAATAAATTAGAAGTTTTCCAACACTTATACTGAGCTCATAAACTGTGGTAATATTAGAATTGAGTTGATCGTGTTGGAACATTAATGTTTCTTTATTTAATTATCTAACAATATAGCAAAGGTCAATGCAAGCTGTTTATATAGACTTGCACCTCATTCTTATGACATGCAATATGGATGAGAGATGAAAGCGGAGTGATATGGCAAGGGGTTCACTACTCTTGCCTTATGACTTATCCATTTTGGTTTTGCATTTTCTCTCATACTAGAGAAAGAAAATAAAGAGGTAAAAAGAGAGACCTAGAGAGTATGCCATATTTCTACATCTCTTTTATCACACTTCTAACAAGAGTGAGATCAAAGTTACTTCATTTAGTTGAAGTGGATATAGTATCGGAAGCCTTCGAGGTGGATCATCTTCGGCAAAGGAGATCGAGTTGCAAGCTTGATCCGAAGGATCCGGAGTCTAACTAGAGTCTACTACAACCGCGGAAGCACGCTTCAAACGTTGTAGTTCCTTATTGTTTTGTATGCTCGCTGTTTTTTATAGCTTTTAGTGTATGGATGTTCTTGGGTTTTTGGATACTAATGCGAAATTTTTAAAATCGTCGTTTTTCATTCCGCAAAAGTCCGCTCGTGTAACGACCAGCGCACAAGTTTCCAGCAACGCTATATTTGCTTGCTTGAAAAGAATCTCTTTCTAAAAGAAATGGAATGACTAATTCCACGAAAAGTCTTTTTTTCAAGAGGTATAACTAACAGTTCCCATTTATCTCTTACAAAATTTTGAAGGAAACTTGTGCGTTGGTCGCTATACAAGCGGACCTTTGCAGAATGAACAACAATTTTAAAAACATCGCACAAGCATCCGAAACCCTAAAAACATCCATACACTAAAAACTGTCAAAACAGTAACTATTTCTAGCAAGATTGAATGTTTTAAAGACCTACAACTTTTCAAGCGTACTTCCGCGGTTGTAGTAGACTCTAGATAGGCTCCGAGTCCTCCGGATCAAGCCTGCAACCCGATCTCCTTTGCCGAAGATGATTCATCTCGAAGGCTTCGATGCTAGTTCCACTTCAACTAAATGAAGTAACTTTGATCTCACTCTTACTAGAAATGTGATGAAAGAGATGTAGAAATATATTATACTCTCTAGCTCTCTATCTTTACTTTTTACCTCTATTTTCTTTTTCTAATATGAGAAAAAATACAAAACCAAAATGGATAAGTCATATGGCAAGAGCAATGAACCCCTTGCCATATCACTCTACTTTCATCTCTCATCCATACACATGTCATAAGATATGAGAGTGATGCACATCATTCTTATGACATGCAAATAATAATAGAAAAAAAATTATAAAAGAGATAGTAAGCACTATCATATGTTTAATGTTAAAAAGGTAATTAGCAAGTTCTTTCCATTACCATTATACGGAGAAAACATCCATCATCGTTCGATTCATTTCAAAATAATTCAATTGGTACCCGCAAGAAATAGGCTATCCAAAAACACATATACAAAAGTTTCGTATAGGATTACACAAGGAAACGATTCAATTGGTCAAAACACACAACGAATATAATCTCCATATCATTTTGTATTTGTAGACAAATATAATATGTTTCACTATTCTAAGTGCTTATTTTATTCTGGGTAATGGAGAACTTGTCATTTTTAATTCTTGGATTCAGGAATTATTCTGCAACTCAAGTGACACAATAAAAGCCTTTTCGACCCTTTTAGTTACTGATTTATGGATCGGATTTCACTCGACCCATGGCTGGGAACTAATGATTGATTCGATCTACAATGATTTTGGATTGGCTCATAATGATCAAATTATATCTGGTCTTGTTTCCACTTTTCCAGTTATTCTAGATACAATTGTGAAATATTGGATTATTCGTTTTTTAAATCATGTATCTCCTTCGCTTGTAGTCATTTATCATTCAATGAATGAATGATAAACTTATTTAATCTCTTATCATCAATCAAAATTTTTCTTATTCTTTATACTTCTACTTCTGCCCGAACCCGAATCTTGATATCAATCAAAATGCAACGTCTGAAGCCATTGAGAAGTTTATCGTGTATAAGAACAAAATAGAGAACTAGACGTTGAAAATATCAAGATTCTTTGGTATGATCGAGAATGTGGATACTTAAGCTCGGTATTCCATAGTTATCTAAATTGAGAATTTGATTCTCTCAGCTTACTTCTCCATATATACCATAGTACTATGGAGTATCGGAGAAAAGGATACGAGCCCTATGGGATTTGGTGCGCTTCTATGATGAGTATTGCTGAGAAGCGCACCAAATCAAATGTTAACTTATGCACGAGTTGTAATAAGCAGATATGACGATACAGGATAGAAGTGAAGAACATATGTGGATGTTCTTAGTCTATGGTAATGACAGCCTATAATAGGAGGCGATCACCGATTCCAGCTTCCAAGGTGACGAGGATGACTGAATGTCTAACTCGAGTTATAAATTTAACCTCTTATGAAGAGCAGTATATTGAAAGGATTTCAAGCGGGATACCAAGGTAGACATGATGCTGGAGGCTGAGTATGTCTCAACAAAAGGATACAAACCAAGAAATTGTTTGGACTAATATGTTCATTTCTGAACTTGATCCCATCAGATATCCATACAAATTCTAAGGCAAAGTATAGCTAGATCCGGGAGAATGTTGATCTCCGCGAGATTGAAATAAAGAGATGAAATAAGTAACATTATATGCGGATCCAATTACCAAGTCTGTTTCTCAATTACGATTTGCAAAACTGTTACCGGAGCAGTTGAGTATGGGATACCGTAATAATTGGCCTTAAATGCAAGTAGAAGATTGTTGAATATAGGTGTCCTGAAGGCAATTATTGGAATTGTACATGGACCTATATTAGGATAGAACAATCTTGCTCGAAATAATAGTATGCTATCTGATTTGTCTTTATCATTATGTGAATTGCTTGATTTATATATCGCTAAATACATAATGATAAAGCCCTTAGGATTTTTGCTTCACTTCCAGAATTATGATGGAGATCATACTAATGGGGCATAGATAGTCCACAAGCACATCCTTAAATATTCCTAGTCGTGCAAGTATCGATACAGGGCATCTATACTCCTGAGTAGACTAGTGTATACATTTCGTGACCCTGTTGGAAGGCGATAACTGGTCCTACAGCTATTGGTGTTTCACACCGAGGATTGTATACAGTTGCTCATTGGAGAATGAGTTTCACTGAACGGACTTGCAGAGAACTCCTAAATGGTATTATACCTATTGTCAGACAACACTTCTCTGGTGACATAGAGGTACAGGGTAGTCCTTTGACCTAAGATTGCCATAATGTCTCGTGTGTATTCCCACTGTACTTTGATTACCATCCTACCACGGCTTTAAAAAGCCGTGCAAACAAGTTTTAGTTGAGTAGAGTCCCGAAGCACATGGAGGCTGTGAGCGGTCGAAAAGATACGACTCTCCCGGTATAGGAAGTTGATGTCGCACTGTGCTTGATCGGCTATAACCACAAGTCTCTGGCCATGACGGTTGAGATAAACTGATAAAGGGTTTTCGGTTGTATCTCAGGTGGTTATGAGTTTGCAGATCAGCATGACTTATAGGGGTCTGACTGATTCCACCCCCAAATCCGGTATGCGACACTCTCTGTCGAAGAGACCGGACTGTATGGTGATTGTCATTGATAGGCTCTGCATGGTACGGACGAGCTTACTTGTCGACTATTCTTTCGTTCAATACTTGTATAACTGTTACGTACAGTTAGTGTCACTAGCGTGCTTGTGAGTTATGAATGTGATTCAATAACCCACTGCCAGCATATTGTCGGGTCTTTAAAGGCCCACTCATAGGGTTTCGCGGTTCTAACAAAATGATATAGAGTGCGTACGGTGGTACGTGCGGGAGTTCGGTTAAACATGTGCATGTGATAATACGTGTATTAATCGGATGGTTGGTAATACTAGCCGGCTTATGATTAAGCCGGGTCATTAAATCAAGTTTTGATTTAACGATATTATTTATATATGATGATGCATATATAAACTAGTATTATATCTTATTCTCATTCTCTCTTAGGTTATGTTACATGTCATGTGCATGTATTATTATATGTTTAATTATATTAAACCTATGATTGTGCTTATTATCTCTTTTATTATTCTTTTTCTATTGCATGTCATAAGAATGAGGTGTAAGCAAGTTAGCATACACCATCATATCTGATGACATGTGTATGGATGAGAGATGCAAGTGGAGTGATATGGCAAGGGGTTCGCTACTCTTGCTATATGACATCCATTTTGGTTTTGCATTTTCTCTCATACTAGAGAAAGAAAAAATATATATAAAAAGTAAAGAGAGAGCTAGAGGGTGTCATATTTCTACATCTCTTTCATCACACTTCTAGCAAGAGTGAGATCAAAATTACTTCATTTAGTTGAAGTGAAGCTGGCATCGGAAGCTTTCGAGGTGGTGGACATCTTCGGCAAAGGAGATCGAGTTGCAAACTTGATCCGGAAGACCCGGAACCTAACTAGAGTCTACAACAGCGGAAGCATGCTTCAAAAGTTGTAGTTCCGTAAAACTCGTTTTTCTTTTGTATGCTCACTGTTTTTTATAGCTTTTAGTGTATGGATATTCTTGGGTTTTCGGATACTTGTGCTAAGTTTTTAAAATCGTTGTTTTTCATTCCGCAAAGGTCCACCCATGTAGCAACCAGCGCACAAGTTTCCAGCAAAATTTTTGTATATCTCATATACCATTGATGAATATGAAATGCATGAAGCGTGTGTGTTTCATTTTGTTAATATAACAAATATTTACATATTATTTCTAATAATAAATTATATTTTAGATAATACAATATGTTAAAAATAAGATATTGGAGAAAATTGATGGATATTATTGATTTTCATAGGGGTTTCTAGAGAAAGTATCAACAAAAAGATTTCAAAGGTCTCCATTGATAAAAAAAAATTTGCAATGCCATGTGGGAAATTAATCCTATTTACTTTTTAACCCATGATAATTAGTTATACACTAAAGGTTGTAACTAAAATAAGTTAATATAAGAAATTGTATGAGATGGAACCCAATTCACTACTTGAATACCTGAACGTATAAGAAATCTCTCCTATCTCTCCATATAAATAAAGAATTGGTTCCTTTTTCTTCTTATGCTTCTAATGATGGAATAATTAAGTTTTTCTCTTACTTGTTCTTAAATATATTTTTAAATTTATCCTAAATCGGAATCATATTGTTGTAAGATTGGACACACTGAAATACTCAAATTTTGAATAATAATGAAATGAATTCTTATAATTGATAATAAATTTTGATCTAGTTAAAAAATATATATGTTTTTCTCATGTAATTGATATTTTGTTCCGCTTTATTTATTTATTTTTGGTGAGAAGAGAATCTGTCATGTTGATATTATCACTAACAATTCTTTTTTAAAAGCCTTCAACCATTCAA
Source organism: Agapanthus africanus (assembly GCA_030015575.1). Lineage (NCBI taxonomy): Eukaryota > Viridiplantae > Streptophyta > Magnoliopsida > Asparagales > Amaryllidaceae > Agapanthus > Agapanthus africanus. Next base: position 29,926,357 of record JASDDO010000004.1, on the reverse strand, counting down.
GTGAGATAATTTTGAAGTTGAACTTTTAGCTATAGACAAAATAAGTTCCTATTTTTCTATACTATTTATGACAACGCTCAAAGTTATAAATAATTATTTGAAATGACTTCCTTGCTCTTATAGTAATGCTTGTTTATTCTTATATTAATAAATTTAATTTAAACTTAAACATGTTATAACTTCTATCATTTAAATTCATATCTTGATCTGTGCATACATTTGCTTTGTCTGATGCCTTAATAATTATAAAATAATGTTCGTAGATTTGATTTTAGAAGCCCATTTTGTTTGTAGGGTTAACTTTCACAAAGATATAAAAAGCTAAAGACAATCATTAGAGTGGCTAAAAGCATTATAAATTTTCTGGTGAAATTGTTTATGTTCAATTTCATTTTTTAGATCGTTCGTGTGTGTATATATAGAGCGAGAAAATAATGAAGAAAAGAGGCCATATGGGGCTTTCCCGTTGGGTGGTGTCAAAAATCTACACCCTCCACGATTTTTTCGACGATCGACACCAATCATCATCTCATATGATTTCACCACTTTTCACCGTTGAATTAGCAATGTAAAAAGTTCTATTGTCGGTAAACCGTTAATTTTGCACCCACTAAATCAACGGTGAAAAGGTGATGGGATCACATGAAATTTGGTGTATCCACATCTTACATGAAAAGGATAATGTGTGCCGATCCGGAAGTGTTATTTTCCGGCCCTGTAAGAAGTGCTTTCAGTTTCGCTCGTACCGGGGGTCGAATAAAATCGTGGAGTGTATTTTTTCGACGCCATGGGAGAAAATTCCCTCATATGGCACATTTTCTCCGTTATATATATAGTTCGATTAGGATCCTATCGGAAGGATTTGGAAACAAATCCTTCCTATTTTTTCACCATTAAATTAATTTTGGGATTTGTGCATCCAAATATATTATGTTTGGTAATAAATGAAAACTTTTATTCATAATTGTTAGTGCATATCCCAAAATTAGTCTAATGGTGAAAAAGTTGGAAGGATTTATTTCCAAATACTTCCGATAGGATCTTAATCGAACTATATAAAGAGAGAGAGAATCATGAAAAAATGAGGTTGTAGGGATTCTCTAGCACCATCCTATGTTTTGGGTTGCATCACACATGCTATATTAAAATTTTAGGGGGTGCTAAACAATACCAACCATGAATCGAACTAGAAAAACAGAGTAACATATAGTATCTCATACTAAGTAGTGTCTAACACTAAATGAGGAGAAATACAACCTTTATAGACCTCCTCTTGTCACTCCATGGATCGAGTAGGGTTTGAACCGGTTCGCTTGAATTCTTCCAAGTCCACGATGATCCACCATGAAGTCCCTTTGCTCAAGCTCCTAGGTTCACTTGATCTATGAAGAAGTGGAGCAAACAACCTACACTAATGGGCTAGACTAGCATAGATTAGTGATGTGGTTTTGGATCTCACTCAAAAACCTTTTCTTTTTATGTTCTCACTTTTGAAACCATAGAGAGCTTGAAGGAGAGAGAGGAAGGAAATGGCCAAAACTTGACTCGAGTGAATAATGAATAAACTCAACATAATCCCAAGAGAGTAAATGAATTATGTCATGCTAAACTATGGTTACGAAATATCTAGATATTTTGTGACTTGAGGTTAAGCAAAACCATAGGCTACAAAACCATGGGCAATGAAACCATGGTATTGACTTTGGTCAACACAAGAGATGAGAGTTGAATAGTCAACCATGATTTTATTGCCATTTTGCTTTTCTCAAATAATCAAAATATACAAATATGTTACCATGTGAGTCTTGCATTGCCACCACCAATGTATCATCAACCACGACACATGTATGCTTGCATGTGTGCATCCATATCAACATAAACATACACTCATGCATGCAACATAAAGAAATAGGTTTTAATAAATGAGCTAATGGACTTAATATTAAATCAACACTTGATTTGATAACCCGGTCATATCACATACGACCCGTCCAATAGTAAACGCCCGATTAAAATACGGTATCTAATACATGCATTTAATCAAGCTCTCGCGCATATCCCATATGCACCCCACATCGTTTCGCCTGAGCTAGGAGACCCCTTTGTGGAACTCTAAGACTCGTCAATACGCTAGCAGTAGGCAGTGATCACGTCGCATGCCCACAAACCGTCAGTGGCACAAGCTGTACGTAACGGCTCCCAGGTATTGAGCGATCAGACGAAACACAAGCGAACCTGCTAAAACTCTCGTCGAGCCAACTGGCAATACTTACCGTACAGTCCGGTCTCTTCGTCAATAATGCTGCATATCAAGTCTAGGAATGGTATCGTCGACCCCATTAACCCAATAAGTTATGCCGGTATATGGCTCATAACAGATCGAGAAACTACTGATAACACTTATCAGTAAATCTCAGCAGCCATGGCAATGACTTCCTGTTATAACCAATCGTACATAGCGCAACAACAAGCCCCAATACCGGGAGAGACGAAACCCCTCCTATCGCTCATTGCCTCCATGTGCCTCGGGACTGTACCCAAAATCCACATGTTTGCACGACTCGGTAGAGCCGTGGTAGGGTGGAGATCAAAGTACAGTGGGAGGTACACAAGACTCTGACGATCTCGGGTCTACAGACTAACATGTACCAGTGTCACCTGAGAACTGCTATCCGACGATAGATATAATACGCCATAGGAGTTCTCGGCGAGTTCGTTCAGTGTACCCAGTCTCACTGAGCACCCGTATACAGTCTTTGGTGTCACCACACCAATGGATATGGGATCATCCATCGCCCATCATATGGACAAGTAACGTATACGCTAGTCTACTCTGGTAATATCGATGCCCCATCTTGCTACCCACGACTAGGAATATTTTAAGGATATGCTCACAAACTACATATGTCCCACTAGTATGATCCACATCATAATCTCAATAGTCAAGCAAATATCTTAAAGGCATTATCAACATGTACCAAATGAGTGAAAGCATGATCAAATGAACATGTCAACATAAAGTACAACCAGATAGCATACTATCATGTCGAGCAAGAATGTCCCGTGAATATACACACACATACCAGTACATACACTATCATATAATGGCCTCTAGAGCATACATATATCCAACAATCTCTCACTTGCACTAAGGCCAATTATTGGCGTATCTCATACTCAACATCTCAAAAAGTCACTCATGCTGCGGTAGAGGGAGGGCCTTGGTGAGTGGATCCGCGGTGTTATCGTTTGTATCTACTCTCCGAATCTCGATCTCGCGGCGATCAACTATCTCCCGGATCAGATGATATCGCCTGAGTATGTGTCTCGATCGCTGATGGGATCTGATTATTATCACAATACAATAGTATTGGATCAATAATAGTCGGAACTACTCCTAGCTCCGAGATGAACTTCCTGATCTAGACGGATTCCTTGGCAGCATCATTTGCAGCAATATCTCAGCTTCCATCATGGAGTCTGCAACGGTATCCTGTTTGGAACTCTTCCAACACACCGCCTCTCCATTGAGGGTAAACACAAACCCTGAGATAGATTTGCTGTCATCCTTATCACTCTGGAAGCTCGAATCGGTAAATGCCTCCATTTGGAGATCCCCGTTACCATACACCAAGAACATTTCTTTAGTCCTTCGCAAGTACTTAAGAATGTTCTTCATAGCTGTCCAGTGATTCTCCCCTAGGTTGGATTGATACTTGCTTACTACACCCAGTGCATAAGCTACATCAGGACGTGTACATAACATCGCATACATTATATATCCTACAGCAGAAACGTAGGGTATAATGCTCATGTGAGCTCTCTTCATCAGTCTTTGGGCAAAAATCCTTGGAGAGAATGACTCCATGACTAGCGGGTAAGGCACCCCGCTTGGAGTCTTCCATACTAAACCTTTTTAGGATGGTGTTAATGTACCAGGTTTGGGACAATCCCAGTAACCGTTTAGATCTATCCCTATAGATCTTCATGCCCAATATGTACAAGGTATCACCCAGGTCCTTCATGGAGAACCTTTGTGATAAGAACAGTTTGACCGATTGTAGCATAGGAACATCGTTTCCTATCAGAAGAATGTCATCCACGTACAATACGAGAAATGTGACAGTACTTCCTACAATCTTCTTATAAACATAAGTTTCATCTGGATTTTTGACGAAATCAAACTCTTTGATAACATCATCAAAACAGATGTTCCAACTCCGTGATGCCTGCTTTAATCCATAAATGGATTTTAGCAACCTACATGCTTTCCCGCTGCTCCCACTATCAATGAAGCCCTCTGGCTGATCCATATAAATGCAATCTTCTAAATCACCATTTAGAAAAGCAGTTTTAACGTCCATCTGTCAGATTTCATAGTCGTAGTGAGCAGCAATAGCAAGTAGGATCCGAATGGATTTAAGCATGGCTACAGAAGAAAAGGTTTCGTCATAGTCCAGTCCTGGTCATTGCCGAAACCCTTTCGCCACAAGCCTTGCCTTATAGGTCTCCACCTGCCCATCTATACCGATCTTTCTCTTAAAAATCCATTTGCACCCTATAGGTTTTACCCCAGAAGGTACATCCAAAGTCCATACTTTGTTGTTGTACATAGATTCCATTTCGGATCTCATGGCATCCAGCCACTTCACAGAGTCACCACTCGTGATAGCTTGCTGAAAACTGGTAGGGTCATTATCATCCATGATGCAATCTTCTCCATCACCATCAACGAGAAAACCGCAGTATCTCTCCGGTGGGCGAGAAGTCCTACCAGATCTACGGAGTGGCTGAGGTTCATTAGATTCGGTTGCAACATCAAGTTCAACCAAGTCGTCATTTGTAACTTGTGTGTTTAGAACCTCTTCTAGATCTACCGCATTACCATCAGTATCATTTGAAAGAATCTCATTTTCTAAAAATGTGGCATTTCGAGAAACAAACACCCTTTGTTCTTCCTTGTGGCAGAAAAGATATCCATATGAATCTTTTGGATATCCCACAAATACACACTTGACTGATCGTGTCTCGAGTTTGTTCGGATTCTGCTTTTTGACAAAAGCCGGACAACCCCAAATCTTAACTCGCTTAAGAGATGATCTCTTCTCATATCATCTCATATGGAGTGGTGGACACGGTCTTGATTGGAACCATGTTCAACAGAGAAGCTGCAGTCTCCAATGCATGTCCCAAAAGGAGAGATAACTCAACATCACTCATCATGGATCGTACCATATCTAATAGGGTTCGATTCCACCGCTCTGACACACCGTTGTGCTGTGGTATGTAAGGGAGAGTGAGCTGAGAGAGAATCTCATTCTCTTTTAGGAAGTTCGAAAATTCTGTATTTAGATACTCTCCACCCCAATCTGATCGAAGTATTTTGATGCTCATTCCAGTTTGTTTTTCTATTTCAAGTGTGTAATCCTTGAATTTCTCAAAATCTTCAGACTTATATTTTAATAAAAACACATGACCGAATCTTGAGAAATCATCAGTAAAAGTTATGAAGTAAGAAAAACCGCCTCACATGTGTAGACATTAGCCCACATACATCACTATGTATGAGGCCCAAGAGCTCAGTAGTTCTTTCTCCGTGTTCAGTAAACGGAGTTTTGGTCATTTTCCCTTTGATACAAGACTGGCAAGTCGCATAAGATTTATACTCAAAAGGATTTAAATATCCATTTTTATGAAGCTTGTTTAGTCTTGTTTCATTAATATGACCAAGTCTACAATACCAAAGAAAAGCTTCATTTATATCTGAAAACTTTTTTTTATTTGTGTATTGTATGTTGAAAACTGTGTGTTAATTAAGGACGTATATCCCGTTATTAAGTGTACCAAAACCAATCAACTCTTGATTCAGTTTAATGTTCATAACATTGTACTGCAATACAAAATGATATCATTCATTATCTAACAAAGAAATAGATATTATATTACAAAGTATGCTTGGTACAAAATAACATGGGTTCAAAACCAATATACAACCCGACGGCAACCCTAGGTGATACTCTCCCACTGAAACTGCATGTACATTAGAACCATTTCCAACTCGAAAAGTATGATCACCGGTCTTCAAAACTCTGCTATTTCTCAACCCCTGCACAGAATTTGCAGATATGAGAACCCGAACTGGTATCCAATACCCAGACAGCAGAGTTTATAGAAAAACAGTTTTCGGTTACGAACACACATGAAGCTGAAGTATCACCACGCTTCCTTTTCTTGAGACCAAGGTACTCAGTACAATTCCGCTTCCAGTGCCCCGTCTTCTTGCAATAAAAACATTCTCCTTTTCCCGACTCCGCAGTTTTGGATTTGTCTTTCGCCTTTGCCCTCTTGATTCCACCTCTCGGTTTGGTGGATTTCTTCTTGTTCTTTCCCTTGGCCTTGGCTTTTGGGACGGAAGAGGAAGATTGTCCAACAAGCAGAGAGGGAGACTTTGCCTAAAGCGTGCTCTCCGCATTTCTCAACATATTAAGAGGTTCGGATAGTGACTTCTCTATGTTGTGCATGCTGAAGTTCACTATGACTGGAGCGAAGGCTGAGGGAAGAGACTGTAGAACAATATCAGTATATTGCTCGTTATCCATTGTCCATCCGAGGCCCTCAAGCTCTTCAATAAGAGCTATCATCTTCAAAACGTGGTCACCTACTGATGTGCCGGGAGCCATCCGCATCTGAAACAGTTTTCGAGACGCTTCATATCGCAGGATACGAGATTGCTCCCCATACAACTTTTTTGTATGGAGAAAGATGGATTGAACATCCATCTCCTCGTGCTGCTTTTGATGTGTATTTTTCATCGATGCAAGCGCGAGGCATTTGGCAGTAGCACAATCAATATCCCACGTTTTGCGGATCTCCCTATCCGCTACAGAAGATTCAGGGCCTGGGATGGGCGGGGCTGAGGCAGTCAGGACATATGATACTTTATCATATGCGAGAGCAATATTAATGTTCCTCAACCAGTCTTTATAGTTCGGTCCGGTAAACTTATTTTTCTCTAATAGTAGCTTAAGTCCAGTCATGGTTATCTGCCATTAGGAGAGAGAAAAGAATACACTCAGCGAAAGCTCTTGCAAAGATCAGATTGGTTATTTATCTTATCTAATCGATGTCCCCCGCTGCTTTTATCAAATTTTCCTTCAAATCTTAAAAAGAAAATTTAGCCAGGATTAATTACATTCTACAACTTCGCTAACCGTTCAGCCAGGCCAGTGTAGGTACTTCTGCGGGAGGTTCCCCGTGCTTTCGCACGGACCTAATTAAAATAAACCTCATTTTCCCAGAGGCATAGTCCCGTTGACACCTTTCTAGACACCTAATGAGTTAGCTAATTGTAAAGTGCAAAACTCTCCTGAGAGCAACTTTTGCTCACGGTGGGATCGGGATCCTACTATCATATAGAAGGTATGCAATCTCATTGCAAATTTCAATTCTTGAAACTCCCGATATGGTTTTTACCCTTAGTAACTTATGACCTTGACTATAATCAACATATCACAAGTACTAGTCAAGTTTTACCCGTCATTTCATGATTAATTAGACCTACTCACTTGACCCTTGACTATAATCAACATAATCACATAAATATCCTAATTAATCGCATCATATGCTGTGTAGGAAGACATCACTTAGCTACCGTACACTACGCCTTGACTATAATCAACATACGTAGCACGAATACTAAGTACTCTACTTCCTAAAATGACGGAGGGCTGTGAATAGTTTTTAAGAAAACCTGCTTTGAACTTTATATCGTTGTAGAATCCAATGGTTTTTAAAAGGAGTGGCTCAAGCTCCGCAATTTGAAAACTTGCTTTTTCATAAAAAGCCGAGTAGGTTTCAAATCTGATTCTACATCTTCTTTTTAGGTTCCATTTTGTTTATATTAATCTCATTAATGTAGTCCCATCATTTAAGTCCTTAAGCCATTACAGAAAAGAAACGAAAATAGAACGTACGCTTATGTCATCCGCATTCGCCATAATGTCCTGTTATGTACTGTTAGGTTACTTAACTAACGGCATAGCGGGACGGGACTAGCGCGGATGCAAAACATAAGCAACGTTTATTATATATCATATATATAATACATCATTCGTCTCAACATATAAAGTGACATCACAGAATATCAACAGAAACACATATATGAAAATACAGGATATACTAGGAGGTCCGTATTTTGTATTTAGCCAACAATAGAAAGTACGGATTCCACGGTCGCGATGAATAGCCAAGCCCACACCCCTAAACCCCTACGAAAATGGCAAGTGACCCTACCAATTCTAGAGTTTAGGAGACCCGGTCTCGACTCTTCGAGATGGCCTCCCACTGAACCCTAGAACCCGGTCACTTGTGCTCTCCTTCTTGCGTCTATCCTAATGTGGAAAAGTAAATAATATACAGTGGTGACATCATCCTCAATCTGGAAGTGCCCCAATAAAAGAATATTACATACAATTAATTTTATATGAATGAAAAGAAAAACTCTCATCTCATATAAACCTCCGGCCATTCATTCACGACGATCATGTACATCATATCTCAGCAACACATAATATCACATATCATCAACGTAAGTATGCGTACCCCAATTTTCGTTGATGTATAGCAACGAAACCGGCGATACACCACATACTACACTTACGGTCGCAGAAAAAGAAAGTGAAAAACTACAACAATTGGAATCAACACTGCCTTTAGACATCATAAACCCGGAAAATCACATATTCTGGATTTCATGCCTAACAATGCAAATCTTATATTTAGGTCTCAACTATGAAACACCTTTTCAAAAGAAGTCGGGTAATTCAACAAGATTCCCGATTCTACCGAGGCCAAAATATTAGATTTACACGCAACTAATTACTTTTCACAAAACTAATTAGTGTCGATTCCAATTATTGTATCACATTCACAAATATCTAGACGATGTTAAACGTTTCGATCGAGTCAACAAACACCCACAAATTGCCCCGGGAGCTCAACACTTGAGCAAAACTAAAATACCCAAAAACGTGACACGGTGCCTATGGACCAACCGTAGAAGGGTCAACCCTTGCCTCATCTATGGCGCCACAGAACTACGGCAAACCCTAAGGTTTGGCCGCGGTTCCATGGTCATAGAATCGAGTTAGGATTATGTTCCTCTAGAGGGTCCATAGGGTTATTTGCATGAACATTCAAATATCTTTAACTCGGAAAATTCCAACACTTGGAAAATTTCCAGCGAGGGTAATGAGGTGGTGTGTGATGTTCATTCGAACTGTTTAACGTCGTCCAAGTTACCAAAAACAATGTTAAAATTACGACTACGAAATACTCCGAATTAGCCCGTAAGCAAAATTAACATCACATGAAATTTTGGGCTAAACAAACAACACATGAAACCCCAAAATCTACAGACCAGAGCACAGGAGAAAATCGAAGCAAATCAGGGCAAAAGGAGCCGGTCTCCTCAGTTTTTTAGGGGTGGTGCTCGGGTGAAATCCGAAGGAATTGCCTCAATTTTGTTGTGTTCTCAGTGCATCACATGCAAGCTTCTGCAGTTACTAAAAAATTTTTTCGAGCCTAATTAAAAATCGACAGAGAGCACTTTTTCAGGGTTCCAGAAATCGTTAATTCGGAGTTGTTTCGGTTTCGTAATTAATCTAATATCGTCTAAGTTTCTAGCCTGGCTTTAATACCACTGTAGGGATTCTCTAGCACCATCCTATATTTTGGGTTGCATCACACATGCTATATTACAATTTTAGAGGGTGCTAAACAATACCAACCATGAATCGAACTAGAAAAATAGAGTAACAACATATAGTATCTCATATTAAGTACTGTCTAACACTAAGTGGGGAGAAATACAACCTTTGTAGACCTCCTCTTGTGACTCCTTGGATCGAGTAGGGTATGAACCGGTTCGCTTGAATCCTTCCAAGTCCACGATAATCCACCACGAAGTCCCTTTACTCAAGCTCCTGGCTTCACTTGATCTATGAAGAAGTGGAGCAAACAACCTACACTAATGGGCTAGACTAGTATAGATTGGTGATGTGGGTTTGGATCTCACTCAAAAACCTTTTCTTTTTATGTTCTTCTCTCACTTTTGAAACCCTAGAGAGCTTGAAGGAGAGAGGAAGAAGGAGATGGCCAAAACATGACTCAAGTGAATAATGAATAAACTCAACATAATCCCAAGAGAGTAAGTGAATTATGTCACGCTAAACTATGATTACAAAATATCTAGATATGATATTTTGTGACTTGAGGTTAAGCAAAACCATGGGCAATGAAACCATGGTATTGACTTTGGTCAACACAAAAGATGAGAGTTGAATAGTCAACCATGATTTTATTGCCATTTTGCTTTTCTCAAATAATCAAAATATACAAATATGTTACCATGTGAGTCTTGCATTGCCACCACCAATGTATCATCAACCATGACACATGTATGCTTGCATGTGTGCATCCATATCAACATAAACATACACTCATGCATGCAACATAAAGAAATAAGTTTTAATAAAGAGCTGATAGACTTAATATTAAATCAACACTTGATTTGATAACCCGGTCATATCATCACATACGACCCGTCCAATAGTAAACACCCGATTAAAATACGGTATCTAATACACGCATTTAATCGAGCTCCCGCGCATATCCCATATGCACCCCATATCGTTTCGTCTGAGCTAGGAGACCCCTTTGTGGGACTCTAAGACTCGTCAATACGCTAGCAGTAGGCAGTGATCACATCACATGCCCACAAACCGTCAGTGGCACAAGTTGTACGTAACAGCTCCCATGTATTGAGCGATCGGAAGAAACACAAGCGAACCTGCTAAAACTCCCGATGAGCCAACTGGCAACACTTACCGTACAGTCCGATCTCTTCGTCAATAGTGCTGCATATCAAGTCTAGGGATGGTATCGTCGACCCTATTAACCCAATAAGTTATGCCGGTATATGGCTCATAACAGATCGAGAAACTACTGATAACACTTATCAGTAAATCTCAGCAGCCCTGGCCAGGGACTTCCTGTTATAGCCAATCGTACATAGCGCAACAACAACCCCCAATACCGGGAGAGACGAAACCCCTTCTATCGCTCATTGCCTCCATGTGCCTCGGGACTGTACCCAAAATCCACCTGTTTGCACGACTCAGTAGAGCCGTGGTAGGGTGAAGATCAAAATATAGTGGGAGGCACACAAGACTCTATGACGATCTCGGGTCTACGACTAACCTATACCAGTGTCACCTGAGAACTGCTATCCGACGATAGATATAATACCATATAGGAGTTCTCGGCGAGTCCGTTCAGTGTACCCGGTCTCACTGAGCACCCGTATACAGTTTTTGGTATCACCACACCAATGGATATGGAATCATCCATCGCCCATAATATGGGACAAGTAACGTATACGCTAGTCTACTCTGGTAATATCGATGCCCCGTCTCGATACACCCACGACTAGGAACATTTTAAGGATATGCCCACAAAATGCATATGTCCCACTAGTATGATCCACATCATAATCTCAGTAGTCAAGCAAATATCCTAAGAGCTTTATCAACATGTACCAAATGAATGAAAGCATGATCAAATGAACATGTCAAGATAAAGTACAACCAGATAGCATACTATCATGTCGAGCAAGAATGTCCCTTGAATATATATACACACACACACACACACACACCGTTACATACACTATTATATAATGGCCTCTAGGGCATATATATATCCAACCGCCATAGGAGGCTTTTTCGTTAGGTGGTGTCAAAATAATTACAACCTCTACAATTTTTTGACGATCGGCATCCATCATCTTTATCATGTAAGATGTGGATACACCAAATTTCATATGATTCCACCACATTTTCACTGTAGAATTGCAAATGTAAAAAGTTCTATTGTCGGTAAACCGTTAATTTTGCACCCACTAAATCAATGGTGAAAAAATGATGGAATCATATGATGATAAAGATGATGGTAGGTGCCAATCGTTGAAAAAAATCGTGTGTTTTTTCGATGCCATAGGAGAAAATTTCCTCCTACGACACCTTTCCTCCATTATCCTCGTATGTGTATGTGTGATCTATTGCAAACCAGTCCATGTTTTTTAAAACGGGAACTCTCGGCTACGTCATATTTTATCCGATCCGTTCAAGTTGATCACCCTACCCTCAAATGTGTATGAAAAATTAAAGGATTTGAAAATATCTAACATATGCATCGGATGAAGATTATGTTGCATTATCAAAATACGTTCAATTTTGCACCCATCGATGCATAGGTTATAGATCCTCAAATCCTTTGATTTTTCATGCACATCAATTTGAGGGTTGGGTGATCAACTTGAACGGCTCGGATCGTTAAAATATGTCGTATATCGAGAGTTGCCATTTTTAAAAAACATGGAACGGTTTGCAATGGAGCACTTCCATGTGTGTGTGTTCCTATCGGTAAGATTTGGAAACCCATTTCTAAACCATTAGATTAGACTTGTGTGCTGGCAATTATGAAGAGAATTTCTTATGTTTCTCATTAATCACATCATTTATAGCACACAACCTAAAGCAGTTCCAATGATTAGAAAATACATAGGATTTGAAAGCAAATCATACCGTTATGAGCATAGTCGTACTCTCTCAGAGCGAGAAAGAGTTTGGCTATACTCCCTTCGATAAGATTTGGAAACAAATCCCATCAAGTTATAAGCCATTTGATATACTTTAAGATTTGTGCAAACAATGATATCATGATAACTGAGAGCGTTTCTTCGTAATTAATTGCACAAATTCCAAAATGAATCTAATGGCTAAAAACTTGATAGAATTTGTTTCTGAACCTATCGAGTGGAGCATAGTCCAACTCTCTCACACACTCTATATATATGTATGCAAATTGGTATTTTTTAAAAGTTTTTGCAGTACATTGTAAACACTATAACAGTGTATAAAAAATGTTCAGTTAAAAGGCTTTGCAAAAAAATGAAACTACATTGAAAAACTATTACTTAATTTTTTGATAAATGGTAAGATAGTGAGTAATCTATTGACATGTAGTTTAATCTCATATTTTACATAATTATTCAAATATAAATTATACTAAATTATTTTCTTTTTCCATTTAAAGAAACCTAAGGTCAAAACATGACATTGAATAATGGATTGACAACTTCGAATGATAATTTCAGTTAAAACTGTATGTTTAAACATGGTATTTAAATGTCCAAAGAATAAAGAGAATTAAAATACCACTTTCCATCAATTTTCTATCCCTCGTATAGATGGTTCAAGAACAAATAGAATTATTTTTGAAATCTTACTTCGAAAGAAAACGCTTTTCATTTTGTTACTTTTCAATTACCAAACACAAAAAGCACCAAAAAGTTGACCATTTTCTCTCCATTTTCCTCAATTTTTAGTCTTTGGCCATTTTCCTTTTTTTTCGATACTCTATCTGACAACTTGTTTCCCTCCTATCTATGATTGCAGCTCCTAGAAGTAAAGAAACTAATATAAATCCATATGTTTAACTTTGATTGTTTATCTTTTTTATTGAAGACATTTTATAATAGTTTTTTTTATTACAATTTATTTTCTTTCTCAAAAATGCTTGTTCATGATTTTTTAGTCCAAACATATATTTCAAAATTACAAGATCGTTGTTGCTCGTTAGTTATCCTAATATTTCAGGCCTTATAATTAATATCAATAGCTAATCTATGTTTACCGAATGTGGTTTTATACTAAATGAGATTTTTAACTATCATGATCTAAGTTTCATAGTTCTTGAATCATGATACGTTATCGCATATCGTTTTACTTATATATGGTATCACATATCATAAGATAGTTTTTTCCTTGTGCAATAGCTAAGCAATTAAGTATACAACTATATATTTGCATATAAACATGATCGAATTAGTAAATATAGAACAATACACAAGAAGAAATATAATAGTCAAGTCCTAGTCACACAAAAGACAAACACAAATGCATATACAATAAACATAAATTAACAAAATTCAAGTGAAACAAGATAATTAAGCAAAATAATATCAATACTGATGGAGATCGACTACATATAATTTTAGGACATCTTAAAAATATCAATACGCATGGGGATCAATTAGCACTAAATTATTAAACTATAAACATTTAACTAAAACAAGTGGAACGTCTAACTACAACAAATGAAACATATTATTCACAAAACAACTTTTAGGTTTTTATAGGAAAAAAATATTGTTATGAACGGATTTTGTAAGAGAAACCAAACACACATTCATTAAAAAATAACATTTTAATAACAAAAAGGTATTTAAAATATAACGAGTCCGACGAGCATTGGCTAGGTTCAAAGAAAAAAAATCTCTACATTGCCTCACGAATTACAATAAGTCCGTGGCGAAGAAGCTTCTGAAGATGAGATGAATGCAAGAAACTCATGGTAATTCTTCGTTGGGGAAAGGGTAGATAAAAGAGTGAAGCGGAAAAGTGGTGATGAGATGATGCAAAAAGTGAAAAGATTACATGAAGGTCATGGAGAAGAAGCTCGTGGAGAAGCGTTAAGGCTGAAAAGAAGCTGTCGACGAGCAAGGAAAATAATAGAGATTTCTCATGGAATAATTAGGGATGGTGAAAGGATTTGAGAAATTTTGGGACGATATCTTATTATAATTAAACTAAGAGCCTAATCCAACAAAACGGGCATTTAGCTCCTAGGGTAAAACTTTCATCTCCAAAATGAGAGGTCGTCGATTCGATTCCTGAATTCAAATTTAGAACCAAATTATTGTATCTCACCACATCCTATATTGTATCAATTTATATTGTATCAAAAAAGCTATTGTATCGTATTCTATCGTATATTGTAAGGTTTTGATAATGGCAAATGTTTTGATATCTTAATCCAAAATGATCAAGAGAAAGAGCTTGGTGAGTCTGTACATTTATATTTTCAAACATAATGTAACAAGCTGACTTGAAAAGAAATATATTTTAAATAGTAAAGATTTAAGATTTTTAACTAAGTTATAATTATTTGAGAATACTAGAGCAATTAAAATAGATAATTAAATATAATTTCTCTCAAAATTATGAGGATTATTCTTCCAATTGTAATAATGAGAACCAAATTGAAATTTCAATTTGAGATCCCTACCCTTCCAATCACAATTATGATGTACGATAACAATCATGATATAATGAATCAATAGTTCAAGAAATTCCTATAGGAAAGCACGATTTCATAACTTCTTTATGAAATAAGAACGACAAACTTTTCTCCTAACTTTCCGAGTCGGCTATAAATCATTTCCTTCCATTCTGCTCAGTTAAAGGAGGAATTCTACTAGTTGATTAGTTATAACATATCTTTCTTATTGCCTCTGCATGTTTAAGTTTACCTCTAACCCTAGTTGCACCACTAACTGCAATTGTCACTTCTACCTGAAGCATTGATTGGCTTCTGTTTCATACGTCAAAAACTTTCAACCTCCTCTAAATACACTTTTTTGCCTACCTTATTAAGTATTATCGCAATCAAGGTTACATGGGATGCGATACGGCGACACAACAAAATCCCAAAATATAGGATACATGGACATGACTATATATATATCTTATAAAGAAAAACAAGATATCAAACTATTATACAACATTAAATAAAAAGAATTAATAAGTATAACATGATATAAGCTAATAATATACTAAAAATATGTTTATACGCATATAACATGCATATAACACATACTACACGTATATGACGTATACGACGCATCTGATACGCGTTGTGCAAGTGTCTTGCAAATGTAAATGTTGATGTCCGAAATGTGTCGGACACGAATACAACCACCCATTGGAAGTGTCCGTGCAACCTAATTCGCAATCTCAATATTCGGATTTAGCTAGACTCATTTTTAGAACGTGTTCCCAGCTATCTCATCTATAATGTTTTATTGGTCTTCCGGCCGTTTTTAGAATTTTTCTTTCAATTTCAATTATTTTCTATTGTTATATAATACTTTTAAAGCACTTCACTTCAACCATCCCTCTCTAAATTTATCAACCGCATCATCCTCGATATTACTGTCACAATTAATTATAAATCCCAAGCAATGCAAATGGTTGTTACCAAACATTGGCAATTTCAAAGGTTTTCTTTTCTTTTTTGGGATTATGAAAAAAGCAAACCACCATTTGAGCATATAGTTCTAGATAACATTAAATACAATTACAATGCCCAATAATGAGTACATACTAATGTTGAAAAAAAGGAAATTTATATTTTGAATGAAGGAAATAAATTCTCATAAGCATCATCTCGTCCTCAACAGATTAGAAAGTAACAATAACTCAATTGGAGGAACACTAAAGAGTCTTTTTAAGGCACTAACCTTTGACAACAGAGAGCATATTGAGGACCCCATAGCCTGCATCACATCAACAGCGGAACTGACTGCATCTTTCACTACTTGTAAATCCGCCTGTCACACATAATAGCATCTAACTTAGGCATTAGAGTTATAGGTTCAATCAAAGTTTGATCATCGTTAATGGACACTCAAGGCACTAACCCTAGCTCCATCTACAACCGGAAGGCGAAGAGTGCTAGCCTTTAATGCTTCGATGGCTCCTGATAATGAATTAGCATGGTCTCGTTCTATATGAGACCACTCTTCCAAATAAGTCATCTGCGTTGACCGGATCAATGAGTTTTGAAAGAAAATAATAGATATTTACATATGCTGCAAGGTACAGTCAACATCGTGACAGGGTTTCTGATATAACCGCTTAAGTTAATGATACTTTTTCATAGAATTGTTATTTTGAGTTCATTTTAGAATTGTGATTATACAGCTCAAAAGGGTGGACATTTCATACTTCTTTCTTCGTTGCGAATATACTAGATTTCTCAGTAGAAATGAATTAGTAAATGGCATGTGTTTGTGACGATTTCACTCATGGGTGGTGCGCCAACAATTATTGTATACCATGGCATCCAACACCGCCCCTTACATGAGAGTGGCCATATGTTGTTTTAACGTTAAAAAATCACACATGAGGGGTTGTGTTACACACACACACAAAACAGCATATTTACACCATACTATTTGCTTTCGGTGCTTCAGTACCATGTCGGTGGCCACATTAAGACCGTCAGTGGTGGGCCAACAATTGCTCTACATCGAACATCCAACAACATGAAAAGTCGGGAGTGTGTATACAACTTCATGATTTTTTGATTTTTTTTTGAAAGTGAATTGTTTATAACACAATTCAGTGAACACCCATTTTTTCCTTGTTACAATTTTCTTCACCATTTTTAATTTACATATAAAGGTTTGGGCGTGAGTAGTGAATACTTGTAAAAAAAATTTGGGCTGTAACCCCTATGATTACTTGGTTGTAAAATCCATTCTTCTACCAATGGTGTTATTATCATCAGGAGGTTTTCCAACCATGTGTCATGTATGCTCACACATGCACATGTGAGCACATAATAAGAGAAGCAATAATTCATACTCATGAGGCGGAGGTAAAAATCAGAACTTAAGAATTAAGATAGATCCACGAGTACGTGAAAAAAATTGAAAGGACATAATTAGTAGTTTCAACGAGTACAGGAACAAGCATAAGATGAGACCAACAGACTTACTTGTTCCTTAAGAATGGAAGTAAATTTAAGGCTTTGAGTCAGTAGTTGCAACTTAATCCTTTTACGAGTTACAGAATCACGCAATTCTGATGTTGTCATCCATGCATTATACAAATTTTTCTGATAAAGGAAAAGAAAAGCATTAGCTGACCAATTTTCAAGGTCCAAGCAAGCCAAAGCAAACACGCGGATCATGTTTCACATGAATGCAAACCACAAGATTAATGAATATAGATGCTTTTGCAAATTAGAGACATCAACTTTAAGCATAAATTGTAGGGTAAATTGAACTTCTCTTGTTTTTCATTGAGCGCCACTAAACTTTAAAATTACAATAAGCACCTTTGAAAGCTTAATAAAGGTATTAAATATTACATAACATCAAACACCACGTCAGTGGTGGCATTTGTATTTTTCGTAGTTCAATGGCGTTCTGAACAATGACCACAGGAAAAATTTGATGGTGTTTCATGTAACCTCACCAAATTTTTATCTTATGGCAAGCATAAAGCACAACACAAGACGCATTACAAGTTACAAGTTACAAGACAGCTTAGCTATAGCTGAATTGACGTCATCAGAAAATCAAGTAAAATCTTTGATATTTGTATTCGATGGAATTAGAATGGATCCAAACAATCTATAAAAAAAAATTGAAAGAAATACATTGAAATGGAAGAAATCGGTAAAAGCGTTTCTGAATGCTTATACAGATTGACAGACGGTTTGGAAGAGGAAGAAGGAAATGAAGAAGAATCGACGAAAGATTCCGAAATTCGTTCAAGAACGTATCATATTCCTGGTCTCACAATATCGATCAGATAACATGTGGTTCAGCCCCAATGAGAGCAGCTGCTACCTTGACCGAACTATTATGTATTCATTTGGTAATTGGTATAGGAACCATGTCACTCATATATTTTTAATTCTAACTTATTTTAAACAGTTTATTATGTGTATTTAATAAGTTATAACCTTATAAGATCTATTCGATGTTTTTTTAACTTGAGCACACATAACACAGACAATGTTCACAGCCGTTTTGGTTTTCGACATATCACACAATTAGAAACTTGAGTGGACACCACACAAACACTATGATGAATGAAATTTCTACTCTTACAATCATGAGAGCATAGCAATTTTGTTTCAATGCTAATTGTCTTTTCTGAAAGATGTCTAGCATTGATACGTAAAGGCCTTAGTTTAGTTTATTGCAATATAGATCGGTTGAAAGGACACGGCAATATTCTCTTGTTGCATTTCATATTTGATATCAAGGCATCAACACTACATATCGGTCCTATCCAATATGAAACACTCCATATTAGAGTTTGGTGTAGCAACAAGAACTTAAGGCCGTGTTTGCCTTTGGACATAAGATAAGTAAAGTTTTGTAGAGTTATCTAACTAAAGTTCAAAATTTTCAAATTTTGTCCTCGTTTCACTTTGGTAATGGAGTTGGGTAACTATTAGCAACAAGAACTATTAGTCAATAAATGCTCTAACCTTGTTTATCTTAAAAAGAGAAAGGAAAGAAAGCAATTCTCAACTTTCCTACCCATCACTTCTCTTCTCGTTTCCTCTGTCGACTCCAACCCTAAATGGCTAAATCTCAAGATACCACGATGAAGTCCCTACGGAGCCTCTCCTCGTCTTCTCTTCACCTCCCCTCCTCATTTATTCTCTTCTCCATAGTTGATTCTACCCTACAATAGAAATTGAAGCTTTTTCCTCCATCAATATGATTTGTTCTCTACTATCTCCTCGTTTGAGGGACCTTATTGTGCAAAATTATATCCTTGTTTTGTTCTTACCTCCTTATTTAATCTATGGTTCTAAACCGTAGTCTTTCTTCAAAGGTATTTAATATTGCCTTAATGATTTGTTCTAAGCAGTGTTCAAAAAATGGAATATTCGGATTCGGTGGCTAACCGGGTAGAAAATGCAATATTCGGTCCAATATGCGGTCAAACCGAATATTCGCTGTACAAACCGCATATTCAATTGAATACCATGAATATTTGGCCGAATATTAGGCCCAAAACAAAAAAACCCAAAACAAAACAATACATTAAAAAAAAAGTGGGATCCGCACTTAATAATAATATACCCACAATCTTCCGATTAAGTCCAGACGCCTTACCATTATAGGCCACGGGCATATTAGTATTCTATGTCTTTATTTTTTTCCAGTTTTTTATATGTAATATTTATATAAAATTATTGATGGCCGCATAATCCGAATAAACCGAATATTCACCGAATAAACTGGATATTCCTTATTCACTGGCCAACCGAACAAATTCTGAATCCGTTTTTTACAACATTGGTTCTAATCGTTGTTCTTTCACTCCTTTTCCTTTCTTTTTTTCCTAATGGGTATTCTTTTGTTGTGTTTCAATTCTATGAAACCGGAAATTGATGTTGTGCTACTTAAAGTAGGCTATACTAAACTAGTTTGACCCAAATTCTCTTACTTTACCACTAGAAATTTTCTTTCATGAATCGTATTATTTTTAACGTTACTGTATATTGTTGTGTTTGATTTTCAGTCTATAACTTCTTTTCCTCCCCCCCCCCACACAAACACCCCCACCCCCTGAAGGGAATTGATGGTTTTTATACATAAAATGGTTCAAGATTTGAGTTTGGAGGTTTACTCAATTTTTATCCCGAATGACCCAAACATTTATTTCTCAAGTTCCTTGAATGGGAAGAAAGAAATGAAATTAGGCAAACATTGTTTCAAAGTCGAGCATTGCTTCAAAAGACGGCCAGAGTAATTTTAATTAGAGTTAAAGCCTTGTAAACTCTAGTCGGCATAACCTAACTCCACTTAAAAGAATAGTTATGGCCATCCTAACTCCAAAGCCAATCTAGATTAAGGCAGAAACACCCAAATTCGCACCTAGCCATGCGTGTATTCAAAAGCAGGTAGTATAATTTTTTTAACTAGGCCCAAAACAAAGTGTCTTTGACCCTTGGGGGATTGCAACGGTATAGAAGTATATCAATTAACCCTAACCAAAACATTAAATTGTCGAGTAGCTAGGTTGTCAAGCTATACAAATCCATGCCTTCTAATATGATCGTGGTAAACTTTATGTGACAGACTGCCTTGGAATAATTTTGCATTTTCCAATCATAGTCGTCCAAGTATTCTAATGTGATTCTTTCCAACATGGAAAGGATGTAGATTTAAACTCGAAGAATCTGGTTTCATTGCATCCTCTAAAAAGTGATGAATGACAACAAAGGTCGAGGCAATTTTAAAATCGAGGGGAGCACGTGAATTAAAAAGTTGTATACCATGACTTAGGAAGAAGAATGTTAACGGCATATATATATAAAATTTGGAACTTATTCTTTTGTTTGTTTGTTTGTTTGTTTGTTTGTTTTTTTTTGGGGGGGGGGGGGGGGCACCACTCCTGGCTTGGCACTAGAGTGACAACGGACAAGTTTATCCCTTAAAAGGTGATAAATGAAGAAACTTGTCACGAAACTAAATTGCAATTTCTAATGATTAGGACTAAGGTGCACCCATATCTTTTTTTATCATCGATCTTGTACACTTGTCTGTTTCCAAAGTATACTTCCAACGTCCCTATAATAGATGCACAAATTGTAGTCTGCCTATCTTTTAAGCTAGTCACAAGTTACTTTGAGTACTCCTATGGTAGAGTAAAAAGTAAGATCTATCTGATTTTAGTGATTCCTAAAATATATCAAGTTAACTGCTTTCAGTAATTCATGTAAGAAGATTTAGAAAAAAAGGTGAAAAAACCAAATAATTCCCTTGAAGCAAAAGTAAGACATGTACAATAAATAGCAAGATTCTAGATAAATCCTTCTCGTACTTAATTTACTTTATGAGGTCAAACAGAATAAACCAAAAGAACTCTAAGGTGTCTGTATCAGCACATATTCATCCAAATTTCAAATAGACTGTCTAAATATATAAACCAAAAGTACTCTAAGGGCTCTGTATCAGCACGTATTCATCCAAATTCCAATCAAACTATCTAAATACATAAACCAAAAGAACTTTCTTATAAGATCTGTATCAGCACATATTTATCCAACTTCCGGATTAATCTAAGTACATAGTGAAAGTACACTTTTAGCTGCATAGACCAAAAGGACTTGCTTATAGGGCCTGTATCAGCACATAACTATCCAAACATAAAAAAGGCTGTCTAGCGAAAGACACAGACGGAACCATATACAATCTTAGGGGGGCAATCCCCCCCAAAAAAGATTTACTGCGTGCTACTTCAAAATCTAGGCACATGCAGTTAATTGCCCCCCTAAAATCTTGCAACTGCCTATTATTAAGTTGGGATTTGATGTTATCATTTTATTCTATTAATTATGTAGACTTTGATATTACCACCCCATCTGGTCAAATTGTACAAGATAAAAGCATCACAATGTTTCAGAGTGACTGTGTAAAGGCATGTGACAATAGTACTTTTTTTTGGTAAGTTTCCAAATCGATCCCGTTTGCAGGTTCTTAAACCTGCAATTAAACCATCATCCAAAGGAAATCCCTTATTATTGATATAAATTAATCAAACATTAACTCTCCTTTAGGGTAAATCGAATCCCTATCATGCACACATATTATACTATGTATATTCCCTTCAAATTTTCTAAATAATCTTTTGCCCCCCTTTAGTAGCAATCCTGGTTCCGTCCCTGGCGAAAGAACACTTGTAGCATAAAGTAATTAAATAATTACAGTACTTCGGTCATGGGGTATGCTTGTCATGGATTAAGTCTGATACAATCATGCCTATGGGAATGCAAAACAACTGTAAGATATGCAGCACTTTATAATGTTCATTATATGGTTACAACTAAGAACTCTTTCTTCTTTTTAATTAAGTTTAAGGGGGGCTAATCATTCCACCTTTTTTCTCAAAAAAAGAAAGGATAAAAAAAGAAACTAAGAACTCTTTTCCAGTTCCTAATGGAAACAATGAATTCATGGTGAAAGAGCTGTCATTATAAACAAATTTAAGCAAATAAACGTAGTAGCCAATTGCAGGATTGCATCCCTCGTGTTTAACATCAGAACTAATATTACACTAACAAACAGCAAAATATAATCAACAACTACACATTGAAATAAAACAGAACCCAGAAACCAAATTAGTGAAATTACCTCAACTGCCAATCTCTGCACCATGAGTGCTGCGTTTGCCCTCGCATTCACCCATCGCCACTGCACATATCGATTATCCAACAACCTCAAAAGATGCGCCTCCTCGATCCTATTCTCCCCTTTCTTTGCTCTCCTCACCTCCGCCGCGAAGCTTATAATCGAAGGCGCATTGCCCAGTTGCTTGGCGCTCGGCAATGGCGAAGAACTCAGCACACTACTACTGCCTCCTCTTCCTCTCAATGGGCTCGCCATCGATCTCATAGGCGAACTCGCAACTTTACTGGGTGAGGAGGGCCTAACCGGCCTGCTAGGTGAAGCTGCCGATCTTGGCGACGACAACGGGCTGTCCATCAGATTCCTTTTCACAGCCGGGGATTTCATCATCCTACTATTACTCTCTTGCCAAAACCTCGCGGGCACACTAATTCCCCGCGAAAAACCCTTCGCTCTCGACGGCATCGAAACCTCATTGGCACCCGAATTGCTCCCCGAAGAAACACTATCGCTGTCCGAATCGATCCCGGTCTGCCCATGCCCATCGAATGAAACCCTCCTCGTCCCGTCCTCCATCAAAACCGAGGACTGCTGCAGCAGTCTAACAGTAGCCAAGATCGGATCTTTCTTGCCGTCCGAGCAATCCAGGCTCTTCGTCAGCGAGCTCGGCACCGATCTGGCCGCCGGCCACCGCTGAGAGTGAGAGACCTCGGCCGGCCTCGAGTTCTCGGTCCTCGACTCCGGTCTCCGCCGCTCCGGCGTCGGTTTCCGCGCCGGGGTGGGCGAATTGGCCGAGATCTTCGCCCTGCTCGTCTGGTAGAAGAACGACTCCCCCTGGAACGACACGGACAGTGACCGGGTCGTCGTGCACAGCGTCCTCGCCGCGTTGGAGGCGGGGGTCTCCATCGATTTGGGGGTCGAGGGGCGGCTTCGATCCACCGAGTGAGATCGCGGCTTCGATTGGGGCAATGCCGATGGCGTCGAGGGCCGAGGGGTCATCAGCGGCGACGGGAATCTTCTGGAAGCCGCCAACGACGTCGTAGAATTCGACGAGGAGGAAGACGACGACGAGGAGGAATTGAGGTAGCGAGATGTGATCGCTTTGGTGCGGGGCTTGCGAGAGGAGACGGCGGCGGCGGCGGCATTGTCCTTCTCCGATGGGATCAGAGGAGTGCGGAGATCGACGCTAGGGTTTTTGGCGGCCACCATTAGGCTTAGGGCTAGGGTTAGGGGGTTTGGAGGCGGTGCGGTCACCGCCGAGATCTACGAAGAGGACGAAAAGCTGGGGGTGAGTTTAAAGCTGCTGTTGTTTTGGGCGGTGACATTACCGACGGCGGGTGAGAGTGGAGCGAGAGAGTATTAGAGAGAGAAGAGGGATGAGAGAGAGAGAGAGAGAGAGAGGGAGGGAGAGGAGAGGAGAGAGACAGCGCAGGGGTTTGTGGATTTTTATTTCATTCCTTTTTGGGATGCAGGTTTTTTTTATAATTTTTTTTTTTTGGATTTTTGGGACTGATTTTTGGTGGGGGAGTAAATATTTTTGAGTTGGAGTTGGTGGTTTCTTAAGTTTAGAAATTGATGATTTTACTCGTTTACTTTTGCTTTTAGTTAAAGTAAAATGTAGTTTTTATAACTAGATTTTTGATATATGAATGTTCATGTGAAGGTTGTGCATTTTGGTTCTATAAATGCTCTGTATTTGAAATCTCTTTGAATAACCATTATAAATATGAGTTTTTATGTTATTTAGATTTAAAGAGCGGGGATCTGAATCCATGTATTTTTTTTTTTAAAACAGCTTTAAATTTTGAATGGAGTTGGATTACATGCAATAGTTTTTCTGAGAATATCCACGTGATAAATTCCTGATTTTAGTGGTTTAAAAGGATTGGAAAGAGAATAAAAAAAAGTTCTTTAAAAATGGAATGGGCCAATGGTTTACCTAATAATTCCGGATTAAGAAAAAAAGGCATAAATAAAGCAAGCATAAAGGAATAGAAAATCAAACAGATAAAAGAAATTTGTTGCTGTTAAGGGGTCGGTTTGGACCCGTTATCTGTCTGATCCCGCCCGCATTTGACGGTACAAAAGCCATTCGAAACCCGTCTGCATTAAAATAGGGTGGGATTTTTGATCTTATAAAACCCGTCCGAACCCGAGCCCGCAGCCCAGCTCGTCTACAACCAACTTGACCCCCCCCCTCCCCCTCCTAAAAATATGAGCCATAAAAATGTTAATTACTATGGAAGATTAAAAGCCTAGACCTATGTAAATTCATATACCCTATTTTTTGTTTCTTATTTTCTCACTTTATTTTTCTAAAGCTTATTAGTTCCTTCAATTTTCTCTTTTGTTTTGTATTACCGCAATAATTCTGTTTAATAATATTTATTTCATCTTGCAATTTTGAATATCATATGGTGTTTCGAATGTGTTTAAATTTGAAATCGATGCTCTATAAGATATCTTTTCTTTCATATTTTATATACAATAAATGAGAAGTTTAATATGCGAAACTTATCATAAACCAGGCTAACCCGTCTGAGTTAATGAAACCTGAACCCAAGCTCGAAACCCGTCCAAACCGTTGTGTGCGGGTTCGAATTTATGTACCTATTATAACGGGCGGATTTAATGTGGATGGAAAATACGTCCGTCCTAGTGGGTTTGGGTTTCTTTTTTATCCAAAACCCGCCCAACCCGATCCGTGTACAGCCCTAGTTGCTATATGCTCTTGATTTGTTTTTTTAAAGAAAATACAGAGTATTTTGCATGAGCGGGTTTTGTGCGGCAGTATAATCATGTTCAATGCAAAAAATTTATAAGAAAAAATGGGTCGTTTCGAAGAAGAGAAAACAAAATCGTGTATGCTGGAGCAAAATTCGCATTTTAGATCTAAATTAACGCGCACTTGTAAGAAACTTGCGGCAAACATCGCATGCAACGATAGGAATTTTTTTTTATGAGAGATGACCAAAACAATATATATTTCATTTTATATAAGATGTACGTAGCTTTAGGGCAACGCCAAAGGAATTGTATAGTATTATAATCTTGAATTAGTTAAACCAATGAATTAAACAAACTTAAAAGGAGCAGTTTATGGTTTTGATTAAGGACAGGGACAGGTGAGATCCAGCTTTAAAAAAATGAGGAAAATTGTCAAAAAAAACCTTGGCAAAGTTTTCCCATGTCAAAAAAGCCTGGCCCTAAGAATCTTGTCAAAAACCCCACGGAAAAGTTTTATATTATCAAAAGAACCCTGTCTGCAATATCTGTAAACATCTAGCTAGATTATGATCACTAATGGGTTGATATAACACTCACACATACACTCAAATTCTACTCTAAGCAATACAAACAAGATCTAGAGTTACATTACGTACTCATTGAGTCGTTTAGAGTAGAATTTGAGAACTTTTGCAGATTTCGGTCGACAAACGGACGGGATCTCTGTACGTACATAGCATGATGGTTTTGTGATATTGGCCCTTAAAAAAATACCTGCCTGTAGTCTAGCATGACCGCACCATCTTCTACTCTTATAACAGCTGCAGAGGGAAGGAAAGAGAGCTAGATACCGCGATCAACTATCAAATATTGCAGGCAGGGGTTTTTTGACATCGGAAAACTTTTCCTAGGGTTTTTTGATGTGGGTTTTTGGGCCGAGGTTTTTTCGATAGCGGAAAACTTTGCCGGGTTTTCTTGACAATTTACCCCAATAAAATTAATGGGTGATGTGGGCCCGACAGAATTAACGTCAACCGAAGGCAAACGTTCGAAAAGGGCAAGGTCCATTTCATTTTTGAGTGGACCTTGTTATGATCCTATGTCACTGGCCTATTGATAGCTACACTCTTCAAATTTATTTATCATTTTTTTCACCTATGTTTGGTTTTATAAAATTAAAACCAATACCAAGAGTTTTATTAAACGGCGATTTAAAGAAACCACGTCACGGTCATCCATAGCGTGGAGTCTTTCTTAAAAGAAGTATTCAATTTTTATAAGCTACAAACATGACACCCTACGGTATGAGAAGGGAAGTAACAAATGGGAGGTTTGAAATAGGACGCATAATTTATCAAATCTCATCCTTTTCCATGCATGTCTCTCATATTGTCAGCAACAACTGAAATGTATAATCACAGGACGGACCCAAAAATCTTGGTCAGAGGAGGCACGTCGGCAACCATGCATGATAAAATTTTGTTAAGCAATGCCAAAATTTATTTATTTTTTTATAAGATGCTCAAGAACATCGTGAATTTACATAACCACAATTTGATAATTAATTAAATGTTAAATTAATATGAAAAAAATAACTTTTACAGTATTATATATCTACTTGGACAGCAAGATTTTATTTTAAAGTTATTAGTTTTTCTTTAAGTCTTTAATGCGGGACTAAATTTCCGCTGTTAAAAAATCACTATATAAAATGAAAATTAATAATGAGTATTATAGGATTTGAGAACCCATAAACCTCCTATCTTGGAATCACATGCATTACCACTTAAGCTATATGCTTTTATAAATTAATTTAGAAGAAATAAATATATCCAAAAAATGCATTGCTTCAATTGCAACCGATACTCAGCCTTTTTCCCGAAATTTGATCGGGGGCACGTGTCCCCCTCTCAAATTAATTTGGGTCCGACCCAGTGTATCGTTACTGAAAAATGTTTCTATTTTTCCTACTTCCAAAATTCCTACATCATATTTACTTTTTATTATGGAAGTCATTAAATTATGATGATATCAAATTAAACTTAATTCCTACGTTAGGGAGAGTGGTTGTTCTCATCTTATTTTTTGTTTCCTTGGCAACTTATTGTTTGATTTATAGTTTGAGCTAACTCTTCTTGTTTCTTTCATCATCATAGATTAGACGCATTTCATTTTACCTTATTTAGTTTATAAGATTCCTTCAAGGGCTAAAAATAGAATCATTGACTAAACTAGCTTAAGCTTAGGTCAAGGCTCTTGGTTGAGAGGTTAAAATCTCAATTCCTAATTAAGGGATGTTTCATGTTTGTGATTGGGTTGCTTGGCATTTTAATAGTTAGTGGGGATTAAATGCATCTAAGATTGCTTTTAAATTATGCCCCCAACAAACATTACTGATTTGCAAATGAATATTGTTGAACTAAGGGAGGTTAGTAATGATTAAGAAGTGGCTTTTAGATAATTTTTGGTCAAAAAAAGCACTGCAAAGATGCATAACGATGTTCTCGGAATATAAAATCATCCACAACTTATGAATGTTGATTATGATATATGTGTACAGTAGAGCATCTTTGATTCTTTTCTAAGAAGATCGATTTTTCTCCGGTGCTCTCTTAATGTGTATTTTTCGGGTCTAGAAACAGATCAAATGATCAAACTTAAGATCGAGAATGGTATCTCGAATTTACAGGTATATTTTGTTGATGCTGTAGATCTTTTGTAGACATGTATATTTTTCAAGCAAGAAGTAATATGTAAGCATTCTAAGTCTCCCAAAGCATCATTGTCAGTATTTTTTTTTTTTTGCACGTGTGATACATGCAAAGAAAAAAGATATTTTTATTCAATACGTGTGTTAGTGAGTGAGTGAGTGAATGAGAGGGAGGGAGACAAAAGAGGGGTGCAAATAGAAGATACAGCGGGAGCATCAACAGCAAAGCCTTTTATCTCAAACTTCTGGGGTTGTTGTATGTATCTGTTTCTTTCATTTTACTCTGTTAAGAACCGTCTCTTCGGTTAATTTAAATTAATGATTAAGTTTTTAGTTGCTTTTATCCATGTCCTTTAAATCTACCTCCTTATCTTTAGTCGCATCATCGGCTATATTTTGCCACTTCTTTTAATTAGAACGCTTATTGGTCTTCACTGCATATGATTAATAGGTCCTTTATCATCTTATCTTTTTATGAAAACAACATCTTACTTATTATGAAATTATAAAAGCTGAGCTAAATTTTAAATAACAATGATGATGTTGATAGTTTTGGAAAGTGAATAATAAAAGAAGCATGGAGAGATTTACAAATTTAAAATTATCTGGAGTTCTTTCTCAAATCTTTTTACCCCGTTTTCTTAAAATATAAGCTATCAAATTAATTACATGAGCCTAGCTGCTGGAATTTGCATTGTAAGAGTCCATAGAATAAAATTGTGTGACCCTAAAAGCTTGAAAGGGGCATTTTTCTTTTCAAGAAAACACTAGAAGGTACATTGTCAAAAAACCCCGGGCAGGTTTTCCTGTTGACGAAATACCATTGGCCTCGAAGCGGTTGTGAAAAATCCCCTGGAATATTTTCATGCAGCATCATATATCATACATATCACAAGCAACAACATAGATATCGCATAATAACGAGATATAGCAAGCAACTATATAGATACCGCAGATAGGGTCTTTTTTTGATAACTGAAAAAATTTCGGGAGGGTTTTGACAACTGTTTCAAGGCATAGGTTTTTTGTCGGCAGAAAAACCTGTTTGGGGTTTCTGACAATTTACCCAAAAAGCTCATAATAATCTCTACTATTATAACCACGAAACTTGAGAATTGCCAAATTGATTTCAGTTTAATGGTCTAACGTAGCCTTAAATAGTGCCACATCAGCACTAAAAAAGTTAAATGTAAAATTCCTTTAACAAATATTTAATAAATACAATTATCAACTGAATCGGTTATAACTATAAAATCATCTATACTGATCTTAAATAACTACTATAATTATTGTGAATTATTTTAAAAACAAATTAACCACTCAACCGAATAAGTTATAATCAACGCTGATTATTTTTGAATTCAAATCAAAGAAAAATAAACATAGTTTTTATTTTTATTTGAACACGCATATCGTCCAAGATGCTCGTTAACTTGAATCACATGGTTTTGGTTTCCATTCGTACTTCACCCTGTGGATTTGCCACACGTCCCTTCAATGCATTGGCATTTATGCGGTCTTCAGGAGAGTTGCCTGCTCATTTGCCTGCTCTATAGCTCTCTAACAAACTCACATGTTTCCTAGTTTTAATCATGCCAAATGGGCGTACCTGATGCTGTAAAAATTCTTTTTCTAAGATGAAAGTTTGCTAGTTCTGTTTCGGTAAAGACCGTAACCACAATAGAAAAAAGTATATTATCATATGGTTCTTTCCTTTCATTAGAGAGTCTACGGTACAACCCGCTTTATGTATTGTCTCATGTATACCGGAGCATATTCACCATCAAATTGACGGCTATCCATGTTGGGGGAATAAGTTGATATACGGAAAAATGTTTGCGACAACACAACTACGCAATAAACAACCACACGATCAATCAACGACGGATAAACTAATAAGTGCGAGAATAAATAAGAAATCAAAACACAAACAAGAGAGGATTTGTTAACGAAGTTCACCCACCGTCTGGCAAGTCTCTGGCAGAGCGGAGTCTGCAAACGCCCACTAGAATCAAGAATCAATTACACAAGCAACCTTAGGAGATTTCTCTCAAATATCTCTAGATCTCACAAACCCTAGCCATCAGCCTCTCAATACAATGATCTCTCTCTACTAATTAACTTGACAGTATAGAATACATATGAGAGATCCCCTTTTAAAGACAATATAGAATACATATGAGAGATCTCCTTTTATAGACAATACCTAAACCTATCCAAAATTGAGATGAATCTCAATTTTACCAAAAATAGATTGTAGCAGATTCGTTGACAACACACATCTGACCCACATTTGGACAGACGTCTATATAAGCTTTGTTCCTCTCTATTTTCTTTGAGCAGACGCTGTCATGTCTCCAGACTTTGGTCTAAAGTCTCGGGTTGGGCTTCATGCTTCTCCAGATGTCTGAACCACGCTTGGTCAGATGCCTAGCCATACTCTGTACTTTTGGGCTTGGTCTTTTGCAGACGTCTGGCATGCTGGCCTTCAGATGTCTGTCGTTACTTGTGTTTTTGGCATGCTATATCCAGACGTCCGTCCTTGTCTTTTGCAGACGTCTGACTTGAAGCTTTCTTCACAATTTCTAATAATTTTCCACTTGAAGATACTTCAACCTTGATTTCTAACGCTAGTGAACTTTACACGACTCCGCTCCACTTTCTTCTCATCAGATTTTCATAGAGATGTTCACCAAATTGCAACAGAGCTCCAACTTGGCTCTGTCTACAATTTTGGTGAACATGTCCGCCGGATTCTTTTCTCCTGTGATCTTTTGCAATGTCAACTTGCCTTCTTCCACTGCAACGCGAATGAAATGATACCGCACCTTAATGCGCTTCGTCCTCGAATGATAAACCGCGTTCTTCGCCAAATGTATCGCACTTTGGTTGTCGCTCCACAAGGTATTGAAGTCTTGTTTCTTACCCAATTTTTCAAGTAACCCTTACAACAATATCATCTCCTTGCTGGATTCCGTAATTGTGACGTATTCAGTCTCCGTTGTTGACAATGTGTCACACATCGCTTCCCAAAACCTAACAGCATCGAGAGTGGTCTAACTCAATACAGTTACGTTAAGCGTGTATATATAATATGCAGGCAATGTACTAAAACAAATAATAAAATCCAAAAGCATTTATTTCCATTAACTAATAATTTTATTACATCACTGGGTACAAAAATAAAATGATTGTTTATTACATCAAAGGAACGGAAATCAAGCCGTAAACATGTGGGCAACAGGAAAAGTAAAAACTCTAGTCCTAATAATCGAGTGTCTGCTCCGCATAATCCTCGTCAGTGGGCTCCACTCCTTCGTCGTTGTAAATTCCCGTTTCCTTCAATGAAATTTTTCTATATTTTCCAAATTCCCCGAATGTTTTCCTATTTTTTTCCTCGTAATTTTGTATGAAATTGGTTGCTAGGTTTTTAGTATTTAAATTTTCCTGAAGATTTAAACTAAAGCCCAAAACTAAATAAACAAATTGAATTAACCCACACCAATCCCCCAGCCCAACAGAATAAAAACCAGAAAACAAAATATATAAATAAAACCATCCAGCCCAGCCCAAGAGAAGAAAAATAAAAACCAAATAATTAAATTCCTAAGCCCAGCCCAACCTTTATTTTCCCTAGCCCAATCCCTCATCACACCCGCGTCCAAACCCGCGTCTGACCCGACCCGTTAACCTCTCTTCCCCACTTCGTTTTCTTTTTCCCGCTCTTTCTCACTACGTGCTCCACGTCGCCGTCGTCTCCGCGTCGTCGCCCCACGTCCCCGCTCGTCGACCACGATTACGCGCGCGCTGCTCACCCATCTCGACCTCGTCTCTCTAACTCTCTCCTCCCCCTCACTCTCGTTCTCTCCCCGTTTTCTCCCGCTCCCCCTCTCGAACCCACGCCCACACCGCGCTCGCCGCGCCACCACCACCGTCTGCCTCCTCACCACCACTACACCCCCAAGTCGAGCCCTCTACACCTCTCTCTCCTTTAACCCATCTACACCCACCGAACTCCACTGCGACCACTTCCACGGTCGAGGCCATCATCATCGCCAAAGAGCATCCGGCCATCCCCCTCTCTCCTCTGCAACTACCTCCGCCACCAACAACCTCGCCGTACCACCTTTGTCTCTCCAACCGACTGTCTAAGAACCCCAGCATCCCCTAGCCATCACCAGACTCGGACGAGCACCCAGCACTGGCTCCGGCCAATCCCATCGCCGGCGACCACCTCATTCACCCCGGCTGCCTCCCTTCCAGTGCCCGAACGCCCCCGACACCCCCACCATCACTCGCAGCCGCCTCGCCCAGAAACCCAAGCCTCCGCCGCCAAGGACCCAAACTCGAGCCGAGGCCGTGAACCCTAGTCGCGCCGTTCGTAGCGCGATCTCGCCGTTGCCGCTGCCGTGCGTTGTCAACGCGTCATCAGGAAAGTACCCTACTTGCTTCATGCTAAATTGTTCTGTTACAATTCGAAATCCTATGAATTCCGTGTATACAATTCGTGCAAATTTATATAACGCAAGTGTTTGATGCAAAACCCGAATGAAAACCTTCCATTAAACTGACGGAAATTGATCATATAAGCCGGCCCATGTGGTAATGAACATTGTGTTGAAATTTGGCCGAAAAATATAATCGTTACTGACGTGAACGATCATCCCCAATTGCACCCGTTAAAACTGAAAATTTCCCGCGTCTGAAACTTATAAAAATCATAACTGATTGTTTACAAATTGGAATGATGCATTCAAGGGCTCAAATCGAAGCCGACTCGACGACCTGAAACCCCATAAAAGTTTTAAATTGTTTCTATGCTGATAAGACGATGAAAACTGGTTCGGAAAGCGGCTCTGGACTGCAGTCCAAAGCGGCTCTGGCTGTTGATTTCCATCGTGTAATGCTTACCCTCTACTGCTTGAACATGTTGTATTGCGTAACCCTACACCATAGTGAAGATGAAACAGTTAGTTAAATAATGAAAGTGATTTCTGTAAGTGCACGGCTGCGCCCCGGCCGTCAATCCGACGCCGGAATGCGGAAACGAAACTTTTTACAAAACTTGTAAACCGGCACCACCGTGCACTTTAAACCCGGATCGGGCAATTAATCTAATCCTAGCTAACTAGAGAAGGGGTAGAGAGATATACCGAGCGATCCGTGTCCTTCGGTCTTCTCGTCGTCGTCCCGATCTCCCCGCGGAATCTCCGGTCTTCATCTCCTCGTCGGAAGGGCACCACATCGCCGGGTTCTTTTACGGGCTCCCACCTCTGGACCGAGGCAACTCGGGCACGAAGTTGGCGAGTCGATGTGTCCAAGAATTGTTGTAGAATAAGTGTAGTGCTCTTTGTCTCTCTTGAGATTGAAGTTGCCATTTGGTGGAGGAATGAGATGAAGTATACTTTGAGGATGAACAAAAGGATTTTGCAAGCCAAAATGAGAACAATTTTCCCTTCCTCAATTTTGGACAGCCCTCATCCAATGTGGCCGGCCTCTTTTTGTGGAGAATGAGAGAGAGAGAGTATGAATGAGGGAGCCCCCAAAAATAATGCATGAAAGAGAAAAGGTTATCATAATGAATCATGATCACAAACCAAGTCCAACACTCATAAACCCATCATCAAACCCATGTCATCATAAAAGTCAAGCCATGATGAAGTCAAATGAAGTCAATGGATGGTGCACCATCATGAAACCATCATGATGCAAAAGTCTTCTTAATTGTTAATTGCACAATTGCAAATAACTCCCCTCCACCAAATTTCAGCCAAAGAAAGGAAACAAAGGAAAATGGCCGAAACGGAAAGCAAACTGGCAATTTCAGAAAACTGATCCCGTAATAAATTACAAGAAACCCCGCGACTGTATATACATACCCGCATTTGTATTCCAACCGAATACAAATGCAATGAGACAAAATCTACACTGTACAATACTAGGATCCGGCTTAAACCAAAGCCCGCTAGTATTACCCGTCCGATCATGATCCGTGCAATACCGAATGTATATGATCGAACCCTGCCATATCTCCATACGGCCTCTACAACGTTTCGCCCGAAACTTGAGAAAACGGTATGTGGGGGACTCTTAAGACTCGTCGATACTTTGGCTGTGGATTTAACCACTAGTACGTCAGAGGTATTAGCCATACGTAACGGGCTACCAGGTATTGACCAAAAGGGACGTCGATGAGCGAACTCATCCTGACACCTTACTGAGCCTGTCAGTGACAATATCCGTACATTCCGGTCCGTTCGTCTATGAGTATCGCATGGCGGGCCTAGGGGGTTGGTAAAAGTCAGACCCCTAAAAGCGGTACAAGTCGTGTCGGAGTGTAGCCCAGAACACCCTGAGATACTACTGGAATACCTACCAGTAAATCTCCTGCCTTGGCCAAGGACTTCGTGTAATGGCTCTCCTAGACACAGCGCAACCTCACCCCCAATACCGGAAGAGACGAACCCCTGCAGATCCGCTCACTGCCTCCATGTGGCTCGGGACTGTACCCAACTAAAACCTGTTTGCACGTCTCCTTTGAGCGTGGTAGGGTAATAATCAAAGTACAGTGGGAACTCACACGAGACAAATGACGATCTCAGGTCGATGAACTAACCTGTACACATGTCACTAGGGAACTGCTATCTGACGTCAAGCATAAGACCAACTAGCATGTTCCCGGTGAGTCCTGTCCGGTGTACTCATAACCCAATGAGCACCTGTATACATCTTAGGTGAACCAACTGACACTAGTGGCTTGTGAGACCGGCCACCGCCCCTCGTCGGGGTCTCGACTGTATACACTAGTCTACTCTGGAGTATCGATGCCCTGTCTCGAAACTCCCATGACTAGGGACCTTTTAAGGATGTGCTTATAGACCCCAGCTCCCACGTATATGTTTGCCATCATACTGCTGTTCGTCAAGCAAGAATCCTAAGGGTTCTATCAATGTGTAATAGTGACCTGTAAGGTCACTTGAAGCAGTACACGATGATAAAGGTAAACCAGATAGCATACTATCATCTTGAGTAAGACTGTCCTACCGGCATAGGTCTTCCATCAATCATTGCAATCACGTGCCTGTGATCCAATAATTGACTCTGAGGGCACTATCTCCAACAATCTCCCACTTGCACTCAGGGCTAATTATTGCGATGTCGCATACTCACAGCCCGTGTGATACCGAACACCCAACTCCTCTACTAATCAGTCTCACAAAACCAGTTTGCGAAACTAATGTGTTCGAGGAATAGCCTCAGTGAGTGGATCCGCCTTGATGTTTCTTTCTATGTCTCTCTTTATCTCAAGTTCGCGGAGAAAGCCATCTCCCGAAATGAGCAATACCTGCCTTAGAATATGTCTGGATATCTGATGGGACCTAGTTCATAAATGAACTCCAAATCCAAACTTCTTAGACTGTATCGTCAACTGAACTTAATCAGTATCCTGCGCCATGCCTCCCTCAGCATCCCATTGGACCAGCTGTCCAAACTACTGCCCCTCGTCGGAGGGAAAACTATAACTCTGACAACCACTCTGTCATCCAGGTCACCTTGGAAGCCTGGAATGATAACCGTCTCCTGAAGAAGGCTGTTGTTATCATATCCCTAGAACATCCACCTATGTTCTAAAACTGCTTCCGATTGTTTTTCCAGGATTGGATCAATATCAACATATTGCATCTACTGCAAAAAACAACATCTGGTGTGGTGCTTGACATCTCATGATTGACTCGATTGCCTTAGCAAGTGATCTGCCAATCATGCACATCCCTCTCCCCTTTAGTCTGTAAGACACCTTTAGAGAGGGTGACTCCATCACCTGCAGGTACACTACCATGCCAGGAGTCGTCCATTCTAAAACACCTTTAGAATACTGTCTAAGTACCCAGATTGGGACACTACCCAAATCTAGATCTAAAACCATAGATTTAGTAACCAGAATGTGTAATATTATATCCAAGCCCTATGTGGAGAAACCACTGTGTGATAACCAAAGTATAACCGATCGTAGTATAGGAACATCACTTCCTACTCTGTGTATGTCATCCAAATACCAGGACATCACACCCTACTAGCTTCTTAACAGATCCATCCCCTATTCTGATGAAGTCAAACCTATGACTGTCATATCAGAAATAGATGATCTATCTCCGCCACTTCTGCTTTAGTCTATAAATAGACATAAGCTACTTGTCCACCAATGCTTCCGCTGCTCCCACTGACTACGACAACCCTCTGGCAGAGTCATTGTTTCCTGATTTAAAATCAGGAAAGCCTACGGGAGAGGCTTCAGAAAAGGGTCACGTGTTGGCACGTGACATCTAAAAGTATCGGCAAGGCAAATCCAGTTAAAGAAAAGGGCTTCAGAAAGGGTCACGTGCTCCCACGTGACCAGGGTCACGTGTCGGCACGTGACATTTAAAAGCAGCGGCAAAGACACAACAGTTTTCTGATTAGAACAAGAAAAAGGCTCCAGACGAGGGTCACGTGCTCACATGTGACCAGGGGTCACGTGGTGGCACGTGACAGCTAAGCAGCAACCAGAAGACAGAACGCAAAAAGAAAGAAGAGGGCTCGTTCCAAGGGGGTCACGTGCCCACACGTGACCAAGGGTCACGTGGCCACACGTGACCGGCTTTCGAAGCCTATCTGTTAACAGAATTAAATTCTGAGAAAAGACCTTTCAAATCTTTCCAAAGGAAAATGATTATTTGGAACCGATTGAACTAAAGATTTAAAGGTGATTAAATATCACCTATCTATGGAAAAGGCCTGAACTTGGAAAGATTTCCCCTTAAGATCTAACCGAAATAACAAAGGAGAATCTCTGGATTTAAAATCCAATGGTGAATAAAATTCACCTAATAATCCAAAGGTCCAAAACGAATGGTGAATACAAATTAAATCTATCAATAAAAGATTCACCAAAACTAATTGATTCGGCTGCTTCTCCTATAAATAGGAGCCAAGAGATATATAGATACGGAAAGGAATCGATACAAAAAAAAGAAGAGAGCCTTGATACTTTGGAGGAATTTGGATCTTCTGCAAAAGAAAACCCTAGGTAAGAAAGGGAAGGCTTTTTGAAAGGAAAAGAGAATTTAATTCTCAACAGAGTTTAACTCTGATATAAAACAGAAGAACATAGTTCTCTCTTTGGTGGAGGATCTGTAAAGTGCACATTTCCCCTTGAATTGAGAATTTAATTCTCAATGGGTTGAGATCCTGCCATGCAGATCCAAAGCATAGAAAGGGAATGGAAGCATGAGAATTTAATTCTCACAGAACTATAGGAATTTAATTCCTTTAAAATGAAATTAGGGTTTGACCCTATGTTATGGGAATTTAATTCCTTCAGAATGAACGAAATCAGGGTTCAACCCTAGTTAAGAACTTAGTTCTGTTAAAACAACAGGAATTTAATTCCCTTAAGAAAGAAGAGATTAGGGGTTCACCCTATGACAGAATCTCATTCCCCAGAATAATTCTTTAACAGAGAGTGGGAGTTTAATTCCTTAAAGCTTTTATTAGGGTTTAACCCTATGATAGAATTCAGTTCTTCACATATATGAGGAATTTAATTCCTACAGAAAATTCAGAGTTCAACTCTATCCCAGAATATAAATCTTCAAAAGGAAATAGGAATTTAATTCCTCTAAAATTATTGTTAGGGTTCAACCCTACGAGGAATTTAATTCCTGAAAGAGATTAACAGATCTTCTAAAAAACATATATAGAGACAGGGTCACGTGTCACCACGTGACCCCTAAAAAGATCTACAGAAAAGCACCTTTGAGGCAGTGCCTCACGTGACCCACGTGACCCTTGGCAGAGGATTTAACATACAAGCATTTAAACACCCGTCACGTGATGGCACGTGATGCTTCAAAAGATGCGATATTCTCAGCAGAACAAATGAAGGGAGGGCGCCCTTACGTGCTACCACGTGACCCCTCTTGCCTTAGTGTTTAATGCTAAATTGGAACCCCTGAATCCAGTGTTAAAACACTGTTTGGCCTTAGTGTTCAACACTAATCAAAGAACTTTATTTGCAGTATTTAACACTGAATTTCTTAGTGTTTAACACTAATTTGAAGCCTCTGCTGCTAGTGTTTGACACTGATTTGCTCTAGTGTTTAACACTAATTTGAACCCTCTGTTGCTGGTGTTTAACACCAACTGTCTTTTAGTGTTAAAACACTAACTCGATCCCTGTGTTCAACACTGTTGAATTAACGTTAGCCCAATTGGCTAAATGGCCAGAGGCAAAGCCTCTCCTTCAATGGACCAACAGGAAGCCAATATTCCAAATATGATTGGACTTAGCCCAAGATGGCCATAAGTCCTCAATTCAGACTTAACTGGGCCAATGGGCTCATAACATAATTAATTGGTCTTGATCCCAGATTGGGACAAAGACTATTTAATCCACCTCGGCTCAAGGGTACATCTCTTCACTCCTTTGATACTTGGCGTTATAATTCCTCAACGTCTTCAAAGAGGTGACGGGTCCCGATGACCACACATTAACAATGGACTGTGGGGTCCTTAAACCCCATGGACTATGACGTCCTTAACCTTGACCGAGATGTCTTAAAACCAACAATGGACTGTGGGGTCCTTAAACCCATGGATTATGACGTCCTTAACCTTGATCGAGATGTCTTAAAACTAACAATGGACTGTGGGGTCCTTAAACTCATGGACTATGATGTCCTTAACCTTGACCGAGATGTCTTAAAACTAACAATGGACTGTGGGGTCCTTAAACCCATGGACTATGACGTCCTTAACCTTGACCGAGATGTCTTAAAACTAACAATGGACTGTGGGGTCCTTAAACCCATGGACTATGAGGTCCTTAACCTTGACCGGGATGTCTTAAAACTAACTACGGACTGTGGAGTCCCTAAATCCACGGACTATGAGGTCCTTAACCTTGACCGCAATGTCTTAAAACTAACATTGGACCGCAATGTCCTTAAACTACCCATGGACCGCAATGTCCTTAAACTACCCATGGACCGCAATGTCCTTAAACTACCTATCGACCGTAATGCCACTAAACTAAACAACAGAGCCCCCTTTTATTGCTCTCTTGTTGGATCTAAACGATCCCGTTAAGTTGATCTTAGTCTAAAAACTAGACTAACGTATCCTTAACAAACGTTTAAGTTGATCTTAGGCTCAAATGAGGCTAACGTATCCTTAAACCCAAACCCCCAAACCCAAATCTAAGATAATACGGATTTGGACTAGTCCACTCACTACGGGCGACGACATAACTCAGTCTCCGTATACAATCTACGGGCAACTAAACATAAAATAAATACACACGACACAAAGTGACCATCTGGAGAAGGAGAAAGTGGTTACCGCGAAGCGGTAGCGTAATTAACTGCAGGGGCTTGCGCTTGCAGGGAAGAGCGTCCCCACAATCAAAAACCCTTCAAGTGAGGGGGAATCTGACGAAATCTGCTACATCGGACGCATCCGTTCAAACCTTCGATGTACGGTGCCATAAATCAACTTGGCATCTTCGGAGAGGTGGAAGGATAGCACCAATTATCATCTGCCCTGAATTTCAGGCCAGACACCCAGTCGCGCCGTCCTTCGGAGGGGAACAGATTCTGGCACGCCCTGTGGGACCTTTTCCTCTTTCCACTCCACACTTCGTGTGTCGTGATTCACGAACCAATCGCGGTTCGCTAATGGTTGCCCTTGGGTTTCAAGATACTAAGAATTGGTGTCTTGCTTATTGCAGAAAGCAAAGAATCGATGGCTTCTACTTCTGCGAAATGCTTCAACTGCTCGGACTGCAATTGCGACCAACGCTCTGCCTCGCCAGGAGGTATAGCCTACGGACCCCAGGCTGCTTCGCTATTCACAATGCCCGTGGAACAGGTCACTCGAGCCACCACAGGATTGTTTTTTGGGACTATGCTCCCGCCGACAAGCTTCACCGCTCCGGTGCTGACAAAGGAAGCTCCCAAGAAGTCGGTCTTTGATCGTCTTACCCCTGCCATGGCCCCTCTCAACGGGTCGCCCAACACCAGCGCCTCGGTCTTCTCTAGATTGGGCCAAGACTCCTGTGGACCCACCATGGGGCCTGCAATCCCAGAGAAGGCTACTTCTAAGAAAGTGACCGGTCCTGCTCCCGAAATCGCCAAGGCGGCTTCCCCAGCCAAAAAGTCGGTCTTTACAAGATTGACGGCTCCGGCTCCCGCTCCTTCTGCCCAAAGGACATCGGTCTTTGACAGGCTAACACCAGCAACGATCCCCCACCTACGCAGGGGGCAAGACGAAGCCATCCTCACCGCTGAACCAACGCCGACCGCTCGACACGCTCGACGTCGCCACTGGCGCCGAGTAAGGAAGGCTGGGGGCAACTCCTCCTCTGGGATAACTCCACCAACCCCAACGGTTGAAATTAATGCTGCCGTTCCAACTGGGAACAGCTTCAAGATGCTAAATAAGGTGCGAAGGAATTCTCCTACTGCGGTGCTAAAGAGATCTCCTCCTCCACTAAAAAAGGTTGCGGAAATAAAGCCAGAACAGCCCCGATCCCCTCAACGGCTGTCTTCCAAAATCTATAAGGTTTGGTGGCAGGCCCGAGACTCGATGATCGATCCAAACTTCTCCCGCCAGCACAAGAGGTTGAAAATCCAACAGGAAGCCAGTCACCAGGCTAAACCACGAAAGGCTGTCTGGGTGCCCCCCTCAACTTCTACTGCTCATAAAAAGAGGAAGCCAGAGAAGATCCCCCAGCCTGCAACGACAACTAAAAGCACTAAGCCCAGACGCCCTAAGTCTGGGGGCATGATGGTCCATACCGTATACATGGCGTCAGGAAAGGAAGACAGCCGTGCGTCTACAGGTCATAGACCGCTTACACGGTCGGCGACCAAAGCTCAGGAGCAACAGCAGAAGCTCCAGGAAATGATGAATGCTATGGCCGCACTTA
Organism: Agapanthus africanus; assembly: GCA_030015575.1. Lineage (NCBI taxonomy): Eukaryota > Viridiplantae > Streptophyta > Magnoliopsida > Asparagales > Amaryllidaceae > Agapanthus > Agapanthus africanus. The sequence continues at coordinate 29,885,104 of JASDDO010000004.1, read as the reverse complement.
CCGGGCCAAAAGAAAACCCAGAAACGTCCTTGGAAGAACGCCAGGAGGAAGAAACCGACGCCGAATTCCTTCGCCGAATATTGGAGAAGAAGGACAAAGAGGCTGCTGAACAAGCAGCCAACATACAGCGTATGGGCCTTCTCTTCCAAGATACGATAGGAATGATGATCCAACAGGACCCACCCGCCGAGGATCCCCCGATCGTCCTTAAAGACGACAGGGGAGAAACGTCAAATCCACCATCGACCCTCTCAACGGCCAAGGAGGAGACAATCTCTAAGGCTGATTTGGTCGATTATATAGCCCAGCAAATCCGGGTTCATCATGCGACTGAGGCAGCTGGTCAAGTCGTAAAAACGGGGCGGCCATATCCAAGCTGGTACGACTAAATCAAGTACCCGCCGGGTTACACAATTCCCAAGTTCCATGTTTACAAAGGGACCGGCAATCCCCACCAACATGTCGCCCAGTTCAGGGCCCTTTGCGGTAACACCGGCGGTGATGATAAACTGTTGCTTCGCCAGTTCGTGGGCAGCTTATCAGAAACAGCGTTCGAATGGTATTCGGAACTCCCGAACGATTCTATCAAGACGTTCGCTGAAATGGAGTTGCTATTCACTCAGCGATTCGCAAGCGCCAGCGAACGCACTCCAATAACGGCATTGGTTAACGCCAGGGTAAAACCAGGCGAAACTTGGGTCCAGTATGCTATACGCTGGCGGAATTTGTGGTCGAAATGCGAGCAACGCATTGAGGAAGCGCCCACGGTAGGCATGTTCGTGGGAACCCTAGACCCTCACGCGACTATCTTCCAGTTTATGACGTTCTTTAAGCTAACCACATTCCAGGCTTTAATCGACAAGTTGGCTCAGATGGACCAGATGGGTCATAGACCACCTCCCCCGAAGTCGAAACCTCGGAATGACATGGGTAAAGGAAAGGCAACCTTCGTCGCGAATGCCCAGCAGCAACCCAATGCCCCAAAGCTGGCAGATCAATTGGAAGAGAGACGCCAGTATTATAATGAGAAGATGAAGCGTCCCTACTCGTTCCCACAGGACAAGACGAAACGGTTATTCGAGCTGGCAATACGCAACAGACTTATAAACCTACCAAATCCAAGGCGACCGCCACAACCCATTGAGGTGAATAACCCTAACTATTGCCCTTACCATCAAACGGTAAGTCATCTGATTGAGGATTGCTTCGTCTTCAAAGGATGGATTGAAGATCAATACCTCCAGGGGAAGTTTGCGCTGTCTGAAAAGTGGAAGGTGAACCCACCACAGCCGCATGCTCCTAAGAAAGCAAATACACCGGGGGCAACCTGTTCCTTTATTGAGGAAGCTCCATGGGAGGTCGTGCTGTCAACTAAAACCAAAAGAATGCTGAAGGACCTTCATGCGTGCCCGGCAGTCGAATGGAAGAACCCGCTCGAACCTCAAATCATCGAGGGGATGCTGAAACCGCGCCCAACTACAAAAAGCGATGGTGATGGCCCAAGTACTCACGCCCAACCGTCAAAATCTTCGAAGAAAAAGAAGAAGAAATCCAAGAGGCCCGTGAAGCCTGGAGACAAGCGCACGAACTTGCGGAAGCAAATCGACGCGATGGAAGAGTACAATCAAAAGGCGCGAACTCCTGTCACGCTGCAAGAGTTCCTCAACCACATCTTTCAAGAGGAAGATGATGGAGAGAGCTCGTTGGATGAATCCGAGGGATATGTGGCGAGTTGTAACGTAATCTCCCACTCGTTTACTGACAATGAAAAGACTCCTGGCACTAAGAAACTGGAGGCAGAGCCTGAACCAGAGCTTGTGTGGCCAACAGACGAAATGATCGACGCCTTTCTAGACGAGATTCATCTAAAGAGAAAAGCGGATCAGGAGCATGAGATGGCCGCATCAGAAGGAGCCAAATGCAGGCGACTGAACGAAAGAGTTGAAGTACTCCCGCCAGATCGAAAGGCATCCGAGGCAGACAAGAAGATATTCAGGACGAGGAAAAGGTTTGCCAAAGCCATGTCAATGGGAATGAAGCTACCACCCTCGCAAGAAAACACGCTCAATGGGGCGGAGAGGCATCCTGATTATTGCGCATATCATCGGAAAATTTCACACCCCACGGAGAAGTGCGACGCCTTTAGGATATGGTGGCAATGATATGTTGCTCATCGGCAACATTTTAAGCGCATGAAATGCAAGACTCGTCGGGAACGAAGAAGTACTGCCGACGGGCACAACATAACCACTGGCAACTGTTACATGGTTAATGCCGGAGGATCACAAGTTCTCACCTTTAGGAGCGACTCTGATGAAGAAATGGCTCTGGGCCCTCTCTTTAAAGAATCCGTTTTAGGGAAAGAGGAGAAATCGGAAAAGGTAAGGGAAAGGAAAAGGTCACTGAGGATATCGCCTTAGATGACCAAGTCATGAAAGAGCTGACTAACATGGACCCTCCCAGGAAGGGTAAGGTGGACTACAATATCCTGGCGCACCTAAGGAAGCTACCTTCTCAACTTAGCATTCTCGATGCCCTCCTATTATCAAAAGAAGCACGAGATTCACTAATTAAGGCGTTACAAGAACCTGAGCAATTCCAAGCCTTCCTCGCCACTAAAAGGATGAAGGATGAACTGGAGGAAGTGCATACGGCCGACATCACTTTCGGGAACGAAGACCTCCTTCTCGGGACGTGCGACCACAACCGCCCCCTATATGTCTCTAGATACTGCCATGATATCAAGATAGGCAAGATCCTAGTGGATAATGGATCCTCCGTCAATCTCCTTAATGTTCGGGTGTTAAAGGAAATCTGCATGAGTGTGCAACACCTCGCTCATAACAAAATTACCATCTCTGGTTTCGACTCCCAATCGTCACAGACTCTCGGATCCGTAATATTGACATTACGCTTTGGACTACTCGTCACGGACATCAAGTTTCATGTCATTGTCGCCAAGACCTGCTACAACGCCTTGCTCGGTCGCCCTTGGTTACACGAATACAACATCATCCCTTCGATACAACATCGGTGTATGAAGTACTTCAAGGATGGTTTCGAATATACCGTAACAGGTGAGCTGAACCCATTCTCCGTTAACGAAATCCGCAAGTATGAAGATGCGAAGTACTTTTTGCCAGACTTTGAGGATACAGAAAAGTGTTGCAAGCCGGAGAACAAATCCGCCGCTACCATCCCTGTTTTCGGGAGCGATACCGAAGAAGAAGAAGAGATAGTTTACGCTGGTCCGCCTCGGCGCAACAACCCGGGACCGTCCGCCCCTATGTTGGTCTTCGGAAGTGACTCGAAAGATGAGGTTAATGCCGTGTTCTCCAGTCGGCCGTCAATACAAGAATCCCCTGGCGATGATCAAAGTTTGCAAATCACCATGGTGCCGCAGAAGCACTACAAGGATCTTGACGCACTTCAAGCTCACAATGTGCAGGACTTGCAAACGTTTTACGTCCCTCCCAGGCGAAAGGGTGAAAAGGCGATCCTATTCTACTAATCCACAGAAACGAGAGTGGAGAAACAGATATGGCATGGCGCGGATGCTACACTCAACAGGCTCCAACCCATCCGCTTGCCCAGATACTACACAAATGGACTAAAGATGCTATTGAAGCGCCAAGGAGTACCCTTAAAACAGACTGTTCGACAAGCTCGGTTCTACAACAGGATTTGGGATGTCCCCGGGACTCAACGCAAATTGCCCAACGGGAAAATGGAAACACTTGGGCTTGGATACGTGAGAGCCGGAAAATGGGAACGGGCCCACAGTAGCTACGCCATATATACCTTTGATGAAGAAGAGGACGCCCTGTCAGGAAATGCTAACCCTTCATCAAAACTAGATCCCGTAATTGAAGGGCCGAGTCCGTCGTTTGAAGAACGAATGGACAAGCTTATCAGGAAAGTGGGTCAAAAAGCTCGGGAAGACCACAACCGCGAGATGGCCATCTACGAGAAGGCCAGGACGCAACGTCTGTTTCAACAGGCTGCAAAAGACAAAGATGCTCATCCCTGTCAACCCGTTGTACAAAAGGCCCGAAGCAGAGGCAGAAATAAATCAAGAAGCGGAAAGAAGAGCCGACAACAATGACGCAGGATTAGAGAGTTACGTGATCGAGTATTGCGCGGCCCGGATTTGTCCCTCATGAAGAAGATGAGTCGAGCGTATTCCTTCCCCCGAGACAAGACGGAGAGGTTACTCGAGCTCGCTATAAAACATCAAATGATTGCGCTTCCAGAGTCTAGACACTCTGAGCAAGCTAACAAGGCTTCTCATCTGAGCTATTGCTCTTATCACCGAGCCATAGGACATCCTACCGAAGACTGCTTCACCTTCAAGAACTGGGTCGAAGACCAGTACCAACAGGGCAGATTTGCTTTATCTAACGGCTGGAGGGTAACGCCGCCACAAAAGCACGAACCAAAAGCCGCGAGAGCAGAACCAGATCCACCTCAGTCCTGGAAGCGGATTCGCACCTGTTACACGATTACGATATTAAAAGAAGAGCCCAAGAACATAGATGACCTTCCCTGGTGCTTTGAGAACGGCAATGATGAGGTGATCTCAGAATTTCCGCCAGCCCCGAAAGAACTGGAAGATGGCATACATACTACTGCAGATAACCTCAAGAAGATTGAGTTGGGATCGGCAGATGATCCGCGACCGACATTTGTCAGCGAGCTGCTATCTGAAGAAAGGGTGGCTGCGTTAAAGGACGTGCTTCTATAGCATAAAGATTGCTTCGTGTGGAACTATTCCGAGATGCCAGGATTAGATCCGGAGATTGCTGTGCATAAATTAGCAATATCCCCAGATATCAAGCCAGTCAAGTAGGCGCCGAGAAGGATGCGGCTCGAGCTTGAGATGAGCATCAACGCCGAAGTCAAGAAGCCGATCGATTCTGGATTTATCCAAGAAGTCCAATATCCCGACTGGATCGCCAACATCGTCCCAGTAATGAAGAAAAATGGGACGGTGCGCATATGCGTGGATTTCAGGGATCTCAATAAAGCTTGCCCGAAGGACGATTTCCCAGTACCGGTAACCGAGCTAATGATAGATAACACATCCACTCATGAGGTTTTCTCCTTTATGGACGGTTCATCAGGGTACAATCAGATAAAGATGCATCCTAAAGACCAGAAGCACACCGCTTTCCGGACCCCTTTGGGTATATTCTGCTATAGGGTTATGCCCTTTGGTCTAAAGAACGCCGGCGCTACCTATCAAAGGGCCATGACAAAGATCTTCGACGATCTCATACATGACATCGTCGAGTGCTATATCGATGACCTCGTAGTGAAGAGCATGTCATACGAAGAGCATTTAAAGCATCTGGAGACTGTATTTCAACGCCTTCGGCAATATAATTTGAAGATGAATCCCCTCAAATGCGCGTTCGGAGTCTCCTCGGGTAAATTCCTGGGATTCATCATTCGACACCGAGGTATCGAAGTAGATCCATCTAAGATCAAGACGATCATGGAAATGCCCCCACCAAGAACCCTCAAACAGTTGCGGTCTCTCTAAGGGAAGCTCGCATACATCCGGCGATTTATCGCCAATCTTTCAGGCAAGTGCCGTCCTTACAGCCACCTGATGAAGAAGGGAACTCCATTCGTTTGGGATCACAAATGCCAAGGTGCTCTAGACGAGATCAAGCAGTACCTGCAGAACCCTCCGGTGTTGGCTGCGCCGGTCAAGGGAAAACCCCTCATTCTTTATACAACCGCCTTCGAAGGTTCCTTAGACGCATTATGGGCACAAGAGAATAATCAAGGAAAAGAGAGAGCACTCTGCTACTTAAGTCGAGTTCTGCTCGGGGCAGAAAGCAACTACTCTTCCATTGAAAAACACTGCTTGGCGTTGATCTTCGCGGTAACAAAGCTCAGGCACCATGCGTTGGCGCACGAGGTCCGTCTCATCTCGAAGGTGGACCCTCTTAAATATTTGATGTCAAAGGCTATATTGACGGGTCGACTCACTAAATGGGCTCTACTCCTGATGGAGTTCTCGATAACGTATCGACCTCTTAAGGCAGTGAAAGGCCAGGCCATTGCCGACTTCCTTGTCGAGCATCCAGTACCTGCCGGTTCTCCTCTGAACTGCGATCTGCCGGACGAGCATGCATTTGATGCGATCGGCGGCGGCAATACCCGATGGGAACTCTATTTCGATGGAGCATCCTCCGTAAAGAAGCGCAAACAAGGTATCCCAATGATCAAATCGGGGGTAGGCCCCATCTTCGTAACTCCACAAGGAGGGATAATGCGCTTCGCCTTCTCCTTAACAGAGCCGAGGACAAACAATGAAGCCGAATACGAAGCTTTGATAGCGGGCCTCGAGATCGCCATTGACATGGGAATTGAAGACCTCCTTATATACGGGGATTCTCAACTGGTCGTTAGTCAAGTAAATGGTGACTATCAAACGTGCAAACCGGAGTTGGTAAAGTACGGCGAAAAGGTGCAACAACTATTGACCCAAATTCCCTCCTACACTTTGGAAAGCATACCACGTGTGAAAAATAGCAAAGCAGACGCACTAGCTAAGCTCGCTAAAGAACTGGCTGACGAGAACCTCGATGACGTCAAAATTATGGTACAAAGCCGTCGAGTGCTTGCCCCGGCAGAAATATCTCCGGAATCATACGAAGAAAAGGGAGCGACTGAGCAGACGACCCTACAAATAAAAGACCGTGAGAAGGCTGAGGACTGGAGGGAAGTCTTCATAGACTACTTTAAGTCCCACCGAATGCCCGAAGGAGCGTCCTCAAGACATCAGCTCATGAAACGAGCTCTATCTTTCGCTTTCGTCAATGATACTCTGTATAAGAGGTCGTTTGATTCTCTGTGGCTAAGATGTTTAGGACCTGACGAAGCAGAAAGAGTCGTTCAAGAGGTCCATGACGGAATCTGTGGTTCTCATCAAGCAGGCCTAAAGATGAAGTAAAAAATTAAACGGATGGGTTATTACTGGCCCACGATGATCCATGACTTCCTCGAATATGCGAAGCAATGCCACTCGTGCCAAATCCACGGGGATTTCATCCACCAGCATCCGAACCCACTACATCCGATGGTGGCTAGATGGCCATTCGAAATGTGGGGGACTGACATAGTCGGCCCCATCGAACCAGCATCGTCCCAGGGACATCGTTTCATCCTGGCGACAACTGATTACTTCTCCAAATGGGCAGAAGTAGTACCGCTGAGGGAAGTGAAGACGGAGAATATCCTCCACTTCTTCAAGACGCACGTCATCTATCGGTTTGGAACTCCACGGCGGATTATCTCCGATAACGGGCCAGCATACAGAAGCCATAAAATTAGCCGCTTCGCGCAGCATTACAATATAGACTGGAGATATTCTTCAGTTTACAATCCGCGAGCTAATGGTCTAGCCGAGGCCTTCAATAAGACCTTAACAAAAATCATGAAAAGACGGTGTCCCGAAATAAGAAAGACTGGCACGAGAGGCTGCAAGAGGCCCTTTGGGCCTATCGAACTACGTTCAAGACGGCCACGAACACAACGCCGTACGCACTGGTATTCGGTACGGAAGCGGTACTACCCCTCGAAATAGAGCTACCCTCTCTATGAATGGCAGTCCACTACGAACTGACGAACGAAGAAAATGCTAACCTCCGGCTCGAGGAGCTTGATGCTCTTGAAGAAACACGGCTCATAGCGCAACAAAACCTAGAAGCTTATAAAGCAAAGATGACGCGCTCATACGAAAGATTGACCCGACCGAGGACATTCCGCCAAGGCGAACTCGTGTTAGTGGTCAAAAGGCCTATGATCCCCAATCGCGCCAAGCGGGGAAAATTCGAGCCAAACTATGAAGGCCCGTACATCATAGATAAGGTCTACCAGGGTGGAGCCTATCTACTCATGGACATGCATGGTGAAAGGCCTTTCAGGCCAATAAACGGCCGCTTCCTAAAGAAATACTACGCTTAATGAGCCACCGCCTAGGTCAATGATAGATGACGACGACTATGTCCGCTCGCTATCTTCCTAAATCTCAAAGCTCTATGAGTAATAGCTAGCCCTCTCCTCGACGGACCGAAATGTCCTTAAACTAATAACGGACCGAAACGTCCTTAAAACTAATATCGGACCGAAACATCCTTAAACTAATATCGGACCGAAACGTCCTTAAACTAACGACGGACCGAAACGTCCTTAAACTAACGACGGACCGAAACGTCCTTAAACTACTACCGCAGCATTCTTAGGCTGACGAGATGGATAAAAAAAAAAGAAGAGAAAGAAAAATATAAAAAAAAATAAAATAAAGAAAAACGGTATGTCCATAAGCAAAATGGGCACGGATGAAAACCCGAAAGGGTTCCGTGAGTAAAAACAGCAGGGCTACCGGAAAGTGTTCGTGAAAACCCGAAAAGGCGCGACCTTGTTAAAAAAAAAGAGAGAAAAAGAATAAAAAAAAACGGTATGTCCATAAGCAGAAGGGGCACGGATGAAAACCCGAAAGGGCTCCGTGAGTAAAAACAGCAGGACTACCGGCGAGTGTTTATGAAAACCCGAAAGGGCGCAACCTCGTTGAAAGACACTTACGGGGTCCTCTCGACCTTGTAAGGAGCAACCGCCCGCGTGAGATCCTTACGACTCACAAAGGAGCAACACACTTAGGGATCCCCATGATTCCTAAGGAGAAAATACACTTGCGAGATCCTTACGACTCGTAAGGAGAATTCTCTTATGGGACCCTCACAACTCATGAGATTTAAAAGTCTTAAGTTACAGAAACCTAAACCCGTTCTTAAGCAAATCCCCCACAACCTTCGATATTGCCCTACAAGTGGCTCAATACTGACCTTTGTATACAATCCACGGGCGCGAATAAACATTTCCCCAGCAAAGTCCCACCCGTGACTAGGGATATGTCCGTATGGTGAGCAGCCCTTGTAGGTCCTCTCGACCTATAAGGAGAAAGCCCTCTTGTAGGATCCTTACGACTTGCAGAGAAACATACACTTAGGAATCCTCACGATTCCTAGGGAGAAAATGCACCTACAAGATCCTCATGATTTGTAGGGAGAAATACCTTTGTGAGACCCTTACGGCTTATGAAGTCAAAAGTCTTAGTCGACAGGACCCTAACCCTGTTTGCTAAGCCACCTTTGTTCAACATCGACAGAGGCAAATGATGATTCGCTCTTGGCAATATCCCAGTGGTAGCGATGCTGATGCCAAAAGAGGCGTCTAAAACCTAAGCTTGCAGCGAAAAGGCTAGCAGGCCACACATACCTACAAAATAGCCGAAATGATGGGGTGACTCGCAATAAAAAGCAGCGAGTAGAAAATAAATAAATAGCCGAAATGATTGGGCACCGCGAAAAATAGCCGAAATGATGGGGCAATCGCGACCTTCGCGATATAAAAGCTGAAATGATAAAGCATCGCGGAAAGAGAAATAAAATGAATAAAAAAAAAGTTTCAATTTATGCCCTACAGGTGATGTTCCATCATACCTTGTATACAATCCAAGGGCGTAAACAAAAAAGGGATCATACTTCTCCTCCAAGTTTCATCCCAAGAAGAAGCAAAATCTCGACGGGCCGCGAATGACTTAGAGATCATCTCAGCACTCGTCTCGTAACAACGAACACGACTTCAAGCGAAACGGAACAGCGGCAACTCCCAGTTCCATGGCTCAGTGATATACATATCGCCGGCAGTCAAATCTCCATCCCGTAAAATGCGGATACAATCAGCAAAATTCCTGGTTACGTGGAATGCGGATAACGTCACTCTTTGACCCCGTGGAAAACGTCCAGAGTGGATCCTGGTCCTCGCAGAGCACGGCAGTGAACCCGTGTGAAGCATCCAGAGCGGAGCCTAGTCCTCGCCGAGCACGGCAGTGAACCCGTGTGAAGCATCTAGTGCAAAATTCCTGGTTACGTGGAACGCGGATAACGTCACTCTTTGACCCCGTGGAAAACGTCCAGAGCGGATCCTGGTCCTCGCCAAGCACGGCAGTGAACCCGTGTGAAGCATCCAGAGCGGAGCCTAGTCCTCGCCGAGCACGGCAATGAACCCGTGTGAAGCATCTAGTGCAAAATTCCTGGTTACGTGGAACGCGGATAACGTCACTCTTTGACCCCGCGGAAAACGCCCAGAGCGGAGCCTGGTCCTCGCCAAGCACGGCAGTGAACCTGTGTGAAGCATCCAGAGCAAACACCGGACTATGGAGTCCCTAAATCCACGGACTATGATGTCCTTAACCTCGACCGTAATATCTTAAAACTAACAATCAACTACCCCGATTCCCTACGGATTCTGCCTTAGTCTAAGGGTACATCTCTTCACTCCTTTGATACCCGGCGTTGTAATTCCTCAACGTTTTCAAAGAGGTGACGGGTCCCTGCAACCAAACCTTGGACTGTGGAGTCCTTAAATCCACGGACTATGAGGTCCTTAACCTTGACCGTGATGTCTTAAAACTAACATCGGACTGTGGAGTCCCTAAATCCACGGACTATGAGGTCCTTAACCTTGACCGTGATGTCTTAAAACTAACACCGGACTGTGGAGTCCCTAAATCCACGGACTATGAGGTCCTTAACCTTGACCGTGATGTCTTAAAACTAACATCGGACTGTGGAGTCCCTAAATCCACGGACTATGAGGTCCTTAACCTTGACCGTGATGTCTTAAAACTAACATCGGACTGTGGAGTCCCTAAATCCACGGACTATGAGGTCCTTAACCTTGACCGTGATGTCTTAAAACTAACATCGGACTATGGAGTCCCTAAATCCACGGACTATGAGGTCCTTAACCTTGACCGTGATGTCTTAAAACTAACATCGGACTGTGGAGTCCATAAATCCGCGGACTATGAGGTCCTTAACCTTGACCGTAATGTCTTAAATCCAACATCGGACTGTGGAGTCCTTAAATCCACGGACTATGAGGTCCTTAACCTTGACCGCGATGTCTTCAAACTACGATACCTCGAGGAACCCCTGACTCCGTAAAACACGAATAAGGGCGACCACATCCAGCACTTGCAGGTCCTCACGACCTGTAAGGAAGAAAAACTCTTTTGTGAGATCCTTACGACTTTCAAGGGAAAACCCGCTTAAGAATCCTCACGATTCTTAAGAAGAACTTACACCTATGGGATCCTCTCGACCTGTAGGGAGAAAAACTCTTTATGAGACCCTCGTGGCTCATAAAGCGCAAAGTCTTAGGAAGCAGACCTTAACCCTGAATCCTAAGCCATCGCTGCCCTGCAAGGAGATCAAGATAAATTGTCCGCAAAACACATTCAATGAAAAGAGACACACCATTGAGAAGAAAAATGTATCTTTTATTCATAAACCAAAATGGATACAAAGTACAATTCATGAAAGAAACAAAAAGAAGATACTCTCATCCATGAGTATGTACAAAAAAAAGGGGAAAAGATACAAGTCCTCAAGCCGGCGGGCGATGTAATAATTTTACCAGCTCATCCTTCTGTTGCTGAGCCACGGCTTCGTGATGTAAGATCTCCAGAAGACGAGCCTCCGCCTGCGCCTGCTGGGCCTGATACGAAGCGAGACGGCCTTCAAGTTCTTTCTCGGTGACCTTATGAGCCTCGACCCTCTCACGAGTGAACGTGGCAGCTTTATCGAGAGCCACCACCTCTTTTACGGACTCCTGAAGCACCCGCCAGAGTTCGTATGCTTTGTTGGCTTTGGCTGTGAGGCTGGCCTGAAGCTTGCTCGGCGCCTTAGAAGCCAACTCCTTCTCCGAGAATTTGCGGCCAAGCCTCTTCTCGCATGACGTCATATTGGCCTCACATCGTGCTATCAGACCCCGCAGCTTCGCTTTTGCAGCCACGGCTTCCGAGGAAAGGAGAGAACATTCAAGAGCGTGCAAACAAGCCTCCACCTTCCTACAGAACTCCACCCAGACCCGCACCACCTCCTCACTATGATAGGTGGCAAGAAAAGGAAGAGAGCCGTTAGCTTCAGCGGCAAACGCTTCGGCTGTGGTCGTGCTACCAGCACGGAGCTCCTTGACGAAAGATGATAGGGAGACAAGGCTCAATTGGGCCAAGCGTTCTGAAGCCCGCAAAGCATAAGGGCCGGGCGGCATCATGATGCGCGATTCCAACGCCACGGAGACTGGCAGGGCTGTTCAAATTTGACAAATGTTAGTAAAATTCTTAAGCACAGAACGAACAGGATTATAATAAAATGTCACTCACCGACAGTCATGCAAGTAGGAGCTGAAGGTTCCCCTGGCCCTTCAACGACCTCGACCACATCGTCAGCTTCCAAAACTATAAGAGACATCAACGTCATTTCGCAAAATAGTAACAATGATATGGTAAAAGAAAAAATGGCGAATGACACTAACCTTGCCCGGAGGAAAGGACAATACGCTGAGGGGAGATCGCCTGCGGAGCTGCCATCTCCAATAAACGCTGAAATGTCTGTCGAGGCGACAGATCAGCGATAGTGGCCGCCAAACCGCGCAATTCTGGGAAAGATAAAAGCGTTTAGACTATGAAAGGGTTGTTAAATTAAAACGCAGAGGGTTACCTTCAACGCTCCTCCCATTCTGAGCCGGGGGGATAGCAGCTTCAACGGCCTCCGCCGTAACATCAGGCTTCAACAAAGGAAGAGTAGTCCCGACTACCTCTCTTCCAGCCTCTGAGCCGCCCTCAGTAAGGGTCATTGGGACGGCGACCTCCAAAGGAGCTTCCCCCAAAGGAGCAAGCGCTCCCTGATCGAGAACCGCTGCTGGAGGCTCTACCATGAGAGGAGCAGCCTCATCAGCCCCCTCCACATCAAGCAAGGCTTCATTGAGAATTTCGGCGGGCTTTAGGTTTAATGGGCCCATAGGGAGCTCCCCCAGCGTCGAAGATTCTGCACGATTCGAATAAGAATAATGATACATATGCACGGGCATAAATAATCGGAAGGACTACAAAAGAATCACAACGTACCGATACGCAAAAAAGCCCTCAATATGGCTTCTTCAAGCCGCTGCTCCTTCTCAAGGAGGTGGGCTCGCCGGGGTTCAAGGGTAGACTCATGACCGCCGGTCCATAAAGAGAGTGCGTCCGCCGCGTCCTCTGAGACAGCCTGCTTCAAGGCCCTTTCCCCCATTCCTCCAAAGGGCCTATAAATGGCCGCCGAATCCACGAGGGGTCCTCGTAAAAGATTACAGCAGGATAGGGCTTCTTAGGGACCCTGGCGTTCTGAGACGCGTCTTTGGAACTCCTTATAGCCTCAGCCAACTGTGCAGCTTCCTCGGCGTCTGAACTGGGAAAAAGTAGTTCAGCGTTTGATTCCGGTAAGGCCAATGGCTCATCTTCAAGGATGGGCTCAGACTTCGTTAAAGAGTCGAGGAAATTAGTAGCCACCTTCCTTCGACGCTTGGAACCAGGACCAGTCGCCGAGGACGACCGTCTCTTTCCCTTCAAAGCCTTAGTGCGGCGTTGGCCCACGTCGCCCTCAACACCCTCTCCCCGGGCCACAACTGGAGATGACACTGCCATCGTCGATGACACGGAGGGTGGTGCTGCCTCGGGTGGGGGCACTGTTACCGGAGCCCGTTTACCCCGCGACTGAGTACCCAGGGGCATACCAACTATTGGAGTAAGATCTACTCCTATCTCTCCAGGAATAATCGCAGTGCCGATATCCCTCAGAGGAAAGCAGACTGGGGCACGTGGTCGCAGCATGGCTCCCGGGGCCGGAACCTGAATAGGGGCGCCATGGCAAGAAGCACCCTTCTTTCCTCAATAATAACTGGGTTCACCCGATGGAGATACCAGCCTGTAAACGACCCCACGCATCGGGGAATGTAGTCACCATCGGGGATCATGAACTGAGAACCGGTGTTCAGCCTCACAAAGTGGTGGACGGCATCTCGGACGGCCTCGAGCGAAGGAACCGGCGCGATTATGAAAGCTTCAAATGGGACGCCCTGATCATAGCCAAACTGCCGGGCAAAGCGATGCGGATTGTACCGCATGAAGAGAGCCGCACTGTCCTGACGAAACACCAGGTAACCCGGTCTGATTGCATATAAGCGCGCGGCTTCCCGGGGCTTCAAAGTGGGCGCGTCATCTTTCGACCGGTCTCAAAGCGGCTGGGCCGAACCCGTGGAAGAAGATAAGACCCGATCATTAAATATTAATCCGCCGGTAGTAGCGTAAGGAGAAATCAATGCCCGAATAGCCCCGAATTGAGTTGGGTCAACGGCAGAAGCATCCACCAATCGCATAAACCGAGGGAAAGTGTAGGCGTCGTAGAACGCAGGCCTCTGATGCATAGCGAAAGCCCCCAACACGTGCATTTCGATCCAGGACGTGAAATAATGAAGCGAAAAGTTTACCCCATCCACGCCAGGAGTAGAGGTATTAGCTGCGGTGCCCAATCCATGATAAAGGTGCGCCAAGGCTGGGATGCCGATGGCCAACTGCGTCCCCTCAGCAATACGATAAGCCGGATAGATAACCGAAGCTCTCATAAAGCGACGATGCATAGGGATGACAAACCAACTGAGCCAGACGTTAACAAACCCCACGAAGAATGTCTCCTCGTCCATGCCGGGAGCTGCGATGGATTCGATAGACGTCGGCGACATTATGGGAATGTAGTATTGCGGCAGATCCGATTCATTAGTTGGCAGTTTCTTCGGGCCAAACCCAAAGGGGTCTTTCATGTTTGCAAACTTCGGGGCTGTCTTCGATAAGGCGTCCTCGCGAAGGAAACGAGCAATGAAGCTCTTGAAAGTAACACCATGCTCTTCGGATTCGGTGAATAATCGGTCGAAGATACCTAGCGCCTTGATTAAACCGGGACGCTTGTGGTGGACGGCATTCTCAGCAGACAGGCCGTCAACCGGGGCGGGCTCGGGTTCAAAAATGTACTCGTCGGAAGGCAGCAACTCCTCATACAGACTACCCCTGATTGGCAACCCCGAGATATCATAGAATTCTGCCAGAGAGATCGAGACCTCGCGATCTCCTAGAATGAAAGTGTTGGTGGGAAGATTCCATTGGTTCAAAAACGCCTTAACCCACCAGACATGCGGGGACTTATAATGGAAGAGTGACGCGTATATTGCCTGATAAAGCCCGACTTTCTGCAGCCGCGCACGATGGGCAGAAAGGATGTAGCGAGCCCAGAGAAGGTAGCCCGTAGGGTGTCGAGGAGTGAGCCCTATCTTATAAATTTGCCCCCACGGGTGGGCCTCCCCCTGGCAAATACGCCGCCCCAAGATATCTATGGCCGGAATCAGATGGTTCGGAATACCGGTCGTCGAAGGCTCGAGCCTCCCCGTTGGAGTCCAGTTGGGCATTTCCACAGCAAAAACCGTTCTCGGAGGGTCCATCGGTAAGAATGGGAAAGTGGGCTCTGTCGGTACCGCGCAAAGGAAACTCCGGCGACCCTGAATAATATGACTATACCAAGATCCCCATTGAAGTAGGCTGGTGCAGTTCGGGTCATGGGCCCGGATCATCGCCATCGCTTCCTCATCAGTTGGTGACTGAGGAAAAGCAGCCTCCGAGCGAGAAAAGGGAAAGCATGGAACGGAAGCCATCGCATCTGAAATCCAATAAAAGAAGACCGTTAAAAGCAAAGTCAGCGATATATATCCATGCATGAACATGAAGACTAGCTAAAGAAAGCAACAGTAGATGTTTCTGGGACCATTGGCTACAAAACACATGGGCCCCACAGAATCAAGATGACGGCTCATTAATAATGAGACCAAGCAGTTATAATAAAACATAGGGAATATCCTCATTAAATAAAGAATGAGATTCAAGTAACCCTATACATTCCCCCTAGAGGACAAATCTATCTCGGGCTCTACAACGAATCCAACAGGATCAAAGGAATTAAATTCCCACAGAAGACATCATTACAAAGCTCCTGTTTCATTAATTGCAGAAGGACAACCTCGAGTCAAGAGACCCCAAGAAGCCCCCATGGGAAGAAACCGAGTTCTTCATAGGAATTAAATTCCTTATTAAGAAAGAAAAAAGGAATTAAATTCCCCAAAAGCAATTTTTCTATGAACGGGGTTAAGCTCCATGGATTATCACCATTATTTCTCTAAAGATCATCTAAACCCTAAGAGATCTACAGTTTGAAGGTTAGGTGGTTTTCTGTTCTTATGGAAAAACTTAGAAAAAATGGGTTCTTTGTTGAAAAAGGGTAAAAACCCTTGTTTTGGATTTAAAATCCAAAGGAATGTGAAAGTTTACTGTTTGTCCAAGAACACTACCTGAGGAAAAGGGTCACTTGAACAGAGTAAAACTCTGAAGATTGTTTCAAGGCAGAGAACTAAGCTCTGGAAGAAGAGAATTAAATTCTCAGAAAAAGTTTGCAAGGAGGAAGATAAGCAAAGTGGAGGCGTCTCTGAAATGACCCCAATATTTCTAGGAGGTGATAGAAACGTTTCATCTCCCCAAATCCCTAAAGGAATCCAACGGTCACAAAAGGTGACAGCGTTGCACTCACGTGCGGACACGTGAGAACAACGCTGTGGGGGCATTTGTTTCCTGATTTAAAATCAGGAAAGCCTATGGGAGAGGCTTCAGAAAAGGGTCACGTGCTTACACGTGACCAGCAGTCACGTGTTGGCACGTGACATCTAAAAGTATCGGCAAGGCAAATCCAGTTAAAGAAAAGGGCTTCAGAAAGGGTCACGTGCTCCCACGTGACCAGGGTCACGTGTCGCCACGTGACATTTAAAAGCAGTGGCAAAGACACAATAGTTCTCTGATTAGATCAAGAAAAAGGCTCCAGACGAGGGTCACGTGCTCACACGTGACCAGGGGTCACGTGGTGGCACGTGACAGCCAAGCAGCGACCAGAAGGCAGAACGCAAAAAGAAAGAAGAGGGCTCGTTCCAAGGGGGTCACGTGCCCACACGTGACCAAGGGTCACGTGGCCACACGCGACCGGCTTTTGAAGCCTATCTGTTAACAGAATTAAATTCTGAGAAAAGACCTTTCAAATCTTTCCAAAGGAAAATGATTATTTGGAACCGATTGAACTAAAGATTTAAAGGTGATTAAATATCACCTATCTATGGAAAAGGCCTGAACTTGGAAAGATTTCCCCTTAAGATCTAACCGAAATAACAAAGGAGAATCTCTGGATTTAAAATCCAATGGTGAATAAAATTCACTTAATAATCCAAAGGTCCAAAAAGAATGGTGAATACAAATTAAATCTATCAATAAAAGATTCACCAAAACTAATTGATTCGGCTGCTTCTCTTATAAATAGGAGCCAAGAGATATATAGATACGGAAAGGAATCGATACAAAAAAAAGAAGAGAGCCTTGATACTTTGGAGGAATTTGGATCTTCTGCAAAAGAAAACCCTAGGTAAGAAAGGGAAGGCTTTTTGAAAGGAAAAGAGAATTTAATTCTCATCAGAGTTTAACTCTGATATAAAACAGAAGAACATAGTTCTCTCTTTGGTGGAGGATCTGTAAAGTGCACATCTCCCCTTGAATTGAGAATTTAATTCTCAATGGGTTGAGATCCTGCCATGCAGATCCAAAGCATAGAGAGGGAATGGAAGCATGAGAATTTAATTCTCACAGAACTATAGGAATTTAATTCCTTTAAAATGAAATTAGGGTTTGACCCTATGTCATGGGAATTTAATTCCTTCAGAATGAACGAAATCAGGGTTCAACCCTAGTTAAGAACTTAGTTCTGTTAAAACAACAGGAACTTAATTCCTTTAAGAAAGAAGAGATTAGGGGTTCACCCTATGACAGAATCTCATTCCCCAGAATAATTCTTTAACAGAGAGTGGGAGTTTAATTCCTTAAAGCTTTTATTAGGGTTTAACCCTATGATAGAATTCAGTTCTTCACATATATGAGGAATTTAATTCCTACAGAAAATTCAGAGTTCAACTCTATCCCAGAATATAAATCTTCAAAAGGAAATAGGAATTTAATTCCTCTAAAATTATTGTTAGGGTTCAACCCTACGAGGAATTTAATTCCTGAAAGAGATTAACAGATCTTCTAAAAAACATACATAGAGGCAGGGTCACGAGTCACCACGTGACCCCCAAAAAGATCTACAGAAAAGCACCTTTGAGGCAGTGCCTCACGTGACCCTTGGCAGAGGCTTTAACATACAAGCATTTAAACACCCGTCACGTGATGGCACGTGATGCTTCAAAAGATGCGATATTCTCAGCAGAACAAATGAAGGGAGGGCGCCCTCACGTGCTACCACGTGACCCCTCTTGCCTTAGTGTTTAACGCTAAATTGGAACCCCTGAATCCAGTGTTAAAACACTGTTTGGCCTTAGTGTTCAACACTAATCAAAGAACTTTATTTGCAGTATTTAACACTGAATTTCTTAGTGTTTAACACTAATTTGAAGCCTCTGCTGCTAGTGTTTGACACTGATTTGCTCTAGTGTTTAATACTAATTTGAACCCCCTGTTGCTGGTGTTTAACACCAACTGTCTTTTAGTGTTAAAACACTAACTCGATCCCAGTGTTCAACACTGATGAATTAACGTTAGCCCAATTGGCTAAATGGCCAGATGCAAAGCCTCTCCTTCAATGGACCAACAGGAAGCCAATATTCCAAACATGATTGGACTTAGCCCAAGATGGCCATAAGTCCTCAATTCAGACTTAACTGGGCCAATGGGCTCATAACATAATTAATTAGTCTTGATCCTAAATTGGGACAAAGACTATTTAATCCACCCTGGCTCAAGGGTACATCTGTTCACTCCTTTGATACTTGGCGTTGTAATTCCTCAACGTCTTTAAAGAGGTGACGGGTCCCGATGACCACACATTAACAATGGACTGTGGGGTCCTTAAACCCATGGACTATGACGTCCTTAACCTTGACCGAGATGTCTTAAAACTAACAATGGATTGTGGGGTCCTTAAACCCATGGACTATGACGTCCTTAACCTTGACCGAGATGTCTTAAAACTAACAATGGACTGTGGGGTCCTTAAACCCATGGACTATGACGTCCTTAACCTTGACCGAAATGTCTTAAAACTAACAATGGACTGTGGGGTCCTTAAACCCATGGACTATGACGTCCTTAACTTTGACCAAGATGTCTTAAAACTAACAATGGACTGTGGGGTCCTTAAACTCATGGACTATGACGTCCTTAACCTTGACCGAGATGTCTTAAAACTAACAATGGACTGTGGGGTCCTTAAACCCATGGACTATGACGTCTTTAACCTTGACCGAGATGTCTTAAAACTAACAATGGACTGTGGGGTCCTTAAACCCATGGACTATGAGGTCCTTAAGCTCGACCGGGATGTCTTAAAACTAACTACGGACTGTGGAGTCCCTAAATCCACGGACTATGAGGTCCTTAACCTTGACCGCAATGTCTTAAAACTAACATTGGATCGCAATGTCCTTAAACTACCCATGGGCCGCAATGTCCTTAAACTACCCATGGACCGCAATGTCCTTAAACTACCTATCGACCGTAATGTCACTAAACTAAACAACAGAGCCCCCTTTTATTGCTCTCTTGTTGGATCTAAATGATCCCGTTAAGTTGATCTTAGTCTAAAAACTAGACCAACGTATCCTTAACAAACGTTTAAGTCGATCTTAGGCTTAAATGAGGCTAACGTATCCTTAAACCCAAACCCCCAAACCCAAATCTAAGATAATACGGATTTGGACTAGTCCACGCCCTACGGGCACGACTTAACTCAGTCTCCGTATACAATCCACGGGCAACTAAATATAAAATAAATACACACGACACGAAGTGACCATCTGGAGAAGGAGAAAGTGGTTACCGCGAAGCGGTAGCGTAATTAACTGCAGGGGCTTGCGCCTGCAGGGAAGAGCGTCCCCACAATCAAAAACCCCTCAAGCGAAGGGGAATCTGACGAAGTCTGCTACATCGGACGCATCCGTTCAAACCTTCAATGTACGGTGCCATAAATCAACTTGGCATCTTCGGAGAGGTGGACGGATAGCACCAATTAGCATCTGCCCCGAATTTCAGGCCAGACGCCCAGTCGCGCCGTCCTTCGGAGGGGAACAGTCATATACACGTTCACTTTTAAAGCTAGTTTAGAACGACGCTATACTCATCCTCTTGCCGGGTCTCGCAGCCTGGAACAACAGCAATGGCAAGTCTGGGTAAACAAGAACCTCCCTGTCACTGTCCTTGAGGCTACTAGAGTACCTCTCGGGTGCCTGAGGTTACCCACCGTATCTGCGGAGTGGCCAATGGAATGTCAAACCAAATTGAATCTTTAGGTTCTTATCAAATTTTCAGTAATCGTCTGCGATTCTGGAATCACTTCCAGTTCTACCATACTCCCACTACCGTTTTTTGAAAAAATCCATTTTTGTTAAAACTGTGGCGAGTCAAGAACAATATCATTATTGATCTTCCAGATGGTAGAAAGTCAACCCTCGTCATAGCCTGGGTTAACCCACAAACAGCCATTATAGAAACGTGCCTTGAGTTATCCAGAGTCTGGTTTTAAGCATAAGCCGGACAACTCCCCGTACCTTAACATCGTTAAGATATGAACTGTTCTATATTCAATATAGAACCAGAGGCACTGATTTAATTGAACCAGATTCAAATCATGCAGCTGTCTCCAGTGCATGTCAACTAAATGGAAGGAGGCCTATCAGCGTTACTCAACTTAGGAATGCTTCCAATTATGAGTGACCTGAAAGAGAAACAAGTTTCTCAAAATCATTACTATCAACTAAATACCATACACAAGTATCTACATCTTCGATCACCTTGAAGAATGCTGATACTTGTAATACCTGGTTCTCTACTTTATTCATATACCTATAACTTCTCAAAACTCGGACCTTGTGTTTCTACGAAACACTTGTCTAAAAACTAGAGAAGTCATAAGTAAGCCGAATATAGTACGAGGACCAACCCCTCTGTCCTAATGGACACTGGACAACATACAACACTCTGTATAAATCCCCTGAGTCTAATAACTCATTCGCTGTGTGTCGCAGGTTGAAAACTGTACTTATGGTTATGAAGAATTACACCGCTGTTTAATGCTCCTTACCTAACCATCCACTGATACAGGTAAATGTCATACACATAATTTCAAAAAGGTATATCTCTCTATATATATAAAAATAGACGTACAGATATATCAATTTGAAATTTGTGCATACCAGCGGATATTCAAAACCAAATATTTGCTGTCCGGCAAACTACCCAGGTGATTTCCCCAAATATCACCAATTACAACGAATTCCGATATAATGAGGATGACACCTAATTCCCAATAACTTACTCCCACTCATCATCTGTAAAACCATACGGATGTGAGAATCATACCTGGTAAATACATACCCTGGAGTAAGGACTAATTGGGAAATCAGTTCTCTATTAACAATACACAATTAAACTGAAACATGTAAATGTTTCGGAGGGGTATCCGGGTATTCCTAGTAATGCCTCTTCCATTATCCATATTCATAACTATAACCGTATATTTCTATGACATCTCTCCATATCCCTTCATATGTCTTTAGTCATTACCTTCTGTACACCCTCTTAGGCTAAATGGTTTTCTTCCTTCCCTACCGTTCGGCACCAGCCTATTGTTTGGAAGAAGACTATCCAATAAACGTAATGGGTGTACTGTTCTAATCCTAGGAGCACTCGCAACGCGAGAGAAGGTGAAGATAAAAGACACCTGAATAAACCTTATTCCTATTTCTCCTGAACCAGAATCCATCCCCAAACTGGAACAAGTTCCTTTCGAGTTCGTATATAACCATACGATGGAGTATCCAATAAACTGTGGATCTTCGTAGTGATACGGAGTGTTCTGGAGAAATACAAAGGTGAAGTGGGAGTGGTAATGAAATACTTGGTTTGGTCGTGAATAGCAGTCGCAATTTACTTTGCCCTCCTTCTAATCCCTTTATTTTTCTTTACATAATACCTTCTATACATCATCGTTAGGCTAATTGGTTTTCTTCATTCCCTACCGGTTGGCATCTGCCTATGGTTTGGAAGAAGACTATCCAATTTGCGTAATAGGTGTACTATCCCCTAATCTAAGGGCACTCGCAACCTGAGAGAAGGTAAAAGAAAAAGACAGCTGAATAGTCCTATTCGTTTTCTCCAGAACCATAAACCATTCTCGAATAAATTCCTTCGAGTTCGTATATAACCATACGATGGTTTTATCCAATGGAAGTGGACGTTCGTAGTAATACTGGGTGTTCTGGAGAAAAGGGTAAAAGTAGGAGTGGCAATGAGGTTTGCAACTCTGACAATCCAAAAGCCAGTGTTTAAGAAGGTTCGGTCAACTTGGTCACTGAGTCATAGTCAAAGGTCGGGTCATGGTCGCTGCCAAAGAGAGAGAGAAAATAAACACTCAGCGTGCACTCTAACCTAGATCAGAATGGTTATCACTTTATCTAATCAGGAAACCTCCTACTATAACGTCAAATTCTCCTCCAAACCTGAAAGAAGAATTAGTCGGGATCACCCGAGGAGTAAACCAACTCATCAGTGGGAATCGGGATCCAACTATCATCGCATGATAACGTGACGGAATCCGCTCACGTTATCACACTCCAGAAGGTATGCGCATATCTGGCAAGTTTCAGTTTCTTTAGAAACTCCCGATGTGATTTTTACCCCATGCTCTTATGACCTTGACTTTGGCCAACAAATCATAAGTCACATGTCAAGTTCTACCCGTCATTCTCCAGGTTGATTTGAACCCACCCGTACCTACCCTTGACTTTGGCCAATAAGGCAGTACGACTATCCTAAACCAACGCATCTATCTATGCTGCATATGAATACCCAATAGCTACCAAACACTGTGCCTTGACTTTGGCCAACAAACACAACTTGAATACTATTGACTATCCATATGAAACGACGGAGGGCTACAAATGGTTTTTGGCAAAAAACCTTTAACGTAATGAACTTGATATCGTTGAAGGAACCGGATAGCTTTATAAAAATATAGTGACGACAACCTTTGCTAAAGAGGTCACTCCCGGTGAAGGGATCTCGGCTCTTTCCCCGTAGAATGAGGTGCAGGATATTCCAACCGAATACCAGGATGCAAAGCAAAAGTAAATGACTATAGTGAAGTTATTGCCCTGACGCAAACTTCTGTCCAAGGGGTCACTCCCGGTGAAGGGATCTCGGCTCTTGCCTCGTCGACTGAGGTGCTGGATATTCATAATCGAATACCACTGTGCAAAACAAAAGAGAACGTCCTTGCAATAACAGCTTTTTTTGAAAAATTGTTCCAACAACATCAGAATAGGTTTGTTTAGCTTACATTGATTCGAATCAACGCAGTCCCATCAATTGATCACACCAATAAAGAACGAAAATAATGATGTACGTATATGCCATCCGCATTCGCCACTGGGTCCCGTCATTACCCGTTAGGTTACTTAACTAACGACAGAGCGGGGACTGGACTAGCGCGGATGCAAAACATATACTACATCTACTAGTATATATATCAATATATAATATTCGCTCAAGGCGTGATAAAATGCAACATCACAGAAATGTAATAAGCATCACAGAACAATACAGATATCTGGGATCCTCGGGTTTCATAGAGCCGCTACTGAAACCCGACGTTCCCCTGGTCGTGTGGATAGCCTGTGCAATGAAATCCTAGACCCCTACGGGCGCGGCAAGTTACCCGCCAAAACCTGAAGCGAGGCAGCCCCCTTCAGCAACGTGAATGGACCACCTAGCACTTCACGGAATCCGGTAACTTGGGCACCCCTCCTGGGTCAACCTGTACCTCCTACGAGTGCGGCGAATAGCCCGCCAATTCTAGAGTAAAGCCCCCTCCGTCTCAATGCCATGAGATGCGGGCTCGTTGCCCTCTAGAACCCGGCTATCCGTGCACCCCACCTTGGGGTAATCCTAGTACAGAAAGTAAAATATACATACAACGGGTACATCGACCTCAGCCCGGTCGTGCCCCAAAAGAATAATATACAAACAGGCAGTGACGACAGTCCACATGTCGGACGCTCGTCCCGCAATATCAAATGTACATAATAAACCAAACTGTACTACCATTGCATCTAGGCTATCCACCACGACAATCCGCAACATCACAGCACAACACAGAACATCAACGTGAATGTCACGTTCGCAAATCCGTCTAAAAGGGCTATAGCAGTTAGACGGGATTTACCAATCAAATGACATTCACGGTCGCAGATATAATGTAAATACTGTGAACTAACATGTTTAAAATTTTCGATCGACTAAATTTTCCCAAGTGGGCCCCAAGCACAACTGCAGTACTCAAAAATAATCTGGGCCCAAACAGAATATTCCAAAAACCCCAATTTCAAATATAAAGATCACTGTAGAATAATGGCATTGCGTTG
Source organism: Agapanthus africanus (assembly GCA_030015575.1). Classification (NCBI taxonomy): domain Eukaryota; kingdom Viridiplantae; phylum Streptophyta; class Magnoliopsida; order Asparagales; family Amaryllidaceae; genus Agapanthus; species Agapanthus africanus. The sequence continues at coordinate 29,860,660 of JASDDO010000004.1, read as the reverse complement.
ACCCTGGACTGCGGCCGGAACATGGGTTTGGCCGCGGTTCCGCGGTCTTCCTGTAGCATCACAATACCAGATTTCTACAGAATTCTTAAAATCACCTGCTCAGATTTCTGCAACATACTGAAAAAATTTTCGAGCCAAAAAAAATTCGACAGAAAACCGATGCATGAAAAACGCGGTTTTTGGAAAATCCGATCGATCAAACTTGTAAACACATTAGAGCAAGCTAGACTAGGTTAATGGCGTGGCTCTGATACCATTGTAAGTGCACGGTGGCACCTCGGCCGTCAATCCGACGCCGGAATGCGGAAACGAAACTTTTTACAAAACTTATAAACCGGCACCACCGCGCACTTTAAACTCGGATTGGGCCATTAATCTAATCCTAGCTAACTAGAGATGGGGTAGAGAGATATACCGAGCGATCCGTGTCCTTCGGTCTTCTCGTCGTCGTCCCGATCTCCCCGTGGAATCTCCGGTCTTCATCTCCTCGTCGGAAGGGCACTACATCGCCGGGTTCTTTTACGGGCTCCCACCTCTGGACCGAGGCAACTCGGGCACGAAGTTGGCGAGTCAACGTGTCCAAGAATTGCTGTAAAATAAGTGTAGTGCTCTTTGTCTCTCTTGGGGTTGAAGTTGCCATTTGGTGGAGGAATGAGATGATGTATACTTTGGGGATGAACAAAAGGATTTTGCAAGCCAAAATGAGAACAATTTTCCCTTCCTCAATTTTGGACAGCCCTCATCCAATGTGGCCGGTCTCTTTTTGTGGAGAATGAGAGAGAGAGTATGAATGCGGGAGCCCCCAAAAATAATGCATGAAAGAGAAAAGGTTATCATAATGAATCATGGTCACAAACCAAGTCCAACACTCATAAACCCATCATCAAACCCATGTCATCACAAAAGTCAAGCCATGATGAAGTCAAATGAAGTCAATGGATGGTGCACTATCATGAAACCATCATGATGCAAAAGTCTTCTCAATTGTTAATTGCACAATTGCAAATAACCCCCTCCACCAAATTTCAGCCAAAGAAAGGAAACAAAGGAAAATGGCCGAAACGGAAAGCAAACTGGCAACTTCAGAAAACTGATCCCGTAATAAATTACTGGAAAACCCCGCGACTGTATATACATACCCGCATTTGTATTCCGACCGAATACAAATGCAATGAGACAAAATCTACACTGTACAATACTAGGATCTGGCTTAAACCAAAGCCCGCTAGTATTACCCGTCCGATCATGATTCGTGCAATACCGCACGTATATGATCGAACCCTGCCATATCTCCATACGGTCTCTACAGCGTTTCGCCCGAAACTTGAGAAAACGGTCTGTGGGGGACTCTAAAGACTCGTCAATACTTTGGCTGTGGATTTAACCACTAGCACGTCAGAGGTATTAGCCATACGTAACGGGCTACCAGGTATTGACCAAAAGGGACGTCGATGAGCGAACTCATCCTGACACCTTACTGAGCCTGTCAGTGACAATATCCGTACAGTCCGGTCCGATCGTCTATGAGTATCGCATGGCGGGCCTAGGGGGTTGGTAAAAGTCAGACCCCAAAAAGCGGTACAAGTCGTGTCGGAGTGTAGCCCAGAACACCCTGAGATACTACTGGAATACCTACCAGTAAATCTCCTGCCTTGGCCAAGGACTTCGTGTAATGGCTCTCCTAGACATAGCGCGACCTCACCCCCAATACCGGGAGAGATGAACCCCTGCAGATCCGCTCACTGCCTCCATGTGGCTCGGGACTGTACCCAACTAAAATCTGTTTGCACGTTTCCTTTGAGCGTGGTAGGGTAGTAATCAAAGTACAGTGAGAACTCACACGAGACAAATGACGATCTCAGGTCGATGAACTAACCTGTACACATATCACTAGGGAACTGCTATCTGACGTCAGGTATAAGACCAACTAGCATGTTCCCGGCGAGTCCTGTCCGGTGTACTCATAACCCAATGAGAACCTGTATACATCTTAGGTGAACCAACTGACACCAGCGGCTTGTGATACCGGCCACCGCCCCTCGTCGGGGTCTCGACTGTATACACTAGTCTACTCTGGAGTATCGATGCCCTGTCTCGAAACTCCCACGACTAGGGACCTTTTAAGGATGTGCTTATAGACCCCAGCTCCCACGTATATGATCGCCATCATACTTCTGGTCTTCAAGCAAGAATCCTAAGGTCTCTATCAACGTGTAATAGTGACATGTAAGGTCACCTGAAGCAGTACACGATGATAAAGGTAAACCAGATAGCATACTATCATCTTGAGTAAGACTGTCCTACCGGCATAGGTCCTCCATCAATCATTGCAATCACGTGCCTGTGATCCAATAATTGACTCTGAGGGCACTATCTCCAACAATGTTTTCACCCATTTTTACCGTCGTTTACTATTTAAAGTGTAATTTAAATGAACAGGACGTATAGCAGTCCCAAACAGAAACAGAACTGATACCCTATTGTTTTACAGTACATAACTTCTGACGTAAAGGCGCGATTGATAATCCGTCTGGTGCGTTGGAAACCCTATTGATAAACCTAAATTCGTTCAACTATAGTGTTGCTAAATTCTAATCCCAACAGGGTGAAAATCGTGTTGCGAAATGGACGTTCAGTTCAGGAACTGAAATTCCAGCAGCGAACACTTAAAATGAAACGGCTGTAACTTGCAAACCCGAAATCCGATTGTACTGAAATAAATTTTGTTGAACTTCTGACTGAGTTTACTTACTACCTCCTTTGTAACATTTTACTGAATTTTGAATGTATGATTTAATGCAATTTTTACAAGTTCATAAGATGCATAATAGTTCGTATTACCCATGGTTTGTTAACTGCATAAATGCACATATTTTACCGATTGCCATACTTATAGTGATAGTGCGCGTTATTATTCAGTGTACAATGTATTATCGTGCGTGAATGATATTGGTTTAGGAGTGTTAAGTACGCCAGTGAAAAAGTGAATGATTCGTGGCAATGAACAATACAGTGAACAGTGACAAAAACCGTGTTATTGGTGCGTACTTGTATACGACTAGACCATACTCATAAATAGTGTAAACCTGCGAAAAATGGGAAATCGAAGTGGAAAGAGAATTGTATTTAACGAGGACAGTGATTTAGAGGATGATCATTCGAACATCGACTCTTATATATATTAGGTTGGGCCTAGCGGTCCGGCAGATATGGTTATGTCCCGGGCGATAGCGGGTCGTAGTCTCGGGTATGTACAAGACCCTCGTTAAACATGATCCTCCTTTCCACAACTCGATTTCAAAAGTGACTTAGAGACCGATAGGGACACAGATCATACATTGCATCAGTTAGTGACATATTGATTACCTGCATTTTATCCCCATCTTTATTATTTTTATTTTCTTGCCTTTTGTTACTGTTATATTGTTGCTATTGTGTCGCTCTGACGACATGAGTATGCATGCTCAGTGATAGAGGTGGATTTGTCTGATCTCGAGAAGACCGTGAAGATCCAGACCAGTGGACCGGTTACATTTCTCCACCGATATTCCTGGTTAGTTGCTCTCTTATTTACTTCCTTCGAGCTCTGATCTGTTTATATCTTATAGTTTTAGTAACTGCATTCTCTTTACCCGTATTGTATTTTACTGATTACCATATAATGCTAGAAGCCGAAATGTGACTACGACAGGATTCTTCCTTGATCGTAGGAGCATGGCTGGCCTTGTCACCATTGTATTCCGTATTTTGGAAAGCGGGGCGTGACATGGTTTTGTTGGTATCAGAACGTCGAGTTTAGAATAAGATCGCAGTCCAATATAGGGATCCCTTGAATCATACTTTATTTCCTTGCTTTCACTTTCATATACTACTTGTGCATCACCACTCAAATTCATGTTTTGAATCTTATCCACTTTATCTTTTCCTCGTGTTCCGCATCATTAATCGTTATTTTCATTCGTGTTCCACTATCTGATCATAACCTTTGCATTTCAGACCATGGCCAACCCTGGGGCCGCACCGCTTCTCAATGAGGACACTCAGTCCTGCGTTTCTTTCAACTGTGTATTAGTGAGTTCAGATGACGAGGTCGATGGCCCATAGGTCATTTTCAACGAAAGCGAATCCGAGGATGAGGGAGTCGATGTCGCAATTCCGGAGATCAATATGATTAATGATTCGGACGATGAAGAGGAAGACCCGGAGGAAGACCCAATAGAAGAGGATCCACAGGAACATGCAGTGGAAGGGAACCCAGAAGAAGATCCCGAGGAGGAGGATTTCGAAGGAGATCCAATAGAAGAGGACCCACAGGAAAACACAATAGAGGAGGATCCAGATGAGGGTCCTGAAGGGAGAAATCCTGAAGAAGACCCTATGGCAGAAGATCCAGGAGAAGACCCGGAAGAGGCATAACATATGGAGGAGGATTCCGATGAGGAAGCTCCCGCCGAAGAGGAACAGTTAGGAGAAGAAAACTCTATAGGGGAGGAATCCGAAGACGAAGTTCCAGTCCAGGAAGAGTGGGAAGATGAAACCTCGAGTGAAGAGGAACTCGAGGCTGAAGAAGCTCAAGCATATATTCAGGCAGGACACTTTGGGAATGGACGCCCCCATCTTAATGCGAGAGCATATCACAACTTGTTGAACTTCCACAATCATGACTGACGCAACTTATTTTCTTTTCTTAGGGCCAAACAATAATGATGTATAGTTTAAGGCCAAGTTTATCTCTCAGTTGTACTCTGTCAAACTTTGATTAATAAAGTTTCGGTTCGATCAAATTTTCCTAGAGTATTGTATCTTTAAAATCCATTTGATGCATTAATTGATCCTTCTTACAAATTCCTTTTCTTCTTGTAAAGACATTACTTTTATCCCATCCTTGAACCTTATAATCACCTGACCCCCCCAATTCGGCTGACGTGGAAGGAAGTGCCTTACGTATGGACAGCGGAATGTACTCAGGCTTTTGAGATACTGAAACCGATGTTGACCACGACGCCTATTCTTCCAGGGCCAGACGATTCAGATGGTGTGGTGATACACGGCAATGATTTATGGAAGGGTTTAAACCGCGTTCTGATGCAACACGGTCGGGTAGTTACTTATGCCTCACGGCAGCTGAAGAGTCATGAGGGGAATTACCCAACACGCGAATTGGAGTTAGCCGCAGTAGTTTTCGCATGTACAAATCTGGGAACATTACTTACTGGGCAAAAAAAAGGGAGTGGAAGTGTATACGGATCACAAGAGTCTGAAATACATGTTCACTCATGGAGAATTGAATATGAGACAACGCTAATAGCTATAGCAAGGGGCGGATTACGACTCAGGATTTCAGTACCATCCGGGAAGGCTAAATGTCGTACCGATGCTCTCAGTCGCAAGCCAGTGGTCACGATGTTGACCAGTTAGAGGAGCATCATTAAGGATTTTCGGAAGCTCGAACTAGAGATTGTTACACCAAGTGTAATCAGACGGTTTTGGCGGTTACAGGTGCAGTCTTCATTGGTAGATCGCATTAAGGTTGTATAAGCTAATGATTCCCGATTGCAGAAGTACAGAGAGTAGGTGGAACCCAGACTAAGGACAGACTTACTAATACATCGAGATAGTCCTTTGAGATTCGGTAGCAGACTCTACTCTCCTAGGGGAAGATGTTCGAGAAAAAGTGCTAGCCGAGGCTCATAGTTCAGGTTATTATGTACATTCGGGAGTCACGAAGATGTATCGAGATCTGAGGCAAGATTAATGGTGGAACGGAATGAAGAGGGAGATTACATGGTTGGAATCCAAGTGCTTAATATGTTAGCAAGTAAAGGCTGAACACCACATAACGGCTAGACTGTTGCAACCGCTTCCGATACCCGAATGAAAATGGGAGCACGTCACTATGGACTTTGGGACGGCCTTACCACGGATCCCACAAGGCAACAACGCTATTTGGGTTATCGTCGACCGCCTCACGAGAGCTGCACACTTGTTACCATTCCGAGTGGGACAGTTGACAGAGTCACTTGTGGAGAGATACATGCAGGAGATAGTGCGACTCCACGGGGTTCCGGTCAGCATTGTGTCAGATCGGGACACCCGATTTGTTTCTCACCTTTGGAAGAGCTTACAGGAGAGTCTGGGTACCCGCCACAAGTTCAACACATCGTATCATCCACAGACGGATGGACAATCCGAGCATATGATTCATACGCTCGAGGACATTTTGAGGGTTTGTTGTTGGACTTCCAGGATTCTTGAGAGGATCATCTGCATCTAGTCGAGTTTTCTTATAACAACAGTTACCAGGCTAGCATCCAGATGGCTCCTTTCGAAGCACTTTACGAGCGGAAGTGTCGATCCCCAGTTTGTTGGGATGATATGGGAGAACGAAGATTACTGGGTCCTGAGCTCATTGTTCAGACAGTCGACAAGGTCCAAATGATCAGGCAGCGCATTAAGACGACCCAGGATCGACAGAAGAGTTGGGCGGATACCAGCAGGAGAGCACTAGAATTTTAAGTCGGAGATCACGTATTCCCGAAAATTTCCCCTACCCGCAGAGTTATCAGGTTCGGAGGTCGCGGGAAACTCAGTCCCCGTTTCATCGGATCTTTCGAGGTGCTAGAGCGAGTAGGAGAGGTGGCCTATCGACTTGCCTTACCTCCGCCGCTAGCTGATGTGCACAATACCTTCCACGTATCTCAGTTGCGGCGTTACGTTAGGGATGAGAGCCATGTTCTGGACTATTCAGTGTTAGCTTTGGGTACCGACCTATCTTACGAGGAGCAGCCCACCACCATCCTCGACCGCAGAGAGAAAGTGCTGAAGAATAAGGTCATTCCGTTAGTCCGAGTGTCTTGGGGCGGTCGTTCCCCAGGAGAATCTACCTGGGAGCGTGAGGAAGATATCCATGCACGTTTTCTACATCTCTTTGTTTAGTATAGTTGTTTCGTTGTCTCTTTTTAAATTTCGAGGACGAAATTTTTGTAAGGAGGGTATGATGTAAATTCCCGTTTCCATCAATGAAATTTTTCTATATTTTCCAAGTCCCCCGAATGTTTTCCTATTTTTTTCCTCGTAATTTTGTATGAAATTGGTTGCTAGGTTTTTAGTATTTAAATTTCCATGAAGATTTAAACTAAAGCCCCAAACTAAATAAACAAATTGAATTAACCCACACCAATTCCCCAACCCAACAGAATAAAAACCAGAAAACAAAATATATAAATAAAACCACCCAGCCCAGCCCAAGAGAAGAAAAATAAAAACCAAATAATTAAATTCCCAAGCCCAGCCCAACCTCTATTTTCCCTAGCCTAATCCCTCATCACACCCGCGCCTAAACCCGCGCCTGACCCGACCCGTTAACCTCTCTTCCCCCACTTCGTTTTCTTTTTCCCGCTCTTTCTCCCTACGTGCTCCACGTCGCCGTCGTCTCCGCGTCGTCTCCCCACGTCCCCGCTCGTCGACTACGATCACGTGCGCCCTGCTCACCCATCTCGACCTCGTCTCTCTAACTCTCTCCTCCCCCTCACTCTCGTTCTCTCTCGCTCTCTCCCCGTTTTCTCCCGCTCCCCCTCTCGAACCCATGCCCACGCCGCGCTCACCGCGCCACCACCGCCGTCTGCTTCCTCAGCACCACTAGACCCCCAAGTCGAGCCCTCTACACCTCTCTCCTTTAACCCATCAACACCCACCGAACTCCACTGCGACCACTTCCACCGTCGAGGCCATCATCATCGCCAAAGAGCCTCCGGCCATCCCCCTCTCCTCTGCAACTGCCTCCGCCACCAACAACCTCGCCGCACCATCCTCGTCCCTCCAACCGACTACCTAAGAACCCCAGCATCCCCTATCCATCACCAGACTCCGACGAGCACCCAGCACTGCCTCCGGCCAATCCCATCGCCGGCGACCACCTCATTCACCCTGGCTGCCTCCCTTCCAGTGCCCGAACGCCTCCGAAACCCCCACCATCACTCGCAGCCGCCTCGCCCAGAAACCCAAGCCTCCGCCGCTAAGGACCCAAACTCGAGCCGAGGCCGTGAACCCTAGTCGCGCCGTTCGTAGTGCGATCTCGCCGTTGCCGCTGCCATGCGTCGTCAACGCGTCATCAGGCAAGCACCCTACTTGCTTCATGCTAAATTGTTCTGTTACAATTCGAAATCCTATGAATTCTGTGTATACAATTCGTGCAAATTTATATGACGCAAGTGTTTGATGCAAAACCCGAATGAAAACATTCCATTAAACTGACGGAAATTGATCATATATGCTGGCCCATGTGGTAATGAACATTGTGTTGAAATTTGGCTGAAAAATATAATCGTTACTGACGTGAACGATCATCCCCAATTGCCCGTTAAAACTGAAAATTTCCCGCGTCTGAAACTTATAAAAATCATAACTGATTGTTTACAAATTGGAATGATGCGTTCGAGGGCTCAAATCGAAGCCGACTCGACGACCTAGAACCCCATAAAAGTTTTAAATTGTTTCCATGCTGATAAGATGACATAAACTAGTTCGGAGAGCGGCTCTGGACTGCAGTTAAGAGCAGCTCTGGCTGTTGATTTCCATCGTGTAATGCTTACGCTCTACTGCTTGAACATGTTGTATTGCGAAACCCTACACCATAGTGAATATAAAACAGTTAGATAAATAATTAAAGTGATTTCATCCCTTTTTACCATCGTTTACTATTTAAACTGTAATTTAAATGAACAGGACGTATAGCAGTCCCAAACAGAAACAGAACTGATACCCTATTGTTGTACAATACATAACTTCTGATGTAGAGGCGCGATTGAGAATCCATCTGGTGCTTTGGAAACCCTATTGATAAACTTAAATTTCGTTCAACTATAACGTCGCTAAATTATGATCCCAACAGGATGAAAATCATGTTGCGAAATGGACGTTCAGTTCAGGAACTGAAATTCCAGCAGCGAACACTTTGAAATGGCTATAACTTGCAAACCCGAAATCCGATTATACTGAAATAAATTTTGTTGAACTACCGACTGAGTTTACTTGCTACCGCCTTTGTATCATTTTACTTAATTTTGAATGTATGATTTAATGCAATTTTTACAAGTTCATAAGATGCATAATAGTTCGTATTACCCATGGTTTGTTAACTGCATAGATGCACATATTTTACCCGATTGCCATACTTATAGTGATAGTGCGCATTATTATTCAGTGTACAATGCATTGTCGTACGTGAATGATATTGGTTTAGGAGTGTCAAGAACGCCAGTGAAAAAGTGAATGATTCGTGGCAGTGAACGATTCGTGAACAGTGACAAAAACCGTGTTATTGGTGCGTACTTATATACGACTAGACCATAATCATAAATAGTGTAAACCTGGGAAAAATGGGAAATCGAAGTGGAAAGCGAATTGTATTTAGCGAGGACAGTGATTTAGAGGATGATCATTCGAACAACGACTCTTATATATATTAGGTTGGGCCTAGTGGTCCGGCTGACATGGTTATGTCCCGGGCGATAGCGGGCCGTAGTCTCGGGTATGTACGAGACCCTCGTTAAACATGATCCTCCTTTTCACAACTCGATTTCAAAAGTGACTTAGAGACCGATAGGGACACGGATCATACATTGCATCAGTTAGTGACATATTGATTACCTGCATTTTATCCTCATCTTTATTATTTTTATTTTCTTGCCTTTTGTTACTATTATATTGTTGCTATTGTGTCGCTCTGACGACCTGAGTATGCATGCTCAGTGATAGAGGTGGATTTGTCTGATCTCGAGAAGACCGTGAAGATCCAGACCAGTGGACCAGTTACATTTCTCCACTGATATTCCTGGTCAGTTGCTCTCTTGTTTACTTCCTTCGAGCTCAGATCTGTTTATATCTTATAGTTTTAGTGACTGCATTCTCTTTACCCGTATTGCATTCTACTGATTACCATATAATGCTAGAAGCCGAAATGTGACTACGACATGATTCTTCCTTGATCGTAGGAGCATGGCTGGCCTTGTCATCCTTGTATTTCGTATTTTAGGAAGCGGGGCGTGACAGTCGTCTTCTCGGACCTCATCCTCATCTAGCAGACATCCCAGGAATAGAGAAAAGGAAAAAGGAAGTCCGTTAGAGAATTGCACTTTGGTAGGATTGCCTCATAAGAAATAATAGGTAGAGAAAATATGTGAGTGCAGAGTATGATATCGTGTAAATGTACTACCATTAGGTATCCACTAAGTATTGTTATTATTACAATTTATTTAAATACGAGTACCCAGTTAGTAATGTAAGTTGATGTTGCACACTTAGCGGGTTTTAATTATGCAAAATTTACAAAAAACGATCTTTTCATACTATGCAACACCGACTAAACTCTAGGATCTTAACAAAAACCTTAACTAGCTATATCTACTAGGAGGTTCTAACTACTATGATAGTATTATACCTCCTTTGCAAAAGAAAAGGACCGAGTGCCGGATCTTGGGGTCTTCTTCTCCTCCTCTCCTTGAGCTCCTTGAAAATCCGGATCGCGCTTGATTGTCGGCCTCCTCGTGTCGAAGATGATCCACCCGAGAGTCTATACTTCAGCTCCAACATCTAAACCGAGGTAACTAAGGTATCTAGTTCGCTAAGCTAGATAGCTTAGAAGATATTGAGTATCTAATGGAGTATATAATCTCAATTGACCCTATGGTTCACAACTCATGTGAGGGATTAGGGTCTTGAGGAAGGAAAGGGGAAAATGGAGAGAGAAAGTAAACTTGCAAATGAGCAGGGTTATGGCAAATGAAGAATGGTTCCTACACTCATCTCACTCAAGAATGCAATATTTCCTAATTGAAAATATCAACCATGCTTGAATAGCGAGTCCAAACCAATAAACAAATACAAATGAGCCATGCTTCACCATGCCATAAATATCTCCATTTTCCACCTCATTAATCTATTCTAAAAATAGATAAATCCAAATAATAAGGTGTCCCCTACTAGAAATCTGTCTTGTGAAATTACAAGAATGCCCTCACCGTATATACATACCCGTATTTGTATTCCAAAAAATACGAATACAATGAGATAATAATAATCCAATAATATAATACTAGAAACCGGCTTAAACCAAAGTCCATTAGTATTATCCGTCCGAACAACATCCGTGTAGCCAGTACACGTATATGATCGGAACCCTGCCGTAAAATCATACAGCCTCTACATCGATTCGCCCGAAGTAGGGAAACCCTCTGTGTAGGACTCTAAAGGCTCGAAAGTACGCTGACAGTGGGTATAACCATAAGTCCGTTAGCGGCACTAGCTGTGTGTAACGGCTGCCCAAGTATCTGTCGATAAGAAGACCGATGAGCAAACACATCCGAACTCCTACTGAGCCTATCTGTGACAATCTCCGTATAGTCCGGTCTGTTCGTCTAAGATATTTGCATATCGGGCCTAAGGGGATGGTAACCGTCAGACCCCTAATAGCACAATAAGTCGTGTCGGAGTAGATCCTAATACACTCTGAGAAACTACTGGAGTACCTACCAGTAAATCTCACTTGCCCTGGCCAGGGACTTTGTGTAATGGCTTTCCGAACACAGCGCGATATCAACCCCCAATACCGGGAGAGACGAATCCTATCTAATCGCTATTGCCTCCAAGTGATTCAGGACTGCACCCAACCACTACCTGTTTGCACGACTCATTTGAGCCGTGGTAGGGTAGTAATCTAAGTATACACTCGAGACGAATATTGATGTCAAGTTAAAGGACTAACCTGCACTCATGCCACCCGGGAACTGCTACCTGACGATAGGTATAATACCAACCAGCAGTTCCCAATGAGTCCCTCCAGTGTAACTCATAACCCAATGAGCACCTGTATACTATCTCCAGTACGACATACCAATGGCTGTGGGACATACCATCTCCCATGCTGGGATGAGAAGCGTATACACTAGTCTACTTTGGAGTATTGATGCCCCGTCTCGATAATCCTATGACTAGGGACCTGTATAAGGATGTGCTTATAGACTACCCAGCCCCCACCAGTGTGACTGCCATCACAACGCTGGTAGTCAAGCAAATATCCTAAGGGCTCTACCAATATGTATTAACGATATGCTAAAAGAAACATATACACATATTGAGGTAGAATCAAACCAAGTAGCATACTGCCATTTTGAGCAAGACTGTTATTATATCTGTGAATATCCCAAGCTTCCAAAATGTAATATACAATCCAGTACTATACAATAATGGCCTCTAGGGCATATATCACTAACAATCTCCCACTTGCACTAAGTACATGTATTGGCATATCGCAGACCTATCATCTCGATTAGCCTCTCGAACTGTGTCTAAGGGATGGCCTTTGTGAGTGGATCTGCAGTGTTGTTCTTTGTCTCTACTCTCCGCATCTTGATCTCCCGGCGATCAACGATCTCCCTGATCCGGTGGTACCGCCTCAAGATATGTATGGACTTCTGATGGGACCTTGGTTCCTTCGCTAAAGTTATAGCCCCGCTATTTTCATAATACAGAGGTATTGGATCAACAATGGACGGAACCACCAAAAGTTCTGCAATGAACTTCTTCATCCAGACTGCTTCCTTCACGGCGTCACATGCAGCGATATACTCCGCTTCCATCGTCGAGTCAGCAACGGTGTCCTGCTTGGAGCTTTTCCAACATACCGCCCCTCTATTGAGGGTAAAGACATAACCCACATGGACCTGGAGTCATCCTTGTCACTCTGGAAGCTGGAGTCCGCGAAGGCCTCGATCTGGAGGTCTTCACTGCCGTACACCAAGAACATCTGGTTAGTCCTTCTCAGGTACTTGAGAATGTTCTTAACTACTGTCCAGTGCTTCTCCCCTGAGTTTGACTGATATCTGCTTACAACGCTCAGTGTGTAATCTACATCTGGTCTGGTACATAACATCGCATACATTATAGAGCCTACCACAGAAGTGTAAGGTATAATAGTCATGCGATCCCTTTCCAAATCAGTCTTGGGAGACATCTTTTTGGAGAGGGTGATTCCGTGACAAGCCGGTAGATTACCGCGCTTTGAATCTTCCATACTAAATCTTTTCACTATGGTGTCGATGTACCTTGACTGTGAAAGTCCCAATATCCTTTTAGATCTATCATGATAGATCTAGATCCCCAGAATGTAAGAGGCATCACCCAGGTCCTTCATAGAGAACCTTTGTGACAAGAATTCTTTTACCGATTGTAGCATATGAATGTCATTTCCTATCAGGAGAATGTCATCCACGTACAAGACGAAGAATACCACAGTTCTCGCTACAATTTTACTATAAATGCATGGTTCATCTAGATTTTTGATAAAGTCGAATTCCTTGACTGTCTCATCAAAACAGATATTCCAACTCCGCAATACCTGCTTTAATCCATAAATGGATTTAAGCAATTTGCACACTCTTCCGCTGCTCCCACTCTCTATGAAACTCTCCAGCTGATCCATATATACACACTCTTCTAAATTTCCATTTAGAAAGACGGTCTTTACGTACATCTGCCAAATTTCATAATCGTGGAAGGCAGCAATGGAAAGAAGGATCCAAATGGATTTGAGCATAGCTACTGGAGAAAAGGTTTCATCATAGTCCAAACTGGGTTTTTGACGAAAACCTTTTGCAACAAGTCTAGCCTTATAGGTTTCAACCTATCCATCTACACTAATCTTCTTTCTGAAGATCCATTTGCAGCCTACAGGTTTTATCCCTTCCGGAGCAATGTCCAAAGTCCATACTTTGTTGGTGTACATGGACTCCATTTCGTTCCGCATTGCATCCGGTCATTTTACCGAGTCTCTGCTCCTAATGGCTTGCTGGAAACTAGTTGGCTTATCATCGTCGATAATGCAATCATCTTTATCCCCGTTTATGAGAAAACCGTAGTATCTTCCGGGCGGATGAGACTGCCTACTAGTCCTGTGAAGTGGCGCGGGGATGTCCGGTTCTTTCGAAACTTTTGGTTCCACCATGCTTTTGGTAATAGCTTATGGTTCTGGAATTTCTTCTAGTTTTATTGCGCTCCGATTTGTTTATTTTTCAAGAAATTGAGTTTCCAAAAAGTGGGGCATGCCGAAAACAAAGACCTTTTGTTCCTCCGCGTAATAGAAAAGATACCCCGTGGAGTTCTTTGGGTATCCCACAAACTTACACAGTACTGAGCGTGCCTCGAGCTTGTCCGCATGCTGCTTTTTTTTTTATAAAAACTGGACATTCTCATATTTTTAGATACTTAAGATAGGGTTTCTTCCCACTCCACATTTCATATGGTGTAGTAGGCACTGACTTAGTAGGAACCTTGTTCAAAACATATGCAGCTGATTCTAGTGCATAACCCCAGAAGGATCGCGTTAACTCAGCGTTACTCATCATGGAACGTACCATATCAAATAAGGTTCGGTTCCGCCTTTCCGATACACCATTGTGTTGAGGTGTGTATGGAGGAGTAAGCTGAGAGAGAATTCCATTCTCTTTTAAATAATCCAGAAACTCCGTACTTAAGTATTCACCACCTTGATCAGATCTAAGTGTCTTGATACTTTTGCCGGTTTGTTTTTCCACTTCATTCTTGTATTCCCGGAATTTCTCAAAGGCCTCGGATTTATGTTTCATCAAGAATACATGTCTGTACCTTTTGAAATCATCCGTAAAAGTAATGAAGTAGAAATAACCACTTCTTGCATGTGTAGACATTGGATCACACACGTCGCCGTGTATGAGTCTCAAGAGCTCGCTGGCTCTTACTCCGTGTCCAATGAACGGAGTCTTTATCATCTTTCCTTTGAGACATAATTGACAAGTTGCATAAGACTGATATTCAAACGGATCCAAATATCTCTCTTTACGTAACTTCGTCAACCGTATTTCATTGATGTGACCCAGTCTACAATACCATAAGAAAGCCTGATTTAATTCCGGAGACTTTCTTTTAAATGTGTTCTGGACATTGAAAACCCGAGCTTGATTTAATACGTATATCCTGTTATCTAGTGTACTTGACCCAATCAAAGCATGATTAAGGTGGATATTGAAGGAATACCTTAGGATGAGGTTGTAGAAGCATCTACCATGCCAAATTCAAAATTTTCTTGGTGCTAAGCTTGACAAACAAGATCTTTAACTAGATTATTAGGGTTTTCTTTAGATGATATGTCAACTAGAGAGAAGGAAATATGTTTATACCTAGGTAGAACCAAGTCCTTCTCTTCAATATGCTCCGTGTAGTAGTCCCGTGACTCCACAAGGCATCTCTTGAGACTTTGAACAAGCTCCCTTCGTAGCCTTCGCGCCAATGATGATCCACCTCGAAGCTCCTACTAGTTCAAACTACCACTACACTAAACCCTTTAGTGCATGAAACACATCACACTAATTTGCTATAAAGGTGTGAGATGATGAAGTAGGGGATGTTAAGAGCTCACTAATTTGTGCTCAAGCTTCATGATTCACATCACATGTGAGGGTTGAAGCTTGAGGAAAAGCAAGAGGAGGAAGAAGAAGCAAGAGCAAGCATGAGCAAGAAAATGGGTAAGTCTTTTTGGAATTAACAAGAATGAATGATAATTCTTGACCCCTCACTCATTCAAGCATGGAATTATGCAATATTAAATTGAAACCATGCTTGAATAGTGAGTCAAGAATTAATAAACAAGTATTTAACCCATGCTTGCAACCATGTTTCATTTTACACCTCATTTCTATTTTCACAAAATAGAAAAGAAAATGACATGCTTCATTTTAATATATATATCACATATATATTAATATATATTTAATGAAGATTAATTGTCACGCCCCGCTTCCCAAAATACGGAATACGAGGGGTAGACAAAGCCAGCCATGCTCCTACGGTCAAGGAAATGTCCTGCCGTAGTCACACTTCGGTTTCTAGTTTTTCATGGTAAACAGTAAATAATGCGCAGGTAATGAGAGATGCAGTAACTGAAAGAAACAATGTAAAGAACTGACCTGAGGGGGAACAAATATAGATATAACTCTGGATATCAAATCGAGATGTCTGTAATATACGTCTAGTCCTGGTCCAGGCTAAATCTTCTCCTCACACTGAGCATGCATACTCAGGTCGTCAGAGCGACACAATAGCAATATAATATATATAAAATCATATGATAATTCTAACAGTGGTAATAGATATATATATAACCGTAAATCAATGACAACATGAATATGAATGTGCAGTAATTAATGCAGCGGAACAGTAAAAGCAGTAGAACGATTTGCCACGTATGTCAACACAGTAAATAAGATATCTCAATGCCAGTATCCCTATCAGTCTCTAAGTCTTACTGTACAAGTCACTAAGCCTATCGTCAGTTCAAGTGTGAGAGTCAACCACTCGCGAGTGTCCTCCACTCAAGGGTAGAACCCAAGGACAAGGGACCACGGGCCCAACATGTATATCACGGTGATAATCACATACCCTGTAAATCTCCATATATCTCCCTAAATATATAAGCCGGCATGGGACTCCCGAGATTCAGTTGAACTCACACTCAAACTACCCCACACCCCGTGGTCTACATCAAACGTTAACCATAACCCTAAATACTAATCGATCCGTGACGAGTCTGCGCGAGAACTGGAGGCAGGACCTCCATCAAGCACGTCCCGACTAATACCTAAGATAAATGGCAGTGTCTGGTGCCTTATCTGTGACACCCGTGCAAGCGCTTCCATAAGTGTCCCATACCACTTATAGTCACACGTACACGCATCCCACAGACGTCGACAATGCAATATAATAATAAGGTTCACTGATCATGTACAAGTACGTATCACTTTCACTTAATCACTTATACACGAACACTGACGTACTTGCCACAATCATCACTAAAACCTAACACTGGGTAAATACACGTTATCACTATGTTATCAATGCAATAATATGTGTATGATATGATGCGTAAATAGTATATGAAGCACGATTAAGGTGTCATAAAAATAGTATTCTATCACTTGCACGATTTATCATGAAACGTACGTGTATAGTTTAGCGAAACGATAAATAGGTAATAATTAGTATGTTCAGTTTTCCATCCATCGAATTTAGTTTCATGCCAATCGGGTTCCAGGATCATTAATTATAACCATTTCATTTTAAGCGCTCGCGGCAGGAAATCCGGTTTCAGAATCAGAAGTCCGTTTCGCGACGCATTTTAATCCTAGTTGAGATCATATTTTAGCAATGCTACAGTTGGATGAAATCTAGGGTTTCTAGTAAGGTTTTCAACGCAATAGACGGATCTTTAATCGCGTCTGTACGTAAGGAGATATACACTATTCAATACCAATATGTCAGTTCTGATTCTGTTGGGACTGTTATGCGTCCCGATCTATTAAATTACAGATTAAATAACAAACGATAACGAAACAGAATGAAACCACTTGTGTTGTCTAGGTACCAGGTTCACCTACAATAAAAAGTGGAGTTCCGCAACCTACGATTTAAGGAAGTCCTGTGGTACCCATTACGGAACAGCAAGCAACAACTGGAGTCGCTCTGGACTGCAATCCAGAGTCGCACTCCGATCCAAATATTAACACAGTTTGAGTACAGGAATATCTGGAAACTAGTATAGGGTTAAAGTTCGTCTAGTTGGATTCGATTTAAGCCCTAGAACGCCTCATTCCGGTGTGTATAATATTTATGGTGATTTTTTACAGTTTTTAGGTACAGGAAATATCCAGTTTTACAGGCAAACTTGGGGGTAGTCGTTTTAGTCGTTAACGGTCATATTATCCAACAAATTTTGCACAAGTTATCCATCCAAACAAGGGCCAATGTAAATCATCCAGCTCCGTCAAATTTGATAAGTATTCTCATTGAGAACACACAACGAACAGGTATGGCACACTATTGTTCTAAAATTGTAACTTTATAATATGAGTAATCTAACATTGTAACTTTAGTGTATAGCATGTAAGCAAGTAGAATACTTGCCTGGACACGGTGAACTGATGGCGCGGCAGCTAAAGCAGTAGTGACACGTCCCGGCACGGAGTAGCAAACACGCGACGAGTCTCGGCCACGCTTGGGTCGAGCTTAGGAAAGGGCTGTTGCGGGCTCAGGCGATGTCGGGGTGTCTGCGGTGGTCGCAGCTCCTGATGGTGGGGCTGCAGTGGGTTGGGTGAGAAGAGGGATCAAGAGATAGGGAGAGAGAGTAGTGGAAGAGAGAGAGTGAAAGAGAGTTAGAGAAACAGAGATTGGGTATTGAGAAGAGAGAGGAATGAGAGAGAGAACTGAGGGAGAGAGGGATTAGGGGGAGGGAGTGAGGGAGAAAGAGAGAGACGCAGAGAGGGTGACAAAGAGAGAGAGAACCAGAGAGGAATTGAGAAAGAGAGAGTGAAAAACAGAGGAAAGGAGAGAGAAGGAGGGAGAGAGATGCAGGGATAGACGATGGCGATGGAGATGATGTTGACGAGGAGGGTGAAGGGTGTCGATGGAGTTGGTGGTCGACGATGGTGGTCGTCGGGAAGACGGGGCGCCAGCGGTGAGGATGCAAGGTGGCTGAGCTCGGTGCAGGGTTGGTGTGCAGGTGTGCTCGGGTGTGGATTGTACGAGGTGATGGTGGTGCTGCTGACGACGAGGAAGGTGCGGCTATGGGGGTCGCGGTGTTGGGAGGAGGCGGATGAAGAGATGAGGTGGTTGGTGATGGGTGCGTGGGTCGGGAGTGTAGCGAGAAGAGGAGGAAGAAGGAGAAAGTGATGGGAGTGAGAGAGAAGAGAAAGAGATGACGAGAGTTAGAGATGGGAGTGCGCGACGTGGGGGTAACGGTGAGCGAGCGTGGGCGTGGGGAGCGGCGACGAGGGCGCAATCGGAGGATTTCGCGCGGGAAATCCGGAGGGTAGCCGTTTGGGAGACGCACTGTAGGTGCGGGTCGGGTCGTGGGTGAAGCGGGCGCGGGTTGGAGGCAGGGAGCGGGCTGTTGGGAGTGGGCCGGGCCATCAAAAGGTTTAATTAATAAAGAAAAGAAAACGAAGGGGCCGGGCAGGAGAGAAAATTGAGGGGAAAAATTATAGAGGAGTGGGGCTGGGCCGGGGGTTCGCTGGAAAAAGGAGATAGGTTTATTTATAAAGAAAAATGGGCTGATGAGGGAAAATTTGGGCCGGAGTTTGAATAGATTTGAAGGGTTTTTAACTAAATAGTTTTGAAAAAAACTTGGTTTGTTAATGGGCTGGAGGAAGGTAAGGAAAATGATGAGAGTGGGCTTGGGTTTGGAAATAAATAAGGATAGGGAAACTAGGGAAGAGGGGCATGTCAGGAAATAGCAAATACAAGAATCTGGGAAAAATATAATAGATAGGTAATAGGGTTTTTAAACTAACTAAAAATAATTTTGAATATAATCTAACAAACTTGTAGGTGATAATTTATATAAATACGGACATTGGCGTATAAAAGGGAACCGGGTATTACATTAATTAGTGAGCTAATGATATCAGTTAATATGTAATTATATCACATATAATTTATATCATATTATTAAATCAACACTTGATCTAATAATCCGGTTATATCATATACGACCATCTAATATCATTTATCTGTATATCATATTATCGAATCAACACTTGATTCGACAATCTGGTTATATCAGATATAACCGCACCGATAACAGATTACAGCCAGATTACAATACGGTATCACATACTCGTATTTAATGAGGCCCGCATATGTGTCCTACTTCGTTTCGCTTGACCCAGGGAACTTCTGTGTGGGACTCTAAAGACTCGTCAATACTCCGGCAGTAGGTGATGATCATATCAGTCACCTACAAGCCGTCAGCGGTACTAGCTGGACGTAACGGCTACCCGGGTATTAAGCGATATTAAGGTCAACAAGCAAGCCTGTCCACAGTCTCCATGAAGCCTATCAGTAACACTACCGTACAGTCCGGTCTCTTCGTCTGATATGTCGCATATCATGTCTAGGGGTGGAAATCGTCAAACCCCAGTAACGTGATAAGTCATGTCGATATGAGGCTCATAACAGGTCGAGAAACTACTGATAACACTTATCAGTAGATCTCCATATCAGCCCTGGCCAGGGACTTCCAGTTATTGCCAATCGAGCATAGCGCAACATCAACCCCCAATACCGGGAGAGACGAAACCCCTCCTATTGCTCATTGCCTCCATACGACTCGGTACTGTACCCAAAATCCACCTGTTTGCACGACTCCTCTTGAGCGTGGTAGGGAGGAAATCAAAGCACAGTAGGAGTCGCATAAGACTCTATGACGATCTCGGGTCTACAGACTAACATATACCAGTGTTACCAGATGACTGCTATCTGACGATAGGTATACTACCACATAGGAGTACTTGGTGAGTCCTGTTCAGTGTACCCAGTCTCCACTGAGCACCCGTATACCATCTCTGATATCAAACACCAATGGATGTGGGATCATCCATCGCCCATCATATGGGTCAAGAGGCGTATACGCTAGTCTACTCTGGAATATCAATGTCCTGTCTCGATATTCCCTCGACTAGGAACAATTGAAGGATGTACTTTTGAACTACCCTGGCCCCACTAGTATGATCTGCATCATATTCCTGGTAGTCAAGTACACATCCTAAGGGCTTTATCAATACGTGAGATAAAGGTAACCAGATAGCATACTATCATGTCGAGCAAGAAAGTCTTCTCTGTATATAAATATCCAAGTATCCACTATAATATACATCATATGTACAATAA
Organism: Agapanthus africanus; assembly: GCA_030015575.1. Lineage (NCBI taxonomy): Eukaryota > Viridiplantae > Streptophyta > Magnoliopsida > Asparagales > Amaryllidaceae > Agapanthus > Agapanthus africanus. The sequence continues at coordinate 29,839,909 of JASDDO010000004.1, read as the reverse complement.
TGGCCTCTAGGGCATACACATAACTAACAATCTCCCACTTGCACAAAGACCATGTGTTGTAGTATCTCATACCCAACATCCCAAAAAGTCTCTCAAATTGCGTCTGAGGGAGGGCCTTCGTGAGTGGATCCACTACATTGTCCTTCGTGTCAACTCTCCTGACCTCGATCTTCCGGCGATCTACTATCTCCCGGATCAGATGATACCGCCTCAGAATATGTCTGGATCTCTGATGGGACCGGGGTTCCTTGGCTAAAGCCACCGCTCCATTGTTATCACAATACACAGGTATTGGATGCTCAATGGATGGAACTACACCAAGCTCAGCAATGAACTTCTTCATCCAGACAGCTTCTTTGGCAGCATCATTGGCAGCGATGTATTCAGCCTCCATCGTCGAGTCTGCAACGGTGTCTTGCTTGGAACTCTTCCAACACACCGCCCCTCCGTTAAGGGTAAAGACAAAACCCGAGACCGACTTACTGTCGTCCTTATCACTTTGGAAGCTCGAGTTTGGTAAAGGACTCCACTTGGAGTTCACCGTTACCGTACACTAAGAACATCTCCTTAGTCCTTCTCAAGTACTTGAGAATGTTCTTTACAGCTGTCCAGTGATTCTCTCCTGGATCTGCTTGATACCTACTCACTACACTTAGTGAGTACGCTACATCGGGTCTGGTATATAACATTGCATACATGATAGAGCCTACCGCCGAAGCATAGGGTATCCCTTGCATGCGAGTTCTCTCCAAATCAGTCTTGGGAGGCATCTCTTTGGAGAGAGTGTGTCCAGAGATCGTAGGTACATTCCCACGCTTGGACTCTTCCATACTAAACCTCTTTAATACGGTGTCTATGTACCTGGATTGGGACAATCCCAGTATCCATTTAGATCTATCTCTATAGATCTTAATCTCTAAGATGTAGGAGGCATCACCTAGATCTTTCATTGATAATCTATGTGATAAGAAGAGCTTGACCGAGTGCAGCATAGGAACATCATTTCCTATCAAGAGTATGTCATCCACGTACAATACGAGGAAGACGACCTTACTCTCTGCATCCTTATTGTATATACAAGGTTCATCTATATTTTTGATGAAGTCAAACTCTTTGACTACCTCATCAAAATAGATGTTCCAACTCCGCGATGCTTTCTTTAACCCGTAGATGGATTTAAGCAGCTTGCACACCTTTCCACTGCTCCCACTTTCTACGAAGCCCTCCGGATGAGTCATGTATACGCTCTTTTCTAAATCACCATTTAGAAAGGTGGTCTTAACATCCATTTGCCAGATTTCGTAGTCATGGTATGCAGCGATGGCAAGAAGGATCCGGATGGACTTAAGCATAGCTACTGGAGAAAAGGTTTCATCATAATCCACACCTGGTCGTTGACGAAAACCTTTTGCAACAAGTCTAGCTTTGAAAGTCTCAAATTTTCCATCTACACCAAGTTTCTTCTTAAAGATCCATTTGCTCCCAATGGGTTTTACCCCTTCAGGAGCAACTTCCAAAGTCCATACTTTGTTGGTGATTCCATCTCAGATTTCATTGCATCCAGCCATTTCACAGAGTCCCCACTCGTGATGGCCTACTTGAAACTAGTTGGGTCATCATCTTCCATGATGCAATCCTCGCTCCCACCATCAATGAGAAAACCGTAGTATCTCTCAGGTGGATGAGGAACCCTACTAGAACGGCGGAGAGGCTGGGGTTCGTCGGGAACTACTGAATCCTCTGGCTCCACCAAATCTTCTGTTGCAGTTTGTGCAGCTGGAACTTCTTCCAGTTCTACCTCATTGCCACTAATTTCTTTTGCAAGAAATTCCTTCTGCAAGAAATTCCTTTTCTAAAAAGATGGCATGCCAAGAAACAAACACCTTTTGTTCTTCGGTGGTAGAAGATATACCCTTGTGAATTTTTGGTATATCCTACAAACTTGTATAGAACAGACCTTGCCTCGAGCTTGTCCGGATTGTGTCTTTTGACATAGGCCGGACAACCCCATATCTTCACATAGTTAAGATGTGGTCTCTTCCCCTTCCATATCTCATATGGAGTGGTAGGCACTGATTTGGTAGGAACCATATTCAATAAATGTATGGCTGTCTCAAGCGCATACCCCCAAAAGGAAACAGGTAACTCGGCGGTGCTCATCATAGAGCGCACCATATCTAATAGGGTGTGATTCCTCCGCTCCGATACACCGTTTTGCTGTGGTGTATATGGAGGAGTAAGCTGAGAGAGAATCCCATTCTCTTTTAGATATTCAAGGAATTCTATGCTCAAGTATTCTCCTCCCCGATATGATCGAAGGATTTTAATACTTCTACCCGTTTGGTTCTTGACTTCGGATTTATATTCCTTGAATTTCTCAAAAGCTTCAGATTTGTGTTTCAACAGGAACACATGTCCGTATCTTGAGAGATCGTCAGTGAATGTAATGAAGTACGAGGAACCATTCCTGGCATGTGTAGACATGGGACCACATACATCACTATGTATCAGTCCCAAGAGTTCCGTAACTCTTTCTCCGTGTCCACTAAACGGAGTTTTGGTCATTTTGCCTTTGAGACATGACTGGCAAGTGTCATAAGATGAAAACTTGAACGGATTCAAATATCCATCTTTATGCAACTTAGCTAGTCGTGTCACATTTATATGACCTAGTCTACAATGCTACAAGAAGGATTCGTTCATTTCTGAACTCTTCCTCTTGTGTGTGTTTTGTACGTTAAGAACTGTGTTTTGATTTAGAACGTACAATCCGTTACATAACGCACCAAACCCAATCAACACTTGATTTAGGTAAATGTTCATAACATTATTCTATACTACAAAGTTATATCCTTATTTATCTAATAAAGAGATTGATATTAAATTGCATATCATAGAGGGTACGTAGTAACAGTCGTTCAGGATCAATGTATTCCCTGTTGGTAATACAAGGTGATATTCACCAATTGGTTTGGCTGCAACATTTGCACCATTCCCTACTTTTAGGGAATGATCACCTTTTCCTAGTTCTCTGCCTTTCCTTAGCCCATGCAACATATTGCATATGTGGGATCCCGATCCGGTTTCTAATACGCAGGACGTAGAGTGTACTGAGAAGCAGTTCTCTGTAACTAACACACCCGAAGAAGATGCATCAAAATGCTTATTCTTTGTTTGGGTGGCGTGGGAATCCGGATATGTTCCTATCCCCTGCTCGGACTTATAACACTTATAAGTTGGAGCGGGACCAACGTTCCTCTGCTCAGTATAACAAGTGGGTTCGGTCAATACATCCATATTATTATCTTGATTAAGGCGTGACATTGGTTGCTGCCTGGAGAAAGATGGAAGGAAACGCGTTAGCATGCGCTCTTTGCAAGATTAGGTTGGTTATTATCTTATCTAATCAGGACGTCTCCCACTGTTTTTATCAAATCTTCCTTCAAACCGTAAAAGGTAAGATTAGCCGGGATTAATTACACCTTACAAGTTTGCCAATCTTTCAGCCAGGCCAGTGTTGGTACTTTGAGGGAGGTTCCCCGTGCTTTCGCACGGATCTAATTAGAGTAAACCTCGGTTTTCCAGGGGCGTAACCCTGTTAACACTTTTCTAGACACCTACTTGATTGGCTAATTGTTATGTGTAAAATTCTCTCAGGAGTAACTCTTACTCGCAGTGGGTATCAGGATCTAACTATCTCATAGAAGGTATGCAATCTCATTGCAAATTTCAACACTTTGAAATTCCCAATAATACTTTTACCCCCAGCATCCTATGACCTTGACGAAAGCCAACAAACCAAAAGACGCTAGTCAAGCTCAACCCGTACATTTCTTGATTGAATTAAACCTACTCGTACGACCCTTGACGAAAGCCAACAAAGTTGTACGACTACCCTAATCGAATCGCATCCCATGCTTTAGCAGATAAACACTAATTAGCTACCGCACACTACGCCTTGACGAAAGCCAACAAACGTAGCATGAATACTAAATAGTACCTATCTGAAATGACGGAGGGCTACGCAGGTTTTTCAGAAAAACCATGAGCGTAATGAACTTGATATCGTTGTAGAAACTAGTGATTTTGAAAAAAGGAGTGTTTTTGAGGCTTTTCTAGTTTCGCTAAAGAGGTCACTCCCGGTGAAGGGATCTCGGCTCTTTCATTATCGAATAAGGTGCTGGATATTATACAAGGAATACCGCTATGCAAAGCAAGAACTATAGAAGCAATCAAAAACTAAACTGAGTGATTTGTAGCATTTGCTAGTTTTGCTAAAGAGGTCACTCCCGGTGAAGGGATCTCGGCTCTTTTCTCATCGAATAAGGTGCTGGATATTCTATAAGGAATACCGCTATGCAAAGCAAAAACTAGAGCCACCCTTTTTGAAAATTTGATTCTACAACATTTTTAGGTTTCTTTTCTTTCATTAATCTTATTAATGAAGTCCCATCAATTAATGTTTCCCTAAACATCACAGAAGAAACGAAACGAAAATAGAACGTACGCTTATACCATCCGCATTCGCCACGGGGCCCCGTCATGCACCGTTAGGTTACTTAACTACCGGCAGAGTGGGGGCTGGACTAGCGCGGGTGCAAAACATAAGCAACGTTTAGTATATATCTTATATATAATATTACATTCGTCTCACGCAGTTATATGATCAACATCACAGAACACAACAGCAGAAGATAAACATATGAAATATTGGATATACTAAGATCTCCGTGTTTTAAATTTAGCCAGTAATGTAAAACACGGATTCCACGGTCGTGAAGAATAGCCAAACCCACATCCCATAGACCCCTACGAGAGCGGCAAGTAACCCTGCCAATTCTAGAGTTAGGAGACCCGGTCTCAACTCCTTGAGATGGTCTCCCGCTGGACTTTAGAACCCGGTTACTTGTGCTCCCCACCTTGGGTCTATCCTAATGCGGAAAAGTAAATAATATACAACAATGGTGACATCATCCTCAACCCGGAAGTGCCCCAATAAAAGAATATTACATATAATGAATTTTACTTGAATGAAAAAGAAAACCCTCATCTCACATAAAACCCCCGGCTATTATTTAACGACGATCCAATAAGACATATCAGCAGCACATGACATCACAAACCCGGATTCATAACAATTGTATTACATATCATCAAGATCTATATGACGCCAAATATATCGATCAGTTTAACAAAATCCAGAGAACTCAACAACTTGAGAATCATAGTTAAAAATACCTAGACAATGCACAAATCTCCTACGGACCTACACAAGAAAGTATGCTCCCTGACTCACCTACTGCACCGCGGAACCGCCACCAAAACCATGTTTTGGCCGTGGTTCCGCGGTCGTACGGTTGAGTCAGGATGTCATTTTTCTTGTGGGTCCATAGAAAACCCTGCACGATTTTTTGGATATTTTTAATTTCAAAAATTCCAACGTTTGGAAAAATCGATAGAAACATGCAAAAATACAGGTTTTGAAAACCGATCGAACTCTTTAACTTCGTAATGACCTTCCCCGATGATCTAGTTCGGCTCTGATACCATGAAGGAATACCTTAGCACCAGGATGAGGTTGTAGAAGTATCTACCATGCCAAATTCAAAATTTTCTTGGTGCTAAGCTTGACAAACAAGATCTTTAACTAGATTATTAGGGTTTTCTTTACATGATATATCAACTAGAGAGAAGGAAAGATGTTTCTACCTTGGTAGAACTAAGTCCTTCTCTTCAATATGCTCCGTGTAGTAATCCCGCGACTCCACAAGGCTTCTCTTGAGACTTTGAACAAGCTCCCTTCGTAGCCTTCGCGCCAATGATGATCCACCTCGAAACTCCTACTAGTTCAAGCTACCACTACACTAAACCCTTTAGTGCATGAAACACATCACACTAATTTGCTATAAAGGTGTGAGATGATGAAGTAGGGGATGTTAAGAGCTCACTAATTTGTGCTCAAACTTCATGATTCACATCACATGTGAGGGTTGAAGCTTGAGGAAAAGTAAGAGGAGGAAGAAGAAGCAAGAGCAAGCATGAACAAGAAAATGGGTAAGTATTTTTGGAATTAACAAGAATGAATGATAATTCTTGACCCCTCACTCATTCAAGCATGGAATTATGCAATATTAAATTGCAACCGTGCTTGAATAGTGAGTCAAGAATTAATAAACAAGTATTTAACCCATGCTTGCAACCATGCTTCATTTTACACCTCATTTCTATTTTCACAAAATAGAAAAGAAAATGCCATGCTTCATTATATATATATATATATATATATATATATATCATATACATTAATATATATTTAATGAAGATTAATTAGTGAGCTAATGATATTAGTTAATATGTAATTATATCACATATAATTTATATCATATTATTAAATCAACACTTGATCTAATAATCCGGTTATATCATATACGACCGTCTAATATCATTTATCTGTATGTCATATTATCGAATCAACACTTGATTCGACAATCTGGTTATATCACATATAACCGCACCGATAACAGATTACAGCCAGATTACAATACGGTATCACATACTCGTATTTAATGAGGCCCGCACACATATCACATATGTGTCCTACTTCGTTTTGCTTGACCCAGGGAACTTCTGTGTGGGACTCTAAAGACTCATCAATACTCCGGCAGTAGGTGATGATCATATCAGTCACCTACAAGCTGTCAGCGGTACTAGCTGGACGTAACGGCTACCCGGGTATTGAGCGATATGAAGGTCAACAAGCAAGCCTGTCCACAGTCTCCATGAAGCCTATCAGTAACACTACCGTACAGTCCGGTCTCTTCTTCTGATATGTCGCATATCATGTCTAGGGGTGGAAATCGTCAAACCCCAGTAACGTGATAAGTCATGTCGATGTGAGCCTCCTAACAGGTCGAGAAACTACTGATAACACTTATCAGTAGATCTCCATATCAGCCCTGGCCAGGGACTTCCAGTTATTGCCAATCGAGCATAACGCAACATCAACCCCCAATACCGGGAGAGACAAAACCCCTCCTATCGCTCATTGCCTCCATACGACTCGGGACTGTACCCAAAATCCACCTGTTTGCACGACTCCTCTTGAGTATGGTAGGGAGGAAATCAAAGCACAGTGGGAGTCGCATAAGACTCTATGGCGATCTCGGGTCTATAGACTAACCTGTACTAGTGTCACCAGAGGATTGCTATCTGATGATAGGTATACTACCACATAGGAGTCCTCGGTGAGTCCTGTTCAGTGTACCCAGTCTCCACTGAGCACCCGTATACCATCTCTGATGTCAAACACCAATGGATATGGGATCATCCATCGCCCATCATATGGGTCAAGAGGCGTATACGCTAGTCTACTCTGGAATATCGATGTCCTGTCTCGATATTCCCTCGACTAGGAACAATTAAAGGATGTACTTTTGAACTACCCTGGCCCCACTAGTATGATCTGCATCATATTCCTGGTAGTCAAGTACACATCCTAAGGGCTTTATCAATACGTGAGATAAATGTAACCAGATAGCATACTATCATATCGAGCAAGAAAGTCTTCTCTGTATATAAATATCCAAGTATCCACTATAATATACATCATATGTACAATAATGGCCTCTAGGGCATACACATAACTAACAGACATGGACAGCATCGCTTACAAATGTAAAACCATAAACCTTCTTTAGATAGTAAAGATACAGAGATAATATTACATGCCAAACTAGGTACACAGAAACAGTTACGCAAAATCAAAATCTGCCCATTTGTCAATCCTAAGTGATATTTCTCTACGGATACAGCATCCACGCTCATTCCGTTAGCAACCCTAAGAGTCATATCACCTGCTTTGATAACTCTACGGTTTCTCAGATCTTTTAATGAATTACAGATATGAGAACCTGATTCGGTATTTAGTACCCAGGAAGTAGAGTTAATTGACAGACAGTTTTCAATCATAAACACACCTGAAGCCGAAGCCACAACGTGCTTCGAATCCTGGTTTCTGGTTTTCCAAGCCATGCCGTCATTCTTCCAATGCCCTTTCCCGTGACAATAGAATCATTCCTCCTTCCTTACTGTCAGCCCCGAAACTTTTGCTCTACCCCCTCGACCTTTCTGACACCGCTTTTCGGCTTAGTGGAGCCATTCTTCTTCTTTCCTTTGGCTTTTTCCTTAGATTTAGAAGATGAAGATTCCCCAATAAATAGAGCGGATGTCTCCCTGGATTTCTGTAGGGTGCCCTCAGCACTCTTCAACATATTGAGGAGTTCTAGAAGTGTAACTTTCTTACCCTGAATATTGAAATTCAAGATAAATTGGGCGTAGGTGGAGGGGAGGGACTGTAGAATCAAGTCTATATACAACTCGTTCTCCAACGTGGTCTCAAGGTCCGCGAGCTCTTCAATGTAGCTGATCATCTTAAGTACGTGGTCCCCCTACAGATGACCCGACAGCCAACCTCGCCTGAAATAATTTTTTCAAGGTCTCATATCTTGCGATACGAGATTGCTCTCCATATAAATTCTTGGTATGGAGGAAGATAGAAGCTAAGTCCATCTTCTCGTGCCGCCTCTGGTGTTCATTATCCATTGAGGCCAACACGAGCCACTTGACTCTCGCACTATCTATTTCCCATGTCTTACGGATTTCAACATCCGCGACGGTGGAATCTAGACCTGAGATGGCGTGGGCTTTGGTAGTAAGGAGGTATCCCAGCTTGTCATAGGTAATGGCCATCTGGACATTCCTTAGCCAATCTTTATAATTTGGCCCAGTTAATTTGTTTTTATCTAGCAGTAACTTAACCCCAGTCATTTTTGTCCCTGCTGTCAGGAGAGAGAGAAGAAACACTCAGCATGATACTCTTGCAAGTTTAGATTGGTTATTAGTTTATCTAAACAGGATGACTCCCACTGTTCCTCGAATCCTCCTTCAAATCATAAAAGAAGAATTAGTCAGGATTAATCTCACCCTACAATTCTTGGTTAACCTTTCGGGCAGGCTAGTATTGGTACTTCGAGAGAGGTTTTCCAACGCTTTTGCGAAATTCCTTAATTACATAATCTCTTTTCCCTGGAAGTGTAGCTCTGCTAACACGTTCTAGGCACCTACTTGGTTTATAACATTGATTGTTTAGTGAAAAATTCTCTCGAAGAGTAGCAGATACTCACAGTAGGATCGGGATCCAAATATCATGGTGTGACAACCTTGAAGGAATCCTACCAAAATCATTACATTCTAAATGGTATGCAACACCAGCAAGTTTCATTTTCCTTTGAAACTCCCGATGCAGATTTTTTCCCCGGGCGCTTATGACCTTGACGAAGGCCAACATGTCATAAGACGCAAGTCAAGTTCTATCCGTCATTATCCAGGTTTATTTGAACCCATTCGTAGAAACCCTTGACGAAGGACAAAATAGCTGTACGACTGTCCCAAATCAACACATCTATCTATGCTATAGATGAATATCCAGTAGCTACCAATCACTATACCTTGGCGAAGGTCAAAATACATAGCTTGAATACTACTGAATACCTATCTGAAATGGCGGAGGGCTACGGATGGTTTTGGCAAAATCGTGAACATAATGAACTTGATATAGTCGAAGGAACTATGATAGCTTTTAAAAGGAGTGGTTTAGGCTCCGCATTTAAAAGTTATTTTTTAAGAAAACCGAGTGGTTTTGAAATTGTTCCAACAATTTAAACTTTGGTTTGTTTTCCTTGCATTACTCAATATTAATGCGGTCCCATCATTTAATCCTATCATTGTAGAAAAGAAACGAAAATATAATGTACGCTTATGCCATTCGCATTCGCCACGGGGCCCCGTCATGCACTGTTAGGTTACTTAACTAACGGCCGAGCGGGGACTGGACTAGATTGGGTGCAAAACATAAGCAACATTTATATATATATATATATATATATATATATATATATATATATATATATATATAGCCATTTGTCTCACGCAATAATAGGCATTCCAGATCACAGATGAATATATTGAATATACTAGGATTTCCGTATTTCGTTTTAGTCTACAACGAAAAACGGTTTTCACGGTCGTGATGAATAGCCAAATACCACCATAGACCCCTACGGCTGCGGCAAACTACCCGCCAAATCCCCGAAGTGAAGCAACCTCCCTCAATAAAATGAGTAGGTCGGCACTTCAAGAACCCGATAGTTTGTACATCCTACCTTGGGTCTATCCTAGGTGCAAGAAAAAGTAAATGAAATAATACAACAGTGGCTACAACCTCAACCCGGATGTGCCCCGCAAAAATAATATTACATCAATTTACAAATTTACATCAATGAAAGAAAAGAAAATACTTTTCTCACATCCCTCGGTGTTCACCACAGAAAACTGCATTTTAATACCGCTCATTCATTATCCCCTTTTTGTATATATCAGTACTGTTAACAGTGCCTGCTCAGTAATTACAATTTATAGGTATTCATGATAAAATACTGGAAATACATTCAAAATCACGGATTTAACGTTTTGGAGCCAACACCTGCAATCAGAACCGAGAACCGACCGATATCTATGGGACTCTTTTTGTAATAAACTAGTGTGCACACAATTTTTGGTCCAACACAATACATGCGTGACACTAGACCATGATGAGGGGCCGCCTTGGCTGCACTAGGAGCATGTATGGTGTGATGTGCATTAAATGTGCATTGAATGCTAAAGATCTTGATGTGATTTGAAGCACCAAGTTTCCCTTCAAAATCTCTGAAGGCAAATCAGGTTATAACAGATAAAACAAGCATCACCAGAATGATTGTGGAAGGAACACAAGTACCCCACATCAATACGAGCTCCTTAGCTCAGTTTATGACGGGCCACATTCCCTCTCTGTCCGCGCTCGCCGGCCCCCTTTAGTCCAATGGGCCCCATTTTTTGTCTGTCCCCCTTGCTTCCACGTCAACTCATTTTTATTATTTGTTTAATTTTCTTTTGAGCCTATAAATACCAGGCCATTGGGCAAGTTAGAGGATACTACTTCTTTTGTGAGAGAAAAGATTGTGAGATTGTAATTAGTGATCTTAGTGTGAATTCCTTGCCTTTCTCTGGTCTTGCATCCTCTTTTCGAGCTTGCAAGATTAGATTTTGGTATTTGAATTCACTTGTTTTGTACTTGAAACCATTTGTAATCAAGCTTCATTTTATATAAAGTATTTCTTGTATATCTTCTCTTTTTGCTCTTTTCTTTTTATTGTCATTTAATTTTATGATGTGTGATTAGTTGTTCTTGGGCTATTGTGAGGTAGGTTGTGGAATTACATTACTTCCAACCCTTCCCTTTTGATTCTTGCATTTTACATTTCTTTCTTAATTATGCAATTTTATTATGTTTTGCTTGATATGATATATCGTTTTCAATGGTTGCATATCAACCTATAATATATATCCTATTTCTTCTTTACATTTTATTGTTGCTCTATTATGAATTGAAATTGAAATGAAAATGGAATTATGTTGAGTGTCGCAATTAGCTAGATAGGATATATAGCACATATGCATATATTCTATACTTACCAACTTCACTTAATTAATTTCATATTCATTCATTCTCAAACTCTATTTTTTAGTTTCTATTTAACTTAACTTTGTTGTCGTATTCTAACCTGGCGCATGTTCGGGTAGATGCGGCATGCTTTCGCAATTCAAAATGAAACTAAAAGATATAAGCCTTGAATCAAAAAGGAGAGTAGGGGGTAAAAGTCGTATTTCACTAATACTAAAGTTTAGCCTAAGTTTTCCCTAAAACCTTTCTTTAAATTCTTGCAATTTGTGACAAACTCATCTTCCAACCTTTTGCTTATAACTCAAATTGATGTCGTGATATCCAGTCCTTGTGGTTCGACCCGTACTTGTCGGCTTGCTTTAACGCACCGTGCATTTGCGATATTTTAAAACTCGAGACTCACCTTGTGCACCTTTTCCACCAACGAAACCGATATATTTTAATAACAACAAAATCTCGACAAAGGCACGACACCGTGAGTTTCGAACAAGTTTTTGGCGCCGTTGCCGGGGAGTGGCAACATCACTAAGCTTTTTGAGTTATCTTTGTAGATAAACTCCTGAAAACTACAAAACAAAAACAAAATTTTTTCTTTTACATTGTACACCTTTTTGACATTTTGCTCTTTGTTTTTGTAACCTGCTATCACTCTGTGATAAAATTAAAAAATCAAAGAATACCAGAAGAACAATAAACTATCCTAGAGAACCCACCAAAAATACGAGCATCTAACTTCATAGATAGGCCGGCGACATTCATGTAAAATCCGAGCTCGCCGGCCCATTTTGGGAATTTTTTGTGGTGGTATCTCCAGTGCACTGTTTGTATTCTGTTGGTATTGTTTGCTTTTTATAATTTTTAGTGTGCAGGTAGTTGGCCACATATATCTCTTTTCGTACTAAAATTACCGTTTTTTGCAACATTTTCAGATTCGAGGAATTTGCGAATAGCGATTGTGCAAAGGAAGGAGTGCGTTCAAAGTCAAGGTGATAACGGAATACAGTGCCAAAGATCTGGGTAGATTGACCCACGCAAGCGAACCTTTCAACCCAAACGGATTCAATTCAATGGGAGTTTCTTAACCCAAAAATCCAATGGTACGTATTCCTTAAACACCTTCTTCTCAAATCCCGACGCGTCCACTACTCTATCATTGCAGGATTCTTTGCAAGCACAGTGCCAAACATCAAAAAGAACTAACTCATATTTTTTTGCAGCGCTGCAGTTGAACATAAACTAAAAAATGATTGTTTGATGTTTTGAACAACCTTTTCATTATATTGCGCATTGCATAACTTTAATGCGGACTTAAGGGCAAAAGAACCCCAACAAGATACAGTAAGGGATTTTATCACCCTTCTCCGTAGCCCAAAAACCACAAAAGAACGAGCATATTCACACCCCATTAACATTAAAAGAAACTAGACTTCCAGCCTCTAAGGACTTCGTGCTCAATAGGGAAAGTTAAGTGTATTTCGATACCTGTCCATCGGTACATTGTTCAAAAAGTGTCTAGGAAAGTGTGAAAGACGCAACCATCGAAAGAGAGAAAGTTTTGTAATTAAGGAACCTCGCGAAAGCGAGGGAAAACCTTCCTTCCTCTCAGCACTTACCTGGCTTCTCGATCAGTCTATCTTGGGCCCGTCTCGCGATACATTTCTTACTTCACAAAGCAAGTTTTCGAGTGGGTCTAGTTGACCTAGGTAACCCTAGACTGTTTAGGTGTGTGCAGTGCGTCATGTTTGTGTTCTTGTGGTACCTTTTTGTGTGATATTTGTTGTTGTGAATATTTTTTTTAGCAACACCCTTTTTTCTTCCATTTCCTCAATCTCGCCCTACCAATTCCGGATAGTGCATGTCAGCTTGGACTAGAGATTCACAATCTCGATTAGTCCGGTTCGTGACTGTATCTTCCGACTCTTCTACACCTTCTACTTCATCGGAGCCGTTCGATCCTATACTTCATTCTCCTTCACCTTCTTCTCCTACACCTCCGACAATGATGAAACAAACGATCGTTGAGCAACAGGAGGCGACGTTACAGGACAGATGTTACCCACACCGTTCATCCCTTCTTTCATGCATAGTGTTGCCCACCATTGCGGCAAACAACTATGAAATCAAGCCACAATTCATACCACTACTCCCAAAATTCCACGGACTCGAGTCTGAGGATGCTTACCTTCTAATCAGCGAATTTGAAGGAGTATGTGCTATGATGAAAATTCACGGAGTGGGTGAGGATGTTGTTAAGCTCAAATTCATTCCGTTGCGCTTAAGGACAATGCGAAAAGTTAGTTAAACAGTTTGCCGGCTAGATCAATCACGACATGGGACGACTTTGTGAAAGTTTTTCTGATTTTTACCCTATTCATAAAACCGTGTGAATTCACAATAAAATCCACAATTTTAAACAAAAAGAGGGTGAAATTTTCAGGAAATGCTTGGAAAGGTTTAAAGACATCTTTATCAAATGTTCCCATCACGGGTTAGAACAGTGGAGGTTATGTCGGATTGTCTATGAAGGTTTAGACTCCAGTTCGCACATGATGTTAGAATCCATGTGTCAGTGCAAATTCCTGAGCTATGGTGCTAAGGACGCATGGAACTTTTTGGAAAAACTGGCTGACAAGACCATCCAGTGGGAGAGTGTGAGTGAGAAACCATCCGTGACTAGGAGCGGTGCACACATAGTTGACACTTCTATAGCTACCAAAGCAAAAATCACCGCTCTTGTACGGCGAGTGGAAGCTTTAGAGGGCAAAAATTCACCGCTACCGGTCAATCAAATTTCTCCGACTTTGTGCGCTAACTGTCAGCATCCTAGCCACATAACGGAAGAATGTCCGTTTCTCGTTGGGTCCCAGGGACCTGAAAACGTTAATGCGCTGTACCAAAACCAGCGTCCCAGGAACGATCCTTTTGCATAGACATACAACCCTGGTTGGAAGAATCATCCCAATTTTGCTTGGAATCAGGCACCTTTTCAAAATAACAATTCAAACCCTCCTTTCCAACAATTTCAAAATTCAAAATTTCAAAACCAGAAATTGGGATACTCAACCAACCAGCCCCAACAGCCTCAATACCCCCAACAGCCCCAACAGCCGAATCAGCACAACCCAACCTTTATACCCCCCAAGACGACAAGAGGGTGTCATCCATTGAAAAAGGGTTGGAAGTTTTGATTAAAATTTCTGCGCAGATTTCATCTAGTCTGGCTACTTTTATGCAAACATCCGGTAAGTTGCATATTGCTAACACTCAAGCAATAGCCAGACTAGAAATCCAAATCAGTCAACTGGCTGCCGCAGTTAATGAACGTGAAAAGAGAACATTTCCTTTTCAACCTGTGATGAATCCTAGAGAGCAGAGAAACATCAACGCTCATATTGTTCAGCAGAACAATATTGAGAATGCGAATGCCGTCACCGTCCTGAGATCAGGATGGACGATTGATAACAAGATTGTCAACCCCAACGACTCATTCAAACGTGCGGTTGTCAGTTTACCAGCACGTATCTCATCTTCTGTTCCTCATTGTGATCCATCGTCATCTTCATCACCTTCTTCTTCTTCTTCTTCGTTGTCGTTTTTGTCTGCCGCACCTCCTTCAAAGCAGTTTGAGAATTCTCCGCAAGACCACCCTGATGATCCGGCAAGAACATTCCCGCCTTCCCGCCTTCTGAAAATCGAAGAAGCCTTCTGCAAATATGGAAAAAGTGTTAGAAGTTTTTAAATGCTGTGAAGTCAACATTCCTTTGTTGGACGTGGTTCAACAAGTTCCGGCATATGCGAAGTTTCTGAAGGATTTGTGCACACAAAAACGACGCACAAATGTGCCCAAAACTGTCTTCTTGGCCGCCACACTAAGCGATGTCTTATCAAAATCCATTCCGGTGAAATATAAGGATCCTGGCAGTCCGACTATTTCTTGCACTATCGGGGACAAGCAAATCAACCGTGTCTTGTTAGACTTAGGGGCCAGTGTGAACCTTCTCCCCTACTCAGTTTACGAACAACTGGGATTGGGAGAACTGAAGCCAACCAAAGTGACCTTGCAACTGGCAGATCGATCAACAAAGGTACCGAAAGGAGAAATCGATGATGTTCTAATCAAGGTCGAGGAATTCATATTCCCCGTAGATTTCATTGTATTGGAGACAGAACCCGTCGCCAATCCCAGCGGTCAGATTCCGGTCATATTGGGATGGCCTTTCCTAGCCACATCCAACGCGTTGATCAACTGTCGCAATGGATCCATGAAACTCTCATTCGGAAACATGACAGTTGACCTCAACATTTTCACGCTAGGAAACCAAGCAAGCGAGAAACACGATGATACCTTTGAAGTCAACGCTGTATACGATATGTCTGAGGAGGGGACATTTGACTTCAAAAATGAGTGTCTTGACGAAACGTTTGAAGAACTGTTTTCTGAGGAGTTTTTTTTCCTTGAGAAGCTAAGTCTTGAACATGCATCCTATGCACATTGGGGTCCCCAATTTGAACCACTTCGTAATGAACCGGCCCTTGAAGTTCGACCATCTGTGGAGGAGCCACCACAACTCGACCTCAAAGTTCTTCCTGACCACCTCAAGTATGCGTATTTGGGAAATAATGAAACGCTTCCAGTAATAATCGCAACTGACCTTGCGCCTGAGCAAGAGTTGGCCCTCATGGACGTTCTGAGAAAGAACATGGAAGCGATTGGGTGGTCAATGGCTGATATCAAAGGAATCAGCCCTGCTATCTGCTAGCACATAATTCATATGACTGATGATTCCAAACCCTTCAAATATCCTCAACACCGGCTTAACCCGGTGATGAAAGAAGCAGTACGGAATGAAATGCTGAAGTGTCTGGACAATGAGATCATCTATCCCATATCTGATAGCAAATGGGTAAGCCCCATTCACGTGGTACCAGAGAAATCGGGACTCATTGTAATCACGAATGAAGCAAATGAGCTAATCCCAACCCGCACACAAACGGGATGGAGAGTCTGTATTGATTACAGAAAGCTCAACGCAGCCACTTGCAAGGATCATTTTCCGCTGTTAGTTATATGTATGCCCTAGAGGCCATTACTATACATGAGATGTATATTGTAGTGGGTGCTTGGACATATATAGGGAGGACTTTCTTGCTCGACATGATAGTATGCTATCTGGTTACTCTTTACCTTAACGTGTACACTGATTGTCTCTCTGTTACATGTTGGTAAAGCCCTTAGGATGTGTACTTGACTACCTGGACTATGATGCGGATCATACTAGTGGGGACATGGTAGTCCATAAGTACATCCTTCAAGGTCCCTAGCTGTGAGTGTATCGAGACGGGGCATCGATATACCAGAGTAGACTAGCGTATACCTTCTCGATCCATATAGATGGGCGATGGATGATCCCATATCCATTGGTGTTTGACATCAGAGATGATATACGGGTGCTCAGTGTAGACTGGGTACACTGGACGGACTCGCCGAGAACTCCCAGATGGTATTATACCTTACGTCAGATGGCAGTTCTCTGGTGACACTGGTACATGTTAGTCTGTAGACCCGAGATCGTCATAGAGTCTTGTGTGATTCCCATTGTGCTTTGATTTCCACCTTACCACGTCCAAGAGGGCGTGCAAAACGGTGGTTTTTGGGTACAGTCCCGAGTCACATGGAGGCAATGAGCGATAGGAGGGGTTTCGTCTCTCCCGGGGTTGATGTTGCGCTATGCTCGATTGGCCATAACAGGAAAGTCCCTGGCCAGGGCTGGTTTAGAGATTTACTGGTAAGTGTTACCAGTAGTTTCTCGACCCGTTATGAGCCTCATATCGGCATGACTTATCGGTTATTGGGGTCTGGCGTTTTACCACCCCTAGACTTGATATGCGACATATCAGACGAGTAGACCGGACTGTACGGTAGTGTCACTGTCAGACTTTTTGCAGGAGTTGGAGCGGGCTTGCTTGCTGATCTTCTGATCGCTCAATACCCGGGTAGCCGTTACGTCCAGCTAGTACCGCTGACGGCTTGTGGGTGCTTGATATGATCATCACCTACTGCCGGCGTATTGATGAGTCTTTAGAGTCCTACATAGAGGTTTTACTGGCTCAGGAAAAACGAAATAGGAGCGCATATGTGATATGCGCGGGACCGAGAATAATGCGTGTATATGATACCGTATTCTATTCTCACGACTATTGTATCGGCCGGTTATATGAGATATAGCCGGGTTATCGAATCAAGTGTTGATTCGCTAAGATGGTACATTTTGTGTTAGTCGGTTATATGAGATATAACCGGATTATTAAGTCAAGTGTTGATTTAATAATTTATTGTATAATTGTATATATGATATACTAATTTACATTAACTAACATTGGTTCACTTAAGCATTTGTTTTTCTCACTTGTGCACAACTTAATATATATGTGATATATATTAATTTGTGTTTATTTTGTATCATGATTGTTGATACACACTACATGGGTGTATGAGACATACACCATTATAATTATATTGGTTAGGTTTTTATATTTAAAGTAATTCTTCATGAAGCTTATGGTTGCATTGACTTAGTCCACTAGTTTTGTTTTACTTAAGATATTAATTAACCTAACCACTATAATTGGCCATGGTTATGTCTCTATATGAGTTAGTATATGATACCCACTCACCCATGGTTAGCTAACTCTCTCTTGATTAGTTTTCATTCTTATTTTGCGCTCATCTTCTTCCTCATTCAATTTCTTTTCTAGGGTTTGATAAAGAGAGAGATACAAAGTGAGAAAAGAAATTCTAAAGTGTATCCATTTTCTATTTCATCATCCTCTACTAGACTAGCACTTTAGTTTAGGGTGTTTGCTTCACTAATTCTCTAGTTAGTGAAGTAGAAGCTTGAGTTCGTATTCCCTCGACGTAGATCATCTTCGGCCTCGAAGACTTCAAGCAATACCGTTGCAATCTTCTCATGGAGCCGTCCGAGAGTCCGGGAGTTCGATGATCGTAGCGAAGGGACTACAACAAGGAGCTTTAGAAGTGAATGACCGATCTACAAAGGTTGTATTTCGTATTCACTTAGTGATAATTGTTATTTACTAGCTTGTGTTACCCTAATTATCTAGCAATGATCTTGTTTAGAGTTATTTGGCACGGATAAAATTTTAATCGGGCATGGTTGATGCTTGTAGAACCTTGTTAGAGTGCCTAGTAACCCTACACCCGCTGCCCTTCATTGATCAAATGCTTGAACGCCTAGCCGGACATGCCTACTATTGCTTCTTAGATGGGTATTCCGGCTACAATCAAATCTCGATTGATCCGGAGGATTAGGACAAAACAACCTTCACTTGTCCTTTTGGTACCTTCGCCTACCGTCGCATGCCCTTTGAGCTATGCAATGCACCTGCAACATTTCAGCGGTGCATGACGAGCATCTTTTCTGATATGGTAGAGCGATTCTTAAAGGTTTTCATGGATGATTTATTCGTCTTTGGAGATTCATTTTCTGAGTGTTTGAGGCATCTGGAGTTAGTCATGCTACGATGCAAAGAAAAACACCTCACACTCAACTGGAAGAAGTGTCATTTCATGGTCAAACACGGAATCGTGTTAGGTCATATCATTTCTGAAAAAGGTATTGAAGTCGATAAGGTAAAAATCGACATCATTTCAAGTCTCCCACCTCCACGGACTGTCCGTGACATAAGGGCGTTTTTAGGCCACGCCGGTTTTTACAGGCGTTTTATCAAGGATTTTAGCAAACTGGCTAGACCCTTAACTTCTTTACTGGCGAAAGAAACTCCCATTGATTTCAATTCTGAGTGCCTTCATGCGTTCAAGGTTCTGAAGTCAGAACTCACTTCTGCTCCGATTTTAAGTGCACCGGACTGGAGTGAACCTTTTGAGCTAATGTGCGATACTTCTGACTTTGCGATAGGTGTTGTCTTAGGACAGCGATTTGAAAAGAATTCACATGTTATCCATTATGCGAGCAAGACGTTGAATGACGCACAGCTGAATTACACCACCACAGAGAAAGAATTCTTAGCTGTTGTGTACGCTCTTGAGAAATTCCGTCCTTACTTGATCGGAACCCACGTCACAATTTACACTGATCACTCTGCGCTTAAGCACCTCTTTGCAAAAAAGGATGCCAAGGCCAGATTGATACGTTGGATTCTCCTTCTTCAAGAATTTGACTTAACCATCAAAGATAAGAAGGGAATCGACAATGTTGTGGCCAATCATTTGTCTCTCTTGCCAAATGCACCAACCGAGGAAATTCCAATCAATGAGCAGTTCCCTGACGGACAACTTCTCTCCGTATCAGTCGAACCCTGGTTCGCTGATATCGTGAACTTTCTAGTCATCGGAAAAACACCTTCTTTTTGGTCAAATCAGGACAAGTCTAAATTTCTCTTCCAGGTCAAATTCTTTTACTGGGATGAACCATACTTGTTCAAATACTGTCCTGATCAGATTATTAGATGGTGCATCTCTAACTTTGAGACAAGAAGTGTTCTGTCCTTCTGCCATGACCAAGTTTGTAGGGGCCATTTTGGACCCAGAAAGACGGCTGAAAAGGTTTTGCAAAGCGGCTTCTACTGGTCGACGCTTTTTAAGGATGCTTTTGAATAATGCAAAACCAGCAACCGATGCTAACACATGGGAAAGATTGGAAAATGGAATCAGATGCCCCTACAGTCTATTCTGATTATAGAAATTTTCGATGTCTGGGGCATTGATTTCATGGGGCCATTCCCAAACTCTTTTGGGAATTTGCACATTTTGCTGGCTGTGGACTATGTGTCCAAATGGGTGGAGGCTATCCCATGTCGAACCAACGACAACAAGGTTGTCGTAAAATTCTTAAAAGAAAACATCTTTTCTTGGTTCGGCACGCCTCGCACCATCATAAGTGATAATGGAATGCATTTTTGCAACCGATCTTTTGAATCATTGATGAAGAAGTACTCCATCAGCCAAAAATTGTCAACGTCCTACCATCCTCAAACTTGCGGCCAGGTTGAAGTCTCCAATAGAAATATTAAACAGATTCTGGAAAAGACTGTCAGCCATAACCGCAAGGATTGGTTGTTAATGTTGAATGACGCGCTTTGGGCATTTCGCACGGCCTTCAAAACAAACCTAGGTATGTACCCATACCGATTCATCTTTGGAAAGGCGTGTCATTTGCTTGTTGAATTGGAACACCGTGAGTTCTGGATAATCAAACAGCTCAATGTCAACCTAGAAAAGGCCGGTGAGGCAAGAAGACTTCAACTGAACGAACTTGAAGAGATACGCAATGATGCGTATGAGAACACCAAACTTTACAAGGATAAAACGAAGGTTTTTCATGACAGGGCGATTCTCCGAAAGACATTCACCGTCGGGAAAAAGGTTCTGCTCTATGACTCCCGACTTCATTTGTTTCCAGGAAAGTTGAAATCATGCTGGACAGGTCCATTTCTTGTGCGTACCGTCTTTCTGCACGGTGCAGTCGACATTGAAGATCAACAATCGGGCAATACTTTCAAAGTCATTGGCCAGCGTCTCAAGCCATTCTTAGAGTTGCCTGCGGAAACTGGGGGGCTCATGTTTTTACATGAGCCGCGTTATTTTGATTAAATCACTTCCCCTACAAAATCTTATACATACATTTTGTTTTCTTTTTCCCCTCAAATATTTTGTTGACTCTTGTATAGCGTAACAATGAGGACATTGTCATGTTCAAGTTTGGGGGTATGCTCGGTAAGCCTTCTTTCCTTCGCATTCATTTGTATAATTTTGCATGTGCATACTTATTAAAACCCCCATAAAAATCGAATTTTTTTTACAAAAATATAAAAAACTTTGTCGTCAAGTTAGCTAATAGGGTAACTTAGATTTTATTCCAAAAGGTTTAGTTGATACGTTAGAAATAACTAAATCCTAGGCTTATGAATTGAAAACCCTAAAAATAACCCTCTTTCTATTTAACCTTGGTAATTATACGTCCGTACAGTTTTTTGAGAAATAGGTAATCTTGAGTTCAGTTCTTGAGTTAAGTCGAGATGAAGGGAAAGTATTGAAGTTTTACCGAAAGATAAGTATGAAAAATAGTTTCTATTCTTAAATCCAAATTTAGAAAATATATACCCTACAAATTGCACGTACACGTACCTTAAAACTTGGGACAGTAGAGGATACCTAGAAATACTCTTGCCTGAAAACCTAGTATGAAAGAAAAAACGGTATTTAAAGCTAACTATCAAAAGAGCATCATTGAAAAATATATCCGGTCTTGAAAAGAAAAAAAAATATTAATAAAAGAAAAATAAATAAAGTTAAGGCCTGGAGACTGCTATTTACGCTTTAAGCTCACACATTCAATAATCGGCTGTTAGTGCCTCAAGAAGTATTAATAGTCGCATGAAAGGTGTGTGAGCAAATCCGTCCATTAATGAAGAGAAGTAGTATTAGGTATTAAGGCAAGGGTACTATAGCTTGAATTGAATTCTTAAAGTGTAGGGGTGAAAATTTACACACACGTAGGGATATACAATCGATGTTTGGAGGAAAGATAAGAATAAAGAATAAGACTTATGTTTTATGTAAAATTGATAAAAATTCCGGATTGGAGACCGCACTTTAAAAGGAAAACTCAGGAAATACCAATATCTTTCTAAACTGTAAAAATGTATGGGATCTGGGGTTAAATAGACATGAGGTGTGAAATATAAGGGTTGAATATTTCTAATTTAGGATAATAGAATTTCTAATTTAGATACTAAACTGTAGGAGTAGAATCGACGTTAGCTTATGAAACTAGCTTGACGGGATTTTATGGGTGTAATCCGCTGAAAACCCTCAGGAGACAACACTCCTCCTACTAAGGACACCTAGAGATTTAACTGCTTGTTGCACATGCTCAGTGCAATCGCGTTCCCTGGGAAAGTGAGGCTAGGATTTTTTGTTTTGCTCGGGATGAGCAAAAGATAAGTTTGGGGGCATTTGTTCACTACAGAAAACTGTATTTTAATACCGCTCATTCATTATCCCTTTTATGTATATATCGGTACTATTAACAGTGTCTGCTCAGTAATTACAGTTTACAGGTATTCGTGATAAAATACTGAAAATACATTCAAAATCACGGATTTAACGTTTTGGAGCCGATACTGCAATCAGAACCGAGAACCGACCGATATCCATGGGACTCTTTTTGCAATAAATTAGTGTGCACACAATTTTTGGTCCAACACAATACATGTGTGTCACTAGACCATGATGAAGGGTTGCCTTGGCTGCACTAGGAGCATGAATGGTGTGATGTGCATTAAATGTGCATTGAATGCTAAAGATCTTGATGTGATTTGAAACACCAAGTTTCCTTCCAAAATCTCTGAAGGCAAATCAGGTTATAACAGATAAAACAAGCAGCACCAGAATGATTGTGGAAGGAACACAAGTATCCTACATCAATACGAGCTCCTTAGCTCGGATTATGACCGGCCATATTCATTCTCTGTCCGAGCTTGCCGGCCCCCCTTAGTCCAATGAGCCCCATTTTTTGTCTGTCCCCCCTTTGCTGCTATGTCAACTCATTTTTATTATTTGTTTAATTTTCTTTTGAGCCTATAAATACCAGGCCAGTGGGCAAGTTAGAGGATATTACTTCTTTTGTGAGAGAAAAGATTGTGAGATTGTAATTAGTGATCTTAGTGTGAATTCCTTACCTTCTTCTGGTCTTGCAACCTCTTTTCGAGCTTGCAAGATTAGATTTTGGTATTTGAATTCACTTGTTTTGTACTTGGAACCATTTATAATCAAGCTTCATTTTATATAAAGTATTTCTTGTATATCTTCTTTTTTTGCTCTTTTCTTTTTATTGTCATTTAATTTTATGATGTGTGAGTAATTGTTCTTGGGCTATAGTGAGATAGGTTGTGGAATTACT
Organism: Agapanthus africanus; assembly: GCA_030015575.1. Lineage (NCBI taxonomy): Eukaryota > Viridiplantae > Streptophyta > Magnoliopsida > Asparagales > Amaryllidaceae > Agapanthus > Agapanthus africanus. The sequence continues at coordinate 29,816,407 of JASDDO010000004.1, read as the reverse complement.
TTACTTCCAACCCCTCCCTTTTGATTCTTGCATTTTACATTTCTTTTCTTAATTATGCAATTTTATTATGTTTTACTTGATAGGATATATCGTTTTCAATGGTTGCAAATCAACTTATAAAATATATCCTATTTCTTATTTACATTTTATTGTTGCTCTATTATGAATTGAAATTAAAATGAAAATGGAATTATGTTAAGTGTTGCAATTAGCTAGATAGGATATATAGCACACATGCATATATTCTATACTTGCTAACTTCACTTAACTAATTCCATATTCATTTCATTCTCAAACTCTATTTTTTAGTTTCTATTTAACTTAACTTGATGTCGTATTCTAACCCGGCGCATGTTTGGGTAGATGCGGCATGCTTTCGCAATTCAAAATGGAAACTAAAAGATATGAGCCTTGAATAAAAAAGGAGAGTTAGGGGTAAAAGTCGTATTTCACTAATACTAAAGCTTAGCCTAAGTTTTCCCTAAAGCCTTTCTTTAAATTCTTGCAATTTGTGACAAACTCATCTTCCAACCTTTTGCTTATAACTCAAATTGATATCGTGATATCCACTCCTTGTGGTTCGACCCGTACTTGCCGGCTTGCTTCAACGTACCATGCACTTGCGGTATTTTAAAACTCGAGACTCACCTCGTGCACCTTTTCCACCAACGAAACAGACATATCTTAATAACAACAAAACCTCGACAAAGGAAGGACACCGTGAGTTTCGAACACCTGGCTATTCATTCATGACGATCCAATACTTCATATACACAAACCATCACAATACAGATATGTGCAACCCCCACTAATCGACATATAGCGATTAGCAGACGTTTAACAACACATATATAATCACAGAATCACATATTAGCCAAGAACTTAGAATTTCGATCGATAATACTTATCCGTATTTACCCCATGCACAAACCAGTACACAACAAATCTGGGTAGAAACCACATATGCCAAAAATCATAACTCCAGACAATAGAACCCCAGAAAAAATTATGGGTGAATCGGCCCCAACTCGGCAGCGGATCTGCGGCCAAATGGCATTGTTTGGCCGGGGTTCCGCGGTCTAGTTGGGGGATTACGATCCCAAATTTTTTCCCTGTTCACTAAAATATCTGCATGTATTTTTAAGGTCACTGAAAAGTTTTTTTGAGCAGTTTTGAAAAACGACAGCAAGCATGGTTTTGGATTTTGATTTCGGGCAATTTTTCTGTCGATCGAAGTTCTAATCACTTGTTAACTAGCTTGTTAAGGTTTAGTAGGCTCCGATACCACTGTAAATTGATGTCGCACACCCCGCGGGTTCGCGGGGAGGCAGAATTTACAAAAAAAGATTTTTTCATATTATACAACACCGACTAAACTCCAGGATCTTAACAGAAACCTTAACTAGCTATATCTACTAGGAGCTTCTAACTACTATGATAGTATTATACCTCCTTGATTCTAGTCCTTCGGGTCTTCTTCTCCTCCTTTCCTTGAGCTCCTCGAAGATCCAGACTGCGCTTGATCGTCGACCTCCTCGTGTCGAAGATGATCCACCCGAGAGTCTATACTTCAAGCCCTCACCTCTGAACCAAGGTAACTAAGGTACTTAGTTCGCTAAGGTAGGTAGCTTAGAAGATGTTGAGTATCTAATGGAGTATATAATCTCAATTGACCCTATGGTTCACAACTCCTGTGTGGGATTAGGGTCATGAGGAAGAAGGAGAGGGAAAAATGGAGAGAGAAAGTAAACTTGCAAATGAGCTAGGGTTATGGCAATTGAAGAATGGTTCCTACACTCATCTCACTCAAGCATGCAATATTTTCTAATTGAAAATATCAACCATGCTTGAATAGTGAGTCCAAACCAATAAACAAATGCAAATGAGCCATGCTTCACCATGCCACAAATATCTCCATTTTCTATCTCATTAATCTATTTCTCAAAATAGATAAATCCAAATAATAAGGTGTCCTCTTCTAGAAGCATGTCTTGTGAAATTACAAGAATGCCCTCATCGTATATAGATACCCGTATTCGTATTCCGAAAAATATGAATACAATGAGATAATAATAATCCAATAATATAATACTAGAATCCGGCTTAAACCAAAACCCACCAGTATTATCCGTTCGAACAACATTCGTGTAGCCAGTACAATTATTTTATCGAAACCCCACCGTAAAACCATACGGCCTCTACATCGTTTCGCCCGAAGTAGGGAAACCCTCTGTGTGGGACTCTAAAGACTCAATAGTATGCTGGCAGTGGGTTTAACTACAAGTCCGTCAGCGGCACTAGCTGTGCGTAACGGATACCCATATATCTGTCAATAAGAAGGCCGATGAGCAAACACATCCGAACTCCTACTGAGCCTATCCGTGACAATCTCCGTACAGTTCGGTATGTATGTCTAAGATACTCGCATATCGGGCCTAGGGGGATGGTAACCGTCAGACCCCTAATAGCGCAATAAGTCGTGCCGGAGTAGAGCCCAATACACCTTGAGAAACTTCTGGAGTACCTACCAGTAAATCTCGCTTGCCCTGGCCAGAGAATTTGTGTAATGGCTTTCCGAACACAGCGCGATATCAACCCTCAATACCGGGAAAGACGAATCCTATCTAACCGCTGCTACCTCCAAGTGTTTCGGGACTGCACCCAACCACTACCTGTTTGCACGGCTTATTTGATCCGTGTAGGGCAGTTATCTAAGTACAGTGGGAACACACTCGAGACGAATAGTGATGTCAAGTCAACGGACTAACCTGTACTCATGCAACTCGGGAACTGCTACCTGACGATATGTATAATACCAACCAGTAGTTCCCAACGAGTCCATCCAGTGCAACTCATAACCCAATAAGCACCTGTATACTATCTCCGGTACGATATACCATGGCTGTGGGACAGACCATCTCCCCTACTGGGATGAGAAGCGTATACACTAGTTTACCCTAGAGTATCGATACCCCTTCTCGATAATCCTATGACTTGGGACCTGTATAAGGATGATCTTATAGACTACCTAGCCCCCACTGGTGTGACTGCCATCACAACGCTGGTAGTCAAGCAAAGATCCTAAGGGCTCTACCAATATGTATTAGCGATATGCTAAAAGAAACATATACACATATTGAGGTAGAATCAAACCAAGTAGTATACTACCATTTTAAGCAAGACTGTTATTATATCTGTGAATATCCCAAGCTTCCAAAATGTAATATACAATCCAGTAATATACAATAATGGCCTCTAGGGCATATATCACTAACAAGTATGATCAATTTTTTATAATCGGAAATTACGGATTAGTGTTAGCGCGTATATTATCTATGCATGGAATTTCAACAGTTGCACAGATCACCTGTAATAACGGGATCTTCTAAATCAGGTCACCCATAATATTAGGATTTTCTTGCAATCAGGTCACCCGTATATCAAGATCTTCTAAAATAGGACCCCCGTAATAACATGATCTTCTTTAGGTATTTCATATCTAGGTTCGCACGTCTAACCCAATCCGTACTCGATGTCATAAGTTATGTTCAATATAGTATCGTTCAAGCGATTAAACATTTATTAATCTCTTATTACGGTTATAAAGGAACTAGGGCGTTTTATTTGAAGTTATTCAATTCATAACATTTATTCCAGTATGATAGAGACCAAGGGTTATTTAGAGTTCTTTATTGATCGATTTTCCCGTGAGGGCGTCACTATCAACCTTGCTATGCTCGTGGAGTGCGATAATCCACACATCTACTAAGGAGCCCTCAGTTGCAGGTGATGCAATTATCGAAAGAACTTAGTACCATCTTAAGTCTAGGGGGTTTAATGTGAAAGTTCTCTTTCCAATATTCAGGGTATTTTAATTATCGTTTAGGAAAGTTCATGGTATTTATTTGAAATTAATATTTTAGGAAAAACGTTTCCATGTTGGCAACCACTGCACATGGAAGATTAACATCTGTATCCTTTTCCAGGACGATTGCCTCATAATCACGGAGCGTTTTACGTAAAATACCAATTAGGGTATATTCATTTGAACATAGATTTGATAAGTTCAAGGTATTTTATTGCAAACATGAATTTACATGAAGTGGTATTTAATATAAATTTTTGGTCTTCAAGTCGAGGGTATGTTTTTAGCACTTAAATATGGTTTTATCGTATTTTTATTTAAAGGCTCAACCTTTACACGAAAAAAAAGAATTTTAATGAAAAGAACTCAATCTTTAAGTTAAGGGTATAATTTTAGCTTCATGTATTTTCATAAAGAAACAAACAATATTTTAAAAGGTTTAGAGTGATTTTAAAGAATAACCTGGCCTTTTAAAGTTAAAGGTATTTTAGTGAAACTTGATTTCGAAGATTTATAGTAGTTTAATGAAAACTTGATTTTCAAAGGTAGCAAGTATTTTTATTTTAAAAAAATTAACTTGGAAAAAGTTATTAGCATTTCACAAAATTCTTATTTTTTTGAACATCGGCAAAATTTTCTTATAGGCTACTTTCACATAAATGTATCTTGCTATATTACTGTGTCATAAAGGTTCGCATAATGACGTAATATGACATGAGCATTCTAGATCGGGGGTAGGTCGTTATCCCATGATATATTGTGTTCAAGAAATTATTTTAAGAAAAATGAAACAACGATTATTAAAAAAAAATGGTTACAAGGTGCCATTTAGTGGGGTAGCTCACTAGAATATCAAGATCATTACTTTATATTTTATTTTTTTAGAGATTAACAATGAAAAAGAAGGCGATGGGTGAAGAAGTGAGAGGCGGATCCTACCGTGTGTTGAGATACGAATTTTAGGATGTCGGTACGTTGACTTACACGGAAATGCGAGCCTCTCCCTCTTTGGATTTTTGCTGGGAAAATGGTCGGCACCACTGCGCCGGTGTCGAAAAATCAAAGACCATGCTATTTTCCTTAGATTATTGGGATGAATATTTTGTGAGATATTGTGTGATAAAAGAGAATCTATTTATAGGGTTTTAAAAAAATAAAAACAATTAAATTCGAACTGGATTTGTGCTCAATCGGATCCAAACCCACGCCCGAACTAACGCCCGAATTGCGTCGACGACATGATTTTCCAGAGAGGGCGATCCCTAACCGTTGGATCATCTGATCCAACGGCCCCTGCTGGCGCTCGTGGCGAGCGCCAGCCATGTGAACGCACGCACCTGCCCACGCAGGCACGTAGTCCCCACGCTCACGTGGGCGACTCTGATAGTTGGATCCGATGATCCAATGGTCACAGATCCCCCTTATATATATATATATATATATTTATATATATTTTATTTTTAAATATTAAAACAGTTTCTATATTTGGTTTTAAATTTAGAAAAATTATTTAAAAATAGCTAGAATAGCTAGAAATATTAGGAAAAATTCCAGAAATTCTATTTTAATGTTTTCTTCCATTTGTGATAAAATTTGGTTAAAAATAGTTTTATTTTCCGATATTAAAAATACTTAATAACTCTATCCTTTTCTAAAAATTCCTTTTTAAATTCTTAAAAATTATATCAATTGTAGAAAAATATTTTTAAAATGTTTTTCAATATTAGAAACGCTAAAATAATTATTTGACATAGAAAATTTGAAAAAAAATCTTTTATTATGTATAGGAAAATCCCAAACGTTACACAATACCATCACCTTTTACAATTGAGAGATCCAACTCACCCCTGTTCTTCCAATCGTAAATATATAGCTCGTTGTGCTCTTCCCGCTATCTTGATCACCGGAGTAGTCCGCATCAACGTAATCTTGCACCTTAAGAGAGTCACCCCTGAAACATAAGCAGTGATTTGATGAACTTTTTAGATTCTCAATATCCATTTCACCGCATTCCAATGCTTCTTACCCGGGTTTTGTATATACCTGCTAACAACTCCTACTGCATGTATAATATCAGCTCTCGTACTCGCCATCACATATATCAAACTTCCTACCGCAGATGCATAAGGCACGCTCTCCATATAATCTTTTTTCTTTTGAGTTGTCGGGCACAACTCCTTACCGAGTTTGAAATGGTTCGCTAAAGGCGTACTCACCGGTTTTGACTTGCCCATATTGAACCACTTCAAAACCTTCTCAATATAGTCCCTTTGTAATAACTATAGCTTCTGCTGCTTCCTATCTCTCACTATCTTCATGCCCAAGATTTGCATTGCCGCTCCCAAATCCTTTATGGAGAATTTTTCAGCTATCTTCTTCTTCAGATTTTGAATCTTCTCGAAATTTAGACCCACTACTACCATATCATCCACGTACATCGATAGAATAATATTGTCGTCGACCTTAAAATTCTAAATATAGTTGCAGTGGTCGGATTCACATTTCACAAATCCCGTTTCTAACATGAATTGATTGAATTTGAGATACATCTTTTTAGGAGCTTGCTTGAGGCCATACAAGCTCTTTCACAGTTTACACACCATACCTTCTTTCTCCTTCATCTCGTATCCCGGTGGCTACATCATATAGATCTCCTCTTTCAAGTCTCTATGAAGGAACACAGTCTTGATATCTAGCTACTCTAAGTGCAAGTACTTCACCGCCATGATACTAAAAATCACCCGAATAGATGTCATCTTTACAACTGGGGAACATATTTCTTGACAGTCAATACCTTGCTTTTGTGCGTAACCCTTGACTACCAAACGAGCCTTATACCGCTTCATGCCATCAGCCCCATCTTTAATTCTGTACATCCAACTATTTAGCAAAGCTTTATAACCCTTGGGTAGTTTTACTAGATCCCGCGTACGGTTCTTCTTCAAAGAATCCATCTTCTCGTACATAGCTTGCTCCTACTGCTTGTTAGAACTATCGCTTGTTATTTTTTCAAGGGATTCAGGCTCTTCCGAATCTATGTACAAAACGTAGTCGGTAACAAGTCTATCAGGTAACCTCCTCTCTCATGTAGTTCTCCTCAGAATTGGTACATCTGGTTGTTGAACATGGTTACTATCCTATTCTTGAACTTGTTCCTGCACTGCAGCCTCCTCCAAATTCTGATCACCACATGTAGGCACCTGATTGCTCTCTTGACTTCCGTCTAACTCGACGAACTCTGATACTGCACCTTCTTTGGCTTGCTGCTTTTTTTTAATACAAGTGTTGCTCAAATACGACATTCCGGCTTTGTATTACCTTCTTGCTTGCATAATCCCACAACTGATATCCGAACTCGTCTCCACCAAAGCCGATGAAAGTACACTTCTTAGGCTTTGAGTCAAGGTTACTCCTTTCTGTCTTATCAATTAAAGAATACACAATGCAACAAAAAACTTTAAGGTGCGTATAATTAACCGGTTTACTTGACCAAATTTTTTCCGGAATATCTCCATCAAGCGCACTCGTTGGGCTTCTATTGATCAGGTACACAGCAGTATCAACAGCTGCTGCTCATAGGAACTTTGGCACATCCGCATCCAAAGTCATTGATTGAGACTTTATTAGTCTCCAAATTAAACTGTAAGTATACAGCTATATCACAGTAATACTTGAGGGTCGTTCCCACGAAAAGGCATGAATTTAATTAATTTTAACTAAGTAGCAAAAGTTGTTGTTTTTAATATCTAAATGTAACACCTTAAAATGCGATTTGAGTTAATTAAGTGATATAATTTGGGTTTTTGATAAATTAAAGTAATAATTATTTTCACATATTTTATTATAATTAATTAATATTTTATTTAATTATTTATGTACTTGTCGTAGTTATGCACACACATGTACATGCTAATCTAGCATTAAGAATATGCAAAACTTGTTTTACTAGCCATGGCACATTAATTATTTTATTATGTTATATATATATATATTTTAAGTAAAAATGTTTTTTTTAAAAGGAAAAGGATAAAGAATAGGACATAGGGAGACATGGAGGTGAGGGGGTCATTAAATGAGGAGAGGGAGAGAGGGAGAGAGAGAGAGAGAGAGAGAGAGCATGGCTCTCAAGAGCCATCCCCCATTCTCTCAACACTCACTCTCTCATTCTCTTCTTCATCTTCTTCTTCCTCTTACACAAATCCTTCACTTGGAAAATATTTTCCCATTAATCTTGAGCCTAAACCAACACCAAAACCTCACTAAACCCTTCCTTAAGCATTGTTTCCTTGTAAAAAGAAGAAAAAAGAAGATGAGAGAAAGAGAGAGGGAAACTACCCACTAAGCAAGCCTCACGTGTTAAACACGTGAGCGCCTATATGCAAAGCATATAGGCACTACAACTAAACTACTGATAGGCTAAATAAGCCTCATGTGTTAAACACGTGAGCGTCTATATGCAAAGCATATAGGCACTACAACTAAACTACTGATAGGCTAAATAAGCCTCATGTGTTAAACATGTGAGAGACTATATGCAAAGCATATAGGCACTATAACTAAACTACCGATAAGCTAAATAAGCCTCACATGAGCGCCTATATGCAAAGCATATAGGCGCTGCAATCAAACAACAGATAGGCTAAACAAAGCCTCACGTGTTAAACACGTGAGCGCCTATATGCAAAGTATATAGGCGCTACAATCAAACAACAGATAGACTAAACAAAGCCTCACGTGTTAAACACGTGAGCGCCTATATTCAAAGCATATAGGCGCTGCAATCAAACAACAGATAGGCTAAACAAAGTCACACATGTTAAACACGTGAGCGCTTATATGCAAAGCATATAGGCGCCGCAATCAAACAACAGATAGTCTAAACAAAGCCTCACATGCTAAACACGTGAGGACATCTCCTTACGTAGAATTAAATTCTACTTAATGAACCGTTGGATCAAGGATCCAACGGTAATTAAACATAGAATTAAATTCTATTGGGAATAATATTTTCTGTTAAACAGAGAGTTAATGGATCAAAGATCTGAAATATTTTCAATATCTTTCTACTCAAAGAAAGATTATACTCTGTTAAACTGAGCACCTTTGGATTAAAAATCCAATGGTAAAATGTCACCGCTAGATAGGATTTTATTCTATATATGGGAGAATATCCCCAATCTTGTTAAAAACAAGAATAATATGTTCTGTAAAACAGAAGTCCTTGGATCAAAGATCCAACGGTGGGTAAAATTCCCCAAATCAATTCTGAGTCCAATTAAATCAATTGGGATATCTCGATGAGAGATTTTCTCAGAATCAAACAAACTTCTCTCTACTATATAAATAACCCAAGACTTTAAGTCTCAGAGACACAGACGCAGAGAGAGAGAGAGAGAGAGAGAGAGAGAGAGAGAACTCCCCAGAGGCTTAAAAAAGGGAATATACAGTGAGTTTTTGAGGAACAGGAGAATTTAATTCTCAAAGAAAAGACTTGCTTCCTTGAAACACTAGGTAAAAAGAAAACACCTCTCCTTTGCCTCTCTAAGGGTTTAACCCTTCATATAAGAACTCGGTTCTTTTCTCTGGTTGAGATTTTCATAGGCAAATCTCCCCATAAGTTGAGAATTTAATTCTCATCGGGGAGATTTTGCTCTGCAAGATTCAAAACCTAGGGGAAAAGAACTAAGTTACATATAAAAGGGGGAGAAGAAGAACGAGAACACATAGCACTGTTGGATGCCTCACGTGTGTCACGTGAGCGCCATAAAACTCTAGTGTTTAACACTAATCCAGTGCCCACATGAAACGCACGTGAGCACTGTATTCTTCAGTGCCTAGCATTGTTGGAGACTCAATCTTAGCTCAAATTGGCTAAATTTTTTAAGGTTAGACCTCTTTGATACTAAAATAACCGAGCCCATGTGCTCATGTTTTCCCAAATTGACCATAGTCTCAAAAATGACTAGTGGTCTCCCATTGATGATATCCCATATGATACTCATCTTATATCTCCTAAAATAATTTTAGTCTCAAACATGACTAACATTTCTTAGGTCTACAGCAACACCATCTTTTCCCTCAAATATGGTATTTGGTTTAAGGGTACATCTCTCTACACTTCTGATATATGTCGTTGTAATTCTTCAACGTCTTCAGAGAGGTGGCGGGTCCCGACAACCGACAACTCATTGATACACTTCCAAATTGACGTGCACATCTCAAATCAGACTGCACCCCAAATTGAGCATATTCCATATCAACATCGTTGTTCATCCCGTCATGTAACAAATACACGTGCATGGAAGATGGATAACGGACCGAGACATCCTTAAACTAAAATCTCACCTCCAAAATGGCGATCAACGGACCGAGACGTCCTTAAACTAAAATCTCACATCTAAAATGGTGATCAAAGGACCGCGACATTCTTAAACTAGAACTTCGCCTCCAAAATAGAAATAATGGACCGAAATGTCCCTAAACTAAGACAACAGAGCCCAAACACTCTTTTGTTGGATCCTAAATAAAAATGATCTTGAAAAATTGTTAAGTGGATCTTAGTCTCAAAATTGGACTAATGTATCCTTAACAAAAACAAATCGAGCTCCAAATGCTCACATACATTTAAGTCGATCTTAATCTCAAACCAGATTAATGGTCTTTAAATAAAACAAACCCAAATCTAGGATATATAGATTTGGACTAATCCACGCCCTACGGGCGACGACATAAATTAGTCTCCGTATACAATCCATGGGCAACCTAAACAAATTAAAACACACACGATACGAAGTGAACTTCCGGAGCAGGAGAAAGTGGTTATCGTGATGCGATAACATAATTAATTGCAGAGGCTTGCGCTTGCAGGGAAGAGCGTCCCCACAATAAAAAAACCCCTCGCAAATGAGGGGGAATCTGACGAACTCTGCTACAACGGCCACATCCATCCAAACCTCTGATATATTGTGCCATAAATCAACTTGGCATCTTCGGAGAGGTGGACGGATAAATCCAAATAGCATCTGCCCCCAAATTCAGGCAGGACGATCCATCCCGGTCCGTCCTTGTTTTCGGCGATGAATAGATTCTGGCACGCCCGGTGGGACCTGTTCACACCATAATTTTGCATTATTACATTCCCCATTCTCATGCATTTTACAAATAAACATGTGCTTTTGACCCATGTCTGCTACAGAGTTGCAGGTTACAGATTCTCGGGACAAAAATAGTGAAAAAAACATAAGACGATACAAAAGTGAGACTACGACCAATAATTGGAAGAATCTTGATAAAGCCTACAGTTTGGAAACTAAACGAAGATCAATGGACGATTTCACAAGGAACAAAGGCAGTGCAAGGTTCAAGACTTCGACACGAAGTAATCGGTAAAAGTCCATGACTCTATTCACTGTGGAAATCTGGAAGAATTCTAGAAGACAAACTGAGAAAACAAGTAAAGAACAAGAAGAATAATGTAACCAGAAGCAGCCAGGAAAAGCACAAGGACCAAGCTCCCTATACGGCCGCGGATCCGCGGCCAAACCCCGCGTAACCGCGACCATCAAGGACCCGTGTCGGTGGAAAATTGTCGGTGCGCTGGCGTGCGTTGACTAGGTCTTTTTCTTAGGGGGTATTTTTGTAAAAGCAGACATGACGCGATTGTAACCTAGGGTTTCTATGAATCTATAAATAGAACCTTAAAAACCTGATTTAGGCATGCCTCTTTTTATTCATCTATTCAGATCTGAAAAGTCCTGTGTAAATGTTTGGAGAGAGCCATAAATAAACTAAGTAGTTTTATTTAATTGCCTTAGTTAATTTTTATTCTGCTGTAGTATAGATCTTTAATTCCTTGCCCTAGTTAGATAGTTAGATATGTTCTTCAATTCCCTAATGAGCGAGTAGTCTCCTCGTTTGTTAGGGTTAGCTTTGGGGAAGGCTTAAGAGATGAAGATCTCTCACCTCTTTCTTACCCATCACACGTTTTTATAGGACTCCATGCATACATGCATACACCGCTCCATACGGCACCCTATCCCACGAGGTAGCGGTGATACCGTAGTATAAATGCCGGTTGAGCGTGTTTTCCATGGAGGTTAGGGTAAGGATTAAGAAAGGAAGGACAAGAACCTAGAGGAAGAAACACCGTTTCTTCCCGATGGTACTACTCCCCTTTATTAATAATTACCATAACTCCTAAAGAGATCTTAATTTGGGTATAGAAAGCGGTGAGGAAATCTTTACATTTCCAAACTTTACCTAAACCTAACCCTAGCAAGATTTAGATCTAGATAAATTTAGTTTTTAGATTTGATTAATCCATTCACAACGTTTGGAATTAACTCCTTTGAGCAAATTAGAAAAGACACAACATCCCTGTGGACTGACCCGTACTCACCGGCGAGCTACCAAGCGACGCCGTTCTTGATTGCGGTAATATTATTTTTGATCTTAAAATCCCAAACAAATCAAATGGCGCCGTTGCCGGGGATGGCTTAGTATTTTCTTTTTGCAATTTCGGGTTAATATAAATTAAAAAAAATTCATAAAAACAGAAAAAAAATATAAAAAATTTATCATTCTTTTATTGTTTGAAGGGTTTATCTTGTGAATTTTGCAGGAACAACGAAGTAGTTCGGGTCTGGAAAAATACAGAGATCAAAACAGAAAAAGGCAGATCTGAACAGCAGAGGATTTTACCAACAGAACAACAGAAATTTTTTTGGGAACTGTGCCGTCGCCTCCACCGCGGAACCGCCGCAAAAGCTTGCTCCCGCCGCGGAAGCGCGATGATTTGGTGACATCAGCAAAATTTGGAGGGACAAGCCGATCTTTAAGCCGCGGAACCACCGCCGCACCCTACCTATCGCCGCGGAACCGCCGTGCCTTGGCCGAGTCAGCACGTGCAAATTTCTCTATGAGCTTATTTTCTTTCTCCTCTGCAAATCCAAATATCTTTTCTGTAAAATCTCCTGCAGGATTCTTTCCGCTTAAAAAATCTCTCCTCCTTCCAATAATTGATCTTGTGCAGGATTCATTGCGCCGTGCTTAAAATAAATTTTTTTTTTGCAAGTGGTTGTTACTGTTTTGCATATTTTTAATCGGACTTTAAGGGGCTTGAGACCAATTCAGATTGGGTGGGGATTTCATCACCCTTCCCAGGACCCCAGAAATCACATAAGGCATATGCATCGACCATTATTTAATTAAAAAAATACTAGACTCAGCCCTAAGGACGTCGCGCTCAATAGAACAGAGGACTAGTTGTAGGCATTGGCCGTTGATCCTAACCTGACTTTGCGGATTCTAGGAAAGTGTGTCTAAGGCGAGTGGTTACTTAATTAGGGCCACTACTTGTAGTGGAGAGCCTCCCACTCACCTGGCACTTACCTGGCCGCAATTGGTGGTGAAGAGCCGGTTTGAGGTCCTATTTCTAGCCTTTTGGAACAGTTAGGAGCTGTCTAACTGACCTAGGTGACCCTAGATCTAGGCCTGATTGTGCATTTGTGGTTTATTGCATTTGTGTCAAAGCCTTTTATCGAAAAATCTTTTTGCAAAAAGCTCCACATAAAAAAAAGGGAAAAATCTTTTTACAAAAACTTGCAACTTGTCGCTAAAGAAATCCTTGCACCCCACTTACACCACTTTCTTCTCATCGACGTTTTCTTACCTCCACATCCTGTCTTTCATCTTTTTGACTGCACTACCTCTTTAGTGTATGTCCGGTTGGACTAGGGACACTAGCGCCCGATTAGTCCGTGTTTCGTTGGTACCGACCGACGAACCTTTCGACTCTGAAGTCGAAATCCTTTCCACATCTTCACTTTCACCTTCAAATTCTTCTTCCAAAGGTATGTCGGGATATAATCCTAACAACACCTTACCCACGGGACTGATTCCACCTCCGTTAGGTGCAAATAACCCGAATCACCCGCCTGTTGAAGCGCCCCAACGAATCGCGCTCCAGGATCTCTTCTACCCTGTCCGCACCGCCTTACCTACCTGTCTTTCACTCCTACCGGCAAATGGGGAAAATTTTGAGATAAAACCCCACTTCATCAATATGCTGCCAAAATTTCATGGACTGGAATCCGGAGATGCCTATATCTTCATAAACAAATTCCAAAACGTTTGCGCCATGATGAAAACAACCCAATTATCAGATGATGCTATAAGGCTAAGGGTCATTCTTTCCACCTTATGTGACTTAGTCGAGAAGTGGTTATACAGCACAGCATCACATTCAATTAGAAATTGGGACGAGTTTGTTAAAGCTTTTCTTAAAAAGTTTTATCCTCATCACAAGACCGCGAGAATTCGCAATGAGATTATACAATTTTCCCAGCTTCCTTCCGAGCCCTTTTGGAAGTGTTTTGAAAGATTCAAAGACCTACTTGTTCAATGCCCTCACCATGGGATCGAAAATTGGCAACTTTGCCAAACATTATATGAGGGATTGAATCCGACAATGATGCAGTTGCTAGAAACCATTTGTCAAGGTCACTTTCTAACCAAATCTAGTGAGGAAGCGTGACAGTTTCTCGAGGATCTTGCTGAACAAACACTTCAGTGGGAGAGAACAAAAACCACCTCATCTTCTTCTATTGGTCAGTCTAGGGCATGCATACATCAATTAGATATGCCGATTGGTATGAAGGCCGAGATGGCCGCACTTACGAAAAAGCTAAAAGCCATTGAGACCAAAATCTCATCGCCTTCTCCTGCCCCTGCTTTGCCCCCACGGACTGTTTGTGCTTGTTGTTCGGATCCATCACACCTTACCGAAGAGTGTCCTTACAATCCACCTGTTCAAGAATAAGATCAAGTCAATGCTTCCTTTCAGCAACGACAAAGAAATGATCCTTACTCTTCGACTTATAATCCGGGTTGGAGGAGTCACCCAAATTTTGCTTGGAATCAAAATCAATAATTCCAAGGAAACAACAATTTTCAAAGGCCTCCTCCTCCACAACAACAAGCACCCCAACCAACTCAATACCAGCAACCTTTCCAACCACAACCTTACCCAAACCAAATGAACAATTTTGTGCCCAACAACTCTTACCCTCCAAACAATTTTGTTCAACCAAATGATGATAAGGTTATCTCGCTAGACAAAAGTCTAGATGCATTTCTCAAACAATCTACACAATCTGCAGCAAGGTTGGAGACTTCCATCCAGTCTTTGGTGCACAACAATGCTTCACACGATCAAAGCATCAAATCTATTGAGGCACAAATTGCACAACTAACTGCTGTGTTGAGCGAGAGAGAAAAGGGAAAGCTTCCATCTCGACCATTGCCAAATCCCGGTCACACACACAATGCACATGTCACATATGAATATCAAAATCATAATGTAAATTCGGTGACCACGTTGAGATCTGAAAGAGTGTTGCAAAATAACGTGGGTATTAGTGATGACACCCCCGCCGGTGGTTCTTCTTCATCTCCTTCTTCTTCTTCTTTTTCTCCATCCTCTTCTTCTTCACCTTCATCTTCTTCGTTAGAGCCTATTCTTCATTCTTCAAAAGGCTCTTCTTTTTCTAATCCGAACGGACCCACTTCTCACTTCACGAACACACCCACACTGGGATCCGTTCCAACTCCGCATTCTACTCCACAGACATTGGACTCAACAGATTTTCAAAATGCTCCATTTCCAAACAGGTTGAGTTTCAATAAACCAACTTCACAAATGGAGAAGATTGTGGAGTTATTTAAACAGGTTGGCATAAATATACCTCTCTTGGATGCAATCCAACAAGTCCCTTCGTACGCGAAAATCTTAAAGGGCTTATGCTCCTCGAAGAGAAAGTCTCAAATACCCAAGAAAGTGCTAGTGGCTAGTGCAGTGAGAAATGCTATTAACCAACCTCAACCCTTATCCCAAAAACGAAAGGACCCTGGCTGTCCTATAATTTCAATAACAATTGGGGATAAGAACATCAATCGAGCACTTTTAGATCTTGGGTCTAGTGTTAACCTACTTCCCTACTCCATGTACAAGCAATTAGGGGTTGGAGAGTTGAAACCCACTCGTTTTACTCTCTAAATGGCTGATCGATCAATCTCCCATCCTAGGGGTGAGTTAGAGGATGTGTTGATAAAAGTAGGGGATTTCATATTCCCCGTTGATTTTATTGTTATGGACACACAACCTGTTGCTAACCCACGGAACCAAATTCCGGTGATCTTAGGTCGACCATTTTTGGCCACTTCTAATGCCGTAATAAATTGTCGCAATGGCTCCATGACTCTATCCTTCGGGAAGATGTCTAGTGAGTTCAATATTTATAAGATAGGAAGTTTTCCCCCCGTGCCTAAAACTAGTACACGAGAAGTTTTCTCTATTCACGAAATCACATAGGAGGACTGCGAGCTTGAAAGATTTCTGTTTGATGGCACCAGTTTTGACGCCACTAGTGCGTCCCTCCTTGAATCTAACACAGTTGGCACAACCGATATTGATTATGAATGTTTCACCTTTTCGGACGATTTTGACGATTCACCGCCTGAATATGAGTCTTTTGAATTTTTGGATGAGTTAGTTGAACCATCCGATTCGGTTGTTTGCAGTGATTTCGAACCAGTGTTAGAGTCCTTTGAGTTCGAGGTAGATTCCCCAATTTTACCTTTAATTGTTTCACCTCCGAAACTCGAACTCAAGCCCTTGCCGTCTCACCTGAAATATGCTTACCTAGGTGAGAATGAGACCTTTCCCGTTATCATATCGGCCTCTCTAGCCCTCGAGCAAGAGAATGCCCTTTTAATGGTCTTACAAGATAAGCGGCAAGCTTTCGGCTGGACTATGGTGGACATCGAGAAGATTAGTTCCCTCATAATTGAATATCATAAGCATATGATGGATGATGCCAAGTCGATAAAGGATCCACAGAAATATCTTGGGGATAGTGTGAATAGTCAACCTCCTCCGTTAGAAGTTGAACCACCCCCTTTTCTTTTAATAAGCTACGAGAATGCCAATATTCCACTGATTGCTGTTCATTCACATTCTCGTTTTGATTCATCATCACCTCCTATCTATTCACTTCCACACTTTCCATACCACCACTTCTATCTTCCCCAATTCTTTTTGGATCGGTACAACATGTTCTTCCACCAACCGATACTCTATACATATAAATTTTTTAACTGGTTGGTGTTGACGTTTGGTCTTTGCAAAGTTTGGCAATGACGTTTAGCATTGTTTCAATGAAGTTTGGGGGGGGCCTTTTTGTAAATTTTTTTTATAAATAAATAAACAGGGGAGTGCCGACATTTTGACCCTCTTGGTGTAGCATGACAGTGAGGACACTGTCAAGGTTAAGTTTGAGGGTATGCTCGGTAAGCCTTCTTCCTTCGCATTCATATGTACATTTTGCATTCGCATTACTTATTTTAAAACCCATAAAAAATTGAAAAATTTCAAAAAAAATTATAAAAATTAAAGTATTCAATTTTGGCCATAATTGACTTGAGTTTGACAAAAATGTTAACTAGCTAGGAACAACTAGATCCTAGACTTAGTAAATTAAAAACCCTAAAAATAACCTTTCTTAAAATTTAACGGTAGAAAGTATATGTTTTTGTAGTTTATTTAGAAATAGGCAAATTTTGAGTTCACTTCTTGGGCTAAGTTAAAACAAGGGAAGAGTATTGATATTTTTATTAAAATATAAGTTTGAAAAATAATTCCTAGCTTAAGTCTAAATTCTGAAAATATATACCCTACAAATTGCACAAACACGAACCTTGAAACTTGTAATGGTAGGAGAGACCTTGAAATGCTCTTGTCTTAAGTCCTTAGTATGAAGAAAAAAATAAAATAAAAATACAAGTGTGAATAAAGAGATAATAAAAAAAATGAACACTGGTTTTTGTAATTACTTAAGGCTGCATTAATAGAAAAAATATTTAGCGAGGATGCTTCATCACCTAGTGCCTTAAACCAACTGGTTTGGGAGTCACTGCTAAAGCCTTAGGTGTTACAAGACTAGGAATTACGCCTTAATGTGCAAACACATTTTGTAATCGGTCGTTGGTACCTCAAGAAGTATTAACGGTCGCATGAAGGATGTGTGAGCAAACTTCATCTAAAAATTCACCAATTAAGAAGTGCTTTGGACAACGGACAAGAGTATGATAGCTTGATTTGAATTTCCAAGTGTAGGGGTGACATATACACACACGTAGGGGTATGTGATTGGGGTTTAGATAAGAGATAGGAATGAAGAATAGGACTTGTATCTTTAATAGAGACGATAAAAATTCCTAACTTGAGATGGAACCCTAGAATGAAAACTTAAGAGATGCCAAAAGCTAAGTAAATTCACAAGAACATATATAATCTTAAGTTAAATAATAAGGAAGCGTGAAGAATACGGGTGTATAATTTATGAGTCGAAGATAATAGACTTTCTTGTTGGAAAACCTAATTGGAGAATAAAAGTCAATGTGCCGAATTGATAGGATTTTGTGGGTAGTATCCGCTGAAAACCCTCAGGAGACAACACTCCTCCTACTAGGGACACCTAGAGGTTTAACGGCTTGTTGCACGAGCTCAGTGCAATCGCGTTTCCCTGCGAAAGTGAGGTTAGGTTTTTGTTGAGAATAAAACTAGGTTTGCTCGAGAACAAGCAAAAGATAAGTTTGGGGGTATTTGTTCACACCATAATTTTGCATTATTACATTCCCCATTCTTATGCATTTTACAAATAAACAGATGCTTTTGACCCATGTCTGCTACATAGTTGCAGGTTACAGATTCTCGGGACAAAAACAGTGAAAAAGACATAAGACGATACAAAAGTGAGACTACGACTAATAATTGGAAGAATCTTGATCAAGCCTACAGTTTGGAAACTAAACGAAGATCAATGGACGATTTCACAAGGAACAAAGGCAGTGCAAGGTTCAAGACTTCGACACGAAGTAATCGGTAAAAGTCCATGACTCTATTCACTGTGGAAATCTGGAAGAACTCTAGAAGACAAACTGAGAAAACAAGTAAAGAAACAAGAAGAATAATGTAACCAGAAGCAGCCAGGAAAAGCACAAGGACCAAGCTCCCTATACGGCCGTGGATCCGCGGCCAAACCCCGTGGAACCGCGGCCAAATCCCGCGGAACCGCGGCCATCAAGGACCCGTGTCGGTGGAAAATTGTCGGTGCGCTGGCGTGCGTTGACTAGGTCTTTTTCTTAGGGGGTATTTTTGTAAAAGCAGACATGACGCGATTGTAACCTAGGGTTTCTATGAATCTATAAATAGAACCCTAAAAACCTGATTTAGGCATGCCTCTTTTTATTCATCTATTCAGATCTGAAAAGTCCTGTGTAAATGTTTGGAGAGAGCCATAAATAAACTAAGTAGTTTTATTTAATTGCCTTAGTTAATTTTTATTCTGCCGTAGTATAGATCTTTAATTCCTTGCCCTAGTTAGATAGTTAGATATGTTCTTCAATTCCCTAATGAGCGAGTAGTCTCCTCGCTTTTTAGGGTTAGCTTTGGGGTAGGCTTGAGAGATGAAGATCTCTCACCCCTTTCTTGCCCATCACACGTTTTTATAGGACTCCATGCATTCATGCACACACCGCTCCCTACGACACCCTATTCCACGAGGTAGCGGTGATACCGTAGTATAAAGGCCCGGTTGAACGTGTTTTCCATGGAGGTTAGGGTAATGATTAAGAAAGGAAGGACAAGAACCTAGAGGAAGAAACACCGTTTCTTCCCGATGGTACTAATCCCCTTTATTAATAATTACCATAACTCCTAAAGAGATCTTAATTTGGGTATAGAAAGCGGTGAGGAAATCTTTACATTTCCAAACTTTACCTAAACCTAACCCTAGCAAGATTTAGATCTAGATAAATTTAGTTTTTAGATTTAATTAATCCATTCACAACGTTTGGAATTAACTCGTTTGAGCAAATTAGAAAAGACACAACATCCCTGTGGACCGACCCGTACTCACCGGCTAGCTACTAAGCGACGCCGTTCTTGATTGCGGTAATATTATTTTTGATCTTTAAATCCCAAACAAATCAGGACCTCTTCCTCTTTCCACTCCACACTTTGTGTATTGTGTTCGCGAACAAAATTGCGGTTTGCTATAGTTGCTCTTGGATTCGAAATACTAAGATTTGTTGTCTTGTTCCTGTGCAGAAAGAAGAAGTGAATATCAATGACTTCCAGCTGCACAAACCGCAACAGCAGCTCCCGCTCCGCCCCAACTAGGGGAGTGATATACGGGCCCATTGTGGCCTCCATCTTTTCAATGCCGGTGCGGCAGGTAACTCAAGCCACCACTGGACTGTTCTTCGGGACCATGCTCCCGCCAGCGAGTTTTAGCGTCCCAGTGCCACTACAGGAAGCCCCTAAGAAGTCGGTCTTCGATCGACTGGCAACCACCACGGCCCCTCTCAACGGGTCGTCCAAGTTTGCCACCTCAGTCTTCAACAGGCTGAGTCGAAGCTCAAGTGAGCCCGCAAAGATGCTCACGATACCCGAAGGGGCTATCCCAAAACGGATAGTCCTCCCAACTCCTCCGGCGGGTGAAGTCGTCAAAAATGCTTTGCTTACCAAAAGATCGGTCTTTGATAGATTGGCCGTTTCAACTCTTGCTGCGGGTGAAGTCGTCAATAGTGCTTCCCCTACCAGAAAATCGGCCTTCGAAAGATTGGCCGTTCCCTCTCAACGGACATTAGTCTTCGACAGGCTGGCACCAGCAGCAGCCCCTCTCCAAAGCAGGGGCACAATGGAACCTCTCCCACAACTGAGGTGGTCCCATCTGTAAGGCATGCTTAACGTCGCCCACTGGCTCCGAGTGAGAAGAGATGGGGGCAACTCCCGCTCTGGACTCACCCTACCAGCTCCAATGGTGGATGTTGATGCTGCTTTTCCAACCGGGAACAGGTTTGAACCGCTTAGGAGGGTGCGAAAGAACTCCCTACTGCGGTGTTGAAGAAATCTCTACTTCCTGCTGAAAACATGACGCAGGTAAAACCGAAGCAGTCCCCTCAACGGCTCTTTCCCAAACCCACAGGGTCTGGCGGAATGTCCAGGACTCTGTGATCAATAAAGACCACTCTCGTCAACCGGAGAAAATGAAGGTTCTACAAGAAGAAAATCATCCCTCCACCATACAGCGAGGGACTTCTTTCACACAGGCATTTGTTACAATGGCTCTTTCAACCTTGGCCTCCCATAAAAGGAGGAGGCCGGAGAAAATCTCATTGCCTGCGGCAAATTCCAAAGGCGCTGGACCTAAACGCCCCAAACCTAGGGGCATGGTTGTACACACGGTCTCCATGGCTTCCGAGAAAGAGGAAAGCCATACTTCTCTAGGTCATCGACCGCAAACTCGGTCATTGACAAAAGCTCAGGAGCAGCAACAAAGGCTCCAGGAGATGCTGACGAAAATGGCATCACTCATCGGGCAGAAAGAATGCCCAGAAGCGGTGTCTGAACAGTACCGGGAGCAGGAGACCGATACAGAGTTCCTGCGAAGGGTGCTGGAAAGAAAGGATAAGGAGGCCTAGAACAGGCTGCTAATATAAAGCAGATGGCGCTCCTGTTCCAAGACATGATTGGAATGATGATCCAGCCAGAACCTCCAACTGAAGACCCGCAGATAATCATTGAGGACGACAGAGGGGAAACATCAAACCCTCTTCCAACTTTATCAACAGCCAGGGAGGAAACGATCTCCAAAGATGCCATTGATGATTACATATCTCAAAAAATACGAGCTCATCAGGCAAGTGAAGCGGCCGGCCAAGTCGTCAGAATTGGGTGACCGTATCCGGGCTGGTATGATCAAATCAAATACCCGCCAGGATATACGATCCCCAAGTTCTATGTGTATAAAGGGACATGCAATCCTTATTAGCACATCGCTCAGTTCAGAGCTCTATGCGGCAACACTAGAGGCGACGGCAAATTGCTGCTTCGCCAGTTCGTTGGCAGCTTGTCAGAAACGGCGTTTGAATGGTACTCGGAGCTCCCAAATGAATCCGTAAACCTTCACGGAAATGGAATTGCTGTTCATGCAGCGGTTCTCCAGCGCACCCCGATCACGGCATTAATCAATGCCAGGGTGAAGCCAGGAGAGACCTGGGTTCAATACGCAATCCAGTGGAGGAACCTATGGTCAAAATGCGAACAACGCATCGAAGAAGCTCCTGCCGTAGGCATGTTCATAGGGACCCTCGATCCTCAGGCAACTGTGTCCTAGTTCATGACGTTCTTTAAACCGACCACCTTCCAGGCTTTGATCGACAAGTTGGCCCAAATGGACCAGATGGGCCACGGGCCTTCCTCTTCAAAATGGACCCTCGGAATGCAAAAGGTAAAGGGAAAGCGGCCTTCGTTGCTAACACTTAACAACAACCGAGTGACCCGAAACCGGTTGCTCGCCAAAACAACGCGCGCCTGCGCCAATCCCTAGAAGAGAAGCTAGGACGTGCTTACTCGTTTCCCCATGATAAAACGAGGAGACTGTTCGAACTGGCAGTGCACAACAAACTCATCATTCTGCCGGACCCAAAACGTCCACTGCAGCCCGATGACGTCAACAATCCCAACTACTGCTTCTATCACCGAATGGTGAGCCACCCCATTGAGGATTGCTACATCTTCAAGAACTGGGTCGAGGACCAGTACCGTTAAGGGAAATTCGCGCTGTCAGAGAACTGGAGGGTGAACCCGTCACAAAGGCATGCTCCTAAGAAGGTGGATACTCCAGGGGCATCATGTTCGTTTGTGGAAGAAGCTCCATGGGAAGCTGTCCTTTCAGCTAAAACCAAAAGAATACTGAAGGATCTTCAAGTATGTCCGGCGATCAGGTGGAAAAGCCCCTTGGAGCCCGAGATTATTGAAGGGATGCTGAAACCACGTCCCACACTGAAAGCTGCTAACGAGGGGAAAAAAACCCAGGTCAAGCCTTCAAAGTCTTCGAAGGGAAAGAAGAAGACCAAGAAGCTCGTGCAGCCTGACGACAAGCGTACGGACCTACAAAAGTACATCGATGCACTGGAGGAGTACAACCAGAAGGCACGGACCCTAGTTACCCTCAAAGAGTTTCTTAACCATATACTTGAGAACGGAGATAGTGATGATGATATGGGAAATGGCTCTTTAGGAGAAACCGAAAATTATGTAGCAAGTTTCCACATGGTTTCTCATTCGTCGTTAAATAACGAAGAAACTACCTCGGCGTCGGAAAGCAACGCAGAGGAACTGGGGGCAGGGTCGGTGCCAAAATCCCCGGAGCTGCCAGAAGGCCTAATTGACAGGCTGCTAAATGAAGCTTTTCAAAAGAGCAGAGCTGACCGAGAATGTGAAACGGCCATATACGAAAAGGCCAAGCATCGGCGTAAGGATGAAGAAAACGCTGGGAGGAAGAGTCACAAAGCACTCCAACCAGACCGAAGTACACCCGCGGCAAACAAAAGCAGTTTTAAGATGGAGAAACGGTTCGCCAAAGCCCTATCAATGGGAACAAAGCTGCCATCCCTCAAGGGAAATATTCCCGGGGTCACATGCCTCAACGGAGAGATTTCACATCTGAAATATTGCTTATATCATCACGTACCCCACCGAAGAGTGCAATGCCTTCAAGAAGTGGTGGCAAGGATACGTTGCTTACTGACAACACATTAAGCGGATGAAGCGTAAAGCTCGTCGATAGCAAAGAAGCCCGACAGATGAGCATGAAGGAACGACTGGCAACTGTCATATGGTTGGTATTAGTTCGACAAAAGGAAAATTCCAAGTTCTTACATTCGGGAGCGATTTTGAGGAAGAAATAACTCTCGGCCCTCTCTTCAAAGAATCTACCCCCGGAAAAGAGGAGGAGGAGGAGGAGAAGAACTGTGAGAACATTCAGCTGCGTAATCGAATGCTGCCTGAGAGGAACCTCGGGCCTACAAACAAATGTTCGAGCAAAAGAGACAAGGGGAAGGAGAAAGTTCCTGAGGAAATTGCCCTCGATGATAGAGTCGTTGAAGAGCTCGCATCCAAGGACCCGCCTAAGAAAAACAAGGTGGATTACAATGTCCTGTCACATCTGAGGAAGATGCCCTCACAACTGAGCATATTGGATGCTCTCATCCTGTCCAAAGAAGCAAGAGATTCTCTGATCAGGGCATTATAAGAGTCCGATCAGTTCCAAAATTTCCTTCCATAAGAAAAGATGAAGGACGAGCTGGCAGAGGTTCATACAGCTGACATTATATTCGGCGATGAAGATCTTCTCCTCGGAATGTACGAGCACAACCATACTTTATATGTTACCGGGTACTGCCATAACATCAAGATAGGGAAGATCCTGGTCGACAACGGGTCCTCCGTCAACCTTCTCAACGTGAAGGTGCTGAAGATGATCTACATGAACGTTCAGCACGTGGCTCGGAACAAAATTACCATATCTGGGTTCGACTCACAGTCATCACGGATGCTTGGGGCCATAATATTGACGCTACGCTTTGGGCTACTCGTCACTAACATCAAATTTCATGTCATCGACGCCAAGACTTGCTGCAACGCTTTGCTCAGCAGAATTTGGTTGTACGAGTACAACGTCATCCCTTCTACACAACACCAATGTATGAAGTATTTCAAAGATGGCATCGAGTACACCGTTACGGGGGAGCTAAATCTATTCTCCGTAAATGAAGTTCGAAAATATGAAGACGCCAAGTACTTTCTACCAGACTTCAAAGACACGAAAAGATATCATAAGCCGGAGAATAAACAAAAAGCCATCATCACTATCCTGATCTTTGGGAGCGATACCGAGGAGGATGAAGATATAGTCTACTGGGGGAAACCTCAAGGCAACAGGCCTGGCCCATCTGCTCCTATTTTGGTCTTCGGCAGTGGATCTGAGGACGAGGCCAATGTAAGTCCACGTTGCCCACCTCGGTACTTGCGGGGAGGCGAAAAACGGAATAAAAATCGGATTTTTATGAGTTTAGGCAACATGGACTAGACTTTAAAGGATCTTTGCTAAACAAAAACTTGCTAAAGCTAACTAGAAACTAGCTAAGTGCTAGAAAGGTTATACCTTTGGTCTTTATGTCCTTCTCTCCTTGCTCCTTGGAGCAGTGGAAGGAGGTCACCTTGTCGTCTTCTCCCGTCAAAGAAAGATCCACCCGAAAGTCTCAACCTTTGGCTTCAACTCCAAGCTAGAAGTGACTAGGGTTCAAGAAGTGCTAGTCCTTCAACCCTAGATGAGAGTAGAGATGATCAAGAGAGGGTTTTTCTCAAGCTCAAGTGTTTCTCAACACATGAGAGGGGAGAGCTTGAGGGAGAGGAAGAACAAGAGAGAGAAATGAAATGATAGAATGAGAATAATGTGAGCCATTCTCACTAATATGTGTATATTATTTTAATTAAATAATTAGCTAGATAATTGTCATGGTTAATCATGACATGACCATTATCATTTCAATTTGCAAGGATCAAAAAGCATCTTCCAAAAGAAATGATGATGGTCAAAGTGTCAACCTAGGTCAACAAGTCAAGGAAGTCAAATGGTCAACAACCATAACCATGCACAATCATTAAACTAATTATCAATTAACTATAATACACACATAAGCATTAGGGTTAATAAAAATGACAATAGCCATTAACCCTAATCAAGGTCCTCTCCCTCTGTCTCAAACAACTGTGCATACGCACCCGCATTCGTGATCCGAGGAACACGAATACAATGAGAAAAACCAATCCCAAATCATATACTAGGATTCGGCTTAAACCAAAGCCCGCTAGTATAAACTGTCCGGACAGCAAACGTGCACAAGTACGCGGATGTGAACGAACCCTGTCGCAAAACCATGCGACCTCTACTCATTTTTCCTAAAGGCGAATAGCTCTCTGTGTGGGACTCTAAAGACTCGACACTACGCTGGCAGTGGGTTTAACCACTGACCGCAAGCGGCACTAGCTGTATGTAACGGTCCCCAGGTAGATGTCGATAAGAAGACTGACGAGGTGAACCCCATCTGAACTCCTACTGAGCTTGTATGTGACAGTCTCCGTACAGTCCGGTCTGTTCGTCTGATACATCGCATGGCGGGCCTAAGGGGGCGGTGAACGTCAGTCCCCTAATAGCGGTACAAGTCGTGTCGGAGTGTAGCCCAGAACACCCTGAGATAACACTGGAAACCTACCAGTATATCTCGCTTGCCCTGGCCAGGGACTACTCGTGTAATGGCTCTCCTAGACACAGCGCGATGTCAACCCCCAATACCGGGAGAGACGAATCCTGTCTAACTGTCACTGCCTCCAAGTGCTTCGGGACTGCACCCAAAAACTACCTGTTTGCACGACTCCTTTGAGCCGTGGTAGGGTAGTAATCAAAGTGCAGTAAGAACACACTCGAGGCGAAGTGACAGTGTCAAGTCAACGGACTAAGCTGTACTCATGTCACCTGGGAACTGATAACTGACGATAGGTATACTACCAACCAACAGTTCCCGACGAGTCCTGTCCAGTGTACTCGTAACCTAACGAGCACCCGTATACTATCTCAAGTACGACGTACTGACGGCTGTGGGACAGACCGTCTCCCACACTGGGATGAGAAGCGCATACGCTAGTCTACTCCGGAGTATCGATGCCCTGTCTCGATAGTCCAACGACCAGGGACCTGTATAAGGATGTGCTTATAGATTACCCAGCTCCCACGAGTGCGAGCGCCATCACAACCCTGGTAATCAAGCAAAGATCCTAAGGGCTCTACTAATATGTATATCAGCGATATGCTAAAAGAAACACATGCACATATTGAAGTAGAGACAAACCAAGTAGCATACTACCATTTCGAGCAAGATTGTATATACAACTGTGAATATCCCAAGCTTCCATCAAGTAATATACAAACTAGTATGATACAGTAATGGCCTCTAGGGCATATACACTAACAATCTCCCACTTGCACTAAGGCCATGTACTGGCGTATCGAAGACCTATCATCTCGATCAGCCGCTCGAACTGAGTCTGGGGCAAGGCCTTGGTGAATGGATCTGCTGTGTTATCCTCTGATGCAACTCTCCAGACCTCGATCTCCTGGCGATCCACGATCTCCCTGATCAGGTGATACCGCCTTAAGATGTGTCTGGATTTCTGATGGGACCTGTGTTCCTTCGCTAAAGCTATAGCCCCGTTGTTATCGCAATACAGAGGTATTGGGTCAACAATGGACGGAACCACCTGAAGTTCTTTCAAGAACTTCCTCATCCAGACAGCTTCTTTTGTGGCATCAGATGCAGCGATGTATTCTGCTTCCATAGTCGAGTCAGCAACGGTTTCCTGTTTGGAGCTCTTCCAACACACCGCCCCTCCATTGAGGGTAAAGACAAAACCCGACATGGACTTGGAATCATCCTTGTCACTCTGGAAGCTGGAGTCAGCAAAGGCCTCAATCTGCAGGTCTTTTCCGCCATACACCAAGAACATCTCCTTAGTCCTTCTCAGGTACTTGAGAATGTTCTTTACTGCTATCCAATGTTTCTCCCCAGGGTTTGACTGATACCTGCTTACCACACTCAGTGCATAAGCCACATCCGGTCTGGTACACAACATCGCATACATTATAGAGCCTACCGCAGAAGCGTAGGGTATAATAGACATGCGATCCCTCTCCAAATCAGTCTTGGGAGACATCTCTTTAGAGAGGGTGATCCCATGACAAGCCGGTAGATTACCGCGCTTGGAATCTTCCATACTGAATCTCTTCAGTATGGTGTCGATGTACCTGGACTGCGAAAGTCCTAATATCCTCTTGGATCTGTCACGGTAGATCCGGATACCCAGAATGTATAAGGCATCACCCAGGTCTTTCATGGAGAACCTGTGTGACAAGAACCCCTTGACAGATTGTAGCATAGGAATGTCATTTCCTATTAAGAGAATGTCATCCACGTATAAAACGAGGAATACTACAGTTCTCGCTACAAATCTACAATAGATGCATGGTTCATCTGGATTTTTGATAAAGCCAAATTCCTTGACCGTCTCATCAAAATAGATGTTCCAACTCCGCGATGCCTGCTTTAGTCCATAAATGGAATTGAGCAACTTGCATACCTTTCCGCTGCTCCCACCCTGAATGAAACCCTCTGGCTGGTCCATATAGACACACTCCTCTAAATGACCATTTAGAAAAGTTGTCTTTACGTCCATCTGCCAAATCTCATAATCGTGGAAGGCAGCAATAGCAAGAAGGATCCGAATGGATTTCAGCATAGCTACTGGGGAAAAGGTTTCGTCATAGTCCAAACCAGGTCTTTGACGAAAACCCTTTGCAACCAGTCTAGCTTTATAGGTCTCAACCTGTCCATCTACACCAATCTTCCTTTTGAAGATCCACTTGCATCCTACGGGTTTTACCCCGTCTGGAGCAATGTCCAACGTCCATACTTTGTTGGTGTACATGGACTCCATCTCGGTCCGCATTGCATCCAGCCATTTTACCGAGTCGACACTCTGAATGGCCTGCTGGAAGCTAGTAGGCTCATCACAATCTATGATGCAATCCTCTCTATCCCCGTCAATGAGAAAACCGTAGTATCTCTCGGGCGGATGAGACTGCCTACTACTCCTGCGGAGTGGCGTGGGAATGTCCTGATCTTTCGAACCCTCTGGTTCTACTAAGCTTTCAGTAATAGCTTGTGGTTCTGGAATTTCTTCCAGTTCTATTGCGCTCCCACTTATTTCTTTTTCTAAGAACTGATGTTCCAGAAAATGGGCATTATGAGAAACAAGGACTTTTTGTTCCTCTGCGTAATAGAAAAGATACCCCCTGGATTTCTTTGGGTATCCCACAAACTTGCACAGTACTGAGCGTGCCTTGAGCTTGTCCGTATGCTGCTTTTTGACATAAGCTGGACATCCCCAAATCTTCAGGTATTGAAGGTAGGGTTTCTTCCCACTCCATAACTCATATGGTGTGGTAGGCACAGTCTTAGTGGGAACACGGTTCAAAAGGTATGTAGCTGTTTCTAGCGCATATCCCCAGAACGATCGCGGTAACTCAGCGTTACTCATCATGGACCGTACCATATCCAATAGGGTTCGGTTCCGTCTCTCCGATACACCGTTATGTTGCGGAGTGTATGGAGGAGTAAGCTGAGAGAGAATTCCATTCTCTTTTAAGTAACCCAGGAACTCGGCACTCAAGTATTCACCACCTCGATCAGATCTCAGTGCCTTGATACTTTTGCCTGTTTGTTTTTCTACTTCATTCTTATATTCCTGGAACTTATCAAAAGCTTCGGATTTATGCTTCATCAAGAAGACATGTCCGAATCTTGAGAAATCATCCGTAAAAGTAATGAAGTAAGAATAACCGCTTCGCGCATGTGTAGACATTGGACCGCACACGTCGCTGTGTACGAGTCCCAAGAGCTTGCTCGCACTTTCTCCGTGTCCAGTGAACGGAGTCTTTGTCATCTTTCCTTTGAGACAGGATTGACAAGTTGCATACGATTGATATTCGAACGGATCCAAATATCCTTCTGCATGTAACTTAGTCAACCTTCTCTCATTGATGTGACCCAGTCTACAATGCCATAAGAAAGTTTTATCGATTTCTGGAGACTTTCTTTTGTGTGTATTCTGGACATTGAAAATCTATGGTTGGTTTAACACGTATATACCGTTGTTTAATGTACCAGACCCAATCAAAACTTGATTAAGGTGAATGTTCACTGCATTACTTACAAATGCAAATTCATAACCTTCTTTAGACAATAAAGATACAGAAATGATATTACAGGTTGCATTTGGTACATAATAACAACTACGCAAAACCAAAAAATGTCCATCCGACAATCCCAGGTGATAGTCCCCCACGGCTTCAGCATCCATGCTAGCACCGTTCGCAACTCTGAGGGTCATGTCACCTGCCTTCAAAACTCTACGCTTTCTCAACGCCTGCAAAGAATTACAGATATGAGATCCTGATCCGGTATCCAATACCTAGGATGTAGAGTTTATTGATAGACAGTTTTCAATAACATACACACCTGAAGCTGAAGCTGCAACTCGCTTCAAATCCTGTGTTCTGGCCTTCCAAGCCTTGCAATCCTGTTTCCAGTGACCACTTTTGTGACAATAGAAGCATTCTTCCTTCCCCACTAGCTTCCCCGCTATCTTTGTTGCTTTTCCTTTTCCCTTCGTATCCACTTTACCGACACCGCCTCTTGGTTTGGCGGGGGCTTTCTTCTTCTTGGCCTTGGCTTTCGCCCTGGACCTAGAAGAGGAAGATCCTCCCACAAACAAAGTGGATGTCTCCCTACCCTTCTGTAGGGTGCCCTCAACAGTCCTCAACATGTTCAGAAGTTCGGAAAGTTCAACCTCCTTTCCTTGCATGTTGAAGTTAAGAATGAACTGGGCGTAAGTGGAAGGAAGGGACTGGAGAATCAAATCAGTATAGAGTTCATTCTCCAACGTGGTCCCAAGGTCCGCGAGCTCCTCAATGTAGCCAATCATCTTAAGCACGTGTTCCACTACCGATGATCCGACGGCCAACCTTCCCAAAAAAGCTTTTTCGACACTTCGTATCTTGCGATACGAGACTGCTCTCCATACAGTTCTTTTGTATGAAGAAATATGGACTCTAGGTCCATATTCTCGTACCTCCTCTGATGTTCGTTGTCCATCGAGGCTAGTACGAGGCATCTGGCCCTCGCGCAATCTATCTCCCATGTCTTACGGATTTCTACATCCGCGACGCTGGAGGTGGGACCTGGGACAGGGGGAGCTTTGGTGGTAAGTACATACCCCAACTTGTCATAAGTGATTGCCATCTTGACATTCCTGAGCCAATCTTTGTAGTTTGGCCCTGTCAGTATATTTTTATCTAGTAATAACTTAAGTCCGGTCATGTTGAATGGTCGCTGCAATTAGGAGAGAGAAAAGAAACACTTTAGCATGATGCTCTTGCAAGTTTAGAGTGGTTTTTAGTTTGTCTAAACTGGATGGCTCCCACTGTCTCTCGAATCCCTTCTCAAACTGTAAAGAAATGATTAGTCAGGATCAATCTCACCGTACAATACTTGCTTAACCGTTCAGCCAGGCTAGTGTCGGTACTTCGAGGGAGGTTTTCCAACGCTTTCGCGAAGTTCCTTAATTAAGTAACCTCTTTTCCCTGTGGGCGTAGCCCCGCTAACACCTTTCTAGACACCTACTAAGTTTATAGCACTGATCGTTAAGTGAGAGTTTTCTCGAGGAGTAGCATATACTCATAGTAGGATCGGGATCCAAATATCATCGCGTGATAAAACCGAAGGAATCCTACCAGAATCATCACACTCCAAATGGTATGCAGCGCTAGCAAGTTTCAGTACTTATGAAACTCCCGATGTGGATTTTTGCCCCATGCTCTTATGACCTTGGCGTGAGGTCAAAATGTCATAAGTCACATGTCAAGTTCTTCCCATCATTATCCTGGTTAATTTGAACCCACCCGTACCTACCCTTGACGTAGGCCAAAACGGCAGTACGACTGTCTCAAACCAACGCATTCTATCTATGCAACAGATAAATATCCGGCAGCTACCAATCACTATGCCTTGGCGTGAGGTCAAAATACATAGCTTGAATACTACCGAATATTTAACCGAAATGATGGAGGGCTACGGATGGTTTTGGCGAAACCGTGAACGTAGTGAACTTGATATAATCGATGGAACGAGATAGCTTTTAAAAAGGAGTGGTTCAAGCTCCGCGTTTAAAAGTTTAGTTTTGAAAAGAACCGAGTGGTTTTCAAAGTGTTCCAATCGACTTTTGCTTGGTTTATTTTCTTGCATTAGTTCTTTTAATGCGTCCCATCATTTAATCCTACCATTGCAGAAAACAACCAAAATATGACGTACGCTTATGCCATTCGCATTCGCCACGGGGCCCCGTCATCACCCGTTAGGTTACTTAACTAACGACAGAGCGGGGGCTGGGCTAGCGCGGTTGTAAAACATAAGCAACGCCTAAATAGTTATCATATATAAATATATAGCAATGATAGACATTACAGATCACAGATGAATACATTGGATATACTAGGAATCCGCAATCCGTTCGAGCCTGCAACGAAAAGCGGATTACACGGTCGCGGTGAATAGCCAAATACCCCACCCAAGACCCCTACGGGTGCGGCAAACTACCCGCCAAGTACCCGAAGCGAAGCAACCTCCCTCACCACCGTGAGTAGGCCACTCGGCACTTCGATATACCCGGTAGTTTGTGCACCCCCTCCATGGGTCTATCCTAGGAGCAAAAACAGTAAAAAGAATTATACAATGACGGCTACAACCCCGACCCGGTTGTGCGGCCATACAAATAATAATATTACATCAATTTACATATTACAAATGAATGAAAGAAAAGCAACACTCATCTCACATCCACCCCGGCTATTCACCGGCGACAATCCAACCCATTCATATACACAAACCAGTATCAATCACAGATCACATATATGTATAACCCCGACTAATCGACATATAGCGATTAGCCGACGTTCAATACATACAAACATCACAGATATAACCGTTATAGTCAAAGTGTAGTGAAGTTCCGAAAAAAATACGGATTTATAGGCCCCCAAAAATAAATTTCTATTCTGGAAAATCTGGGCACATATAACATATCTCAAAAATCCTAAAACCAAGCCATAAGAAAACTGCACCAAACTCGACTCAGTGAAGAGTCCAAACGGCGGCGGTTCCGCGGCAATAGCTTGCTATTGCCGCGGAAACGCGGCGGTTTAGACGAATCACTGGACCGGGTTTGGTGGTTTTCTTTAAAAAACCCTGAGACGATTTTTGGAGTATAACAAATTTTGTTTTGACCAGAAATTTTTTTAACAGAAACTAGGGTTTTTGAAAACTCGGTTTTTGGATTTTTCGGTTTCGAACTTCGTTACACTTCACTACCAAGCTAGTTTATGTTTAGTTAGGCTCTGATACCACTGTAAGTCCACGTTGCCCACCCCGGTACTTGCGGGGAGGCGGAAAACGGAATAAAAATCGGATTTTTATGAGTTTAGGCAATATGGACTAGACTTTAAAAGATCTTTGCTAAACAAAAACTTGCTAAAGCTAACTAGAAACTAGCTAAGTGCTAGAAAGGTTATACCTTTGGTCTTTATGTCCTTCTCTCCTTACTCCTTGGAGTAGTGGAAGGAGGTCACCTTGTCTTCTTCTCCCGTCAAAGAAAGATCCACCCGAAAGCCTCAACCTTTGGCTTCAACTCCAAGCTAGAAGTGACTAGGGTTCAAGAAGTGCTAGTCCTTCAACCCTAGATGAGAGTAGAGATGATCAAGAGAGGGTTTTTCTCAAGCTCAAGTGTTTCTCAACACATGAGAGGGGAGAGCTTGAGGGAGAGGAAGAACAAAAGAGAGAAATGAAATGATAGAATGAGAATAATGTGAGCCATTCTCACTAATATGTGTATATTATTTTAATTAAATAATTAGCTAGATAATTGTCATGGTTAATCATGACATGACCATTATCATTTCAATTTGCAAGGATCAGAAAGCATCTTCCAAAAGAAATGATGATGGTCAAAGTGTCAACCTAGGTCAACAAGTCAAGGAAGTCAAATGGTCAAAAACCATAACCATGCACAATTATTAAACTAATTATCAATTAACTATAATACACACATAAGCATTAGGGTTAACAAAAATGACAATAGCCATTAACCCTAATCAAGGTCCTCTCCCTCTGTCTCAAACAACTGTGCATACGCACCCGCATTCGTGATCCGAGGAACACGAATACAATGAGAAAAACCAATCCCAAATCATATACTAGGATCCGGCTTAAACCAAAGCTCGCTAGTATAAGCTGTCCGGACAGCAAATGTGCACAAGTGCGCGGATGTGAACGAACCCTGTCGCAAAACCATGCGACCTCTACTCATTTTGCCTAAAGGCGCATAGCTCTCTGTGTGGGACTCTAAAGACTCGACACTACGCTGGCAGTGGGTTTAACCGCAGACTGCAAGCGGCACTAGCTGTACGTAACGGTCCCCAGGTAGATGTCGATAAGAAGATTGACGAGGTGAACCCCATCTGAACTCCTACTGAGCCTGTATGTGACAGTCTCCGTACAGTCCGGTCTGTTCGTCTGATACATCGCATGGAGGGCCTAGGGGGGCGGTGAACGTCAGTCCCCTAATAGCGGTACAAGTCGTGTCAGAGTGTAGCCCAGAACACCCTGAGATAACACTGGAAACCTACCAGTATATCTCGCTTGCCCTGGCCAGGGACTACTCGTGTAATGGCTCTCCTGGACACAACGCGATGTCAACCCCCAATACCGGGAGAGACGAATCCTGTCTAACTGTCACTGCCTCCAAGTGCTTCGGGACTGCACCTAAAAACTACCTGTTTGCACGACTCCTTTGAGCCGTGGTAGGGTAGTAATCAAAGTGCAGTGGGAACACACTTGAGGCGAAGTGACAGTGTCAAGTCAACGGACTAAGCTGTACTCATGTCACCTGGGAACTGATAACTGACGATAGGTATACTACCAACCAACAGTTCCCGACGAGTCCTGTCCAGTGTATTCGTAACCTAACGAGCACCCGTATACTATCTTAAGTACGACGTACTGATGGCTGTGGGACAGACCGTCTCCCACACTGGGATGAGAAGCGCATACGCTAGTCTACTCCGGAGTATCGATGCCCTGTCTCGATAGTCCAACGACCAGGGACCTGTATAAGGATGTGCTTATAGATTACCTAGCTCCCACGAGTGCGAGCGCCATCACAACCCTGGTAATCAAGCAAAGATCCTAAGGGCTCTACTAATATGTATATCAGCGATATGCTAAAAGAAACACATGCACATATTGAAGTAGAGACAAACCAAGTAGCATACTACCATTTCGAGCAAGATTGTATATACAACTGTGAATATCCCAAGCTTCCATCAAGTAATATACAAACTAGTATGATACAGTAATGGCCTCTAGGGCATATACACTAACAGCCAACACCGTGTTCTCCACTCGCCCGTCAGCATAAACTGTTACTGGAGCTGATCAGAGTTTACAAATCACTATAGTTCCACCACGGCATTGCAAAGAACTTGATGCGCTTGATACATACGGCGTACAAGAGCTGCGGACTTTCTACATCCCTTCCAGGCGAAGAGGTGAAAAGGTGATCCTCTTCTACCAATCTACGGAGACTAAAGTAGAGAAAGAAGTCTGGCATGGTGTCGATCTTGCGCTTGACATGTTTCAACTAATCTGTCTGCCCAGATATTACGCAGACGGATTGAAAATCTATTAAGATACCAAGCCATACCCTTCAATCAAGCCGCTCGACAAGCCCAGTTCTACAACAAGATTTGGGACATTCCCGGGACTCAGCAAAAAATGCCCAATGGGAAGATGGAGACAAATGGGCTCAGATACATTCAGTCCAAGAAACAGGAATGATTTCATGGCTGCCGTGTCATAAACAGCCCTGGTGAAGAAGTGAACGCTCTTTCAAATAGCCGTAACGTTGAAACAGAACGAGATCCCACTCTAAGAACATTAGGTCCATCGTTTGAAGAACAAGCTGACAAGCTAGTAAAAGAAGCCTGTCAAAAGATTCGGGATAACCACAGTCGCGAAATGGTTATTTATGAAAAGGCCAGGATGCAATGCCTCAACCAGCAGTCCGCAGAGAAAGAAGACTACAACGCCCTCCATCCCCAGCTCGCTGTATGTCCTCGCAAGAAGGAAAAATCCCGAAATAGAGGCAAAAACAAGACAAAGAGCGCAAACAATATTCGTAAACAACAGGGTATATCTAAGAAGCCGCGCTATCAAGAAAAACGTGGTTGGAACCCGTCCCTTATTAAGAAGATGGGCCGGGAATACTCTTTCCCTCAAGAAAAGATAAGGAAAATATTCAACCTTGTCATGAAGTATCAAATGATGACGCTCCCGGAGTCTCGTCATCCCGAACAAATAAACAAGGTCCATCATCCAGATTATTGCTCCTATCACCGAGCAATAGGTCATCCCTTTGAAGACTGCTTCACCTTCAAAGACTGGGTCGAAGACCAGTATCAACAAGGCAAGTTCGCTTTGTCCGACAGCTGGAGGGTAACCCCGCCGCGAAAGCATAAGCCAAAGAGGACCTATATCGTGAGGACAGGACCGGCTCAACGTCAAGAATAGAAGCAAATCCATACTTGCCATGTGGTAATACTTTCAAAGGAGGTAGGACACGAGACTATAGATGACTCCTTCAGGTGCTTCGCAAATGAAGACGAGGATGAGGCGATCTCAGAGTTTCCACCAGCACCAAAAAAGCAGGAAGATGGGAGACACACTACTGCAGACAACCTGAGGAAAATCGACTTTGGGCACGGAAAATGAGCCGAGACCCACGTTCGTTAGTGAGCTGTTGTCTAAAAAACAGGTGGCCACACTAAATGACGTGCTTATGCAATATAAAGACCGTTTCGCATGGAACTATTCCGAGATGCCGGGACTGGATCCAAAAATAGCGGTGCATAAACTGGCTATATCGCTGGACGTCAAGCCAGTCAAACAAGCGCCAAGAAGAATGCGGCTCGAACTCCAGATGAGTATCAATGCCGAAGTCAAGAGACTAATTGATTCCGGCTTCATCCAAGAAGTTCAGTATCCTGACTGAATTGCCAATATTGTTCCAGTGATGAAGAAAAATGGGATAGTGCGCATCTGTGTGGACTTTCGAGACCTTAACAAAGCTTGTCCGAAAGATGACTTCCCAGTACCTATTACCGAGCTGATGATCAATAACGCGTCCACTCATGAGGTCTTCTCCTTCATGGATGGATCTTCAGGCTACAATCAAATAAAAATGCATCCTGAAGACCAAAAGCACACCGCCTTCCGAACTCCGCTAGGCATATTCCGCTATAAGGTGATGCCCTTCGGTTTGAAGAACGTATGCGCTACCTACCAGAGGGCCATGAAAAAGATCTTTGATGACCTCATATATGAGATTGTCGAATGCTATATTGACGACCTTATGGTGAAAAGCAAATCGTACGAGCAGCACTGGGAACATCTGAACATAGTATTCCAGTATCTTCGGAAATACAATCTAAAGATGAATCCTCTGAATTGCGCGTTTGGAGTCTCCTCAGGCAAGTTCCTAGGATTCATCGAACGACACCGAGGCATAGAAATAGACCCATCAAAGATCAAGGCGATTATGGAAATGCCCATCCCAAGAACTCTTAAACAACCGCGGTCTCTTCAAGGAAAGCTCGCGTATATCCGGCGGTTCATAGCCAACCTCTCCGGCAAATGCCACCCTTACAGCCATCTAATGAAGAAGGGGACCCCGTTCATTTGGGATCATAAATGCTAAAGTGCACTGGATGAAATCAAGCAATACCTGCAGAACCCGCCGGTACTGACCACTTCGGTCAAAGGGAAGCCCCTCATCCTGTACACAATGGCCTTTGAAGGTTCTTTAGGCACGTGTTCAGTTGATAAAACTGCACATTTGTATTACATTTTTCCTACCATTTTCATATTAAAAAAGGACTTTATTATAATATATTATACATATGAGGGTTTATGTGTAAAAACACTATTTTCCATGTGTTAATATATTTTAATTAGCATTTGGTAGAAAAATGTATGCAAATAAATTCATTGACCTAATCCTAGTAGAACTAAATCTACTAAATATTATTTGAGTTGTTGTGCAAAAGATTTCCAAGTGTGCAGAATTTTTCAAGACTAGAATCAAGCAAATCAAGTTGTTGAAAAAGGCTTGCCTAATTAAGAATCAAAACTTGAAGACCAAGTCTGGCAGCAACCACGAGAAGATTTCCAAATTCTTAAGGTTCCAGATATCGACACATGTCATAGGGAGCAAGCCCTAAAAGTTTGATCAATTGATCTCGACCATTGGCCGCGGATCCGCGGCCAAAACCCCACTTGGGCCGCGGATCCTCCGCAGATATAGTGAGTTGGGAGTTGAGGATTTTTGGGGAAATCTTTTCTATATTTTACCAAGTTTTCAAGAAAAAGATTCTGGCTTTGCACTATAAAAAGGCACCGAGAGCCTCTTGGAAAATTTATCAAGCCGACGAGATCACGAAGCCCCAGACACTCACGCATCCAGGCTGATCATCAACTGTTCGTCTACCTCCTTAGGAAAGATCGAGAAGCAACTAGTTTTGTAATCATTTTCTACGGAATAAAGTGTAGATTGTTCAAGTTGATTAATAAAGGTAGTTATTTTATTTAATTCTTTTGCATTTTACATTATGTTTTCCCTTTTTGTCTTTTTATCTTCTTCTCCCAACATGCGCGAGTAATTCTCCGCTTGTTAGGGTTCGTAGGATTAGGGTAGGCTAATGGATGATGAACATCCCTAAACCCTTTTTAAGTACTATAAAGTTTATGAACTTTATCAAAAGAATCATTAACATCCTAATCGGGCGCGCTAGCAATTCTTTGCTAGTTTCGACCGCTATTAGAGATTAGATTAATGATTGTTTTGGTAAAGGCTAGATTTGAACGGAGTTCTGTGTCGAGATAAGGGTTAAGAGTGGGATTCCTTTTCCCTCCAGAAACCCTAATCTACACGTATCACCGTCGTTCTAGTTTTAAATCTATTAATGGATAAAAAGGGCAACTTTTAATTAATCTTCCATGACTACTAAATCCTAACGAACCCTACAAGCCCTCTTATTATATTAACTATATTCCTAAAATAATCTAGATCTATAAATTTGCTCTCTTGCTTAAAGTAGATCTAGAAACTTTTCACAAAATTCTTTATTCCTCCTCTCTTTCTTAAC
The DNA here is from genome assembly GCA_030015575.1 of Agapanthus africanus. NCBI lineage: Eukaryota > Viridiplantae > Streptophyta > Magnoliopsida > Asparagales > Amaryllidaceae > Agapanthus > Agapanthus africanus. Next base: position 29,777,707 of record JASDDO010000004.1, on the reverse strand, counting down.
ACATCTAAAGTAAGAGTAAAAGATTCAACGTTTCCCTGAGGACGACCCGTACTCATCTCGGTCTAACTACACGCGACACCGTTCTGATTGCGGTTAACAACTACAAACACACTTTTTTGAACCAATCAAATGGCGCCGCTGCCGGGGATACGTGCGTAATTTTTTTATTCTTACTATTTGTGTTGAATTCTTAGACGATTCATATCATTATTAAAACAAAACTGCATATTGCATATTTAACGATTTGTGTGTGAATTTTGCGAGGGAATCTGGAGTCACGGGCTTGAGGAAACAGGAGATCTAGGGTTCCGAATTTCTCTGGTATCTTTCTTAACTCCTTTTCTCTCCTCTCAAATCCAATAAAATCTATTTTCTGCAAGATTCTTTGCAAAATAGCGCCGCTCAAAAATCTTTTTGCAAAAGTTTTGTGATTGGTTTTGTTTTGCATATTTTAATACGGACTTTAATGGGCAAAAGACCAAATCAAGATTAGGTGGGGATTTCATCACCCTTTCTAAGCCCCACAAATCACAAACCGAGTATATAGATCAACCCTTCATTAATTTTAAAAAAGATCTAGACCAGACTCTAAGGACTGTCGCGCTCATTAAGGACAGAGGAAGGTCGCGGGTAATCTATCGTTTATCCGCATTACTTTTGTAGTGCCTAGGCAAGTGTGTCAAAGGCTAGTGGTTTTTAATTAGGCCCACTACCGTGGTTCCTTCCCACTTACCTGGCACTTACCTGGCTACAAGGGTAGTACGGAGGCGGTAGAGGATTGATCCTGCGGCTTGTCCTTGGGAAGTCTAGGAGCGGTCTAGAGACTGGACCTAGGTGACCTTAGTTCTAGGGTTGCTTGTGCATTTTAGGGAGATTTGTCTTGAGTCCCACTTTTTCAAAATAAGCCAATTTTAAATCACACACACGCTGTCACTTGCACTAAACCCGCTTAGCGCATGCTCGGCTGGACACGGTATCCTAGTGCCCGTCTTGTCCGCGTTCCTGCTATCGACGCCGAACTCGGTACTTCTTCATCTTCTTTTCCCCCACCACACACCACTACCAAGATGGACGGTACTCCATCAGATTATAACACCACGCTGCCACCGTCCGTAGGTGCGCAGAATCCACCGCGCATCTCTCACCAAGAGAGATGCTATCCTATCCGTGGTCCTCTTCCCACTTGTCTATCTTTTCCACCACCAAACGGGGATAATTTCGAAATTAAACCCCACTACATCAATCTGCTGCCCAAATTTCACGGGATTGAGTCGGAAGACGCGTACGTTTTCATCACCAAATTCGAAAACGTATGCGCAATGATGGGTACTTCATAATTGACTTTAGATGCTATGCGCTTACATCTTCTCCCATTCACACTGTGCGACTTGGCAGAAAAATGGATTTACAATACTGCCGCACACTCTATCACTAATTAGGATGAATTCGTCATAGCATTTCTTAAGAAGTTTTACCCAAACCATAAGACTGCACGTGTTAGGAGCGAGATCAACCAGTTCACCCAGCTTCCCAATGAACCATTTTGGAAGTGCTTTGAACGTTTCAAAGATCTGCTTGTCCAATGTCCTCATCATGGAATCAATAGATGGGATTTATGTCGGATTATATATGAGGGCATTAATCCAGCGACAAAGCAGATGCTTGAAACAATGTGTCAATGCAATTTCATGTCTAAAGATGGCGGTGAAGCATGGAAATATCTGGAAGATCTCGCAGAAAACAGTTTGCTGTGGGAAAGCGTAAGACCACCTTCATCTAGGGGAGGTGTTCACCAGCTCGATATTTCTATCGCAGTAAAAGCCGAAATGGCAGCGATACAGAAGAAACTCGACGCTATTGAGAATAAATTCTCATCATTCTCCCTAAATCAGGTCACGCTTCCTAAGACCGTCTGTGGTTGCTGTTCGGATCCTTCGCACTTAACGGAAGAATGTCCTATGAATGCACCGTTTCATGGTCACGAGCAAACTAATGCTGCTTTTCAGCAGCGACCTAGAAACGACCCTTATTCTTCCATGTACAATCAAAGATGGAGGAATCATCCTAACTTTGCTTGGAATCAAAACCAACAAAGCAATTATCAAAGACCTCCTCCACAACAACCACAACCACAGAATCAGTCCCCATTTCAGTCACAGAATTTCCAAAATCCGGCCAACATTTTTACACCACAAGTGGCCGGTACTGACAACTCACTTGCGCAAACTTTGGATATGTTCATGAAACAATCCATGAAAATTTTGCTGAGATGAGGTCTTCTATTGATACCATAACGAAAAACTCCGCCTCCCATGGTGAGAGTATTAAATCATTAGAAAACCAAATCGCACAGTTAAACGCCGCAATGAGTGCGAGAGAGAAAGGGAAACTCCCATCTCAACCCCTACCGAATCCTGGCCATTCACAAAATCATAATGTGAATGCCGTTACTACGTTGAGATCGGGGAGAGAGCTGAATAACCGAGTGGGTGAGCAGTTTGATGTTAGTGACACATTTGATACCCCAGCTTCTTCTTCCTCTTCCCCTAATTCGTCTAGTCCCCCACCTTCATCCGAGCCTATTCTCCGTTTTCCCCAAGGCTCGAACATTTCGCCGAATCTATCTAAGTCGATTCCCACTCCAATTTTGGGATCGAATCCATCCCCACAGTCTTCTCCACAAACGTTGGACCCAAAACTTATTGATCAAGCACCTTATCCAAACAGGTTAAGGGGCAACAGACCAAGTCCACAAATGGAAAAGATTGTGGAAATTTTTAAGTAAGTTAACATAAACATTCCTCTCCTAGATTCTATTCAACAAGTTCCGTCATATGCGAAAATCCTAAAGGACTTGTGCACTAGGAAGAGAAAAGTTCAAGTACCTAATAAAGTTTTCCTTGCGAGTAATGTGAGCACAGCTTTTACACAACAACTTCCCAAGAAACGAAAGGACCCCGGAAGTCCTACAATTTCAATTTCTATTGGGGGTAAAAATATCAATCGTGCTCTACTCGATTTAGGTGCTAGTGTTAACTTGCTTCCGTATTCTGTTTATGAGCAATTAGGGATCGAAGAGTTAAAGCCGGCGCATTGCACTCTTCAGATGGCCGATCGATCTATTACCCAACCTAGGGGTGAGCTAGAGGATGTGTTAATCAAAGTCGGGGAATTCATATTTCCTGTGGACTTTATTGTTATTGATACACAACCTGTGGCAAACCCACGCAATCAAATCCCGGTGATACTCGGTCGACCCTTTTTGGCCACTTCCAACGCAGTAATCAATTGTAGAAACGGCTCTATGACCCTATCCTTTGGAAAGAAGTCAATTGAGCTTAACATTTACAAGTTGGGAAGTGAACCCTCCGAACCCTATGCTCATGTGTGTTCTGTCGAATTAATGGATGTCAACAGCAGCGAATTTGATCAACCTCATGATACTGACTCTTTTCATATATTGTTGTTTGACCCAACCATGTACTCTTCCACCGAGTTGTCCGGGTCAACATCTAACGCTGATGAGGAACTTTTTATAGAGTCTAACGATCACCCCATTTTTTCTGATGACATTATTCTTCGGGGTATCCATGAAAGCTTTGAGGAAATTTTCGCTGATGAACTCGCATTTTTAAAAGATACGGGTGTTGAGATAAATCAACTCCAAGATGAAGAAATTGGACCTCCACCCTTTCTTTTGGACAATCATGATAATGCGAGTAATCCATCATTACTATCACTGTGTCGTCTCTCCAAATTGAGATGCAATCCTTCTCCATTACACCTCTTATCACCTCCCCACTTCTTCACGTCGAAAGGTGACATGTTCTTCCACCAACCTTGGTGCTTCATCGATAAAATTTTTGAATGGTTGGTGTTGACTTTTGGTCTTTGTAAGGCTTTACTTTGACCAATAACTTTACCCCCCCAATGATTTTAATTGCTTAACATTATTTAACTCAAGTTTGGGGGGGGGGGGATATTTTGGCTCTTGAAAGAAAATGATTTTTATAAAATTATGAGCCTAAAATAAGTCTGGGGAAGGATTTTCACTTTCATATATTCTTGCCCCCATTAATAATTTCTTCCCAAGTCTACAGGTTTTTAAGCTTAACGGATGACATCAGTGAGGACACTGCTATAAACAAGTTTGGGGGAGGTTTGTGCTTATTTACACATCAATTTGCATCCTATTTTGCATAAGCACAACTTTTAAAAAAATATAGAATTTTTTTTTTTTGATAACAAAAGAGTAGAAAATGAAAAATTACATCCAAAAGATAGGAATAGTTTAAGAAAATCAAGAAAATCAGAAGTTTTCTTAAACGAACTAGTAATAAGTAGTTATGAGCTGTTGTCCCAAGGGTTAGTAAGATGAAGGAAGTCACTAATCTGAGGATAAAAATAAGTCTGAAAAATAGTTTCTTTTCTGGAAGACAAACATTTGAATGTTGATACCCTACTATATGCACTTACACACGTCTTGAAACTCGGGATAGTAGAGGATACCTTGAAATGCTCTTGTCTAAAAGCCAAAGTATGAAGGAAATGAAAGAAAAGAAGAAAATATAAAAAATGGTGAAAAGAAAAAATGAACACTGGTTTTGTATCGCCAAGGCAGCAATAAAAAAATATAGCAAGGGTGCCTCTTCACCTAGTGCCCTAAGGCCAACTGGTCTGGGAGTCACTGCTAAGCCTTAGGTGGTGCAAGACGAGGAAAATATTATCACCTAATCAGCAAGCACATGAGTAATCGGTCGGTTAGTACCTCAAGAAGTATTAACGATCGCATGAAAAGGTGTGAGCAAACCTAAGTATTCATCAAATTAAAAAGTACTAAGGTAGATGGACAAGAGTATGACAGCTTGAATTGAATTCTCCGAGTGTAGGGATGTCCATTTCACACACGTAGGGGTATATGATCTATGTTTGGATGAAAGGTAGAAATGAAGAATAAAGACGATGTTTTATTGAGGGATAATGTGTTTTCTAACATTTTTCATGACTATTAAGATAGGGCTCCTGACAACCGAAAAGCTAGTGTAGTTGGAAACTCTTATTTTCAAAGTCTTTCTTTTATGGTACTTATCTTTATATATAAATTTCACCATCTCTCTTTTATTATTTGATTTTGTGGGTGTAATCCGCTGAAAACCCTCAGGAGACAACACTCCTCCTACTAGGGACACCTAGAGGTTTAACGGCTTGTTGCACGTGCTCAGTGCAATCGTGTCGCCTACGAAAGTGTGCTTAGATTTCTCCTTTCTTTTTCTCCTTCTCTTGAATAAACTAGTTTGCTCGGGACGATCAAAGATAAGTTTGGGGGTATTTGTTCAGTTGATAAAACTGCACATTTGTATTACATTTTTCCTACCATTTTCATATTAAAAAAGGACTTTATTATAATATATTATACATATGAGGGTTTATGTGTAAAAACACTATTTTCCATGTGTTAATATATTTTAATTAGATTTGGTAGAAAAATGTATGCAAATAAATTCATTGACCTAATCCTAGTAGAACTAAGTCTACTAAATATTATTTGAGTTGTTGTGCAAAAGATTTCCAAGTGTGCAGAATTTTTCAAGACTAGAATCAAGCAAATCAAGTTGTTGAAGAAGACTTGCCTAATTAAGAATCAAAACTTGAAGACCAAGTCTGGCAGCAACCACGAGAAGATTTCCAAATTCTTAAGGTTCCAGATATCGACACATGTCACAGGGAGCAAGCCCTAAAAGTTTGATCAATTGATCTCGACCATTGGCCGCGGATCCGCGGCCAAAACCCCACTTGGGCCGTGGATCCACCGCAGATATAGTGAGTTGGGAGTTGAGGATTTTTGGGGAAAATCTTTTCTATATTTTACCAAGTTTTCAAGAAAAATATTCTGGCTTTGCACTATAAAAAGGCACCGAGAGCCTCTTGAAAAATTTATCAAGCTGACGAGATCACGAAGCCCCAGACGCTCACGCATCCAGGCTGATCATCAACTGTTCGTCTACCTCCTTAGGAAAGATCGAGAAGTAACTAGTTTTGTAATCATTTTCTACAGAATAAATTGTAGATTGTTCAAGTTGATTAATAAAGGTAATTATTTTATTTAATTCTTTTGCATTTTATATTATGTTTCCCCTCTCTGTCTTTTTATCTTCTTCTCCCAACATGCGCGAGTAATTCTCCGCTTGTTAGGGTTCGTAGGATTAGGGTAGGCTAATGGATGATGAACATCCCTAAACCCTTTTTAATTCTTATAAAGTTTATGAAGTTTATCAAAAGAATCATTAACATCCTAATCGGGCGCGCTAGCAATTCTTTGCTAGTTCCGACCGCGATTAGAGATTAGATTAATGATTGTTTTGGTAAAGGCTAGATTTGAACGGAGTTCCGTGTCGAGATAAGGGTTAAGAGTGGGATTCCTTTTCCCTCCAGAAACCCTAATCTACACGCATCACCGTCGTTCTAGTTTTAAATCTATTAATGGATAAAAGGGTAACTTTTAATTAATCGTCCATAACTACTAAATCCTAATGAACCCTACAAGCCCTCTTATTATATTAACTATATTCCTAAAATAATCTAGATCTATAAATTTGCTCTCTTGCTTAAAGTGGATCTAGAAATTTTTCACAAAATTCTTTATTCCTCCTCTTTTTCTCAACACATCTAAAGTAAGAGTAAAAGATTCAACGTTTCCCTGAGGACGACCCGTACTCACCTCGGTCTAGCTACACACGACACCGTTCTGATTGCGGTTAACAACTACAAACACACTTTTTCGAACCAATCAGCGCGCTATGTGCACAGGAGAACGATCAGGGAAAAGAGAGAGCTCTCTACTATTTGAGTCGAGTTCCCCTGGGGGCATAAAATAACTACTCCCCTATCGAAAAGCATTGTCGGCACTGATCTTCGCGATAATGAAGCTCATGCACTATGCCTTGGCACATGAAGTCCATCTCATATCAAAGGTGGATCCTCTCAAATATTTGATGTCAATGGCCATACTAACAGGAAGGCTTGCCAAATGGGCCCTCCTCTTGATGGAGTTCTTGATAACGTATCGACCCCTCAAGGCAGAGAAAGGTCAGGCCATCATCGACTTTCTTGCCGAGCATCCGATACCAGCCGATTCTCCCTTAAATTGTGAATTGCCAGACGAACACACGTTCGACACAATTGAAGGGGATGAGGAAGGAAATAATGTCCAATGGGAACTCTACTTCGATGGAGTATCTTCCATGAAGAAACGGAAGCATAACACCCCTATAATCAAAGCCGGGGTGAGCCTCATGTTCGTGACTCCGCAAAGAGGGATAATGCGTTTCACCCTTTCCTTAACGGAACCAAGAACAAACAACGAGGCTGAATATGAAGCTTTGATAGCGGGTATTGAGATCGCCGTCGATATGGGAATCGAAAACCTCCTCATATATGGAGACTCCCAACTGGTCGTTAGCCAAGTAAATGGCGACTATTAGACGTGCAAACCAGAGTTGATAAAATATGGTAGGCGAGTGCGGCAACTGCTGACACAAATCCCCTCCTACATCCTGGAAAGCATACCGCGTGCGGAAAATAGTAAGGTGGATGCATTAGCCAAGCTTGCTAAGGAGCCGGTTGACGAAAACCTCGATGACGTAAGGATCGTTGTGCAAAACCGCCGGGTTCTCACGCCAGCAGAGGTATCATCAGAGGATTCAATGGAGCCATCTGAAGGAAAATAATCAACCAAACAAGCGGTCCTCTAAATAGAAGACGAAGAAAAGGTCAGGGATTGGAGGGAAGTCTTCATAGACTACTTCAAATCCCATCGAACGCCCGAAAACGCGTCATTAAGACATCAGCTCATGAAACGGGCTCAGTCTTTCGCTTTCGTCAATGTGACTCTGTACAAGAGATCACTTGACGGTTTGTGGCTAAGGTGCTTGGGGCCCGTTCATATCATAATTTTGCATTAATATATTCCCCATTCTTATTCATTTTATAAATAAACAGGTGCTTTTGATCCATGTCTGCTACATAGTTGCAGGTTACAGGTTCTCGGAACAAAACAGTGAAAATGATGAAAAGACGATACAAAAGTGAGACTACGACCAACAAATAGAAGAATCTTGATCATGCCTACAGTTTGAGGGACAAATGAAGATCAATGAACAATTTCACAAAGTACAAAGGCAGCGCAAGGTTCAAGACTTTGACACGAAGCATAGGGTAAAAGTCCACGACATTATGCACTGTGGAAATCTGGAAGAGACTAGAAGACATTCTGAAGAACCAAGTGAAGAAAAGCCAAGTAAAAAGCAACAGAAAGAACCACAGAAAAATCCAGCCAAAGACCCCACTAGATGGCCGCGGATCCACGGCCAAACAGGGCATATGGCCGCGGATCCGCGGCCGTGCTAAGCACGTGTCGGTGCAAACTTTGACGGTGTGGCGGTGCGTTGATTAGGCTTCTTAGGGTAATTTTGTAAATGCAGATAGGGATCGGATGTAACCCTAGGATTTCTATAATCTATAAATAGGAACCCTACAGCTCTTTTTGGAATATGCCTCTTCCTATGCCTATTTTTAATTATCAATTTCAGAATTTTAATTCTTGTAATGTTTGAAGAGTGCATCAAATAAAAAGTAAGTCGTTTTCTTTACCTTGCCTTAGTTTAATTTTCCTTTCTGTCCTAGTATAACTTTTATTTATCTGCCCCAGTTTAGATTTTATTTATCTGCCGTAGATTAGATAATTAGGTTATTAAAAACAATCATAAAAATGAAATCTTTTTCCCTAATGAGTGAGTAGTTCCTCACTTGTTAGGGTTAGGAATAGGAAAGATTTGAGAGATGAAAATCTCTCACCCCTTTCTTGCCCGTCATACCTTTTAAATAGGACTCTATGCATACATACACACACCGCTCACTACGGCACCTTTTCCCAAGAGGTAGCGGTGATACTGTAGTTTAAAAGACCGGTTGTGTATGTTTTCGATGGAGGTTAGGGTAAGAGTTAAGAAAGGACGGACAAGGACCTAGAGGAAGAAACCTAGTTTCTTCCCGATGATACTAATCCACTTTGTTAATTATTACCTTATCACCTAAAAAGATCTTAATTAGGGCATAGAAAGCGGTGAGGAATATTGAATTTCCAAACTTAACCTAAACCTAACCCTAGCAATATTTTAATCCTAATCAAACTCATTTCAGTTTTTAGTGATAATCCAATCCCCCACAATTGGAATTAACTCGTTAGAACGAATAGAAAATACACAAAATCCCTGTGGACCGACCCGTACTTACCGGCTAGCTACCAAGCGACGCCGTTCTTGATTGCGGTTAATATTCTTTGATTCATCTTTTAAAAAGCGCATAAGCACGCATAAAAATCTCTAACAATCAAATGGCACCGTTGCCGGAGATGGTGTAGTTATTTTCTTTTTGTAATTTCGGGTTAATATAAAAATTGAAAAATCATAAAAACTGAAAAATAAAAAAAATATAAAAAATTTATCATCTTGTTATTTTGTGAAGGGTGTTTTGTTTGAATTGTACAGGATCGACGAACAGATTCAGATCTGGAAATATCCAGAGAGCAAAACGGCTAACAGCAGATCTGAACAAACAGAGGAGAATCAGAACAGAGAAACAGAAGAAATTTTGGAATTTGAACCGCCAAGTCAACCGCGGAACCGCGGTCAAAGGCACGTTCCCGCGGCGGATCCACGGCCTCCTTGGTGACGTGAGCACGTGGAAATCCCTCTGTAAGCTTTCTCTTCTTCTCTGTAACCCCCTTATCTCTGAAAATTTTTCCTGCAGGGTTCTTTGCATAAAAAACTTCTCCCCCTTCTCCAATAACTTGATCTTGTGCAGGATTCTTTGCGCCGCAATAAAAAATTTTGGCAAGTGTTTGATTGTGTTTACTGCTTTGCATCTTTAAAATTGAATTTAAGGGGCTTTTACACCAATCCAGATTGGGTGGGGATTTCATTATCCTTCCTAGGACCCCAAAAATCACAAAAAACATATTGCATTGACCATTGAGTTAATTAAAAAAAAAATAGACTCAGCCTTAAGGACTGTCGCGCTCAATAGGACAAAGGAATAGTTGTAGGCATCGATCGTTTATCTAAACCAGATTTTGTGGTGCCTAGGCTTGACAAGTGGGGAAAGGTAATTTTAAAAGCCCCGTCTCATGGTAATTCGTGAGCGGATCCCTCCTTTCTTTACTTGTGCTTACCTGGCCATAATTGGCGGTGAGGAGGCGATTTGAGGACCTCACAACTTGCCTTTTGAAACAGTTAGGAGCAGTCTAGTTGACCCTAGATCTAGGCTTGATTGTGCATATTGTGATTGATTGAACGTGTGTCTAAGCTTTTTATTGAAAATCTTTTTTGCAAAAAGCTCCTTATAAAAAAAACACAAAACGGAATTTTTTTTTACAAAAACTTGCCACTTGTCGCTAAGAAATCCATTGCACCCCACTTGCACCCACATTCTTTTTCTTCTCCTTCTTACATCATGGGTACCCCACCTCCTAAAACTCTTGCCGAACTTTGGTACCCTCATCCAAACATTGCTTCCTACGTGAATTGTTTTGGTCGAATTACGGACGACCCCTCCATGCCCAAAATTTCTTTGAAAGATCGAATAGAAGCGTCTAGGAGAAACAGTTCGACTCCGCAATCCACTTTGTATCAACCATTTCAACTTTCACCACCTTCTTACGTTGATACTACTTTTTCGAGTTCTGTTGTAACTTCGAAACCCATGTCTATTGCCGAACATATTGAACAATCTCGTAACCGATATTTCACTCCTTTCAACACTTCCAGTTCTTGAGATCAATAAGTCCATTCACCTTTTTATCCAAATGTTGATCCTACTCCGGTCCAACCATTCAATTCCTATCAGTCCTACCCGACTTTCGCACCTTCCCTAAACGTTGCTTCTACACAGCCATTTGGGAGTTTCCAGAATCCAAACAATTTTGAATCTTTTACTGAAACCCCTTCACAACCTATGTCTAGTCTAGAACAGTCGTTGAAAGCTTATATTGTAGCGACAAACCAACAGATGAGGAATTTGAATGCGTCCATTGCTGCCCTTAATTCATCAAGACAACCTAGTGAACCGGTAGCTAGTTTCCAACTAGCTCCAAATTTTCCAATGTATGATGAGGCGGTTGGACAGATCGAGAATTTGAGTGGAGAGAGTGAGCTATACACCCTTCCAAATCAAACCTACCCATCCCCAATTGAATCCCACAACTCCGTTTTTGAATGTCTATCAAGTGTCCCAAATAATTCACCAGTTAAAAATAAAACATTTAATGAGTTGTGCGACTTTGTAGTGCTTGATTTGCCAGAATGTGAATGGTCTCTTTCGAGTGGACCCACACCTAATCCTGTTGAACTTTACACCTCCAATCTAGAACCTGAATTGATAAATATCCATGCATTTGATGAGGTGTCTGAAAAAATGGATTTTCACTTGATTGAGGATATTGACGCAGGGAATAATTTGAATGATGAACCCGCAGATTTGACTGAATTTTTCTCTCCAATGCATCATCCCGAGTCATTAAATGTTTCTCCCGAACTTCATATGCGTCTTGATTTTGATGATAATTGAATGGATGAGATAACTTTTGAGGAGAATTATGAGGATAATATTGAGAAGAGTATTGAGGATAGTATTGAGGATGAACCAGTTTTGTTTGATGAGTCGGATTTTCCAATTCATCCTCCTGAACCTTTAACTGTTATACTTCCTAAATCACCTCGATCACAGCAATTTTGATGCCACTAGTGCGTTCCTCCTTGAATCTGACACAGTTCTCACAACCGATAACGATTACGAGTGTTTCACTTTTTCGGACGATTTTGAAGACTCACCGCCCGAGTTTGAGTCCTTTGAAATTTCAGATGAGTTAGTTGAACCATCAGACTCGGTTGCTTACAGTCATTTCGAACCATTGATGGAATCCTTTGAGTTCGAGACAGTTTCACCAATTTCACCTTCAATTGTTTCACCTCTGAAACTCGAACTCAAGCTGTTGCCGTCTCACCTTACATACGCTTACTTAGGTGAGAATGATACCCTTACTAAATCACCCCCCTTCGTCCTTTCCATCGTTTCGACCGCGCAAGAATCTGTCACGCTTCCATTTTCAATGGATGGTTTACCAAGTTCAACATACCCAAGTTTTCTCGCGAATCTTGAAGGATTTGACCCCATTTCTCAATGGGTTGATAGATTAGCATAATCGCTTTTAACACATCGGCTATCACAATTTGTGCTAATTTATTCACTCAATTTACACCCTCAAGTTCGTACTACACTTCTTTCTCTCTTCCGCCATTCTTCTCCTAATATACCAATACCACATTCCACCTTTCTTCCCATACGGTCTCGTGTGTTTCTCATTTCTTTTCTCTACACTCTATTCTTTCACCACCCACACCATTATAACGATAAATTTTTTGAATGGTTGGTGCTAACCTTTGGCTTGTGTAAGGCCTTGTATAACTTGATACTGTGTTTTTCTCCTCCCTAACTCGGAACTTTTACGTTTAAACAGTGGAAACACTATTTCACTTAAGTTTGGGGGGGGGGACCTTTTTGTATATATAACAATAAAAAAATAAAAAAAAATAAACAGGGGAGTGCCGACAATTTTGACCCTCTTGCTGTAGCTTGACAGTGAGGACACTGTCAAGTTTAAGTTTGGGGGTGTGCTCGGTAAGTTTTCTTCCTTCGCATTCATATGTATATTTTTGCATTTGCATACTTATTTTAAAACCCATAAAAATTGAGAGATGTTAAAAATTATAAAAATTGAAAAGCTCAATTTTGGCCATAATTGACTTGAGTTTGACAAGACGGTTAACTAGCGAGGAAAAACTAGATCCTAGACTTAGTAAATTAAAAACCCTAAAAATAACCTTTCTTAAAATTTAACGGTAGAAAATATATGTCTTTGTAGTTTACTTAGAAATAGGCAAATTTTGAGTTCACTTCTTGGGCTAAGTCAAAATAAGGGAAAATTATTGATATTTTTATTAAAGTATAAGTCTGAAAAATAATTCCTAAACTTAAGTCTAAATTCTGAAAATATATACCCTACAAATTGCATAAAGACGAACCTTGAAACTTGGAATAGTAGAAGAGACCTTGAAATGCTCTTGTCTAAAGTCCTTAGTATGAAGGAAAATAAAATAAAAATACAAGTATGAATAAAGAGATAAAAAAATGAACACTGGTTTTTGTAATTACTTAAGGCTGCATAAATAGAAAAAATATTTAGCGAGGGTGCTTTATCACCTAGTGCCTTAGACCAACCGGTTTGAGAGTCACTGCTAAAGCCTTAGGTGTTGCAAGACTAGGAATTACGCCTTAATGTGCAAACACATTTTGTAATCGGTCGTTAGTACCTCAAGAAGTATTAACGGTCGTATGAAGGATGTGTGAACAATTTCATCTAAAAAATTCACTAACTAAAAGTACTTTGGATGATGAACAAGAGTATAAGAGCTTGAATTGAATTTCCAAGTATAGAGGTGATACATACACACACGTAGAGGTATTTGATTGGGGTTTAGATGAGAGATAGGAATGAAATATATGACTTATATCTTTAGTAGAGATGATAAAAATTCCTAAATTGAGATGGAACCTAGAAGGAAAACTCAAAAGATACTAAAAGCTAAATAAATCTACAGAATATATACAATCTTAAGTTAAATGATAAGAAAGCGTGAAAAATATGGGTGGATAATTTCTGAGTTGAAGATAATAGAATTTCTTGCTGAGAAAACCGAATTGGAGAATAAAAGTCAATAGGCCGAATTGATAGGATTTTTTGGGTAGTATCTGCTGAAAACCCTCAGAAGACAACACTGCTCCTACTAGGGACACCTAGAGGTTTAACGACTTGTTGCACGAGCTCAGTGCAATCACGTTTCCCTGCGAAAGTGAGGTTAGGTCTTTTTCGAGAATAAAACTAGTTTTGCTCGAGGACGAGCAAAAGATAAGTTTGGGGGTATTTGTTCATATCATAATTTTGCATTAATATATTCCCCATTCTTATTCGTTTTACAAATAAACAGGTGCTTTTGATCCATGTTTGCTACATAGTTGCAGGTTACAGGTTCTCGGAACAAAACAATGAAAATGATGAAAAGACGATACAAAAGTGAGACTACGACCAACAAACAGAAGAATCTTGATCATGCCTACAGTTTGAGGGACAAATGAAGATCAATGAACAATTTCACAAAGTACAAAGGCAGCGTAAGGTTCAAGACTTCGACACGAAGCAAACGGTAAAAGTCCACAACATTATGCACTGTGGAAATCTGGAAGAAACTAGAAGACATTCTGAAGAACCAAGTGAAGAAAAGCCAAGTAAAAAGCAACAGAAATAACCCCAGAAGATTCCAGCCAGAGAACCCACCATACGGCCGCGGATCCGCGGCCAAACAAGGGTTCCCGCCGTGGATCCGCGGCCATAGTGAGCACGTGTTGGTGCATTTTTTGACGGTGGGTGGCGGTGCGTTGACTAGGCTTCTCAGGATAGTTTTGTAAATGTAGATAGGGACCAGAATGTAACCTAGGGTTTCTATAATCTATAAATAGGAACCCTAAACCTCGTTTTGGAGCATGCCTCTTCCTATGCCTATTTTTAATCATCAATTTCCGAATTTTAATTCTTGTAATGTTTGAAGAGTGCATCAAATAAAAAGTAAGTCGTTTTCTTTACCTTGCCTTAGTTTAATTTTTCTTTCTGCTTGCCCTAGTTTAGATTTTATTTATCTGCCGCAGATTAGATAATTAGGTTATTAAAAACAATCATAAAAATGAAATCTTTTTCCCTAATGAGTGAGTAGTTCCTCACTTGTTAGGGTTAGGAATAGGAAATGCTTGAGAGATGAAAATATCTCACCCCTTTCTTGCCCGTCATACGTTTTAAATAGGACTCTATGCATACATACACACACCGCTCACTACGGCACCCTATCCCAAAAGGTAGTGGTGATACCATAGTTTAAAAGACCGGTTGTGTATGTTTTCCATGGAGGTTAGGGTAAGAGTTAAGAAAGGACGGACAAGGACCTAGAGGAAGAAACCTAGTTTCTTCCCGATGATACCAATCCCCTTTGTTAATTATTACCTTAACACCTAAGTAGATCTTAATTAGGGCATAGAAAGCGGTGAGGAATATTGAATTTCCAAACTTAGCCTAAACCTAACCCTAGCAAGATTTTAATCCTAATCAACTCATTTCAGTTTTTAGTGATAATCCAATCCCCCACAATTGGAATTAACTCGTTAGAACAAATAGAAAATACACAAAATCCCTGTGGACCGACCCGTACTCACCGGATAGCTACCAAGCGACGCCGTTCTTGATTGCGGTAAAAATTCTTTGATCTAAAAAGCACCTAAGCAAAACTCTACCAATCAAATGGCGCCGTTGCCGGGGATGGCGTAGTTATTTTCTTTTTGTAATTTCGGGTTAATATAAAAATTGAAAAATCATAAAAACTGAAAAATATAAAAAATATAAAAAATTTATCATCTTGTTATTTTGTGAAGGGTGTTTCGTTTGAATTGTGCAGGATCGACGAAAAGATTCAGATCTGGAAATATCCAGAAAGCAAAACAACTAACAGCAGATCTGAACAAACAGAGGAGAATCAGAACAGAGAAACAGAAGAATTTTTGGGATCTGAATCGCTAAGTCAACCGCGGAACCGCGGTCAAAGGCACGTTCCCGCGGCGGATCCGCGGCCTCCTTGGTGACGTCAGCACGTGGAAAACTCTCTGTAAGCATATTTTCTTCTTCTGAACCCTCTGATCTCCTCTGAAATATTTTCATGCAGGGTTCTTTGCGCAAAAATTTCTCTCCCTTCTCCAATAACTTGATCTTGTGCAGGATTCTTTGCGCCGCAATAAAAGAAAAAATTTTGGCATGCGTTTTGTGTGTTTTACTGCTTTGCATTTTTAAAACCGACTTTAAGGGGCTATAACATCAATCCAGATTGGTTGGGGATTTCATTACCCTTCCTAGGACCCCAAAAATTATAAAAAGCATATTGCATTGACCATTGAGTTAATTAAAAAAAATTAGACTCAGCCTTAAGGACTGTCGCGCTCAAAAGGACAAAGGAATAGTTGTAGGCATCGATCGTTTATCTAAACCAGACTTTGTGGTGCCTAGGCTAGACAAGTGGGGAAAGGTAATTTTAAAGGGCCCGTCTCACGGTGATTCGTGAGCGGATCCCTCCTTTCTTTACTTGTGCTTACCTGGCCATAATTGGCGGTGAAGAGGCGATTTGAGGACCTCACAACTTGTCCTTTGGAACAGTTAGGAGCAGTCTAGTTGGCCTAGGTGACCCTAGATCTAGGCTTGATTGTGCATATTGTGATTGATTGAACGTGTGTCTAAGTTTTTTATTGAAAATCTTTTTGCAAAAAGCTCCTAATAAAAAAAAACACAAAACGGAAATTTTTTTTTACAAAAACTTGCCACTTGTCGCTAAGAAATCCACTGCACCCCACTTGCACCCATATTCTTTTTCTTCTCCTTTCTTACATCATGTGTACTCCACCTCACAAAACTCTTGCCGAACTTTGGTACCCTCATCCAAACATTGCTTCCTACGCGAATTGTTTTGGTCGAATTACGGACGACCCCTCCATGCCCAAAATTTCTTTGAAAGATCGAATAGAAGCGTCTAGGAGAAACATTTCGACTCCGCAATCCACTTTGTATCAACCATTTCAACCATCACCACCTTCTTATGTTGATACTACTTTTTCGAGTTCTGTTGTAACTTCGAAACCCATGTCTATTGCTGAACATATTGAACAATCTCGTAACCGATCTTTTACTCCTTTCAACACTTCCAGTTTTTGGGATCAACAAGTCCATTCACCTTTTTATCCAAATGTTGATCCTACTCCTGTCCAACCATTCAATTCCTACCAGTCCTACCCGACTTTCTCACCTTCCCTAGACATTGCTTCTACACAGCCATTTGGGAGTTTCCAGAATCCAAACAATTTTGAATCTTTTATTGAAACCCCTTCACAACCCATGTCTAGTCTGAAACAGTCGTTGGAAGCTTATATTGTAGATACAAACCAACAGATGAGGAATTTGGATGCGTCCATTGCCGTCCTTAATTCATCAAGACAACCTAGTGAACCGGTAGCTAGTTTCTAACTAGCTCCAAATTTTCCAATGTATGATGAGGTGGTTGGACAGATCGAGAATTTGAGTGGAGAGAGTGAGCTATACACCCTTCCAAATCAAACCTACCCATCACTAATTGAATCCCACAACTCCGGTTTTGAATATCTATCAAGTGTCCCAAATGATTCACCAGTTGAAAATAAAACGTTTATTGAGTTGTGCGACTTTGTAGTGCTTGATTTGCCAGATTGTGAAGGGTCCCTTTCGAGTGAAACCATCACCAATCCTTTCGACCTCTACACTTCCAATCTAGAACCTGAATTGATAAATATCCATGCTTTTGATGAGGTGTCCGAAAAAATTGATTTTCACTTGATTGAGGATATTGACGCAGGGAATATTTTGGATGATGAACCCGCAGATTTGACTGAATTTTTCTCTCCAATTCATCATCCCGAGTCATTAAATGTTTCTCCCGAACTTCATATGCATCTTGATTTTGATGATAATTGCATGGATGAGATAACTTTTGAGGAGAATTATGAGGATAGTATTGAGGAGAGTATTGAGGATAGTATTGAGGATGAACCAGTTTTGTTTGATGAGTCGGATTTTCCAATTCATCCTCCTGAACCTTTAATTGTTATACTTCCTAAATCACCCCCTTCATCCTTTCCATCGTTCTGACCACGCAAGAGATCACGCAGGAGGACTGTGAACTTGAAAAATTTCTGTTCGATCACAGCAGTTTTGATGCTACGAGTGCGTTCCTCTTTGAATCTGACACAGAATTTTCAGATGAGTTTGTTGAACCATCAGACTCGGTTGCTTACAGTCATTTCGAACTATTGATGGAATCCTTCGAGTTCGAGACAGTTTCACCAATTTCACCTTCAATTGTTTCACCTGTGAAACTCGAACTCAAGCTGTTGCCGTCTCACCTTACATACGCTTACTTAGGTGAGAATGAGACCCTTCCTAAATCACTCCCCTTCGTCCTTTCCATCGTTTCGACAACGCAAGAATCCGTTACGCTTCCATTTTCAATGGATGGTTTACCAAGTTCAACGTACCCATGTTTTCTCGCGAATCTTAAGGGATTTGACCCCATTTCTCGATGGGTTGATAGATTAGCACAATCGCTTTTAACACATCGGTCATCACAATTTGTGCTAATTTATTCACTCAATTTACACCCTCAAGTTCGCACTACACTTCTTTCTCTCTTCCGCCATTCTTCTCCTAATATACCGAGGCCATATTCCACCTTTCTTCCCATTCGGTCTCGTGTGTTTCTCATTTCTTTTCTCTACACTCTATCCTTTCACCACCCACACCATTATAACGATAAATATTTTGAATGGTTGGTGCTAACCTTTGGCCTGTGTAAGGCTTTGTATAGCTTGGTACTGTGTTTTTCTCCTCCCTAACTCTGAATTTTAACGTTTAAACAGTGGAAACACAGTGGAAACACTGTTTCACAATAAAAAAAAATAAAATAAAAAATAAACAGGGGAGTGCCGACATTTTTTGACCCACTTGGTGTAGCTTGACAGTGAGGACACTGTCAAGTTTAAGTTTGGGGGTGTGCTCGGTAAGCTTTCTTCCTTTGCATTCATATGAATATTTTTGCATTTGCATACTTATTTTAAAACCCAAAAATTGAAAAATTATAAAAATTATAAAAATTGAAAATTCAATTTTGGCCATAATTGACTTAAGTTTGACAAGACGGTTAACTAGCTAGGAAAAACTAGATCCTAGACTTAGTAAATTAAAAACCCTAAAAATAACCTTTCTTAAAATTTAACGGTAGAAAATATATGTCTTTCTAGTTTACTTAGAAATATGCAAACTTTGAGTTCTGTTCTTGGGCTAAGTCAAAATAAGAGAAGAGTATTGATATCTTTATTAAAGTGTAAGTCTGAAAAATAATTCCTAAGCTCAAGTCTAAATTCTGAAAATATATACCCTACAACTTGCACAAACACGCACCTTGAAACTTGGAATAGTAGAAGATACCTTGAAATGCTCTTGTCTAAAATCCTTAGTATGAAGGAAAATAAAATAAAATAAAAAAAAGTACAAGTGTGAATAAAGAGATAAAAAAATGAACACTGGTTTTTGTAATTACTTAAAGCTGCATAAATAGAAAAAATATTTAGCGAGGGTGCTTTATCACCTAGTGCCTTAGACCAACTGGTTTGGGAGTCACTGCTAAAGCCTTAGGTGTTCCAAGACTAGGAATTACGCCTTAATGTGCAAACACATTTTGTAATCGGTCGTTAGTACCTCAATAAGTATTAACGGTCGCATGAAGGATGTGTGAGCAATTTCATCTAAAAAGTTCATCAACTAAAAGTACTTTGGACGATGGACAAGAGTATAAGAGCTTGAATTGAATTTCCAAGTGTAGGGGTGATCCATACACACACGCAGGGGTATATGATTGGGGTTTAGATGAGAGATAGGAATGAAATATACGACTTATATTTTTAGTAGAGATGATAGAAATTCCTAAATTGAGATGGAACCTTAGAAGGAAAACTTAAAAGTTGCTAAAAGCTAAGTAAATTTACAAAACATATACAATCTTAAGTTAAATGATAAGGAAGCGTGAAAAATACGGGTTGATAATTTCTGAGTTGAAGATAATATAATTTTTTGCTAGAAAACCGAATTGAAAAATTCAAGTCAATGGGCCAAATTGGTTGGATTTTGTGGGTAGTATCCGCTGAAAACCCTCAGGAGACAACACTCCTCCTATTAGGGACACCTAGAGGTTTAACGGCTTGTTGCACGAGCTCAGTGCAATCGCGTTTCCCTGCGAAAGTGAGGTTAGGTCTTTTTCGAGAACAAAGCTAGTTTTGCTCGAGGACGAGCAAAAGATAAGTTTGGGGATATTTGTTCATATCATAATTTTGCATTATTATATTCCCCATTTTTATTCATTTTACAAATAAACAGGTGCTTTTGATCTATGTCTGCTACATAGTTGCAGGTTACAGGTTCTCGGAACAAAACAGTGAAAATGATGAAAAGACGATACAAAAGTGAGACTACGACCAACAAATAGAAGAATCTTGATCATGCCTACAGTTTGAGGGACAAATGAAGATCAATGGACAATTTCACAAAGTACAAAGGCAGCGTAAGGTTCAAGACTTCGACACGAAGCAAACGGTAAAAGTCCACGACATTATGCACTGTGGAAATCTGGAAGAAACTAGAAGACATACCGAAGAACCAAGTGAAGAAAAGCCAAGTAAAAAGCAACAGAAATAACCCCAGAAGATTCCAGCCAAAGACCCCACTAGATGGCTGCGGATCCGCGGCCAAACAGGGCATATGGCCACGGATCCGCGGCCGTGCTAAGCACGCGTCGGTGCAAACTTTGACGGTGTGGCGGTACGTTGACTAGGCTTCTTAGGTTAATTTTTTAAATGCAGATAGGGATCGGATGTAACCCTAGGGTTTCTATAATCTATAAATAGGAACCCTACAGCTCTTTTTGGAGTATGCCTCTTCCTATGCCTATTTTTAATTATATTTTTCTGAATTTTAATTCTTGTAATGTTTGAAGAGTGCATCAAATAAAAAGTAAGTCGTTTTCTTTACCTTGCCTTAATTTAATTTTCCTTTCTGCCCTAGTATAACTTTTATTTATCTGCCCTAGTTTAGATTTTATTTATTCGCCGTAAATTAGATAATTAGGTTATTAAAAACAATCATAAAAATGAAATCTTTTTCTCTAATGAGTGAGTAGTTCCTCACTTGTTAGGGTTAGGAATAGGAAATGTTTGAGAGATGAAAATCTCTCACCCCTTTCTTGCCCGTCATACGTTTTAAATAGGACTCTATGCATACATACACACACCGCTCACTACGGCACCCTATCCCAAGAGGTAGCGGTGATACCGTAGTTTAAAAGACCGGTTGTGTATGTTTTCGATGGAGGTTAGGGTAAGAGTTAAGAAAGGACGGACAAGGACATAGAGGAAGAAACTTAGTTTCTTCCCGATGATACTAATCCCCTTTGTTAATTATTACCTTAACACCTAAATAGATCTTAATTAGGGCATAGAAAGCGGTGAGGAATATTGAATTTCCAAACTTAACCTAAACCTAACCCTAGCAAGATTTTATTCCTAATCAACTCATTTCAGTTTTTAGTGATAATCCAATCCCCCACAATTGGAATTAACTCGTTAGAACAAATAGAAAATACACAAAATCCCTGTGGACCGACCCGTACTCACCGGCTAGCTACCAAGCGACGCCGTTCTTGATTGCGGTAAAAATTCTTTGATCTAAAAGGCACGTAAGCAAAACTCTACCAATCAGGGCCAGGAGAAGCAAGGAGATTCGTTCAAGAAATTCACGATGGACTCTGCTGTTCTCATCAGGCCGGGCCAAAGATGAAGCTGAAGATCAAGAAAATGGGTTACTATTGTTAGTGATATATGTCTTAGAGGTAATTATTGTATCATACTGGATTGTATATTACTTAATGGGAGCTTGGGATTACACGAATATAGTAACAGTCTTGCTCGAAATGGTAGTATGCTACCTGGTTTGTTTCTACCTTAATATGTGCATGTGTTTCTTTTAGCATATCGCTTATACATATTGGTAGAGCCCTTAGGATCTTTTCTTGATTACCAGCGTTGTGATGGCATTCACACTAGTGGGGGCTGGGTAGTCTATAAGCACACCCTATACAGGTCCCTAGTCCTAGGATTATCGAGACGGGGCATCGATACTTCAGAGTAGACCAGTGTATACGCTTCTCATCCCAGCAGGGGAGATGGTCTGTCCCACAGCCATTAGTACGTCGTACTGGAGATAGTATGCAGGTGCTCATTAGGTTATGAGTACATTGGACATGACTCGACGGGAACTGTTGGTGGGTATTATACCTATCATCGGGTAGCAATTCCCAGGTGACATCAGTACAGCTTAGTCCGTCGACTTGACACTGCTGCTTCGCCTCGAGTGTGTTCCCACAGTACTTTGATTACTACCCTACCACGGCTCAAATGAGTCTTGCAAACAGGTAGTAGTTGGGTGCATTCCTGAAGAACTTGGAGGCAGTGGCGGTTAGACATGATTCGTCTCTCCCGGTATTGGGGGTTGATATTGCGCTGTGTTCGGAAAGCCATTACACAAAGTCCTTGGCCCAGGCAAGCGAGATTTACTGGTAGGTGTTCCAGTAGTTTCTCAGGGTGTTTTGGGCTACTCTCCGACACGACTTATTGCGCTATTAGGGGTCTGATGATTACCGCCCCCTAGGCTCGATATGCGATACTCTTAGACGAACAGACCGAACTGTACAGAGATTGACACATACATGCTCAGTAGGAGTTTGGATGAGTTAGTTCATCGGTCTTCTTATCGACACATACCTGGGTAGCCGTTACGTGTAGCTAGTACCACTTGCGGCTTATGGTTAAACCCACTACCAGCGTAGTGTTGAGTCTTTAGAGTCCTACATAGAGAGTTTCCCTGCACCGGGCAAAAGGTGTAGAGGCCGTATGGTTTTACGACAGGGCTTCGTTCACTTACGTGTACTTGTGCATGTATGATGATCGGGCGGATAATACTAGTGGGCTTTGGTTTAAGTCGGATCCTAGTATTGTTTTGATGGATTATTTTCGTCTCATTGTATTCGTATTCTTCAGAATAAGGATGCATGTATATATATACGGATGAGGGGCATTCTCGTAATTCTTGCGGGAAAGATTCTAGAAGGGACACCTCATTTAGGATTTATTTCTTTTATGGATTAAACATAATGAGGTGGAGGAAATGAGGTGGAGGTGGACAAAAATCAAGCATGACTCTCTATTAGATTTTTTCAAGCATGCTAGATATTTGTTGAGATATTTTCTCCTCAATTATTTGTATGCTTGATTATTCTTTTCTAGAGCCATTCTTTTTCCAAGCTCATTCTTCACTAGCTTCTCCTCAAGTGCTTTTCTTCTTCCTCATCAAAACCCTAGACCTCTCATGTGTTGAGAATCTTAGGGTTTCAAGAGATAAAGCATTCCATCTTCTTACTCTACACCCTCTAGGACTTCTAATTTAGTGAACTAGAAGCCGTAGTTACCTCGGATTTAAGGTAGGAGATCGGACTATAAACTCTCCGGTGGATCGTCTTTGACTTGAGAAGGCCGTCGAGGTTGCCCGATCCGTTTTCGATCCTTAGAGCTGATGACGAGTAAAGGACAACGTTGAATACCCAAAAGACATGTATCGTGAGGTATAATTTCGTATCCGAGTAGTTAAACCTCAAGTTGTTTGCTAGCTAGGGTTTATGTTCGATCCTTAGTTCATGTCGGTGTTGTGAAGCCCGTAAAAATCATTTTTTGCAATTTCCGCCTCCCTGCGAACACGCATGGGATGCGACATTGACTTACAGTGGTGTCAGAGCTCTCATAAACCTTAGATAGTTTGTAGCGACGTTAGAAATCCGCCGTTTTTGTCGCGCAAAAACTGCCGATAACAACTGTTTCCAAAAATGATGTTTTGAGTTATTTGTGTTGGAGATAGTGCCCTCAAAGTCAATTATTGGATCGCAGGTACGTGATTGCAATGATTGAGGCATGACCTATAACGATATGACAGTCTTGCTCGAGATGATAGTTTGCTATCTGGTTTGTCTTTATCATCGTATAAATGCTTTAGTTCACTATTACATGATGATAGAGCCCATAGGATTCTTGCTTGACTACCAGCAGTATGATGGCGATCATATACGTGGGAGCTGGGGTCTGTAAGCACATCCTTAAAGTGTCCCTAGTCGTGGGAGTTTCGAGACAGGGCATCGATACTCCAGAGTAGACTAGTGTATACAGTTGAGACCCCGACGAGGGGCGGTGGCCGGTCTCACAAGCCACTGGTGTCAGTTTGATCACCTAAGATGTATACAGGTGCTCATTGGGTTATGAGTACACCGGACAGGACTCGCCGGGAACATGCTAGTTGGTATTATACATATCGTCAGATAGCAGTTCCCTGGTGACATGTGTACAGGTTAGTTCATCGATCTGAGATTGTCATTTGTCTCGTGTGAGTTCCCACTGTTCTTAGATTACTACCCTACCACGCTCAAAGGAGTTGTGCAAACAGGTTTTAGTTGGGTACAGTCCCGAGCCACATGGAGCCAAGTGAGCGGATCGGCAGAGGATTCGTCTCTTCCGGTACTGGGGGTGAGATCGTACTGTGTCTAAGAGAGCCATTACACAAAGCCCTCGGCCGAGGCAACAGATTTACTGGTAGGTACTCCAGTAGTATCTCAGGGTGTTCTGGGCCACTCTTTGACACGACTTATGCTGCTATTGGGGGTCTGACGTTACCAGCCCCTAGGCAGATATGCGATACTCATAGACGAACGGACCGGACTGTATGTATATTGTCACTCTTAGGCTCAGTAGGGTTTATGGATTAGTTCGCTCGTCAGCTTCCCTTCCAATCAATACATAGGCAACCGTTACGTACAGCCAGTACCTCTGACGTGCTAGTGGTTATACCCAGTGCCAGTGTGTTGATGAGTCATTAGAGTCCCCCACAGACACTTTCCCAAGTTCGGGCGAAACGTTGTAGAGGCCGTATGGTTTTATGGCAGGGTTCGGAAAATGCACGTGCGTTTTCGCACGTGTCATTTTTCGGGCAGATAATACTGGTCGGCTTTGGTTTAAGCCGGATCCGAGTATTATACTGTGTAGATATAATATCTTTGTCTCAGTTGTATTTGTATTCGGTCGTAATACAAATGCGGGTATGTTTATACCATTACGGGGTTATCCTGAAATTTGTTTCAGGATCACTTTTGGAAGTTGCCAGTTTCCAGTTTTCTATCAGCCGTATTTAACGTTCGGTTAGATACGGATTTATCTTTTCTTGAGATGAGTGTGGAAGCTTCTAGATGATGACTAGGATGGTGAGGTGTTAAGTGACTCATTAGTGCATTTAATGATTCATTTAATGCAAGGGTGACTAGGTTAATGACTAGGTTTATTATCATTGGTTTGCTTTTAATGTGTTCATACAAGGTGTTATGATAAGCTTCATTATTGTGGTCACCCCCTTTGCTCCAACACTCACCCCCTCCTCTCTATATGGCCGGCCCCCTCCCTTCCTCTTGATACACTCTCTCACTTGTTGATTGAAAAAGATATAAGTTTTGGTGCATAGAAATTAGATGTGATCCATATCTCATTTCCATTCGTTCCAAAAAGGCAACTTCATTAACCGTTCGTCCATAGCCTTGGACGTAACGAGACAAAGTGTTCTACTCATTTTCTACATCATCTTGGTCGTCTCTTCTAGCAAACTTGACGACCGAGTTGGCTCGGTTCAGAGGCAGGAGCCCGTTTAAACATTCGTCGATGTGGTGCCACCTGGACGAGAAGACTAGAGATTCAGGAGATCGGAGTAGCCGCAACAAAGCGTGGGATGATGGTTGAAGACCGAAGGACTCGGATCGTTCGGTATAACAATTCTACCCACTTTGTATTTTGTTAGTTTAGCTTTAATGGCAGATCCGGGTTATAGTACGCGATAGTGCCAGTTGTAAAAAGTTTTTGTTCCGTATTTGGCGTCTGTTAGATGGCCGGGGCGCTACCGTGGACTTACAGTGGTATCAGAGCCTCACCATTAAGCTATACTAACTTATGCTAACGCGTTTAAAAGATCGATCGAACGGAATTTCCGAAATCACAATTTTCAAGTGCTTAAGTTTCTGTCGATTTTTAAAAGGGTCCAAAAATAATTTTACATATCACAGAAATCTAAGCAGGGTTTTCTGAGCTATCTGTAGAAATTTGGTCACGTGACCCCACCAGACCACCGCGGATCCGCGGTCAAACCTAGGCTTTGACCGCGCATCCGCGGCCAATCTGTGGGTCCAGTGGTCCAAATTTCTGCAGTGGGTTCTTTTATGGAATTTGTGGTTTTTGGTATAGTTCTTTTGGGCCCAGATTTTATTACTGTACAGCAGATGTACGTGGGGCCCTCTTCGGGAAATTTTGTCGATCGAAATTTTAAATTTGTTAGTATACAGTACTTACTTTATATCTCCGACCGGGAATGTCATTTGATCGGTAAACCGTGTCTAATTGTTATAGTTCTTTTAGACGGGTTTGCGAACGTGACATTCGTGTTGATGTTCTATGTTGTGCTGTATTGTTGCGGATATGTCGTGGTGGATAGCAGGGTGCAATGATAGTGCAGTTTGGATTTATTTGTACATTTGATATTGCGGGGCGGGCGTCCAACATGTGGACTGCCGTCACTGCCTGTTTGTATAATATTCTTTTGGGGCACGACCGGGTTGAGGTCGATGTACCCGTTGTACATATTTTTATTTCTGTACTAGGTTTATCCCGCGAAGGAGTGCACGGATAGCCGGGTTCTGGAGGGCAACAGGTCCGTATCTCATGGCTTTGAGAGGCACAGGGACCTCACTCTAGAATTGGCAGACTATTCGCCGCACTCGTAGGGGGTACAGGTTGACCCAAGGAGAGGTGCTCAAGTTACCGGATTCCGTGAAGTGCCGGGTGTTCCATTCACTATGCTGTGGGGGACTACCTCGCTTCAGGTTTTGGCGGGTAACTTGCCGCACCCGTAGGGGTCTAGGTTTCATTGCACAGGCTATCCACACGACCAGGGGAACGTCGGGTTTCAGCAGCGGCTCTGTGAAACTCGGGGATCCCAGATTATCTGTATTGTTCTGTGATGCTTATTACTTTTCTGTAACATTGCATATTGTCACGCCTGGAGCGATTATTGTATATTGGTATATATTATTAGATGTTGTATATGTTTTACATCCGCGCTAGTCCAGCCCCCGCTCTGTCGTTAGTTAAGTAACCTAACGGGTGATGACGGGACCCAGTGGGGAATGCTGATGGCATATACGTACATTTTATTTTCGTTCTTTTCTGGTGTGATTGATGGGACTGCATTGATTCTTATCAATGCAAGGATAAAACAAACATATATTTGATATTGTTGGAACAAATTTTAAAAAGGTGTTATTACAAAGATGTTTCCTTTTGTTTTGCATAGTGATATTCAGTTAGAATATCCTGCACCTCATTAGACGAGGCAAGGGCCGGGATCCCTTCACCGGGAGTGACCCCTTGGGCAGAAGTTTACGTCAGGGTAGTAACTTTACTATAGTCGATTACAAGTTGCTTTGCATCGCGGTATTCAGTTGGAATATCCTGCACATCATTCCACGAGGAAAGAGCAAGATCCCTTCACCGGGAGTGACCTCTTTAGCAAAAGTTTTTCGCCACTATATTTTTATAAAAAGCTATCAGGTTCCTTCAGCGATATCAAGTTCATTACGTTAAATGTTTTTCGCCAAAAACCAGCCGTAGCCTTCCGTCATTTCTTTTGGGTATTCAGTAATATTCAAGCTATGTTTGTTGGCCTTCGTCAAGGCATCGTGTTTGGTAGTTGCTGGGTATTCATTTGTTGCATAGATAGATGTTTTGGTTTGGTACAGTCGTATAGCCTTGTTGGCCTTCGTCAAGGGCTTGTACGGGTGGGTTCAAATTGACCTGGACAATGACAGGTAGAACTTGACATGCGACTTATGATTTGTTGGCCTTCGTCAGGGTCATAAGTGCATGAGGCAAAAATTCTTATCGGGAGTTTCAAACATAAAGAAACTTGCAAAGTATGCGCATACCTTCTGGAGTGTGATAACTTGAGTGGCTTCCATCAAGTTATCATGCGATGATAGTTGGATCCCGATTCTCACTGATGAGTTGGTTTACTCTTCGGGTGATCCCGACTAATTCTTCTTTCAGGTTTGGAGGAGAATTTGAGATTACAGTGGGAGATTTCCTGATTAGATAAAGTGATAACCATTCTGATCTAGATTAGAGTGCACGCAGAGTGTTTCTTTTCTCTCTCTCTCTTTGGCAGTGACCTTTGACCGACCCTAGACTATGACTCAGTGACCAAGTTGACCGAACCTTCTTAAAATACTGGCTTTTGGATTGTCCGAGTTGCATAAGTCATTGCCGCTCCTTCTTTTACCCTTTGTATTTCTCAGAACACTCCGTATTACTACGGACATCCACTTCCATTGGATAGATCCATCGTATGGTTATATACGAACTCGAAGGGACTTCTTCGAGGATGGATCCAGGTTCAGGAGAAATAGAATTGGTTTATTCTGTTGTCTTTTATTATCACCTTTTCTCAGGTTGCGAGGGCTCCTTAGTTTAGGAGAGTACACCTATTACGCTTATTGGACAGTCTTATTCCAAACCATAGGCTGGTGCCGATAGGTAGGGAATGAAGAAAACCAATTAGCCTAAATAGGGTATACAGAAGGTAATATGTAAAGACAAGATGAAGGGATTAGAAAGAGGGCAAAATAAATTGCGACTGTTATCATTCACGACCAAACCGCGTACTTCATCGCCACTCCTATTTCACCTTTGCTTTTTCCCAGTTCGGGAGAAATAGAATAAGGTATTATTCAGTAGTCTTTTATCATCACCTTCTCTCAAGTTACGAGTACTCCTGGGATTAGGAGTGTACACCTATTATGCTTACTGGATAGTCTTCTTCCAAACCATAGGCTGGTGCCGAACGGTAGGGAAGGAAGAAACCATTTAGCCTAACGATGGTGTACAGAAGGTAACGACTAAAGACAAATAAAGGGATTTGGAGAGATGGCAAAGAAATATACGGTTATAGTCATGAATTGGATTATGGAAGAGGCATTACTAGAAATATCAGGATACCCCTACGAAACATTTTCATGTTTCAGTTACACTGTGCATTGTTAAAGGAAAACTGATTTCCCGATTAGATACTAACTCTAGGGTATGTATTTACCAGGTTTTATTCTCATATCTGTATAGTTTTACAGATGATGAGTGGGAGGAAATTATTGGGAATTAGGTGATCATCCTCATTATATCGGAATTCGTTGTAATTGGTGAAATTTGAGGAAGTCGCCTGGGTTATTGCCGGCAGGCATGCATTTGGTTTTGAGTATCCGTTGTTGTGCACCAATTTCAAAATGATATATCTGTACGTTTATTTTTAATAAAGCGAGATATAACTTTTTGATATTATGTCGATGACATTTACCCATATCAGTTGGCGATTGGGTAAGGAGCATTGAACAGCGGAATGGTTCTTAACCATAAGTACAGTTTTCAACCTACGATGCATAGGTTATGAGTTATTCAACTCAAAGGGACTTATACAGAGTATTGTATGTTGTCCAGTGTCCGTCAGGACAAAGGGGTAGGTCCTCGTACTATGTTCTGTTTACTTATGACTTCTCTAGTTTTTAGACAAGTGTTTCGCAGAAATACAATGTCTAAGTTTTGAGAAGTTGTGGGTATAAGAATAAAGTAAAGAACCAGGTATCACTAGTATCGGGATTCTTCAAAGAGATTGAAGATGTAGATTCTTGTGATTGGTATTCAGATAATAGTAACGGTTTTGAGAAACTTGTTTCTCTTTCAGGTTACTCATAATTGGATATATTCCTAAGTTAAGTAATGCTGATTAGCCTCTCTCCATTAAGTTGATATGCACTGGAGACAACTGCATGATTAGAATCTGGTTCCAATTAAATTAGTGCCTCTATTTCTATATTGTATATAGAATTGTTCATATCTTAACGATGTTAAGGTACGGGGAGTTGTCCAACTTATGCTTAAAACCAGACACTGGATAACTCAAGGCACGTTTCTGTAATGGCAGTTTGTAGGTTGACCCTGGCTTCGACGAGGGTTGACTTTTCTACCATCTGGAAGATCAATAGTGATATTGTTCTTGACTCGCCACAGTTTTAGTAAAATGGACTTTTTTCAGAAAACAGTAGTGGGAGTATGGTAGAACTGGAAGTGATTCCAGAATCACAAACGATTACGGAAAATTTAATAGGACCTATATATTCAATCAGGTTTGACATTCCATTTGCCACTCCGCAGATATGGTAGGTAACCTCAGGCACCCGAGAGGTACTCCGGTAGCCTCAAGGACAGTGACATGGAGGTTCTTGTTTACCCAGACTTGACACTACTGTTGTTCCAGACTATGAGACCCGGCAAGAGGATAAGTATAACGTCGTTCTAGACTAGCTTTAGAAGTGTATGTATATATTATTCTGCCAGAGGGTTGTCGTAGTCAGTGGGAGCAGCGGAAGTATAGTGGGCAAGTAGCTTATGTCTATTTATAGACTTGAGCAGATATAGCGGAGATAAGATCATCTAATTTTGATGTGACAGTCATAGTTTTGACTTCATCAGAATAGGGGATGGATCTGTTAAGAAGGTAGTAGGGTGTGATGTCCTAGTGTTTGATGACATACACAAAGTAGGAAGTAAAATTCCTATACTACAATTTGTTGTACTTTGGTCATCACACAGTTGTTTCTCCCCAAAGGATATAGATTTAATACCAGACATTCTGGTTACTAGATCTATGGTTTTAGATCTAGATTTAGGTAGTTTCCCAATATAGGTACTTTGACAGTATTCTAATGGTATTTAGAATAGATGACTCCTGGCGTGGTGGTGTACCTGCAGGTGATGGAGTCACCCTCTCTAAAGGTGTCTTAGAGACTAAAGGAGAGAGGGATGTGCATGATTGGCAGATCACTTGCTTAGGCAATTGAGTCAATCATGAGATGTCAAGTACCACACCAGATATTGTTTTTGCACTTGATACGATAAGTTTATATTAATCCAATCCTGGAGAAACATAAGGAAGCAGTTTTAGAACATGAGTGAATGTTCTACGGATTTGATGACGGCAGCCTCCTTCGGGAGACGGTTATCATTCCAGGCTTCAGAGGTGACATAGATGACAGAGTTATTGTTTTCCCTCTGACGAAGGACAGTATTATGGACAGGTGGTCCAAGAGGATACTGTGGGAGGCATGGTGCTGGAAACTGTTTAGGTTCAGTTATCGATACTGTCTAAGAAGTTTGGATTTGGAGTTCATTTATGAACTAGGTCTCATCAGATATCCAGATATATTCTAAGACAGGTATTACTCGATTCGGGAGATGGTTTTCTCCACGAACTTGAGATTTAGAGAGACATAGAAAGAAACATCAGGGCGGATCCACTCACTGAGGCTATTTCTAGAACACAAGAGTTTTACAAACTAGCTTTGTGAAACTGATTAGTAGAGGAGTTGGATGTTCGGTATCACACGGGCTGTGAGTATGCGACATCGCAATAATTAGCCTTAAGTGCAAGTTGGAGATTGTTGGAGATAGTGCCCTCAAAGTCAATTATTGGATCGCAGGTACGTGATTGCAATGATTGAGGCAGGACCTATACCGATATGACAGTCTTGCTCGAGATGATAGTTTGCTATCTGGTTTGTCTTTATCATCGTATAAATGCTTTAGTTCACTATTGCATGATGATAGAGCCCATAGGATTCTTGCTTGACTACCAGCAGTATGATGGCGATCATATACGTGGGAGCTGGGGTCTGTAAGCACATCCTTAAAGTGTCCCTAGTCGTGGGAGTTTCGAGACAGGGCATCGATACTCCAGAGTAGACTAGTGTATACAGTTGAGACCCCGACGAGGGGCAGTGGCCGGTCTCACAAGCCACTGGTGTCAGTTTGATCACCTAAGATGTATACAGGTGCTCATTGGGTTATGAGTATACCGGACAGGACTCGCCGGGAACATGCTAGTTGGTATTATACATATCGTCAGATAGCAGTTCCCTGGTGACATATGTACAGGTTAGTTCATCGATCTGAGATCGTCATTTGTCTCGTGTGAGTTCACACTGTGCTTAGATTACTACCCTACTACGCTCAAAGGAGTTGTCCAAACAGGTTTTAGTTGGGTACAGTCCCGAGCCACATGAAGGCAAGTGAGCGGATCGGCAGGGGATTCATCTCTCCCGGTATTGGGGGTGAGATCGCGCTGTGTTTAGGAGAGCCATTACACAAAGCTCTCGGCCGAGGCAGCAGATTTACTGGTAGGTACTCCAGTAGTATCTCAGGGTGTTCTGGGCCACTCTCTGACACGACTTATGCTGCTATTGGGGGTCTGACGTTACCAGCCCCTAGGCAGATATGAGATACTCATAGACGAACGGAACGGACTGTATGTATATTGTCACTGTTAGGCTCAGTATGGTTTATGGATGAGTTCGCTCGTCAGCTTCCCTTCCAATCAATACATAGGCAACCGTTACGTACAGCCAGTACCTCTGACGTGCTAGTGGTTATACCCAGTGCCAGTGTGTTGATGAGTCATTAGAGTCCCCCACAGACACTTTCCCAAGTTCGGGCGAAACGTTGTAGATGCCGTATGGTTTTATGGCAGGGTTCGGAAAATGCACGTGCGTTTTCGCACGTGTCATTTTTTGGGCAGATAATACTGGTCGGCTTTGGTTTAAGCCGGATCCGAGTATTATACTGTGTAGATATAATATGTTTGTCTCAGTTGCATTTATATTCGGTCGTAATACAAATGCGGGTATGTTTATACCATTACGGGGTTATCCTGAAATTCGTTTCAGGATCACTTTTGGAAGTTGCAAGTTTCCAGTTTTCTATCAGCCGTATTTAACGTTCGGTTAGATACGGATTTATCTTTTCTTGAGATGAGTGTGGAAGCTTCTAGATGATGACTAGGATGGTGAGGTGTTAAGTGACTCATTAGTGCATTTAATGATTCATTTAATGCAAGGGTGACTAGGTTAATGACTAGGTTTATTATCATTGGTTTGCTTTTAATGTGTTCATACAAGGTGTTATGTTAAGCTTCATTGTCGTGGCCACCTCCCTTACTCCTACACTCACCCCCTCCTCTTTATATGGCCGCCCCCCTCCCCTCCTCTTGATACACTCTCTCACTTGTTGATTGAAAAAGATATATGTTTTGGTGCATAGAAATTAGATGTGATCTATATCTCATTTCCATTCGTTCCAAAAAGGCAACTTCATTAAACGTTCGTCCATAGCCTTGGATGTAACGAGACAAAGTGTTCTACTCATTCTCTACATCATCTTGGTCGTCTTTTCTAGCAAACTTGACAACCGAGTTGCCTCGGTTCAGAGGCGGGAGCCCGTTTAAACATCCGTTGACGTGGTGCCACCTGGACGAGAAGACTGGAGATTCAGGAGATCGGAGCAGCCACAATAAAGCGTGGGATGATGGTTGAAGACCGAAGGACTCGGATCGTTCGGTATAACAATTTTACCCACTTTGTATTTTGTTAGTTTAGCTTTAATGGCAGATCCGGGTTATTGTACGCGATAGCGCCAGTTGTAAAAAGTTTTTGTTCCGCATTTGGCGTCTGTTAGACGGCCGGGGCGCTACCGTGGATTTACAGTTTGCACACCCCGCGGGCTCACAGTTTGAATTAAAAAGCCGCGGGGTGAAGCGTACGCACCCCGGGGACACCCCAGGGGGACCTAAGGTCGGGCATACCCCCCAAGACCACCACAAGGTGGCTTTGGGGGCTGGTAACCCGAGAGCACCACAGATTGGTGCTTTCGGGTCTGCCTCCTTTTGGGGGCCACCTCGTAGTGGCCCCCAGGGGTGGGTACCCCCCGAGGCCCCCATTCGATAGTTAATTTTGGTATCTTCACCTCCGTGAAGATTCGGGCGGGTTTCGAGTTTGTTTTGACTCCCGGATTGGCTTAAAACCATCATTTTTGAAACTTTAGCTCACTGGATTTTCAAGTTTTGGAAAATTGGTTAAGTTTGCTAATTGCGTGAGGAATTCTAATGTTGTAGTTACTTTACAAGCTTTGTGATGTGTATATGTGTTTGGAAATATCGACTAATTTCTATACGTCGATTAGTCGAGGTTGCACATATCTGTGATGTTGTTATGTTGGTTTGTGTATATGAACTATATTGGATCGTCATGGATGAATAGCCAGGGATATGAGATGAGGATTTTAATTCTTTCATTCGATGTAAATTTATAAAGTGATGTAATATTATTTTTGTGGGGTACATCCGGGTTGAGGTTGTAGCCACCGTTGTATTATTTCATTTTCTGTTTTTGCTCATAGGATAGACCCAAGGTGGGGTGCACAAACTACCGGGTATTTTGAAGTGCCGAGTGGCCTGCTCATTTTGCTGAGGGAGGTTGCTTCACTTTGGATATTTGGCAGGTAGTTAGCCATACCCGTAGGGGTCTAGGGTGGGGTGGCTATTCATCACGACCGTGGAATCTGTCTTTCGTTACAGGCACAAACGAAACGCGGAATTCCTAGTATATCCAATATATTTATCTGTGATCTGGAATGCCTATTATTGCGTGAGACGAATGTATATATCTATATATGATATCTAGTAGGCGTTGCTTATATTTTGCATCCTCGCTAGTTCCGCCCCTGCTCTGTCGTTAGTTAAGTAACTTAACGGGTGATGACGGGGCCCAGTGGCGAATGTGGATGGCATAAGTGGACGTGGTATTTTCGTCTTTTTCTGTGATGATAGGTGTAAATGATGGGACTGCATTACATTAATGCAAAGAAAACAAACCAAAGCCGAATCGTCGGAACAAATTTTAAAACCACTCGGTTATTTTAAAACAGGAGACTTTTAAATGCGGAGCTTAAACCACTCCTTTTAAAAGCTATCAGGTTCCTTAGATTATATCAAGTTCACTATGTTCATGGTTTCGCCAAAACCATTCGTAGCCCTCCGTCATTTCATATGAATATTCAGTAGTATTCAAGCTTTGTTTGTTGGCCTTCGTCAATGCATAGTGATTGGTAGCTGCTGGGTATTCATATGTAGCATAGATAGATGCGTTGGTTTGGGACAGTCGTATTACTTTGTTGGCCTTTGTCAAGGGTATATACGGGTGGGTTCTAATTAATCTGGACAATGATGGGTATAACTTGACATTCGACTTATGATTTGTTGGCCTTCGTCAAGGTTATAAGAGCATGGGGCAAAAATCCACATTGGGAGTTTCTAAGGAAACTGAAACTTGCTAGTGCTGCATACCATTTGGAGTGTGATAATGTTGGTAAGATTCCTTCAGGTTTATCACACAATGATATTTAGATCCCGATCCTACTGTGAGTATCCGCTACTACTCGGGAGATTCTTCACTTAACGATCAATGCTATAAACTAAGTAGGTGTCTAGAACAGTGTTAGCAGGGCTACGCCTACAGGGAAAAGAGGTTATTTAATTAAGGAACTTCACGAAAACGTCGTAAAACCTTCCTCGAAGTACCGACACTAGCCTGGCTGGATGGTTAAGCAAGTATTGTACGGTGAGATTAATCCTGACTAATTCTTCTTTTATGGTTTAAGGAAGGATTTGAGAAACAGTGGGAGCCATCATGTTTAGATAAACTAAAATTCAATCTAAACTTGCAAGAGCATCATGCTAAGTGTTTTCTTCTCTCTCTCCTAATTGCAATGACCAGGTGACCAGATTAGGTTACAAATAGATAATAAAATGACCGAGTTATACTATATTGACTGGCAAAGGTTTTTCCAGATGTCCATTACCTATGACAAGCTGGACCAACTTATTACTACTCAAGTCCCCGCCGTCCCAGGTCCAGTTTCCACCGTCGCGGATGTTGATATCCGTATGACAAGGGAATAAAACTGTGCGAATACCAAGTGCCTCGTGTTGGCCTCAGTTGATGGTGTATACCAGAGGCAGTACAAGAAGATGGATTTATTTTCTATCTTCCTCCATAACAAAGTTTTATATAGAGAGCAATCTCGTATCACAAGATATGAGATCTCGAAAGAATTGCTTCAAGCGAGGTTGGCTGTCGGGTCATCTGTAGGAGACCACGTCCCTACAATGATTAGCTATATTAAAAAGCTCACGGACCTGGAGACCATGTTGGAGAACGAGTCATATGCTAACTTGATTCTACAGTCCCTACCTCCTACTTACGCCCAGGGGAAGAAAGTTATACTTCCAGTTGAGGGCACCCTGAAGGAAACCATGGAGACACCCGCTCTGCTTATTGGGGAATCTTCTTCTTCTGGATCTAAGGCGGATGCCAAGGGTGAGAAGAAGAAGGCCTCCACAAAGCCAACAGGCGGTGTCAGTAAGGTAAAGGAAAGGGTAGGACAAAAGTTTCGGGGTTAACAGTAGGGAAGGATGGATGTTCCTATTATTACGGGAAAGGGCATTGGCAGAAGGGATACATGGCTTGGAAAGCAAGAATCCAGGATTCGAAGCACGTTGTGGTTTCGACTTCGGGTGTGTTTGTGATTGAAAATAGTCTGTCAATTAACTCTACTTCCTGAGTACAAGATACTGGATCAGGATTTCATATCTGTAATTCATTACAGGCTTTGAGAAACCGTAGAGTTATGAGGGCAGGTGATATGACTCCCAAGGTTGCTAACGGAATGAACGTGGACGCTGTATCCATACGGTATATCACCTAGAATTGACAAGTGGGTAGATATTGATTCTACATAATTGTTTGTGTGTACATAGTCTAGTTTGTAAGCGATGTGATCCACATCCACCTAAATCAAAGTTTGATTGGGTCAGGTATACTAGAGAATGGTATATACGTGTTAAATCAAGTTCAGGTTTTCAACGTCCAAAACACACTTAAAAGAAAGTCTCCAGAATTAAATAAAACTTTCTTATGGTATAGTAGACAGGGTCACATCAATGAAATATGGTTGACGAAGTTACATAGAGAGAGAGATATTTGGATCTGTTCGAATATCAGTTTTATACAACTTGTCAATCTTGTCTCATAGGAAAGATGACAAAGACTCCGTTCACTGAATACGGAGTAAGAGCGAGCGAGCTCTTAGGACTCATACACAGTGACGTGTGTGGTCCAATATCTACAGATGCACGAAGTGGTTATTCCTATTTCATTACTTTTACGGATAATTTCTCTAGGTTAGGATATGGCTACTTGTGAAAGCATAAATCCGAACCCTTTGAAAAATTCTGGGAATATAAGAATGAAGTAGAAAAACAAACAGGCAAAAGTATAAAGACACTGAGATCTGATCGACGTGGTAAATACTTAAATTGTCGAGTTCCTGGATTACCTAAAAGAGAATGGAATTCTCTCCCAGCTTACTCTTCCATACACACTACAACACAACGGTGTATAGGAAAGGCGGAACATAACCCTATTGGATATTTTTCGTTCCATGATGAGTAATGCTGAGTTGCCACGATCCTTCTGAAGTTATGAACTAGAATCAGCTGCATATCTTTTGAATAAGGTTCCTACCAAGACTGTGCCTACCATACCATATCAGATATGGAGTGGGAAGAAACCCTATCTTCAGTATCTGAAGATATAGGGATGTCCAGCTTTTGTTGAAAAGCAGTATGCGGACAAGCTCGAGGCACGCTCAGTACTGTATAGGTTTGTAGGATACCCAAAGAACTCCAGGGGGTATCTTTCCTATTACGCAGAGGAACAAAAGGTTTTTGTTCCTCGTCATGCCCATTTTTTAGAAAATCTATTTTTTGTAAAAGGAAATAGTGGGAGCGCAATAGAACTGGAAGAAATTCCAGAACCAAAAACTATTACTGAAAGTATGGTAGAACCAGAGGTTTCAAAAGAACCGGACATCCCTACACCAACCCACAGGACTTGTAGGCAGTCTCATCCGCCCGAGAGATACTACGGTTTTCTCATATACGGGGATCGAGAGGTTTGCATCATTGACAATGATGAGCCAACTAGCTTCCAGTAAGCCATTCAGAGCGGCGACTCGGCAAAATGGCTGGATGCAATGCGGATCGAAATAGAGTCCATGTACACCAACAAAGTATGCACTTTGAACATTGCTCCAGAAGGGATAAAACCCGTAGGCTGCAAATGGATCTTCAGAAAGAAGATTGGTGTAGATGGATAGGTTGAAACCTATAAGGCTAGACTTGTTGCAAAAGGTTTTCGTCAAAGACTTTGTTTGGACCATGATGAAACCTTTTCTCCAGTGTCTATGCTCAAATCCATTCGGAACCTTCTTGACATTGCCGCCTTCCAAGATTTTGAGATCCGGCAGATGGACGTAGAGACGACTTTTCTAAATGGTAATTTGGAAGAGTGCGTCTATATGGATCAGCCAGAGGGTTTCAATCGGAGTGGAAGCAGTGGAACAGTATGAAAGTTGCTTAAGTCCATTTATAGACTAAAGCAGGCATCACGGAATTGGAACATCTGTTTTTATTGAGACAGTCAAAGAATTCGACTTTATCAAAAATCCAGATGAACCATACATTTATAGTAAGATTGTAGCAAGAACTGTGGAATTCCTCATTGAGTATGTGGATGACATTCTTTTAATAGGAAATGACATTCCTATACTACAATCAGTCAAATAATTCTTGTCACTGAGGTTCTCCATGAAAGACCTGTGTGATGCCAATTACATTATGGGGATCCAGATCTATCGTGATAGATCAAAGAGGATGGTGGGACTTTCACAGTCAAGGTACAACAACACCATACTAAAATTATTTAGTATGGATGATTCTAAGCATGGTAGTCTACCGGCTTGTCATAGAATCACCCTCTCCAAAGAGATGTCTCCAAAGGCTGATTTGGAAAGGGCTCGCATCACATCTATACCATACGCTTCTACGGTAGGCTCTATAATGTATGCGATGTTGTGTACCAGACCAGATGTTGCTTACGCACTTAGCGTGGTAAGCCGGTATCAGTCAAACCCAGGGAAGAAGCACTGGATGGCAGTAAAGAACATTCTCAAGTACCCGAGAAGGACTAAGGAGATGTTCTTGGTGTGTGGCGGAAAAGACCTCCAGATCGAGGCCCTTGCTGACTCCAGCTTCCAGAGTGATAAGGATGACTCAAGTCCATGTCGGGTTATGTCTTTACCCTCAGTGGAGAGGCGGTCTGTTGGAAGAGCTCTAAGCAAGACACCGTTTCAGACTCGACGATGGAAACGGAGTAGTTCGCTACATGTGATGCCGCAAAAGAGGCAGTCTGGATATGGAAGTTCTTAACTGAACTTCAGGTGGTTCCTTCCTTTGTTGGACCAATACTTTATTGTTGTGACAACAATGGCGCTATAGCTTTAGGGAAGGAACCCAGGTCCCATCAGAGATCCATACATATCTTAAGGCGGTACCACTTGATCAGGGAGATCGTTGATCCCCAAAAGATCGAGGTGAGGAGAGTAGATACGGAGAACAACACTGCAGATCCACCCACAGAGACCATCCCTCAGATAGTGTTCGAGAGGCTATTCGAGATCTTCGGTCTGCGATATGCCAGTATATATCCTTAGTGCAAGTGGGATATTGTTAGTGATATATGCCCTAGACGCCATTATTGTATCATAATGGATTGTATATTACTTAATGGGAACTTGGGATATACACAGATATAGTAACAGTCTTGCTCGAAATGGTAGTATGCTACTTGGTTTGTTTCTACCTCAATATGTGCATGTGTTTCTTTTAGCATATCGCTTATACATATTGGTAGAGCCCTTAGGATTTTTGCTTGATTACCAACGTTGTGATGGCAGTCACACTAGTGGGGGATGGGTAGTCTATAAGCACATCCTATACAGGTCCTTAGTCATAGGATTATCGAGATGGGGCATCGATACTCCAGAGTAGACTAGTGTATACGCTTCTCATCCCAGCAGGGAGATGGTCTGTCCCACAGCCATTAGTATGTCATACTGGAGATAGTATGAAGGTGCTCATTAGGTTATGAGTACACTGGACAGGTCTCGTAAGGAACTGTTGGTGGGTATTATACCTATCGTCGGGTAGCAGTTCCCAGGTGACATGAGTACAGCTTAGTCCGTCGACTTGACACTGCTGCTTTGCCTCGAGTGTGTTCCCACTGTACTTTGATTACTACCCAACCACGGCTCAAAGGAGTCATGCAAACAGGTAGTAGTTGGGTGCAGTCCCGAAGCACTTGGAGGCAGTGGTGGTTAGATAGGATTCGTCTCTCCCGGTATTGGGGGTTGATATCGTGCTGTGTTCGGAGGGCCATTACACAAAGTCCCTGGTCAAGGCAAGCGAGATTTACTGGTAGGTACTCCAGTAGTTTCTCAGGGTGTTTTGGGCTACTCTCTGACACGACTTATTGCGCTATTAGGGGTCTGACGATTACCGCCCTTAGGCCCGATATGCGATACTCTTAAACGAACAGACCAGACTGTACAAAGATTGTCACATACAGGCTCAGTAGGAGTTCGGATGAGTTAGCTCATCGGCCTTCTTATCGACACTTACCTGGGTAGCCGTTACATGCAGCTAGTACCGCTTGCGTCTTGTGGTTAAACCCACTTCCAGCGTAGTGTCGAGTCTTTAGAGTCCCACATAGAGAGTTTCCCTGCACCGGGTAAAAGGTGTAGAGGCCGTATGGTTTTACAGCAGGGCTTCGATCACTTACGTGTACTTGTGCACATATAATGATCGGGCGGATAATACTAGCGAGCTTTGGTTTAAGTCGGATCCTAGTATTCTATTGATGGATTATTTTCGTCTCATTGTATTCGTATTCTTCGGAATACGGATGCGGGTATGTAAATACAGATGATGGGCATTCTCGTAATTCTTGCGGGAAAGCTTCTAGAAGGGACACCTCATTTATGGTTTATTTCTTTTATGGATTAAACATAATGAAGTGGAGGAAATGAGGTGGAGGTGGACAAAAATCAAGCATGACTCACCGTTAGATTTTTTCAAGCATGCTAGATATTTTTGAGACATTTTCTCGTCAATTATTAGTATGCCTAATTATTTTTTCTGGAGCCATTCTTTTTCCAAGCTCATTCTTCACTAGCTTCTCCTAAAGTGCTCTTCTTCTTCCTCATCAAAACCCTAGACCTCTTATGTGTTGAGAATCCTAGGGTTCCAAGAGACAAAGCATTCCATCTTCTTGCTCTACACCCCCTAGAACTTCTAGTTTAGTGAACTAGAAGCCGTAGTTACCTCGGATTTGAGATAGGAGCTCGAACTATAGACTCTCGGGTGGATCGTCTTTGACTTGAGGAGGCCGTCGAGGTTGCCCGATCCGTTTTCAATCCTTAGAGCTGACAACGAGTAGAGGACATCGATGAAGACCCGAAGGATATGTATCATGAGGTATAACTTCGTATCCGAGTAGTTAAACCTCAAGTTGTTTGCTAGCTAGGATTTATGTTCGATCCTTGGTTCAAGTCGGTGTTGCGAAGCCCGTAAAAATCATTTTTTGCAATTTTCGCCTCCCCGCGAACACGCGAGATGCATGACATCGACTTATAACTATTGGCCCACAATGACTCAGGACTGTCTCGAATATGCGAAGCAGTGTCACTCGTGCCAAATTCACGGGGACTTCATTCACCAACATCCAAATCCGCTACACCCAACAGTAGCTAGCTGGCCGTTCGAAATATGGGGAACCGATATAATCGGCCCCATTGAGCCAGCATCATACAAAGGACACTGTTTCATACTGGCAACGACTGACTACTTTTCTAAGTGGGCGGAAGCAGTACCACTAAAAGAAGTGAAGATGGAGAATATTCTCCATTTCTTCAAGACACATGTCATCTACCGGTTTGGCACTCCGCGATAGATAATCTCAGATAATGGGCCAGCCTATAGGAGCCATATAATCAGCCGCTTCACAGAACAACATAAAATAGACTGGAGATACTCTTCAGTCTATAATTCTCGTACTAACGGTCTAGCTGAAGTTTTCAACAAGACTTTGACAAAGATTATACAGATTATGGTGTCCAGAAACAAAAAGGACTGGCACGAGAGACTGCACGAAGCTCTCTGTGCGTACCGAACGACGTTCAAAATGGCTATGAATACAACACCATACGCGTTGGTATTCGACACTGAATCGGTCCTTCCTTTGGAAATAGAACTCTCTTCTCTCTGAGTAGCGGTTCGATACGAGCCAACATTTGACGAAAATGCCTATCTTCGGCTTGAGGAGCTCGACGCCCTCGATGAAACTCGCCTCATGGCGCAGCAAAACCTAGAAGCTTACAAGGTAAGGATGACGCGCTCATACGAATAACTGACTAGGCCGAGAACATTCCGTCAAGGCGAACTCATGCTAGTCGTCAAAAGACCTATGATCCCCAATTATGCAAAACGAGAGAAATTTGAGCCAAACTATGAAGGCCCGTACATCATAGACAAGTTCTACCAAGGTGGAGCCTATTTGCTCATGGATATGCATGGCGAAAGACCTTTCCGGCCAATAAACGGCCGATTCCTCAAGAAATACCACGCTTGACGAGTCATGACTTAGGTCAATGATAGATGACGACGCTCGTGTCCGCTCGCTATCTTCCTGAGTCAAAACTCTAAGTGGTATTCGGAAAAACTTCTCTTCAAAAATGGCGACAACGGACCATAATGTCCTTAAACTATAGCTTCACTTTAAAAATGGTGATAATTGACCACTACGTCCTTAAACTGGAAATGGACCGAGATGTCCCTAAACTAACAATGGACCGAGATGTCCTTAAACTAAAAATTCGCCTCAAATATGGCGACATTGGACCGAGAAGTCCTTAGACTAGAAATTATCTGTCTCAAACATGGCGACAATGGACCGT
Source organism: Agapanthus africanus (assembly GCA_030015575.1). Classification (NCBI taxonomy): domain Eukaryota; kingdom Viridiplantae; phylum Streptophyta; class Magnoliopsida; order Asparagales; family Amaryllidaceae; genus Agapanthus; species Agapanthus africanus. The sequence continues at coordinate 29,734,951 of JASDDO010000004.1, read as the reverse complement.
AATGTCCTTAAACTAAAGCTTCACCTCAAAAATGGTGATAATGGACCACTACGTCCTTAAATTGGCAACGGACCGAGATGTCCCTAAACTAACAATGGACCAGAATGTCCTAAAACTAGTGCGCCACCTCAAACACGGCGCATCGCCCCAAATATGACAATATCCACCCTTGAGATCTGTGTTGCAATTGAAGTCTCAACAGCAGAAGTTGCAACTCAAGTACTACTGGCTACATAGCTACTGCAGCAATAAAGCCACTTCCCAAGTCCCATTGGCAAACTGATGGGTTAAAAAAGGTATGTCCACAAGCAAAATGGATACAGATGAAAACCCAAAAGGGCGCCGTGGGTAAAAATAATAGGGCTACCGGCGAGCTTGTGAAAACCCGAAAGGGCGCAATCTCGTAAAATTTTTACTTACAAGATCCTCTCGACTCGTAAGGAAAACTCCTCCTATGAGACCCCCACGGCTCATTTGATTCAAAGCCTTGAGCTATAGGGACCTGGACCTGTTTTTAAGCCGTCATATTCCCCAAGTTGCTCTACAGGCGGTCCAATATTGACCCTTGTATACAATCCACGGGCACAAATAAATGATTTCCCCACCAAGTTCCACCAATGACGAGGAATGTCTTCATATGGTGAGAAACATTTGTAAGTCCTCTAGACTTATAAGGAGAAAACACTCTTGTAAGATCCTTACGACTTATAAGAGAACACACACTTAGAAATCCCTACAATTCCTAAGGAGAAAATACGCCTACGAGATCCTCACGACTCGTAGGGAGAAATAACTTTATGAGACCCTTATGGCTCATAAAGTCGAAAAGTCTTATTCGACAGGATCCTAACCCTGTGTACTAAGACACTTTTGTTCAAATCAGCACATGCAAATGATGATTCGCTCATGGCAATATTCCAGTTGTAGCGATACTGATGCCTAAATCGGTGTCAAACACCAAGTCCTTTCATGGCAAATGATGATTCGCTCCTGGCAATATTCCAGTCATAGCGATGTTGATGCCTAAATCGGTATCAAATTCCAAGTCCTCTCAAGGCAAATGATGATTTGCTCCGGGCAATATTCTGGTCCCAGCAATGCTGATGCTGAAATTGGTGTCAAGATCCAAGTTCCCGACTCGCAACAAAAATATATGCATATGAAATAGCCGAAATGATGGGGCAACTCGCAATAAAAAAATCCAGCGAGCAAAAAAATATATGCATATGAAACAACCGAAATGATTGCGCAACTCGCAAAAAAACATCGAGTAAAAATAAAACAATACATAGCCGAAATGATTGGGCACCGCGAAAAATAGCCGAAATGATTGGGCAACCGCGACTTTCGTGATATAAAAAGCTAAAAAGATAGAGTATCGCGGAAACAAATGAAAAAAAACATATCAAAATGAATGAAACTTTTCTGCCCTGCAGGTGAGTCCACATCAACCCTGTATACAATCCATGGGCACAAATAAAAAAGGGAACCATGTTTTCCCACCAGGCTCCGTCAAAGGGAGAGCCAGATCTTGATGGAGACATCTACCGCTTAGATATGTGCCCGACGTTCCTTCTCAGTGCTGACGCGACGTCAACAAAGACCCAAGGGTCGAAACAAAACGGAGCCATTGCGAATTCCTAGTTCTAAGTCTTGACGGTTTATATACAACCTAGAGACAACTTCAACGTTTGTCTCGTTACAGTAGGTGCAATGTCAACCACGACGTTTCTTCTCAGTCCAACAGGATGCAGACGCAACGTCAACGAAAGACCTCACGGTCGAAACAAAGCGGAGTGACGGCAAAATCCCAGCTCCAAGTCTTGATGGTTCACATACAACTTAGAGACAACCTCGATATTCTTCTCATTACAGCAGATGTAATGTCAACAAAGGCTCCAAATAGCCAACGGTAGAATCCCAGCTCCAAGTCTCGATGGTTCACATACAACTTAGAGACAACCTCAACATTCTTCTCGTTACAGCAGATGTAATGTCAACAAAAGATCTAAAACAGCCATATAAAAAAGGGAAGCGAAGGCAAAATTCCTACCTTCAGAGTCTTGATGGCAACTCAAATAAAATCCGAAAGACTATCGGAGATCATCCCACACCAGTGCGGAGTGGTTATGACTCATCGGGGCTCCCAAACTAATCTTAACCTACAGTAAAAACCGACATGGCAAAATTCCCAACGCTTTCTCTTCCGACGGTCAGACTGCCTAAGAAGATTACTTGAAGACGTCTTGTCCAGCCTCCGAAGGGATCAAAGACACGACCGTCGCGGGGCTATTCGAATAGCTGCGTAAAGTCCGCATATCAGGGAATGCATCAGCCAACGCGACGGTACCACGGACTAAAACCCTAGTACCACAAAACCTAACGGACCTCTGTCGTAAAAAGCAGGGGTTATCTATAACGTTAGGACAAGTTTTCCTATAAACCCAAGGGAGGTAAACTGAATAAACTCCGAAATGAGTCCATAAACTAGAGACTCCAGAATGAGTGAATAAACTCTAAACTCCGAAATGAGTCCATAAACTAGAGACTCCGGAATGAGTGAATAAACTACAAACTTCGAAATGAGTCTATAATTTAGAGACCCCGGAATGAGTGAATAAACTACAAACTCCGCAATGAGTACATAAACTACTTTATGCCAAGTCAAGACATCGAAGAAAAGAGAAGCGCTAGTATGAAATGAAATATGTTTTTTATTCATGAATCAAAATGAATACAAGATACTATTATTTGTGAATCAAAATGAATACAAAAAGAGGAGAATATATAGCAACAAAAATGTCTAAGTCGGCGGACGGTTCAATAAGCCAGCAAGCTCGTCATTTTTCCGCTGGACTTCTGCTTCGAGCTCTATCAGTGCCGCAAGACGAGTCCATGCCTGTGTCTGTTGATTCTGGTATGAAGCAAACCAACTCTCAAGCTCTTTCTCGGCGACCTTGTGGGCTTCAACCATTTCACGTGTAAAAATAACGGCTTTGTCAAGAGCCACCACCTCTGTAATGGCTTCTTGAAGCACCCGCCAAATTTTTTTTGCACGAGTGGTTTTGACAGTGAGCTGGGCTTGAAGCTCCCCTAAAGCCTTTGAAGCCAACTATTTTGTCGAAAACTTTCGGTTAAGCCTTTTCTCGCACGACTGGAGATTGGCTATACATCGTTCAATCCAACCATGCAGGCTCGCTTTTACAGACAAGATGTCGGAGAGAAGGCGTATGCATTCAATCCCATGTAGACAAGCCTCCACTCTGCGGCAGTACTCAACCTAGGTATGTGTTCATATCAGAATATTGCATTTTATACCGCCCATTCTTACGCTCGTGTGTTTATAGGTAGGTACTTTTAATCCGTGTTTGTTACATGTTTACAGAATACAGGTTTTTAGTCCAAATATTGTAAATCAAGATAAAATCTCCACAGTTACGCCAAATGCAGAACATCTGTCGACAGCAGATAAAAGCCGGGTTCCGGTCATCCATATCTGTCCAGTGCCGAGTACCGGTTCCCAATACAAGACATGTGACAGTGGTCATTCATGTCTGGGACAAGCACAGAGCACGAGGGGGCTGCACAAGAATCAATGGGTGCACGGAGCTCGAGGGAGATAAAGTCAAAAGTAAACAAAGATAATGCAATCTTGGACTTGGAAATCTGGAGATATTCTGAAGACTTTTGCGCAGTTTAAGGTTGGCAAACACGAGGAAACAAGAAACCAGGACAGCCCAGAAAAACCCACTGCCCAACTCACCAGTACGGCCGCGCATGCGTGGCCAAAAGGGGGTATTGGCCGCGCATGCGCGGCTAGGTGGGGCCCACTCCTTGTCGTTTTTTCTGGGCTGTTTGGTAATTATGTCTTTGGTCTGATGGTTGCCCTAAAACCCCATTTCCCTGCCTATAAATACAGCAGCTTTGAGCTTAACCAAGAGAGCAATTTTTGAGTTTTGTTTTAGCCTCATTTTTGTTAGTTTCTTTCTTCTTCTTCTTCATTCCTCCATTAAATTGTAGTGAGAGCTTTTGAGTGGATGTTAATGAAGATGAGGGATTTGTATCTTTCTTTGTAGTTCGGCTCCCCCTTGAGATTTCTGCTTTCTCTTGCTCATTCAATCTCTTCATTGAGGTTGAATGGTTAAGAGTTAGTTATTGATCTCAAGGGTCGTATTTTCTCACGGACTAGCACTTCATTTCACATGCGTTCTCTACCCTTCCCTTGATCTTGCAAGTTCTTCATTGAGCTTGCAAGTTTAAGGGTTGGCTATTGAGCACATGCTTGGCTTGGGTCCTAGTTCCGTATTCTTTTTATTACTCGCTTTTTATTACTTGTCTTTTTATTACTCGCATTTTATTTCATGCATTTTATTCATGCTCTTTAATACTTGTATCTTTTCTTTTCTTTGTTCTTTTCTTTTTGTTCTCTTTTGTTTATATTGTGAATGTTGTAATTATTGTTCTTGTTAAGAATTAATACGGTTTTATAAGTTAACATTTCTTTGCCAATTCCTTTTCCCGTTATTTTCCATTTGAACTCCGCCCAAACCATACGCAAGCGCTCCGTTAGGCACCGTACCCTGACAAGGTAACGGTGATTCCTAACCGCGACCGGTTGCGTTCGGTTTGGCCGGAGGCGAAAGCAAGAGACAAGAACGGAAGGACAAGGGTAAATAAGCCGAATTCCACGAATACCGCGCTTAAATCCCCTAATCCACGTTGTTGCCGATTGTCTAGCTTCAATTGGTCAAGACTCGGCTCAAAGGTTTTTGAGTACGGATTTCTTAGCTTACAATCTCGTATTTTTCTTAACAATTTTATACTTGCAGATAAACACATAGGATAGACAAAACAAACATACAAGATTCTTTATTGACTCGTCTAAGACAAGAAGGTAAGATAACACCATCTCCCTGTGGACCGACCCGTGCTCACCGGCTAGCTGCAAAGCGACACCGTCCTGATCGCGGTTACACTTTAAATCTTTGAACATCCGACACGCCAAAAGCGTGCGATCAGTATGCACCAATGCCTCAACATGATAAGTGGCAAGAGCAGATAAGGAAGCATTGGCTTTAGCAGTAAATTCTTCGGCCGCGACAGAAATACCAACGCGAAGATCTTCGATGAGAGCCGCCACGGAATAAACGCTCTGTTTTTCCATCCTCTCAGATACGCATTGGGCGTAAGGACCTGGTGGCATGGGGATTCGAGACTTTAATGGGGTCAGGGCTGGTAAAGCTGTGAAGGTATATGTGCGGTCAGTTGTATTTCCGAATATAGTGTAAACAAAACGAATCCAAAACGTCACTTACCCACAGTCATGCAAGGCGCATTTGAGAGATCCCCAGGTCCATCAAGAATCTCGAATTCGTCGTCCGCTTTCAGAACTGTGGTTTAAATTGAAGGGCATATCGGCATCATTATAAAAATATAAAACAAAAAGGGCAAAAGAATACCGACCTTGGCCAGAAAAGATCACTATGCTCTGTGGAGGTATCGCTTGTGAGGCCGCCATGTCAAGCAATCGCTGGAAGGTTTTCCTCGGGGAAAGATCCACGATGGAAGCCGTCAGCTCCCGCAATTCTGAGGGATGGAATGGTTCAGATAATGGAGGGGTTGTTAAACAAAATGTGTATGTATATCAGATTACCTTCGATACTTCGCCTGCCCTGAACTGGAGGGATGGCTGCTTCAGCAGCCTCCTCTACACCCTTAGGTGCATCACTGAGGATATTTGTGAAATCTATAGCCGGCATGGCAGTCTCCAATAGAGGGACAAAAGCCGCCCCTGAAGGCCCCAAGGTGGGGATACCAGTTTCAGCAATCTCTTTTACGCCCTCCGGTGCGTCACTAGAGATATCCATGAGATCTATAGCCGGCAAGACTACCTCTGCTGGAGGAGTAGACGCTGAAGGGACAAAAGCCATCACCGGATTCTCCACAGCGAGGATAATAGCTTCAGTGATCTCCTCTACACCCTTCGGTGTATCACAGGAGATATTCATAGAATCTACATCCATGGCTCAATCTGGGCTCGAAGTTATTCCCGCTGCAGAAGGCCCTGCAAATTTTTGTTTAAAAGATAATGCAACGTGAAAATAATACAAATTATTTGCTGAAAAAGGGCAAGAAATATACGTACCAATACCCCAAGGAGCCTGAAGGATGTTCTGTCGAGCTGCTGCGCTTTTTTGTTTAGATGCGCTTGTCGGGCTTCAATTGAAAATAGATCCCTATCCGCTTTCAAAGCAGCTTCATCTTCGGAAGCGTCCGATACCGGCTGTTTCAAAGCACGTTCCCCTTCTAGCATCAAAGGAATTATCGGCAATGTGAATAGAGCCGGATCGACATCATGAAATACGACAACAGGAAGTTTTCCTCTTCGGGAGGGAACATTTTCGGCCTCGTCTTGTGAACGCTTTAAAGCCTCGGCTAACTGTGCGGCCTCCTTGGCAGACGAACCAGGAAAGAGAAGACCATCGTCCAGCTCCTGCGTAGGTATCAGCTCGTCCTGAATAAAGGGCTCGGATTCAAGCAAAGTGTCGAGTAGGCCAGCAACCGATTTCTTTCTTCTTTTGGAGCCTGTGCTAATGCTAGCGGAGGAGCGCTTCCTCCCCTTTGGTGATTTGGCACGGCGTTGCCCAACTTCGCCTTCAGTATCACCCTTTGGTGACACCACCACTGGGTGCTTTATCAGGAACTTCCGCCTCGGCTCTAGTACGCAGTGGCATACCAGCAATGCGAGGGGCAGATTCTACTTCTGCGGTTTTAGGGATAAGCACCGAATCGCTACCCCTCAGAGGAGGGCGAACTACCGACCGCGGCTGCAACGAGGCGCTGGTGACCTGAGCCGGAATGGGAGCTTTACACTCAAAAAGCACCCGTCTCTCCCCTGCAATGACAGGGCCGACCCGATGGCGATACCAACCCTTGAAGGACCCCACAGGCCTCAGAAGATAGTTGGGCTCCGGGATCATGAAGAGGGAGCCGGTGTTTAACCGCATGAAATGGTGAATGACATCGCGGGTAACCTCCCGGGAGAGGGCATGCTCAACTAAAAATGTCTCGAGAGGAACGCCCTGGTTGTAGCCTAACTGCTGGGTGAAGCGATGCGGATTGTACTGCATAAAGAGGGCAGTATTATTCCGGCAGAACACAAAATGACCCGGCCTGATTGAGTATAGATGCATAATCTTCTTAGGCTTTAGAGATAGTGCTCCATCCTTCGACAAATCAAACAATTACTGAACGGGCTCTGCAGGAGCAGAGAGGACTCGATCGCTAAAAACCATTCCGCCTTCATTCGAGTATGGATTGAGCAGTACACGGAGAGCCCCTAACTGGGTCGGATCGGGAGCGGAAGCATCAACCAATCTCATGATCCGCGGAAAGGTATATGAATCATAAAAATCCGGCCGCCGGTGCGCAGCAAACGCTCCTAACACGTGCATCTCAATCCACGACGTGAAGTAGTGGAGGGAGAAATTCACAGTATCAGCACCCGGGCTCGAAGTATTAGCAGCAATGCTTAACCCATGATATAAATGCGATAATCCCGCAACACCAACAGCTAATCGCGCCCTTTCAAATATACGGTGAGCAGGGTAGAATACGGAGGCTCTCATGAAACGTCGATGCATCGCCATAGAAAACCAGCTGAGCCAGAGACTGATAAAGCCAATAAAGAAAGTTTCTTCATCCATGCCAGGGGCCGCGATTGCATCGAAAGCTATGGCCGAAGAGTTTGGAATATAAAACCGAGGTAGGTCTTTCTCTTTTTCCGGCAGTTTCTTCTGCCCGAATGCAAAAGGGTCTTCAATTTTCCCGAATTTTGGAGCCTTCTTGGATAAGACATTCTCATAGAGAAAGCAGGTAATGAAAGCGTCAAAAGTAACACCTTGCCCTTCCGATGTCATGAATTTTTTTTCAAAGATACCCAGAGCCTTGATTAGACTTGGATGCTTGTGACGAACGACGTTCTCAGTCGTCAGGCCATCAAGCATAGCGGGCACCGTAGCAAACATGTACTCATCAGGAGGTTGTAACTCTTCGTAATGCTCTCCTCTGATCGGAAACCCTGAAATTTCGTGAAATTCCTCCAGTGAGATCGAGACTTCGCGATCCCCTAGCAAGAATGTGTTTGTAGGAAGATTCCATTGGTTCAAGGAAGCCTTGACCCACCAGATGTGATAATAGAATAATGACGCATACACTGCTTGGTACAGTCCAACCTTTTGCAGCCGTGCGCGTTGGGTGGAGAGAATGTATTGAGCCCAAGAAAGATAGCCCATTAGATGGCGCAGGGTAACGCCTACCTTATTCACCTGCCCCCAGGGTCGACCTTTGCCCTGGCATATCCAATGCCCCAAGATATCAATGGCTATCTGTTCATATCAGAATTTTGCATTATTATATTCCCCATTCTTAATCATATTGCAAATAAATAGGTGCTTTTGATCCATGTCTGCTAAATAGTTGCAGGTTACAGGTTCTCAGAACAATACAGTGAAATTTAGGAAAAGACGCAACAATTGTGAGACTACGACCAACAAATAGATGAATCTGCAAGATACCGCCTACCAGTTTGAGGAACAAACGAAGATCAGCAAACAGTTCAATACACAAAGTACAAGGGCGGCACAAGATTCAAGACTTCAACGCGAAGCTAACGGTAAAAGTCCACAAATTCTGCACTGTTGGAAATCTGGAAGAAACTAGAAAAGATTTTGAAGAACCATGTGAAGAAAATAGAAGAAAAAGGCAACATGAAGCAACCCTGGAAAGATGAGACAGAGAACCCAAAAGATGGCCGCTGATTTGTGGCCAAACATGGCATTCCGCCGCGGATCCGCGGCCGTGCAGTGCACGTGACGGTGCACGTGTCGATGGGTGTTGGTGCTTTGACCCGGCTTTCTTAGGGTAGTCTTGTAATTTTAAATATGGATCAGATGTAAACCCTAGAGTTTCTCCAATCTATAAATAGGAGAGCTTACAGCCTTTTTTGGGGCATGCCTCTTTTAATTTCTAGATTAAATTTTAGTTTCATTGTAATCGTCAAGAGGTGTCAATAAAAGTAAGTTTTTTATCTTGAAGTTTTCTGATCTGCAATTTAATTTCCGCAATTTTCGTATCTGTCTTTTATTATCCGCACATTAATTAGGTAATTAAAATAAAATTATAAAAATGAACTTCATCATAATATCCCTAATGAGTGAGTAGTTCCTCACTTGTTAGGGTTAGGTTTGGGGTAGGTTTGAGAGATGGAAATCTCTCACTCCTTTCTTACCCGTATAATACTTCAAATTAGGACTCTATGTTAATCAAACACACACCGCTCACTACGGCATCCTATCCTACGAGATAGCGGTTATTCCCTAGTTAGATCGGTTGTGGTTGATTTACATAGAGATTAGGGCTAAGAGTTAAGAAAGGACGGACAAGGACCAAAAGGAAGAAATTATGTTTCTTCCTGGTCGTGCTAATCTCCTTTGTTAACTATTACCCTAACACCTAAGTTCTTAATTAGGGCAAAAGGAAGCAGTGAGTAGAATTCTTTTTCCAAACTAACCTAATCCTAACCCTAGCAAGGTTTTCATCCAAATCAAATTCAATCTTATTTTTTATAAAAAATCAAAACCTACCACAAATAGGGCTTAACTCGTAAGAACAATAAGAAAAGAACACGTTTTCCCTGTGGACCGACCCGTACTCAACCGGCTAGCTACCAAGCGACACTGTTATTGATTGCGGTATTCTTAACTTTGATTTTAAAACGTACGTACGCAAAAGAACGATCAATTTCATGGGCTGGAATCCGAAGATGCCTATATCTTCATTAACAAATTCCAGAATGTTTGCGCAATGATGAAGACCACCCAACTTTCCGATGATGCTATAAGGCTACATGTCATTCCATTCAGTTTATGTGACCGAGCTGAAAAGTGGCTATATAGTACAACACCGCATTCCATAAAAAGTTAGGAAGAGTTTGTTAAGGCTTTTCTTAAAAAGTTTTACCCACACCACAAGTCCGCGAGAATTAGAAATGAAATTAATTAATTTTCCTAGCTTCCTTCCGAACCTTTTTGGAAGTGTTTCGAATGATTTAAGGACCTTCTTGTTCAGTGCCCTCACCACGGTATCGAGAGATGGCAACTTTGCCAAACTTTATACGAAGGACTGAACCCAGCAACTAAGCAGTTGTTGGAAACAATTTGTCAAGGTCACATTCTTACAAAATCTGACGAGGAACCTTGGCAATTTCTCGACGATCTTGCTGAACAAACACTTCAGTGGGAAAGCACTAGACAAACCGCTTCATCCACTTCATCTACTTCATCCGGTTCGTCTAGGGCAGGTGTTCATCAACTTGACTTGTCAATTGCAATGAAATCCGAAATGGCCGCAATTACACGTAAACTAGAAGCAATTGAGAGCAAATTCTCATCGCCTTCTCCTGTCCCCGCTTTACCCCCTCGCACTATTTGTGCTTATTGTTCGGATCCGTCCCATTTAACTGAAGAGTGTCCTTACAACCCACCCGCTCAAGGACAAGATCAAGTCAATGCTGCCTTTCAGCAGAGACAAAGAAATGATCCATACTCTTCAACTTATAATCCTGGTTGGAGGAACCACCATAATTTTTGCTTGGAATCAAAATCAACAACAATTCCAGGGCAATAACAATTTTCAGAGGCCTCCTCCACAACAACAAGCCCCTCAACAAACTCAATATCAGCAACCTTTCCAACCCCAACCTTACCAAAATCAAATGAACAATTTTGCACCAAACAACTCTTTTCCTCAAAATAATTTTGTTCAACCAAATAACGATAAGGTTTCCTCGCTAGAACGAAGTCTAGATGCGTTTTTAAAACAATCTACGCAATTCTCAGCCAACATCCAGTCTTCCATTCAGTTTTTGGTGCAACACACTGCATCACATGAGTAAAGCATCAAAACTATTGAAGCCCAAATTGTACAACTGAATGCTGCTCTAAGCGAGCGAGAGAAGGAGAAACTTCCATCTCAACCACTGCCAAATCCTGATCACACACAAAATGCACATGTTGGTCATGAAAAACAAAATCATAATATGAGTGCCGTGACTACATTGAGATCTGGAAAGGTATTGCACAACAATATTGGCAATAATAATGACACCCGGGCAGCCGCTTCTTCTTCTTCTTCTTCCTCATCTTCTTCAAATTCTTCAGAGCCTGTTCTTCATTCTTTACAAGGCTCTACTTCTTCTACTAATTCGAACGGACCCACATCTCACTCCACAAAAACACCAAAACTGGGATCCGTTCCAACTCCACAATCTACTCCACAAACATTGGAATCAACAAATTTTCAAAATGTTCCATTTCCAAACAGGTTGAGATCCAATAAATAAACGCCACAAATGGAGAAGATTGTGGAGTTATTCAAACAGGTTAGCATTAACATACCTCTCTTGGATGAAATCCAACAAGTCCCTTCTTACGCTAAAATCTTGAAGGACTTATGCACCAAGAAGAGGAAATCACAGGCACCTAAGAAAGTTTTCTTGGCTAGTGCAGTAAGTGATGTTCTTACCCAACCTTTACCTCAAAAACGAAAGGACCCTGGCTGTCCTACAATTTCAATAACAATTGGGGATAAGAACATCAACCGTGCACTTTTAGATCTTGGTGCCAGTGTTAATTTGCTTCCTTATTCAGTATATGAACAATTAGGCGTTGGACAGCTGAAACCCACGCATTGTACTCTCTAAATGGCCGACCGATCCATCACCCATCCTAGGGGTGAGTTAGAGGATGTGTTGATTAAAATAGGGGACTTCATATTCGCCGTTGATTTCATTGTTATGGACAGACAGCCTGTAGCTAACCCCCGGAGTCAAATTCCGGTGATACTCGATCGACCATTCCTTGCAACTTCTAATGCGGTGATCAATTATCGAAATGGTTCAATGAACCTATCTTTTGGAAACATGACGATTGAGCTCAACATTTTTAAGTTGGGGAATCAGCCCTCCGAGCCTAATGGTAATATACTTGATGTTTTCTCGATCCAAGAGATCACTCAGGAGGACTGTGAGCTCGAAAAATTTCTGTTCGATCACAGCAATTTTGACGCCAATAGTGCGTTCCTCCTTGAATCTGACACAGTTTTCACACCCGATAATGATTACGAGTGTTTCACTTTTTCGAATGATTTTGAAGAATCACCACCCGAGTTTGAATCCTTTGAATTTTCGGATGAGTCAGCTAAACCATCCGACTCGGTTACTTACACTCGCTTCGAACCTTTATTGGAATCCTTCGAGTTTGAGACAGTTTCACCAATTTTACCTTCAATTGTTTCGCCTCCAAAACTCGAACTCAAGCTATTGCCGTCTCACCTTAAATACACTTACTTAGGTGAGAATGAGACCCTTCCCGTTATCATCTCCGCTTCTCTAGCCCCCGAGAAAGAGAAAGCCCTTTTAACGGTCTTACAAAACAATCAGCAAGCTTTTGGCTGGACTATGGCGGACATCAAGGGATCAGTCCCCTAATAGTTGAACATCATATTCATATGATGGATAATGCCAAGCCAGTAAGGGATCCACAAAGACGACTAAATCCTATAATGAAGGAGGCTGTTAAAAAGGAGATTGTAAAATGTCTTGATAGTGGTATCTTTTACCCTATCTCTGATAGCCAGTGGGTTAGCCCCATTCACGTTGTCTCAAAGAAATCGGGCATAACGGTCATAACTAATGAGGCGAATGAGTTAATACCTACTCTCACCCAAACTGGGTGGCGAGTTTGCATCGATTATAGAAAACTCAACGCCGCGACAAGGAAATACCACTTTCCATTACCTTTTATTGACCAAATGCTAGAACGATTGACTGAGCATAAATTTTACTGCTTTTTGGATGGCTACTCCGGCTATAATCAAGTTCCCATCGCTGAAAAGGACCAAGACAAGACCATATTTACTTGTCCTTTCGGTACGTTTGCTTACCGTCGCATGCCCTTTGGGTTATGCAATGCACCCGCTACTTTCCATCGGTGTATGATGGGCATTTTTTCAGACATGGTGGAAAAATTCTTGGAGATTTTTATGGACGATTTCTCCATTTTCGGCGACTCCTTTGATGAGTGTTTGCTACATTTAGACGCAGTTCTTACCCGGTGTAGGGATAAGAACCTCACTCTAAATTGGAAGAAATGCCACTTTATGGTACGAGAAGGTATTGTCTTAGGACATATCATCTCGCAAAATGACATTGAGGTAGATAAAGCTAAGATTGAAATCATTTCAAATCTTCCTCCTCCCAAATGTGTCCGAGACATTCGAGCCTTCCTTAGCCATGCCGGTTTCTATAGACAGTTCATTAAGGATTTTAGCAAGATAGCTAGACCCTTAACTCTTTTGTTGGCCAAGGACACCACTTTTGATTTCGACTCAAGTTGCATGAAGGCGTTCGAGTCATTGAAAAACTCACTTACTTCCGCTCCCATTCTTTCATCTCCTGACTGGACACATCCATTTGAAATTATGTGCGATGCATCTGATTTCGCCATTGGTGCTGTCCTTGGACAGCACATAAATAAGATGCCGCATGTAATTTAATACGCTAGCCGAACCTTGAACGAGGCCCAATTAAATTACACAACAACTGAAAAAGAATTCTTAGCTGTTGTGTTTGCACCAGAAAAGTTCAGGCCCTATTTAATCGGCTCTCCAGTCATCCTTTATACTGACCACTCAGCTCTTCGCCATCTTTTTGCGAAGAAGGACGCTAAATCTCGGCCGATACGTTGGATCCTCTTACTACAAGAGTTTGACCTTATCATCAGAGACAAGAGAGGATCCGAAAACTTAGTCGCCGACCACCTTTCACGCCTTCCTTCTTCGCCTACACTTCAAATTCCTATTAAAGACATTTTTCCAGATGAACAGCTCTTAACTGTGTCATACGAACCTTGGTTCGCAGATATCGTAAATTATTTGGCCACCGGCCTGATACCAAACGAATGGTCGAATCAGGACAGACTCAGATTTCTATCTCAGGTAAAACATTTTTACTGGGATGAATCGTATCTATTCAAATACTGTCCCGACCAAATTATTCGTCGGTGTGTCACCGACAATGAGTTTAAGAGTGTGCTGTCATTTTGCCACGATCAAGCATCTGGCGGGCATTTTGGCCCCAAAAAGACAGCAGAAAAAATCTTGCAGTGTGGTTTCTACTGGCCATAACTTTTTAAAGACGCATATGAGTACTGCAAGGCATGCTCCTGGTGCCAACACTTGGGCCGGATATCTCGGAGAAATGAAATGCCGCTCCAACTAATTTTGGTTGTTAAAATTTTTGATGTTTGGGGGATTGACTTTATGGGACCATTTCCCAACTCTTTTGGGAACATGTATATTCTACTCGCTGTTGACTATATTTCAAAGTGGGTCGAGGCTGTGCCCAGCTGAACTAATGACAACAAGGTTATCGTTAGATTTCTCAAAGAAAACATTTTTTCTTGGTTTGGGCATCATCGCGCGATTATCAGTGATAATGGATCTCACTTTTGTAATAGGGCTTTTGAGTCCTTAATGCGGAAATACTCCATTACTCATAAGCTGTCAATGCCCTATCATCCCCAAACTTGTGGGCAAGCCGAGATTTCAAATCGGCAAATTAAACAGATATTGGAGAAAACGGTTTCCAAAAACCGTAAAGATTGGTCGTCAAAACTTATTGATGCCCTTTGGGCATTCCGAACTGCCTATAAGACCGATCTTGGCATGTCTCCATATAGGCTTGTTTATGGAAAGGCTTGCCACCTTTCAGTTGAAATTGAGCATAAAGCATATTGGGCAATAAAAGAGTTGAACCTATCTTTGGGAGATGCGGGTTGCAATAGAAAGCTGGAGTTGAACGAATTAAACGAGCTGCGGGATGAAGCCTACGAGAACGCAGTAGTTGTTAAAAACCGAACGAAGGTGTTCCACGATAAACACCTTATGCGCAAAACTTTCAAACCTGGTCAACAGGTTTTACTTTACGACACTCGGTTACATTTCCATCCCGGCAAGCTCAGATCTCGATGGAAAGGGCCATTTTTGGTACGCACCGTATATCCGCACGGTGCGGTCGATCTAGAAATCCCGGAGGACGGTTCACTATTTAAAGTGAACGGACATAGACTTAAACCGTTCCTCACTGCGGACCCTTCGGAGGAGCTCCTGTTTTTGCAGGAGCCGATTTACATTGACTGATCTTCTTCCATCTACCCCTAAATTTCGATTATCTAGCCAAAAGACTGTTTCAAACAAGTTTGGGGGTATGTATCATTTGTAATTATATAAAAACAAAATAAAAATAAAAAAATGAAAATAAATTTTTTTTGGTTATTTTTGTAAATTTCCAGTTTTAATAAAAAAAATAATAAAAATTATTTACAAATAATTTCCTCATTTTAAGAGGATTTTTTTGCAAATAACCAACACATTCCCCCTATAAATAAAACCCGACCCTTCTCTATTTTTATCAGACCCTAAATTTTCATTTCCTCAAACCCTAGCCGCCGCTCCAAAGTTTTGCAGTGAGATCGCTCCATCGAGCCGCGCACCCGCCGCCGAAGCCCGCTTTCCACCGCGCAACCGCTGCGCCTCTGCCTCTTCTCTTTCTGAATTTTTTCAGAGGAGGTTTGCATCATCTCTCCCTCTCTGTTAATTTTTTTTATAAATCTGTGAACTTTCTGAATGGCACCAACCATACAATTAGAACGGGATTTTCACAAATCTTTGCACACACAATTTACGGGAGTTATTTTGGTGATGAGATCACACGGCAAAGGTGGAACTTTTTAATTTTCAATCATCCCAATGCCTACGCTCTTCCAGATCTAGTCACTCGTTTTTACGAGTGCATGGAGGAAGGTTGCCTATCACAATACGGTTTTATTAAATTACTTTGGGACGATAGGGAAATAATCATTGATAGGGACTTCATCTACGAAGTCACCTTAATTCCTAGATTATCTGTTCACGACCAACCCCTTCAATTTGAAGACTATTTAACCTTAATGGGTAATGACTGTTCGAGAGAACCTAGGAAGGGCATACAGGCTAGAACCCTCTTCGCCAATGTATTAACCGTGTGCCGTTGGGCACAAAACAACATTTTTGGCAGTTCACATAATACAACATTTTTTACCCCATCTCTTCATATCGTGCACACCTTAATGACTAGGAACCCTAGATTTGACATGTGCACGGTTTTACTTAATTCAATTGGTGCTGGCAAAAGGGCTGCAAATTATCCATGCCCTATATTAGTGACACAACTGTGTCGCTATTTCCTCCCTGTGGAGGAATTTGAGTTTTACATGCATGGAGGTATACCCATTAGGCCTTTTATTGAGGGCGTATCTACGTCCTATACCCTCCTGAATGATGTATGGTCGCGAACAGAACCGGCCGAACATGTACCCGCCAGGACACCCAGCTCCAGCTCGACCGCGAGCGAGGAAGAGCTTACCCCCGCAAAACATGAACGTCTGCTTAGAAGAGCCACTAGGGGGATTGATAGGTTGGTAGGGATGGTGACCAACTTGGACCACCGGGTGACAGAGATTGAACATGGCGTATCTACGCTGCTGGCGAGAGAGAAACGTTCCCGTTCACGTTTGAGGGGACGGTGAGAACATGAGCAGTGAGGGCACTGCTTTTGGTAAGTTTGGGGGAGGAGGTGGTTTGTAAATAGTTATCATTGCATTGCATATTTTAATTTTTGTACATATTTTTTCTTTTTCTTTCTTTGCATGTTTAATTCTGCATTGCATCTTTATAAAAAAAAAATTATAAAAATTTAAAATATGAAAATAAAAATTTCTAAAAGAAAAATCAAATAAAAATTGAAAAACTAAAAAGATAATTTTTTTTCAACTTGGCCATGTTTGACTTAAGTTTGACAAGACGGTTAACTAGTTAGGAAAAACTAGATCCTAAACTTAGTAAATTAAAAACCCTAAAAATAAACTTTCTTAAAGTTTAACGGTAGAAAATATATGTCCTTGTAGTTTATTTAGAAATAGGTAAATTTTGAGTTCAGTTCTAAGGCTAAGTCAAAATAAGGGAAGAGTATTGAATTTTTATTTGAAGTGTAAGTCTGAAAAATAATTCTGAACCTTAAGTCTAATTCTGAAAATATATACCCTATAATTCGCATATATACGTACCTTGAAACTTGGAATAGTAGAGGATACCTTGAAATGCTCTTGTCTAAAAATCCTTAGTATGAAGGAAAATAAAATAAAAGTACAAGAGTGAATAAATAGATATAAAAAAATGAACATTGGTTTTGTAATTACTTAAGGCTGCGTAAAATGAAAAAAAAAATATAGCGAAGGTGCTTTATCACCTAGTGCCTTAGACCAACTGGTCTGGGAGTCACTGCTAAAGCCTTAGGTATTACAAGACGAGGAATTACGCCTTAATGCGCGAACACATTTTGTAATTGGTCATTAGTACCTCAAGAAGTATTAACTGTCGCATGAAGGATGTGTGAGCAATTTCATCTAAAATTCACCAACTAAAAGTACTTTGGACGATGGACAAGAGTATGATAGTTTGAATTGAATTTCCAAGTGTAGGGGTGATACACACACACACGTAGGGGTATATGATTGGGGTTTTGATGAGAGATAGGAATGAAAGATAAAGCATATATCATCAGTAGAGATGATAAAAATTCCTAAGTTGAGATGGAACCTTAGAAGGATAATTCAAAAGATGCTGAATGCTAAATAAATTTACAGAACATATACGATCTTAAGTTAAATGATAAGTGAGTGTGAAAAATACGGGTTGATGATTTCTAAGTTAAAGATAATAGAATTTCTTGCTAGAACACCAAATTGAAGAATGAAAGTCAATAGGCCAAATTGATCGGATTTTGTGGGTAGTATCCGCTGAAAACCCTCAGGAGACAACACTCCTCCTACTAGGGACACCTAGAGATTTAACGGCTTGTTGTACGAGCTCAGTGCAATCGCGATTCCCTGCGAAAGTGAGGTTAGGTTTTTTTCGAGAATAAAAATAGTTTTGGTCGGGACGAGCAAAAGATAAGTTTGGGGGTATTTGTTCATATCAGAATTTTACATTATTATATTCCCTATTCTTAATCATATTGCAAATAAATAGGTGCTTTTGATTCATGTCTGCTAAATAGTTGCAGGTTACAGGTTCTCATAACAATACAGTGAAATTCAGGAAAAGACGCTACAATTGTGAGACTACGACCAATAAATAGATGAATCTGCAAGATGCCGCCTACCAGTTTGAGGAACAAACGAAGATCAACAAACAGTTCAATACACAAAGTACAAGGGCAACACACGATTCAAGACTTCAACGCGAAGCTAACGGTAAAAGTCCATAAATTCTGCACTATTGGAAATCTGGAAGAAACTAGAAAAGATTCTGAAGAACCAAGTAAAGAAAACAGAAGAAAAAGGCAACATGAAGCAACCCTGGAAAGATGAGACAGAGAACCCCCAAGATGGCCGCGGATCCGCGGCCAAACATGGCATTCCGCCGCGGATCCGCGGCCGTGCAGTGCACGTGTCGGTGCACGTATCGGTGGGTGTCGGTGCTTTGACCCGGCTTTCTTAGGATAGTCTTGTAATTTTAAATATCGATTAGATGTAAACCCTAGGGATTCTCCTATCTATAAATAGGAGAGCTTACAACCTCTTTTGGGGCATGCCTCTTTTAATTTTTAGATTAAATTTTAGTTTTATTGTAATCGTCAAGAGGTGTCAATAAAAGTAAGTTTTTTATCTTGAAGTTTTCTTATCTGCAATTTAATTTCCATAATTTTCGTATCTGTCTTTTATTATCTGCACGTTAATTAGGTAATTAAAAGAAAATTATAAAAATGAACGTCATCATAATATCCCTAATGAGTGAGTAGTTCCTCACTTGTTAGGGTTAGATTTGGGGTAGGTTTGAGAGATGGAAATTTCACTCCTTTCTTACCCGTATAATACTTCAAATTTGGACTCTATGTTTATCAAACACACACCGCTCACTACGGCACCCTATCTCACGAGATAGCGGTGATTCCCTAGTTAGACCGGTTGTGGTTGATTTACATAAATGTTAGGGCTAAGAGTTAAGAAAGGACGGACAAGGACCAAAAGGAAGAAACTATGTTTCTTTCTAGTCGTGCTAATCCCCTTTGTTAACCATTACCCTAACACCTAAATTCTTAATTAGGGCAAAAGGAAGCAGTGAGTAGAATTCTCTTTCCAAACTAACCTAATCCTAACCCTAGCAAGGTTTTAATCCAAATCAAATTCAATCTTAGTTTTTATAAAAATCAAAACCTACCACAAATAAGACCTAACTCGTAAGAACAATAAGAAAAGAACACGTTTTTCCTGTGGACGGACCCGTACTCAACCGGCTAGCTACCAAGCGATACCGTTATTGATTGCGGTATTCTTAACTTTGATTTTAAAATGCACGTACGCAAAAGAACGATCAATCACTATCGTAGGTTGATTAGGTATCCCAGTCGTCGACGGCTCAAGCCGGCCCGTGGGGTCCAATTAACCGCTTCCATCACATAAGCCGTGCTCGAACGCTCGAGCGGATAGGTTCTGTTGGTACTTTACAAGTAAAACTACGGCGGCCCCTGATGATATGACCGTACCATCCCCCACAAGAGAAGACTCGTATGGTCCTTACCATACGCCTTAATCATCGTCATAACTTTCTCGTCCGATGGCGATTGCGGAAAAGCGACTTCTCAGCGAGTATAAAGGAAGTCAGGAAGTGAAGCCATCGTTCCTGAAATAAGAGAGGAAAGGAAAAAACCCATTTAAAAAAATATTAATAAAAAATAATAATATAATATAAATTAAAATTAAAAAAACGTGATGTTTGTTTCATGGGACCACTGGCTGCAAAACCAATGGACCCTACAAAATCAATATGGCGGCTCACCAATGATAAGACAAGATAATCATTGCAAGAATCAAAAAGGATTTTCATTAAATAGACACTGGAATTTAAACAGCTCTTGGCATCCACAAAGAAAAACGAGTTCTGTTAAAATACACAACAAATTCAAATTTGTAAAAATAAGGGTAAAACCCTATAATGAAAATATACTCAAGAACACCAGGGAATAAAATTCCCAAAATGCCCTCTTGATCTTTCAGAGCTAAGCTCTTCGATGAGGAATCAAATTCCTTTTTAAGCAATGGAATTAAATTCCAGAAACCCCATGATGGGAAACGAAAAAATGGAATCAGAGGAGAAACGACCGATCTTCGAAGACATTGGAGTTTACTACACAAAAGATTATGTCTTTTTGGATCTCTAAGAGATCGGTTCCACAAGAGAGCAAATCTCTTGCAGTGGATTTAAAATCCAGAAAAAATTAGAGAAAATGGGTTTCTTGTTCCTAAGAGATAAATGTTGTTCAAGATCTTTACCCAACAGAGTTTTTTTTAACAGAGTTTAACTCTGAAATTTCAAAGGGCAGAGAACTAAGCTCTGAAAGGAGAATTAAATTCTCAAGAAAAAGGCTAAAGAATAAGATGAAAGAACAGTGGCCATCTCAAGAGCCAAGCACTCATATTTATAAGACATGATGGGAACGGTTCATCTCCCCGTTCCCCTAGGCGATCCAACGGCTGTAAAAATGGATAGCGTTGCACCCACGTGCAAGCCACGTGAGAGCAAGCTGTGGGGGCATTTGTTTCCTTATAAAAAAAAGAAAGAAGAAGATGAGAGAAAGAGAGGGGGAAACTACCCACTAAGCAAGCCTCACGTATAAACACGTGAGCGTCTATATGCAAAATATATAAGCACTACAACTAAACTACTGATAGGCTAAATATGCCTCACGTGTAAAACACGTGAGCGCCTATATGCAAAGCATATATGCGCTACAATCAAAAAACAGATAGGCTAAACAAATCCTCACGTGTTAAACACGTGAGCGCCTATATGCAAAGCATATAGGCATTGCAATTAAACTACAGATTGGCTAAATAAAGCCTCACGTGTTAAATACGTGAGTGCCTATATGCAAGCATATAGGCGCTACAATCAAACAATAGATATGCTAAACAAAGCCTCACATGCTAAACATGTGAGGACATCTCCTTATGTAGAATTAAATTCTACTTAATAAACCGTTGGATCAAGGATCCAACAGTAATTAAACATAGAATTAAATTCTATTGGGAAGAATATTTTCTGTTAAACAGAGAGTTAATGGATCAAAGATCCGAAATATTTTCTATATCTTTCTAAACAGAGAAAGATTATACTCTGTTAAACTGAGCACCCTTGGATTAAAAATCCAATGGTGATTAAAATTTCACCGCTAGACAGGATTTTATTCTATATATGGGAGAATATCGCCAATCTTGTTAAAAACAAGAACAATATCTTCTGTAAAACAGAAGTCCTTGGATCAAAGATCCAACGATGGGTAAAATTCCCCAAATCAATTCTGAGACCAATTAAATCAATTGGGATCTCTCAATGATAGATTTTTTTCAGAATTAAACAAACTTTTCTCCACTATATAAAGAACCCGAGACTTCAAGTCTCAGGAAGACAGAGGCAGAGAGGGAGAACTCCCAGATGCTTAAAAAAAGAATATACAGTGAGCTTTTGAGGAAAAGGAGAATTTAATTCTTAAAGAAAAGACTTGCTTCCTTAAAACATTAGGTAAAAAGAAAACACCTCTCCTTTGCCTCTTTAAAGGTTTAACCCTTCATATAAGAACTCGGTTTTTTCCTCTGGTTGAGATTTGCAAAGGCAAATCTCCCCACAAGTTGAGAATTTAATTCTCATCGGGAAGATTTTTCTCTGCAAGATTCAAAACCTATGGGAAAAGAACTAAGTTACATAAAAAAGGGGAGAAGATGAAGAAGAACACACAGGAATTTAATTCCTCCAAAGATTAGGGTTTAACCCTATGTAAAGAACTTAGTTCTTCCATAAAAAATAGTGATCCAAGATCTCCAAGGCCAAATCATTGGTGCTTAGCACTATTTCGAAACCTCGCGTGTTTCCCACGTGAGTGCTTCAAACGAACACGGAAAATAACCAAAACTTCCTCACGTGTTTACCACGTGATTTGTTTAAGAGGAAAACAAGTAAAAGAAAGAGGAAACTACAATACTCCAGCAGCAATAAAGGAAAAGGGGACACCCATGTGCTTTGCATGAGAACTCTACCCAAGTGCTCAGCACTTATAAAAAAGGGAGGAGATAAAAACCCAAAGTCCAGTGCCCATATTTGGGGTGCTTTACGTGTGTCACGTGAGCGCTATAAAACTCTAGTGTTTAACACTAGTCCAGTGCCCATATTTGGGGTGCCTCACGTGAGTGCCATAAAACTCTAGTGTTTAACACTAGTACAGCGTCCGTATTTGGGGTGCCTCACGTGTGTCACGTGAGCGCCATAGAACTCTAGTGTTTAACACTAATCTAGTGCCCACATGAAACGCACATGAGCACTGTATTCTTCACTGCCTAGCACTGTTGGAGACTCAATGTTGTTTCACTTCTTATTTGCTTATTTCTTTGCCTATGACGTCGTATATATATGTTGTGGTTGTGTTCCACCTTTAGGCGTGAGATTGCTCCCAATTGGGGATGCTTTTTTATATACTATTGTTTTGTATCCATTTGGACCAGTTTTTACAAAGGAGATGCTGCCGAATTTTTATTAACAACTTGAGATTTTAAAAAGAGATATGATGTTTTGAAACAAATGTTTTATCACTCTACTTCTTTTCATGGTTTAGATTTCTGGGTTTCAGCTTACTTGAATTACATTACACCTTGAGACGTTACGTGATTTAAGTGCCGGCCGCGTTCCTAAATTGAATCATGACAAAATTGGTATCAGAGCGCTAGGTTTTACCTTTCGGAGTGTAGGATGACCCTTAGTATGGTGGAGTAGGTAGCTTAAGAAGAGTGACGTAGCGTGTGTATGTTCCGCGGCATACTTACGACACGGTACTCCGCCTAAGTGACATTTGGACATATTTGCTTGTAATTCCTTCCTTGATTTCATGTATCCTTATGATTCGATTTCTATGTTCTTATCGAATCCTGTTTCTTGTTCCATCCATTATGCCGCCGAAGACTACGAGGGCCCAGATGGCTGCCGCTAGAGATGAGGTCAGGGCAGGCTCGTCCGAGACGAGGGCTGACCAGGGCGGTATGCCTACCCGTCAGGAACAGATTGATCCACCTTCTCCAGGCCGTATTGGTAGGCTAGATGCCAGTATTCAGGATTTACGTCAGATGGTTGGATCTTTGGTTTAGACCAGTCGAGCATGGAGATCGGATGATGTTCCACCTACTACGGGGACCGTGATTGTATCTACTGCTCAGACAGTCATATCTACCACTACCGAGACTATCGCCGTATCTTTATCGGAGTTTATGAGGCTGAAGCCTCCAGTTTTCACTAGCACTGATGCAGCAGAGGATCCATAGCCGTTCCTTGACTGGATGGCCAGGATTTGTCGTTCTTTGAGATGTTCCGATGCGAGATCGGTCGAGTTTTCTAATTTTCGTCTGGAGGGTCTTGCCCAGTTTTGGTGCAAGTCTATGGAAAGAGGTCGAGCCGCATGTCTTCCTCCTATGACCTAGGATGAGTTCCCGACGGTTTTTCTTGCTCGTTTCCTTCCGCAAAGCATCAGGGATACCCGAGCTCGCAGTTTTGAGTCATTGCGCCAGACTTTCGGTATTACAGTGGCCGAGTATGATATCCAGTTCACCCAGCTATCCGTATATACTCCTTATTTGGTGGATACCGAAGAGAAGTGCGTCAAGAGATTCATTCGAGGTCTTGATACACAGTTGTTCTTCTCTATTGGCGCTCAGCACTTTGATACCTATGCAGCAGCGATGGACGCAACCTTATTGGTGGATGAGCGTATTGCCGAGACTATGGCTGTTCCGGGACCGAAGCGGATTCGTATTGGTGTATCAGCTCCTGGACAGTTAGTTAGAGGACACATCAGATTCTTTCTAGGCCATGGTGGTAGAAGAGGCTTAAGACGAGGCCAGTTATATAGCTCTTACCCACAGGGTCAAAAGCCGTCGTCAGGATGTTTTCGGTATGGGGGTCTGTATCACTGCATCAGGGATTGTACTAAGGGACGCCAGGATGAGACAACAGTTCCACATGTTACCTTACCACCTTCACCTCCCCAGAGAGCATTGCCTCTTACGCTCGTTATTGCACCACGCCAGACTGATGCTCAGAGAGGCCGTGGTCGTGGCAGTCTTATTCAGAAGGGACGAGGTGGCAGATGCAGAGGATAGCCGGATACCGGTAGAGGACATGCCCGAGTTTTTGCTTTGACTCCTCAGGATGCGCAGGCATCGAATGCAGTTGTGACACATAATTTTTCGGTGTGTTCTTTCGATGCGCGCATGATGTTCGACCCTGGTTCAACGCATTCTTATGTTTCCACACACTTTATACCAAGGATGGGCTGAGATTTGTCTTTGTTAGATTAGCCGCTCATTGTGATTACTCTCGTTGGAGAGTCTTTTGTTGGTTGACATGTGTTTCGGTCATGTACCGTTCGTATTGGAGATGGAGATTCGTCCGTCGATTTGATCCTTCTTGATATGTTGGATTTCGACATTCTCCTCGGCATGGACTGGTTAGCTACTAACTATGCATCCTTGGACTACCGTGAGAAGGCGGTCAGGTTTTGTTTTCCTGGAGAGCCGGTTCTTGTTATGCAGGGGGCCGCAGTGCCGCCTCTTATAATTTGATTTCTTCCCTTTGCGCTAGTCAGCTCTTTAGGAAAGGATGTCGGGGATTCTTAACTTATATTCGTGATACAGGAGCCACAACAGATCTGTTGGATCAGGTTCCGATTGTGAGAGAGTTTCCCGATGTATTTCCTAATGAGTTACCTGGATTGCCGCCAGTGCGCGATATCGAATTCTGCATCGACTTGATCCACGGCACGCGGCCTATTTCTCTACCGCCTTATCGGATGGTCCCAACGGAGCTTAGGATCAGTTGCAAGATTTTCTTGATAGGGGACTTATTCAACCGAGTGTGTCGCCTTGGGGAGCACTTGTCCTGTTCGTCAAGAAGAAGGACGGCAGTATGAGATTGTGCATTGATTATCGTTAATTGAACCTAGTTACGGTGTGAAATAGGTATCCTTTACCTCGCATTGAAGGTTTATTTAATCAGCTCCAGGATGCGGGAAATTTTTCTAAGATTGACTTGCGATCGGGTTATCATCGGTTGCGGGTCCGGAATGATGGCATTTCGAAGACCGCTTTTCGGACGTGCTATGGGCATTAAGAGTTCTTGGTGATGTCGTTCATGTTCACCAATGCCCCAGAAGCGTTCATGGATTTGATGAACCGTATTTTCTGTCCGTTCCTCGACCAGTTTATCATTGTATTTATTAATGACATTCTGGTATACTCCAGAAGTCGAGAGGAGCATGAGCAGCACTTGAGGATTACATTGCAGACATTGAGTGAGCACCAGCTGTTTGCTAAACTCTCGAATTGTGTATTCTGGTTTGACAGTATTGACTTCTTGGGTCACATGATTACGAGAGACGGTATACATATGGACCCGAAGAAGATCGAGGCCATACAGTATTGGCCCGGACCTATATCAGTGACAGAGGTCCGCAGCTTCTTGGGCTTAGCCGGTTATTATCATCGTTTCGTGCAGGATTTCTCTAGTATCGCTGCACCGCTGACCGGACTGACCCGGAAAGGAGTTCATTTTCTTTGGACTGAGGCTTGTGAGCAGAGTTTCCAGCAGTTGAAGACTCTTTTGACGACTGCACCAGTTCTATCGTTGCCTTTAGGATCAGGCGGCTATGTTATTTATTGTGATGCTTCTCAAGTGGGGCTAGGTTATGTGTTGATGCAGCATGACAGAGTTATCACTTATGCTTCTCGGCATTTGAAGAAGCACGGGCAGAACTATCCCACTCACGATCTAGAGATGGCCGCGGTGGTCTTTGCGCTTAAGATTTGGAGACATTAGTTATATGGCGAGTCATGTCAGATCTTTACGGACCACAAGAGCTTAAAGTATATCTTCCAGTTGCGGGATTTGAATTTGAGGCAGCGTCATTGGATGGAGCTTGTGAAGGATTATGATTGTGAAATCCTTTATCACCCGGGCAAGACGAATGTGGTAGCTGATGCTTTGAGTCGTAGGCCCGGAGGTAGCTTGTTCCATTTTAGCGCAGTTTAGAGACAGTCTTCTGCAGATTGGCAGATTTTGTGCGACAGCAGAGTACTGTTCGAGTTCACTTCCACCGGAAGGCAGCTTGCTCATGTCCGCGTCCGTCCACTTCTGCATGATCGCATCTGAGAGGCACAGTCCGGCGATACTCGTTTGTTTTAGATCATGGAGTATGTTCGGCAGGGAAGATTTTGAGTTTGTGATTGATGGCCAGGGAGTGCTACATTTTAGGACTCGTTTATGTATACCAGATTTCGAGGGGCTGAGACACGAGATCCTATAGCAGGCGCATCAGTTAGCATACAGCATTCATCCAGGTTCCACCAAGATGTATCGTGATTTGAAAGATATCTACTGGTAGGAAGGTATGAAGAGAGGTGTTTCAGTCTTCGTTTTGAGATGCCTAACTTGCCAGCAAGTCAAAGCTGAGCATCAGAGACCGGCAGGAGAGTTGCAGCCTTTGCCCATTCCTGAGTGGAAATGGGAGTAGATCTTCATGGATTTCGTTGTCGGTCTACCTAGATCCAGTCGAGGGTATGAATCTATTTGGGTGATTGTTGAACGGTTGATGAAAGCGGCTCACTTTCTTCCAGTGAAGACCACTTTCGGCTTTGCTCAGTATGCTCAGCTATACATTGATGAGATTGTGCAACTGCATGGCGTTCTGACATGCATTGTATTCGACAGAGGCACCCAGTTTACCAGTCATCCTTGGCAGAAACTTTAGGAAGTTTTGGGTACCCGTTTGAGTTTCAGCACCGCTTTCCATCCGCAGACCGATGGTTAGTCAGACCGGACTATATAGACTCTCGAGGATATGCTTCGAGCTTGTGTGCTTGATTTTGGTGGCAGTTGGGATCGTCACTTGCTTTTTATAGAGTTATCTTAAAATAACAGTTATCAGGAGACGATTCAGATGACACCTTTCGAGACCTTGTATAGGAGAAAGTGTCGATTGCCAGTCTGTTGGACTGAACTAAGCGAGAGTAGGATTTTGGGACTGCAGCTAGTTCTGGAGACTGCGGAGAAGATCCAGTTGATCCAGGACAGGATAAGAGCAGCCCGGTGCAGGCAGAAGTGTTATGCCGACCGTCGTTGTCGCAGACTTGAGTTCGCAGTGGGCGATCATGTTTTCCTACGGATCTCGCCGATGAAGGGTGTGATGAGGTTCGGAAAGAAAGGGAAGCTTAGTCCCAGATATATGGGTCTTTTCGAGATCCTTGAGCGAGTCGGTACCGTTGCCTATCGTTTGGTATTTTCGCTCAGTTTTCTGGATGTACACCCTGTATTTCATGTATCGATCGCAAGTCCTTCATGACCTTTCTCACGCGATTCAGCACCAGATGATCTAGCTGGAGCGTGATCTTTTTTTCACCGAGCAGCCGGTAGTTATTCTGGACCGGCAGGTGAAGAAATTACTGTTAAAGGTCTTACCGTCAGTGAAGGTTCCATGGCGTGGCCCAAACAGCGAAGAGGTCACATGGGAAGCTGAGAGCGAGATGCGGAAGCAATTTTCCCATCTTTTCGAAGGTACGCGTAGTAAGATTTTAAGCAACATAATTTGGGTTTTTGATAAATTTAACTAATAATTATTGTTCACATATTTTATTATAATTAATTAATATTTTATTTAATTATTTATGTACTTGTCATAGTTATGCACGCACATGTGCATACTAATCTAGCATTAAGAATATGCTAAACTTGTTTTGCTAGCCATGGCATATTGATTATTTTATTATGTTATACATATATATATTTTAAGTAAAAAAGGTTTTTTTTAAAAGGAAAAAGATAAGGAATGGGGCATGGGGAGACATGGAGGTGAGGGGTCATTAAATGAGGAGAGAAAGAGAGCATGGCTCTCAAGAGCCATCCCCCATTCTCTCATTCTCTCAACACTCACTTTCTCATTCTCTTCTTCTTCTTCTTCCTCTTACACAAATCCTTCACTTGGAAAATATTTTTCCACCAACCTTAAGCTTAAACCAACACCAAAACCTCACTAAAACCTTCCTTAAGCATGTTTAACCTCTCTTGAAGTTTTGGTGCTTCCATGGCAAGGATTTCATCCAAGTTTTGGTGAGGTAACGATCGTAAACCCTTATTTAGGCTCTAAGGGAAAATCTATGTTATCTAGTTTCACTATTATACCTTAATGTTTTAGTTTAGTGTTTAATATCGTATTTTGTTAAGCCTTAGGTCTCTGTTTTAAAACTGCTATCAACCCCGAGACCTTTTTGAAAAGTTGCCACTACAGAGAGATAGTCTAGAGGCCTAGAACCCAACCCAAAAACCTGAGCCTTTCCCCTCACTTGAGGTCGTAGATTTAATCTTTTTGGCCGCAAATTGCGGCCAGAGTGGGGAATCTGGGTGTGTGTCTTGGTCGTGGGTTCTCTGGGTCTATAACTAGGTTTATGTCATGTGAAACTTTCCCTAATTTCTTATGTAGGAAAATCTGGGACCGATTTTCTATCTTTTAAGTGTTTTGATATAGTGCGTTGGGAATTTATCTGACTCTCATTTAGGTGTTTCGTGCAATTATCAGCCTTAGGGTGGGTCTAGGATGTCGCTGCACACGATTAGCCCGCCAAGCTAACACTTGATAGCTTGTAGGAGTTTGTTCGTTAGCTTAGTGTATGTGTTCGTGTCTTATCGGAAAAATTATTAACTTTACGCGTTATGTTTTGTGCGATGCTAGGATCACCTATGGGGACTTCGGATTCACATAGCTCGAGATCGTCCGGTGAGTAGATTTAACATCTACGGAGGAATCGCCTGCATGGCGTTAAGTGCCGATGGCTAGATTCAAGTGACAATACATTGTGCTATATATTTATATATTGTGATTTGTACATGAGTATCATATTGTGCATCCTATTACCTATTGTACATTGACATATTATTAATAGGGCACTGCACCATTACCAACAGTTCATGTCGCACGAGCACCGATTTATATACCCCCCCACACCGTTGGTAATTGCCATGTCACGCTCACTATAGACATTGCCATGAACAACTACATTGTACCATATTCGTAATTAACAGTTAGACATTGTTCATTATACTACTACGCATCATGTTAGCATCATACATACATTGTTATTGTGCCATATTCTCATATGATAATTCATGAGATTTCTGTTTCGTGGATTTGGGAAACCGCAAAGTACATTTTGAAACTTGAAATATTTAAAAAGGGCGGTTTCCTTGATATGATATTTCATGTCCACTATGGGTTTTCTCGGTTCTGAGTGATGAGTATACCCGATTTGAGGAGTGATCGATTCTAGAATTTGTAAAAGAAGTGTTTTGTAAAGTAGTAACCGCAATCAATAACGGTGTCGCTCGAGCCGAGATGATTACGGGTCGTCCTCAGGGAAATGTGGAACCTTTTACTTGTTTTAGACGAGTTAATTGAAAATAGGCGAATAGTTTTTAGATCTATGTTGAACACGGATGTAGAATTTATGAAGAAGAAACTTGTAGGGTTCATACAATTTAGTAGTAATGGATGATTAATTAAAGACGACTCTTTTTATCTTTTAATAGATTTAAAACTAGATCGATAGTGATGAATGTGGATTAAAGTTCTTTTGGAAGAAACTAGGGTTTTCCCACTCTTAACCCTTATCCTTGCATTGATCTCTATTCATGTCTAGCCTTTACTAAAACAATTGTTAATCTAATCTCAAATCGCGGTCGAGACTATCAATAAATTGGTAGCGCACCCGATAAGGATGTTAACATTTATTTTGCTAAAGTTTATAAACTTTATACGATGTAAAAGAAGTTAAGAGATTTTATCATCCATTGATCTACCCTAATCCTATGAACCCTAGCAAGCTAGAAATTACTCACGGATGGTTGAGATAGAAGAGAAGATGAAAAAGGAGATCATATTGGAAATGCAGAAAGTAAAATGCAAATAATTAAACTAAAAATCTACCTTTTTATTAATCAACTATCATTTACAAATCTATCGAATTTAGAGTACAAGTACCCTAGTTTATGCTCCCGATCTCTGTCTCGTAGGAAGTAGATGATGCGTTGATTGATCTCCTGGATTCGTGGATCACTGTGGACCTCTTGATCGCTTCGGATAGATCATTTTTTGTATGAAGCTCTCAGTCCTTTAAATAGTCATGCAAGCAGAAAACCCTAGATCTCATGTGTTAGGATTTGTTGATATGATCATACCCACAAAATCCCAGATCCAACGGCCACAATATAGCCGCGGATCCGCCGCAAATGTAGGGGTTTGGCCGCGGTTGGGTGGCGGATTGGGAAGATCAGGGTTTGAAATTTCATTTGGTGCTGACACGTGGAGATCTTTGTGATGTTTGGAATTTTTAAATCTTCTCTGAGTCTCTGCCATTCATGATTTTAGGATTTGATTCAAATTTATCGGTAGATTTCATTCCCGACATCTTGGATATCTCGATCTCCAGACCTGAGCTAAATCTGTACAATATCTCAATTCATAGTATTAGTAATATTTGTTATTTATTTTGAGATATTATCCAAACCATTTTATATGATATGATATTTTAAGAATATTGATTAGGGATATTTGATATAACATTCTTATTTAAATTACTAAAATATTATATGCATATATTTTCCTTCATAATATTAAGTATAGTGTATAAACAAATGATAAAGAGTATTTTGCAGATAAACCCACATATGTACCATAATTACCTTTAAGTACTTAACAAAAGTAAGGAAAATGTTCAATCAAATGTGTAATATTTTCGACTGAACAAATACCCCCAAACTTAACTTTGATCATCCCGAGCAAACTAGTTATTCAAGAGAGTGAGAAAAAAAAGAAAAAACTAGCACACTTTCATAGGCAATCATGATTGCACCGAGCACGTGCAACAAGCCTTTAAAGCTCTAGGTGTCCTTAATAGGAGAAGTGTTGTCTCCTGAGGGTTTTCAGCGGATTACACCCACAAAATCCCATAATAAAAGAAAGAAGATGATAGTTACATACAAAGATAAGAACTATAAAAGAAAGAAATTGAAAAGAAGAGTTTCCAACTATACTAGCTTTTTCGGTTGCCATGAACTCTATCTTAAAGGTCATGAAAAGATGTCGGAAATCACATCATCCCTCAATAAAACATCGCTTTTAGTCTTCCTCCCTACCTTTCTTCCAAACATTGACCATATGCCCCTACGTGTGTATGAAAGACATTCCTACACTTAGAGAATTTAATTCAATCTATCATACTCCTGTCCATCTTCCTTAGTACTTTTTAGTCGGTGAATATTTTAGATGGAATTGCTCACATATTCTTCATGCGTCCGTTAATACTTCTTGAGGTACTAACTGGCCGATTGCTAAATGTGCTCACTTATTAAGGCGTAATTAGCAATTTTCTCGTCTTGCAATACCTAAGGCTTACCAGTGGCTCCCAAACCAGTTAGTCTAAGGTACTAGGTGATAAAACACCATCGCTATATTTTTTTTATGCCGACTTAAGCAATTACAAAACTAGTGTTCATTTTTCTTCACCATTTTCTTATTTTTTTGTTTATATATTTATTTTCCTTCATACTAAGGTTTTTAGACAAGAGCATTTCAAGGTATTCTCTACTATCCCAAGTTTCAAGATGTGTGCAAGTGCGTATAATAGAGTATCAGCGTTCAGATGTTTGGACTCAAGAATATGGACTATTTTTCAGACTTATTTTTATTCTCAGATTAGTAATTTTCTTCATCTTACTAATCCTTGGGACAACGGCCCATAACTACTTATTATTAGTTTCGTTTAAGAAAATATCTAACTTTCTTGCTTTTCTAAAACTATTCTTATCCTTCATATGTAAATTTTCACTTTCTAACTTTTATTATCAAAAAAAATTATTTTGTGCTTTTATGTAGTAAAATGCAAAATAATGCGTGAATAAGCACAAACCTCCCCCAAACCTGTTTGCAGCAGTGTCCTCACTGATGTCATCTATTAAGCTTAAAAAAAACCTGTAGACTTGGGAGGAAAAGTTAGTAACGGGGATATGAATTAATGACAGTGAAATCCTCCCCCAAACTTATTTTTGGCTCACAGTTTTGTAAAAAATTTATTTTCTTTCAAGAGCCAAAATATTTTTCTCCCTCCCCAAACTTGAGTAAAACAGTATTAAGCATTTTAAATTTATAAAGAGGGGGTAAAGTTATTAGTCAATATAAAACTTTACAAAGACCAAAAATCAACACCAACCATTCAAATATTTTATCGATGTAACGCACTGGTTGGTAGAATATCATGTCACCTATAGACGTGAAGAAGTGGGAAGGAGATAAGAAGTGTAATAGAACGGGTTTACATCTCGGTTTGTAGAGACGAAATAATGATGATGGATTACTCGCATTCTCGTTCTTGATAAGAAGAAGAGGTGGAGGTTAAACTTCTTTGGGTTAGATTTGATTCATCACAACTTCCATATCTTCTAAGAATGTGAGTTCTTTGGCGAAAATTTCTTCAAAGCTTTCATCGATATTCCGAATGATAATCTCATCGGAAAGAAAGGTATGATCGTCGGACTCTATAAAAGGTTCATATTTAGCGTTAGATGTTGACCCGGATAGCTCGACTAACTTATTCGACAAGTCAAAGGATTCGGATCTGGGTGTGGACTTGTCGATAGAAGGGTCCTCATGTGTATAATAAATAGCTGGATCAAACAAAAACGCACTAGTAGAGTCGAGATAAGTATCGTGAATCTTTTCAAGTTCGCTGCTGTCGGAATCTATCGTTTTGACAGAACATACTTGAGCATAGGGTTCGGAGGGTTCACTTTCCAACTTGTAAATGTTAAGCTCAATTAACATCTTCCCGAAGGATAGGGTCATAGAACCGTTTTGATAATTGATTATTGCGTTGGAAGTCGCTAAAAAAGGCCGACCTAGAATCACCGGAATTTTGCTTCGTGGGTTTGCTACAGGCTGTATATCGATAACTATGAAGTCCACAGGGAATATAAATTCCCCGACTTTGATTAACATGTCCTCTAGCTCACCCTTAGATTGGGTGATAGATTGATCGGCCATCCAAAGAGTGCAGTGCACCGGTTTTAACTCTCCGATGCCTAATTGCTCATAGATGGAATACGGAAGCAAGTTAACACTAGCACCTAAATTGAGTAGAGTACGATTGATATTGTTATCCCCAATAGCAATAGATATTGTAGGACTCCTGGAGTCCTTTCGTTTCTTGGGTATTTGTTGGGTAAAAGCAGTACTCACATTACTCGCTAGGAATTTTTTTTTAGGAACTTGAATTATTCTTTTCCTAGTGCACAAGTCATTTAGAATTTTTGCATAAGACGGAACTTGTTGGATAGCATCTAGAAGAGGAATATTTATGTTAACTTGCTTAAAAATTTCCACAATTTTCTCTATTTGTGGACTTGAGCTGTTAGCCCTCAACCTGTTGGGAAAATGAGTTTTATCAATAAGGGTTAGGTCCAACATTGGTGGAGAAGTTTGTGGGGATGGAATTGATCCCAGAATTGGAGTTGGAATCGTTTTAGGTTGACTCAAGGGAGTGGGCCGGGGGTTTGAGCCTAGTGGAAAATAGATAATAGGCTCAAAAGAAAATGGTGGGCTAGAAGAATTAAGGTTAGAAGAAGAAGCCTGGGTTTTATCTGATTCAACATTTTCAACCTGTTCACCGACTTGATTGTTCAGCACTCTTCCTGATCTTAACGTGGTTACGGAACTCACATTATGATTTTTTGAGTGACCAGAATTCGGTAGAGTTTGAGATGTAAGTTTCCCTTTCTCTCTTTCAGTCATCGTGGCATTTAACTGTGCAAGTTGTGCTTCTATCGATTTTATACTTTCACCGTGGGAAACGGTGTGCTGCACTAACATTTGGATAGAAGATGTTAAATTAGCCATCGTTTGCGTGGAATGTTTAATAAAAGTTTTCAAGCTTCGTTCGAGTGCAGAGGATTTTTCGGTACCTACCATTGGGAAAGAATTATTATAAGATGTAGAGTTGTTAGCCGGATTTTGAAAAGTTTGCGGATGAAAGGGGTGCTGACTCTGTTGTGGTAGTTGCTGTTGCTGTGGAGGAGGAATTTTATAGTTATTTTGGCTTGGGATCGGATTTTGATTTTGAATTTGGTTTTGGTTCCAAGCAAAATTAGGATGATTCCTCCATCCCTATTTTTATATGGAAGAATAAGGATCGTTTCTAGGTTGTTGCTGAAAAGCAGTATTAGTTTGTTCTTGACCTTGAAACGGTGGACTCAAAGGACATTCTTCCGTCAAATGTGATGGATCGGAACAGCAACCACACAAGGTTTTGGGAAGCGTAACCTGGTTTAGGGAGGCTGATGAGAATTTGTTTTCGATAGCGTCGAGTTTCTTTTGTACTGCGGCCATTTCGGCTTTTACTGCGATTGAAATATCGAGCTGATGGATACCTGCCCTAGATGAAGTTATTCTAACGTTTTCCCACTGTAAAGTTTGTTCGGCGAGATCTTCCAGGAATTGCCAACCTTCACTATCGTGTTTAGACTTGAAATAGTATTGACAAATGGTTTCAAGCATCTGTTCTGTCGCTGGATTAACACCCTCATATATAATTCGGCAAAGATCCCATCTATTTATTCCGTGATGAGGACATTGGACAAGAAGATCTTTAAACCGTTCAAAACATTTCCAAAATGGTTCGTTGGGAAGTTGGGTAAACTGGTTAATCTCGCTTCGAACGCAGGCGGTCTAATGATTGAGATAAAATTTCTTAAGGAATGCTATAACGAATTCATCCCATTTGGCAATAGAATGTGTGGCATTGTTATAAAGGCATTTTTTTGCTAGGTCGCACATGGCAAAAGGAGAAAACGTAATCTTATAGCATCCATAGAAAGTTGTGTAGTGCCCATCATTGCGCATACGTTTTCGAATTTGGTGATAAAAACGTATGCGTCTTCAGACTCAAGCCCATAAAATTTGGGCAACTGGTTGATAAAGTGGGGTTTAATTTCAAAATTGTCCCCATTGGCTGGTGGAATAGATAGACAAGTAGGAAGGGGACCGTGTAGCATCTTTTTTGGAGAGAGATGCGCGGTGGATTCTGCGCACTTACGGGTGGTAGAAGGGGTGTGTTGGTAAAATCTGATGGAGAACCATCCATCTCGGTCAATGTGGTGGGTGGAGGAGAAAAAGAAGATGAAGAAGTACCGACTTCGGAGCCGATAGTAGAAATGCGGACAAGACATGTAGTAGAATCCTGTGTCTAGCCGATCATGCACTAAGCGGGTTTAGCGAACGTGGCAGCGTGTGTGAGAACGATTTTAAAAATGATTTGTTTTGAAAAAGTGTCGGACGTGAGGCTTGATTCGACAAATCACAAAATGCACAATCAACCCTAGAACTAAGTTCACCTAGGTCAAGCACTAGACCGCTTTTAGACTTCCAAAGGACAAGCCGCAAGATCAATTCTCTACCATCTCTTTATCGGTCTTGTGGCCAGGTAAGTGGGAGGTATCCGCTATACGAATCACCGAAAATAGAAGGCCTAATTACGTAACCACTTGCAGTAGTCACACCTGCCTATACACCCTAAGAGAGATGTGGATAAGCGATAGATTACCCACGAACTTCCTCTATCCTAATTGAGCGCGACGGTCCTCAGAGTCTTGATCTATATATTTTTTTAATTAATGTGGGGTTATGCAGATTCTTATTTTGTGATTTTTGGGGCCTAGGAAGGGTGATGAAATCCCCACCTAATCTGAATTTTGGTCTTGCCCCTTAAAGTCCGGTTAAAATATGCACAAACAAACCAATATCAAAACACGCAAAAAGATTTTTGAGCGGCGTTTTTTGCAAAAAAACCTACAGAAAATTCAAATTATTGGATTTTAAAGGAGAGAGAATCGTATATGGATATCACCAGAAGATTTTGGACGCCCAACTTGACAGAGCCGCCACGGTTCTGCGGCTAAGTCCTTACTATATTCGGGGTTTCGCCGCACGTTGATGAGTTTGTTTGCTGATTTTTCTTCAGTAGCCTCCAATTCTCCTGTGGGCTTTGATGAAAATTTTTGAATCTCTAATTCCTCATTCCAGTGACTCCAGATACCCTTGCAAAATTCATACAATAATCGTTAAATATGCAAGTTGCGGTTTTGGTTCTCTTTTATAATATGTTTATTGGATTTTATAGTAATTCAACACGAATAGCAAGAAAAAAATTAGGCACATGTTCTAGGCAACGACGCCATTTGATTGATTCTAGAATTTGTAAAAGAAGTGTTTTGTAAAGTAGTAACCGCAATCAATAACGGTGTTGCTCGTAGCAAGCCGAGATGAGTACGGTTCGTCCTTAGGGAAACGTAGAACCTTTTATTTTCTTTAGACGAGTTGATTGAAAATAGGGAGAATAGTTTTTAGATCTATGATGAACATCGATGCAGAATTTATGAACAAGAGGTTTGTAAGGTTCATAGAATTTAGTAGTAATGGATGATTAATTAAAGATGACCCCTTTTATCTTTTAATAGATTTAAAACTAGATCGATAGTGATGAATATGGATTATGGTTCTTTTGGAAGAAACTAGGGTTTCCCCACTCTTGACCCTTATCCTTGCATTGACCTCTATTAATGTCTAGCCTTTACCAAAATAATTGTTAATCTAACCTCAAATCGCGGTCGAGACTATCAATAAATTGGTAGCGCGCCCGATAAGGATGTTAATATTTATTTTGCTAAAGTTTATAAACTTTATAAAATGTAAAAGAAATTAAGAAATTTTATCATCTATTGATCTACACTAATCCTATGAACCCTAGCAAGCTAGGAATTACTCACTCATGGTTGAGATAGAAGAGAAGATGAAAAATGAGATCATATTGTAAATGCAGAAAGTAATATAGAAAGTAAAATGCAAAGAATTAAACTAAAAATCTACCTTTTTATTAATCAACTATCATTTACAAATCCGTCGAATTTAGATTACAAGAACCCTAGTTTATGTTCCCGATCTCTGTCTCGTAGGAAGTAGATGACGCGTCGATTAATTTCCTAGATTCGTGGATCACTGTGGACCTCTTGATCGCTTCGGATAGATCATTTTTTCTATGAATCTCTCGGTCCTTTAAATAGTCATGCAAGTAGAAAACCCTAGATCCCATGCATTAGGATTTGTTGATACGATCATACCCATAATATCCTAGATCTAATGGCCATAATATGGCCGCGGATCCGCCGCAAATGTAGGGGTTTGGTCGCGGTTGGGCGGTGGATTGGGGAGATCAGGGTTTGAAATTTCTTTTGCTATTTGGTGCTGTCATGTGGAGATCTTTGTGATGCCTGGAATATTTAAATCTTCTCCGAGTCTCTGCCATTCATGATTTTATGATTTGATTCAACTTTATCGGCATATTTCATTCCCGACATCTTGGATATCTCGATCTCCAGACCCGAGCTAAATCCACGCAATATCTCAATTCATAGTATTAGTAATATTTGTTATTTATTTTGAGATATTATCCAAACCATTTTATATGATATGATATTTTAAGAATATTGATTAGGGATATTTGATATGACATACATATTTAAATTACTAAAATATTATATAAATATTATATGCATATATTTTTCTTCAAATGTTAAGTATGGTTATAAACATATGATAAAGAGTATTTTGCTGATAAACCCATATATGTATCATAATTACTTTTAAGTACTTAACAAAAATAAGGAAAATGTTCAATCAAATGTGCAATATTTTCGACTGAACAAGGAGTGAGGAGGAACCGTCTGCGGGTACATGGTGGGCCCGGTATGGTACCCGGGGCAAGAAGATCGTGGAGTAGACGATGAGCCTGGCAGGGGAGCACTACCTAATATTGATTGTATGGAAACTCGACGGATATCCGGAGGATACCGTTCGGAGTTATATAATGAGATGGATATGAGGGCCGATCAGAGTGACGGCGCTTGAGACATTGGGATTTGGGTGTCGTTGTTGGACACCGGTTTTATGATGATTTATTGATGATGACTCTATTTTATCCCACATGTTGGACTTATTATGACACGCTCTGTTATATTGCTGTTGTACCCCGATGTTGTACCTTGATCAGGATTATGTTGCATTCCACACTATTATTACATATGCCATCATGACTGCATACTTAGGATTTGTCATTTTTTCGTGCATACTTGTGGTTGCTCGTATGATGTTATTTACTACTCACGAGCTGGCAACTCACTCCCGTTGTGCCACTGTGTCTTGCAGGACTGATCATCAGTGTAGTCGCGGCAGGGCTTTCCATTTCATCTATTTATGTGGATACCGCTATTTTTGGGCGTGAGATTTTCTGTAGGTGGGTTTTTGTGCGAGTATCAATATGCTTCTATTTGTATATCTTATCTTGTATCTAGAACTCTCCATCTACCACCTGTATGTATTTGACTTATAGAAAAGACTGAGAGATTCGATATTTGTATTATATGTGATTCTGGGTGTCGCGCTCGTGTTGGCCGAGTTTTGCATTAGATTGCGATGTTGTTTCTCTTTTTATTTGCTTATTTCTTCTCCTATGGCATCGTATATATATATATATATATGTTGTGGTTTTGTTCCGCCTTTAGGCGTGAGATTGCTCCCAATTGGGGATACCTTTTTATATACTATTGTTTTGTATCCGTTTGGACCAGTTTTTATAAAGGAGATGCTGTCGAATTTTTAGTAATAACTTGAGATTTTAAAAAGAGATGTGATATTTTGAAACAAATGTTTTACCACTCTACTTCTTTCCGTGGTTTAGATTTCTGAGTTTCGGCTTATTTGAATTACGTTATGCCTTGAGACGTTAAGTGATTTAAGTGCCGGTCGCGTTCCTAAATTGGGTCGTGACACTAAAATTTAAAGGTGCAAAATAAAATAAAAGTTGGTTTTTCAAGAAAGAAAAATCTAGGGGTTTTTATTTGCTTTATTTTGATAGTTGGTTTAAATGATTTATCTTTTTTCCTAATCTAGTTTTAATATGTTATCTATTAATGATTTAAATGTATACGTTATATTAATAATTAAACATAGCCTATCAATTATATAAAAGAATCTAGTAACATATTAAAACTCTAGTTCTAGTTAATTAGAAGTAATCTAGTTTTAATCTTCAATAAATATTTATAGGCGATCTATATTTATTATCTTATTGATTAATTTAGATATCTTTTAACTATCTGGGTTGAATATCTTGTGATTAAATTATTTTCTTAGCTTCCCTAATTAATTTTCTAGTTTGTCAAACTTTCCTTAATCAATTAGATTATTGGTGTTATCACCCTTTTCTAATCTAATTCTAGACGTCAACTTTCATTATGAGATTAGTTTACTAGATGAAAAACTACAAAGAGGATAAATATTTCACAAGACATTCATCATAAAGGTATAGAAAAGAAGAGATAAAAGAATACCCAACCACAAAATACATGCAAACAAAATCCTAGAAAATGATTAGTTACTCATGTTTATAAAAGAAAAGTAAATATTTATTCAGAATCTTGAGAACTAACAAAATATTCAATCTCTTCAACTTGGAAACCTTAATGAGAAGCCTATGGAAGAGATGAAAACCTATTAAAATATACAAGGGTATTTATAGGGTCTCTGGATAAATGAAGCAAACTTTCTAAAAGATACAGAGAATATAATTTTTCCCAAAAATCACGACTCTAAATCTTGCCAAATTTCGTCCGAATTTGAGTCCTTGATGATTTCGGCCGAAATTTTATCAAATTTGGCAATCTGGCTTTTTCCATATCTTCTATTTTGATCTCGAGATCTCCAAAGTTTGTTCCAAATTTGATAATTGATTCCTTAATTTGTGAATAGCTCTAATTAAATCTCCAGTCCACGCACGTAGGCAGTTTGTTGCGCACTTTTCCCTTTAGACCCTGTAACCTATAATATTGACAAAACACACCCGAAACAATATAAAATAGGCAAAATTAAGATAAATTAGGTTATATAAATATGAAATAAATTGGATCAATCAAATACCTCCATACTTATATTTTACCTGTCCTTGAGCAAATCTTGAGTTTCAAACTCTCAACTAATATCTAACACTATCAACTAAAATCTAACTACACTACTCATATTTCTATGCACTTTTCGCGGGCGTGCGATTGCATTGAGCGTATGCAATAAGCCTTTCAACCTCTATGTGTCCATAGTAAGAGGATTCGTGTCTCCTAATGGTTTTCAGCAGATACTATCCACAAAATCCCAAAAATGAAAAGAAAATAAGGGAAACAAAAATAAAAGCGTAAAAACTACATACAAAGATAGTAACAGATTAACAACAATATGAAAATGAAGAGTTTTGAACTTTATAGTTTTTCAGTGTCATGAACCACATCTTAATAGCCTCGATTAAATCCGAAAGTTACTTCCTCCATATCATTCCAATCTTTTCTACTTATCACTCCTCCATACATCGATCCCATATCCCTACGTGTGTGTAAAAATGTCATCCTACACTCCAAGAATTCAATTCAAGCAATCGTACCATTGCCCTAATTACCTCAGTACTACTTGTTCACCGCTGAAATACTGGACTGAGACGTTGGGACGTCTAGCCTAAATTTGGGGCAGATGTTGTTTGGACTTATCCATCCACTTCTCCGAAGATACAAAGTTGATTTATAGCACCATATATCGGAGGTTTGGACAGACGTGACCTTTGTAGCGTGAATTTATCAGTTTCCCTATCATTTGTGAGTGGTTTTTGATTGTGGGGACGCTCTTCCCTGCAGGCGCAAGCCCCTGCAGTTAATTACGTTACCGTGTTGTAATAACCACTTTCTTCTTCTCTAGCAGTTCATTTCATGTCGTGTTGTACTTTTATTTGTTTTGGTTGTCCATAGATTGTATTCAGAGACCAGTTTATGTTGTCTCCCATAGGGCACGGATTAGTCCAAATTCGTATATTTTTTATTTGGGTTTGTTTTATTTAAGGACTGTTAATCTAGTTTGAGATTAAGATCAACTTAAATATATGAGCATCTGGGCTCAATCTACTTTAACTAAGGATACACTAGTCTAATTTGGGACTAAGATCAACTTAGCAAAATTTTAAGAATCATTTTTATTTCAGATTTAACAACAGAGCATTTGGGCTCAGCTGTAAGAAAACCTTTTCA
Organism: Agapanthus africanus; assembly: GCA_030015575.1. Lineage (NCBI taxonomy): Eukaryota > Viridiplantae > Streptophyta > Magnoliopsida > Asparagales > Amaryllidaceae > Agapanthus > Agapanthus africanus. The sequence goes on along the minus strand of JASDDO010000004.1, from coordinate 29,693,488 downwards.
GAAAGACTAAACCAATTTGGGCTCTGCTTAGTCTTTTTTTTTATTCAAAAGTGCTAAGCACTTATTTGGGCTTTGCTTGTTCAGCCCTCCTTTTTTAATGCAAAAGTGCTAAGCACTTGTTTGAAGCTCTGACGCTCACATGGGTATCATGTGAAGCTTTTAGTTATGGGCGTTGCGTAATCAGTGCTATTCAGTTATTTTGACTGAATATATATATATTGCTAAGCACTTTTTTATATGGCGTCCACGTGAGGAGTACACGCGGCGCTGGGCGCTGCCCAATCAATGCTGAGCACTCAGCCGTTTTGGCTGTATATGAAGTGCTAAGCACTTTTGTATGGCTTCCACGTGAGGAGCACGCGAGGCGCTGCCTAATTAGTTCTAAGCACTCAGCCGTTTTGGCTGCGTATGAAGTGCCAAGCACTTTACTCAGCGCTCACGTGTATTTCGCGTGAAGCGCCGACCTTCTATTTTGGGCGCCCACGTGTTTTTCATGTGAGACGCTGATTTCCTTTTGTTTTGGGAATCTATTGAAGGCACCCACGTGGGAAGCACGTACGACGCTAATGTTTTTTCTTTTTAGAGATTGAATATCTGTTAATGGTATTTTGACCATTAATGGCACCAAAATCTTTGTTTTGAAGATCTGGGATTAGTTTTTCTTCAAGAACTAAGTTCTTATGTCTTTTTCTTTTATAAGAACTAAGTTTTCTTTTAGGGTTAAACTCTATTTTCTGAGGAATTAAATTCCATAGGATATGTTCTTTTCCTTTTTCCTTTTTTTAACCTACTTCTTTTCTGAATCTTTGATTCTCAAGAAAAAGATATTCCCGATGAGAATTAAATTCTCAACTTGTGAAAAACTTGTCTTGTGGATCTCAGATTCAGAGAAAGAACTAAGTTCTTAAGAAGTGTTAAACTCTTGGGTATGCTATGATAGGTAAAGGAGATGTTTTGATCTCTGCGATTTTTTTACCTAGGATTTGAAAGGAAAAAGATCTTCTTTATTGAGAATTAAATTCTCTGTTGGTTTTGAGAGCTTTCTTTATTTATTTGCAGAAGCTTATGGGAGGGGTTCTCTCTATATGTCTGTGTGTTGAGATTTGAAGTCTCGGATTCTTTATATAGTGGAGGAAAATTGTTAATTTGTTTTGAGAACATCTCTCATTGAGAGATTCCAATTAATTTAATTGGTCTCAAAATTTGTTTGGGCAATTTTACCCACCGTTGGATTTTTGATCCAAGGATTTCCGTTTTACGAAATATATCTTCTTGTTTTTAACAAGATTAGGGAAATATTTTCCCCATATACAGAATTTTATTCTGTCAAACGATGATTTTTAATAACCATTGGATTTTTAATCTATGGGCTCTCTGTTATATAGAGTACATATTTCTTTATTTAAAAAGATATTGGGAAATATTTTCCCATCTCATTGGATTTTTGATCCAACAATTTTCTGTTCATTTAGAAAGATTAGGGGAATATTTTCCCTTAATAAAATTTTATTCTCTTATTTGATAATTTATCATCACCATTGGATATTTGATCCAACGACTCTGTTTAACAGAGAATATCCCAGTTTTTATGGAAACATCCCCCTGTGGAATTTAATTCTACTTGATTTTAACTTGGGCGTCGGCGCTCACGTGTTGTGTACGTGGGCATCACTAAAGAATTAATTCTAGACGCTCATGTGCTTTGCACATTGGCGTCCATGTAAACTTCACGTGCGGCGCCACCATAAGATTTAATCCTAAGGGGATGGCGCTGGCGCTCTCGTGGGGAGCACGTGAGGCGCTGCCTCATTAAATTTAACAGAGCTTATCTCTTTTATTATGTTTAAATATTGGGGGAACACTACTTCTTAGGCACCAATCAACCACTAATGCTTACTTAGGCACTAATCAACCGATTACCGAATGTGTGAGCTTAAGGCGTAAATAGCTTTATACATATAATTCTATTCTTGTATCTATCTCGGACTCAGTAATGACTTTCAGACCAGTTGGTTTAAGGCACTAAGTGATAAAGCATCTTTGTTGTATATTTTTTCTATTTTTTTCATAGCTTTAAGTAAGTTACTGGCCAAACCTATATATAATTTTTTTTCCAGCAATTTTTTTTCTGTGGTTAGCTTCAAATACCATTTTTATTTCATACTAAGGCTTTCAGGTAATAATATGTCATAGTATTCTCTACTATCCAGAGCTTGAGGATGTGTGTATGTGCAGTTTGTAGGGTGTATATTCACTAAATTGGACTCAAGAATAGGCTCCACTTTCATTTCTTTTCTCAAACCCAGTAACTCCTTCATATTATTTGACTTTTGGGAACGGGCTCATGACTACTTATTACTAACTTCATTCAAACACATCTCTTTTCTTTTTTTTCCTTAAAATCTCTTTTTATCTTTTATATACATTTTTCACGTTGCTATTTTCATTTTCAAAAATTTCTAATTTTTTTATTTTTCAAAAGAAAACCTAAAAAGAAAATAAAATAAGAAAGAAAGATGAAAAACTATGTACAAAACCACCTCCACACTTATTTCTAACACTGTCCTCAATGTCGACCCCTTACTCATCTCTGCAGTCTATCTCATAATATAGTAAAGAACAATCACAATAGTATTCCATGCAAAACGGATATATATAATAATGTTGTGAACGAAAGTTAGAAAAAGATAAACATTAAAATTAATAATAAGAACAAACTTACAGAACTTTATAAATTTAGAAGATTCTTCCCTTATCAAGTCGCTAACTAGCGGTGGCCAGTCGCTAATATGCTATCTGATATTGGATTTCTACTTTCTGTTTTAAACTGCATACACTTATTACTTGTTTTTATATTAGGTTTTAGGGTCAGATAAAATTGATGAAATAAGTGGGGAGAATAAGATGATTGTTTTTTTTTATTTAAAAAAATAATCTAAAACTCTAAAAAATAAAAGAAGAAAAAGAAAAAGATTTTTTTTTATTTACATAACGCTTTTGGCTAATCTAAACATTAGTATTAACTACTCAAATTTTTTATCTTCAGTCATGTTAGAGTAGTAACACAAATTATAGCAATTTGTATCAATAAACACCATCAAATTAATATGCAGAATATGAATATGGTGTTTTTAGCTAAGTGAACAAAATTGTGATCCAAGTTTACCCGAATAAACTAGCGCAGTAATAAAAGATTTAAGTTTAAGGGAATTATACGGTTGCACTACCTTGTCACTGTATTTGCTAAATGGATCAAAGTCTTCAACATGAGCATGCGGTATAAAATATCTAGTCGTAGAAATTAAAGGCACAACTTTTTCTTTCTTTCTATTAGGATTGGTTTGAATGAAGGAAGGCGGTATTTGAGGCCTAGCTTTAACCGTTAAAGGCTCATCTAAAATCATAAGTTCATCTTTAAAAAGTTCCTCTAAACTTAGCTCTAAATAACAAATGCCATCAACAATTTTTTCACTTTCGCTCAAGATCACGAGTCCCTCTTTAAAAATTTCCTCAAAACCATCCTTTTCGAAACAGCCAGCTTCAATATTAATCGCCGCTTCCTTATGCAAAATTTTGTCACATCTCTCATCTAACAATTCTTTTTCTTCTTCTTAAATTGACTCATGGGTTGACTTTTATCACCCAAAAATATGAGTTCTCAATCTAAAGTGTCCTCAAAAATTTCATTGTTCATTCTAACTAAAGTTGTGTGTTTTCTATCAATAGTTTTCTCAATTATTATATCTAAGTCAAATCCATCAAAATCATAAATTTCCTTTACAGGTGCGGGTTCAATATCTAAAATCTTCTTAAAAAATTTATCCACTACTATTGAGTCGTCAAAAACATTTTTCTCAAAATTTTTACAATTATTTAAATTAAATATCTCGACCTCAAACATATCATTAGTTAAATCATCTTCATCTAAATTCGTTGTTAGGGGCCAAATTAGAATTCCAAATTCTGGAGGGCCTGTTTCAGTCGGACTAAACGGAATCTCGTACTCTTTTTTCTCACTATGTATTGCGGTAGTTATCTGATCAATAAACATCTAAATATTCTTTAATTTTTGTTTTATTGGTTTAATTTCATTTTGTAGAATTTTATCCAACTTCTTATCAACATAATCAACTCATGTATCATTATTAATTTCCACTGAAGGATTGAAAGTTTGGTACGGTTGATAAGAATATGATTGGGTATGATCATAAGGAGGGCCAACATCATAATATGATGGTATTTGTTGATCTATAAAATTGGGAGGAGTGAAAGTTGGTTCATTTTGAATTGGACTATTTGAAGAACCTATATTATAATAAGGGTTGGGTTGGAACTGTGGGCCTAAATCATGGTCAGAATCTTCAGAATACATATTGTTTCCCCAAATCAGAGAGCAAAGCTCTATTCAAAATTTAAAATTTGAAATGAGACAGCGCCACATAAGAACACTAGCGCCAAGAGCACCAGCGCCGGCACCAGCGCTAAGAGTCAAAAAGACTGAGGGAGCACACACGTGCAAAGCACGAGAGCGCCAGCGCTAAGAATCAAAGACTCTGAGGCAGCACTCACGTGTAAAGCACGAGAGTGCTAGCGTCAAGAGCGTCAGTGCTAAGAGTCAAAGACTCTGAGGCAGCGCTCACGTGCAAAGCACGAGAGCTTTAGCGCCAAGAGCACCAGCTCTAAGTGTAACACCTTAGAATGTGTTTTGTAGCTAATTATATTTTAAAATGTGGTTTTTAATAAAAAGTTTACCAAATTAAGTTTTAAATATTTTATCTTATTTAATGTGTATTTTATTAGAATTTTGTTAGGCACACACACACTTGTGCATGTAACTTAGGTTGTTTTTGGAGTTAAGCCATGTTTAGCAATATGGTTAACTAACCATTTTCTCTACATTTAGCTTTTTAGTTTTGTTTGAGTGCATGGTTACTTTATGGGAGTGATTTATTCTTGCCAAAGGATTTCTTTGTTTCTTGCAAGAGTTTTATATTGGTTTGGTGTGTTGACTTTGAGAGAGGGAAGCATGGTGCATTATGGTGTTGACCATGCTTCATTAATGAGACAAGAAAGATAGAGGGAGGGGTTAGTGTTGCTCTCATTCTCTCACTCTCTTTCCCTCACTCTCTCAAACACACACACACTCACAGCTAGAGAGAGAGAGAGCAGCAGAAGCAGCAGCTGCCCCAGCAACAGCTAGAGAGAGAGAGCAGCAGCAGAAGCAGGATCAGCAGGAGCAGGAGCAGCAGCTGCAGGCATACTCATCATCATCATCCTTCATCATCTCAGCAGCAACAACAACAATAACTACAACATCATCAGCATCATTATCATCCTCATTCACCACAACAACAACAACAACATCAGAAGCAGCAGCAATAGCAGAAACAGCAGCAGTTGCTAGCAAGGGCAGCAGCAACAGGAGGAGCTCAGCACTTGTAGAAGCTCTCACCCCTTCCACTCACCCCTTCACCAGCTCTCTAGGGCCCAATAGGGTATATTTCTGAACCCCAATCCCTAGTTTGCTTGATTGTATGTGGTTTTGTGTCGATTAGTGCTAAATAGCTAAGTTTAGTGCTAGTTTGTGGTGTTTAAGTGGAATTGTGGATAATTGTTGATTTGGTTAGCTACCTTAGGTTGATTTAGTGTTAGTTAGGCCACTTCAACTGAGAAATCCCCAGATTACACTAAAATACCATATAGTTTGTGTTTTGTGCAAAATTGTCGTTTTAAGCGATATTTGTGACTTTTGTGATCTGCTTTAGACCCGATGCCTTCAGAGTAAAATTGAGGAAACTGAGGCATGCTTGTTAGGTCTAGATAACACCACCAGAGCACGAGCCACCCTACCCCATGTGAGGCCGCCAATTTCAGCATTCTGGCCGCAATTTGCGGCCAGGTTAGGGGTCTGGGTGTTGGGGTTTTGTCTGGGGTAGTCTACAGTGTTGTGTAGTGTGTTGGTATGTCTAGTTTTGTAATATCTTACCTGTAGGAAAATCTGGGACTATATGTCGTTTATGGTGTTTGTAGTGTTTGCGCGATACGCGCGATACGTGAGTGGGTTCTGTGATCCAGCGTATCGCGGCGTGTCGCGATGGGTTTTAGACGCGTACACACACGATTCAGCGTATCGTGCACACGCGCGTTTAGTTCGCGACGCGAGTTTCTCGTTTCGATTCGATATCGCGTTTCGCAAGATATCTTGGCTTATATGTGATTTTCATGTTATATTTACAGGTTTGCAGGCAGGAGCTACGGACACAGCTACAGGGGGAGCAGGTGATAGGATTCACCCAGCGTGGAGTTTAGGTGAGTAGATATAACATCTAAAGGGGAATCTCCCGCATGGCGTTATGCGTCTGGGCTAGGATTCAATTTCCTGTCGCACATTCTACGTCATTGTAGAATTGCGCATTTACTGCATTTCCTAGATATAGCTATATACTGTGACTAGCAGCCGTAGGACACTGCACACATTATTGACGGTTCATGTTGCACGAGCACGGATTGCATGCTACACACACACACCGTCAATAATTGCCATGTCACACACTACCCCTTATAGCTACCATTGCTTACCACACTTGGCATCTAGTTTATCGGTATACCTATAGTGTATCATACCTTTAGTGATAGGTATATTTTCACTTGCGATACAGCTACAGGTATACCTCCGACATATTTTACCTATACCGGGAGGGATTTCCTACATATGTTACTATACCCAGGGGGGTATACGACATAAGTTCCTATAGGTAGATACCTATACTTTGCTACACCTGTATGTTATATACATATTCAGTTGCTGTCGCATATTCACATTTACTGATGTTACTTAGCTGTACCTTATCATGATTCCGCATACATCTGGTTCAGCTATATACTTGTGTTTACCTGCTCGCATTCAGTTATATCGCATACATTTATTCCTGTATTTATGCATTGTTTATCTTGATTTTATATGATGTTTTCGGGATTTGGGAACCGCGGGAGTTCATGAAATTATGCATACATGTAACAACCCGGTTTCCTTGATATGATATTTCGAGCGTCCCCCATGAGTTTTATCGGTGCTGATTCTATGCTCCATACGATGTGTGGTTGCCGTATGAGAGTACATGGCGGGGCCTGGTATGGTTCCCCTCGGCAAGAAGATCGATGGGTTTGCCGATTGAGCCTGGAGGCGGGCGAGTACCTACCGGTGATTGTTTGGACCTGGCAGTTGTCTGGAGGCTACTGGCCAGAGTAGAGAGATGGATGCGGGATGACCTGTACTGTCGAGGCCGAGGGCCGACACTGCAGACGGACCCCGTGGGCTGATCCGGACTGACGGAGCCCCATATACGAGGATTTCTGTGTCGATGCTTGGCACACGGTTTCATGATATTTCTTTAACCCCCTTTTTGTATATATAACAGGGGATTTAGCCGTTGTTATATATACCCTTACACCAATATTAGTGGTATGGGACGCTAATATATGTGTATTGCCCCCATCATATTTATTTCTGTACATATATATACATACCTTTAGGATGTTGGATTCTTACTTGGGATTGGACTTAGGATACTAGGTGATTCATTGGGATTGGATATTGGACCTACCTATGTGATTGGTGATTTGTACATTCGGATATAGGAGATTACCTGATACTGTACATACTAGATATGTGAGATCCACTTGATGTTGCACATGGGATATATGTGAGATACACTGATACTGTACATACTAGATATGTGGGATCTACTTGATGTTGTACATTCGATACATATGCGAGATATACTTGATATTGTGTAGTTGAGGAGATGTGACACTTAGATGATATGAGAGCCCAATGTGGGGGCTGGTTTGAGGATTTGGGAGTGGAGTATCTTGATGGATTGTGATCCTGCCACGACGTCAGGTTTCCGTGGAAAATGACATATTCCACCCTATACCTCACCCTTACCTACCTTATACACAGATTCATATATTGGTAGTACTTGTAGTGTACCCTTATGATAGTTGCATAATTGCTTCCTCATATCTCTATTGCATAGACATTGCATACCACTATCATGCCATCATTGCTTCACATATTGATTGTACCTGCTAGTGTACTCTCCCTATTTCAGCATTTGCATGATATATTATTATTGTAATCGCATATCTTAGATTCATGCTGTACGTGCATTCCTGCGATTACCTGCATATGTTTTATACTATTCACGAGTTGGCAACTCACCCCCGTTGTGCCACAGGTGTTTCAGGTTTTTCCCCAGAGTAGTCGAGGCAGGCTATTCTTCCATCCAGCTATCCATCTACCATCTTTTGCTACAGATACCGCCTCAGCTCACAGTACCCTTTTGCTTAGGTGGGTTAGATGGATATATGTATTTCATATTGTACTCGTTGTATTTGTACTCTCCATCTACTACTGTATTTGAGGACATAGAGACTTGGTGAGGACGTTAGTATGTATTATTGTGGATTTGATGTCTTTATATATATACAGCTTTTTCTCTACTGTCATTAATTTCTGTTGTATTCATTTGGCTGGTTTTTACAAATGGGGTGTTGCTAAAATTTTAAAGAAGGGAAATAAGACTTTTAAAGAATTTGGGTTGCGATTTCAATGGTTTCAAAACTTATATTATCTTTTCAGCATTCTTTTCTTGGTTTAGATTTCTGGGTTTTGGCTTTCTTTTACTACGTTGCGTCTTTAGGCGTTGCGTAGTATTAGGGCCGTCACGGGCCATTCTTGGGTCGTGACACTAAGAGTCAAAGACTCTGAGGCAGCGCTCACGTGCAAAGCACGAGAGCGCTAGTACCAGAACTAAAAGTTCTCAACCCTTGGATCAAAGATCCAACGAATATGATAAATCATCAAATTTCCAGAATAAAATTCTGTTGAGGAAATACTCCTCAAAATCATTCCAAACAGGAAAGATTGTGCTCTGTAAATCAGAGCACCGTTGGATCAAAAATCCAATGATGATTAAAAATCACCGAGATACAAAATAAGTTCTGTATGGGAAAATAATTTCCCAATCTTGTTAATAACAAGAAAACTATTTTCTGTAAAACAGAAGCTCTTGGATCAAACATCCAACGGTGGGATACATTCCCCAAATCGATCAGAGATCTCTCAATGAGAGATTTCTTTAACTGATTCAACAAGTCAGCCTCTCCTATATAAAAGACCCAAGCCTTCAAGTCTTGTACACAGAAACCTCCCCATAAGTTCTCAAATCGAAAGAAGAAAGACAAAGAAGAACCTTCCCATAAACTTTAAGTTCTCAGAAAAGAAAAGAAAAGAGCAAGCTCTAAGAAGAAGAACCTTCTTCAAGGAAAATAAAAAGAAGAGAGATCATGGTATCTTCTCCATATTTTAGAGTTTAACTCTCACATCAGAAGAACTTAGTTCTTTTTCAGATCATAGATCTATAAGACAAGGTCTTTCACAAAGTAAAAGAGATCGCAGCATCTTATCAAGAAAGAGAAGAACTTAGTACTTAGATCCATGAGACAAAGTCTCTTATAAACCGAGAATTTAATTCTCAGAGCACAAAACTGATCAGAGATGACAAAGAAGCGCTTCAGCGCACCAATTTAAAAGAAGCACTTTAGCGCTCCAAGTCTGGCACTTAGCGCCAAATGCTCCACGTGCTCCTCACGTGGGTGCTCTTTTATAATAAGCGCTTTAGCGCTCCAAGTATGGCGCTCAGCGCCAAGCGCTTCACGTGCTCCTCACGTGGGCGCCCTTTTATAAGAAGCGCCGTAGCGCTCCTGGTCTGGCGCTCAGCGCCAGGCGCTCTGCGTGCTCCTCACGTGGGCGCTAAAGAATTACAAAGCGTTCTGTAAATAAGGCCCCAGCGCTATAAAAAGTGTCCAACACTTAATAAAAGACAAAAAGAAAAAGGGGTGTCAGAACCCAAATCAATACTCAGCATTATTGAATAAAAAGGGGCTGAGCCCAAACAAATGTTCAACATTTTATTCAAAATGAATGGACTGAGTCCAGACAAGTGTTCAAACACTTTATTCAGAACTGAGTGGACTGAGCCCAAGTTGGCCATAAGTCCCTAATTTAAATGAACCGAGACCATGTGCTCACAATCTTTTTAATTGTTCTTAGTCCTAAATTTGACTATAGATTTCCCAACCAACATTGGTTCAAGGGTAAATCTCTTCATAACTCTGATACATGTCGTTATAATTCTTCAACGTCTTCAGAGAGATGGGGGTCCTAATAACCAATAACTTTTGGTGCATCTCCAAGCGGTTAAACCAAAACCTCACAGACTATGATGTCCTTAAACCAGACTATGATATCTTTAAACCATACAGACTATGATGTCTCTAAACCTTACGGACTATGAGGTCCTTAAACTCATGGACTATGACGTCCTTAAACCCAATGAACCGCAATGTCCCTAAACTAAAATGATAGAGTCTAAATACTCTTTCGTTGGATCTAAATGATCCTAAAACCTTGTTAAGTAGATCTTAGTCTAAAATTAGGCTAACGTATCCTTAACAAGCATTTAAGTTGATCTTAATCTAAAACAAGAATAACGATCCTTAAACCAACCCAAACCCAAATCTAAGAAAATACGGATCTGGACTAATCCACGCTCTACGGGCGACAACATAAATTAGTCTCGTATACGATCTACGGGCAACCGAAAATAAAACAAACACACAGGACACGAAGTGACCATCCGGAGAAGGAGAAAGTTGTTACCGCGATGCGGTAGTGTAATTAACTGCAGGGGCTTGCGTCTGTAGGGAAGAGCGTCCCCACAATCAAAAGCCCCTCACAACGAGGGGGAATCTGACAAAGTCTGCTACATCGGACGCATCTGTCTAAACCTCCGATATATGGTGCCATAAATGAACTTGGCATCTTCAGAGAGGTGGACAGATAAAACCAAATAGCATCTGTCCCTAAATTCAGGCGAGACGTTTGTCTTCTCGTCTGTCGGCGGTAAACAGATTCTGGCATGCCCGGTGGGACCTTTTTCTCTTTCCATTCCACATTTCGTGTGTCGTGTTCGCGAATGAGTCGCGGTTTAATGCGGTTGCCCCTGGATTCGAGGTACTAAGATTTGGTGTCTTGTTCCCGTGCAGAGAAATTGGACTCCAACCGCACCAACTGCAACATCAACTCCCACTCCGTCCTCACTGGAGGAGTGACCTATGGTCCCCAAGCGGCCTCCATCTTTGCCATGCCAGTGGAACATGTGACTCAGGCCACCACTGGATTGTTCTTTGGGACCATGATCCCACCGGCATGCTTCAGCATCCCAATGCCGTCACAGGAAGCTCTGAAGAAGTTGGTCTTCGATCGGCTTACAACTACCACGACCCCTCTCAACAGGCTGTCCAATTCCAAGTCTACCGCATCAGTCTTCGACTAGCCGAGCCTGAGCTCCAGTGTGTCTATGAAGAAGCCTACAATACCTGAATGAGTCATCCCGAAGCGGATAGCTATTCCAACTCCGACGGACGAAGTCGTCAAAGGGGCTTCTCTCGCTAAGGGATCGGTTTTTGCGGGACTGGCCACCCCAATTCCTGCTTCGGGTAAGTTCGTCCAGACTACTTCCCCTACCCAAAGGTTAGTCTTCGACAGGTTGGACGTTTCTTCTTAGCGGACGTCAGTCTTCGATAGGCTGGCACCAACAACAACCTTTCACCAGAACAGGGGGCATGATGAAACCACCCCCGTAACTGAGCCAGTACTGTCTGCAAGACATGCTCCATGTCGCCACTGGCGCCGAGTGAGGAAAGCTGGGGGTAGTTCCCCTTCTGGATTGACCCCACCAGCTCCGATGGTGGAAGTCGATGCTGCTGTTCCAATTGGGAACAACTTTGAGTCGCTCAGGAGGGTGTGCAAGAACTCTCCAACTGCTGTATTAAAAAGGTCGCCTTCACCTGTTGAAAATGTTACAAAGACGGAGCTGGATCAGCCTCCTCAGCGGCTGTCCTCCAAAATTCATAAAGTCTGGCAGAGAATCCAAGACTCCGTAATCGATAAGGACTAATCCCGCCAACAGAACAAAATAATGATTCAGCAAAAGGAGGACCATCCCTCCGCCATGCCATGAAAGGTGTCATCTGCACGGGTGCCTACATCAACAGCCCCCTCAACTTTAATCGTCCATAAAAAGAGGAGGGCGGAGAAGATCCCTATGCCTGCGACGAATCTCAAGGGCATTGAACCCAGACTCTCCAAGTCTGGGGGCATGGTGGTGCATACTATTTATATGGCTTCCGGAAAAGAGGAGAGCCGCGCTTCCGGGGGTCATCGACCACTCACCCGATCCGTAACAAAGGCCCAGGAGCAACAACAGAAGATCCAGGAAATGTTAACAAAGATGGCCGCGCTCACCGGGCCAAAAGAAAGCCCGGAGACATCGTCAGAGCAACGCCTGGAGCAAGAAACCGATGCCGAGTTTCTCTGCAGAATGCTCGAGAAGAAAGATAAAGAAGCAGCGGAACAAGCAGCCAACATAAAACAAATGGCGCTATTATTCCAAGACATGGTGGGCATGCTGATCCAGCCGGACCCTCCAGTGGAGGAGCCTCCGGTGATCATTGAAGACGACAGAGGGGAGACATCAAACCCTCTTCCGACCTTTTCAGCAGTAAAGGAGGAAACAATCTCGAAAGCTGCGCTCGATGATTATATAGCTCAACAGATACAAGCCCATCAAGCGAACGAAGCTGCTAGCCAGGTTGTTAGAACTGGGCGACCCTATCCCAGCTGGTAGATCAGATTAAGTACCCACCAGGATACACAATCCCTAAATTTCATGTATATAAGGGGACATGCAACCCCTACCAGCATGTCGCCCAGTTCAGGGCTCTCTGCGGTAATACTGGAGGTGACGATAAGCTGCTGCTTCGCCAATTCGTCGGCAGCTTGGCAGAGACGGACTTCGAATGGTATTCGGAGCTTTCCAACGACTCCGTCAAAACATTCATGGAGATGGAGTTGCTATTCACTCAGCGTTTTGCAAGCGCTAGCGAACGCACCCCAATCATGGCGTTGATCAATGCCCGAGTGAAGCCAGGGGAGACATGGGTTCAGTATGCAATTCGGTGGCGCAACCTATGGTCGAAGTGCGAACAACGCATAGAAAAGGCTCTTGTAGTAAGCATGTTTGTAGGAACCCTCGATCCGCAGGGGACCATATCTCTATTCATGATGTTTTTCAAGCCAACCACCTTCCAGACCTTGATTGACAAACTGGCCCAAAAGGACCAGATGGGCCATAGGCCTTCCTCTTCAAAAACGGAGCCTCGGAATGAAAAAGAGAAAGGGAAAGTGACCTTCATCGCCAATTCTCAGCAACAGCCGAGTGGTCCAAAACCAGCTGATCGCCATAACGACAGACAGCGATTTATCAATGAAAAGTTAAAACGTCCTTACTCGTTCCTTCGGGATAAAATAAGTAGACTGCTCGAATTGGCGGTGCACAATAAGCTCATCACTCTGCCAGATCCGAGACGCCTACTGCAGCCAGGTGATGTCAACAATCCCAATTACTGCCCCTACCACCGAGTAGTAGGCCACCCAATTGAATATTGCTTCGTCTTCAAAAGCTGGATCAAGGACCAATACCAACAGGGCAAATTTGCACTGTCCGAGAAGTGGAAGGTAAGCCCGCCGTAGCCACATGCTCCTAAAAGGGTAGACACGTTGGGGGCATCATGCTCATTTATAAAAGAAGTTCCATGGTAGGTCGCTCTTTCAGCCAAAACAAAAAGAATGCTGAAGGATCTTCAAACATATCCGGCGATTAGGTAGAAAAGCCCGCTGGAACCCAAGGTCATTGAGGGAATGCTGAAACCGCGCCCGACGCCAAGAATTGGTAGCGATGGGCAAAACGCCCAGGCCCAGCCGTCAAAATCTTCGAAAAGGAAGAAGAAGACCAAAAAGCCTGTGAAGCCTGATGACAAGCGCACGGACCTGCAAAAGCAGATTGACGCACTGGAAGAATATAATCAGAAAGCGCGAACCCCAGTCACGCTCCAAGAATTTCTCAACAACATCCTTGAGAGTGGAGAAAACGACAATGACGACGGAGATGACTCGTCAGAAGAATTCGAGAATTATGTGGCAAGTTGTCACATGATCTCTCATTCGCCCGTAAATGACGAAGAAGCTCACATAGAGGAGCTGGGGGCAGGAACGGTGCCAAAATCCTTCGAACCGTCTGACGAGATGATCGACATGCTGCTGAACGAAGCCCGTCAGAAGAGCAAGGCTGATCAGCAACTTGAAATGGCCATATTCGAAAGGGCTAGGAGTCGGCGTCTATTTGAAGAAGTCATGGTAGAGATAAATCACGAAACACTCTAACCAGATCAAAGTGCACCTGCGGCAAACAAAAGTAAGCTTAAGACGAGGAAACGGTTTGCCAAAGCCTTGTCAATGGGAATGAAGCAGCCATCTCCCAAAGAAAATACTCCTGGCAGTATACACCTTGACGAAGCGGATGCACACCCTAACTACTGCTTATACCATCAGAGGACTACATACCCTATCGAAGAGTGCATGGCCTTTAAAAACTGGTGGCCGGGGTATATTGCCCACTGACAACAGTTCAAACGAATGAAGCGCAAAACTCGTCGGGAGCAGAGGAGCATGACAGATGGGCGTAAAAGAACCGCCGACAATTGTCACATGGTTTATGCTGGGGGAGCGAAACTTCTTACCTTCGGGAGCGATTCTGATGAAGAAATAGCCCTCGGCCCTCCCTTCAAAGAATCCACCTCAGGAAAGGAAGAAGAGACGAAGAACTACGAGAACATTCAGCTGCCCAACCGTACGTTTCCCAAAAAGAATCTCGGACCTACAAATAAGGGATCGAACAAAAAAGATAAAGGGAAGGAAAAAGACCATGAGGATATCACCCTCAATGACCGAGTCATCGAAGAGCTCGCAGCCAAGGACCCGCCCAAGAAAAACAAGGTGGATTACAATGTTCTGGCACACCTGAAAAAGATACCCTCGCAGGTAATTATTCTCGATGCTCTTCTGTTGTCTAAAGAGGTGCGGGATTCTCTGATCAAGACACTATAAGAGCCCGACCAATTTCAAGCTTTCCTTGCCGAAGAAAAGATGAAGGACGAGCTGGAAGAAGTGCACACAGCTGACATCACATTCGGCGATGAAGATCTCCTCCTCGGAATGTTGGAGCATAACCGTCCCCTGTATGTCACCGGGTACTTCCATGACATCAAGATAGGGAAGATCTTAGTTGACAATAGGTCCTCTATCAATCTCCTGAATGTGAGGGTGCTAAAAGAAATCTGCATGGGCGTTCAACACCTCGCTCGGGATAAAATCACCATCTCCGGATTCGACTCCCAGTCATCACGGACGCTCGGGTCTGTGATTCTGACGTTGCGCTTTGGGATGCTCGTCACTGACATCAAGTTTCATGTCATCGGTGCCAAGACCTGCTACAACGCTCTACTTGGTCGGCCTTGGTTACATGAGTACAATATCATCCCTTCTACACAACATCAGTTTATGAAGTATTTCAAAGATGGTCTCGAGTACACCGTGACGGGGGAGCTAAATCCATTCTCCGTAAATGAAGTCCACAAATACGAGAATGCAAAGTATTTCCTGCCAGACATTGAAGAAACGGAAAGATACCATAAACTAGAGAATAAGCAAAAAGCTATTGCCACTATTCCGGTTTTCGGGAGCGATACCGAGGTGGAAAAAGAGATAGCCTATTTGGGGCCATCCCAATGCAACAAGTCGGGATCATCTACCCCTATTCTGCTTTTTGGCGGTGACTCTGAAGATGAAGTCAACGCAGTGTTCTCGGTCCGTCCATCAGTGCAAGCCTTCACTGGAGATGATCAGAGTTTGCAGATCGCCATGGTTCCGCGGCAGCACTTTAGAGAGCTTGATGCGCTTGAGACATATAGTATGCAAGAGCTATGGACATTCTACGTCCCTCCCAGGCGAAGAGGTGAAAAGGCGATCCTATTCTATCAATCCACGGAGACTAAAGTCAAAAGAGAAGTCTGGCGTGGTGTCGAACCTACGCTTGACAGGCTCCAACCCATCCGTCTTCCCAGATACTATGCAGATGGATTGAAAAGGTTATTGAGATGCCAAGGCGTATCCTTTAAGCAAACCACACAACAGGCCCAATTCTACAACAGGGTCTGGAACATCCCTGGAACTCAGCGAAAATTGCCCAACGGAAAAATGGAAACGATCGGGCTCGGATATGTCCAGTCCAAGAAACGGGAGCAGTTCCATGGCTGCCATGTCATAAAGGACCTTGATGAAGAAACGAATGCTCTTTTAAAAGACGCTGACGCTGAGCCTGAATGCGGTCCTGCCATAAAAATGTCGAGTCCGTCATTTGAAGAACAGATGGACGGGCTAATAAGAGAAGCGAGTCAAAAGGTTCGGAACGACTACAGCCGTGAAATGGCCATTTATGAGAAAGCCAAGACGTAACACCTCTTTCAGCAAGCTACGAAGTATGACAATACCCTTTATTGTCATCCCGCCATGCATTCCCAAGATAAGAAAAAGGCCCGACGCAGAGGCAAAAACAAGTCAAAGAGCGGAAAAAGCGTTCGACGGCGGCAAAGTGGATCCAAAAGGCCACGTGATCGAGAAAAGGCCAGCTGGAATCCGTCGCTAATGAAGAAGATGGATCAGAAATATTCATTCCCTCAAGACAAGACAAGGAAGATATTTGACCATGTCATGAAACATCAAATGATGACACTGCCGGAGTCTCGGCACCCCGATCAAGCATGCGATGTTCATCATTCGGATTATTGTTCTTATCACCGAGCGATAGGACATCCTCTTGAAGACTGCTTCACCTTCAAAAACTGGGTTGAAGACCAATATCAACTCGCCAGATTCGCTCTATCCAACAGTTGGAGGGTAGCCCAACCACAAATGCATGTGCCAAAAGCCACGTATATAGCAAGAGTAGAGCCAGATCAACATCGGTCTTGAAAACGATCTTGTACTTGTCACGTGATAACGCGGTCGGAAGATGGAGAGCACAAGAATATGGACGACCTCTCCTGGTGCTTTGAAAATGAAGATGAAGACGAGGTGATCTCAGAATTTCCACCGGCGCCAAAAGAGTTGGAAGATGGAATACATATTACTGCGGACAACTTAAGGAAAATCGATTTGGGGACGGAAAACGACCCGCGGCCTACGTTCGTCAGTGAGCTGCTATCTAAAGAACAGGTGGCTACACTAAAAGACGTGCTCATGTAGTAAAGGGACTGTTTCGCATGGAACTATTCCGAGATGCCGGGGCTTGATCCAGAAATCGCTGTGCATAAATTGGCAATATCTCCGGGCGTCAAGCCAGTCAAACAAGCACCAAGAAGAATGCGGCTCGAATTAGAAATGAGTATCAACGCCAAAGTCAAGAAGCTAATCAACTCTGGCTTCATCCAAGAGATTCAATACCCTGACTGGATCGCTAACATTGTCCCGGTGATGAAGAAAAATAGGACGGTGCGCATCTGTGTGGACTTTCGGGAGCTCAACAAAGCCTGCCCGAAGGATGATTTTCCCATACCGGTTACTGAGTTGATGATAGATAACACGTACACTCATGAAGTCTTCTTCTTCATCGACGGATCATCGGGGGACAATCAAATAAAGATGCATCCCGAAGACCAGAAGCATACCGCTTTCCAGACTCCTCTAGGCATATTCTGATACAAAGTAATGCCTTTCGGTCTAAAGAACGCCGACGCTACCTATCAGAAGACCATGATGAAAATTTTCGATGACCTCATACATGAAGTCGTCGAATGCTATATTGACGACCTCATGGTGAAAAGCAAATCGCATGAGGAGCATCTGAAGATAGCGTTCCAACGTCTTCGGAAATAAAACATGAAGATGAACCCTCTCAAATGTGCGTTTGGAGTTTCCTCGGGCAAATTCCTAGGATCATCGTACGACACAGGGGCATCGAAATAGAACCGTCAAAGATCAAGGCGATTATGGAAATGCCTCTGCTAAGAACTCTCAAGCAACTGCGGTCTCTCCAAGGAAAGCTCGCATATATCCGGCGATTCATAGCTAATCTCTCCGGCAAGTGCCACCCCTACAGCCATTTAATGAAGAAGGGGACACCGTTCGTCTGGGATCTCAAATGCCAAAGTGCACTGGACGAAATCAAGCAATAACTGCAGAATCCGCCGGTACTGACCGCTCCGGTCAAGGGAAAGCCCCTCATCCTATACACAACAGCTCTTGAAGGTTCCTTAGGCGCGCTATGGGCACATGAGAATGATCAAGGGAAAGATAGGGCCCTCTACTATTTGATTCGGGTTCTCCTGGGGGTAGAAAACAACTACTCCCCCATCGAAAAACACTGCCTGGCGTTAATCTTCGCGATAACAAAGCTTCGGCATTACGCATTGGAGCATGAGGTCCATCTCATATCAAAAGTGGATCCTCTTAAATATTTGATGTCGAGAGCCATACTAACGGGACGACTCGCTAAATGGGCCCTAATCTTAATGGAATTATCGATAACATACCGACCTCTCTAGGCAGTGAAAGGCCAGGCCATCGCCGACTTCCTCGCTAAGCATACGATACCTGCCGATTCACCCCTAAATTGTGAATTGCCGGACGAGCACACGTTTGACACGATCGATAGGGAGAGAGGAGGGAGTGATACCCGACGGAAACTCTACTTCGATGGGGCATCTTCCGTGAAGATGCGAAAGCACATCTCCCCCAAGATTAAATCCGGGATAGGCCTTATCTTCGTGACTCCGCAAGGAGGGATAATGCACTTTGCCTTTTCCCTAACGGAGCCGAGGAAAAACAATGAAGCAGAATATGAAGCTTTGATAGCAGGTCTTGAGATCGCTATCGATATGGGAATCGAAGACCTCCTTATATACGGAGATTCCCAGCTGGTCGTTAGTCAAGTAAACGACGACTATCAAACATGCAAACCAGAGTTGGTGAAGTACGGTGAGAGAGTGCAGCAATTGCTGACTCAAATCCCTTCTTACATTCTGGAAAGCATACCGCATACGGAAAATAGCAAAGCGGACGCATTAGACAAACTCGCTAAAGAACTGGCTGACAAAAACCTCGATGACGTGAGGATCGTTGTACAAAGCCGTCGGGTTCTTGCACCAGCAGAAATGTCCACGGAGACGTCTGAAGAAATGGAAGCGACCAAGCAAACGGCCCTACAAATAGGGAACCAAGAAAAAGCTAAGGATTGGAGAGAAGTCTTTATAAACTACTTCAAATTCCGTCGAACACTTGAAGATGCATCTGCAAGACATCAGCTCTTGAAACGAGCTCTGTCTTTCGCCTTCGTCAATGATACTCTGTATAAGAGATCGTTCGACTCTCTGTGGTTGAGATGCCTAGGACTAGAAGAAACAAAGTGAGTCGTCCAAGAAACTCATGACGGACTCTGTGGTTCTCATCAAGCCGGGCCGAAGATGAAGCTGAAGATCAAAAGGATAGGCTACTATTGGCCTACGATGATCCAGGACTGCCTCGAATATGCAAAGCAGTGCCACTCGTGCCAAACTCACGGAAGCTTCATCCACCAGCATCCAAACTCGCTACACCCAACGGTGGCTAGCTGGCCGTTCAAAATGTGGGGAACCGACATAATTGGGCCCATAGAACCAGCGTCATCTAGAGGACATCGGTTCATACTGGTGACAACCGATTACTTCTCTAAGTGGGCAAAAGCAGTACCGCTAAGAGAAGTGAAGATGGAGAACATCCTCTATTTCTTCAAGACACACGTCATCTATCGGTTCAGCACTCCGCGACGGATTATCTCCGATAATAGGACGGTCTACAGAAGTCACAGAATTGGCCGCTTCGCATAGCAGCATAATATAGACTGGAGATACTCTTCGGTCTATAATCCCCGAGCTAACGGTCTAGCTGAGACTTTCAACAAGACCTTGACAAAGATCATAAAGAATACGGTGTCTAAAAATAAAAAGGACTGGTACGAAAGACTGCATGAAGCTCTCTGGACGTATCGGACCACGTTCAAAACGGCCACAAACACAACGCCGTATAAATTGGTATTCGACACAGAAGCGATACTCCCCCTCGAATTAGAGCCACCTTCTCTCCGAGTAGCGGTTCATTATGAACTAATAGACGAAGAGAATGCTCATCTTCGGCTTGAGGAGCTCGACGCCCTCAATGAAACTCGTCTCATGGCGCAGCAAACCCTAGAAGCTTACAAAGCAAGGATGACGCGCTCATACGAGAGATTGACTAGGCCGAGAACATTTCGCCAAGGCGAACTCGTGCTAGTTGTCAAGAGACCTATGATCCCCAATCATGCTAAACGGGGGAAATTCAAGCCGAACTATGAGGGCCCATACATCATAGACAAAGTCTACCAAGGTGGGGCTTACTTGCTCATGGATATGCATGGCGAAAGACCCTTCAGGCCAATAAACGGCCAGTTCCTGAAAAAATACTACGCCTGACAAGTTACGGCCTAGGTCATCGATAGATGACCACACCTATGTCCGCTCGCTATCTTCCCAAGCCTTAACTTTATAAGTAGTATCCAGCAAAACTGTTGTCTCCAAAACGGAAACAATGGACTGAAATGTCCCTAAACTAACGACGAACCGAAACGTCTTTAAACTACTACAAACCCCGGCATCCCCAGGCCGACGTGGCAAAAAAAAAATGGTACGTCCATAAGCAAAATGGGCACGGATGAAAACCCGAAAGGGCTCCGTGAGCAAAAAAACAGCAGGGCTACCGGTGAGTTTGTGAAAACCTGAAAGGGCGCAGGTTCGTAAAAAAAATTTCATGCACACTTGCGAGGTCCTCTCGACCTTGTAAGGAGAAAACACCTGTGTGAGATCCTTACGACTCACAAGGGAGCAACACACTTAGGATCCTTACGATTCCTGAGTAGAAATTACACTTACAAGATCCTCACGACTCGTAAGGAGAACCCTCTTATAAGACCCTCACGGCACATAAGATTCAAAAGCCTTAACTTACAGAGATCTGAACCTGTTCTTAAGCCATCACATTTCCCAGATTGCACTACAAACGGTTCAATATTGACCCTTGTATACAATCCACGGGCACAAATAAACGTCTCCCCCACCCAGTTCCACCAATGGCGCGAAATTTCCTCATGTGGTGAATGACACTTGTAAGTCCTCTCGACTTATAAGGAGAAAACACTCTTGTAAGATCCTTACGACTTATAAGGGAACACATACTTAAGAATCCTCACGATTCTTAATGAGAAAATGCACCTACGAGATCCTCACGACTCGTAGGGAGAAACACCTTTATCCCTTACGGCTCATGAAGTCAAAAGCCTTAGTTGACAGGATTCTAACCCTGGTTGCTAAGCCATCTTTGTTTAAATCGATAAAGGCAAATGATGATTCGCTCATGGCAATATCCCAGCGGCAGCGATGCTGATGCCTAAATCGGTAGCAAATTCCAAGTTCTTTCACGGCAAATAATGCTTCGCACCTGGCAATATTCCAGTCGCAGCGATACTAATGCTAAGATTGGTATCAGGTCTCGAGTGCCATACTCGCAACAAAATTGACGAGCCAAAAATGCATATGAAATAGCCGAAATAATAGGCAACTTGCAATAAAATCAGCAAGTAAAATATATGCATATAAAAATAGCCGAAATGTTTCGGCAACTCGCAATAAAAAGCAGTGAGTAAAGAAAAAGAAAAATAGCCGAAATGATTAGGCACCGCGAAAAAATAACCGAAATGATTGGGCAATCGCGACTTTCACGATATAAAAAGCTGAAATGATAAAGCATCGTGGAAAGAAATAAAAAAATGAAAGAATGAAACTTTTGCCCTGCAGGTAAGTCTATACCGACCCCTGTATATAATCCATGGGCATAAACAAACGGGGACCACATTTCCCCACTGGACCTTGTCAAAGGGAGAGTTAGATCTCGACGGCGACATCTGCATCCCAAAAGACCAACAATGGCGTTCCTGCTCATTCCAGCAGGGCCGGACACGACACCATCAATCGGAGCCACGGCAAAGTCCCCAGTTCCAAGACTCTATAGTTCACAGACAACCTAGCGTCATCCAATGACCCCGTCGTGGAAATTCGTCAGCAAATGACCCCATCGTGGAAACACGTCATCCAATGACCCCGTCGCGGAAACACGTCATCCAATGACCCCGTCGCGGAAACATGTCATCCAATGAGCCCGTCGCGGAAATACGTCAGCAAGCGACCCCGTCTCGGAAATACGTCATCCAATGATCCTGTCTCGAAAATACGTCATCCAATGACCCCGTCTCGGAAACACGTCAGCCAATGACCCCGTCGCTGAAATACGTAATCCAATGACCCTGTCGCGGAAATACGTCAGTGAATGACCCTGTCATGCCCCGCTTCCCAGTGTACGGCGAAGTGGACGCGACGAGGCCCGCTACGTATATACTCAGAAGTACATACGCTAAGCGTAACTAAGCAATATAAAGTAAATCACAAGAGACGAATAATATAGAAATAACAGCAACTTTTATTAATATCATTCTTTGTACAATACATGAAAAGAAAATACAACTGGAATGAAAAGCAATGCCTAAACAGTGGCATAACAGAAAATGAAATAAACTGGAAAGAACAAAGTACAGTATCTAGAGCTCTGGATCTTCCTGGAACTGCTCCAAATCTTCACCGGTGGGCTCGATCTCAGCTTGGTCCAACGCACCTGACGACATTCAAAGAAGAAGGAAATAGAATGTCGTCAGCGAACAGGTCGCTCGGTAAGTCCCAAAAGAATCAGAAGAATGAGAATGACAGAGTAACAGTATTTTCTAAACTATTATATTGTTGAATATTATGGAACATTGTGTAACGCTGTTGTTTATAGCTTGGTACAGAAGGATGCCAGTGTATACGAGGGGGATCTCTATATGCTAGAGATCATGGCAAAAGGAAAGTACAAGGAACCGTTATGCCACGGTACAACAGCAATAGGATTCAAGTTAGGTGTCTTAATCTGACCACCTCGTGCCACCTTTAACACTTTCCGTACCAATCTACCCCTTAAACCCCGTAGTGTTTTAACAGTATTGTAGTATTGGAATATGTAAAATGAGTGACTGACCAAAACCATGATATCAGTAAACATGTTGTAACTGTATAATCAGGTAAATGGAATATCAGGATAATGGATGAATATCCATGGTTTGATTCAGTCAAAAGAATATATTGTTAACTGGATTCAAGGTTTCATGTATTCAAATCGTATTGGAATATAAAAGAATATAGATTGACTTGAATCATATTCAAGTCAGAAATAGTCAGACTCTAACCTGAGTCAGACTAAAAGAAGAGAATTTGAAGTTCAATATTAGCTAGGGGCCTTATTGTAATTTGTAAAACTTGAGGGGGTTTTATGTAAAAAGTACTTTTGTATAGTTTTCAAAATACACCTCAAGTATTTATTATTCATCTTTATTGTTATAATGAATGTGAATTTTATTTGTGTTATTCTAGTGAATATATCCTAATAAAAGTATTAATTGTTTTATCTGAAATTTATGGTATTTTAGTGTAACTTTTAATCTTGTAATTTTTAGGAAAATGTGGAAATTTCATATGATAATAAAATAGGTGTTTAAATGATAATTATATATATATTAACACATGAATAATTATTAAATGAATATTTTATTTTCAAAAATCTCATTTTCCTTAAATATCGTATTCTAATCCTTTCGAGACCGAATGTTCCTTGCGGAGGTCTGAATCTCGCATTACTGGCCTGCGGATGCACGATGAACCGTACTATCCCTAACAGGTTCCCCAAAAGTGGGTTGTAGCGGCGCTTTGCTTAGGTTTAACAAATACTTTTCATTTGGGAAAACGGTTTTATAAATATAGGGTATTTATTTGCAAAAAGTATAGTTTTCCGTAGTTTAGTTGTTAGGGTTTCCTAAGCCAACTAGCCTACTTCTAAGGTCTAAACGATGAGTCATTAGAAGCTTCAAATCGCCTCTTCACCGTCAATTGCGGCCAGGTAAGTGCCAGGTAAGTAGGAAGGAATCACAGTCGTGGGCCTAATTAAAAACCACTAGCCTAGACACACTTGTCTAGACACCACAAGACAGTTTAGATAAACGATCGATGTCCATGACCAATCGTGTTTTCATTTTATTAAAAGATTTTATTTAGAAATGTTTAGAACTTAAAGCTTTCAATAAAGGTTATAAAGATTATGGTATTTTAGTGAAAAGTCCTGTAATTTCATATTCTGTGTTTTGATATTTATCAATTAGGGTTATATTGAGTGTGTATAGAGATAGGTCATTACCTCGTGACTTATTTTAAGTTTTGGTGAAGTTTAAAGGTAAAACATGACATATTAAACTTAAAGGTATTATAGCGTAAGAATACGGTATTTAAAAACGTTATCATTTCATGTGTGAAATTTCATTCAAATTGGTTTCTATAAGTTTAGTGATCAAGATAAACCTATTTAGGAGTGAGGGAATTAATTAAACTAAAAAAAATGAACTTTATGGTATTTTTATGAAAGGAATACGGTTTTGCAAAGAACTTATCATTTCATGTGAGAAAGTTTGATTAAATTGGTTTATGGGTGATTAATAGTCAACATGAATATGGGTAGATATTATGTATTAGGTGACAAGTGGAAATTTATAGAAAAAACCGAATCGAAAATCGGTTTGTCCGATTTCCGTCGGGTTCCAAAAAGTCGTATTTTTACATTTATAGAAAAGAGAGATAGAAGGGATGGGACTTACGGTTTGGACAAGCTAAGGAAGCTAAGGGATGTGGTGGTTGTCGATTCGTCGAAAACGTCGTGAAGGCTCTGATACGGTCGCCGGAATCCGTCGTCGATTTCGGCAGCGCTTCGCTTCTCGCTCTTCGTACCGAGTTCTCGAGAATTTGGGAGAGTCGACTTAGAGTTGTGAGGGGAAAGGTAGAGGATAGGGGTCTTTATATAGGGCTAGGCTAGGGTTAGGGTTTGGATTAAAAAATATTTAAAAAAATGTAAAAATCATTAAAAATTCATTAATTTTTGTCTTAAAAGGGGATTAATGAGAATTGTGTAACAGTACTGGAAATTTAGACTATGCAGGTGAAAAGACTAAGTCAACACAAAACTTTTTCGTGTTGACGACTCGGCCGACCGGCCGAGTCCGGCCGATTCGGCCGAGTCAGGGCCGAGTCGGGTGCCGATGGGCCGGGTTTGGTCTGGGGGAGGTTTTGGTGTACTTTAATTTTTATGATTCGCAATAAATTGTGAGTTATGGCTGTTTGACCGTTTGACTTCTAAAAAAAAATTAAAACAAAATGATATAAAAATTATATGGGGCATGGGATTCGAACTCTGGTGGCTTGGTTCAGCAGTGCAAGGTATTACCAATGAGCTACAAGCTCCTTCTTGTAATTATTGTAAGGAATTAGATACTTAAATTGTTTCCAACAACATCAATACTCCAAGCATACACTATATTTAAAGCAAATTTTTGGTATACAAAATTGGAGTTGTTACAATCTACCCTCCTTACAAAAATTTCGTTCTCAAAATTTACAACTTTTATTAAGGACTAGTTTACACAAAGGTGCGGATATCTTGCACGCATCTCATCCTCCCTTTCCCACGTGGATTCTCCTGGAGTGTCTTTCCTCCACATTACTCGGACCAATTTAACTTCTTTGTTCTGAAATGTCTTCACTTTCCTGTCCAGGATCTCCACAGGTTGTTGCTCGCAAGACAAATCGGGCTGTATCGTGAGCTCGGAATGATCAAGTACATGGCTGGGGTCACTCACATACCTTCTGAGTTGGGATATGTGTAACACGTTATGCACTTCTTCCAATGAGGGTGGAAGCGCTAAACAATATGCCACCTCACCGACTCGTTCGAGTATATCGAACGGTCCAATGTATCTTGGACTCAACTTTCCCCGTCTTCCAAATCTGATCACTCCGCGGTTCGGAGAGATTTTCAGGAATACATGATCTCCTGGCTGGAACTCCAAGTGTCGTCTTTTCGCATCAGCCCAGTGTTTCTGTCTATCTTGGGCTATGCGCATTCTTTCCCTGATAGTACGAACCACATCAACGGTCGCTACTATCATCTCTGGTCCAAGGAGTTCTCTATCTCCGATGTCGTCTCAACTTAATGGCGATCGACACTTCCTTCCATATAATGCTGCAAAAGGTGCCATTCCTATGCTTGCTTGGTAGCTGTTGTTGTACGCAAACTCCACAAGATGCAGGTGATCTTCCCACGATCCTTTGAAGTCGAGCATACATGCTCTGAGCATATCCTCCAAGATCTGAATAGTTTGTTCCGACTGACCATCTGTTTGTGGATGATAAGCCGTGCTGAAGTTCAGACTTGTTCCCAAGCTAGCTTGCAGACTCTGCCAAAATTGCGATCGGAACCTGGTGTCACGATCGGAGACAATACAGACCGGTACTCCATGAAGTCTCAAAATTTCCTCCATGTACTTCTTCGCTAATGTCTCAGTTGATTGGCCAACTCGAAATGGGATGAAGTGAGCCGACTTTGTGAGTCGATCCACAATGACCCAAATCGCATCGTTACCCTTTGTGCTGCGAGGAAGAGCAGTTACAAAGTCCATCGTAATATGCTGCCACATCCATTCTGGTATTGGTAACGGTTGAAGTGGTCCAGCTGTCCTGTGATGTTCAGCCTTTACCTGTTGACACACCAAACATCTTGCGACGCTTCTGGCTACTTCACGCTTCATTCCATGCCACCAATAATTCTGACGTAGATCTTTGTACATTTTGGTACCTCCAGGATGTACTGAATACGGAGAGCTATTAGCTTCTTTCATTAACTCTTTCCGAACAGGACCCTTTGGTACACACAATCTGCTGCCGTATCTCAAAGATACGTCTTCATGGATGATGAAATCTGTTCTGAGTCCATTCTCCACTTGTTCTCTGATCTTTTGCAACTTAGCATCGCTGGCTTGAGCTGCCTGATCTGGTTGACAATAGTTGATTGGACTTGTAGATTCATCAAATTTAAAACATCACCTGGCATGACTAGTTCGATCTCCATCTGATGTAGGTCTTGCTGAAGCTTCCACTGGGCGGTGAGATTCATTGCTAATGGTTGGCGACTAAGAGCATCAGGTACTACGTTCACCTTTCCTGGATGATATTGCAAGTTGATGTCAAAGTCCGCCATGAGTTCTAACCATCTTCTCTGCCGCATATTCAACTCCTTCAGAGTAAACACGTACTTCAGATTTTTATGATCTGTGTAGATGTTCACTCGTTCACCAAGTAAGTAGTGGCGCCAAATCTTGAGAGCAAAAATAACGGCTGCCAACTCTAGATCATGCGTCGGATAATTGCGCTCATGAGTCTTCAGTTGTCTTGAAGCATAAGCCACAACCTTACCGTGCTGATGTAGAACACATCCTAATCCCTTACCGGATGCATCACAATGTACTTCGAATCCTTCGGTATTACGAGAATAGGTGCAGATGTCAGTCTTGACTTGAGTTCTACGAAACCTTGCTCGCATGCTTCCGACCACACAAATTCTTCATCTTTTCTTGTGAGCTTGGTCAGGGGTGTTGCTATCTTCGAAAAGCCTTCAATGAATCTTTTGTAATATCCAGCTAAGCCCAAGAAACTCCGTATATCCTTCACTGATTTTGGTGTAGGCCATTCGCTGACTGCTGAAACTTTTGCTAGATCCACATAAATTCCTTCTCCTGATACGATGTGTCCAAGAAAACCAACTTTTTTTAGCCAAAACTCGCACTTGCTGTATTTGGCATAAAGCTTATGTTGTCGAAGAGTTTCCAGGACAATTCGTAAGTGCTCCGCATGCTCTTTCCGATTCTTAGAATATACCAGGATGTCGTCGATGAAGATGACAACGAACCTGTCTAAATACTCCCGGAAAACTTGGTTCATAAGATTCATGAAGATTGCTGGTGCATTGGTCACTCCAAATGGCATTACTAGAAATTCGTAATGTCCATAGCGAGTTCTGAAAGCTGTTTTGTGAATATCAGCTTCCTTGACCTTCACTTGATGATAACCTGAACGAAGATCTAATTTAGAGAAGACACAAGATCAACTTAGCTGATCGAATAAATCGTCGATGCGCGGGAGTGGATACTTGTTCTTTATAGTAACTTCATTCAAGGCCCTATAGTCGATGCACATTCTATATGAACCTTCCTTCTTCTTCACCAACAGTACAGGTGCTCCCCAACTTGAAGTGTTGGGACGAATCCATCCTTTCGCCAGTAATTCGTCCAACAGTGTTCGAACTTCTTTCAATCCTTCCAGACTTAGTCTATACGGTGCTTTGATCACTGGTTGTGCTCCTGGTACTAAGTCAATACTGAATTCAAGAGCTCGATCGAGAGGCAAACCTGATATATCGTCAGGGAATACATCGCCGATCTCTCGAACTACCTCCGGTCTTGATTCTTCCTCTGCCTGAGCTGCTGCAACTACTGCTTCCCTTGGTTTCGCTTTGTAAGTACTTGGCTCCAGGGTGCGATCTCCACTCTTGAAATAGAAGACCGGATGATCTAGAATCTCAAATACTACCCTCCTTTGACGACAGTCGATGGTAGTATAAAAGGTTCCAAGCCAGTCCATTCCTAGAACCACATCGAAGTTTGGTATGTCCAGTACCTTGAAGTCGGCATAAAATTCTCGACTGCAGACGATGACTGGACACATGCTGTATCCCATAGTTGCCTTTAGAACACCATTTTCAGAACTGACGTTCCAGCTGGATACAAGCGGTGAGACTGGAATCGCATGGGTTCGGACAAACCGTTGCGACATAAAGCAGTGGGATACTCCAGTATCAAACAGTGCAAGTGCAGGTAGTGAAGCTACTAGGATTGTACCTAAGGTATATGGGATAGGTTTTAGGTATAGGGAAAGTGTGTAGATAAACAAAACTAAAAGGTAAGTTTGAGAAAGAAAGTTTACCAGTAATGACTTGGCCAGTGGCCTCAGCTTCTTCCACAGACATCATGAAAGCTTGGCGCTTCGGCATATTCCTCCTGGCCTGAGGAGCATTCCTCGGAACGTTCCTTTGAGCTTGATGGAACTGTCGAGGAGGTGGTGCAGCTTGTGGTCCCCTGGGTGGTGCAGGCAGTGCAAGTCTGGGAGCAGGTGCCTGAAGAGCTGGTCGCTGCTGATAAGTATTTGCTGGCCTGGGTGCACCAACTGAGTTCTGCCTTTGGGGACAAGATCCAATATCATGAGTGGCTGAACCGCAGACTAAGCAGAGGCGGTTGGCTCGACGGCAGTCCTTCATCATATGTCCAGTTCTCTTGCAGTAAGTGCAAAAGGCTGGGCTAGGACGATGAGTTAGTACTCCGGGTCGCCTCGGCACGAAAGATGGTCTGGACGTGGCTCCACCTGCCATCTTGTTGGCAGGGCGTTTAACTCCTGCAGACTGAGGTCTGCCCCTCTCTTTTATGACTGCCTCATAACTGCGGGCAGCTTCTAGGGCTTCCTCATGAGTCAAAAACTTTCCTGTGGCTAGAGCAGCCTTAATCTTTGTGTCCAACCCTTGCTGAAAACGACGGGCTCTGATCTCGTCCGTCGGTATCAGGTGTGCCGCGAATCTGTTTAAAGATTGTGTTAGCTGTGTAATATGTGATATTTTATAAAATTGAACTATTGTGACATATCTTACCGGCTCAACATAGTGAACTCAGCATCGTATTCATCTACTGATTTCTCCCACATTGATCCTTGCTGTAGATGAATAAACTGCTGCTCCATAGCGAACCTGGTAATCACAGGGAAATATTTCGCGTCAAACTTCTTGCGAAATGTCTTCCATTCAATCGGCTGTACCAGACGGGTTTCCTCCGCCTTCCACCAATTGCGAGCATTATCCGTGAGCTGTAGCTTCGCTACACGGACCAAGCGTTATCTGGCACTTGAGCTGCTACCAGATCGTCTTCGATGCTTTGTGCCCATTCTTCTGCTTCGAGAGGGCTTCCTTTACCTGAAAATTGCTTTGGGTGCAAAGCTCTGAATTGCTTTATTCCCGGTGCATCTGTCTCAGGACGACTCAAAAGTTGTTGCTGTCCCTCGAGAAGACTACGGACCGCATCAAATAACATCGTTTGCTCAGTGGGTGGTGCGGGAACAGCTGGTGTGAGAGGTAGTGCTGGTGGGGTGTTGTTGACGTTGGTGCTGGTATTGTTCGGGGAATCCATGACCTTGAAGAAAAATTTGGGTTAGGACAGATTCAAATACATGAAATGATAAGATTCAAGGAATAGAAATTTGCAAGATTCAAGGAACATGAATTGTAAAGAATGTTTTAGTTGCTGGTTCTTGTGTTATATTGCTTAGGTTGTTCACGCAGACCAGAACTGCATGACAGGGATTCATACAGCTCTGACCTGCATGGGCCACCAACAAAACCTGTCACGCCCCGCTTTCCAGTGTACGGCGAAGTGGACGCGACGAGGCCCGCTACGTATATACTCAGAAGTACATACGCTAAGCGTAACTAAGCAATATAAAGTAAATCACAAGAGACGAATAATATAGAAATAACAGCAACTTTTATTAATATCATTCTTTGTACAATACATGAAAAGAAAATACAACTGGAATGAAAAGAAATGCGTAAACAGTGGCATAACAAAAAATGAAATAAACTAGAAAGAACAAGGTACAGTATCTAGAGCTCTGGATCTTTCTGAAACTGCTCCAAATTTTCACCGGTGGGCTCGATCTCAGCTTGGTCCAACGCACCTGACGACATTCAAAGAAGAAGAAAATAGAATGTCATCAGCGAACAGGTCGCTCGGTAAGTCCCAAAAGAATCAGAAGAATGAGAATGACAGAGTAACAGTATTTTCTACTATTATATTGTTGAATATTATGGAACATTGTGTAATGCTGTTGTTTGTAGCTTGGTACAGAAGGATGCCAGTGTATACGAGGGGGATCTCTATATGCTAGAGATCAGGGCAAAAGGAAAGTACAAGGAACCGTTATGCCACGGTACAACAGCAATAGGATTCAGGTTAGGTGTCTTAATCTGACCACCTCGTGCCACCTTTAACACTTTCCGTACCAATCTAACCCTTAAACCCCGTAGTGTTTTAACAGTATTGTAGTATTGGAATATGTAAAATGAGTGACTGACCAAAACCATGATATCAGTAAGCATGTTGTAACTGTATAATCAGGTAAATGGAATATCAGGATAATGGATGAATATCCATGGTTTGATTCAGTCAAAAGAATATATTGTTAACTGGATTCAGGGTTTCATGTATTCAAATCGTATTGGAATATAAAAGAATATAGATTGACTTGAATAATATTCAAGTCAGAAATAGTCAGACTCTAACCCGAGTCAGACTAAAAGAAGAGAATTTGAAGTTCAATATTAGCTAGGGGCCTTATTGTAATTTGTAAAACTTGAGAGGGTTTTATGTAAAAAGTACTTTTGTATAGTTTTCAAAATACACCTCAAGTATTTATTATTTGTCTTTATTGTTATAATGAATGTGAATTTTATTTGTGTTATTCTAGTGAATATATCCTAATAAAAGTATTAATTGTTTTATCTGAAATTCATGGTATTTTAGTGTAACTTTTAATCTTGTAATTTTTAGGAAAATGTGGAAATTTCATATTATAATAAAATAGGTGTTTAAATGATAATTATATATATATTAACACATGAATAATTATTAAATGAATATTTTATTTTCAAAAATCTCATTTTCCTTAAATATCGTATTCTAAACCTTTCGAGACCGAATGCTCCTTGCGGAGGTCTGAATCTCGCACTACTGGCCTGCGGGTGTACGATGAACCGTACTATCCCTAACAGGTTCCCCAAAAGTGGGTTGTAGCGGCGCTTTGCTTAGGTTTAACAAATACTTTTCATTTGGGAAAACGGTTTTATAAATATGGGGTATTTATTTGCAAAAAGTATACTTTTCCGTATTTTAGTTGTTAGGGTTTCCTAAGCCAACTAGCCTACTTCTAAGGTCTAAACGATGAGTCATTAGAAGCATCAAATCGCCTCTTCACCGTCAATTGCGGCCAGGTAAGTGCCAGGTAAGTGGGAAGGAACCACAGTCGTGGGCCTAATTAAAAACCACTAGCCTAGACACACTTGTCTAGAAACCACAAGACAGTTTAGATAAACGATCGATGTCCATGACCAATCGTGTTTTCATTTTATTAAAAGATTTTATTTAGAAATGTTTAGAACTTAAAGCTTTCAATAAAGGTTATAAAGATTAGGGCATTTTAGTGAAAAGTCCTGTAATTTCGTATTCTGTGTTTTGATATTTATCAATTAGGGTTATATTGAGTGTGTATAGAGGTAGGTCATTACCTCGTGACTTATTTTAAGTTTTGGTGAAGTTTAAAGGTAAAACATGACATATTAAACTTAAAGATATTATAGCGTAAGAATACGGTATTTAAAAACGTTATCATTTCATGTGTGAAATTTCATTCAAATTGGTTTCTACAAGTTTAGTGATCAAGATAAACCTATTTAGGAGCGAGGGAATTAATTAAACTAAGAAAAATGAACTTCATGGTATTTTTATGAAAGGAATACGATTTTGCAAAGAACTTATCATTTCATGTGAGAAAGTTTGATTAAATTGATTTATGGGTGATTAATAGTCAACATGAATATGGATAGATATTATGTATTAGGTGACAAGTGGAAATTTATAGAAAAAACCGAATCGGAAATCGGTTTGTCCGATTTTCGTCGGGTTCCAAAAAGTCGTATTTTTACATTTATAGAAAAGAGAGATAGAAGGGATGGGACTTACGGTTTGGACAAGCTAAGAAAGCTAAGGGATGTGGTGGCTGTCGATTCGTCGAAAACGTCGCGAAGGTTCTGATCCAGTCGCCGGAATCCGTCGTCGATTTCAGCAGCGCTTCGCTTTTCGCTCTTCATACCGAGTTCTCGAGAATTTGGGAGAGTGGAGTTAGAGTTGTGAGGGGAAAGGTAGAGGATAGGGGTCTTTATATAAGGCTAGGCTAGGGTTAGGGTTTGGATTAAAAAATATTAAAAAAAAAAGTAAAAATCATTAAAAATTCATTAATTTTGGTCTTACAAGGGGATTAATGAGAATTGTGTAACAGTACTGGAAATTTAGACTATGCAGGTGAAAAGACCAAGTCAACATGAAACTTTTTCGTGTTGACGACTCGGCCGACCGGCCGAGTCCAGCCGATTCGGCCGAGTCGCCGTCCGATTCGGCCGAGTCAGGGCCGAGTCGGGTGCCGATGGGTCGGGTTTGGTCTGGGGGAGGTTTTGGTGTACTTTAATTTTTATGATTCGCAATAAATTGTGAGTTATGGCTGTTTGACCGTTTGACTTCTAAAAAAAAATTAAAACAAATTGATATAAAAATTATGTGGGGCATGGGATTCGAACTCTGGTGGCTTGGTTCAGCAGTGCAAGGTATTACCAATGAGCTACAAGCTCCTTCTTGTAATTATTGTAAGGAATTAGATACTTAAATTGTTTCCAGCAACATCAATACTCCAAGTATACACTATATTTAAAGCAAATTTTTGGTATACAAAATTGGAGTTGTTGCAGACCCTGTCGCGGAAATACCTCATCCAATGACCCCGTCTCGGAAATACGTCAACAAATGACCCCGTCGCGGAAATACGTCATCCAATGACCCCATCGCGGGAATACGTCATCCAATGACCCCGTCGTGGAAACACGTCATCAAATGACCCCGTCTCGGGAATACGTCAGCAAATGACCCCGTCTCGGAAATACGTCAGCCAATGACCCCATCGCGGAAATACGTCAGCACATGACCCCGTCACGGAAATACGTCATCCAATGACCCCGTTTCGGAAATACGTCATCCAATGACCCCATTGTGGAAACACGTCATCCAATGACCCCGTCTCGGAAACACATCAGCAAATGACCCCGTCGCGGAAATACGTCATCCAATGACCCCGCCGCGGAAATACGTCATCCAATGACCCCGCCGCGGAAATACGTCATCCAACGACCTCCCCGTCGGAACAATATTTCGACTCGAAAACAAGTCAACTCACCAAGCACTTACGAGTCCTCTCGACTTGTAAAAGAGAAAATTCTCTTGTGAGATCCTTACGACTCTCAAGAGAAAATGCACTTAAGAATCCTCACGACTCCTAAGGAGAAAATACACCTACGGGATCTTCTCGACTCGTAGGGAGAAAAGTCTTTATGAGACCCTCACAGCTCATAAAGTTGAAAAGTCTTAGGCGGCAGACCTGAACCTGTTTCCTAAGCCATCGCTGCCCCACAAAGAGTGCAAGATGAACCGTTATTTATCATCTACATGCTACATTTGCTAAAGCAACGTGCCAACAACACAACAAAGAAAAGAAGGCGATAGTAGAAGATAAAAAATGTGTCTTTTATTCATAAATTCAATTGAGTTGTAACATTTCAAAAAAAATAAAATATTATTTTGGGAATTTTTATAATTTAATATTATTTTATTGAATATTTTAATATTTCGGTATAATTAAATACCGATAAATGGGAAAAATTTTGGAAAAATTATAGACAATTCTAAAATAGGGTATTTTGTGGAATTATGCCATTTTTACGTTTTGATGGTTAGTTATATGCTAATTTAGTGCTAATCGTGATTAAAAATCGCTAATCGGATTTTTGGCTTTTTTGTGCAAAACATGCACTTATCATTTTTCCACACTTGTCACATTTTCTTATATGTTATAGGTGTATGGTTGCCTAGGGTTACCATTGTGTGAGAAGAAATAAGGGAAAAAGGATAAGAAAAGAAAAGGTAAGGTATGATGATGAGAGAGAAAGAGTGGGTGAGGGGTTACTTTTGACTTGTTGTGAGCCATCCCCATCATTCTTCACACCCTTTTCTCTCTCCTTCTTCCATGAGCTCCTCCTCCTCCTTCTCCTCTTCTCAATCCCCTCCTCTTCAATCTCCCAAAACACCATGGATCCAACCACAAAACCCTATTCCCACTTCACAAAAATTGTTCCCAAGCTCACTAGCTACACATTGGACCTAGAAAGAATGGATTTTGAGGACTTTGAGCAACTCAAGAAAATTCTTGAGTTGCCAAAGGAGGTAATTTCTGCACCCTTAGAGTACTATTTCGATTCTTTATGCATCCATACTTGTTTCATGTCGATATTGTGTGTTTTGATGAACGTTGGAAATTTCAAGTTAGGGTTTAGAGTTTAATCTGAAATCAAAGGTGAATTGAGGTGTAGTTAGGGGCTACAACCCCTGGTGTGAGGTTACATTGGACCAAACCTGAGATTTAAAGCCCAGAATACGGATTTAGAGAAACGATATCAGGAAAAAATGTAATTCTGCGAGTGTTTTTGGAAATCTGCTAATACCCGAGCTAGCTGAAAATTATTTTGGACTAACAGGGGTATATGTAGGCAACTAGGAACCACCACACAAAACCCTAGCCCCTCTCCCCTCTTCCAGGCCACCAATAAATCCTTTCTGGCCGCAATTTGGGGCCAGAGCAGGTTGGAACCCCCTCGTTTTTGTTTCTGGGCCATATTTTCAGTAAACTTGACCCTTGGCATTTACAATTTTGACTGATTCCATCTAGGGTATAATTTGGGGTAGTTTTCTTGTGTTGGCGCATTGTTTACGACTTGTTTTAGCATGGATTTTGGTGTTTGGTGATTCGTTTCTGTCGGGTGGCATTTGAACGTCAATGGCAAAGGGTTATTGATCGTGTTTGCATCCGAGACTATAGGTTTTTACCTATGGGCACAGCGTATGCCGTTTTGGTTTCCGATGTGATTTTCATGTGCTTTAGCATTTGTGATATCCTTGTAGGTACCCCACGTGATGTTAAGGCATTGAAGATAAAGATGGCGACATCGGTATCGGCACACAAGAAGCATGGTGAGTAGATATATATCTACGGGGAGAAGTCGGGTGGATGGCGTATAGCACCCCGCAGTTCATGGTGATGTATACGAATACGTATACACACATATATTGATTATATATTGTTTGAGATATTTGATAATAAAGATGGATTCTAGGTGTGTTTGGATTGGTTTAGTGTTGCGAAACCCTAGAGTAGTGGTTGCACCACACACACACACCATACTTGCTTACATTCTTCTTTCATATGTGCGTATATGGGAATATATATTTATGTGTTCACATGGGTATGGGACTATGTGTTCATCTACTGGATTGAGGATAGTACTTGGGATTTGAGGTGAGTCGATGAGATTTGATTTGAGACCGTGAGATCGGTGATATGGCAGGATTCGTACTTGAGATACATCATGATGTTATAGCGGATCTTTGGACGACGATACCATGTGAATAGTGATATACACAGAATAGTTGACTGGTGATCGAGACATGAGATAAGATATGTTAAAATAGCTATAATGGGTCGCATTGGGCGATGTATACTTCTTTATGATGATATGTGGTGATGACATGTCATGGCTGTAGATTAGCAGTCAGATCAGGATTATTGATGATATTAGTGTTGTACTAGACGTAGATCAGTACCCTGAATTATGAACTTTGATTAAGAGGATACCAGATGAATAATGTGATGAATGTGATATTGACCCGTACCTAGATTTGGGATGCCATACGACGGATTTACGTACGAGCTATTTATTGATGATAGATCCGCACTCTTGACTTTGGAACGTCTGATTATGGATATGGTATCGGATGTGATATTATTGAGGCGGGATCACCGACTAATATATATATATATATATATATATGTATGTATGTATCGACTTAGATGTTAGGCGGTTTCCTTACCTTCAGTTAGCCTCTTAGCTTAGCCCTATAGTTTAGTGTAGTTGTTAGACCATATTAGTTATCGTTGTGTTTAGTATTCAGCTCCCGCACATTATTGTTGTTCGCTCCGCATCGCATACCTATGTTGTGATTTCATATTCCATTGTTGATATCATGCTGTTAGGACAGCAGCACCATTACCGATGATGCGTATGTACCACGTACACTTACATGCTGGCTCACACACATCTTCATCGGTAATTGCCATGTCACGTACACTTAAGAAATACTATTACATGGACATAGCTTGTTAGCTAATAGTTTCGACATGATATTAGTGTACTTGCCTTATATGCCAGTTTAGACATTGCAGTTACTACTTTCTACTTCCTGCATATTGTTATTCGCTGTTATACCGCATTCATGGATTTTTTTTATGCTTATATTCACTGTTTACATGCTATTGAGGATTTGGTTTCGGATTTTCATGAGATTTCCTGGATTTGGGGGAAAACCGCAAAAACATTTTTAAACTTCTTTTCTCTCTCTTTTTTAAATGAAAAGTGCGGTTTTCCCATGATGTATGAGTCATCCACCATGAGTTTGCTGATGGATTTCGAGACCCGATTTGAGAAGTTGGATGAACCGTTTCGGGTACATGGTGGGCCCGGTGCGGTATCCCGGGGCGAGAAGGTCGCAGAGGATGGAGTTGAGCCTGGCAGGAGAGCACTACCGACCGGTGATTTTACCCGACGCGTCGGATATCCGGAGAATACCGTCGTGGTCTTGAGATTGATGGTAGGGGCCGGTCTGGACTGACGGCACCCTAAACTGTGAGATTGAGACATTGATATTTTGGGATATTGAGGTACTAAGATTGATGTTACAGGCCAGTCCGGACAGCCGGAATCTGAGATTTTGAGACATTGGGATTTATGTTTTGTGTCGATGCTAGACACTGTTTATGCTGATTTCATTTATGATACCTCGTACAAATACAGTAATCTCACTAAGTTATGAAAGCAGTTTGTTCAGTGCATGTATTCTGTTTTCATGCATTCATACATCATCCATATGATATATTGCTATCTGAGGCACTGACACGAGCACTTGGTTTTATAGTTGTTTAGAGGTATACCCTAGCCATTGTTATAGGCTGCTGGTTATATATTTGAGGATAGATATTGATCGTATGACCTAGGATTGCGTCATACATGCGATTTCTGTTCGTAGATGTTTTCTATTCACGAGTTGGCAACTCACCTCCGTTGTGCCACAGTTTCTTGCAGGTTTTGCCGTACGGGTTTCATTACGGCTTTGCTGGCACTACTTCCATTTCCGGGTGATTTGCTAGTAGGTGGGTTCACTTGTATCATAACCATCAGTATATTTTGTATATTATTATTCAGTTGTATCTAGAAGTTCCATCAACCAAACATGTATTTATTTCATATAGAGACCTGTGATGTTTATTCTTTCGACCTTAGAGTCGCGCATTGTATTCCTATGGATTTCATGTTGTTTTGAGTTTCCTTTCCTGTTGTGATCCTCGCCCTTCGGCGTTGTATATTATATTGCTTGTGTGGTTGTGACCGTCGATTGACGAAGAGCTAGCTCCCGCTTGGGGATGCCTTTATTCATTATATATACTTTATCAGGTTTTGTACCCGTTTGGGGTCAGTTTTTACAAAGGAAACTCTGCCGAAATTTTTAGAAAAGACTTGTGATTTTAAAATGCATATTTCGGCATATGTTGCAAACTATTTGATTTAAAATGGTTTTTCCTTCACTTTACTACTTTTATTGGTTTGGATTTCTGGGTTTTCGGCTTACTTAGATTACGTACGCCTCGATACGTTTCGTAGTTTAAGTGCCGGTCATGTTCCGTACTTTTGGGTCGTGACAAAGTTGGTATCAGAGCGTTAGGTTTTACCTTCGGAGCATAGGATGACCCTTGGTTGATGGAGTAGGTAGCTTGAGTAGAGTGACGTACCGTACGTATGTTCCGCGGCATATTTACGATACGCTACTCCACTTAAAAAGCCTTAGGATGTACATTTCTTTGCTCATTATTATATTCATTCATGATCTAGCCTCATCGGTACCAGTTATGGTTTTGTTGCCACGATTACGGGCAGGGAGCGCTACGACTAGAGTTGCGGTCAGTGCGAGCTCGTCACGAACGAGGACTGACTAGGGCGTAATTCCGGCGACACACGATTGCAGAGTTGTGTCTTTTATTTGTGTTTTAGCGCCACGAGCGTTTGATGGATCGCTTTTACGAGATTTCCCGGATGTGCTGATCGGCACCATAGGATCGAGCCACGGACAGAGGCCAGCCAGATTTCGATGATCGTTGAAGTATTGCGTATTCATGATGATTGAGGCACTGTTCAGCGTGCAGACAAGTGAGCCGTTTGTTGCTGCGAACGACGAGATATCGCCCCAGAGGTTGGAGCTATTGCAGTACGAGTTGTACTAAGAGATGATAGAAGGTCGCTAGTCACCGAGGATGAATGACTAGGACATGTAGTTCGTTCGCTACCCCGATGCGAGGTCATCAGATAGATTAATTCCAGCTAGAGACGACTTCACGCAGATACGTTGAGAGTCGATAGAGGCGATCGAATGTCAGAAACCTATTATTTCAAGTTTAAAGTATTCAGAAAGACATGCAAGCAATTCTATAGACCCTCTAGAAGAATGAAACCCTAACTCGACATAATGACCGTGTGAAAGCCTTTGAACCTTAGGGTTTACGGCAGTTCCGCGGCGCCATTAGTGAGGCTTGGGTTTGCCCTTCTACGGCTGGACCACCGATGCTGTGGTATGTACTCGATACTATTAAACTGTACTTAAGATGTTGAGCTCTTGGGGGATTATGAGGTTTTGACGAGTCGATCGGATGGTTCGACTTCATTCGGATGCTAGGTGGTGAGATGCATTTCTTGGGAGACTCCAGATACGAGGATTGTCCTTAGAGCTCAGTCTATGCAGCCACGACGAGACGAGTCCGAAGCAGTCGACATTAGAGAAAAGTGGAGTAAGAGGTTCGTACAAGATATGGATAAGATGACGTTCCACTTCGCCGACATCAGTGATGCGGTACGCATGCCGAGGCATTGTACTTGGGTATACCTTCCAGAAGGAGTCGCGATGAGTATGCAGCCGTTCCGGAACAAGAAGCAGATATAGTAAAGGACGATGACTTCCGGACAGTTAGGCAGAGACGAGATTTGGGAGAAACCTCGACAGGACCTTTCTGGAATAAATTACGAGGAGACTTGGACCCAGGAGTGGTCATGTTACGCACACCAGCAGGCCAGATTTTAGGATGGTCGACGAGACATGTTATGAGTGACCACGACAGTTGGCCAGAGACTCTTAGAGGATGTGCTTGAGCGGGACTATTCCGCCATACTTGATTTCGGTATTTTGGGCGATCTATTCGCATGATTGATTTTGATGATTGAGTTTCATGATATTTGTTTTCATGTACCATGGTTGCACCTACTGAGTATTTATGACTTTTGCACAGTTGTTGCACTTGATATCGTTTTCGTGCCTTGGTTTCTCATGTTTATGATTTTATGGGTTTCATACAGCTGAGTTGATTTTGTGCATATGTACGCACACGATTTGGTTTTTGCACTCGGTATAGTTCACATATGCTTGCAGTGCAGTGATTCGCATTTTGTGCACCACAGTTGCACTGGACTTCGATTTCGATTGTAATGTTCAATACTTGTTTTGTGCACTTTGTGCACCTGATTGGATTTTGCGCATGTTCGGCGCTTGATATTGGATTTCATGACTTCGTGCAGGATGGATGCACCTGATTTGGGTTTTCGCGCATGTTGGGTGCATGTTATGAGATGCAATTTTGGTGCACACCAGATGCACTAAATCGAGATTCTTCGTGCATGTCAGATGCACCTGTTTTTGCTGTCAGGCACACCTGTTGCCTTGACAGATATTTCGTGCACACCCGATGCACTTAGATATTGTTTCTCTGCGCATGTATGGCACATTTATGGATTTTGATTTCCGTGCGCACCAGACGCACGTAGTATTCATATGCACATTTTGGGATTGATTTCTTATGGAGTAGTACGTTTTTTATGATGTTTATTATTGTTTTCGTACTGAGCAGGACTATTCAGAGGACATTACCTGAGTATATTTTGCATGCATTGATAGATTTCAAAGGGATTTCCAAAAAGCGAGCTATAGTCTCAGTATTTACCTACGTGTCTGATATAACACGAAACGTTTAAAACAAGGAAACCC
Source organism: Agapanthus africanus (assembly GCA_030015575.1). Classification (NCBI taxonomy): domain Eukaryota; kingdom Viridiplantae; phylum Streptophyta; class Magnoliopsida; order Asparagales; family Amaryllidaceae; genus Agapanthus; species Agapanthus africanus. The sequence continues at coordinate 29,652,329 of JASDDO010000004.1, read as the reverse complement.
TTCTAAATTGTTTCCAAAACGGCGGAACGTACACATTAAACAAAAGATATATAAGTATATGGTTATTTTCGTATGATAGACGTCTGCCACTGTGCAGTATTATGCGCATTGCTCAACGACTTTAAAAGATTTGGCATGCATTTCCTCCATATATTTATATGTATAGATTTGGTATTTACATGTATAGTTCCGATTTATAGCATATCGGTTTTGCTTTGGATTTGGCATTCGTGTCTTCACCTTGACTCCGATGATTGCGGGATGCTTGATGGAGTTTTGATTTTGAGTTATCTGCTCATTATTCATGCGCATGTATTGCGTTATGATGCGTTTTATGTATTGATGATTTCGGAGCCCCGACGACTTGGACTTTCATTTGAAATGTTTTAGAATTATTCCCCCATGGCACACCCAGAATTGGGGGTTTAAATTTAAACTCGGGGACCGAATTTCTTTAAGGGGGGAAGATTGTAACATTTCAAAAAAATAAAATATTATTTTGGGAATTTTTATAATTCAATATTATTTTATTGAATATTTTAATATTTCGGTATAATTAAATACCGATAAATGGGAAAAATTTTGGAAAAATTATGGAAAATTCTAAATTGGGTATTTTGTGGAATTATGCCATTTAAAAGTTTTTATGGTTAGTTATATGCTAATTTAGTGCTAATCGCGATTAAAAATCGCTAATCGGATTTTTGGTTTTTTTGTGCAAAACATGCACTTATCATTTTTCCACACTTGTCATATTTTCTTACATGTTGTGGGTGTATGGTTGCCTAGGGTTACCATTGTGTGAGAAGAAATAAGGGAAAAAGGAAAACGAAAAGAAAAGGTAAGGTATGATGATGAGAGAGAAAGAGTGGGTGAGGGGTTATTTTTGACTTGTTGTGAGCCATCCCCATCATTCTTTACACCCTTTTCTTTCTCCTTCTTCCATGAGCTGCTCCTGCTCCTGCTCCTCTTCTCACTCCCCTCCTCTTCAATCTTCCAAAACACCATGGATCCAACCCCAAAACCCTATCCCACTTCACAAAAATTGTTCCCAAGCTCACTAGCTACACATTGGACCTAGAAAGAATGGATTTTGAGAACTTTGAGCAACTCAAGAAAATTCTTAAGTTGCCAAAGGAGGTAATTTCTGCACCTTTAGAGTAGTATTTCGATTCTTTATGCATCCATACTTGTTTCATGTCGATATTGTGTGTTTTGATGAACGTTGGAAATTTCAAGTTAGGGTTTAGGGTTTGATCTGAAATCAAAGGTGAATTGAGGTGTAGTTAGGGACTACAACCCATGGTGTGAGGTTACATTGGACAAAACCAGAGATTTAAAGCCCAGAATATGGATTTAGAGAAACGATATCGGGAAAAACTGTAATTCTGCGAGTGTTTTTGGAAATCTGCTAACACCCGAGCTACCTGAATATTATTTTGGACTAACAGGGGTATGTGCAGGAAACTAGGAACCACCACACAAAATCCTAGCCCCTCTCCCCTCTTCCAGGCCGCCAATAAATCCTTTCTGGCCGCAATTTGCGGCCAGAGCAGGTTGGAACCCCCTCATTTTTGTTTCTGGGCCATATTTCCAGTAAACTTGACCCTTGGCATGTGCAATTTTGACTGATTCCATCTAGGGTATAATCTGGGGTAGTTTTCTTGTGTTGGCGCATGGTTTATGACTTGTTTTAGCATGGATTTTGGTGTTTGGTGATCGTTTCTGTCGGGTGGCGTTTGAACGTCAACGGCAAAGGGTTATTGATCGTGTTTGCATGCAAGTCTATAGGTTTTTACCTATGGGCACAGCGTATGCCATTTTGGTTTCCGATGTGATTTTCATGTGCTTTAGCATTTGTGATATCCTTATAGGTACCCCACGTGACATCGAGGCGTTGAAGATAAAGATGGCGACATCGTCATCGTCACACAAGAAGCAAGGTGAGTAGATTTATATCTACGGGGAGAAGTCGGGTGGATGGCGTATAGCACCCCCGCAGTTCGTGGTGATGTATACGAATACGTATACACACATATATTGATTATATATTGTTTGAGATATTTGATGATAAAGATGGATTCTAGGTGTGTTTGGATTGGTTTAGTGTTGCAAAACTCTAGAGTAGTGGTTGCACCACACATACACACACACACACACCATACTTGCATACATTCTTCTTTCATATGTGCGTATATGGGAATATATATTTATATGTTCACATGGGTATGGGACTATGTGTTCATATACTGGATTGAGGATAATACTTGGTATTTGAGGTGAGTCGATGAGATTTGATTTGAGACCGTGAGATCGGTGATATGGCAGGATTCGTACTCGAGATACGTCATGATGTTATAGCGGATCTTTAGACGACGATACCATGTGAATAGTGTTATACACAGAATAGTTGACTGGTGATCGAGACTTGAGATAAGATATGTTAAAATAGCTATAATGGGTCGCATTGGGCGATGTATACTTCTTTATGATGATATTCGGTGATGACATCGGTTTGTATCAGGCTGTAGATTAGCAGTCAGATCAGGATTATTGATGATATTAGTGTTGTACTAGACGTAGATCGGTACCCCGAATTATGATATTTGATTAAGAGGATACCAGATGAATAATGTGATGAATGTGATATTGATCCGTACCCAGATTTGGGATACCGTATGACGGATTTACGTACGAGCTATATATTGATGATAGATCTGCACTCTTGACTTGGGAACGTCTGATTATGGATATGGTATAGGATGTGATATTATTAAGGCGGGATCACCGACTAATATATATATATATATATATATATATATATATATATATATATATCGACTCAGATGTTAAGCGGTTTCCTTACCTTCAGTTAGCCTGTTAGCTTAGCCCTATAGTATAGTGTAGTTGTTAGACCATATTAGTTATCGCTGTGTTTAGTATTCAGCTCCCGCACATTATTGCTGTTCGCTCTGCATCGCATACCTATGTTGTGATTTCATATTCCATTGTTGATATCATGCTGTTAGGACACCGGCACCATTACCGATGATGCGTATGTACCACGTACACTTACTTGCCGGCGCACACACATCTTCATCGGTAATTGTCATAGCACGTACACTTAGAAAATACTATTATATGGACATAGCTTGTTAGCTAATAGTTTCGACATGATATTAATGTACTTGCCTTATATGCCAGTTTAGACATTGCAGTTACTACTTGCTACTTCCTGCATATTGTTATTCGCTGTTATGCCGCATTCATGGATTTTTTTATGCCTATATTCACTGTTTACATGCTATTGAGGATTTGGATTCGGATTTTCATGAGATTTCCTGGATTTGGGGGAAAACCGCAAAAACATTTATAAAATTCTTTTCTCTCTCTTTTTAAATGAAAAGTGCGGTTTTCCCATGATGTATGAGTCGTCCACCATGAGTTTGCTGATGGATTTCGAGACCCGATTCGAGGAGTTGGATGAACCGTTTCGGGTACATGGTGGGCCCGGTGCGGTACCGCGGGACGAGAAGGTCGCAGAGGATGACGTTGAGCCTGGCAGGGGAGCACTACCGACCGGTGATTTTACCCGACGCGTCGGATATCCGGAGAATACCGTCGTGGTCTTGAGATTGATGGTAGGGGCCGGTCTGGACTGACGGCGCCCTAGACAGTGAGATTGAGACATTGATATTTTGGGATATTGAGGTACTGAGATTGATGTTACAGGCCAGTCCGGACAGCCGGAACCTGAGATTTTGAGACATTGGGATTTATGTTTTGTGTCGATGCTAGACACTGTTTATGCTGATTTCATTTATGATACCTCGTTTTACAAATACAGTAATCTCACTAAGTTATGAAAGCAGTTTGTTCAGTGCATGTATTCTGTTTTCATGCATTCATACATCATCCATATGATATATTGCTATCTGAGGCACTGACACGAGCACTTGGTATTACAGTTGTTTAGAGGTATACCCTAGCCATTGTTATAGGCTGCTGGTTATATATTTGAGGATAGATATTGATCGTATGGCCTAGGATTGCGTCATACATGCGATTTCTGTTCGTAGATATTTTCTATTCACGAGTTGGCAACTCACCCCCGTTGTGCCACAGTTTCTTGCAGGTTTTGCCGTACGGGTTTCATTACGGCTTTGCTGGCACTACTTCCATTTCCGGATGATTTGCTAGTAGGTGGGTTCACTTGTATCGTGACCATCAGTATATTTTGTATATTATTATTCAGTTGTATCTAGAAGTTCCATCAACCAAACATGTATTTATTTTAGATAGAGACCTGTGATGTTTATTCTTTCGACCTTAGAGTCGCGCGTTGTATTCCTATGGATTTCATGCTGTTTTGAGTTTCCTTTTCTGTTGTGATCTTCGCCCTTCGGCGTTGTATATTATATTGCTTGCGTGGTTGTGACCGTCGTTTGACGAAGTGCTAGCTCCCTCTTGGGGATGCCTTTATTCATTATATATGCTTTATCAGGTTTTGTACCCGTTTGGGGTCAGTTTTTACAAAGGAAACTCTGCCGAAATTTTTAGAAAAGACTTATGATTTTAAAATGCATATTTCGGCGTATGTTGCAAACTATTTGATTTAAAATGGTTTTTCCTTCACTCTACTACTTTTATTGGTTTGGATTTCTGGGTTTTCGGGCTTACTTAGATTACGTACGCCTCGAGACGTTTCGTAGTTTAAGTGCCGGTCATGTTCCGTACTTTTGGGTCATGACAATTTATAAATTCAATTGAGTACAAGATACATCGTACAAAAGAATAAAAATGAATAAAGGCATGTTATTCATAAATTACAAATTTTCGATCGCTACTGAGAAGGAGGCGTTTTTAGCAAATCAGCAAGCCGCTCTCGCACTCCTCTCAATTCCTTTTCACAATCAGCCGCCGTGGCCAGCTCTGTTTCAATTCAAGCCCGCTGCTGCAAACATGATGAAAGCTTCTCATTGATTTCCCGTTGGGCGCACTAGTAAAATAGGGGGTTGCCCCTACGGATATTGGAATCCGTAGGGGCAGATTTAACTTGGCCCTACGGATTAATCCGTAGGGCTAAAAGGTTGCCCCTACGGGCCCAGACGTCCAAGAATAAAAATATTAATTCTTAATTTGGTGTTTGCCCCTACGGAGCCGCAAATAAATGACCTATGGGTATATCCGTAGGGACAACTAAATATCGATTTAATAAAGGCACAGATCGATCGCCTACGCTCACTTTCTTTCTCTCTCTCTCGATCGCGCGCGAAAAAAATCCCCAAATCTCCGCCGTTCTCCTCATCGCCACCGTCGTTCTCCTTGTCGCCACCGCCGTTCTTGTCGCCACCGCCGTTCAAGTCATCGCCTCCGCCATTCAGGTCGTCGCCACCGCCGTTCAGGTGAGTAAATCTTGAGGTAAATTAAAGAATTTTTTGATTATTTTGGGCTTAGGGTTCATGGCTGGGTCTGGGGTTGCGCGCGCGAGTTGGGGTTCGGCAGGGGTCGCGGTCGGGGTCGGGGTCAGGATTGGGGTTAGGGTTAGGGTTGGGGTTCGGCTGCTGTTGGGGCTGGGGCTGGGGTTAGGGTTTGTCTTAGGGTTGGTGTTAGGGTTTAGCTGGCCGCGCTGGGGTTAGGGTTAGGTTGGGCTGGGCTGGGGCTGGGGCTAGGGTTAGGTTGGGGTTAACACGTGGGGAGTTGGAAAAAAACAAGAAAATGAAAGAGTAATGAATGTGAGAAATTAAGAATAAGAACAATTGCACAACAAATTTGTTGACAAGAAAATGAGAGAGTAATGAATGTGAGAAATTAAGAATGAGAACAATTGCACAGAGAAAGCTATGCTTGACTAGGGGGGATGGTTCTATGTGCTTTCAGAGAGCTACTTGGGGTTAGGGTTAGGTGGATTGATGACAATAAAATACCATAATTTATAACTATATTACTCATCTAATGTGTATGGCATGTGAAAGCTAGATGAAGGTAGAGGCAAGCACAACAAATTTGTTGGATGGGACAATGTCAATAGGAGCTCAATGCTATTTGGAAAAATAATAATTCAAAGACATAGTGGAGTTTCCGATTGGTGGCATGGACTAGTTTGATGTATGTAGTTGGTTTGATTTATGAAAAAATGGGGAGACAACATGCATGTATGCATATAGGTAACATCTGCCAATATGCCATATCCAGACCGCAATCTATTTTTGCCTATTGGCTAATATGAAAATATCGGCCCGCGTATATGACATAATCAAAGTTGTTAAATCTTGATACGGTTTGTGTTTCGTTTTTTTATTTATCAGTTCTATCAATGTTGGGTATAACGCTTTATGATATCAGTATCCTACATTTGTAGTTTTAATTGTTGATTGTTATAGATGAATACCATTGCAATAATAGTTTTTGGTTGATGAATGCTATTGCAATGTAGGATGATCAGTTCTATCAATCTTGATCTTAATGGTTTAAAATCATGTTACACATACAACATGAATGCACAACAAACGCATAATTAGAGAGCGACTCGAGATATTTAGGTTAAAACCAATATATGATACTCGATGATAATATGAAACCTTCATATTCCCATCGATACTCATATATGAAACTAAAAGCGCCATTTAGTCCCCGTCTATCGGTTAACATACGTGCGATGCTCGTCGAGACCTAGAACTATACGAAGGTTGTTAAATATCGGACAGTATAGCTCGATACTAACAACCATCGTATAGTCTACGCGACGAGAAAATTCAATCGTATGGTAACCCATAGATTTGTCCCGTGTGGACAAGTTAAGAATGTATAAAGCAAACGCCTTCATTCACTTGTGTTTTCATCCGTTTCGAGATATTTCGTCGGTACCTTTCCGCTGGTTCTCCGTGTACAAAGATAGATTAGATGTTCATTTCAACGTTGTTTCACAGCTTTGAAATGATTATCTATTCTATTACAGTGTACTCGGAGAACAGCGGGGAGGTGCTGCCGAAATTTACTCGAAACGGTTGAAAGCACAAGTGATGGGCGTTCGCTCTATACATTCTTAATGGGATAGAAGCCTACCCCCGACAGCCGGAACACAGACATACAACAAGAATACACAACAAACGCATAATTTGAGAGCGATTTGAGATGTTCGGGTTAAAACCAATATATGATACTCGATGATAATATGAAACCTTCATATTCCCATCGATACTCATATATGAAACTAAAAGCGCCACTTAGTCCCCGTCTATCGGTTAACATACGTGCGATGCTCGTCGTGACCTAGAACTATACGAAGGTTGTTAAATATCGGACAGTATAGCTCGATACTAACAACCGTCGTATAGTCTACGCGACGAGAAAATTCAATCGTATGGCAATCCATAGATTTGTCCCGTGTGGACAAGTTAAGAATGTATAAAGCAAACGCCTTCATTCACTTGTGTTTTCATCCGTTTCGAGATATTTCGTCGGTACCTTTCCGCTGGTTCTCCGTGTACAAAGATAGATTAGATGTTCATTTCAACGTTGTTTCACAGCTTTGAAATGATTATCTATTCTATTGCAGTGTACTCGGAGAACAGCGGGGAGGTGCTGCCGAAATTTACTCGAAACGGTTGAAAGCACAAGTGATGGGCGTTCGCTCTATACATTCTTAATGGGATAGAAGCCTACCCCGACAACCGGAACACAGACATACAACAAGAATACACAACAAACGCATAATTAGAGAGCGATTCGAGATGTTCGGGTTAAAACCAATATATGATACTCGATGATAATATGAAACCTTCATATTCCCATCGATACTCATATATGAAACTAAAAGCGCCACTTAGTCCCCGTCTATCGGTTAACATACGTGCGATAATTTATTCTTTTCAACGACAAACGCACACACAAAGCATATACACGGATTTTCTCCTTTGTCAGTAACTATCCCGTTCTTATATTTCTCAATATAGTCAGCATAACCTACAATTTATATGTTATTCAGTCTAACATGGCCCATGAGTACGTCAGAGTTAAGGACTGGATGTATGTGGATTGGAAACAACGTATGCAACCTAAGTTTGTCGCAGGAGTTGCTGCTTTCCTTGAATTTGCACGCGCACATAATAAGATCATAATAGAGAAGATTCTCTGTCCGTGTGATAGATGTGGCAATAAGTACTGGCAGAAGGTAGAATTGGCAGAGCTTCATATTGTAAAACATGGGTTTACTAGACTTTATTCAACTTGGAAATATCACGGGGAAGGAGAAGAATGCAGTACTGCGGTGGAAGAAGAAGGAGAACATGATAATGCGGCAGGAGAAGAAGAAGAATTCGGTAATACGGCAGGAGACGGAAATTTATTTCCATCAGAAGAAATGGAGGATATGGTAGAGGCTGCCCTAGGTGAATCTATTCGTACCGAAGATGACATTCCTTCCGGTCAAGGACCGCGTGCGGATAAATATGAAAATTTCATGAATGATGCTAGGAAACCAATTTATGAGAATGCGAAGTATTCCACCCTCTCATGGTTCGTCCAACTTTTCCAGATTAAGTGCCTAAATGGATGGAGCAACAAGTCATTCTCAATGCTTCTTTCGTTCTTGAAAGATTCTATGCCTCCGGGAAATAATGTGCCCGAAAGCTGGTACGAAGCCCAGAAGATGATGTCTGATTTGGGTCTAAAGTGCGAGAAGATTCAAGCATGTCCTAAAAATTGCGTGTTGTACCGGAAAGAGAATTCAGATTTGAAAGGGTGTCCAACATGCGGAGAGGCCAGGTATAAGCCGAAAGATTCTGATAAGAAGCCTGATATACCTGTGAAGATAGCATGATACTTTCCCATAACACAGAGGCTACAGAGGCTATTCAGGTGCAAGAAAACAGCCGAGGCAATGATTTGGCATCACCGTGCTCCTCCAAGCGAAAATGGAAAAATGAGTCATCCAAGAGATTCACCGGCATGGAAGGATTTCGATAGGAGGCACGCAATATTCAGTAGCGATCCTCGCAATGTCCGGCTCGGACTGGCTACCGATGGCTTCTGCCCATTCAACTATATGGCTGGAAGTCACAGTACATGGCCCGTTGTAATGATAATTTATAATCTGTCGACTTGGTTGGCTATGGACCAATCATACTTTATGATGCCTCTTCTTATCGACGGACCAAACTCACCGGGGAACAATATCGACGTCTATCTCCGATCTCTGATCGAGGAGCTGAAAACTTTGTTCATTGATGGTGTAGAGACATATGATTCAAACACAAATACAACCTTCATACTGCGTGCGGCTTTAATGTGGACAATTAATGACTTTCCTGCGTATGGAATGCTATCAGGTTGGTCCGTACATGGTCACAAAGCATGTCCTCATTGCCATGAACACACAACATCAAAATTTTTGAATTTTAGCAGGAAGGTTTGTTATTGCGGCCATCGACATTTTCTGCCTCCAGACCACCCTTATAGGTTAGACACGGTTCACTTTGATGGTCATCAGGAGCTTCTTGGACCTCCATCCCCATTTTCCGGAGAGGACGTGATTGCTAAATGGGATGGTTACAATAACGTGACCTTTGGGATGGATCCGACGAAACAGGTCAAACCATAATATTGGAACAAGTTAAGCATTTTCTTCGAGCTTCCGTACTGGTCTACAAATTCAGTGCGTCATTGTCTGGACGTCATGCATATAGAGAAGGGAGTATCAGAGCACATACTTAACTTGCTTCTGTGTAAAGACGGGAAATCGAAAGACAACATGAATGCTCGGATGGATCTACAAGAGTGGGGAATAAGAAGTGAACTGCACCCTAAACCGGTAGCGGGTTAACCGGGAAAGTTTGTACTTCCCAATGCCGCTTATCATATGTCACAACCGGAGAAGAAAAGATTCCTGCAGGTGTTGCATGATTTGAAAGTCCCCACAGGTTTCTCAGGATCATTCAGTAAGAAAATAAAAATTGTGAAGGGCAAGATTGATGGGCTGAAAAGTCATGATCACCATGTTATCGTGGAGCACCTTCTTCCATTAGCCCTCAGGACTTCTCTCCCCGACTCGGTTGGTCTAGTAATTAACGACCTATGTTGTTTTTTCAGGGAGTTGTGTGCTAAAACACTGGAGGTTGCGACGCTGGATAAACTAGAAAATTCTATTGCGTTGATACTTTGCAAGTTTGAGCGTATTTTCCCACCGTCATTCTTCGATATCATAATACACTTGACGGTTCATCTTGCAACTAAGGCGAAGCTAGCCGGACCGGTATAATATCGATGGATGTATCCCGTCGAGAGGTATGTGTAATTTTTCGTTTCGCGCAATTTATAAATTTATTGTTGTCTTGTATGCCCGTATTTATTTATTCAACATATTCTCATTAGGTACCTTTACACTCTTAAGAAGTATATACGCAATAAAAATCGACCAGAGGGTTCTATCATGCAAGGTTATCTTCTTGATGAAGCAACCACATTTTGTTCCCGCTATCTGGACGAGAACATTGAGACAAGGCTTAACCGACCACGAAGAATTCAAGACGGGCCATATGGTAAAGCCGAGTATAAGAGGGTAGACACTATGTTTATCAACAAGATATACCGGTTTATCTTACTTAATTGCTCATGTCTTGAACAAATTAGAGAGTAAGTTCTTTTGGATTAATTGTTATATCTGTGTTTGTGTGTGTATGAAATGACATAATATTAATGTCATAATTATTTGTCGAAAACAGAACTCATTTTAACGAGGTACGTGAGGGGGATCCTGATTGGAACGAAGAACGTTTGGAAAAATACCATCAGGATAATTTTTGTGATTGGGTCACAAAGCATGTAAGTTATTCGAATTACATTTTATTGCCATCAGTTTTAATCTAAACTTGTATCGTTATGTATTTGTCGTAAAATTTTTTTTGTTAGATCCACGATCCGAACTTGTCTGCATCATTTGAGAGTGATTCAAGATGTTTAGCTCAATTTCCTAGTATGGAGGTTGCATATTACAAAGGATTTGGTGTCCTTGGATACAAATTTGAAGTTAAGGACATAGTAACATCTAGAACCACTCAGAATAGTGGGATTGCGACGGTAGGATCGGACGGTGTGATTTACTATAGGTACTTAAATTGTATACTCGGCATCCACTATCCCGGACGATCAGAACCCTTTTATATATTCCAGTGTACTTGGTACAATCCGCGAACCGATACGGACAGGTGGAGAAGCAGTCTTGGGACTTGGAAAGATGAATATAGATTGACCAGTGTGAACACACTTCGATTTTACGGTCAGGACGATCCGTTTATCTTTCCGAACCAAACGTTCCAAGTATACTATTCACAGTGTTTGAAGCATCCGGGGTGGAGTGTTGTATGCCGATGGAAACCCAGAGATGTCTACGATGTCCCAGAATACGAGGACAGCGATGAGGACGAAGAAGAGAGATGGCTTAAAGTGCTCCGACCGTCTGTTTCGAAGGACGGGTTGTCTTCGACCGATCATGAAGTTACGTGGGTTAGAAATGACATCGATGATGAAATCCAAGTAGATATGTATGATGCGCCCACGAAACGAAAAAGGTTATCAGTAATGTTATATTTGTCAAGACCCAAGTTTGGATGTGACCGGCACTTAGATTTGTATCATATCTAAAGATATGTCCAAGTCCAAGTAAGCCGAAAACCAAGATCAAATACCTTATTGCGGAATTATTTATAAAAAATTTAGTTTTTAAGTAAAAATTTAGTTTTTAAGTAAAAATTCCAATTTGTGAAGTTAATTCATTAAGCAAATAATAAAGGTTAAGTTTAGTTGCATTCCGAGTTGGAATCAACAATGTTAACAATAAACCTGAATATAAACACATAGAACATCACTGAATCTCATAAAGAAAGAAGCTATGAAACTGATCAACCGATCCCAACTGTATATATACATACCATCTCTCATTTCTAAGTCAAAATACAAGTCTTATGGAGTCTTTCTAGATACAAAAGTACAAAATGGAAGGTTACTACACATGTAACCTACCTAGCAAAAGATGAACTACAACCGCAAAAGTGATCCTGCCCCGCAGCTAACCGTCCACTCTATCCCTGCAAGGAACTGTGGCACAACGGGGATGAGTTGCCAACTCAGTGAATACGACAAACATATAACGGCGAATAATGTAAATATGACAAACATACTACTGAATATGAATCAATATGGTATATGGTTATATGTGAAATTCAACAGTAAATCTCATTATACTTCGAAAATCACAACTCAAGTAAATCATTTATCGGTGTCCATCAACGACACAAAACTTGCATTTCTTATAGGCATCATTCCCCGAATGATCCTATACCCATAATATCGGTCGTTATCCTCTTGATACACGCCGTATTTCTATAACCAACTCCGGTATCGAGTAACCTCGCTAGGCTCCCCCGTCTCAATACGGCTATCCTGCCCCTCGGTCTCGACCGGGTCCACCATGTATCCAACTGTATATCTCCCCCACTCAGTATGGATAACGTAAATCCGCGACCGTATATCTCCCCCACTCGGTCCGGAATAAAACCAAAACAGAAATCATCTCATGGTGGACATGACACATCAATCATAAAAACACTGGATTTATGCAATAGTATTCAATTTCAAAACCACAAATTCTCAATTCTGCATTTATCTCATATATAACACCAAAATACGCATAAGGTAACAGGATGTCAATGATGCAATCTACCACTACATTAGATATGTGAATACGCTATAATTCATTTTAACAAGTATGATATTTAAGTGTATGTGACATGGCAATATCGACGAGGTGTGTGTAGCATATAAATGTGCACGTGGCATGACTCGTCGATAATTTGTGAAGTGTTCTAACAACTAAGCAACTTACAAGTATTTTAATAAATGAATTTCTAACATTTAAGCATAACGATATAACATCAAGTCAAGTAAAACCACGGGAGAAACACGCCATCTTTACAAAATTCCCCGGTAGATGTTTAGTCTACTCACCGGAAAGTCGAATCTACTCCGGAATCGCTAATCCTTTCCCTTTTCTCGCGGCTTCCGTACTCCTCGTATCAGCGTCTAAAAATACCAAGTTTACATATATAAGCAAAACGACTATTCCGATATAACGGACATAGAAACACGCTAACCCACATAAGTTATATACTATCTGATCTTTTCAAGTTATTAAACACTTGGTTTTGCTGGATTTTAACCCTAATCTGTACTGGTTCAGAAATTTACACGCGATACGATTTAGTCGTGTCGTATTTAGTGTTTTACGATTCTTTTACCGATATATCTTCCCAGATTTTAATTACAGTGAAACTAAGTTAATTCAACAGTGCCAAAATAGCCTAAATTGTACACTGTAGACTACCCAAAAACCCAAACCCACAAAACTCCTCACATGGCCGGCGACGCCGGCCAAAACTCTACTGTCGCCGGCCCAAAACCGGCCCCCTGCCTCCGTCTTCTTGTGGTGTGTTTCAATTGCTTCCTACATCATTTTAGATCTGTTTAATTTATTTAATTAAGTTCCAGATTATAGCAGATTTCCACAGACACTAATTTTGCTAAAATACGACATTATGTGACTTAGCTAAACTCGAATTAACTAATCTACAGAGCTTAATCTACCTACTGAGATTAGGAATTTACCCTCTTAATTTGCTGTAGGAATAACCCCCCAAAGATCTACAAGCTCCTCCTAGCTTGATGATGGACAACACTCAAGAACAAGCTCCTCATTCATCTTCTTTTTTCCTCTTGTTTTCTCTTGTTCTCTCTTAGTTTTCTTTTCTTTTAAATTCCTTTGAGTTTTAATTTCAGAACTGAACTGGAAAAGAGCTATTTAAGTGAATGAATGAAGAGATAAGGGAAGGAGGAGGTGTCATGTGCTAAAGTGTGTGTCTTTCATGCAAGAAGGAGGTGGAGATGAGAGGGTGCAAGAAAGCTTGAGGTGGTTTAATGAATTATCTTCTATTTTCCTTTTAAATTTCAATTAAATTCTGAACCAAATTTAAATTTACACTCACATTCACTTACATCCACCACAATTTCATAATTGCATAAAACCTAAACTTTACAATTTAACCCCTCACAACTTACTTATTAGAAAACACATCTTTTGTTAAAATGAAGCTAAATTTTTCATTAAAACCCTTATAACTCATTTAATTTACATTCAAAAATTTTAATTTAATTTGTATTACATATAACTTATGAAGATTGACATATTTGATTTTAACCATTTTGTGATTTATCACTTTATTCTAAATTTAATTAATTTTATTTATTTCTAACTTTTCCTAAATGTTACAATATTCCCCCCTTAAGAAAATTCGGTCCCCGAATTTAAAATAATTACTAGACATACCTATGAAAAGATGTGGAAATTTCTTTCGCATTGCATCCTCCGTCTCCCAAGTAATCTCCTCGCGATCCTTTCCTTGCCAGAGAACCTTTACAGATGGCAGTATCCTTGATCGTAGTTGCTTTGCTTGCCTGTCCAGAATAGCTACTGGCTGCACTGTGAAGGATAGATCTGGCTCAAGCTGTAGAGTCTGATGCTGGATCGCATGAGATGGATCGTGAAGATATCTGCGAAGCATCGAAACGTGGAACACTGGATGTACGTCGGGAAAACCAGGTGGAAGTGCTAACCGATAAGCCACAGCGCCCACTCTCTCTAAAATCTCGTAAGGTCCAACATATCTGGGGCTGAGCTTCCCTTTCTTCCCGAAGCGCATCACACCCTTCATTGGAGATACTCGAAGGAACACATGATCTCCCACATCAAACTCGAGTTTGCACCGTCTTCGATCTGCATATGACTTTTGTCTGCATTGGGCCGCTTTCATTCTATCTCGTATCAAGTGAATCTTCTCTGTAGTTTCCTGTACTATCTGCGGTCCCAAAATACCACTTTCACTAAGTTCCGTCCAGCAAACAGGTGATCTACATTTCCTTCCATACAAAGCTTCAAAGGGTGCCATCTGGATCGTCTCTTGAAAACTGTTGTTATATGAGAATTCTACCAAAGGTAGGTGACGATCCCAACTACCACCGAAATCTAGGCTACAAGCCCGGAGCATATCCTCTAGTATCTGAATGGTCCGCTCCGACTGACCGTCTGTCTGTGGGTGGAAAGCTGTACTAAAACTCAGTCGTGTACCAAGAGCGTCCGGAAGTTTCTGCCATAGCCTGCTCGTGAACTGGGTACCTCGATCTGATACTATGCATGTCGGCACTCCATGTAGACGTACAATCTCATCGATATAAACCTGTGCATACTGAGCAAATCCATATGTCGTCTTCACTGGAAGAAAATGAGCGGCCTTCGTCAGCCTGTCTACAATCACCCAAATGGAATCATACCCTCTGCTAGTCCTGGGTAGACCCACCACAAAATCCATGGAAATCTTTTCCCATTTCCACTCTGGAATGGGTAAAAGTTGCAGCTCTCCGGCTGGCCTCTGGTGTTCTGCTTTGACTTGCTGACAAGTCAAGCATCTTGAAACAAAATCCGTAACATCCTTCTTCATTCCTTCCCACCAATAATTATCCTTCAAATCACGATACATTTTTGTGGAACCAGGATGAATACTGTATACTGATCTATGGGCATCCTCCAAAATCTCACGCCTCAATCCGTCAGAATCTGGCACACAGAGACGAGTCCTAAAACGTAATACTCCATGATCATCAATCACGAACTCCGTCTCCTTGCCCTGCCTAACATGATCCACAATCTCCATCATGCGAGTATCTGTAGGCTGTGCATCTCTAATACGATCCAATAGCTGAGGTCTGGTGCGAACATGTGCTAACTGACCTCCTGCCGACGTAAACTCAAACTGTATACGACTATCACATAAGATCTGCCAGTCTGTAGAAGGCTGTCTCTGCAAAATGCTCAAATGAGATAAATTACCTCCAGGCCTCCGACTCAAGGCATCTGCTACAACATTTGCTTTGCCTGGATGGTACAAAATCTCACAATCGTAATCTTTCACCAGTTCCATCCATCTACGCTGCCTGAGGTTCAGATCCTTCTGCTGAAAGATATACTTTAAACTTTTATGATCTGTGAAGATTTGACACGTTTCTCCATACAAATAATGTCTCCAAATCTTCAATGCGAATACCACAGCAGCCATCTCTAGATCATGAGTGGGGTAGTTTTGTTCGTGCCTCTTCAACTGTCGAGAAGCATATGCTATAACTTTGCCGTGTTGCATCAACACACAGCCTAAGCCCACTCTAGAAGCATCGCAATACACGACGAAACCCCCTGACCCGGAAGGTAAAGATAATACAGGTGCAGTCGTCAAACGTGTCTTCAACTGTTGGAAACTCTGTTCACATGCATCTGTCCACTGAAAAGGAACTTCCTTCCTAGTCAATCCTGTCAAAGGTGCCGCTATCCGTGAGAAATCCTGTACGAAGCGTCTGTAATAACCTGCCAGACCTAAGAAACTCCGAACCTCCGTAACTGACATAGGCCTGGGCCAGTGTTGTACCGCTTCAATCTTCTTTGGGTCTACGCATATACCTTCTCTCGTAACTATGTGACCCAAGAACTCCACACTATCGAGCCAAAAAGCACACTTAGGAAATTTTGCATACAGCTGATGCTCCTTCAAGGTCTGCAACGTGATACGTAAATGCTGCTCGTGCTCCGTCTGACTCCGAGAATATACAAGAATATCATCTATGAATACTATAATAAACCGATCGATAAATGGTCTAAGGATACGGTTCATCATATCCATAAAAGCTGCTGGAGCATTGGTGAGTCCGAACGACATCACCAGAAATTCATAATGCCCATATCTCGTACGAAACGCCGTCTTCGGAATATCGTCCTTCCGAACCCTCAACTGATGATATCCTGACCTCAAGTCAATCTTTGAGAAGAATCCGGCTCCTTGTAACTGATCGAACAAGTCATCTATTCGTGGTAATGGATACCTGTTTCGCACAGTGACGCGATTCAGCTATCGGTAGTCGATGCACATTCTCATACTACCGTCCTTCTTCTTTACAAATAAGACAGGAGCTCCCCACGGTGAAACACTAGGACGAACAAGTCCTCTATCTAACAACTCTTGCAACTGGCCCTTGAGTTCTTTCAATTCCGTCGGTGCCATTCGATAGGGTGGTATAGAAATAGGCCCTGCACCCGGAATCAAGTCGATACAAAATTCAATATCTCGATCAGGTGGCAATCCTGGTAACTCAGCAGGAAATACCTCAGGAAATTCTCGTACGATCGGGATTTGGTCCAATGGAACTTCAGCGACCCCTATGTCCTGAATAAAAGCCAAGAACCCAAGACAACCCTTCTTCAATAGTCGTCTCGCACCAAAAGCAGAAATCATGTTGACAGGGGTTAACTTGCAGTCCCCCTGCACAACAAACACCGGTTCTCCTGGAAAACAGAATCTAACCGCTTTTCCTCTACAATCAACATAAGCATGACAAGCGGCTAACCAGTCCATCCCGAGAAGTATGTCAAAATCTAACATATCCAGGAGAATCAGATCAACAAACGAATCTCTAT
Source organism: Agapanthus africanus (assembly GCA_030015575.1). Classification (NCBI taxonomy): domain Eukaryota; kingdom Viridiplantae; phylum Streptophyta; class Magnoliopsida; order Asparagales; family Amaryllidaceae; genus Agapanthus; species Agapanthus africanus. The sequence goes on along the minus strand of JASDDO010000004.1, from coordinate 29,634,763 downwards.
TACCAATACGCACCGAACACGATCTGAATACGTGCCGAGCTATAAAGGAATCTCCAACTGGAGTAATCACTACCAATGGTAACTCTAATAATGACGACTCCTTCCCCAATAAAAGTGCGAATCGTGAAGATACATAAGAGTGTGTAGAACCGGGATCAAATAAGACATGTGCCTCTAATGAGCATACTGTAAGAGTACCTGTCACGACTGCATTTGATGCCTGGGCATCCTGTGGAGTCAGCGCAAAAACCCGTGCCTGGCCCCTGCCCGCATCCTGTCGTCCTCTACCTCGATCTCCTCGACCTCTCTGAGCACGTCCTGCATAGCCTCGACCTCGTGGTGCAACTGCCTGGCGTGTAGCGCCAACTGGGGGAGGAAGTAAAGCCATCGGTGTAGGAGATGGAAGGGGTAAAGCAGCCTGTGGAGCAACGGTCCCGCCCTGAGATCTACAATCTCGCGCAAAGTGTCCGGGAAGTCCACAACTATAACAGGTAGATGGTGGTCTCTGATCATCAGGATAAGAACTGAACATCTGGCCCTGTGTCCAACCTCGTCCAACACTGCGGCCTGGAGTATATCTGCCTGGATAGGACCCTCTACCTCGGCCAAACTGTCTATGTGTCGGCACGAATGGTCTACTCCTCTTTGGCTCCGGAACGACTCCTGACTGGCTCAAACGCTCCTCTACTCGTATCGCCGCATCCATGGCCTGTGCATATGTATCAAAATGCTGGGAGCCTATCGCCAGATACAACTGTGTGTCCAAACTCCTTAGGAACCTTTTCACCCGAAGCTCCTCGGTAGGTACTAAGTATGGGGCATATCGCGACAGCTGGGTGAATCGTAAATCATAATCTGCTACTGACATACTTGCTGATTTCCTCAATGCTTCGAAACTGCTAGCTCTAGCATCCCTCACACTCTGGGGAAGAAATCTGGCAAGAAAGACTGTAGAAAACTCGGTCCACGTCATCGGAGGAAGATTTGTAGCTCTCCCTCTCTCCATCGACTCACACCACTCCTGTGCAAGTCCCTCCAAACGAAAGCTAGTCAGCTCAACTGACCTCGCATCAGAACATCGCAATGATCTGCCAATCCTCGCCATTCTATCAAGAAAAGATTGAGGATCTTCCGCCACATCGGTCCCTGTGAATACCGGGGGTCTCAATCTCATAAACTCTGCAAGTGATACCTCCATCACTCTCGTATCTACTGGTGCTGCCGTCTGTGTAGGCTGTACCTCAGACTCTGCTACAGTCGGTGCTGGATCTGATCTCAAAGCTCGAGTGGTCTCAGCTAACTGTCCTACCACTCGCTGTAATCCCAACATACCCTCCTCAATCCTAGTCATGCGATCTGGAGGAGGAGGATCAACATGCTCATGCACCTCCTGCACGTCCGGTGTACCAGTCGTCGTCACAGGCGGACTCGCCCTAGCTGCATTCCTGGCTGCGGCTCGCCTAGCCCGCGTAGCCATAGCAACTGGAACAAGAAACGAGAGTTGATAAGATGTGGGAACAGAAGCAATCAATAACGGAAAATCAACGGAAGAATAGATCAAGATAACATCCTAAGGTTAGTTAGGCTGAATACGATAACGTAAATATGCCGCGGAACATACGTACGGTATTGCATTCGTCCTAATTCACCTACTCCATCAAACCAAAGGTCATCCTAACTCTCAGACTTACCTCAACCTATTGAAATCCCTTACTGAATTCCGTAAGGTTACTCCTAATCTCTGATACCAACTTTGTCACGACCCAAGTTTGGATGTGACCGGCACTTAGATTTGTATCATATCTAAAGATATGTCCAAGTCCAAGTAAGCCGAAAACCAAGATCAAATACCTTATTGCGGAATTATTTATAAAAAATTTAGTTTTTAAGTAAAAATTCCAATTTGTGAAGTTAATTCATTAAGCAAATAATAAAGGTTAAGTTTAGTTGCATTCCGAGTTGGAATCAACAATGTTAACAATAAACCTGAATATAAACACATAGAACATCACTGAATCTCATAAAGAAAGAAACTATGAAACTGATCAACCGATCCCAACTGTATATATACATACCATCTCTCATTTCTAAGTCAAAATACAAGTCTTATGGAGTCTTTCTAGATACAAAAGTACAAAATGGAAGGTTACTACACATGTAACCTACCTAGCAAAAGATGAACTACAACCGCAAAAGTGATCCTGCCCCGCAGCTAACCGTCCACTCTATCCCTGCAAGGAACTGTGGCACAACGGGGATGAGTTGCCAACTCAGTGAATACGACAAACATATAACGGCGAATAATGTAAATATGACAAACATACTACTGAATATGAATCAATATGGTATATGGTTATATGTGAAATTCAACAGTAAATCTCATTATACTTCGAAAATCACAACTCAAGTAAATCATTTATCGGTGTCCATCAACGACACAAAACTTGCATTTCTTATAGGCATCATTCCCCGAATGATCCTATACCCATAATATCGGTCGTTATCCTCTTGATACACGCCGTATTTCTATAACCAACTCCGGTATCGAGTAACCTCGCTAGGCTCCCCCGTCTCAATACGGCTATCCTGCCCCTCGGTCTCGACCGGGTCCACCATGTATCCAACTGTATATCTCCCCCACTCAGTATGGATAACGTAAATCCGCGACCGTATATCTCCCCCACTCGGTCCGGAATAAAACCAAAACAGAAATCATCTCATGGTGGACATGACACATCAATCATAAAAACACTGGATTTATGCAATAGTATTCAATTTCAAAACCACAAATTCTCAATTCTGCATTTATCTCATATATAACACCAAAATACGCATAAGGTAACAGGATGTCAATGATGCAATCTACCACTACATTAGATATGTGAATACGCTATAATTCATTTTAACAAGTATGATATTTAAGTGTATGTGACATGGCAATATCGACGAGGTGTGTGTAGCATATAAATGTGCACGTGGCATGACTCGTCGATAATTTGTGAAGTGTTCTAACAACTAAGCAACTTACAAGTATTTTAATAAATGAATTTCTAACATTTAAGCATAACGATATAACATCAAGTCAAGTAAAACCACGGGAGAAACACGCCATCTTTACAAAATTCCCCGGTAGATGTTTAGTCTACTCACCGGAAAGTCGAATCTACTCCGGAATCGCTAATCCTTTCCCTTTTCTCGCGGCTTCCGTACTCCTCGTATCCGCGTCTAAAAATACCAAGTTTACATATATAAGTAAAACGACTATTCCGATATAACGGACATAGAAACACGCTAACCCACATAAGTTATATACTATCTGATCTTTTCAAGTTATTAAACACTTGGTTTTGCTGGATTTTAACCCTAATCTGTACTGGTTCAGAAATTTACACGCGACACGATTTAGTCGTGTCGTATTTAGTGTTTTACGATTCTTTTACCGATATATCTTCCCAGATTTTAATTACAGTGAAACTAAGTTAATTCAACAGTGCCAAAATAGCCTAAATTGTACACTGTAGACTACCCAAAAACCCAAACCCACAAAACTCCTCACATGGCCGGCGACGCCGGCCAAAACTCTACTGTCGCCGGCCCAAAACCGGCCCCCTGCCTCCGTCTTCTTGTGGTGTGTTTCAATTGCTTCCTACATCATTTTAGATCTGTTTAATTTATTTAATTAAGTTCCAGATTATAGCAGATTTCCACAGACACTAATTTTGCTAAAATACGACATTATGTGACTTAGCTAAACTCGAATTAACTAATCTACAGAGCTTAATCTACCTACTGAGATTAGGAATTTACCCTCTTAATTTGCTGTAGGAATAACCCCCCAAAGATCTACAAGCTCCTCCTAGCTTGATGATGGACAACACTCAAGAACAAGCTCCTCATTCATCTTCTTTTTTCCTCTTGTTTTCTCTTGTTCTCTCTTAGTTTTCTTTTCTTTTAAATTCCTTTGAGTTTTAATTTCAGAACTGAACTGGAAAAGAGCTATTTAAGTGAATGAATGAAGAGATAAGGGAAGGAGGAGGTGTCATGTGCTAAAGTGTGTGTGTTTCATGCAAGAAGGAGGTGGAGATGAGAGGGTGCAAGAAAGCTTGAGGTGGTTTAATGAATTATCTTCTATTTTCCTTTTAAATTTCAATTAAATTCTGAACCAAATTTAAATTTGCACTCACATTCACTTACATCCACCACAATTTCATAATTGCATAAAACCTAAACTTTACAATTTAACCCCTCACAACTTACTTATTAGAAAACACATCTTTTGTTAAAATGAAGCTAAATTTTCCATTAAAACCCTTATAACTCATTTAATTTACATTCAAAATTTTTAATTTAATTTGTATTACATATAACTTATGAAGATTGACATATTTGATTTTAACCATTTTGTGATTTATCACTTTATTCTAAATTTAATTAATTTTATTTATTTCTAACTTTTCCTAAATGTTACAATATTATTACTTCACATTTTACGCTCTATACATATATAGTCAATACTTTTAATGATTGTCTAATGCGTCCACGAACCGTTTATCTAGATTTGACGACGATGTCGGGAGCAGCGAGGGGCGGCTGGAGCTCCAGCCGCGGCAGAGGCAGAGGCAGAGGCAGAGCGGTTCTGCCGCCCGGAGAGCTCCGTAGGGAGCTTCAGAGGGCCGGTCTCGCACCCAGATCGGAGACCCCTTCGGATGCCTCCTTCCGTGTGGATTTTTCCACATCTTCAGGTATACTGCACGCATATCCATTTTGAATGTAATATTACAGATATTCATGCCTGTTTATGTCAAAATTACTTATATTGTCAATGTTTGATTGTCTAGTTGTTGGTGATGCGTCCACATCTGGTACAGAGGCCACCCCCGCTCCTCCAGGTATGTTTATATATCATAAATACGCACATTCCTTTTGCTCTTATTTAGCAATTTTTATTATTGTCTAGCTGTAGGTGGTGACACCACCGCACCTGCGGGTATGTTTCTATATCCTATAGTGCATGCATATTGATTTAGAACGTTGTATTATTGATCTACACATTCTTTTTGCAATTACTTATATAATCTATTTTTAATTGTCTAATTATAGGTGGTGCGTCCACACCTTCCGCAGGGGCCACTCCTGCCGCTTCCATACCCTCCGCATCGTCTACAGGTTAGTATGAATAAATTAAAAATATTTACCCATTTTACATATACTCTATAGAATAAATATGAACTTCATAGAAATTTAGCGTCGGTGTTTATTTTCTAGTTGGAGGGGATGCGTCCGCATCCGGGACCCCGGTTGTTCCTCACCGGAGGAACTATCGTCCCGCTCGTGCTGCTGTCCGGGCCCAGGCTCGTGCGATAGTCACCGGAGGTATATATCACACTTGAATTTTCGTTTAACCTTGATTTCTTAATACAACTTTGTCTTATTATTGATTGTCTTGATATTTCGTGCAGACGCAGGGCCTCCCCATCCCCAGAGGGGGACTCGAGGCCCGAATCAGTCCCATAGGCTGAGGCCTGACAGAGCTGGGGGGAGGCAGCATTCCCCCTTTTTTTTTACCCTTGACTATCACTATACCGGTCCTCATGCCGAGAGGTTCGGCCGGTATTTGGGGGACGAGAGCCGGCTCGTGAAGAACTATCTACTTCACGTTGAGTGGGGCGAGCAGCACCAGCGCTCATTCACCCTCTTCTTTAATCAGGCTCGGGTATGTATTAATATATATTTTCATTTGATCTATCCAATATATTTATTATTAATACTTGCGATCTAATAACAATGTTTTTTTGTATTTTCAGTTGGATTACGATTTTCAGCCTGTAGCCGACCTTGATCACCCGGGGAGGGTGCTCGACCTTCATGCTCTGTACAATGGCCTGATGAAGAACATGTAGGCCAAGATCCGATACAACAGGAATGAGCTGAAGGCCGACTGCTACTCCCTGTGGATGGCGACCCCCGAGGCAGAGAGAGCGGCCCTCCTATCTACTCCGGCGTTTGCGAGAGTCGACGTAGAGACATGGCCTCTATTGTGCGCTTATTTCGACTCCCAACGCAAACAGGTATGTATTTTAAATGTAATTCATTATTTATGATATAATTTATTTTTTTGTGTTTCTTAATTAGAAAACTAAATGTTAATGCGTTGTGCAGAAACAGGCCGCTCAGAATACAGAGAACAGGAAGTCAGCGAAGAGGGGTCGCCCCACTTACACAGGTGGCTCGAGGAACATTACTCGAGCCATGGAGTTATCGGTAAATTACAATAGACCGACGTTTGTGATATTCTGCAATATTAAGAGTTATTTTCTAATATTTCTAATATTAAGAGTTACTTTCTAATATTGCAGACATCTCGGACCGTGGCGTCAGGTGGTACACCGAGCGTGCTGTCCGCATATCTTGCCGTCCACGGCACCTCGATAGATCCCGCCATGGGCGAGGTTCGATATCCCGACGTCGCTACCCAGGAGTACTGCATAAGTGTTAATATTTTTTCTACCCAAATTTGAAATTTTAGTTTTGGAAGGTTCAAGTTTAAATCTTATACTTATACTTTACTGCTTAATGTGGGTGTAGGAGCGGGTGGTTGAGCAGGCCCAGGCCTCGGGGATCGATTTTACCGGACAGAGCGATCCGAGGCTGCTGACCCCAGTTCTGGACGCCACACACGGAGGGCACCACGGAGGTTGGAAGAGAGGCTGGGGACTGGGCCCTAGCAGGGCCCATATGAGGTTGGAATCCACCCCGGCGGTTACTTCCTCCGTCTCCGGTGATCGACGTGTCCATCAGGAACTGGAGAGCTTGAGGGCCACCGTTCAGGAGTTGAAGGAGATGCTGGTATGTATACTGCTTTATAGTAAAATATCATGTCATATTATATAGATATCAACATATCCATAATTAGTACGTAGCTTGAGCTTATTTGGTTTTAGACTTAAGTTTGATTAATCATACATACAGATGTAATTAAAATAAACAACAAACTAGATATCCAAACGGGGTTTCGAAATAACTTAATAATGATACGAATTCGAATAATACACAGTTCTTACACGCTTATTACACACGTTAGGTCCAGACGCGACAGGGTACATCGGCCGAGCCTCCACATGCATCTCCTTCGGCTCCGGCTCCGCAAGCCACTACATCGGCTGCGCTTCCGCAGACAGCTCCTGTAGCTCCACCGCCCACTCAGACTCCCGCAGCCGCGGCTCCGCAAGCGACTACCTCGACGGCGGCTGCGCAGACCACATCGCCAGCTCCACAGGCCGCTCAGACTCCTGCTCGTGCCGAATTGCAGAGTTTATTGATCGAGGAGCATTATTCAGAGGTGGAGCTGGACCGAACTAGGGTAGCTTTTTGGTTCTTATTTTTTGAAACATGTATTTATTTATATCATACACATTGTACTACATTTTGAAACGATATCGATATTGGTTTATATTTATATCATATTCAGTTTTTGGATTTCTTTTGTATATTATATGCATGAGATGTGATTATGAATACTGCGATATATGTTGTGTGATGATTATTTTTATATTTGATTGCTGTATATATTATTGTGCACAGGGCGGGAAAAAATCAGGCAGCACTTTTTTTAAAAAAAATACAGACAATATGTACCTACGGATTAATCCGTAGGCACACATGTTGCCCCTACGGATATATCCGTAGGGGAAAAATGTCAGCAGTAACTGACATTTGCTCCCTGATCTCAGTACCAGGGGTTGGAAGTGCCCCTACGGATATATCTGTAGGGGCTACAGCCTCTCCCCTACGAAGATATCCGTAGGGGCAAAATATCAGGAATCCTGATATTTTGCCCCTACGGATAGGTACCTACGCAGTTATCCGTAGGGTATATAACTTGGACCTACAGACATATCCGTAGGTACACTTAAAATATTAAAAAAACCGTAAATAATATAATTTTTTTTACCCTACGGCTTCGTCCGTAGGGACACTAAGACCAACACAGAAATCCGTAGGGGCAAGAATTTGCCCGTATGGGCAAGTTCAGGGCCTCAACTTGCACCTGCGGCCTTTGCACCTACGGGGTATTTTTTCCGTCCCTACGCATATATCCGTAGGGGCAGTGGTTTGCCCCTACGGATAAATCCGTAGGGGCAACCCTTATTTGTAGTAGTGGTGGATTCATGACTCTGCTTGACCTGCTCAGTGAAGTCAAACTTCCGCCTCAGCATCTGCCCATCAGAAATACATCGCTCGTGGTTTTCAAAAATGGCTTTCAACTGTTCAGCATTCGCTTCGACCTGAGCACTTAACTGGATAGACTCGCTGGAAGCCGTCTCATGTTCCTTCCGTTTCAGGGTCGCCTCTTGTTCAAAATGGCGAAGGAAGGGAACACTCCTTCTAACAACCTATGTGTTATGTTATCATTTCCAATTGGACGATCCATTAATTCAATTGGAGGAGGATTCTAAATGGATAAATATTTTTGATTTTCACTTTGCTCAACCCATGCAACCCGCTGGAGGTTCAAGGCCAAAACCTCTGGAGCAAGATATTTGAGCTCAATTTCGTGCAAGCAGGCATCGATCTGTCTGCAATAATTAACCCAAGACTCGATGACACCTTTGTTGTGGAAGTTCACGAGCGTCGCCAGCATGGGATTAACCTCAGCAACAAAGTCTGCAGCAGATACGAGGGCCTCAGCGTCAAGATCCTCAACGAACTCGCTCAACCTTCGCAGACTCGTCGCAGCGCCCCTGAAAGATGGCCGTCTAGAAAAGGGCCCTGCCGACATTAAGATGCGAGACTCAAAGGGAACTGAAGCTGGTGCGATTACTGCAAAACAAATTATGGTCAAATATCGGCTCAGGAGATAAAGAAAATGCACGAGCGATGGAGTCTACTATACCGGCTGCGACAGGTGCAAAGTTGGGAGTACCGGAAGCGCGGCTATTCTCTCGTACCCTCCTCCGATCCATGGCACTGCGATCAATACAAGGAAGGTTTAGTAACAACACGGCTATTCGTAAAAGAAATAAAGAAACAATAGCTGAAGGATATACTAACCAACACCAGCGGGCGGAGTGACTTCCGACTGGAAGGAGAAATGCGGGTTTAGCACCTGATACGGATGGTCAAAAAGTGCTCCTGCAAAATATGACAATGTACTGTCAGTACAAAAAGAACGATACCCACAGTGAAATCGATAAGTCGAAAACCTGTACCTTCCAGCGTTCCAGAGGACATAGGAGAAACGAAGGGACAACAACCGTCATGGCGGTGACCGGAGGTGCTTCAGATGACACAATTTCATCGTTCGCTGCACCTATAAACAAAATACCATTAGAACAAGCTGAAAGGGATTGCGAAATAAAAAGGAGAACAATGACTCAAGATTTACCTGAAGGGTCACCAACCAAAGCCACGACGGAAGCATCACCGGGCGCAGCGGCTTCTTCACTCTCCTTCAGTGGAATAGTTTCGGTGCCCGTGGCTTCATCCCCTGATTCGACAGAAGCCGTCGTTATGCTCATGATGCCCGCCGATATTAGGGAGCCGCAAGGGGAAAGAGCAACGGTTTTTGCAGACTCCCGAGAGAGAGTAGCCGCTTCGGGCTCTGTGGTTGCCGTCATCTCACCTGCCATCTCATCTCCAGGACTTGACCCTGCAGAATATGGTATATAAGAATTTGAAGATCAAGTTCTAATAAAAAAAACTCAGCGTTACGTTACCTTCGGGCAGCTTTTCGGTTTCTTCCAAGCACGCGCAACCTGTCCATGGGTGGTAGACAGGGCAGCTGAAGCATCCTCTGGAGGAATAGCGATAGGGGGAGTGGTGCTTGAGCCTACACCTACAGCTAAGGCGGCATCACGTTTTTTCGCTGCACGTCTCCTGCGCTTCCTTTTGGCCTGGGTCATGAGAGATGACCTCCTCAGGACCTCCGACAAGGGTATACCATCATCTGAACCAAGCTCTGCCTCCGGCACCGTTACGACGTCCATCATCGGCTGCTTTAGCGAGACCCCTTATGGTGACTTAAGGATAGCCATGGCTGCGGTAGCCAGCTCTAACGATGCCGCTGTGTCACCACTTGCGATTGGTACCGCACTTGGAATAACCCGAGTCAAGGTAGTCCCTACAACAAAATAAAAGGAGATGGTTAAACCACGAATAAAGAAAATGGGAATGAATGCCCAATGAGCCGAAGTATACCAAGGTCCAAAGAAGCGCGAGGCCTCTCTTCCTCTTCAAATTTTTTGAGGGAATCCACGAGAGCCTCTTCGGCAGAGATACCTGTTGAAGAAAAAGCATCAGTAAAAGCATAAAAAATAATAATAACCATGGAAAGATGCGATTGAAATATACCTGACTTCGCTATAGTGATCAGTGCCGCTTCATCGCGAGCCAAGCACTCGGAAGCCGCAAGGGCAGCTTGAAGATTGGTATCGTCCGCAGGCGTGATAAATAGACCCTCATTGGTCCCGTACTCCCACAAACCCTCGCTGTAAGGGGCATGTGGCTCTTGGGCAAGTACAATGTCAGCAGAAAAAAGTGACTTCTTCTTTTTCTGTGAGCGAGCGCCGGCAGCCAAGGATAGGAGTTTGCACTTGGCAGGCAACTTTGGGCGACGAGTCCCGATTTCCGTACCCACGCCAGACTGGGGAGACGCTACAGCCACCGCTCCTACAGGCACACGAGGTAGAGTCTTATCAGGAAAAGCATGCGGGCCATAACCACAGCAACTTCTCTTAGGGAAGGACGAACGATGGTCCGTCGCTTCAAGGAAACGGCTGGATTACCAGCTGGGACATCACCCTTACAATTAAGCAATAATCGCTTCTCTTCCTTGATAACAACACCCATCACATGCTGGTACTACGCCATATATACGTTCAAGACTTTTGGAACGCAGCTCGGCTCGCTGATAAAGAAGTTAGACCCAGTGTTTAGCCTATGCGGATACCTTCCTCTGTAGCAGCAGGCTCAGCTAAAAAGGATTCAAGCGGGACATCCTGATTGTAGCTTGATTGTTGAGCAAAATGGTATGGGTTGTATCTCATGAACAGCGCCGAATCGTTCTGCCTAAACACTAAAAAGCCTGGCCTGATTAAATATAAGTGAAGAATCTCCCGAGCTTTCAAGGTAGAAACCCCGTCTTTGAAGATGTCCCACAGCGGCTGCACCGTCTTAGTGGATTCCTTACTTATAGTTAAGACCTTATCGACGAAGGTCATGCCATCCTCGACCATACGCGAGGGAAGAACCAGACCCCGAGCCTCTCGTTGAGTGGGTCCCAACAACCATTCGGTGAGCCGGATAGAAGACGGATGGCCTCATATGGTGAGGTGCATTGGGAGCGCAAACCAACTTAACCATAGGCCAAGAAACCCCCAAAAGACCGCCTCTTCGTCAATATCTGAAGCTGCAAGCTCTGCAAAGGGGACGACCGGGGTATCCAGAAGAAAGAAATTCCTTTGATCGGCCTCCACTGTTGGCTGGCTGTCCAAGCCAAAACCAAACGGGTCGTCAAGCTTGGCGAATTTCGCAGCTTGTTTTGATAAGACTTTCGGGCGAAGAAAGCGAGCAATGAAATCTGCGAAACTGACTTCGTGTCCTCCGGATTCGAGAAACAGACTTTCATAAATTTTCAATACCTTAATCAGACTTGGGAACTGATGTTGAATGGCATTCTCCGGGGTAAGGCCCATCACCACTGATTTGGTGGCAAAGATGTACTCGTCAGGAGGGAGTAGCTCCTCGTAATGTTCTCTCCTGACAGGTAAGCCGGAGATCTCCGTGAACTCCTCCAGAGCAATGGAAACTTCCCGATCTGATAGAAGGAAGGTGTGAATCGGTACATTCCATTGTTCCAAGAAAGTTTTGACCCACCATACAGGAGGCGTGGAATACTGGAAGAGAGACGCGTAAACTGTGGGGTACAAACCATGCTTTAGCAACAACGATTTCTTAGCTGACAAAATGTATCGAGCCTACTGCAAGTACTCGTCTGGATGGAGAAGAGTCAAGCCTATCATGTGCGGCTGTCCCCAACGGCGTGACTCTCCTTGACATATACGCCGCCCCAGAGTATCCAAAACCATCGGCGGCTGTACGGGTATCACGGCCATAGAGGGTTGAAGACAACCCTCTGAAGTCCAGTTGACCTCCTCTACGGCATAGTTCACTAGGGGCGATCGGCGTAGTTGATCGTCGAAATGGGCTCCGAAGGCACCGCATAAGAGAAGCTGCGTTGACCCCGGATGATTTGATTGTACCACGACCCCCATAAATGAAGAGACTTTTACTCCAGGTCGTGATCTTTGATCAGTGCGAAGACTTCCCTATCCACGGGCGCGTCAGGGAATGCGCTTTCCGGACGAACGAAGGGGAAAGAAGTGTCGAAAGACATGGTACCTGCACGAAGGGGAACAAGGATTAGTTATCAATGTTACAGTTCAAATTCTAACACTTGGTATTTTAAATTTTGTACCGCACTGCAATGCAGTGGAAAGGGACCAGAGGGGACCCACAAAATCATGATGACGGCTCATCATTGATGAGACAGTCACTCATTAAATAGGAAATCCTAAAAGAATTGTCATTTAATGAGAGGCCTCTCGGGCCAAGGAGTTAAACTCCCTCGAGAGCAACGCTCTGCAGACAATAGTGACATCTTTCAACACTAATCATGAGAGGAATAAAATTCCCTAAAAATTTTAAAAGTTGCGCTCTGTGAAAACGATGGAATCATCCATCAAAACCCTAAAAAAGCAAAACTTTTTGCAGAGTAAAAACATTAAGATCTTCAAGATCAGTGAACAAACTCTAAGAGTTCTTCATGGAAGATGAATGGTGTTCCGGTTCATGGGTTAAAATCACCCTAAAAAGATTATATCCTGAAGATCTATGATCTAAAGATGAGCACGGCTCTATTAATGGGCAAAACCCTAAAACATTTTTTTTAGATCTACGATATAAGAAGAGCATAGCTCTGTTAAAAAGTTCAAGCCTTACCAAATTTGGGCAGAGTTTTGACTCTAAGAAGTTCTTAAGGCAGAGAGCTATCCTCTGAAGAGAGAATTCAATTCTCAGAGAAAGCAAGAAAACAAGAAGATGAACAGCGTCATCTCAAAGGGCCAAAGGTCCTATTTATAGGCGCTGTAAGTCGATTCAACTTCCAAGTTGATCCAATGATGGAAAATCTGCCACCGCTGCATTCACGTGTAGGCCACGTGAGCGCAACGGTGGGGGGAAGAGAGCAAAGCTCTATTTAAAATTTGAAATTTGAAATGAGGCAGCGCCTCATAAGAGCGCCAGCGCTAAAAGTCAAAGACTCTGAGGTAGCGCTCACATGAAAAGCACGAGAGCGCTCGCGCTAAGAGCGCCAGTGCTAAGAGTCAAAGACTCTGAGGCAGCGCTCATGTGCAAAGCACGAGAGCGCTAGTGCCAAGAGTGCCAGCACTAAGAGTTTGCACATGAGCGCTAGCGCCAAGAGCGCCAGCACTAAGAGTCAAAGACTCTAAGGCAGCACTCACGTGCAAAACACGGTAGCACTAGCGCCAGGAGCGCCAGAGCTAAAAGTCAAAGACTCTGAGGCAGTGCTCACGTGCAAAGAACGAGAGCGCCAGTGCCAGAACTAAAAGTTCTCAACCCTTGGATCAAAGATCCAACGAATATGATAAATTATCAAATTACCAGAATAAAATTTTGTTGAGGAAATACTCCTCAGAATCTTTCCAAACAGGAAAGATTGTCCTCTTTAAATCAGAGCACCGTTGGATCAAAGATCCAATGATGATTAAAAATCACCGAGATACAGAATAAGTTCCGTATGGGAAAATATTTTCCCAATCTTGTTAATAACAAGAAAACTATTTTCTGTAAAACAGAAGCCCTTGGATCAAAGATCCAACGGTAGGAAACATTCCCCAAATCGATCAGAGATCTCTCAGTGAGAGATTTCTTTAACTGATTCAACAAGTCAGCCTCCCCTATATAAAGGACCTAAGACTTCAAGTCTTGTACACAGAAACCTCCCCATAAGTTCTCAATTCGAAAGAAGAAATACAGAGAAGAACCCCCCCCCAAAAATTTCAAGTTCTCAGAAAAGAAAAGAGAAGAGCAAGCTCTAAGAAGACGAATCTTCTTCAAGGTAAATAAAAAGAAGAGAGATCATGGTATCTTCTCCATATTTGAGAGTGTAACTCTCACATCAGAAGAACTTAGTTCTTTTTCAGATCATAGATCTATAAGACAAGGTCTTTCACAAAAGTAAAAGAGATCGCAACATCTCATCAAGAAAGAGAAGAACATAGTTCTTAGATCCATGAGACAAAGTCTCTTATAAATCGAGAATTTAATTCTCAGAGCACAGAACTGATCAGAGCTGACAAAGAAGTGCTTCAGCTCTCCAATTTAAAAGAAGCACTTTAGCGCTCCAAGTCTGGCGCTCAGCGCCAAGCACTCCACGTGCTCCTCATGTAGGCGCCCTTTTATATAAGCGCTTTAGCGCTCCAAGTCTGGCGCTCAGCGCCATGCGCTCCACGTGCTCCTCATGTGGGCGTCCTTTTATAAGAAGCACCGTAGCGCTCCCGGTGTGGCGCTCAGCACCAGGCGCTCCACGTGCTCCTCACTTAGGCGCTAAGGAATTACAAAAAGCTCTGTAAATTAGGCTCCAGCACCATAAAAAGTGTTCAACGCTTAATAAAAGAAAAAAAGAAAAAGGGGTGTCAGAACCCAAATCAATGCTCAGCATTATTGAATAAAAAAGGGATGAGCCCAAACAAATGTTCAACATTTTATTCAAAATGAATGGACCGAGTCCAAACAAGTGTTCAAACACTTTATTCAAAACTGAGTGGACTGAGCCCAAGTTGGCCACAAGTCCCTAATTCAAATGAACCGATCCCATATGCTCACAATCTTTTTAATTGGTCTTAGTCCCAAACCTAACTATAGATTTCCCAATCAACATTGGTTCAAGGGTACATCTCTTCATACCTCTAATACATGTCGTTGTAATTCTTCAACGTCTTCACAGAGATGGGGGGTCGCAATAACCAACAACTTTTGGTGCATCTCCAAGCGATTAAACCAAAACCTCACAGACTATGATGTATTTAAACCAGACTATGATTTCTTTAAACCATACAGACTATGATGTCTCTAAACCTTACGGACTATGAGGTCCATAAATTCATGGACTATGATGTCCTTAAACCCAATGGAACGCAATGTCTCTAAACTAAAACGATAGAGTCCAAATACTCTTTCGTTGGATCTAAATGATCCTAAAACCTTGTTAAGTAGATCTTAGTCTAAAATTAGGCTAACGTATCCTTAACAAGCATTTAAGTTGATCTTAATCTAAAACAAGATTAACGATCCTTAAATCAATGCAAACCCAAATCTTAGAAAATACGGATTTGGACTAATCCACGCCTAACGGGCGACAGTATAAATTAGTCTCCGTATACGATTCACGGTCAGTCGAAAATAAAACAAACACATACGACACGAAGTGACCATCTGGAGAAGGAGAAAGTTGTTACCGCGATGCGCTAGCGTAATTAACTGCATGGGCTTGCGCCTGCAGGGAAGTGCGTCCCCACAATCAAAACCCCCTCATAACGAGGGGGAATCTGACGAAATCTGCTATATCGGTCGCATCTATCTAAACCTCCGATATATGGTGCCATAAATCAACTTGGCATCTTCGGAGAGGTGGACGGATAAAACCAAATAGCATCTTCCCCCAAATTCAGGCGAGACGTTTGTCTTTGCGTCTCTCGGCGGTAAACACATGCCTTGATTCCAACTATTATTTTGTTGGTTTCTCTAATCACCAAATCCAAAAATGAAAGGACAATTTTTGTAAACATAAGATGTATCTTCACAGTTAATGCAAAAATATTGAAAAAGGTGGATTAATAGGAACCTAGTAATTAACTGTTAAAGTCTCAACCTTTTTCCCAAGATCACATAACTCAGTATGTAACCAATCCTCATTTTCGGTTGTGGATGTGTAATTTGAATTATAACCGCTCCTAAATTTATTCATTCTAATGTAATCAGTAAGTGTTGGTTTAACTGGATAACAAAGTTCATATAATGTTGGTTTCGCATGTTCATCACCCATATTAAAGGAATAATGACTCAACTCAATTAATCACAACTAACAAAATGCACAAGAATCCCTAAAACTAGAGCCACCTAAGTCAAATCAGTAGACCCGCTTCTAGACTTCCAAGGAGTAAGTTGTAAATAGATCCTTTACCGCCTCTTAATCAATCTTGTAGCCAGATAGGTGTCAGGAAAGTGGAAGATATCCGCTATACGAATCACCGAAATAGCGGGCCTAATTAAGTAAACCACTTTCCTTAGTTACACTAAGTCTTAGACACCACAAGAAAGATGCGGATAAACAGTAAATTACCCACAATCTTCTCTTGTCCTATTTGAGTGCGAATGTTCTTAGGGATCTGAGTCTAGATATTTTTTTAATGTAGGCAAATGTGTATGCTTGGTTGTAATTTGTAGGGCCTAGGAAGGGTGATAAAATCCCCACATAATCTTATTTTGGGTATTTTGGGTTGTTGGCCCTTAAAATCTTTTTAAATATGCAAAATAAAATAAAATCACACAAAATCTAAAACAATAAAAAAATATAAAACTAATTTTTAAAATATCTTTTAGCGGCATAACAAAATCTGCAAAAACTGTTAGTTGGAAACAAAAAATTAAGGAAGAACGAAATCGTACCTAAAGTCTAGGAATTTGTCTCGTTTCTGTAGCAATTTTGACACTTCATCAACAATGGAACAAAGTTCTGGAATGTACTCGAGAAGTGCTCCAAATGCAACAAACCCTAAGTCATTATGTTGAAAATTTTCACCCGAAATGTCCTAGTTGAGAGATTCGGTCGAAATTTTTAAGATGTAGGTCCCGCGGCAATTTTCCTTCTATTCGTCACGATCTGTACTCTCTGGAAGTTTGTTTTGATTCGTGAAATTAAACAGAGAATTTCAGAATTAAATGAACTAAGAGAAATCTAAATTAAACTAAATTAAAAACTAAAACTTGAATCAAAATTAATTAAATATTACGCCTCCATGGTAATGGCGCTAAAAACTTGATTGAGATTTTATCAGTCTCCAAATTAAATCGCAATTATACAGCTATATCGCAGCAGTACTTGATGATCTTTCTCACGTAGAGGCGTGAATTTAATTAATTTTAACTAAGTAGCAAAAGTTGCTGTTTTTAATATCTAAAATTTAAAAGTGCAAAATAAAATAAAAGTTGGTATTTCAAGAGAGAGAAAAATCTAGGGTTTTTATTTGCTATGGAAAAGATGAAACCCATTGAACTATATAAGGGTATTTATAGGGTCTCTGGATAATTGAAGCAAACTTCCTAAAAGATACAGAGAATATAAATTCCTCCCAAAAATCTCGAGTCTGGATCTTGCCAAATTTCGGCCGAATCTGAGTCCTTGATGATTTCGGCCGAAATTTTATCAAATTTGGCAATCTGGCTTTTTCCATATCTTCTATTTTGATCTTGAGATCTCTAAAGTTTGTTCTAAATTTGATAATTGATTCCCTGATTTGTGAATAGCTCCAATTAAGTCTCCAGTCAACGCATGTGAGCAGTTTGTTGCATACTTTTCCCTTTAGACCCTGTATTCTGTAATATTGACAAAACACACCCGGTGTTGGATATGTATGCTCTAGAGGCCTGTATTGTATAGGATGCTAGTGATATGTATGTACAGGGCAAGCTTGCTCAGTTGTATATAGTATATATTATTTGAGTTGTCTTTGTCTTAAAATGTGTATTTCTTTCTCTTGTTACTTTATATTGCTTACACATATTGATAAAGATTTGATATAGTAGTATACTATTTTGGTTTGTCTTTATCTTAACATGTGCATATGTTATACTCAATATCACATATGGCGGATACATGTTGATAAAGCCCATAGGATTTTTCTTGACTACCAGTATTGTGATGGCGATCATACTTGTGGGTGCTGAGTAGTCCATAAGCACATCCTTAAAGGTCCCAAGTCACATGAGTATCAAGACCGGGCATCGATATTCCAGAGTAGACTTATGTATACGTTTTTAGACCCCGACAAGGGGCGGTGGTTGGTCCCACAGCCATTGATGTGATCACCTAAGATTGTGTACATGTGCTCACTGGGGGTGAGTACACTAGACGGACTCGCCAAGAACCTCTAGATGGTATTACACCTATCATCAGATAGCAGTTCTCAGGTGACATGAGTACAGGTTAGTCTTTAGACCTGAGATCATCATTTTTCTTGTGTGAGTTCCCACTGTACTTTGATCACAACCCTACCACGGCTCTATTGAGTTGTGCAAACAGGTTTTGGTTGGGTACAATCTCGAGCCACATGGAGACAGTAAGTGATTGTCAGAGATTCGTCTCTCTCGGTATTGGTGTTGATATCGCACTGTGTCCGGTTGGCCAGAACCGTAAGACCTTGGCCAAGTCAGTTGAGATTTACTGATGTTAGATCAGTAGTTTCTCGGATTGGTCCTGAGACAAATTGACATGACTTATCGGGTTAATAGGGGTCTGACATTTACCACCCCCTAGACCCAGTATGCGATACTCTTAGACGAAGAGACCAGACTGTACGGAGATTGTCACGGATAGGCTCAGTAGGGGTTTGGATGAGCTTACTCGTCGGCCTTCTTTTCGACAGGTACCTAGGTAGTCGTTACGTACAGCTAGTGCCGCTGATATGCTTGTGGTTAAACCCACCGCCAGCGTACTATCGAGTCTTTAGAGTCCCATACAGAGGGGTTCCCTGGTTTAGACGAAATGATGTAGTAGCCGTATTTTGATACGTGCATGGTTCTGATCAAATGATGATACTAGCCGGTTTCGGATTAAGCCGGATTATTAAATAATGTGTTGATTTAATAATTTACATATACATATTTCGATATGTATATTCTAGTGTTATCCGGGCTTTTGATTGGACGGTTGATAATACTATCCGGTTTAGGACTAAGACGGATTAATAAATCAGGTATTGATTTAATAATTTACATATACACATTTCGATATGTATATTCTAGTATTATGTTCTTTGTATTATTCTATCTCTTTGGGTGTTCGTATTTTGATACGAATACGGGTATGTATATACGGTTGAGTGTATTCCGTATTTATATGGAAAACATTTTAAAAGGTGAACACTTCATTTTTGATTTATCCATTTATTTCTTTTAAATGGAAATGAGGTGTAAAGATAGTGAGGTGAGAATGGTGAGAACCATGCTTGAATAGTCTTGACAAATGAATTATAAATTCATTTGTGCAAACTATTCAAGTATGGTTGATATATTTATATTGCAAAATATGTATTATAAAACAATGTTTTGTATTATTGTTTCAAATGATGATTTTTCATTCTCACCATGGGCTTCTCTCCTCTCTCTACCCTTTCTTGAGTTTCTCCTCCTCCTTCTTCATCATCCTCCCAACCATCTCATGAGTTAAGATTAAATGGAGGAAGAGGGATAGAAATATACTAGAAAACTCATTACATCTCCTTAATAACCTAGATTAGCAAACTAGGTTACTAAGTGCTTCACTAGTGAAGCTTAGCTTGGATCACAAACTCTCGGGTGGATCATCTAGGATCAAGAAGGCAATCTAGTAAGGTTGATCAAGAATCCACATGAACTTAAGAAGAGAAGTGAAGACCCGAAGGACACGGATCTTCTGATATAACCATCTTATCACAGTATTAGATCTCTTTAGCTTTCTAGTTTTAATGTTTGTTTAGATTCTAGGATGTGTTTTTTAGCGCTAGTTTTCTAAAAGTCAAAGTTTTTCGTTCCACAACGGCTGCGGTCAGTGGCCGGGGAGATAGGAATCCCAACACCCGGAACGTTATAAAATAGGCAAAATTAAGATAAGTTACGCTATATAAATATGCAATAAATTGCATCAATCAGTCATGCTACGCACTCGCTCTCGAATAGTTCTATTCATCTTTTCAGTGATGCCATTTTGCTGTGGCGTCCCCAGTACCGTTTTCAACCAACGGATACCATTTTATGAGCAAAACTGCTCGAATTCATGTGTGCAATATTCACCTCTATTATCGGACCTAAGACATTTTATCTTAGTCCCCATTTGGTTCTCCACTTGTACAATCCAGTATTTGAAGATACCAAACATATCGGATTTCTTCTTCATCGCATATACCCAAGTCTTCCAGCTTGCATCGTCGATGAACGCCACGAAGTACCGATTCCCTGCATAAGTCTCTACCGTGGCTGGACCCCATACGTCCGTATGCATCATCTCCAGTTTCTTGGTCTTCTTAGCAATGCCTCGAATTTGAAATATGAGTGCACTTTGCTTCACGCAAACTCCATATTTTTCAGCCCCGAAAGAAGCCCCCTACCCTGATGAATTTTCATGTTTTTCTCGTTGAGGTGCCCCAAATGTTTATGCCATAACGAAGTTTTTGAATCTACCTCCGAACTTGCCGCCAATGCAATTGAACTTCCACTGCTCCCTGATTGGTGCATTTTAACGCACATTAATATAACCATGTTTATCTTAATTTTGTCTATCTTATTCTACTCCGTGTATGTTTTATTAAATATTGCTGATTAAAAGGCTAAGAGGGAAAAGTGCGCAAAAGATAGACTACGTGCATTGGATGTGGACTTCTTTAAAGCATAAACAGAGCCAAAGGCCGAAATTATCAAAAATAACACGTGGAATAAGATTCTTGAAGTCGAGATCAAGCTATAGAAAAAATCAGGAGACCTAACCCGACTAGAAGTCGGCCAGGGCCAGTTTTGGCATGATTTGGGCCGAGTTAGGGGATGGGATTTCTGGAGATTTTTGTTACCTTGGGTATCTTCTGAAAACCACAATTAGATTTTCCAAAATTCCTATATATTCCGCTGTATAATTTATTATGGTTTCATCACTTCTTTGGCTTTAGATTTAAGGTTTTTATTTGGAGAGATCAAAATAATTTGTAAGTTACTTATTTTAACATGCAGATTAATTATTTTAATTTTTTTGCTTTTATGATGAGTGGCTAAGTATTTTTCTAGGGTTAGAGTTATTCTTTCTATCATGGTTGTGATACTTTAAATTTCTTTATCTCTTTTCTATGTTTTTATTGTGAGTTTTTTCGATAAAAGACTCATCTTTTAGTTATCATTCTAATAAAATAGACTTTATGTTGATAGATTGACACCCTTGAATATGTTTAGCGAAAGGTGATAACACCGATAATTTAATTAGTTTAATGATAGCATGACGACGTAGAAAACTAATTAGGAAGTTAAGATGGTATTTTGATCAATGTAATTCAACCTAGCTAATTATGGTAATCTAGATTACACCGATAAATATAATTTAACTCGTAAATTAACAACTTAGGGGTTATTTTATAGAAGGGTAAAACTATGTTGCTTGTGATTAATTAGATATATTTGCTTTAATTGTTTTCCTTCATGATTTTATATAATCGATAGGGTAAATCTAATTGTATGAAGTATGCTTACATAATTGTTTGATATTTCATTGATAAGTTATTTTACCCTATACTTTTATATAAGTAATAGATCACAAACTAAAATAATGAAGTTAGAAAAGAATAGAATCATATAAACCAACCATGATAGTAAAGATAATTTGACACCCTAAGCTCGCTTTCTTATTTAAACCCACTTTTTAATTTAACTTGCAATTTATTTTCATGCACTTTAGTTTTAGCTTTAAATAAATTTTTTATTTAAACTTGTTTTAGAATTAATTAGAGTTCTCAACGCCTCTCTGTGGTACGATCCGTAAGTACTACAATTGAATAACTGTGTACCTGCGGTTAAATTTGAGTGAACAATGAAATCTCCAACAAGTTTTTGGCGCCATTACCAGGGAGGCCGGTAGCAATACTAAGTAATTTTAATTCAAGTTATTTACTTTATTTTATTTTATTTTATTCTGCACATTTTTTATTTCAGAAAAGCAGGAGCGAACTTGAGGAGTTTGGAGCGTGCAGAGGAGAACAATAAATTTTTTTGGCCAGATTCATCCAAAAATAGGCCACAAATAAGTTTGGGCCAGTTTTCAGAAGCTTTGGAAGCCCAGATTTCTTCTGTCGCTGTTCAAATTTTCTCCTCTGTTCAGATCTAGTGCTCGTTTCTGGTTTTCATTTTTCCTCTATTAGTTTTTCTTTCCTAATTTAGTTTTATTTCCGTATTTACTTTTTCGCATTTTAATTAAAAAAAAGAATATAATTTTATATTCTTTCTTTTGTGGTGTATGCACGGTTAGGGTCGAGACGATAATCATGGGTTAATTCGTCTAGACTCATTAGATACAATGGACGACATGATACCAGCTGTACCTACACTACATGATAGGTGTTATCTTGTGCGTACTTCTTTACCTTCTTGCATAATTCTACCGCTTGCCGCCGGTGAATATGAAATTAAACCTGCTTTCATTAATCCACTTCCTAAATTCCATGGTTTAGAATCAGAAGACACACACGTCTTTATTAGGAAATTTGAGGACCTGTGTCGAATTTTTAAGTTAAAGCAGTTGAACACCGATGCGGTTAAGCTTAGACTCATGCCCTTTGCCTTAACAGATAAAGCTAAAAATTGGCTTTATAACGTACCTGCAAACACTATGCGTAGTTGGGAAGAATTTACAAAAACTTTTCTAAAAAATTTTACCCCCATTTTAAAACTGTTAAATTCAGAAATAAAATTAGAACTTTTCACCAAACAGGGAGTGAATATTTTTATAAATATTTTGAACGCCTTAAAGTCCTCCTAATTAAATGCCCACGTCATGTGATAACAAAGTGGAAGCTATGCCAAATAGTATATGATAATATGGAGTCTAAATTAATGATAGAATCGATGTGCCAATGCGACTTGATGATGAAGCGGGAAGATGATGCATGAAATTTTCTAGAAGAGCTATCTGACAAAACCATGCAATGGGAGAGTTCAAACGAGAGGGGTGCAACTACATCCAAGGGAGGGATACACGCCGTTGAAGCTTCTATTAGTATGCAAGCTGCATTAGCTGCCCTTAGACGTACAATTGAAAAGCTAACTACCATACCTTCCCCTGCTCAACAAATCAGTAAACCTTTATCCTACTTAAATTGTCAAGACTCCTTTCATCTTTTTAAAGAATGTCCCCTTGTGCGCAGTCCTTAAGGTCAAGAAACCGGCAATGTTGTATATCAGCAACATAATAATAATCTGTATTCTCAAATCTATAATCAAGGTTGGAGGAACTATCCAAACCTAGCATGGAATCAAGGAAAAACTGGCCAACAATTCCAAAATCAAAGAGTGAACCGCCATTCAACCTTACCCAACCCAACACACAATACACATAACAAAGGAGTGGGAATGAGAATACGCAATTTAATAATGATAAGCAGATGGCCATATTTCTGCAAAATGAAATTACGCCACTCAAACAAACAATGGATAATATTGAAAGGCAGATTGGCCAGTTTGCTGCAGCATTGAGAGGACGAGAGATAGACACCTTATCTAGTCAACCTGTCACAAATCCAAAAGATGCACGTACAAATCCTGCGCAATTAAATGCTACAACCATCTTGAGATCGGGAAAAAAGGTTGATAATCTGGTGCAGATGCCTGCAGATTTTGATGATGTACCGGAGGAGGACGAGAAACTACCTTCACAATCATCTGTAGAACCAAAATCTATTCCTGAACTTGCTTCTACATCCCAGCCTTTTTCAACTGATAATTCTCATATAGCTCAAGCGCCTTATCCTAAACGCTTGAAGGCAAAGAAATATGATGCTAAACTAGCAAAGATGATGGAAACGTTTAAGCAAGTTAAAGTAAACATCTCTCTCCTAGATGTAATTGACCAAATCCTATCCTACGCAAAGTTTCTTAAAGACCTATGCACGAAAAATAGGCAAAAAAATGTGCCTAAGAAGTTTTTCTAGTAGGTAATATTAGTAACGTCCTCCGTAATGTAATGCCCATAAAATATAAGGACCCGACTGTCCTACCATTTCTTGCATTATAGGCGACAAAGTCATAAACCGAGATTTACTTGATCTAGGTGCTAGTGTAAATCTTCTACCTTTTTCAGTTTACGAATAGCTAGGATTGGGCGATCTTCAACCCACTAAGGTTACTTTACAGTTGGCCGACCAATCCGTTAAGACACCGAAGGGGAAAATAAAGCATTTGTTACTTAAAATAGGGGAATTTATATTCCCTGTGGATTTTATTGTTTTATTAACACAACCCATATCAAACTCTAAGAACAAAATTCCGGTGATCTTAGGTCGACCATTCTTATCCATCTCAAATGCGCTGATCAACCGTCGCAATGGTTCAATACAACTTTCTTTTGGGAACTTGAAAATTGAATTAAATATTTTTAACCTAAGAAACCAACAAAGTGATAAGTATGATCAACCCAGCGAAGTCAATTTAATTCAAGAAGATTCTCACAATGAGATGTTTGACTTTGAGGCTGGTAGGTTAGTGGATCTCATGAAAATATCTAGGGAGGATGTATTCAATAGAGACGATGGATGTTATGAAAAAGGTAGTTTGAGGAAATATTTGAGGAGGAGCTTATGATAGTGGGTAACGATGAATGTACAGTTGATGACATTAATTATTTGGAGCCAACCTTTGAGGAATTGTTTAAGAATGAACTTCTAATGTTGGATGAATTAAACACCCCACACTCTTGTGCTTTGCAAGTAAAAGAGGAACATCCAAATTGGAAACCAATTAAACCCTTCAAAGTTTGATATTATTTGTTGTCATATAGATACAATACAACAATATGATATTAATAGGATCGAATTGCAAATTTATAAAGCTCTACATATCAAACCATAATTTAATTTGTGCAACTTTAAACACCACAAAATTTTAGAACTTATTGTTAGGAATATGTATGCCCTAAAGGCCATTATTGTATATTATAGTGGATGCTTGAACATATATAGAGGAATTTCTTGCTCGATATGATAGTATGCTATCTGGTTGCTCTTTATCGTAACATGTCCACTTGTTTTAGTTTACTATCTCATTAATACATGTTGATAAAGCCCTTAGGATGTTGGCTTGACTATCAGGACTATAATGCAGATCATACTAGTGGGGATTGTATAGTCCACGAGCACATCCTTAACAGTTTCAAGTCAAGGGAGTATTGAGACATGTCATCGATATTCTAGAGTAGACTAGTGTGTGCATTTCTTGACCCTTTATGGGACGATGGTTGATCCCACAGCCATTGGTGTTTGACACCAAAGATTGTACACATGTGCTCATTGGAATGAGTACATTGAACATGACTCGCCGAGAACTCCTAGATGGTACCATAACTATCGTCAGATAGAAGTTCTCTGGTAACACTTGTATAGGTTAGTCTGTAGACCTGAAATCATCATAGTATCTTGTGTGGTTCCCACTATGCTTTGATTTCCTCCCTATACGGTGTTAGTGATATATGCCCTAGAGGCCATTATTGTATCATACTGGTTTGTATAATACATATTGAAAGCTTGGGATATACACGGATATAGTAACCGTCTTGCTCGAAATGGTAGTTTTCTACCTAGTTTGTTTTTACCTCAATATATGCATGTGTTTCTTTTAGCATATCGCTTATACATATTAGTAGAGCCTTTATGATCATTGCTTGATTACCAGCGTTGTGATGGAAGTCACACTAGTGGGGGCAGGGTAGTCTATAAGCACATCCTTATACAGGTCCCTAGTCGTAGGATTATCAAGACGGAGCATCGATACTCCAGAGTAGAGTAGTGTATACGCTTCTCATCCCAACAGGGGAGATGTTCTGTCCCACAGCCATTAGTACGTCGTATTGGAGATAGTATGCAGGTGCTCATTGGGTTATGAGTACACTGGACATGACTCGTAGGGAGCTGCTAGGGGGTATTATACCTATCGTCGAGTAGCAGTTCCCAGGTGATATGAGTACATCTTAGTCTGTCGACTTGACACTGTTACTTCGCCTCCAGTGTGTTTCCACTGTTCTTAGATTACTACCCTACCACGACTCAAAGGAGTCGTGCAAACAGGTAGTAGTTGGGTGCAGTCCCGAAGCACTTGGAGGCAGTGGCGGTTAGATAGGATTCGTCTCTCCTGGTATTGGGGGTTGATATCACGCTGCGTTCGGAAAGCCATTACACAAAGTCCCTGGCCAGAGCAAGCGAGATTTACTAGTAGGTACTCCAGTAGTTTCTCAGGGTGTTTTTGGGCTCCACTCCGACACGACTTATTGCGCTATTAGGGGTCTGAGGGCTACCGCCCTAGGCCCGATATGGGATACTCTTAGACGAACAGACCGGACTGTACGGAGATTGTCACAGATATGCTCAGAAGGCGTTCGGATGAATTTTCTCATCGGCCTTCTTATCGACAGATACCTGGGTAGCCGTTACGTGCAGCTAGTACCGCTGACGGCTTGTGGTTAAACCCACTGCCGGTGTAGTGTCGAGTATTTAGAGTCCCACACAGAGGGTTTTTCTGCAACAGGCAAAATATGTAGAGGCCGTATGGTTTTACGGCAGGGCTTCGATCACATACGTGTACTTGTGGACGTATGATGTTTGGGCGGATAATACTAGTGGGCTTTGGTTTAAGACGGATCCTAGTATTATATTGATAGATTATTTTCGTTTCTTTGTATTCGTATTTTTCGGAATACAGATACGGGTATGCATATATAGACGAGGGGCATTCTTGTAATCTACTGAAGATCGTTTCTAGAAGAAGACACCTCATATTCGAATTAACCATTTAGATTAAATGGTTATGAGGTGGAGGTTTGCATTAAGTAAAGCATGGCTACTTAGTGACTCATGAAGCATGCTAGATATTTTGGTGAGATATTTTCTAGCTTGAATTATTTGATGCTTCATTATTCACAACTCTTAGCCATCTTCATTCACTTACTCATCTTCACTCTCTTTTTCTCATGCTCTCCTTCTTCTTCCTCTAACCCTACATGTCTCATGTGTTGAGAAACCTAGGGTATTTAGAGACAAACTAATCTATCTGCACTCACTACATCATCCAGGACATCGAGTTTAGCAAACTAGGTGCCTTAATTACCTCGGATTTGAGGTTGTAGCTCGGACTAGAGACTTTCGGGTGGATCATTTTTAACTTGAGAGGACCGACGAGGAGGCCCGATCCATGTATGATCCGAGGAGCCTATGACGAGGAGGAAGATAGCAAGAAGACCCGAAGGACATGGTTCTGTGAGGTATAACTTTCTATCCGAGTATTTAACCTTATACAGTTTTGCTAGTTAGGGTTTAGTGTCGATCCCGGAGTTCAATTCGGTGTTGCGAAGCCCGTAAAAATCATTTTTTGCGTATTCCGCCTTCCCGCGAACCCGCGGGGTGCACGACATCAACTTACAGTGGTATCAGAGCCTACTAAACCTTAACTAACAGTTTAGACAACGTGTAAAACTACGAAACCGAAATAACTCCAAAACATCGAAACGTAGATCCAAGTTTCTGTCAAATTTTTCGGAGGCTCTAAATTTTTTTTAAACAATTGCAGAGTGCTCTATTACTTGTTGATTGAACACCCTAGAAAAACGAGCCCAAATGAACATGTTTTGGCTGGCGACACAGAGGATTTTCCCGGCCTCACCGGTTGAATTGTGAGATTTGGACTTAGGTTTTTACAGTGTTCTTGTCTCTTGGATTTAGGGTTTCAGGTGGTGTTTGATTTTGCCAAGTTTGCATATACTGTTATCTTTCTGTTATGGCAATACGGAATATTTCGAAGTCGCAGTTTTAACGTCGTTTAACATATTTCAGTTGTTATATGTGTTCTTAAACTTTCGCTAATTGCTATATGTCGGTTAGTTGGGGGTTGCACATATCTGTGATGTTGTTTTGTGTATATGTAGCATAGATAGCTGCTGAATATTCATCTGTAGCATAGATAGATGCGTTAGCTTGGGACAGTCGTATCTACTATTTTGGCCTTCGTCAAGGGTATGTACGGGTGGGTTCAAATTAACCTGGACAATGACGGGGAGAACTTGACTTGCGACTTATGATATGTTAGCCTTCGTCGAGGTTATAAGAGCTTGGGGCAAAAATCCACATCGGGAGTTTCTAATGAAACTAAAACTTGCTAATGTTGCATACCATTTGGAGTGTGATAATTTTGGTAGGATTCCTTCAAGATTATCACATAATAATATTTGGATTCCGATCCTATTGTGAGTATCCGCTACTCCTCGGAAGATTTTTCACTTAACGATCAATGCTATAAACCAAGTAGGTGTCAAGAACAGTGTTAGCGGGGCTACGCCTCCAGGAAAAAGAAGTTATTTAATTAAGGAACTTCGCAAAAGCGTCGTAAAACCTCTCTCGAAGTACTGACACTAGTTTGGCCGAAAGGTTAAGCAAGAATTATACGGTGAGATTAATCCTGACTAATTCTTCTTTTATGGTTTGAGGAAGGATTCGAGATAGAGTAGGAGCCATCCTGTTTAGATAAATTAAAAACCAATCTAAACTTGCAAGAGTATCATACTGAGTGTTTTCTTCTCTCTCTTCTAATTGCAGCGACCAGGTGACCAGACTTAGGTTACAACTAGATAATAAATTGACTGAGCCAAACTATATTGATTGGCAAAGGTTTGTCCAGATGTCCATTACCTATGACAAGCTGAGCCACCTCCTTACTACTAAAGCCCCCACCGTCCCAGGTCCAGTTTCCACCGTCGCGGATATGGATATCCTTAAAATAAGGGAAAAAGACAGTGCGAACGCCAAGTGCCTCGTGTTGACCTTAATGGATATTGAACACCAGAGGCAGCACGAGAAGATGGAATTAGTTTCTATATTCCTCTATAACAAAGATTTATATGGAGAGCAATCTCGTATCGCAAAATATGAGACCTCAAAGGAATTGCTTCAAGTGAGATTGGCTATCGGGTCATCTGTAGGGGACCACGTCCCTATAATGATTAGCTATAGTAAAGAGCTCACAGACTTGGAGACCACGTTGGAGAACGAGTTATGTACTAACTTGATTCTACAGTCCCTACCTTCTATTTATACCCTGAAGGAAACCGAGGAGACACCCAATTTGCTTATTGGAGAATTTTCCTCTTCTAGATCCAAGGCGAAAGCCAAAGGAAAGAAGAAGAAGGCCTCCACCAAGCCGATAGGCGGTGTCAGTAAGGTAGAAGGAAAAAGCAGGGCAAAAGTTTTGGGGCTAACAGTAGGGAAGGAGGGATGTTCCTATTATCACGGGAAAGGGCATCGGCAGAAGGAATGCAGGGCTTGGAAAGCCAGAATCCAGGATCCGAAGCACGTTGTGGTTTCGGCTTCGGGTGTGTTTGTGATTGAAAACTGTATGTCAATTAACTCTACTTCCTGGGTACTAGATACCGGATCAGGATCTCATATCTGTAATTCATTACAGGTTTTAAGAAACTATAGAGTTATCAGGGCAGGTGATATGACTCTCAGGGTTGCTAATGGAATGAGCGTGGACGCTGTATCCGTAGGGGAATATCACCTAGGATTGACAAGTGGGCAGATATTGATTTTACATAACTTTTTGTGTGTACCCAGTTTAGCTTGTAATATCATATTTGTATATTTACTTTCTAAAGAAGGATATGATTTTACATTTGTAAGCGATGTGGTCCACATTCACCTTAATCATGGTTTGATTGGGTCAGGTACACTAAATAAAGGTATATATGTGTTAAATCAAGCTCAGGTTTTCAACTTCCAGAACACACTTAAAAGAAAGTCTCCAGAATTAAATCAGGCTTTCTTATAGCATTGTAGACTGGGTCATATCAATGAAACAAGGTTGATGAAGTTACATAGAGAGAGATATTTGGATCCGTTCGAATATCAGTCTTATGCAACTTTTCAATCTTGTCTCAAAGGAAAAATGACAAAGACTCCGTTCACTAGACACGGAGTAAGAGAGAGCTAGCTCTTGGGACTCATACACAGCGATGTGTGTGGTCCAATGTCTATACATGCACGAAGTGGTTATTCCTATTTCATTACTTTTACGGATGATTTCTCTAGGTATGGACATGTCTTCTTGATGAAACATAAATCCGAGGCCTTTGAGAAATTCCGAGAATATAAGAATGAAGTGGAAAAACAAACAGGCAAAAGTATCAAGACACTGAGATCTAATCGAGGTGGTGAATACTTAAGTGCCGAGTTCCTGAGTTACTTAAAAAAGAATGGAATTCTCTCAGCTTACTCCTCCATACATACCTTAACACAACGGTGTATCGGAAAGGCGGAACATAACCCTATTGGATATGGTACGTTCCATGATGAGTAATGCTGAGTTACCGCGATCCTTCTGGGGTTATGCACTAGAATCAGCTGCATATCTTTTGAACAAGGTTCATACCAAGACTGTGCCTACCACACCATATCAGATGTGGAGTGGGGTGAAACCGAATCTTCAGTATCTGAAGATACGGGGATGTCCAGTTTTTGTAAAAAAGTAACTTGCGGACAAGCTCGAGGCACGCTTAGTACTGTGTAAGTTTGTGGGATACCTAAAGAACTCCAGGGGGTATCTTTTCTATTACGCAGAAGAACAAAAGGTTTTTGTTTCTCGTCATGCCCACTTTTTGGAAAATCAATTTTTGGAAAAAAAAACTAGTGGAAGCGCAATAGAACGGGAAGAAATTCCAGAACCCAAAGCTATTACTGAAAGCATGGAATAACCGGAGGTTTCGAAAGAACAGGACATCCCCGCGCCACTCCGCAGAACTAGTAGGAAGTTTCATCCGCCTGAGAGATACTACGGTTTTCTCATGGACGGGGATAGAGAGGATTGCATAATTGACAATGATGAGCCAACTAGCTTCCAGCAAGCCATTAGAGCGGTGACTCGGTAAAATGACTGGATCCAATGTGGATCGATAAGGAGTCCATATACACCAACAAAGTATGGACTTTGGACATTGCTCCAGAAGGGGTAAAACCCGTAGGCTGCAAATGGATCTTCAGAAAGAAGATTGGTGTAGATGGACAGGTTGAAACCTATAAGGCTGGACCTGTTACAAAAGGTTTTCTTCAAACACCTGGTTTGGACTATGATGAAACCTTTTCTCTAGTGGCTATGCTCAAATTCATTCGGATCCTTCTTGCCATTGCTGCCTTACACGATTATGAAATTTGGCAGATAGATGCAAAGACCACTTTTCTGAATGGACATTTGGAAGAGTGCGTCTATATGGATCAGCCAGAGGGTTTCATTCAGAGTGAGTGCAGCGGGAAATTATGCAAGTTGCTTAAATCCATTTATAGATTAAAACAGGCATCACAGAGTTGGAACATCTGTTTTGATGAGACGGTCAAAGAATTTGACTTTATCAAAAATTCAGATGAACCATGCATCTATAGTAAAATTGTAGCGAGAACTGTGGTATTCCTTGTCTTGTACGTGGATGATATTCTCTTGATAGGAAATGATATTCTTATGCTACAATCAGTCAAAGGATTATTGTCATAGAGTTTCTCCATGAAAGACCTGGGTGATGCCTCCTACATTCTGGAGATCCAGATCTATTATGATAGATCTAAGAGGATGTTGGGACTTTTACAGTCCAGGTACATCGACACCATACTAAAGAGATTTAGTATGGAAGATTCAAAGCGCGGCAGTCTATCGGCTTGTCACAGAATCACCCTCTCCAAAGAGATGTCTCCCAAGACTGATTTGGAACGGGCTCGCATGTCGATTATACCCTACGCTTCTGCGGCAGGCTCTATAATGTATGTGATATTGTGTACCAGACCAGATGTTGCTTACGCACTTAGCGTGGTAAGCCAATATCAGTCAAACCCAGGGGAGAACTACAGGATAGCAGTAAAGAACATTCTCAAGTACCTGAGAAGGACTAAGGATATATTCTTGCTGTATGGCGGAAAAGACCTCCAGATCGAGGCCTTTGCTGACTCCAGCTTCCAGATTAACAAGGACGACTTCAAGTCCTTGTCGGGTTATGTCATTACCCTCAATGGAGGAGTGGTCTATTGGAAGAGCTCCAAGCAGGACACCATTGCTGACTTAACGATGGAAGCGGAGTATATCACTACTTGTGACGCCGCGAAAGAAGCAATCTGGATGAGGAAGTTCCTAACAGAACTTCAGGTGGTTCCATCTATTGTAGATCCAATACCTCTGTATTGTGACAACAACGACATTATAGCTTTAGCGAAGGAACCCAGGTCCCATCAGAA
Organism: Agapanthus africanus; assembly: GCA_030015575.1. Taxonomy (NCBI): domain Eukaryota; kingdom Viridiplantae; phylum Streptophyta; class Magnoliopsida; order Asparagales; family Amaryllidaceae; genus Agapanthus; species Agapanthus africanus. The sequence continues at coordinate 29,602,430 of JASDDO010000004.1, read as the reverse complement.
GTCCAGACATATCTTGAGGCGGTACCACCTGATCAAGGAGATCATTGATCGTCGGGAGATCGAGGTGCGGAGAGTTGATTCGAAGAACAACACTGCTGATCCACTCACAATGGTCATCCCTCAGACACAGTCCGAGAGGCTATTCGAGATGATAGGTTTGTGATATGCCAATACATGGCCTTAGTGCAAGTGGTAGATTGTTAGTGATATATGCCCTAGAGGCCATTATTGTATCATATTGGTTTGAATATTACATATTGGAAGCTTGTGATATACACGGATATAGTAACAGTCTTACTCGAAATGGTAGTATGCTACCTGGTTTGTTTCTACCTCAATATGTGCATGTGTTTATTTTAGCATATCGTTTATACATATTAGTAGAGCCCATAGGATCTTTACTTGATTACCGGCGTTGTGATAGCAGTCATACTAGTGGGGGCTGGATAGTCTATAAGAACATACTTATACAGGTCCCTAGTCGTAGGATTATCGAGACGGGGCATCGATACTACAGAGTAGACTAGTGTATACACTTCTCATCCCAGCAGGGGAGATGGTCTGTCCCACAGACATTAGTACGTCGTACTGGAGATAGTATGTAGGTGCTCATTGGGTTATGAGTACACTGGATAGGACTCATAAGGAACTGCTGGTGGGTATTATACCTATCGTCGGGTAGCAGTTCCCAGGTGACATGAGTACAGCTTAGTTTGTTGACTTGACACTGCTACTTCGTCTCGAGTGTGTTTCCACTGTTCTTAAATTGCTACTCTACCATGGCTCAAAGAAGTCGTGCAAACAGGTAGTAGTTGGGTGCAGTCCCGAAGAACTTGGAGGCAGTGGCGGTTAGATAGGATTCGTCAATCTCGGTATTGGGGGTTGATATCGTGCTGTGTTCGGAAAGCCATTACACAAAGTCCCTGGTCAGGGCAAGTGAGATTTACAGGTAGGTACTCCAGTAGTTTCTCAGGGTGTTTTTGGGCTCCACCCCGACATGAATTATTGCGCTATTAGGGGTCTGGCGGCTACCGCCCCTAGGCCTGATATGCGATACTCTTAGACGAACAGATCGGACTGTACGGAGATTGTCACAGATAGGCTCAGTAGGAGTTTGGATGAGTTTTCTCATTGGCTTTCTTATTGACAGATACCTGGGTAGTCGTTACGTGTAGCTAGTACCGCTGACGGCTTGTGGTTAAACCCACTGCCAGCGTAGTGTCGAGTCTTTAGAGTCCCACACAGAGGGTTTCCCTGCATCGGGCAAAAGATGTATAGGCCGTATGGTTTTACGGTAGAGCTTCGATCACATACGTGTACTTATGCATGTATGATGTTCGGACGGATAATACTAGTGGGCTTTAGTTTAAGCCGGATTCTAGTATTATATTGATGGATTATTTTCGTCTCTTTGTATTCGTATTTTTCGGAATACGGATACGGGTATGTATATACAGATGATGGGCATTCTTGTAATTTACTCAAGATTGTTTCTAGAAGAAGAAACCTCATATTTGCATTAACCATTTAGATTAAATGGTTATGAGGTGGAGGAAATGAGGTGGAGGTTTGCATTAAGTGAAGCATGGCTACTTGGTGACTCATGGCATGACTCACTAGGCAACTTATGAAGCATGTTAGATATTTTGGTGAGATATTTTCTTGCTTGAATTATTGGATGCTTGATTAATCACAACTCTTAGCCATCTTCATTCACTTGCTCATCTTCACTCTCTTTTTCTCAAGCTCCCCTTTTTCTTCCACTAACCCTACATGTCTTATGTGTTGAGAAACTTAGGGTATTTAGAGACAAACTAATCCATCTTCACTCTTTACATCATCTAGGACATCTAGTTTAGCGAACTAGGTGCCTTAGTTACCTCGGATTTGAGGTTGGAGCTCGAACTATAGACTCTATCGTCTTTGACTTGAGAGGACCGACGAGGAGGCCCGATCCATGTACGATCCAAGGAGCCTATGACGAGGAGGAGGAAAACAAGAAGACCCGAAGGACATGGTTTTGTGAGGTATAACTTTCTATCAGTGTAGTTAACCTCATACAGTTTTGCTAGTTAGGGTTTAATATCGATCCTGGAGTTCAAGTCAGTGTTGCGAAGCCTGTAAAAATCGTTTTTTGCATATTCCGCCTCCCTACGAATCCGTGGGGTGCGCGGCATCGACTTACACACGGTTCAAATGAGTCGTGCAAACAGGTGGTTTTTGGGTACAGTCCTGTGTCACATGGAGGCTGTGTGCGATAGGAGGGGTTTCGTCTCTTCAGGTATTGGGAGTTGATGTTGCGCTATGTTTGATTGTCTATAACAGCAAGTCCCTGGCCAGGGCTAATGAGATTTACTGATAAGTGTTATCAGCAGTTTCTCGAAAGGTTATAGGCCACACATCGGCATGACTTATCAAGTTATTGGGGTCTGATTTTTCCACCCCAAGACTCGATATGTGACATATCAGGCGAATAGACCGGACTGTACGGTAAGTGTTGCTTATTGGCTCTATGGGAGTTTGGACAAATTTGTTTGTTGATCTTCTATTCGTTCAATACCTGGATAGCTGTTACGTCCAGCTAGTACTGCTGACGGCTTGTGGGTATCTGATGTGATCATTATTTACTGCTGGCGTATTGACGAGTCTTTAGAGTTCCACATAGAGCTTTCCTAACTCAAGCGAAACGAAGTAGGGCACGTATGGAGATATGTGCGGGAGCTTGATTAAATACGAGTATATGATACCGTATTCTAATCTAGCGTTATTTGATATCAGCCGGGTTATATATGATATAACCGGATTATTGAATCAAGTGTTGATTCAATGATTTGATATATATATACATATTTGATATTAGCCGGATTATATATAATATAACCGGATTATTGAATCAAGTGTTGATTTAATAATTTGATATATATATATATATTAACTAATATTAAATATTAGCCGGTTATACATGATATAACCAGATTATTGAATCAAGTGTTGATTTAATGATTTGATATATATATATATATATATATATATTTGATATTAGCCGGGTTATATATGATATAACCGAATTATTGAATCAATTGTTGATTTAATATTTTGATATATATTTATATATTTGATATATATATATATAAACTAATATTAAGCTCACTTAAGATTTTCTTCTCTTTATATATAAAGGTTAATGGAGTAAAGATGTCATAGGAGGGAATTTTCTTTTATGGCGTCGAAAAAATACACCCTTCCTTATTTTTTTCGACGATCGGCACCCACCATCTTAATCATTATCATCTAAGATGTGGGTACACCAAATTTCATGTGATTCTACAACTTTTTCACCGTTGATTTAGTGGATTCAAAATTAACGGTTTACCGACAATAGAACTTTTTACATTGCTAAATCAACGGTGAAAAGGTTGTAGAATCACATGAAATTTGGTGTACTTACATCTTAGATGATAATGATGAAGATGGTGGGTGCCGATTGGCGGAAAAAATAATGGAAGATGTATTTTTTCGACGCCATAAGAGGAAATTCCCTCCTATGGCATCTTTCCTCCATTATTCTCATATATATATATATATACATATACACACACACACACACACACACACACACATATATATATATATATATATATTAATTTGTATCATGGTTGATGATACATAGAATTAGGATGTGTGAGAATCATATTAGAGACAAGACGAGGAGATAATGATTTAAATATATGAGATAAAGAAAAGAAGAATGAGTCATGGTTCTTTAGGAGCTTGGAGAAGTATTGAGAAGCCATGACTCCATATTCTATTCTTGTTTTATTCATATGAATTTTAATCATTTTCTTCATCTCATCTTATCTAAAAATGGTTTACACTCACTTCCAAGTTCATTCTTCTTCATTTCCTCACTAGATTTTTCTAGAGTGAGAAAAAGAAAAAGAAACAGAAAAGAAATATTTTTAGTGAGCAAAATTCCTACTTCATCAATCTACACTACTCTAGCAAATTAGTATAGGTTATTATCATCACTAATACCTTGATTAGTAAAGTGTGAGCTTGAGTGTGAGTTGCCTCAAGGTGGATCATTTTCGACGACGAAGATTACAAGCAAGCTCATTCTATTCTTCAAGTGGAGTCAAAGAAGAGTTCTAAGGATTACTACTTGGAGCTTTGGAAGTGAAGGACCAGACTACAAAGGTTGTAGACTCAGTTCACTTAGTTTAGAACTTGTTTGCTTAACTTTAAAATCCTTGTTTTCCCCAATCAGAGCAAAGCTCTGTTCAAAATTTAAAATTTAAATTGAGGCAACGCCTCACGTGCAAAGCACGAGAGCGCTAGCGCCAAGAGCGCCAGTGCTAAGAGTCAAAGACTCTGAGGCAGCGGTTCACGTGCAAAGCACGAGAGCGCCAGCGCCAGGAGCGCCAGCGCTAAGAGTCAAAGACTTTGAGGCAGCGCCTCACATGCAAAGCACGAGAGCGCCAAGCGTTAGAACTAAATGTTCTCCACCATTGGATTAAAGATCCAACTGAGATGAATAAATCATCAAATTACAGAATAAAATTCTATTGAGGAAATACTCCTCAAATCTTTCCAAACAGGAAAGATTGTGCTCTGTAAATCAGAGCACTGTTGGATCAAAGATCCAATGGAGATTAAAAATCACCAAGATACAGAATAAGTTCTGTATAGAAAAATATTTTCCCAATCTTGTAAAAACAAGAAGATTGTCTTCTGTAAAACAGAAGCCCTAGGATCAAAGATCCAATGGTGGGGAAACATCCCTAAATCAATCATAGAAAGATTTGCTTAACTGGTTCAACAAATCAACCTCCCCTATATAAAGGACCCAAGAATTAAGTCTTAGAGAGAGAAACCCCCCCCCCCCCATAAACTTCAAACAGAAAAGAGAAGAGCAAGCTCTAAGAAGAAGAAATTTTATTTAAGGTATATGATAATAAATGAGATCATAACATCTCCTCGATTTTTGAGAGTTTAGCTCTCACATCAAAAGAACTTAGTTCTTTTTCTAGATCACAGATGTACAAGACAAAGTCTTTCACAAAAACAGAAGAGATCATAACATCTCTTCATAAAAAGAAGAACTTGGTTCTTAGAACCATGAGACAAAATCTCTCTTCATAAAAAGAAGAACTTAGAACTTCGATCTGTGAGACAAAATCTCTTATAAACGAGAATTTAATTCTCAGAGCACAGAACTGACCAGAACTGCCAAAGAAGCGCTTCAGCGCTCCAAGTCTGGCGCTCAGCGCCAAGCGCACCACATGCTCCTCATGTGTGCGATATTTCAAAAGAAGCTCTTCAGCACTCCAAGTTTGGCACCCAGTGCTAAGCGCACCACGTGCTCCTCACGTATGCATCATTTCAAAAGAAGCGCTTCAACGCACCAAGTCTAGCGCTCAGCGCCAAGCGCACCACGTGCTCCTCACGTGTGCGCTATTTCACAAGAAGCGCCTTAACGCTCCAGGTCTGGCGCTCAGCGCCAAGCGCACCACGTGCTCCTCACGTGTGTGCTATTTGACAAGAAGCGCCTTAGCGCTTCAGGTCTGGCGCTCGGCGCCAAGCGCACTACGTGCTCCTCACGTGTGCGCTGAGAGAACACAAAGTGTTCTTTAAATAAATCCCAGCGCCATAAAAAGTGTTCAACACTCAGTAAAAGACAAGAAAAAAGGGTGTCAGAACCCAATTTAATGCTCAGCATTATTGAACCAAAAGGGACTGAGCCCAAACAAATGTTCAATGTTTTATTCAAATCTGAGTGGACTGAGCCCAAGTTGGCCATAAGTCCTCAATTCATATTAACTGAGCCCATGTGCTCACAATCTCTTTAATTGGTCTTAGTCCCAAACCCTGACTACAGATCTCTCAACCAATATCGGTTCAAGGGTACATCTCTTCACACCTCTGATATATGTCGTTGTAATTCTTCAACGCCTTCAGAGAGGTTGTGGGTCCCGACAACTAGAAACTTTACAGATCATGATATCTTTAAACCCCATATACTATGATGTCTTTAAACTTTATAGACTATGTTGTCTTTAAACTCCATGGACTATGACATCCTTAAACCTAGTGGACCGCAATGTCCCTAAACTAAAACGATAGAGTCCAAATACTCTTTCGTTGGATCTAAATGATCCCAAAATCCTGTTGAGTAGATCTTAGTCTAAAATTAGACTAACATATCCTCAACAAACGTTTAAGTTGATCTTAATCTCAATGAAATTAACAATCCTTAAACCCAAATCTAAAAAAATACGGATTTGGACTAAGCCACACCTTACGGGAGACAACATAAATTAGTCTCCGTATACAATCCACTGGCAACCAAAAATAAAACAAACACACACGACACGAAGTGACCATCTGGAGAAGGAGAAAGTGGTTACCATTACGCGGTAGCGTAATTAACTGCAGGGGCTTGTGCCTGCAGGGAAAAGCGTCTCCACAATCAAAAACCCCTCGTAAACGAGGGGGAATCTGACAAAGTCTGTTACAACGGCCGCATCCGTCTAAACCTCCGATACACACTTCCATAAATCAACTTGGCATCTTCGGAGAGGTGGATAGATAAAACCAAATAGCATCTGCCCCCAAATTCAGGTAAGACGACCTACGCGGTTTCGTCTGTGTTTTCGGTGCCGAACAGATTCTGGCACGCCCGGTAGGAATTTTTCCTCTTTCCACTTCACACTTCGTGTGTCGTGTTCACGAACGAATCGCGGTTTGATATGGTTGACCTTGGATTTGAGGTACTAAGATTTAGTGTCTTGCTCCCATGCAGAGAAAATGGCTTCCAACTGCACTAACTGCAATAACAACTCCCACTCCGTCCTTGCCGGAAGAGTGACTTATGGGCCCCAAGCGACCTCCATCTTTGCTATGCCAGTGGAACAGATGACTCAGGCCACTACTGGACTGTTCTTCGGGACCATGCTCCCACTAATGAGCTTCAACGCCCCAGTGCCATCGCCAGAAGCTCCAAAGAAGTCGGTCTTTGATCGGCTTGCAACTACCGCGGCCCCTCTCAACGGTTCGCCCAAATCCAACGCCTCGGTCTTTAATAGACTGGGCCAAAGTTCCAATGGGACTGTGAAGAAGCTCGCATTACCTGAAGGGGTAATCCCGAAATGGATAGCCATCCATGCTCTAGTAAATGAAGTCATCAGAGAGACTTCTCTTACTAAGGGGTCGGTCTTCAAAAGACTGGCCGTTCCAACTCCCGCTCCAGGCGAAGTCACCAAGGCTGCTACCCCTGCTCGAAAGTCTGCCTTCGACAGGTTGGCCATCCCCTCTCTACGGACGTCAGTCTTTGACAGGCTAACACCAACAGTAGTTTCTCATCAAAGCATGAAGCATGATGCAGCTACCCCGACAACGGAGGTGATCCCATCTGCAAGACGCGCTCGACGTCGCCACTGGCGCCGAGTGAAGAAAGCTGGGGGCAGTTCCCCTTCTGGATTGACTCAACTAGCTCCGATGGTAGAAATTGACGCTGCTGTTCCAACTGGAAACAACTTTGAACCACTTAGGAGGGTGCGCAAAATCTCTCCAACTGCTGTGTTGAAAAGATCTCATCCGTCTGTAGAGAATGTTACTAAAACAAAGCCATGGCAGCCCCCTCAGCGGCTGTCCTCCCAAATTCATAGGGTCTGGCGAAGGGTCCAAGACTCTGTGATTAATCAAGACTACTCCTGCCAACCAAAGAAAATGAAGGTTCGGCAAGAGAAGGACCACCCTGTCGTACCACAGAAGTTGTCATCTACTTAGGTGCCCGCTGCAACGGCCCCCTCAACTTCGACCGCCCAAAAAAGGAGAAGGCCAGAGAAAATCTCTGTGTCTGCGACAAATCTCAAGGGCACTGAACTTAAACGCCCCAAGTCTAGGGACAAGGTGGTGCACACTATTTACATGGCTTCCGGGAAAGAGGATAGCCGCATCTCCACGGGTCATCGACCACTTACTCGATCGGTGACAAAAGCCCAGGAGCAACAGAAAAAGCTCCAGAAAATGCTAACGAAGATGGTCGTGCTCACTGGGCCGAAGGAAAGCCCGGAGACGTCGTCGGAGCAGCGCCAAGAATAGGAAACCGACGCCTAGTTCCTCCGAAGAATGCTCGAGAAGAAAGACAAAGAGGTCGCAGAACAAGCGGCCTACATAAAGCAAATGGCGCTTCTGTTTCAAGATATTGTCGGGATGATGATACAGCCGGATCCTCCAGCCGAAGACCCTCCAATAATCCTTAACAACGACAGGGGAGACATCAAACCCTCTTCCGGCTCTATCAGCATCCAAGGAAGAGACCATCTCCAAAGCCGTCCTTGACGACTATATAGCTCAATAGATACAAGCTCATCAGGCGAGCGAAGCGGCCGGCCAAATCGTCAAGACTGGACGACCCTATCCGGGTTGGTACAATCAAATAAAGTACCCGCCGGGATATACGATCCCTAAATTCCATGTGTATAAGGCGATGGGTAATCCACATCAACATGTCGCTCAGTTCAGGGCATTGTGCGGTAATACAGTGGGTGACGACAAACTACTGCTTCGCCAGTTTGTTGGCAGCTTGTCGAAGACAGCATTTGAATGGTACTCTGAGCTCCCGAATGACTATGTCAAGACTTTTGCAGAATTGGAGCTACTGTATACACAAAGGTTCGCAAGCGCCAGCGAACGTACCCCAATCACGGCGTTGATCAACGCCAGAGTGAAGCCGGGAAAGACATGGGTTCAGTATGCAATTCGTTGGCGAAACCTATGGTCAAAGTGCGAACAGCGCATAGAGGAAGCTCCTGCTGTAGGCATGTTCGTAGGAACCCTCGACCCTCAGGCGACCATATCCCAGTTCATGATGTTTTTCAAGCCGGCTACCTTCCAGGCCTTGATTGACAAGTTGGCCCAAATGGACCAGTTGGGCCATAGACCATCTTCCTCGAAAATGGAGCCTCGAAACGAAAAGGGGAAAGGGAAAGCGACCTTCGTCGCCAATGCTCAGCAGCATCCCAGCTATTTCCCCAACCAGCTGATCGCCAAAACGATAAACAACGATTCTTCAATGAGAAGCTAAAACGCCCTTATTCGTTTCCCCGGGAGAAAACGAGAAGACTGTTCGAGCTGGCGATGCGCAACATGCTCATCACCCTGCCGGATCCGAAGCGCCCACTGCAGCCCGGTGACGTCAACAGTCCCAACTATTTCCCCAACCATCGTATAACGGGCCATCCAATCGAAGTTTTCTTTGTCTTCAAAAAATGGATTGAGGACCAATACCAGCAAGGCAAATTTACGTTGTCTGAAAACTGGAGGGTAAATCCGCCACAACCACACACCCCGAAAAAGATGGACACGCCGGGGGCATCATGCTCATTTATAGAGGAAGCTCCATGGAAAGTTGTTCTTTCAACAAAAACTAAAAGAATGTTGAAAGATCTCCAAGCATGTCCGGTGATTAGGTAGAAGAGCCCGCTGGAACCCGAGATTATTGAGGGGATGCTGAAGCCGCGCCCAACGCTGAAAGTTGGTGAAGGTGGACAAAACATTCAGGCCAAGCTTCCAAAGTCTTTAAAGAAAAAGAAGAATTCCAAGAAGCCCGTCCAACCTGAAGACAGCCGTACAGGTCTGCAGAAACACATCGATGCACTGGAAGAATATAACCAGAAGGTACGGACCCCAATCACGTTGGATGAATTCTTTAAGCATGTTCTTGAGAATGAAGTCGATGACGCCGAGGAAGGAGACAATTCTTCAGAAGAGCCCGAGAATTATGTGGCAAGCTGCCACATGATCTCTCACTCATCAATAAATGGCAAAGAAGCTCCTGATGCAGAGAATCTGGGGACAGATCTTGAACCGGAATCAAAATCTCTGGAGCCATCGGACGAATTGATTGACAGACTGCTGAGCGAAACTCTTCAGAAAAGCAAATCTGACCGAGAGCATGAAACAACCATATATGAAAGGGCCAAGCGTCGGCGTCACGTTGAAGAAGCTCCGGTATTGAGAATCCACAGAGTACCCCAACCGGATTGAAGAACTTCTGCTGTAAGCAAAAGCAGGTTTAAGACAAGGAAGCAGTTCACTAAAGCCCTGTCGATGGGAATGAAGTTGCCACCTTTCAAAGAAGACACTTCCGAAAATACGTTCCTTGACGAAGTGGATACACATCCAAATTATTGCTTATACCATCGGAGGATCACGCACCCTACCGAAGAGTGCAATGCCTTTAAAAACTGGTGGCAGGGATATGTTACCCACCGATAACACGTCAGGCGATTGAAGCGCAAGGCTCGTCAGGAACAGAGAAGAACGACAGATGAGCGTAAGGAACCGCTGGCAACTGTCACATGGTTGATTCCGGGGGATCGCAAGTTCTCACCTTCGGGAGCGATTCTGATGAAGAATTAGCCCTTGGCCCTCTCTTCAAAGAATCCACCCTAGGAAAAGAGGGAGAGGTGAAGAACTGTGAGAATATTCAGCTGCGCAACCGTACGTTGCCCGAAAAGAATCTCGGACCTGCAAACAGGGGATCGGATAGAAAAGATAAGGGGAAGGAAAAATTCCCTTAAGGTATCGCCCTCGATGATCGAGTTGTCGAAGAGCTGGCAGCCAAGGACCCGCCAAAGAAAAACAAGGTGGATTATAACGTTCTGGCACACCTGAGGAAGATACCCTCGCAGCTAAGCATTCTCGATGCCCTTCAACTATCTAAAGAGGAGAGAGATTCTCTGATCAAGGCACTACAAGTGCCCGAACAGTTTCAAGCTTTCCTTGCCGAAGAAAAGATGAAGGACGAGATGGAAGAAGTGCACACTGCTGACGTCACTTTCGGCGATGAAGACCTTCTCCTCGGGACGTGCGAGCATAACCGTCCCCTGTATGTCACCGGATACTACCATGACATCAAGATAGGGAAGATCTTAGTTGATAACGGGTCCTCTGTCAACCTCCTAAATGTGAGGGTGTTGAAAGAAATCTGCATGAGCGCCCAGCACCTCGCTCGGAATAGAATCACCATCTCCGGGTTTGACTCTCAGTCATCACGGACGCTCGGGTCTGTGGTACTGACGTTACGCTTTGGGCTGCTCGTCACTGACATCAAGTTTCATGTCATTGACGCCAAGACTTGCTACAACGCTTTGCTCGGCTGGCCTTGGTTACACGAATACAACATCATCCCTTCTATACAACATCAGTGTATGAAGTATTTCAAGGATGGTCTTGAGTACACCATAACGGGGGAGCTAAACCCATTTTCCATGAATGAAGTCAGCAAATACGAGGATGCAAAGTATTTCCTGCCAGACTTTGAAGACACGGAAAGATGCCATAAACTGGAGAATAAGCAAAAACCTATCACCACTATTCCAGTCTTTGGAAGCGATACCGAGGAGGAGGAAGAGATAGTCTATTTAGGGCCGCTCCAATACAACAAGCCCGGACCGTCTACCCCTATGTTTATCTTCGGGAGCGACTCTGAAGATGAGGTCAATGCAGTATTCTCGGTCCGTCCATCAGCACAGGCCTTCACTGGAGATGATCAGAATTTGCAAATCGCTATGGTTCCACAACAACACTACAAAGAGCTCGACGCACATGATACCTATAGTGTGCAAGAACTGCAGATGTTCTACATCCCTCCCAGGCGGAAAGATGAAAAGGCGATCCTCTTTTATCGATCCGTGGAAACCAAAGTGAAGAAAGAAATCTGGCATGGTGCCAATTCTACGCTTGACAGACTCCAGCCCATCCGTCTGCCCAGATATTACACAGAAGGATTAAAAAGGCTGTTGAGACGCCAAGGCATACCGTTCAAACAGACTGTTCGACAAGCTTAGTTCTACAACAGGATCTGGAACGTCCCCGGAACCTAGCGAAAATTGCCCGATGGGAGAATGGAAACGATCGGGCTTGGATATGTTCGATCCAAGAAATGGGAGAAATTCCATGTCTATTGCGTTATACATGACTTCGATGAAGAAGGAGATGCTCTGTTAGAAGACACTACGATTGAACCAAAACGAGATCCTGTCGTAAAAGTGCCAAGTTCGCGTTTGAAGAACAGATGGACAAGCTAATAAGGGAAGCGGGTCAAAAGGCCCGGGATGACCACAACCGTGAAATGGCCATTTACGAGAAAGCCATCACGCAGCGCCTCCTTCAGTAGGCTACAGAGAATGACGATGCCCTTCGTCGCCAGCCCGTCATACAGAAGCCCCGACGCGGAGGCAAAAACAAACTAAAGAATGGAAAAATGTTCGACAGCGGCAAAGCAGGTCTATGAAGCCACGCGATCGAGAATTGAGCAGCCGGGATTCGTCTCTTATAAAGAAGATGAGTCGAGCATATTCTTTTCCCCAAGACAAGACAAGGAAGATATTCGATCTTGTCATGAAACATCAAATGATTACGCTCCCGGAGTCCAAACATCTCGAACAAGCAGACAAGGTCTCTCATCCGGATTATTGCTCCTATCACCGAGCGATAGGACATCCTTTCGAAGACTGCTTCACATTCAAAAATCGGGTAGAAGACCAGTATTAGCAAGACAGGTTTGTTCTATCCAGCAGTTGGAGGGTAACCCCACCACAGAAGAATGTTCCAAAAGTAACGTACATAGCGAGAGAAGAACCAGATCAACATCGGTCTTGGAAACGATCTCGTACCTGTCACGCGATAACGCTATCAGAATAAAGAGTATGCGAGGATATGGATGACCTCTCCTGGTACTTCAAAAATAAGGATGAAGATGAGTTGATCTCAGAACTTCCACCGGTGCCAAAAGAGCTGGAAGATGGAATATAAACCACGGACAACCTAAAAAACTCGACTTGGGGACGGCAAATGACCCGAGGCCTACGTTCGTCAGTGAGCTGCTGTCTGAAGAACATGTAGGAGGGATAATGCGCTGTCTGAAGAACATGTCTGAAGAACATGTAGAACTCTACTTTGATGGGGCATCTTCTATGAAGAAGCAAAAGCACAACACCCCTATAATCAAATCGGGGGCAGGCCTTATCTTCGTGACTCCACAAGGAGGCATAATGCGCTTTGCATTTTCCTGGACAGAGCCGAGGACAAACAATGAAGCAGAATATGAAGCTTTGATAGCAGGTCTTGAGATCGATGTCGACATGGGAATCGAAAATCTCCTTATATACGGAGTCTCCCAGCTAGTCGTTAGCCAAGTAAACGGTGACTATCAGATGTGCAAATTAGAATTGGTAAAATATGGCAAAAGAGTGCAACAGTTACTAACTCAAATTTCCTCCTACATCCTGGAAAGCATACCGTGTGGAGAAAATAGCAAAGCGGACGCATTAGCCAAACTCGCTAAAGAACTGGATGACGAGAACCTCGATGACGTGAGGATCGTTGTACAAAGTCGTCGAGTTCTTGCACCAGCAGAAATGTCTCCGGAGTCGTCTGAAGAAAAGGAAGCGACCAAGCAAACGACCCTACAAATAGAAAACCAAGAAACGGCTAAGGATTGGAGAGAAGTCTTTATATACTACTTCAAATCCCGTCAAACACCTGAAAATGCGTCCTCAAGACATCAGCTCATTAAATGAGCTCTGTCTTTCACCTTCGTCAATGACACGCTGTATAAAAGATTGTTTGACTCTCTATGGCTGAGATGCCTGGAATCGAAAGAAGCAAGGAGAGTCGTCCAAGAAACTCACGATGGACTCTGCGGTTCTCATCAAGCCGGGCCAAAGATGAAGTTGAAGATCAAAAGGATGGGCTATTATTAGCCCACGATGATTCAGGATTGTCTCGAATACGCGAAACAATGCCACTCGTTCCAAATTCACGGGGACTTCATCCACCAGCATCCAAACCCGCTACATCCAATAGTGGCTAGAAGCAGTACCGTTAAGAGAACCAACATCGTCCAAAGGACATCGATTCATATTGCGACAACTGATTACTTCTCCAAGTGGGTAGAAGCAGTACCGTTAAAAGAAGTGAAGACGGAGAATATTCTCCATTTCTTCAAGACACATCATCTATCGGTTCGGCACTCCACGACGGATTATCTCTGATAACGGGCCGGCCTACAGAAGTCACAGAATCAGCCGCTTCGCACAACAGCATAATATAGACTGGAGATACTCTTCGGTTTATAATCCCCGAGCTAACGGTCTGGCTGAGGCTTTTAACAAGACCTTGACAAAGATCATGAAAAAGATTGTCCATAAACAAAAGGGACTGGCACGAGAGATTGCATGAAGCTCTCTGGGCTTATCGGACCACGTTCAAGACGGCCACGAATACAACGCCATTCGCATTGGTATTCGGCACAGAGGTGGTACTCCCCTTGGAGATAGAGCTGCCCTCTCTACGAGTGGCGGTTCATTACGAGTTAACAGACGAAGATAATGCTCATCTTCAACTTGAGGAGCTCGACGTCCTCGATGAAACTTGTCTCGTGGCACAACAAAACTTGGAGGCTTACAAAGCAAGGATGACAAACTCATACGAGAGATTGACTAGGCCGAGAACATTCCGCCAAGGCGAACTCGTGCTAGTGGTCAAGAGACCTATGATCCCCAATCGTGCTAAACGGGGGAGATTCGAGCTGAACTATGAAAACCCGTACATCATAGACAAGGTCTACCAAGGTGGGGCTTACTTTCTCGTTAATATGCATGGCGAAAGACCCTTCAGGCCAATAAACGGTCGGTTCTTGAAAAAATACTATGCCTGACCGAAACGTCTTTAAACTACTACAAACCCCCAGCATCCCCAGGTTGACGTGGTAAAAAAAACGGTACGTCTGCAAGCAAAATGGGCACGGACGAAAACCCGAAAGGGCTCCGTGAGTAAAAACAGCAAGGCTACCAGTGAATTTGTGAAAACCCGAAAGGGCGCAATCTCGTGAAAAGACGCTTGCAAGGTCCTCTCGACCTTGTAAGGAGAAAACTACCTGCATGAGATCCTTACGACTCACAAAGGAGCGACACACTTAGGGATCCTCACGATTCCTAAGGAGAAATTACACGTACGAGATCCTCACGACTCGTAAGGAGAACCCTCTTATGAGAACCTCACGACTCATAAGATTCAAAAGCCTTAAGCTACAGGGATCTGAACCTGTTCTTAAGTCATCACCTTTCCCAGATTGCCGTACAAGCGGTTCAATACCGACCCTTGTATACAATCCACGGGCATAAATAATCATTTCCTTGCCGAGTCCCACCAACGACGAGGAATGCCCTCATTTGATGAACAAACACTTGTAGGTCCTCTCGATTTACAAGGAGAAAACACTCTTGCAAGTTCCTTACGACTTACAAGAGAACATACACTTAGGAATCCTCACGATTCCTAAGGAGAAAATACACCTACGAGATCCTCACGACTCGTAGGGAGAAACACCTTTATGAGACCCTTACGGCTCATGAAGTCAAAAGCCTTAGTCGACAGGATCCTAACCCTGTTTGCTAAGCCACATTCTTTCAAATCGACCGAGGAAAATGATGATCGCTCTGGTAGTGTCCCAGTGGTAGCGATGCTGATGCCTAAATCGGTAATAAATTCCAACTCCTTTCACGGCAAATGATGATTCGCTCCTGGTAATATTCCAGTCGCAGCGATGCTGATGCTAAGATTGGTATCTAATTGGTATGAGATGATGAATCAAAGAATATTTAACCGCAATCAAGAACGGCGTCGCTTGGTAGCTAGCCGGTGAGTACGGGTCGGTCCACAGGGATTTTTTGTATTTTCTATTTGTTCTAACGAGTTAATTCCAATTGTGATGGATTGGATTATTACTAAAACTGAAATGAGTTGATTAGGATTAAAATCTTGCTAGGGTTAGGTTTAGGTTAAGTTTGGAAATTCAGTATTCCTCACCGTTTTCTATGCCCTGATTAAGATCTATTTAGGTGTTAAGGTAATAGTTAACAAAGTGGATTAGTATCATCGGGAAGAAATTAGGTTTCTTCCTCTAGGTCCCTGTCCGTCCTTTCTTAACTCTTACCCTAACCTCCATGGAAAACAATCACAACCGGTCTTTAACTAGGGTATCACCACTACCTCGTGGGATAGGGTACCGTGGTGAGCGGTGTGTATTTGTATGTATAGAGTCCTACTTTAAAATGTTGAACGGGCAAGAAAGGGGTGAGAGTTTTTCATCTCTCAAACCTTCCCTAAACCTAACCCTAACAAGTGAGGAACTGTAGGGTTCCTAGGCACGCTAATGAGGTCTCACAAGGCATCAACCATGCCAATTTCAAATTTTACGTTGCCGAGAAACCCTAGACTACGGATCGTTGACTAGATTTTAGGCGACAAATGAAACTAGTTAACTACTTTAACTAAGAGAACGGAAATACAACCTTTGTAGATCCGGTCCTCCACCTCCACGACTCCGTGATGGTGAACCCTCGCTGTCCAAATCGAAACCCGGACTCTAGCATCGGCTTCATCAGAGAATTGATCGGGCTAGGTCATCGACTACGATGCCGAAGATGATCTACGTCGAGGCATCACAAGATCAAGCTCCACCTTCACCAAACCATGAAAACTTGTGAAGGAAACACCCTATACTACTTGGCAAGAGGTAGAGGATGAAGAAATAGGAGGTGGGTTCACTTTAGAATTGGATTTCTCACTCATTTCATCAAATCACCATTGATGAAGTCTAGGTTTTCTTCTTGAAGAAGAAGAAGAAGAAGATGATAATAATATGATAAGTTATTTTAAAAACAAAATAAAATCCACACTTATCATATCTTAACCAAGGTCAAGTGTAGAGAGTTAACTTGAGTTAGGTTGAATGGTTAGGGTTAGAGAAGAAGACAAGAATGGTTGCTTTGGTCAAAGCTTCATGAAGCTTCAACAAGCTTCATGAAAGAAAGAAAGAAACCATTTTTGTTTTTCTTTTTATCTATTACTCAAAAATGAATAGATAAATAAATAAATGAATAAAACCAAAACCCTAACCATTAACATAACAATGGTATAAGTCTTTACACAAACCCTAGCTATCATGTATCATCAAACATGATACAATCAAGTGCACAAAAATATTTCACATATACGATGTGCACATGCGAGTGAGAAAATCCATCTTAAATGAACCGATACCAGTTAATGCAAAGTAATATATCAAATATATAATTATGCATTAAATCATGAAATCAACACTTGATTTAATGATCCGGTCATATCGCATATAACCGACAAATATCAACAGTAACAACTTATCGAATCAACACTTGATCCGATAACCCGGCTATATCGCATATAACCGATCAATGTCACAAATCGCGAGAAACGAATACAGTATCACATACTGGTATCATTCTCGGTCCCGCACATATCTCATATGCGCTCCTATTTCGTTTCGCTTGAGCCAGGAAACCCCTGTGTAGGACTCTAAAGACTCGTCAATACGCCGGCAGCAGGTGATGATCATATCAAACACCCACAAGCCGCAAGCGGTCTGCTAAACGTAACGGCCATCCGGGTATTGATCGATCAGAAGATCGACGAGCAAGCTCGCTCACACCCCTGTGAATCCAACCAGTAACACTTACCGTACAGTCCGGTCTCGTCGTCTGATATGTCGCATATCTCGCCTAGGGGTGGTAAACGTCAGACCCCAATAGCTCGATATGTCGTGTCGATATGAGGTCTATAATAGTTCGAGAAACTACTGGTAACACTTACCAGTATATCTCAGCAACCCTGGCCAGGGATTTCCAGTTATAGCCAATCGAACACAGTGCAACATCAACTCCCTATACCGGGAGAGACGAATCCCCTCCTATCGCTCATTGCCTCCATGTGATTCGGGACTGTACCCAAAAACCACCGTTTTGCACGCCCTCTTGGACGTGGTAAGGTGGAAATCAAAGCACAGTGGGAACCACACAAGACTCTATGACGATCTCGGGTCAACAGACTACTCTGTACCAGTGTCACCTGAGAACTGCCATCTGACGTAAGGTATAATACCATCTGGGAGTTCTCGGCGAGTCCGTCCAGTGTACCCAGTCTCTACTGAGCACCCGTATATCTCCTCTGATGTCAAACACCAATAGATATGGGATCATCCATCGCCCATCTGTATGGGTCGAGAAGGTATACGCTAGTCAACTCTGGTATATCGATGCCCCGTCTCGATACACCCACGACTAGGGACTTTGAAGGATGTACTTATGGACTACCTTGTCCCTACTAGTATGATCCGCATCATAGTCCAGATAGTCAAGTACACATCCTAAGGGCTTTACCAACATGTAACAGAGAGACAATCAATGTACAAGTTAAGGTAAAGAGTAACCAGATAGCATACTATCATGTCGAGCAAGAAAGTCCTCCCTATATATGTCCCAGCATCCACTACAATATACATCTAATGTACAGTAA
Source organism: Agapanthus africanus (assembly GCA_030015575.1). NCBI lineage: Eukaryota > Viridiplantae > Streptophyta > Magnoliopsida > Asparagales > Amaryllidaceae > Agapanthus > Agapanthus africanus. The sequence continues at coordinate 29,584,028 of JASDDO010000004.1, read as the reverse complement.
TGGCCTCTAGGGCATACATATAACTAACAATCTCCCACTTGCACTAGGGCCATCTGTAGCAGTGGTTGTAGTATCTCATACTCAACCATCCCATAAATGTCTCTCTCTGGGAATAGGCCTTCGTGAGTGGATCCGCCGTGTTGTCCTCTGAGTCTGCTCTCCTTGCCTCGATCACCCTGGAGATCAACCATCTCCATGATCAGGTGATACTGCCTTAGAATAAGTCTGGATCACTGATGGTACGGCGTTCCTTGGCATAAGCCACAACTCCATTGTCTCACAATGGTAGGAACGTAGTTCATCTCATGAACTAATATACACCCAAACATCCTCTTTGGTAGCATCTTAAGTAGCGATGTATCGTGCCTTTATCATCTAGTATGTTACGGTATCTAGCTTGGAACTCATCCAACATACCGTCCCTTTACTGAGGGTAAAGACAATGCCTGTGACTGACATTCAGTCGTCTTTATCACCCTGGAACCCTTCCAGTGATTCTCCCCAGAATCGTTTGATATCATCTCACTACAACTAGTGAGAATCCTAACATCCAATTAGATCTATCTCATAGATCCAAAATTCAGGATTTAGTAGGTATCACTTTGATCCTATATGGAGAATCTTTGTGATAATCGGAGATTGATCGAGCGTAGCATAGGAAACTACATCCCTATCAAGAGTATGCCATCCACGTACTCTATGAGGATCGTCACCATACTCCCTACTACCTTTTTATTTATACAAGGTTCATCTACCATTTTGATGCTGTCAAACTCTTTGACTAACACATCAAAACAGACGTTCCAACTCCGCGATGCCTGCTTTATCCTATAAAACATCTTGCACACGTTTCCGCTGCTCCTACTGTTTACGAAGCCCTCTGGCTGTGTACTTACAGACGTTCTCTTCTAAAACATCATTTAGAAAAGCAGTCATGACACCCAACCACCAGATATCGTAGTCATGGTATGTAGCCGTGGCAAGTAGGATCCGGATGGACTTAAGCATAGGCCCCAGAAAAGGTTTCATCATTATCCACGCCTGGTTGATGACGAAAACCTTTAACAAGTCTAACTTTGAAAGTCTCAACCTTTCCAAGTACACCAAGTAATCTTCTCAAGATATACTTGCTCCTGATGGGGATTTAACCCTTCAGATATAGCAACCAAAGTCCATACTTTGTTGGTGTATAAGGATTCCATCTCAGATCACTAAGCATCCAGCCATTCTGACAGTGTCTTACTCCTGATGGCCAGCTCGAAACTAGTTGGGTCATCATCTCATGATGCAATCCTCGCTTCCACTGTCATAGAGAAACAGAAGTATCTCTCAGGTGAGTGAGGAACCCTACTAGATCGGCGGAGAGGATGAGGTTCGTTGGAATCAACTGAATCCTTTGGTTCTATCAAATCATAAGCTGCAATTTGTATAGCTGGAACCTTTCCAGTTCTACATTACAGACCTTGCCTCGAGCTTGTCCGGATTTTGCTTTCAGACATAGGCCGGTCAACCCCAAATCTTAACTAGCTTAAGACATGGGCTCTTCCCATTCCATATCACATATGAAGCGGTAGGCAACTGATTTGATTGGAACCCTATTCAATAGGTATGCAACTTCATAAGTGCATAACTCCCAAAAGGAAACAGGTAACTCAGTAGTACTCATCATAGAGCACACCATATCAAATAGGGTGTATCTGCTCCGCCCCGATATACCATCGTGCAATGGTGTATACGGAGGAGTAATGCTGAGAGAGAATCTCATTCTCCTTTAGAATCATCCAGGAATTCCGTGCTCAAGTATTCTCCTCCTTGATCTCATCAAAGGACATAATACTTTTACCCGTATTGGTTCTCTACTTCTAGCTTATATTCTGTGAATATCTCAAAAGGTTCGGACTTGTGTTTCAACAGGAACATATGTCTGAATCTTGAGAGATCATCAAAGAATGTAATGAAGTAAAAAGAACCGGTCTTGGCATGTGTAGACAGGGGACCTTACATACATCATCATGTATCAGTCCCAAGAGTTCATTAACTCTTTCTCTGTTTTCATTAAACAGAGCTGTGGTCATTTCATCTTTGTGACATGACTGGCAAGTTTCATAAGATGGAAATTCAAACTGATTTAAATATGCATCTACATATAACTTCAGCTAGTCGGGTCGCATTGATATGACCTAGTCTACAATACCTCAAGAAGGATCCGTTCATTTCTGAACTCTTCCTCTTGTGTGTGTTCCATATACTAAGAACTGCAATTTGATTTAGAACATCAATGCTTTTAGATAACGTGCCTGAACCGATCAACTTTTGATATAGGAAATGTTCAAAATATTATCCAACAATACAAAATTTGACCATTTCTTTACTAATAAAGAGACTGATATGATTTTGTATACCAGGTTCGGTATCTAATAGCATTCGTTCAGAATCAATGTATTGGTAATACAGGGTGACAGTGACCAACAGACTTGGCTGCAACACTTGCCCCGTTTTCTGCCTCATGAAACTTATCACCCGTTCTCAGTTTTCTACCTTTTTGTAGCCCTATGTAACAGATTACATATCTGAGAATCTGATCCGGTATCATATACCCAGGATGCGGAGGATACTGATAAACAGTTCTTTGTATCGAACACACCCGAAGATGATGCATCATATGCACTTTCTTCGTTTGGGCGGCACGAGAAATCTGGTATTCCCCAATTTCCTGCTCTGTCTTATAACAATTATAAGTTGGAGCGGGACCAACGTTCCCCAGCTCAGTATAACAAGCGGGTTCGGTCAATAATCCGTATTATTATCTTGATTAAGGCGTGATATGGTCGCTACCTGGAGAGAGAGAGAAGAAAACACTTAGCGTGCGCTCTTGCAAGAATAGATTGGTTCTTATTTTATCTAATCAGGATGGCTCCCACTGTTTTTATCAAATCTTCCTTCAAACCCTAAAAGGAAAAACTAGCCGGGATTAATTACACACTACAAGTTCGCCAATCTTTCAGCCAGGCCAGTGTCGGTACTTTGAGGGAGGTCCCCCGTGCTTTCGCACGAACCTAATTAATGTAAACCTCATATTACCAGAGGCGTAACCTCGTTAACACCTTTCTAGACACCTACTTGATCGGCTAATTGTAATGTATAAAACTCTCCCAGGAGTGACTCTTACTCGCAGCGGGTATCGGGATCCAACTATCTTATAGAAGGTATGCAATCTCATTGCAAATTTCAACACTTGAAATTCCCGATAATCTTTTGCCCCTAACCTCCTATGACCTTGACAAAGGCCAACAAACCATAGGATGCTAGTCAAGTTCAACCCGTCATTTCCTGATTGAATTAAACCCACCCGCACGACCCTTGACAAAGGCCAACAAGGTCGCACGACTACCCTAACCCAATCTGCATCATATGCATAAGCAGATAAGCACCAGTTAGCTACCGCACACTGCGCCTTGACAAAGGCCAACAAACGCAGCACGAATACTAACTACTACTTATCTGAAATGACGGAGGGCTACGACAGGTTTTTCTGAAAACCTATTGCGTAATGAACTTGATATCGTTGTAGAATCAAATGATTTTAAAATGGAGTGTTTTTGAGGCTTTTCTAGTTTTGCTAAAGGAGTCACTCCCGATGAAGGGATCGTCGGTCCTTTCCTCGTCGAATGAGGTGCGGGATATATCATATATATCGCTGTGCAAAGCAAAAACTCTTAAAAGCAATCAAAAGACAAACCGAATGTGTAGCATCTGCCAGTTATTGCTAAAGGAGTCACTCCCGGTGAAGGGATCTCGGTCCTTTCCTCATCGAATAAGGTGCAGGATATATCATATATACCGCTGTGTAAAGCAAGAACTGTAGCTACCTGTTTTATTTTGAAATTCGATTCCACAACATCTTAGGTTTCTTTTCTTTTCATTAATCATATTAATGAAGTCCCATCATATAAGTACCTAAACATCACAGATAAATACGACGTACACTTATGCCATCCGCATTCGCCTCTATGTCCCCTCTTGCACCGTTAGGTTAGGTAACTAACGGCAGAGCAGGGCAGGGCTAGCACGGGTGTAAAACATAAGTAACGTCTATATAATATATCATATATACTATATACTGTATCTATCACAGAACATCACATGATCACATCACAGATATCGCAGCAGAAGAAACATATGAAATATTGGATATACTAGGACGTCCGTGTTTTCAATACGAGCCAGTATAAAACACGGATTCCACGGTCGTGACAAATAGACAAACCCACACCACTAAACCCCTACGAGAGCGGCAAGCAACCCTACCAATTCTAGAGTTAGGAGACCCGGACTCGACTCCTCGAGTTGGTCTCCCATTGGACTCCAGAACCCGGTTACTTGTGCCCTCCTCCTTGGGTCTATCCTAGTGCGGAAAAGTAAATAATATACAAAGGGTGACATCTTCCGCAACCTGGAAGTGCCCCAATAAAAGAATATTACATATAAGTTTTTACATGAATGAAAATGAAAAACACTCATCTCACATAAAAAAAACCCGGCTATTCGAACACGACGATCCAATATAACATATCCAGCAACACATAACAACACATGTCATCAACGTAAGTAAATATGCGTATCCCAATTGTCGTTGGCATATAGCAACGAAACCGGCGATATCACATATTACACTTACGGTCACAGAAAAGAAAGTGTAAAACTACAACAGTTGGAATCCGCAACCACCTCAGACATCGCATGCCTGACCAAATGAATTACTTAGACATCGCATGCCTAACAATTATAAACCCCGCATTTTAGTCTCAAAATCGAAAACTCTTTTCAATATCAAGTCGGGCAATTCAACAAGATTCCCGACATCCTGATCGAATGCTCGTCGCAAACTTCAGTAGGCGGCCGCACCCCCGACGCCGTCGACGAAGTGCACCAAGGCGGAACACCGCTGCCGCGAGCACCCGAACGGATGCTTTCGGCGACGAGGTTCTCCTACATTCACTTGGTCGGGGCTATGGAGTGAGGCTGTCTATTAAGTTTATCGGCGAGTATCCGCGTATGCTACGTGATTGCGACGGACTTTTGATCACATCAAAATTCCGTGGCAACCGATCAAGTGAGACTAAAGTGCTATGTTTATAACATTCATTCAGTTATCTCATAACTTATTGTGAATTCCAAGTATTTTATCACATTCCAGATGAACAGAAAATGTTAAACTTTCCGATCGAACAGTCAAACACCCAAGTTTTCCCGAAACAGCTCAACACATGAATGTAAGTCTACGTTAGCGCCCCGGCAGTCTACAGACGCCAAATGCGGAACAAAAACTTTTAACTGGCGCTATCGTATACTTTAACCCGGATCTGCCATTATTGCTAAACTAACAAACTGTAAAGAGTGTAGAAAGATTGTACCGAACGATCCGAGTCCTTCGTTCTTCAACCATCATCCCACGCTCCGTTGCGGCTGCTCCGATCTCGTCGATCTCCGATCTCCTCGTCGAGGTGGCACCACATGATCGGTTCTTTAAACGGGCTCCCGCCTCTGACTCGAGGCAACTCGATCGTCAAGTTTGCTAAAAGAGACGACCAAGAATGATGTAGAGAATGAGTAGATGACTTTGTCTCACTTCGTCCAAGTCCGTGGACGATCGGTTAATGAAGTTGCCGAGGGAATCGGGTGATGGAATGAAATGAGCTGTGAATTCCATACACCCCAAAAATCTATCATAATCTTTTCAAGAATGAATCAAGTGAGAGTATGAATGAGAGAGGAGGCCTTCCATTCATATATGAAGGAGGAGAGTGAGTGTAGGAGCAAAGGGTGACTATAAGAAAGCTTCTCACTCAAAAGATCAAGAAGAAATATCCTTAGCTAAACAAAACTCATTAATGAAAACCATGAGTCACTTAAACACCTCATCATGCCTTTAATGAAACCATTAATGCACTAATGAGTCATATGCCTCATCATCACTTCTAGAAGCTTCTAGAATGATGACTCACTCATATCAGAAGAAAAGATAAATCCGTCTTTAACCGAATGTTAAAAGACGGCTGATAGAAAACTGGAAACTGGCAACTTCCAAAAGTGATCCTGAAACGAATTTCAGGATAACCCCGAAACTGTATAAATATACCCGTATTTGTATTACGACCGAATACAAATGCAACTGAGACAAAGATATTATACCTACTCAATATAATACTCGGATCCGGCTTAAACCAAAGCCGACCAGTATTATCTGCCCGAAAAATAACACGTGCGTAAACGCACGTGCATTTTCCGAACCCTGCCATAAAACCATACGGCCTCTACAACGTTTCGCCCGAACTTGGGAAACTGTCTGTGGGGGACTCTAATGACTCGTCAGTACCCTGGCAGTGGGTTTAACCACAAACCGTCAGCGGCACTAGCTATGCGTAACGGCTGCCCATGGACTGACCTCAAGGGTGGCCGAGGAGCGAACTCAAGGGAGACCGATGAGCGAACTCCTCCGAAAACCCTACTGAGCCTAACAGTGACAATGTATATACAGTCCGGTCCGTTCGTCTATGAGTATCGCATATCTGCCTAGGGGGCTAGTAACGTCAGACCCCCAATAGCAGTATAAGTCGTGTCGGAGTGAAGCCCAATAACACCCTGAGATACTACTGGAGTACCTACCAGTAAATCTCCTGCCACGGCCGTGGGCTTTGTGTAATGGCTCTCCTAGACACAGCACGATCTCGCCCCCAATACCGGGAGAGACGAATCCCCTGTCGATCCGCTCACGTGCCTCCATATGGCTCGGGACTGTACCCAAAAGCTACCTGTTTGCACGACTCCTTTGAGCCGTGGTAGGGTAGAAATCAAAGCACAGTGGGAACTCACACGAGACAAATGACGACCTCAGGTCGATGAACTAACCTGTACACATGTCACCAGGGAACTGCTATCTGACGGTAGATATAATATTAACTAGCAGATTCCCGGCGAGTCCTGTCCGGTGTACTCATAACCCAATGAGCACCTGTATACATCTTAGGTGATCCAACTGACACCAGTGGCTTGTGAGACCGGCCACCGCCCCTCGTCGGGGTCTCGACTGTACACACTAGTCTACTCCGGAGTATCGATGCCCTGTCTCGAAACTCCCACGACTAGGGACCACAATTAAGGATATGCATATAAACTACCCAACTCTCACGTATATGATCGCCATCATACTGTTGGTAGTAAAGCAAGATCCTAAGGGCTCTATCAAAATGTAACATGCAATCAGTCACCTGAACATGTACACGACTGATAAAGACAAACCAGATAGCATACTATCATCCCGAGTGAGACTGTGCTACCGGGATAGGTCCTCCGCAATCATTGCAATCACGTACCTGCGATCCAATAATTGACTATGAGGGCACTATCTCCAACAATCTCCCACTTGCACTCAAGGCTAATATTGCGATGTCGACTACTCACAGCCCGTGTGAAACCGAACATCCAACTCCTCTACTAATCAGTTTCACAAAGCCCGTTTGTAAAACTATTGTGTTCGAGAAATAGCCTCGGTGAGTGGATCCGCCTAGAAGTTTCTTTCTGTATCTCTCTTAATCTCAAGTTCGTGGAGAAAGCCATCTCCTGTCTTAGAATATGTCTGGATATCTGATGGGACCTTAGTTCATAAATGAACTCCATATCCAAACTTCTTAGACTGAATCGATCACTGAACCTAATCAGTATCGGGCACCATGCCACCCACAGTATCCTCTGGAACCACCTGTCCATAATACTGTTCCTCGTCAGAGGGAAAACTAAAACTCTGACAATCACTCTGTCATCCATGTCACCTTTGAAGCCTGGAATGATAACCGTCTCCCGAAAGAGGCTGCCGTTATCAAATCCTTAGAACATGTACCAATGTTCTAAAACTGCTTCCTTATGTTTCTCCAGGATTGGATTAATACAAACTTATTGCATCTAGTGCAAAAACAACATCTGGTGTGGTACTTGACATCTCATGATTGACTCAATTGCCTAAGCAAGTGATCTGTCAATCATGCACATCCCTCTCCCCTTTAGTCTATACGACACCTTTAGAGAGGGTGACTCCATCACCTGCAGGTACACCACCATGCTAGGAGTCATCTATTCCAAAAACCATTAGAATATCTGTCAAAGTACCCACATTGGGAAACTACCCAAATCCAGATCTAAAACCATAGATCTAGAAACCAAAATGTCAAATATTATATCCATATCCTGTCTGGAGAAATAACTGTGTGACGACCACAGTACAACCGATCGTAGTATAGGAATTTTACTTCCTACTCTGTGTATGTCATCCAGATACCATGACATCACACCCTACTGCCTTCTTAACTGATCCATCCCCTATTCTGATTGAAGTCAAACCCATGACTGTCACATCAAAATTAGATGATCTATCTCCGCTATAACTGCTCAAATCTATAAATAGATATAAGCATCTTGCCCACTATGCTTCCGTTGCTCCCACTGACTACGACAACCCTCCTACCGGGTCTCATATCCTGGAACAACAGTAGTGTCAAGTCTGGGTAGATAAGAACCTCCCTGTCACCGTCCTTGAGGCTACCGAAGTACCTCTCGGGTGTCTGAGGTTACCTACCAAATCTGCGGAGTGGCTATTGGAATGTCAAACCTGATTGAATGTATAGGTCCTATTAAATTTTCCGTAATCGTTCGCGGTTCTGGAATCACTTCCAGTTCTACCATACTCCCACTTCTGTTTTCTGAAAAAGATCCATTTTTACTAAAACTGTGGCAAGTCAAGAACAATATCACTATTGATCTTCCAAATGGTAGAATATCAACCCTCGTCATAGCCAGGGTCAACCCACAAACAGCCATTACAGAAACGTGCCCTGAGTTATCCAGTGTCTGGTTTTAATCATAAGCTGGACAACTCCCCGTACCTTAACATCTTTTAAGGTACGATCCATTCTATATCCAATACAGAAACTTTGGCACTTATTTAATTGGAACCATATTCAATCCATGCAGCTGTCTCCAGTGCATATCAACTTAATGGAAAGAGGCTAATCAGCATTACTCAACTTAGGAATCCATCCCATTATAAGTAACCTGAAAGAGAAACACGTTTCTCAAAACCATCACTATCATCTGAATACCAATCACAAGAATCTACATCTTCGATCTCTTTGAAGAATCCCGATACTTGTGATACCTGGTTCTCTACTTTATTCTTATACCCATAACTTCTCAAAACTTAGACCTTGTATTTCTACGAAACACTTGTCTAAATACTAGAGAAGTTATAAGTAAATAGAACATAGTACGAGGACCTACCCCTTTGTCCTGATGGACACTTGGACAACATACAATACTCTGTATAAGTCCGCTGAGTCAAACAACTCAAAACCTGTGCGTCGTAGGTAGAAAACTGTACCCTGGCGATTTCCTCAAATATCACCAATTTCAACGAATTCTGATATAATGAGGATGATCACCTAATTCCCAATATCTTACTCCCACTCATCATCTGTAAAACCATACAGATATGAGAATGAAACCTGGTAAATACATACCCTTGGAGTAAGTGTCTAATCAGGAAAACAGGTTTTCCTTTAACAATGCACTGAAACATGAAAATGTTGCGTAGGGGTATCCTGGTATTCATAGCAATGCCTCTTCCATAATCCAATTCATGACTTCAACCGTATATTTTATTGCCATCTCTCCAAATCCCTTTATTTGTCTTTAGTAGTTACCTTCTGTACACCATCGTTAGGCTAACTGGTTTTCTTCCTTCCCTACCGTTCGGCACCAGCCTATGGTTTGGAAGAAGACTATCCAGTAAGCATAATAGGTATACCCTCCTAAACCAAGGAGTACTCGCATCTCGAGAGAAGGTGACGATAAAAGACAACTGAATAATACCTTATTCTTTTTAAAGGTGAAATAGGAGCGGCGATGAAGTACGCGGTTTTGGTCGTGAATGATATCAGTCGCAATTTACTTTGCCCTCTTTCTAATCCCTTTATTTTGTCTTTACATATTACCTTCTGCACACCCTACTTAGGCTAATTGGTTTTCTTCATTCCCTACCTTTCGGCACCAGCCTATGGTTTGGAATAAGACTATCCAATAGGCGTAATAGGTGTACTCTCCTAAACCAAGGAGCTCTCGCAACCTGAGAGAAGGTGATAATAAAAGACAACTGAATAAACCAATTCTATTTCTCCTGAACCTGGATCCATCCCCGAAGAAGTCCCTTCGAGTTCGTATATAACCATACGATGGATCTATCCAATGGAAGTGGATATCCGTAGTAATACGGGTGTTCTGAGAAATTCAAAGGGTAAAAGAAGGAGTGGCAATGACTTATGCAACATAGACAATCCAAAAGCCAGTATTTTAAGAAGGTTCGGTCAACCTGGTCACTGAGTCATAGTCTAGGGTCGGTCAAAGGTCGCTGCCAAAGAGAGAGAGAGAAAAGAAACACTCTGCGTGCACTCTAACCTAGATCAGAATGGTCATAATTTTATCTAATCCGGAAACCTCCCACTGTCCTGTCAAATTCTCCTCCAAACCTAAAGAAGAATCAATCGGGATCACCCGAAGAGTAAACCAACTCATCAGTGGGAATCGGGATCCAACTCTCATCACATGATAACGTGATGGAATGCATCCACGTTACTCATACTCCAGATGGTATGCGCATACTTGGCAAGTTTCAGTTTCTTTAGAAACTCCCGATATTGTTTTTGCCCCATGCTCTTATAACCTTGGCGTTAGGTCAAAATGTCATAAGTCACATGCCAAGTTCTACCCATCATTATCTTGTTAATTTGAACCCACCCGCACATGCCCTTGGCGTTAGGTCAAAATGGCAGAACGGCTGTCCCAAACTAACTCATCTATCTATGCAACAATTGAATACCCAGCAGCTACCAAACACTATGCCTTGGCGTTAGGTCAAAATACATAGCTTGAATACTACTGAATACCCAAAAGAAGTGACGGAGGGCTACGGCTGGTTTTTGGCGAAAAACCTTTAGCGTAGTGAACTTGATATCGCTGAAGGAACCTGATAGCTTTTTAAAATATAGTGGCGAAAACCTTTTGCTAAAGAGGTCACTCCCGGTAAAGGGATCTCGGCTCTTTCCTCGTGGAATGAGGTGCAGGATATTCCACTGAATACCGCTATGCAAAGCAACTTGTAATCGACTATAGTAAAGTTATTACCCTGACGCAAACTTCTGTCCAAGGGGTCGGTCCCGGTAAAGGGATATCAACCCTTGCCCCGTCGAATGAGGTGCAGGATATTCCACTGAATACCGCTATGCATAACAAAAGAAAACGTCTTTGCAATAACACTTTTTAAATTTGTTCCAACAACTGTAAACAGGTTTGTTTTTCTTTGCATTGATCAGAATCAACGCAGTCCCATCATAAATCACACCAGAAAAGAACGAAAATAAAATGTATGTATATGCCATCCGCATTCGTCACTGGGTCCCGTCATTACCCGTTAGGTTACTTAACTAACGACAGAGCGGGGACTGGACTAGCGCGGGTGTAAAACATATACAACATCTAATAGTATATAAACCAATATACATAATCGCTCCAGGCGTGATAATATGCAACATTACATAAAAGTAATAAGCATCACAGAACAATAGAGATATCTGGGATCCCCGAGTTTCACAGAGCCGCTGCTGAAACTCGACGTTCCCCTGTCGTGTGGATAGCCTGTGCAATGAAACCTAGACCCCTACGGGTGCGGCAAGTTACCCGCCAAAACCTGAAGCGAGGCAGTCCCCCACAGCATAGTGAATGGAACACCCGGCACTTCACGGAATCCGGTAAATTGAGCACCCCTCCTTGGGTCAACCTGTACCCCCTACGAGTGTGGCGAATAGTCTGCCAATTCTGAAGTGGGGCCCCTCTGCCTCTCAAAGCCATGAGATGCGGACCCGTTGCATTCCCGAACCCGGCTATCCGTGCACTCCGTCGCGGGGTAAAACCTAGTACAGTAATGAAAAATAGTACAAAAGGTACATCGACCGCAACCTGGTCGTGCCCCAAAAGAATATTATACAACAGGCAGTGACGGCAGTCCACAAGTTGGACGCTCGCCCCGCAATATCAAATGTACAAATAAACACAAGCTGTACTATCATTGCACACTGCTATCCACCACGACAAATCCGCAACATCACAGCACAACACAGAACATCAACGCGAATGTCACGTTCGCAAACCCGTCTAAAAGAACTATAGCAATCAGACGCGGTTTACCGATCAAATGACATTCCCGGTCGGAGATATAATGTAAGCACTGTAAACTAACGTGTTTAAATTACGATCGACCAAAGACCAATTATCAAAAAGTGGGCCCCACTGCTTACTGGTGAACAGTAACAAAACCTGGGCCAAAACTACATTTACCAAAAACCCCAAAATCCAACAGAGAACACACAGAAAAAATTTGGTGCAGTGATCCTCTAGAACGGCTACGGATGAGCGGCCAAACCATGGGTTTGGCCGCTAATCCGCGGCGATCTGGTGAGATCAATTGCTCAAATTTTGTCCGTACCCTTAGAAAACCTTGCACGGATTTTTAAGACATCCAGAAATGAATTTTGAAGCCATTTAAAATTAACAGAAACTGTCGGGTTTGAATTTTGGAATTTTCGATTTCCGGTCGGATCGATGTTTTAAACGCGTTAGCACAAGTTAGTATAGCAAAATGGTGAGGCTTTGATACCACTGTAAGTCTACGTTAGCGCCCCGGTAGTCTACAGACGCCAAATACGGAACAAAAACTTTTAACTGGCGCTATCGTATACTTTAACCCGGATCTGCCGTTATTGCTAAACTAACAAACTGTAAAGAGTGTAGAAAGATTGTACCGAACGATCCGAGTCCTTCGTTCTTTAACCATCATCCCACGCTCCGTTGCGGCTGCTTCGATCTCGTCGATCTCCGATCTCCTCGTCGAGGTGGCACCACATGATCGGTTCTTTAAACGGGCTCCCGCCTCTGACTCGAGGCAACTCGATCGTCAAGTTTGCTAAAAGAAACGACCAAGAATGATGTAGAGAATGAGTAGATGACTTTGTCTCACTTCGTCCAAGTCCGTGGACGATCGGTTAATGAAGTTGCCGAGGGAATCGGGTGATGGAATGAAATGAGCTGTGAATTCCATACACCCCAAAAATCTATCATAATCTTTTCAAGAATGAATCAAGTGAGAGTATGAATGAGAGAGGAGGCCTTCCATTCATATATGAAGGAGGAGAGTGAGTGTAGGAGCAAAGGGTGACTATAAGAAAGCTTCTCACTCAAAAGATCAAGAAGAAATATCCTTAGCTAAACAAAACTCATTAATGAAAACCATGAGTCACTTAAACACCTCATCATGCCTTTAATGAAACCATTAATGCACTGATGAGTCATATGCCTCATCATCACTTCTAGAAGCTTCTAGAATGATGACTCACTCATATCAGAAGAAAAGATAAATCCGTCTTTAACCGAATGTTAAAAGACGGCTGATAGAAAACTGGAAACTGGCAACTTCCAAAAGTGATCCTGAAACGAATTTCAGGATAACCCCGAAACTGTATAAATATACCCGCATTTGTATTACGACCGAATACAAATGCAACTGAGACAAAGATATTATACCTACTCAATATAATACTCGGATCCGGCTTAAACCAAAGCCGACCAGTATTATCTGCCCGAAAAATAACACGTGCGTAAACGCACGTGCATTTTCCGAACCCTGCCATAAAACCATACGGCCTCTACAACATTTCGCCCGAACTTGGGAAACTGTCTGTGGGGGACTCTAATGACTCGTCAGTACCCTGGCAGTGGGTTTAACCACAAACCGTCAGCGGCACTAGCTATGCGTAACGGCTGCCCATGGACTGACCTCAAGGGTGGCCGAGGAGCGAACTCAAGGGAGACCGATGAGCGAACTCCTCCGAAAACCCTACTGAGCCTAACAGTGACAATGTATATACAGTCCGGTCCGTTCGTCTATGAGTATCGCATATCTGCCTAGGGGGCTAGTAACGTCAGACCCCCAATAGCAGTATAAGTCGTGTCGGAGTGAAGCCCAATAACACCCTGAGATACTACTGGAGTACCTACCAGTAAATCTCCTGCCACGGCCGTGGGCTTTGTGTAATGGCTCTCCTAGACACAGCACGATCTCGCCCCCAATACCGGGAGAGACGAATCCCCTGCCGATCCGCTCACGTGCCTCCATATGGCTCGGGACTGTACCCAAAAGCTACCTGTTTGCACGACTCCTTTGAGCCGTGGTAGGGTAGAAATCAAAGCACAGTGGGAACTCACACGAGACAAATGACGACCTCAGGTCGATGAACTAACCTGTACACATGTCACCAGGGAACTGCTATCTGACGGTAGATATAATACTAACTAGCAGATTCCCGGCGAGTCCTGTCCGGTGTACTCATAACCCAATGAGCACCTGTATACATCTTAGATGATCCAACTGACACCAGTGGCTTGTGAGACCGGCCACCGCCCCTCGTCGGGGTCTCGACTGTACACACTAGTCTACTCCGGAGTATCGATGCCCTGTCTCGAAACTCCCACGACTAGGGACCACAATTAAGGATATGCATATAAACTACCCAACTCTCACGTATATGATCGCCATCATACTGTTGGTAGTAAAGCAAGATCCTAAGGGCTCTATCAAAATGTAACATGCAATCAATCACCTGAACATGTACACGACTGATAAAGACAAACCAGATAGCATACTATCATCCCGAGTGAGACTGTGCTACCGGGATAGGTCCTCCGCAATCATTGCAATCACGTACCTGCGATCCAATAATTGACTATGAGGGCACTATCTCCAACAATGAAACAAGTTTAAAAACATTCAGTTCATGCCTCAGTACCAACGGTCCAGCCGTAGAAGGGTCAAGCCAACGCCTCACATGTGGCACGCCGTACTTCTCCAAACCCGAAGGTTCAAAGGGCAGTTCAAGACGGTCACATAATCGAGTTAAGGTTTGTTGTCTTCTAGAGGGACCATCGAGTTACTTGCACTACTTAGAACGTCTTTAAACCAAGGAAAAATCCAACACTTGGAAATTTCCCGACAGGGGAAAAGGTGGGTATTTATATCCGGTCGAACTTTTTAACATATTCTAAAATTATCCGGAAAACCGCACAGACAAAATTTGATAATCCGATCGAATATACGAATCCCCAAAACAACCCCAGAAAATTCAACTCTTGAATAAAATATTAAAATTATCCAGAAAACACAGGAGTCAAATATAACAATTACTGTGCAAACAAAAGTCAAAGATTCAACATAACGGCCGCGGAACCGCCGCGCCATGTGGGGTAAGGCCGCGGTTCCGCGGCGGGTTGACGGAGTTAGGGCTCCGTTTTGCACAGTAATTCATAAAAAACCCTGCTTAATTTTCTGCATATTTTTAATATGGAAAAATCCAGATTTTTAAAAATTGGACAGAGAGCATTTTGGAAATGGGTTTCGGGTTCGTTCGGATTTCAAACGTCGTCTAGACTTCGCCTAAGGCTCTAGCTAGGCTCTGATACCACTGCAGGGTTCCTAGGCACGCTAATGAGGTCTCACAAGGCATCAACCATGCCAATTTCAAATTTTACGTTGCCGAGAAACCCTAGACTACGGATCGTTGACTAGATTTTAGGCGACAAATGAAACTAGTTAACTACTTTAACTAAGAGAACGGAAATACAACCTTTGTAGATCCGGTCCTCCACCTCCACGGCTCCGTGATGGTGAACCCTCGCTGTCCAAATCGAAACCCGGACTCTAGCATCGGCTTCATCGGAGAATTGATCGGGCTAGGTCATTGACTACGATGCCGAAGATGATCTACGTCGAGGCATCACAAGATCAAGCTCCACCTTCACCAAACCATGAAAACTTGTGAAGGAAACACCCTATACTACTTGGCAAGAGGTAGAGGATGAAGAAATAGGAGGTGGGTTCACTTTAGAATTGGATTTCTCACTCATTTCATCAAATCACCATTGATGAAGTCTAGGTTTTCTTCTTGAAGAAGAAGAAGAAGAAGATGATAATAATATGATAAGTTATTTTAAAAACAAAATAAAATCCACAATTATCATATCTTAACCAAGGTCAAGTGTAGAGAGTTAACTTGAGCTGGGTTGAATGGTTAGGGTTAGAGAAGAAGACAAGAATGGTTGCTTTGGTCAAAGCTTCATGAAGCTTCAACAAGCTTCTTGAAAGAAAGAAAGAAACCATTTTTGTTTTTCTTTTTATCTATTATTCAAAAATGAATAGATAAATAAATAAATGAATAAAACCAAAACCCTAACCATTAACATAACAATGGTATAAGTCTTTACACAAACCCTAGCTATCATGTATCATCAAACATGATACAATCAAGTGCACAAAAATATTTCACATAAACGATGTGCACATGCGAGTGAGAAAATCCATCTTAAATGAACCGATACCAGTTAATCCAAAGTAATATATCAAATATATAATTATGCATTAAATCATTAAATCAACACTTGATTTAATGATCCGGTCATATCGCATATAACCGACTAATATCAACAATAACAACTTATCGAATCAACACTTGATCCGATAACCCGGCTATATCGCATATAACCGATCAATGTCACAAATCGCGAGAAACGAATACAGTATCACATACTGGTATCATTCTCGGTCCCGCACATATCTTATATGCGCTCCTATTTCGTTTCGCTTGAGCCAGGAAACCTCTGTGTAGGACTCTAAAGACTCGTCAATACGCCGGCAGTAGGTGATGATCATATCAAACACCCACAAGCCGCAAGCGGTCTGCTAAACGTAATGGCCACCCGGGTATTTGATCGATCAGAAGATCGACAAGCAAGCCGGCTCACACCCCTGTGAATCCAACCAGTAACACTTACCGTACAGTCCGGTCTCGTCGTCTGATATGTCGCATATCTCGCCTAGGGGTGGTAAACGTCAGACCCCAATAGCTCGATAAGTCGTGTCGATATGAGGTCTATAACAGTTCGAGAAACTACTGGTAACACTTACCAGTATATCTCAGCAACCCTGGCCAGGGATTTCCGGTTATAGCCAATCGAACACAGCGCAACATCAACTCCCTATACCGGGAGAGACGAATCCCCTCCTATCGCTCATTGCCTCCATGTGATTCAGGACTGTACCCAAAAACCACCGTTTTGCACGCCCTCTTGGACGTGGTAAGGTGGAAATCAAAGCACAGTGGGAACCACACAAGACTCTATGACGATCTCGGGTCAACAGACTACTCTGTACCAGTGTCACCTGAGAACTGCCATCTGACGTAAGGTATAATACCATCTGGGAGTTCTCGGCGAGTCCGTCCAGTGTACCCAGTCTCTACTGAGCACCCGTATATCTCCTCTGATGTCAAACACTAATGGATATGGGATCATCCATCGCCCATCTGTATGGGTCGAGAAGGTATACGCTAGTCTACTCTGGTATATCGATGCCCCGTCTCGATACACCCACGACTAGGGACTTTGAAGGATGTACTTATGGACTACCTTGTCCCCACTAGTATGATCCGCATCATAGTCTGTAAGGCTACACCAAGAGGGTCAAAATTGTCGGTACTCCCATGTTTATTTTTTTATAATTTTTTTATTGTTAACAAAACAAAATATTTATACAAAAAGGTCCCCCCAAACTTAAGTGAAACAGTGTTTCCACTGATTAAGCATTAAAGTTCAGAGTTAAGGAGGAGAAAAACACAGTATCAAGCTATACAAGGCCTTACACAAGCCAAAGGTCAGCACCAACCATTCAAAATTTTTATCGTTATAATGGTGTGGGTGGTGAAAGAATAGAGCGTAGAGAAAAGAAATGAGAAACACATGAGACCGGTTGGGAAGAAAGGTGGAATATGGTCTCGGTATATTAGGAGAAGAATAGCGGAAGAGAGAAAGAAGTGTAGTACGAACTTGAGGGTGTAAATTGAGTGAATAAATTAGCACAAATTATGATGACCGATGTGTTAAAAGTGATTGTGCTAATCTATCAACCCGTCGAGAAATGGGGTCAAATCCCTCAAGATTCGCGAGAAAACATGGGTATGTTGAACTTGGTAAACCATCCATTGAAAATGGAAGCGTGACGGATTCTTGCGCGGTCGAAACGATGGAAAGGACGAAGGGGAGTGATTTAGGAAGTATAAAAGTTAAAGGTTCAGGAGGATGAATTGGAAAATCCGACTCATCAAACAAAACTGGTTCATCCTCAATACTATTCTCAATACTCTCCTCAATACTATCCTCATAATTCTTCTCAAAAGTTATCTCATCCATGCAATTATCATCAAAATCAAGATGCATATGAAGTTCGGGAGAAACATTTAATGACTCGGGATGATGAATTGGAGAGAAAAATTCAGTCAAATCTGCGGGTTCATCATCCAAATTATTCCCTGCGTCAATATCCTCAATCAAGTGAAAATCCATTTTTTCAGACACCTCATCAAAAGCATGGATATTTATCAATTCAGGTTCTAGATTGGAGGTGTAAAGTTCAACAGGATTAGGTGTGGGTTCACTCGAAAGAGACCCTTAACAATCTGGCAAATCAAGCATTACAAAGTCGCACAACTCATTAAATGTTTTATTTTTAACTGGTGAATTATTTGGGACACTTGATAGACATTCAAAACCGTAGTTGTGGGATTCAATTGGGGATGAGTAGGTTTGATTTGGAAGGGTGCACAACTCACTTTCTCCACTCAAATTCTCAATCTGTCCAACCGCTTCATCATACATTGGAATTTTTGGAGCTAGTTGGAAACTAGCTACCGGGTCACTAGCTTGCATAAGGACGGCAATGGACGCATCCAAATTTCTCATCTGTTGGTTTGTCGCTACAATATAAGCTTCTAACGACTATTCCAGACTAGACATGGGTTGTGAAGGGGTTTCAGTAAAAGATTCAAAATTGTTTGGATTCTGGAAACTCCCAAATGGCTGTGTAGAAGCAATGTCTATGGAAGGTGCGAAAGTCGGGTAGGACTGGTAGGAATTGAATGGTTGGACAGGAGTAGGATCAACATTTGGATAAAAAGGTGAATGGACTTGTTGATCCCAAGAACTAGAAATGTTGAAAGGAGTGAAAGATCGGTTACGAGATTGTTCAATATGTTCAGCAATAGACATGGGTTTCGGAGTTATAACAGGACTCGAAAAAAGAGTATCAACGTAAGAAGGTGGTGAAGGTTGAAACGGTTGATATAAAGTGGATTGCGGAGTCCAACTGTTTCTCCTAGACGCTTATATTCGATATTTTAAAGAAATTTTGGGCATAGAGGGGTCGTCCGTAATTCGACCAAAACAATGCGCGTAGGAAGCAATGTTTGGATGAGGGTACCAAAGTTCGGCAAGAGCTTTGTGAGGTGGGATACCCATGATGTAAGAAAGGAGAAGAAAAAGAATGTGGGTGCAAGCGGGATGCAAGTGGGGTGCAACGGATTTCTTAGCGACAAATTGGCAAGTTTTTGTAAAAATTTTCTGTTTTGTGTTTTTTTATAAGGAGATTTTTGCAAAAAGATTTTCAATAAAAAGCTTAGACACACGTTCAATCAATCACAATATGCACAATCAAGCCTAGATCTAGGGTCTCCTAGGTCAACTAGACTGCTCCTAACTGTTCCAAAGGGCAAGTTGTGAGGACCTCAAATCGCCTCTTCACCGCCAATTGTGGCCAGGTAAGCACAAGTAAAGAAAGGAGGGATCCGCTCACGAATCACCGTGAGACGTACCTTTTAAAATTTCCTTTCCCTACTTGTCTAGCCTAGGCACCACAAAGTCTGGTTTAGATAAACGATCGATGCCTACAACTATTCCTTTGTCCTATTGAGCGCGACAGTCCTTAAGGCTGAGTCTAATCTTTTTTAATTTAACTCGATGGTCAATGCAATATGCTTTTTGTGAGTTTTGGGGTCCTAAGAAGGGTAATGAAATCCCCACCCAATCTAGATTGGTGTAAAAGCCCCTTAAAGTCCATTTTAAAGATGCAAAGCAGTAAACACAATCAAACACTTGTAAACAATTTTTTTTTATTTTGCGGCGCAAAGAATCTGTTAGTGTATATGCCCTAGAGGCCATTACTGTATCATACTAGTATGTATATTACTTGATGGAAGCTTGGGATATTCACAGTTGTACAGACAATCTTGCTCAATATAGTAGTATGCTACTTGGTTTGTCTCTGCTTTAATGTGTACTTGTGTGTTTATTTATTATATCACCTATACGCATTAGTAGAGCCCTTAGGATCTTTGCTTGATTACCGGCGTTGTGATGGCGATCACACTCGTGGGGGCTGGGTAATCCACAAGCACATCCTTATACACGTCCCTAGTCGTGGGAGTCTCGAGATAGGGCATCGATACTCCGGAGTAGACTAGCGCATGCGCTTCTCATCCCAGCACGGGAGACGGTCTGTCCCACAGCCGTCAGTACGTCGTACTTGAGATAGTATGCGGGTGCTCGTTAGGTTACGAGTACACTGGACAGGACTCGTAAGGAACTGATGGTTGGTATTATACCTATCGTCAGTTATCAGTTCCCAGGTGACATGAGTACAGCTTAGTCTGCTGACTTGACACTGTCACTTCGCCTCAAGTGTGTTCCCACTGTTCTATGATTTCTACCCTACCACGGCTCTACTGAGTCGTGCAAACAGGTAGTAGTTGGGAGCAGTCCCGAAGCACTTGGAGGCAGTGACGGTTAGACAGGATTCGTCTCTCCCGGTATTGGGGGTTGACATCGCGCTGTGTCTAGGAGAGCCATTACATGAGTAGTCCCTGGCCAGGGCAAGCGAGATATACTCGTAGGTTTCCAGTGTTATCTCAGGGTGTTCTGGGCTTCACTCCGACACGACTTGTACCGCTATTAGGGGACTGACGTTTACCGCCCCCTAGGCCCGCCATGCTATGTATCAGACGAACAGATCGGACTGTACGGAGATTGTCATAAACAGGCTCAGTAGGAGTTCGGATGGGTTTACCTCATCGGCCTTCTTATCGACATCTACCTGGGGACCGTTACGTACAGCTAGTGCCGCTTGCGGTCTGTGGTTAAACCCACTGCCAGCGTAGTGTCGAGTCTTTAGAGTCCAACACAGAGAGTTTCCCTGCACTGAGCGAAACGTGTAGCGGCCGTATGGTTTTACGGCAGGGCTGTGATCACTTACGTACACTTGTGTGCGTATGGTGTTCGGGCAGGCAGTACTAGTGGGCTTTGGTTTAAGCCGGATCCTAGTATTGCACGGATGGATTTGTTTTGTCTTCTGCGCATCCGCATTCTACGGAATGCGGATGCAGGTGTGTATGCACAGTTTTCCGGAGCGATGAAGGAGGAAGTGCCTCATTAGGGTTTTGGCAGTTGGTTCGGCCAAAACCGTTATGCAGCAGGCTCATTAGGGTTTTGACAGTTGATTCGGTCAAAACCATTTTGAGGCGGACTCATTAGGGTTTTGACAGTTCGTTTGGTCAAAACCATTATGAGCCGGGGATATTATTTACTAATCCTTTCATTGATAATTATGTTATGGCTAATTACATTGACCATCTTGACTTTGTTGATCATTTGACCAAAGGTGACTAGGATCTTCTTGAAAGATCTAAAGTATTCTTTGGTTTTCTTTTTCTTTTGTTATGATAATGGTCATGTCATTTGTAGCCATCAACTTTATCTTGATGGGATTAGTAATGATAATGTTTTTGCATTATTGCAACCATGGTTGTGTTTTCTCTTGGTTAAATTTTTCATTTGCTCATTCTCATTCTCTCTCTTGAAATGAGAAGCTCCATGGTTGTTAGCTAGCTCCTCCTTCTTCCTCCTCTTGATTTATCTTTTGATCTCATGTGTTGAGAGATAAAGATCCCACAAAGACAAAACCATTCATCTACCACTTCTACATAACCTAGGGCTTCTAGATTAGCAATCTCTTTGTCCTAGTTACCTCGGCTCGAGGTGGAGCTCGGTGCACATCTCTCGGGTGGATCGTCTTCGACTCAAGGAGGCCGCGGAGGTGACCAAAGTCCGGATCGACTCTCGGAGCAAGCAAGGAGAAGAACAACAAGAAGAGAAGAAGTTTCAAGTTGAGTGACCAAAGTCCGGATCAAATCTCGGAGCAAGCAAGGAGAAGAACAACAAGAAGAGAAGGAGTTCAAGTTGAGGTATAACCCCTAACCGAGTAGATAAATCTCTAGTTAGGATACTAGTGTATTGTTTAGCAAAGATCCGGCTTTTACGGTCCATGTTGCCATGTCCAGAAAAATTTTGTTTTACCGTTTCCGCAACCCCGAAAGTACCGAGAGAGGTAACGTGGACCTAACAGTGGTATCAGAGCCTAACTAAACACACCCTAGCATGTTAGCAAAGTATTAAGAATATCGACCGGACGAAAACCCGCAAAATTACCTCGGAAAATTCAGTTTCTGCCGAATTTTAGAACTGTTCCAAAATTAAAAATTTATACACTAAAAATCGGCTCAGGCTTTTGTTTGAAAACTGGAAAAATTTCATCCCCCAACTCATCCAAAGCGCCGCGTTTCCGCGGCATAAGCTTGCTTATGCCGCGGAACCGCGGCTCCCTTGGCTCTGTTGGGGAATATTTTTCTTGCAGTTTTCATATTTGGGTATTTTGGGATTTTTGGTATATGACTTTTCTGCCCAGATTTTCCAGAAAGCAAAATTTGTTTTTGGGGCTTAAAAGTCCGTATTTTTTGGTCGATGTTCTGTAGACTTTGGCTAATGGTTATATCTGTAATGTTATATGTGTATTGAACGTCTACTAATTGCTATACGCCGATTAGTGGGGGTTATACACATCTGTGATCTGTGTTGTTGATGGTATGTGTATATGAACTCGTTGGATTGTCGCGGATGAATAGCCGGGGTGAATGTGAGATGAGAGTTTCTTTTTCTTTCATTCATGTAATAAATTTGTAAATTGATGTAATATTATTTGTATGGCCGCACAACCGGGTCGTGGTTGTAGCCGTCATTGTATAATTCATTTTACTATTTTTGCTCCTAGGATAGACCCATGGAGGGGGTGCACAAACTACCGGGTATCTCGAAGTGCCGAGTGGCCTACTCACGGCGATGAGGGAGGTTGCTTCGCTTCGGGTACTTGGCGGGTAGTTTGCCGCACCCGTAGGGGTCTTGGGTGGGGTATTGGCTATTCATCGCGACCGTGTAATCCGCTTTTCGTTGCAGGCTCGAACGAATCGCGGGTTCCTAGTATATCCAAAGTGTTCATCTGTGATCTGGATTGGCTATCATTGCTGTATATCTATATATAATAACTATTTAGGCGTTGCTTATGTTTTACAGCCGCGCTAGCCCAGCCCCCGCTCTGTCGTTAGTTAAGTAACCTAACGGGTAATGACGGGGCCCCGTGGCGAATGCGAATGGCATAAGCGTACGTCATATTTTGGTTGTTTTCTGCAATGGTAGGATTTAAATGATGGGACGCATTAAAAGAACTAATGCAAGAAAATAAACCTAAAAGACGTTGTTGGAACAAGTTTTTCAAAAAAGGTTGTTATTGCAAGGACGTTCATTTTTGTTTTGCATCGCGGTATTCGGTTATGAATGCCCAGCACCTCAGTCGACGAGGCAAGGGCCGAGATCCCTTCATCGGGAGTGACCCCTTGGACAAAAGTTTGCGTCAGGGTAATAACTTCACTATAGTCGATTATTCTTGCTTTGCATCGAGGTATTCAGTTTGGAATATCCTGCACCTCATTCGACGAGGAAAGAGCCGAGATCCCTTCACAGGGAGTGACCTCTTTAGCAAAAGTTTTCGCCACTATATTTTTCCAAAAAGATTACCAGGTTCCTTCAACGACATCAAGTTCATTACGTTAACGGGTTTTTCGCCAAAAACCCAGCCTTAGCCCTCCGTCATTTCCTACAAGTACTACTCAGTATTCGAGCTACGTATTTTGGCATTGTCAAGGCGTAGTGATCGGTAGCTAAGTATTGCTTGTTTGCAGCCTTATTTTTCGGATTATTTAGGACAGTCGCATAGCTATGTTGGCATTGTCAAGAGTTATGCGGGTGGGTCTAAGTTAATCAAGATAATGACGGGCCGAACTTGACTAACGGTTCATGATATGTTGGCATTGTCAAGGTCATAAATCGTTAGGGGCAAAAACCACATCGGGAGTTTCAAAAGTACTGAAACTTGCAGATTTAGCATACCTTCTGGAGTGTGGTGACTAGAGTGGATTCCATCTAGGTCTTCACACAGTGATAGTTGGATCCCGATCCCACTGATGAGTTGGATTACTCTCGGGAGATTATTTCACTTAACAATCAATGCTATAAACCTAGTAGGTGTCTAGAAAGGTGTTAGCGGGGTTACGCCCCCAGGGAAAAGAGGTTCTTAAATTAAGGAACTTCGCGAAAGCGTTGGAAAACCTCCCTCGAAGTACCGACACTAGCCTGGCTGAAAGGTTAAACAAGTATTGTGACGTGAATTAAATCTCGGCTAGTTCTTCTTTTAAAAGGGTTTTAAGAAGAATTTGAGGAAACAGTGGGAGACATCCTGGTTAGATAAATTAATAAACCAATCTAATCTTGCAAGAGCGTACGCTAAGTGTTTCTTTTCTCCCTCTCCAGGTAGCAACCATTTCACGCCCTAATCAAGATAATAAAATGTATCGCTTGACGGATCCGAATTCTTATTCGGGGCTGGGGAACGTTGGTTCAGCTCTAACTTGTGACAACAGTCATGAGTATGAGAATAGGAAAGGGGATTGTATGGATTTCCAGGATACCCAGTTGAAGAAGAAGCATGGTTTTGCATCTACTTCAGGAGTTCTTGTAATTGAGAACTGTTTTACGGTCAGCCCTACCTCCTGGGTACTTGATACCGGATCAGGATCTCATATCTGTAATTTATTGCAGGGACTGAGAAAAAGTAGGAAAGTTGCACCGGGTGATATGTCGCTCAGAGTAGCGAACGGAGCACAAGTTAATGCGGAAGCCGTCGGTGAATATCACCTAGTATTGCCAAATGGCAAGACTATGATTTTGAACGATTGCTACTATGTACCCTCCATGGTTTGCAACATTATATCAGTTTCTTTACTCGATAAAGATGGATATAACTTTGTTCTTGACAAGAATATCATGAACATTTACCTTCATAAGGTACTGGTTGCAGAGGGTACACTATGTAATGGTATCTACGTTCTAAATCAGAATACAGTTCTCAATATACAAAACACACGCAAGAGGAAGAATTCAGATACGAATGAATCCTACTTGTGGCATTGTAGACTTGGTCATATCGGAGAGAAAAGACTGAGTAAGTTGCATAAAGATGGACTCTTGAATGCGTTCGAGTTTTCATCTTATGAAACTTGTCAGTCCTGTCTCAAAGGGAAGATGACCAAATCTCCGTTCACCGGACATGGAGAAAGAGCAGCAGAGCTCTTAGGACTCATACACAGTGATGTATGTGGTCCAATGTCTACACATGCAAGGGGTGGGTTCTCCTACTTCATCACATTCACTGACGATCTCTTTAGGTTCGGATATGTGTATCTGATGAAACACAAATCTGAAACTTTTGAGAAATTCAAGGAATTCAGAAACGAAGTAGAGAACCAGACAGGCACAAGTATTAAGATCCTCCGGTCTGATAGAGGAGGGGAGTACTTAAGCACGGAATTCCGAGATTACTTAAAAGAGAATGGTATTCTCTCTCAGCTTACTCCTCCTTATACGCCACAGCACAACGGTGTATCGGAGAGAAGGAATCGTACCCTATTGGATATGGTTCGATCCATGATGAGTAATGCTGAGTTACCTCTTTCATTCTGGGGACTTGCGCTAGATACAGCGGCATACTTACTAAATCAGGTTCCGTCTAAATCTGTGCCTAAGACTCCATATGAAATATGGAGTGGTAAGAAACCATATCTCGAACGTATTAAGATATGGGGTTGTCCGGCCTATGTAAAAGTACAAAACCCGGACAAGCTTGAGGCACGATCAGTTTTATGCAAGTTTGTGGGATATCCTAGAAATTCTCTGGGATATCTATTCTACCACACTGAGGAACAGAAGGTGTTCGTTGCTCGCCGCGCCACCTTTTTAGAGTGGCAATTTCTTGCAAAAGAAATAAGTGGGAGCACGGTAGAACTGGATGAAATATCTGATCCACAAACTCAAACTGAGGATTTAGCAGAACCAGAAAATTCAATAACCCCAAACGAACCTCAGCCACTCCGCAGATCTGGTAGGATTTCTCATCCGCCCGAGAGATACTACGGTTTTCTCATAGACGGGGATCGAGAGGATTGCATCTTGGAAGAAGATGACCCTACCAGTTTCAGGCAGGCCATTATCAGTAGGGACTCTGATAAGTGGCAGGAAGCAATGCAATCCGAAATGGAGTCCATGTACGCCAATAAAGTGTGGACCTTGGATATTGCTCCACCTGGGGTAAAACCCGTTGGATGCAAATGGATCTACAAAAGGAAACTTGGTGTAGATGGGTAGGTGGAAACCTATAAAGCTAGACTCGTTGCAAAAGGTTTTCGTCAAAGACCTGGTTTGGACTATGACGAAACTTTTTCTCCGGTGGCTATGCTCAAATCCATTCGGATCCTACTTGCCATTGCTGCCTTCCATGACTATGAAATCTGGCAGATGGATGTTAAAACGGCTTTCCTAAACGGTTGTTTGGAAGAGTGCGTTTACATGGATCAACCAGAAGGTTTCGTAGACAGTGGGAGCAGCGGAAAGGTGTGCAAATTGCTTAAATCCATTTATGGATTAAAGCAGGCATCGCGGAGCTGGAACATCTGTTTTGATGAGGCAATCAAGGAATTTGATTTCATCAAGAACGAAGATGAACCCTGTGTATATAAGAAGATTGTAGGACGAACTGTCGTATTCCTAGTCTTGTACGTGGACGACATTCTTTTAATAGGAAATGATATTCCTATGCTACAATCGGTCAAGCTATTTTTGTCACAAAGGTTCTCCATGAAGGACCTGGGTGATGCCTCGTACATTCTGGGGATCAAGATCTATAGAGATAGATCCAAAAAACTATTGGGACTTTCACAGTCCAGGTACATAGAGACCGTACTAAAGAGATTTAGTATGGAGGGTTCCAAGCGCGGTAACATACCCGTATTGCACGGAATTACCCTCTCCAAGAAGATGTCTCCTAAGACTGACGAGGAGAGGGTTCGCATGAGCACTATACCCTACGCTTCGGCGGTAGGATCTATAATGTATGCGATGCTATGTACAAGACCAGATGTAGCTTACGCGCTGAGCGCGGTAAGCCGGTATCAGTCAGACCCAGGTGAGGACCACTGGACAGCAGTGAAGAACATTCTCAAGTACCTGAGAAGGACTAAGGAGATGTTCCTGGTTTACGGTAATGAAGACCTCAGGGTCGAGTCCTTTACCGATTCAAGCTTCCAGAGTGACAAAGATGACAGCAAGTCTGTCTCGGGTTTTGTGTTTACCCTCAACGGAGGGGCGGTATGTTGGAGGAGTTCCAAGCAGGATACCGTCGCAGACTCGACGATGGAGGCTGAATACATTGCTGCAAGCGATGCCGCAAAAGAGGCGGTCTAGATGAAGAAGTTCATTAGTGAACTTCAGGTGGTTCCGTCCATTGTTGACCCAATACCTTTATATTGCGATAACAATGGGGCTATAGCTTTAGCGAAGGAACCAAGGTCTCATCAGAAATCCAGGCACATCTTAAGGCGGTATCACCTGATCAGGGAGATCATTGATCGCCAGGAGATCGAGATGTGGAGAGTGGACACAAAGGACAACACAGCGGACCCATTCACGAAGGCCTTACCCCAGACTCAGTTCGAGCGGCTGATCGAGATGATAGGTCTTCGATACGCCAGTACATGGCCTTAGTGCAAGTGGGAGATTGTTAGTGTATATGCCCTAGAGGCCATTACTGTATCATACTAGTATGTATATTACTTGATGGAAGCTTGGGATATTCACAGTTGTACAGACAATCTTGCTCAATATAGTAGTATGCTACTTGGTTTGTCTCTGCTTTAATGTGTACTTGTGTGTTTATTTATTATATCACCTATACGCATTAGTAGAGCCCTTAGGATCTTTGCTTGATTACCGGCGTTGTGATGGCGATCACACTCGTGGGGGCTGGGTAATCCACAAGCACATCCTTATACACGTCCCTAGTCGTGGGAGTCTCGAGATAGGGCATCGATACTCCGGAGTAGACTAGCGCATGCGCTTCTCATCCCAGCACGGGAGACGGTCTGTCCCACAGCCGTCAGTACGTCGTACTTGAGATAGTATGCGGGTGCTCGTTAGGTTACGAGTACACTGGACAGGACTCGTAGGGAACTGATGGTTGGTATTATACCTATCGTCAGTTATCAGTTCCCAGGTGACATGAGTACAGCTTAGTCTGCTGACTTGACACTGTCACTTCGCCTCAAGTGTGTTCCCACTGTTCTATGATTTCTACCCTACCACGGCTCTACTGAGTCGTGCAAACAGGTAGTAGTTGGGAGCAGTCCCGAAGCACTTGGAGGCAGTGACGGTTAAACAGGATTCGTCTCTCCCGGTATTGGGGGTTGACATCGCGCTGTGTCTAGGAGAGCCATTACACAAGTAGTCCCTGGCCAGGGCAAGCGAGATATTCTCGTAGGTTTCCAGTGTTATCTCAGGGTGTTTTAGGCTTCACTCCGACACGACTTGTACCGCTATTAGGGGACTGACGTTTACCGCCCCCTAGGCCCGCCATGCGATGTATCAGACGAACAGACCGGACTGTACGGAGATTGTCACATACAGGCTCAGTAGGAGTTCGGATGGGTTTACCTCATCGGCCTTCTTATCGACATCTACCTGGGGACCGTTACGTACAGCTAGTGCCGCTTGCGGTCTGTGGTTAAACCCACTTCCAGCGTAGTGTCGAGTCTTTAGAGTCCCACACAGAGAGTTTCCCTGCACTGAGCGAAACGTGTAGCGGCCGTATGGTTTTACGGCAGGGCTGCGATCACTTACGTACACTTGTGTGTGTATGGTGTTCGGGCAGGCAGTACTAGTGGGCTTTGGTTTAAGCCGGATCCTAGTATTGCACGGATGGATTTGTTTTGTCTTCTGCGCATCCGCATTCTACGGAATGCGGATGCAGGTGTGTATGCACAGTTTTCCGGAGCGATGAAGGAGGAAGTGCCTCATTAGGGTTTTGGCAGTTGGTTCGGCCAAAACCGTTATGTGGCAGGCTCATTAGGGTTTTGACAGTTGATTCGGTCAAAACCATTTTGAGGCGGACTCATTAGGGTTTTGACAGTTCGTTTGGTCAAAACCATTATGAGCCGGGGACATTATTTACTAATCCTTTCATTGATAATTATGTTATGGCTAATTACATTGACCATTTGACCATCTTGACTTTGTTGACCATTTGACCAAAGTTGACTAGGATCTTCTTGAAAGATCTAAAGTATTCTTTGGTTTTCTTTTTCTTTTGTTATGATAATGGTCATGTCATTTGTAGCCATCAACTTTATCTTGATGGGATTAGTAATGATAATGTTTTTGCATTATTGCAACCATGGTTGTGTTTTCTATTGGTTAAGTTTTTCATTTGCTCATTCTCATTCTCTCTCTTGAAATGAGAAGCTCCATGGTTGTTAGCTAGCTCCTCCTTCTTCCTTCTCTTGATTTATCTTTTGATCTCATGTGTTGAGAGATAAAGATCCCACAAAGACAAAACCATTCATCTACCACTTCTACATAACCTAGGGCTTCTAGATTAGCAATCTCTTTGCCCTAGTTACCTCGTCTCGAGGTGGAGCTCGGTGCACATCTCTCGGGTGGATCGTCTTCGACTCAAGGAGGCCGCGGAGGTGACCAAAGTCCGTATCGACTCTCGGAGAAAGCAAGGAGAAGAACAACAAGAAGAGAAGAAGTTTCAAGTTGAGTGACCAAAGTCCGGATCAAACCTCGGAGCAAGCAAGGAGAAGAACAACAAGAAGAGAAGGAGTTCAAGTTGAGGTATAACCCCTAACCGAGTAGATAAATCTCTAGTTAGGATGCTAGTGTATTGTTTAGCAAAGATCCGGCTTTTACGGTCCATGTTGCCATGTCCAGAAAAAATTTTGTTTTACCGTTTCCGCAACCCCGAAAGTACCGGGAGAGGTAACGTGGACCTAACAGAATCCTGCACAAGATCAAGTTATTGGAGAAGGGGAGAAGTTTTTGTGCAAAGAACCCTGCAGGAAAATTTTTCAGAGGATATAAGGGAGTTCAGAAGAAGAAAAGAAGCTTACAGAGGGGTTTTGGGTTGCTGACGTCAGCAACCCGCGGCGGATACGCGGCAAAAACGGAGCTTCTGCGGCGGAAACACGGTTCTTTAATCGGTTCAAGCCTCCTAAAATCTTCTGACGTCTGTTCTGATTACCTCTGCTTGTTCAGATCTGGTTTTTGCTGTTTTGCTCTCTGGATTTTTCCAGATCCGAATCTGTTCGTCGATCTTGCACAATTCAAACGAAAACACCCTTCAAAAAATAACAAGGTGATAAATCTTTTTATAATTTTTTTATTTTTCAGTTTTTATGAATTTTATGATTTTATATTAACCCGAAATTGCAAAAAGAAAATAACAATCTTTTTCCCTAATGGATTTTGGCCACGGATCCGCAGCCGTGCTAAGCACGTGTCGGTGCAAACTTTGACGGTGTGGCAGTGCGTTGACTAGGCTTCTTAGGATAATTTTGTAAATGCAGATATAGATCGAATGTAACTTATTAGATCCCAAGTTCCATACTCTCGGCGAAAAGTCAGAGAGCCAAAAATGCATATAAAATAGCCGAAATGATGGGGCAACTTGCAACAAAATCAGCAAGTAAAATATATGCATACAAAAATAGCCGAAATGATCGGGCGACTCGCAATAAAAAGCAGCGAGTAAAAAATACAACCGAAATGATTGGGCACCGCGAAAAATAGCCGAAATAATTGGGCAATCGCGACTTTCGCGATACAAAAAGATGAAATGATAGAGCATCGCGGAAAGAAAACAAAAAAAAATACATATAAAATGAAACTTTTGCCCTGCAGGTAAGTCCATACTGACCCTTGTACACAATCCATGGGCATAAACGAAAGGGAACCACATGTCCCAACAAACTCTATCTAAGAGAAAGCGGGTCTCAGCGGAAATATCTGCATCGCAGAAGACCAGCAACGGCGTTCCTCCTCATGCCAGTAGGACACGGACGGGACACTACCAATCGGAGCCACGACAAAGTCCTCAGTTCCAAGACTTTGCGGTTCACAGACAACCTAGAGTCAACCCCGACACCGTAGAAAATGGAGAAAGTCAACCCCGACACCGCAGAAAATGGAGAAAATCGATCCCGACGCCGTAGAAAACGGAGAAAGTCGATCCCGACATCGTAGAAAATGGAGAAAGTCGATCCCGACACCGTAGAAACACTGTAGAAAACGGAGAAAGTCATTCCCAACACCGGAGAAAATGGAGAAAGTCGATCCCGACACCGTAGAAAATGGAGAAAGTCGATCCCGACACCGTAGAAAACGGAAAATGTCGACCCTGGCACCGTAGAAAATGGAGAAAGTCGAGTCCCGAAACTGTAAAAAACGGAGAAAGTCGATCCCGACACCGAAGAAAACGGAGAAAGTCGACCCCGACACCGAAGAAAACGGAGAAAGTCGACCCCGACACCGTAGAAAACGGAGAAAGTCGACCCCGACACCGTAGAAAACGGAGAAAGTCGATCCCCGAAACCGTAGAAAACGGATAAAGTCGATCCCGACACCGTAGAAAACGGAGAAAGTCGATCCCGACACCGTAAAAAACGGAGAAAGTCGACCACGACACCGGAGAAAATGGAGAAAGTCGATCCCGACACCGGAGAAAACGGGGAAAGTCGACCCCAACACGGGAGAAAACGGAGAAAGTCGATCCCGAAAACGGGGAAAGTCGATCCCGAAAACGGGGAAAGTCGATCCCGACACCGTAGAAAACGGAGAAAGTCGTTCCCGACACCGTAGAAAATGGAGAGATTCAACCCTGACACCGTAAAAAAACGGAGAAAGTCGACCTCGACACCGTAGAAAATGGAGAAAGCCGATCCGAAACCGTAGAAAACGGAGAAAGTCGACCCCGGCACCGTAGAAAACGGAGAAAGTCGATCCCGAAACCATAGAAAACGTAGAAAGTCGATCCTGACACCGTAGAAAACGGAGAAAGTCAACTCCGACACCGTAGAAAATGGAGAAAGTCAACCCTGACACCGTAGAAAACGGAGAAAGTCAATCCCGACACCGTAGAAAATGGAGAAAGTCAACCCTTGACCTCCCCATCGAAGCAACGCTTCGACTCGGGAACAAGTCAACTCATCAACCACTTATGAGTCCTCTCGACTTGTA
This sequence comes from Agapanthus africanus, assembly GCA_030015575.1. Taxonomy (NCBI): domain Eukaryota; kingdom Viridiplantae; phylum Streptophyta; class Magnoliopsida; order Asparagales; family Amaryllidaceae; genus Agapanthus; species Agapanthus africanus. The sequence goes on along the minus strand of JASDDO010000004.1, from coordinate 29,551,487 downwards.
AGGAAGAAAATTCTCTTGCGAGATCCTTATGACTCTCAAGAGAAAGCACACTTAGGAATCCTCACAATTCCTAAGGAGAAAATACCTCTACGAGATCCTCTCGACTCGTAGGGAGAAAAGTCTTTACGAGACCCTCACGGCTCATAAAGTTGGAAAGTCTTTGGCAACAGATCCTAACCCTGTTTTCTAAGCCATCGCTACCCTATAAAGAGTTCAAGATGGACAGCTATCTACTATCTACAGGCCACATTTGCTAAAATCACATGCCAACAACACAGCAAAGGAAAGAAAGCGATAGTCGGAGATAAAAAAAATGTGTCCTTTATTCATGAATTCAATTGAATACGAGATACATCATATAAAATAAAAAATGAAATGAATACATGTTATTCATAAATTACAATCGATACAAAGACGACTATTGAGAAGGAGGCGATTTTAGCAAATTAGCAAGCCACTAGCGCACTCCTCTCAGCTCCTTTTCATGAGCAGCCGCCGCAGCCAGCTCTGCTTTGACACGGGCCCGTTGCTGCAAATAGGATGAAACCTTCTCATCGATTTCCCGCTGGGCAGCTTCACGACTCTGCGTAACCCGCTTAATGAAGTCGAGCATCTGCCTCAGTGTCAGCCCGTCCGAAATGCATCGCTACAGATTACCAAAGACGGTTCTCAGTTGCGCAGCATTTGCTTTTACCTTAGCATGCAGCCATGCATATTTGCTTGAAGCCTCCTCACGTTCCTTCCACCTCAAGGTTGCCTCTTGTTCAAAATGGCGAAGGAAAGAAATGCTTTGCTCAACCCATGCAGCCCGCTGGGAATTCAAAGCCAACACTTCCTGAGCGGGATGCCCGAGCTCAATCTCATGTAAGCAGGCTTTGAGCTGTCTACAATAATTAACCCAAGACTCGACGACGCTCTCGGTATGGAAGTGCACAAGCGTTTCCAGCATGGGATTAACCTCAGCAGCAAAATCTGCAGCGAATGCAGGGGCCTCCGTGTCAAGCTCCTTAATGGATTCATTCAGCATGCGCAGGCTACTCGCAGCGCCCTTAGAAGATGGACGTCTAGAAAAGGGCCCTGCCGACATCAGGATGCGAGACTCGAAGGAAGCTGGAGCTCATCTGATTGCTACAAGACAAGTTATGGTCAAAGGTAGGCTCAAGAGATAAAGAAAATCCATGAGCAATGGAGTCTACTATACCGGCTGCGACAGGTGGTAAAGTTGGGAGTACCTGTGGCATGACTATTCTCTCGTCCCCTCCTTCAATTTGTAACGCTGTAGTCAATTCAAAGAAGAATTAAAAATGACATGGTCGCCTGTAAAAGGAAGGAAAGGATGTCGGTTAAAAAAACTATACTCACTGACACCAGCAGGCAGATTGACTTCCGACAGGAAGAAGAAATACGGGTTCAACACCTGATACAGATGATCAAAGAGAACTCCTACAAGGTTGCGACGATGTATGATCAGTACAAGGAAGATGGTATCCACAATTTGAATTAGATAAATCGCAAACTCATACCTTCCAGCATTTGAGAGGACACACGAGAATGCGAATGGACGACGACCGTCAAAGCAGCAACTGGTGACGCTTCTTCGGGTGGCACAACCTCAGCGCTCACCACACCTACATTCGAAACAAACAAAATGTCATCAGAAGAGACTGAAAGGGATTGCAAAACAAAAGTAAACGGTGACCCAAGACCTACCTGATGGGTCATCAGCCAAAACTGCGATGGAAGTATCACCAGGCGGTGCAACTTCTTCGCTCTCATTCAGTGGAATGGTTTCGGTGCCGGTGGCTTCATCCCCTGATTTCACATGGGCCGTCGTGACACTCGCAATTCCCGCCAATGGCAGGGAACCACAAGGAGAAAGAGCAGCAATTAGGGCTGTCCCAGACTCCTGAGAAAGAGTAGCCGCTTCGGGCTCGGTGATTGCCGTCATCTCACCTGCCACCTCATCGCCAGGACTTGGCCATGCAAGGTATGATATATAAGAATTTGAAGATCAAATTCTAATAAAAAGACCCAGTATTACGTTACCTTGGGGAGGCTTTTCGGTTTCTTCCCGAGCCGCGCACACAACTTGTCTATGAGCGGTAGACAGGGCAACTGGAGCATCCTCTGAAGAAATAGCGACAGATGGAGTAGTACTTAAGCCTGTACCCACAGCCAAGCTGGCATCACGTTCCCTCACCGCACGCTTCCTACGCTTCCTTTCGGTCTGAGCGGTGAGAAGCGATCTCCGCAAGACCTCCGTCAAAGGGACGTCATCGTCCGAACCAAGTTCTGCCTCTGGAGCCGCAACGGCATCCGTCATCGGCTGTTTAAGTGGAGCCTTTTGCGATACCGATGGGGGAGCTGGGGCCACGATAACCGGCTCTGGAAGCGTCGCCTCATCACCGCTCGGGATCGGCACCATGCTAGGGATAACCCGTGTCAAAATAGTCCCTGCAACAAAATGAAAGAGGGGGTCAGACTACAAATAATGAAAAAGGGAATGAAGGCGTAATAAGCCGAATTATACCAAGGCCTAAAGAAGCACGGAGCCTCTCTTCCTCTTCAAATGTTTTGAGGGAAGCAGCGAGAGCCTCTTCGGCAAAGATACCTGTTGAAGAAGAGAGCGTTAGTCAAAGCATAATAAAAATGAGATAACAGTGGAAAGATGTGACTGAAGTCTACCTGACTGTGCGATAGTAATCAGCGCTGCTTCATCGCGAGCCAGTCGCTCGGAAGCCACAAGGGCAGATTGAAGATCAGTATCATCTGCAGGCTCGATAAATAAACCCTAATTGGTCCCGTACTCACTCAACCCCTCACTATAGGGAGCATGGGGCTCTTGGCCGAGTACGACGTCGACAGAAAACATCGACTTCTTCTTCTTCTGCGAGTGAGTACCGGCAGCCGATAACACGAGGTTGCGTTTGGCGGGCAACTTTGGGCGACGAGTCCTAATCTCCGTACCCACGCCAGAATCGGGAGACGCTGCAGCCACCGCTTCTACAGTTGCACGAGGTATACCCTTATCAGGAAAAGCGCGCAGAACCACAACCGTAGCAGCTTCTCTTAGGGGAGGACGAATGATGGTCCGTCGCTTCAAGGGAACGGTTGGGTTACCCGCTGGGGCAGCACCCTTGCGATCAAGCAATGATCGTTTTTCTTCCCTAATAACAGCGCCCATCACGTGTTGGTACCACGCCACATACACATTCAAAGCTTTCGGAACGCAGCTTGGCTCGCTGATAAAAAAGATAGACCCGGTATTTAGCCGCATGAAATGGTTCAGCGCACTACGGATACCTTCCTCTGTAGCAGTAGGCTCAGCTAAAAAGGCTTCAAGCGGGACACCCTGATTATAGATTGATTGTTGAGCAAAGCGGTGCGGGTTGTATCTCATGAACAGCGCCGCATCGTTCTGCCTAAACACTAAAAAACCTGGCCTGATTGAATATAAGTGAAGAATCTCCCGAGTTTTCAAGGTAGAAACCCCATCTTTGAAGGTGTCCCGCAGCGGCTGCACTATCTTAGAAGATTCCTTGCCTATAGTCATGGCCTTATCAACGAAGGTCTTTCCATCCCCGACCGTACGCGGGTGAAGAATCAGACCCTGAGCCTCTTGCTGAGTCGGTTCTAAAACAGAAGAGTCAACCAGCCGCATAACTCAAGGAAATTTATAACTTTCGTAGAAACGGGGCCTCTTATGGATTCTGAAGGCGCCAAGCACATGCAGCTCGAGCCATGAAGTGAAATAATGCATCGGGAAGTTTACGGGCTGCAGCCCCGGTTGAGTGGTGTCTGCCGCCAAGCTAAGGCCATGATACAAATGAGCCAGCCCAGCAATCCCAACGGCAACCTGCGTCCCTTCAACCATTCGGTGAGCCGGATAGAAAACGGATGGCCTCATGTAGCGAGGGTGCATGGGGAGCGCAAACCAGCTTAACCTTAAACCAAGGAACCCTAAAAAGAACGCCTCTTCGTCGATGTCTTGAGCGGCGAGTTCTGCAAAGGGGACGACCGCGGCGTTTGGGAGGAAGAAATTTTTTTGATCTTCTTCCGCTGTCGGCCGGCTATCCAAGCCAAAACCGAAAGGATCGTCGAGCTTTGCAAACTTCGCATCTTGTTTCGACAAGACTTCCGGGCGATGAAAACAGGCGATGAAATCCGTAAAGCTGACCCCGTGACTTCCAAATTCGAGAAACAGGTTCTCGTAAATATTTAACACCTTGATCAAGCTTGGGAATCGGTGCTGAATGGCATTCTCTGGGGTCAGACCCATCACTACTGATCAAGGGGAGAAAATATACTCGTCAGGGGGTAATATCTCCTCATAATGTTCCCCTCTGACAGGCAAGCCGTAAATCTCCATGAACTCCTCTAAAGAGATTGAAACTTCCCGATCTAATAGAAGGAAGGTGTGAGTTGGAACGTTCCATTGTTCCAAAAAAGCTTTGACCCACCATACACGGGGCGTGGAATACTGGAAGAGATAAGCATAAATCGCGGGATACAACCCGAGCTTTAGCAGCTACGATTTCTTGGCCGATAAGATGTATCGAGCCCACTGCAGATATCCGGCTGAATGGCGGGGAGTCCAGCTTATCATGTATGGTTGTCCCCAAGGGCGCGACTCACCTTGACATATACGTCGTCCCAAGATATCCAAAGCCATTGGAGGCTGTACGGGTATTGCAGCTATAGAGGGCTGAACACAACCCTCCGAAGTCCATTTGACCTCCTCTGCGGCATAGTTCACTGGGGGTGAGTCGGCGTAGTGAATGGCGGAGATCACTTCCGAAGGTGCTGCACAAGAAAAGCTACATCGGCCCTTGATAATTTGATTATACCACGTCCCCCATAGATGAAGAGACTTATGCTCCGGGTCATGATCTTTGATCAGAGCGAAGACTTCCTGGTCCACTGGCGCGTCAGGGAATGCACTCTCCGGACAAAAAAACGGGAAAGAAGTGTCAAAAGACATAGTACCTACACGAAAAAGAACAAGAGTTGGCTGTCAAGGCTACAATTCAAATGCTGACACTTGGTACATAAAATTTGTACAACACTGCAATGCAGTGGAAAGGGACCAAAGGGGACCCACACAATCAAGATGACGGCTCATCATTGATGAGACAGTCTCATCATTGATGAGACGGTCAATTCATTAAAGAGAATTCTCTAGAAGGATTCTCATTCAATGAGAAACCCCTCGGGCCGAAGAGTAAAACTCTCTTGAGAGCAGTGCTCTGCAAAAGAGTGACATCTGTCAACTCTAATGATGAAGGGAATAAAAATTCCCCAAAAAAATTTCTGAAGAGCTATGCTCTGTGAATACGATAGAATCATCCATCAAAACCCTAAAAAAGAAAAGCTTTACTGAGTTAAAAACTCCGAGATCTTTAAGATCTGCAAAATGAACTCTAAGAGTTCTTCGTTAATAGGTTAAGAAACCCTAAAAAAGATCTCTTTAGATCTATGATCTAAGAAGAGCAAAGCTCTGTTGAGAAACTCTAAAAATCTATATGATTTGAGAAGAACAAAGATCTGTTAATGGGTAAAACCCTAAAACATTTTTTAAGATCTATGATCTGAGAAGAGCAAAGCTCTGTTAATAAGTTTAATACTTTAATTCTTACCAAAGATTGGGCACAGTTTTGACTCTTAAGAAGTTTCTTAAGGCAGAAAGCTTGGCTCTGAAGGAGAATTAATTCTCAAGAAAAACATGAAGATAAACAAACAGTCATCTCAAGGGCTAAAGGCCCTATTTATAGGCGTTGGGAGCCGATACAACTTCCAAGTTGATCCAATGGTGGAAAAGCTGCCACCACTGCACTCATGTGTGAGCCACGTGAGCGCAACGGTGGGGGGGCATTTGTTTCCCCCAATCAGAGCAAAGCTCTGTTCAAAATTTGAAATTTAAACTGAGGCAGCGCCTCACGTGCAAAGCACGAGAGCGCTAGCGTTAAGAGTCAAAGAATCTGAGGTAGCGCCTCACGTGCAAAGCACGAGAGCACTAGCGCCAGGAGCGCCAGCGCTAAGAGTCAAAGACTCTGAGGCAGCGCCTCACGTGCAAAGTATGAGAGCGTCAAGCGCTAGAACTAAATGTTCTCCACCATTGGATCAAAGATCCAACAGAGATGAATAAATCATCAAATTACAGAATAAAATTTTGTTGAGGAAATACTCCTCAAATCTCTCCAAATAGGAAAGATTGTGCTCTGTAAATCAGAGCACCGTTGGATCAAAGATCCAACGGTGATTAAAAATCACCAAGATATAGAATAAGTTTTGTATGGGAAAATATTTTCCCAATCTTGTTAAAAACAAGAAGATTGTCTTCTGTAAAACAGAAGCCATAGGATAAAAAATCCAATGGTGGGGAAACATCCCCAAATCAATCAGAGAAAGATTTTCTTAACTGATTCAACAAATCAGCTTCCCCTATATAAAGGACACAAGACTTCAAGTCTTAGAGAGAGGACCCTCCATAAACTTCAAAAAGAAAAATAGAAGAGCAAGCTCTAAGAAGAAGAAATTTTCTTCAAGGTAAATTATAATAAGTGAGATCATAACATCTCCTCGATTTTTGAGAGTTCAACTCTCACATCAAAAGAACTTAGTTCTTTTTTTAGATCACAGATCTACAAGACAAAGTCTTTCACAAAAACAGAAGAGATCATAGCATCTCTTCATAAAAATAAGAACTTAGTTCTTAGATCTATGAGACAAAGTCTCTCTTCACAAAAAGAAGAACTTAGAACTTAGATCGGTGAGATAAAGTCTCTTATAAACGAGAATTTAATTCTCAGAGCACAGAACTGACCAGAACTGCCAAAGAAGCGCTTCAGCACTCCATGTCTGGCGCTCAGCACCAAGCGCACCACGTGCTCCTCACATGTGCGCTATTTCAAAAGAAGCGCTTCAGCTCTCCAAGTTTGGAGCCTAGCTCTAAGCGCACCACGTGCTTCTCACGTGTGCGTTATTTCAAAAGAAACGCTTCCGCGCTCCAAATCTAGCGCTCAGCACCAAGCGCACCACGTGCTCCTCACGTGTGTGCTATTTTACAAGAAGCGCCTTAGTGCTCCAGGTCTGGCGCTCAGCGCCAAGCACACCACGTGCTCCTCACGTGTGCGCTATTTCATAAGAAGCTCTTTAGCGCTTCAGGTCTGGCGCTCAGCGCCAAGCATACCACGTGCTTCTCACGTGTGCGCTGAGGGAACACAAAGTGTTCTTTAAATAAAACCCAGCGCTATAAAAAGTGTTCAATACTCAGTAAAAGACAAAAGAAAAAGGGGTGTCAGAACCCAATTTAATGCTCAGCATTATTGAACTAAAAGGGACTGAGCCCAAACAAATGTTCAACGTTTTATTCAAATCTGAGTGGACTGAGCCCAAGTTGGCCATAAGACCTCAATTCAGATTAACTGAATCCATGTGCTTACAATCTCTTTAATTGGTCTTAATCCCAAATCCTGACTACAGATCTCTCAACCAACATCGGTTCAAGGGTACATCTCTTCACACCTCTGATATATGTCGTTGTAATTCTTCAACGCCTTTAGAGAGGTGGCGGGTCCCGACAACCAGAAACTTTACAGACTATGATGTCTTTAAACCCCATAGACTATGATGTCTTTAAACTTTACAGACTATGATGTCTTTAAACTCCATGGACTATGACGTCCTTAAACCCAGTGGACCGCAATGTCCCTATACTAAAACGATAGAGTCTAAATACTCTTTCGTTGGATCTAAATGATCCCAAAATCATGTTGAGTAGATCTTAGTCTAAAATTAGACTAATGTATCCTCAACAAACGTTTAAGTTGATCTTAATCTCAATGAGATTAATGATCCTTAAACCCAAGTCAAACCCAAATCTAAGAAAATACGGATTTGGACTAATCCACGCCCTACGGGCGACAACATAAATTAGTCTCTGTATACAATCCATGGGTAACCAAAAACAAAACAAACACACATGATACAAAGTGACCATCTGGAGAAGGAGAAAATGGTTACCGCTACGCGGTAGCGTAATTAACTGCAGGGGCTTGCGCCTGCAGGGAAGAGTGCCCCCACAATCAAAATCCCCTCGTAAATGAGGGGGAATCTGATGAAGTCTGTTACAACGGCCGCATCCGTCTAAACCTCCGATACACAATGCCATAAATCAACTTGGCATCTTCGGAGAGGTGGACGGATAAAACCAAATAGCATCTGCCCCTAAATTCAGGTAAGACAACCTACACGGTTCGTCTCTGTTTTCGGCGGCGAACAACCCTAATTCTCTAGTTCGATTCTTGTTTAGTATACTTAGCCCTATAGATTTTTTAAAATTGTATACTTGATGCTCATATAACCCTAGTAGAGATTCTAAGACATATTTTCATGGTATCAGAGCCAAGCTAAAGGCTTAGGAGTAGTTTAGACGAAGTTAAAGTGTTCGATCGGCGCTTTAAACTAATGATTTTGCAAGTTTCTGTCAATTTTTTCAAACTTCAATTTTTTCCAGATTAAAAATTCTCAGAAAATCATGCAGGTAATTTTATAAAGGCACAAGAAACACGAGCACGTAACTCCACCACTTGGCCGCGGAACCGCCGCTTATACCATGTATTGGTCGCGGTTCCGCCGTGCAAATGTGGAGGTAGGAGCTCGTTTTTCTTGTGCATCTTCATTTTCATATCTTGGATTTTCTGGATATTTTTAATGAGACTTAAGTGGTTGAGGTCTCTGTGGATTGTTGCTGTTATTTGAAATATTGATCGAAATGTTAACATCGTCTATATTGCCTTGGTTATGTGATACAATTTTTGGAATCCACATTGATTAGTTTTGCGAAAACTAGTTATCGATTTGTAAATCTCACATTTTAGTCTCAAATGATGGATTATCACGGAGTTTGGATTTGGATTGAAACTCCGTCATAATCTCATATCGTACGTGAATACTCACCGAGAGACACTAGTAGACAGCCACGCTCATTTTCCCTGACCAAGTGACTGTAGGAGAACCCCATAGCCAAGAGCATCCACTCGGGTGCTCGCGGCCAGGGTGTTCTGCTCAAGTCCACTTCATTGACGGCCTCAGGGGTACGACCATCTACTAAAGTTCCCGACGAGCTTTCGAATCATTTAATCGGGAATCTTGTTGAATTACCCGGCTTAATTTTTGAAAAGTGTTTTCAATTCGAGACTTAAATGTAAGGTTTATATGGTTATGCATGAAATGCGGAATATATGATAATCTAGGTTTATGATGTTTATAGATGCGAATTCTAATTATTGTAGTTTTCATTTCTTTTCTGAGACCGTAAGTGTAATATGTGGTAGTATCCCCGATCTCATTGTTATATGACAACGACATTAGGGATATGCATATTTACTTACGTTGATGATATATGATGTTATTGTATTGCTATCGATATGTTGTATTGGATCATCATGATTGAATAGCCGGGAGTTTTATGTGAGATGAAAGTTTTTCAATTTTTATTCATGTAAATAATTGTATGTAATATTCTTTTATTGGGACACTTCCAGGTTGAGATTGTTGTCTCCATTCGATGTATATTATTTACTTTTCCGCATTAGGATAGACCCAAGGCGGAGAGCACAAGTAACCGGGTTCTAAAGTCCTGTGGGAGGCCATATCGAGGAGTCGAGACCGGTCGTCTAATTTTAGAATTGGCAGGGTTGCTTGCCGCTCTCGTAGGGGTCTGGGGATGTGGGCTTGGCTATTCATCACGACCGTGGAATCCGTGTTTTTCGTTACTGGTTTAATCTAAAACACGGACCTCCTAATATATCATATATTTCATATATCTGCTTCTGTTGTTCTGTGATGTGATGTGATCATATAACTGCATGAGACGAATGCTACTTATATATATGATATATTAGTAAACAATATATATGTTTTGGATCCGCGCTAGTCCTGACCCCGCCCTGCCGTAAGTTAAGTAACCTTACGGTGAAGATCCGAGTCCCTGTGGCGAATGCGAATGGCATATATGTGTGCTTTATTTTCATTTCTTCTGTGTTTTTTAGAAAACATAATTGATGAGACTTCATTAATAAGATTAATGAAAATAAAAGAAACCTAAAAGATATTGTAGAATTAAAATTTTCAAAAAGGTAGCTCTAGTTCTTTCTTTGCATAACGGTATTCCATTATGAATATCTAACACCTCATTCGATGAAGAAAGAGCCTAGATCCTTTCACTGGGAATGGGCTCTTTAGAAAAAGCTAGCATATATTACAACCCACTCGGTTTGTTTTGAAAACTACTCGATTTTTAAAGTGGAGCTTAATGATATCAAGTTCATTATGTTAAAGGTTTTCTTCAAAACCAGTCGTAGCCCTCCGTCATTTCAGATTGGTACTATTTAGTATTCGTACTGCGTTTGTCGACCTTGTCGAGGCCTAGTGTTCAGTAGCTGATTAGTGCTTTTTTGTCGCATATTGATGCGATTGGTTAGGGTAGTCGTATGGCTTTGTTGACCTTATTAAGGGTCGTGAGGGTAGGACTAAATCAGTCATGAAATGACGGGTTGAACTTGACTTGCGGTTTCTGGTTTGTTGATCTTGTTAAGGTCATAAACCTTGCATACCTTCTATATGATAGTTGGATCCCGATATCCACTGCGAGGAAGCGTTACTCCTGGAAGAGTTTTCCATTTTACAATTAGCTAATTTAGTAGGTGTCTAAGAAATATGTTAACGGGGTTATGCCCCTGCAGAAATGTGGTTATTTAATTAGTTCCATGCGATAGCACGGGGAGACTCCCTCGGAGTACCAACACCAGCATGGCTGATCGATTACTGAACTTGTAGGGTGTAATTAATCCCGGCTAATCTTACTGTTTCCCCCATAAGAAAGTAAGGCTCTATTCAAAATTTGAACTGAGGCAGCGCCTCACGTGCAAAGCACGAGAGCGCCAGCGCCAAGAGTTAAAAACTCTGAGAGAGCACCAACGCCAAGAGTTAAAAACTCTGAGGCAGCGCCTCTCGTGCAAGGCACGAGAACGCCAGCGCCAAAAGATAAATACTCTAAGGCAGCGCCCCATGTGCAAGGCACAAGAGCGTCAGCGCCAGAACTAAAAGTTCTCAACCCTTGGATCAAAGATCCAGCGGAGATGATAAATCATCAGAGCACAGAATTAAATTCTGATTGGGGAAATTGTAACGCTTCGAAAATCGTTTAGGCAGTTTTTCGATAATCGGTAAAATAATTATTTTTCAATATAGGCCTAATTATACAAAATTTAGATAAGATATTGCTAGAAATTGGTCACTAAACTGTCACTTAAAAATTTCTAGTTATTTAAAAAAATCCTTAATTAATTATTTTTAATATTATTTTAAGCTTTTAAAAATACATTAAATTAGTGATAAATACAAATTTAAATGGGTAAATTACACACTTAGGAACCATTATAAACTAAAATTTAGTGTAACAAAAATTGTATCAAGACTTTTCAAGATTATAGTTCTATGGTTTAAAATCTAAATCTAAATGAATTATAAATGAAATTTTAAATAGGAAAATGATGTGATATGCATTTATTATACTTGAGAGAGAGTTTTTGTGTAGAAATTTCCACACAATTCCTTCACTCCCTTTCCCATTCTCCCCAGACCGAGCCACCTACAGCAGGAAACCCCCTATTTCCCCCTATTTCTTGCTTCAAAATCAACAAAAATTCACAATTTCTTTACAAAATTCAAATCTAATCCCTATTCCACCTCTTCCTAAACCTAAATTTGATTAAAACAAGGAGAAAGGGGGCATCTTTAGAGGTCAAGGGCAAGCTAGGGTTTAACTTGAGAGGTATAATTCTAATCTAATGTTCAATTGGTAGTTTAAATATGCTAAATTAGATATTTAAAGAGTGAAATTTGGTTAAAATTGCTTGCTAATGAAATTCAAGAAAAGGTTTGAAATTTTAGTTAGGGTTTGAAGCTTTGTAATTGGGTTAAGTTAGTGTTGTGGCCATCTAGTGTGTTAGATTGGATGTTTGTGCGATATTGTGATCGCGATATCGTTAATTCGCGATATTTGCATCGAAATCGCTATGTTAATGCTTACTAGGTTTTCTATAAATTTAGGAGATGATTTAATTGAGATATATCGACGATATTTATAGCATTTCCTACGACTTTTAGGGTGTGCGAATGCGTAATTTGGTTTAGTCGGGTTTTAGTTTTGACGGTTACCCCGAAACGACGATTTTAGTTAAGCTTTTAGTGGTTTTCGTGTCTGTTCCGCGCGTTTAGTGCACGTTATGCCTAACTTGTCAGTGTTGATTCTTTTATTTTGTGACTTGCGTTGTTTCTTGATGTGTAATATTAATTTTGTGTTATGCAATTTTAGGATCGGTTGCGGAAATATCGGACGCGACGCGCAAAGGCAAAGCGGTGGTTGGATCAGATTAGTGAGGTGTCCGGGGTGAGTAAATGTATACATCTATGAGGAAATCGTCTGGATGGCGCGAGGTGCCCCATAGTTAGGATCACTTTATTACTTGCAAATTATATGCATAGTTATTTAGTTAACCATCTTATTCATATACATACCCGTCTAGTTATTCGTCTGCTGGCATTGCATGGATATCTACATACCTATGTGTGATATCATCCCTTAGGACACTCACACCATTACCATTGGCTCATGTTGCACACGCACTATTCATGTGAACATACACGTCTTGGTAATTGACATGTCACGAGCACTTTAGAACCTGCTTAGTTTAGTATCACCACTTGCATCATACATGATACATTGAATTGCATAGCATGTATATACCTTACATCATCGTCATGCTTATATAGATTCCTAGTCATAAATAAATTGCATACCTTTGATATCATAAACATTTATCATATACAACAGGTTGGGTATTATGATTTTCTTGAGGATTTCAGTATTGATGAGATTTCTGGATTTTAGGGGAAAACTGTAAGTCTACGTTGCCCACCCCGGTGCTTGCGGGGAGGCGGAAAACAGAATAAAAATCGGATTTTTATCGAACTAGGCAACATGGACTAGCTTAAGGAGGATCTTTGCTAAACAAAAACTAACTAAAAGCTAACTAGAAATTAGCTACATGGAAGAATGGTTATAGCTAGGGCTTTATGTCCTTCTCTCCTTGCTCCTTGGAGTGGAAGAAAGAGATCACCTTGTCGCCTTCTCTAGTCGAAGAAGGAACCACCCGAGAGCCTCAACCTTTGGCTTCAACTTCAAGCTAGAAGTAACTAAAGTGCTAGGAGTGCTAATCCTAGAACCTTAGATGAGAGTAGAGATTACTATGGAGAGCTTTAACTCAAGCTCAAGTGTTTCTCAACACATGAGAGGGGAGAGCTTGAGAGAGAGGAAGAGGAGGAGAGAGAATCAATATGATAGAATGAGAGAATAAAGAACCATTCTCACATATATGTGTGAATTATTGTATAAAGATAATTAGCAAGATAATTGCCATGGCTTAATCAAGACATGACCATTATCATTTCATATTTAATGCAAATTGCAAGGATCAAAGAGCATCTTTTATATGGAATGATGATGGTCAAAGTGTCAACCTAGGTCAACAAGTCAAGAATGGTCAAAATGTCAACAACCCTAACCATGCACAATTATATATAACTAATATCAATTAATCATAATACACACATAAGCATTAGGGTTAATAAAATGACAATGGTCATTAACCCTAATCAAAGTCCTATCCCTCTGTCTCAATCAACTGTGCATATGCACCCGTATTCGTGATCCGAGGAACACGAATACAAAGAGATAAAACCAATCCCAAATCATATACTAGGATGTGGCTTAAACCAAAGCCCGCTAGTATAAGCTGTCCGGACAAAAAACGTGCACAAGTGCGCGGATGTGAACGAACCCTGTCGCAAAACCATGCGACCTCTACTCATTTTGCCTGAAGGCGAATAGCTCTCTGTGTGGGACTCTAAAGACTCGACACTACGCTGGCAGTGGGTTTAACCACAAACCGCAAGCGACACTAGCTGTACGTAACGATCCCCAGGTAGATGCCGATAAGAAGACTGACGAGGTGAGCCCATCTGAACTTCTATTGAGCCTGTATATGACAGTCTCCGTACAGTCCGGTCTGTTCGTCTGATACATCGCATGGCGGGCTTAGGGGGGCGGTGAATGTCAGTCCCCTAATAACGGTACAAGTCATGTCGGAGTGTAGCCCAGAACACCCTGAGATAACACTAGAAACCTACCAGTATATCTCGCTTGCCCTGGCCAGGGACTACTTGTGTAATGGCTCTCCTGGACACAGCGCAATGTCAACCCCCAATACCGGGAGAGACGAATCCTGTCTAACCGTCACTGCCTCCAAGTGCTTCGGGACTGCACCCCAAAACTACTTGTTTGCACGACTCCTTTGAGCCGTGGTAGGGTAGTAATCAAAGTGCAGTGGGAACACACTCGAGGCGAAGTGACAGTGTCAAGTCAGCGAACTAAGCTGTACTCATGTCACCTGGGAACTGATAACTGACGATGGGTATAATACCAACCAACAGTTCCCGACGAGTCCTGTCCAGTGTACTCGTAACCTAACGAGCACCCGCATACTATCTCAAGTACGACGTACTGACGGATGTGGGACAGACCGTCTCCCACGCTGGGATGAGAAGCGTATACGCTAGTCTACTCCGGAGTATCGATGCCCTGTCTCGATAGTCCAACTACTAGGGACCTGTATAAGGATGTGCTTATGGATTACCCAGCCCCCACGAATGTGAGCGCCATCACAACGCTGGTAATCAAGCAAAGATCCTAAGGGCTCTACTAATATGTATATAAGCGATATGCTAAAAGAAACACATGCACATATTAAAGCAGAGACAAACCAAGTAGCATACTACCATTTCGAGCAAGATTGTATATACAACTGTGAATATCCCAAGCTTCCATCAAGTAATATACATACTAGTATGATACAGTAATGGCTTCTAGGGCATATACACTACCAATCTCCCACTTGCACTAAGGCCATGTACTGGCGTATCGAAGACCTATCATCTCGATCAGCCGCTCGAACTGAGTCTGGGGTAAGGCCTTTGTGAATGGATCTGCACTGTTATCTTCTGAAGCAACCCTCCGAACCTCGATCTCCTGGCGATCCACGATCTCCCTGATCAGGTGATACCGCCTCAAGATGTGTCTGGATTTCTGATGGGACCTGGGTTCCTTCGCTAAAGCTATAGCCCCTTTGTTGTCGCAATACAGAGGTATCAGGTCAACAATGGACGGAACCACCTGAAGTTCTTTCAAGAACTTCCTCATCCAAACAGCTTCTTTTGCGGCATCAGATGCAGCGATGTATTCCGCTTCCATAGTCGAGTCAGCAACGGTTTCCTGTTTGGAGCTCTTCCAACACACCGCCCTTCCATTGAGGGTAAAGAAAAAACCCAACATGGACTTGGAATCATCCTTGTCACTCTGGAAGCTGGAGTCAGCAAAGGCCTCAATCTGGAGGTCTTTTTCGCCATACACCAAGAACATCTCCTTAGTCCTTCTCAGGTACTTGAGAATGTTCTTTACCACTATCCAGTGTTTCTCCCCAGGGTTTGACTGATACCTGCTTACCACACTCAGTGCATAAGCCACATCTGGTCTGGTACACAACATCGCATACATTATAGAGCCTACCGCAGAAGCGTATGGTATAATAGACATGCGATCCCTCTCCAAATCAGTCTTGGGAGACATCTCTTTGGAGAGGGTGATCCTGTGACAAGCCAGTAGATTACCGTGCTTGGAATCTTCCATACTGAATCTTTTCAGTATGGTGTCGATGTATCTGGACTGTGAGAGTCCTAAAATCCTCTTGGATCTGTCACGGTAGATCCGGATCCCCAGAATGTATGAGGCATCACCCATGTCTTTCATGGAGAACCTGTGTGACAAGAACCCCTTGACAGATTGTAGCATAGGAATGTCATTTCCTATTAAGAGAATGTCATCCATGTATAAAACGAGGAATACTACAGTTCTCGCTACAAATCTACAATAGATGCATGGTTCATCTGGATTTTTGATAAAGCCAAATTCCTTGACCGTCTCATCAAAACAGATGTTCCAACTCCGCGATGCCTGCTTTAGTCCATAAATAGACTTAAGCAACTTGCACACCTTTTCGCTGCTCCCACTCTGAATGAAACCCTCTGGCTGGTCCATATAAACACACTCCTCTAAATGTCCATTTAGAAAAGCAGTCTTTACGTCTATCTGCCAAATTTCATAATCGTGGAAGGCAGCAATGGCAAGAAGGATCCGAATGGATTTCAGCATAGCTACTGGAGAAAAGGTTTCGTCATAGTCCAAACCAGGTCGCTGACGAAAACCCTTTGCAACCAGTCTAGCTTTATAGGTCCCAACCTGTCCATCTACACCAATCTTCTTTTTGAAGATCCACTTGCATCCTACGGGTTTTACCCCATCTGGAGCAATGTCCAACGTCCATACTTTGTTGGTGTACATGGACTCCATTTCGGTCCGCATTACATCCAGCCATTTTACCGAGTCGACGCTCTGAATGGCTTGCTGGAAGCTAGTAGGCTCATCACAATCTATGATGCAATCCTTTCTATCCCCGTCAATGAGAAAATCGTAGTATCTCTCGGGTGGATGAGACTGCCTAATACTCCTGCGGAGTGGCGTGGGAATGTCCTGATCTTTTGAACCCTCTGGTTCTACTAAGCTTTCAGTAATAGCTTGTGGTTCTGGAATTTCTTCCAGTTCAATTGCGCTCCCACTTATTTCTTTTTCTAAGAACTGGTGTTCTAGAAAGTAGGTATTACGAGAAACAAGGACTTTTTGTTCCTCTGCGTAATAGAAAAGATACCCCCTGGAGTTCTTTGGGTATCCCACAAACTTGCACAGTACTGAGCGTGCCTCGAGTTTGTCCGCATGCTGCTTTTTGACAAAAGCTGGACATCCCCAAATCTTCAGGTATTGAAGATAGGGTTTCTTCCCACTCCATAACTCATATGGTGTGGTAGGCACAGTCTTAGTGGGAACTTGGTTCAAAAGGTATGCAGCTGATTCTAGCACATATCCCCAGAACGATCGCGGCAACTCAGCGTTACTCATCATGGACGGTACCATATCCAATAGGGTTCGGTTCCGTCTCTCTGATACACCGTTATGTTGCGGAGTGTATGTAGGAGTAAGCTGAAAGAGAATTCCATTCTCTTTTAAGTAACCCAGGAACTTGGCACTCAAGTATTCACCACCTCGATCAGATCTTAGTGTCTTGATACTTTTGCCTGTTTGTTTTTCTACTTCATTCTTATATTCCTGGAATTTTTCAAAAGCTTCAGATTTATGCTTCATTAGGAAGACATGTCCGAACCTTGAAAAATCATCCGTAAAAGTAATGAAGTAAGAATAACCGCTTCGTGCATGTGTAGACATTGGACCGCACACGTCGTTGTGTACGAGTCCCAAGAGCTCGCTCGCTCTTACTCCATGTCTAGTGAACGGAGTTTTTGTCATATTTCCTTTGAGACAGGATTGACAAGTTGCATACGATTGATATTCGAACGGATCCAAATATCCTTCTGTATGTAACTTCGTCAACCTTCTCTCATTAATGTGACCGAGTCTACAATGCCATAAGAAAGCCTGATTGATTTTAGGAGACTTTCTTTTGTGTGTATTCTGGACATTGAAAATCTGTGGTTGGTTTAATACGTATATACCGTTGTTTAATGTACCTGACCCAATCAAAACTTGATTAAGGTGAATGTTCACTACATTTCTTACAAATGCAAATTCATAACCTTCTTTAGATAATAAAGATACAGAAATGATATTACAGGTTGCATTTGGTATAAAATAACAACTACGCAAAACCAAAAAGTGTCCATCTGACAATCCCAGGTGATAGTCCCCCACGGCCTCAGCATCCATGCTAGCTCCGTTTACAACTCTGAGGGTCATATCACCTGCCTTCAAAACTCTACGCTTTCTCAACGCCTGCAAAGAATTATAGATATGAGATCCTGATCCGGTATCCAATACCCATGATGTAGAGTTTATTGATAGACAGTTTTCAATAACATACACACCTGAAGCTGAAGCCGCAACTCGCTTCAGATCCTAGGTTCTGGCCTTCCAAGCCTTGCAATCCTGTTTCCAGTGTCCACTTTTGTGACAGTAGAAGCATTCTTCCTTCCCCACCAGCTTTCCTGCTACCTTTGTTGCCTTTCCCTTTCCCTTCGTATCCACTTTACTGACACCGCCTCTTGGTTTGGCGAGGGTTTTCTTCTTCTTACCCTTGGCTTTCGTCCTGGACCTAGAAGAGGAAGATCCTCCTACAAACAAAGTGGATGTCTCCCTATCCTTCTGTAGGGTGCCCTCAGCACTCCTCAACATGTTCAGAAGTTCGGAAAGTTCAACCTCCTTTCCTTGCATGTTGATGTTAAGGATAAACTAGGCGTAAGTGGAAGGAAGGGACTGGAGAATCAAATCAGTGTAGAGTTCATTCTCCAACGTGGTCCCAAGGTCCGCGAGCTCCTCTATGTAGCCAATCATCTTAAGCACGTGTTCCGCTACCGATGATCCGACGGCCAATCTTGCCGAAAATAGCTTCTTCGACACTTCGTATCTGGCGATACGAGACTGCTCTCCATACAGTTCTTTTGTATGAATAAATATGGACTCTAGGTCCATATTCTCGTGCCTCCTCTGATGTTCGTTGTCCATCGAATCAAGCACGAGGCATCTGGCCTTCGCGCAATCTATCTCCCATGTCTTACGGATTTCTACATCCGCGACGCTGGAGGTGGGACCTGGGACAGAGGGAGCTTTGGTGGTAAGGACATACCCTAACTTGTCGTAAGTGATTGCCATCTTGACATTCCTGAGCCAATCTTTATAGTTTGGCCCTGTCAATATGTTTTTATCTAGTAATAACTTAAGTCCGGTCATGTTGAATGGTCGCTGCAATTAGGAGAGGGAAAAGAAACACTTTAGCATGATTCTCTTGCAAGTTAGAGTGGTTTTTAGTTTGTCTAAACAGGATGGCTCCCACTGTCTCTCGAATCCCTTCTCAAACCATAAAGAAAGAATTAGTCGGGATCAATCTCACCGTACAATACTTGCTTAACCATTCAGACAGGCCAGTGTCGGTACTTCGAGGGAGGTTTTCCAACGCTTTCGCGAAGTTCCTTAATTAAGTAACCCTTTTCCCTGTGGGCGTAGACACCTACTAGGTTTATATCATTGATCGTTAAGTGAGAGTTTGCCCGATGAGTAGCATATACTCATAGTAGGATCGGGATCCAAATATCATCGCGTGATAAAACCGAAGGAATCCTACCAGAATCATCACTCCAAATGGTATGCAGCGCTAGCAAGTTTCAGTACTTATGAAACTCCCGATGTGGATTTTTTCCCCATGCTCTTATGACCTTGGCGTGAGGTCAAAATGTCATAAGTCACATGTCAAGTTCTTCCCATCATTATCCCGGTTAATTTGAACCCACCCGTACCTACCCTTGACGTAGGCCAAAATGGCAGTACGACTGTCTCAAACTAACGCATTCTATCTATGCAACAGATAAATATCCGGCAGCTACCAATCACTATGCCTTGGCGTGAGGTCAAAATACATAGCTTGAATACTACCGAATATTTAACTGAAATGATGGAGGGCTACGAATTGTTTTGGCGAAACCGTGAACGTAGTGAACTTGATATAATCGATGGAACGAGATAGCTTTTAAAAGGAGTGGTTCAAGCTCCGCATTTAAAAGTTTAGTTTTGAAAAGAACCGAGTGGTTTTCAAAGTGTTCCAATCGACTTTTACTTGGTTTATTTTCTTGCATTAGTTCTTTTAATGCGTCCCATCAATTAATCCTACCATTGCAGAAAACAACCAAAATATGGTGTACGCTTATGCCATCCGCATTCGCCACGGGGTCCCGTCATCACCCATTAGGTTACTTAACAAACGACAGAGCGGGGGCAGGACTAGCGCGGATGCAAAACATAAGCAACACCTAAATAGTTATCATATATAAATATATAGCAATGATAGGCATTACAGATCACAGATGAATACATTGGATATACTAGGAATCCGCAATCCATTCGAGCCTGCAACGAAAAGCGGATTACACGGTCGCGGTAAATAGCCAATACCCCACCCAAGACCCCTACGGGTGCGGCAAACTACCCGCCAAGTACCCGAAGCGAAGCAACCTCCCTCAACCCCGTGAGTAGGCCACTCGGCACTTTGAGATACCCGGTAGTTTGTGCACCCCCTCCATGGGTCTATCGTAGGAGCAAAAACAGTAAAAAGAAATTATACAATAACGGCTACAACCCCGACCCGGTTGTGTGGCCAAACAAATAATATTACATCAATTTACATATTACATGAATGAAAGAAAAAGAAACACTCATCTCATATCCACCCCGGCTATTCACCCGCGACAATCCAACGCATTCATATACACATACCATCAACAAACACAGATCACAGATATGTATAACCCCCACTAATCGACGTATAGCGATTAGCAGACGTTAAATACATATAAACATCACAGATATAATCCATTAGTCAAAGTGTAGTGAAGTTCGATCAAAAATACGGATTTATAGGCACCCCAAATACAAATTTCTTTTATGGAAAATCTGGGCAGAAATAAACCATCTTAAAAATCACAAAACCTTAACAGAGGAATACTGCACCAAACTCGGTTCAGAACGGAGTCAAAACGGCCGAGGTTCCGCGGCAATAGGCATGCTTTTGCCGCGGAACCGCCGCGCTTTGAACTGTTCACTGGACCGTTTTTGGTGTGCTTCTTGACAAAACCCTGAGCCGGTTTTTGAAGTATGATTTTTTATTTTTTGAGCAGAAAAAAAAACAACAGAAACTTAAGGTTTTGATGTTTTAATTTTGCGATTTTTCGGATCGAACTTCCATACACTTTACTAACTAGATAGTTTATGTTTAGTTAGGCTCTGATACCACTGTAAGTCAACGTTGCCCACCCCGGTGCTTGCGGGGAGGCGGAAAACGGAATAAAAATCGGATTTTTATCGAACTAGGCAACATGGACTAGCTTAAGGAGGATCTTTGCTAAACAAAAACTAACTAAAAGCTAACTAGAAATTAGCTACATGGAAGAATGGTTATACCTAGGGCTTTATGTCCTTCTCTCCTTGCTCCTTGGAGTGGAAGAAAGAGATCACCTTGTCGCCTTCTCTAGTCGAAGAAGGATCCACCCGAGAGCCTCAACCTTTGACTTCAACTTCAAGCTAGAAGTAACTAAAGTGCTAGGAGTGCTAATCCTAGAACCTTATATGAGAGTAGAGATTACTATGGAGAGGTTTAACTCAAGCTCAAGTGTTTCTCAACACATGAGAGGGGAGAGCTTGAGAGAGAGGAAGAGGAGGAGAGAGAATCAATATGATAGAATGAGAGAATAAAGAACCATTCTCACATATATGTGTGAATTATTGTAAAAAGATAATTAGCAAGATAATTGCCATGGCTTAATCAAGACATGACCATTATCATTTCATATTTAATGCAAATTGCAAGGATCAAAGAGCATCTTTTATATGGAATGATGATGGTCAAAGTGTCAACCTAGGTCAACAAGTCAAGAATGGTCAAAATGTCAACAACCCTAACCATGCACAATTATATATAACTAATATCAATTAATCATAATACACACATAAGCATTAGGGTTAATAAAATGACAATGGTCATTAACCCTAATCAAAGTCCTCTCCCTCTGTCTTAATCAACTGTGCATACGCACCCGTATTCGTGATCCAAGGAACACGAATACAAAGAGATAAAACCAATCCCAAATCATATACTAGGATGCGGCTTAAACCAAAGCCCGCTAGTATAAGCTGTCCGGACAGCAAACGTGCACAAGTGCGCGGATGTGAACGAACCCTGTCGCAAAACCATGCGACCTCTACTCATTTTGCCTAAAGGCGAATAGCTCTCTGTGTGGGACTCTAAAGACTCGACACTATGCTGGCAGTGGGTTTAACCACAGACCGCAAGCGGCACTAGCTGTACGTAACGGTCCCCAGGTAGATGCTGATAAGAAGACTGACGAGGTGACCCCATCTGAACTCCTACTGAGCCTGTATGTGACAGTCTCCGTACAGTCCGGTCTGTTTGTCTGATACATCGCATGGCGGGCCTAGGGGGTGGTGAATGTCAGTCCCCTAATAGCGGTACAAGTCGTGTCGGAGTGTAGCCCAGAACACCCTGAGATAACACTGGAAACCTACCAGTATATCTCGCTTGTCCTGGCCAAGGACTACTTGTGTAATGGCTCTCCTGGATACAGCGCGATGTCAACCCCCAATACCGGGAGAGACGAATCCTGTCTAACCGTCACTGCCTCCAAGTGCTTCGGGACTGCACCCAAAAACTACCTGTTTGCACGACTCCTTTGAGCCGTGGTAGGATAGTAATCAAAGTGCAGTGGGAACACACTCGAGGCGAAGTGACAGTGTCAAGTCAGCGGACTAAGCTGTACTCATGTCACCTGGGAACTGATAACTGACGATGGGTATAATACCAACCAACAGTTCCCGACGAGTCATGTCCAGTGTACTCGTAACCTAACGAGCACCCGCATACTATCTCAAGTACGACGTACTGACGGCTGTGGGACAGACCGTCTCCCACGCTGGGATGAGAAGCGTATACGCTAGTCTACTCCGGAGTATCGATGCCCTGTCTCGATAGTCCAACGACTAGGGACCTATATAAGGATGTGCTTATGGATTACCCAGCCCCCACGAATGTGAGCGCCATCACAACGCTGGTAATCAAGCAAAGATCCTAAAGGCTCTACTAATATGTATATAAGCGATATGCTAAAAGAAACACATGCACATATTAAAGCAGAGACAAACCAAGTAGCATACTACCATTTCGAGCAAGATTGTATATACAACTGTGAATATCCCAAGCTTCCATTAAGTAATATGCATACTAGTATGATACAGTAATGGCCTCTAGGGCATATACACTAACAAAAACAGCAAGAATTTGACCAAAACTTATTATCATCTTTTTTAAAATAAAGTTGCAGTTTTCTCGTAATGTATGTGACGTCCACCATGAGTTTTCATGTTTTCTGTTGGATTTCGAGATCCGATTCGAAGAGTGGATAAACCGTCTCGGGTATATGGTGGGCCCGGTATGATACCCCGGGGCAAGAAGATCGGATTGTAGACGATGAGCCTGGCAGGGGAAGACTACCTACCGGTGATGTCTGGCGCGGTGGATATCCGGAGGATACCGACCGTTGTCGTGAAATCTGATGATATGGGCTGATCCGGACTGACGGAGGCTGAGATATTGAGATATTGACATAGTGAGATATTGAGACAGATATATTTCCATATTTTGTGTCGATGCTTGACACGGTTTCCGGATGATTTCATTGATGGTTCCTTAGCTATTGCACAGATATTTTTTCTAAGTTAAGAATGCAGAGATCATCGTATTTTAAACACTTGAAGATTTCGTATTGATGTTGCATACATGTGCATACATACTAGTGGCATTACATCGCATCTAAACATACATGTGATGACGTATTTGCGTGCATTCTTACGATAGCCTTATTAGATGTTATTTTCTACTCACGAGCTGGCAACTCACCCCCGTTGTGCCACAGTGTCTTGCAGGTTGGACCCGTCATCCTTGTAGCGGTGGGCTTATCTTTACATTGGCTTCTTTTGCTCAGACTCGTGACATTGCTCTCAGATGGGTTGCGAGGACACTTTTATCTTTTTGTACTATCATTGTATCTAGTATTCTCCATCTACCACTTCTTATTTGTATATACGACCTAGTGATGAGACTGAGAGATTGGTGTATATGTGGTTTCTCTGGGGTTGAGCTCACTTGAGCCGACGTTGCGTTTTCTTTTTTTTTTTTGGCATTTCTTTATGCTTATTTGCTTGATATTACATATATATTGCGTGCGGTTGTGATCCGCCTTAGGCGAAGAGCTAGCTCCCACTTGGGGATGCCATTTATTCATTACAGGTTTATATATCTTGTTGTACCCATTTTGGGGGCTAGTATTTACAAAGGAGACTCTGCCGAAATTTTCGGAAATTTTTTGATGTTTTTAAAAAAGGGATTAATACAACTTAATTGATTTTAAAATCGTTTTCATAAAGGTTTTCCTTCACTCTGATTGTTTATAGTTTAGATTTTCTGGACTTTGGCTGACTTAGGTTACGTTACGCCTTGAGACGTCTCGTAATCTAAGTGCCAGTCACGTTCCGTACCTTCGGGTCGTGACAAAGTTGGTATCAAAGCGTAGGTTTTACCTTTCCGAGTGTAGGACGACCCTTGGTAGATGGAGTAGGTGACTTAAGCAGAGTGGCGTAGCTTGGGTATGTTCCGCGGCATACTTACGATACGGTACTCCGCTTAAGTGACCTTAGGACATAATTGCTTGTATTTCCTTCTTGATTCCATGCATCCATTGATTCAATTGCAATGTTATTATCGCTCCTGTTTCTTATTCCAGCTTCGATGCCGCCAAAGACTACGAGAGCTCAGCGGGCTGCCGCTAGGGATGAGCTTCGAGCGGGCTCGTCTGAGGCGAGGATCGAGCGGGATGATATGCCTACCCCTCAGGGTCAGATTGATCCGCCATTTCCAGACCATATTGCCGGATTAGAGGCCGGTATGCAGGAGTTGCGACAGATGATAGGATCGTTAGTTGAGTCCATTCGGGCACAGAGATCCGAGGACGTTCCTTCCACCGTACAGACCACGATTGTACCTGCTGCCCAGACGGTTACTCCTGCTACTACTGTGACTATCCATGTTTCACTACAGGAGTTTATGAGACTGAGACCTCCAGCTTTTACCGATACGGATGCGACAGAGGACCCACAGTCATTTCTTGATAGGATGGCTAGGATTTGTCGTTCGTTGAGGTGTTATGATGATAGATGGGTGGAGTTCGCAAGTTTTCGTCTCGAGGGCCTTTCCCAGACGTGGTACGATTCAGTAAAGAGAGGCCGAGCTGCAGGTTTGCCTCCTATGACTTGGGACGAGTTCACAGCTGCATTTCTTGCCCGTTTCCTTCCGGAGAGTGTCCGAGATGCTCGAGCCCGTAGTTTTGAGTCTTTGCGCAAGACTTCTGGGATGATAGTGTCCGAGTATGATATACAGTTTACTCGGTTGTCCCGGTATGCTCCGCACCTAGTAGACACGGAAGAGAAGAGGATAAAGAGGTTTGTGCGAGGACTTGACACACAGCTATCCCTTGCCATCGGCACCCAGCACTTTGACACATACGCAGCCGCGATGGATGCAGCCTTACTTTTGGAGGAGCGCATTTCTGAGACTCCGGTCGTTTTTGGACCGAAGAGGATTCGTACTGATACGCCAGTCCAGCGGCAGATGGGTAGACACCGTGATAGATTCTTTCCGGGAGATGGTGGCGGCAGAGGATTGAGACGGGGTCATTTATTTGGTTCATATCCGCAGACCCAGCAGTCCTCGCCAGGATGTTTTCGGTGCGGGAGTCAGTACCATCGCGTCAGAGACTGTACCAGGGGGCACCAGGGCTCGACGACAGTCCCGTATGTGACCTTACCACCTTCACCACATCCTCAGAGAGCTCTACTTCCTACCCTTGATGAGGCTCCACGCCAGGCAGATGGTCCTAGAGGTCGTGGGTGTGGCGGTCCGGTTCAGAGAGGATGAGATGACAGAGGCAGAGGCAGAGATATAGGCAGAGGACAGCCAGCTATTAGTGGTGGACAGGCCCGAGTGTTCACGTTGACTCCTCAGGATGCGTAGGCATCCAATGCCGTTGTGACAGGTACTCTTCCAGTATGTTCTTTTGATGCACGGGTATTATTTGATCCAGGCTCCACACATTCCTATATATCCACATACTTTGCACCGAGGTTGGGCCGGGAGTCTTCTTTGTTAGATCAGCCGCTTGTCATTATTACTCCAGTAGGCGAGTCGTTTGTTGCTTGTTTTGTGTACCGATCGTGTCCCGTTCGTATCGGGGAGAGGGATTCTTCAGTTGATTTGATTCTCGTTGATATGCTAGAGTTCGATGTTCTTCTTGGTATGGACTGGCTAGCCACCTGTTATGCATCCGTGGACTGCCGTGAAAAGGCAGTCAGATTCAGTTTTTCTGGTGAGCCGGTTCTTGTTATTCAGGGAGATCGTAGCGCTACCCTTCCCAGCTTGATTTCTTCTCTTCGCGCTGGTCAACTCTTGCGGAAAAAGTGTCAGGGATTCTTAGCCTATGTCTGTGATACTAGCGACGCAGAGGTTCCGTTGGACTAGGTCCTTGTTGTGAGAAAGTTTCCTGATGTATTCCCTGATGAGCTGCCTGGTTTGCCACCAGAGCGCGAGATTGAGTTCTGCATTGACTTGATCCCCGGCACGGGGCCTATCTCTATACCGTCTTATCGGATAGCCCCGGCGGAGCTCAGAGAGCTGAAGGATCAGTTACAGGATTTGCTGGACAAAGGGCTCATCCGACCGAGTGTGTCACCTTGGGGTGCTCCTGTCCTATTTGTTAAGAAGAAGGACAGCAGTGTGCGCTTATGCATTGATTATCGTCAGCTGAACCGGGTTACTGTGCAGAACAGATATCCCATACCCCACATTGATGACTTATTCGATCAGCTCCAGGGTGCAGGGTATTTCTCGAAGGTTGATTTGCGGTCAGGTTATCACCAGTTGTGGGTTCGGAAGGAGGATATTCCAAAGACCGCTTTCTATACACGTTGTGGTCATTACGAGTTCTTGGTGATGTCGTTCAGGCTCACCAATGCCCCAGCAATATTTATGGACTTGATGAACCGTGTATTCAGACCGTATCTTGATCAGTTCATCATTGTGTTCATTGACGACATCTTAGTTTATTCTCGGAGCCGGGAGGAGCATGAGCAGCACTTGCGTATCACATTGCAGACTTTGAGTGAGCATCAGCTGTTCGCCAAATTTTCCAAGTGCGTATTCTGGCTAGACAGTGTCGACTTCTTGGGTCATGTAGTGACGAGAGATGGTATTTGTGTGGACCCGAAGAAGATCGAGGCAGTTCAGCGTTGGCCCAGACCGGTATCAGTTACAGAGGTTCGCAGATTTCTAGGTCTGGCCGGCTATTATCGACGTTTTGTCCAGGATTTCTCCCGTATTGCTGCACCGTTGACCGGGTTGACCTGGAAGGGGGTTCCTTTTGATTGGA
Organism: Agapanthus africanus; assembly: GCA_030015575.1. Classification (NCBI taxonomy): domain Eukaryota; kingdom Viridiplantae; phylum Streptophyta; class Magnoliopsida; order Asparagales; family Amaryllidaceae; genus Agapanthus; species Agapanthus africanus. Next base: position 29,524,205 of record JASDDO010000004.1, on the reverse strand, counting down.
CCGAGGCATGTGAGGATACCTTCCAGCAGTTGAAGACTCGTCTGACTACTGCACCAGTGTTATCATTGCCTTCAGGATCGGGCGGTTTCGTGGTATATTGTTGTAACATTTCAAAAAGATAAAATATTAAATTTTGGGAATTGTTATAATTTAATATTATTTTATTGAATATTTTAATATTTTGGTATTATTAAATACAAATAAATGGGAAAAATTATGGAAAATTCTAAAATAGGGTAAATTAGAGAATTATGCCATTTCTAAGTTTAATGGATTAGTTATATGCTAAATTAGTGCTAATCGCGATTAAAAATCGCTAATCGGTTTTTTAGCTTTTTTGTGCAAAACATGCACATATTATTTTCTACACTTGTGTTACATTTTATTGCCATGGTTTGTTTTGGGGTTACTATTTGAAGGAGAAGGGGTTTAGGGAAAAAGAAAAGAAAAGGAAATGAAATGGGAAAAGATTAAAGAATGAGGGTTGGTGAGAGAGAGATATGGGCACCATTGACTAGAGACTTAGCCATTTTTCTTCCCTTCATTTCCCTCCCTCTTCTCCTCTCTCCTGCTGCTGCTCCTCCCTCACTTCCCTCCCTCTTCAACTCCTCAAATCACCATGAAAGCAAACTCAAAACCCTACCCCATTTCACTAAAAAGATGCACAAGCTCAAGACCTACATGATGGACCAAGAAAGCATGGATTTTGGCCACTAGGGGCAACTCAAGAATTTTCTTGAGTTGCCAAATGAGGTATTTTCTGAATCATTAACTTGGTTTATGCATTACTTATACCCCATGTTTAGTTTAGAACCGATATTGTGGATTTTTGTGGAGTTCAAGATAACCTAGTTAGGGTTGTGATGAATTATGGGTTGTAATATGAAATTGAGGTCAGTAGAGGTTATACCATCACCCTAGTGTATGAATTGGAACCCAAAACCAGAAGCTTAAACTAGAATACGGATTTTTGAAACCGATATCGGGGAAATTATGAAATCTGTGTAGTGTTTATGGAATCTGCTATCATACGAGCTATCCTAAAATAAAATTGAGTGGACAGATATATGTGCAGGCACCCAGGAAGCTAACCCCAAGACCCCAGCCCCTAACTCCCTTACCCGGCCGCCAATTAATCCCAATTGGCCGCAATTTGCGTCCTGGGTCCCACCATTTTGGCTCGTATTGGTTCTGTAGCTCCTACATGTTTATGTTAGACCCCTGGTATATTTAGATTTGTATAAATTGACCTAGGGTGAAATCTGGGACATATTTCCTAAGTTGCTGTTTTGGATTCGTGTTTCCGTATTCCGTATTTTTAATTCTGCAATTGTGGATTGTGTTTTGCCTCGACTATTTGGCGTTTATACGACGATATAGAGGATTTATTGATGGTTTTGAAGGCGTGCCATAGGTTCTCACCTATAAGCCCCTTATCGTATCGTTTTGGATTTCATGTGCCGTTTTAGCTTGGATTTGGTTTTAATGCGCATATACGACACTTTGATGTGTAGGTACCCATGAAGACTTCGGGACGACAAGCAAATGCGTGGTGACGTCCGCAAATGATGATGCAAGGTGAGTAGATTATATCTACAGGGGGAAGTCGGGTGGATGGCGTATAGCACCCCCGCAGTCCGTAGTTGTGATATTATGTATGATAGTTAGGTGTATTATGGATAGTGTAGGGTTAGAAGTGACTAGTGTAGTTCATAGTCGCGAACCCTAGAATAGAATTACACCTATACGCACACCCTTGCACATTCCTTATACTTGCACTGTGTTGATGATATCGGATGACATTGGAGACGAGTCGATGATGTGGGCTTATGCCGCGAGATCGGTGATTGATGTGATTCGTATTTAGGATACGATATGTGATCTCTAGCGGGCCTTGGGGTGTGTGCTTGCACACGCGGTATATTGATGGTATCGATTTGTACTAGACATAGAGTAGTACCCCAGATTATGTGATCTGATGATAGTGATACCTGTTATGTGATGAGATAGTGTGATGTTGACCCGTACCCAGCTATTGGGATGCCGTACGATGATTTACCGTACGAGCCGATATTGATGATAGATCCGCACTCATAACTCGAGGATGTCCTACGATATATTATTGAGGCGGGATCACCGACTATATATCTATATATTTATCGACTCAGATTTAGGTGGTTTCCATACCTATCCAATTTGACTTGATACTTAGATCTGTAGTTGCATAGTAGATTTTTCACTGTGATGTTGATTATTTGATTTCCGCATTTTCATGCTATTCTCATTGCTTGCATGTGTTTATTGCTACTGTTATCATGCTGTTAGGACACCAGCACCATTATCGATGATGCGTATGTTCCACGTACACTATTTGCCGGCTCACACACTTCATCATCGATAATTGCCATGTCACTACACTGTAGTACTGTTGCATTCATGATATGATTCTTGCTTGGCATATTGTACACTTATACATGTACACAAACATAGATGATTCTGACTTGATTAGAGATTGAGGACCGCAAGATATTCTTTAAAACTGATTCATTCTAAAGGAGCGGTTTCCCTCGACATATGCACATTACTATTCCATGTTGCATGACTTCTGATATGATTACCTTTCTTTACATGTCGCATACATCATGGATTGATTGCATAGCACATCGCAATGGATTTACTTCTTGATGTTGGATTTTCATGTGATTTCTGGTTTTGAGGACCGTGGGATTATTTAAGAAAGGATGCTCTATTTTGAAAAAACCGGTACCTCGTGATATGATATTTTGGTGCGTCCACCACGCGTTTTCTCGGTGCTGAGACGTGTGCTTGAAACCCGATTCGAGGAGTGGATGATCCGTTTGCGGGTTCGTGGTGGGCCCGGTATGGTTCCCCTCGGCAAGATGATCAATGGGTTTTGCCGATTGAGCCTGGAGGCGGGCGAGTACCTACCGGTGATTGTATTTGAGCTCGGCGGATATCTGGAGGATACCGACTGGAGTTGAGAGATGGGCGTACTGCCGGGGCCGAGGGCCGATTCCGCAGACAAAGCCCGCGGGCCGATCCGGACTGACGGAGCCCGATGGATGAGTATTTACGTGTCGATGCTAGGCATGGATTTCATGATGTTTTTCCATGATTTTGTTTATATCCTCATATTGCATACATGATGCTTATTGTCATTGGGTGACGGGTGGACGGGTTCCACATATATACAGACATGGATCATATACAGACTGGATTTACACTGATCATACTTCATTTGTATATATAACAGGGTATGAGGGCGCTGTTATATATACCCTTACACCAATATTAGTGGTATGGGACGTTAATATATGTGTATTGATATCCTTGATACTTCATCATATTTACTTCATGCAGACATACCCTATACTGATGACATGTTATTACCTGAGTACTTGGCACTACATACCTGTTTAGATGTTGCTTTGCCACCTTATCATGTATCAGGCTTATTCCTTGAGGTTAATTACTAATTGTTGACCTAGGATTATGTCTTGCATTCGGTTTCTGCTTGTAGATATTCTCTATTCACGAGTTGGCAACTCACCCCCGTTGTGCCACAGTTCTTGCAGGTTTTGCCGTACAGGTTCCTTTGCGGCATTTCTGGCACATTGCTTCCTTGAGGGTGAATTGCTTTTGGTAGGTGAATTCTTTTGCATCAAGAACCACCATTGTATTTATTTTATCCATTGTATCTAGAATTTCCATCAACCAAAATTGTATATTGTTTCAGACTCAGACTTTAGTGATGTATTATTCGACCTTAGAGTCGCGCTTAGCAGTATTGCGGTTTTCTTTCTTTTTGAGTTCTTTTGGTTTGACCCTCGCCGTTTGGCGTTGTATATTATTGTTGCATGTGTGGTTGTGACCGTCAATTGACGAAGAGCTAGCTCCCGCTTGGGGATGCCTTTTATCATTGTATATGTGTTGTGCTTGTTGTACCCCGTTCGGGGCCTGTATTTACAAAAGAAACTCTGCCGAAATTTTTAGAAAAGACTTTACCTTTTAAAAATGCACATTCGGCTTAGTTATTTAAAAACCTTGACTTCAAACATGTTTTCCTTCACTTCTTTAAAAACCAGTTTTCTTCACTTACCCTTAAAATGGTTTTAGATTTCTGGGCTTTTAGCTTACTTGGATCAGATGGGGTCCTATAGACTTCATATGGTTCAAGGGCCAGTCACGTGCTCTTTCGGGTCGTGACAAAGTTGGTATCAGAGCGCTAGGTTGACCTTGGTTCGAGTCTAAGTTTGACTATGTGGAGCCTAGGGCGTTTATATTTATATACGGAACTTAGGCTTGACCTTACGGAACTTAGACTTGGTCGAGGGGGTATTAGACCCGAACTTTCTTCGCGTAGGATAACCCTTGGTTGATGGAATAGGTGACTAAAGTAGAGTGACGTACAGTTGGTATGTTCCGCGGCATACTTACGACACGCCACTCCGCTTAAGGAAGCTTAGGATGTACATATTCTCGAGATCAGTGATTCTCTTCATATCCATGATTATACATCCATTTGAGATCCCCGATTCTATTAGTTTCATGATCATACCTTTGTTGATGGTGTTCCTTCCTATGATCATGTACCCACTCTGGATCTGTTGTTCTCTTTCTGCCATTGACCTGCTCTCTTCGATACTCGATTGAGGTTCCTGTCGCCATGTTTGAGCGCAGTTTGGGCTGCTGCTAGGGTTACGGTCAGGGCAAGCTCGTCTGGTACGAGGGCCGACCATTGTGTTTTCTGGTGACATGGGAACTCTCGAGTTAGTATTGGTGATTGTGACCTCTAGTAGAGGCGAGTGCTTGGTTTTGCACCGGATGATCGGACCATTGTTAGAACTGCCAGTTGAGAGAGGACTGTTGATGTACAGCATACCTCAGAGATTACGATGTCGCCTACCGTGCAGACAGAGGGACCAGTTGTTGCTGAGATTGACAGGATGTCGCTTTCGGAGCTTACGAGCTGAGATTGTCGGAGCTTCCAGGCAGATATGAGACAGATTATAGCTAGTCTACCCGAATTAAGAGACGAAGGTGATTCGTCCGATTTATGCACCGGAGCGGGCCCAGTTGAGTTGAAGATTTCCAGTGTGGAGAGTCTTTCTCAGATCTAGAGCAGACCGATTCAGAGGTGACCGCCAATGTGTCGCCTTTCCTGAAGGATTGAGGTGTTGTTCGGCGTGCAGGCGAATGAGCCAGTTGCTGCTGCAAATGACGAGATATCGCCCAGATGGTTGGAGCTACTGCAGCGTGAGCATATACTTAGAGAGATGATAGCGAGTCGCTAGTCACCTGAGGATGAATGACTAGAACATGTTGTTCGTTCGTTTACCGATGTGAGGTCATCAGATAGATTGTTTCCAGCTAGAGACGACTTCACGCAGGTTCGTTGAGAGTCGATAGAGACGATCGAATGTCAGGAGCCCATTTTCCAAGTTTAAAGTATACGGAAAGACATGCAGGTGATTCTATGGACCCTCTAGAAGAATGAAACCCTAACTCGACTTAATGACCGTGTGAAAGCCTTTGAACCTTAGGGTTTGCGGCAGTTCCGCGGCGCCATTAGTGAGGCTTGGGTTTGCCCTTCTACGACTGGACCACCGACGCTGTGGCATGTACTCGATACTATTAAACTGTACTCAAGATGTTGATCTCTTGGGGGATTATAAGGTTCTGGCGAGTCGATTGAATGTTTCGATATCATTCGGATATCATGTGATGGGATGCATTGCTTAGGAGACTCCAGATACGAGTATAGCCGTTGGAGCATAGTCCATGCAGCCACGATGAGACGAGTCCGAATCAGTCGACATTGAAGCAGAGTGAAGAAAAGAGTTCGCAAGAGATTTCGACGAGATGACGTCCCACTCCGCTGAAATCAGAGATGTGATACGCACCCAGAGGCGTTGTATATGGATATATTTTCCAGAAAGAAGCGCGATAAGTATGCAGCCGTTCCGGAATAAGAATTTGCTTCAGCGATGGATGATGACTTCCGGGCAATCCGGCAGGAAAGAGATTTGAGAGAGAAATCTCGATAGGACCTTTCTGGAATACGATACGAGAAGACCTGACCCAGGAGTGGTCATATTGCGCACACCCAGCAGGCCAGAGTTCGGCATTGTCGACGAGGTAGTTGACCAGGTTCGGATACAGGAACTTACCAGATGCGTTGCGAATTGATCAAGGACGGACGAGTGTTGAGTATTCCTCCGATGATTGGGACGTGTTCCCGAGGACCTGTTCGGCCTGACATCTTCTACAGAATGATGAAGCTACAGAGTACGCGATTTCGAGTCCGTGTGAGAGACTTCAGATTGACCATGGCCGAGAACAGTGGAGTGCATAGTTGCATGGCGTGACGTTATAGTGGACGACGATAGAGACAGGTGGAACCAGAGGTTCGAGCGAGACGCTGACGAGCTGTCATTACTTTCCGTCGAGACTAGAGACCTGATATGCTTACAGAGACGTTGGGATGCGACCAATTTCCGAGAAAATTTTGTGCTGGGGACACAGATGTCTATCGAGTGAGAAGAAATTATGCAAGAGAGCCAGCCTCTGTACGGATCGGCATAGACATGATTGAAAGAGACCCTGAGCAGGATTCCTTCTAGGACACTGCTGCAATGATGTTTGCACCCAGGATCAGATGTGTGATGTGCATTCAGAGAGCCAGAGGCCGACGCCAGTGACGTGATGCTTTATGAGTGGTCGTGAGGATTGACCGAGAGATGACCAGAGAAGTGCCAGAACGGAATCGTCCCCGTTAGCACACCTGACAGGGCCGATGAGCCGATTGACTGCGAGATAGGTAATCCGCAGAGAAGATAAGAACCCAGAGTCAGAGGACGCCAGTCCGTGAGCAAGAGGCAAGTAGATATCCTGCGCTGCTAGCAGTGGATGCACCGACTCCTTCTCGACCTTGAAGGAGGAACTACCGACGACGGTATTTAGGATTTGTGATTTTGTGATTCGATTATCACGTATCCGTCATTTTGGATTTAGGCGTTCTGTTTGCATGATTTAGTTTTGATGACTGAGTTTCATGATATTTGTTTCATGCACCCACTGGATATTTATATTTTGCGCATAGTTATTACATTTGAGGTATTGATTGTGATTTCACGCCTATCTTATACAGTGATTTGATTTACACTTCCAGCATAGTTTTCATGCACCTTTAGTGTTTTCATATACGATTTTGGTGCACGCCAGATGCACTAAATCGGGATTCTTCGTGCATGTCACATGCACCTGATTTTTACTGTCAGGCACACACGTTGCCTACGACAGACGTTTCGTGCACACCAGTTGCACCTAGATGTTGTTTTGTACACCTGTTTGACACATATATGGATTTTGATTCCTTGCGCACCAGACGCACAGGATATTCTTATATATGCATTTTGGGGATTGATTTCTAGTAGAGCAGTACATTTTTATGATATTCTCTATGTATTGATGTCTTCGGAGCCCCGACAAATTGGATTATTACTGGAATTGTTTTAGTATTGGGGGTTTAAATTTAAATTCGGGGACCGAATTTCTTTAAAGGGGGTAGATTGTAACATTTCAAAAAGATAAAATATTAAATTTTGGGAATTGTTATAATTTAATATTATTTTATTGAATATTTTAATATTTTGGTATTATTAAATACAAATAAATGGGGAAAATTTTGGAAAAATTATGGAAAATTCTAAAATAGGGTAAATTAGATAATTATGCCATTTCTAAGTTTAATGGATTAGTTATATGCTAAATTAGTGCTAATCGCGATTAAAAATCGCTAATCGGTTTTTTAGCTTTTTTGTGCAAAACATGCACATATCATTTTCTACACTTGTGTTACATTTTATTGCCATGGTTTGTTTTGGGGTTACTATTTGAGGGAGAAGGGGTTTAGGGAAAAAGAAAAGAAAAGGAAATGAAATGGGAAAAGATTAAAGAATGAGGGTTGGTGAGAGAGAGATATGGGAAAAGATTAAAGAATGAGGGTTGGTGAGAGAGAGATATGGGCACTATTGACTAGAGACTTAGCCATTTTTCTTCCCTTCATTTCCCTCCCTCTTCTCCTCTCTCCTGCTACTGCTCCTCCCTCACTTCCCTCCCTCTTCAACTCCTCAAATCACCATGAAAGCAAACTCAAAACCCTACCCCCATTTCACTAAAAAGATGCACAAGCTCAAGACCTAAATGATGGACCAAGAAAGCATGGATTTTGGCCACTAGGGGCAACTCAAGAATTTTCTTGAGTTGCCAAATGAGGTATTTTCTGAATCATTAACTTAGTTTATGCATTACTTATACCCCATGTTTAGTTTAGAACCGATATTGTGGATTTTTGTGGAGTTCAAGATAACCTAGTTAGGGTTGTGATGAATTATGGGTTGTAATATGAAATTGAGGTCAGTAGAGGTTATACCATCACCCTAGTGTATGAATTGTAACCCAAAACCTGAAGCTTAAACCAGAATACAGATTTTTGAAACCGATATCGGGGAAATTATGAAATCTGTGTAGTGTTTATGGAATCTGCTATCATACGAGCTATCCTAAAATAAAATTGAGTGGACAGATATATGTGCAGGTACCCAGGAAGCTAACCCCAAGACCCCAGCCCCTAACTCCCTTACCCGGCCGCCAATTAATCCCAATTGGCCGCAATTTGCGACCTGGGTCCCACCATTTTGGCTCGTATTGGTTCTGTAGCTCCTACATGTTTATGTTAGACCCCTGGTATATTTAGATTTGTATAAATTGACCTAGGGTGAAATCTGGGACATATTTCCTAAGTTGCTGTTTTGGATTCGTGTTTCCGTATTCCGTATTTTTAATTCTGCAATTGTGGATTGTGTTTTGCCTCGACTATTTGGCGTTTATACGACGATATAGAGGATTTATTGATGGTTTTGAAGGCGTGCCATAGGTTCTCACCTATAGGCCCCTTATCGTATCGTTTTGGATTTCATGTGCCGTTTTAGCTTGGATTTGGTTTTAATGCGCATATACGACACTTTGATGTGTAGGTACCCATGAAGACTTCGGGACGACAAGCAAATGCGTGGTGACGTCCGCAAATGATAATGCAAGGTGAGTAGATTATATCTACAGGGGGAAGTCGGGTGGATGGCGTATAGCACCCCCGCAGTCCGTAATTGTGATATTATGTATGATAGTTAGGTGTATTATGGATAGTGTAGGGTTAGAAGTGACTAGTGTAGTTCATAGTCGCGAACCCTAGAATAGAATTACACATATACGCACACCCTTGCACATTCCTTATACTTGCACTGTGTTGATGATATCGGATGACATTGGAGACGAGTCGATGATGTGGGCTTGTGCCGCGAGATCGGTGATTGATGTGATTCGTATTTGGGATACGATATGTGATCTCTAGCGGGCCTTGGGGCGTGTGCTTGCACACGCGGTATATTGATGGTATCGATTTGTACTAGACATAGAGTAGTACCCCAGATTATGTGATCTGATGATAGTGATACCTGTTATGTGATGAGATAGTGTGATGTTGACCCGTACCCAGCTATTGGGATGCCGTACGATGATTTACCGTACGAGCCGATATTGATGATAGATCCGCACTCATAAGTCGAGGATGTCCTACGATATATTATTGAGGCGGGATCACCGACTGTAACACCCGAGCCCAATGCTACTATTTTCTGTTATTGGTTGAGCATTAGATATTACTCAGTTCATTTATCTTGCTTATTTGGGTCTTACTGTAAAATTTTATCTGGCTAAGTCATTCTGCATATAACAAATTTTAGCATCTAAAATAAAATAAAAAAATATTCGTCTTGGCCTACTTGACACCCTTAGCCTCGTGGTAGCGTCCGTGCATTGTGTTCTCGTCCCGTTCAGTGAAACGGGCGAGTTTGGATGGCTACGTGCACGTGCGTGTGTCCGTTTTGGGAGTATGCTTTTTAATCATAAAACATTTCATTTTAAAATTTGGAACCCGCCTAAAATCCTATTATTTGAATTTCGAATTTTTGGACCCAACCCGGGCGCAATTTGGAAATGTTTCATTTGGCGCCAAAATCCTAAATTTTAATATTATTAAAACCTTCGCATATATTTTTCTAACTAACCTGATATCTTACTGTTCATTACCTATCTTTTAAATCTTTAAGTTAACCATATAATATTTTTACAATCTTTTATATCCTTCTTAATTTATTCTCTCAGCCAATCGCAACCTCCCCTTTAACCCCGTGGGCCCCACTTTCTCTCTCTCTCTCTCTCCACTTTTTCCTCTCTCTCCCTCTCCCTCGTATATTCTCTCGTACTTCTCTTTATCATTTTTCTCTTCTTGCTTCATGTCTCGTTTCTCATTTCTTTTAACTGTTCTTTTGTTGCCGGAATTCCGTCGTGCCGGTGACGTTTCTCGACGTTCCAGCGAGATACCCCGACCCGTGTGGTTCCTTTGTTCGTCGTTTGGGTTCATTCCGTGAACCGTGCGCCGTCGCGAGTTTTCCCCGCCGACGGTTAACGTTCCGTTTTCCCGATTCGCGACCCATCGAAGCAAGTTAATCTTGCTACATGTTATATACTTTTATAATCTTCATTTTATAATGTTATACATTTGAAAATCTTATAGTTTACATATGAAATGTCGTTGAAAAATCGGATATGACAAATCTGAAATTTACTGTACACCTTATCTTATAAAATTCATTATAAATCATAGAAAAATCATTAGTATACGTTCTTTAGTTCGTTACGAAGCTAATTCAGAATACTATAACTCTATGAAGTATTTACTGGCAAAATAAATTGGTTAAATAACGTAAAATGCAAATGAAAATGTCTCCAAACTGCTGTCCAGGGAAATTCCAGCAGCAAACTTTCAACTTCGAATATTCATAACTTTTTGTAGGGATAACCTGAGATGCTTATACTTATAAAACTGAAAACCTTATTGAATTATCTTTGTTTTGGTATAAGATACGTCCCTTTTGGAGAACGTTTGTTATTTTTAAGCTATTTTACAAATTAGGGTGACGCTGAATTTCTGAACGGAACCTTCTTGTGCATGGTTAATCAATACATCTTTTATAGTTACTAATCGCTTTGAATATGCTATCCATATTAATATTATTATATCAATATTTATATCACATATTGTTTAGTTGTACATCCCACATTACCATTTTACAGTTTTATAACTTTTCGGATACCCGTTTGCATCTATCGCATTTAAGATACATATAATTGCAAGCATAGATCACACTATTACATAATAATGTGATATTAACACTCCATGTTTAATAAATTGCATCCTAATTAATATTGGAACTATAAATGTAACCCTAATCGATAACTGTGCATCCATATCCTTGAAATTATATTTATTTACATATCATATTACATGTTCCAGTTTATTGTTCTGATAGTACTCATGCTTGTTTATTTATACATATGCTTATGTTAGTTTGATTATGAGCACCCACATGACATCTTGTGCTTCCTGACATGACCTGTTACACTTCCTACTTGACATGACATGGTACCGTACACTCTTGACATGACATGACACCCTATACATATCGACTCAACCTGTTAAAACGTGACCTGACCGGTTACCTGATTTCATGCCTAATGCCGACAAACCTGACCATTCCTGCTGTCTATCCAGACAGACCTACTTTTACTTGATTTTCTGTTGGCATTAGTCCTTGACTGCTGATACCTGACCTGACATACATAACTTGGGGGTATGGGGAAATCAAAGGAGAAACCGACTTGTAACTCAACAGTTCGATACTTGTTCTGATCAGTCTTACGGGCTTGGCCAGCCCCAGAGTGGTGATGCTGACATCACTCACCCATCTTGCTACCTATTACTGCTTAGCGGCACGTCTCGGATTCAGCCCCGAGGACCTTGACCGTGGTCCCGGGCACGCACGGGATACTATTGAGTTACATCGACGATTCATCAATTGATTTCAAAGACTATAGAGTAGAAACCTAATAGGACAGTTTAGTCACCACTGCACCTTACCCTGCTCTGTTATTTCTTAGTACTGCTTTATTCATGTTCATACTTGCATTGCTTATTACCATGTCTATACTATATACTTGATGTCATGACGCGCTGACGTCTGGGTTTTGCATGGCCCAGATTCTTTACCACTGTCGACGACTGAGCAGGAGTACTTCAGCCAGCAGGCTGATTTGTGAGTTCTGTAGTGGTTAGTTCATTTATTGCATTTTATTTCCAGGTGTGATCCCGCATTACGGGACGTACCTTTCTATTATTGCATTGGATCATTTGCTTCCTCACTTATTTATCATTGACTCTGGTTATTATGGATTTGGACATGTGTTAGATAGTTTGTTTATCTTGTTCTTGATATCTCTGCAGCCGTAATGTGACTGTGGATGGATACTTCCTACCCACAGGTAGCATGGTTAGCTATGTCACGTGCTCAACTTGCGTACTCTGGGAAGCGGGGCGTGACATGGTTCTTTTGGTATCAGAGCCATAGGTTAATTGGGTTGATTCTTTGTAGTTGGGTATTGCACCCGATACACGAATCATAATACCCGTGATTAGGAAACATGTCCTGCCACCTTGACCGCTTTACCATCCTTGAATCATTCTTCCGGATCATGTCGACATGCAAACTTACTTTGCATTGTCAACTCGAAAACCTAATTTCTTGTTATCTCTAGGACTTAGGCGACTTGGGTGGAGTTAAGTAATTGCGGCTATGATACCGCGGCATAGCTACAATGCGGTACTCTATTTAAGTATCTTGGAGTTCTAGCCTTGATCCACATTCAGAATCTGTCATCATGCTAATGTTGGGTGTTTTGAGTTCAGGATTATGACAGGTAAGAAGTTGAAGACTTACCAGAGGCGTATGAACGAAGCCGCCATGCTTGGAGTGATAAGAGGAATGCTGGAAATCAAAAAGACAGACTGAGCTGATCCAGCAATAGCAGATTCGTTTCAGGAAGGTTTGCAGATCGTTCAGCAGTCTGTAAACAACGATGGAACTAGACCAGTCGAACGAGTAGGGACTGTAGCAGATTTCAGACTTTTGGGTCCGTCTACTTTCACTGGTCTGGAGGAGCCGTTGGCAGCCGAGCAGTGGCTAGTGACACGGAGAATTTGCTGATTGCGGCACAGATTCCAGAGGACAAAGGAGTTGATGTAGTGCGCATTCAACTAGTGGATTACGCCCGAGAGTGGTGGCTTGTGGAGGAGAACCGCTTGCCCCAGGCCAAGCAGTGGGCGGATTTTTTCTAAGAGTTTACTGGAGAAGTCCTTCCGCGGACTGCGCGGAGGAAATGGAAGAGAAGTTCATCGGACTAAGGCAGAATGGAGCAACCGTGGACGTGCATGCAGCAGAATGGACGAGACTCAGTAGTCCTGCTGGACCTTTCGTGGCCAACAATGTAGACAGCGGTTGCGGTAAGGAAGCAGTTCTGTCGGGCCAGTCGAGTTTAGGGCTAGGCCGACAAACAGTGTTCTTGCAGCTATGGAAGTTGATAGTAATGAAGAGCCGGCAGTTGTTCGCGATTTTATGGACGTATTTGAAGATATATCGGGCTTACCGCCGAAGCGAGATGTGGAGTTCGCGATTGACCTTATTCCTGGTGCAGCGCCAGTATCAAAATCTTATTATCCGATGGCACCAGTGGAATTGGAAGAAGTTAAGAAACAAGTTGGTGAATTACTCGAGAAGGGTTGGATTCGAAGCAGCAACTCACCTTGGGGAGCTCCAGTTCTTCTAATAAAGAAGAAGGATGGCACGAGAAGGATGTGCATCAACTATCGAGAATTGAACCGGGTGACTATTAAGAACAAGTACCCGATCTCTCGCATTGGAGAACTTTTTGAGCAGCTTAGTGGCGCGAGGGTATTCTCGAAACTGGATTTGCGATCAGGATATCATCAGGTCCGAGTGAGAGCAGAAGACATTTGCAAGACGGCGTTTCGGACTCGATATGGACATTTCGAGTATCTAGTGATGCCCTTCGGAGTGACTAATGCGCCGGCAATATTCATGGATTTGATGAACAGGATCTTTTCACCATTCTTGGACCAGTTTATTGTGGTATTCATTGACGATATTCTGGTATACTCGAAGAGTCCGGAGGAGCCTGCTGAGCATTTAAGGATCGCACTGCAGACGCTGAGACAAGAGAAGTTATTTGCGAAGATGAGTAAGTGCGAATTCTGGCTGGAAGAAGTGAAGTTTCTGGGGCATGTCGTGTCGGGCGATGGAATTGCCGTCGATCCCGAGAAGATTGCAGCAGTTCGAGATTGGCCAACTCCAAAGAATGTTGCGGAGATAAGAAGTTTTCTTGGACTCGCCGGATACTACAGGAGATTTGTGGAGAACTTCGCTCGTTTGGCAGAACCGTTGACCAAGCTTACGCGCAAGGAGGTACCTTTTGTATAGACGGATAAGTGTGCGTTGGCTTTTGAGACGTTGAAGCAGAAGTTGATAACCGCCCCTATCCTGACCGTACCAGACAATTCCGGAGGACTAGTGATTCATAGCGACGCATCTGGGAAAGGATTGGGATGTGTTTGGATGCAGCATGGGAAGGTTGTAGCATACGCATCGAGACAGTTGAAGACCCATGAGAAGAATTATCCAACTCATGACTTGGAGCGTGCGGCTGTGATTTTCGCTTTGAAGATTTGGAGACACTACCTTTTGGGGGAAAGAGTCGAAGTTTTTACAGATCATAAGAGCTTGAAGTATGTGTTTACACAGAAGGAGCTTAACATGAGGCAGCGTAGATGGTTGGAGCTGATGGCTGACTACGATCTTGATCTTAAGTACCATCCGGAGAAGGTTAATGTTGTGCCGGATGCGCTTAGTCGGTTACCAGCAATTCAGGTGTTAACTACACAGGGGGAGATCATTGCAGATTTTCGAAGATTTGACTTGGAAGTTGTGCTACCACATTCTACGGGACAGTTGATGCAGTTGCAAGTACAGTTGTCCTTGGTTGAGAAGATTAAAGCGGCACAATCGCAGGATCCTAGACCGCAGAAGTTTCGAGAGCGGGTTGAGGCTGGACTACGAACAGATTTACTGGTCTACGAAGATGGTTCGTTGAGGTATGGTAGCTGTTTGTGTGTGCCAAAGGGGGATGTTCGTGAAGAGCTTATGAAGGAGGCACACAGTTCAGCTTATTCTATACATCCAGGAGGTACAAAGATGTACCGAGATATTCGACAGCATTTCTGGTGGGAAGGCATGAAACGGGAGATTGCTCGCTTCGTGGCTAAGTGCTCGGTATGTCAGCAAGTCAAGGCTGAACACCAAAGGGTTGCTAGTTTGTTGCAACCACTTCCGATTCCTCAGTGGAAGTGGGAACATATAACCATGGATTTCGTGACGGCTTTACCGCGAAGTCCAAATGGCAACAATGCAGTATGGGTGATTGTCGATCGATTGACCAAGGCAGCTCACTTTATTCCTTTCCAGGTTGGTCAATCAACGGAGACTTTGGCAGAGCGGTACATGCAGAAGATTGTAAGATTGCATGGCGTACCGGTGAGCATCGTGTCCGATCGGGACACTCGGTTCTTATCACACTTCTGGAGGAGTTTACAGGAAAGTTTGGGGACTCGATTGAAGTTTAGCACAGCTTATCATCCTCAAACTGATGGTCAGTGGAGAGAACGATCCAAACTCTTGATGATATGTTGAGAGCATGCATGTTGGACTTCAAGGGTTCGTGGGAGGATCATCTACACTTGGTGGAGTTTTCTTACAACAACAGTTTTCAGGCAACTATCCAGATGGCTCCGTTTGAAGCTTTGTATGGTCATAAATGTCGTTCACCTATTTGTTGGGATGATGTCGGTGAACGAAAATTGTTGGGACCAGATTGGGTGATGCAGACAGTTGAGAAGGTTAACACTATCAGAAATCATATGAAGGCAGCACAAGACAGACAGAAGAGTTGGGCCGACACGTCAAGAAGACCTCTAGAGTTCGCCGTGGGTGATTTAGTATTCCTGAAGATATCACCGACTAGAGGGGTGATTCGCTTTGGAGTCGGGGAAAGCTTAGCCCTCGATTCGTTGGACCTTTTGAGATATTGGAGCGTGTTGGAGAGGTAGCGTACCATTTGGCGTTACCACAGTCCTTGGCAGGAGTGCACGATGTGTTTCATGTATCTTAACTACGGAGGTATGTTCGAGATGAAACCCAAGTATTGGATCATTCGGAGTTGACTGTACGGGAGGACCTAACTTTTGAAGAGCGACCAGTTGAAATCAAGGATCGGAGAGAAAAGGTTCTTAAGAACAAGGTTACCCCTCTTGTGCTAGTTTCTTGGGGTAATCGATCGCATGGAGAATCCACTTGGGAGCGAGAAGACGAGATCCGACAGAAGTTTCCTCACATTTTCCTGTAGTTTTCTATATTGTATTCTTGGAATTTCGAGGACGAAATTCTTTTGTAGTTGGGTATAATGTAACACCCGAGCCCAATGCTACTATTTTCTGTTATTGGTTGAGCATTAGATATTACTCATTTCATTTATCTTGCTTATTTGGGTCTTACTGTAAAATTTTATCTGGCTAAGTCATTCTGCATATAACAAATTTTAGCATCTAAAATAAAATAAAAAAATATTCGTCTTGGCCTACTTGACACCCTTAGCCTCGTGGTAGCGTCCGTGCATTGTGTTCTCATCCCGTTCAGTGAAACGGACGAGTTTGGATGGCTACGTGCACGTGCGTGTGTCCGTTTTGGGAGTATACTTTTTAATCATAAAACATTTCATTTTAAAATTTGGAACCCGCCTAAAATCCTATTATTTGAATTTCGAATTTTTGGACCCAACCCGGGCGCAATTTGGAAATGTTTCATTTGGCGCCAAAATCCTAAATTTTAATATTATTAAAACATTCGCATATATTTTTCTAACTAACCTGATATCTTACTGTTCATTACCTATCTTTTAAATCTTTAAGTTAACCATATAATATTTTTACAATCTTTTATATCCTTCTTAATTTATTCTCTCAGCCAATCGCAACCTCCCCTTTAACCCCGTGGGCCCCACTTTCTCTCTCTCTCTCTCCACTTTTTCCTCTCTCTCCCTCTCCCTCATATATTCTCTCGTACTTCTCTTTATCATTTTTCTCTT
Source organism: Agapanthus africanus (assembly GCA_030015575.1). Lineage (NCBI taxonomy): Eukaryota > Viridiplantae > Streptophyta > Magnoliopsida > Asparagales > Amaryllidaceae > Agapanthus > Agapanthus africanus. The sequence continues at coordinate 29,507,015 of JASDDO010000004.1, read as the reverse complement.
CTTGCTTCATGTCTCGTTTCTCATTTCTTTTAACTGTTCTTTTGTTGCCGGAATTCCGTCGTGCCGGTGACGTTTCTCGACGTTCCAGCGAGATACCCCGACCCGTGTGGTTCCTTTGTTCGTCGTTTGGGTTCATTCCGTGAACCGTGCGCCGTCGCGAGTTTTCCCCGCCGACGGTTAACGTTCCGTTTTCCCGATTCGCGACCCATCGAAGCAAGTTAATCTTGCTACATGCTATATACTTTTATAATCTTCATTTTATAATGTTATACATTTGAAAATTTTATAGTTTACATATGAAATGTCGTTGAAAAATCGGATATGACAAATCTGAAATTTACTATACACCTTATCTTATAAAATTCATTATAAATCATAGAAAAATCATTAGTATACGTTCTTTAGTTCGTTACGAAACTAATTAAGAATACTATAACTCTATGAAGTATTTACTGGCAAAATAAATTGGTTAAATAACGTAAAATGCAAATGAAAATGTCTCCAAACTGCTGTCCAGGGAAATTCCAGCAGCAAACTTTCAACTTCGAATATTCATAACTTTTTGTGAGGATAACCTGAGATGCTTATACTTATAAAACTGAAAACCTTATTGAATTATCTTTGTTTTGGTATAAGATACGTCCCTTTTGGAGAACGTTTGTTATTTTTAAGCTATTTTACAAATTATGGTGACGCTGAATTTCTGAACGGAACCTTCTTGTGCATGGTTAATCAATACATCTTTTATAATTACTAATCGCTTTGAATATGCTATCCATATTAATATTATTATATCAATATTTATATCACATATTGTTTAGTTGTACATCCCACATTACCATTTTACAGTTTTATAACTTTTCGGATACCCGTTTGCATCTATCGCATTTAAGATACATATAATTGCAAGCATAGATCACACTATTACATAATAATGTGATATTAACACTCCATGTTTAATAAATTGCATCCTAATTAATATTGGAACTATAAATGTAACCCTAATCGATAACTGTGCATCCATATCCTTGAAATTATATTTATTTACATATCATATTACATGTTCCAGTTTATTGTTCTGATAGTACTCATGCTTGTTTATTTATACATATGCTTATGTTAGTTTGATTATGAGCACCCACATGACATCTTGTGCTTCCTGACATGACCTGTTACACTTCCTACTTGACATGACATGGTACCGTACACTCTTGACATGACATGACACCCTATACATATCGACTCAACCTGTTAAAACGTGACCTGACCGGTTACCTGATTTCATGCCTAATGCCGACAAACCTGACCATTCCTGCTGTCTATCCAGACAGACCTACTTTTACTTGATTTTCTGTTGGCATTAGTCCTTGACTGCTGAATACCTGACCTGACATACATAACTTGGGGGTATGGGGAAATCAAAGGTGAAACCGACTTGTAACTCAACAGTTCGATACTTGTTCTGATCAGTCTTACGGGCTTGGCCAGCCCCGGAGTGGTGATGCTGACATCACTCGCCCATCTTGCTACCTATTACTGCTTAGCGGCACGTCTCGGATTCAGCCCCGAGGACCTTGACCGTGGTCCCGGGCACGCACGGGATACTATTGAGTTACATCGACGATTCATCAATTGATTTCAAAGACTATAGAGTAGAAACCTAATAGGACAGTTTAGTCACCACTGCACCTTACCCTGCTCTGTTATTTCTTAGTACTGCTTTATTCATGTTCATACTTGCATTGCTTATTACCATGTCTATACTATATACTTGATGTCATGACGCGCTGACGTCTGGGTTTTGCATGGCCCAGATTCTTTACCACTGTCGACGACTGAGCAGGAGTACTTCAGCCAGCAGGCTGATTTGTGAGTTCTGTAGTGGTTAGTTCATTTATTGCATTTTATTTCCAGGTGTGATCCCGCATTACGGGACGTACCTTTCTATTATTGTATTGGATCATTTGCTTCCGTACTTATTTATCATTGACTCTGGTTATTATGGATTTGGACATGTGTTAGATAGTTTGTTTATCTTGTTCTTGATATCTCTACAGCCGTAATGTGACTGTGGATGGATACTTCCTACCCACAGGTAGCATGGTTGGCTATGTCACGTGCTCAATCTTGCGTACTTTGGGAAGCGGGGCGTGACACCGACTATATATCTATATATTTATCGACTCAGATTTAGGTGGTTTCCGTACCTATCCCATTTGACTTGATACTTAGATCTGTAGTTGCATAGTAGATTTTTCACTGTGATGTTGATTATTTGATTTCCGCATTTTCTTGCTATTCGCATTGCTTGCATGTGTTTATTGCTACTGTTATCATGCTGTTAGGACACCAGCACCATTATCGATGATGCGTATGTTCCACGTACACTATTTGCCGGCTCACACACTTCATCATCGATAATTGCCATGTCATTACACTGTAGTACTGTTGCATTCATGATATGATTCTTGCTTGGCATATTGTATACTTATACCTGTACACAAACATAGATGATTCTGACTTGATTAGAGATTGAGGACCGCAAGATATTCTTTAAAACTGATTCATTCTAAAGGAGCGGTTCCCCTCGACATATGCACATTACTATTCCATGTTGCATGACTTCTGATATGATTACCTTTCTTTACATGTCGCATACATCATGGATTGATTGCATAGCACATCGCATTGGATTTACTTCTTGATGTTGGATTTTCATGTGATTTCTGGTTTTGAGGACCGTGGGATTATTTAAGAAAGGATGCTCTATTTTGAAAAAACCGGTACCTCGTGATATGATATTTTGGTGCGTCCACAACGCGTTTTCTCGGTGCTGAGACGTGTGCTTGAAACCCGATTCGAGGAGTGGATGATCCGTTTGCGGGTTCGTGGTGGGCCCGGTATGGTTCCCCTCGGCAAGATGATCGATGGGTTTTGCCGATTGAGCCTGGAGGCGGGCGAGTACCTACCGGTGATTGTATTTGAGCTCGGCGGATATTTGGAGGATACCGACCGGAGTTGAGAGATGGGCGTACTGCCGAGGCCGAGGGCCGATTCCGCAGACATAGCCCGCGGGCCGATCCGGACTGACAGAGCCCGATGGATGAGTATTTACGTGTCGATGCTAGGCACGGGTTTCATGATGTTTTTCCATGATTTTGTTTATATCCTCATATTGCATACATGATGCTTATTGTCATTGGGTGACGGGTGGACGGGTTCCACATATATACAGACATGGATCATATACAGACTGGATTTACACTGATCATACTTCATTTGTATATATAACAGGGTATGAGGGCGCTGTTATATATACCCTTACACCAATATTAGTGGTATGGGACGCTAATATATGTGTATTGATATCCTTGATACTTCATCATATTTACTTCATGCAGACATACCCTATACTGATGACATGTTATTACCTGTGTACTTGGCACTACATACCTGTTTAGATGTTGCTTTGCCACCTTATCATGTATCAGGCTTATTCTTTGAGGTTTATTACTGATTGTTGACCTAGGATTGTGTCTTGCATTCGGTTTCTGCTTGTAGATATTCTCTATTCACGAGTTGGCAACTCACCCCCGTTGTGCCACAGTTCTTGCAGGTTTTGCCGTACAGGTTCCTTTGCGGCATTTCTGGCACATTGCTTCCTTGAGGGTGAATTGCTTTTGGTAGGTGGATTCTTTTGCATCAAGAACCACCATTGTATTTATTTTATCCATTGTATCTAGAATTTCCATCAACCAAAATTGTATATTGTTTCAGACTCAGACTTTAGTGATGTATTATTCGACCTTAGAGTCACGCTTAGCATTATTGCGGTTTTCTTGCTTTTTGAGTTCTTTTGGTTTGACCCTCGCCATTTGGCGTTGTATATTATTGTTGCATGTGTGGTTGTGACCGTCAATTGACGAAGAGCTAGCTCCCGTTTGGGGATGCCTTTTATCATTGTATATGTGTTGTGCTTGTTGTATCCCGTTCGGGGCCAGTATTTACAAAAGAAACTCTGCCAAAATTTTTAGAAAAGACTTTACCTTTTAAAAATGCACATTCGGCTTAGTTATTTAAAAACCTTGACTTCAAACATGTTTTCCTTCACTTCTTTAAAAACCAGTTTTCTTCACTTACCCTTAAAATGGTTTTAGATTTCTGGGCTTTTAGCTTACTTGGATCAGATGGGGTCCTATAGACTTCATATGGTTCAAGGGCCAGTCACGTGCTCTTTCGGGTCGTGACAATTGTGATGCTTCTCGAGTGGGGCTGGGGCTGTGTTTTGATGCAGCACGAAAGAGTTATCGCGTATGCTTCTTGGCAGTTGAGGAAACATGAACAGAACTACCCCACTCATGATTTAGAGATGGCTGCAGTGGTATTTGCACTTAAGATCTGGAGACATTACCTATACGGCGAGTCGTGCCAGATATTCACTGACCACAAGAGCTTAAAGTATATCTTTCAGCAGCGAGATCTAAATCTGAGATAGCACCGTTGGATGGAGTTGGTAAAAGACTATGACTGCGAGATTGTATACCATCCGGGCAAGGCGAATGTGGTGGCAGATGCTTTGAGTAGGAGGCCCGGAGGTAGCCTATCTTGTTTGAGCGCAGTACAGATGCAGTCGACGGCGGATTGGCAGGTTTTATGTGACAGCAGAGTGCGGTTCGAGTTTACTCCTACAGGGGGACAGCTGGCCCATTTCAGAGCATGCCCATAGTTACCTGACCGTATCCGCGAGGAACAGTCCGGCGATGCCCGTATTTTAAAGATTATCGAGAAGATTCGGCAGGGCAGAGTTTCCGAGTTCTTGATTGATGATCAGGGGATACATCGATTTGGGACTCGACTGTGCGTACCAGATTCTGAGGGGCTGAGGCGTGATATCCTTGAGGAGGCACATAGATCAGTGTACAGTGTGCATCCAGGTTCCACCAAGATGTACCGTGATTTGAGAGAGGTTTACTGGTGGGACGGGATGAAGAAGGATGTTACAGACTTTATATCGAGATGCCTGACTTGTCAGCAAGTCAAGGCCGAGCACCAGAGGCCAGCCGGCGAGTTACAGCCTTTGCCCATCCCTGAGTGAAAGTGGGAACAGGTCTCCATGGACTTCATTGTAGGTCTACCCAGGACCAGTCAAGGGTATGACTCTATTTGGGTGATTGTGGATCGACTGACGAAAGCGGCTCACTTCCTGCCTGTGAAGACCACTTTTGGATTTGCTCAGTACGCCCAGGTTTATATTGATGAGATCGTAAGACTGCATGGCGTCCCGACTTGCATCGTGTCCGACCGAGGCACCTAGTTTACCAGCCGATTATGGCAGAAACTTTAGGAGGCTTTGGGCACCCGATTGAGTTTTAGCACAGCTTTTCATCCGCAGACTGACGGTCAGTCAGAGCGTACTATTCAGACTCTTGAGGACATGCTCAGAGCTTATGTTTTAGATTTTGGTGGTAGCTGGGATCGTCATTTGCCATTGATCGAGTTCTCCTATAATAATAGCTTCCAGGAGACGATTCAGATGGCATCTTTCGAGGCTTTATATGGGAGGAGATGTCGATCGTCTGTATGTTGGACAGAGCTCAGGGAGAGCAGTATTTTGGGGCCGCAGATCGTACAGGAGACAACCGAAAAGATACAGCTGATTCGGGACAGGATGAGAGCGGCACAAAGTAGGCAGAAATCATATGCTGACAGGCGCCATCGCCGACTCGAGTTCACTGTTGGCGATCATGTTTTTCCGAGGGTCTCTCCGATGAAGGGTGTGATAAGATTTGGGCGGAAAGGGAAGCTTATTCTTAGATATGTTGGTCCCTTCGAGATCCTAGAGCGTGTTGGTTCGGTGTCTTATTGGTTAGCTCTTCCGCCCAGCTTTCCCGATGTTTCATGTTTCGATGCTCCGCAGGTACCTTCATGACCCTTCCCATGCGATTCAGCACCAGACGATCCAACTGGAGCGCGATCTTTCATTCACTGAGCAGCCGGTGGTCATTTTGGATCGGCAGGTGAAGAAATTGAGGTCGAAGGTTATACCGCCCGTCAATGTTCTTTGGCATGGCCCGAACAGCAAGGAGGTCACCTGGGAGACCGAGGACGAGATGAGGAAGAAATATCCCCATCTTTTTGAAGGTACGCATAGTTAAATTCTAAATTCGGGGACCGAATTTCTTTAAGGGGGAAAGACTGTAACGCTTCGAAAATCGTTTAGGCAGTTTTTCGATAATCGGTAAAATAATTATTTTTCAATATAGGCCTAATTATACAAAATTTAGATAAGATATTGCTAGAAATTGGTCACTAAATTGTCACTTAAAAATTTCTAATTATTTAAAAAAAATTCCTTAATTAATTATTTTTAATATTATTTTAAGCTTGTAAAAATACATTAAATTAGTGATAAATACAAATTTAAATGGGTAAATTACACACTTAGGAACCATTATAAACTAAAATTTAGTGTAACAAAAATTGTATCAAGACTTTTCAAGATTGTAGTTCTATGGTTTAAAATTTAAATCAAAATGAATTATAAATGAAATTTTAAATAGGAAAATGATGTGATATGCATTTATTATACTTGAGAGAGAGTTTTTGTGTAGAAATTTCCACACAATTCCCTCACTCCCTTTCCTATTCTCCCCAGGCCGAGCCACCTACAGCAGGAAACCCCCTATTTCCCCCCATTTCTTGCTTCAAAATCAACAAAAATTCACAATTTCTTTACAAAATTCAAATCTAATCCCTATTCTACCTCTTCCCAAACCCAAATTTATTTAAAACAAGGAGAAAGGAGGCATCTTTATAGGTCAAGTGCAAGCTAGGGTTTAACTTGAGAGGTATAATTCTAATCTAATGTTCAATTGGTAGTTTAAATATGCTAAATTAGATATTTAAAGTGTGAAATTTGGTTAAAATTGCTTGCTAATGAAATTCAGGAAAAGGTTTGAAATTTTAGTTAGGGTTTGAAGCTTTGTAATTGGGTTAAGTTAGTGTTGTGGCCATCTAGTGGATTAGATTGGATGTTTGTGCAATGTTGTGATCGCGATATCGTTAATTCGCGATGTTTGCATCGAAATCGCTATGTTAATGCTTACTAGGTTTTCTATAAATTTAGAAGGTGATTTAATTGCGATATATCGACGATATTTATAACATCTCCTATGACTTTTAGGGTGTGCGAATGCGTAATTTGGTTTAGTTGGGTTTTAGTTTTGACGGTTGTCCCGAAACGACGATTTTAGTTAAGCTTTTACTGGTTTTCGTGTGTGTTCCGCGCGTTTAGTGCACGTTGTGCCTAACGTTTCAGTATTGATTCTTTTATTTTATGACTTGCGTTGTTTCTTGATGTGTAATCTTAAGTTTGTGTTATGCAATTTTAGGATCGGTTGCGGAAATATCGAACGCGGCGCGCAAAGGCAAAGCGATGGTTGGATCATATTAGCGAGGCGTCCGGGTGAGTAGATATATACATCTATGGGGAAGTCGTCTGGATGGCGCGAGATGCCCCATAGTTAGGATCACTTTATTACTAGCTAATTATATGCATAGTTAGTTAGTTAACCATCTCATTCATATACATACCCGTCTAGTTATTCGTCTGCTGGCATTGCATGGATATCTATATACCTATGTGTGATAACACCCCTTAGGACACTTACACTATTACCATTGGCTCATGTTGCACACGCACTATTCATGTGAACACACACGCCTTAGTAATTGACATGTCACGAGCACTTTAGAACCTGCTTAGTTTAGTATCACCACTTGCATCATATATGATACATTGAATTGCATAGCATGTATATACCTTACATCATCATCATGCTTATATAGATTCCTAGTCACAAATAAATTGCATACCTTTGATATCATAAACATTTATCATATACAACATGTTGGGTATTATAATTTTCTTGAGGATTTCAGTATTGATGAGATTTCTGGATTTTGGGGGGAAACCGCAAGAATTTAACAAAAACTTATCATCATCATTTTTAAAATAAAGTTGCGGTTTTCTCGTGATGTATGTGTCGTCCACCATGAGTTTTCATGTTTTCTGTTGGATTTCGAGGCCCGATTCGAGGAGTGGATGAACCGTCTCGGGTACATGGTGGGCCCGGTATGATATCTCGGGGCAAGAAGATCGAGTTGTAGACGATGATCCTGGCAGGGGAAGACTACCTACCGGTGATGTCTGGCGCGGCGGATATCCGGAGGATACCGACCGTTGTCGTGAGATTTGATGATATGGGCCGATCCGGACCGACGGAGGCCGAGATATTGAGATATTGATATAGTGAGACATTGAGACAGATATATTTCCATATTTTGTGTCGATGCTTGACACGGTTTTCGGATGATTTCATTGATGGTTCCTTAGCTATTGCACAGATATTTTTTCTAAGTTAAGAATGCAGAGATCATCGTATTTTAAACACTTAAAGATTTCGTATTGATGTTGCATACATATGCATACATACTAGTGGCATTACATCGCATCTAGACATACATGTTGTGACGCATTTGCGTGCATTCTTACGATGGCCTTATTAAATGTTATTTTCTACTCATGAGCTGGCAACTCACCCCCGTTGTGCCACAGTGTCTTGCAGGTTGGACCCGTCAGCCTTGTAGCGGCGGGCTTATCTTTACATTGGCTTCTTTTGCTCAGACTCGTGGCATTGCTCTTAGGTGGGTTGCGAGGACACTTTTATCTTTTTGTACTATCATTGTATCTAGTATTCTCCATCTACCACTACTTATTTGTATATGCGACCTAATGATGAGACTGAGAGATTTGTGTATATGTGTTTTGTCTGGGGTCGAGCTCACTTGAGCCGACATTGTGTTTTCTTATTTTTTTTTGGCATTTCTTTATGCTTATTTGCTTGATATTACATATATATTGCATGTGGTTGTGATCCGCCTTGGGCAAAGAGCTAGCTCCCGCTTGGGGATGCTATTTATTCATTACAGATTTATATATCTTGTTGTACCCATTTTAGGGGCTAGTATTTATAAAGGAGACTCTGCCGAAATTTTCGGAAAATTTTTGATGTTTTTAAAAAAGGGATTAATACAACTTAATTGATTTTAAAATCGTTTTCATAAAGGTTTTCCTTCACTCTTATTGTTTATGGTTTAGATTTTCTGGTTTTTGGCTGACTTCGGTTACGTTACGCCTTGAGACGTCTCGTAATCTAAGTGCCAGTCACGTTCCGTACCTTCGGGTCATGACAGAAATACTCCTCAAATCTTTCTAAACAAGAAAGATTGTGCTCTGTAAATCAGAGCACCATTGGATCAAAAGATCCAATGGTGATTAAAATTCACCAAGATATAGAATTAAATTCTGATTGAGGAAATACTCCTCAAATCTTTCTAAACAAGAAAGATTGTGTTCTGTAAATCAGAGCACCGTTGGATCAAATATCCAATGGTGATTAAAAATCACCAAGATACAGAATAAGCTCTGTATGGGAAAATATTTTCCCAATCTTGTTAAAAACAAGAAAAATTTCTTCTGTAAAACAGAAATTCTTGGATCAAAGATCCGACGGTGGATAAATTTCCCAAATCAATTAAGAAATCTCTCAATGAGAGATTTTCTTAACCGAATCAATGGATCAGCCTCCCCTATATAAAGGACCGATGACTTTAAGTCTTGTACGGAGGAACCCCCCCATAAGTTTCAAGTTAAAAAAAGTGCAAGCAAAAAAGAGCTTTCAGAGTGAAGAAAGAAGAAGAACTTTCTTCAAGGTAAATAAGAGATCATAGTATCTCATCTGCATACCCAAGGGTTTAACACTTATAAAAGAACATAGTTCTTTCCCTGGATCTGAGATCCATGAGACAAGTCTTCCACGAATGAGAATTTAATTCTCGCAGGGATGAATTTGTTCTTGGGGATTGAAGATCCAGGGAAGAACAAAGAATAGAACTCTTCAGAAAAATGCATAAAGAAGGAAGTAGCACCAAGCGCTCCACGTGCCCCTCACATGGGCGCTGCTAAAATAAAGAGTGCTCTGCACTCAATGGTTGGCGCCCAGCGTGCCTCCCTCACGTGGGCTTTGCTAAAATAAAGAGTGCTATGCACTCATTGGTTGGCGTCCAGCGCCAAGCGCCCCATGTGCCCCCCACGTGGGCGCTACTAAAATAAAGAGCACTCTGCACTCATTGGTTAGCATCCAGCGCCAAGTGCCCCACGTGCCCCCCCACATGGGCGTTGTCTAATATAAAGCGCTCTGCCCATAGAGCCCAAATCCACAAAGAGTGTTTAACACTCATTAAAAAACAAAGAAATAGAGTGAGCGTCAGAGCCCATATCAATGCTTAGCATTGTTGCACATAAAAAGGGACCGAGCCCAAACAAGTGTTCAACACTTTATTCAAAACTGAGTAGGCTAAGTCCAAGTTGACCAAAAGTCCCTAATTCAGATCAACCGAGACCATGTACTTATAATTTTTCCAAATTGGTCTTAACTCCAAACCCAACTACAGATCTTTCAACCAAAATTGGTTCAAGGGTACATCTCTCCACACCTCTGATACATGTCGCTGTAATCCTTCAACGTCTTCAGAGAGGTAGAGGGTCCCATTAACCAATAACTCTTGGCGCACCCACAAACCGATGAGCCAAAATCCTTGGACTATGATGTCCTTAAACATGGACAATGACGTCCTTAAACCATGGACTATGATGTCCTTAAACCATGGACTATGATGTCCTTAAACTACGGACTATGATTTCCTTAAACTAAAAAACCTTACGGACTATGATGTCCTTAAACACGGACTATGATGTCCTTAAACCATGGACTATAATGTCCTTAAACCCAATGGACCACAACGTCCCTAAACTAAACTCTACGGACTATGATGTCCTTAAAGTCTATGGACTATGATGTCCTTAAACTCAATGGACCGCAACGTCCCTAAACTAAACTCTACGGACTTTGATGTCCTTAAACTACAGACTATGATGTCTTTAAATCCAATGGATCGTAATGTCCCTAAACAAAACTCTACGGACTATGATGTTCTTAAACTCTATAGACTATGATGTCCTTAAACTCAATGGAACGCAACGTCCCTAAACTAAACTCTATGGACTATGATGTTCTTAAACATGGACTATGATGTCCTTAAACTCTATGGACCGTAATGTCCCTAAACTAAACTCTATGGACTATGATGTCCTTAAACATGGACTATGATGTCCTTAAACCCAATGGACCGCAACGTCCCTAAACTAAAAATGGACCGTAACGTCCCTAAACTAAAACGATAGAGCCCAAATGCTCTTTCGTTGGATCAAAAATGATCCTGAACCCCCGTTAAGTAGATCTTAGTCCAATATCGGATTAACGTATCCTTAACAAACATTTAAGTTGATCTTTCTCAAACGAGGTTAACGAGCCTTAAATCAACCAAACCCAAATCTAAGAAAATACGGATTTAGACTAATTCCCGTCCTACGGGCGACAACATAAATTAATCTCCATATACAATCCATGGGCAACCTAAAACAAAACAAACACACACGACAAGAAGTGAACATCTGGAGCAGGAGAAAGTGGTTATAGCTAAACGGTAACATAATTAACTGCAGGGGCTTACGCCTGCAGGGAAGAGCGTCCCCACTATCAAAAACCCCTCGCAAACGAGGGGAATCTGACGAAGTCTGCTACAATGGCCGCATCCATCCAAACCTCCGATACACGGTGCCATAAATCAACTTGGCATCTTCGGAGAGGTGGACGGATAAATCCAAAGAGTATCTGCCCCCAAATTCAAGCAAGACGTTTGTCTTTCCTGGTTTCCGGCGGTAAATAGATTCTGGCACGCCCGGTGGGACCTTTTCCTCTTTCCACTCCACACTTCGTGTGTCGTGTTCGCGAATGAATCGCGGTTTTGTAGGGTTACTAGGCACTGTCACAAGAGTCTACAAGGCATCAACCATGACCGATTTAAAATTTAGACGTGCCGAACAACCCTCACCAAGATCTTAAACTTGAGATTAGGCGAAACATATAGCAAGTAAACAACTTTACTTCTAAGAGTTTGGGATTACAACCTTTGTAGTCCGGTCCTTCACTTCAAAAGCTCCGTGTTGAGGTCCCTTCACTGCGATCATCGAGTATCCGAACTCTATAGAGGCTCCACGAAGAGAAAGATGCAAGCTTGCTTCCGATCTTCGATAACAAAGATGATCTATCTTGAAGTTTCTTTAACACAAGCTCTCACTTACTAATGAAGTGAACACCCTAATCTAATGGGCTAGATTAGATGAGGATGATGAAGTAGGAATTTAGCTCTTATTTATTTTCTTAATCTCACTTATTATCATCACAAAGGAAAAAGCTAGAGAGCTTTTCACCAAGGAAGAAGATGAAGAATATCCAAAACCTTTTGTGATGAATAATGAATCCATAGTGAGGTTAGAAATGCAACCATGGGTTAAGTATGATAATTTAACCCATGTAGAGAATGAACCATGGTTAAAGGGTTGGGTTAGGTTAAACAAATATCTACAAAAATATCATAACAAATATCTTTGCTTAAAACAAAAGCAAAGCTTCTAGAAGCTACTAGAAAGAATCAACTCAAATCAAACCCTAACCATGTTTAATCTCCACTAATCATGTTGCATTTATAACCACAACGTGTTACAATATTATATATGACATATACAATATTTATTGTAACAAAATAAAATAATACAATTTACATATATCGCATATATATCAATGTATTACTCGAGTGAGAAAAAGAATCTTTTAGTGAGCTAATATTAGTTAATGTAATTTAATATATCAAAAATATAATTATACATTAAATTATCGAATCAACACTTGATCCGATAATCCGACTATTTCACAAATAACTGACTAATACAATCTGTATCAGTTCATCGAATCAACACTTGATCCGATGACCCGGCTATATCACATATACCCGGCCGATATCTCATATCGCGAGAATATAATACGGTATCACATACACGTATTGTTCTCGGTCCCGCACATATCATATATGTGCTCCTACTCCGCTTTTCCTGAGCCAGGAAACCTCTGTGTAAGACTCTAAAAAATCGTCAATACGCCGGCAGTAGGTGATGATCATATAAAACACTCACAAGCTGCAAGCGGTTAGCTAAACGTAACAGCCACCCAGGTATTGAGCGATCAGAAGATCAACAAGCAAGCTTGTACATTCTCCTGCGAATCCAATCAGTAACACTCTCGTACAGTCCGGTCTCTTCGTCTGATATGTCGCATATCTCGCCTAGGGGTGGTAAACGTCAGACCCCAGTAGCTTGATAAGTCGTGTCGATATGAGGTCTATAACAGTTCAAGAAACTACTGTAACACTTACCAGTAAATCTCAGCAACCCTGGCCAGGGATTTCTAGTTATAGCCAATCGAACACAGCGCAACATCAACTCCCCATACCGGGAGAAACGAAACCCCTCCTATCGCTCATTGCCTCCATGTGATTCGGGACTGTACCCAAAAGCCACCTTTTTGCACGCCCTCTTGGACGTGGTATGATGGAAATCAAAGCACAGTAGGAATCACACAAGACTCTATGACGATCTCGGGTCTACAGACTAACTTGTACCAGTGTCACCAGAGAACTGCCATCTAACGTGAGGTACAATACCATCTGGGAGTTCTCGGTGAGTCCGTCCAGTGTACCCAGTCTCCACTGAGCACCCATATACCTTCTCTGATGTCAAACACCAATGGAAATGGGATCATCCATCGCCCATCATATGGGTTAAGAAGCGCATACGCTAGTCTACTCTGGAATATCGATGCCCTGTCTCGATACACCCACGACTAGGAACATTTGAAGGATGTACTTGGCGACTACACTGTCCCCACTAGTATGATCCGCATCATAGTCCCGGCGGTCAAGTACTCATCCTAAGGGCTTTATCAACATGTAACATAGAGACAAGCAGAGTACATGTTAAGATAAAGTGTAACCAGATAGCATACTATCATGTCGAGCAAGAAAGTCCTCCCTATATATGTCCAAGCATCCACTACAATATACATCGTATGTACAGTAATGGCCTCTAAGGCATACATATAACTAACAGGTTTAATATGGTTGCCCCTGGATTCAAGGTACGAAGATTTGGTGTCTTGCTCCTACGCATAAGGGAAGATGGCATCAATGGCTTCCGGCTGCACCAACTGCAACAACAACTCCCCCTCCGCCCCGTCTGGAGGAGTAATTTACGGGCCGCAAGTGGCCACCATCTTCGCAATGCCGGTGGAACAGGTGACACAGGCCACCACTGGATTGTTCTTCTGGACCATACTCCCGCCGATAAGCTTCAACGCTCCAGTGCCGTCACAGGAAGCTCCAAAGAAGTCGATCTTCGATCGGCTTGCCACTACCGCGGCCCTTCTCAACGGGTCGTCCAAGTCTACTGCCTCAGTCTTCGACAGGTTGGGCCTAAGCTCAAACGGGCCCGTGAAGAGGCTCGCAATACCGAAGAAGGCTATCCGAACTCCTGCTGCAAGTGAAGTCGTCCAAACTACTTCCCCTACTCGAAAGTCGGCCTTCGACAGGTTGACCATTCCTTCCCAGCGGATGTCAGTCTTTGACAGGCTGGTGCCAATAACAGCCTCTCCTCAAAGCAGGGGGTATGACAAAGCTACTCCGATGATAGAGGTGATCCCGGCTATACGACATGCTCGACGTCGTCACTGGCGCCAAGTGAGAAAAGCTGGGGGTAGTTCCCCTTCTGGACTTACCCCCACCATCTCCAACGGTGGAAATTGGCGCTGTTGTTCCAACTGGGAACAACATTGAGCCGTTCAGGAGGGTGCGCAAGAACTCTCCAATTGCCGTACTAAAAAAGACTCCTTCACCCGCTGAAAATGTTACTAAAGCAAAGCCGGAGCAGCCCCCTCAGCGGCTATCCTCCAAAATCCATAGGGTTTGGCGAAGAGTCTAAGACTCTGTGATCGACAAAGACTACTCCCGCCGACAGAAGAAAATGAAGGTTCGGCAAGAGGAGGACCATCCTGCCGCCATGCCATGGAAAGTATCGTCTGCACGAGTGCTCGCTACAACGGTTCTCTCAACTTCGGCCTCCCACAAAAAGAGAAGGCCAGAGAATCAACCACCACCAGCAACAAATTCTGAGCGTGATAGATCTAAACACCCCAAGTCTGGGGGTATGGTAGTGCACAATGTCTACATGGCTTCCGGAAAAGAGGAAAGCCGTGCTTCCGGGGGTCATCGACCACTTACCCGGTCAGTAACAAAGGCTCAAGAGCAACAACAAAAACTCCAGAAGATGCTAACAAATTTGGCCGCACTTACTGGGCAGAAGGAAAGCCCGGAAGTATCGTCGGATCAACGCCACGAGCAGGAAACCGACGCCGAGTTCCTCCGAAGAATGCTTGAAAAGAAAGATAAAGAAGCCGCGGAATAAGCGGCAAATATAAAACAAATGGCGCTCCTATTCCAAGATATGGTGGGGATGATGATCCAACCGACCCTCCAGTTGAAGATCCCCCGATAATCATCGAAGATGACAGAGGGGAGACATCAAATCCTCCTCCGGCTTTATCAGCTGCCAGGGAGGAGACGATCTCGAAAGCTGCGCTTGATGACTACATAGCTAAACAAATACGAGCTCATCAGGCAAGTGAAGCTACTGGCCAAGTCGTCAGAACTGGGCGACCCTATCCAAGTTGGTACGATCAAATTAAGTACCCGCCGGGATATACGATCCCTAAATTTCACATGTATAAGGGGACAAGCAATCCCCATCAGCACATCACTCAGTTCAAGGCTCTATGCGACAATATTGGAGGTGACGACAAACTGCTGCTTCGCCAATTCGTCGGAAGCTTAGCAGAGATAGCATTTGAATGGTACTCGGAACTTCCGAATGACTCCATCAAAACCTTTACAGAAATGGAGATACTATTCACCCAGCGTTTTGCAAGCGCCAGCGAATGCACCCCAATCACGGCATTGATCAATGCCAGGGTGAAGCCAGGAGAGACTTGGGTTCAGTATACAATTCGGTGGCGGAACCTATGGTCGAGATGTGAACAACGCATAGAAGAAGCTCCTGCCATGGGCATATTCCTAGGGACCCTCGACCCACAGGCGACTATATCCCAGTTTTTGATGTTTTTCAAGTCGACCACTTTCCAGGCCTTGATGACAAGCTGGCCCAAATGGACCAGATGGGCCATAGGCCGTCTTCCTCAAAAACGGAGCTTCAAAATGAAAAGGGTAAAGGGAAAGCTACTGTCGTCGCCAACGCTCAGCAGCAGCCGAGTGATCTGAAACCAGCTGCTCGCCAAAACTATAAACAGCGATCACTTAGAGAAAAGCTGAGACGTCCTTACCCATTCCCTCAGGATAAAACGAGAAGATTGTTTGAACTGACTGTGCGTAACAGGCTCATCACTCTACTTGATCCGAGACACCCACTTCAACCAAGCGACGTCAACAATTCCAATTACTGCCCCTACCACCGAATAATGGGCCATCCAATCGAAGATTGCTTCATCTTCAAAAACTGGATTGAGGACCAGTACCAACAAGGCAAATTCGCGCTGTCTGAAAACTGGAGGGTAAACCCGCCACAACCGCACGCTCCTAAAAAGATGGACACGCCGGGGCATCATGCTCATTTATATAGGAAGCTCCATAGGAAGTTGTTCTTTCGGCTAAGACCAAAAGAATGCTGAAGGATCTTCAAGCATGCCCGGTAATCAGGTGGAAAACCCCGCTAAAGCCTGAGATCATTGAGGGGATGCTGAAATCGTGCCCAACACCGAGAGTTAGTAGCGATGGGCAAAACACCTAGGCCCAGCCGTCAAAGTCTTCAAAGAAAAAGATGAAGACCAAGAAGCCCGCGCATCCTAATGACAAGCGCACGGACCTGCAAAAGCATATTGACGCGCTGGAAGAATATAACTAGAAGGCGCGAATCCCGGTCACACACCAAGAGTTTCTTAACCATATCTTTGAAAGTGGAGATAATGACAATGACGACGGAAACGACTCGTCAGAAGAACCCGAGGATTATGTGGCAAGTTGTCACATGATCTCTCATTCACGAATAAATGACAAAGAAGTTCACTCGGCATCAGAAGATAATATAGAGAAGCTGGGGGCAGGATCGGTGCCAACATCCTTGGAACCATCAGATGAGATGATTGACATTTTGCTGAACGAAGCCCGTCAGAAGAGCAAAGCTGATCAAGAGCGTGAAATGGCCATATTTGAAAGGGCTAGGCATCAGCGTCAAGTTGAAGAAGTCATGGTGGGGATGAGTCGCAAAGCACTACAACCAGATCGAAGCATGCCTGCGGCAGACAAAAACAGGCTTAAAATGAAGAAACGGTTCGCTAAAGCTCTGTCATGGGGAATGAAGCTGCCATCTTTCAAAGGAAATACTCCTGGCAGTATACACCTTGACGAAGCGGGTGTACATCCTAACTACTGCTTATACCGTCATAGGATTGCACACCCAACCGAAGAATGCATGGCCTTTAAAAAGTGGTGGCAGGGATACATTGCTCACCGACAACATTTCAAGCGGATGAAGCGCAAAACTCATCGGGAGCAGAGAAGCACGACAGATGAGCATAAAAGAATTGCCGGCAAATGTCATATGGTTGATTCAGGGGGATCGCAAGTTCTCACCTTCGGAAGCGATTTTGATGAAGAAGTAGCCCTCGACCCTCTCTTCAAGGAATCCACCTTAAGAAAAGAGGATGAGATAAAAAAAACTGTGAAAACATTCAGCTGCGTAATCGTACGTTTCCCGAAAAGAATCTCAGACCTACAAACAAGGGATCAAACAAAAAAGATAAGGGAAAGGAAAAAGTCCTGGGGGATATCGCTCTCGATGATCGAGTCGTCGAAGAGATGGCAACCAAGGGCCCGCCCAAGAAAATAAAATGGATTACAATGTCCTGGCACACCTGAGGAAGATACCCTCACAACTAAGCGTTTTGGATGCCTTTCTGTTGTCTAAAGAGGCACGAGATTCTCTGATCAGGGCATTACAAGAGCCCGAGTAGTTTCAAGCTTTCTTTGCCGAAGAAAAGATGAAGGACGAGCTAGAAGAAGTGCACACAGCTGACATCACTTTCGGCGATGAAGATCTCCTCCTTGGAACGTGCGAGCACAACCGTCCCTTGTATGTCACCGGTACGGCCATGACATCAAACAGGGAAGATTTTAGTTAACAACGGGTCTTCTGTCAACCTCCTAAATGTGAGAGTGCTAATAGAAATCTGCATGAGCGTTTAGCACCTCGCTCGGGATAAAATCACCATCTCCGGGCTCGACTCCCAGTCATCACGGACGCTCAGGTTTGTTATACTGACGTTACGCTTTGGGCTGCTCGTCACTGACATCAAATTTCATGTCATTGATGCCAAGACCTGCTACAACACTTTTCTCGGCAGGCCTTGGTTACACGAGTACAACATCATCCCTTCTACACAACATCAGTGTATAAAGTATTTCAAAGATGATCTCGAGTATACCGTGACGGGGGAACTAAACCCATTCTCTGTAAATGAAGTCCGAAAGTACGAAGATGTAAGGTATTTCCTACCAGACTTTGAAGACACGGAAAGATGCCATAAACCGAAGAATAAGAAAAAAGCTATCACCACTATTCCGGTCTTCGGGAGCGATACCGAGGAGGACGAAGAGATAGTCTATTCGGGGCCGCCCCAATGCAACAGGTCCGGACCATCTATCCCTATTCTGGTCTTTGGCAGTGACTCTGAAGACGAAGTCAACGTAGTGTTTTCGGTCCGTCCATCAATGCAGGCCCTCATTGAAGGTGAGCAGAGTTTGTAGATCGCCATGGTTCCATGGCAGCACTACAGAAAGATTGATACGCTTGAGACATATAGTGTGCAAGAGCTGCAGACATTCTACGTCCCTCCCAGACGAAGAGGTGAAAAGGCGATCCTATTCTATCGATCCACGGAGACTAAACTCGAAAGAGAAGTCTGGCATGGTGCCGATTTTGCGCTCGACAGGCTCTAACCCATCCGTCTACCCAGATACTACATGGTGGGATTGAGAAGGTTATTAAGATGCCAAGGCGTGCCTTTCAAACAGACTCCTCGACAAGCTTAGTTCTACAACAGGATTTGGAACGTCCCCAGAACTCAGCGAAAATTGCCCAACGGAAAAATGGAAATGATCGGTCTTGGATATGTCCAGTCCAAAAAACGGGAGCAATTCCATGGCTGCCATGTCATAAATGACCTTGATGAAGAAGGGGATGCTCTTTTAAAGGATGCTGACGTTGACCAGAACGAGGTTCTGCCATAAAAATGCCGAGTCCGTCGTTTGAAGAACAGATGGACAAGCTAGTAAGGGAAGCGAATCTAAAGATTTGGAACGACCACAGCCGCAAAATGGCCATTTACGAGAAAGCCAAGACGCAACGCCTCCTTCAGTAGGCTACGGAGGATGACAATGCCCTTCACCGTCAGCCCGCCATGCGTTCCCAAGACAAGAAAAATGCCTGATGCGGAGGCAAAAACAAGTTAATGAATGGAAAAAATGTTCGACAACAGCAAAATGGATCCAAAAGACCACGCGATCGAGAAAAGGTCAGCCGGAATCCGTCTCTAATGAAAAAGATGGGTCGAACATATTCTTTCCCTCGAGACAAGACAAGGAGAATCTTTGACCTTGTCATGAAACATCAAATGATGACACTCCCAGAGTCTCGATACCCGGATCAAGCAAACGAGGTTCACCACCCGGATTATTGCTCCTATCACCGAGCGATAGGACATCCTCTTAAAGACTGCTTCACCTTCAAAAACTGGGTCGAAGACCAATATCAGCAAAGCAGGTTTGCTCTATCCAACAGTTGGAGGGTAGCCAACCACAAAGGCATGTGACAAAAGCAACATATATGGCGAGAGTAGAACCAGATCAACACAGGTCTTGGAAACGATCTAGTACCTGTCATGTGATAACGTTGTCGGAAGAAGGAGTGCATGAGAATATGGATGACCCCTCCTGGTGCTTCGAAAATAAGGATGAAGATGAGTTGATCTCAGAATTTCCACCGGCGCCAAAAGAGTTGGAAGATGGAATACACACTACTGTGGAAAACCTAAGGAAAATCGACTTGGGGACGGCAAACGACCCGCGGCCTACGTTCGTCAGTGAGCTGCTGTCTAAAGAACAAGTGGCTACGCTAAAGGACATGCTCATGAAGTATAAAGACTGCATCGCATGGAACTACTCAGAGATGCCGGGACTAGATCCAGAAATAGCTGTGCATAAATTGGCGATATCTCCGGACGTCTAGCCAGTCAAACAAGCGCTAAGAAGAATGCGGCTCGAACTTGAAATGAGTATCAACGCCGAAGTCAAGAAGCTAATCGACTCCAGCTTCATCTAAGAAGTTCAATACCCCGACTGGATCGCCAACATTGTCCCAGTAATGAAGAAAAATGGGACGGTGCGCATCTGCGTGGATTTCAGAGACCTCAACAAAGCCTGTCCGAAGGATGACTTTCCCGTACCGATTACCGAGCTGATGATAGATAACATGTCCACTTACGAAGTCTTCTCCTTCATGGACGGATCATCAGGGTACAATCAAATAAAGATGCATCCCGAAGACTAAAAGCATACCGCTTTCCGGACGCCTCTGGGCATATTTTGCTATGAAGTGATGCCTTTCGGACTGAAGAATGCAGGCACTACCTACCAGAGGGCCATAACGAAGATCTTCGATGACCTCATACATGAGATTGTCGAATGTTACATCGAAGATCTCGTAGTGAAAAGAAAATCGTACGAAGAGCACTGGGAGCATCTGAAGATAGTGTTTCAGCGCCTTCGGAAATACAACCTAAAGATGAACCCTCTGAAATGCGCATTCGGGGTGTCCTCAGGAAAATTCCTAGGATTCATCATACGACACCGGGGCTTCAAAATAGATCCATCGAAGATCAAGGCGATTATGGAAATGCCCACTCCAAGAACTTTAAAGCAATTGCGGTCTCTACAAGAGAAGCTCGCGTATATCCGACGGTTCATAGCCAACCTTTTCGGAAAATGCCGCCCCTACAGTCACCTGATTAAGAAGGGAACCCCGTTCATTTGGGATCGTAAATGCCAGAGTGTATTGGACGAAATCAAGCAATACCTGCAGAATTCGCCGGTATTGACCGCTCCAGTCAAGGGAAAGCCCCTCATCCTGTACACAACAGCCCTTGAAGGTTCTTTAGGCGCGCTATGGGCATAGGAGAACGACCAAGGGAAAGAGAGAGCCCTCTACTATTTGAGTCGAGTTCTCTTGGGGGCAGAAAACAACTACTCCCCTATCGAAAAATACTGCATGGCGTTAATCTTTGCGATAACAAAGCTCAGACACTATGCTTTGGCGCATGAGGTCTATCTCATATCAAAAGTGGATCCTCTCAAATATCTAATGTCGAGAGCCATACTAACAGGACGACTCGCTAAATGGGCCCTCCATTTGATAGAGTTCTCAATAATCTATCGACCTCTCAAGGCAGCGAAAGACCACGCCAACGCCGACTTCCTCGCTGAGCAATCGATACCTGCTGATTAACCCCTAAATTGTGAATTGCCAGACGAGCACGCGTTTGATACGATCGACAGGGAGAGAGGAGGGAGTGATACCCGATGGGAACTCTACTTCGATGGGGCATCTTCTATGAAGAAGCGAAAGCACAGCTCCTACATAATCAAATCTGGGATAGGACTCATCTTCGTGACTCCACAAGGAGGGATAATGCGCTTTGCCTTTTTCTTAACAGAGTCGAGGACAAACAATGAAGCAGAATATGAGGCTTTGATTGCAGGTCTTGAGATCACTGTCAATATGGGAATCGAGAACTTCATCATATACGGAGACTCCCAGCTGGTCATTAGCCAAGTAAACGGTGACTATCAGACGTGCAAACCAGAGTTGGTAAAATACGGTGAAAGAGTGCGATATTTACTAACTCAAATTCCCTCCTACGCCCTGGAAAGCATACCGCGTACAGAAAATAGCAAAGCGGATGCATTAGCTAAACTCGCTAAAGAACTGGCTGACTAAAACCTCGATGATGTAAGGATCATTGTGCAGAGCCGTCGGGTTCTTGCACCAGCAGAAATGTCTCCGGAGTCGTCTGAAGAAAAAGAAGCGACCAAGCAAACAACCCTACAAATAAAAGGCCAAGAAAAGGCAGAGGATTGGAGAGAAGTCTTTATAGACTACTTCAAATCCCGTCAAATACCGGAAGATGCATCCTCAAGACATCATCTCATGAGACGAGCTCTGTCTTTCACCTGCGTCAATGATACTCTATATAAGAGATCGTTCGACTCTCTGTGGATGAGATGCCTGAGACCAGAAGAAGCAAAAAAGATCGTCCAGGAAAATCATGACGGACTCTGCGGTTCCAATCAAGCCGGGCCAAAGATGAAGCTGAAGATCAAAAGAATGGGCTACTATTGACTGCCTCAAATACGCGAAGAAGTTCCATTCATGCCAAATTCATGGAGACTTCATCCACCAGCATCCAAACCCACTACACCCAACAGTGGCTACCCAGCCGTTCGAAATGTGGGGAACTGATATAATTGGGCCTATCGAACCAGCGTCATCCAAAGGACATCGGTTCATATTGGCGACAACTGATTACTTCTCTAAGTGGGCAGAAGCCATACCGCTAAGAGAAGTGAAGACGGAGAACATCCTCCATTTCTTCAAGACACGCGTCATCTATCAGTTCGGCATTCCGCGATGGATTATCTCCGACAACGGGCCGGCCTACAGAAGTCACAGAATCAGCCGCTTCACACAGCAGCATAACGTAGACTGGAGATACTCTTCGGTCTATAATCCTCGAGCTAACGGCCTAGCTGAGGCTTTCAACAAAACCTTGACAAAGATCATAAAGAAGACGGTGTCCAAAAATAAAAAGGATTGGCACGAGAGACTGTATGAAGCTCTCTGGGCGTATCGAACTACGTTCAAAACGGCCACGAATACAATGCCATTCGCGTTGGTATTTGGCACGGAAGCAGTACTCCCCTTGGAGATAGAGCTACTCTCTCTATGAGTGGCGGTTCATTACGAATTAACAGATGAAGATAATGTGCATCTTCGGCTTGAGGAGCTCGACGCCCTCGATGAAACTCGTCTCATGGCGCAGCAAAAACTAGAAGCTTACAAAGCAAGGATGACGCGCTCATACGAAAGATTGACTAGGCCGAGAACATTCCGCTAAGGCGAACTCGTGCTAGTTGTCAAAAGACCTATGATCCTTAATCGTGCCAAATAGGGGAAATTCGATCCAAACTACGAAGGCCCGTACATAACAGACAAAGTCTACCAAGGCGAGGCATACTTGCTCATGGATATGCATGGCGAAAGACCCTTCCGGCCAATAAATGGCCGATTCCTTAAGAAATACTACGCCTGACGAGTCACAGCCCAGGTTAATGATAGGTGACAACGCTTGTGTCTATTCGCTGTCTTCCTGAGTACCAAACTCTGTAAGTGATATCCGGCAAAACTTCGTCGCTGCGGACCGAAACGTCCCTAAACTAACAATGGACCGAAACGTCCCTAAACTAACTATGGACCGTAATGTTCTTAAACTAGCTGCGGACCGAAATGCCCCTAAACTAACAACGGACCGAAACGTCCCTAAACTAACAATGGACCGCAATGTCCTGAAACTAGCTACGGACCGAAACGTCCTTAAACTACTATGAACTGCAGCATCTTTAGGCTAACGCGGCAAAAAAATGGTACGTCCATAAGAGAAATGCACACGGATGAAAACCCAAAAGGGCTCCGTGAGTAAAAACAGCAGGGCTGCCGGCGAGTTTGTGAAAACCTGAATAGGCGCAGACTCGTAAAAAAAAATCATGCACATTTGCAAGGTCCTCTCGACCTTGTAAGGAGAAAGTACCTACGTAAGATCCTTACGACTTACAAGGGAGAAACACACTTAGGGATCCCCATGATTCCTAAGGAGAAATTACACTCACGAGATACATACGACTCGTAAGGAGAATCCTCTCATGAGACCCTCACGGCTCATAAGATTCAAAAGCCTTAAGCTACATGTATGTGAACCTGTTCTTAAGCCATCATATTCCCTAGATTGCCCTACAAACGGTTCAATATTGACCTTTGTATACAATCCACGGGCACAAATAAACGTCTCCCCCACCAAGTTCCACCAATGGCGCGAAATGTCCTCATGTGGTGAACGGCACTTGTAAGTCCTCTCGACTTATAAGGAGAAAACACTCTTGCAAGATCCTTACGATTTATAAGAGAACACGCACTTAAGAATCCTCACGATTCCTAAGGAGAAGACGCACCTACGAGATCCTCACGACTCGTAGGGAGAAACATCTTTATGAGACCCTTACGGCTTATGAAGTCAAAAGCCTTAGTCGACAGGATCCTAACCTTGTTTGCTAAGCCACCTTTGTTCGAATCGACTAAGGAAAATAATGATTCGCTCCTGGCAATATCCCAATTGTAGTGATGATGATGCCTAAATCGGTAACAAATTCTAAGTCCTTTCACGGCAAGTGATGATTCGCTCCTGGCAATATTCCAGTCGTAGCGATGCTAATGCTATGATTGGTATCAGATCTCAGGTCCATACTCGCAACAAAACCAACGAGCTAAAAATACAAAAAATATATATAGCCGAAATGATTGGGCAACTCGCAATAAAAAGCAGCGAGTAAAAAGAAAATAGCCGAAATGATTGGGCACCGCGAAAAATAGCCGAAATGATTGGGCAATTGCGACTTTCGTGATATAAAAAGCTGAAATGATAGAGCATCGCGGAAGGAAATAAAAAAAATGAAAGAATGAAACTTTTTCCCTACAGGCAAGTCCATACTGACCCCTGTATATAATCCATGGGCATAAACAAAAAGGGAACCACATTTCCCAACAGACACTGTTAAAGGGAGAGTCAAATCTCGACGGCCACGTCTATAGACTGGAGACCAACAACGGCGTTCCTCCTCATTCCTGCAGGATACGGACGCGATATCACCAATCGGAGCCACGACAAAGTCCCAAATTCTAAGACTCTATGGTTCACAGACAACCTAGAGTCAACCATTGACCTCCCCGCCGGAGCAACGCTCCGTCTCGCAAACAGGTCAACCAATGACCTCTCCGCCGAAGCAACGCTTCGTCTCAGAAACAAGTCAACCAATGACCTCCCCGCCGGAGCAACGCTCCGTCTCGGAAACAAGTCAACCAATGACCTCCCCGCTGGAGCAACGCTCCGTCTCGGAAACAAGTCAACTAATGACCTCCCCACCGGAACAACGCTCCGTCTCGGAAACAAATCAGCTAATGACCTCCCCGCCGGAACAACGCTCCATCGCGGAAACAAGTCAGCCAATGACCTCCCCACCGGAACAACGCTCCGTCTCGAAAACAAGTCAGCCAATGCCCCCCCCGGAACAACGCTCTGTCTCGGAAACAAGTAAGCCGATGACCTACCCGCCAGAACAACGCTCCGTCTTGGAAACAAGTCAGCCGATGACCTCCCCGCCAGAACAACGCTCTGTCTCAGAAATAAGTCAACTAATGACCTCCTTACTGGAACAACGCTCTGTCTCAGAAACAAGTCAGCCAACGACCTCCCCGCCGGAACATTACTCCGTCTCGGAATCAAGTCAACCAATAATCCCTCGATTCGTCTCAACTCATAGGAGAAAGCCATAGGAAATGGGGACAAGGACCTGTTTCCTAAGCACTGGGGCCCTGTAAGTCGGTCCAAGATAGGCCATTGCATACTATTTACGGGTCACACTCTCCAAAATCGAATCTCGACAAGGAGGGAAACAACCACTTACGAGTCCTCCCGACTTGTAAGGGGGGAAAATTCTCTTGTGAGATCCTTACGACTCTCGAGAGAAAATACACACTTAGGAATCCGCATAATTCCTAAGGAGAAATTACACCTACGAGATCCTCTCGACTTGTAGGGAGAAAAGTCTTTATGAGACCCTCACGGCTCATGAAGTTGAAAAGTCTTAGGCGGCAGATCTGAACATGTTTCCTAAGCCGTCGCTGCCCTTCAAGGAGATCAAGATAGACTATCTACAAAATGCGTTTGCTAAAAGGGACACTCCAATATGAAAAAAATATGTCTTTTATTCATGAATCCAAATGAATACAAGGTACATTTCATAAAAGAATCAAAAATACTCTCATTTTGTAGTGAATACAAAAAGGAGAATATAAAAAATATATATCTTCAAGCCGGCGGACGGTGCAATAAATTTATCAATTCATCATTCTTCCACCCAGCCTCGGCTTCAAGTTTTGTTATTGCCACAAGACGGGTCTCCGCCTGAGACTGTTTAGCCTGATACGAGGCGAACCAACTCTCAAACTCCTTTTCAACAACTTTATGAGCTTCAACCATCTCGTGGGTAAAGATAACGGCTTTATCAATAGCTACCACCTCTGTGATAGTTTCTTGAAGCACCCGCCAAAGTTCGTACGCACGGGTGGTCTTAGCAGTGAGTTGAGCTTGAAGTTCCCCCAAAGCATTTGAAGCTAGCTCCCTCTCCGAAAATTTCCGGTTGAGCCTCTTTTCGCAAGACTGAAGATTAGAGACGCACCGCTCAATCCACCCCCGCAAGCTCACCTTGGTAGTTAAGAGCTCGGAAGGAAGGCATATACACTCGAGATTATGCAAGTAAGCCTCCACCCTGCGACAATACTCAACCCAAACATGCACTAATGTCTCATCATGATAAGTAGCAAGGAAGGGCAAAGAGGTATTGGCTTCGGCAGCAAGTTCTTCGGCTGTAACAGAACTTCCAGCACGAAGATCTTCAATAAGGGCCGACAAGGAGTGAATGCTTTGTCTCGCCATCCTTTCAGACGCACGTCGGGCATATGGTCCCGGTGGCATAGAGATTCGGGATTCTAACAGAGCAGGAACTGGCAAAACTGTCAAAGTTTATGACTAGTTAGCGAGACTAGCAAACATGGAATAAATAAAACAATACCAAGGGTAGAGTTTTACTTACCCACAACCATGCAAGGGGGGTTTGAAAGATCCCCAGGCCCATCAAGGATCTCCACTTCATCATCAGCTTTCAGAACCGCAGAGGACATGTTAGCATCATCGTAAAAGAAAAAGTGATAATAAAGCAAAAGGGTCAAAGAACACAGACCTTGCCCGGAAGAAAGGACAATGCTTTGCGGGGATATCGCCCGTAGAGCAACTATGCCAAGTAAGCGCTGGAAGGACTTCCTGGGAGATAGGTCCACAATAGAAGCCGCCAATTCCCATAGTTATGAAAGGAAGGAAAGGTTCAGATAATGGAAAGACTATTATAACAAAGTATAGAAGACTACCTTCGATGCTCTTCCCGCCTTGAACCGGAGGGATACCAGCCTCGACAGCCTCCTCCATGCCCTCAGGAACATCACCGGAGACATTTGCTGGTGTGACAGCTTCCAATTGAGGGGCAACAACCACCACTTCAGGCTCCAATTAGGGACGGCGGTCTCAATTACCCTTTCCACAATTTCCAAGACGCCATCAGAAAAATCCATGGGGTCCGTGGCCAATGAGGTCACCTCTGCTCGAGAAATGGACACCAAAGGAACAAGAGCCACCACCGGAGGCTCCAAAACAAGAACGGTAGCCGTAGTGACTACTTCAGCATATGCCGATGCGTCATGGGAGACATCTATAGAAGCGGTGGTCATAGCATGACCTGGGATTAGATCCTCTTTCGCTGCTGAAGTCCTTGCAAAGTTTTCGAAAAGATAAAGAGATATAATAAGCGATACAAATTATTTGCCAAAAGAAAAATACAGAAAGCACACATACCGATATGCCAGGATGCTTCTAGTATGGATTTTTCAAGCCGTCGTTCCTTCCTGAGGAAATGTGCTCGCCGGCCTTCAAATGCAGATTCATGCCCACCGGTATTTAGTGCTAGCTCGTCTTCAGAAGCAGCCAAGATGGGTTGCTTGAAGGCTCTTTCATCTTCCCTTTGCAGAGGACCCATATATACTCTTCGTAGTGAAGGGGGATCTTCGTAGAAGATAACCGGAGGGCAAGGCTTCTTCGGGATGCGCACATTTTCGGTCCCATCCTGCGAACGTCTTAAAGCTTCAGCTAATTGTGCGGCTTCCTCAGCTGACGAACCAGGATAAATAAGACCGTCATCCGGCTCTTCCATGGAGATGGGCTCATCTTGAATAATAGGCTCAGATTCCAGCAGGAGGTCAAGCAAGCCGGCAGCTGTTTTCTTCCTCCTTTTCGAGCTAGAGCTAACACTGGAAGAGGATCGCTTCCTTCCCCTCGGCGCTTTGGTGCGACGTTGGCCAACCTCGCTTCCAGTATCCCCTTTTGGCAGTACCACCGCGGATGATTACCTCCACTGAAGGTACTGTCACTGACGCTTCATCGGAGGTCTTCGCCTGAGCTCTAGTGTGCACTGGCATCCCAGCAGTGCGAGGAGTTGATTCTATTTCTGCGGCTTTTAGGATAAGGACCATGCCACCATCCCTCAACGGAGGGTGAACCACTATCCGCGGCCGCAACGGAACACCAGTAGCTTGGGCTGGAGCCGACGATCGACATTCAAAGAGTACCCACCTCTCCTCGACGATGACGGGACCGATTCGATGACGATACCAACCCGCGAAGGATCCCACACGCCTTGGAATATAGTCAGCCTCGGGGATCACGAAACGGGAACCGGTGTTCATCCGCATGAAGTGATGGATAATGTCATGCGTGACTTCCAAAGATGGAGTAGGTTCAACCAAGAACGCCTCAAAAGGGACACCCTGGTTATAGCCCAACTGCTGGGCAAAGTAATGCGGATTATACCGTATAAAAAGAGTCGCGTTATTCTGCCGGAACACCAGGTAACCCGGCCTAATCGAGTATAGGTGCATGATCTTCTTAGGGTTTAAAGACGACGCTCCACCCTTCGACATGTCAAACAGCTGCTGAATAGGCCCGGAAGGAGCAGAAAGGACCCGGTCAACAAAAACCATCCCGCCCTCGTTGGAGTACGGATTAAGCAGCACGCGGAGGGCTCCTAGCTGGGTAGGGTCGGGAGCAGAAGCATCCACCAGCCTCATGATCTGTGGAAAAGTATAGGAGTCATAAAAATCTGGCCTCCGATGCGCTGCGAGCGCTCCCAATACATGCATCTCAATCCACGACGTAAAGTAGTGGAGAGAGGAATTCACGACATCCGTACCTGGGGTTGAAGTATTGGTCGCAACACTCAATCCATGATAAAGATGCGACAATCCCGCGATGCCAACAGCCAACCGTGCCCCTTCAGCTACACGATGAGCGGGGTAGAAGACAGGGGCTCTCATGAAGCGTCGATGTGTTGGCATGGCGAACCAACTGAGCCAAAGACTGATGAAGCCGACGAAGAAGGTCTCTTCGTCCATGCCAGGGGCTGCAATTGAATCGAAGGGCATGGCCGACGAAACCAGAATGTAAAACTACGGTAAGTCCTCTTCTTTGGCCAGCAGCTTATTCAAACCAAACCCAAAGGGGTCGTTAATATTCGCAAATTTTGGATCCTCCTTTGATAAGACATCTTCACGGAGAAAATGGGCGATGAAGCTCTTAAAAGCGATGCCCTGTCCCTCTGACTCCAGGAACAGCTTCTCGAAAATGCCCAGAGTTTTGATTAAACTAGGATACTTATGACGGACGGCGTTTTCGGTCGTCAAGCCATCAAGCATAGCAGGCACAGTCGTGAGTACATACTCATCGGGAGGCAGCAACTCTTCATAGTGCTCTTCCCTGATCGGCAGTCCAGAGATCTTGCGGAACTCTTCCAGGGAAATCGAGACCCCATGATCCCCTAGCAAGAAAGTGTTGGTGGGAAGATTCCATTGATTCAGGAAAGACTTAAACCACCTGACATGAGGATCCGGGTAATGAAAAAGAGACGAGTATACCGCTTGATACAACCCAACATTCTGCAACCGCGCACGGTAGACGGAAAGGACATATCGAGCCCAAGGAAGATAGCTGATTCGATGATGAGGGGTAAGCCCTACCTTATAGACTTGTCCCCAGGGTTGGGCTTCGCCTTGACAGATGCGGCGTCCCAAAATATCTATAGCCGGCACGGGCAGGTTGGGTATCCCGGTTGTTGATGGCTCAAGCCGGCCTATAAGAGTCCAATTGGCCACTTCTACCGTATAAGCAGTCGGCGGACGCTCCATCAGCAATATCGGGCGCAAAGGCTCTGTTGGCATCTCACAAGTAAAGATGCGATGGCCCCGGATAATGTGCCCGTACCAGGCTCCCCATAAGAGCAAACTACTGCAATCCCAGTCATGGGCCCGGATCATCGCCATGGCCTCTTCATCAAACGGCGATTGCGGAAAAGCGGTATCTGAGCGAGTAAAAGGAAAGTAAGGAAGAGAAGCCATTGTTCCTGAAAAGGGGGAATGAAAGGCCGTTAATGAAACCTATAGCCTCTTCATCCGACGAAGATTGTGGAAAAGCGGCATCTGAGCGAGTAAAAGGAAAGTAAGGAAGAGAAGCCATTGTTCCTGAAAAAGGGGAATGAAAGGTCGTTAATGAAACCTATATGTATGTGTGTGTGTGTGTGTAATAATAGAGGGAAACGACAGAAAGTTTGTTCCATAGGACCACTGATTGCAAAACTAATGGACCCCACAAAATCAATATTGCGGCTCACCAATGATCAAGACAGGACAATTATTATAGGAATCTAAAAAGATTCTCATTTAACGGACACGGGGGTTTAAATAACCGTTGACATCCTCATAGAGAGAGCAAGTTCTGTTAAAATACTTGACAAATTTGAATTTACGCAAATAAGGAAAAATCCTATGAAAATGTTCTCGAGAACACCAGGAAATGAACTTCCCGAGGGATCCTATTGATCTTCAGAGCGAAGCTCTTCGCTGAGGAATTAAATTCCTTTTATGCAATGGAATTAAATTCCAGAAACCCCATAAAGAGAAAATAAAAATTCAAATGCCATGAATCCTTAAAGGTCAGAGGAGGAATGCTCAAAGCATTAAGAGTTATTACTCAAAGATCACGTCTTTGGATCTCTAAGAGATGGGTTTCAGAGGAGAGCAAAGCTCTCATGATGGATTTAAAATCCAGAAGTTTTCTTTAAAGAAAAGGGTTTCTCTAATGTTCGAGATCTTTACCTAGAAAAGGTTCCTTTTTCTAACAGAGTTTAACTCTGGAATTGCAATGAATGGGGAACTAAGCTCTGAAAGGGGAGAATTAAATTCTTGAAGAAAACAAAGAAGGAAGAAGATGAAAGAACAGTGGCTTCCCAAAGGCCAAACCCTTGCACTTATAAGACGTGACAAGAGCGGTTCACCTCCCCGTTCTTAGGCCATCCAACGGTTGTAAAGGTGACAGCGTTGCACTCACGTGCAAGCCACGTGAGAACAACGTTGTTGGGGAATTTGTTCACTTATGAAAAATAAACAAAAATAAAAAGCAATGGAAAATTCCCCAAATGGATCATCACATGCCTACACGTGATGCGCCTTGGAGCCAAAATTATAAAGCATTACACGTAACAAATAGGACTGAAGTTGGGCCTCACGTGCCACACTTGAGCACCTATATACAAAGTATATAGGCGTCTTCATAAAACAAATAGCAGACCAAAAGGCGCATCACGTGCCAACACGTGATGCTCTTCTCTGGGGCTGCTGCATATAGGCAAACCGGCCTAGTGCCATTGGGTCACGTGCTACACGTGAGGATTCCTAATATCTTCTGAGCCGATAGAATTAAATTCTATATAAAAGAGATCAGAACCCTATTTTGGAAATATTTCCCCCAATCTTTCTAAACAAGAAAGATTGTGCACTGTAAATCAGAGCACTGTTGGATCAAAGATCCAATGGTGATTAAAAATCACCAAGATACAGAATAAGCACTGTATGGGAAAATATTTTCTCAATCTTGTTAAAAACAAGAAAATGTTTTCTGTAAAACAGGAGTCCCTGGATCAAAGATCCAACGGTGGATAAAATCCCCGAATCGATCAAAAATCTCTCAATGAGAGATTTCCTTAACAAAAATCGACAAACTTGTCTCTGCTATATAAAGGATTTGAGACTAAAGAGAGGGAAAGAGAGAAAAAAGAGAGAAAAACCCCCTGATAAGTTAAAAAAAAGAGAATTTAATTCTCTAGAGAGAAGAAGATCTCCTGAAGAAGAGAAGAAACCCTAGGTAAGAAAAAACAAAATACAGAGAGCATCTTACTTCTTCTTCGCCTCCACAAGAGTTTAACTCTTCTAAAAAGAACTTAGTTCTTCCTCTGTTTGAGATCTGTAGAAGCAGATCTCCCTACAAGTTGAGAATTTAATTCTCATCGGGGAGATTCTGTTATGTAGATTCAAACCTAGGGGAAAGAACTAAGTTCGAAGAATTTAATTCTTATAAGAACATATAGGAATTTAATTTCTCTAATAAAATTAGGGTTTAACCCTATAAAAGAATTTAATTCTTATAAAACAATGGGCATGAAAGTCTCAAAACTCAAGATCTCCATGCACGTAGAAATATTAGCACCTAACATGATAATGGCCGATCACGTGCTCCCATGTAAGCATCCTTGATGAATGAAAGAGAACAACTGAGATCAGGTCACTTGTCCCCACGTGACGCCCTTAAAAAGAGCTTAGCACTTTCAAAAGGAAAAGGTATAAAACCAAGGAAAATTATCATTTTTGGGGCGCCTCACGTGATCCCGCGTGACCCCCCTAAAAAGTGCTTAGCACTTTCAAAAGGAGTTATCATTTTTTGGGCGCCTCACGTGGTCCCACGTGACCCCCTAAAAATGCTTACCACTTTCAAAAGGAAAAAAGGAATAGACCCAAGATAGTTCCCATTTTGGGGGTGCCTCACGTGAGAGCACGTGATCCCCAATAAGGCTTAGCATTTATAAAAAGAACAAGGGAACAAAGCCAAAAAAGCAGCGCCAACTTTCGAGCGCCTCACGCGCCACATGTAAGCGCCCCAAATTTCAGTGTTTAACACTGATTCAAGGCCGCACGTGGGAGCACGTGAGCGCTGAGCATATACTAGTGTTAATACTATGAGAGATCAACATTAGCCAACCTTAGACCATATCTCCCGAGGCCAATCAAATTGAACCCCTCACACTCAGGGTCCCCCAAATAGATTTCAGTCCCAAAGATAGCTAATGAGCTCATAACAGATGGCATATAAAATGATGTTCATCCTATCCTCCCCTCAGTCGGGACATTTGTTCAAGGGTACATCTCTCCCACCCCTGATACATGTCGTTGTAATTCTTCAACATCTTCAGGGAGGTGGCGGGTCCCAATAACCAATAACTCTTGGCGTACCCTCAAACTGATGAGCCAAAACTCCATGGACTATGATGTCCTTAAACCCAATGGACCGCAACGTACCTAAACTAAACTCTATGGACCGCAACGTCCCTAAACTAAACTCTACGGACTATGATGTCCTTAAACCCAATGGACCGCAACGTTCCTAAACTAAACACTACGGACTATGATGTCCTTAAACATGGACTATGATATCCTTAAACCGAATGGACCGCAACGTTCCTAAACTAAACTTTATGGACTATGATGTCCTTAAACATGGACTATGATGTCCTTAAGCCCAATGGACCGTAACGTCCCTAAACTAAAATGGTAGGGCCCAAATGCTCTTTCGTTGGATCTAAATGATCCTAAAACCTTGTTAAGTAGATCTTAGTCTAAAATTAGACTAACGTATCCTTAACAAACATTTAAGTTGATCTTAATCTCAAACGAGGTTAATGAGCCTTAAATCAACCAAACCCAAATCTAAGAAAATACGGATCTGGACTAATCCCCGCCCTACGGGCGACAACATAAATTAGTCTCCGTATACAATCCACGGACATCCTAAAACAAAACAAATACACACGACACGAAGTGAACATCTGGAGAAGGAGAAAGTGGTTATCGCTACGTGGTAACGTAATTAACTGCAGGGGTTTACGCCTGCAAGGAAGAGCGTCCCCACAATCAAAAAACCTCTCGCAAACGAGGGGGAATCTGACGAAGTCTGCTACAACGGCCGCATCCATCCAAACCTCCGATAAACGGTGCCATAAATCAACTTGGCATCTTTGGAGAGGTGGACGGATAAAACCAAATAGCATCTGCCCCCAAAATTTAGGCCAGACGTCCAAACGTCCAGGTCGCGTCTTTCGGTGGTGAACACTTACCTTTTAGGGTTTGAAGGAAGATTTGATAAAAACAGTGGGAGACATCCTGATTAGACAAAATAATAACCAGTCTAATCTTGCGATAGTGCACGCTAAAGTGTTTTCTTCTCTCTCCAGGTAGCGATCATGTCATGCCTTAATCAAGATAATAACATGGATGTATTGAACGAACTCGCTTATTATACTAGGCTGGAGAGCGTTGGTTCCGCTCTATCTTATGACAATTATAATAAGTTTGGGCAAGGGATAAGGGAATGCAATGATTTCTACGCAACCCTAAAGAAGAAAGAGCATTCTGATGCATCTTCTTCGGGTGTGTTAGTTATTGAAAACCGTTTCTCAGTCTGCTCTTCGTCCTAGGTATTGGATACCGGATCAGGATCCCACAATTGTAATCTGTTACAAGGGTTAAAGAAAAGTAGAGAAGTGGAAAAGGGTGATATGTCTCTCAAAGTAGGGAATGGAGCAATTGTTGCTGCCGAAACTGTCGGCGAATATCACCTAGTATTGCCAAATGGTAATACATTGATTTTGAACGACTGTTATTTTGTACCATCGATGATGTGCAATTTAAAATCCATTTCTTTATTAGATAAAGATGGATATAATTTTGCATTAGAGAAAAATATTATGAACATTTTCCTAAATCAAGTGTTGATTGGGTTTGGAACGTTGTGTAATGGTTTATATGTTCTAAATCAAAATAAAGTTCTAAATATACAAAACACTCACAAGAGAAAAAGTTCAGAAATGAACGAAGCCTTCTTGTGGCATTGTAAAATTGGTCATATCAATGTGATTAGACTAGCTAGCTGCATAAAAATGGATATTTGAATCCGTTTACGGGACATGGAGTAAGAAATGCTAAACTGTTGGGACTGATACATGGTGATGTATGCGGTCTTATGTTTACACATGCCAGAAATGGTTCCTCGTACTTCATTACATTCACCGACGATCTCTCAAGATTCGGACATGTGTTCCTGTTGAAAAACAAATCTGAAGTTTTTGAGAAACTCAAGAAATATAAGAGCGAAGTAGAGAACTAGACGGGTAAAAGTATTAAAATCCTTCAATCTGATCGAGAAGGTGGATACTTAAGCACGGAATCGAGATTATCTAAAAGAGAATGGGATTCTCTCTAAACTTACTCCTTCGTATACACCATAGCACAATAGTGTATCGGAGCAAAGGAATCGCACCCTATTAGATATGGTGCGCTCTATGACGAGTGTTGCTGAGTTACCTATTTCCTTTTGGATTTATGCACTTGAGACAACTGCATACCTATTGAATCAAGTTCCATCAAAATTTGTGCCTAAAACACCATATGAGATATGAAGTGGAAAGAGACCAAATCTTAAACGAGTTAAGATATGGGGTTGTCCGGCCTATGTTAAAAAACAGAATCCAGACAAACTCGAAGCACAATCAGTTCTTTGCAAGTTTGTGGGATATCCAAAGGATTCACATGGATATCGATTCTACCACATTAAGAAACAAAAGGTGTTTACTGCTAAACATGCCACCGTTTCCCCCCAATAAGAGAGCAAGGCTCTGTTCAAAATTTGAACTGAGGCAGCGCCTCACGTGTAAGGCACGAGAGCGCCAGCGCCTAGAGTTAAAAACTCTGAGGCAGCGCCTCACGTGCAAGGCACGAGAGTACCTGTGCCCAGAGTAAAAAACTCTAAGGCAGTGCCTCACGTGCAAGGTACGAGAGCGCCAGCGCCAAGAGTTAAAAACTCTGAGGCAGTGCCTCACGTGCAAAGCACGAGAGCGCCAGCGCCAGAACTAAAAGTTATCCACCCTTGGATCAAAGATCCAACGGAGATGATAAATCATCAGAGCACAGAATTAAATTCTGATTGGGAAAATACTCCTCAAATCTTTCTAAACAAGAAAAATTGTGCTCTGTAAATCAGAGCACCGTTGGATCAAAGATCCAGTGGTGATTCAAAATCACCAAGATACAGAATTAAATTCTGATTGAGGTAATACTCCTCAAATCTTTCTAAACAAGAAATATTGTGCTCTGTAAATCAGAGCACCATTGGATCAAAGATCCAATGGTGATTAAAAATCACCAAGATACAGAATAAGCTCTGTATGGGAAAATATTTTCCCAATCTTGTTAAATAAAAGAAAATTTTCTTCTGTAAAACAGAAGTCCTTGGATCAAAAATCCGACGGTGGATAAATTCCCCAAATCAATTAAGAAATCTCTCAAAGAGAGATTTTCTTAACTGAATCAACGAATCAGCCTCCCCTATATAAAGGACCGAAGACTTTAAGTCTTGTACGGAGGAACCCCCTATAAGTTTCGAGTTAAAAAAAAAGAGTAAGCAAAAAAGAGCTTTCAGAGAGAAGAAAGAAGAACTTTCTTCAAGGCAAATAAGAGATCATAGTATCTCATCTGCATACCAAAGGGTTTAACCCTTATAAAAGAACATAGTTCTTTCCATGGATCGGAGATCCATGAGACAAGTCTCCCTCAAATGAGAATTTAATTCTCATAGGGATGAATTTGTTCTTGGGGATTGAAGATCCAGGGAAGAACAAAGAATTGAACTTTTCAGAAAAATGCATAAAGAAGGAAGTAACGCCAAGCGCTCCACGTGCCCCTCACATGGGCGCTGCTAAAATAAAGAGTGCTCTGCACTCAATAGTTAGCGCCCAGCGCCAAGCGCCTCGCGTGCCTCCTTCACGTGGGCGCTGCTAAAATAAAGAGTGCTATGCACTCATTGGTTGGCGTCCAGCGCCAAGCGCTCCATGTGCCCCTCACGTGGGCGCTGCTAAAATAAAGAGTGCTCTGCTCTCATTGGTTGGCGCCCAGCGCCAAGAGCTCCACGTGCCCCTCACGTGGGTGCTGCTAAAATAAAGAGTGCTATGCACTCATTGTTTGGCTCCAGCGCCAAGCGCCCCATGTACCCCCCCCCCCCCGTGGGCGCTGCTAAAATAAAAAGTGCTCTACACTCATTGGTTGGCGTCCAGAGCCAAGCGCCCCATATGCCCCCCCCATGTGGGCGTTGTCTAATATAAAGCACTCTTCCCATAGAGCCCAAAGTCACAAAGAGTGTTTAACACTCTATACAAAAAACAAAGAAATAGAGTGAGCGTCAGAGCCCATGTCAATGCTTAGCATTGTTGCACATAAAAAGAGACCGAGCCCAAACAAGTGTTCAACACTTTATTCAAAACTGAGTGGGCTAAGTTCAAGTTGACCAAAAGTCCCTAATTCAGATCAACCAAGCCCATGTGCTTATAATTTTTCCAAATTGGTCTTAACCTAAAACCCAACCACAGATCTTTCAACCAAAATTGGTTCAAGGGTACATCTCTCCACACCTCTGATATATATCGTTGTAATCCTTCAACATCTTCAGAGAGGTGGAGGGTCCCAATAACCAATAACTCTAGGCGCACCCTCAAACTGATGAGCCAAAATCTACGGACTATGATGTCCTTAAACACGGACTATGATGTCCTTAAACATGGACTATGATATCTTTAAACCCAATGGACTATGATGTCCTTAAATATGGACTATGATGTCCTTAAACCCAATGGACCGCAACATCCCTAAACTAAACTCTATGAACTATGATGTCCTTAAACATGGACTATGATGTCCTTAAACCCAATGGACCGCAACATCCCTAAACTAAACTCTATGGACTATGATGTCCTTAAACATGGACTATGATGTCCTTAAACCCAATAGACCGCAACGTCCCTAAACTAAACTCTACGGACTATGATGTCTTTAAACATGGACTATGATGTCCTTAAACCCAATGGACCGCAATGTCCCTAAACTAAACTCTACGAACTATGATGTCCTTAAACCCAATGGACCGCAATGTCCCTAAACTAAACTCTACGGACTATAATGTCGTTAAACATGGACTATGATGTCCTTACTCCATGGAATATGATATCCTTAAACTCCATGGACTATGATGTCCTTAAACCCAAAACTCTATAAACTATGATGTTCTTAAATCTGGACTATGATGTCCTTAAACCCAATGGACCGTAACGTTCCTAAACTAAAACGATAGAGTCCAAATGCTCTTTCGTTGGATTTAGATGATCCTAAAATCTTGTTAAGTAGATCTTAGTATAAAATTAGACTAACGTATCCTCAACAAACATTTAAGTTGATCTTAATCTCAAACGAGATTAACGATCCTTAAATCAAACCAAACCCAAATCTAAGAAAATACGGATTTGGACTAATTCACGCCCTACGGGCGACAGCATAAATTAGTCTCCGTATACAATCCACGGGCAACCTAAAACAAAACAAACACACATGATATGAAGTGAATATCTGGAGCAGGAGAAAGTGGTTATCTCTACGCAGTAACGTAATTATCTATAGGGGCTTGCGCCTGCAGGGAAGAGCGTCCCCACAATCAAAAACCCCTCGCAAATAAGGGAGAATCTGACGAAGTCTGCTACAACGGCCGCATCCATCCAAACCTCCGATACACGGTGCTATAAATAAACTTGGCATCTTCGGAGAGGTGGACGGATAAATCCAAATAGCATCTGCCCCGAAATTCAGGCAAGACATCTATCTTTCCAGGTTTCCGGCGGTAAACAGATTCTGGCACGCCCGGTGGGACCTTTTCCTCTTTCCACTCCACACTTCGTGTGTCGTGTTCGCAAACGAATCGCGGTCTGCTATGGTTGCCTGTGGATTCGAGGTACTAAGATTTGGTGTCTTACTCCCATGCAGAGAAAAGAGCATCAATAGCTTCCAGCTGCACCAACTGCAACAACAACGCCCGCTCCGCCCCGTCTGGAGGAGTAACTTACGGGCCCCAAACGACCTCCATCTTCGCCATGCCGGTGGAACAGGTGATTCAGGACACCACTGGACTGTTCTTTGGGACCATGATCCCACCAGCAGGCTTCAACGCCCCAGTGCCATCACCGGAAGCTTCAAAGAAGTCGGTCTTCAATCGGCTTGCCACTACCGCGGCCCCTCTTAACGGGTCGTCCAAGTCTACTGCCTCAATCTTCGACAGGTTGGGCCTAAGGTCAAACGGTCCCTCGAAAAGGCTCACAATACCGGAGAAGGCTATCCAAACTTCTGCTGCATGAGAAGTCGTCCAAACTACTTCCCCTACTCGAAACTCGGCCTTCAACAGGTTGACCATTCCTTCCCAGCGGATGTCGGTCTTTGACAGGCTGGCGCCAATAACAGCCTCTCCTCAAAGCAGGGGGATGACGAAGCTACTCCGACGATAGAGGTGATCCCGGCTACACGACAAGCTCGACGTCGTCACTGGCGCCAAGTGAGGAAAGCTGGGGCATTTCCCCTTCTAGACTTACCCCACCAGCTCCAATGGTGGAAGTTGATGCCGCTGTTCTAACTGGGAACAGTTTTGAGCCACTCGAGAGAGTGCGCAAGAACTCTCCAACTGCCGTGTTGAAAAAGTCTCCTCCACCTATGGAGAACGTTACAAAGGAAAACCCGAAAAAGCCCTCTCAGCGACTGTCGTCCAAAATCCACAGGGTCTGGCAAAGAGTCCAAGACACTGTAATCGACAAATATTACTCCCGCCGACAAAAGAAAATGAAGGTCTGGCAAGAGGAGGATCATCCCGCCGCCATACCATGGAAAGTATCGTCTGCAATAGCCCCCTCAACTTCCACCACCCATAAAAGGAGAAGGCCGGAGAAGATCCACGTGCCTACGATAAATCTCAAGGGCCATGAACCTAAACGCCCCAAGTCTGGGGGCATTATAGTGCACACCGTCTACATGGTTTCTGGAAAAGAGGAAAGCCGTGCTTCTGGGGGTCATCGACCACTTACGCGGTCCGTAACAAAGGCTCAGAAGCAATAACAGAGACTTCAGGAGATGCTGACAAAGATGGCCGCACTTACTGGGCAGAAAGAAAGCCCGGAAGTATCGTCAAATCAATGCCAGGAGCAAGAAACCGATGCCGAGTTCCTCCGAAGAATGCTCGAAAAGAAAGATAAAGAAGCCGCGGAACAAGCGGCTAACAAAAAAAATGGCGCCCCGTGTTCCAAGATATGGTGGGGATGATGATCCAGCCGGACCCTCCAGCCGAAGATCCCCCAATAATCATCGAAGACGACAGAGGGGAGACATCAAACCCGCTTCTGTCTTTATCAGCGGCCGGGGAGGAGACGATCTCGAAAGCTGTGCTTGATGACTACATAGCTCAACAAATACGAGCCCATCAGGAAAGTGAAGCTACTGGCCAAGTCGTCAGACCTGGGCGACCCTATCCAAGCTGGTACGATCAAATTAACTACCCGCCGGGATATACGATCCCTAAATTTCACGTGTATAAGGGGACAGGCAATCCCCATCAGCACGTCGCTCGGTTCAGGGCTCTATGCGGCAATACTAGAGGTGACTACAAACTGCTGCTTCGCCAATTCGTCGGCAGTTTAGCGGAGATGGCATTTGAATGGTACTCGGAGCTTCCTAATGACTCAATCAAAACATTCACAGAAATGGAGTCACTATTCACCCAGCGTTTTGCAAGCGCCAGCGAACGCACCCCAATTACGGCATTGATCAATGCCAGGGTGAAGCTAAAAGAGACTTGGGTTCAGTGTGCAATTCGGTGGCGGAACCTACGGTCGAGATGTGATCAACGCATAGAAGAAGCTCCTACCGTGGGCATGTTCGTGGGGGCCCTGGATCCGCAGGCAACTATATCCCAATTCATGATGTTCTTTAAGCCGACCACATTCCAATCCTTGATCAACAAGCTGGCCCAAATGGACCAGATGGGCCATAGACCGCCCTCCTCGAAAACGGAGCTTCGAAGTGAAAAGGTTAAAGGGAAAGCTACCTTCGTCGCCAACGCTCAGTAGCAGCGAAGTGATCCGAAACCAGCTGCTTGTCAAAACGATAAACAGCGATCACTTGGAAAAAAGCTGAGACATCCTTACTCATTCCCTCGGGATAAAACGAGAAGACTGTTCGAACTGGCGGTGCGCAACAGGCTTTTCACTCTACCAAATCCGAGACGCCCACTCCAACCGGGCGAAGTCAACAATCCCAATTACTGCCCCTACCACCAAATAGTGGGCCACCCAATCAAAAATTGCTTTGTATTCAAAAATTGGATTGAGTACCAGTACCAATAAGGCAAATTCGCACTGTCTAAAAACTGGAGGGTAAACCCACCACAACCGCATGTTCCTAAAAAAGTGGACACGCCGGGGGCATCATGCTCATTTATAGAAGAATCTCCATGAGAAGTTGTTCTTTTAGACAAGACTAAGAGAATGCTCAAGGATCTTCAAGCATGTCCGGCAATCAGATGGAAAAGCCCGCTGGAGCCAGAGATCATTGAGGGGATGCTGAAACCGCACCCAACACTAAGAGTTGGTAGCAATGGGCAAAATACCCGGGCCCAGCCGTCAAAGTCTTCAAAGAAAAAGAAGATGATGAAGAAGCCCGCGCATCCTGATGATAAGCGCATGGACCTGCAAAAGCATATTGACGCGGTGGAAGAATATAACTAGAAGGCGGGAATCCCGGTCACACTCTAAGAGTTTCTCAGCCATATCCTTGAGAGCGAAGATAATGACAATGAGACTCGTCAGAAGAACCCGAGGATTATGTAGCAAGTTTTCACATGGTCTCTCATTCACCAATAAATGACAAAGAAGCTCACTCGGCATCAGAAGATAATATAGAGGAGCTGGGGGCAGAATCGGTGCCAAAATCCTTGGAACCGTCAGACGAGATGATTGACATGCTGCTGAACGAAGCCAGTCAGAAGAGCAAAGCTAATCAAGAGCGTGAAATGGCC
Organism: Agapanthus africanus; assembly: GCA_030015575.1. Lineage (NCBI taxonomy): Eukaryota > Viridiplantae > Streptophyta > Magnoliopsida > Asparagales > Amaryllidaceae > Agapanthus > Agapanthus africanus. The sequence goes on along the minus strand of JASDDO010000004.1, from coordinate 29,464,860 downwards.
ATATTCGAAAAAGCCAGGCATCGGCATCAAGTTAAAGATGGCAGGGATGAGTTGCAAAGCGCTCCAACCAGATCGAAGCACGCTTGCGGCAGAAAAATACAGGCTTAAAATTTGGAAACGGTTCGCTAAAGCCCTGTCAATGGGAATGAAGTTGCCATATTTCAAAGGAAATACTCCTAGCGGTATACACCTTGACGAAGCGGATATACATCCTAACTACTACTTATACCATCAGAGGATTGCAAACCCTGCCGAAGAATGCATGGCCTTTAAAAAGTGGTGGCAGGGATACGTTTCTCACCGACAACATTTCAAGCGGTTGAAACGCAAAACTCTTCGGGAGCAGAGAAATACGACAGATGAGCACAAAAGAACTACCGACAACTGTCACATGGTTGATACCAGGGGATCGCAAGTTCTCACCTTCGGAAGTGATTCTGATGAAAAAAATAGCCCTCGGCCCTCTCTTCAAGGAATCCACCTCAGGAAAAGAGGAAGAGATAAAGAATTGTGAAAGCATTCAGCTGCGTAGTCGTACATTGCCCGAAAAAAACGACGTACTAAAACGTCCCTAAACTAACTATGGGCCGTCATGTCCTTAAACCAGCTGCGGACCGAAACATCCCTAAACTAACTATGGACTGTCATGTCCTTAAACTAGCTGCGGACCAAAACGTCCCAAAAACTAACAATGGACCGCAATGTCCTGAAACTAACTACGGACCGAAACGTCCCTAAACTAACAATGGACCGCATTGTCCTGAAACTAACTACAGACCGTAACATCCTTAAACTACTACGAACCGCAGCATCCTTAGGCTAACACGGCAAAAAAAGGTATGTCCATAAGTGAAATGGGCATGGATGAAAACCTAAAAGGATTCCGTGAGTAAAAACAGCAGGGCTACCGGCGAGTTTGTGAAAACCCGAAAGGGCACAAATTCGTAAAAAAAATTCCTGTGCACTTGCAGGGTCCTCTAAACCTTGTAAGGAGAAATACCCGCGTGAGATCCTTACGACTCATAAGGGAGAAAAACACTTAGGAATCCCCTACGATCCCTAAGGAGAAATTACACTTATGAGATTCTCACGACTCATAAGGAGAATCCCCTATAAGACCCTCACGGCTCATAAGATTCAAAAGCCTTAAGCTACAGGGATCTGAACCTGTTCTTAAGCCATCACATTCCCAGACTGCCCTACAAACGGTTCAATATTGACCCTTGTATACAATCCACGAGCACAAATAAACGTCTCTCCCCACCAAGTTCCACCAATGGCGCGAAATGTCCTCATATGGCGAACGACACTTGTAAGTCCTCTCGACTTATAAGGAGAAAATACTCTTGTAAGATCCTTACTACTTATAAGAGAACACGCACTTAAGAATTCTCACGATTCCTAAGGAGAAAACGCACCTACGAGATCCTCACGACTCGTAGAGAGAAACACCTTTATAAGACCCTTACGGCTCATGAAGTCAAAAGCCTTAGTCGACATGATCCTAACCCTATTTTCTAAGCCACCTTTGTTCGAACCGAAAAAGGCAAATGATGATTCACTCCTGCCAATATCCCAGTTGTAGCGATGCTGATGCCTAAATCGGTAAAAAAATCACGACAAGTGATGATTCGCTCCTGGCCATATTCCAGTCGCAGCGATGCTGATGCTAAAATAGGTATCAGATCTCAAGTCCATACTCGCAACAAAATCAGCGAGCCAAAAAGACATATAAAAATAGCCGAAATGATTGGGCAACTCGCAATAAAAAGCAGCGAGTAAAAAGAAAAATAGCCGAAATGATTGGGCACTGCGGAAAACAGCCGAAATGATTGGGCAATCGCGACCTTCGCGATATAAAAAGCTGAAATGATAGAGCATCACGGAAAGAAAAAAAATGAAATGAAACTTTTGCCCTACAGGCGAGTCCATACTGACACCAGAATATAATCCATAGGCATAACCAAAAAGGGAATCACATTTCCTAACAAACTCTGTCAAAGGGAGAGTCAAATCTCAATGGTAACATCTACAGTCTAGAGATCAGCAACGGCATTCCTCGTCATTCCAACAGGATGCGGACGCGACACCACAAATCGGAGCCACGGCAAATTCCTTAGTTCTAAGACTCAACGGTTCACAGACGACCTAGAGCCAACCAATGACCTCCCTGCCGGAACAACGCTCTGTCTCGGATACAAGTCAGTCAATGACCTCCCCGCCGGAACAATGCTCCGTCTCGGAAACAAGTCAGCCAATGACCTCCCCGCCGGAACAACGCTCCGTCTCAGAAACAAGTCAGCCAATGACCTTCCCGCCGGAACAACGCTCCGTCTCGGAAACAAGTCAGCCAATGACCTCCCCGCCGGAGCAACGCTCCGACCCGGAAACAAGTCAGCTAATGACCTCCCTGCTGGAACAACGCTCTGTCTCGGAAACAAGTCAGCTAATGACCTCCTCGCCGGAGCAACGCTCTGTCTCAGAAACAAGTCAGCCAATGACCTCCTCGCCGGAGCAATGCTCCGTCTCGGAAACAAGTCAGCCAATGACCTCCTCGCCGGAGCAACGCTCCATCTCGGAAACAAGTCACCAATAATCTCTCAACTCGTCTCGACCCTCAGGGAAATCAGTGTCCCTGCGCAAACCTTTCAACCCGTAAAAAGAAAACTCTCTTGTGAGATCCTTACGACTCTCAAGAGAAAACGCACTTAGGAGTCCTCACGATCCCTAAGGAGAAATTACACCTACGAGATCCTCTCGACTCGTGAGGAGAAACGACTTTATGAGGCTCTCACAGCTCATAAAGTTGAAAAGTCTTAGGCAGCAGACCTGAACATGTTTCCTAAGCCGTCGCTACCCTACAAAGAGTTCAAGATGAACTGTTGTCTATCATCTACAGGCCACATTTGCTAAAGTCACATGCCAATGACACGACAAAGAAGAGAAGACGATGGTATGAGATAAAATATGTATTTTATTCATAAATTCAAGTGAATACAAAATACATTTCACAAAGGAATCAAAATGAATACATGTTATTCATAGACCGCAAGTTTACAGTAAAAGAAAAGGGGGATACAAAGACGGTTATTGAGGAGGAGGCGTTTTCAACAAATTAGCCAGCTGCTCGCGCGCTCCTTTCAATCCTTTCTCGTAATCGGCTGCCGCGACCAACTCCGCTTCGAATCGGGCCCGCTGTCGCAAACAAGACGAAAGATTTTCATCGGTTCCCAGCATGACAGCTTCGCAGTCCTGCACGACCCGCTCTACAGAGTAAAGCGCCCGTCTCAGCGTCAACCCATCCGAAATGCATCGCTAGAGATTGTCAAAAACAGCTTTCAACTGCGCAGCATTCGCTTCAACCTGGGTGTGCAATCGGGAAGATTCGCTTGAAGCTACTTCATATTCCTTTCGCCTCAGGGTCGCCTCTTGTTCAAAATGGCGGATGAAAGGAACACTACTTTCGACCCACGCAGCCCGCTGGGAGTTCAAAGCTGATACTTCGGAAGCGGGAAGCTTGAGCTCAATCTCATGCAGGCAGGCCTCGATCTTTCTGTAGTAATTAACCCAAGACTCGACGACACCTTCGTCATGGAAGTTCACGAGTATCGCCAGCATAGGATTAACTTCGGCGGCAAAATCTCCAGCGAATGCGAGGGTCTCGGTGTCAAGATCCTCGACGAATTCTCTCAACATGCGCAGGCTATTCGCAGCATCCCTGGAAGATGGGAGTTTAGCAAAGGGCCCTGCCGGCATTGGGATGCGAGACTCAAAGGGAGCTGGAGCTGGTGCGATTGCTGCAAAACAAATTATGGTCAAATGTCGACTCAGGAGGTAAAGAAAATACACGAGCAATGGAGTCTACTATACCGGCTGTGACAGGTGGCAAAATTGGGAGTACCGGAGGCGCGGATATTCCCTCGTCCCCTCCTCCGATCCGTGACGCTGCGATCAATATAAAGAAGACTTATAAACAATACAGCTATTCATAAAAGAAAGAGAAAAACATTAGCTAAAGAATATACTAACCAATACCAGCAGGCGGAATGACTTCCGACTGGAAGGAGAAATGCGGGTTCAACACCTGGTATAGATAGTCGAAAAGGACTCCTGTAGAGTTGCGACAATACACGGTCAATACAAGGAAGATGGTGTTCATAGTTAAACTAAATAAATCGCAAACCTATACCCTCCAGCATTTCGGAGGACATAAGAGAAGGCGAGGGAACAACAACCGCAATGGCGACAACCGGAGATACTTCAGATGTCACAATCTCAGCGTTCACTGCACCTACAAACAAAATATCATCAGAAGAAGCTAAACGAGATTGAGAAATAAAAAGAGAATAGTGACTCAATACATACCTAATGGGTCATCAACCAAAACCGCGACAGAAGCATCACCAGGCGTAGCGGCTTCTTCGCTCTCCCTCAGAGGGATAGTTTCTGCACCCATGGCTTCATCCCCTGATTCGACGAGGGCCGTCATGATGCTTGCGACGCCCGCTGATACCACGGAGCCACACGGGGAAAGAGTAGCGGTCTGGATGGTCCCAGATTCTAGGGAGAGAGTAGCAATTTCGGGCACGGTAACCGCCAGGCTTTCACCCGTCATCCCATCTCCATATATCAAAATTCGAAGATTAAATTCTAGTAAAAGACTCAGTGTTACGTTACCTTAGGATAGCTCTTCAGTTTTTTCCCGAGCCGTGCGTACAATCTGTCTACGGGCGGTAGACAACGCAGGGGGAACATCCGTCGAAAGAGTATCAACAAGAGAGATGCTGCTTGAGCCTGCACCCACGGCCAAACTGGCATCGCGTTCCCTCGCCACACGCTTCCTACGCTTCTTTTCGGTCTGAGCAGTGAGAAATAACCTCCTTAAGACCTCTGACAAAGGGACGTCGTCATCCAAACCAAGCTCTGCCTCCGAAGCCGTTACGGCGTCTGTCATCGGCTGCTTTAGTGACGCCTCCTGCGGTAATGTTGGGGGAGCTGGGGCCACAATAGCTGCTCTGAAAGCGTCGCTGCACCACTTCTCGGGATCAGTACCGTACTCCGAATAACCTGAGTCAAGGTAGTCCCTGCAATAAAATAAGGTAGAGGTTCAGAGCACGAATAAAAAAGGGGGGAATGAAGGAACAATAAGCTGAATTATACCAAGACCCAAAGAAGCGCAGAGCATCTTTTCCTCTTCAAACGTCTTGATGGAAGCCGCGAGAGATTCTTCGGCAGAAATAACTGTTGAAGAAAAGGGTATTAGTAAAAGCATAATAATAAGGAAGGAAGGAACATGGAAAAATACAACTGAAGTATACCTAACTTCGCGATGGTGATCAGCGCTGCTTCTTCGCACGCTAGTCACTCGGAGGCCACATGGGCAGCCTATAGATCGGTGTCGGTCACAGGAGTGTCGAACAAGCCATCGTTAGTGACATACTCACACAAGCCTTCGCTGTAGGGAGCATGGGGCTCCTGGCCGAGTACAACGTCAGCAGAAAAGAGCGACTTCTTCTTTCTCTGTGAGTGAACACTGACGGCCGATGACACGAGCTTACGCTTGACGGGCATTTTTGGGCGACGAGTCCCGATTTCCGTACCCACTCCAGACTCCGGGAACGCTGTAGCTGTCGTTTCTACAAGAACACGCGGTAGAGGCTTCTCAAGAAAAGCGCGCAGGGCCGCAACCGCAGCAGCTTCTCTTAAAGAAGGACGAACAATGGTCCGTCGCTTTAAGGGGACAGCTGGATTACCAGCAGGGGCTACACCCTTGCGATCGAGCAGTAACCGCTTTTCTTCCCTAATAACGGCACCCGTCGCGTGCTGGTACCATGCCACGTATGCATTCATGGCTTTCGGAACGCAGCTCGGCTCACTGATAAAAAAGTTGGACCCGGTGTTTAGCCGCATGAAATGGTGTAGCGCGTTGCGGATACCCTATTCCGTAGCAACCGGCTTGGATAAAAAAGCCTCTAGCGGGATACCCTGATCGTAGCTCGACTGTTGAGCAAAACAGTATGGGTTGTACCTCATGAACAGCGCCGAGTCGTTCTGCCTGAACACTGAAAAGCCCGGCCTGATTGAATACAAATGCAGAATCTCCAGAGCCTTCAATGTAGGAGCCCCGCCTTTGAAGGTGTCACGCAGCGGCTGCACCGTTTTAGTGGATTCCTTGCCAATAGTTAACATCTTATCCACGAAAGTCATGCTATCCTCGACCATACGCGGGCGAAGGACCAGACCCCGAGCCTCTCGCTGTGACGGATCTAAAGTAGAAGCGTCAACTAAGAATATAACCCGAGGGAAATTATAACTGTCGTAGAAATGGGGCCGTTTGTGGACTCCAAAAGTGCCATGCACATGCAGCTCGATCCACGACGTGAAATAGTGTAGCGGGAGATTTACAGGCTGTACCCCCGGCTAAGTGGTGTCTGACGCTAAGGTAAGGCCATGATACAGGTGAGTCGGCCCAGCGATCCCGAATGCCACTCGCGTACCGGCAACCATTCGATGAGCAGGATAGAAAACGGATGGCCTCATATAGCGAGGGTGCATTGGGAGCACAAACAAGCTTAACCATAGGCCAAGGAACCCCAAAAAGAACGCCTCTTTATCGATGTCTGAAGCTGCAAGCTCTGCAAAGGGGACGGCTGCGGTATCTGGGAGGAAGAAATTCCTTTGATCTGCTTCCGCTGTCGGCTGGCTGTCCAAGCCAAAACCAAAAGGATTGTCAAGCTTGGCAAACTTCGCATCTTGTTTTGACAAGACTTCCGGATGAATAAAGTGGGCGATGAAATCCATGAAGCTGACCCCGTGCCCTCCGGACTCGAGAAACAGACTCTCGTAAATATTCAACACTTTGATTAGACTCGGGAATCGATGTTGAATAGCATTCTCCAGAGTGAGACCCATCACCACTGATTTGGTGGCAAAGATGTACTCGTCAGGGGGAAGTATTTCCTTGTAATGTTCCCCTCTGACGGGTAAACCCGAAATTTCTGCAAATTCCTCCAGGGAAATTGAAACCTCCCGGTCTGATAAAAGAAAGGTGTGAGTCGGGGTATTCCACTGTTCCAAGAAAGCCTTGACCCACCACACGTGAGGCACGGGATACTGGAAAAGAGACGAGTAGATAGCAGGGTACAACCCGAGCTTCATCAGTTGTGACTTTTTGGCCGACAAGATGTATCGAACCCACTGCAAGTATCCGGCTGAATGGATAGGAGTCAAGTCTATCATGTATACCTGCCCCCAAGGGCGCGACTTGCCTTGACATATGTGCCGCCTCAGAATATCTAAAGCTATTGGCGGCTGTATAGGTATCGAGCCCATAGAGGGCTGGAGGCATCCATCCGCAATCCAGTTAACCTCCTCCACAGCGTAATTCACTTGGGGCGAGGCAGCATAATGAATGGCGGAAATTGGCTCTGAAAGCGCCGCAAAAGAGAAATTGAACCGACCACGAATAATTTGGTTATACCATAACCCCCATAAGTGAAGTAACTTCTGCTCTGGATCATGATCTTTAATCAGTGCAAAAACTTCACGATCCACAGGCGCGTCGGCGTACGCACTCTCTGGGCGAACAAATAGGAAAGAAGAGTCAAAAGACATAGTACCTGGGCGAAAATAAACGAGGGTTAGATGTCAATACTACATTACAAATTCTGACATTTGGTACTTTAAATTGGTACCACACCGCAATGCAGGAAAAAGGGACCAAGGGAGACCCACAAAATCAAAGTGACGGTTCATCATTGATGAGACAGTCGATTATTAAGGAAGAAATCCTAAAAAGAATCTCATTTAATGAGAAACTCATTGGGCCAAAGAGTTAAACTTCCTCGAGAGCAGTGCTCTGCAAACAGAAATTACAACTATCAACTTTAATTATAAGGGGAATAAAAAATTCCCCGGAATTTTCTAAGAGCCATACTCTGTGAAAACGATGGAGTAATCCATCAGAACCCTAAAAAGCAAAGCTTTTTACAGAGTATAAACTCTAAGATTTTTAAGATCTACAAAACGAACTCTAAGAGTTCTTCAAAGAGATGAACAATGTTCTAATTAATGGGTTAGGTAACCCTAAAAATCCATTTTTTTTAGATGTATGATCTAATAAGAGCAAAGCTCTGTTTAAGGGGTTCGATTATGATCCTTACCAAATCTGGACAGAGTTCTAACTCTAAAAGGAATTTCCTTGGGCAGAGATCTAAGCTCTGAAGGGAGAATTAAATTCTCAGAAACAAGAAAGAAAGAATATGAACAGAAGTCATCTCAAGGGCCAAAGGCCCTACTTATAGATGCTGAAAGATGATCCAGCTTCCAAGATGATCTAACGGTGGAAAGTTTGTCACCGCTGCACTCACGTGTGAGCCACGTGAGCGCAACGGTGGGGGGCCATTTGTTTCACCCCAATAAGAGAGCAAGGCTCTGTTCAAAATTTGAACTGAGGCAACGCCTCACGTGGAAAGCACGAGAGCGCCAGCGCCCAGAGCTAAAAACTCTGAGGCAGCGCCTCACGTGCAAGGCACGAGAGCGCCAGTGCCAGAACTAAAAGTTCTCCACCCTTGGATCAAAGATCCAACGGAGTTGATAAATCATCAGAGCATAGAATTAAATTCTGATTGGGGAAATACTCCTCAAATCTTTCTAAACAAGAAATATTGTGCTCTGTAAATCAGAGCACCGTTGGATCAAAGATCCAATGGTGATTGAAAATCACCAAGATATAGAATTAAATTCTGATTGAGGAAATACTCCTCAAATCTTTCTAAACAAGAAAGATTGTGCTCTGTAAATCAGAGCACCGTTGGATCAAAGATCCGATGGTGATTAAAAATCACCAAGATACAGAATAAGCTCTGTATGGGAAAATATTTTCCCAATCTTGTTAAAAATAAGAAAAATGTTTTCTGTAAAACAGAAGTCCTTGGATCAAAGATCCAACGGTGGATAAATTCTCCAAATCAATTAAGAAATCTCTCAATGAGAGATTTCCTTAACTGAATCAACGAATCAGTCTCCCCTATATAAAGGACCCAAGACATTAAGTCTTGTACGGAGGAAACCCCCCATATGTTTCAAGTTAAAAAAAACAGCATGCAAAAAAGAGCTTTCAAAGAGCAAGAAATAAGAGATCATAGTATCTCATCTGTATACCCAAGGTTTTAACCCTTATAAAAGAACATAGTTCTTTCCCTGGATCTGAGATCCATAAGACAAGTATCTCACAAATGAGAATTTAATTCTCACGGTGATAAATTTATTCTTGGGGATTGAAAATCCAGGGGAGAACAAAGAATTGAACTCTTCAGAAAAATGCATAAAGAAGGAAGTAGCGCCAAGCGCTCCACGTGCCCCTCACATGGGCGCTACTAAAATAAAGAGTGCTCTGCACTCATTGGTTGGCGCCAAGCGCCCCGCGTGCCCCCTTCACGTAGGCACTGCTAAAATAAAGAGTGTTATGCACTCATTGGTTGGCGCTCAGCGCCAAGCGCTCCACGTGCCCCTCACGTGGGCACTGCTAAAATAAAGAGTGCTCTGCACTCATTGGTTGGCGCCAAGCGCTCCACATACCCCTCACGTGGGCGCTGATAAAATAAAGAGTGCTATGCACTCATTGGTTGGCGCCTAGCGCCAAGCGACCCACATGCCTCCCCACGTGGGCGCTGCTAAAATAAAGAGTGCTATGCACTCATTGGTTGGCGTCCAGTGCCAAGCGCCCCACGTGCCCCCCATGTGGACGCTGTCTTATATAAAGCGCTCTGCCCATAGAGCCCAAAACAACAAAGAGTGTTTAACACACTATAAAAAAAATAAAGAAATAGAGTGAACGTCATAGCCCATGTCAATGCTAAGCATTGTTCCATATAAAAAGGGACCGAGCCCAAACAAGTGTTCAACACTTTATTCAAAACTGAGTGGGCTGAGTCCAAGTTGACCAAAATTCCCTAATTCAGATCAACCGAGCCCATGTGCTTATAATTTTTCCAAATTGGTCTTAACCTCAAACCCAACCACAGATCTTTCAACCAAAATTGGTTTAAGGGTACATCTCTCCACACCTCTGATACATGTCGTTGTAATCCTTCAACATCTTCAGAGAGGTGGAAGGTTCCAATAACCAATAACTCTTGGTGCACCCTCAAACTGATGAGCCAAAATCCACGGACTATGATGTCTTTAAACATGGACTATGATGTCCTTAAACTCTATGGACTATGATGTCCTTAAACATGGACTGTGATGTCCTTAAACCCAATGGACCGCAACGTCCCCAAACTAAACTCTACGGACTATGATGTCCTTAAACTAAATAGACTGCAACGTCCCTAAACTAAACTCTATGGACTATTATGTCCTTAAACCCAATGGACCGCAACATCCCTAAACTAAACTCTATGGACTATGATGTCCTTAAACATGGACTATGATGTCCTTAAACCCAATGGACCACAACGTCCCTAAACTAAACTCTACGGACTATGATGTCCTTAAACATGGACTATGATGTCCTTAAACTCCATGGACTATGATGTCCTTAAACATGGACTATGATTTCTTTAAACCCAATGGACCGCAACGTCCCTAAATTAAACTCTACGGACTATGATGTCCTTAAACCCAATGGACCGCAACGTCCCTAAACTAAACTCTATGAACCATGATGTCCTTTAACATGGATTATGATGTCCTTAAACCCAACGGACCGCAACGTCCCTAAACTAAACTCTATGGACTATGATTTCCTTAAACATGGACTATGATGTCCTTAAACCTAATGGACCGCAACGTCCCTAAACTAAACTTTACGGACTATGATCTCGTTAAACATGGACTATGATGTCCTTAAACTCCATGGACTATGATGTCCTTAAACCCAAAAATCTATGGACTATGATGTCCTTAAACATGGACTATGATGTACTTAAACCCAATGGACCGTAACGTCCTTAAACTAAAACGATAGAGTCTAAATGCGCTTTCGTTGGATCTAAATGATCCTAAAATCTTGTTAAGTAGATCTTAGTCTAAAATTAGAATAACGTATCCTTAACAAACATTTAAGTTGATCTTAATCTCAAACGAGATTAACAATCCTTAAATCAAACCAAACCCAAATCTAAGAAAATACGGATTTGGACTAATCCATGCCCTACGAGCGACAGCTTAAATTAGTCTCCTTATACAATCCACGGGCAACCTAAAACAAAACAAACACACACGACATGAAGTGAACATCTGGAGCAGGAGAAAGTGGTTATCGCTACGCGGTAACGTAATTAACTGCAGTCGCTTGCGCCTACAGGGAAGAGCGTCCCCACAATCAAAAACCCCTCGCAAATGAGGGGGGATCTGACGAAGTCTGCTACAACGTCCGCATCCATACAAACCTCCGATACACGGTGCCATAAATCAACTTGGTATCTTCGGAGAGGTGGACGGATAAATCCAAATAGCATCTGCCCCCAAATTCAGGCAAGACGTCTGTCTTTCCCGGTTTCCGACGGTAAACAGCCACCTTTTTAAAAAAGGAATTTCTTGTAAAAGAAATTAGTGTTAATGAGGTAGAGCTGGAAGAAGTTCCAGATACACAAACTATAACTAAAAATTTGGTAGAACCGGAGGATTCAATAGTCCCCGACGAATCTCAGCCACTCCGCAGATCTACTAGGATTTCTCACCCACCTGAGAGATATTACGGTTTTCTCATAGACGGTGGGAGCGAGGATTGCTTCATGGAAGATGATAACCTAACTAGTTTTGAACAATTTATCACAAGTGGGGACTCTATGAAATGGCTAGATGCTATGCGATTTGAGATAGAATCCATGTATACCAACAAAGTATGAACTTTAGAAGTTGCTTCTGAAGGGGAAAAATCCATTGGGAGCATGTGGATCTTCAAGAAAAATAGATGGAAACGTTGAGACCTTCAAAGCTAGACTTGTAGCAAAAGGTTTTCGTCAACGACCAGGTGTTGACTATGACGAGACCTTTTCTCTAGTAGCTATGCTTAAGTCCATCGGGATCCTACTTTCCATTGCTGCATACCATGACTATGAAATATGGCAGATGGACGTAAAGACCGCTTTTCTAAATGGTGATTTAGAAGAAAGCGTGTATATGGCACAGCTAGATGGCTTCATAGACAGTGGGAGCAGCGGAAAGGTGTGCAAGCTGTTTAAATCAATTTATGAATTAAAGCGGGCGTCGCGGAGCCAGAATATTTGTTTTGATGTAGCAATCAAAGAGTTTGACTTCATCAAGAACGTAAATGAACCATGTTTATATAAAAAGGTTGTAGAGAGTAAGGTCGTATTCCTCGTATTGTACATGGATGATAAACTCTTGATAGAAAATGATGTTCTTGTGCTGCACTCGGTCAAACTCTTCCTATCATAAAAGTTCTCTATGAAAGATCTGGGTGATGCCTTCTACATCCCGGGGATAAAGATCTATAGAGATAGATCTAAAAGAATGTTGGGATTGTCCCAATCCAGGTACATAGACACCATACTAAAGAGATTTAGTATGGAAGATTCTAAGCGTGGTAATTTACCCGCTTATTCAGGAATCACTCTCTCTAAAGAGATGTCTCACAAGACTGATTTGGAAAGGGCTTGCATGAACGTGATACCCTATGCTTCTGCAGTAGGGTCTATCATGTACGTGATGTTATGCACCAGACCGGATGTAGCTTACGCACTTAGTGTGATAAGTAGGTATCAATCAGACCCAGGGAAGAAGCACTGGATACCAGTGAAGAACATTCTTAAGTACTTGAGAAGGACTAAAGAGATGTTCTTGGTGTATAGTAACGGAGAACTCCAAGTAGAGTTCTTTACCGATTCGAGCTTCCAGAGTGATAAGGATGACAGCAAGTCTGCCTCGGGCTTTGTTTTCACCCTCAATGGAGGGGCAGTATGTTGGAAGAGTTCCAAGCAAGATACCGTTGCAGACTCAACGATGGAGGCTGAATACATCGCTGCCAACGATGCTGCCAAAGAGGCTGTCTGGATGAAGCAGTTTATTATTGAACCTGGTGTGGTTCCATCCATTGTAGATCCAATACTTTTCTATCGTGATAACAATGGAGCTGTGGTTTTGGCCAAGGAACCCCGGTCCCATCAGCGATCTAGACATATTCTGAGGCAGTATCACCTGATCCGGGAGATAGTTGATCGCCGCGAGATCGAGGTCAGGAGAGTAGACATGAAGGAAAACACGGCAGATCCACTCACGAAGACCCTCCCCTAGACACAGTTCGAAAGACTTTTTGGGATGTTGGGTATGCGATACTATAACAACTGGCCTTAGTGTAAGTGGGAGATTGTTAGAAATATGTATGCCCAAGAGGCCATTATTGTATATTACAGTGGATGCTTGGACATATATATAGGACTTTCTTGCTCGACATGATAGTATGCTATCTGGTTGCACTTTATCTTAACATGTGCACTTGTTTTAGTTTACTATCTCATTGATACATGTTGATAAAGCCCTTAGGATGTTGTCTTGACTACCAGGACTATGATGCAGATCATACTAGTGGGGCTTGTGTAATCCACAAGCACATCCTTAACAGTTCCTAGTCGAGGGAGTATCGAGACAGGGTATCAATATTCCAGAGTAGACTAGTGTGTACATTTCTTGACCCTGTATGGGACAATGGTTGATCCCACAACCATTGGTGTTCGACACCAAAGATTGTACATATGTGCTCATTAGAGAATGAGTACACCGAACAGAACTCGCTGAGAACTCCTAGATGGTACCATAACTATCGCCAGATAGCAGTTCTCTGGTAACACTTGTATAGGTTAGTCTGTAGACCCGAGATTGTCATAGTGCCTTGTGTGGTTCCCACTGTGCTTTGATTTCCTTTATACCACGGCTCAAATGAGTCATGTAAACAGGTGGTTTTTGGGTACAGTCCCGAGTCACATGGAGGCAGTGAGCGATAGGAGGGGTTCTGTCTCTCCCGGTATTGGGAGTTGATGTTGCGCTATACTCGATTGGCTATAACAGCAAGTCCCTGGCCAGGGATGATCAGATTTACTGATGAATGTTATCAGTAGTTTCTTAAAAGGTTATAGGCCACACATCGGCATGACTTATCAAGTTATTGGGGTATGATGATTCCACTCTCCAGACTCGATATATGACATATCAGACGAAGAGACCGAACTGTACGGTAAGTGTTGCTTATTGTCTCTACGGGAGTTTGGACAAGTTTGCTTGTTGATCTTTTATTCGTCCAATATCTGGGTAGTCGTTATGTCCAGCTAGTACTGCTGACGGCTTATGGGTATCTGATGTGATCAATACCTACTGCTGGCATATTAACGAGTGTTTAGAGTCCCACATAGAGGTTACCTAGCTCAAGCGAAACGAAGTAGGGCACGTATGGAGATATGTGCGGGAGCTTGATTAAATACGAGTATATGATACCGTATTCTAATCTAGCATTATTTGATATCAGCCGGGTTATATATGATATAACTGGATTATTGAATCAAGTGTTAATTCAGTGATTATATATATATATATATATATATATATATATATATATATATATATTAATACTTGATATTAACCGGGTTATATATGATATAACCGGATTATTAAATCAAGTGTTGATTTAATAATATGATATATATATACGATATATTTATATATATGATATATATTTATATATATATATATAAACTAATATTAAATATTAGCCGGTTATATATGATATAACCAGATTACTGAATCAAGTGTATATTTAATGATTTTATATATATATATATATAAAGAGAAGAAAATTTTGAGTGAGCTTAATATTAGTTTATATATATATATATATATATATATATATATATATATATATATATATATATTAATTTGTATCATGGTTGATGATACATAGAAGTAGAATGTGTGAGAATCATATTTGAGACAAGATGATGAGATAATGATTTAAATATATGAGATAAAGAAAAGAAGAATGGGTCATGGTTCTTTAGGTGTTTAGAGAAGTATTGAGAAACCATGACTCATTTTAATCATTTTCTTCATCTCATCTTATCTAAAATTGGTTTACACTCACTTTCAAGTTCATTCTTCTTCATCTCCTCACTAGATTTTTCTACGATGAGAAAAAGAAAAAGAAAAGAAATATTTATAATGAGCAAAATTCCTATTTCATCAACCTACACTACTCTAGCAAATTAGTATAGGTTGTTATCTTCACTAATATCTTGATTAGTGAAGAGTGAGCTTCAGTGTGAGTTGCCTCAAGGTGGATCATCTTCGACGACGAAAACTACAAGCAAGCTCGTTCCATCCTTCAAGTGGAGTCAAAGAAGAGTTCTAGGGACTGCTACTTGGAGCTTTAGATGTGAAGGACTAGACTACAAAGGTTGTAGACTCTCTTCACTTAGTTTAGAACTTATTTGCTTAACTTTAAAATCCTAATTATCTTGTTCGATTCTTGTTTAGTATACTTAGCCTTTTAGATTTTTTAAAATTGCATACTTGATGCTCATATTACCCTAGTAGAGGTGCTAAGACAAACTTTCATTAGAATTTATTTCATTTATATTTTATTTTGAACCTCACTATTATATCATGTTTTACCAATCCCATGTGTATACCGATAAATTTTTTGATTGGTTAATTCTTATTTTTGGACTTTCTACAATATTGGTTAAAAAGAATTACCAATTAATGCTGAAGTAGAGGAGAAGCTCATAGTTATCCATGAGTCGGAATATTTTATATAAAATTTTAACTCCTTCTTTGTATATTATGTATTATATTTTACAAACCAACTTTTGGTTATCTATTTTTTAGGTTTATTTGCTAATTTTATTTTTGAAAGACTTTTGTGCAAAATTACCTAACCCTTTATATGTAGCCTGTTAGTTATATGTATGCCCTAGAGGCCATTACTGTACATACGATGTATATTGTAGTGGATGCTAGGACATATATAAGGAGGACTTTCTTGCTCGACATGATAGTATGCTATCTGGTTGTACTTTATCTTAACATGTACTCAGATTGTCTCTATGTTACATGTTGATAAAGTCCTTAGGATATGTACTCGACTACTAGGACTATGATGAGATCATACTAGTGGGGCCACGGTAGTCGACGAGTACATCCTATAATTGTTCCTAGTCGAGGGTGTATCGAGACAGGGCATCGATGCACCAGAGTAGTCTAGCGTATACGCATCTTGACCCATATGATGGGCGATGGATGATCCCATATCCTTCGGTGTTTGACATCAAGGATGGTATACGGGTGCTCAGTGGAGACTGGGTACACTGGACGGACTCGCCGAGAACTCCCAGATGGTATTATACCATACGTCAGATGGTAGTTCTCCGGTGACACTGGTACAGAGTAGTCTGTTGACCCGAGATCGTCATAGAGTCTTGTGTGATTCCCACTGTGCTTTGATTTCCATCATACCACGTCCAAGAGGGCGTGCAAAAGATGGCTTTTGGGTACAGTACCGAATCACATGGAGGCAATGAGCGATAGGAGAGGATTCGTCTCTCCCGGTATAGGGAGTTGATGTTGTGCTGTGTTCGATTGGCTATAATCGGAAATCCCTGGCCAGGGTTGCTGAGATTTACTGGTAAGTGTTATCAGTAGTTTCTTGAACTGTTATAGACCTCATATCGACACGACTTATCGAGCTACTAGGGTCTGACGTTTACCACCCCTAGGCGAGATATGCAACATATCAAACGACGAGACCGGACTGTACGAGAGTGTTACTGTTTGGATCCACAGGAGAATGTACAGGCTTACTTGTTGATCTTCTGAGTGCTCAATACCTGGGTAGTTGTTACGTTTAGCTGACCGCTTGCAGCTTGTGGGTGTTTGATATGATCATCCCCTACTGCCGGCGTATTGACGATTCTTTAGAGTCCTACACAGAGGTTTCTTGGCTCAGGAAAAACGGAGTAGGTGCACATATGTGATATGTGCGGGACCGAGGATAATGCGATATGAGATACCGTATTCTATTCTCGCGATATATGATATCAGCCGGGTCATCGGATCAAGTGTTGATTCGATGAATCGGTACGGATAAATATTAGTCGGTTATATGCGATATAGCCGGATTGTCGGATCAAGTGTTGATTCAATAATTTAATGTATAATAATATATATGATATATTAAATTACATTAACTAATATTTGCTCACTAAAAGATTCTTTTTCTCACCGGATTAATACATTGATATATATGCGATATATGTTAATTGTATTATTTTCTTTTGTTGCAAATATATAATATATATGTGATATATATTATTGTGACATGATATGATTTATTATAAAACATGTTGAAGGATGATAATAAGGGATTAAGGTTTGATTAGGGTTAGCACCTTCTTGTTCATTCTAGAAGGATTCTATTTTGTCATGATAAAGATATTTTGTTATGACTCATGCTTTGACCTAACCAAACCCTAACTCTAGTTTATTCTCTACATTGGTTTAACCTCTCATCCTTGACCATGGTTTGATAATCAATCATATATTCTTGATTACTATTCATCACAAAAGGAATTCTATGATTGTTCATCTTCTTCCTTCATTCTCTTCATGAAAAAGCTTACTAGTTTTTCTAAAGTGATGAATAAATATGAGAAAAAGATAAATAAAGAGAGCAAAAATCCTACTTCATCATCCTCATCTTCCCTTGCCATTTAGATGAGGGTGTTCACATCATTTCATGAGTGTTAGCTTGTGTTAACGAAACTTCAAGGTAGATCATCTTAGTATCGAAGATCGGAAGCAAAGGTTGCATCTTTCTCTTCGTGGAACCTCTCGAGAGTCCGGAACCCGATGATCGCAGCGAAGGGACCACAACACGGAGCATATGAAGTGAAGGACCGGATCTACAAAGGTTGTAATCCCTCTCACTTAGTGTTAAAGTTGTTAACATGTTAGTTTTCGCCTAATCTCTAGTTTAAAGATCCGTATTCGGGTTGTTCGGCGCGGCTAAATTTTTAATCGGGCATGGTTGATGCCTCATAGACCCTTGTGCTCGTGCCTAGCAACCCTTCAGTGGTATCAGAGCCAAGCTAGAGCTTTAGACGAAGTCTAGACGAAGTTTAAAGTCCGATCGAACCCGGAAAACCCGATATACCTTAGTTTCTGGAAATTTTTTAAAACTGTGATTTTTTCCAAATTAAAAATATGCAAAAAAATCAGCAGGGAATCCTATGAATTACTGTGCAACACGTGTCCATGATTCCACTATAACGCGGCGGAACCGCGGCACAAGCATGGCTTGTGCGGCGGTTCCGCGGCCATTTTGTCGTATCTTGCATTGGTTTTGGCACAGTAATTCATATGTTGCAGTGCTGGTTTTCCTGGGTATTTTTAAAAATTTATTCAACTGTTGAATTTTCTGGGTTGTATTGGGGATTCGATGATTCGATCGGGAACTTTAACTGCGTCTTTTGTGTTTTGTCCGGATAACTTTTAGAAACTGTTAAAAATTTCGAACGGATATCAATAACTCACTTTTTCCCCTGTCGGAAAATTTTTCAAAAGTTGGATTTTTCCTCGTGTTTAAGAACGTTCTAAGTCGTGCAAGTAACGCGGTAGACCCTCTAGAAGACAACAAACCTTAACTCGATTATGTGACCGTCTTGAACTGCCTTTTAAACCTTAGGATTTGGGGCAGTACGGCGTGCCACATGTGAGGCGTTGGCTTGACCCTTCTACGGCTGGACCATTGGTACTGTGGCATGTGATGGATGTTTTTAAACTGATTTCAAGTGTTGAGATATATTGGGGAAATCTTGGGTGTTTGATGATTCGATCGGAAAGTTTAACTTTGTCTATTTATCTGGAATGTGATACAATATTTGGAATCCACAGGTAGTTATGAGATAACTAATTTGAATATTATAAACATAGCAGTTTAGTCTCAGATGATCGGTTGCCACGGAATTTTGATGTGATCAAAAGTCCGTCGCAATCACGTAGCGTACGCGGATACTCGCCGGGTAAACTTAATAGACAGCTACGCCCCATAGCCCCGACCAAGTGACTGTAGGAGAACCCCGTCGCCGAAAGCATCCGTTCGGGTGCTCGCGGCAGCGGTGTTCCGCCTTAGTGCACTTTGTCGACGGCATCTGGGGGTGCGGTCGTCTACTAAAGTTTGCGACGAGCATTCGATCAGGATGCCGGGAATCTTGCTGAATTGCCCGACTTGATATTGAAAAGAGTTTTCGATAATGAGACTAAAATGCGGGGTTTATAATTGTTAGGCATGAGATGTCTAAAGAATTCATTTGGTTAGGCATGCGATGTCTAAGAAGGTTGCGGATTCCAACTGTTGTAATTTTACACTTTCTTTTCTGTGACCGTAAGTGTAGTATGTGGTGTATCGCCGGCTTCGTTGCTATACATCAACGACAATCGGGATACGGATACTTGCTTACGTTGATGATATGAGATATTATGTGTTGCTGTGATATGTTGTATTGGATCGTCGCGTTTGAATAGCCGGGGGTTTTATGTGAGATGAGAGTTTTTTCTTTTTCATTCATGTAAAATTCATTTGTATGTAATATTCTTTTATTGGGGCACTTCCAGGTTGCGGAAGATGTCTCCGTTGTATATTATTTACTTTTCCGCATTAGGTAGACCCAAGGCGGGGAGCACAAGTAACCGGGTTCTAGGGTCCAGTGGGAGACCATCTCGAGGAGTCGAGACCGGGTCTCCTAACCCTAGAATTGGCAGTGTTACTTGCCGCTCTCGTAGGGGTCTAGGGATGTGGGTTTGGCTATTCATCGCGACCGTGGAATTCGTGTTTTATACAGGCTCGTATTGAAAACATGGACTTCCTAGTATATCCAATATATCATATATGTTCTTCTGCTGCAATGTTCTGTGATGAGATCATATTACTGCCTGAGACGAATGTTTATATTATATATATGAGATATATGTTATATTGCAGATTTCGTTTCAAAAAGAGATGCTTGCGAAGCATAATTAAAATGGGACTTCATTAATGAGATTAATGAAATAAAAGAAACCTAAGATGTTGTAGAAACTTGTTTATAAAAACTGGTAGCTCTAGTTGTTGCTTTGCATAGCGGTGTTCCTTGTAGAATATCCAGCACCTTATTCGATAAGGAAAGGACCGAGATCCCTTCACCGGGAGTGACTCCTTTAGCAATAACTGGCAGATGCTACAAACTCGGTTTGTCTTTTGATTGCTTTTATAGTTCTTGCTATGCACAGCGGTATATATGATATATCCTGCACCTTATTCGATGAGGAAAGGGCCAACGATCCCTTTACCAGGAGTGACCCCTTTAGCAAAACTAGAAAAGCCTCAAAAACACTCCATTTAAAATCACTCGATTCTACAACGATATAAAGTTCATTACGCAAAGGGTTTTCTTAAAAACCTGTTGTAGCCCTCCGTCATTTCAGATAAGTAATAGTTAGTATTCGTGCTGCGTTTGTTGACTCAGTCAAGGCGTAGTGTGCGGTAGCTGATTAGTGCTTATCTGCAAAGCATATGATGCGATTGGATTAGGGTAGTCGTGCGGCCTTGTTGACTCAGTCAAGGGTCGTGCGGGTGGGTTTAATTCAATCGGGAAATGACGGGTTGAACTTTACTTGCGGTCTATGGTTTGTTGACTCAGTCAAGGTCATAGATTGCTTGGGGTAAAATATTATTAGGGATTTCAAGTGTTGAAATTTGCAATGAGATTGCATACCTTCTATGAGATAGTTGGATCCCGATACCCGCTGCGAGTAAGAGTTACTCCTGGGAGAGTTTTACACATTACAATTAGCCGATCAAGTAGGTGTCTAGAAAGGTGTTAACGGGGTTACGCCTCTGGGAAAATGAGGTTTACTTTAATTAGGTTCGTGCGAAAGCACGGGGGACCTCCCTCAAAGTACCGACACTGGCCTGGCTGAAAGATTGGCGAACTTGTAGCGTGTAATTAATCCCGGCTAGTCTTTCCTTTTAGGGTTTGAAGGAAGATTTGATTAAAACAGTGGGAGACATCCTGATTAGATATATTATATAACCAATCTAATCTTGCAAGAGCATACGCTGAGTGTTTTCTTCTCTCTCTCTCCAGGTAGCGACCATATCATGCCTTAATCAAGATAATAATACGGATATATTGACCGAACCCGCTTGTTATACTGAGCCGGGGAACGTTGGTCCCGCTCCAACTTATAATTGTTATAGGACAGAGCAGGAAATTGGGGATTACCAGAATTCCCGTGCCGTCCAAACGAAGAAAGTGCATGTTGATGCATCATCTTCGGGTGTGTTCATTACACAGAACTGTTTCTCAGTATCCTTTACATCCTGGGTATGTGATACCGGATCAGGATCCCGTATATGTAATCTATTACATGGGCTACAGATAGGTAGAGAACTGAGAACGGGTGATAAGTTTCATGAGACAGAAAACGGTGCAAGTGTTGCAGCGAAGTCTGTTGGTCACTATCACCCTGTATTACCTGAATACATTGATTCTGAACGAATGTTATTAGATATCGAACCTGATATACAAAATCATATCAGTCTCTTTATTAGTAAAGAAGTGATATAATTTTGTATTGTTGGATAATGTTTTGAACATTTCCTATATCAAGAGTTGATCGGTTCAGACAAGTTATCTGAAAGCAGTGACGTTCTAAATCAAATCACAGTTCTTAGTATATAGAACACACACAAGAGGAAGAGTTCAGAAATGAACGAATCCTTCTTGAGGTATTGTAGACTATGTCATATCAATGCGACCAGACTGGCTGAAGTTACATATAGATGCATATTTAGATTAGTTTGAATTTACATCTTATGAAACTTGCCGGTCATGTCACAAAGATAAGATGACCACAGCTCTGTTTATTGGAAATAGAGAAAGAGTTAGTGAACTCTTGGGATTGATACATGCTGATGTATGAAGGTCCCATGTCTACACATGCCAAGACCGGTTCTTTTTACTTCATTACGTTCTCTGATAATCTCTCAAGATTCAGACATGTGTTCCTGTTGAAACATAAGTACGAAGCTTTTGAGATATTCACAGAATATAAGTTAGAAGTAGAGAACCAAAATACAAGTAGAAGTATTATGTCCTTTGATGAGATCAAGGAGGAGAATACTTGAGCACGGAATTCCTGGAATATTCTAAAGGAGAATGAGATTCTCTCTCAGCATTACTCCTCCGTATACACCATAGCATGATGGTATATCGGGGCGGAGCAATAGCACCCTATGTGATATGGTGTGCTCTATGATGAGTACTACTGAGTTTCCTATTTCCTTTTGGGAGTTATGCACTTGAGAAGCTACATACCTATTGAATAGGGTTCAAATCAAATCAGTTGCCTACCACTTCATATATGATATGGAAAGGGAGGAGCCTATATCTTATGTTTGTTAAGATTTGAGGTTGTCCGGCCTATGTCTAAAAGCAAAATCCGGACAAGCTCGAGGCAAGGTTTGTTATGTAGAACTGGAAATGTTCCAGCTATACAAACTGCAGCTGATAATTTGGTAGAACCAAAGCATTCAATAGTAACCAACGAACCTCGGCCTCTCCGCCGATCTAGCAGGGTTCCTCAACCACCTGAGAGATACTTCGGTTTCTCTATGACAGTGGGAGCGAGGATTGCATCATGAGATGATGACCCAACTAGTTTCGAGCTGGCCATCAGGAGTGGGACTCTGTAAGAATGGCTGGATGCTTATCGATCTGAGATGGAATCCTTATACACTAACAAAGTATGGACTTTGGTTGCTTTATCTGAAGGGTTAAATCCCCATCAGGAGTGAGTATATCTTGAGAAGATTACTTGGTGTACATGGAAAAGTTGAGACTTTCAAAGCTATGCTTAAGTCCATCCAGATCCTACTTGCCACGGCTACATACCATGACTACGATATCTGGTGGTTGGGTGTCATGACTGCTTTTCTAAATGATGTTTTAGAAAAGAGCGTCTATAAGTACACAGCCAGAGGGCTTCGTAGACAGTGGGAGCAGCGGAAACGTGTGCAAGATGTTTTATATGATAAAACAGGCATCGCGGAGTTGGAACATCTGTTTTGATGTAGTAGTCAAAGAGTTTGACTTCATCAAAATGGTAGATGAACCTTTTATATACGAAAAGGTAGTAGAGAGTATGGTGGTGATCCTCGTAGAGTACGTAGATGACATACTCTTGATAGGGAAGGAGTTTCCTATGCTACGCTCGGTCAATCTCCGCTTATCACAAGAGTTCTCCATATAGGATCAAAGTGATACCTCCTAAATCCTGGGTTTTGGATCTATGAGATAGATCTAATTGGATGTTAGGACACTCACTAGTTGTAGTGAGATGGTATCAATCAATCCTGGGGAGAATCACTGGAAAGGTTCCAGGCTAATAAGGACGACTGAATGTCAGTCGCAGGCATTGTCTTTACCCTCAGTGGAGGGACGGTATGTTGGAAGAGTTCCAAGCTAGATACCGTGACTTACTAGACGATTAAAGGCAAGATACATCGTTACCAAGGATGCTACCAAAGAGGCAGTCTGGATATATATAAGTTCATGAGATGAACTTCGTTCCTACCATTGTGTGACAATGGAGTTATGGCTTTTGCCAAGGAACGCCTGTCCCATCAGAAATCCAGATATAATTCTTAGGCAGTATCACCTGATCATGGAGATGGTTGATCTCCAGGGAGATCGAGGTTAGGAGAGTAAACGCAGAGGACAACAGCGCGGATCCACTCACAAAGGCCTTTTTCCTAGTAGAGACTTTTTATGGGACGGTTGAGTATGAGATACTTCAACCACAGCTAATTGTTGGGTATGCGATACCATAACAGATGGCCCTAGTGCAAGTGGGAGATTGTTAGTTATATGTATGCCCTAGAGGCCATTACTGTACATATGATGTATATTGTAGTGGATGCTAGGACATATATAAGGAGGACTTTCTTGCTCGACATGATAGTATGCTATCTGGTTGTACTTTATCTTAACATGTACTCAGATTGTCTCTATGTTACATGTTGATAAAGCCCTTAGGATATGTACTCGACTACTGGGACTATGATGAGATCATACTAGTGGGGCCATGGTAGTCGACGAGTACATCCTATAACTGTTCCTAGTCGAGGGTGTATTGAGACAGGGCATCGATGCACCAGAGTAGACTAGCGTATACGCATCTTGACCCATATGATGGGCGATGGATGATCCCATATCCATCGGTGTTTGACATCAAGGATGGTGTACGGGTGATCAGTGGAGACTGGATACACTGGACGGACTCGCCGAGAACTCCCAGATGGTATTATACCATACGTCAAATGGCAGTTCTCCGGTGACACTGGTACAGAGTAGTCTGTTGACCCGAGATCGTCATAGAGTCTTGTGTGATTCCCACTGTGCTTTGATTTCCATCATACCACGTCCAAGAGGGCGTGCAAAAAGGTGGCTTTTGGGTACAGTCCCGAATCACATGGAGGCAATGAGAGATAGGAGGGGATTCGTCTCTCCCGGTATAGGGAGTTGATGTTGTGCTGTGTTCGATTGGCTATAACCGGAAATCCCTGGCCAGGGTTGCTGAGATTTACTGGTAAGTGTTATCAGTAGTTTCTCAAACTGTTATAGACCTCATATCGACACGACTTATCGAGCTACTAGGGTCTGACGTTTACCACCCCTAGGCGAGATATGCAACATATCAGACGACGAGACCGGACTGTACGGGAGTGTTACTGTTTGGATCCACAGGAGAATGTACAGGCTTGCTTGTTGATCTTTTAAGCGCTCAATACCTGGGTAGCTGTTACGTTTAGCTGACCGCTTGCAGCTTGTGGGTGTTTGATATGATCATCACCTACTGCCGGCGTATTGACGATTCTTTAGAGTCCTACACAGAGGTTTCTTGGCTCAGGCAAAACGGAGTAGGGGCACATATGTGATATGTGCGGGACCGAGGATAATGCGATATGAGATACCGTATTCTATTCTCGCGATATATGATATCAGCCGGGTCATCGGATCAAGTGTTGATTCGATGAATCGGTACGGATAAATATTAGTCGGTTATATGCGATATAGCCGGATTGTCGGATCAAGTGTTGATTCGATAATTTAATGTATAATAATATATATGATATATTAAATTACATTAACTAATATTTGCTCACTAAAAGATTCTTTTTCTCACCGGATTAATACATTGATATATATGTGATATATGTTAATTGTATTATTTTCTTTTGTTGCAAATATATAATATATATGTGATATATATTATTGTGACATGATATGATTTATTATAAAACATATTTAAGGATGATAATAAGGGATTAGGGTTTGATTAAGGTTAGCACCTTCTTGTTCATTCTAGAAGGATTCTATTTTGTCATGATAAAGATATTTTGTTATGCCTCATGTTTTGACCTAACCAAACCCTAACTCTAGTTTATTCTCTACATTGGTTTAACCTTTCATTCTTGACCATGGTTTGATAATCAATCATATATTCTTGATTACTATTCATCACAAAAGGAATTCTATGATTGTTCATCTTCTTCCTTCATTCTCTTCATGAAAAAGCTTACTAGTTTTTCTAAAGTGATGAATAAATATGAGAAAAAGATAAATAAAGAGAGCAAAAATCCTACTTCATCATCCTCATCTTCCCTTGCCATTTAGATGAGAGTGTTCACATCATTTCATGAGTGTTAGCTTGTGTTTACGAAACTTCAAGGTAGATCATCTTAGTATCGAAGATCGGAAGCAAAGGTTGCATCTTTCTCTTCGTGGAACCTCTCGAGAGTCCGGAACCCGATGATCGCAGCGAAGGGACCACAACACGGAGCATATAAAGTGAAGGACCGGATCTACAAAGGTTGTAATCCCTCTCACTTAGTGTTAAAGTTGTTAACATGTTAGTTTTCGCCTAATCTCTAGTTTAAAGATCCGTATTCGGGTTGTTCGGCACGGCTAAATTTTTAATCGGGCATGGTTGATGCCTCGTAGACCCTTGTGCTCGTGCCTAGCAACCCTTCATAGCGAACTCGTGCCCTCATTCACAAATCCAAGAGCAGTTTGGGAACCCTAGCGAAGAGAGGAGGCAGCCACAAAAATTTTTCAGCAAAAAGCTAAAAATTTTCCAACTGGAATTCAGCGAAAATCGGTTTTGGCCAGTTTTCTACAGCAGTTTCCCCCCAGATTTCTGGGGGAGGTAAATCTATCCTTTTACTCTCTGTTTCTACTGTTTATTTTTTGTAAATTGGTCTTTTGGCTATAGATATACCTGAGTTAAATAGTGAACGTAATTTCATTAATTCAAGTTAGAGGACGGGATAGAGGACAGTAGGGACACCGTCAAAATTAAGTGTGTATGGACGGGGTGGTGGTGGTGGTTTTGTACAGTTGAGCTTTTCTTAATTTTTAGTTATATTTTGTTTTCTTTTTCCTTTTTAGAATTTTTTAAGTCTCTTTTTCATTTTTCTTAGATTTTTTAGTTTCTTTCTTTTTCAATTTTTTAGGTGTTCTTTATCATTTTTTAGGAAAAAAGGGGTGCTTTTGAATCAAACTAGTAATAGGTTATCATAAATTCGAATCCGAAAGGTTATGTGAGATGAAGGAAATTATTGAATCTGAGGGGAGAACTAAGTCTGAAAAATAATTCCTTACATTGAATTCAAATTTAGAAAGTATATACCTTACAAATTTCACATACACAGATCTTGAAACTTGAGATAATAGAGGATATCTAAAATATCTTTGCCTAAATCCCCAAGAACATATAAAAAATATGAGCTTAATAAGTCTAGTTTTGTAGTTACTAAGGGCAAATAAATCTTCAGTCGAATGGGTGTTTCATCACCTAATATTTTAGACCAACTGGTTCAGGAGTCATTGCTGAAGGTCTAAGATAGTGGCAAAGCTAGGCATAATTAAATAAAGAGCATAAATTAAACTCACGCATTGAGTAATCGGTTGGCTAATGCCTCAGAAAGCAGTAGCGGTCGCATTGAAAGAGGTGTGAGTATATCTATCTATATATTAAATAAAAATACGAGGGGGAAAAGGGCATTGATACTATTACTTGAATTGAATCTCAAGTGTATGGATATTTTACACACACGTAAGCATATATGATCGACATTTGAAGGAGAAATAGAAAGGAAGAATATGATGAAATTCTATTGAGGGAGGATGTAATTTCTAGAGTTAAACGAAACTATTAAGTAGAAAATTTATGAAAGCTGAAAAGCTAGTAGAAATTCGAAACTTTTCTTTTCTTTTCTTTTCTTTTGTAAATAGTTTTCACTTTCTTATTTTCATTTTCTTTATTTTTCATTTATTTTCATATTTTTCTTTTTGTTTTCTTTTTGTTTTCCTTTTTGGGATTTTGTAACTAGTTACCGCTGAAAACCCTCAGGAGGCAACACTTTTACTAGGGACACAGAGAGATTTAATGGCTTGTTCCATGTGCTAATTGCAATCGCACGCCTGTGAAAAGGAGCAAAGAAGTATATTCTAGTTAGATAGTTTTTAGGTTTTTAGTTTAGAGTTTGAAACCCTCGATTTTGCTCAAGAACTAGCAAAAGATAAGTGTGGGGGTATTTGATTGACGCATTTTAATTCACATTTATATAGCCACATTTATCTTAATTTTGTCTAATTTATGTTACTCCGGGTATGTTTTGTTAAATATTGCACATTACTGGGTTAAGAGGGAAAAGTGCGCAAAAGATGGACTACGTGCGTTGGATGTGGACTTCTTTAAAGCTTAAACAGAGCCAAAGATGGAAATTATAAAATATAACGCGTGTAACAAGATTCTTGAAGTTGAGACAAAGCAATGGAAAAAATCTGGAGACCTAACCCTACTAGAAGTCGGCCAGGGCCGGTTTTAGCATGATTTAGGCCAGTTTTTTGGCCAAGTTAGGGGATGAGATTTCTGGAGATTTTTGTTACCTTGCGTATCTTCTGAAAACCACAAATATATTTTCCGAAAGTCCTATATATTCGGCTATATAATTCATTAGGGTTTCATCGCATCTTTGGCTTTTGATTTAGGATTTTTATTTGGAGAGATCAAAACAATTTGTAAGTTACTTATTTTAATATGCAGATTAATTATTTTAATTTTTTTGCTTTTATGATGAGTGGCTAAGTATTTTTCTAGGGTTAGATTTATTCTTTCTATCATGGTTGTAATACTTTAAATTTCTTTATCTCTTTTATATGTTTTTATTGTGAGTTTTTTCGATCAAAAAATCATCTTTTTGTTATCATTCTAATAAAATAGACTTTATGCTGATAGATTGACACTCTTGAATAGGTTTAGATAAAGGTGATAACACCGATAATTTAATTAGTTTAATGATAGCATGAAGACGTAGAAAACTAATTAGGAAAGGTAAGATAGTATTTTGGTCAAAGTAATTCAACCAAATTAATTATGGTGATCTAGGTTACGCCGATAAATATAATTTAACTCATAAATTAATAACTTAAGGGTTATTTTATAAAAGGGTAAAAGTAGGTTTCTTGTGATTAATTAGAAATATTTGCTTTAATTGTTTTTCTACATGATTTTAGATAATTGATAGAATAGATCTAATTGTATAAATATGCTTACATAATTGTTTGATATTTCATTGCTAAGTTATTTTGCCCTATACTTTTATGTAATCAATAGATCACTAAATAAAATAAAGAAGTTAGAAAAGAATAGAATCATATAAACCTACCATGATAGTAAAGATAATTCGACACCCTAGGCTCGCTTTCTTATTTAAACCTGCTTTTTAATTTAACTTGCAATTTATTTTCATGCACTTTAGTTTTAGCTTTAAATCAATTTTTTTAATTTAAACTTATTTTAGAATTAATTAGAATTCTCAACGCCTATCGGTGGGATGATCCATAGTACTATAGTTGAATAACTGTGCACTTGCGGTTAAATTTGAGAGAACAATAAAATCTCCAACAAGTTTTTGGCACCGTTACCGAGGAGGCCGGTAGCAATTATAAGTAATTTTAATTCAAGTTATTTTCTTTATTTTATTTTATTTTATTCTGCATTTTTTTTATTTTCAGAAAACCAGGAGCGGACTCAAGGACTTTGGAGCGTGCAGAGGAGAACCATAAAAAAATTTCGGCCAAATTCATCCAAAAGCCGGCCAGAAATAAGTTTGGGCCGGTTTTTAAACACTTTGGAAGCCCAGATTTCTTCTGTCGCTGCTCAAATTTTCTCCCCATGTTCAGATCCAGTGCTCGTTTCTAGTTTTCATTTTTCCTGTTTTAGTTTTTCTTTCCTAGTTTAGTTTTATTTCCATAATTACTTTTCCGTATTTTAACTAAAAAAAGAATATATGTCACGCCCTGCTTCTTAGAGTACGGTAAGGAGACATGACTGGCCACGTGATGTATTTACTCAGAAGTAAACACGCTAAGCATATATAAGCAATATAATATAAAGTACACAAGTAAGACATGAGATTTAAATGAACAACAACTTTTATTTATTAAACATCCTTTATAATACAACTGGAAATATAAATACAAGACTGAAAAGCAATGCCTAAATAATAGCATGAACTGAAAGTAAAGTATATACAAGTGACTAGAGCTCTGGGTCTTCTGAGAACTGCTCCGAGTCGTCTATGCTGGGCTCGATCTCCAAAGAATCATATCCCCCTGACAACATTCCAAAGAAAGAAGAGAAAAGGAATGTCGTCAGCGAACAATCGCTCGGTAAGTCTCAAAGAGATTTAGAATGAGAATAGACAGGTAAGAGATTATAACTGGTATAAAATTGATAGTTATGTTAACGCGGTTATTTATACCTTGGTACAGAATTATGCCAGTGTATACGAAAGGAGTCCAGCTTACTCCGTGGGCTATGGTATAAGGATCAAAAGGCCCCGTCAAAACCCACGGGATAATGGCAACGGATGTTCAGGTTAGGTGTATTAAAGTGACCGTCTCATGCCACTCCGTACCAGTCTACCTCTTTAAAAACCTTGTGATGTATTTTGTATTGATGTGTATTGTTTTGTTTAATAGATGTAAGACTTGCCGAAACCAAGATATCAGTAGTTCATATAAACGGAAAGGATATAAACGGATAGTCATGCAAACAATGTATATCCATGGTTCGGTTCGGTCGATTCATGTTAATATAGATTATATTCTGGTATAAATGGATTCATGTTGAATTGGAGTTATACCTGAATTGTATTCAATGATGGATTGATTTCAAATTAGACTGAAACTCTAACTGAGTCAGACACTTAAACAGAATTGAAGTCATGAATTAGTTTGGAGTTATCGATAACTGCTGCACATGGAAGACAGGATTTGTGACTTTTTCCAAGCCAATTACCGTATTGATAACCCCGTTTTTACTTGTCTACCTTAAATAGGCAAGCACCCAAACTCTCCGGCTTCTTGAGGCTCAAGAGAACTGGTTCTGCTTAAATCTATATTTACTAGGGTCCTTATTGTAATTTAATATAACTTGAGGGGGTTTATGAAAAATAGTTTTGATATATTTTCAAAATACACCTCAAGTATTTAATTATCGTATTCAGGATTTTCATGGATGTAAATTTTAAAAGATGAAATATTCTAGTGGATATAAACCTAAATTGAATAGTATATGATATTTTCATGTAATTTGACTTGTATTGATTCTTGATGGTATTTTTATGAACTTTTGTGATTCTTTTCTTTTGATTAGAAAACATGGAATATATTATATATTTAAAATAGATATTTTGATAATATTTATATATATATATATATATAATTATTAAAAATAGAAATTATTTATTAATAGAAATCACGTTTTCTTAGAAATTGTAATAAAAATTCCATCATGATCGGATACTCCTTGAGGAGGTCTGCATCTCGCCTTACTAGTCCGATGGATGTGCGATAACCCGCACCAACCAATTCGGATTCCCCAAAATGGGTTGTAAGGACATAATCATATGGAATTTGATTAAAACAATTTAAAGAAAACGGTTTTGATAGTTTATGGTATTTAAATATAAAATAATTGTATTGTCCTATAAAATATTGTTCCAAAATATCGTGCAATGTTATGATGAGTGTTGTGATGAGGTAGGTCATTATCTCGTGAATTATCTAAAGGTAATTTGAGCAAAATGAAGAAATAATATCGTAGGTAAACTTGGTGGTATTTTAACGAAAAAGTGAAATACAAATTGCATATCATTTTATTTTGAATTGAAACTTATTCTAAATGTTGTTTTAGGGTTGTTAAATAAGATATAAAGAGATGGTTATTATGTGGTTAAGAAAAATTGAGTTTTTAAAGAAATTAGAATCGGAAGTCGGATTAACTCCGCTTTCGATGAGTTTTGAAAAGAGAAGTCTTTTTAATAGAAAGAGAGGAGGGAAGAGGGGACTTACGGATTAAGAAGAGAGAGGGGAGGTAGAGGATGGGTTTGCAAGCATCGTGAAGTCACGGGATCGCCGGATTTATCCCGAGTCGTCGCCGGAACTTGACCTTGAGCTAACTCCATTTGTACAATTTCTTGGACTTGGAAAATTTTGAGAGTTTTGGCAAAAGATTTCTGAATAAGGAGGGTTATAGTGTAGGGTGGTATTTATAGAAGAAATTAGAGTTTAAGGTATTGAAGAATGAAATTAAAATGCATTAACATTTTAGATTAATGCCTAATTTTAATTCTCTGGAAATGTATAGGGAAATCAAACAGAAGAGGAGTAGTGAGGGGAGGCCAAGGGTGTTAGGGAAAAAGAATTGGAGCATTTAGTACGGTTGAGACCGGCGGCGTCGGCCCCAAGAGCAATCTCGTCGGCCAATGAGTGGGGTCGGGGTGTAGGATTGATGCCACGTGTTGGTGTCGTTTCATATATCTCAGTGCACATGTTTGATTAATCTGACTTTTTATTTTTACATGTTTTGCACGTGTAAACTTTTGGGCTTCCAAAAACTTTTTTAAAAAATCGGAAAAAATATTATATGGCTGAGGGGATTCGAACATAGAGGCTATGTCACAGCAGTGCAAGGCTTTACCAATGAGCTACAAGTGTTCTCTTGTTGTTTAAAAGCAAATTAAATACTTATAGTATACACAGGATTGCAAATACTCCATTTGTACATTAACTTTTAAACAAATTTTCTATACAATGAAACAGAGTCGTTACAATATAATTTCATATTCTTTCTTTTGTGGTATACACGGTTGGTGTAACGACTCCGAAATCACTATACAAAATTTTTTTGTTATTGTACAGAAAAGAGGATTACAGCCTGTGTCAGAGTTATAAGTTATATTTTTTTAATAAATGCAAGAGGTAACTTGTAGCTCACCGGTAAAGCCCTGCATTGCTGTGACATAGCCTGTGTGTTCGATACCCATCAGACACAATTATTTTTTCTTTTTCTCTTTTTAATTTTTTGGAAACCCAAGAGTTGCACGTGCAATATACGAGAAAGTGAGAAATTTCAGAAAAATCAAACAGACGCGGTGAGGTGTACACACCCAAAAACCCAAGTAGCACGAATCTCGAGGCAATTGCCTCATATCCGACCGGCCAAAATGTTCATGGGGCCGGCGCCGACGGTCGAGATGAGCCCAAATGGCTCCGTGCTTTTCACACACACCCCTTCGACTCCCTTTAACCCCTTTGCACTGTTTAATTTCCCTGCAATCAAACAGAGACCCTTCATTTCACTATTTAACATTTTTTAATGCTTTTTAATCCAAAATTTTATTTTTCAAACCCTAATTTTTCACTATAAATACCATCTCATACTTTAGCTCTTCACCATTCTGAAATTCTAGCAAAAATTATCTCAAAAATGTTCCTAAGTGCAAGTGGGGTCAAATGGAGTTAGCGACCAAGCTGTTCCGTCGAAAATCGAACCCATTTCCGGAGTTTCCGCAACACAACGAAGCCCTCTCCCTTCTTCCTGATCCTTTTCCTGATATTTCCAAACAGTAAGTCCCTCCCAACTCTCTTTCTTTTCATCGAAATTCATCTCCTAATCATATATCGGTAAAGTGGAGTTATTCCCGATACCTTTCTTTTTAAAACCTAGAACTCTCTTTTCCTTTATATCTTGGTCAATATAATTTTACCACACTAATTATAATTTTAATTACAAATGTTTAGATTCAAGTTTAACCAAAATTTTCATGTGTAAAAAACATAAACGAACTTTTTCATTAAAATACTTTGAACTTTATTATCATCTCTTTTCGATATTGTTAAAAACAATACCTTTAGGAAAACCTCACGGGCTAACGACCTGACCCACACGCACACTTTGGTTTCATAGCACGATATCTACATATATATATAGTTGGTTCAAAGAATAACTTTACAATAAAATACCACATCTTTTAAAAATCGTATTTCTTTTAAAGCGGTATTTTGTAATCCTTGGCAAATACGCCTCTACAACTCTCGTTAGGGGACCCGTTAATGGATGGTGCGGATTATTACACATCCTTGGGATAGTAGAGCGAGATGCAAAACTCCTCACGGAGTATTCGATCTCGGAAGGAAATAAAATACGGTTTTTAAGAAAACGCGACTTTTCTAAACAAAACTAATTTTTGAAAATTATATAAAAATTATAAATCCATATTTTCAATATATTATGAAACTATATTTTTCTAAAAATGAAAGGAAAAAATGTTAATAAAATACCATCCAGTTACCAAAAAGGGCTAATCTTTAATTAAAATACCATAAACTTTTAAAAACTAAGTATTTATTATTAAAATACCCCAATAATTAAAACACATGCTCATGAAAACCCTAGATGTTATAAATCACCCTCGAGGTTTATTTTTAATTTATATTAAAATATTTTTCATAAAACCCCTCAAGATATATAAAACAATATTTTAAGGACTCTAGTAAATATAGGTTTAAACGGGATCAATTCTCTTGAACCACAGGGAGCCGGAGAAAGTGAGTGCTTGCCTATTCAGGTTAGAAAATTTAATGGAGTTATCAATGGCAATTGTCTTGGAAAAAGACAAATCCTGCCGTCCATGTGCAGCAGTTGCCGATTACTCCCGAACCTAAGAAATTCAAGAGTTAAATCCGTTCACAAGTGTCTGAATCAATCTGAGTCTAAACTCAAACCTGAATCCAAAATCAAACACGAACTTGAAAACTTGATCATGAACCTGAATACTTGAATTCAAACATCAAATTTAAACTTGTATACTTGACTCGACTTGACCGAACCATGGTTATAACGTGACATGAATTTGACAAGACTACTTGAACACATGATTACATCCTAAACATTTATATCCATGGTTTCGGCCAAGAACTATAATCTTAATTTATACAATACAATACGTGGGGATAAAGGGGTAGATTGGTACGAAACGTATATCGTGGCACGAAAGGTCACTTTAAAAGACACCTACATGAATTCACGTGGCATTGTCCCGTGAGTTATGACGGGGTCTTGTACTACATGTTACCATAGTTCACGGGATAAGATGAACTCCTCTCGTATACATGAATACCTTCCTTATCAAACTACAAATAACCACGTTAGAATAACTATCCTATACCTATGAACAATCATCTACAATTTTACCTGTTCATTTCACATTACATACTATCATCTATTTCATCTTTTGGGACTTACCGAGCGCTAGTTCGCTGACGACATTCCTTTATATTTCCTTCTTTGGAATGTTCGTCAGGAGGACCGGACTCTGAGGAGATAGAGCCGAGCTAGGAGGATTTGGACCAGCTTGCTGCACAGCCAGATTACTAGCTCCTTCCAGCCTGCATTTACTTTCTGTATGTCATTATTTAGGCATTGCTTTGTTTATTGTATCTTTTATTTTCAAACAGTTGTAGGTAAAGTTGAATGTAAATATAGTTGTTGTTTCATTTAATTACTCTTGTCATTCTTGTTCATTATTATATTGCTTAATTACGTTTAACGTATTTATTTCATAGTAAATACGTTACGGGCTTGCCACGTCACCGCTTTTGTCTACTGGGAAGTGAAGCGTGACAGTTGGGGTCGAGACGATAATCATGGGTTAATTCGTCTAAACTCATTAGATACAATGAGTGACATGATACCGGCTGCACTTACGCTACATGATAGGTGTTATCCTATGCGTACTTCTTTACCTTCTTGCATAATTCTATCGCTTGCACCCGGTGATTATGAAATTAAACCCGCTTTCATTAAATCACTTACAAAATTCCACGAATTAGAATCAGAAGACGCTTACGTCTTTATTAGGGAATTTGAGGACTTGTGTCAAAATTTTAAGTTAAAGCAGTTGAACACCGACGCGGTTAAGCTTAAATTCATACCCTTTGCCTTAACAGATAGAGCTAAGCATTAGGTTTATAGCATACCTGCAAACACTATCCGTAGTTGGGAGGAATTTATAAAAACTTTTCTAAAAAAATTTTATCCCCATTTTAATACCGCTAAATTCATAAATAAATTAGAACTTTTCGCCCAATGGGAGATGAATATTTTTATAAATGTTTTGAACGCCTTAAAGACCTCCTAATTAAATGCCCATATCATGGGATAGCAAAATGGGAGCTATACCACATAGTATACAATGGTATGGAGTCTAAATTAATGAAAGAATCGATGTGCCAATGCGACTTCATGATGAAGTAGGAATATGATGCATAGAATTTTCTAGAAGAGCTATCCGACAAAACCAAGCAATGGGAGAGTTCGATCGAGAGGGGTGCAACTACATCCAAGGGAGGGATACAGGCCGTTCAATCTTCTATTGGTATGCAAGCTGAATTAGCTTCCCTTAGACATACAATAGAAAACCTAACTACTACACCTTTCCCTGTTCAACAAATCAGAAACCATCGCCCTGCTTGAATTGTCAAGACTCCTTTCATCTTTCTGAAGAATGTCCCCTTGTGCGTCGTCCTCAAGGTCAAGAAACCGCCGATGCTGTATATCAACAATATAATAATAATCTGTATTCTCAAATCTATAATCAAGATTGGAGGAACCACCCAAATCTACCATGGAATCAAGGAAACACTGCCAACAATTCCAAAATCAAAGAGCGAGACCACCATTCAACCTTGCCCAACCTAACACACAATACACACAACAAAAGGGTGGCAATGAGAATACACAATTTAATAATGATAAGAAGATGGCCACATTTCTGCAAAATGAAATTACGCCACTCAACAAAACAATAGTTAATAATGGAAGGTAGATTAGCCAGCTAGCTACAGCATTAGAAGGATGAGAGATAGGCACCTTATTTAGTCAAACTGTCACAAATAAAAAAAGACACACGTACAAATCATGTGCGAGTAAATGCTACAACCACCTTGAGATCAGGAAAAAATGTTGATAATCAGGTACATATGCCTGTAGATTTTGATGATGTACCGGAGGAGGACAAGTAACTACCTTCACAATCATCTACAGAACCAAAATCTATTCCTGGACATGCTTCTACATCCCAGCCTCTTTCTACTGATAATTCTCGTGTGGCTCAAGCGCCTTATCCTAAACGCCTTATCCTAAACGTTTGAAGGCCATGAAATATGATACTAAAGTAGCAAAGATGATAGAAACGTTTAAGCAAGTTAAAGTAAACATCCCTCTCCTATATGCAATTGACCAAGTTCCATCCTACGTAAAGTTTCTTAAAGACTTATGCATGAAAAATAGGCAAACAAACATGTCTAAGAAGGTTTTTCTAGTAAGCAATATTAATGACGTCCTCCGTAATGCAATGACCATAAAATATAAGGACCCCGGCTGTCCTACCATTTCTTGCATTATAAGAAACAAAGTCATAAACTAAGTTTTACTTGATCTAGGTGCTAGTGTAAACTTTCTAACTTTTTCAGTTTACAAACAGCTAGAGTTGGCTGATCTTTAACCCACTAAGGTTACTTTACAGTTGGCCGACCGATCCGTTAAGACACCGAAGAGGGAAATAAAGGATGTGTCACTTAAGATTGGGGAATTTATATTCCTTGTGGATTTTATTGTTCTATAAATACAACCCGTATCAAACTCTAGGAACAAAATTCCGTTGTTCTTAGGTCGGCCATTGTTAGCCATCTCAAATGTGCTGACCAACTATCGTAATGGTTCAATGCGGCTTTCTTTTGGGAACTTGAAAATTGAATTAAATATTTTTAACTTAGGAAACCAACAAAGTGATAAGTATGATCAACCTAGCGAAGTCAATTTAATTCAAGAAGTTTCTCACGATGATATGTTTGACTTTAAGGATGGTAGGTGTTCATATCAGATTTTTGCATTTTCATACCGCCCAATTTTTATCACATTGCATATCCGTAGATACTCTTGAGCCGTGTTTGCTAGTCAATTGCAGGATACAGGTTCTCGGTTCCAAAACGATGAAATTCATGGAAAACACGAAAAAATCCGGGTTCTTGCCGACCACAGATAAAACACGGTCTCCGTCCCTCATCCGTATGTTGCCAGACACCAGTAGGAAGACAAAATGTCAAATCTATGCACAAGGCTCAATGGTGGCACAAGATCCAAGAGATCTACGCGGAGCTCGAGGCAATCATGACAAAATCTTGACAAAAAGTCCACCTTTCCCTCAACAGAAATTCTGGAAAAATGGTGGAGTCAAATTGAGAAAATATATGTACCAGAACAATGTACACATCAGACCAGGCCAGCACAAAAAAGCTCGAACCTCAACTCCACTAAACGGCCGCGGAAGGGCGGCCAAAATGGGGTATTGGCCGCGCTTCCGCGGCTGTCTTGGCGCCAAACGGTTAGGGTTTTCTGGGGCACTTTGGTCTTTTCCTATGTGCTCTGTTGGTTGCCCTAGATCTCCATTATCCAGCCTATAAATAGCCCAGAATTCTGTGAAGGAAGGGGTCCAATTCTTGTATCTCTTTTGCTAGGTTTTAGTTTACATGTTCTTCTTCCTCTTCTCACCTCTTCTCCATTAAACTTGTAAGTGAGCTTTTGAGTGAAGAGTGATGAATAAAGAAGACCATTTTTATTATCATGCTTGTCTCTTTCTTTACTTGTTATAATTGTTGCAATTTTAATTGTTAAGTAGTTGTTGTTATTTGTTTGATTGTTTCTTTCTTCTCTCTTTTCATTTATCCTTCATATGACAATGATACTTACGCTTGATCCTCGCCAAGGTGAGGTCGCAAATAGTTAGTCGTATTCTTCTAATCTCCTTCTTTCTATCTTCCTCCTTGTTTTGTTTTGTTTTTCCCTATCATGAAGTGTGAGTAGTTTTATACTTGTTAGGGTAGGATAAGGGAAGTTTGAGAGAAGGAAATCTCTCTCACTCTTTCTTTGCCCAACAACTTAAATCAACTCCCGTTAATTGAACCACAATCCGCTCCTTACGGCACCCTATCCTACATGATAGCGGTGATTCCGTAGTGAGACCGGTTGTGGTTGAATTAACCGGAGGTTATGGATAAGAGCCAAGAACGGACGGACAAGCACCAAAAGGAAGGACTATGCGTTGGAAAGCCTAGCTTATACTCGCAAGTTCCTTCCTAGTCGTGCTAATCCCCGTTGTTGCCAATTACCGTAACACCGATATTAAGTAGGGCAACGAAAGATGTGGAGACTCCTAACTCAAACTAACCTAATCCTAACCCTAACAAGCTCTCTTTAAATATCAACTTAACACTTAGATAACCACAACAAAATCTGAACAACCGGACTTAACTCGTTAAAACACTTTGAAAAAGACTCCCATCTCCCTGCGGACGACCCGTACTCAACCGGCTAGCTACAAGCGAAACCGTCTTGATTGCGGTATTTTAAACTAAACTTGAACACGCACGTAAATTATCAATCAAATGGCGCCGTTGCCGGGGAGACGATAGTTTATTTCTTTGTGTAATTTCGGGTTAATTTGTAAGTATAAGAAAAAAAAAACGAAAAAAAATATACTTTGTAAAAGAAACCATCTTGTTATTCTTGATTAGTTTTTGTGCAAGTGTGCAGGAAAATACGAAGTTCAAGATCGACGCCAAGGACGTTGAAAATACGGAGTTCAAGTACAGTGCCAAAGACGTGGGAAGATAGACCCACATTTCGCGGCTACACCGCGACGGAAAAAACGAAGCATACGGTCTACTGTCAAGATCTGGAGCTAATACAGTGAGCAAGTAAAAATTCCAAAGATCCAGAAAAACAGAGGAGACCCACAGAAGCACCCACACCAAATTTGATGGCCCAACTCTCTGTTCCTGCCGCGGAACCGCGGCAATATAGGGCTTAGGCCGCGGTTCCGCGGCCACTTGGTGCCTTTGGGCTGCCAATTTTTCTGGGTAACTCTCTCTGCCTCTCTCCACTCCTCTGGACTCCACTGAATTGTGTTTTTTGCAGGCTTCTTTGCGCAAATTCTTCTCCCCCTTCCAATAAACTGTTCTTGTGCAGGATTCTTTGCGCCGCAAATAAAAAATTGTTTGCAGTTGATTTGTTACTGTTTTGCATTCTTTAATACGGACTTAAGGGGCTTGAAACCAATCCAGATTGGGTGGGGATTTCATCACCCTTCCCAGGACCCCAAAAATCACTAAAGCATATGCATTGTCCATTGTAAATTAAAAAATACTAGACTTCAGCCCTAAGGACTTCGCGCTCATTAGGAGAGGATAAACCTTGTTTAGAACCTCGCTTAACCGTATATTGATTACGGGGTGTCTAGGAAAGTGTTAAAGGCGCAACCGCCGAAAGAGAAAGGGTTATTTAATTAAGGAACTTCGCGAAAGCGTTGGACAACCTCCCCTTATCTCTGCACTTACCTGGCCCCGTGATCGGTGTATTTTTAAGCCTGTTTCTCGACACTGTTTAACTTCGAAAATCAAGTTCAGGAGCAGGTCTAGTAGACCTAGGCGACCGTAGATCTAGGTGTGATTGTGCATATCTTGTTTGTGATTGCTTAAGCCGTATTTCCGTACATACTTCTGTAAAAATCTTTCTGAAAAAAAAAAAATCAAAAACTTTTATAAAAACTTGCCCTTTTGTCTCCAAATCCATTTTCACCCAACACCCATCGCCTTTCTCCATTGACGTTTTCTTACCCTCACCTTCTCCGCTTTGACTATACTAAACTCGTTTAGTGTATGTCCGCTTGGA
The DNA here is from genome assembly GCA_030015575.1 of Agapanthus africanus. Taxonomy (NCBI): domain Eukaryota; kingdom Viridiplantae; phylum Streptophyta; class Magnoliopsida; order Asparagales; family Amaryllidaceae; genus Agapanthus; species Agapanthus africanus. Next base: position 29,424,660 of record JASDDO010000004.1, on the reverse strand, counting down.
CTCGGGACACTAGCGCCCGTTTAGTCCGCGTTACGTTAGTCGCGACCGACTACGCGATCGACTCCGAAGTCGATACTCCGTCCACTCCTCTTTCACCCCTTCCTTTGCCGGCCAACTCCGACGTTGACCGGAATTCTGTTCATACATCTTCACCTTCACCTTCACCAACCTCTTCTTCCGCGATGTCAGGATTTAATCCGAACATCTCTTTGACCACCGCTGGAATGGCTCCACCTCCTACGTAGACCAATATTCCACCACCTCCGCCTGTTGTAGCGCCGCAGCGAATTGCGCTCCAGGATCGTTTCTACCCCACCCGTTCTGCACTTCCCACCTGCCTTTCTCTTCCTCCGGCCAATGGGGACAACTTTGAAATTAAACCCCATTTCATCAACATGCTTCCACGTTTTCATGGGCTTGAATCTGAAGATGCCTATATCTTCATCAACAAATTTCAAAACGTCTGTGCCATGATGAAAACAACCCAGCTATCGGACGATGCTATACGTCTACGGGTCATTCCGTTCACTTTATGCGATCTCGCAGAAAAATGGCTGTATAGCACCGCTTCCCACTCAATCACCAGCTGGGACGAGTTTGTTAAAGCGTTTCTGAAAAAATTCTATCCAAATCATAAGACCGCAAGAATTCGAAATGAAATCAACCAATTCTCCCAGCTTCCTTCTGAACCCTTCTGGAAGTGCTTTGACCGGTACAAAGACCTTCTTGTTCAGTGTCCTCACCACGGTATAGAGAAATGGCAACTCTGCCAAACCTTATACGAGGGACTGAACCCAGCAACGAAGCAGTTGCTGGAAACCATCTGTCAGGGCCACTTCCTATCAAAATCTGACGATGAAGCGTGGCAGTTCTTTGACGATCTTGCGGAGCAAACGCTACAGTGGGAGAGCACAAGACCGACTTCTTCTTCTTCTACCTCCACTTCAACCGGTCAGTCTAGGGTAGGAATCCACCAACTCGATGTCTCTATCGCGATGAAAGCTGAAATGGCTGCGATAACACGAAAGCTTGAAGCGATAGAGAGCAAATTTTCTGCTCCTTCTCCTGCCCCTGTTCTCCCCCTTCGTACCATCTGCGCTTGTTGTTCCGATCCTTCCCACTTGACCGAAGAGTGTCCTTACAATCCACCATCGCAAGGACAGGATCAGGTTAATGCATTCCAGCAAAGACCGAGGAATGATCCATACTCTTCCACCTACAATCCCGGTTGGAGGAACCACCCCAATTTCGCCTGGAATCAGAATCAGAATCAATTCCAAGGCAACAATTTCCAAAGGGCCCCTCCACCGCAACAACAAGCGCAACAACAAACTCAGTATCAGCAGCCCTTCCAACCCCAACCTTACCAAAACCAGACGAACAATTTTGCACCAAACAATTCTTTTCCACCAAATAACAACTTTGTTCCGTCAAACACTGATAAGGTTTCCTCGCTCGAGCGAAGTCTAGAGGCGTTTGTTAAACAATCGACTCAATCCACCGCCAACATCCAGTCTTCGATCCAATCTTTAGTGCAACACACCGCCGCACACGGGCAGAGCATCAAAACCATCGAGGCCCAGATTGCACAGCTGAACGCGGCCTTGAGCGAGCGAGAGAAGGGGAAGCTTCCATCCCAGCCACTGCCAAATCCCGGTCACCCACATAATGCACATGTTGCTCTTGAACAACAAAACCACAATGTGAGTGCCGTGACTACGCTGAGATCGGGAAGGATGCTGCAAAACAACATTGGCAAGCGAATCAACGATGACACCCCGGCCGCCGCTTCTTCTTCTTCTCCTTCTTCTTCTTCGTCTTCTGAGCCTATTCTCCATTCTTCAAAAGGCCCTCCTCCTTCCTCTTCTTCTGCTACTCTGAACGGACCCGCTTCTCACTCCACGAAAACACCTATTCTGGGATCCGTTCCTACTCCACAATCTCCTCCACCAACATTAGACTCAACCAATTTTAAAAATGTCCCATTTCCAAACCGGTTGAGGTCTAATAAACAAAATCCACATATGGAGAAGATTCTGGAGTTGTTCAAGCAAGTTAACATTAATATTCCTCTTTTAGATGCTGTCCAACAAGTCCCGTCCTATGCAAAAATCTTAAAGGACTTGTGCACGAAAAAGAGGAAGTCTCAGGTACCCAAGAAAGTTTTCTTGGCTAGTGCTGTGAGTGATGCCCTTACCCAATCTTTACCACAAAAACGGAAGGACCCTGGCTGTCCTACGATTTCTATTACTATTGGGGATAAGAACATCAACCGCGCACTATTAGATCTTGGTGCCAGTGTTAACTTGCTTCCTTACTCTGTTTATGAGCAATTAGGGGTCGGGGAGCTGAAACCCACACACTGCACTCTCCAAATGGCCGACCGATCGATCACCCATCCTAGGGGTGAGCTAGAGGATGTGTTAATCAAAGTCGGGGACTTCATATTCCCTGTTGACTTCATCGTATTAGACACACAGCCTGTAGCTAACCCCCGGAATCAAATTCCGGTGATACTCGGTCGCCCATTTCTTGCAACCTCAAATGCTGTGATCAATTGTCGCAATGGTTCGATGAACCTCTCTTTTGGTAATATGACAATTGAACTCAACATTTTTAGGTTGGGGAATCAGCCCACCGAACCTAATGCCCATATATTAGATGTTTGCTCGATCCAGGAGATCACCCCTGAAGAATGTGAGTTCGAGGAGTTTCTATTTCACGACGATAACCTTGACGCCACTAGTACGTTTCTCTTCGAACCCGCTGCTGCTTCCGCGCCCAACTACGACTATGAGTGTTTTACGTTTTCACACGATCTTAGCCGCTCACCACCCGAGTTTGAATTGTTTGACTTTTCGGATGAGTTACCTGAACCATCCAACTCGGTGGCTTACACTCGTTTTGAACCTTTGTTGGAATCCTTTGAGTTCGAGACCTTTTCTCCAATCCTTCCTTCTATCATTTCACCTCCAATTCTCGAACTCAAGCCTTTGCCGTCTCACCTTAAGTACGCTTACTTAGGTGAGAACGAGACCCTCCCAGTTATCATTTCGGCTTCTCTAGCTCCTGAGCAAGAGAAAGCCCTTCTTTCGGTCTTGCACGGCAATAGGCAAGCTTTTGGCTGGTCCATGGCGGACATTAAGGGGATTAGTCCCCTGATCGTAGAGCATCATATACATCTGATGGATGATGCCAAACCAGCCCGGGATCCACAAAGACGTCTCAATCCAGTCATGAAGGAGGCTGTGAAGAAGGAGATCGTCAAATGTCTAGATAGTGGTATCATTTACCCTATCTCTGATAGCCAGTGGGTTAGCCCCATTCATGTTGTCCCCAAGAAGTCGGGCATTACGGTCATCACCAATGAGGCAAACGAGTTAATCCCTACTCGCACCCAAACTGGGTGGCGAGTATGCATTGATTACCGAAAACTCAACGCCGCAACGCGGAAAGACCACTTTCCGCTACCTTTTATTGACCAGATGCTCGAACGATTGGCCGGACACGAGTACTATTGTTTTCTAGATGGCTACTCTGGCTATAATCAAATTCCCATCGCCGAAAAAGACCAGGACAAGACCACTTTCACTTGTCCTTTCGGCACGTTTGCATATCGTCGCATGCCCTTTGGGTTATGCAATGCGCCCGCTACCTTCCAGCGGTGTATGATGGGAATTTTCTCAGACATAGTGGAGAAATTTCTGGAGATCTTCATGGACGACTTCTCCATCTTTGGCGATTCTTTTGACGAGTGTCTGCTGCATCTCGACGCTGTCCTTACCAGATGTAAGGACAAGAATCTCACTTTGAACTGGGAGAAATGCCACTTCATGGTGCGCGAAGGTATTGTCTTAGGACATATCATCTCGCAAAATGGCATAGAGGTTGACAAAGCAAAGATTGAAGTCATTTCCAATCTGCCTCCTCCCCGATGCGTCAGAGATATCCGAGCCTTCCTTGGCCATGCCGGTTTTTATAGACGGTTCATCAAGGACTTTAGCAAGATTGCTAGGCCCTTGACTCTTTTGCTGGCCAAGGATACACCTTTCGACTTCAACTCGAGCTGTGTGACTGCATTCGAGTCACTGAAACGCTCACTCACTTCTGCTCCCGTTCTTTCTTCTCCTGACTGGACGCACCCATTCGAGATCATGTGCGATGCATCCGACTTTGCCATCGGTGCTGTCCTTGGACAGCACATCAACAAGATGCCGCACGTGATCTACTACGCTAGCCGAACCCTGAACGACGCCCAACTTAACTATACAACAACTGAGAAGGAATTCTTAGCTGTTGTATTTGCTTTAGAAAAGTTCAGGCCCTACCTCATCGGCTCTCCAGTCATCGTCTATACGGACCATTCAGCTCTGCGCCATCTTTTTGCGAAGAAAGATGCCAAGTCTCGGTTAATCCGTTGGATCCTCTTGCTTCAAGAGTTTGACCTTGTCATTAAGGACAAACGAGGATGTGAAAACGTGGTTGCCGACCATCTCTCGCGACTTCCTTCTTCGCCTTCGCTTCCAATTCCGATAAACGACGTTTTTCCGGACGAACAACTCTTGACAGTATCGTGCGAACCCTGGTTTGCAGATATTGTGAACTATCTGGCCACGGGATTGCTACCGACCGAATGGTCGAGTCAGGACAGACTTCGCTTCTTATCCCAAGTAAAACATTTTTACTGGGACGAACCCTACTTGTTCAAGTACTGTCCCGACCAGATCATTCGTCGGTGTGTCCCTAATGAGGAATTCAAGAGTGTGCTGTCATTTTGCCACGATCAAGCGTGTGGCGGGCACTTTGGGCCCAGAAAGACAGCTGAGAAGATCTTGCAATGTGGTTTCTACTGGCCACAACTTTTCAAGGACGCTCACGAATATTGCAAGACTTGCTCCCGGTGCCAACACATAGGCCGGATATCCCGGAGAAACGAGATGCCGCTCCAACCGATCTTGGTTGTGGAGATTTTCGATGTGTGGGGGATAGACTTCATGGGGCCGTTTCCCAGCTCTTTTGGGAACTTATACATTCTTCTAGCTGTTGATTACGTCTCTAAATGGGTCGAGGCTGTGGCCAGCCGGACTAACGACAACAAGGTTGTCGTTAGGTTCCTTAAAGAAAACATTTTCTCCCGGTTTGGCCACCCCCGAGCGATCATTAGCGACAATGGAAGTCATTTCTGCAATAAAACTTTTGAAGCCTTGATGCGGAAATACTCCATTAATCATAAGCTCTCTACGCCCTACCACCCCCAAACCTGCGGGCAGGCCGAAGTTTCAAATCAGCAAATCAAGCAGATACTGGAGAAGACGGTTTCCAAGAACCGTAAGGATTGGTCTCTGAAACTCACTGATGCCCTTTGGGCATTTAGAACTGCTTATAAGACCGACCTTGGCATGTCTCCCTATCGGCTTGTGTACGGAAAGGCCTGCCACCTTCCTGTCGAAATCGAGCATCGTGCGTTTTGGGCGATTAAGGAGCTGAATCTTTCTCTGGAGGACGCGGGCAGCCATCGGAAGCTGCAGCTGAACGAACTATGCGAGCTTAGGGATGAGGCTTACGACAACGCGGTTGTCGTTAAGAATCGAACGAAGGTGTTTCACGATAAACACCTTTTGCGCAAAACCTTCGTACCTGGTCAACAGGTACTTCTTTACGACACCCGACTTCATTTCCATCCTGGAAAGCTCCGATCTCGCTGGAAAGGGCCATATTTTGTGCGGAATGTGTATCCGCAGGGCGCTGTGGATTTGGAAAATCCAAAGGACGGTTCACTCTTCAAGGTAAATGGACACCGATGCAAACCGTACCTTAGCGCCGAACCAACAGAGGAGCTCCTGTTCTTACAGGAGCCGGTTTACCTTGAATGATCTTCCTCTGCCTACCTCCAAACTTCGGTTATCCAGCCAAGAACAGTAGACACTGTTCCAAATAAGTTTGGGGGTATGTACAAACCATTTTTTTTATATCTGTGTATATTCTTTTTCTTTTCTTTACAAAAAAAAAAAAAAAAAAATTGTGTATCACTAACCGACAATTTTGAACCTTCCAACTGCTCTCTTCATGCCACGACAGTGAGGACACTGTCCAGTTTAAGTTTGGGGATACGCTCGGTACGCATTTCTTACCTTCGCATTCATATGTATATTTTTGCATCTTCATATTAAAATCCATAAAAACCATAAAAATTTGAAAATTTTCCAAAAATATAAAAACTTTTTTGTCAAGTTAGCTTGTGGAAGAACTCTGATTCAACATTCGACGGTTTTTGTTTAAAAAAAATAGGAATAACTAAATCTTATGTTTAGATTTTGAAAACCTGGAAGATAACTCTCCTTTGAAGTTAACTATAGCTGATATAAGTCTTTACATCACACTACACGTGTCGTGAATTTTGGGAATTAGATGACAAGTCTTTCATGTTTAAACTTTTAAACAGATAAATGATTTTCTGAGGATCAAATAGGTTTGTTCTGAAATAAGTAATGTCAAGAATAGTTTATGAAGTAAAGCGAATATGAAGGAATGTTATTGATGCCCTAATTGGAACTAAGTCTGAAAAATAACCCATCCAAAACTTGATTGGAATGATTACACACCAAACCCACTAGACACGTCTTTTATCCAAAAAAAAAAAATATTTGAACTGCCGGTTATATCTCCGTTCGTATTAAATCATCTGATTTTCGCGCCAATCTGTCTTTTGTTTTTAGACCTAGGTAACTTGAGTAATTAAGTCCGCTGGGGTGTTTTTACACCTAATGCCCTAAAACCAACTGGTTTGGGTGCAATGGCCCAAAGCTCGCTAAGAAGCCTAGAAAGTCCAGTTTAAAACAAAGTCAAGCAAGTGTTCTCTCCGAGTTAAAATTCCTAACGGTTCTTTGTGTGAGAATAATCTTGATAAAAGACAGGCTTTTATAAAAATTTTAACGGAGATATGAAGGTTTTATTCTATGATAAAGACTATTGCACGTTCACAGAAGTGTGTATGAAATGAAAACAAGTAAAAGGTGGAGTGAAAAATACAACTTAGTTTCCTGTTAAGGAAGATAGAAATTCTGAAGTTGAAACCTTACTGGAAAACGAAACTTGAAAAATGTTTAACTCGTTATAAAACTTATGTGATCCTTTTAAAATTATTATCTGGGCTTTATTGTGCGACATGATGACTTTAATCAATCCTTCTGGAACTTAACGACACTATTTTCACTGCACGTAAAGACATATAAAATCTGTAGTTAAATAAGAAGCGAGGTGTGAAAAATAAAGGTTCGATGGTCTAGACTTAGGATTATAGAATTTTTATTTTCTAAAACGAAAACTTTAGGGTTTGAAACTTAGTCATTTTTACAAACCAACTTGACCGGATTTTGTGGGTAGTATCCGCTGAAAACCCTCAGGAGACAACACTCCTCCTACTAGGGACACCTAGAGGTTTAACGGCTTGTTGCACATGCTCAGTGCAATCGCGTTCCCTGCGAAAGTGAGGTTAGGAAATTTTTTGTGAATAAAAGGACTTTGCTCGGGACGAGCAAATGATAAGTTTGGGGGTATTTGTTCATATCAGATTTTTGCATTTTCATACCGCCCAATTTTTATCACATTGCATATCCGTAGATACTCTTGAGCCGTGTTTGCTAGTCAATTGCAGGATACAGGTTCTCGGTTCCAAAACGATGAAATTCATGGAAAACACGAAAAAATCCGGGTTCTTGCCGACCACAGATAAAACACGGTCTCCGTCCCTCATCCGTATGTTGCCAGACACCAGTAGGAAGACAAAATGTCAAATCTATGCACAAGGCTCAATGGTGGCACAAGATCCAAGAGATCTACGCGGAGCTCGAGACAATCATGACAAAATCTTGACAAAAAGTCCACCTTTCCCTCAACAGAAATTCTGGAAAAATGGTGGAGTCAAATTGAGAAAATATATGTACCAGAACAATGTACACATCAGACCAGGCCAGCACAAAAAAGCTCGAACCTCAACTCCACTAAACGGCCGCGGAAGGGCGGCCAAAATGGGGTATTGGCCGCGCTTCCGCGGCTGTCTTGGCGCCAAACGGTTAGGGTTTTCTGGGGCACTTTGGTCTTTTCCTATGTGCTCTGTTGGTTGCCCTAGATCTCCATTATCCAGCCTATAAATAGCCCAGAATTCTGTGAAGGAAGGGGTCCAATTCTTGTATCTCTTTTGCTAGGTTTTAGTTTACATGTTCTTCTTCCTCTTCTCACCTCTTCTCCATTAAACTTGTAAGTGAGCTTTTGAGTGAAGAGTGATGAATAAAGAAGACCATTTTTATTATCATGCTTGTCTCTTTCTTTACTTGTTATAATTGTTGCAATTTTAATTGTTAAGTAGTTGTTGTTATTTGTTTGATTGTTTCTTTCTTCTCTCTTTTCATTTATCCTTCATATGACAATGATACTTACGCTTGATCCTCGCCAAGGTGAGGTCGCAAATAGTTAGTCGTATTCTTCTAATCTCCTTCTTTCTATCTTCCTCCTTGTTTTGTTTTGTTTTTCCCTATCATGAAGTGTGAGTAGTTTTATACTTGTTAGGGTAGGATAAGGGAAGTTTGAGAGAAGGAAATCTCTCTCACTCTTTCTTTGCCCAACAACTTAAATCAACTCCCGTTAATTGAACCACAATCCGCTCCTTACGGCACCCTATCCTACATGATAGCGGTGATTCCGTAGTGAGACCGGTTGTGGTTGAATTAACCGGAGGTTATGGATAAGAGCCAAGAACGGACGGACAAGCACCAAAAGGAAGGACTATGCGTTGGAAAGCCTAGCTTATACTCGCAAGTTCCTTCCTAGTCGTGCTAATCCCCGTTGTTGCCAATTACCGTAACACCGATATTAAGTAGGGCAACGAAAGATGTGGAGACTCCTAACTCAAACTAACCTAATCCTAACCCTAACAAGCTCTCTTTAAATATCAACTTAACACTTAGATAACCACAACAAAATCTGAACAACCGGACTTAACTCGTTAAAACACTTTGAAAAAGACTCCCATCTCCCTGCGGACGACCCGTACTCAACCGGCTAGCTACAAGCGAAACCGTCTTGATTGCGGTATTTTAAACTAAACTTGAACACGCACGTAAATTATCAATCAGTAGGTTAGTGGATCTTAGGAAAACGTCTAGGGAGGATGTATTCAATGGAGAGATGGATGTAATGAAAAAGGTAGTCTTGAGGAAATATTTGAGGAGAAGCTTATGATAATGGGTAAAGATGAATGTGCTGTTGATGACTTTAATTATTTAGAGCCAACCTTTAAGGAAATGTTTGAGGATGAACTTCTAATGTTGGATGAATTAAACACCCCACACTCTTGCGTTTTGCACGTAAAAAAGGAATATCCTATTGGAAACCAATTAAACCCTTCAAATTTTGATGTTATTTGTTGTCACATAGATACTGTACAACAATCTGACATTAATAGGACTAAATTGCAAATTTTTAAAGCTCTACATATCAAACTGCAATTTAATTCATGCAACTTTAAGCATGACAAAATTTTAGAACTTATTTCATTTATATTTTATTTTTGTAATACCCGGTCTTTATTTACGCCAATACCTGTATTCAAATAAAATATTTTACCCATTTTGTATTTTGTATTATATTCTAATTATTTTGTTTCCTATGAACCAAACCCTAAGCCCAAGTCCATATTTAAATCCCACACTTTTCCTTCAAAATTTTCTTGAGCCCAAGTCCAACAACCCAAGGCCTTACTTTTAAACAACAGATTTCTTACCTTCTATTTTCTTTTCAAATTCAAAAAAATATATCCTCATTTAAACCCAAATCTTACACAAATAAATTTCATTAAAAATCTTATAATTATATTCTCGTTGCTCTCTCTCTCTCTTCTTTAAAATTCTTATTAATTAAAATCACCCATGTTTTTCTCTCTCTCTCCCTAACCAATGCTCTCTCTCTCTCTCCCCCTCACCCACGTACACACACACACACACACACACTCTTTCTCTCACTCCCTGTTCACCCCCTCTCTCTCTCCTCTCGATCCCACGTCTTCTCTCCCCCCCTCGCATTCCCGCCTCGACCCCTCGTCTCGCCTCCAGTCATCACTAACATCATCTCACCGGCACCTCCACCGAACCCAACCCCAGCAGTGCACTCCCACTGTCGCCTTCACCTTCGTCATCGCCATCGATCCCTCACATCGCCTCCATCTCATCGACACCACCACCATCGACGTAGGCTCCTTCTTCTTCCTCCATACCCGAGTAACCCCACACCACCACCATCACCCTCGCCGGCAACCAAGCCTCACCGATGCGACAACACCTCCCTCTCCTTCTTCCTTTAACTCAATCCATCACCATCTCCATCTTCTTCTTTGAACTCACTTTTGTCACCTCCTAACCTCACCGTCGACGGCCCCAGCCTCGCTAGAATCCACGGTCGCGCTCTGCCCTCACCTCCATCGTCACCCCTCATCGCCTCCACCATCGCCAACATCCTCGAACTCGCCTCCTCCACACCTCCTCTCTCCTCCCCTTCTTTCCCCGACTGCACAACACACGCTCCCGAGCACCCCTTGCATGAACCCGTCGCCAGAACTCCATCGCATCCATTCCCCGACCTCACGCCGTCGACCTCGACTACCCCCGTCGCCGACACAACAACCACCTCCTCCTCTTCCCTTCACTTCCAACATGAACTCCAAGCCGGCAACCCACATCCCCGCAACGACTCTAGAACCTGACCTCGCCTTGCCTCCTCGCCATCGTCGCTACCCCACCGTCTAACCCACGTCGTCGGCCTCCTCACCTCGCCTCTCATCCCCGACGACGAACCCCTATACCGTGCAACCCGCAACCTCCACTGTCGCCGAGCTCCTGCTCCATCACCGGCCATCACCACTGCCGCCCATAGCCAAGAGCCCCATCGCCTTCGCCTGCTCCGGCCAACTAACTCACCGCCGGCCTTCCACACTGCAACCAACTGCTCCGCGAGCGCCTCACCCCCACCTCCTCTCTCTCCTGCCCTCAAGCCGCGCCCAAGTCCCCACGCCAATGACCACCTCAGCCACCACCGGCTGCCTCCCTCCAGCACCCAATCTCCACCAACACCTCTGAACATCGACCGCAGCCGCCTCGCCCAGCATACCCGCAGCCATTGCTTCCTCCAAGTCACCGGCTGCAACCCTCCTCCGACGAGCACCCATCATTGCCTCTGGCCAACCCCACGCCGATGTCCTTGCCAACGGCACACCGTGCTCTGCGTCATCGTCACCGTAGCATCACCCGAGCCATAGCTGCCGAGCCGTCGAACCCAAGTTCGAGCCGAGGTCGAGTTTGCCATGTCGGGCCTAGCTGCGCTCGAGTCATGATCGCGCCGTTGCCGCTGCCGTAGCCGTAGTTCACCACTGTGCCGCGTCGCTGCCGTATCATCATCGATATGTCGTCAGGAAAGTTTTAAATACTTGCTTCATGCTATTATATATTCATTTCGATTGCGATTCAGTATTATTATAAGTGTTCGATGCAAACCATATTTTGAAAACCCCCTTAAAATGACGGAAATTAAACATAACAGATAGCCCAAGTAATAACGAATACTGTGTTAAGATTTGACTTGAAAATACGGATTTTAACAACGTGATATGTCATCCTCATTTAGATCCAGCGAATCTGAAAATTTTCCGTACCTGAATTCTGTCAAAATCATAGTTAATTGGTTACACACCGGAATGCTGCGTTCGAGGGCTCATATCGAAGCAGACTCGACGGCCTAGAACCCAGTATAATATAAAATCTGTTTCTATTTTAAAACGGTGACGGAAACTGGTCAATAGTGCGGCTCTGGACTGCAGTCCAGAGCAGCACTGATCGCCAACATTCAATTTGAAATGCTTTTATGTCTCTTTGTTAAAATGATATTATGTGGAACCCTATACTGTAGCGAAGATAAATCCGTTAGATAACTATTGAAAGTGGTTTCAGTCATTTTTATCACAGTTTACTATTTTAATCACATTTTAAACCATCTGTACATACTGCAGTCCCAAGCAGAGACAGAACGTACATCCCGACCTTAAATGATGTCTAACTCCGAGCACACAGTGAATATTGATGATCCGTCTAGTGAGTTGGAAACCTAACTGATAAACCTAAATATTGTTCAACTGTAACGTCGCCTAATTTTGATCCCAACAGGGTGAAAACTGTGTTACGAAATGGACTTTCAGTTCAGGAACTGAATTTCCAGCAGCGAACACTTAAAATGAAACGACTGTAATTTGCGAACCGAAACCCGATTGACTTGAAACCAATTTCGTTGAACTGCCGACTGAGTTTACTTGTTACCATTTTTGTATCATTTTACTTAATTCTGAACGTATGATTTGTATAAGTTCATAAGACGCATAATAACTTGCACTGCACATGATTTGTTTAGCGGCATAAATGCACATATTATACCCGACCGTAATACCTCTAGCGATAGCGCGCGTCATTATTAAGTTTCATTGAATAATGCATTGTTGAACGTGAGTAGTATCGGTTTGATTGTGTCAAGTACGCCAGTGAAAAGTGAATGGCTCATGATAGTGACAATACAGTAAATAGTGAATATAGCCGTGTTATTGATGCGTACTTGTACACAACTAGTCCATACTCATAGATGGTGAAATCTAGGGGAAAGGGGGAAATCGAAGTGGAAAGGAAATTGTATTTAGCGAGGTCAGTGATTTAGAGGATGATCATTCGAACAACGACTCTTATATATTAGGTTTGGACCTAGTGGTCTGACTGACAGGGTTATGTCCCGGGCAACAGTGGGTCGTAGTCTCGGGTTCGTACGAGACCCTTGTTAAACATGATCACTCCTTTCCGCATCTCGATCTCAAAAGTGACTAGAGACCGATAGGGACACGGATCATACATTGCATCAGTTATTGACATATTGATTGCTTGCATTTATCATCTCCACCGTCATTACTTTATTTCCCTGTCTCTTTGTTATTATTATAATATGGCTTTTGTGTCGCTCTGACGACCTGAGTATGCATGCTCAGTGATAAAGGTGGATTCGCCTGATCTCGAGAAGACCATGAAGATCCAGACCAGTGAACCAGTTTCATTTCTCCATTGTTATCCCTGGTTAGTTGCTCTCTTATTTACTTTCATTGAGCTCAGATTTCTTTATATCCGATAGTTTTAGTGACTGCATTCTCTTTACCCGTATTGTATTTTACTGATTACCATATAATGCTAGAAGTCGAAATGTGACTGCGGCAGAATCTTTCCTTGATCGTAGGAGCATGGCTGGCCTTGTCACCCTTGTATTCCGTATATTGGGAAGCGGGGCGTGAAAATTTTGAACGCCACTGTCATATCGTGTTTTACCAATTCCATGTGTATACTGATAAATTCTTTGATTGGTTAATTCTTATTTTTGGACTTTCTACAGCATTGGTTAAAAAAATTTTGCGATAAATGCTGAAGTAGAGGAGAAGCTCATGGCTCTCCATGATCCGGAATATTTTATATAAAGTTTTAACTCCTTCTTAATATATTATGTATTATATTTTACGTACTAACTTTTGTTTTTCTATTTTTTAGGTTTATTTGCTAATTTTGTTTTTGAAGGGCTTTTGTGCAGAATTACCTTACCCCTTATATGTAGCCAACTCATGCCCTCATCCACAAATCCAAGAGCAGTTTGGGAACCCTAACGAAGAGAGGAGGCAACCACGGAAATTTTATGGCAAAAAGCTAAAAAAAAATTCTACCGAAATTCAGCAAAAACCGGTTTTGACCTTTTTTCTACAGCAGCCCCCCCCCCCCCCCCAAGATTATTGGGGGAGCTAAATCTATCTTTTTACTCTCTGTTTCTACTGTTTAATTTTTGTAAATTTCTTTGTTGGTTATAGATATACCTGAGTTAAATAGTGAACGGAATTTCATTAATTCGAGATAGAGGACGGGGTAGAGGACAATGAGGACACTGTCAAAATTAAGTGTGGGGGGTGGGAGGGTTGTATAGTTGAGTTTTTCTTAATTTTTAGTTATATTTTGTTTTCTTTTTCCTTTTTAAAATTTTTAGGTCTCTTTTTCATTTTTCTTAGATTTTTTAGTTTCTTTCTTTTTCAATTTTTTAGGTGTTCTTTTTCATTTTTTAGGAAAAAAGGGAAAGGGGTGATGTTTTTTAATCAAACTGGTAATAGATGATCATAAATTTGAATCCAAAAGGTAAGTGAGATAAAGGAAAATTTTGAATTTGAGGGTAGAACTAAATCTGAAAAATAATTTCTTATCTTGAATTCAAATTTAGAAAGTATATACCCTACAAATTGCACATACACGGATCTTGAAACTTGAGATAATAGAGCATATCTAAAATATCTTTGCCTAAAAATCTAAGTATATATAAAAAAATTATTAAAAAAATATGAGCATAATAAGTCTAGTTTTGTAGTTACTAAGGGCAAGTAAATCTTCAGTCGAAGGGGTGTTTTATCACCTAGTGCCTTAGACCAACTGGTTTGGAAGTCATTGCTGAAGGTCCAAGATAGGGGCAAGGCTAGGCATAATTAAATAATGAGCATAAATTAAACTCACGCATTGAATAACCGGTTGGCTAGTGCCTCAGGAAGCAGTAGCGGTCGCATTGAAAGAGGTGTGAGTATATCTATCTATATATTAAATAAAAATACGAGGGGAAAAGAGCATTGATACTATAGATTGAATTGAATTCTCAAGTATAGGGATATTTTACACACACGTAGGCATATATGATCGACATTTGAAGAAGAGATAGGAAGGAAGAATATGATGAAATTCTATTGAGGAAGGATGTAATTTCTATAGTTAAACGAAACTATTAAGATGAAAATTCATGAAAGATGAAAAACTGGTGGATATTCGAAAATTTTCTTTTCTTTTCTTTTCTTTTGTAAATAGTTTTCACTTTCTTATTTTCAATTTCTTTATTTTTCATATTTTTCTTTTTGTTTTCTTTTTTGGGATTTTGTAGGTACTTACCGCTAAAAACTCTCAAGAGACAACACTCCTCTTATTAGGGGGACATCTAGAAATTTAATGGCTTGTTGCACGCGCTAATAGCAATCGCATGCCTGTGAAAAGGAGCATAGAAGTAAATTCTAGTTAGATAGTTTTTAGGATTTTAGTTTAGAGTTTGAAACTCTAGATTTTGCTTGAGGACAAGCAAAAGATAAGTGTGGGGGTATTTGATTGGCATATTTTAATGCACATTTATATAGCCACATTTATCTTAATTTTGTGTATTTTATGCTACTCCGGGTATGTTTTGTTAAATATTGCACATTACAGGGCTAAGAGGGAAAAGTGCACAAAAAACGGACTATATGCGTTGGATGTGGATTTCTTTAAAGCTTAACCAGAGCCAAAAATGGACATTATAAAAAATAACGCGTGTAACAAGATTATTGAAGTCGAGACCAAGCAATGGAAAAAATCTGGAGACCTAACCCAACTAGATGTCGGCCAGGGCCGGTTTTGGCATGATTTGGGCTGGTTTTTGGCCAAGTTAGGGGATGAGATTTTTGGAGATTTTTGTTACCTTCCGTATCTTCTGAAAACCACAATTAGATTTTCCAAATTTCCTATATATTCTGCTGTATAATTCCTTAGAGTTTCATCTCTCCTTTTGCTTTTGATTTAGGGTTTTCATTTGGAGAGATCAAAACAATTTATAAGTTACTTATTTTAATATTTAGATTAATTATTTTAATTTGTTTGCTTTTATGATGAGTGGCTAAGTTTTTTTCTAGGGTTAGAATTATTTTTTCTATCGTGATTATGATGTTTTAAATTTCTTTATATCTTTTCTATCTTTTTATTGTGAGTTTCTTTCGATCAAAAATTCATTTTTTTGTTATCATTCTAATAAACTAGATTTTATGATGATAGATTGACATTCTTGAATAGGTTTAGAGAAAAATGATAACACCGATAATCTAATTAGTTTAATGTTAGCATGATGACCTAAAAAACTAATTAGGAAAGATAAGATGGTAATTTGATCAAACTAATTCAACCTAACTAGTTAGGGTAATCTAGGTTACGCCAATAAATATAATTTAACTCGTAAATTGACAACTTAGTGATTATTTTATAGAAGGGTAAAACTAGATTGCTTGTGATTAATTAGAAATATTTGCTTTAATTGTTTTATTTTATATAATTGATAGGGTGGATCTAATTTTATGATGTGTGCTTACATAGTTGTTAGATATTTCATTGCTAAGTTATTTTGCCCTATAGTTTTATATAATTAATAGACCACTAATTAAAACAAAGAAATTAGAAAAGAATAGATTCATATAAACTAACCATGAAAGTAAAGATAATTCAACACCTTAGGTTCGCTTTCTTATTTAGACCTGATTTTTAATTTAACTTGCGATTTATTTTCATGCACTTTAATTTTAGCTTCATGCACTTTAATTTTAGCTTTAAATCATTTTTTTATTTAAACTTGTTTTAGAATTAATTAAAATTCTCAGCGTCTCACTGTGGTACGATCTGTAAGTACTACAATTGAATAACTGTGCACTTGCGGTTAAATTTGAGAGAACAATACAATTTCCATCACTCCCACTGAAGGAATACAACAAATCGCTCAACTTGTCCCTTGCGACCACCAACGATCCTTTGGAAATCTTCCACTGAGAATTCCTAAATACCGTTATATACCCTTTGTTGTTAAGCTGACTTGTGGAAATAAGACTTTACTTCAAATCTGGAATATGTCTCGCGTTCTTCGGCTTTAATTGACCTCCTCCTGACGGTTATAAGATAATCATCCTTTTGCCAACGATCTTGCACGGCTGACCATTTCCCACCGTCACATGTCCAAGATCGCGTTGAACATACTCGCTGAAATGATACGAGCCTGAAGTGCAATGGAAGGATGCCCCCGAATCTAGAAACCAAGTATCCGTATGTGTCCTCTTATTCACCGATAAACAAAACCCGTGTTCCCCTTATTCTTGTGTAAACGCCACATTCGCTTCTTTTCTATCCGCCTTCTTATCTGAACCTTTTTTTGGATATTTGTAGTCACTTTTCTAGTGACCCTTCTTCTCACAATTCCAACACGCGCCTTAAATTTTTCCTTCAGATTTTTCTCGGCTTTTAGACTTGCCATTCTTGCCCTTTCCCCTTTCCATTGGTCTACTGCGATTCTCTACTGCAAGCGCAGAAGTTCCAGAACTCCCACTCACAGCTTTTCGTCTCATCTCATCGCTTAATATGCTGCTAACTTCATCATTAAACATGAGAGTCTCTGAGATAGAGTTGCTAACCGCCATCATGAGCTTTTCCAAACTCTCCGGCAACGAACAGAGAAATAGCAGGGCTCAAATCTCGTCTTCAAACGTAATTGAAACGGATTCTAATTGGCTCGTCACGTTGTTGAAATCATTTAAGAGTTCTGTCACCGAACTACTTTCTGCCATCTTCATATTGAAAAGTTTATTCATCGGGAAGATTTTTTTGATGTAGAAAGCTTCTCATACAACTTGTCTAACGTCGTCATTAGCCCCATGGTTGTATTCTCCTTCGAGATATTAAAGGCCACCTGCGGAGTCAACGACAACTTGATTGTAGCCAAGGCTTTCCTATCCAAAAGGTTCCACGCCTCATCGGGCATCTTCTCGAGCTTCTCTCCTATCAACGGAAGATACAGATCATTTTGATATAGGAGGTCTTCCATCTGCATGCACCACCAACAATAATTGTGACCATTGAATTTTTCGGTCCTATCTTATCCTCCTCCATCTTTCAATCTACAATTGCAACAAACACAAATTTTCCCTTAGATCTGAACCTACACCTTAAAAACGACGATCTAAGAAAGTGGGGAAGATGACCCTAGTCGTTACCCACTGTTAACTTAGATCGTAGGTTTCTTAACCACGCTCTGATACCAATTGTTGGGGAATAAGTTGATACACGGAACAATACTTGCGACAGCATAACTACGTAATAAACAACCATGCAATTAATCAACGAAAGATAAACTAATAAGTACGAGAATAAATAAGAAATCAAAACGCAAACAAGAAAGGGTTTGTTAACTAGGTTCACCCACCGTATGGCTAGTCCCCAGCAGAGCAGAATCTGCAAATATCCACTAGAATCAAGAATCAATTACACAAGCAACCCTAGAAGATTTCTCTCAAATATCTCTGGATCTCAAAAACCCTAGCCGTCATCCTCTCAATACAATGATATATCTCTAGTAATTAATTTGGTAGCATAAAATACATATGAGAGGTCTCCTTATATAGAAAAGCTTTAAACCGACCCAAAATTGAGATGAATATCAATTTTACCAAAAATAGATTGTAGCAGATCCGCCGCCGACAGATGTCTGACCCACGTTTGGGCAGACGTCTATATAACCTCCGTTCCTCTCTCTTTTCCTTGAGCAGACGTCTGTCGTGTCCCCAGATGTTTGGTCTAAAGTCTCGGGTTGTGCTTCAATCTTCCCCAGACGTCTGAACCATATTTGGTCAGACGTCTGGCCACGCTCTGTAATTTTGGGCTTGGTCTTCTACTGACGTCTGGCGCGCTGGCCTTCAGACGGCTATCATTGCTCTATGTTTCTGACATGCTATGTAACATTTCAGAAAAATATTAAATGTTAATTTAGAATTTTACGTAATGATAAAAGAGTTTTATTAAGATTTTGGTATTTATTTGTAAAAAATAATTATTTGTGAAAGGTATTTTTGTGTAAATAAGAGTGGTTGGTATATGTTAGGTTTAGAGAAAACATTCACACACAACATACCATAGCATACCATGTCATAGCTCTACATCCTCCTTGCTTCACACTCATTTTCTACACCTCCACCTTCTTTTATCTCATAATTCTTATGATCATTTTACTCTCAAACCGAACCTATCACTTTTCTTCATCCTCCATCTCGATTTTTAGCAACCCTTCACAAAATCACTAAGAGTTTGATGATCTCTTCATGAAAATGGTTCAAAACATCAAGCTAAGTAAATACAACTTCAAGAAGCCTCAAGTAATCACTTCAAGAGCTTGAACTTTCTTTGTGCTCCATCCACATAGGTAAAAATCCATCATCTTCAGGTTATCAAAGTGTTTTGTAAGTTGATAAATGTCAGAAAAATAGGATTTTTGACGGCCTTTTGTGTTCAAATCAATTATTGGATGAACTAGGACCTTTATAAAATATTCTGAGAATAGAATTGACCTAATAAGATCACCAGAAGACACCCACAGAAATACGAACCCTTGAATCAAAGTTAGAACAGCAAATTACGGTTTTATGTAATATTTTGACGGCCCAATTTTTGAGTTAGGGTGTGGGTCTTGGTCTGGAACTTATTTATGAGTAGAATAAGCCACTTTTATACTTTATTTTTCCCCAAGTTCCTTGAGTCAAAATCTGGGAGTGTTTTAGTATGATTTTGGCGATATTTTAACGTTTTAAAAACTTGTGTTTTCGTATTTATAATTTTGGGTTCAGTAAATTTGGTTGAATAGCGATGCCGTGTTAGTTATATGTATACCCTAAAGGCCATTATTGTATATGTGATGTATATTATAGTGGATGCTTGGACAAACATAGGGAGGACTTTCTTGCTCGATATGATAGTATACTATCTGGTTACTCTTTATCTTAACATGTACACTGATTGTCTCTCTATTACATGTTGATAAAGCCTTTAGGATGTTTACTTGACTACCTGGATTGTGATGCGGATCATACTAGTGGGACAAAGGTAGTCCGTGAGTACATCCTTTAATGTCCCTAGTCGTAGGTGTATCGATATGGGGCATCGATATACCAGAGTAGACTAGCGTATAGCTTCTCGACCCATGTAGATGGGCGATGGATGATCCCATATTTATTGGTATTTGACATCAGAGATGATATACGGGTGCTCAGTGGAGACTGGGTACACTGGACGGACTCGCCGAAAACTCCTAGATGGTATTATACCTCACGTTAGATGGCAGTTCTCTGGTGACACTGGTACAGGTTAGTCTGTCGACCAGAGATCGTCATAGAGTCTTGTGTGATTCCCACTTTACTTTGATTTCCACCTTACCACGTTCAAGAGAACATGCAAAACGATGGTTTTTTGGTACAGTCTCGAGTCACATGGAGGCAATGAGCGATAGGAGGGGATTTCGTCTCTCCCGGTATTGGGGGTTGATGTTGCACTATGCTCGATTGGCTATAACAGGAAAGTCCCTGGCCAGGGCTATTTATGAGATTTACTGGTAAGTGTTATCAGTAGTTTCTCGACCCGTTATAAGCCTCACATCGGCATGACTTATCAAGCTATTGGGGTCTGACATTTAACCCCCCCCCCCAGGCAAGATATGAGACATATCAGACGAAGAGACTGGACTGTACGGTAATGTTACTGATTGGATTCGCAGGAGTATGAGCAGGCTTGCTTGTTGATTTTCTGATCACTCAATACCCGGGTGGCCGTTATGTTTAGTAGACCGCTTGCGGCTTGTAGGTGTTTGATATGATCATCACCTACTGCCGGCGTATTGACGAGTCTTTAGAGTCCTATACAAAGGTTTCCTGGTTCATGCGAAATGAAGTAGGAGCACATATGTGATGTGTGCGGGACCGAGATTAATGCGTGTATGTGATACTGCATTCTATTCTCGCGATATGTGATATCGGTCGATTATATATGATATAGTCGGGTTATCGGATTAAGTATTGATTTGATTGGTTATTGCATTTGATATTAGTCGGTTGTATGTGATATAGCCGGATTATTAAATCAAGTGTTTATTTAATAATTTAATGTATAATTGTATATTTGATATACTAGATTATATTAACTAATATTAGTTCACTTAAACATTTCTTTTTCTCACTTGTGTGCATAAGTGTATATGTGATATATATTAATGTACAACTTTTTGTGTCATGCTTGATGCCACATACTTCATGGGTGTATATGGCTCACACCATACTAATAATAATATTAAGGTTTTATTTATTTAAAGTAAATCAAAATTAGTGGAATTAAGTCACATGGTTGAAGCTTGTAGAACCTTGTGGAACCATCGACCAAGTCCACTCTTTTTGTTTTACTTGTAGATATTTATTAACCTAACCATTATTGTTAGCCATGGTTTAATCTCTACATGGGTTAATGTATGATACCAACTCACCTATGGTTGCTATTCTCGCCTAGTGAATTAATTCTCTCATTCTTCATCTTCTTCTTCATTGAGAAAGCTTACTAGCTTTTCTCAAGGTGAGAAAATATTGTGAGAAAAAGAAAACTAAAGTGAGCCAATTTTCTATTTCATCATCCTCTACTATTAGCCATTTAGTTTAGGGTGTTTGCTTCACTAATTTCACCATTAGTGAAAAGGTAGCATGAGCTTGAGTCTCCTCGACGTATATCATCTTCGGCCTCAAAAACTTCGAGCAAGCTTGTTCATTTCTCCGGGATAACCCTTTCTAGAGTTCGGGTGTTCATAACCTGCACCGAAGGGACTACTATACGGAGCATTAGAAGTGAAGGACCAGTCTACAAAGGTTGTATTCCTCATTCACATAGTTGTAAAGTTGTTTACATATCGTTTCGTGGGATTTTCTAGTTAAGATTCTAGATTAGGGTTCTTTAGAACGACAAATATTTTGAAATTGGCATGGACGATGCTTCCCGAAACCTTGCTGCCGTGATAGGGAACCCTGCATGCCGGAAGGGTAATTTCTTATTGTTAGCACCCGCCTACCTTTTGTTGGTTATATGTTCTAACTTATGGAACTTTATGTGATATATCAGTTCCGATATGTGTGTGTTACGTGATTGTATGAATGCTAGGTCTCGTTGCGGAGACCCCCGAGACGGCATGGATGCGCAAGGCGATTGTCGGCACGATCGCAAACAGTGAGTAGATTATATCTGCAAGTGGGGAAATCGAGTGGATGGCGTATAGCACCCCCGTGAAACATATTGCTTATAATATCATTGAGTGTGTTTATAATACTTGTCGTGCATGTATATACATGTCTGATATGTAGCGTATTTCGTTAATATCGTTAGTAGATATATAGTAGAAACACTTGATAGAACACAAGCACAAATACCAATGATTGCCATGTACACAATCACAGACTTGTATGTTACATTACACATCATTGGTACTACCATACTACGTAGAACTGTCCTACTTGTATATAATAGAAGAATTGATGTTATAGTAGGATTATGTTATTATGCGAGTTATATTGGGTGCGCATACGAGATTAGATGTCCATACTTATTGTCGGGCGAGTATGCGACTGGAGGTCCGTACTGGTCGTCGTGTGTGTACATGACACGAGATGTCCGTACAGATCATTGTGCGGGTGCGTTGACGAGGTGTCTGCATCAGTCGCTGTATGCGTACGTAGACTTGAGATCCGTACAAGTTGTGAGGTGTGCGTAGACTTGAGGTCCACACTACTATTGTTGTGTGTTGGGTACGTAAAATAGATATCTGTACCAATCATTATTATTATATAATGATATATCTAGTGGTCATCGTACGAGATGAGATTTTCATACTGGATGACATGATGATGAGGATTTGCCGAATACGGCTTTATTGATTTTGATTCGGGGAGTTTTATTTTACCCTGATTGGGAAATTATAATATTCGGAGTGTAACCCCCAATTTCACAACAATGATTCGTTTCATATTTTCAAAAGAGATAACTAGGGTGTGTTGTTGGATTTTAAAAAGGCATTTATATATTTTAAAATACCGCAGCCTCCTTATTTACAACCAACGTCTTGTTATATTTTACAAATGTATATATGAGGTTACTTGCAATATATATCCATTTATTATTCGTTTACGTTACGCTTACCGTACATGTTATTCGCTTACGCGTTATTCATTTTATCCAATATCCTACGCTTAGATTATCATTCGTGATACTATTATTATATTCGCTGATGTTGTTATATACTACCCGTCTGTGCTATGACTAGTTCATACAGACAAAAAAGGTATGAGGATATGATGTGATATGATATCAATCCAAAGAGATTGGTTATATATATATATATATAACCAATCTCTTTGGATTGATATCATATCACATCATATCCTCATACCTTTTTTGTCTGTATGAACTAGTCATAGCACAGACGGGTAGTATATAACAACATCAGCGAATATAATAATAGTATAAGAGCAAAAAGGATTATGATTCGGACACGGTGGATATAGCCAGGGATCTATGAGATATATATATTTATGATCAATACATAAGAAATTGAAGGTAGTTGACACGGGATGTCTCTACGGATATATTTGTGATCAATTCATGAGAAATTGAAGGTAGTTGACACAAGATATCTCTATGGATATATATGTGAGGGATCGATATAGATTCTCTGCACTGAGATAGATATTATATATATATATATATATATATATATATATATATATATATATGAGGGATCAAGATAGATACTCTGCACTGATGAGATATAGTATGTTGTATATATAATAGCCGGACAAGACTGGTTCACGAAACAGTACATGACTGGTATTTTTATATATCGATGTATATTGAAGAGGGTTTTATAAAGAGTTATACTCTCATATTTTCCATGTGTCTATGATCAGCACAGAAACTTTCAAAAGAAAACCCCTTCTACATCATTTTCAAATAAACAAGAACAGGATGTATATTTAAATAAAACATATATTTTCTTCTTATATCAGCGTCCACTACTAGTGCCATGATATAGACATCATATGGCTATTTTGAAAAGATTTAACATACATACACATTTCAACTACTTTTATAGAATTGCATACGGATATATGCTATATGTATTATTACTTGATTTTATTTATGTTTGGTCATGTGCTATAGATATTGCACTACGGCTACAGTGATCGTGATTTAACACTGGTATATTGGTACACAGTGAATTATCGTTTATTGATGATGGATCATCATTATGTTGCATCGTATTGCGTTGATTTCCGTGACTCACATGCTTTCAGATGCTTGTAGTTATGTTATGCCCGTACCGGGTTTGATGCTGTTCAGTTGATATTGACATGATAAGCACACACAGATTCATATGTATGCTAGCGGTACATGAGTTGTACATGAGGACCTATTATCATATATTTCATTGCTCGAACTCTAGTTTTGATGCATGCTGTTTTACCCTCCTTGATGTACATATTTATATTGTTTAGATATTTCCCCGCTTATTCATGCAATTTTTAGCTCGTTATATAATATTATTCACGAGTTGGCAGTTCACCCCCGTTGTGCCGTAATTCTGTGCGGGTTCGACCGCTTGAATCAGTAACGGCTAGTTTTGGCACATCTTCTGTTTTATGGGCGTAGTTGCGCATGTACATAAGTGGTGGGTTGTTTCTGTATTGGCATTTGCCTTGTACCTATTGTATCTAGAAATACTCTATTAAAGATCAAGTTTAGTTATTCGTTGTAGCCTTAGTGCTGTTGGATTTTTAAACAATAGTAAAGTTTTCGAACCAAACTTGATTTTAGGTTAGTAAAACCTTTTCAAAACTTCACCTCCGCTATTTTCTGTAAAAAAATGATTTAGATTTCTGGTTTTTGGCTTACTTGAGTTAATATGGGGTCCTATAGACTTCACGTGATTCAAGTGCCGGTCACGTGCCATTTCCAGATCGTGGCATGCTATGTCCAGACATCTGTCCTTGTCTTTGGCAGACGTTGAAGCTTTTTTCACAATTTCTAACACTCCATATACACTGCATTCAAAACAATGGATAGTTTATGTTGTGCATCGTACATTATTCAAACATTATCCTCATTTCGTATTGCATCACAACTTCAAAATTAAACTGTCAATCTCAACTTGATCCCACGATACTGAAGAATCCCAACCCAATACTACACGATATATTTGTGAACGAACTCAATCCCCTTTATCAGGTTGTTTCATGGATCCATTGTCAATTAGTCCAAAGCATTTCACAACTCTATATTAGAAAGTAGAGAGCAGGCTTGTAAATAAGTCGGATCTACCCCGGGACCTATCTGATCCGACCGACCCGTTTAGTGGCTTTATAAATAGGTCGGATCTAAGTCTGTTAAGTTTGGATCCGTTTAGACCCAACCAATATATCATTTATGGATACAAGTAATTTATAAGTCATCTTAGCTAATTTGTATTAGAGATTAAAGTTATTTTTTGGTGGATTATAATTTTCAGGTTATACTACTCACAAATTTGAGAAATAAGATACGAAATGGCTCTGCTTTGATTTTCTATTATGTGTTATCTTTTGAAATTTTTAAAATTACAATGATGCGCTTATACAAAGGAAAAAAAAAAGAAGATTAATGAGTCCAGATTAACTGAGTATTAAGGGATTTAGATTTGGGTCCTTTCCATACAGGTACATTGGGTAAATTGGTAGGTCTGAGTCGGATTCGGGGTTCATGTTGTTATTTTGCCCATGTTATTCCGTACTATCAGATCCAATAATGAATGAGAGGATAAAACATGAGGGCCATTGGTCTGTAATTTTTTTTTTTTGGGGATCTGTGATGTGAGGATATGATCTAATAGTAGCATGAAAAATTGCATCGCATAATAGCAGGATCCCTAAATTCGTCTAGTCCTTTAAAACTAAACAGGACTGGATTTGGAACATGCTAGATGCGGACTCGGAGTGCAAGTTGTGCTATTAGTAACTATCAATTTCAAAGGATTAGAAGTGGGTAAAATAGAGAGTCCATGGGTTTGTGCTTTTTTGATTTTTGATGTGTGGCCAAGATCTAATAATAGCAACGAATGTAGCAGAGGCTGAGGGCAAAGGCTCCTGATCTGTTAGGCATGACCCAACCCGACCTATTTACAGGCCTAGCTGACACCCGTGACGGAGGAGACAATGATACTTCACTATCATACAAAAAGAATTTATCACCGTTCAAAAATTTTGAGGTATTGGAGGGGACGACCATAATTTGTATCTTCGGGACCGTTGGCATGTAAATAATGACAAGTTAATCGGATTCGGGTTGTTTTAAGTGGTCTCACAAATTGGTGGGAGCCATTTGCTCCAATTTGGATCCGGATCCAAATATGTCACTATAATCCAGGAACTTTGTCATGCTACAAGGTACTTCAATTGCCAAACAAAGTTGGCAATTAATGGATTAAGAGTAAAATGTAGATGTGTCTGCTTTTTTACATCAGACTATGGATTAATTCATGGCTCCTATTTGGATGAATGTGTCTGTTTTTTTTTTTTTTGCATCAGGCTATAGTTTGCTAATAAGATTATATCAAATCCGAGTAACTATACGTATGAAGAATAAAGCAAGCTATGGCCGGTCACGGTTAAATTCAATTGACTGTAATTTCTTATTGTAAAACTATTTTTGTTGATATATTTTCTTTGTAATAAAGCAGGATTGATTAAGAGAGAGTTAAGTTAGATAGACAAGATCATTGTTACGGATGATCGAGATAAACGCGGAAACAAAGATCCAATCAAGAGACACAGAGATTTTACATGGAAAATCCAAACGGGAAAACCACGGGCACAACGAAGATCGTTTTCATTAATTCATATGGAAAGCTTACAGATTTTCAGATTAGAGAGTTTATATGGAGAATACAAAATAAACCATCGCCCTCACAGATCTCTCTCAAAAGGAAGAGAGGACCCTCATAAATATTAGGACTACATCATGGCGGTTCTCTCTTGCTCATACAATCCAAGCTTTAGGCTGTTGCTTCATATTTATAGCCTATACAATGATGCTTAGAGATAACATTGATTAATTTAAGATTTATCTCTAAATAACTAACTAAATCTTATATCTAAACAAATAACCAAAATATATTTAAATATAAATATTAATCTAACAGATTAGTTAGGATTCTGGACATCCGAACAAATCTCCACCTTGGACTGAATCCAAGCAGATATGAACCTTCCTGCCAAAAATGTGTTGTTGTCGATCGCTGTTAGGGTTTTCTCCATCTATCAACGCTTGCAAGTCTTCAAACAGAATAAGTGGTCTTCACTGAATCCTCCACCAAAGCGCTTAAAAATGCATGACACAACTTGATTAGATTTTCATCATGGCTCATCTTCAACCCCAAACAGAATGACTCATGCTGAGTCTAAATGGCTCACATCAAAGCCGAAAACTGAGATAAACATATTGTATCAACATACCTTCGAAGACAAATATGTCACACTACGTGTTAGTGATATATGCCCTAGAGGCCATTATTGTATCATACTGGTTTGTATATTACTTAATGGATACTTGGGATATACACGGATATAGTAACAGTCCTGCTCAAAATGGTAGTATGCTACCTGGTTTGTTTCTACCTCAATATGTGCATGTGTTTCTTTTAGCATATCGTTTATACATATTGGTAGAGCCCTTAAGATCTTTGCTTGATTACCAGTGTTGTGATGGCAGTCACACTAGTGGGGGCTGGGTAATCTATAAGCACATCCTATACAGATCCCTAGTCGTAGGATTATCGAGACGGGGCATCGATACTCCAGAGTAGACTAGTGTATATGCATCTCATTCCAGCATGGGAGATGGTCTGTCCCACAACCATTAGTACGTCATACAGGAGATAGTATGCAGGTGCTCGTTGGGTTATGAGTACACTGGACAGGACTGGTCGGGAACTGTTGGTGGGTATTATACCTATCGTCAGGTAGCAGTTCCCAGGTGATATGAGTACAGTTTAATCCGTCGACTTGACACTGCTACTTCATCTCGAGTGTGTTCGGATGAGTTAGCTCATCGGCCTTCTTATCGACACATAACTGGTAGTTGTCATGTGCAGCTAATACCGCTTGCGGCTTGTGGTTAAACCCACTGTCAGCGTAGTATCGAGTTTTTAGAGTCTCACACAAAGGGTTTCCCTATACCGGGCAAAAGGTATATAGGCCGTATGGTTTTACGGCAAGGCCTTGATCACTTACGTGTACTTGTGCGCGTATGATGATCGGGCAGATAATATTAGTAGGCTTTGGTTTAAGCCAGATCCTACTATTATATTGATGGATTATTTTCGTCTTTTTGTATTCGTATTCTACGGAATGTGGATGCGGGTATGTATATATGGATAATGGGGCATTCTCATAATTTTATCGGGATTGGCTTCTAGAAGAAACACCTCATTAGGGTTTCTATTTCTTTTTGGATTTAAATTTAAATGAGGTGGAGGAAATGAGGTGTAGGTGGACAAAATATCAAGCATGACTCACCATTAGATATTTTCAAGCATGCTAGATATTTGCTGAAATCTTTTCTCATCAATTATAAGCATGCTTGATTATTCTTTACATGAGCCAAGCTTTATTCTTTAGTTACTTCTTCTCTCTCAATTCCTCAAGCCATCTTCTTCTTCCTCTAAACCCTAAATGTCTCATGAGTTGAGAAACATAGGGTTCCAAGAAACAAAGTAACTCATTTTCTCACTTTACACCCTCTAGAACTTCTAGTTTAGCGAACTAGAAGCCGTGGTTATCTCAGATTCGAGGTAGAAGCTCGGACTATAGACTCTCGGGTGGATCGTCTTTGACTCGAGGAGGCCGTCGAGATTGCCCAATCTGTTTTCGATCCTTGGAGCTGACGACGAGTAGAGGACGGCGATGAAGACCTGAACGACTTGGTATCGTGAGGTATAACTTTCATCCAAGTAGTTAAACCTCATTGCATGTTAGCTAGTTAGGGTTTAGTTTCGATTCTGGAGTTCAAGTCGGTGTTGCGAGCTTTGAAAAATCGTTTTTTCATATTCTGCCTCCCCACGAACTCGCGGGATTCGCAACATCGACTTACAGTGGTATCAAAGCCTAACTAAATCTTAGCTAACAGTTTAGACGAAGTGTAAAACTACGAAACCGAAATAACTCCGAAACACAAAACCTAAATTCCAAGTTTCTGTCAAATTTTCCGAGCCTCTAAAAATATTTTAAACAATTGCAGAGTGCTCTACTTGTTGTGATATAAACACACATCAAAAATGAAGCAATTCTACATAAATGTAACCGGCCAAACCCTCATTTTTCCAGGCCTCACCTTTTTTATTTTCGTGGAATTCTTTGAATTTTGGTCTATGTTCTAGTTGCTTGGATCTAAGGTCTCAAGTGTTGTTTATTTTTGCCAATTTTGGATATACTGTTATCTTTTTACTGTGGCAATATGGAGTGTTTCGAACTCGCAGTTTTAACGTCGTTTAAAGTTTCAATTTGTAATATATGCGTTTGGAAACGTCGACTAATTGCTATACATCGATTAGTCGGGGTTGGACATATCTGTGTTGCTATATTGATTTGTGTATATGAACTTATTGGATCGTCGTGGATGAATAGCCGGGGAATGTGAGATGAGAGTTTTCTTTTCTTTCATTCGATATAAATTGTAAAGTGATGTAATATTCTTTTGCGGGGCACATCCGGGTTGAGCTTGTAGCCACCGTTGTATTATTTTCTTTTACTGTTTTCTGCTTTTAGGATAGACCCAAGGTGGGGTGCACAAACTACCGGGTATTTTGAAGTGCCGAGTGGCCTACTCATTTTACTGAGAGAGATTGCTTCACTTTGGGTATTTGGCGGATAGTTTGCCGCACTTGTAGGGGTCTGGGGTGGGGTTTGGCTATTCATCACGACCGTGGAATCCGTCTTTCGTTACAGGCTTAAACGAAACACGGAATTCCTACTATATCCAATATGTTCATCTGTGATCTGGAATGCCTATTATTGCGTCAGACGAATGGTTATTATATATATGCTATATAATAGACGTTGCTTATGTTTTGCATCCGCGCTAGTCCAGCCCCCGCTCTGGCGTTAGTTAAGTAACCTAACGGTATTAGACGGGGCCCAGTGACGAATGTGGATGGCATAAGTGGACGTGGTATTTTCATCTTTTTCTGTGATGATAGGTGTAAATGATGGGACTGTATTATATTAATGCAAAGTAAACAAACCAAAACTAAATCGTTGGAATAAATTTTAAAACTACTCGGTTATTTTCAAATAGGAGACTTTTAAATGCGGAGCTTAAACCACTCATTTTAAAAGCTATCAGGTTTCTTCGATTATATCAAGTTCACTGCGTTCACGGTTTCGCCAAAACCATTCATAGCCCTCATTCATTTCATATGAATGTTCAGTAGTATTCAAGCTATATTTGTTGACCTTCGCCAAGGCTTGGTGTTTGGTAGTTGCTGGATATTCATATGTAGTATAGATAGATGCGTTGGTTTGGGACAGTCATATTACTTTGTTGGCTTTCGTTAAGGGTATATACGGGTAGGTTCAAATTAATCTGGACAATGATGGGTAGAATTTGATATGTGACTTATGATTTGTTGGCCCTCGTCAAGGTCATAAGTGCATGGGGCAAAAATCCACATCGGGAGTTTCTAAAGAAACTAAAACTTGTTAGTGCTGCATACCATTTGAAGTGTGATAATGTTGGTAGGATTCCTTCAGAATTATCATACAATGATATTTTGATCCCGATCCTACTATAAGTATATACTACTCCTCAGGAGATTTTTCACTTAACGATCAATATTATAAATCAAATAGGTGTCTAGAACAGTGTTAGCGGGGCTACGCTTCCAGGGAAAAGAGATTATTTAATTAAGGAACTTCGCGAAAGCGTCGTAAAACCTCCCTCGAAGTACCGACACTAGCCTGACTGAAAGATTAAGCAAGTATTGTACGGTGAGATTAATCCTGACTAATTCTTCTTTTATGGTTTGAGAAAGGATTCGAGAAACAGTGGGAACCATCCTGTTTAGATAAATTAAAAACCAGTCCAAACTTGCAAGAGTATCATGCTGAGTGTTTTCTTCTCTCTCTCCTAATTGCAGCGACCAGGTGACCAAGATTAGGTTACAGTTAGATAATAAAATGACTGGGTTATACTATATTGACTGGCAAAAGTTTGTCCAGATGTCAATTACCTATGACAAGCTAGACCACCTCATTACTACTTAAACCCCGCCGTCCCAGGTCTGACTTCCACCGTCGCGGATGGTATCCGTAAGACAAGAAAAAAGACTGTGTGAATGCCAAGTGTCTCGTGTTGGCCTCAGTTGATGGTGTATACCAGAGGCAACACGAGAAGATGGACTTAGTTTCCATCTTCCTTCATAACAAAGATTTATATGGAGAGCAATCTTGTATCACAAGATATGAGACTTCGAAAGAATTGCTTCAAGCGAGGTTGGCTATCGGGTCATCTATGGGGGACAATGTCCCTACAATGATCAGCTGTATTAAACAACTCACGGACCTAGAGACCACGTGGGAGAATGAGTCATGTACTGACTTGATTCTACAGTCCCTACCTTCTAC
Source organism: Agapanthus africanus (assembly GCA_030015575.1). Taxonomy (NCBI): domain Eukaryota; kingdom Viridiplantae; phylum Streptophyta; class Magnoliopsida; order Asparagales; family Amaryllidaceae; genus Agapanthus; species Agapanthus africanus. The sequence goes on along the minus strand of JASDDO010000004.1, from coordinate 29,393,228 downwards.
TTGCGCCTAGGGGAAGAAAGTTATACTTCCAGTTGAGGGCGTCCTGGAGGAAACCAGGGCGACACCCGCTCTGCTTATTGGGGAATCCTCATCTTCTAGATCCAAGGCGAAATCCAAGAGTGAGAAGAAGAAGACCTCTACAAAACCGATAAACGGTGTCAGTAAGGTAGAAGAAAAGGGCAGGGCAAAAGTTTTGATGTTAACAGTAGGGAAGGAGGGATGTTCCTATTGTCACGGGAAAGAGCATTGGCAGAAGGGATGCAGGGCTTGGAAAGCCAAAATCCAGAATCCGAAGCATGTTGTGGTATCGACTTCGGGTGTGTTTGTGGTTGAAAACTGTATGTCAATTAACTCTACTTCCTGGGTACTACATACCGGATCAGGATCTCATATCTGTAATTCATTACAGGTTTTGAGAAACTGTAGAGTTATCAGGACAGGTGATATGACTCTCAGGGTTACTAACGAAATGAGCGTGGACGTTGTATCCGTAGGGGGAATATCATCTAGGATTGACAAGTGGACAGATATTGATTCTACGTAACTGTTTGTGTGTACCTAGTCAAGTATGTAAGTGATGTGGTCCACATCCACCTAAATCAAAGTCTGATTGGGTCAGGTACACTAGAGGGCAGTATATACATGATAAATCAAGCTCGGGTTTTCAACGTCCAGAACACACTTAAAAGAAAATCTTCATAATTAAATAAGGATTTCTTATGGCATTGTAGACTGGGTCACATCAATGAAAAACGGTTGTCGAAGTTTCATAGAGAGGGATATTTGGATTCGTTCGAATATCAGTCTTATGCAACTTGTCAATCTTGTTTCATAGGAAAGATGACAAAGACCTCGTTCACTGGACACGGAGGAAGAGTGAGCTAGCTCTTAGGACTCATACACAGCGACGTGTGTAGTCCAATATCTAAGATGCACGAAGTGGTTATTCCTATTTCATACTTTTTACAGGTAATTTTTCTTGGTAAGGACATGTCTTCTTGATGAAGCATAAATTCGAGGCCTTTTGAGAAATTCCGGGAATAAAAGAATGAAGTGGAAAAACAAACAGGCAAAACTATCAAGACACTGAGATCTGATCAATGTGGTGAATACTTGATTGCCGAGTTCTTGGATTACTCAAAAGAGAATGGAATTCTCTCTCAGCTTACTTCTCCATACACACCACAACACAACGGTGTATCGGAAAGGCGGAACAGAACCCTATTAGATATCGTTCGTTCCATGATAAGTAACGCTGAGTTGCCGCGATTCTTCTGAAGTTATGCACTAGAATCGGCTGCATATCTTTTGAATAAGGTTCCTACCAAGACTGTGCCTACCACACCATATCAGATGTGGAGTGGGAAGCAACCTTATCTTCGGTATCTGAAGATATAGGGATGTCATCTTTTGTCAAAAAGCAGTATGCGGACAAGTTCGAGGCACGCTCAGTACTGTATAGGTTTGTGGGATACCCAAAGAACTCCAGGGGGTATCTTTTCTATTACGCAGAGAAAAAAATGATTTTTTGTTTTTCGTCATGCCCACTTTTTAGAAAATCAATTTTTTGAAAAAGAAACCGGTGGGGGCGCAATAGAACTGGAAGAAATTCCAGAACCACGGACTATTACTGAAAATATGGTAGAACCAGAGGTTTCAAAAGAACAAGACATCCCTGCGCCAATCCGCAGGACTAGTAGGCGGTCTCATTCGCCCGAGAGATACTACGATTTTCTCATAGACGGGGATAGAGAAGATTGCATCATTGGCAATGATGAGCCAACTAGCTTCCAGCAAGCCATTTAGAGCGGTGACTCGGTAAAATGGCTGGATGCAATGCGGACCGAGATGAAGTCCATGTACACCAACAAAGTATGCACTTTGAACATTGCTCCAGAAGGGTTAAAACCCGTAGGTTGCAAATGGATCTTCAGAAAGAAGATTGGTGTAGATGGACAGGTTGAAACCTATAAGACTAGACTTGTTGTAAAAGGTTTTCGTCAAAGACCTGGTTTGGACTATGATGAAACATTTTCTCCAGTGGCTATGCTCAAATCCATTCGGATCCTTCTTGCCATTGCTGCCTTCCAAGATTATGAGATCCGGCAAATGGAAGAAAAGACGACTTTTTTAAATGGTTATTTGGAAGAGTGCGTTTATATGGATCAGCCAGAGTGTTTCAAAAGCAGCGGGAAAGTGTGCAAATTGCTTTAGTCCATATGGACTTAAGCAGGCATCATAGAGTTGGAACATCTGTTTTAATAAGACGGTCAAAGAATTCGACTTTATCAAAAATCCAGATGAACAATGCATTTATAGTAAGATTATAGCGAGAACTGTTGGATTCCTCGTCTAATACATGGATGATATTCTCTTGATAGGAAATGACATTCCTATACTACAATCAGTCAAAGGATTCTTGTCACTAAGGTTCTCCAAGAAAGACATGGGTGATGCCAACTACATTCTGGGGATCTAGATCTATCATGATAGATCAAAAAGGATGGTGGGATATTTACAGTCAAGGTATATCAACACCATACTAAAAATATTTAGTATGGAAAATTCAAAGCGCGGTAGTCTACCGGCTTGTCGCGGAATCACCCTCTCCAAAGAGATGTCTTCCAAGACTGATTTGGAAATGGCTCGCATTACATCTATACCCTACGCTTCTGCGGTAGGCTCTATAATGTATGCTGTTCCCGGCAAAATTTTGGCTCACAACCTGCTCCCTTATATATAAAAATAATAATAATAATAATAATAATAAATAATAATAAATAAAAAATAAATAAAAAATGAAGGGAAAAACTCCACATGCAAAGAATGTAACAAATACCTCAAAGCCAAGAGTTAAAATATTGTGAAATAACGCTTTAGATGCAGCGTCAAGTGCGCTGCGCCCTAAACAGCACACCACGTGCAAAGCACGTGTGCGCTAGCGCTAGGTGCGCTGCGCTCCAAGCAGCGCACCACGTGTCATACACGTGTGCGCTAGCGCATTGTGCGCTGTCTTTTAAGCAGCGCACCACGTGCAAAGCACGGGTGCGCCAGCGCTGTAACCTAAAAGTTCCCCAACCGTCAGATCAAAGATCTAATAATAATGATAAATCATTAATTAATCAGAATTAAATTTTGTTAAGGAAAGATTCCTCAAAATCTTTCCAAATGACAAGATTTTACTCTGTAAATCAGAACACCGTTGGATCAGTGATCCAATGGTAAATAAAAATTACCAAAGACAATAAATTCTGTTATGAAAAGATTTTCTCAATCTTGTTAAAAATAAGAAGATTGCCTTCTGTAAAACAGAAGCCCAAGGATCAAAGATCCAACGGTGGGGAAACATCCCCAAATCAATCAGAGAAACATCTCTTTAACAGATTTAACAAATCAATTTGCCCTATATAAAAGCCCCAGGACTTCAAGTCTGATAGAGAGAAACCCTCCTAAAAACTTTGAGAAAACTCAAAAAAAAAAGAGCAAGCTCTTAGCAAAAGAAGATTATTTCTTCAAGGTAAAGAATGATTCTTGAACAAAGAGATAAAATCATCTCATGAAAAGAAGAACTATCTTCTAAAAAAGATCATAGATCTACCAAAGACCAAGGTCTTTTATAAAAAGAGATCAAAAGATCTCATCATAGAAACAAAAGAAGTATTTACTTCATTCACAGATCATTGATCTACAAAGACAGCGTCTTTTTATAAATAAGAACTTTTGTTCTTGAATCTTAAGGCAAAACCTCCTTTAAAAAGAACATAAACTTGTTCTTTGATCATAAATTTGATCAAATGCATTTTGTGCTATTGAAAAGTGTCTTGCACTCATGAACTGCGCTTTTGCGCTCCTTGGACCGGCTGTAACACTTTGAATCTTAGTTAGAATGTTTTTCGTGTTAAATTAGAAATTGTGAGTGTTTTTATATGTGTACATAGGATTATTAGTTATTTTAGTCGGGTTTACCCTAATTGGAAATTTTTCCTTTGTAGTATACACTTGTGATTGGTTCGAAAGAGTGTGTTTGTAGTTAACCGCAATCAGAACGATGTCGCGTATAGCTAGACCGAGATGAGTACGGGTCGTCCTCTGGGAAACGTGGAACCTTTTACTTTTGCTTTAGATGTCTTGAGAAAGAAATGAGGGATAAAGAATTTTATAGAATGGTTTCTAGATCTACGTTAAACAAGATTGTAAAATATAGATCTAGATTATTTTAGAGACTTAGATAATATAATAAGAAGGCTTGTAGGGTTCGTTAGGATTTAGTAGTTATGGACAATTAATTAAAAGTTACCATTTTTATCCATTAATAGATTTAGAACTAGAACGACGGTGATGCGTGTAGATTAGGGTTTCTGGAGGGAATAGGAATCCCACTCTTAACCCTTATCTCGACACGGAACTCCGTTCATATCTAGCCCTTACCAAAACAATCATTAATCTAATCTCTAATCGCGGTCGGAACTAGCAAAGAATTGCTAGCGCGCCAGATTAGGATGTTAATGATTCTTTTGATAAAGTTCCTAAAGTTTATAGGACTTAAAAAGGGTTTAATTATTTTCATCGTCCATTAGCCTACCCTAATCCTACGAACCCTAACAAGTGGAGAATTACTCGCGCATGTTGGGAGAAGAAGATGAAAAGAAAGAGAGGGAAAACATAATGTAAAAAACAATTAAATAAAATAACTACCTTTATTAATCAACTTCTTCAAACTATACTTTTAATCCATAGAAAATGATTACAACTAGTTGCTTCTCGATCTTTCCTAAGGAGGTAGTCGAACAGTCGATGATCAGCCTGGATGCGTGAGCGTCTGGGGCTTCGTGATCGCGTCGGCTTGATAGCTTTTCCAAGAGGCTCTCGGTGCCATTTTATAGTGCAAAGCCAGAATCTTTTTGTTGAAAACTTGGTAAAATTTATCATAGATTTATGCCAAAAAATCTCATTCTCTAACCCCCTGGAATTGCGGCGGATCCGCGGCCCAAGGTGGGGTTTGGCCGCGGATCCGCGCTTGATGGTCGAGATCTCGTGACTGAAATTTTTGGGCTTGCATCTTTTGACATGTGGCAATCCTAGGCACCTTCAGAATCTGAAAATCTTTTCTCGGTTGCTTCCAGACTTGGTCTCCAAGTTTTGCTTCTTAATTTGGCAAGATTTCTTCAACAACTTGATTTGTTTGATAAATTCTGCATAACAACTTGGAAAATTCTGCACAATAATCTCAAATAATATTTAGTAGGCTTATTTCTACTAGGATTTGGTCAATAGATTTATTTGCATACATTTTCCTACCAAATGCTAATTAAAATATATTAACACATGGAAAATGGTGTTTTCACACATAAACCCTCATATATATAATATATTATAATAAAGTCCTTTTTTAATATGAAAATGGTAGGAAAAATGTAATACAAATGTGCAGTTTTATCAACTGAACAAATACCCCCAAACTTATCTTTGATCGTCCCGAGCAAACTAGTTTATTTAAGAGGAGAAAAAGAAAGGAGAAAACTAAGCACACTTTCGTAGGCAGACACGATTGCACTGAGCACGTGCAACAAGCCGTTAAACCTCTAGGTGTCCCTAGTAGGAGGAGTGTTGTCTCCTGAGTGTTTTCAGCGGATTACACCCACAAAATCCAATAACAAAAGAAAGATGGTGAAATTTACATATAAAGATAAGAACCATAAAAGAAAGGCTTTGAAAATAAGAGTTTCCAACTATACTAGCTTTTCAGGTGTCATGAGCCCTATCTTAATAGTCATGAAAAGATGTTAGAAATCACATCATCCCTCAATAAAACATCGTCTTTATTTTTCGTTCCTTTCTTTCATCCAAACATTGATCATATACCCCTACGTGTGTGAAATAGACATCCCTACACTCGGAGAATTCAATTCAAGCTATCATACTCTTGTCCATCTACCTTAGTACCTCTTAATTTGATGAATACTTAGGGTTGCTCACACCTTTTCATGCGACCGTTAATACTTCTTGAGGTACTAACCGACCGATTACTCATGTGCTTACAGATTAGGTGATAATATTTTCCTCGTCTTGCACCTCCTAAAGCTCAGCAGTGACTCCCAGACCAGTTGGCCTTAGGGCATTAGGTGAAGAGGCACCCTCGCTATATTTTTTTATTGTTGCCTTGGCGATAACAAAACCAGTGTTCGTTTTTTTTTCTTTTCACCATTTTTATATTTTCTTCATTTTTTTCATTTCCTTCATACTTTGGCTTTTAGACAAGAGCATTTCAAGGTATCCTATACTATCCCGAGTTTCAAGACGTGTGTAAGTGCATATAGTAGGGTATCAACGTTCAAAATGTTTGGCTTCCAGAATAGAAACTATTTTTCAGACTTATTTTTATCCTCAGATTAGTGACTTCCTTCATCTTACTAACCCTTGGGACAACAGCTCATAACTACTTATTACTAGTTCGTATAAGAAAACTTCTAATTTTCTTAGTTTTCTTAAACTATTCCTATCTTTTGGATGTAATGTTTCACTTTCTATTCTTTTGTTAAAAAAAATTTTAATGCCCGGTGTCAAAGATAATTCAGTGAATACAAACCCCCCCCAAACCTGTTTTCAGCAGTGTCCTCACTGATGTAGCCTTTTGAGAATATGGACCTGTATACTAAGGGAGAGATACAAGGGGTAAAATAATAGTTAAATGAAAAATTCCCCCAAACTTATTCTTTGACACGCACAGATTTTCAATCAAATCCATTTTTACTCACCTCCATTCTTAAAATGAGAAAATGTTAAAAAAAATGGAGGTGAGGCGGAGGAAATTTAGTTTTGATAAAGCGGCTCCTGTAAAAACAGGAGCTCCTCCGCGGGGTCAGCAGAAAAATACGGTTTTAATCTATGCCCATTTACTTTAAAAATTGAACCGTTTTTCAAATTTTCGACCTCAACTGCCCCGTGCGGGTGTACATACCGCACCACAAAAGGTCCCTTCCAACGAGATTTAAGCTTACCCGGATGAAGATGGAGACGGGAATCATAAAGAAGGGCTTGTTGTCCCGATGTGAAGGTTTTTCTAGAAAGATTTTTATCGTGGAACACTTTAGTCCTGTTCTTTACTATCACCGCATTATCGTAAGCTTCATCGCGGAGTTCGCTTAGCTCATTCAATTGCATCTTCCGATAGCTGCCTGCATGATCAAGATCAAAATTAAGCTCTTTAATAGCCCACATTGCCTTATGTTCGATCTCGACAGGAAGGTGGCATGCCTTCCCAAACACAAGGCGGTATGGAGACATACCAAGATCGGACTTATAAGCGGTGCGGAATGCCCAAAGAGCATCCGTCAATTTGGTTGACCAATCTTTACGGTTTTTCGAAACCGTCTTCACCAATATCTGTTTGATCTGCCTATTTGAGATCTCAGCCTGCCCGCTTGTTTGGGGATGATAGGGTGTAGAAAGCTTGTGAGTGATTGAATATTTCCGCATCAAGGCCTCGAAAGACCTATTGCAGAAATGTGTCCCGTTGTCGCTAATGATAGCACGAGGGTGTCCGAATCGCGAAAAGATATTTTCTTTAAGGAACTTAATGACAACTTTGTTGTCATTAGTGCGACACGGTATAGCTTCCACCCACTTCAAGACATAATCAACCGCTAACAAGATATATAGATTCCCAAAGGAGTTGGGAAAAGGGCCCATAAAATCAATACCCCAAACATCAAATATTTCCACAACCAATATAGGTTGGAGCGGCATCTCGTTCCTTCGTGAAATCCGACCCAAATGCTGACATCGCGGACAAGTTTTGCAATGTTCAAATGCATCTTTAAATAATGTTGGCCAATAAAAGCCACATTGCAAAACTTTCTCCGCTGTTTTTCGAGGTCCAAAGTGACCGCCGCATGCCTGATCGTGACAAAATGATAACACGCTCTTGAATTCATCGTTAGGGACACACCTGCGAATGATTTGATCGGAACAATACTTGAACAGATATGGTTTATCCCAGTAAAAATATTTTACTTGGGATAAAAATCGAAGTTTGTCTTGTTTCGACCAATCGCTAGGTATAAGTCCCATCGCAAGATAGTTAACGATATCCACGAACCAAGGTTCGTAGGATACATTCAAGAGCTATTCATCGGGAAATGAGTCATTTATCGGCACGGTCACAGTTGGCGAAGAAGTGATGCGTGAAAGATGGTCGGCTACAACGTTTTCACATCCACTCTTGTCTTTGATGACAAGATCAAATTCTTGTAACAATAGGATCCAACGTATTAGCCTGGCCTTTGCATCCTTCTTCGTTAAAAGATGTCGTAGGGCGGAGTGATCTCTGTAAACCACAATAGGCGAGCCAATCAAGTAGGGCCTGAATTTCTCTAATGCAAATACAACTGCCAAGAGTTCTTTCTCGGTAGTTGTGTAATTTATTTGTGCATCATTCAAGGTCCTACTTGCATAGTAAATTACATGTGGCATCTTATCAATATGTTGTCCCAATACAGCACCAATAGCAAAATCTGATGCGTCACACATAAGCTCGAACGGGTGGTTCCAATCCGGAGATGATAGAACGGGGGCTGTAGTGAGTGATTCTTTAAGCGATTCAAAAGCAGCCTCACAATCCGAATCGAAGTGAAATGTAGTGTCCTTAGCCAATAGAAGGGTTAAGGGTCTAGCAATTTTGCTAAAGTCCTTAATAAATCTCCTATAAAATCCTGCATGACCAAGGAAGGATCGTATATCTTTGACGCAGTTGGGACGAGAGAGGTTATGAATGACATCTATTTTAGCTTTGTCAACCTCAATGCCTTTTCGTGAAATTATATGTCCAAGTACAATACCTTCTTGGACCATAAAATGGCATTTTTCCCAATTCAAAGTCAAGTTCTTATCCTTACAGCGGGTAAGAACCGCGTCAAGATTACGAAGGCAGTCCTCAAAAGAGTCCCCAAAAATGGAGAAATCGTCCATAAAAATTTCTAGAAAATTTTCCACCATATCTGAAAATATCCCCATCATGCACCGCTGAAATGTAGCGGGAGCGTTGCATAACCCAAAGGGCATGCGTCTATAAGCAAAAGTTCCGAAAGGACAAGTAAAAGTGGTTTTATCTTGATCCTTTTCGGCGATGGGGACCTGGTTATAACCAGAGTATCCGTCCAAGAAACAGTAGTATTCGTGTCCCGCTAATCGTTCTAACATCTGGTCAATGAAAGGTAGAGGGAAGTGATCTTTCCTCGTCGCGGCATTGAGTTTCCTGTAATCAATACATACGCGCCACCCAGTTTGGGTGCGTGTTTGGATTAACTCATTTGCCTCATTAGTGGTGACCGTGATGCCAGACTTTTTAGGGACCACATGAATTGGACTTACCCATTGACTATCAGATATGGGGTAAATTATTCCACTATCAAGGCACTTGACGATTTCTTTCTTTACCGCCTCCTTCATAACGGGATTTAACCGTCTTTGTGGGTCTCGGGTTGGTTTGGCTTCATCCATCAGATGTATGTGATGTTCAACAATTAAGGGACTAATCCCTTTGATGTCGGCCATTGTCCAACCAAATGCTTCCCGATTCGATCTCAGCACTGCCAAAAGTGCATTCTCTTGCTCTACGGCTAGAGAAGCGGATATAATCACTGGCAAAGTCTCATTCTCTCCTAAATATGCATATTTAAGATGAGAAGGTAGCGGTTTGAGATCAAGAATTGGCGGAGAGACAATAGAAGGAGGGGTAACGGAATGATATTCGGAATCCTTAAGAGGTTCAAAACTTGCATAAGATATTGACTCGGAAAGTGCTGTTGACTTTTACAACGAGTCAACGGGTTCAATCTCAAGGTCGGACTCATTGAACATATCCTCACTGTGAAGTGGTGCAAGATCAAACGATGTCTCATTAGTGTTGTCGAGAACATCAAAGCAAAGTTCCTCATCCATGCAGCTTTCGGAAGCTATCTCGTGGATGGAACAAACGTCCAGCAAATGAGCAGAAGGTTCTGATGGCTGACATCCTAGCTTGTAAATATTAAGCTCAATTGTCATTTTCCCGAAGGATAAGTTCATAGAACCGTTACGACAATTAATCACAGCGTTAGAAGTTGCTAGGAAGGGTCGACCAAGTATCACCGGGATTTGATTGCGTGGGTTTGCCACAGGTTGTGTATCTAAAACAATAAAGTCCACAGGAAATATGAATTCCCCGACTTTAATTAACACATCCTCTAGTTCGCCCCGAGGTTTGGTGATAGATCGGTCTGCCATTTAGAGAGTACAATGGGCGGGTTTTAACTCTCCTATTCCTAACTGCTCGTATACTGAATAAGGAAGCAAGTTGACGCTAGCGCCTAGATCGAGTAAAGCACAATTTATATTTTTACCCCCAATAGAAATAGAGATTGTAGGACAGCCGGGGTCCTTACGTTTCTTTGGTATTTGTTGGGTAAAAGCTGTGCTAACATTACTCGTCATGAAAACTTTTTTAGGCACTTGAGTTTTTCTCTTCCTAGTGCACAAGTCTTTAAGGATTCTTGCATAAGATGGGACTTGTTGAATAGCATCTAGGAGAGAAATATTCACGCTAACTTGCTTAAACATTTCCACAATCTTTTCCATTTGCGGGTTAGGTCGGTTGGCCCTTAATCGGTTTGGAAATGGAGCTCGATCAATAAGTTTTGGGTCCAACGTTTGTGGAGAAGACTGTGGCGACGGATTCGATCCCAAAATTGGAGTGGGAATCGACTTAGATAGATTTGGTGAAATGTTTGAGCCTTGGGGAAAACGGAGAATAGGCTCGGACGAAGGTGGGAGACTAGACGAATTAGGGGAAGAAGAAGAAGAAGGGGTATCAAATGTGTCACTATCATCAAATTGCTCACCCACTCGGTTATTCAGCTCTCTCCCCGATCTCAACGTAGTAATGGCATTCACATTATAACTTTGTGAATGGCCAGGATTCGGTAGGGGTTGAGATGGGAGTTTCCCTTTCTCTCCCGCACTCATTGCGGCGTTTAACTGTGCGATTTGGTTTTCTAATGATTTAATACTCTCACCTTGGGAGGCGGAGTTTTTCGTTATGGTATCAATAGAAGACCTCATCTCAGCCGAATTTTGCATGGATTGTTTCATGAACATATCCAAAGTTTGTGCAGATGAGTTGTCAGTACCGGCCACTTGTGGTGTAGAAATGTTGGCCGGATTTTGGAAATTCTGTGACTGAAAAGGGGGCCGATTCTGTGGTTGTGGTTGCTGTGGAGGAGGTCTTTGATAATTACTTTGTTGGTTTTGATTCCAAGCAAAGTTAGGATGATTCCTCCATCCTTGATTATATGTGGAAGAATAAGGATCGTTTCTAGGTCTCTGCTGAAAAGCAGCATTAGCTTGAAACGAAGCATTCATAGGACATTCTTCCGTTAAGTGTGAAGGATCCGAACAGCAACCACAGACGGTCTTAGGAAGCGTGACCTGATTTAGGGAGAATGATGAGAATTTGTTCTCAATAGCGTCGAGTTTCTTCTGTATCGCTGCCATTTCGGCTTTCACTGCGATAGAAACATCGAGCTGGTGAATACCTCCCTTATTTGAAGGTGGTCTTACGTTTTCCCACTGCAACGTGTGTTCAGCGAGGTCTTCCAGATATTTCCATGCTTCACCGTCATCTTTCGACATGAAATTGCATTGACACATTGTTTCAAGCATCTGCTTTGTCGCTGGATTAATGCCCTCATATATAATCCGACATAAATCCCATCTTTGTATTCCGTGATGGGGGCATTGGACAAGCAGATCTTTGAAACGTTCAAAGCACTTCCAAAATGGTTCATTGGGAAGCTGGGTGAACTGGTTGATCTCGCTCCTAATATGTGCAGTCTTATGATTTGGGTAAAACTTCTTAAGAAATGCTACGACGAATTCATCCCAATTAGTGATAGAGTGTGCGGCAGTATTGCAAAGCCATTTTTCTGCCAAGTCGCACAGTGTGAATGGGAGAAGTCGTAAGCGCATAGCATCTAAAGTCAATTGTGAAGTACCCATCATTGCGCATACGTTTTCGAATTTGGTGATGAAAACGTACGCGTCTTCCGACTCAAGCCCGTGAAATTTGGGCAGCAGATTGATGTAGTGGGGTTTAATTTCGAAATTATCCCCGTTAGGTGGTGGAAGAGATAGGCAAGTGGGAAGAGGACCACGGATAGGATAGCATCTCTCTTGGAGAGAGATGCGCGGTGGATTCTGCGCACCTTCGGGCGGTGGCAGCGTGGTGTTATAATTAGATGGAGTGCCGTCCATCACGGTCGATGTGGTGTGTGGTGGGGGAAAGGAAGATGAAGAAGTACCGACTTCGGCGTCGATGTTGGGGTAAAAATTTACACCCCGGTTGACCAAGTCAAAATCAAAGTCAACCCCAAGCTAAGTGGGCCCAAGCCCAGATCCAGTGGGCCCATGCCCGGGTCGAGCCCGAACATGAAGCGGCCGGCCTCCCCCCCATGCCAAGATAAAAATTTTGTAATAAATAATTTTGTTGTATTTCTTTTATTTTATTTTCGGATAAATGTAAGAAAAATAGGCATAAAGCCAAATTTTTGTAAAGCCCATAGCTTATGTGCAAAAAGAAATGGCACATGAACCATGGGATAGGCAAAATGCCATTTTGTGAAGCCCAAGGGGCTATGTGTAAAATGTATGGCCTATAAAGGCAAGGATAATGAAATATCCCAACAACTTTTTCTCTCTCCAAAAAAAGTTTCAGAGCTGAGCTCTTTCTTCCTTCTCCAAGGTTCCAAAACCTTCTTCTTTCTTTTGAATTAAATCAAGAGTTTTACTCTTCCTTTTTCAAAACAAATTAGTTTTTCACCACAAAACCCATCAAGGGGAACTCAGATCTTCCATCAGATCTCAAAAAGAAAAGATTTTGAAATCCCACATCTCTTGATCTTCAAGATCCAGCTAACAGAGGAGGAAGAAGAAGAACATCTTTCACTAAACCCTCAAAAAAAAGAAGAAAAACACATTCAGGAGTCCAACTCCTCTCTGATTTCTCTTCTGAGAAATTTTTTTAGGCTAAAAGCCTCTTGTGCCTCTCCGGCGCGCAGCGCAAGTGCGCAAGGCGCCAGCGTGCCGACACGTGGCGCGCGCGCGCTTGCGCACCTGCGCGCTTGCGCAAGTGCGCAAGGCGCCCGCGTGCCGACACGTGGCGTGCGCGCTTGCGCACCTGCGCGATTGCGCAAGGCGCCCGCGTGCCGACACGTGGCGCGCGCGCTTGCACACCTGCGCAAGTGCGTAAGGCGTCCGCGCGCCGACACGTGGCGCGCGCGCTTGCGCACCTGCGCAAGTGCGCAAGGCGCCCGCGAGGCGACACGTGGCGCGCGCGCTTGCGCAACTGCGCAAGTGCGCAAGGCGCCCGCGCGCCGACACGTGGCGCGCGCGCTTGCGCACCTGCGCAAGGCGCCCGCGTGCCGACACGTGGCCCCCACGCATCCCTTAGATGCCTTTTCCCTCTCTTTTTATGTACATACATATACACATACATATGTATACAAATTCACACATATACATACTCCGCCACATTCTCCCCCTCCAAAAAATTTTCGGGCCGGGGCGCTGCCCCGAACCCCGCAAGGGGGCTGCTAGCCTCCTTGACCCCCAGCCCGCTATCCGGGTAGCGGGACCCCCGTAAAAACTCTGCGTGGCTCCCGATATATCCAAAACCCCCTTTCAAAACACACGCACACTGCACATTGAGTTCGCATGACCAGTTTAACCCGTCAATCGGAGGTTCCCTCGCCCTAAAGGCGATGGGTAATTAACGGCAGCTTAGTCCGCGGCTGCCGGAGATTCGGATCCCCACAATCATTAAACCCCCGCCTACCCTAGGCAGGGGGAATCTGTAGTACGCCTGACTAGCGTGCGCGTATTCCCATCTCAATGGGGTGACGAAAAACACCCTACAGATTCTGGCACGCCCGGTGGGACCAATCTCTCCTCCCATATTTCGGGTTAAACGTTCATGCGAACTTAATCGATATACATATCGATTGCTTATACTGAAATGATGTTTTTTTTCGTGCAGCAATCAACCTTCGACGACAATGTCTTCCCAGACGAATTCAACTTCCAAAGCGACCCCGATTCCGTACGTGGTCAAGATCAACGCTCGTGTGGTTCTCCCCGCAAGCCTCAGTCGACAATGGGAGGAACCGCCCCGCCAGTTCGGCTCCGTCATCATCTACCCTACCGGAAGCGCTCATCTGGCGGAGATCCCGGCGGAACAGGTGGCCAAGCCGGTCTCAAGGGGAAAGAGGCCGAATGTCGTGATCGCCAAGGCACCACAACCGAAACTCAAGACGCTATCTGAACGACTCCCTGGCGCTCTAGCTGGAGGCAAGACTTCCGATGCGAAGGGCAACATCAAATGTCGCGGACGAGCTCAGGCGATGACTCTAACAAATGCACAATCGGGCGTATCTCCAAGGCCCTCCATCAACCGGTCTGCGGCATCTTCCCAAAAAGTCGAAGTCTGCCAGGTGCTTAGAACGGAAAGGTTAAGGCAGAAGCGGCTCAGGTATCGAGCCAACAAGAGGGCCAAGGCTTCGGCCAAATGGAATCATGTGAAGTTCCAAGTGCAGGGTTTCCCCGCGACGACGGCTGAGTCGGACGTAAGAATCAGCAATTCCTTCGAGCCTCTGAAGTGGGTTCAGAAAAACGCCATGACCGCCAGAATCAAGAAGACAGCGGTCCGAACAGTGCCACAAAGAAACGTGTCCCGGCCCCAACAGAAAAATTATGACACAGTCTCATCAAGAGTCTATCAAGCACTCTGTGCCGCACGAAAGCAGCGGGGAAAACCCAGAAAAGATGCGCCAGCACCATTTAAGAACCTGGTTAGGCCAGCCGCCTTCAATCGACTACCGGCTACCGAAGCAAGCGGGTCAAGACAGCGATCCGTGAAATCATCCGCCAATGATAGAAAGACGGCCGGATATATCGTCCATACGGTCTATATGGCGGGCGGGCGCCCTAGCGACAACCTTCGCAGCAAAAGCAAGGACGGGGCCACCACATCCCAAGCCCAATCTAGCCTGAATGTGGTTGCCGCCGCCCAAGAACAGCCGCCCCTGCTGGATGAAGAAAACCCTCTCGATGAGGATGATAGGCAGATAGACCCCTCGGTCCATGTAGAGTCAAGCTCGGACAGCGAGGAAGAGCCGACTTTCCGCCCTAGGACTGCGGAGCAGGAGCTGCTTCAAGAGCTTCGAAAACAGCTCAGGAGCAAAGATAAAGAGATGGCCAAGCTCTATTCG
This sequence comes from Agapanthus africanus, assembly GCA_030015575.1. Taxonomy (NCBI): domain Eukaryota; kingdom Viridiplantae; phylum Streptophyta; class Magnoliopsida; order Asparagales; family Amaryllidaceae; genus Agapanthus; species Agapanthus africanus. The sequence continues at coordinate 29,377,929 of JASDDO010000004.1, read as the reverse complement.
AAGATTGACGACTTAACGAACGTGGTGATGCAGCTTACGGCTCAAATTGCTCGAGCACCTCCCAACCAGGCACAAGCCGCTACTAATCAGCCGGGTGATGACAATCCGAGGCAGCCAATGCCTGTTCCTTTGGGACCAAGACTGGTCGAGCCAAATGAAAGCCGGCTACATTCCGCTTCTGGGGACGCCTTGGCCCCAGATAGCACCATCCCGCTAACACAGGATCGGATAATGGATTTGGTCACCAGCAAGGTTAAAACATTGGTGGCCGAAGCTGAAGCTCAGAAAGAAATCGGCAGTAGTGGGCGGCCATATCCCGCGCAGTACGATCTGATTGAGTTCCCAAGCGGCTACGTCATTCCTAAGTTCGGAAGATTTGATGGAACGGGGAATGCAAACCAGCACGTCGCCCACTTCAAAGCATCGTGCGGAAATACAGGGGGCAACGATGCGCTCCTTCTTCGTCGGTTTGTCAACAGCCTGACCGGCGTCGCCTTCGACTGGTATGCGAGTATACCGGACGGGTCCGTCATTACCTTCGCCCAAATGGAGTCTCTGTTCCGGCAAAGGTTCATGAGCGTCAGTGATAAAATCTCCATAGCCGATCTTGTGAGGACCAAGCCGGGGAAGAATGAAAGCAACACTGACTTTATCGCCCGGTGGCGTAATCTCACAGTTAAGTGCGAACCGCCGCTGGAGCAGGACCAGTCCGTCAGCCTTCTCATTGGGAACCTCAGCAATTGGATGGTCCCCTTCTTGTGTACAGCGGGCCTCAAGACGTTTCAGGAGCTAACCAAGAAAGTCCAAATGCTGGAACGCTCGAAGCAAGAGTCCCCGCCGGACTCTCAGAGAGACAAAACCTGGAAAAGCAAGCGGGACGACAACCGTAGAAGCGGGAGTTCCAGCAGTATCAATGTCTTCAATGCCTCCGACAATGAAGAAAAGCGAAGGGCGGGCGAATCCAAAACCAACCGGTCTCGAAAGCCATTGCTGGGAGGAGATGGGCCTTCCCTAGAGGAGAAAAAGAACAAGGTTTACTCTTTCATTAGGGACAAGGTCCGCAAGATATTTAAAGATGCCTTGAACAATGGCCTACAACTGCCGGAGTCGAAAAGACCCCAAGAAGCAAAAATGACCGACAATCCCCTGTATTGCCCGAACCACCGAGTAGTGAGCCATGCGATCGAGGATTGCTATATCTTCAAGGATTGGGTCGAGAAGCAGTACAAGGCTGGAGAGATCGAGCTGTCCAAAAGCGTGTTGGTGAATAATCAAGTTGCAACCGCCAACTTTATACAGACGGAAGCTGAAGCCTTCTGGGAGCAGACAGCCGAACCCGCTGCCCTGACAAACGAAACTGACTCATCGCGGCCTCCGTGGAGTACGCACATATCTAATAAGACGAAGAAGATGATAAAGCTACTTCGGAAAGAACCCAGGATGGAATGGGAAGGACAGAAGAAGCCTACCAGCCCAGCTGCCAATGCGGCTCCATCAGGCTCAAAATCCAAGAAGCTCAAGAAGAAGAAAAGTGCAGCTCGGCGCGAAAAAGAGTCTGCAGGGAGATCGACCATTCAAAAGTATATCGATTCCCTCGAAGAATATGAGCAAAAGGAAAGAACATTGATTCAATTGAAGGAGTTCTTCCCTGTACAAGCGGCTGAAATTCTGGAGGAGTTAGAAGAAGACTCCAATGAAGAAATTCCAGTAGTGACCTGCTACGCCATCCATCTCGGCAGCGACTCTGAGGATGATCTCTGTTTTCCGGAAGAGGACGAGGAGCTCACCACAAAGGTCAATCAAATCCAGCTCAGAAGCGGCAGGGCTCTACCGCCAAATCAGGGCAATGCCCCAAAAGGGAAGGAAAAACAAGTCGCTAATGAAGAAGATGGCAGAGAACCGGCTGATGAAAACATAAGTCCTTCCTCGGTGGACTATAATGTCTTGGCGCATCTCCGGAAGCTTCCGTCTCTCCTGAGCATCTACGACGCCTTGGTCCTATCTAAGGAGCTTAGAGATGTTCTCATCCACGCTCTGCAAAACCCCGAGCGGTATCAGGCTCACTTTGCGGAAATTAACATGAAAGAAGCCCAACATGCTTTGTATGCCGCCGCAGTCACATTTAAGGATGAAGACTTGCTACTGGGAACGGCTGAGCATAATCGGCCTCTTTACGTGACCGGGTACAGCGACGGAGATCGAATTAATCGCATATTGATTGATCCGGGGTCCTCAGTGAACATCATGAACTTGCGAACTCTGAAGAGTTTGTCAATGGACGTCCGACACCTGTCAAGGGAAAGGATTGTCATTCAAGGCTTCAACCAAAATTGCCAGCAAGTTCTGGGGTCTATAGCTCTGCCAATCAAGTTTGGGGATCTGCAAACTGAAGCTAAGATATACGTGATCGACGCCGACACGTCTTATAAGATTCTCTTGGGGCGGCCATGGCTCCACGATTACGGCATCATTCCGTCAACTCTCCATCAATGCATGAAGTACACAAAAAATGGCGAAGAAAGACGCATTGACGGAGACATCCAGCCGTTCGGTGTGCATGAAGTCCGATATGAAGATTCTCGGTACTTTACGAACCACCAAAATGCTAAGACACAACTGACTGAGGATAGAACGGCCCCAAGACTCAAAAGCAAATCTGCGCCGGCTATCACTTTCAAAAGCAAAAATACCCAAGTACGACCGCATTTCGGCAGCGACACTGATGAGTCCGACGCTGGAAGCCCGTCCTTCCACAAAACTCGCCCTCATTTTGGCAGCGATACGGATGAATCTGTTACTGAAGGTCCATCTAGCAGCAAAGTCCGCCCTCATCTTGGCAGTGACACTGAAGAGTCAGAAGAAGAGGACCTGCCGTGCAACAGCTGTGCAGATCGGCCCCCCATGCAGCAAGCGAAACTACGAGAGACATTCGAAGTCGCAGAAGGGTCCCTGGCCATCACAAGGGTGCCGGAACGGATGTGCAAAGAGCTCGACACATTGTCAGTCTCTACCGTGGACCAGCTGAAAACTTTCTACGTGCCCGGGAGGAAAAATGGACAGAAGGGCATCCTGTTTTACAGGTCAAACCCCGTTGTGCACCCGGACGACCTTTCTGTCGTGTGCCTTCCCTATGAGAGGGGCATAAGAGCCGTCCTCAATCCCAGATACTATGCGCCCGAGATGCGGGAATACTTTAAGAAGTGCGGATGCCGGTTATATCAAACGGAGTCCGAAGCAAAGTTTTACGAAGGGCTATGGTATCCGCCCCAGGTCCGAGCACTCATCGATGGACGGATTCCAGATAGACGGGGCATAGGCTACATTCAACCTGATTCCAAAGCGTGCTACATGATCCATGTTGGTGAGACCAGCGAAAGATCGAATGATGATGACGAGATAGCCGAGCCAGAAGAAGCTCCTCAAGAGCTCGAAGATGGCGGACAAGCAACCTTTGATGAGCTAACCGAGATTGACTTAGGAACGCCCGATAATCCAAGGCCGACCTACATCAGCTCACTCTTATCGGAGGAAATGAAAGAGCAGATAATTGCCTTGCTGCGTGAGTTCGTCGACTGCTTCGCGTGGACGTACAAAGAAATGCCTGGCCTTTCCCCTGAGGTAGCCGTGCATAAGCTGGCTATATCTCTTGATGCTAAGCCAGTCAAACAAGCTCCTCGAAGAATGAGAAGGGAGTTGGAAGAAAAGGTCATCGAGGAAACCAAGAAGCTCATCGATGCCGGCTTCATCAGGGAAGAGAAATATGCAGACTGGATCGCATGCATAGTCCCAGTGAAGAAGAAAAATGGGTAGATCCGAGTTTGTGTCGATTTCAGGGACCTCAATAAGGCATGTCCTAAAGACGACTTCCCGCTACCGGTCATGGAAATGATGGTCGATGACACCTCAAATTACGAACTGTTCACCTTTATGGATGGCTCGTCTGGGTATAATCAGATCAAGATGTCGCCTGAGGATGAGAAGCACACAGCATTTCGAACCCCGATCGGAATATATTGCTACAAGGTAATGCCATTCGGACTGAAGAACGCAGGTGCTACATATCAAAGGGCGATGACTAATATCTTTGATGACCTAATCCATAAAGTCGTCGAATGCTATGTTGATGATCTGGTCGTCAAGACTAAAGCCAAGGCCGATCATATCCAAGATCTCAGGACCGTTCTCACCAGACTGAGGGAATACGATCTGAAGATGAATCCTCTGAAGTGCGCTTTTGGCGTGTCATCGGGAAAATTCCTGGGCTTCATAGTCCGACATCGAGGGATCGAAGTTGACCCATCAAAGATAAAGGCCATCATGGAGATGCCCCCTCCGAAGAGTCTGACGCAGCTAAGATCTTTTCAAGGCAAGCTTGCTTATATACGGAGGTTTATATCAAATTTATCAGGGAGATGTAGGCCCTTCTCAAAGCTCATGAAGAAAGGAGCTCCTTTTATCTGGGATGCCGAATGTCAAGCAGCGTTCGAAAGCATTAAACAATACTTGTTGCACCCTCCAGTGCTGGCCGCTCCCATTCCAAATAAACCGCTGATTCTCTACACTGCCGCGCTGGACGAGTCGCTCGGTGCGCTCCTTGCCCAGAATAACGAGGAAGGAAAGGAAAATGCCCTCTACTACCTCAGTCGAACTCTAGTCGGGGCGGAACACAACTACTCCCCAATCGAAAAGCAATGCCTGGCTCTGATATTTGCTGTGAAGAAGCTGAGGCACTATTTGCTCGCTCATCGGGTTATGCTGATCTCCAAGGTCGACCCGCTCAAACACTTGATGACCAAAGAAAGCCTAGCCGGCAGAATGGCAATATGGGCTGTCATGCTACTTGAGTTTGACATAGTTTACACTCCTCAGAAAGCAGTAAAAGGGCAAGCTCTTGCAGACTTTCTCGCTGCTCATCCCATACCAGAAGGGTCGCCACTAAATTGTGAGTTACCCGACGAACAAGTGCTGCATCTCGAGAATGACGAGCCATGTTGGGAGCTCTACTTCGATGGGGCCTCATCGATAAGAACCTCCAGTAAATCAAGCGTCCCGGAGATAAAAGCAGGGATAGGATTGGTGTTCATCACACCATCAATGGGAACCCTACGGCGTTCTTTTGCTCTCACCGAGCCTCGGACAAACAATGAAGCTGAGTATGAAGCTCTGATAGCTGGTTTGGAGCTCGCCATAGAAATGGAAATCCGTCGGCTACGAGTTTACGGTGACTCCCAGCTCGTCGTCAACCAAGTAAGCGGCGACTATAAGATATACAAACCCGAGTTAGCTCGGTACAGAGGTCGAGTGGTGGAACTCATGAAACGGTTCACTCATATTGAACTAACGAGAGTCCCTAGAGCGTTGAACGGAAAGGCTGATGTACTCGCTCGCTTGGCCAAGGAGCTGGCTGATCCTGACATGGACGAAATTCTGATCACAGTCAGGAGCCGGCAAATTCTACCCCCAGTCTCTCTACGAGAAGAGGAAAGCGCGGAACAGAAGAGCAGTCCGGCGGAAGAAGCTTCGATCATCCAAGACGAACCCGATTGGAGAGAACCCTTCATAGAGTACCTCCGATACGACAAGCTGCCCGAAGAAAAATCTGCGAGGATTCAGCTGAAGAAAAGAGCTCTCCGATACGTGTTTGTAAATGACACATTATACCGCAGGTCATATGACCAACTCTGGCTCAGGTGTCTGTCATTGGCCGAAGCCCAAAAGGTCATGAAAGATGTCCACTCGGGCGTTTGCGGTGCTCACCAATCTGGCCCCAAGATGCGACTTCAAATTAAACGGCTTGGGTATTACTGGTCCACCATGATACGGGATTGCGGAGAGCATGCAAAGAAACGTTATATCTGCCAAATTCACGGTGATTTTATTCACAAGCATCCCAATCCATTGCATCCTACGGTGGCGTCGTGGCCCTTCGAAGTCTGGGGCACCGACATTGTTGGCCCAATTGATCCTCCGTCATCTAAAGGCCACCGGTTCATACTGGCCGCGACAGACTACTTCTCCAGATGGGCTGAAGCTGTCCCGCTAAAAGAAGTTAAGACAAAGGATATTCTGACATTCTTCCAGCATAATATTCTATACCGCTTCGGTACACCAAGAAGAATCATTTCTGACAACGGGCCTTCTTTCAAGAGCTTCAATGTCTCAAGGTTCGCTACTCAGCACAAGATAGACTGGAGATATTCCTCCATCTATAATCCAAGAGCCAATGGGCTAGCCGAAGCCTTCAATAAGACTCTATGCAAGCTCCTGAGGAAAAATGCTTCAGCCAACAAGAGAGACTGGAATCTCAAGCTTCACGAGGCATTGTGGGCATATCGTACCACGCACCGTACTCCAACTCAGTCCACTCCATACTCATTGCTCTTCGGAGTGGAGGCGGTCCTCCCCCTCGAAGTCGAAGTTCCAAGCTTAAGAATGGCCGTTCAGCATGAGTTGACAGAAGAGGAAAACGTGCTCCTTCGACTTGAAGAACTCGATGCCCTCGAAGAAAAGAGGCTCGCGGTGCAGCAAAATCTGGAGCTATACCGAGCCCAAATGTCACGGGCCTATGACAAGATAACCCGTCTCCGCGCTTTCAAGAAAGGTGAATTGGTGCTGGTCCTCAAAAGACCGATCATCCCCAATCGACATGCCAAGGGAAAATTCGAGCCGAACTGGGAAGGACCATACGTCATCGAGAAAGTGTTCGACGGAGGATCCTACCAACTAATAAGTGCCGAGGGAGAAAGGCCCATGCCACCCATCAATGGCCGATATCTCAAGAAATACTACACATGAATGCTCCAAGTCGCAGGCGAATTGAGCACATCAGCCCTACGGTCTGGATCAGACATCCTGCAAAACCGTATACAATCCACGGGCGTAAATGACCCCTATTTCTCCCAAATCCTGCCGGTGAGACCACTTTTAAAGTCCCACCAGCGGCAAAAAAAAAGAAAAAGAAAAAAAAAGAAGAAGAAATAAACGGTATGTCCACAAGCAAAATGGGCACGGATGAAAACCCGAAAGGGCTCCGTGAGTAAAAACAGCAGGACTACCGGCGAGTTTGTGAAAACCCGAAAGGGCGCAAACTCGTGAAAAGAGATGAAACACACTCACAAAGTCCTCTCGACCTTGTGAGGAGAAAACCCCTGCGTGAGATCCTTACGACTCACAAAGGAGCAACACACTTAGGAATCCTCACGATTCCTAAGGAGAAAATACACCTGCGGGATCCTTACGACTCGTAGGGAGAAAATGCTTTTATGGGACCCTCACGGCCCATAAAATTGAAAAGCCTTGGGTGGTAGGGACCCAAACCTATCTCCTAAGCCATCGTTCCCCAACGGGCAACGGCAAATGATGAGTCGCTCCTGGCATTTCGCTTCAGTGTTAGCGGTGCTGATGCCGACCAAAAACCCAAATCCCAAGTCCTCCCAAGGCAAATGATGAGTTGCTCCTGGCATTATTCCAGTGCAGCAATGCTGATGCCAAACAAGATCCAAATTCCAAGTCCCCAAACGGCGAATGATGAGTCGCTCCTGGTACCACATTCCAGTGCAGCGATGCAGACGCCACCCAAAATCCAATTTCTCAAAATTCTCACAGCCCTACGGTTGGTCCCCAAGTTGACTACCGTATACAATCCACGGGCTCAAATAATTCTCGTCATACTCATGCCCCACCACAATTACCAAGTTGCGCGGCTGGTCTCCGCCTTTGGAATTATGCTCCATTAAGAAGACCCACTCATGTGTCCTCACGATACATGAGGAGAACAAACCTTTGTGGGATCCTTACGACTCATAAAGGAAAAACACACTTAGGAGTCCTCACGACTCTTAAGGAGAAAATACACCTGCGGGATCCTTACGACTCGTAGGGAGGAAATGCTTTTATGGGACCCTCACGGCCCATAAAATTGAAAAGCCTTAGGCGATAGGGATCTAAACCTGTCTCCTAAGCCATCGCTCCCCAATCCCCAAATGGCGAATGATGAGTCGCTCCTGGTACCATATTCCAGTGCAGCGATGCAGACGCCAACCAAATTCCAAATCCCATACCCCAACGGCGAATGATGAGTCGCTCCTGGTACCATATTCCAGTGCAGCGATGCAGACGCCGACAAAGTCCCGAAAATTTTCCAGCCCTACGGTCTGGATCATACATCCTGCAAAACCGTATACAATCCACGGGCGTAAAACAATCCCAATTTCTCCCAAATCCTCTCGGGGCAAATGATGAGTTGCTCCTGGCATTATCCCAGTGCAGCAATGCAGATGCCAAACAAAAACCAAAATCCCAAAAATCCTCTCCATGACAGATGATGATTCGCTCCTGGTACCATATTCCAGTATAGCGATGCCGATGTCAACCCAAATCAAAATCAACAAGTCAACTTCCACTCCGACACCGCAAGAAGCGGAGTAAGTCAAGTCTACCCCTGACATTGCAAGAAGCAGAGCAAGTCAAATCAAGCACCGACCGTCCACGTCGCTAAAAGGGCAGCACCGACCGTCCACGTCGCTAAAAGGGCAGCACCGACCGTCCACGTCGCTAAAAGGGCAGCACCGACCGTCCACGTCGCTAAAAGGGCAGCAACGACCGTCCACGTCGCTAAAAGGGCAGTATCGACCGTCCACGTCGCTAAAAGGGCAGCACCGACCGTCCAAGTCGCAAAAATGGCAGCAACGACCGTCCACGTAGCTAAAAGGGCAGAACCGACCGTCCAAGTCGCAAAAATGGCAGCATCGACCGTCCACGTCGCTAAAAGGGCAGCATCGACCGTCCACGTCGCTAAAAGGGCAGCATCGACCGTCCACGTCGCTAAAAGGGCAGCACCGACCGTCCAAGTCGCAAAAATGGCAGCACCGACCGTCCACGTCGCTAAAAGGGCAGAACCGACCGTCCAAGTCGCTAAAAGGGCAGCACCGACCGTCCAAGTCGCTAAAAGGGCAGCATCGACCGTCCATGTCGCTAAAAAGGCAGCGCATGATTCCTACAAAGCGGGAACCAGATAACTCCGGGCCAGGGAAAACGTCTATCACGGACACTCCGTCTCGGAGACATGTCAAGCAACGACCGTCCATGTCGTAAAAAGGGCAGTGCCAGCTTCCTAAAAAGCGGGAACCAAATCAAGTCGCCTCCACGTGAAAGAAGATCCATCAATTTCATGCACACGACCCACATATGTGGTGTGCATTTATTGATTGGGGGCAATTTGTTGGGGTAAAAATTTACACCCCGGTTGACCAAGTCAAAATCAAAGTCAACCCCAAGCTAAGTGAGCCCAAGCCCAGATCCAGTGGGCCCATGCTCGGGTCGAGCCCGAACATGAAGCGGCCGGCCTCCCCCCCATGCCAAGATAAAAATTTTGTAATAAATAATTTTGTTGTATTTCTTTTATTTTATTTTCGGATAAATGTAAGAAAAATAGGCATAAAGCCAAATTTGTGTAAAGCCCATGGCTTATGTGCAAAAAGAAATGGCACATGAACCATGGGATAGGCAAAATGCCATTTTGTGAAGCCCAAGGGGCTATGTGTAAAATGTATGGCCTATAAAGGCAAGGATAATGAAATATCCCAACAACTTTTTCTCTCTCCAAAAAAAGTTTCAGAGCTGAGCTCTTTCTTCCTTCTCCAAGGTTCCAAAACCTTCTTCTTTCTTTTGAATTAAATCAAGAGTTTTACTCTTCCTTTTTCAAAACAAATTAGTTTTTCACCACAAAACCCATCAAGGGGAACTCAGATCTTCCATCAGATCTCAAAAAGAAAAGATTTTGAAATCCCACATCTCTTGATCTTCAAGATCCAGCTAACAGAGGAGGAAGAAGAAGAACATCTTTCACTAAACCCTCAAAAAAAAGAAGAAAAACACATTCAGGAGTCCAACTCCTCTCTGATTTCTCTTCTGAGAAATTTTTTTAGGCTAAAAGCCTCTTGTGCCTCTCCGGCACGCAGCGCAAGTGCGCAAGGCGCCAGCGTGCCGACACGTAGCGCGCGCGCGCTTGCGCACCTGCGCGCTTGCGCAAGGCGCCCGCGTGCCGACACGTGGCGTGCGCGCTTGCGCACCTGCGCGATTGCGCAAGTGCGCAAGGCGCCCGCGTGCCGACACGTGGCGCGAGCGCTTGCGCACCTGCGCAAGTGCGCAAGGCGCCCGCGCGCCGACACGTGGCGCGCACGCTTGCGCACCTGCGCAAGGCGCCCGCGTGCCGACACGTGGCCCCCACGCATCCCTTGGATGCATTTTCCCTCTCTTTTTATGTACATACATATACACATACATATGTATACAAATTCACACATATACATACTCCGCCACATTCTCCCCCTCCAAAAAATTTTCGGGCCGGGGCGCTGCCCCGAACCCCGCAAGGGGGCTGCTAGCCCCCTTGACCCCCAGCCCGCTATCCGGGTAGCGGGACCCCCGTAAAAACTCTGCGTGGCTCCCGATATATCCAAAACCCCCTTTCAAAACACACGCACACTGCACATTGAGTTCGCATGACCAGTTTAACCCGTCAATCGGAGGTTCCCTCGCCCTAAAGGCGATGGGTAATTAACGGCAGCTTAGTTCGCGGCTGCCGGAGATTCGGATCCCCACAATCATTAAACCCCCGCCTACCCTAGGCAGGGGGAATCTGTAGTACGCCTGACTAGCGTGCGCGTATTCCCATTTCAATGGGGTGACGAAAAACACCCTACAGTCGATAGCAGGAACGCGGACAAGACGGGCACTAGGATCCCGTGTCCAGCCGAGCATGCACTAAGCGGGTTTAGTGCAAGTGGCAACGTGTGTGTGATTTAAAATTGGCTTGTTTTGAAAAAGTGGGACTCAAGACAAATCACCCTAAGATGCACAAGCAACCCTAGAACTAAGGTCACCTAGGTCCAGTCTCTAGACCGCTCCTAGACTTTCAAAGGACAAACCGCGGGATCAATCCTCTACCGCCTCCGTACTACCCTTGTAGCCAGGTAAGTGCCAGGTAAGTGGGAAGGAACCACGTCGTGGGCCTAATTAAAAACCACTAGCCTTTGTCACACTTGCCTAGGCACTACAAAAGTAATGCGGATAAACGATAGATTACCCACGACCTTCCTCTGTCCTTATTGAGCGCGACAGTCCTTAGAGTCTGGTCTAGATATTTTTTTAAATTAATGAAGGGTTGATCTATATGCTCGGTTTGTGATTTGTGGGGCTTAGGAAAGGTGATGAAATCCCCACCTAATCTTGATTTGGTCTTTGCCCCTTAGAGTCCGTATTAAATATGCAAAACAAAACCAATCATAAAACTTTTGCAAAAATATTTTTTAGCGGTGCAATTTTGCAAAGAATCCTGCAGAAAATAGATTTTATTAGATTTGAGGAGAGAGAGAAGGAGTAAAGAAAGATACCAGAGAAGATTGAAGCCCTAATTCCTCCAACCTGTCGCGATTCCGCCGCCAAAGGTGCCTTTATGCCGCTGTTCCGCCGCGTGGTAGAGAGAACAGTTGATGAAAAATTTTCTGTGATCTCCTTTGCTCCTCTGGATCTCTAAAAATGTCTCTGTTTCCTGTTTTCCTCAATTCTGTGACTCCAGATCTCCTTGCAAAAATCCACGCACAAATCGTTAAATATGCAATTTGCAGTTTTGTTTTAATAATGATATGGCTCGTCTAAGAATTCAACACAAATAGTAAAATAAAAAAATTACGCACATATCCCCGGCAACGGCGCCATTTGATTGGTTCGAAAGAGTGTGTTTGTAGTTAATCGCAATCAGAACGGTGTCGCGTATAGCTAGACCGAGATGAGTACGGGTCGTCCTCTGGGAAACGTGGAACCTTTTACTTTTACTTTAGATATGTTGAGAAAGAAAGGAGGGATAAAGAATTTTATAGAATGGTTTATAGATCTACGTTAAACAAGATTGTAAAATATAGATCTAGATTATTTTAGAGACTTAGATAATATAATAAGAAGGCTTGTAGGGTTCGTTAGGATTTAGTAGTTATGGACAATTAATTAAAAGTTACCCTTTTTATCCATTAATAGATTTAGAACTAGAACGACGGTGATGCGTGTAGATTAGGGTTTCTGGAGGGAAAAGGAATCCCACTCTTAACCCTTATCTCGACACGGAACTCCGTTCATATCTAGCCCTTACCAAAACAATCATTAATCTAATCTCTAATCGTGATCGGAACTAGCAAAGAATTGCTAGCGCACCAGATTAGGATGTTAATGATTCTTTTGATAAAGTTCCTAAATTTTATAGGACTTAAAAAGGGTTTAATTATTTTCATCGTCCATTAGCCTACCCTAATCCTACGAACCCTAACAAGCGGAGAATTACTCGCGCATGTTGGGAGAAGAAGATGAAAAGAAAGAGAGGGAAAACATAATGTAAAAAACAATTAAATAAAATAACTACCTTTATTAATCGACTTCTTCAAACTACACTTTTAATCCATAGAAAATGATTACAACTAGTTGCTTCTCGATCTTTCCTAAGGAGGTAGTCGAACAGTCGATGATCAGCCTGGATGCGTGAGCGTCTGGGGCTTCGTGATCGCGTCGGCTTGATAGCTTTTCCAAGAGGCTCTCGGTGCCATTTTATAGTGCAAAGCCAGAATCTTTTTGTTGAAAACTTGGTAAAATTTATCATAGATTTATGCCAAAAAATCTCATTCTCTAACTCCCTGGAATTGCGGCGGATCCGCGGCCCAAGGTGGGGTTTGGCCACGAATCCGCGCTTGATGGTCGAGATCTCGTGACTGAAATTTTTGGGCTTGCATCTTTTGACATGTGGCAATCCTAGGCACCTTCAGAATCTGAAAATCTTTTCTCGGTTGCTTCCAGACTTGGTCTCCAAGTTTTGCTTCTTAATTTGGCAAGATTTCTTCAACAACTTGATTTATTTGATAAATTCTGCATAACAACTTGGAAAATTCTGCACAATAATCTCAAATAATATTTAGTAGGCTTATTTCTACTAGGATTTGGTCAATAGATTTATTTGCATACATTTTCCTACCAAATGCTAATTAAAATATATTAACACATGGAAAATGGTGTTTTCACACATAAACCCTCATATATATAATATATTATAATAAAGTCCTTTTTTAATATGAAAATGGTAGGAAAAATGTAATACAAATGTGCAGTTTTATCAACTGAACAAATACCCCCAAACTTATCTTTGATCGTCCCGAGCAAACTAGTTTATTTAAGAGGAGAAAAAGAAAGGAGAAAACTAAGCACACTTTCGTAGGCAGACACGATTGCACTGAGCACGTGCAACAAGCCGTTAAACCTCTAGGTGTCCCTAGTAGGAGGAGTGTTGTCTCCTGAGGGTTTTCAGCGGATTACACCCACAAAATCCAATAACAAAAGAAAGATGGTGAAATTTACATATAAAGATAAGAACCATAAAAGAAATGCTTTGAAAATAAGAGTTTCCAACTATACTCGGAATGAAAAGGGGAAAGGAAAAGCGGCTTTCGTCGCTAATATTCAACAACAGCCGAGCAATTTAAAGCCGGTTGTTCGCAAAAGCAATATGCGTCCACGCCCATCTTTCGAGGAAAGACTGGGACGTCCTTACCCGTTTCCTCAGGATAAAACGAGGAGACTGTTCGAGCTGGCAGTGTGTAACAGCCTCATAAATTTGCCGGATCCAAAACGTCTGTTGCAGCCAGGTGATGTCAACAATCCTAATTACTACCCTTACCACCAAGTACTAAGCCATCCAATCGAATATTGCTTCGTCTTCAAAGGCTGGATTGAAGACCAATACCAACAAGGCAAGTTCGCATTATCCGAAAACTGGAAGGTGAACCCGCCACAACCTCACGCCCCTAAAAAAGTGGACGTACCGGGGGCATCATGCTCATTCATAAGGGAAGCCCCATGGGAAGTTTTTCTTTCGGCAAAGACGAAAAGAATGCTGAAGGATCTCCAAACGTGCCCGGCAATCAGGTGGAAAAATCCACTGGAACCCGAGGTCGTCGAGGGAATGCTAAAACCGCGCCCAACCATAAGAATTGGTAATGATAGTCAAAGCGCTCGCACCCAGCCGTCAAAATCTTCGAAAAAGAAGAAGAAGCCCGTGAAGTCTGGTGACAAGCGCACGGACCTGCAAAAGCAGATTGACGCGCTAGAAGAGTATAACCAGAAGGCGCGGACTCCAGTCACACTCCAAGAGTTTCTCAGCCACGTCCTTGAGGACGAAGATGATGGAGAAGACTCGTCAAGTGAATCTGAAGACTACGTAGCAAGCTGCCATGTGATCTCTCACTCGTCGATAGACAATGAGGAAGCTCCTTGCACCGAGAAACTGGGGGCAAGTCCTAAGCCAAAACCCTTGGAACCGTCTGACGAGACGATCGACTTGCTATAGAACGAAGCCCGTCAGAAAAGCAAAGCCAATCGAGAGCGTGAACTGGCTATATTCGAAAAGGCCAAACGCCGACGACTGGAGGAAAAGGTCGAGACACCCCAACTGGAGCAAAGCACCCCTATCGCCAGCAAAAGCAAGCTTAAAATAAGGAAACGATTCGCTAGGGCCCTAGCAATAGGAATGAAGTTGCCTTCTTTCGAAGGAAATTCCCCTGGCAATATACGTCTTGGTGAAGCGGACATACATCCTAACTTCTGCCTATACCATCACAAGATTGCACACCCTACCGAGGAGTGCATAGCCTTTAAAAACTGGTGGCAGGGATATGTTTCCCATCGACGACACGTTCAACGAGTGAAGCGCAAGGATCGTCGGGAAAAGAAAAGCACGACAGATGAACGCGAAAGAGCTGCTGGCAACTGTCACATAGCCGACACCAAGGGATCGCAAGTTGTCACCTTTGGAAGCGACTCTGACGAAGAAATCACCCTCAGCCCTCTCTTCAAGGAATCCACCTCCGACACAAAACATGCGAAGATTTGCGGAAAAATCTAGCTGCGTAATCGTACGTTGACTTATGACCGAAACGTCGTTAAACTACTACCAACCCGCGGCATCCCCAGGCTGACGTGGTAAAAAAAACGGTATGTCCACAAGCGAAAAGGGCACGGATGAAAACCCGAAAGGGCTCCGTGAGTAAAAACAGCAGGGCTACCAGCGAGTTTTGTGAAAACCCGAAAAGGCGCAATCTCATTAAAAGACACTTGCAAGGTCCTCTCGACCTTGTGAGGAGAAACCACCTGCGTGAGATCCTTACGACTCACAAGGGAGCAACACACTTAAGGATCCCCACGATTCCTAAAGAGAAATTACACTTACGAGATCCTCACGACTCATAAAAAGAACCCTCTTATGAGACCCTCACGGCTCATAAGATTCAAAAGTCTTAAGCTACAGGGATCTGAACCTGTTCTTAAGCAGCCACCACAACCTCCGACACTGCCCTACAAGCGGCTCAAATATCGACCCTTATATACAATCCACGGGCGCGAATAAACATTTCCCTAACAAAGTCCCATCCGTGACTAAGGATATGTCTACACGGTGAACAGCCCTTTTAAGTCCTCTCGACTTATAAGGAGAAAACACTCTTGTAAGATCCTTATGACTTATAAGAGAACATGCACTTAGGAATCCTAACGATTCTTAAGGAGAAAACGCACCTACGAGATCCTCACGACTCGCAGGAGAAATACCTTTATGAGACCCTTACGGCTCATGAAGTCAAAAGCCTTAGTCGATAGGATCCTAACCCTGATCGCTAAGCCACCTTTGTTCGACATCGACGGAGGCAAATGATGATTCGGTCCTGAAAATATCCCAGTTGTAGCGGTGCTGATGCCGAAATCGGTGTCTAATTCCAAGCCTGCAGCAAAGGAGCTAGCGAGCCACACATGCATACGAAATAGCCGAAATGATGGGGCAACTTGCAAACAAAATCAGCAAGTAAAAATATATGCATACAAAATAGCCGAAATGATTGGGCAACTCGCAATAAAAAGCAGCGAGTAAAAATAAAATAAATAGCCGAAATGATTGGGCAATCACGACCTTCGCGATATAAAAGATGAAATGATAGAGCATCGCGGAAAGAAATAAAATAAGATGAAATTTATGCTCTACAGGTGATATCACATCAATCCCTGTATACAATCCATGGGCACAAACAAGAAGGGAACCATATCATCCCACCAGGCTTCGTCGAAGCGAAGCCAAGTCTTCAAAAAACAACCTAGAGACAATCTCGACATTCGTCGCAATATTGCAGACACAGTGTCAACAAACGAAGCGAAGGAAGATCCCTAGCTTCAGGGTCTCGACGTCAACATCAACAACCTAGAGATCACCAATGGCGTTTCTCCTTACTCCACCAGGATGCAGATGCGACGTCAACAAACGACCCCAGGGTCAAAACAACGGAGCCATGGCAAAGTCCCCTAGTTCCAAATCTCGATGGATCACAAACAGCCTGGAGATCACCAACGGCATTTCTCCTTACTCCAGCAGGATGCAGATGCGGAGTCAACAAACGACCCCGGGGTCAAAACAACGGAACCATGGCAAAGTCTCCTAGTTCCAAATCTCGACGGTTCATAGATAGCCTAGAGATCACCAACGACGTTTCTCCTCACTCCAACCAGATGCAGATGTGATGTCAACAACCGACCTCAGATCGCAACGAAGCGGAGCCATGGCAAAGTCCCTAGTTCTAAATCTCACTGGCCACATCTACGACCTGGAGACCAACAACGGTGTGCCTCTTCATTCCAGCAGGACACAGATGTTACACCATCAAATGGAGCCACGGCATAGTCCCTAGTTCCAAATCTCAACGGTTCACAGACAATCTAGAGACCATCTCAGCATTCATCTCGTTACAGCAGACGCAATGTCAACAACGGCGTTCCTTCGCAGTCCAGCAGGATGCAGATGCGACGTCAACAAAAGACCCCATGGTCGAAACAAAGCAGAGTGACGGCAAAATCCCAGCTCCACCTCAGCATTCGTCTCGTTACACCAGACGCAATGTCAACAACGGCGTTCCTTCGCAGTCCAGCAGGATGCAGACGCAGCGTCAACAAAAGACCCCATGGTCGAAACAAAGCGGAGTGACGGAAAAATCCCAGCTCCGCCTCAGCATTCTTCTCGTTACAGCAGACGCAACGCCAAAGCAAATGAAGCAAAGGCCAAATTCCTAGCTTCAGGGTCTTGACGGTAACTCATATAAAACCTAAAAGACCATCGGAGATCATCTCACACCAGCATGGATTGGTCACCACCTCGACGTTCACCTCGATACATCAGACGATATGTCACTACAGCGTCCTTCCTCCAATAGGATTCGGACACGCCAAAGCAAACGAAGCGAAGGCCAAATTCCTAGCTTCAGGGTCTTGACGGCAATTTATATAAAACCTGAAAGACTATCGAAGATCATCCCACACCAGCGCGGAGTGGTCAACACCTCGACATTCGTCTCGATACAGTAGATAAAATGTCACTACTGCGTCCTTCCTCCAACCGGATTCGGACACGCCAAAGCAAACGAAGCGAAGGCAAAATTCCTAGCTTCAGGGTCTTGACGGCAACTCATATAAAACCTGAAAGACTATCGGAGATCATCCCACGCCAGCGCGGAGTGGTCACTACCTCGACGTTCGTCTCGATACAGCAGACGAGATGTCACCACAGCGTTCTTCCTCCAGCAGAATTCAGACGCGACAATCAAACAACGGAGCCACAGCAAAATCCCTAGTTCCAAACCTCGACGGTTCACCAGCAACCTAGAGACGACCGCGACATTCGTCTCGATACAGCATACGTAATGCCAGCAAACGAAGCGAATGCCAAATTCCTAGCTTCAGGGTCTTGATAGCAACTCATATAAAACCTGAAAGACTATCGGAGATCATCCCACACCAGCGCGGAGTAGTTATGACTCATCGGGGCTCTCCAAAATGAGCCTAACCTCAAGTAAAAAGCGACATGGCAAAATTCCTAACACTTGCACTTTCGACGGTAATATCACCTGGAAGATTGCTTGAAGACGTCTTGTCCAGCCCCCGAAGGGATCAGAGACACGACAGTCGCGGGGCTACTCGAATAGCATGATTATGCGTCAAGGAATACACCAGCCAACGCGATGGTATGACGGACAAAACCCTAGTACCACAAACCCTAACGGACCTCTGTCGTAAAGAGCAGAGGTTAACTGTGACGTTAGGAAATTCCTGCGAGAACTGCTCGATTCGTCTCGACTTGTAAGGAAATTAGTGTCTTTGCGAGAACTTCTCGATTCGTCTCTACTCGTAGGGAAAAGCCTTAGGCAATGGGGATAAGAACCGGTTTCCTAAGCACTGGGGCCCTGCAAGTTGGTCCAAAATGGACTCTTGCATACTATTCACGGGACACACTCTCCAAAGTCGAATCTCGACAAAGAGGGAAACAACTGCTTACGAGTCCTCTCGACTTGTAGGAGGGAAAATTCTCTTGTGAGATCCTTACGACTCTCAAGAGAAAACGCGCTTAGGAATCCTCACGATTCCTAAGAAGAAAATACACCTGCGGGATCCTCTCGACTCGTAGGGAGAAAAGTCTTCATGAGACCCTCACGGCTCATGAAGTTGAAAAGCCTTAGGCGGCAGATCTGAACCTGTCTCCTAAGCCATCGCTACCTTATAAAGAGTTCAGGATGAAATGTCATCTACCATCCATGGGCCAGCGTTGCCAAAGCCACATTCGCCTCTGAAGTAAAGAAGCTACTTACAGGTCCTCACGATTCGTAAGGAAAAATACCGGAGCGAGATCCTTACGACTCACGGAGGTAATGACCACTTAGAAATCCTCACGATTTCTAGGGAGAATTTGTACCTACGAGATCCTCTCGACTCGTAGGGAGAAAAACCTTCTTGAGACCCTTACGGCTCATGAAGACGAAGAAAGTCTTAGGCTACAAGGACCCTAAACTTGTCTCCTAAGCCCTCAATTCTGTGGTCATGTATAACTCTGCATTACTTCACCCACGTACGTACTTACGTGAGCAAACTAGTGGGGGGCATTTGTTCCTGCCAAAATTTTGGCACACAACCTGCTCCCTTATATATAAAAATAATAATAATAATAATAATAAATAATAAAATAAAAATAATAATAAAATAAAAAACGAAGGGAAAAACTCCACATGGAAAGAATGCAACAAATGCCTCAAAGCCAAGAGTTAAAATATTGTGAAGAAACGCTTCAGATGCAGCGCCAAGTGCGTTGCGCCTTAAACAGCGCACCACGTACAAAGCACGTGTGAGCTAGCGCTAGGTGCGCTGCGCTCCAAGCGGCGCACCACGTGTCATACACGTGTGCGCTAGCGCATTGTGCGCTGCCTTTTAAGCAGCGCACCACGTGCAAAGTACGGGTGCGCCAGCGCTGGAACGTAAAAGCTCCCCAACGGTTAGATCAAAGATCTAATAATAATGATAAATCATTAATTAAGCAGAATTAAATTCTGTTAAGGAAAGATTCCTCAAAATCTTTCCAAATGACAAGATTTTACTCTGTAAACCAGAACACCGTTGGATCAATGATCCAATGGTAAATAAAAATTACCAAAAACAATAAATTCTGTTATGAAAAGATTTTCTCAATCTTGTTAAAAACAAGAAGATTGCCTTCTGTAAAACAGAAGCCCTAGGATCAAAGATCCAACGGTGGGGAAACATCCCCAAATCAATCAGAGAAAGATCTCTTTAACTGATTTAACAAATCAATTTGCCCTATATAAAGGCCCCAAGAATTCAAGTCTGATAGAGAGAAACCCCCCTAAAAACTTTGAGAAAACTCAAAAAAAAAGAGCAAGCTCTTACCAAAAGAAGATTATTTCTTCAAGGTAAAGAATGATTCTTGAACAAAGAGATGAAATCATCTCATGAAAAGAAGAACTATCTTCTAAAAAAGATCATTGATCTATCAAAGACCAAGGTCTTTTATAAAAAGAAATCAAAAGATCTCATCATAGAAACAAAAGAAGTATTTACTTCATTCACAGATCATTGATCTACAAAGGCAGCGCCTTTTTATAAATAAGAACTTTTGTTCTTGAATCTTGAGGCAAAGCCTCCTTTAAAAAGAACATAAACTTGTTCTCTGATCATAAATTTGATCAAATGCATTTTGCGCTATTGAAAAGTGCATTGCACTCATGAACTGCGCTTTTGCGCTCCTCAGACCGGCGCTCGGCGCCAAAACATGCCACGTGTCAACCACGTATACAACTTGCGCTTTGCGCTCCTGAAACAGCGCACTGTGCTCATGGGCTGGCGCTCAGCGCCAAGCGCGCCACGTGTCACTCACTGGTGCGCCACTAAACTAGCGCAACGCGCTCGTAAATTGAAAGCGCAATGTGCTCATAAACTGGCGCTTAGCGCTAAGCGCGACATGTGTTATCTTCGCGCGCGCTACTCGACAGAAGCGCAATGCGCTCTTTAATTGGCGCAAAGCGCCTACCGCGCCATGTGGCGCACTGTCAGAACACACATTGTTCTGATGAATGCTATACATTCAATACAAGACAAAAATTGTCAGGATCTAATGCTCGGCATTATTAAAAGGGCCAAGCCCAAATAAAGGCTCAATAGCCAGAACAATAATGTTAAACATTTATTGGACTTAGCCCAAGATTGGCCGTAAGTCCTCAACTCATATCAACTGAGCCCATATTCTCATAAACCTTTTAACAGACCTTAGTCCCAAATTGGACTATAGATCTCCCAATCAACTTTGATTCAAGGGTACATCTCTGAACCCTTCTGATACCCTTCTGATATATGTCGTTGTAATCCCTCAACGTCTTCAGAGAGGTGACGGGTCTCGACAACCATACATTCCATAGACTATGATATCTTTAAACTGGACTGTGGGGTCCTTAAACTCACGGACTATGATGTCCTTAACCTGGACTGTGGGGTCCTTAAACCCATGGACTATGATGTCCTTAACCTCGGACTGTGGGGTCCCTTTAAACTCACGGACTATGATGTCCTTAATTTCGGACTGTGGGGTCCCTTTAAACCCATGGACTATGATGTCCTTAACTTTGGACCACCATGTCCTTAAACTGGTAATCGACCGCAATGTCCCTAAACTAAACAATAGAGTTCAAACGCTCTTTTGTTGGATCTAAATGATCCTGTTAAGATGATCTTAGTCTAAAATTAGACTAATGTGTCCTTAACAAACGTTGAGTCGATCTTAGTCTAAAATTAGACTGACGTATCCTTAACTACTGTTTAAGTTGATCTTAGTCTCAAATGAGTCTAATGTATCCTTAAAACCAACCCCCAAACCCAAATTTAAGAAAATACGGATTTGGACTAATCCACGCCCTACGGGCGACAATATAAATTAGTCTCCGTATACAATCCACGGGCAACCACAAACAAAAAAAACACCCACAACACGAAGTGACCATCTAGAGAAGGAGAAAGTTATTACCGCGATGCGATAGCGTAATTAACTGCAGGGGCTTGCACCTGCAGGGAAGAGCATCCCCACAATCAAAAACCTCTCAAACGAGGGGAATCTGATGAAGTCTGCTACATCGGACCCATCCGTTTAAATCTTTGATACATGGTGCCATAAATCAACTTGGCATCTTCGGAGAGGTGGACGGATAGCACCAATTAGCATCTGTCCCGAAATTCGGGCAAGACGTTCGTCTTTCCGGTTTCCGGCGGTAAACATATGCGATGTTGTGTACCAGACCAGATGTTGCTTACGCACTCAGTATGGTAAGCCGGTATCAGTCAAACCCATGGGAGAAGCACTGGATAGCAATAAAGAACGTTCTCAAAGTACCTGAGAAGGACTAAGGAGA
The DNA here is from genome assembly GCA_030015575.1 of Agapanthus africanus. NCBI lineage: Eukaryota > Viridiplantae > Streptophyta > Magnoliopsida > Asparagales > Amaryllidaceae > Agapanthus > Agapanthus africanus. The sequence goes on along the minus strand of JASDDO010000004.1, from coordinate 29,356,120 downwards.
TGTTCTTGGTGTATGGCGGAAAAGACCTCCAGATCAAGGCCTTTGCTGACTCTAGTTTGCAGAGTGTTAAGGATGACTCCAAATCCATGTCGGGTTATGTCCTTACCCTCAGTGCAGGGACGGTCTGTTGGAAGAGCTCCAACCTGGACACCGTTGCAGACTCGACGTCGGAAACGGAGTAGTTCGCTGCATGAGACGCAGCAAAAGAGGCAGTCTGGATGAGGAGGTTCTTAACTGAACTTCAGGAAGTTCTTTCCATTATTGATCCAATGCTTTAGTATTGTGACAACAAACGGCGCTATAGCTTTAGGGAAGGAACCCAGGTCCCATCAGAGATCCAGACATATCTTGAGGTGGTACCACCTGATCAGGGAGATCATTGATCTCAAGGAGATCGAGGTGAGGAGAGTAGATACGGAGAACAACACTGGAGATCCACTCACAGAGGCCATCCCTCAAACGGAGTTCGAAAGTCTATTCGAGATCTTAGGTCCGCGATATGCCAGTATATAGCCTTAGTACAAGTGGGAGATTTTTTGTGATATATGCCCTAGAAGCCATTATTTTATCACACTGGTTTGTATATTACTTAATGGAAGCTTAGGATATACAGGATATAGTAACAGTCTTGCTCGAAATGGTAGTATTCTACCTGGTTTGTTTCTACCTCAATATGTGCATGTGTTTCTTTTAGTATATCGCTTATACATATTGGTAGAGCTCTTAGGATCTTTGCTTGATTACCAGCGTTGTGATGGCAGTCACACAAGTGGAGGCTGGGTAATCTATAAGCACATCCTATACAGGTCCTCAGTCGTAGGATTATCGAGACGAGGCATCGATACTCCGGAGTAGACTAGTATATACGCTTCTCATCCCAGCAGGGGAGATGGTCCGTCCCACAGCCATTAGTACGTCATACTAGAGATAGTATGCAGGTGCTCGTTGGGTTATGAGTACACTGGACAGGACTCGTCTGGAACTGTTGGTGGGTATTATACCTATCGTTAGGTAGCAGTTCCCAGGTGACATGAGTATAGCTTAGTCCGTCGACTTGACACTACTACTTCGCCTCGAGTGTGTTCCCACTGTACTTTGATTACTACCCTACCACGGCTCAAAGGAGTCGTGCAAACAGGTAGTAGTTGGGTGCAGTCCTGAAGCACTTGGAGGCAGTGGCGGTTAGATAGGATTCGTCTCTCCCAGTGTTGGGGGTTGATATCGCGCTGTGTTCGGAAGGCCATTACACAAAGTCCTTGGTCAAAGCAAGCGAGATTTACCGGTAGGTATTCCAGTAATTTCTCAGGGTGTTTTGGGCTACACTCCGACATGACTTATTGCGCTATTAGGGGTCTGACGATTACCGTCCTCCTAGGCCCGATATGCGATACTCTTAGACGAACAGACTGGACTGTACGGAGATTGTCACATACAGGCTCAGCAGGAGTTCGGATGAGTTAGCTCATCGGCCTTCTTATCGACACATACCTGGGTAGCCGTTACGTGTAGCTAATACCGCTTGCGGCTTGTGGTTAAACCCACTACCAGCGTAGTGTCGGGTCTTTAGAGTCCCACACAGAGGGTTTCCCTGCACTGGGAAAAAGGTGTAGAGGTCGTATGGTTTTACGGCAGGGCTTCGATCACTTACGTGTACTTATGCGCGTATGATGATCAGGCGGATAATATTAGTGGGCTTTGGTTTAAGCCGGATCCTAGTATTATATTGATGGATTATTTTCGTCTCTTTGTATTCGTATTCTACGGAATGCGGATGCGGGTATGTATATACGGATGAGGGGGCATTCTCTTAATTTCATCGGGATTGGCTTCTAGAAGAAACACCTCATTAGGGTTTCTATTTCTTTTTGGATTTAAATTTAAATGAGGTGGAGGAAATGAGGTGGAGGTGGACCAAACATCAAGCATGGCTCACCATTAGATATTTTCAAGCATGCTAGATATTTTTTGAGATCTTTTCTCATCAATTATAAGAATGCTTGATTATTCTTTACATGAGCCAAGCTTTATTCTTTAGTTACTTCTCCTCTTTCATTTCCTCAAGCCATCTTGTTCTTCCTCTAAACCCTAAATGTCTCATGAGTTGAGAAACTTAGGGTTCTAAGAGACAAAGTAACTCATCTTCTCACTCTACACCCTCTAGGACTTCTAGTTTAGCGAACTAGAAGCCATAGTTATCTCAGATTCGATGTAGGATCTCAGAATATAGAATCTCGGGTGGATCGTCTTTGACTTGAGGAAGCCGTCGAGGTTACCCGATCCATTTTCGATCCTTGGAACTGACGACGAGTAGAGGACAGCGATGAAGACCCGAAGGACTTGGTATCGTGAGATATAACTTTCATCCGAGTAGTTAAACCTCATTGCATGTTAGCTAGTTAGGGCTTAGTTTCGATCAGGGAGTTCAAGTCGATGTTGCGAGTTTTGAAAAATCTTTTTTACATATTTTGCCTCCCCGCGAACACGTGGGGTTCGCGACATCAACTTACACTACGATGTGACAAACCGAATCGCAATGAATACGATGATACATACAGCACGCATAGTAATAGAGTTTCAAAGAAAATAACCAGAAGCGTCTTGAAATACGCATGTTCGAACAATCGGTAAGTCGTGAATGGAATTCTCTCCAGCTGATTTTGTTGGATATAAGTACCCTGAAGGCAATTATTGTAATTATACATGAACTTATATGGATAGAATATTCTTGCTCGACATGATAATATGCTATCTAGTTTGTCTTTATTATATATGTGTATATGTTTTACTTTCTATTATGTATCGCTAATACATGTTGATAAAGCCCTTAGGATCTTTGCTTGACTGTCAGATTTATGATGTGATCATACTAGTGGGGCTTGAGTAGTCCATAAGCACATCCTTAAATGTTTTTGGTCGTGAGAGTATCGAGACTGGGCATCGGTACTCTAGAGTAAACTAATGTATACGTTTCTTGACCTCGGCCGGGGAGATGGCTGGTCCCATAACTATTGGTGTTTGACACCGAAAATTGTATACAGACGCTCATTGTAGAATGAGTATACTGAACGGACTCGCCGAGAACACCTAGATGATATTATACTTATTATCAGGCAGCAGTTCTCTGGTAACATGATTACATGGTAGTCTTTTGACCCAAGATCGTCATAATGTCTTGTGTGTGTTCACACTGTACTTTGATTACTACCTAACCACGGCTTTAAAGAGCCGTGCATACTGGTTTTAGTTTGGTACAGTTCCGAAGCACATGGAGTTAGTAAGAGATCGAAGGGATTCGTCTCTCCTGGTATAGGGAGTTGATGTCGCGTTGTGTCTGATTGACTATAACCATAATTCCCTGGCCAGAGCAGTTGAGATAAGCCGATAAGTGTTATCAGTTGTATCTCAGATGGTTATGAGTTTAACATCAACATGACTTATTGGGTTATTAGGGGTCTGACAGTATCTACCCTCCAGACTTGGTATGCGACACTCTTTGACGAAGAGATCGGATTGTACGGTAATTGTCACCGATATGATCTGTTGGGTACGGATGGGTTGGCTTGTCGACCTATCTTTTGATCAATACCTGGGTAGCTGTTACGTGCAGTTAGTACCGCTGACGTGCTTATGGGTTAACCCGTAAGGGGATTGATCTAAAAATGTTTAAGATTCAATCGGATATAATTCTAACTTATTGCCAACGTATTGTCGAGAATTTAGAGTCCAACACAGAGGTTTCCCCGCTGAGGCGAAACGATGTAGTGTGTATATGATGATACGTACAGGAGTTCGATTAAACACGTGTAAATGATACACGTACATTAATCGGACACTTGATAATACTGGCCGGTTTATGATAAAGCCGGATTATTAAATCAAGTATTGATTTAATAATAAAATATATATTGATATGTATTATAGTATTATGCTCACTTTCTCTCTCTCTCTCTCTCTCATTTGCTATTTGTATATGATACAAATATATGTGTGTATATATGATACATATACTAAAACATTATGTATATAATACACATGTACTTCTAGAAGTGATGATACGTACGGGGGTTCGATTAAACATGTGTATATGATACGCGTACATTAATTGGATGTTTAATAATACTACCCGGTTTATTATAAAGCCGGATTATTAAATCAAGTGTTGATTTAATAATAAAACATATATTGATATGTATTCTAGTATTATGTTTACTTCTCATTTACTATTTGTATATGATACAAATACATGTATATGTATATGATACATATACTAAAATACCAATGTATATGATACATTCATCAATCTAGAAGCAATACCTCATTTCTTTATATTAATAAAGAAATGAGGCATGATAAAGAGGTATGGGTTGCTGGGTATGGTTTTTATTTTATTGAAAATAGTTATTATTCTAGCATGGTTGCCTCTCCTCTCTCTATCTCATTTTTTCATGCAATTTCTCTCTCCTCCTCTTGAGAGTGAAGAAAAGGGGGAAATGAGAGAAAATGAGAGTGAGCTTACTGCATCTTCTTCCTTCGCTTTTTAGCAAATTCTGTGAGCAAATTGCTTCACAAAGATGTGTTCTTTGATGAAGTTGAAGCTTGGGTTAGGTTTTCTTCGAAGTGGGTCATCTTCGGTAAGGAGGTCCACATACAAGCTTGATCTCTACGGCATGGAGTTTAGCTTGGGTATTCCGCTAGGAGAGTGGACGAGCTGCAAAGGTTGTAGCACCCTTAAACTCTATGTTTAGTTTTCTAGTTAGTTTAGAACTTCTACTATTTGGATGATTTTGGGATTTGTGTTTGGTGCTATACTCTAGAAATTTTTGTTCGATATTCCGCCGCGGTCCACAAGTGTTGCCACCACCACACACTTATAGATTTTACTTGAGCTATTAAATCCATAATTAACAAAAGGATGCGAGACACGAACAGCAAATTTCCATATTAGCTCACATCCGATTGAGACCAAGGTCAACACTGGAAAGAGATAATGTCTCGACAGAAACTTCAGAGACGAAACATGTCACATAATTAATGTGACAATCCAGAATTGCACTCAACGCAATAATAGATGCGGCACTGAAAGGGTAAGGAACTTTACCTTCAATCCAAATCTACATGGTAACGGTGTCTTGAAATAATAACAAGCATCCATGACTTTAACAGAAGCCGATTCGAACTATAGGCACTGAAGTAGGGATATCTACAATAGAAGATGGAATTTTTCGAATCCGACTCCATCAATGTGTCTGCCTAAAAACATATGTTTACATATTTGGATCATCAAAATTTGCCACCGAACACACGATCCACGGACAAATCAACCTAAGCCATTGATTTAAAATAAAACCCAATCAGAATTTTTTTTCATTAGTCTCCACTTGCACGTGTGCTATTTTGGGCTGCACACTAGATCCCAACAATTAGCCTTTGCTCTTACACTGTAGGCACCAATCAAAAATTTGTTTACATGCACAAAGCATGTGTCTTTATTCTCTTCATCATATTCCTAGCATTTTCGAGATTAATGAGCCATCGACCAAGCTCGGCCGTGTCGCCACCATAGATAATTCCTATAAAAAAATAAAACCGAAGGTTGCTCTACTGCATCCATGTATCCAAAGACAAGTGATTGGCCTCATCACCGACGCAACTGTTGACTATAGTGACTTCAAGACAATTATTGTAATTGCAGGCAGACGATTATGATATTTGAGGGAGGACCTATACGGGCAGAACAATCTTACTCAAGATGATAGTATTCTATCTGGTTTGTCTTTATCATCATGTACATATATTATGTGGTATTGCATATCACTATTACATGTTGATAGAGCCCATAGGATTATTGCTTGACTACTAGGGTTGTGATGGCGATCATACAAGTGAGGCTTGGGTAGTCAATAAGCACATCCTTAAATGTCTCTAGTCGTTGGAGTATCGAGATTGGGCATCGATATTTCAGAATAGACTAGTGTATACGTTTCTTAACTCCGACGAGGGGCGATTTCCTGTCTCACATCCATTGGTGTTAGTCAGTTACCAAAGATTGTATACAGGTGCTCATTGGGTTATCAGTTACACTGGACAGACTCACCGGGAACATACTAGATGGCATTTTACCTATCGTCAGGTAGCAGTTCTCCGGTGACATGAGTACGAGTTAGTCTGTCGATCTGTGATCGTCATTTGTCTCATGTGAGTTCCTACTGTGTTTTGATTACTACCCTACCACGGCTCAAAGGAGTTGAGCAAACAGGTTTTAGTTGGGTACAGTCCCGAGTCATATGGAGGCAGTGAGCAATCGTTAGGAATTCGTCTCTTCCGGTATTGGGATTCTATGTCGTGCTGTGTTCAGATGACTATCGCCATAAATTGCTGGCCGGCGTGGATGAGATTTTCTGATTGGAGATCGGTAGTCTCTTGGTGGGTGTTCATACCATAATTTTGCATTATTTTATTCCCCATTCTTATTCAGTTTATAAATAAACAAGTGCTTTTGACCCATGTCTGCTACATAGTTGCAGGTAACAGGTTCTCGGAACAAAAACAGTGAAATTGATGAAAAAGATGATACAAAGTGAGACTACGACCGACAAATGGAAGAATCTTGATCAAACCCACAATTTGGAGAATAACGAAAATCAATTAACAAGTTCACAAAGAACAAAGGCAGCGCAAGGTTCAAGACTTCGTCACGAAGCAACGGTAAAAGTCCACCACAATTATTCACTGTGGAAATCTGGAAGAAGACCAGAAGATATTCTGAAGAACTAACCAAAGAAATAGGAAGACAAATATAGACAGAATCAGCACAGGAAAAATCACAGACCAAGCTTCCTTTTTTGCCGCGGTTCCGCGGCCGTGTATGACACGTGTCGGTGGAAAAATTGAGAAGTCGCTGGCGGCGCGTTGACTAGTCTTTCTTAGGGGGTAAAATTGTAATTGCAGATATGACGCGACTGTAACCCTAGGGTTTCTATAAATCTATAAATAGAACCCTAAAAACCTGTTTTAGGTTATGCCTCTTTTCATTGATCAAAAATTCAGAATTCTATGTATGGAGAGAGCCATCAAATAAAGGATGTCTCTTTTTATTCATCTATTCAGGTCTGAAAATTCCTGTGTAAATGTTTGGAGAGAGCCATCAATAAAGTAAGTAGTTTTATTTAATTGCCCTGGTTAATTTTTATTCTGCCTTAGTATAGATTTTTCATTCTTTACCCTAGTTAGATAGTTATAGATGTTTTTCAATTCCCTAATGAGCGAGTAGTCTCCTCGCTTGTTAGGGTTAGATTTGGGGAAGGCTTGAGAGATGAAATCTCTCACCCCTTTCTTGCCCATCACATATAATTAATAGGACTCCATGCATACATACACACACCATTCCCTACGGCACCTTACCCCTCGAGGTAACGGTGATACCGTAGTATAAACGACCGGTTGCATGTTTTCCATGGAGGTTAGGGTAAGAATTAAGAAAGGAATAGATGAAGAAATATTGTTTCTTCCCGATGGTACTAATCCCCTTTATTAATTGTTACCATAACACCTAATGAGATCTAAATTAGGGCAATGAAAGCGGTGAGGAAATCTTCATTTTCCAAACTTAACCTAAACCTAACCCTAGCAAGATTTTAGTTTAAGATCAACTTAGTTTTTAGGTTTAATCAATCCGACACCAATCGGAATTAACTCGTTAGGACAATTTGAGAATACACAAAATCCCTGTGGACCGGCCCGTACTCACCGGCTAGCTACCAAGCGACGCCGTTCTTGATTGCGGTTATAAAAATTCTTTGAACAAATCAAATAGCGCCGTTGCCGGAGATGGCGTGTTATTTTCTTTTTGTAATTTCAGGTAAATATAAAATTGAAAAATCATAAAAAACTGAAAAATAAAAAATATATATATATATAAAATTATCATCTTTTATTTTGTAAAGGGTATTTTCGTTTGAATTTTGCAGGATCGACGAACGAATTCGGATCTGGAAAAATCCAGAGAGCGAAACAGAAAACTGAAGATCTGAACAACAGAGAAGTAGAAAAAATCTCGGGATCCGAACAGAACAACAGACCGCGGAACCGCGGTCGGGAAGGGCATCTGGCGGCGGAAACGCGGCGGCCTGGTGACGTCAGCAGGTGGAAAAAGCTCTGTAAGTTCTCTTTTCTCCTTCTCTGCAACCCTAATATCTCCTCTGTAAAAATTTCCTGCAGGATTCTTTGCGCTAAAAAATCTCTCATTCTTCCAATAATTGATCTTGTGCAGGATTCTTTGCGCCGCGTTAAAAAAAATTGTTTGCAAGTGATTGTGTTTACTGCTTTGCATATTTTTAAAACAGACTTTAAGGGGCTTTTACACCAATCCAGATTGGGTGGGGATTTCATCACACTTCCCAGGACCCTATAAATCACATAAGGCATATTGCATTGACCATAAATTAATTAAAAAAGATTAGACTCAGCCCTAAGGACTTCGCGCTCAATAGGACAAAGGAATAGTTGTAGGTATCGACCGTTAATCCTAACCTGACTTTGTGGTGTCTAGGCAAGTGTGTCTAAGGCGAGTGGTTACTTAATTAGGCCCACTACTTACGTAGTGGAGAACCTCCCACTTACCTGGCACTTACCTAGCCACAATTGGCGGTGAAGAGGCGGTTTGAGGTCCTACTTCTTACCCTTTGGAACAGTTAGGAGCAGTCTAGTTGACCTAGGTGACCCTAGATCTAGGCCTGATTGTGCATTTGTGGTTGATTGAACGTGTGTCTAAGCCTTTTATTGAAAATATTTTTGCAAAAAGCTCTATAAAAAACACAAAAAGAAAAAAAAATTACAAAAAAGACTTGCAAATTTTGTCGCTAAAAAATCCGTGCACCCCACTTACACCCACCTTCTTTTTCTTCTCCTTTTTACATCATGGGTACCCCACCTCACAAAACCCTTGCCGAACTTTTGTACCCTGAACCAAACTTTGCTTCATACGCGAATTGTTTTGGTTGAATTACGGACGACCCCTCCATGCCCAAAATTTCTTTGAAAGATCGAATAGAAGCGTCTAGGAGAAACAGTTGGACTCCACAATATACTTTGTATCAACCGTGTCAACCTTCACCACCTTCTTACATTGATACTTATTTTTCGAGTACTGTTGTAACTCTAAAACCCATGTCTATCGCTGAAAACATTGAACAATTTCGTAACCGATCTTTCACTCCTTTCAACACTTCCAGCTCTTGGGATCAACAAGTCCATTCATCTTTTTATCCAAATGTTGATCCTACTCAGGTCCAACCATTCAATTCCTATCGGTCCTACCCGACTTTCACACCTTCCCTAGACATTGATTCTACACAACCTTTTGGGATTCCAAAATCCAAACAATTTTGAATCTTTTACTAAAACCCCTTCACAACCCATGTCTAGTCTAGAACAGTCGTTGGAAGCTTATATGGTAGCGACAAACCAAATGATGAGGAATGTGGATGAGTCCATTGCCGCCCTTATGCAACCTAATGAACCAGTAGCTATTTTCCAACTAGCTCCAAATCTTCCAATGTATGATGAGGCGGTTGGACAGAGTGAGAATTTGAGAGGAGAGAGTGAGCTGTGCACCCTTTCAAATCAAACCTACCCATTACCAATTGAATTCCACAACTCCAGTTTTCAAACGAGTGTCCCAAATGATTCATCAGTTGAAAATAAAATATTTAATGAGTTGTGCGACTTTGTAGTGCTTGATTTGCCAGATTATGAAGAGTCCCTTTCGAGTGAAACCACACCTAATCCTTTCGACCTCTACACCTCCACTCTAGAACCTGAAGTGATAAATATCCATGCTTTTGATGAGGTGTCTAAAAAAATAGATTTTCACTTGATTGAGGATATTGATGCAGGAAATATTTTGGATGATGAACCCGTAAATTTAACTGAAATTTTATCTCCAATTCATCATCCCGAGTCATTAAATGTTTCTCCCGAACTTCATATGCGTCTTGATTTTGATGATAATTGCATGGATGAGTTAACTTTTGAGGAGAATTATGAGGATAGTATTGAGGATAGTATTGAGAATGAACCAGTTTTGTTTGATGTGTCGGATTTTCCAATTCATCCTCCTGAACCTTTAACTGTTATACTTCCTAAATCAAACCCCCTCTTTTCCATCATTCCGACCACGCAAAAGATCACGCTTGAGGACTGTGAGCTTGAAAAATTTCTGTTTAATCACAACGGTTTTGACGCCACTAGTGCGTACCTCTTTGAATCTGACACAGTTCTCACAGACAATAATGATTATGAGTGTTTCACTTTTTCGGATGATTTTGAAAACTCACCGCCCGAGTTTGAGTCCTTTGAATTTTCAGATGGGTTAGTTGAACCATCAGACTCGGTTGCTTACAGTCATTTCGAACCATTAATGGAATCCTTTGAGTTCGAGACATATTACTTAGGTGAGAATAAGATTATCCCTAAATCACTCCCTTTCGTCCTTCCTATCGTTTCAACCGAGCAAGAATTCGTCACGCTTCCACTTTCAATGGATGGTTTACCAAGTTCAAAGTACCCATGTTTTCTCGCGAATCTTGAGGGATTTGACGCCATTTCTCGACGGGTTGATAAATTAGCACAATCGCTTTTAACACATCGGTCACCACAAATTGCGCTAATTTATTCAATTGATTTACACCCTCAAGTTCGTACTACACTTCTTTCTCTTTTCCGCCATTTTTCTCCTCCACCGAGACCATATTCCACCCTTCTTCCCATACGGTCTCGTGTGCTTCTCAACTCTTTTCTCTACACTCGATTCTTTCACCAACCCTAACATTATCACGATAGAATTTTTGAATGGTTGGTGCTAACCTTTGGTCTGTGTAAGGCTTTGTATAGTTTGATTTCTCCTCCCTAACTCTGAACTTTAACGTTTAAACAGTGGAAACACTGTTTTACTTAAGTTTGGGGGGAACTTTGTTGTAAATATATTTTTTTGTTTTTTCTTTTAACAATAAAAAAAATTATTATAAATAAATAAACAGGGGAGTGCCGACATTTTTTACCCTCTTGGTGTAGCCTGACAGTGAGGACACTGTCAAGTTTAAGTTTAGGGTGTGCTCGGTAAGCCTTCTTCCTTCGCATTCATGTGTATATTTTTGCATTTGCATACTTATTTTAAAACCCATAAAAATTGAAAATTTTAAAAATTATAAAAATTGAAATATTCAATTTTGGCTATAATTGACTTAAGTTTGACAAGACGGTTAACTAGCTAGAGGAAAAACTAGATCCTATAATTAATAAATTAAAAACCCTAAAAATAACCTTTCTTAAAATTTAACGGTAGAAAGTATATGTTTTTGTAGTTTATTTAGAAATAGGCAAATTTCGAGTTGACTTCTTGGGCTAAGTTAAAACAAGGGAAAAGTATGGATATTTTTATTAAAGTATAAGTTTAAAAAATAATTCCTAGCTTAAGTCAAAATTCTGAAAATATATACCCTACAAAATTGCACAAACACGAACCTTGAAACTTGGAATAGTAGAAGAGACCTTGAAATGCTCTTGTCTAAAATCCTTAGTACGAAGAAAAATACAATAAATACAAGTGTGAATAAAGAGATAATAAAAAAAATGAACACTGGTTTTTGTGATTACTTAATGCTGCATTAATAGAAAAAATATTTAGCGAGGGTGCTTCATCACCTAGTGCCTTAGATCAACTGGTTTGGGAGTCACTGCTAAAAGCCTTAGAGATTACAAGAATAGGAATTATGCTTTAATGTGCGAACACATTTTGTAATCGGTCGTTGGTATCTTAAGAAGTATTAACGGTCGCATGAAGAATGTGTGAACAATTTCATCTAAAAATTCACCAATTAAGAAGTGCTTTGGATGACGGACAAGAGTATGATTGCTTGATTTGAATTTCTAAGTATAGGGGTGATATATACACACACGTAGGGGTATGTGATTGGGGTTTAGATAAGAGATATGAATGAAGAATAGGACTTATATCTTTAATAGAGATGATAAAAATTCCTAAGTTGAGATAGAACTCTAGAAGGAAAACTTAAAAGATGCTGAAAGCTAAGTAAATCTACAGAATATATATAATCTTAAGTTAAATGATAAGGAAGCGTGAAGAATACGGGTGGATGATTTATGAGTCGAAGATAATAGAGTTCTTGTTAGAAAACCTAATTGGAGAATAAAAGTTAATAGGCCGAATTGATAGGATTTTGTGGGTAGTATCCGCTGAAAACCCTCAGGAGACAACACTCCTCCTACTAGGGACACCTAAAGGTTTAACGGCTTGTTGCACGAGCTCAGTGCAATCGCGTTTCCCTGCGAAAGTGAGGTTAGGATTTTGTTGAGAATAAAACTAGGTTTGCTCGAGGACGAGCAAAAGATAAGTTTGGGGGTATTTGTTCATACCATAATTTTGCATTATTTTATTCCCCATTCTTATTCAGTTTATAAATAAACAGGTGCTTTTGACCCATGTCTGCTACATAGTTGCAGGTAACAGGTTCTCGGAACAAAAATAGTGAAATTGATGAAAAAGATGATATAAAGTGAGACTACGACCGACAAATGGAAGAATCTTGATCAAGCCTACAATTTGGAGAATAACAAAATCAATTAACAAGTTCACAAAGAACAAAGGCAGCGCAAGGTTCAAGACTTCGTCATGAAGCAACGGTAAATGTCCACCGCAATTATTCACTGTGGAAATCTGGAAGAAGACCAGAAGATATTCTGAAGAACCAACCAAAGAAATAGGAAGACAAATATAGCCAGAATCAGCATAGGAAAAATCACAGACCAAGCTTCCTTTTTGGCCGCGGAACCGCGGCCAAACAGGGCCTATGGCCGCGGTTCCGCGGCCGTGTATGACACATGTCGGTGGAAAAATTCAGAAGTCGCTGGCGGCGCGTTGACTAGTCTTTCTTAGGGGGTAAAATTGTAATTGCAGATATGACGCGACTGTAACCCTAAGGTTTCTATGAATCTATAAATAAAACCCTAAAAACCTGTTTTAGGTTATGTCTCTTTTCATTGATCAAAAATTCAGAATTCTATGTATGGGGAGAGCCATCAAATAAAGGATGGCTCTTTTTATTCATCTATTCAGATCTGAAAATTCCTGTGTAAATGTTTGGAGAGAGCCATCAATAAAGTAAGTAGTTTTATTTAATTGCCCTGGTTAATTTTTATTCTGCCTTAGTATAGATTTTTTATTCTTTGCCCCAGTTAGATAGTTAGAGATGTTTTTCAATTCCCTAATGAGCGAGTAGTCTCCTCGCTTGTTAGGGTTAGATTTGAGGAAGGCTTGAGAGATGAAATCTCTCACCCCTTTCTTACCCATCACATATGATTAATAGGACTCCATGCATACATACCCACACCGTTCCCTACGGCACCTTACCCCTCGAGGTAACGGTGATACCGTAGTATAAACGACCGGTTGCGTATGTTTTCCATGGAGGTTAGGGTAAGAATTAAGAAAGGAAGGAGTAGAACCTAGAGGAAGAAACATTGTTTCTTCCCGATGGTACTAATCCCCTTTATTAATTGTTACCATAACACCTAATGAGATCTAAATTAGGGCAATGAAAGCGGTGAGGAAATCTTCAATTTCCAAACTTAACCTAAACCTAACCCTAGCAAGATTTTAGTTTAAGATCAACTTAGTTTTTAGATTTAATCAATCCGACACCAATCGGAATTAACTCGTTAGAACAATTTGAAAATACACAAAATCCCTGTGGACCGACCCGTACTCACCGGCTAGGTACCAAGCGACGCCGTTCTTGATTGCGGTTATAAAAATTCTTTGAACAAATCAGTGGGTGATGAGTTTTACACCGACACGACTTATTGCATTATTAGGGGTCTGATTTTATCCACCCACTAGATCCGGTATGCGGTACTCTTTGACGAACAAACTGGACTGTATGGAGACTGTCATTTATAGTCTCAGATGGCGATTGGACGATCTTGCTTGTCGATATTCCTTTCGCTCAAAACATGGTTAGTCGTTACGCACGGCTAATGCCACTGACGTGCTTGTGGTTAAACTCACTGCCAGCGTATTGTCTAGTTTTTATAGTCCCACACAGAGGTTTTTCCGACTCTGTTGATATGATGTAGATGTGCGTATTAGATACCTACCAGGGTTCGATTAAAACCAGTGTATTTGGTATACTGACGGTAATCAGACTTTTGGATATACTAGCCGGTTTTTGAGAAAGACGGATATTAAATCAAGTGCTGATTTAATATGTGTGTGTGTGTGTGTTTGTTAGTATATAGTCCCTATTTATTTATGTATTTTTTTAATACATAAGGAAATCTCACACACACACATATTATTTTGTTTATGTTTTTTCTGTTTCCTTTTAATTCTCTTTAAGTTAACTTGTTCTATGGGCGTAGCATATCCTAAACAATTCTTTATTTATGGACAAGTGGAGGAGAGAGAAGAGAGTGGACACTTAGAAAATTCATTGTTGAGATTGGTTTTCATTTGGATAAAAATTAGCAACCATTTGATAAATGGTTAAGGTTTTCATTCATATTTTGTTTACTCTCATTTTTTCCATAGCCTTCTTCTTCCTCCTCTCCAAAATGAAAAGAGGACATGAAAAGAAAATGATTTTTGTGAGACTAAAATATTAGTGATACACTGCATCTCAAGGTATCCAAAACTAGCAATCTTGGATAGCTAGTTACTTCATAATATAGCTTGGAGCTTGAGGTGAAGATGGAGTTAGAGAAGAGTTTCCTCATGTGAATTATCTTTGACAAGGAAGGTCTTCACCAAACTTGTGTTGGGTTATGCCAGCGTCCTGGCCATCTACCGTGACCATTTGCGAAACAAAAATTTTATAAACTGGCGCTAGAACGACCCGATAACCCGGATCTACCATAAACCTATAAGCTAGCAAACTAAAAAGGAGTTAGAATGGTTATACCGAATGATCCGTGTCCTTCAGTCTTTTACCATTTTCCTAAGATCCTAGTGGTCTCCATGATCAAGCTTGATTGCCAGTCTCCCTCCATCGAAGATGATTCACCTGAGGATTTGTAGTTCGAGCTCCAACCTCAAAGCCGAGATAACTAGGGTACCTAGTTCACTAAACTAGATAGCCTAGAGAATGTAGAGTCTAATGATGGATTAATAT
This sequence comes from Agapanthus africanus, assembly GCA_030015575.1. Taxonomy (NCBI): domain Eukaryota; kingdom Viridiplantae; phylum Streptophyta; class Magnoliopsida; order Asparagales; family Amaryllidaceae; genus Agapanthus; species Agapanthus africanus. The sequence goes on along the minus strand of JASDDO010000004.1, from coordinate 29,340,935 downwards.
GTCTCATAACACCCTAGGTTTCTCAACATATGAGACTTTTAGGGTGGAGGTAGAAGAAGCAAGCATGAAGAGATGAGAGTGTTGTGTGAAGCCACCATGAAAATGGATAAGTCTTGTAAACTAAAGAATGGAGCATCCACTTCAATAATTCACCACACAAAAATATCAAGCATGCTTCAGTAGTAACCCATGAGTCTCCAAGTAGCCATGCTCCAATAAATGTAAACAACACCTCATCCTCGACCTCATTTAACCATTTAAACAAAAATGGTTATAAACTAAAATGAGGTGTCATCTTCTAGAAGTAATCTTATAAAAAATTTCAAGAATACCCCTCACCGTATATACATACCCGTATCCGTATTCCGAAAAAATACGAATACAAAGAGACGAAAATAATCCAATAATATAATATTGGGATCTGGCTTAAACCAAAGCCCACTAGTATTATTCGTCCGAATCATGATACGTGCATAAGTGCACGTATATGATCGAACCCTGCCGTAATATCATACGACCTCTACATTTTTTCGCCCGAAGCAGGGAAACCCTCTGTGTGGGACTCTAAAAACTTGTCAATATGCTGACAGAGGGCTTAACCACAAGCACGTCGGCGGCACTAGCTGTACGTAACGGCTATCCAGGTATTGAGCAAAAGGGAGGCCGACGAGAAAACTCATCTGAACCCCTACTGAGCCTGTTCATGACAATCTCCGTACATTCCGGTCTGTTCGTCTAAGAGTATCATATATCAGTCTAGGGGTGGATAAAGTCAGACCCCTAATAACGCGATATTTCGTGTCGGTATGAAGCCCATCACCAATTGAGAAACTACTGATCCAAATCAGTAATTCTCGTCTACCTTGGCCAAGAATTTCTGGTGATGGACACCCGTTCACCGCGCGAAATCAACTCCCAATACCGGGAGAGATGAATCCCCGACGATCTGCTCACTGCCTCCATGTGGCTTAGAAATGCACCCAACCAAAATCTGTTTGCATAACTCCTTTGAGCCGTGGTAGGATAGTAATTAAAGCACAGTGGGAACTCACATGAGACAAATGACGATCTCAGGTCGACAGACTAACCTGTACACATGTCACCTGGGAACTGCTATCTGACAATAAATATAATACCATCAAGCATGTTCCCGGCGAGTCCGTCCAGTGTACTCATAACCCAATGAGCACCTGTATACTATCTTAGGACTAACTGACACCAATGGCTTGTGAGACCGTCCATCGCCCCTCTTCGGGGTCTCGATAAGTATACACTAGTCTACTCCGAAGTATCGATGCCCAGTCTCGAAACTCTCTCGATTAGGGACATTTAAGGATGGGCTTATAGACCACACAGCTCCCACGTATATGATCGCCATCATAATGCCGGTAGACAAGAAAGAATCTTATGGGCTCTATCAATATGTAATAGTGATCTGTAATACCATATAATGCATGCACATGATGATAAAGACAAACCAGATAGCATACTATCATTTTGAGTAAGACTGTTCTACCCGTATAAGTCCTCCCTCAATTATCTCAATTGCGTGCCTGCGATTCAATAATTGACTTGAGAGCGCTATAGCCAACAATCGCCTACTTGCACTTAAGGCTAATTATTGCGGCGTCGCATACTCACAGCCCGTGTGATACCGAACACCCAACTTCTCTACTAATCGGTCTCACAAAACCCGTTTGTGAAACTATTGCATTCAAGAAATAGCCTCAGTGAGTGGCTCCGCTCCAATGTTTCTATTTTTTTCTCTCTATATCTCAACTTCGCGGAGAAAGACTATCTCCCGAAATGAACAATACCTGCCTTAGGATTTGTCTGGATATCTAATGGGACCCAGTTCATATATGAACTCCAAATCCAACAAACTTCTTAGACTGTATCATGCACTGAATTTAATCAGTATCATACGCCATGCCTTCCACAGTATCCGCTTGGACCACCTGTCCAACATACTACCTCTCAAAAAGAGAGAAAACAATAACTCTGACAGTCACTCTATCATCCAGGTCATCTTGGAAGCCAGAATTGATAACCGCCTCTTGAAGAAGGCTGTCGTTACCATATACCAAGAACATTCACTTATGTTCATAATTGCTTCCCAATGTTTCTTTAGGATTGGATTAATATATACTTATCGTGCAAAAGCAATATTTGGTGTGGTACATGATATCTCATGATTGACTCAATTGCCTAAGCAAGTGATATGCCAATCATGAAAATCCCTCTCCTCGTCAGTCTAGAAGACATCTCTTTAGTGTCACACCCCGCTTCCTGGTGTACGGCGAAGAGGACGCGACGAGGCCGCTACGTATTTACTCAGAAGTAAATACGCTAAGCGTAACTAAGCAATATAAAAGAAATATACACAAGAGACAAATGTAATGAACAGCAACATTATTTATTAACATTCTTTTACAGTACATGGAAAAGTAAATACATGGAATGAAAAACAATGCCTAAACAGTGGCATAACAGAATGAAAAATATTGGAATGAAATGTACAAATATCTAGTGCTCAGGGTCAAAGGCTAGCTGGTCTAAGTCCTCGCTGGTGGGCTTGACCTCCTGAAGATCCGAATCACCTAACAACATTCCAAAGAAGAAAGAAAGGGAATGTCGTCAGCGAACAATCGCTCGGTAAGTCCCAAAGATAAGGGAGAAGTAGAATAGATAGAGAGAGAGAGAGAGAGAGAGTAACTTTTAAAGTGGTATTATATTGTTATAATGTTGTATTTAGTGTTAACGTTGTTGTTTGTAGCTTGGTACAGAAGAATGCCAGTGCATACAAGAGGAGACTCGGTAGACCAGAGGCTAAGATGAACGGAATGTACAAGGAACCGTTTATGCCACGGTACAATAGCAATGGAATACAGGTTAGGCGTCTTAATTCTTGCAGTCTCGTGCCACTTCTAACACCTCCCGTACCAATTTACCCCTTAAACCCCGCGATATCTTGATTGTATTGTTTGCATTGCATTGTAAATTGTATTGTCTTGTATTATAGATTGTATAAATGGATGACTTGCCGAAACCATGATATCATTAAATGGATGTAACTGGAGAATCATGTAGATGGATGTATATCCATGGTTCGGTTCGGTCAATACAGATTGTTTATATGAATTCATGGATTCATATTGAATTGTAGTTTGTACTTGAATCATATTCAAGTCAGATTATTTATAATGAGACTCGGTCTGAGTTAGACAATTAGAAAAGAAATTGAAATCCTGAATTAGGTTTTGATGTTATCGGTAACCGCTACACATGGACGGCAGGATTTGTGTCTTTTTCAAAAACGATTACCGTGTTGATAACACCGTTTGTTAAGTTGTCTACCTTAAATAGGAAATCACCCATATCTTTGGCTCTCTGAGACTCAAGAGACCGGTCCGCTTAAATCTATATTTACTAGGGTCCTTATTGTAATTTATATAATTTGAGGGGGTTTTATGTAAAAATAATCTGTATAATTTTCAAATATACACCTCAAGTATTTTATTATCGTCTTTAGAGTTTTCATGGATATATATTTTATAAATATGACATTTCTAATGAATAAAACATATTTTTATAATATATGGTATTTATTTGTAATGTATTGAACTTATATGGAATTGCATGGTATTTTCATGTAAAGTGTTTCTTTTGATTTAGAAAAGTTGGAATATTTATATTATATAAAAAATAGATATTTTGATAATACATATATATAAATATAATAATTTTAATTTATTATTTTTCTAGAAATCTCATTTTCTTAAGATATTTGTATTTTTTAATCTTTCAAGACCGTATGTTCCTTGCGGAGGTCTGCATCTCGCACTACTAAGCCCGAAAATGTGCGATAATCCACACCATCCAGAACGGGTTTCCCAAAATGGGTTGTAGCGGCGCTTTGCAAAGATTTGTTAAAAATACGTAATCTTATAGAAAAAGGTTTTTATAAGTTTGAGGTAGTTCTGTGTAAAACCGTATTTTCCCAAATATATGTTTCCCAATATCATCGTGCTATGTTATATATGAGTGTTGTGAAGAGGTAAGTCATTATCTCGTGAACTATATAAAAGTATAGCAAGGGTAATGATGTTTTTATGTCGAAGCTAAACTATATGATATTTTTTTGAAAAAATGCGATAAAAATTACAATATACATTCTTTTGAAATGGAACTTGTTCAATAAGTTTTATTAATGATTAATAGTCATGTTTTGAGAGTTTGGTATTGTTATTTTTAAGAAAAATGGAACTTTTAAAGAAAAACCGAATCGGAAGTCAGATTAACTCCGCTTCCGTCGGATTTTAGAAATACAAGTTTTTAGATTAGAAAAGAGAAGAGGGTGGAGGGACTTATGGGATTTCAGATTAGAGGAGAGGGAGAGGGATTTTTAGGAGGTGCCGGTGCGTCGTTTCGTCGCCGGGAGCTCCTAGAGTCGTCTTCGGAAGTTCGCCGGAGTTTCGCCCTTCGCTAACTCCACTTGCACACTAAAGTTCTAGAGAATTTTCTTGAAAGTTTGGATAGAATTTGTGAGTGAGAGGGTGTGAATTGGAGTGGTATTTATAGGAAAAGATTAGGGTTAGGGTAGATGAAAGGGTGTAAAAAGATGTATTTAAAATTGTATTAAAATGGAGTAAATGGGTGTTTTTATTGGCTCTGTAAACATTCAGGGTTTTTAAAGTGTACAGGGGTTATAATGAGACCAAAAGACATAGGAATTCATAAGGGAACTCGGTGATCCGACCGAGTTGACCCGGCGGCGCCGGCCGAGTCAGCCTTGCCGCAGGCCCGATCCGGCCGAGTCAGGCCGGGTCTTGGGACCACGTGTCCTTCGTCGTTTGGTTTATCTCCTGGGCCAGTTTGTTTTATATGTGACTTTTGTTTACAAGTTATGCACGTGTAGGCTCTTGGGCTTCTAAAAATTTAAAAGAAAATTAATTAAAAAATAATGTGGCTAATGGGATTTGAACTCTGGTGCTTTGGTTCAGCAGTGCAAGGTCTTACCAGTGAGCTACAAGCTCCTTTTCTATTAAAAAGCAAAACAAATACTTATAGTACTCACAAGAAATGTAAATACCCCAAGTATACATTAATTTTAAATCAAATTTATGTACACAAGAAATGGAGTTGTTACAGTCTACCCTCCTTACAAAAATTTCGTCCTCGGAATTTACAATTTTATTTTAAGGACTAGTTTACAAATAGGGGGGTATCTTGCACGCATCTCATCTTCCCTATCCTATATCGATTCTCCTGAAGTGTCTTTTCTCTACATCACTCGAACCAAGTTGACTTCCTTGTTCCGAAATGACTTCACTTTCCTGTCCAGGATCTCCACAGGTTGTTGCTCACAAGATAAGTCGGGCTATACAGTGAGCTCAGAATGATCGAGAATGTGGCTGGGGTCACTCACATACCTTCTAAGTTGCAATATGTGGAACACATTATGCACTCCTTCCAATGAAAGTGGAAGTGCCAAGCGGTATGCCACTTCACCGACTCGTTCAAATATGTCGAATGGTCCAATGTATCTCGTACTTAGCTTACCCCGTCTTCCAAATCGAATCACTCCGCGGTTCGGAGATATCTTTAAGAATATGTGATCTCCCGGCTGGAACTCTAAGTGACGTCGCTTTGCATCAGCCCAGTGCTTCTGTCAATCTTGGGCTATGCGCATCTTTTCTTTGATAGTACGAACCACATTAACAGTTGCTACTATCATCTCAGGACCAAGGAGTTCCCTATCTCTGATGTCGTCCCAACTTAATGGCGATCGATACTTCCTTCCATACAGTGCTACAAAAGGTGCCATTCTGATGCTTGCTTGGTAACTGTTGTTGTATGAAAACTCCACAAGATGTAGATGATCTTCCCACGATCCTCTGAAGTCTAACATACACGCTCTGAGCATATCCTCCAAGATCTGAATAGTTCGCTCAGAATGACCATCTTTTTGTGGATGATAAGTTGTGCTGAAGTTCAGACTTATTCCCAAGCTCGCTTGCAGACTCTGCCAAAATTGTGATCGGAACCTTGTGTCACGATCGGAGACAATGCAAACCAGTACTCCATGAAGTCATACAATTTCCTCTATGAGTTCATGGGTATCAGAGATAGTACATTATGAAGAGTTTAATCTTAAGTAGATTCTTACCTCCATGTACTTCTTTGCTAATGTCTCAGTTGACTGGCCAACCCAAAATGGGATGAAGTGAGCCGACTTTGTGAGTCGATCCACAATGACCCATACTGCATCGTTGCCCTTTGTGCTACGAGGAAGTGCAGTCATAAAATCCATCGTGATGTGTTGCCACTTTCATTCTGGGATAGGTAGCGGTTGAAGTAATCCAGCAGTCCTGTGATGTTCAGTCTTTACTTGCTGACACACCAAACATTTAGCGACGCTTCTGGCTACTTCACGTTTCATTCCATGCCACCAGTATTTTTGACGTAGATCTTTGTACATCTTTGTACCTCCAGGGTATACTGAGGAGGAAGAGCTGTGAGCTTATTTCATTAACTCTTCCCGAACAGAACCTTTTGGTACACATAATCTGCTGCCGTATCTCAAAAGATCCGTCATCATGGATGATGAAGTTTGTTCTGAGTCCATTCTCTACTTGTTCTCTGATCTTTTGCAACTTAGCATCACTTGCTTGAGCTTCTTTGAACTGATTGACAATTGTTGATTGAACTTGTAAATTCATCAAACTTGAAACGTTACCTGGCATGACTACTTCAATCTCCATCTGATGCAAGTCTTGTTGAACCTTCCACTAAGCGGTGAGATTCATTGCTAAAGGTTGGCGACTAAGGGCATCAAGTACTACATTCACCTTCCCTGGGTGATATTGCAGGTAGATGTCGAAGTCCTCCATAAGTTCTAACCATCGTCTCTGCCGCATATTCAACTCTTTCTGAGTAAACACGTATTTCAGACTCTTGTGATCTGTGTATATGTTCACTCGTTCACCAAGAAGATAATGGCGCCAAATCTTGAAAGCAAAGATAACGGCTGCCAATTCCAAATCATGCGTCGGATAATTGCGCTCATGAGTCTTCAGCTGTCTTGAAGCATAAGCCACAATCTTACCGTGCTGATGTAGAACACATCCTAATCCCTTACTGGATGCATCACAATGCACTTCGAAACCGCCAGATTGGTCCGGTATAACGAGAATAGGCGTTGATGTCAACTTTGACTTGAGTTCTACGAAAGCTTGTTCGCATACTTCTGACCACACAAATTCTTCATCTTTACGTGTGAGCTTGGTCAGGGGTGTTGCTATCTTCGAAAAGCCTTCAATAAACCTTCTGTAATATCCAGCTAGACCCAAGAAACTCCGAATTTCCTTCACTGACTTTGGTGTCGGCCATTCGCTTACTGCTGAAACTTTTGCTGGATCCAAACAAATTCCTTCACCTGATACAATATGTCCAAGAAAACCAACTTGATCTAGCCAAAACTCGCACTTGCTGTACTTGGCGTAGAGTTGATGTTGTCGTAGAGTTTCCAGGACAATTCGTAGGTGTTCGGCGTGTTCTTTCCAACTCTTAGAATACACCAGGATGTCGTCGATGAAGATGACAACGAACCTGTCTAAGTACTCCCGGAAAACATGATTCATTAGGTTCATGAATATTGCTGGTGCGTTGGTCACTCCAAATGGCATCACAAGAAATTCGTAATGTCCATAACGAGTTCTGAAAGCTGTTTTATGAATATCAGCATCCTTGACCTTCACTTGATGATAACCTGAACGAAGATCTAATTTGGAGAAAACACAAGATCCACTTAGCTGATCGAATAAATCGTCGATACGCGGTAGCGGATACTTTTTATTTATCGTTACTTCATTCAAGGCTCTATAATCGATGCACATTCTGTATGAACCTTCCTTCTTCTTCACAAGCAGAACTGGTGATCCCCAACTTAAAGTATTGGGACGAATCCATCCTTTCGCCAATAATTCGTCCAACTGAGTTCGGACTTCCTTCAAACCTTCCGGACTTAATCGATAAGGTGCTTTGATCACCGGTTGTGCTCCTGGTACTAAATCAATGCTGAATTCAAGAGCTCGATCGGGAGGCAAACCTGATATATCGTCAGGAAATATATCGTCGAACTCTCGAACTACTTCTGGTTTTGATCCTTCCTCCGCTTGAGTTGCTGCAATCACTGCCTTCTTTGGTTTCGCCTTGTAAGTACTTGGTTCCAGGGTACGGTCTCCATTTTTGAAATGAAAGACCGGATGGTCTGGAATCTCGAACACTACCCTCCTTTGACGACATTCGATGGTAGCGTAGAAGGTTCCTAGCCAATCCATTCCTAGAACCACATCGAAGTTCGGTATGTCCAGCACCTTGAAATCGGCATAGAATTCTCTGCTGCAGACGACTACTGGACACAAGTTGTATCCCATTGTTGCTTTTAGAACGTCATTCCCTGAACTGACATTCCAGCTAGATACAAGCAGTGTGACTGGAATCGCATGAGTTTGGACGAACCGTTGCGACATAAATAGTGAGATGCTCCAGTATCGAAGAGTGCTAGTGCAGGAAATGAGGCTACTAAGATTGTATCTAAGGTATATAAGATATGTTTTATGTATAGAGAAAATATGTAGGTAGGTATTAAGACTGAAAGAAAAGATTGAGAAGAAAAGGTTACCAGTGATGACTTGGCCAGTGGCCTCAGCTTCTTCCACAGTCATCGTGAAAGCCTGTCGCCGTGGTACATTCCTCCTGGCCGGAGGATCATTCCTCGGAATGTTCCGTTGAGCTTGATGGAACTGACGAGGAAGAGGTGCGGTCGGTGTTCCTCTAGGTGGTGGAGCAGGGAGAGCGAGTCTTGGAGCAGGTGCCTGAAGGGCTGGTCGCTGCTGATAAGTGATTGCTAGCCTGGGTGCAGCAATTGGATTTTGTCTATGAGGACAAGACCCAATATCGTGAGTAACTGAGCCGCAGACTAAGCAAAGACGGTTGGCTCGCTGACAGTCTTTCATCATATGTCCAACTCTCTTGCAGTAGGTACAAAAGGCTGGGCTGGGCCTGTTGTTCTGTACTCTTAGTCTCCTTGGCACAAAAGATGGCCTTGATGAGGCTCCTCCTGCCATCCGGTTGGCAGGGCGCTTAACTCCAGCGGCTTGAGATATGCCTCTCATCTTTACCACTGCCTCATAACGGCAGGCAGCTTTCAGAGCTAATTCATGAGTCGGAAAATCTCCTGTGGCCAGTGCAGCCTGGATTTCCAAATCCAAACCTTGTTGAAATCGACGGGCTCTGATCTCATCCATCGGTATCAGGTGTGCCGCAAATCTGTTAAAGTATTGTGTTAGCTGTGTAGTATGTGATATATTGAAGAATCGAATTATTGAGACATATCTTACCGACTGAGCATGGTGAACTCAGCATCATATTCATCTACTGACTTGGTCCACATTGAACCTTGTTGCAGATGAATGAACTGTTGTTCCATGTCAAACCTGGCGGTCTCAGGGAAGTACTTTGCGTCGGACATGTCGCGGAAAGTCTTCCATTCGATGGGTTGATCAAGACGGCTTTCTTCTACCTTCAACCAAACCCGTGCATTGTCTGTGAGCTACAGTTTCACAACACGGACCTAAGCTATCTCTGGCACTTGTGCTGCTGCCAGGTCATCTTCAATACTTTGAGCTCATCCTCCGCTTCCAGAGGGCTTTCTTTTCCTGCGAATTGTTTGGGGTGTAGTGTTTGGAATTGCTTCACTCCGGGTGCTTCCGCTTCTAGACGGTTCAAGAGATTAGCAATCTGCTGCTGCTGTCCTTCCAGGAGGCTGCGGATCGCCTCAAGCAGAACCGTCTACTCGTTGATCGGAGTAGGGACGGCAGGTGTGAGTGGTAGTGGTGGAGGTGTGTTGTTGACATTGGTGCTGGTGTTGTTCGGGGAATCCATAACCTTGAATGAAAATTTTGGGTTAGGACCGATTCAAAATATATTAAATGATAAGATTCAAGGAATATGAATTCTAAAGAATGTTTTCAGTTGCTGGTTCTTGTGTTATATTGCTTAAGTTGTCCATATAGTGCTGAACTGTATGGTAGGGTTCCATACAGTTCTAACATGCATGGGCCGCCAACAAAACCTGTCACGCCCCGCTTCCCGGTGTACGGCGAAGGGGACGCGACGAGGCCGCTACGTATTTACTCAAAAGTAAATACGCTAAGCGTAACTAAGCAATATAAAAGAAATGTACACAAGAGAAAAATGTAATGAACAACAACTTTATTTATTAACATTCTTTTACAGTACATGGAAAAGTAAATACATGGAATGAAAAACAATGCCTAAACAGTGGCATAACAGAATGAAAAATACTGGAATAAAATGTACAAATATCTAGTGCTAAGGGTCGAAGGCTAGCTGGTCCAAGTCCTCGCTAGTGGGCTCGACCTCCTGAAGATCCGAATCACCTGACAACATTCCAAAGAAGAAAAAAAGAGAATGTCGTCAGCGAACAATCGCTCGGTAAGTCCCAAAGATAAGGGAGAAGTAGAATAGACAGAGAGAGAGAGAGAGTAACTTTTAAAGTGGTATTATATTGTTATAATGTTGTATTTAGTGTTAACGCTGTTGTTTGTAGCTTGGTACAGAAGGATGCCAGTATATACAAGAGAAATCTCAGTAGACCAGAGGCTAAGGTGAACGGAATGTACAAGGAACCGTTTATGCCACGGTACAACAGCAATGGAATACAGGTTAGGTATCTTAATTCTTGCAGTCCCATACCACTTCTAACACCTTCGGTACCAATCTACCCCTTAAATCCCGCAATGTCTTGATTGTATTGTTTGCATTGCATTGTAAATTGTATTGTCTTGTATTATAGATTGTATAAATGGATGACTTGCCGAAACCATGATATCAGTAAATGGATGTAACTGGAGAATCATGTAGATGGATGTATATCCATGGTTCGGTTCGGTTCGGTCAATACAGATTGAATAGATTGAACAGATTGTTTATATTGATTCATAGATTCATATTGAATTGTAGTTTGTACTTGAATCATATTCAAGTCAGATTGTTTATAATGAGACTCGGTCTGAGTCAGACAATTAGAAAAGAAATTGAAATCCTGAATTAAGTTTTGATGTTATCGGTAACCGCTGCATATGGACGGCAGGATTTGTGTCTTTTTCAAAGACGCTTACCGTGTTGATAATACCGTTTGTTAAGTTGTCTACCTTAAATAGGCAAGCACCCATATCTTCGGCTCCCTGAGGCTCAAGAGACCGGTCCCGCTTAAACCTACATTTACTAGGGTCCTTATTGTAATTTATATAACTTGAGGGGGGTTTATGTAAAAATATCTGTATAATTTTCAAATATACACCTCAAGTATTTTATTATCGTCTGTAGAGTTTTCATAGATGTATATTTTATCAATGTGACATTCCTAGTGAATAAAACATGTTTTCATAATATATGGTATTTATTTGTAATGTATTGAACTTGTATGGAATTGCATGGTATTTTCATGTAAATTGTTTCTTTTGATTTAGAAAAGTTGGAATATTTATATTATATAAAAAAAATAGATATTTTGATGATACATACATACATACATATATATATATATAATATAATTTTAATTTATTATTTTTCTAGAAATCTCATTTTCTTAAGATATTTGTATTTTTAAATCTTTCAAGACCGTATGCTCCTTGCGGAGGTCTGCATCTCGCACTACTAAGCCCGAGGATGAGCGATAATCTGCACCATCCCGAACGGGTTCCCCAAAATGGGTTGTAGTAGCGCTTTGCAAAGATTTGTTAAAAATACGTAATCTTGTAGAAAAAGGTTTTTATAAGTTTGAGGTAGTTCTGTGTAAAACCGTATTTTCCTAAATATATGTTTCCCAATATCATCGTGCTATGTTACATATGAGTGTTGTGAAGAGGTAGGTCATTATCTCTTGAACTATCTAAAGGTATAGCAAGGGTAATGATGTTTTTATGTCGAAACTAAACTATATGGTATTTTTCTGAAAAAATGAGATAAAAATTACAATATACATTCTTTTGAAATGAAACTTGTTCAATACGTTTTGTTAATGATTAATAGTCATGTTTTGAGAGTTTGTTATTGTTGTTTTTAAGAAAAATGGAACTTTTAAAGAAAAACCGAATCGGAAGTCGAATTAACTCCTCTTCCGTCGGGTTTTAGAAATACAAGTTTTTAGATTAGAAAAGAGAAGAGGGAGGAGGGACTTATGGGATTTTAGATTAGAGGAGAGGGAGAGGCGTTGGTAGGTGGTGCCGGTGCGTCGTTTCGTCGTCGAGAGCTCCTAGGGTCGTCTTCGGAAGTTCGTCGGAGTTTCGCCCTTCGCTAACTCTACTTGTACACTAAAGTTCTAGAGAATTTTCTTGAGAGTTTGGATAGAGTTTGTGAGTGAGGGGGTGTGAATTGGAGTGGTATTTATAGGAAAAGATTAGGGTTAGGGTAGATGAAAGGGTGTGAAAAGATGTATTAAAAATTGTATTAAAAATAGAGTAAATATGTGTTTTTATTAGCTCTGTAAATGTGCAGGGTTTTTTAAGTGTACAGGGGTTATAAGGAGACTAAAAGACACAGGAGTTTAGAAGGGAACTCGGCGATCCGAACGAGTTGATCCGGCGGCGCCGGCCAAGTCAGCTGTGCCGTCGGCCCGATCCGGTCGAGTCAGGCCGGGTCTTGGGGCCATGTGTCCCTCGTCGTTTGGTTTATCTCCTGGGCCAGTTTTTTTTATATGTGACTTTTGTTTTTTACGAGTTATGCACGTGTAGGCTCTTGGGCTTCTAAAATTTAAAAGAAAATTAATTAAAAAATAATGTGGCTAATGGGATTTAAACTCTGGTGCTTTGGTTCAGCAGTGCAAGGTCTTACCAATGAGCTACAAGCTCCTTCTTGCTATTAAAAAGCAAAACTAATACTTATAGTACTCACAGGAAATGTAAATACCCCAAGTATACATTAATTTTAAATCAAATTTATGTACACAAGAAATGAAGTTGTTACATTTAGAGAGGGTGACTCCATCACCTGCGGTGTAACATTTCAGAAAATATAAAATATTATTTTTGGAATTTAATATTAAAATAATATTTTTCCTGAAAACTGCCCAATTTGTGAAATTGGGGTTTTCGAAAAAGGTTATAAATATATACCAATAATTGTGAAATAAATGGAAATTTAAAATGATTTATTCATTTAAAAATATAATTAAAGGATTTGCCATTTTTAAAATTTATTATATGCAGTTTGGATAAAAACCCGATTGGTGCACTGCTAATCGCGATTAAGCCAAATCCGTGTTTCTACAGTTTTCATGGTTAGTGCACCATAACATATCTCATTTGGTTACTTGTTCATTGTGTTGTTTTATGTTATGGTTTTATTGTGGTGAGAAAAGAAAAGAAAGGGAAAAGGTGTCATGATGACTTGAGGAGAGAGCGAGGGGACATAATAATGATAGGAGACCATGCTTGGAGAGAGAGAGAGTGAGAATAATTGAGATAGGGGGGCTACCTCATTTGATTCTCCACCATTTTCTTCTCCTTCTTCTTCCTCATCTGCCTCCACCTTCAACCTCAAAAATCCATCTACAAACCTTCCTCAAAATCCTATACCCCTTTCACAAAAAATGATCACCTCTTCATCCTCTACCCAATGGACCAAGCAAAGTGGTATTTTGACAACTTTGGGACTTCTAGGGTTTTTCTTGGGTGTAACCATGAGGTATATCTCTTTTCATTTAGTGTAGTTTTGATTTCCTAGCATTTTTTTTAAGTTTAGAAGTCGTTTAGTGATGGATTTGTGAGCTTTGAAATTCTAGAGAAGGGTTTGGGGAGATTGATGATGTTAGTGGCTGTCAATAAGACTTAGAGGTGATTCTTGACCTGGACCATAGCATAAAAACCAGAATACGGATTTAGGATTTTAGCCGTATTGGTTTTGTGAGGAATTGTGAGCCTACAGTGAATCTGGAGCAATCCGGAGAATTTTTGAGGAAACCAAATAATATCAGGGACCAAATTAGGGTACTAGGAGACCACCCCGACCATACAAACCCAAACAGAGGCCATGGGGCCAAGGAGGCCGGAATTTTAGGCCAAGTGGCCGGCCACATTGGAGGGGTTTGGGTCTAGGTTGGTCCAGTAACTCATATACACTATATACAGCACCCTAAACTTGTTTGTGCAACTCCTTTTACCCTGAGTCAAAATTTAGGAGCACATTAGTGTGATTTTTGGATATGTTTTCCGTATTTTGAATGATGAGTTTTGATATTTGGATTTTTTTTTGGTTGTTGAATGTTTGTACATCAACGACTAGGGGTAATTTGTTGGTTTTGCATATGTAAGCTATAGGTTCTAACCTATAGGCGATCTGTGTGCCGTTTTGGTTTCCGGACTTGATGTTAATAGCGATTGCGATTGTTTATTATTGTAGGGACCCTCGCATGGATTCCGAGGCAACGGAACGTGGCATCACCGACTTCGGCAATCGAGAAGCAATGTGAGTAGATCTATATCTACGGGGGAAATCGGGTAGATGGCGTATAACACCCCCGCAAAGTTTTGGTGGAAACCGATTTGTAGCATATGGTTAAGAAAACCTAGATTAGGAAACTAGGGTTAGAGTTAAAAGATTGTTAGTGAAACCATATTATAAACTAAAGGATAGTTAGAAGTGTTTTGATACGACTAGTATGTGATGACGGAATTTGAGGATGACGTTTGACGATATTGCCGTTTGGGATACTATAGGACTAGATAGCTGACGTAATTGTGTCATCCGAACCATACCTATTTCCAAACCGAAGAATCGTATGCATCTTTTAAACAGATACCTTGAGGGACGTTACGGATTTTCAAACGATATATTTTCCTTAAAAACACCGTAACCCCTACTTTCAAAACTACGATTCGCACCTTATAAAAACTGATTGTATGATTTGGGTGTGTATGTTAGATTAGATACGCATGCTTATAGTAAAGGGTAGTATGTTTTGGTGAAGTGACTTTATGTGAGATATAATTATGATAAAAAGAGAATACGATTTAATATGTGATATGATGATATGTTGGTATACGGATGTGAGTCGATTGAGATGATTGATACCTTGCATGTCCCCCGATATGAGATTGTTATGGATGTGACCTGGGACATAGGTATATTTATAGATATATATATCGTGGTGAATCGTGAGTGATATTTCGTACGTGACGTTAGGTCCGTACCCCTCATTGTCATATAGGTTGATAGGATCCTTGATGTTTTAATGCCGTCGTACGATGATTTTTCCGTACGTGATGAGTTGACTTGATGATTGATCTATACCCTTGACTAGAGGATGCCGTACGATGGATTGTACCGTACGCGATATTGTGAGGCTGGATGCCGATTGATAGATTCACCGACTCGGTCTTGTAGACGCGTATACCTTATAGCTTTTAGCCGATGATTTACCTTATGTTGCATTCATGTTATTCGCATTGCATTACTTATACCTATGCTAGTACACCTGCACCATTATCGATGATGCGTATGTTACACGTACACAGATTTGCCGGCTCACACACTTCATCATCGATAATTGCCATGTCACTACACAGTATGATTGCTGCATAACTATATGACTCCTCACATAATTTACTTGCTATAGTTACATATGCACCTTTATACGATTTTGCATTGGACTTTGGAGAATTTAGGAACCGCGGAATATATTTTTAAACTAGATTCATTTTTAAGAGCGGTTTTCTCTCGATATGTGCATATTACTGTTCCATGTTGCATGATATACGTATATGCTTACATTTCAGTTATATGTCGCATACATAATGCTTTACGTACGCATTGAGATATACTGTTTTCATGAGATTTCTGGATTTGAGAACCGTGGCTATTTCAAAGGAAAGCATGTACTGTTTTAAAAACCCGGTTTCTCTTGATATGATATTTCAGTGCGTCCACCATACGTTTTCTCGGTTCTAAGACGTGTGATATGTGAAACCCGATTCGAGGAGCTAGATGAGGCCGATTGCCCGTACATGGTGGACCCAGTATGGTACCCTGGGGCAAGAAAGGGATGCTGTGCAGTAGACGGTGAGCCTAGCAGAGGGACTACTACCTACCGGTGATGGTATTTGGGCTCGGCGGATATCCGGAGGATATCGACCGGAGTCGAGAGATGATATGGGACGATCCAGACTGACGGAACCCGTGGGCCGATCCGGACTGACGGAGCCCGAGATATAAGGATTTACGTGTCGATACTGGACACGGGCTTCATGATGTTTTCGAGTGTCGATGCTGGGCACTCAGGTTCCATGATTTTGATGTGTCGCGAGGGGCACACGTTGATTTATATCCTCATACTTTCATGCATATGCTTTTATGATATTTACATGCATGATGTTGTTGTGTTATTGGTTGACATGTGGATGGGATCCACATGCATACATACATTGATTATATTGTTGGATGATATCCGCATGCTGATAAGCATTTATTTATAGTGTTGGCATATATACAGACCCGGTCACCCTAGATATCATAGTATTACCTTTATGATATAGTTTCCCTAGGAGTCGTTGTTTATTCGATTTCTATATGTAGATGTTTTTCTACTCACGAGTTGGCAACTCACCCCCGTTTTGCCACAGTTCTTGCAGGTTGACCGCACGGATCAGTAGCGGCATCGCTAGCACATAGCTACTTTTGGGTGATTTGCTTGGTAGGTGGAAAATTTGTACCGTACCCACTCTTGTATTATATTTCATATTGTATCTAGTCAACTCCATCAATCAAACTAGTATTTATATAAGTAATGAGACTTAGTGAAACTTGTAGTTGCGAGACTTGAGCGATGGGTTTTATGTTCGTATTTAGGGTTGATGTCCTGCTTATTTATTTATCTTTTGTGGTAAACTTCACCGTTGGGCGTCATATACTTATATATACTGTCTTGCGTGGTTGTAATCCGCCGGTTGGCGAAGAGCTAGCTCCCGCTTAGGGATGCCTTTATTTTTATCATGTATTGTGGTTTTGGATCAAAAAATACAAAGGAGGTGCTGTCCAAATTTTTAAAAGACGAAACATGTTTTCAAACTAGTAAATTTTACTTGCATTTTCATGTTCCTTTTCTATGCATTAAGAAAACTTGATCTCATTATACCTTTATTTCAAAACTTCACCTCCTTTTTTTCTTAAAAAGGTTTAGATTTCTGGGTTTCAGCTTACTTGAATTACGTTACGCCTTTAGACGTTGCGTGATTTAAGTGCTGGTTACGAGCTAATATTTCTGGTCGTGACATGCGGGTACTCCACCACGCCAGGAGTCATCCATTCTAAAACACTTTAGAATAGTGTCAAGTACCCAAATTAGGACACTTTCCAAATCTAGATCTAAAACCATAGATCTAGTGACCAGAATCCCTGATATTTTATCCAGATTCTATGTGGAGAAAATCCTTGTGACAACCACAGTATAACCGATCGTAGTATAGGAAGATCTCTTTCTATTAAGAGCATGTCATCCAAATACCATAACATCACTCCCTACTACCGTCTTACCAGATCCATCTGTTATTCTTATGAAGTCAAACTGTATGACTGTCACATCAAAACTAGATAATCTATATCCGCTATTAGTCTATAAATAGACATAAGCTACTTACCCACTATGCTTCCGCTGCTCTCACTAACTATAACAATTCTCTGGCAGAGTTATATACACGTGCACTTCTAAAGCTAGTTTAGAACGACGTTATACCCATCCTCCTGCCAGACCTCATAGTCTAGAATAGCAATAGTGGCAAGTTTGGGTAATCAAAAACCTCCATATCGTCGTCTTTGAGGAGACCGAAGTACTTCTCGGGTGCCTGAGGTTACCCACCAAATATGCGGAGTGGCTAATGGATTGTTGAAACCAATTGAATTCTCAGGTTCTACTAAATTTTCAGTAATCGTTTATGGTTCTGGAATCAATTCCAGTTCTACCATACTCCCACTAATGTTTTCTGAAAAGAATTCATTTTACCAAAACTGTGGCGAGTCAAGAACAATATAACTATTGATCTTCCAGATGGTGGAATGTTAACCCTCGTTAAAGCCCGGGATAACCCACAAACTGCCATTACTGAAACGTGCATAGAGTTTATCCGTATTCTGGTTTTAAGCATAAGCCGGACAACTCCATATACCTTAACATCATTAAGATATGAATCCATTCTATATATCCAATATAGAAACAAAGGCACTAATTTAATTTGAATCAGATTCAAAAAAAACATGTAGCCATTTCCAGTGCATATCAACTAAATGGAAGGAGGCCAAGCAGCATTACTCATCAAGGAATGCACCCACGCATGAGTAACCTGAAAGAGAAGTAAGTTCTCAAAACTATTACTTACGACAGAATACCTAACACAAGTAACTACATCTTCGATCACCTTGAAGAATCCTGATACTTGCAACATATGATTCTTTACTTTATTCTTATACCTATATCTTCTCAAAATCTGGACCTTGTATTTCAACGAAATACTTGTCTAAAACTAGAGAAGTCATGAGTAAACAGAATATAGTACGAGTACCAACCCTTTTGTCCTGATGGACATCGGACAATATACAATACTTTGTATAAGTCCACTGAGTTTAACAACTCAAACCCTGTGTGTCGAAAGTTGAAAACTGTGCTATGTTAAGAAAAATTACACCGTCGTTGAATGCACCTTACCTAACCATCAACTGATATAGGTAAATGTCATAAACATAATTTCAAAAAGTTATATCTCACTTTATAAAATAAACGTACAGATATATCAGTTTGAAATTGGTGCATAACAACGGATATTCAAAACCAAATATTTGTCGTCGGACAAAACCCAGGTGATTTCCTCAAATATCACCAATTACAAAGAATTCCGATATATATTGAGGATCTAATCACCCAATTCCCAATATCTTACTCCCACTCAGCATTTATAACACCATATAGATGTGAAAATCAAGTCTTGGTAAATACATACTCTGGAGTTAGAATCTAATTGGGAAAACAGTTTTCAATTAACACCGCACAGTAAAACTGAAACATGAAAATATTTCGAAGGGGTGGCCGGGTATTCCTAGTAATGCCTATTCCACTATACAGATTCATGTCTGTAACCGTATATTTCCTTGCCCTCACTCCAATCCCTTTATATGACTTTACTTATTACCTTCTGTACACCACACTTAGGCTAATTGATTTTCTTACTTCCCTACCCTTTGGCACCAGCCTAAGATTTAGAAAAAGACCATCCAATAAGCGCAATAGGTTTACTCTCCTAATACTAGGAGCTCTCACAATCTGAGAGAAGGTAAAGGAAAAAGACAATTG
Organism: Agapanthus africanus; assembly: GCA_030015575.1. Lineage (NCBI taxonomy): Eukaryota > Viridiplantae > Streptophyta > Magnoliopsida > Asparagales > Amaryllidaceae > Agapanthus > Agapanthus africanus. The sequence continues at coordinate 29,321,512 of JASDDO010000004.1, read as the reverse complement.
AATAATCCTTATTCTATTTCTCCAGAATCAGAAACCATCCTCGAACTGGAACAAGTTCCTTCGAGTTCGTATGTAACTATACGATGAAATATCCAAGAAATGTGGATCTTCGTAGTGATACGGAGTGTTCTGGAGAAATGCAAAGGGGATATAAGAGCGGCAATGATATATGCGACTAAATGACAATTCAAAATCCAAAGTGTTTTAAGAAGGTTCGGTTAACTTGGTTCATGAGTTTTAGTTTAGGGTCAAGTCATGGTCGCTGCCAAAGAGAGAGAGAAAAGAAACACTCAACGTGCACTCTAATCTAGATTAGATTGGTTAATCACTTTATCTAATCAGGATGGATCCCACTGTTTCCTCGAATTCTCCTTCAAACCCTAAAAGGAGAATTAGTCGGGATCATCTAAAATCATCCGAGGAGTAACACCTACTCATCAGTGGGAATCGGGATCCAACTATCACCGCATGATAACTTGATGGAAACCACTCAAGTCACCACACTCCAGAAATTATGCGCATGCCTGGCAAGTTTCCTGTATGTTTGAAACTCCCAATGTGATTTTTGCCCCTAGGACCCAAGTGACCTTGACTAAAAATCAAAATGTCAAAAGGTCCTAGTCAAGTTCTACCCATCATTTTCTTGATTGCATTAGACCCACCCGTACGAACCTTGACTAAAGATCAAAATGATCGCACGATTATCCTAACCAATCGCATTATCATGCAACAGAAAAGTATTACATAGCTACCGAACACTACGCCTCGACTAAAGATCGAAATGTGTAGCACGAATACTAAGCACTACCAATCCGAAATGACGGAGGGCTACGGCTGGGTTTTTGGCGAAAAACTCTTAACGTAATAAACTTGATATCATTGAAGGAACCCGAGCGGTTTTACAAATATATACTAGTGTAAACTTTTGCTAAAGAGGTCACTTCCTGTGAAGGGATCTCGGCTCTTTCCTCATCGAATGAGGTGCAGGATATTCCTAACTAAATACCATGATGCAAAGCAAAAGAATCGACTATAGTGAAGTTATTACACTGACGCAAACTTTTGCCCAATAGGTCGCTTCCTATGAAGGGATCTCGGCTCTTACCTCATCGAATGAGGTGCTGGATATTTAGAACCGAATACCGTTGTGCAAAGCAAAAGGAAACGTTTGTAATGACAGTTTTCAAAAATTGGTTCCAACAACATCATATAGGTTTGTTTTCCTTACATTAATCAGAATTAATGCAGTCCCGTCAATTAAACCATATCACACCAGAAAAAAACGAAAATACAATGTACGTATATGTCATCCGCATTCGCCATGGGGCTCCGTCATACACCGTTAGGTTACTTAACTAACAGCAGAGCGGGGGCTGTACTAGCGCGGATGCAAAACATATACAACATCTACTAGTATATATATAAATATATATAACATTCGTCCCAGGCATGATATAAGCAACATCACAGAATCTCAGCAAGCAACACAGAATGGTGGATAATCTTGGAGCCTCGGGTTTCCTCTGAGCCGCAAGTGAAAACCCGACGTTCCCCTGGTCATGTGGATAGCCTGTGTAATGAAAACCTGGACCCCTACGAGCGTGGCAAGTTACCCACCAATCCCAAAAATGAGGCAACCCCAATCAACAAAGTGAATGGGTCATCCAGCACTTCACGGAATCCGGTAACTTGAGCACCCCACCATGGGTCAACTTGTACCACCTACGAATGCGTCGAATAGCCGACCAATTCTAGAGTGGGGGCCCCTCTGTCTCAACGCCATGAGATGCGGGCCCGTTGCCCTCTAGAACCCGGCTACTCGAGCACTCCACCGTGGAGTAATCCTAGTACAGAAAAGAAAAATATATATACAATGGCGACATCGATCTCAACCCAGTCGTGCCCCAATAAAAGAATATACAATTTGAAAGAGACGGCAGTCCACATGTCGGATGCTCGCTCCACAATAACAAATATACAAATGAATCTGAACTGTACTACTACCACTGCACCACTGGCTATCCGCCACGACAATCCAACTACAATATCAGCACAATCACAGAACATCAACGTGAATGTCATGTTCGCAAACCCGTCTAATAGAATATATAGCAGTTAGATGGGTTATACCGCTCAAATGACATTCATGATCACAGATAGTAATGTATGTACTGAAACTTATAAACAGTGTTAAAATATCGACTTTGAAATACTCTGTATTGCCCCAATACCAAAGATAACATAATATGTAATCTGAGCAAAAACAAACAATACCTAAAACCCAATATTCAAGATTCCAGAACACCTCAAAAAATTCAAAACCCAAGTCCCTAGAAAAAACGGCGTCGCCGGGAAAAATACCGTTCTCGTCAGCCAAGCTGTGGAATTTGGGTCTCGTTTTTAAACTGTGTTCTAGTTACAATAAGAGTTGTCTTCTGCAATTGTTTAAAAAAAAATTAGAAGACTAATTAAAAACGACAGAAACTTGAATATTTTCCGTATTATTTCGGAGTTGTTTCGGTTTCGTTACTTAAACATCATTTATACTGCTAGTTAGGGGTTTATGGGCTGGCTCTGATACCATGTTGGGTTATCCCAGCGCCCTGGCCATCTACCGTGACCGTTTGCGGAACAAAAATTTTATAAACTGTCGCTGGAACAACTCAATAACCCGGATATACCATAAACCTATAAGCTAGCAAACTAAAGAGGAGTTAGAATGGTTATACTAAATGATCCGTGTCCTTCGGTCTTTTACCATCTTCCTAAGCCCCTAGTGGTCTCCATAATCAAGCTTGATCGTCAGTCTCCCTCCATCGAAGATGATCCACCTGAGGATTTGTAGTTCGAGCTCCAACCTCAAAGCCGAGGTAACTAGGATACCTAGTTCGCTAAACTAGATAACCTAGAGGATGTAGAGTCTAATGATGTATTAATTTGTCTCATAACACTCTAGGTTTCTCAACACATGAGAGTTTTAGGGTGGAGGTAGAAAAAGCAAGCATGAGAAGATGAGAGTGTTGTGTGAAGCCACCATGAAAATGGCTAAGTCTTATGAACTAAAGAATGAAGCATCCACTTCAATAATTCACCACACAAAAATATCAAGCATGCTTCAATAGTAACCCATGAGTCATCTCATGAGTCACCAAGTAGCCATGCTCCAATAAATGTAAACAACACCTCATCCTTCACCTCATTTAACAATTTAAACAAAAATGGTTATAAACTAAAATGAGGTGTCGTCTTCTAGAAGCAATCTTGTAATAAATTACAAAAATACCCCTTACCGTATATACATAACCGTATCCGTATTCCAAAAAAATACGAATACAAAGAGACGAAAATAATCCAATAATATAATACTAGGATCCGGCTTAAACCAAAGCCCACTAGTATTATCCGTCCGAATCATGATACGTGCACAAGTGCACATATATGATCGAACCTTGCCGTAATACCATACGACCTCTATATCGTTTCGTCCAAAGTAGGGAAACCCTCTGTGTGGGACTCTAAAGACTCGTCAATACGCTGGCAGTAGGTTTAACTACAAGCACGTCAGCGGCATTGGCTGTACGTAATGGCTACCCAGGTATTGAGCGAAAGGGAGGACGACGAGAAAACTCATCCGAACCCCTACTGAGCATGTCCGTGACAATCTCCGTACGGTCTGGTCTATTCGTCTAAGAGTATCACATATTGAGTCTAGGGGTAGATAAAGTCAAACCCCTAATAACGCAATAGTTCGTGTCAGTATGAAGCCCATCACCAACTGAGAAACTACTGATCCAAATCAGTAATTCTCGTCTACCTTGGCCAAGGATTTCTGGTGATGGCCACCCGTGCACCGCACGATATCAACCCCCAATACCGGAAAAGACGAATCCCAGACGATCCGCTCACTGCCTCTATGTGGCTCGAGACTATATCCAACTAAAACCTGTTTGCACGACTCCTTTGAGCCGTGGTAGGGTAGTAATCAAAGCATGATGGGAATTCACACAAGATAAATGACGATCTCAGGTCGACAGACTAACTTGTAAATATATCACCTGGGAACTGCTATCTGAAAATAGGTATAATACCATCTAGCATGTTCCCGGCGAGTCCGTCCAGTGTACTTATAACCAAATGAGCACCTGTATGCTATCTTAGGTGACTAACTGACACCAATGACTTGTGAGACCGGCCACCGCCCCTCATCGGGGTCTCGATAAGTATACGCAGGTCTACTCCGGAGTATCGATGCCCAGTCTCGATACTCCCTCGACTAGGGACATTTAAGGATGTGCTTATAGACCACCCAGATCTCACGTATATGATCGCCATCCTAATACTAGTAGTCAAGGAAGAATCCCATGGGCTCTATCAACATATAATAGTGATCTGTAATACCACATATTGCATGCACATGATGATAAAGACAAACCAGATAGCATACTATCATTTTGAGTAAGACGGTTCTACCCGTATAAGTCCTCCCTCAATCATCTCAATCGCATGCCTGCGATTAAATAATTGATTTGAGGGCACTATAGCCAACAACTTGTTCCTTCATCCATGGAGTCTAGCTAGAGTCCAGCACAAATTGGATCATATGAAGATGCTACAAAGATTGTATGGTTCTCAATTTGGTTTTCTAGTTCAATTCTTTAGCTATTGTTACTTGCATATAGAACTTGAGCTCTCTTGAAATTTTTAAAATCCCAATTGTGTTTGTTGTAAAATCCTAGTAGAGAGCCTAAGGTCTACCAACAGCAACTTGCGTGCACTCTGCACGCCATCACATACAACCTCCAACTTGCTTCGACATCGAACACGTACATCGGCGACCAAGTCGCCTCTCCGATGCGACTCCATTGCTTGAGATCGCCGCCACCAGTCACCTCTTCACATCCCTGCTGCCATCAAATCTTACCGTATCAACAGTCGGCGCCGCCATTGCCATCCTCGAGCACTAGCCATCTTCCATGACATCACTGGCGCTGCCATAATGCTGATACCACGAGGTGTGCCCACGCTCCTCCGCACCAACGCCCCTCTCGCACCACTGCGAGTGTCTCGACTCTGCTACTGACCGCTGATTCATCGCCAGTTCACCATGCCTTTTGCGCTGCCGAAGTCACCACTTTCATAGATCTAACAAAGACTGCTAGATCTTACCCTCGGCTGTCAATTTCCAAGATCGGACCACTTTCATGTGCTGGTATATGCATACCCTCTACCAATCGCTCCGATCTACGATGAATTTTGTTGGATATGTATGCTCTAGAGGCTATTATTGTATATGATACATATGGATGCTTGGACATATATATGTACAGGACAGTCTTGCTCAATATGATAATATGCTTTTTGGTTTGACTTTATCTTAACATGTGTATATTTTACTTGCAATTACATATATTTTATACATGTTGATAAAGCCCGTAGGATCAATGCTAGACTACCTGCGTTATGATGGCGATCATACTTGTGGGAGCTGGGTAGTCGGTATGCACATCTTTAAATGGTCCCTAGTCGTGGGAGTATCGAGACTGGGCATCGATATTCCAGAGTAGACTAGTGTATACGTTTCTAGACCCCGACGAGGGGCGATGGTTTAGTCTCGCAACCATTGGTCTTTAGACCTAAGATCGTATACAGGTGCTCACTGGGGGTGAGTACACCGGACAGACTCGCCGAGAACTTCCAGATGGTACTATACCTATCATCAGATGGAAGTTCTCAGGTGACATGAGTACAGGGTAGTCTTTAGACCTGAGATCGTCATTTGTCTCGTGTGAGTTCCCTCTGTGATTTGATCACTACCCTACCATGGCTCTACTGAGTTGTGCAAACAGGTTTTGGTTGGGTACAGTCCCGAGCCACATGGAGGCAGTGAGCGATTGTCGAGGATTCGTCTCTACCGGTATTGTGAGTCGATATCGCACTGTGTTTGATTGGCCAGAACCATAAGACTATGGCCAAGGCAGTTGGGATTCACTGATAGGCTGATCAATAGTTTCCCGGATTGATCCTAAGCCGCATCAGCACGAATTACCAGGTTATCAGGGTCTGACGTTTACCACCCCTAGACCCGGTATGCGATACTCTCATACGAAGAGACCGAACTGTATGGAGATTGTCACGGATAGGCTCAGTAGGGATTCGGATGAGTTTGCTCGCCGGCCTTCCTTTTCGACAGGTACCCGGGTAGCCGTTACGTACAGCTAGTGCCGCTTACGTGCTTGTGGTTATGGATTTATCCAGTAACTCACTGTCGGCGTACTGTCGAGTCTTTAGAGTCCCACACAAAGCGTTTCCCTGGTTCAGGGGAAAAAATGTAGTAGCCGTATTGGATATGTGATGGGTCTCGATAGATTAATGTACTTTGTACTCGGACTTTCGATCGGACAGTTGGTAATACTAGCCGGCTCGGGTTTGAGCCAGATTATTAAATTAGGTATTGATTTAATAGTTTACATATATGTATTTCGATATATATATTCTAGTATTCCGTTCTTCGTGTTATTCTAACTCTTTGGGCATTCATGTTTTTATCTGAATGCAGGTATGTATATACAGAAGACTGTAATCTATATTTATTACAGATTACCTTCTAGAAGGTGCCACCTCATTATGCTTTTTCCATTTATTTGATAAATGGAAAATGAGGTGTAAAGTGTGAGGTATGGGGGGAATGGAGATAACCATGCTTCAATATTTAACAAATGAATTTTAATTCATTTGGAGTTACTATTGAAGTATGGTTGTTGATTGTTTATTCAAGAAATTCATACACAAAACCTTTGTATGGATTTTCTCTCTCATAGATACTTCATTATTTTCTTGAGCTCCCATTTCTCTTCATCTCCTCCCTCCTCTTGAGTTTCCCCCACCTTCATCATCTTCCTCTTCACTACCCTTCTCATGAGTTGAGAAACAAGTGAAGAGGCAAGAAAGAGATAGCAAACACTTAGATCTTCACACTACATCTTAGACTACTTGGTTTAGCAACCCAAGTTCTCTAGTTGCTCCACTTGACATATTGTGAGGAGCTAGAGCCATGGATCATATCCCTCAGGTGGATCATCTACGACAAAGGAGGACCGGAGAACAAGCTCGATCCCGGAAAACCGATGGATCAGGAAAAGAAGATCATGCATGTTCAAGGTGGCCACTTGGAGCTAAAGATGAAGAAAGAAGACCGAAGGACTTGGTTCGTTTGGTGAGATTTCTTCATCATAGTAGATAGCACCACTTTAATTTAGCTAGTTAGGTTTATGGTAAGATCCGGGTTAAAAGTTATTCTAGTGCCATATTCTAATCGTTAGAAAAATTTCATTCCGCATTTGGTCACGGTAAATGGCCGGGGCACTAGCGTAACCTTTCATGGTATCAGAGACAGCCCATAAACCCTACACTAGCAAGTTTAAACAATGTTAAAACAACGAAACCGAAACAAATCCGTAACAATGAAACCAAACTGCAGTTTCTGTCGAATTTTTAAAGGCTTAAAAAAATTTAGCAAGTGCGGAGTGCTCTTTACACTGTGAGATGAACACTGACCAAAAACGACACGATTCCCACCTTTTTTGGCCGGCCACAACCATCAAAAAACTGATCTCACTGGTTTTCTTAAAGGGGATTGCGTCGTATTTTGGCCAGTGTTCTTGTCTCTTGAAGTTTGGGTTTCAGGTGTTGTTTATTTTTGCCCAGATTTGATTTTCTGTTGTTTTTCTGTTTGGGGCAATTTGGAGTGTTTCGAAGTCATTATATTTTAACAACTGTTTAATTGTTATCAGTACTTAGATTGGCATCTGCGGCCGTGAATGTCATTTGATCGGTAAATCCGTCTATCTGCTATATGTCCTTTTAGACGAGTTTGCAAACATGACATTCGCGTTAATGTTTTGAGCTTGTGATGTGATTGTGGTTGGATAGTCATGGTGGATAGCATGTGGTGAAATGTTAGTGGTACAGTTTATATTCATTTGTACATTTGTTATTGGGGGGCGAACGTCCGACATGTGGACTGCCGTCTTTGCCGGGTTGTATATTATTTTGGGGCACGACCGGGTTGAGATCGATGTCACCATTTGTACATATTATTTTCATTTTCTGTACTAGGATTACCCCACGGTGGAGTGCACGAATAGCCAGGTTCTAGAAGGCAACAAGCCCGCATCTCATGGCGTTGAGATGGAGGGGGCTTCATTCTAGAATTGGCGGGCTATTCGCCGCACTCGTAGGGGGTATAGGATGACCCATGGAGGGGCGCCCAAGTTACCGGATTCTATAAAGTGCTGGGTGGCCCATTCACTTTGCTGAAGGGGGGTGCCTCACTTCTGGGATTGACGGGTAACTTGCCGCGCTCGTAGGGGTCCAGGTTTTCATTGCACAAGCTATCCACACGACCGGGAACGTCAGGTTTTATTTGCGGCTCAAATGAAACCCGAGGCTCCAAGATTATCCACCTTTCTGTATTGTTGGCTGAGATTCTGTAATATTGCTTATTATCATGCCTGGGACGAATATTATATATATTTATATATATACCAGTAGATATTGTACATGTTTTGCACCCGCGCTAGTCCAGCCCCCGCTCTGTCGTTAGTTAAGTAACCTAACGGGTGATGACGGGGCCCCATGACGAATGCGGATGGCATATACATGCATCGTATTTTCGTTCTTTTCTTGTGTAATGGGATTAAACTGATAGGACCGCATTAATTTTGATTAATGCAAGAAAATAAACCTAAAAGATATTGTTGGAACAAATTTTGAAAAACTATAGCTGTATTCTTTCGCTTTGCATAGTGGTATTCGATCATGAATATCCAGCACCTCATTCCATAAGGCAAGAGCCGAGATCCCTTTGCGGGGAGTGACCTCTTGAGCAAAAGTCTATATTATAAATTACTCGGGTTTTTCAAAACCACAAGTTTTCAAAATTGGAGCCTAAATCGCTCCTTTTCAAAACTACTCAGGTTCCTTTAACAATATCAAGTTCGTTACGTTAACGGGTTTTTCGCCAAAAACCCAGCCGTAGCCCTCCATCATTTCAGATGGGTACCACCTAGTATTCATTCTGTGTTTGTTGGCAAGCGTCAAGACACAGTGAATGGCATCTGAGTGATATTTATCTGTTGCATAGATATACGATTAATCAAGACAGTCGTACAGCTTTGTTGGCAAGCATCAAGAGTTTGTGGGGGTGGGTTCGAGTTAATCCAGGACAATGACAGGTTGAACTTGACTAGTGTCTTATAATTTGTTGGCAAGCATCAAGGTTATAGGTCGTTAGGGGTAAAAACCACATCGAGAGTTTCAAACATACAGGAAATTTGCAGAATTTAGCATACCTTTTGGAGTGTTATGACTAGAGTGGATTCCATATAGTGCATCACACAATGATAGTTGGATCCCGATCCCACTGATGAGTAGGATTACTCTCGGGAGATTATTTCACTTAACAATCAATGCAATAAACCAAGTAGGTGTCTAGAACAGTGTTAGCGGGGCTACGCCTCCAGGGAAAAGAGATTATGTAATTAAGGAACTTCGCGAAAGCGTTGGAAAACCTCCCTCGAAGTACCGACACTAGCCTGGCTGAAAGGTTAAGCAAGTATTGTGACGTGCGATTAATCCTGACTAGTTCTCCTTTTAAGATTTGAAGGAGAATTCGAGGAAACAGTGGGAACCATCCTGATTAGATAAACTAATAACCAATCTAATCTTGCAAGAGCACACGCTGAGTTTTTCTTTTCTCTCTCTCCAGGTAGCAACCATTTCACGCCCTAATCAAGATAATAAAATGTATCACTTGACCGATCTGAATTCTTATTCGGGGCTGGGAAACGTCGGTTCGGCTCTAACTTATGACAACAGTCATGAGTATGAGCAAGGGAAAGAGGATTGTTTGAATTCCTTGATGACCCCATCGAAGAAGAAATATACTATTGTGTCTTCTTCAGGTGTTCTTGTTATTAAGAACTGTTTTTCGGTCATTCCTACCTCCTGGGTACTCGATACCGGATCGGGGTCTCATATCTGTAATTTATTACGGGGACTGAGAAAAAGTAGGATGTTTGGACCTGGTGATATGTCCCTCAGAGTAGGGAACGGAGCACAGGTTGATACTTCTACCGTCGGTGAATATCACCTAGCATTGCCAAATGGCAATACTATGATTTTGAACAACTGCTGCTATGTACCCTCCATGGTTTGCAATATCATATCAGTTTCTTTACTTGATAAAGATGGATATAAGTTTGTTCTTGATAGAAATATCATGAACATTTACCTTAATCAGGTATTGGTTGCAGAAGGTACACTGTATAATGGTGTCTATGTTCTTAATCAAAACACAGTTCTCAGTATATAAAACACACGCAAGAGGAAGAGTTCAGATATGAACGAATCCTACTTGTGGCATTGTAGACTTGGTCATATCGGAGAGAAAAGACTGAGTAAGTTGCATAAAGATGGACTTTTGGATACGTTCGAATTCTCATCTTATAAAACTTGTCAATCTTGTTTCAAAGGAAAAATGACCAAATCTCCGTTCACCGGACATGGAGAAAGAGCGGTAGAGCTCTTGAGACTCATACACAGTGATGTATGTAGTCCAATGTCTACACATGCAAGGGGTGGGTTCTCGTACTTCATCACATTCACTGACGATCTCTCTAGGTTGGGATATGTGTATCTTTTGAAACACAAATCTGAAGCTTTTGAGAAATTCAAAGAATTCAGAAACGAAGTAGAGAACTAGACTGGGAAAGGTATTAAGATCCTCCGATCTGATAGATGAAGGGAGTACTTAAGCACAGAATTTCTAGAATACCTAAAAGAGAATGGAATTCTCTCTCGGTTTACTTATACACCACAGCACAACGGTGTATCGGAGCGGAGGAATCATACCCTATTAGATATGGTTCGCTCCATGATGAGTAATGTCGAGTTGTCTCTTTCATTCTGGGGATATGCCCTTGAAACGGCAATATATATATTGAATAGGGTTCCTACCAAAGCAGTGCCTACCACTCCACATGCACTGTGGGAGCGGAAGAGACCATACCTTAATTTTATTAAGATATGGGGTTGTCCAGCTTATGTAAAGAAGCAGAACCCGGACAAACTCGAGGCATGGTCAGTTTTGTGTAAGTTTGTAGGATATCCTGAGCATTCGCAAGGATATCTGTTCTACCACACTGAGGAACAGAAGGTGTTTGTTGCTCGACATGCCGTCTTTTTGGAGAAAGAATTTCTTGCAAAAGAAATTAGTGGGAGCGCGGTAGAACTGGAAGAAATTCCAGAAGGACAAACTGTAACTGAAGGTTTGGCGGAACCAGAAGATTCAATAGTCCCAGACGAACCTCAGCCACTCCGCAGATCTGGTAGGATTTCTCATCCGCCCAAGAGATACTACGTTTTTCTCATAAACGGGGATCGAGAAGATTGCATTTTGGAAGAAAATGATCCTACAAGTTTCGGGCAGGCCATTATCAGTAGGGACTCTGATAAGTGGCAGGATGCTATGAGATCTGAAATGGAGTCCATGTACACCAATAAAGTGTAGACCTTGGATATTGCTCCACCTGGGGTAAAACCCGTTGGATGCAAATGGATCTACAAAAGGAAATTTGGTGTGGATGAGAAGGTGGAAACCTATAAGACTAGACTTGTCGCAAAAGGTTTTCGTCAAAGACCAGATGTGGACTATGACGAAACCTTTTCTCCAGTGGCTATGCTCAAATCCATTCGGATCCTACATGCCATTGCTGCCTTCCATAACTATGAGATCTGGCAGATGGACGTAAAAACGGATTTTCTAAACGGAAGTTTAGAAGAGTGCGTTTATATGAATCAGTCGGAAGGTTTCGTAGACAGTGGAAGCAGCGGGAAGATGTGCAAGTTACTTAAATCCATTTATGGATTAAAGCAGGCATCGCGGAGCTAGAACATCTGTTTTGATGAAACAGTCAAGGAATTTGACTTCATCAAGAATGAGGATGAGCCTTGTATTTATAAGAAGATTGTAGGACGAACTGTCGTGTTCCTAGTCTTGTACGTGGACGACATTCTTTTGATAGGAAATGACATTCATATGCTACAATCGGTCAAGCTATTCTTATCACAAAGGTTCTCCATGAAGGACCTGGGAGATGCCTCGTACATTCTGGGGATTAAGATCTACAGAGATAGATCCAAGAGATTACTGGGACTTTCACAATCCGGGTATATAGAGACCGTACTAAAGAGATTTAGTATGGAAGATTCCAAGCGCGGTAACATACCCGCATTGCAAGGAATCACCCTCTCCAAGGAGATGTCTTCCAAGACTGACGAGGAGAGAGTTCGCATGAGCACTATACCCTACGCTTCGGCGGTAGGATCTATAATGTATGCGATGCTATGTACAAGGCCAAATGTAGCTTATGCGCTAAGCGTGGTGAGCCGATATCAGTCAAACCCAGGTGAGGACCACTGGACAGAAGTAAAGAACATTCTCAAATACCTGAGAAAGACAAAGGAGATGTTCTTAGTTTACGGTAATGGAGACCTAAAAGTCGAGTCCTTTACCGATTTAAGCTTCCAGAGTGACAAAGATGACAGCAAGTCTATCTTGGGTTTTGTATTTACCCTCAACGGAGGGGCGGTGTGTTGGAAGAGCTCCAAACAGGATACCGTTGCAGAATCGACGATGGAGGCTGAATACATTGCTGCAAGTGATGCCGCAAAAGAGGCGGTCTGGATGAAGAAATTCATTAATAAACTTCAGGTAGTTTCGTCCATTGTTGACCCAATACCTTTGTATTGCGATAACAATGGGGTTATAGCTTTAGCGAAGGAACCACGGTCCCATCAAAAATCTAGGCACATCTTAAGGCGGTATCACCTGATCAGGGAGATCGTAGATCGCCAGGAGATTGAGGACCGGAGAGTGGATACAAAAGACAACACTGCGGATCCATTCACCAAGGCCCTTCCTCAAGCACAGTTTGAGAGACTTTTTGAGATGTTAGGTATGCGGTACGCCAACAGCTGGCCCCAGAGCAAACATTGGATACTCGGTACGCCAATATATATGGCCTTAGTGCAAGTAAGAGATTGTTGGATATGTATGCCCTAGAGGCCATTATTGTATATGTATACATATGGATGCTTAGATATATATATGTATAGGACAGTCTTGCTCGATATGATAGTATGCTTTTTGGTTTGACTTTATCTTAACATGTGTATGTTTTACTTGCTATTACATATCTTTTATACATGTTGATAAAGACCGTAGGATTAATGCTAGACTACCTGCGTTGTGATGGCGATCATATTTGTGGGAGCTGGGTAGTCGGTACACACATCCTTAAATGGTCCCTAGTCGTGGGAGTATCGAGACTGGGCATCGATATTCCAGAGTAGACTAGTGTATACGTTTCTAGACCCCGACAAGGGGCGATAGTTTGGTCCCGCAACCATTGGTCTTTAGACCTAAGATCGTATACAGGTGCTCACTGGGAGTGAGTACACCTGACGGACTCGCCGAGGACTTCCAGATGGTACTATACCTATCGTCAGATGGAAGTTCTCAGGTGACATGAGTACAGGGTAATCTTTAGACCTGAGATCGTCATTTGTCTCGTGTGAGTTCCCACTGTGCTTTGATCACTGCCCTACAACGGCTCTACTGAATCATGCAAACAGGTTTTGGTTGGGTGCAGTCCCAAGCCACATGGAGGCAGTGAGTGATTGTCGGGGATCCGTCTCTCCCGGTATTGGGAGTCGATATCGCACTGTGTTTGATTGGTTAGGACCATAAGACCTTGGCCAAGGCAGTTGGGATTCACTGATAGGCTGATCAGTAGTTTCCCGGATTGGTCCTGAGCCGCATCAGCATGAATTACTGGGTAATCAGGGTCTGACGTTTATCACCCCCTAAACCCGGTATGCGATACTCTCATACGAAGAGACCGGGTTGTACGGAGATTATCACGGATAGGCTCAGTAGGGATCCGGATGAGTTTGCTCGCCGGCCTTCCTTTTCGACAGGTACCCGGGTAGCCGTTACGTACAGCTAGTGCCACTGACGTGCTTATGGTTATGGATTTATCCTGTAACTCACTGTCGGCGTACTGTCGAGTCTTTAGAGTCCCACACAGAGCGTTTCTCTGGTTCAGGAGAAATGATGTAGTAGCTGTTGGATATAGTGCCCTCAAAGTCAATTATTGGATCGCAGGTACGTGATTGCAATGATTGAAAGAGGACCTATACTGTCACGCCCCGCTTCCCAGAGTACGCAAGATTGGGCACGTGACATAGCCAACCATGCTACCTGTGGGTAGGAAGTATCCATCCACAGTCACATTACGGCTGTAGAGATATCAAGAACAAGATAAAAACTATCTAACACATGTCCAAATCCAGAATAACAAGAGTCAATGATAAATAAATGCGGAAGCAAATGATCCAATACAATAATAGAAAAGTATGTCCCATAATGCGGGCTCACATCTGGAAATAAAAATGCAGGAAATAAAACTAATCACTACAGAACTCACAAATCAGCCTGCTGGCTGAAGTACTCCTGCTCGGTCAGCGACAGTGGTAAAGAATCTGGGCCATGCAAAACCCAGACGTCAGCGCGTCATGTCAACCAATAATATAATGTGAACAGTGTAATAGGCAATGCATAAATAAACATGAATAAAGCAATAGTATGAAACAAGCAGTGCAGGGTAGTGTGCAGTGGGTAACTAAACTGTTCTATCGGGTTTTCTATTCTAAAGTCTTTGAAATCAATTCGAGTAATCCTCCATGTAACTCAAAGGATATGTCCCGTTACCCCCCGGGACCACGGATCAGGAAGATGGGAACCAATAATGGTTCTGTCCCGTTGCCCCCCGGGACCACGGATCAGGAAATGTAAGAGTCACGAATGGCTCTGTCCCGTTACCCCCCGGGACCACGGATCAAGTAATACCCTTTTAAGTTACACTTTAGATTACCCTTTTGATTTCCCCATACCCCTAGGTTATATGTGTCAGGTCAGGTATTCAGTAGTCAAGGACTAATGCCAACACAGAATCAGGTAACAGGTCAGGTTTGTCTGGATAGACAACAGGAATGGTCCATGAGGACTCCATGTCAGGTCTGTTGGCATTAGGCATGAGATCAGGTAACAGGTCAGGTCATGGTACATCAGGTCAAGTCGATAGTAAAGGGTACCATGTCCGGTGCATCGGTATATATATATATCATGTGTAGCAAGGTCAGGTCAAGATGTAACACAATCGAGGGTGTGCTCACAACAGGTATATAATCGAACTAGGATTAACAGCAGGAAGTAAGCAATAAAGTAAACAATAATAAGCAGTTCATTTAATCACAATGGTGCATTAACATAGTGCAGTCGTATTATCATATTAACAGGTTTGAGCACCCCTTGCGGTGCGTTAGATCACATGATGATGCAATACCGTCATATCAATATCAGAATGTAATAGAGCTACCTGCGTAAAGGCTATCATCCCTTAAACGGTAGAATATGATTAACGGGTAAACTTCGTTATTAGGGTTAAAGTGGCAAGCTGTAATTTTAGGTTAATTGTAGAATGATATATGTCATATTGCAGCCAAAATGAGAAAATAGCTATATCGAGTTAAGTTTGCAGGTTTAACGAGTCAAAATATATATAACTATTTAGTATAGCATGTAGCAAGTGTTACTTGCCTCGACGGTTCGCGAACCGGGAAAAACGGACTTAACGTAGGCGGAAAAACACGCGACGGACGCACGGTTCACGGATCGAATCCAAACAACGAACAGTGGGACCACGCGGACCGGGGTACCTTGTGGGATTGCAAGGGTTGCGACAGCGACGGGGTCGACGGCGATGGGGCGCCGGCGAGGAAGCTGCGGCGTAGGCTAGGGCTGCGGTTGCTGGAGGAGGGAGAAGGTGAGGAGGGAGAGGAGGTGGTCGGGTCTGGTGTGCAGGTGAAGAGGAGGTGGTCGGCGGTGGCGCAGGTGACGACGACGAGGGTCGACGGCGGCATTTCCGGCCAACCAGAGAAGGTGCGGGGAGTTGCTGTTGGTTCCTGTTGCGGCGCCGGGCACACGGGAGAAGGAGGAGGGTGTCGAGGTCGGAAAGAGGGGCGAAGGGGAAGGTGCTGGCGTCGTCGGCGACGAATTGCGGCGGCGACGAATTGCAGCGATGGGTGCAGGTGGCGTGGCTACGGCGTAAGTGCACGGGGACGTGGGGAGAGGAGGAAGGAGGGCTGTGGTTGAGACGAGGGTGATGGTGGTGGTGGCGTCGGCGTTGGGCTGCGGCGGCGACGGGCACGGTGGCTGGGCAAGGGTTCGCGATGGGGTTCTCGGATGAGGTTCTGGGAAAAACGATGGAGACGAGGATATATTATATAGGGGATAGAGAGAGAGGGTTAGAGAGAGAGAGAGAAAAAAGTAGAGAGAGAGAGAGACAGAGAAAGAGAGAGGAGAGATAGAGATTAGAGATAGAGGGATAGAGGCGGGGCCCACGGGGGTTTAAACCCTCGTGATTGGCCAGTGAGGAAAAAGGAAAAATTTTAAAAGATTTCAGAAGTTTAAACGAACAGTAAAGAAATATTATGAATATATTATGGTTTTAGAATATTTTATAGATTTGTGATTTTGGCGCTAAATGAAACATTTCCCAATCGCGCCCGGGTTGGGTCCAAAAATTCGAAATTCAAATAATAGGATTTTAAGCGGGTTCCAAATTTTAAAATGAAATGTTTTATGATTAAAAGGCATGCCCCCAAGTCGGACACCTGTACGCGCGCGTAGTCGTCCAAACTCGCCCGTTTCACCGAACGGGATGAGAACTCGACGCACGGACGCTACCACGCGGCTAGGGGTGACGAGTAGGCCAATATAGATATTTTTAATTTCATTTTAGGTGCTAAAATTTGTTATATGCAAAAATGACTTAGCCAGTTAAAATTTTACAGTAAGACCCAACCAAGCAAGATAAATGAAATGAGCAATATCAAACACTCAACCAGTAACAGAAATAGTAGTTTGGGCTCGGGTGTTACATCATACCCAACTACAAAAAGAATTTTGTCCTCGAAATTCCAAGAATACAAGATAGAAAACTACAGGAAAAGGTGAGGAAACTTCTGCTGGATCTCGTCTTCTCGCTCCCAAGTGGATTCTCCATGCGATCGATTACCCCAAGAAACTAGCACAAGGGGGATAACCTTGTTCTTAAGAACCTTTTCCCTTCGATCCGTGATTTCAACCGGTCGCTCCTCAAAAGTTAGGTCCTCCCGTACAGTTAACTCCGAATGATCCAAGACATGTGCTTCATCTCGAACATACCTTCGTAGTTGAGATACATGAAACACATCGTGCACACCTGCCAAGGACTGCGGTAACGCCAAACGGTACGCTACCTCTCCAACGCGCTCCAATATCTCGAAGGGTCCAACGAATCGAGGACTAAGCTTTCCCCGACTCCCAAAACGAATCACTCCTCTAGTCGGTGATATCTTCAAGAATACCAAATCACCCACGGCGAACTCTAGAGGTCTTCTTGACGTGTCAGCCCAACTTTTCTGTCTGTCTTGAGCTGCCTTCATATGCTTTCTGATGGCGTTAACCTTCTCAACGGTCTGTACTACCAAATCTGGTCCCAATAATCTTCGTTCACCAACATCATCCCAAAAAACGGGTGAACGACACTTGCGACCATACAAAGCTTCAAACGGAGCCATCTGGATAGTTGCTTGGAAACTATTGTTGTAAGAAAACTCCACCAAGTGTAGGTGATCCTCCCAAGAACCCTTGAAGTCCAACATGCATGCTCTCAACATATCTTCAAGAGTTTGGATCGTTCTCTCCGACTGACCATCAGTTTGAGGATGATAAGCTGTGCTAAACTTCAATCGAGTCCCCAAACTTTCCTGTAAACTCCTCCAGAAGTGTGATAAGAACCGAGTGTCCCGATCGAACATGATGCTCACCGGTACTCCATGCAATATTACAATCTCCTGCATGTGCCGCTCTGCCAAAGTCTCCGTTGATTGACCAACCCGAAAAGGAATAAAGTGAGCTGCCTTGGTCAACCGATCGACAATCACCCATACTGCATTGTTGCCCTTTGGACTCCGCGGTAAAGCCGTCACGAAATCCATGGTTATATGTTCCCACTTCCACTGAGGAATCGGAAGTGGTTGCAACAAACCAGCAACCCTTTGGTGTTCAGCCTTGACTTGCTGACATACCAAGCACTTAGCCACGAAGCGAGCAATCTCCCGTTTCATACCTTCCTACCAGAAATGCTGTCGAATATCTCGGTACATCTTTGTACCTCCTGGATGTACAGAGTAAGCTGAACTGTGTGCCTCCTTCATAAGCTCTTCACGCACATCCCCCTTTGGCACACACACACTGCTACCATACCTCAACGAACCATCTTCGTGGACCAGTAAATCTGTTCGTAGTCCGGCTTCAACCTGCTCTCGAAACCTTTGCAGTCTAGGATCCTGCGATTGTGCCGCTTTAATCTTCTCAACCAAGGACGACTGTACTTGCAACTGCATCAACTGTCCCGTAGAATGTGGTAGCACAACCTCCAAGTCAAATCTTCGAAAATCCGCGATGATCTCCCTCTGCGTAGTCAATACCTGAATCGCTGGTAACCGACTAGGCGCATCCGGCACGACGTTAACTTTTCCCGGATGGTACTTAAGATCAAGGTCGTAATCGGCCATCAGCTCCAACCATCTACGTTGCCTCATGTTCAACTCTTTCTGAGTGAACACATACTTCAAACTCTTATGATCTGTAAAAACTTCGACTCTCTCACCCAAAAGGTAGTGTCTCCAAATCTTCAAGGCGAAGATCACAGCCGCAAGCTCCAAGTTATGAGTCGGATAATTCTTCTCATGGGTCTTTAATTGTCTCGATGCATACGCTACAACCTTCCCATTCTGCATCAAAACACATCCCAATCCCTTTCCAGATGCGTCGCTGTGAATCACCAGTCCTCCGGAATTGTCTGGTACGGTCAGGATAGGGGCGGTTATCAACTTCTGCTTCAACGTCTCGAAAGCCAATGCACATTTATCCGTCCAAACAAAAGGTACTTCCTTGCACGTAAGCTTGGTCAACGGTTCTGCCAAACGAGCGAAGTTCTCCACAAATCTCCTATAGTATCCGGCTAAACCAAGGAAACTTCTTACCTCAGCCACATTTCTTGGAATAGGCCAATCTCGAACTGCTGCAATCTTTTCGGGATCGACGGCGATTCCATCGCCCGACACAACATGCCCCAGAAACTTCACTTCTTCCAGCCAAAATTCGCACTTACTCATCTTCGCATACAATTTCTCCTGTCTCAGTGTCTGCAGTGCGATTTTCAAATGCTCAGCATGCTCCTCCGGACTCTTCGAGTACACCAGAATATCGTCAATGAATACCACAATAAACTGGTCCAAGAATGGTGAAAAGATTCGGTTCATCAAATCCATGAATATTGCCGGCGCATTCGTTACTCCGAAGGGCATCACTAGATACTCGAAATGCCCATACCGAGTTCGAAACGCCGTCTTGCAAATGTCTTCTGCTTTCACTCGGACCTGATGATATCCGGATCGCAAATCCAGTTTCGAGAATACTCTCGCGCCACTAAGCTGCTCAAAAAGTTCTCCAATGCGAGGGATCGGGTACTTGTTCTTAATAGTCACCCGGTTTAATTCTCTATAATCAATGCACATCCTTCTCGTGCCATCCTTCTTCTTTACTAGAAGAACTGGAGCTCCCCAAGGCGAGTTGCTGCTTCGAATCCAACCCTTCTCAAGCAATTCACCAACTTGCTTCTTAACTTCTTCCAATTCCACTGGTGCCATTGGATAATAAGCTTTAGATACTGGCGCTGCACCAGGAATAAGGTCAATCGCGAACTCCACGTCTCGCTTCGGCGGTAAGCCCGATATATCTTCAAATACGTCCATAAAATCGCGAACAACTGCCGGCTCTTCGTTACTATCAACTTCCATAACTGCAAGAACACTGTTTGTCGGCCTAGCCCTAAACTCGACTGGCCCGACAGAACTGCTTCCCCCAATGAAGGTAAACTCAGGATGTCCGGGAATCTGAAAAATTACCTTCCTTGCCCTACAGTCGATGTGGGCGTGGAAAGTGCCAAGAAAATCCATTCCCAAGACAACTTCATAGCTGCCCGTATCTATTACCAAGAAATCTGCAAAGAGTTCCCGTCCGCACACAACAACTGTACAATCTCTACATTCCCTACTAGCTATGATTTTCCCATTCCCAGTGTGTATGTCCCAAAAACTAGACAGGATCGTGCAGGTAATCGAGTGTGTAGTTATAAACTTGGATGACATAAAACAATGGGATGCTCCGGAATCAAATAATGCCAATGCGGGAAAACCATGAACGAGTAAAGTACCTGAAACCACTTCTCCTGATGCCTTAGCTTCCTCAGCTGTCAAGGTGAAAGCTCGAGCCTGATTAGGTCCCTGAGTCAGCTGTTTCTGCCCTTGGAACGGTCTCTGCGGAGGCTTCTGTATATCATCTCTCGTGCGAAGCTTCGACGGACAGGCACCAACTGCGTGATCGGCCGCTCCACCAACCAAACAAAGTCCCAGCTTCCTTCGGCAATCCTTCTGCACATGCCCGGGCAAACGGCAGTAGTCACAAATCATGCCTTTTCTTCGATCAACGACCACAGGCTTCTTCATTGGTGCTACCCCACGTCGATCCACTGGAATACCTCTGCGCCCATGATCTCGGTTAGGTACAAATGCGGGCTTCCTGGCCGCAACTGCTGTCTGCTGCAGGTTCCCTTTCATTCCCGATAAACTCTGTTGCTCCCGGGCTGCCGTAAGAACCTGCGAGAAAGTGGTCAAACCCAGGGAGACAATCTGCCTCTGGATGTCCACATCCAAACTGCGCATGAACCTTCGCGCCCTGTCTGCCTCGTTGGCGACTAAAGGTCCAGCGAAACGGCTGAGTCTCGTCCACTCCGCTGCATGTACGTCCACGGGTGCTCCATTTTGCCTCAGCTCAATAAATTTCTCTTCCATTTCCTCCCGTGCAGTCCGCGGGAAGAATTTCTCCAGGAAACTCTTAGAGAAATCCGCCCAACTGATTGGCTTGGGCAAGCGGGTCTCCTCCACAAGCCACCACTCTCGGGCGTAATCCACTAGCTGAATGCGCACCACATCAACTCTTTTGTCCTCCGGGATTTGTGCCGCAATCAGCAAATTCTCCGTGTCAACTAGCCACTGCTCGGCTGGCAACGGCTCCTCCAGACCAGTGAAAGTAGTAGGACCCAAACGTCTGAAATCTGCCACGGTCCCTACCCGGTCAACTGGTTTCGCTCCAGCGTTGTTTACAGACTGCCGAATGGCCTGCAAACCCTCCTGAAATGAATCTGCTTGCTGCTGGATCAGCTCAGTATGCCTCTTCTGATTTTCCAACATTCCACGTATCACTCCCAACATGGCGGCTTCATCCACGCGCCTCTGATACGTCTTGAAATTCTTATCTGCCATATTCCTGAAATCAAAACACCCAACATTAGCATGATGATAGATTCAATATATAAATCAAGGCTAGAACTCCAAGATACTTAAATAGAGTACCGCATTGTAACTATGCCGCGGTATCATAGCCACAATTACTTAACTCCACCCAAGTCGCCTAAGTCCTAGGGATAACAAGAAATCAGGTTTTCGAGTCGACATGCAAAGTAAGTTTGCACGTCGTAAAAGATATAATCAGGAAGAATGTGATACAAGAATGGTAAAACGGTCAAGGTGGCAGGACATGTTTCCTAAACACGGGTATTCTGATTCGTGTATTGGGTACAATACCCAACTACAAAAGAATCAACCCGACTATACCATGGGCTCTGATACCAAAAGAACCATGTCACGCCCCGCTTCCCAGAGTACGCAAGATTGGGCACGTGACATAGCCAACCATGCTACCTGTGGGTAGGAAGTATCCATCCACAGTCACATTACGGCTGTAGAGATATCAAGAACAAGATAAAAACTATCTAACACATGTCCAAATCCAGAATAACAAGAGTCAATGATAAATAAATGCGGAAGCAAATGATCCAATACAATAATAGAAAAGTATGTCCCATAATGCGGGCTCACATCTGGAAATAAAAATGCAGGAAATAAAACTAATCACTACAGAACTCACAAATCAGCCTGCTGGCTGAAGTACTCCTGCTCGGTCAGCGACAGTGGTAAAGAATCTGGGCCATGCAAAACCCAGACGTCAGCGCGTCATGTCAACCAATAATATAATGTGAACAGTGTAATAGGCAATGCATAAATAAACATGAATAAAGCAATAGTATGAAACAAGCAGTGCAGGGTAGTGTGCAGTGGGTAACTAAACTGTTCTATCGGGTTTTCTATTCTAAAGTCTTTGAAATCAATTCGAGTAATCCTCCATGTAACTCAAAGGATATGTCCCGTTACCCCCCGGGACCACGGATCAGGAAGATGGGAACCAATAATGGTTCTGTCCCGTTGCCCCCCGGGACCACGGATCAGGAAATGTAAGAGTCACGAATGGCTCTGTCCCGTTACCCCCCGGGACCACGGATCAAGTAATACCCTTTTAAGTTACACTTTAGATTACCCTTTTGATTTCCCCATACCCCTAGGTTATATGTGTCAGGTCAGGTATTCAGTAGTCAAGGACTAATGCCAACACAGAATCAGGTAACAGGTCAGGTTTGTCTGGATAGACAACAGGAATGGTCCATGAGGACTCCATGTCAGGTCTGTTGGCATTAGGCATGAGATCAGGTAACAGGTCAGGTCATGGTACATCAGGTCAAGTCGATAGTAAAGGGTACCATGTCCGGTGCATCGGTATATATATATCATGTGTAGCAAGGTCAGGTCAAGATGTAACACAATCGAGGGTGTGCTCACAACAGGTATATAATCGAACTAGGATTAACAGCAGGAAGTAAGCAATAAAGTAAACAACAATAAGCAGTTCATTTAATCACAATGGTGCATTAACATAGTGCAGTCGTATTATCATATTAACAGGTTTGAGCACCCCTTGCGGTGCGTTAGATCACATGATGGTGCAATACCGTCATATCAATATCAGAATGTAATAGAGCTACCTGCGTAAAGGCTATCATCCCTTAAACGGTAGAATGTGATTAACGGGTAAACTTCGTTATTAGGGTTAAAATGGCAAGCTGTAATTTTAGGTTAATTGTAGAATGATATATGTCATATTGCAGCTAAAATGAGAAAATAGCTATATCGAGTTAAGTTTGCAGGTTTAACGAGTCAAAATATATATAACTATTTAGTATAGCATGTAGCAAGTGTTACTTGCCTCGACGGTTCGCGAACCGGGAAAAACGGACGTAACGTCGACGGAAAAACACGCGACGGACGCACGGTTCACGGATCGAATCCAAACAACGAACAGTGGGACCACGCGGACCGGGGTACCTTGTGGGATTGCAAGGGTTGCGACAGCGACGGGGTCGACGGCGATGGGGCGCCGGCGAGGAAGCTGCGGCGTAGGCTAGGGCTGCGGTTGCTGGAGGAGGGAGAAGGTGAGGAGGGAGAGGAGGTGGTCGGGTCTGGTGTGCAGGTGAAGAGGAGGTGGTCGGTGGTGGCGCAGGTGACGACGACGAGGGTCGACGGTGGCGTTTCCGGCCAACCAGAGAAGGTGCGGGGAGTTGCTGTTGGTTCCTGTTGCGGCGCCGGGCACACGGGAGAAGGAGGAGGGTGTCGAGGTCGGAAAGAGGGGCGAAGGGGAAGGTGCTGGCGTCGTCGGCGATGAGTTGCGGCGGCGACAGCGAGCAGCGATGGGTGCAGGTGGCGTGGCTACGGCGTAGGTGCATAGGGACGCGGGGAGAGGAGGAAGGAGGGCTGTGGTTGAGACGAGGGCGATAGTGGTGGCGGCGTCGGCGTTGGGCTGCGGCGGCGATGGGCACGGTGGCTGGGCTAGGGTTCGTGATGTGGTTCTCGGATGAGGTTCTGGGAAAAACGATGGAGACGAGGATATATTATATAGGGGATAGAGAGAGAGAGGGTTAGAGAGAGAGAGAAAAAGTAGAGAGACAGAGAAAGAGAGAGGAGAGATAGAGGCGGGGCCCACGGGGGTTTAAACCCTCGTGATTGGCCAGTGAGGAAAAAGGAAAAATTTTAAAAGATTTCAGAAGTTTAAACGAACAGTAAAGAAATATTATGAATATATTATGGTTTTAGAATATTTTATAGATTTGTGATTTTGGCGCTAAATGAAACATTTCCCAATCGCGTCCGGATTGGGTCCAAAAATTCGAAATTCAAATAATAGGATTTTAAGCGGGTTCCAAATTTTAAAATGAAATGTTTTATGATTAAAAGGCATGCCCCCAAGTCGGACACCTGTACGCGCGCGTAGTCGTCCAAACTCGCCCGTTTCACCGAACGGGATGAGAACTCGACGCACGGACGCTACCACGCGGCTAGGGGTGACGAGTAGGCCAATATAGATATTTTTAATTTCATTTTAGGTGCTAAAATTTGTTATATGCAAAAATGACTTAGCCAGTTAAAATTTTACAGTAAGACCCAACCAAGCAAGATAAATGAAATGAGCAATGTCAAACACTCAACCAGTAACAGAAATAGTAGTATTGAGCTCGGGTGCTACATATACCGGTAGGACAGTCTTACTCGAGATGATAGTATGCTATCTGGTTTGCCTTTATCAGTCGTGTACAGCTTTAGGTGACATGATCACTATTACACGTTGATAGAGCCCTTAGGATCCTGCTTGACTACCAACATTATGATGGCGATCATATACGTGAGAGTTAGGTAGTCCATAAGCACATCCTTAAAAGCGGTCCCTAGTCGTAGGAGTTTTGAGACAGGGCATCGATACTCCAGAGTAGACTAGTGTATACAGTCGAGACCCCGACGAGGGGTGATGGCCGGTCTCACAAGCCATTGGTGTCAGTTAGATCACCTAAGATGTATACAGGTGCTCATTGGGTTATGAGTACACTGAACAGAACTCGCCGGGAACCTGCTAGTTGGTATTTATACCTAGCGTCAGATAGCAGTTCCCTGGTGACATGTATACAGATTAGTTCATCGACCTAAGGTCGTCATTTGTCTCGTGTGAGTTCCCACTGTGCTTTGATTACTACCCTACCACGGCTCAAACGAGTCGTGCAAACAGGTTTTAGTTGGGTACAGTCCTGAGCCACATGGAGTCAAGTGAGCGGATCGGCAGGGGATTCGTCTCTGCCGGTATTGGGGGTGAGATCGCGCTGTGTCTAGGAGAGCCATTACACCAAGTCCTTGACCAAGGCAGGTGAGAATTACTGGTAGACATTCCAGTAGTTTCTCAGGGTGTTCAGGGCTACTCTCCGACACGACTTATACCGCTATTGGGGGTCTGACGTTACCAGCCCCCTAGGCCCGATATGCGATGCTCATAGACGAACGGAGTCACTGATAGGCTCAGTAGGGTTCCACGATGAGTTCGCTCATCAGCTTCCCTTTCGGTCAGTACATGGGCAGCCGTTACACACAGCTAGTGCCGCTGATGTGCTAGTGGTTAAACTCACTGCCAGGGTACTGACGAGTCTTTAGAGTCCCCACAGATAGTTTCCTAAGTTCGGGCGAAACGTTGTAGAGGCCGTATGGTTTTATGGCAGGGTTCGAAAATGCACGTGCACTTGTGCACGTGTCATATTTCGGACAGATAATACTGGTGGGCTTTGGTTTAAGCCGGATTCGAGTATTATATTGAGTTAGGAATATTTTAGTCTCTCGTATTCGTATTCGGTCGGAATACGGATACAGGTATGTATATACAGGTGAGGGGTATTCTCGTAATCCGTTACGAGAATATTTTAGAAGATGCATTTCTTTTTGGATTAATCATTTTGGTTTAAATGATTAATAGAAATTGTGACTCATGGTTGTGACTCATCAATTCTAGAATGTTCACTAATGACTCATGTAATGAGTCATCTAGTGAGTCATTAAAGAGTTAATGAGTTTTGTTTTGGGTTTGGATATTTGAGGAAATATTTTCGTAAGATATTTTGCTTATGGTTCTGTATATATAACCTCATATATCTATTCACAAGAGAATAAGAGGATAACACAAGTTTATGAGCTTAGTTTTCTTTTGGCTCACTGGTGTTTTCTTGTGTTCACCATTTCCAATCCTTAGCATCTTCTTCAACCTCCACCCTAATTCTCTCATGTGATGAGAACCCTAGGGTGTTTGAGACAAAGTATTATACTCGTTCTCTACTTCATCTTAGTCATCTCTTTTAGCAGACTTGATGACCGAGTTGCCTCAGTATAGAGGCGGGAACCCGTTTAAAGATCCGTTGACGTGGTGCCACATAGACGAGGAGACAAGAGATCGGAGTTGCCGCGAGGAGCGTGGGATGATGGCTAAAGACCGAAGGACTCGGATCGATCGGTATAGCCTTTCTACCTCTTTACAGTTTGTTAGTTTAGCGTTAATGGCAAGATCCGGGTTATAGTATGCGATAGCGCCAGTTATAAAAGTTTTTGTTCCGCGTTTGGCGTCTGAATGACGGCCGGGGTGCTACCGTAGACTTACAGTAGCCGTATTGGATGCGTGCAGGGTCTCGATCGATTGATGTACTTTGTACTCGGACTTTCGATCGGACAGTTAGTAATACTAGCCGGCTCGGGTTTGAGCCAGATTATTAAATCAGGTATTGATTTAATAGTTTATATATGTATTTCGATATGTATATTCTAGTATTACGTTCTTCGTGTTATTCTATCTCGTTGGGCATTCGTGTTTTTATCCGAATACAGGTATGTATATACAGTAGACTGTAATCAGACTGTAATCCGTATTTATTACAGATTACCTTCTAGAAGGTGGCCACCTCATTATGTTTTTTCCATTTATTTGATAGATGGAAAATGAGGTGTAAAGTGTGAGGTATGGGAGGAATGGAGATAACCATGCTTCAATATTTAACAAATGAATTTTTAATTCATTTGGAGTTACTATTAAAATATGATTGTTGATTGTTTATTCAAGAAATTCATACACAAAACCTTTGTGATTTTCTCTCTCATGGATACTTCATTATTTTCTTGAGCTCCCCTTTCTCTCCATCTCCTCCCTTCCCTTGAGTTTCCCCCACCTTCATCATCTTTCTCTTCATTACCCTTCTCATGAGTTGAGAAACAAATGAAGAGGTAAGAAAGAGATAGCAAACACTTAGATCTTCACACTACATCTTAGATTACTTGGTTTAGCAACCCAAGTTCTCTAGTTGCTCCACTTGACATATTGTGAGGAGCTAGAGCCATGGATCATATCTTTCAGGTGGATCATCTACGACAAAGGAGTACCGGAGAACAAGCTCGATTCCGGAGAACCGATGGAGCAGGAAAAGAAGATCAAGCATATTCAAGGTGGCCACTTGGAGCTAAAGATGAAGAAAGAAGAGCGAAAGACTTGGTTCGTTTGGTGAGATTTCTTCATCATAGTAGATAGCACCACTTTAATTTAGCTAGTTAGGTTTATGGTAAGATCCGGGTTAAAAGTTATTTTAGTGCTATGTTCTAATCGTTAGAAAAAATTTCATTCCGCATTTGGTCACGGTAGATGGCCGGGACACTAGCGTAACCTTTCAAATTTTAAATGCGGCACCATAGATCTCATATGCCGCCCAAGTCTCTTGTTTTTGGCATGTGTACACGTCCTGAATTTATGTACTCGATCAATAGAATCAATCTTAGCTCTGATACCAGTTTGTTATGGATGATCGAGATAAACGTGAAAACAGAGATCAAATAAAATCGCAGAAATCCGAAAAGATCAACTCAAAGAGACACATAGATTTTACGTGGAAAACCCAAACGGAAAAAACCACAGGCACAGCAGAGATCGTTTTCATTAATTCATATGGAGAGATTACAGTTTTTCAGATGAGAGAGTTTACATGGAGAATACAGAATAAACCCACGCCCTCACAGATCACTCCGAGAGGACTCTCACAAATATTAGGACCACATTGTGGCGATTCTCTATTGCTCGTACAATTCAAGCCTTAAGCTGTTGCTCCATATTTATAAACTATACAATGATGCTTAGAGATAGCATTGCTTTAATTAGGATTAATGTCTAAATAACTGACTAAATCTTACATTTAAACAAGCAAACAAAATATATTTAAATATAAATCTAACAGATTAGTTAGCATTCTGAATATACCAACAATGATGCAGTTGAGGATAGTGCCTTCATGAAAACCTTTATGCTCTATAGCTAAACTCCATTTCTGATAGAAATAGAAGATTGGGTAAATTGCCATAAAAGTCCCCAAAGTTTCACCCACTTTGTACTCCAATACCTCAATGGTGTTTTCCATGCGTTTATAAATACAATTATCTTAACAGCAACCTCAGTTAAAATAAGTCCTATAAGATTAGAAAAAGCTGATAGATGAAGAAAGCTTTCAAATGTTGGTTAATTAGAGTTCGACTAAAGGTAGTTAACTACTAACCAAGTACATTTTAAGATATTTATACGCAGGAAAAACATTCAATTAGGTATCTGCAACATGGGTGAAAACTTTGAGGATTTTATAGAAATTTACTCTAAAAGATTAGATAAACAAGAAGATAATACACTGGCTTTATCTCCATCTTTGCTTTAGCCCTGCTTCGAGAGCATTCCACCTTTTGCTTTTAGTGCCCTACACTTTTGATTTTTACAGATAATCGCATCTCCTTTTCAAAACTTTTCCACCATTTACAAAAGGGAGAGATCCATGGGCATTAATGAGCTCTTTCCTAGGAGTGCTCAACATCATGTCATCACTCAAGCATTTTGCCAAAATTGGATCGACTATGAAGCAAAACTGCCATACAAAGCTTAACTACTGGCAATCAGTACGGGGGACACACTTCCTTTTATCATTGCCAAATTCTTGGATGAGAAAACTATATAAAACATATGGATTTGAACTAATCCTGTTAAACTATGGCCGTAGTTAGATCCATGCAATGACCCATCATAATACATAATATAATATCAGAGTTTAATAGATATAGCACGCAACTATATAGATACCGCAAGAAGAGTTTTTTTTGGCAACTGAAAACTTTTTCAATTGACAACTTCTTCGGTACCATGGGTCTATTGTTAAGGGAAAAACATGTTTGGGATTTTTTTGACAATTTACCCGAATTTTTAACATACTACAATATTGGTTCACTCACACCAAGAAATTTAAGGCTAAATTGCGCATAAATACCCAAATTTTCACAGATTTCACGGATAAATACCCTAGTTTCTCTGAGTTGCACATAATTAATACTTATCTTTGACTCGAGCATTTTTTTTAAAAACGGAAGTAACGACAATTGGCAAAATAACCGTTATACCACCATTATATATCACACGTAGGTAGTTAAGTGCAAATGGAGTAAAAATTTGGGCATTTATTTGCTACTCACAGAAACTAAGATATTTAATAACCAAAACGATGAAAACTTGGATATTTACATGCAATTTAGCCGAAATTTAACATAAAAGAAACCCATGGAAGTTAAATTTTATGTGGAGGCCGTAGGAACTTGCAAGCTGAAGTTTGCATAACATCTGTCTCCACTTAAAAATAAGCTCCCCTTGTCCTCAATTGTAGCGACTCCGCGCTGGCTCCCCTTTCAAATTTAGAAACAGGTTTGGCAAATATTAAAAAAGAAAGAAAATATTTGCATTCCTATGCACTGAATTTATAAGTATAGAGGATCTAGATAAGAAAATATTTACAGCCGCAAAGTTTAGACTAAACTCTTATCGACATATCTTAATCTTCCTATTGGTAACATCGACTGCAGCATCTCCAGCATGCATCACCATCCCGGCTTCATATTTATGTCGGATTCATTGAGATACCGTATCAATCGGTAATACATCAACCATCTATGCATCACCACTAACAAATCATGTACATTCCTAATTTAGATTTTCTAATAAAAAAAGGAAGAAGTTAAATGTGCCTCTCAGAGATTATCTTTACATGTGTTGTACAATCCACATGACAATCATGTTGCACACGAAGAAGAGTATTGAGAATAGTCCCACATCAGGAAAATCATGAGTTGCAGATGAGTAAAAAATATAAATGGGTGCCCGCCAATTGGCTTAAGCCTTTTGGTTGGATAGGAACCCAAATTTGTTGAAAGCCCATGTGTGCACGCGTTTGTTGAAAGTCTGAACAATAACAAAATAATCAATCATCTCGGTTTGATCCATCACTGCAACAATTTTTTGCCGACTATAAAGGCATCAAAGAGAGTTCGGTAGAAAAGGAAAGGAGACGTGAGAAGCGTTTTTTGCCGACTATAAAGGCATCAAAGAGAGTTCGGTAGAAAAGGAAAGGAGACGTGAGAAGCGGCTCCGATGGGAGAGAAGAGTCGCCGCTAGTTACCGTGAAATTTATGAGATGGTGAAAAATCTGATAATTTTTACCTTAAGACGGAAAGAATGAAGTAATCTATACATAGGATAGAATGTTTGTAGACATGCAAATCCATTATGCACATTATAACCCAATAGAAGCTATATCAAGATATCGGACCGTATCATGTATCGTCCGTGGGTCCGATACATGGTTGCGGTGCATATCAAACTCAATAGAAGCTATATCTCGGTTTGATCCATCACTGCAACAATTTTTTGCCGACTATAAAGGCATCAAAGAGAGTTCGGTAGAAAAGGAAAGGAGACGTGAGAAGCGTTTTTTGCCGACTATAAAGGCATCAAAGAGAGTTCGGTAGAAAAGGAAAGGAGACGTGAGAAGCGGCTCCGATGGGAGAGAAGAGTCGCCGCTAGTTACCGTGAAATTTATGAGATGGTGAAAAATCTGATAATTTTTACCTTAAGACGGAAAGAATGAAGTAATCTATACATAGGATAGAATGTTTGTAGACATGCAAATCCATTATGCACATTATAACCCAATAGAAGCTATATCAAGATATCGGACCGTATCATGTATCGTCCGTGGGTCCGATACATGGTTGCGGTGCATATCAAACTCAATAGAAGCTATATCAAGATTGGGATTGTGCTTTATACAGTTCATTTTTCCTGAATCATTATACATCTTTGAGTTGGTGAAAGAATGTGTAATTGGCTTATGATTGGGGACAGGATTTAACCTTTTGGGTCAAATTAAAGAGGTTAACAGCCTACCAACCAAGTAGTTATATAACCAACTGAAAGCAATTAAGTCATCAACTTGAAGACAATAACTACATATGCTCATCGAACTAGACATGAATCTAGACATAAATCATGCATGCAACTCATCAAGTTGAAGCAATTATCTGTATATATTGTTGCAGTCATCAAATTTATACATGACACATGCATACAAGTCATCAAAATTAAATACAATAAAATACAGAGAAACCAAAAAAAAACCCATTTTCAATTTATAAAAACAAACAGCACCTAAATTTTGGGTCCGGCTTTATAAATTTGTTTCTTTCATTCATTTTGCACTGTCAAGGACCGTTTCCGATTCACATGTTGTTTAGAAATATTGCATCGGTCCATGTTCGTTTAGATCTACCTCTATCCTTAGCTAGGCTTGTAAAAGCTAGCGGGTTCAACTAACGATTAACATATCATTCCGAATTGCCTCACTTCATACTTGTTTAGATCTTTCCATGCCCCTAGTTCGGCCTGTAAAAGGTAAGTGGTTAAATCAACGATTAACATATCGTTCCGAATTGTCCCACGTTGAAGCCTACCCCAACCCCTAGTTAGGCTTGTAAAAGACATATAAGTTTACCTAACTCCATATTTGATTAGGTCTACCCAAATCATATAGTTAGGCTTGTAAAAGATAAGTGGTCAGTTTGATACTAGAGAGCATTAACGAATCAGCAAAACCCTATAACTATTCTCCTTATCCAGTTAAGGGGGAAATCATGCATCTACTGGTTTTCAAATGTCGCATTTTCACGGAAAATTCTTCCATGTACCTGGTGCATATGCCTGTGCAGGGGTGGACCTAGGAATTTTGGTCAGAGGAGGCACAGTTACAGCCATACACAATAAAGCATGTTACCGCAAGGTTTTATTTAAGAATGTTTCTAGTTCTTCTTTAACTCGAGCTTTCCTTGTTAGAACACTAAATAAAAATAAAATCGAAAAAAAATAAATAATGAGTAGCAGGATTTGAACCGATGACTTCATAATTTAGAATCTAATGTACGAACACTTGACCTATATGATTTTATTGATTATATTTTGAAAAAGTTTATATACATGACAGATATCCAAAAATCTCGGACTTTAGTTACAACCAGTAATAAACCCTTTTTCTCGGTTGGCTTTGTATCGATTCCTGTCTCTGTACGAGAGAGAAGGAAATAAAGAAATGGGCTCTGCAAACCTGCCTCCATCTCTTTCTCTCAGCATGCAGCTTCAAATAAATTAACCACCAATATAAAGCCCCCCACACCCCCCCCCCCCCCCCCGCACCCCCCCCAAAAAAAAGCAAAAAATCTGAAGAAAAACACCTGAAAGTCAGCTGCTCGTGTTGATGGAAGCAAGAAGAGCCAAACAGAAGAAAACCCTACAGCTTTCGTCTATCTAAATTTTTCCCTCTGTTTTGTGAGAGGAGATGGGCTTCTTCTTCCTCCATTTCTCTTTCAACTTAGGGGCTTATCATAATTTTTTTTTTTTGAGAGAGAGAGAGAGAGTAAGGAAATGTGTAAAGAGAAATGAACGTGAGGGGGTGGAGGGGGGGAAGCAGTGGGAAATGGAGGAATCAGTGGTGTGTTTAAAGGATGGGGAGCAGAATCTGCCCTAGAAAATTTATGAATCTCTTTTTTTTTAATTTTCGTGAATTGAGTATTTACATTATTTTTTTAAAAAAAATATGTCAGTAATAAATACTTTGTTTCACAATACTTGTTTTTTTGGGGCAAGTTCTCAAAACCCTGACAGGTTTTCAGGCCAACAGCGGTTGTCAAAAATCTCTTGCAAAAGCTTTTCAGTTGTCAAAAAATTCCCTGCCTGCAGTACTTGTATAGTTGCTTTCTATATCTAATTTTTATGTGATATGTATGCAGTTTGCTTACGATACCTATGCAATTGCCTGTGATATGTATAAACTAATTAGATGCAGCAGACCACTATATAGTTACTGCAGGTTTTTGACAACCGCTTCGAGGTCTGAGGTTTTGTCAATGGGAAAACCTGCCAATGATTTTTTTGTTGACAATTTACCTTTTTCTTTTTTGGCTTATGTGTGGCTTTTGCACACATAGTAAAAAGAATGAATTTTCTAACCTCTAAAATTCTATAGATATTCAATTTCTTTTATTTAACCATAGGATATTTTTTTTCGTTAATTTCTTAAGATTAGAACATGCATGAAGAAATTTCTTGAGACTTGGGATGTATTCTTCCAATATAATTTATATTTTAAGTGTGTTTGGTACTGAAACATGCCTCTTGACAGTGTGAGAGGACAGATAATTTGAGATAAAACAGAGAGAAAAAGACAAGTGAACTGAGACATAGCGACCGACACTAACAAGCCAACCCTTTGTCAAAAGATCAAAAAATATACTGTAAAAATTTTAAAGATGAAAAATATGAAATATAAAAAACCTTTTATATTAATGAGATAGCCATATGAATCACTTTATATTAGGAGTTGAATCAATATCAGAAGTACACTGATACTACCTTCACCTATCTAAAACCTTTTGCTGATCAAACAAACTTAGAACAAGATCCTATAAGAGTCAACTGCTCTGCATGACAACATAACTACAGATACAAATATGACCATTGCCATTTCCTTTCTTATTTCATACAATAAAAAAGAAAGAAAGTGTGATAAACTATAAAATCCACATTGCCCGGGCTTATCTGCAAATATCTACATTACGGCCTCGTTATTAGCTCTCTCTACAGCCGATAAATGAAACCCTGCGCTAACTTTTCAGTGGTAATTTTTACTTTCTAGTTATTGTTCTCGGGCGATCCGTATCCCCAAGGGTTCTTGCTTGCCCAAATCCACTGATCCCGACACATCTCATCGATCCCATACTTTGCTCTGCAACGACAATAACCGCGATTCAGTAATTCTACAATTTTGATGCAGTGCAAGGACTTTAAGACGGCATAAGAGCAACTTTAACCAAATTTGTAGGATATTAAGATAATATCAGATCATCAATTAGTCCAAATGGAAGGGGACTTTGATCTCAATAACCACTGTACCCCAAAAGTTCCGAGTAAAGTGATCAACTGATCACTGACATGATATCAGAGCTCCAGGTTTCAAGTAGTTCTGGATTCAAATCTCGCTTCTGACAATTTA
The DNA here is from genome assembly GCA_030015575.1 of Agapanthus africanus. NCBI lineage: Eukaryota > Viridiplantae > Streptophyta > Magnoliopsida > Asparagales > Amaryllidaceae > Agapanthus > Agapanthus africanus. The sequence goes on along the minus strand of JASDDO010000004.1, from coordinate 29,287,085 downwards.
AATATGCTTAGCATGTCAAAACCACTTCACCCAAAACATCTGAGTACAGTAATTTTGGACACAATACTAGAGCCCCAGGTTTCAAGAGGTCCTGGATTCAAATCGCAATGGTACCGAACTATATTTATTTTGTTTATTATATTCTCTTAAGCGAGTCACATTATGCTGCAGACCTTTCCTATTGGTGAAAAGGCCCAAGTTAAATTAGCTTAGCTTTGTATGCATCGGCAGTGCAAAATCTAATAGCATAAGTTTTGGGCAGAGTCGTTGATATTGCTCACCTCCAGTTGAGTTCCCTCTCCGCTTTGGCAGTTGATGCATAGACAATTTCAGCATCACCAGGGCGCCTTCCAGCCATGATCAGAGTGATTTTCTGCACGAAAATCACCAAAATACACAGTGACTATGAATCCTAATGCTAATTGAATCTTTAAAAAAGTGACGCTCTCCAATGCAAACAATATAAAAGGTCAGAAAGGGGGAAAAAGGAAAGGTACCTTTCCAGAGGCTTTCTCAAATGCTGCCACCATCTCTAAAACAGATGTTCCCTTCCCAGTTCCCAGATTATAGACTTCACATCCTGCATATGATGATAGATCAAATGCTCTGAAGATGAATTTATAGTAACTTAATATGATCAGATAGATATATAAAGATGATCATGATGGAAAAGGAGGGATGCAAAACACTTAAGATGCCTACATAACTTGGATGGTTCAAGATTGTTCTTCACTTTAAACCACATATTTAAATACAGGAAACGACATCTTAACATTAATCTAACAAAAAGTTCATCTTACAGGAGGAATGCAAGCAAAATCTCTCTCTCTCACAGGAGGAATGCAAGCAAAATCTCTCTCTCTCTCTCTCTCTCTCTCTCTCTCTCTCTCTCTCTATATATATATATATATATATAGGGAAGTGATCCATTACAAATCGGTCCACGTATTTTAAAAACGGGGACTCTCGATCTACGACATATTTTAACGATCCGAACCGTTCAAGTTGATCACCCTGCCCTCAAATATATGGGCATGAAAAATCAAAGGATTTGACAACCTCTAAGCAAATGCATCGATGGGTGGAAAAATGAACGTCTTTCAATAATGCAACATAAACTTCATACGATGCATAAATTAGAGGTCTTCAAATCCTTTGATTTTTCACACATACATGCAATGGTTTTCCTCAAGATCTCTTGCAGGAAAGAGTGTGGGGATGATCAACTTGAACAGATAGGATCGTTGAAATATGTCGTGGACCCAATGTTCCCGTTTTTAAAAGACGCGGACCGGTTTGTAATGGATCACTCCTCTATATATAACTTCCGATCCACGACATATTTTAATGATCCGATCCGTTCAAGTTGATCACCCTACCCTCAAATGTACATGTATGAAAAATTAAAGGATTTGAAAAACTCTAGCATATGCATCGAATGAACTTTATGTTGCATTATCGAAAGATGTTCATTTTTGCACCAATCGATGCATAGCCTAGAGAACTTCAAATCCTTTGATTTTTCATACATATATATTTGAAGGTAGGGTGATCAATTTGAACAGATCGGATCGTTAAAATATATCGTAGATTGGGAGTTCCTGTTTTAAAAAAGCGCGAACCGGTTTGCAATAAAGCACTCATATATATATATATATATATATATATATATGGGGGGGCGATGGAGAAAAGGTGCCATAGGAGGAGATTTCCTCCTATGGCGACGCAAAAATACACCCTCCATGATTTTTTTTTGTGATCGGCATCCATCAACTCTCTATATCATTTAAAATGTAGATACACCAATTTCATGTGATTCTACCATTTTTTTACCGTTGATTTGGTGGATGCAAAATTAATGGTTTACCGACAATAGAACTTTTTATATTACTGATTCAACAGTGAAAAAGTAATGGCATCACATGAAATTTGGTGTAACCATATCTTACATAATAAAGATGATGATGATCAGTGTCGATGGTCGAAAGAAATCGTGAAGGGCATAGATTTTTGACGCTAGCTAACGAAATAGCCTCCTAGGGCCTCTTTTCTTCATTATTCTCATAAATTAAATATCGATAGATATATCGTTTTGAGATCACTTGATATACGATAAAACTGATATAATATCGCCGATACGGTGATTTCGCCCGATATATTGGTTGTATAGACGATATGAAGTATCAATCCGATACGATTTCGATATCCGATATTTAAAACCTTGATATATGAGAATAACAGAGAAGGTGCAATATGAGAGAATTTTCTCTTATGGCGTCGAAAAAATACACCCTCCACGATTATTTTTGACAATCAGCACCCACCATCTATATCATCTAAGATGTGGATACACCAATTTCATGTAATTCTACCATTTATTCACCGTTGATTTAGTGGATGCAAAATTAACGGTTTACCGATAATAGAACTTTTTACATTGCTAATTCAACGGTGAAAAGTGGTGGAATCACAAGAAATTTGGTATATCCACATCATACATGATAAAGATGATGATAGGATACGATCATCGAAAAAAATCGTGGAGGATATAGATATTTGACGCAGACTAACGAAAAAGCCTCCTGGGCCTCTTTTCTTCACTATTCTCTCTCTATATATAAAATTCCCGATCGACAACATATTTCAATGATTCGATCTGTTCAAGTTGATCACCCTATCCTCAAATGTATGTGTACGAAAAATCAAAGGATTTGAAAAGCTCTAACCTATGCATCGAATGAACTTTATGTTGCATTATCGAAAGACGTTCATTTTTGCACCCATCGATGCATAACCTAGAGGGCTTCAAATCCTTTGATTTTTCACACACATATATATATTTGAAGGTAGGGTGATCAATTTGAACGGCTCGGATCGTTAAAATATATCGTAGATCGAGAGTTCCTGTTTTAAAAAAACGCAGACCGGTTTGCAATGGTGCACTCCCATATATATAGAAAGCGAGGGGGGAAAGGATAATGGAGAAAAGGTTGCATAGGAGGGAATTTCCTCCTTTAGGCGTCGCAAAATACACCCTCCTTGATTTTTTTCGACGATCGGTATCCATCAACTCTCTATATCATCTAAGATGTAGCTATACCAATTTAATGTGATTGTACGGCTTTTCCACCGTTGATTTAGTAGATGCAAAATTATCGGTTTACCGACAATTTAACTTTTTACATTGCTAATGCAACGGTGAAAAAGTGATGGAATCACATGAAATTTGGTGTAACCACATCTTACATGATAAAGATGATGATGGATGCCGATCGTCGAAAAATATCGTGGAGGGCATAGATTTTTGACGCTACCTAATGAAAAAGCCTCCTAAGGCCTCATTTCTTCATTATTCTTATATATATATAATATCGGTCATATAGGCAGAAATATCATTTTGGGACCACCTCATATACGATAAAACCGATACCATATCGCCGATATATCGGACGATATGGTGACATCGTCCGATATATTGGCCGTATGGGCGATATGAAGCATCAATCCGATATGATTTCGATATCCGACATTTAAAACCTTGATATATATATATATATATATATATATGAGGATAATGGAGAAGGTGCATAGGAGGGAATTTCCTCCTGTGGCGTCGAAAATATACATCTTCCCTAATTATTTTTGACGATCGGCACCCACTACCATCTTTATCATGTAAAATATGGATACACCAAATTTCATATGATTCCACCACTTTTCACCATCGATTTAGTGGATACAAAATTAACGGTTTACCGAAAAAGTGGTGGAATCACATAAAATTTGGTGTATCCACATCTTACGTGATAAAGCTAATGATGATGGTTGCCGATTGTCGAAAATAATCGTGGAAGATATAGATATTTGACACCACCTAACGAAAATAACTCATGGGGCTCTCTCTCTCTCTCTCGATATATATATATATATATATATATATATATATATATATATATGCAAATGGTATAATTATCCATAGGGTATAACCAGCTTAGTTATGCCCGGGAGTAAATTAGCATTCCCCATATAACGAAAGGACAACTATGCTAGGACTTAGAAGAACAGCCAATAAGCATTTTATTATGCTTCAGCGATATAATTATCGGTATTTCTTTGGCCAATTTCTTATCCTCTGACAAATGTACGGATCTTTTCTTCTTGCAGCCTTCCCCAACTTCATTTTCGAATTTCTGTAAGTACCTTTTCAGAGGATTTCCCAAATGCGTCCATTCCTTGTATCTGTTAGGCTTGACCAACACAACCAACTTATTTTCTCTCCTGTAAATGCCATAACCCACCCTAAAATTTCCTCTATTTTTCTCGCTTGCATAACCATCTTAAAAAAGGATTGTTCCACAAATCCGATTAAAACTCAATAGAGACTGTGTGGATTAGTTCACAGTGGTCATGGTCATTTCCTCGATTATGTGAAATTTTTGAAAAACCAAAATGCACTTTGAATGGTTATTAATTCTGCTTGCGTATAGAGAAAGGAGTCTCAATGCTTGTATTTTCTGTTGTGAATATAAAGTGAATGATTGCAAGAGTATATACCTATCTTGGAGTCCTCAAAAAGCTTACGCAGAGCTACAAGATGCCCATCTGCCAGATCCACAACATGAATGTAATCCCGCACCTGAAATCAAATGAACATTTTGATAAGAAAAATGAAGATACATAAAATGCAACAATTTTGTTCTGATGATATTGGCCATTTTGGTTTCAGACTTCCAAACGTGAAGCAGATTAAATAAGTAGCACAATGAAAAATTGAAAATGGAGTGGGCATATAACAGCCACACAAATAGAGGGTATATGGAAAAAAGAAGTTTGCATGGCAAACAACTGATTGCATACATGGTAAAACAAAGATGTTGAAAAAAAATTTAACACAATACTCGACAACACGTAAAGAAGTGCATGATATGAATTTCCAAACCTGAGACATGGCACAATCAGTTAAAAGTCCTGCATTATGTAGTTATGCAGGTAGCAATAATATACTTTGCAGGGGGCGTAGCTACATAAAAATAACTGTAGGAGAGCTGTATGGACTCTTTTTTATGAAAGAAAAGATTAAAATTTTCAGAAGAAAACACATGTAACTTCAGGCTGAAATATGTATTTATCCGGGCCGATATATCACAATATCCTAATTTTAGGAGAACCTATATCTGCAGTTGAAGACTTCACAAGTGCTTCATGCAAATACTTAAACAACGACCAAGTGCAAGTAAAGGGTAAGTTACCATACCCCAGTGCCATCCTTTGTGCTGTAATCAGTTCCATATACTGTAAGTGCAGGTCTCCGCCCCACAGCAACTTGTTGTATAAAAGGCATGAGGTTGTTAGGAATCCCACGAGGATCCTCACCAATATATCCACTGGGATGAGCCCCAACAGGATTAAAATATCTGAGTAAAATAATCTTCCATGAGGAGTCTGCATTGTAGATGTCACGACAAATTTCTTCAATAATAAGCTGCAACATACATATCGGAAATTAGGAAAAGGTAATATTGTAGAAATTGTAAATCTCTAGGAAAAGGGGGGGAAAGGAAAAACCTTAGTTCGTCCATATGGATTTGCGGCAGACAGAGGGAATTCTTCTGTACATGGAACTTCTTTAGGCCATCCATAAACAGTAGCCGAAGATGAGAATACAAACTGTCACATGAGTAACATCAGCCCCCACATGGTTTACACAAACACAAAGATCATTATATGATGCATTTTATCCATACTTCTATAATTATAGCACGTGATATCTTAGTTTTTGGCATAATGCACTGATTTAGACTGTAAAGAGCAAACAAATTAAGTAGCTCTAAACTCTAATCAAAAGAGATGAGATATGGAAAAGAAACAGCCGATAAAGTAAAGTTATATCTAAATTTATCTTGAACTTTTCACTATTTAATCTGAAAGTATCTTACATAAAATGCTTGAACAAACGACGCATGTTTGAATAGAGACTTGGTTTTGTGGGAACCTCGAGTCTCCTTCCCCCTCTTGTGGGAGAAGGGTGATGACCCATAAACTCCACTGTGATAGCATGTGAATAGAATTATGTGATAAGACTAATAAGACTAAAATTAGTAATCCTAGCACTCGTTTTAAACCTGTCTATTGTGCAAATTATTGATTGTAACCTATGCAGGATGGATTCGGTTATGGATATGGGGCAAGCTCATGCATATCCTTGCAAGAGTATACATCTCCTGGAGTCCTGGGATATAGTGTATACATGCATGAAACATCATAAATCTAGCAAAAGACAATGCGAAAATCGATCAAATAAAAAAATTAATAACTCATTTTTTATTTATTATGCTCTTCAGGAAAAGTAATATGAAAGTACCTTCTTGCACCCATGGGCAGCCATCACTTCTAAAAGGGTTATCGTGCATATGAGATTATTGTTATAATAAAGCAATGGCTTCTGCACACTTTCCCCCACAGCTTTCAATCCAGCAAAATGAACAACAGCATCAAATCTGGGGAGAAAATGGCAACAGAAACAATTAGTCTTATAAACTTGTCTTAACTGTGGTAGGAGGACCACTGGTTGTTGGAAATTAAAATTTCAAGGTTAGTACTAAGGCCAGGATTGGGGGGCACCATTTAATGTTGGCATCTACAGACTTATATGTGTAATAAATTCTAAAAGTATTATTCCATTTGCTAGACTTATATGCAATTCCAATGCATGAAACCCCTATTATATTTAGGGTTGATTGCTCTCCCTGTGGTTTGCCCCATATAGCACTTATGCCCTAGTGCAATCCCCCCCCCCCGCGCCCCTGCCCCCGCGACAAGAACCTTAAAAGACACTCCTATTTTACTTCAAACACCGCAAGTTATTGTCTGATTTAACTCTAGAACATATTTTTTCTGTTTAGAGTAGAATTTGATTTTGTTTAGTATTTTTCGTCAACGGACAGGGGGTGTTTGCTGTAATAAATTATCTGAGGGGGAGTAAGGGTTTATGCGGGCAAACTACAACAGCTTTTCCACAATTAATCTTTATGTTTGTAAATCATTCAGATAAAGCTCCTAGATATCAAGGGACCAGATCCAAACCTTTGCATAACAATTCCAAAAATAAGTCGCCATTTAATGCCCTTGAAATATTTAGAACTCTTACCTGTAGAGCCCTATACTAAGATTATTATGCTTTTGCCACTATTGCTGCTCTTTAGAGAAATCAAATCTAACATTAATTTACTATCCATGAGTCTAAAACATCTTTGCCCGGGTAAAACGGATGTAAGATGTTACATTGGATATAGATGATCCTAAAAGTGGATTATATACTCTGTATAAGATATCATGACAATCACTCCATTCGCATGGCTTTGTACATGTAGGAAAAGTCGTATCTGAAAAAGGTTGAATTGGCTACAAGTAAATGAAGCAGTATGACTCTTATTGGGCAAAAACAGCCTTTAGAACCTTACTTTGTTGAACAAAAAACTCCTTCTAATGCTTTTCTATCTCGAAGATCAACCTACAAAAGAAAATTAACATAGCAAACAATTAGACTTCAGAATTTTCTACAACAATATATAAAAATATAGACAGCAATGGGACTTTAAAAGCGCACTGAAGACCAATTTAATACATCACATGTTAACATTAAAACTAAATGAACAACATTGTCCTGAGGGTTCTGAACAGCAGGACAACAACCAAAAATAAAAAACCATACAGCACATTCTAAAAAAGTACCAAAATTCAACTGCATTCTATTCAAGGTCTATATATATTAAACAGCAAAGAGAACTGTAAAAGAAAGGAGATGTTAGTTGTTGTGCCATAAGAAACCTTAGAAGGCTATTAAAGAAAAGGGTAGCTAATGTCATTTCGGCCGCATGTTTTCTCGCTAAAGAATTTCTAGAATTACAAAAAAAAGATCGACGGCATGACAATGTTCAGTTACAAAAGGCGGGGACAGTCTAATCAAAGGGTATTACTTGAAATAGAAACTATGATGGAAAATGTCATATATGGGTTCAAAAGATAACAAGGAGAAAAGTTACTGAATTGGCTTCATCTTGGCTTTCAACAAGTATTTTCGAGCAAATTACTTGACCTATTTGCACCGCAAATTCCACCATCAGAATATTACACAATTTCGACAGGAAACAAATCTTCTACATAGAATACAGCATGCCCCATATCTCCAATGTCAGGAAACCAATAAAGAGCTTTTCATATTGTTTTGATTGATTTAAAGTAATTAATTTCCCTTGAAATTATCGTACTTGTATATTTTTTTCAGCCTCCTCATCCCCTTTATTCCTCCCTTGACAATAATAGCAAGCTTCTCTTGGTTATGGCTAACATATGATTAACGTTGCGACCTTTTCACTATCTTAGTAGTAATAATTGGAATTTTCACTCACCCATTACCATTTATCGTTCCTATCATTTAAAAAAAATGCAAAACATAAAGAAAAAAAGTTAAAAATGCTTGATTAACCCAAACATTTCAGTAGACTCAACTAATTTATTCCAAAATTCCAAAAATTTTAGCACCAAAAATATAAAACCCTAGCCACCTCAATTCGAAAAATTAAGAAAGGCCATCAATTTATCGAAATCCTAATCTTCAAACTCCAACCCCCAAATAGCCAACCCTAAGCAACATCAAAGACAACAAATTTAACCCCAAAAACAATCGAAACAGATCCAAAACCCCAACTTCCCCCCCCCCCAATCGTTACCTTATGAAACGTAAGATTCTTCCCCTTGTCCCCGGCGAGCTCCACGGCCCTCTTGATGGCGATCTCCGACGAATTGTCCAGATTGTCGACGACCACCACCTTGAAATCCGCCTCCAGGAGCTGGAGCACGGTGTGGGACCCAATGTAGCCGGCCCCACCGGTCACCAGGATGCTCGTCGCCGCCATCGGACTCGACTCGGATCGAAATCGAGCGAGAATTTCGATCAAATTTTGATGGTGAAACGAAGAGAGAGAAAATGTGAGAGCGCTTTCTAGAGAGAGGGTGTGTAAAGGAAAATATTGAGGGTGGCTTGATATTTATAGTAAGAGATGTTTTCCATATTACTTCCCCTTTTCTTAATAATTATACATTTGGTTCCTAAAATTTTGCAACTAGGAAGGGAAGACATGAAGGGAAAAAATTCCAATACAATGAAGCATACCTTCTAAAATCTTATTATAATTTGGTTAATGTCATGGAGTAAAAAATATTTTTGGATTCTAATACTTATACTCATTATAGTATTTCTTTTTGTCAACATATAGACTTTTTTTTGTCGAACTGCTATTATTTTTCGAAGTAGCCAATCATATATTTTATATCAGTATGAATTAAAATCGTAAATCGGATTTTAATAGGGCTGCGGATAAACCGCATGATTCAGTTTGGAGCTGAAGAACGAAGAAGTTGAGCCTAAGTCTAATGCTTAATGTTAAGCAACTTAAGTGGATTTAGGTTAAGAATGAAAAAAAATATGGAGGTGTTTTAAGAATAGGAAAAGTTTTGGGGTGAGCTGTAAAAAAAACCATTATAGAATATTTGGGATTTGAAGAGGAAGAATTAGAAGGAGACCAGAGTCCAACTAATATAAGTTAATTGATTGATTAATAATTAAAAAATTAATTACTTTGTTAAATTAAAAGGGGAATGTATCTGAAATGGAATTGTTGGCAGGTGATTAATGTTAACGGCTTATAGAAAGGAATATTACAGCTGAGTTTGGTGAGATATGCACATGTTTGAGGTGGGCCCATTTTAATTTTATTTTTATTTTCAAGAAAAATAATGCTACATTTTTCAAAGAAAACATTTGTGCTTATTATATTTCTTGATATTTTGTTTCATTAGGTGGCAAGTGTTTAAAGCATGGCATTTATTTCAGGTTTTGTTTAGGTGTTTAATTATGATATTTCTTCAAATAACTTCAACTTTACATATGTAATTTTTTTTTTTTAAATGGTATTACAAGCGTCTGCTTTGTCCGTTAAAAACATAGGCATTGTTAATGATTGGTAACTCCTCTTTTCGATACCGCAACTGCTGCGAAAGGATTTGGCAGATGATGTGTCCCAGAACTCAGAAGAAAGGGCCACAGGGGCCGGCCAAGCCTCCTTGTATCCGATCTGCAAGCACAAGCTGGCTCATCTCAGAGCCCCCGAAATTTGGCCTCCTCGGCCTCTCAGCTCACCCCGAGCTGCCTCAGGACCAAGACTTCTCGACCCTCTCGCTCGTTCCCGAGTCCCCCGGCCGAGGCCATCTTCCTCCATCCTCCGACCGACCAACTTCACCACTCACAGACGTAACCGCCGCTCCGCAGATCTCGCCATGCGCAGATTCTCCGCCGGCAACATCCCACGTTCCACGCTACCACGATCCGAATTAATGGGCGATCCGCTCTTTACGCGGGCGTGACGTCGGGAGCGTAACCGCCGGCGAGATTCTCGCGCCTGCTGCTGCGTGCTGCTGCCACTATATGAACCCCCATCACAGAGGGGTCAAGTAAACCATTTTTTATCCCACTTAGCCGTCACTCTGCTCGGATCTCGTACTAACTTGATCGTCGGAGAGTCCTCGGTGGTACCAAACCATCCTGGAACTTTTTTGTAGGTACTCGGCGTTAAACTTCTCAAATCACCAATCTCCTCAAAACCCATTGAGCCCCGCACGTAACAGGAGATCATCTTCCAAATCCAGCGGGAGATCGACGGAAGACAACATCTGAGGGAGACCCGAAAAGGACCTCCATCACTAGCCATAGACTGAAGCGGTAAATCACGGACCGCTAACGAGATGCGTCCATTAGAGAACCTAAGAAAAATCAAGAACCGCGTCTTAAAGTTACTTTAGATAGGCCTATCTCTATCCAGTTCATAACCGGCCTCACATCAGGTAGCGAGAGGGCCTTTCAGAGAGCGTACCCAAGTTCGTGCTAAACGTGAAATCAAAGTCGGCAATTAAGCAGCAGGAAGATGTATGTAAATTTATTTATTTATTACTAACCGAACAAACATTTTCAGATCTTTCTAAAAGGGTGATTAAATAGGAAAGGACCTTAGAACACATGTTTGTATATTAGTCTATAAAAATACATACATGAACAGGTTCGTTACAATATATAACAGTTACATTTCTCAACCCTCGTTAGAATTTCAAGACTTAAAATGCAGAGCTCCACGATCCTACAAGATCGGAGAAATTTTAGGCGAGTATTCAAGTAGGCGTGCCCAATTTTGTTAAGATTTTGATATATTCCCTGCACATTATCTCATTATATATAAACAAAATAACCAATTCTCCACAATTTAAGGCTTAAATTGCTCATTAATTTCCCAGCATATTTAGTCATGTGATTAAACTAAAAAGGAAACTAATCCAGTTATAAGTAATAGATGCCAGTGAATTCATTTTAAAGAAAATCTAAACTAAAATATCTCCCTCTAATAACTTATATACATAGTCATTTTGGTGATAATCAATTCTCTTCATTCTTTCTTTTTTTTGCATATTTATATTTATTATATCTTATATTAGTTGTTTGGAAAGATATCCCAGGCCTATTAGTATTTTTTTAGTGTTATGTATATTGACATTGATATGCAACTGTATTGATCTATTTGCATCTTATTAAAGATCCATCCGAAATTTTGTGGACCCCATATCTATATCATGACATGTACATTTTTTTTGGCTTAATATTCCTTACATAACCATGCAGAATACCTAATTTTTAAATTCTAGGTTATAAGAATAGTTGCCAACCCTGATTTTCAAGAAGCCTTGAACCTGAACCCGACGGTTTTTTCATTTATTATCTACATATTCATGGTCATGGGTATTTATACCCGGACCTGTATCTAAAGGGTTCGGACAGCTTAAGGTTTGGATTAGGCTTTTGCTAAGCGGACGGGTAGAAAGCGGACATGTTAGTTCTTTTACATATAATTTGACAATAAGTCTACATAATAAGATGCATATTTTTGAATTTCTTATAGATAATGTATAAAGTCAAATAATTAAAAAAAAAACTGAAGCAACTATGTAAAACTAAATGTAATGATTGGTTAAAAATAAATATATTAAAAAGTCTCAAGTTTATAAAATTCACTAAATACTGGCATAATTGATTAACAAATTATTGAATTATTACATCTATAAATTGATTGACATATAAATAAAATCTTTAACATATAACTTGAAACATTCTGTCTCTCCAATTATCTCAGACGGAATATGGATGGACTGATACAAGTTTAGGTTATGGGCAGGTTCAGGTCTGTTCCAGTCGGTTTTGAAAAATTTAAAATCCAGATCACCTTAAAGTAGTTTTGCCGATGGGAGACTGTGGTGTGGCCAACGACGACGAGACACAGTCGACGATGAGCTTGCGGGAGAATTACTGAGCTCGATGAGACACAGTCGACGACGAGACAAAGTCGACGACGACTGTGGTGCGACCAACGACGACGAAGTCGACGACGGGTGTACCGAAGACGAGATGTGGTTGCGAGGAGGCGCGTGCGGGAATCGATCGCGGGAGAGAGGGACATTTTGGGGATGACGGTAGGGAATTACCGAGCTTTATTTTTTAATAAATGACCCATCGTTGCGCCTACAGATTAATCCGTAGGGTTTTCTTTTGCGGCTCCGTAGAGCCAAATAAAAGATTACATTTTAATATTTTTTAATTAATATGTAGGGCACCGTAGGGGCAACCTTATGGACCTACGGATTAAACCGTAGGGGCAGTAAAAAGTTGTCCCTATGGATTCCTATAACCGTAGGGGCAGCGCCTTATTGTAGCAGTGGTATCATAAAAAATTTAATGGAAAATGTTAAATTATGCCTGAAAATTATTTGATCATGAAAATATTGATAAAACTAAGAAAATAACATTGATAAATAGTAAGTTAGAAAACAAAAATAGTTAGAAGGAAAAAAATAGAAGTTAGGAACACTGCAACAATATTGGGTGTTGATGGAGGTCCTTTTCGAGTCTCCGTCAGATGTTGTCTTCCATCGATCTCCCAGTGGATTTTGAAGGTGATCTCCTGTTGCGTGTGGGTCTCAATGGGTTTGAGGAGATTGGTGATTTGAGGTTGTACGAGGAGTTTGACACCGAGTACCTGCAAAGAAGTCCCGGGGTGGTTTGGTACCACCGAGGACCCTCTGACGATCAAGTTAGTAATAATATCCGAGCAGAGTAGCGGCTTAGTAGAGTAAAGGATGGTTTACTTGACCCCTCTGTGATAGGGGTTTTTATAGTGGCGGCAACACGCAGTAGAAGGCACGAGAATCTCGCCGTCGGTTACGCTCCCGACGTCACGCCCGCGTAAAGAGCGGATCGTGATGGCGTGGAACGTGGGATGTTGCTGGCGGTGCATGGCGAGATTTGCGAAGCGGCGGTTACGCCTGTGAGTGGTGGAGTTGGTCGATCGGAGGGACCGAGGAAGATGGTCTCGGCGGGAGAGCTCGGGAACTAGCGAGAGGGCCGAGGTATCTCGGTCCTGCGGTAGCTCGGAGGCGAGCTGAGAGGCCGAGGAGGCCAATTTGCAGGGGCCCTGAGGTGAGCCAGCTTTGTGCTTGTAGGTCGGGTATAGGGGTGGCCTGGTCGGCCCCCGTGGGCCCTTTCTTCTGAGTTCTGGGACACTTCATCTGCCACGTGTCCTGATCTGAAAGGTTGCCAATATAGAGCATCATCATTAGCCCCCCACTCTTGTCCCGACCAGCTGGCGGGTCGGGTCAAGAGTGGACTGCCGGACCGCCCGGGGAGAGCTCCCTCCTAAGATTTCATCGGGACGCGTCCCCGGGCTGTCACCTGCCTTTTCTGCCAGCAAATCAGGACGAAATCTCTGCATTTAAGGAAGGTGTGCCGGTTCGTGCATCCCGTCACTGAAGCGACGGTCTGCGTGTCAAGCGTCGGTTGGCCGACGCGACGTGTGCAGACCTACGACGTCTGTTGGGAAGGAGGATGCCCGCCGGGGATGCGCCGAGCAGGAAAGAACTCGGCGGCCTCACGATGAGGGCTTCAGACCATCAGCGTCTGATGGGCAGGAGGATGCCCGACGGGGATGCGCCGAGCAGGAAGGAACTCGGCGGCCTCGCGATGAGGGCTTCAGACCATCAGCGTCTGATAGGCAAGGGATGCCCGCTGGGGATGCGCCGAGCAAGAAGGAACTCGGCGGCCTCGCGATGAGGGCTTGAGATCTTCAGCATCTGATGGGCAGGAGGATGCCCGCTGGGAATGCGCCGAGCAGGAAGGAACTCGGCGGCCTCGCGATGAGGGCTTGAGATACTCAGCATCTGATGGGCAGGAGGATGCCCGCTGGGAATGCGCCGAGCAGGAAGGAACTCGGCGGCCTCGCGATGAGGGCTTGAGATACTCAGCATCTGATGGGTAGGAGGATGCCCGCTAGGGATACGCCGAGCAAGAAGGAACTCGGCGGCCTCACGATGAGGGCTTGAGATACTCAGCATCTGATGGGCAGGAGGATGCCCACTGGGGATGCGCCGAGCAGGAAGGAACTCGGCGGCCTCACGATGAGTCTGAGCAGGAAGGAACTCGGCGGCCTCACGATGAGGGCTTGAGATCCTCAGCATCTGATGGGCAGGAGGATGCCCGCTGGGGATGTGCCGAGCAGGAAGGAACTCGGCGGCCTCACGATGAGGGCTTGAGATCATCAGCATCTGATGGGCAGGAGGATGCCCGCTGGGGATGCGCCGAGCAGGAAGGAACTCGGCGGCCTCATGATAAGGGCTTTGATCCTTGACGCTGGAGGGGCCGTGAGAGGCCTGCGAAGGCTGGCCGAGCAGGCTAGCTGCTCGGTGCCTCTTGGCGAGGGCATTGATCCTTGGCGCTAGAGGGGCCACGAGAGGCCTGCGAAGGATGGCCGAGCGGGGTAGCTGCTCGGTGCCTCCTGGCGAGGGCTTTGATCCTTGACGCTGGAAGGGCCGTGAGAGGCCTACGAAGGATGGCCGAGCAGGGTAGCTGCTCGACGCCTCTTGGCAAGGGCTTTCTGATCCCTTGCGTTGCGGTAAGGAAGCTACCCGTCAGGGATAGCCGAGCGAGGGATCCTCGAGCTCGACTGCCTCTGGGATGACTTTTGATCCTTCAGGACGGGGACCGAGCAGGGTTACTGCCCAATGCCTCTTGGCGAGGACTTTGATCCCTGTCGATTGTGGTAGGAAGCTACCAGCCTGGGATAGCCGAGCAAGGGCCCGACTGTTGGAGATAGTGCCCTCAGAGTCAATTATTGGATCACAGGCACGTGATTGCAATGATTGAGGGAGGACCTATCCCGGTAGGACAGTCTTACTCGAGATGATAGTATGCTATCTGGTTTACCTTTATCATCGTGTACTGCTTCAGGTGACCTTACAGGTCGCTATTACACGCTGATAGAGCCCCTAGGATTCTTGCTTGACTGCCAGCAGTATGATGGCGATCATATACGTGAGAGCTGGTGGTCTATAAGCACATCCTTAAAAGGTCCCTAGTCGTGGGAGTTTCGAGACAGGGCATCGATTCTCCATAGTAGACTAGTGTATACAGTCGAGACCCCGACGAGGGGCGGTGGCCGGTCTCACAAGCCACTGGTGTCAGTTGGTTCACCTAAGATGTATACAGGTGCTCATTGGGTTATGAGTACACCGGACAGGACTCGCCGGGAACATGCTAGTTGGTCTTATACTTGACGTCAGATAGCAGTTCCCTGATGACATGTGTACAGGTTAGTTCATCGACCTGAGATCGTCATTTGTCTCGTGTGAGTTCCCACTGTACTTTGATTACTACTCTACCACGGCTCAAAGGAGTCGTGCAAACAGGTTTTAGTTGGGTACAGTCCCGAGCCACATGGAGGCAGTGAGCGGATCTGCAGGGGTTCGTCTCTCCCGGTATTGGGGGTGAGGTCGCGCTGTGTCTAGGAGAGCCATTACACAAAGCCCTCGGCCGAGGCAAGAGATTTACTGGTAGGTATTCCAGTAGTATCTCAGGGTGTCCTGGGCTTCGCTCCGACACGACTTGTACCGCTTTTGGGGGTCTGACTTTTACCAACCCCCTAGGCCCGCCATGCGATACTCATAGACGAACGGACCGGACTGTACGGATATTGTCACTGACAGGCTCAGTAGGGTGTCAGGATGAGTTCGCTCATCGACGTCCCTTTTGGTCAATAGCTGGTGGCCCGTCACGTATGGCTAATACCTCTGACGTGCTAGTGGTTAAATCCACAGCCATAGTATTGACGAGTCTTTAGAGTCCACCACACACTCAGTTACTCAAGTTTCGGGCGAAACGCTGTAGAGGCCGTATGGAGATATGGCAGGGTTCAATCAGATACGTGCGGTATTGCACGGATCGTGATCGGACGGATTTTACTAGCCGGCTTTGGCTTAAGCCGGATCCTAGTATTAGACAGTGTAGATTTTGTCTCTTTGCATTTGTGTTCAATGGGAATACAAATGCGGGCATGTATATGCAGTAATGGGGTTTTCCTGTAATTTATTACGGGATCAGTTTTCGGAAGTTGCCAGTTTGCATTCCGTTCCGGCCGGTTTTCCTTTGTTCCTTCACGGCCGGACTTTTCGATGGAAGGGGTTATTTACAAGTTTGCAAATAACTTGTTGCGGAGGGGTTTCTTCCTTATTGGTGGCATCATGATGGTTAGTAGTATCACTAGATTCTATTTCCATCTCTTTCTTGATTTGAATGGATTAAGAGTTGATGTGAGGTTTACTTTGGATGTGGTCACCCTCTACTTTTCCTACCATCGCCTCCCTTGATGTGACTATTCATTCCTCCACCATTTTGTTGAGGGAGGGGCCGGCCACATAGGAGTGGAGAGAATGAGAGAGTTGTTTTTCCTATGTGAGGGAAATTATTCATCTCTCAATTTTTCATGCTTCACAAATACACCTTCCTCATCTCCAAAGTTCACTCTCTTCTCCAACATCAAAGGCAACTTCATAAATCCCAAGAGACAAGGTTCTACACTACAACCTACAGTATCCTTGGACGCGTCGGCTAGCCAACTTCGCGCCCGAGTTGCCTCGGTCTAGAGGTGGGAGCCCGTAAAAGAATCCGGCTACGTGGTGCCCTTTCCGGCAAGGAGATGAAGACCGGAGTTTCCGCGGGAGATCGGGACGACGACGAGAAGACCGGAGGACACGGATCACTCGGTATATCTCTTACCCATTCTCTTGTTAGCTAGGATTAAGTTAATGGTTACGATCCGGGTTTATTGTCCGCGGTAGCGTCAGTTTAAAAGTTAAGAAAAATTTTGATTCCGCATTTTGGCCTTGAGTAGACGGCCGGAGCGCTGCCGTGGCGCAACATGGTATCAGAGCCACGCCATTAACCTAGTCTAGCTTGGTCTAACATGTTTACAAGTTCGATCGAACGGATTTTCCGAAAACCCGATATCATGCACATCAGTTTCTGTCGAAATATTTTTGGCTCAAAAAATTTTTCAGGCTGTTTCAGAATGATGTACAGGGTGGTCTAAGAATTCTCGAAAAATTTGGTGACCTGATTCCACTTTTACACCGCGGAACCGCGGCCAAACCCATGCATTTGCCACGGTTCCGCGGCCATACTATGTCCACGTGGCACCAAATTTTTTCAGAGGCTCTTGAACTTGAAAATATGGGTTTTGGGACATTCTTTTTGGGCCCAGATTTTCTGTGAGTGCTACAGTAATGCTTTGGGGCCCACTTGGTAAATTTGTTCGATCGGGTATTTTAGACATGCTAGTTCACAGTATTTACATTATATCTGCGACCGTGAATGTCACTCGATCGGTAAATCCTGTCTAACTGCTATAGCCCGGTTAGACGGATTTGCGAACGCGACATTCACGTTGATGTTCTGTGTTTGTGCTGTGTTGTTGCGGATCGGTCGTGGGGATAGCCTGGTTGCAGTGGTAGTACGGTTTTGTTTTATATGTACATTTGATATTGCGGGGCGAGCGTCCGACGTGTGGACTGCCGTCACTGCCTGTTTGTATTATTATTTTGGGGCACGACCAGGTTGCGGTCGATGTACCCGTTGTATGTATATTTTACTTTCTGTACTAGGATTACCCCGCGGAGGGGTGCACGGATAGCCGGGTTCTAGAGGGCAACAAGCCCGCATCTCATGGCGTTGAGACGGAGGGGGCTTTACTCTAGAATTGGCGGGCTGTTCGCCGCACTCGTAGGGGGTACAGGTTGACCCAGGAGGGATGCCCAAGTTACCGGATTCCGTGAAGTGCTGGGTGGTCCATTCACGTTGCTGAAGGGGGCTGCCTCGCTTCAGGTTTTGGCGGGTGACTTGCCGCGCCCGTAGGGGTCTAGGATTTTACATTGCACAGGCTATCCACACGACCAGAGGAACATCGGGTTTCAGCAGCGGCTCTGTGAAACCCGGGGATCCCAGATATTTGAATTGTTCTATGATGCTGTACATTTCTATGATGTTGCATTTTTATCACGCCTTGAGCGAAAATTATATATTATATATATACTAGTAGATGTTGTATATGTTTTGCATCCGCGCTAGTCCAGTCCCCGCTCTGTCGTTAGTTAAGTAACCTAACGGGTGATGACGGGACCCAGTGGCGAATGCGGATGGCATATACGTACATCATTATTTTCATTCTTTATTGGTGTGATTAATTGATGGGACTGCGTTGATTCGGATCAATGCAAGATAAACAAACCTATTCTGATGTTGTTGGAACATTTTTCAAAAAAAGCCGTTATTGCAAGGACGTTCACTTTTGTTTTGCACAGTGGTATTCAGTTTGAATATCCTGCTCCTCAGTTGACGAGGCAAGGGCCGAGATCCCTTCACCGGGAGTGACCCCTTGGACAGAAGTTTGCGTCAGGGCAATAACTTCACTATAGCCGATTGCTTTTGCTTTGCATCGTGGTATTCAGTTGGAATATCCTGCACCTCATTCTACGGGGAAAGAGCCGAGATCCCTTCGCCGGGAGTGACCTCTTTAGCAAAGGCTTTCGTCACTATATTTTTATAAAAACTATGTAGTTCCTTCAACGATATCAAGTTCATTACGTTCAAGGTTTTTCGCCAAAAACCAGCCGTAGCCCTCCGTCATTTCCTACAGGTATTATTTAGTATTCGTGCTGCGTTTGTTGACCTAGTCAAGACGTAGTGTTCGGTAGCTAAGTGGTACTTGTTTGTTGCATAAGTGGGATTGGTTAAGACAGTCGTGCGGCCTTGTTGACCTAGTCAAGGGCACGTACGGGTGGGTTTAATGCAATCCAGAATAATGACGGGTTGAACTTGACTGGCGGTTTATGGTTTGTTGACCTAGTCAAGGTCATAAACCGCTTGGGGTAAAAACACACATCGGGAGTTTCTAAAGAAACTGAAACTTGCCAGGCATGCGCATACCTTCTGGAGCGTGGTGACGTGAGTGGAGTCCGTCACGTTATCTTGCGATGATAGTTGGATCCCGATTCCCACTGATGAGTTGGTTTACTCCTCGGGTGATCCCGGCTAATTCTTCTTTCAGGTTTGGAGAAGGATTTGACGTTACAGTGGGAGGTTTCCTTATTAGATAAAGTGATAACCATTCTGATCTAGGCTAGAGTGCACGCTGAGTGTTTCTTTACTCCCTCTCTTTGGCAGCGACCTTTGACCCGACCCTAGACTATGACTCAGTGACCAAGATTAACCGAACCTTCTTACAAGACTGGCTTTTGGATTGTCAGAGTTGCAAACCTCATCGCCACTCCTACTTTTACCTTTTTCTCCAGGACACCCCGTATTACTACGAACGTCCACTTCTATTGGACAAAACCATCGTATGGTTATATACGAACTCGAAGGAATTCGAGGATGGTTTCTGGTTCTGGAGAAAACGAATAAGACTATGCAGTTGTCTTTTCCTTTTACTTTCTCTCAGGTTGCGAGTACTCCTTGGTTTAGGAGTAGTACACCTATTACGCAAATTGGATAGTCTTCTTCCAAACCTTAGGCTGGTGCCGAACGGTGGGGAATGAAGAAAACCAATTAGCATAACGATGGTGTACAGAAGGTATTATGTAAAGACAAAGAAAGGGATTAGTAAGAGGGCAAAGTAAATTGCGACTGCTATTCACGACCAAACCAAGTATTTCTTCGCCAATCCTAAATCACCTTTGTATTTCTCCAGGACACTCCGTATCACTACGAAGATCCACAGTTTATTGGATACTCCATCGTATGGTTATATACGAACTCGAAAGGAACTTGTTCTAATTCGGGGATGGATTCTGGTTCAGGAGAAATAGGAATAAGGTTCATTCGGTTGTCTTTTATCTTCACCTTCTCTCGCATTGCGAGTGCTCCTAGGATTAGGACAGTGCACCCTTTATGCTTATTGGATAGTCTTCTTCCAAACCATAGGCTGGTGCCGAACGGTAGGGAAGGAAGAAAACCATTTGGCCTAAAGGGTGTACAGAAGGTAATGACTAAAGACATATAAAGGGATTTGGAGAAGTGGAAAAGAATTACACGGTTATAGTTGTGAATCTGGATAATGGAAGAGGCATTACTAGGAATACCGGGATACCCCATCGAAACATTTCAATGTTTCAGTTTCACTGTGTACTGTTAAAAGAAAACTGATTTCCCGATTAGACACTTGCTCCAGGGTATGTATTTACCAGTTTTGATTTTCACATCTGTATGGTTTTACAGATGATGAGTGGGAGTAAGTTATTGGGAATTAGGTGACCATCCTCATTATATCGGGATTCGTTGTAATTGGTGATATTTGAGGAAGCCACCTGGGTTGTTTGCCGGTCGGCAAATATTTGGTTTTGAATATCCGTTGTTATGCACCAATTTCAAATTGATATATCTGTACGTCTATTTTTATAGAGTGAGATGTACCTTTTTGAAATTATGTCTATGACATTTACCTATATCAGTGGATGGTTAGGTAATGAGCATTGAACAGCGGTGTAATTCTTCTTAACCATAAGTACAGTTTTCAACCTACGACACACAGTGAATGAGTTATTAGACTCAGGGGACTTATACAGAGTATTGTGTATTGTCCAGTGTCCATCAGGACAGAGGGGTTGGTCCTCGTACTATATTCGGTTTACTTATGACTTCTCTAGTTCTTGGACAGGTGCTTCGAAGAAACACAGGGTCTAAGTTTTGAGAAGTTTTAGGTGTGTGAATAAAGTAGAGAACCAAGAGTTGCAAGTGTCGGGATTCTTCAAGGTGATCGAAGATGTAGATACTTGTGGTGTTCAGTTGATAGTAATGGTTAAGAGAACTTGCTTCTCTTTCAGGTTACTCATAATTGGAAGCACTCCTAAGTTGAGTAACGCCGATCGGCCTCCTTCCATTTAGGTGACATGCAATGGAGACAGCTGCATGATTTGAATCTGGTTCAATTAAATCAGTGCCTCTGTTTCTGTATTGGATATAGAACAGTTCATATCTTGACATTGTTAAGGTACGGGGAGTTGTCCGGCTTATGCTTAAAACCAGACTCTGGATAACTCAAGGCACGTTTCTGTAATGGCTGTTTGTGGGTTGGCTATGACGAGTGTCACGCCCCGCTTCCCAGAGTACGCAAGATTGGGCACGTGACACAGCCAACCATGCTACCTGTGGGTAGGAAGTATCCATCTACAGTCACATTACGGTTGTAAGGTTATCAAGAACAAGATAATAAGCTAAACTAATACATGTCCAAATCCATAATAATGAGAATCAATAAACAATAAGTGCGGAAGCAATGATCCAATATGATAATAGAAAGGTACGTCCCATAATGCGGGATCGCACCTGGAAATAAAATGCAATAAACAAACTAACCACTATAGAACTCAAATCAGCCTGCTGGCTGATTTACTCCTGCACGGTCGGCGACAGTAGTAGAGAATCTGGGCCATGCAAAACCCAGACGTCAGCGCATCAAGACATCAAGTATATAATGTAAACATGGTAATAAGCAGTGCAGGTATGAACATGAATAAAGCAGTACAATAACAGAGCAGGATAAAGTGCAAGGGTGACGGAACTGTCCTATCAGGTTTCTACTCTATAGTCCTTGAAACCAATTGATGAATCGTCGATGTAACTCAATAGTATCCCGTGCGTGCCCGGGACCACGGTCAAAGCCCTCGGGGCTGAATCCGAGACGTGCCGCTAAGCAGTAAAAGGTAGCAAGATGGACGAGTGATGTCAGCATCACCACTCCGGAGCTGGCCAAGCCCGTAAGACTGATCAGAACAAGTATCGAACTGTTGAGTTACAAGTCGGTTTCACCTTTGATTTCCCCATACCCCCAAGCTATGTATGTCAGGTCAGGTATTCAGTAGTCAAGGACTAATGCCAACACAAAATCAAGTAAAAGTAGGTCTGTCTGGATCGACAGCAGGAATGGTCAGGTTTGTCAGCATTAGGCATGAGATCATGAAACGAGTCATGTCACAGTACAACAGGATGAGTCGGTGTGTATGTATATGTCATGTGTAGCAGAGTTAGGCCAATATGTAGTGCAATCGGTTATGTGCTCGCAACAGGTGTACAATTAAATAATGAACAGTAGCAGGAAACAGTAATTAACCATATTATTCCATGCAAACACAATGATGTTTTGTATTCTCTTATTAACAGGTTCAAGCACCTTTAGGGTGCAATAGCCACAAGGTGAAGCAATATCCACAATCATAAAGTAATGAAGCTACAGGAATTTACACTAAGTATGATAATTGTCTCGTGAATGATTTAACAGTTTAAACAGATATGATCCAGTCGTTTTATTTAGTTGAAATGTGGATTGATGTTGGATTGATTAATTACGAGAACTATTATAACGATTCCATGTTAAAGATAACCGCAACTGTCAATTCTAACTTATAACATTTTATCAATTACCATCATTAAGTTGTCTTATAGTATGAATTCAATTGCGTGGCAAGACTAGATCTTGCACGCTAGCATGTTAGAGCAAGTATTTAGATACTTGCCTCAGAACAAGGGTCGAGATGCAGGCGGCCTGATGCACAAGTCACGATACGGTACTGGGTCTAGGCGCGATCTGCTGCGCGGTACGGACGCGATCTGCGGTGCGGTCTGGTGCGCGATACGGACGCGATCTGCGGCGCGGTCTGGTGCGCGATACGGGCGCGATCTGCGGCGCGGTCTGGTGCACGGTACGGGCGCGATACGGTCACGATCTGTAGCGCGATCTAGTGCACGGTACGGGCGCGATACGGTGTACACCCAAACGGCGAACAGCGGGACCACATGGACTGGAGTACTTCGCTGGAGAGTCGGGTCCAGTCGTCGGCACGGCCGGATTCAGGTGAGCACAAAACAGTAAAACAAAGGTTTTCAAGCGGGTATAGACTTGGAATTAAGTAAAGGACCAGAGGAGGAGGTGGGGGGAAAAACTCACTATTCCAGAGGGTTTCTGTGACGATGGCGAGATCGATGGCGGCGAGTACGGCGTCTCCGGCGATCTATAAAATTTCAGCGGCTCGTTTAAACCTTGAAGAAAGTAAAAGGGAAGGGAAAGATGGAGGGCATACCTACAGGTGTCTGGAGGTGGTTGGGGTTCATCGACGACGGCCAGGGGCGGCGCAGGAGTCGCCGGCGATGATCCAGGCGGTACAGGAAGTCGCGGGGTAGCCGGCGTCGCTGCTGGTCAGGGGTGCACCGGGAGGAGGAGAGTGGTGTCGAGGTCGGGAAGAGACTGCGGAGGCAAGGGCGATGGTGGTGGTGTCGTCGGCGTGGGAACCGCGGCGGCGACTGGCACGACGAGGCTAGGGTTCGCTGCGGGTTGTAAGGTTCGTCGTGGGGCTTCTCGTGAAGACGATGGCGAGGGACATGGTCGAGACGAGGAGGCGCGGCGGCGACGGTGAGGTCGCGGGGAGGTCGACGGTGAGGTTGCGGCGAAGCTAGGGTTAGAGTTCAGGGGGGTCTCGTGGGTTCTCGTGAGATGGGGAAGAAGGAGGGGCGGCTGCATGAGGATAGAAATAGGGGGAGAGAGAGAGAGAGAGATTGGAGAGAGATTGAGGGAAGAGAGAGAGAGAGATAGGGAAAAGGGAAGGGGCCCACGCGGGTACATTGCCCCGCTGTGATTGGCCACGAGAGATTTAAAAGAGATTTGAAATTAAAATTTGAAAGGGTTGGATAGATATAGCAGGTAAAGGAAATATATATTCGTATATAATTAGTTTAAGGTATTAAATTTAAACGGGCCTTTTTGGCGCGAAATGAAACATTTCCAAATCGCGCCCGGGTTGTGCCCAAATGTTCCAAATTCAAATTATAGGATTTTAAGCGGGTTCCAAATTTTGAAAAGAGCTGTTTAATGATTAAAATGCATGCCCCCAAGTCGGACACTTGCACGCGCGCGTAGTCGTCCAAACTTGCCCGTTTAGCCGAACGGGACGGAATCTCGACACGCGGACGCTACCACGCGACTAGTGGCGACGAGTAGGCCAACATGGACATTTTAAATTTCATTTTAGGAGTTAAAATTTGTTATGTGCCAAAATGACTTAACCGGTTAAAAATTAGCAATAAACACCAGAAAATCAGAATAATCGGAAATGAGCAATATATAACCCTCAACTAGTAATATAAATAGCATTATTGGGCTCGGGTGTTACAACGAGGGTTGACTTTCTACCATCTGGAAGATCAATGGTGATATTGTTCTTAACTCGCCACGGTTTTATATAAGAAATGGATTTTTTTTTTCAAAAAACAGTAGTGGGAGTATGATAGAACTGGAAGTGATTCCAGAAGCGCAAACGATTACTAAAGATTTGATAAGAACCTAAAGTTTCAATCTGATTTGACATTCCATTGGCCACTCCGCAGATATGGTGGGTAACCTCAGGCACCCGAGGGGTACTCCGGTAGCCTCAAGGACGGTGACAGGGAGGTTCTTGTTTACCCAGACTTGCCATTGCTGTTGATTCCAGACTGTGAGATCCGGCAGAAGGATCAGTATAGCGTCGTTCTAAACTTGCTTTAGAAGTGTACGTGTATATGACTCTGCCAGAGGGTTGTCATGGTCAGTGGGAGCAGCGGAAGCATTGGTGGACATGTGGCTTATGTCTATTTATAGACTAAAGCAGATATAGCGGAGATAGATCATCTATTTCTGATGTGACAGTCATAGGTTTGACTTCATCAGAATAGGGGATGGATCTGTTAAGAAGGTAGTAGGATGTGATATCCTGGTATTTGGATGACATACACAGAGTAGGAAGTGATATTCCTATATTACGATCGGTTATACTTTGGTTGTCACACAGTGGTTTCTCCATATAGGACTTGAATATTATATCTGACATTCTGGTTACTGGATCTATAGTTTTAGATCTAGATTTGGGTGGTTTTCTAATCTGGGTACCTTGACAGCATTCTATGAGTATTTAGAATGGCCGACTCCTGGCACGGTAGTATACCTGCAGGTAATGGAGTCACCCTCTCTAAAGGTTCTTACAGACTAAAGAGGAGAGGGATACGCATGATTGACAGATCACTTGCTTAGGCAATTGAGTCAATCATGAAATGTCAAGTACCACACCAGATGTTGTTCTTGCAGTAGTGTCACGCCCCGCTTCCCAGAGTACGCAAGATTTGGGCACGTGACATAGCCAACCATGCTACCTGTGGGTAGGAAGTATCCATCCACAGTCACATTACGGTTGTAAAGATATCCAGAACAGTAAAATAAACTAAACTAATACATGTCCAAATCCATAATAGCAAGAATCAATAAACAATAAGTGCGGAAGCTAATGATCCAATACAATGAAATAACAGTATGTCCCATAATGCGGGCTCACATCTGGAAATGAAATGACATAAATAAACGGAACTCTAAAGAACTCACAGTTCAGCCGGCTGGCTGAAGTACTCCTGCTCGGTCGACGTCAAGGGCACGGAATCTGGGCCATGCAAAACCCAGACGTCAGCGCGTCATGATATCAAGTAATGTAGCATAAACATGGTAATGAACAATGCAAGCATGAACATGAATAAAGCGGTAATAAGAAGTAATAAGCAGGGTAATGTGCAGTGGTGACTAAACTGTTCTATCAGGTTTTCTACTCTATAGTCTTTGAAACCAATTGATGAATCGTCGATGTAACTCAATAGTATCCCGTGCGGGCCCGGGACCACGGTCATGATCCTCGGGGCTGAGTCCGAGACGTGCCGCTAAGCAGTAAAAGGTAATAGGATAGACGAGTGATGTCAGCATCATCACTCCCGGACCGGCCAAGCCCGTAAGACTGATCAGAACAATGTATCGAACTGTTGAGTTACAAGTCGGTTTCACCTTTGATTTCCCCATACCCCCAAACTATGTATGTCAAGTCAGGTATTCAGTAGTCAAGAACTAATGCCAACACAAGTCAAGTAAAGGTAGGTCTGTCTGGATCGACAGCAGGAATGGTTAGGTTTGTCGGCATTAGGCATGCGATCATGTAACAGGTCAGGTTACTTTCAACAGGTAGAGTCGATATGTACAGGGTGTTGTGTCCGGTGTATCAGTACATGTGTCAGGTATATCAAGGTCGGTCAATATGTAATGCAATCCGGTATATGATGATAACAGGTATAGTAACAAATAATGAACAGTAGCAGGAAGCAGTAAATAACAAATATTATTCTATGTGAACACAGTGATGTTTGTATTTTCATATTAGTCCGGTTCACGCACCTTTGAGGTGCAAAAGCCACAAGGTAAAGCAGCATTCACAATATACATTTAGGAACTACATGGAATTATACTAAGCATAATAATTGTCTCAAGAATAGTTTAATAGTTCAACCAGATCAGATTCAGTTGTTTTAGTATGAAATCAAGTGCGTGGCGAGACTAGGTCTCGCACGCTAGCATGTTAGAGCAAGTATTCAAATACTTGCCTCGGAACAAGGGTCGAGATGCAGGCGGCCTGATGCACAAGTCACGATACGGTGTGTGAAACGGCGCGACACGGTACTGTGTCCGGGTGCGATCTGCTGCGCGGTACGGACGCGATATGCGGCGCGGTCTGGTGCGCGATACGGACGCGATCTGCGGCGCGGTCTGGTGCGCGATACGGACGCGATCTACAGCGCGATCTGGTGCACGGTACGGGCGCGATACGGTCACGGTCTGCAGCGCGATCTGGTGCACGGTACGGGCGCGATACGGTCACGGTCTGCAGCGCGATCTGGTGCACGGTACGGGCGCGACACGGTGGTGGGCGTGGTCCCGACTCGGTGCGTGGCACGACGCGATGCGGCACTGGGCACGGTATGGCGCGGCAACAAGTTAGCACACACGATAACTCAATACGATCAGCGGGGGGGGGGTGATTTGCACAAAAGGAAGGGAAGGGGAAACTTACAGAGAGGTATACCAGGTGACCCCGGCGAGCTCGACGGCGCTGGAACGCCGGCGAAGCAACGGCAGCGGCTGCAGCAAGGGTGAAAGGCCTCGGGTGTGCAGGGGAAGGTGCTGCGGCGATCTGGAGGAGAGGGGGTCGGCTCTGGTGGTCGAGGGGGAGGAGTAGGTGGCCCAGGTGACGACGGCGAGGTCGTCGGCGTGTTCTCCGGTGAACAGCTGGGTAGGCGATGGATGGAGGGCTCGGGTTGGTGGTCCGGCGAGGAGAGGAAGGGAGGTGCTGACGAGGTCGCGACGAGGAGGGTGAGAGGGAGTCGTGGGAGGCGTCGGCGGCAAGGGGCGGCGTCGACGTCGGCTGTGCAGGGTTGGAGGCGACGTCGGGGGTTGGGTGCAGTGCGGGAAGGAGCGGGAGAAGCGAGGGGATGGAGGTGCGGTTAGGTTCGTGGTGGCGAGGGCGGCGACGGCGAGGTCGCAGGGAAGTCGGCGGTGAGATCTGCGCGAGCTAGGGTTAGGGTTTGTTGGGTTCTCTCGTGATGGATATGGTTCGGGGAGGCGGCTGCTTGCATGGGCTGTTAATATATAGAAGAGAGAGAGAGAGATTGGAGAGAAGAGAGAGATTATTATGAGAGAGACAGAGAGAGATTGAGAGAAGAGAGAGAGAGAGATAGGGAAAATGAAGGCGGGGCCCACGAGCTCAATGGGAGCTCGTGATTGGCCACGAGATTAGATATAGGAAAATCTGAATGATTTGGCAGGGATTAAGTGGTTAGGATGTAATTCGTAATTTATATAGTTTTAGATATTAAATTGAAACGGGCCCTTTTTGGCGCGAAATGAAACATTTCCAAATCGCGCCCGGGTTGCGCCCAAATGTTCCAAATTCAAATTATAGGATTTTAAGCGGGTTCTAAATTTTGAGAATAGGTGTTTAGTGATTAAAATGCATGCCCCCAAGTCGGACACTTGCACGCGCGCGTAGTCGCCCAAACTTGCCCGTTTAGCCAAACGGAACGGAATCTCGACACGCGGACGCTACCACGCGACTAGTGGCGACGAGTAGGCCAACATGGACATCTTAAATTTCATTTTCGGAGTTAAAATTTGTTATGTGCCAAAATGACTTAACCGGGTGAACTTTAGCAATAAACACCAGAAAGTCAGGAAAATTGGAAAGAGCAATATATAACCCTCAACTAGTAATATAAATAGTATTATTGGGCTCGGGTGTTACAAGTAGGTGCAGTGAATTGATATTGATCAAATCCTGGAGAAACAGTCGGAAGCAGTTTTAGAATATAAGTTGATGTTCTAGGGATATGATAGCAGATTTCTCCTTCGGGAGACAGTTATCATTCCAGGCTTCCAAGGTGACCTGGATGGCAGAGTGGCTGTCAGAGTTCTAGTTTTCCCTCTGACGAGGGGCAGTATTTTGGACAGGTGGTCCAGGTGGATACTGAGGGAAAGGCATGGCGCAGGATACTGATTAAGTTCAGTTGACGATACAGTCTAAGAAATTTGGATTTGGAGTTCATTTATGAACTACGTCCCATCAGACATCCAGACATTCCAAGACAGGTATTGCTCATTTCGGGAGATGGCTTTCTCCGCGAACTTGAGATATAGAGAGACATAGAAAGAAATATCACAGCGGATCCACTCACCGAGGCTATTCCTCGAACGCAATAGTTTCGCAAACGAGATTTGTGAGACTGACTAGTAGAGGAGTTGGGTGTTCTGTATCACACGGGCTGTGAGTATGTGACATCGCAAAAATTAGCCTTTAGTGCAAGTGGGAGATTGTTAGAGATAGTGCCCTCAGAGTCAATTATTGGATCACAGGCACGTGATTGCAATAATTGAGGGAGGACCTACCCCGGTAGGACAGTCTTACTCGAGATGATAGTATGCTATCTGGTTTACCTTTATCATCGTGTACTGCTTCAGGTGACTTTACATGTCGCTATTACACGCTGATAGAGCCCCTAGGATTCTTGCTTGACTGCCAGCAGTATGAGAGCGATCATATACGTGAGAGCTGGTGGTCTATAAGCACATCCTTAAAAGGTCCCTAGTCGTGGGAGTTTCGAGACAGGGCATCGATTCTCCAGAGTAGACTAGTTTATACAGTCGAGACCCCGACGAGGGGCGGTGGCTGGTCTCACAAGCCACTGGTGTCAGTTGGTTCACCTAATATGTATACAGGTGCTCATTGGGTTATGAGTACACCGGACAGGACTCGCCGGGAACATGCTAGTTGGTCTTATACTTGACGTCAGATAGCAGTTCCCTGGTGACATGTGTACAGGTTAGTTCATCGACCTGAGATCGTCATTTGTCTCGTGTGAGTTCCCACTGTACTTTGATTACTACCCTACCACGGCTCAAAGGAGTCGTGCAAACAGGTTTTAGTTGGGTACAGTCCCGAGCCACATGGAGACAGTGAGCGGATCTGCAGGGGTTCGTCTCTCCCGGTATTGGGGGTGAGGTCGCGCTGTGTCTAGGAGAGCCATTACACAAAGCCCTCGGCCGAGGCAAGAGATTTACTGGTAGGTATTCCAGTAGTATCTCAGGGTGTTCTGGGCTTCGCTCCGACACGACTTGTACCGCTTTTGGGGGTTTGACTTTTACCAACCCCCTAGGCCCGCCATGCGATACTCATAGACGAACGGACCGGACTGTACGGATATTGTCACTGACAGGCTCAGTAGGGTGTCAGGATGAGTTCGCTCATCGACGTCCCTTTTGGTCAATAGCTGGTGGCCCGTCACGTATGGCTAATACCTCTGACGTGCTAGTGGTTAAATCCACAGCCATAGTATTGACGAGTCTTTAGAGTCCACCACACACTCGGTTACTCAAGTTTCGGGCGAAACGCTGTAGAGGCCGTATGGAGATATGGCAGGGTTCAATCAGATACGTGCGGTATTGCACGGATCGTGATCGGACGGATTTTACTAGCCAGCTTTGGCTTAAGCCGGATCCTAGTATTAGACAGTGTAGATTTTGTCTCTTTGCATTTGTGTTCAGTGGGAATACAAATGCGGGCATGTATATGCAGTAATGGGGTTTTCCTGTAATTTATTACGGGATCAGTTTTCGGAAGTTGCCAGTTTGCATTCCGTTCCGGCCGGTTTTCCTTTATTCCTTCACGGCCGGACTTTTCGATGGAAGGGGTTATTTGCAAGTTTGCAAATAACTTGTTGCGGAGGGGTTTCTTGCTTATTGGTGGCATCATGATGGTTAGTAGTATCATTAGATTCTATTTCCATCTCTTTCTTGATTTGAATGGATTAAGAGTTGATGTGAGGTTTACTTTGGATGTGGTCACCCTCTACTTTTCCTACCATCGCCTCCCTTGATATGACTATTCATTCCTCCACCATTTTGTTGAGGGAGGGGCCGGCCACATAGGAGTGGAGAGAATGAGAGAGTTGTTTTCCTATGTGAGGGAAATTATTCATCTCTCAATTTTTCATGCTTCACAAATACACCTTCCTCATCTCCAAAGTTCACTCTCTTCTCCAACATCAAAGGCAACTTCATAAATCCCAAGAGACAAGGTTCTACACTACAACCTACAGTACCCTTGGACGCGTCGGCTATCCAACTTCGCGCCCGAGTTGCCTCGGTCTAGAGGTGGGAGCCCGTAAAAGAATCCGGTTACGTGGTGCCCTTTCCGGCAAGGAGATAAAGACCGGAGTTTCCGCGGGAGATCGGGACGACGACGAGAAGACCGGAGGACACGGATCACTCGGTATATCTCTTACCCATTCTCTTGTTAGCTAGGATTAAGTTAATGGTTATGATCCGGGTTTATTGTCCGTGGTAGCGCCAGTTTAAAAGTTAAGAAAAATTTTGATTCCGCATTTTGGCCTCGAGTAGACGGCCGGGGCGCTGCCGTGGCGCAACACCGACTGCCTCTGGGAGGACTTTGGTTCTTGGCGCGGGAAGAGCTATAGGGCTGTAAGAAGCCTACCAAGAACCCTTGGCCGGGCAGGGTTACTGCCCACTGCCTCTTGGCGAGGGCTTTTGTCCTGAAGGATAGCCGAGCGAGGGATCCTCGGGCTCGACTGCCTCTGGGAGGGCTTTCTGATTCCTGGCGTTGCGGTAGGGAAGCTACCCGCCAGGGATAGCCGAGCGAGGGATCCTCGGGCTCGACTGTCTCTGGGAGGGCTTTCTGATCCCTGGCGTTGCGGTAGGGAAGCTACCCGCTAGGGATAGCCGAGCGAGGGATCCTCGGGCTCGACTGCCTCTGGGAGGACTTTCTGATCCCTGGCGCTGCGGTAGGGAAGCTACCCGCCAGGGATAGTCGAGCGAGGGATCCTCGGGCTCGACTGCCTCTGGGAGGACTTTCTGATCCCTGTCGTTGCGGTTGGGAATCTACCCGCTAGGGATAGCCGAGCGAGAGATCCTCGAGCTCGACTGCCTCTGGGAGGACTTTCTGATCCCTGGCGTTGCGGTAGGGAAGCTACCCGCCAGGGATAGCCGAGCGAGAGATCCTCGGGCTCGACTGCCTCTGGGAGGACTTTCTGATCCCTGGCGTTGCGGTAGGGAAGCTACCCGCCAGGGATAGCCGAGCAGGGTAGCTGCTGGGCTGCCTCTTAGTGAG
Source organism: Agapanthus africanus (assembly GCA_030015575.1). Lineage (NCBI taxonomy): Eukaryota > Viridiplantae > Streptophyta > Magnoliopsida > Asparagales > Amaryllidaceae > Agapanthus > Agapanthus africanus. The sequence goes on along the minus strand of JASDDO010000004.1, from coordinate 29,255,099 downwards.
GGCTTAGATCCTTGGACGGGGTGGCCCTCGAGCCGCCATGGCGAGCCCCCTATGTGCGACCCCGTCAAGGGAGGGGGTGCTGGTCTATTCGGCCGGCGAGGGCGTTGATGACGGTCGCCGGAGGAGGTTCACCCGCGCCTCCGGTGAGGGGGAGGCGGCGGCTGGTATCCGGATCTTCAGGGTGATCGCTTGCCATGGGGATGGAGATCGGAAGGCCAACTTTGTTTTTTTTCTGTGGAGTTTCGTTTCCTACAGACGGCGCCAACTGATGGAGGTCATTTTCGAGTCTCTGTCAGATGTTGTCTTCCGTCGATCTCCCAGTAGATTTTGAAGGTGATCTCCTGTTGCGTGTGGGTCTCAATGGGTTTGAGGAGATGGGTGATTTGAGGTTGTACGAGGAGTTTGACGCCGAGTACCTGCAAAGAAGTCCCGGGGTGGTTTGGTACCACCGAAGACCCTCCGACGATCAAGTTAGTAATGATATCCGAGCAGAGTAGCGGCTTAGTAGAGTAAAGGATGGCTTACTTGACCCCTCTGTGATAGGGGTTTTTATAGTGGCGGCAGCACGCAGTAGAAGGCACGAGAATCTCGCCGTCGGTTACGCTCCCGACGTCATGCCCGCGTAAAGAGCGGATCGCCAATTAATGGGGATCATGATGGCGTGGAACGTGGAATGTTGCTGGTGGAGAATTTGCGCATGGCAAGATTTGCGGAGCGGCGGTTACGCCTGTGAGTGGTGGAGTTGGTCGGTCGGAGGGACCGAGGAAGATGGACTCGGCGGGAGAGCTCCGGAACGAGCGAGAGGGCCGAGGTATCTTGGTCTTGTGGTAGCTCGGAGGCGAGCTGAGAGGCCGAGGAGGCCAATTTGCAGAGGTCCTGAGGTGGGCCAGCTTTGTGCTTGTAGGTCGGATACAGGGGTGGTCTGGTCGGCCCCCGTGGGCCCTTTCTTCTGAGTTCTGGGACACTTCATCTGCCACGTGTCCTGATCTGAAAGGTTGCCAATATAGAGCATCATCAGATGTGTAAACATCGAATAGAGGATAGAATTTTAGCAAGCTATGAAATGATTATTTTTTTCAATATATAGCTTACTATACTAGGTTATATCATCGTATTATTACTACTTAAAAATATGGTTTGTATTAGTATAATTTGATTTAAACAATATAATATAAGTAACTACACCCAGCGCTTGTGCAGGACACCTGCTGGTTACTAAAGAATATTCAAGTTTAAGCCAAAGTTTGAAAGTCACGAGTGTAGGTGCAAGAAGTTTGGATCCGTTGCTCAAGAATTCATTTTATGCCATAAACTTTATTTAGCAAGTAATATCCAAGAGAGAGAGCATATTATAAGTAAGAAGCACTATAGAAATTTCCTGCATCTGCGCTCTAAAAGTCAATTATCTGATGATGTTGATCATCATGTCCTTAAATACATACAATTTTTGTATGAGTTAGATACCATTCCCTCTTGTATCGTGACGTGATTTGGATCACGCCAAGATATTACCTTCCGTTGATCTGCTGATGACGGCGATGGACGGCTGATATTTGATCTGGAGGCAGGCTCCCGAAGCGTGTGGATCTCGATGGGTTTGAGGCTGTTGGCGCCAAGCTACTTGTAAGGAAGTTTCGGGGTGGTTGTACCACCGAGGACCCTCCGACGGTCAAGTTAGAGAGGGAATCCGAGCAGAGAAACGGCTTAGTGGAGTAAAAATGGCTTACTTGGACTGTCTGAAGAAAGGGTTTATATAGCGGTGGCAGCAGGCAAGGCTGGCGCAAGAATCACGCCGGCCGTTACGCTCCCAACGTCACGCCCTCGTGATGAGCGGAATCTCCCATTAATGGCGAGACAGGCTCGTTAATGGGGGATCGTGATGGCGTGGAACGTGGGATGTGGCCGGCGGATATCTCGCGCATGGCGAGATTCGTGGGATGGAGGTTGCGCCTGTGAGCGGTGCCGTTGGTCGGTCGATGAGACCGAGGAAGATGATCTCGGCGGGAGAGCTCACGGACAAGCGGGAGAGCCGAGATATCTTGGTTCTGCGGTAGCCTGGAGACGAGCTGAGAGGGCCGAGAGGGCTCGGGCCTGTGATAGCTCGGAGTAAAGTAAAGGGACAGCTGGCTTGGCTGCTGAGGTGCTCGGGGGTAAGGAGTGGGGTGCAATCTCGGAGACAGGGTGTCACGCCCCACTTCCCAAAATACGGAAAACGAGGGATGACTAGGCCAGCCATGCTCCTACGGTCAAGGAATAATTCCGCCGTAGTCACACTTCGGGTTCTAGCATTACATGGTAATCAGTAAACAAAGTACAGAAGTAAAGGAGATACATCACTAAATTATTATATCAACTTTCATTGTTCACAATTTACAATAAAACAAGGAAAAGAACTACTAACCAAGTGCGAATACAAGGTTTCTTTAGGGAAAGCAGTAAAGATAATAGAAGTACTCCCGACTAAATCTCTGCAAGCTCGAAGGGCAAGTTTGACTCCTGTACTGGTTCTTCCTCGAGATCTGAGCATACATGCTCAGGCCGTCAGAGCGACATAATAGCAATACTATAATAGTAACAAGAAACAAGAAAAGAAGGCAATAACAGTGGGGATAAAACGCAGGTAGCCAATATGTCACTAACTGATGCAATGTATGATATGTGTACATATCAGTCTCTAAGTCATCTTTGAAATCGAGTAGTGGAAAGGAGGATCATGTTTAACGAGGGTCTCGTACATACCCGAGACTACGGCCCGCTATCGTCCGGGACATAACCCTGTCAGCCGGACCGCTAGGCCCAACCTAATATATATAAGAGTCGATATTCGAATAATCATCCTCTAAATCACCGTCCTCGCTAAATAAAATTCTCTTTCCACTTCGATTTCCCCTTTTTCCCAGGTTTACACTATTTATGAGTATGGTCTAGTCGTGTACAAGTACGCAACAATAACACGGTTTTAGTCACTGTTCATTGTATTGTTCACTGTCACGAATCATTCATTTTTCACCGGCGTACTTGACACTCCTAAACCGATACCATTCACGCACGACAATGCATTGTACACTGAATAATAACGCGCACTATCACTAGAAGTATGGCAGTGTAACAACCCTAAATTTCCTATACAAAATTTTTCAAATATTTCTTTTTCAAAATCCACAAAGGGGTATTTAAGCCTGAGCACAAGATTTAGGTAATTATTTTTGTTTTTAATTACAGGCTACAAGAATGAAATAACTCCATTTTTAGTGTACAAGAAATTACTTTAAAATTTAATGTATATTTGGAGTATTTACTCTTGCTGCTATCATTTTAAGTAATTAAATACCACAATAATTACAAGAAGGAGCTTGTAGCTCATTGGTAATACCTTGCACTGCTGAACCAAACCATCGGAGTTCAAATCCCATGTCCCACATTATTTTTGTATTTATTTTGTTTTATTTTTTTTTGAAGTCAACGGTAAAAGGGCCATAACTCCCAAAATATGTACTGGACAACAAAAAGTAAATATACCAAATTGTACCCCCAGAATTTTCCCGGCCAATGGACCTCCGACTCGGCCCGACTCGGCGCCACCGGCCGGCGACTCGGCCGACTCGGTCCGGCGCCACCGGCCGGACTTGGCCGGATGGCTGAGTCACCAACTGAGAAAAGTTGGCTCTTGACTTGGTCAACCCTTTTGCACACTTATTATACCTGGATCGGTTTTGATTTGGCCAATAAATCCCTTTTACTCCTAGGTTTAATGATTTTTAATGAATTTTTAATGTTTTTTTAATATTTTTTAAATATTTTTTTTAATCCAAACCCTAACCCTAGCCTAGCCCTATATAAAGACCCCTATCCTCTACCTTTTCCCCTCACAACTCTAAGTCCACTCTCTCAAATTCTCGAGAACTCGGTACGAAGAGCGAGAAGCGAAGCGCTGCCGAAATCGACGACGGATTCCGGCGACCGGATCAGAACCTTCGCAACTTTTTCAACGAATCGACAACCACCATGTTCTTTAGCTTCCTTAGCTTGTCCAAATCGTAAGTCCCACCTTCTTCTATCTCTCTTTTCTTTAAAGTAAAAATACGACTTTTTGGAACTCGACGGAAATCGGACAAACCGATTTCCAATTCGGTTTTTCTCTAAATTTCCACTTGTCACCTAATAGATATTATCTACCCATGTGCTTGTTGACTATTAATCACCCATAAACCAATTTAATCAAACTTTTTCACATAAAATGATAACTTCTTTGCAAAACCGTATTCTTTTCATAAAAATACCATGAAGTTCATTTTTCTTAGTTCAATTAATTCGCTCACTCCTAAATAGGTTTATCTTGATCACTAAACTTGTAGAAACCAATTTGAATGAATTTTCACACATGAAATAATAACGTTTTCGAATACCGTATTCTTGCGCGTTAATACCTTCAAGTTTAACATAACATGTTTAACCTCTAAACTTCATTAAAACTTAAAATAAGTCACGAGGTAATGACCTACCTCTACACACACTCAATATAACCCTAATAGATAAATATCAAAACACAGAATACATAATTACAGGACTTTTCACTAAAATACCCTAATCTTTATTACCTTTATTGAAAGCTTTAAGTTGTAAACATTTCTAAATAAAATCTTTTAATAAAATGAAAACACGATTGGTCATGGACATCGATCGTTTATCTAAACTGTCTTGTGGTGCCTATGCAAGTGTGTCTAAGGCTAGTGGTTTTTAATTAGGCCCACGACTGTGGTTCCTTCCCACTTACCTGACACTTACCTGGCCGCAATTGACGGTGAAGAGGCGATTTGAGGCTTCTAATGACTCATCGTTTAGATCTTAGAAATAGGCTAGTTGGTTTAGGAAACCCTAATAACTAAAATACGGAAAACTGTACTCTTTTGCAAATAAATACCCCATATTTATAAAACCGTTTTCCCAAATGAAAAGTATTTGTTAAACCTAAGTAAAGTGCCGCTACAACCCACTTTTGGGGAACCTGTTAGGGATAGCACGGTTCATTGTGCACCCGCAGGCTAGTAGTGCGAGATTCAGACCTCCACAAGGAGCATTCGGTCTCGAAAGGTTTAAAATACGACATTTAAGGAAAATGGGATTTTTGAAAATAAAATATTTATATAAAATTATTCATGTGTTAATATATATATAATTATCATTTAAACACCTATTTTATCATAATATAAAATTTCCACATTTTTCTAAAAATTACAAGATTAAAAGTTACACTGAAATACCATGAATTTCAGATAAGATAATTAATACTTTTATTAGGATATATTCACTAGAATAACACAAATAAAATTCACATTCATTATAACAATTAAGACGATTATTAAATACTTGAGGTGTATTTTGAAAACTATACAAAAGTACTTTTTACATAAAACCACCCTAAAGTCTCACAAATTACAATAAGGCCCTTAACTAATATTGAAATTCAAATTACCTTCCTTTTAGTCTGACTCAGGTTAGAGTCTGACTATTTCTGACTTGAATATGATTCAAGTCAATCTATATTCTTTAACATTCCAATACAAATTGAATACATGAATCCCTGAATCCAGTTAACAATATATTTTTGACTGAAACAAACCATGGATATTCATCCATTATCCTGATATTCCATTTACCTGATTATACAGTTGTAACATGTTTACTGATATCATGGTTTTGGTCAGTCACCCAACTTACATATTCCAATACCACATTACTGTTAAAACACTACGGGGTTTAAGGGGTAGATTGGTACGGAAGGTGTTAAAGGTGGCACGAGGTGGTCAGATTAAGACACCTAACCTGAATCCTATTGCTGTTGTACCGTGGCATAACGGTTCCTTGTACTTTCCTTTTGCCCTGATCTCTAGCATATAGAGATCCCCCTCGTATACACCGGCATCCTTCTGTACCAAGCTACAAACAACAGCGTTACACAATGTTCCATAATATTCAACAATATAATACTTTAGAAAATACTGTTACTCTGTCATTCTCATTCTTCTTATCTTTGGGACTTACCGAGCGACCTGTTCGCTGACGATATTCTATCTCTTTCTTCTTTGAATGTCGTCAGGTGCGTTGGACCAAGTTGAGATCGAGCCCACCAGTGAAGATTTGGAGCAGTTCCAGGCAGACCCAGAGCTCTAGATAATTGTACCTTGTTCTTTCCAGTTTATTTCATTTCCTGTTATGCCACTGTTTAGGCATTGCTTTTTCATTCCAGTTGTCTTTTTCTTTTCCTGCATTGTAAAAAGAATGTTATTAATAAAAGTTGATGTTCTTTTTATATTCTTGTCTCTTGTGTATTATTTTGCTTAGTTACGCTTAGCGTATATACTTCTGAGTATATACGTAGCGGGCCTCATCGCGTCCACTTCGCCGTACACTGGGAAGCGGGGCGTGACAGGCAGTCGGGTAAAATATGTGTATTTATGCAGTTAACAAATCATGTGTAATACGAGCTATCATGCATCTTATGAACTTATAAAAATTGCCTTAAATCATACATTCAAAATTTAGTAAAATGATACAAAAGAGGTAGCAAGTAAACTCGGTCGGAAGTTCAACAAAATTAATTTCAGGGCAATTGAATTTCGGTTTTGCAAGTTACAGCCAATTCATTTTAAGTGTTCGCTGCTGGAAATTCAGTTCCTGAACTGAATGTCCATTTCGAAACACAATTTTCATCCTGTTGGGATCAAAATTAGGTGACGGTATAGTTGAACAAGATTTAGGTTTATCAATTAGGTTTCCAACGCACTAGACAGATTCTCAATCGCGCCTCTACGTCAGAAGTTATGTACTGTACAACCATGGGGTATAAGTTATGTCCCTGTTTGGGACTGCTATACGTCCTGTTAATCTAAAATACAGTTTAAATGATAAACGACAGTGGAAAGGGATGAAATCACTTTCATTAGTTAGCTAACTGTTTTATCTTCGCTATGGTATATGGTTCCGCAACATAACATGTTCAAGAAGCATAGGGTAAGCATTACAAGATGGGAATCAACAGCCAGTGCTACTCTGGACTGCAGTCCAGAGCCGCACTCCAAACCAGTTTCCGTCGTTCTTTTAGCATAGAAACAAATTAAAATCTTATGGGATTCTAGGTCGTCGAGTCGGCTTCGATTTAAGCCCTCGAACGCAACATTCCAATTTATAATCAATTAGTTGTGATTTTTACAAGTTTCAGACGCGGAAAATTTCAGTTTTAACGGGCTTAAATGGGGATGATCGATCACGTCAGTAACGACTGTATTTTTCAGCCAAAATATAACACGATGTTCATTACTATACGGGCCAACCTATGTGATCAGTTTCCTTCAATTTAACGGGGTTTTTCCCCTCGGGTTTGGCATTGAACACGTACACATTATTGATTCGCAAGTAAAGTATATACTGTATTTATTGTCATCTAGAATGTAATAGATAGAATTAGCATAGAGCAGGCAAGGTACTTGCCTGATAACGCGTTGACGACGCACGGCAGCGGCAACGGCAAGATCAAGATCACTCCATGAACGGCGCGGATAGGGTTCGCGGCCTCGGCTCGAGCTTGGGTTCTTGGCAGCGGAGGTTTGGGCTGCTGGGGCGAGGCGGCTGCGAGTGATGGTGGTCTGTCGTCAACGACAGAGGAGGGGCTCGGCGAGTTCGTCGGCGTGTCGTAGTTGAGGAGGCGAGGGAGCTCCGTTGTAGATGGGTGGAGCTTCGAGAGAGGGGGAGCTTTGTTAGCGTCGAGGTTGGTGGAGTAAGGTAGTGATGGTGTGGCGATAGTTCGTCAGCGATTGAAGGAGGCGGTAATGGAGCTCGGTGACGAGGAGGGGGTTATTGCGAGGAGATGGGTGCGCCGCGGGGGAGCCGTGGGGAGGTGTGGACGGTGGTTCTGAGGAAGCTCGGTGATGGGAGGAAGGAGGAGGAAGGAGGTAAGGGCTCGGGGGTCGCGGCTGCAGAGGAGGTAGGTGCAGTGAAAAAAAACAGTGGGGATGAAAGCTTGACCATGTATGGGGGAGAGGGGGACGAGGTCAAGATGGGCGTTCGGGCGCGCGCGCGATCGTGGGTCGGGGCGTGGGGTCGTGGTCGCGAACGGGGGCGCGGCATGGGGCGGACGGCGACGTGGGGGCGTACGCTACGCGGAGAAGTGGGGAAGAAGGAAGAAAAGAAGCGGGAGAATGAAAGAGTGCGGGAGAAACGGGTCGGGAATGGGCTGGGCCGGGAAATTGGGGTTTACTTGTTTATTTAATTTTTGTCTTGGCTTTATTGTTTGTTTTGTTTAGAGATTTTTTTTTATTATATGAAACCCAAGCATCTCAATTCATACAAAAATGCGGATAAAAATAGAAAATATTCAAGGGGATTTGGAGAAGTATGGGAAAATTTTATTTACTGAACTGGAAATTTACACAGGGTTTGAGGGAAGCCCCCACTGTAGCATACTGGTTCTCCTTCCGTGACCCTTAGGGGCCTAACTGGCTTACGCATGTGACACATCATCAGCCACGTGTCATGATCTAAGGAATTATCGTTATTGAGCATCATCACATCGGATGACAGAATATTTTATGATACTTAATAAACGAGCAAAAAGCATCGAAATGATATAAAGATTGGTATACCCATAATCTAGCATATGAGATTGATATGGCTTGTGCTGGTAGTCCCAAAAACCGACGGATGGTTGATTGTTCAAGCTGCCAATACAAAATTTTTCCTTATGTACCATCTTAAACTCTTCATTTCTGTCTAATAAGATACTCTCTTTGTTCATAATTACTTGTCCTAAATTACTTGTCAATAGTATAGAATTTCTCACCGCATTTATTATTTTGTTTTTGTAAAATATCTAAACTAATCTCATTTAAAAAATATTGGTGCAAGGTTCCAAATAAATTTAAGAAGATTAGAAGACAAATTTCATTTAATATGAGGGTAATTTAGGAAAATTCACCAGGACAACAATATAATAATATTTCTTTCAAATAGACTTTAAATCATATCTTAATTGTCATGTGAAACTCTAAAAGAGCAAGTAATCGTGAACAGAAGAAGTATTATCATGTCAATTCCACTGTAATGTGCACCTTACAACAAAATTTATAGATCTAGGTTCTCATAAATAAATCTTCGTTGAGTGTGAACTCCAACCTAATAAGGCTGGAGTAGGACCAATTAATGAGAAAGTGGGAGCTGGCAACTTATTAATGAGATGAGCATTGCTAGGAAAAAGAGTTTCATGAGAAAGGAGGAAGAAAGAGAGAGGTTCATTGATTATTAATGAATCTAAGGCAACAAGAAAAGGTCGGTTTCCAATGAGCATTCAATCCAATGTACCATGCAATATCTTTATTCTTTAGGCAAGAATCAGATGAGGTCAATACTTTTCCTATCTGTAATTTGTCTATCCAAAAATTTACCGATGAGACAAAATGGTAGGACCCGTGGGGTTTGTCTGTTCGGTAAATTTTAAGGTAGACAAATTGTGGTAGAAAAGTCAGTTTCCGTTGTGAAAACGGGGAGCCTTTGCTTTCATGCATCATTATTTAATGTTCTCTCGGTTTTGTTGAGGTGGAAAATGTGATACCATTTAATTTGGTTTCCCCCCAACTTTTCTTCCAGTATAAAAATAGAATAAAAGATAGATGCTTTAGAAAAAGGAACATCGAATTCTTTCGGTGCGTTTATTTTGTGGACGGCATATCTTGCAACACATTGTTTATTAAATTAAATATTCTTTTGCCTTTTTTCTCGTTCTAAAATAGTTAATGTTTGTGGTTACAAAAAGAAAACATGGATCTAATTAGTTGCTTGTAATATCAAATTATTTCAACTTTCTTGGTAAGTTGCAAGACCTAACTAATGACCTCATTTGATTTGGTGAGAGATTGATTTTAAGCACACATGTAATGAGACCCAAGCTTGCTTCTTGTTGTAGCTAACCACCACCGTCCAATTTGGATAAGAGAAGCAATTAATTCAACAACAACACACGTATATCTAGCATCACTATCTCTATGTTTTCATGCCGAAATATATATGGGTCAAAATTTTGGGTCCTTTTCCTTGTTTGTATTTTTGACTTGCATTTTTTCTTCATGGTACTCTCTAGATTGCATTATGCAGATTAAACCCCTGCTTGCAATATGAATAGTGTCATTCCATTTCATGAACCCTAGTTCTTTGCCCTTTGAGAATGAGAGGCAACCCTTGATCTAAAATCAATTCCGTATATTTTCTTCAATTGTAATCCCTCATTTTTTTTCCTTGGTCTTTTTGGATGATTAAATCAAGAATCCCCCAATTGATCGAAAATTAATTTTATATAGTGTATGTTTGTATGCTTTAGATTACGGGCAGAGTGCCGAACAATAAAAAAGGGGATGACAGAGATAGAGATGCCATGCACACGTGATGTTGCATTGTTTCTCTTGTCCAAATTTGGACGGTGGTGGGTTAGCTACAACAAGAAGCAAGCATGAGTCTCATTGCTTGCGTACTTAACCAAATTCCCACCTAATTGGCTTAGTATATGTGTTAGGATTAGTGTACAAACTTGTCTCGACATTTATTTGAAAACTCTTTTTCAAATAAATTGACCTCAATTTTAGCGTCGCCAAATATGTCAATCGCAAAGATTATCATTATAAGACAAATTCACAACGTCTCTATAGATGTAATCCTTCGTTTTGAAATATCTCAATCGCATAGAGATCCTCTCTATGCCTCAAATCGATTACCTAATATGGCTTGATATATGTTAAACACGGTGTGGTTGTAAAAAAAATCCTATCTTGAAAGGACATCTCACAACACACAATTTATTTATATATATATACATATTTATTTTGCAACCACAAACATTAACTATTTTAGCACCAAAAAAATTGTAAAAAGGATATAGTTCAATATGCCATTGTATATTCTTTTTCTGTAAAATTAAAACAAGATGCTCTACTAACAAAACAGATCGAAAGAATTTGAAGTTTGCAAGGCATCGTATGTTTTTCTCATTCTCCTTTTTCTAATGCATATATTTTTTATTCTATTTTTGTACTTCAAAAAAAGTTACATAAAGCCAACTTCAATGATATCACATTTGTCCACCTCAAAAGTGAGAGAACATTAAATAATGTTCACCAAAGCAAAGGCTCCCTATTTTGCCGACCTCATTTGATTCTTCCATAAAGAAAAGAATGTGTCATGGAATTGCCGTTCCCTTGTTTTGTTTCAAAGAATTGGAATGGTTTTCCCCCTTCAAATTTTTTCTTTTGTTTGATTGTGTAGAGTGTTTTTCGTCATCCTAATGAGATAGAAATTCGCATCGCTTATCAGGCGTATACAGATTCTCTCTGCCTAGGACAGGCTGTGATTTATTGATTGTGGAGATCCAAATCTTCGGCGGTCACGGATTAAACTGCCGTTAATTACCCACCGCTCTTGGGAGCGAGAGAACCTCCGATTAACAAATCAAATGGATCATGCGAACTCAATGAGCGTGCGTCTTGAGAGTGTTTTGGGCATATCGGGAGCCTAACAGAGTTTACAGAATCCCCGCTACCCGGATAGCAGGCTGGGAGTCAAGGGACAAGCCGTTCCCTTGCGGGTGGTGGGGCAGAGTCCCTTTAGGAATTTTTCTATGAGGAGAGGGCTTTTGAGTGTGGGACGGGTATATTTTATTCATTTTTATTTGGTAAAATGTTTACAAGAAAGACAGAAGTGAGAGATGCATGTGTGCCTTGTGCGCAATTAGTAAAGTGAGCACGTGGTAAAATGTGCATATGACGAGGTGCGCTTGTGACGAAGTGCGCACCTAACAAGGTGCGTACCTGTCGAGATACGAACCTGGAAAGGTGTGACCCTGATAAGGTGTGCACCTGGTAAGGTGTGAGAGTGATGGAGGCTAAAGGGTTCCGAATGGACCAAAAGGGTTTCAAATAAGCCAAAAGGTCCAGTGAGACGCGCACATAGGAAGGTGTGCACCTAGCGAGGTGCGTGAGTGGGGGCCAAAGAGTCCCAAATGGCCAAAAGGTCCAGTAAGATGCGCACTTAGGAATTGATATCTGTTCCCACCAAAATTTTCGGCCAAGAGCCATTTTTTCCCTTATAACCCTTATAAAAAAAGGAGAGAAGAAAGAGAAAAAGAATTTACGGTTGGACGTCACGTGTTAAACACGTGAGCGCTTATATGCAAAGCATATAAGCACTGAAAGCAAATGACAAGGGCCAAACAGGTCTCACGTGCTAGACACGTGAGCGCTCATATGTAAAGCATATGGGTGCTGAAAATAAACTAAATAAGACAACTAATGGCCAAACATGCCTCACGTGTAAAACAAGTGAGCGCTCATATGCAAAACATGTGAGTGCTCATATGCAAAGCATATGAACGCTAATCATAGGTAACTAATGGCCAAACAGGTCTCACGTGTTAGACACGTGAGCGCTCATATGTAAAGCATATGAGTGCTGAAAATAAACTAAATAAAACAATTAGTGACCAAACATGCCTCACGTGTAAAACACGTGAGCACTCATATGTAAAGCATATGGGTGCTGGACATAACAGGCTAAAACCCACAGTATGGGTCACGTGTTAAACACGTGAGTTCTCTTGCCTCTCACATGTAAAGCATGTGAGCGCCCCAATTTAAAATGTTCCCATTAAATTCTATGTGATAAAATTAAATCCTATTTGGGAAATATTTTTCCTGATCTTTATAATATGGAAAGATCTTTCTCTAACAGAGAATTCTGGATTTAAAATCCGATGGTGATAAAATATCACCAATTAAATCATTTGGTAGAATAAAATTCTATCATAGGAAAATATTTTCCTAAACTTGTTAAACTAACAAGATATTCATATAATAAGAATAAAATTATATATGATAGAATTAAATTCTATATTAAGAAAATAGATTTCTGATCTTGTTAAACTAAAAAGATATGATAGAATTAAATTCTAATCTTGTTAAAACTTATAAGATATTCATAATCTTGTTAAACAAGCAAGAAATCTTCTCTGTTACACAGAGAGCGTTTGGATTAAAAATCCAACGGTGAATAAAATTCACCGATTGATCTAAAAGATCATGGAATCAATCATGATCTCTCAATGAGAGATTTTTTTAACAAATTGATTCTTTTTATTCTCATATAAATAGGAATAAGGAGATGAGGAAAGGGACACAGAGAGAACACACAGAAAACAAAGAGAAAAGAGAGTACAAAAAAGAAAAAGAAAAGAGAATTCAATTCTCTAAAAAGAAAAAGATCTCCCTTTTAGAAAAAAGAAACCCTAGGTAGGAAGAAAGACACAGAGATTATTTTATCTCTTCTTCGCCTCTCCAAGGGTTTAACCCTTAAAAAAAGAACTTAGTTCTTTCTCTGATCGAGGTCTGCAGAAACAGATCTCCCCATAAGTCGAGAATTTAATTCTCATCGGGATGATTTTGTTATGCAGATTCAAAATCTAAGGGAAAAATCTAAGTTCAAAGAATTTAATACTTCCAAAAATATATAGGAATTTAATTGCTCTGATAAAACTAGGGTTTAACCCTGTAAAAGAATTTAATTCTTATAAAATAGGGGACCCGAAATTTCAAGAAGTTTCTTAAGAATAGAGGCAATTCTTTTAAGAAACGGTTAAACTCAACTAAGGCCATACGATATTTTGAATGCAATAAGGAAGGCCACGTTAAGGCGGACTGCCCAAACCTTAAAGTCAAGAAGGACAAATCCAAATGGAAGAAGGGTTCGGAATGACGCGCTTTTCAAGCCGTCTGGGATGAGTCTGACTCAAGTGAGTCGGAAAATGAAGAAGTCGCAAACATTTGCTTCATGACGATAAACGATGATGAGGTTGGTTACGGTATTCTTGATATTGAAAGTTTATCCAAAATTAATTTATGTTTTTACTTAAAGTCTAATTATCGGAAGTTTTACTCGAAATATAAACAACTAAAGAATAGCAATAACATAAATAATAGTCAAGTTAAAAATGGATGTGAAAAACTAATTTTAAAAAATAACGACTTAATAGAAAAAATATTTTTAAAAGAAAAGGCACATTCAAATACTATCAATATTATAGTAACTTTGGAAAATGAAAATTTTGATTTAAAAAGAAAATTAGAAATTAAGGAGAATATGATTCTTAAATTTACAAAAAACTAAGGATAATCATAACGTTATGTTAGGAACTTGCATAAATCGTTACAAACGTCAATGTATATATTTCCATGACGACACGAAATATGAAAAACCAACCAAATTTGTTAGAAGTTCTAATTCGTATAGATATGGAAATAGATATGCAAATGTTACATGCAATTACTGTTGTACTTTAGAATATGTTGCTAGATATTGTCAAATTAAACTAAACTCAATTTATAAATATCACTTTACTCCTAATCTCAGCGGACTGAGAATGAAATGGATTTCTAAGTCACACCAAAATAATATGGTTTTGCAGGATTCCAAACAACATATCAATTGCTTGAGGTACACAACCGGAAATATCAAATGCCTACAAACGCTATCATAAGAAGGAAAAAAACGGTGTCGTAATGTGTGGAGGCAATCAAATGGCAACCGTGATCTGTAGAGGTACCATTTAATTTATTAATGATTTTAATACTATTAATGATGTGTTGTATGTATATTGTTTGAAACATAAACTATTACTCATTTTTTTTTATATAGGAATACATTATCTAAAATAATAGGTACTAAGTTTTTGTTTAAAAAATAAACTTAACAAACTAGGTAAAGTAGTTAGAAACAAATCCCGCTAGTGGCCTAGGGATATAATCAAAGCGGAAAATGGGTTGCAAACATGGTAGATTCCGGTGAAGTCGGAACTTAGCACCAATCCTGCACAAGATGAAAGCACCGACTCGAGTCCAGGAACGTGTGAATGGTCCGGAACGGATGGGTCCGATCTATGACGAATCAAAGCGGAGAAGCTCTGCTGTTCCTCGAAGAAACAAGCCACTTGTGCCTACCGGCACGAACTGCATCGGAGGAGGAAACAAGAAAGATGAAAAGATCTCCGAACTTTGTAAGTTACTTCTCATTTCTCTGTGCACGTTTGAGTTCTTCGATTTTCGGTATGCTAGATCTACAGCCTGAGTATTAAGAAAAAGGTAAGAAATAAAACTTCTGTTTTTGCAATTTGGGACTTTGTTCAACTTTGTGTGCTTTTTGATTGAAAAAATGGATTTTTTTTTCCCTTTAATGCATTGTGTTTTTAATTGTGAAAATTTGGAATTTTTTGTCCAAGGAAGAATTACCATGAATATATTTCAATATTTAGATTCTTAGATGATGGGAAATTCGAATCATATATATTTTTTAGTGAATATGGGCAGCAGCTAATATATTTATACCGGTATCAATACCGTTCCACTCCAAATGTGATATTAATGAAACATAAATTTCGATATTTCGTATCGTGCACATATTGCGAATGAACACGATAATTAAGCAATTAATATTCCTGCCGAATAGAATTACCATGAATTTGTTTTGTTTTGTTTTTTTTTTATATAAAAAATGCATGAAAAGTTAGGAAGGATTTAGTACAAGGTCTTTTATTTGGTTAGATTTATCTTCTCTCTTCACCGATGCATGTCGAGACCGTCAATGCAGCTAATTATGTACTATCGTATTGCATAAATTTTTAATCGCTTATCCTTTATGAACGAAGCAAACGAGAAGTTATTTATACGTGGGTCTAATTATTTCTTGGGTTAACAATTTTATCACCGAACCCAAACAATAACAACACACACATGATCCATATTATTACCATTTAGGCCTTGTATTTTTGCATAAATTTTGATAATATCATTTGGGGAAAAAAATTAAGGGAAAAGAAGGGTAAATTGTCAAAAAGCCCCGACCCTCTCGGGAGTTGTCTAAAAACCCCTGTTAATTTTAGAAATTAACGGGAAGGGTCTACTTTTCAAAATCTTTGAGAAAAACCCTGGGATGTATTTCATTTAGGCCTTGTATTTTTGCAACCGCTTGGATATTACAGGCAACCGTTTTGATAATACAGTCAACTGCAACTGTTTAGATATCACTTTTATGGGTTTTGATTGGACCCGGGGATTTTTACCTTGGCAAAAACCCCAGGGAGTTTTTCAGAAGTTTGAAGCGGGCCGGGTCTTTTTGACAATTTAATCGAAAAATGAATAGAAAAGCCCAAGAGAGCCCAAGATGAAACTCGCCCATTGTTTGCTCTAAAAGAAATGATAGATAACACATATGATACATAAGTGTTCTTTTTTACCTTTTTAAATGATGGTCCTATATTCCGCATCTTTTTCATAATCTGGTATATAGATCAAAATTTTAATGGATGAGATATATGAAGAATGATAACACGAAGCCTTAAAACTAAGGCCCATTAAATGATTTTTTGTAATACGAAATATATGTGTTAGATTTGGGTCAATGGACGTCCTTAATGGGCTGGCCCAGCCCATTAGTAATTCGACGTTAGATAAGATATGGAAAGTACTCAATTAACTAAGTAGAATCAGTTTATTTTTAAAAACGGTATGTATTGTTTATTATGAAAAAAGAAGGAAGTTCTCTCTCATAATGAATATAAAATAGTGTCTCAACTCTTCTTTACTCCTCCAATTTCTTTTCCGTATAGATTTATCTCTCAAAGCCTTTCAAGAAACGTGGGATATTTAATTCGTGAAAGTGAGCGTTTTCCGATATGATTACACGATTGATTGATTGAACGGGGCGCAATTTGCAACTGTGCCCTTCATTTTTAAAGGACGTATTTTTTTTAAAACACATGAGCTGGCGCTAACGCGGCCTCTACAGTGGTAAAAAAATTACCTACCTTTTGAAATAAATTTTGAAAGTGGATTGTTTTTATTAATATTTTAAAAATTAGGACTAATGCAAAAGGTGGTCCATAATAATAGGATAAGGGGACATAAATAAAGAGGCTCTCCCCTGTCTCCTTTCCATGGCTAGAGTCCAAGTTAAATTAGTCCTTGCATATATAAATCAACTAGATCCAATGCCACAAAAATAGTTTGTAATTGGTGATGTCAACATCAACATGACCTTTGATTTTTATTTTGGGCATTGAAATTGAAATGGTGGTTGGGTGAGAGGAAATGGATTCTCTTCGACTTTTCTTCTTTCTTCTTTAATTAGTTTCTTGGCTTTTGCCTCTTAAAAGTGAAGGATGAGGGAAGGGACAGGGGTGAGGTCAGTGTCAAAGGACTGGGCATCCATTATCATCATCAACTTTGAGGCAAAATCATTGAAGCTATGTCATTTACAAGTGACTTGCATGCATATGTAGTGGATTACTTCTCAAAATAACATATAGTATTTGCGCGCGCGCGCTCTCTCTGTATTTGCCAACACATCAAAACTCTGATATCATGTTAGTAACGGATATCTAACCCTATGTTTTGGCATTCATATGCATATGATTAATCATTCAAACCCCATCATAATATAACAAGAAAAATAAACAACCACAAAAAAGAGTTATCATCATCTAATATCTTTAAGAAAGCTATTCATTTGGTGAAATGTATGATAGCTAAATTCTCAGGTAATCAAGAATTCATGATATTAGACATGCCTAATATTTTCGAGGTTATACCATTCCTCTCTCTCTCTCTCAACACACAGTCTCTTTGGGCAGAGAAAAAGAGGAAATTGAGATTCTATTCTTTTGAGAATTTGGTTAAGGATTGAGAAAAGACTTGGCGTGTGTGGGTTGGATCCAAAACCTTTTTGCTCAACATGTGGGTTGCCACCTGTTTTTGGTACATGCCTGCTCTTTTTGAAGTGTCCAAGGGCAATGGAGCATATGATAATACTAAAGTAATGACACCTATAAATTTGGTATGGATGAATACTAAGTATATATGGTGCATGAACTTAATTAGCAAGATGGCCTACTCATTCAATCAAATATTTGCTTATATATATACATTCCTGCTTATTTTGAGAAGCCTATGGCTATAATATAAGAGGTTGGGAAGCCTGCGAAGTCCCTTCGGGGAATCTCTCGGTGAATGAGGGTATAACATGGGGGTTCGGATCCCGCTGGGACATGCGGGGCCCGCCTCCCAGTCCCCCATTCGCTGAGGACTTCACCGGAGTTTAGCAGGCCCCTTTTCCTCATAATATGAAAGGAATGTACCGTGTGGTCGGTGACATATAAGAAAAAACTCTTCTAGTTAGTTACAAAATCAATCAATATATTAATTTTTCAATGATCGGCATCATTCATTTTGATTTACGTGTTCTAAGAATTATAGAGACACAAGTCACGTAATTTCGATACATTTTGCACTTGCATCGGAGACTCGCAAATTTAACAATTTATTGATAGTCAAACATGTTCAATAATTAAATCAACAATAAAATACTATCAAAATCACATGATAATTCATGTACATATGTTTTAGACCATGAAGATAAATAGAGATTACCGACAGAAAAAACTGTGAAGAGTTGATGTTTTTACCGATCTATAAGAGATGCTTTACTATGCATGAGTCCTTTCTCCTTTCTCCTTTTGCCTGTATTAATTTTCTGTTGAATCTTATTGGTATTTTTTGTAAAAATAAATGGGTGAAGTTTCAAACTGATTATATGTTATTTATTTTACATATTAAATAAAGACTCTAGTAATCTAGTTGGTTTGACAAATGTTTTGTCACAAAATAGATCAATGGTTCGAATTTTATCGTAGACGAGATTAATTAATTAATTACTCACAAATAATGCTAGTGGCTTGGGACGGGACCGTGGGCCGTGGATTTGGATCGGGCCAATCAAGTCGAGACCCATTGAGCGCATATCACTTTTCACTTAGGCATTGTGGTTGCTCGTGGCCTAGCAGGCTGTCTCGTTGGACGTCGCATTGCCGCTCGTTTGGCTGCCTCATAGGATACTTCGCAGGAGTATTGTGGTTGTTGGTCTACTCTGGACAGTTTGGATGAGACCTTTGGATTGGATTGATAGGGTCTCAAAATTGAGAATCCAATTTCAATGACGGTCTTCAAAATGATTATAAAATTTTCTCATTTTTTTTCGCACGAAAATATTAAAAAATAAAATTTGCTAGCTCACTCTCTTTGGACTAACCACTCTCTCACTATCTCTTCCAATAACCAATCCTACAAATCTCTATTAGTTACTAACATGCATCATACGTGTAAAATACTAGTATATCTAGAGCTCAAACCAGGGAGAAAAACGACTTATGAGATCAGTCAATTGGAACAAACAGTTAGAACTGGAACATACTGGGAAAATATATTTGTTAGTGTTAGTCAATTAAAACTGAAAATTAAAGTTCTTGGTGTTGGTCATGAATGGAAATGGAACTGGAGCTAGAAGAAAAAATGTTCCAACTAGAATATTTTCATATACAAAATGAGCGTTCCATCCTTAAAATCATTCCATCTGTTTGGATGGAATAATAATTAAAAATCAGAACTACCAAATCCTAACCTCTCCTCCCCTTCCTCTCCCTTTTTCTGCTGCTTCTCCTCCATTTTCTTTCCGACCCTTCTTTTATTGACCAAATCCAATTGATTCAACACAAAACTTTCCGATCTCTTTTAAATCCATCTAATTTAAAAACACCCAAAATTAATCAGAAAATATAAAAGTTATTAAAAATGCATGTAATCCTAATTTGTTCAAACTAAAAGAAAGATATATTTAATTATGTTTCATCAGTATACATAAATCTTATTTTTTATAATTAAAACTGTAAATTAATTTTTTATCTTACAGACCATTTAGAAATAATTAAATATTTTCTAATTGAGCTTATATGTATAATTTGGACTTCACCAATAAAAATATTCTAATTTAGTTATTGGATCCTATAAAAAAAATCCTAATTCTATTAGACTCCTATGAAAATGTTCTAATGTCAAAAGTTATATTTTTATCGAAAAGTCTTCGATTGACTAATAGGCCTTTAGTAAAAAACAAAAAAAGGAGACAAAACTATCTACATAGTTCGTGGAAGATGAACTTAAAACTATTTTCATAGTTCATCGAAGAAGAAGACAGAGAACTATTTCCATAGAACTATTTTCATCGTTCATCGAAAAAGAAGACAGAACTATTTCCATAGTTCTAGAGGAGTGAAACTGAACTACTCTGTATTTTTTCAAAAGACTGAATGGAGCTATAGAACTAGTTGTAGTTCTATTCTAATCAGAAATCCAAATAGAAATTCCATCCTAATCAGAAGAATTCAATTGAACTGAGAACGGAGAATATTGCGAAATATTCTTGCCAATCTCAATTAAGAATTCTATACAATATTGTGAAATGTTCTACTTTCATAACTCCAAAAAGTATAGCAAAATACTTTCGTTATATTCAATCAGCCCATATCCAAAGAGCTCTGCCCGTACGCCATCAGATCGTATATTGCGGCTAGAACCGAGTTGCTGGTTGGTGCACACCAAAACTCATCATTGCTGTTCCTGAGGTGAATCGGTTTTGGGATCCTTGCACCGGAGTAAGCCAAATTTGTTTTAAGCTCCGTGTTAACGAACACACAGCAATCCTCGACTTGATCCAGTGAAAGATCATTGCGGTAACCTTGCAGAAAATTTTAATTTTTACCGTCCATTTTCCCAACCTACTCCAACATTTTCAAATACAAATGGTGGTAATATGCAATCGGATAAAAAAACCTAATTATTGTCCCTATAAAAAGGTGAGTATCATTGAAACATTGTTGATGGGAGGCAAGCAGAAACTAATGTACTTTTTAGAAAGTTGTTTTTGAAGAATAATAAGCATGCATGCTTTGTGAGCTAAATGATGCTTCTATCTTTTTATGTTAATTAATTAGTTTATTTTAATTTGTACATAGCAATCATGCATGTTTCATTTGTCTTTTCCAAAGAACTCGTGCGTTCATTTCTTGCATGCTCAAAGCATCATGACATAATTTTACAATGCAATATACAGGCTACAACTAATTTAAGGAGTAGGGGGTGGCTATAGGTTAGATTAGTTTAGTTGACAACAAAGGTTGTTTACATCACTTGCACAAAAAGTAGAAACTTTTGCTAGGATCACCATTTCTACCAAAACAACAAAAAAGAAAAGGAAAAAAGTCCACTAATGTCTTTTTTCATTAATTAATTTATTATTGTCTTGGTTAGCCTGATATATATACCTGCAATTTTGTTTGACTGAATCTTATCACCAAGATACAAATAGAAAGAGATCGAATGTGCCGGATACAAATCTTGAACCATGATGTTTTTATCAATGACTGTTTGTTGAGATGCATGAAGGACCCTTTTTTGTTGTGAAATGGGATAAAGGAAGTTAAAAGAGCATGAAAAATGTGACAATCTCACTAGAACACATGGGTTCGAACCCATGCGGCGTCTATTTATGTTTTCAAGATAAATTCATAAAAATATTGAAATTTCCGTAATTTCTATCTCAATTCTAAAGCATCCATATCATTCTCTTTCTCTTACTCCCACCTCTTCTCATGCACCTTGAAACCTGAAACAAAAAGCAATAGATAAACCTTCATATTTTATTAATTCATGTAGGTGCGCGGTGCCAGGATTGCAACCGTTGCGGGCCGCGGCGAAAACATAAAACAAAAATTTCAAAAACATAGCACCAAACAAATACCCAAAATCATCCAAATACAAGCATTTGCATAATATCAAGAGAGGAAAACCAAGGGGTTAGGGGGCTACAACCTTTATAGAGTGTCCACTCTTTAATGGAAGACCCATGCTAGGTTCTATTATGTATCATATATGAAAACTTTGCACCCACTAATTCAACGATGATAAAATGGTAAAATCACATGAAATTCGGTAAATCCACATCTTAGATGATAAAGATGAAGATTGTCACGATCCGAAAGTACGGAACGTGACTGGTACTTAAATTACGAAACGTCTCAAGGCGTACGTAATCTAAGTAAGCAAAAACCCAGAAATCAAAACCATTTAAAGAAATAGAGCGAAGGAAAATTTATTTAAAGAAAGCGATTTTAACCAAATAAGTCGCATCAAACCTTTAAAAGCAATATCACATTTTCCCGAAAATTTCGGCAGAGACTCCTTTGTAAATACTGCCCCAAAACGGGTACAACACATAAAAATACATATAAATGATGAATACAGGCATCTCCAAGCGGGAGCTAACTGTTCGCCAATGGTGGAATCACAAGCATATGCAATATGTATATCAAAAGTGCATAATAAGCATCTGAAAGCAAGAAATAAGAAAATACTACGTCGGCTCAAGTGAGTATCGACACCAATTACCATAAATACAAATCTCACGAGTCTCACCGTCCAGTCCAATATAAAAGGGTAGATGAAATATACTATATACAAAATAATATACATGATGGAATAAAATATCCTCGCAACCGACCTATGAGCAAAGCTGCAAAACGATGCAAAAGAAGCAGAATAGAAAGTACACCCGCCGCTACTGTGCTGACGGATCGGACCTGCAAAATACTGTGGCACAATGGGGGTGAGTTGCCAACCCGTGAGTAGTAAGTAACATCTAATAATGCTATCGTAATCATGCAGGCAAATACGTCACAACCTACGTATCTCAAAATGATACTATGTACTAGCATGAATGCAACATGAATGCATAATTAAACACGAAACCTGAACATGTCTGATATAAGAAAACCTTTATTCTTATCTTAGAAAAGTATCTGTGCAACAAACTGAGTATCGTCAATGAAATCAACAGAAAATCCGTGTCAAGCATCGACACAATATATGTATATCTCAATATCTCAATGTCTCAATGTCTCAATATCTCAATGTCTCAATATCTCGGGCTCCGTCAGTCCGGATCGGCCCATATCATCAAATATCATGACCACGTTGGTATCCTCCATCACCCTCGTGTCTATAAGTGCGACCGTCTGCGTGGACTGTACCTCGGACTCTGTGATGGTTGGTGCCGGATCCTGTCTCTGTACTCGAGTGGCCTCTGCTAACTGTCCTACCACTCGCTGCAATCCTAACATGCCCTCCTCCATCCTTGTCATGCGATCTAGAGGAGGAGGATCAACATGCTCATGCACCGTCGGAACGTCCGGTGTAACAGTCGCCGTCACAGGCGGACTCGCCCTAGCTGCATCTCTGGCTGCGGCTCGCCTAGCTCGCGTAGCCATAGCAACTGAAACAAGAAACGAGAGTTGATAAGACTTACGAATAGGAACAATCAATAACAGAGAGTCAAAGGAAGGACAAATTAAGATATACATCCTAAGGTTTGTTAGGCTGAGTATGGAAACGTAAATACGCCGCGGAACATACGTACGGTACTGCACTCATCTTAAATCACCTACTCTATCAAACCAAAGGTCATCCTAAATCACGGACTTACGTCAACTTATCTTAACTCACTACTCGATTCCGTAAGGTTAATCATAAGCTCTGTTACCAACTTTGTCACGACCCAAACTTTGGATTTGACCGGCACTTAGATTGTATAATATCTAAAGGTATTTACACAACCCGAGTAAGCCGAAAAACCAAGATCAAATCCTTTTTGGGGATTATTTTAATAAAAATTTAGTTTTAAGTAAAAAAAATCACAGTTTTATGTAATTAAGGTCTTAACAGTAACTTACTAGTAAATTCATAATAAAAACAATTATAAATTGTTAAGTTTGGTTGCATCCCGAGTTGGGATCAACAATATCAACAGCGGAAATAAATACTCAGTATATAGGATATCAATAAGAATCTCAGACATAAATAAAAGAAATATTTTCTAACATAACAACGATCTCACCTGTCAAATAATATACATATATCCATCTCTCATTCTAAGTCATAATACAAACTCTGATGGAGATTTTCTAGATCCAAAATATAATATCAAAAGAGGAGGTTACTACATATGTAACCTACCTATCAAAAGATGCGATAAAAACTGAAAAAATGGATCTGCACTGCTGCTAACCGTCCACTCTACTCCTGCAAGGAACTGTGGTACAACGGGGGTGAGTTGCCAACTCAGTGAATAAAACTAACATATAACGGCTGATAATGTAAATATGACGGACTATTACTAACTGCAATAAGGATAATTATAATGCATGATAACATATGGAAAACATGAATCCGTACTACCATTCACATAACCAAAACTGAAATCTCATCATTTATTTCCAAATAAAGTTCATCTTTCCGTGTCCATCATCGACACAAATCTTCCATTCTCTCAGGTATCGTTCCACGAACGATCCGGTAATCAATAACACCGGTCGATATCATATAAATATCCGTCGTGTTTCACAACTATCTCCGGTATCGAGTATCCTCGCTAGGCTCCCCCGTCCCTCGGTCTCGACCGGGTCCACCATGTATCCAACTGTATATCTCCCCCACTCAGTCTGGATAACGTATACATCCGCGACTGTATAGCTCCCCCACTCGGTCCGGAATAAAATCAAATCATAAAAACTACATCTCATTGTGGATATCTCACATCCTTATGGAATTCACTGAATTTATGCAATAGTATAGGAAAACCCAAAACCATAAACCTCAATAATACAATTTCTTCTCATATCAACATCGAACATTTAAATACGAAAAATGATGTCATTTATGCAATGTCCTACTGTTAGTGACGTTTACGGTATGATAGAATCATATTTAACAGGGTAATTACTAAGTGTAAAAGTGACATGTTAATATCGACGAGGTGTGGTGTAACATGTAAATATGTGCAAGTGCGGCATAACTCGTCGATAATGGTGCGGTGTTCTAACAACTATTAACATGGTGATGTATAGGTATATATGAATGCATGTCATTAACTTCGCATATAAAGTCAATCTTTCCATTTAACAAAATACGGGCGTATCACGTCATCTTTACACAATCCCCCGGTAGATGTTTAGTTTACTCACCG
Organism: Agapanthus africanus; assembly: GCA_030015575.1. Taxonomy (NCBI): domain Eukaryota; kingdom Viridiplantae; phylum Streptophyta; class Magnoliopsida; order Asparagales; family Amaryllidaceae; genus Agapanthus; species Agapanthus africanus. The sequence continues at coordinate 29,230,109 of JASDDO010000004.1, read as the reverse complement.
GAATACGTCGTAACTACTCAGGAATCGCTAATCCTTTTCCTTTCCTTGCGGCCTCCAAAGTTCCCGCACTCAAATCTAACATTGAATTAACTTGTATAAGAAAACGGCTACATTCCGAAACGGAAAAATCAAGAAAACACAAGTTGTACGTGCTAATTACACTACGCATGACTATTGCAAATGATTTAACACTTAACCTCACTAAAATTTAACCCAACGCTGCATCGCGACAGAAAACAGAACGCGATGCGTTTTACCCGTGTTGTATTTTAGAATTTTGATTTCTTTTCCGATATTAGTTCCCAGATTTTATATACAGTTAAAATAACTTAATTAAACAATACCAAAATAACCAAAAACCTACATAGAGACCTACCCAAAAATCCAAAATACCAAACCTCTTCAAAAATCCGGCGACGCCGGAATCCTCCTTCATGTCGTCGGCCCAAAACCGAGCCTCTTGGTTCGTGCTACAATGGGTTGTTCTAGGTCCAACATACAACATTTTGGCACTGTTTGGTTAATTTGATTTTTATCTAAACTATAGCAGATTACTACAGGGTTTGGTTTTGCTTAAAATACGATATTATAAACATTGGATTTCTAATTTAAACTAATTACAGAACTAAACCCTACCGCGAGTAAGGATTTTACCTATAAGGAATTGCTGGAAGAACTCCCTCCAAGATGCACAAGCCCCTAGCCCTAGCTTGATGGTGAGGAAATCCTAGACTTAGCTCATTTCTTCTTCTTTCTCTTGTTCTACCTTATTTGCTTTCTTTTTCTTTTTCTTTCTTTTTAATTTTCATATTTTAAACTAGCTAAATAATCTGAACACACTATATAAATGGTGAAGGGAAGGGTGAGGTGTAGGAGGAGGTATCAAAGACCAAAGGGTGCCATCTTCATGCAAGGAGGAGGTGTAGTGTGTGTGTTGTGCATGAGAGTAGGATGTGTCAATACATTATTTCTTCCAAATTGTTTTAATTTGTAAATAAATTCTGAACTAAAATATTTTCTACACATTTTCCACTTACACTCTCACAAATCCAAATTTGCATAATTTTCCTAAATTTTCCAAAAAAACCCTTCACTACTTATGTTATTATATAAACACCCTTTTTATTAAAATGAGCTAAATTTATCACTAAAACCCTTGTAATTGATTAATGTTACATACTAAAATTTTAATTTAATTTATTTTACATACTACTTATGACAATGTCTTATTTGGTTTTAGTAACTTTTTAATTTAACATTTTATTATTTAATTAATTAAATTTATTTATTTCTAAATTTTCAGAATGTTACAATATTCCCCCCTTAAGAAAAATTCGGTTCCTGAATTTAAAACTTAACTAGTCGTACCTTCAAAAGGATGTGGAAATTTCTTTGCATCGCATCCTCGGCCTCCCAAGTAATCTCTTCGCGATTCGTTCCTCGCCAAAGAACCTTTACAGAAGGAAGTACCATCGATCTCAGTTTTTTTGCCTGCCTGTCTAGAATAGCGGCTGGCTGCACTATGTTGGATAAATCCGGCTCAAGCTGTAAGGTCTGATGCTGGATCGCGTGAGAAGGATCGTGAAGATACTTGTGAAGTATCGATACATGAAACACCGGATGCACATCGGGAAAACTCGGTGGAAGTGCTAAACGATAAGCTACAACACCCACTCTCTTCAGAATTTCGTAAGGTCCGACATATTTAGGACTGAGCTTCCCCTTTTTCCCGAAACGCATCACACCTTTCATCGGAGACACATGAAGGAACACATGATCTCCCACATCAAATTCGAGTCTACGACGTCGTCGATCTGTATATGATTTCTGTCTGCACTGGGCCACTCTCATTCTGTCTCGTATCAGCTGAATCTTTTTCGTAGTCTCCTGTACTATCTGCGGTCCTAAAATGCTACTCTCGCTCAGTTCCGTCCAGCAAACGGGTGATCGACATTTCCTCCCATACAAAGCTTCAAAGGGTGCCATCTGGATCGTCTCCTGAAAACTATTGTTGTACGAAAATTCTATCAAAGGTAGGTGACGATCCCAACTACCACCGAAATCAAGGCTGCAAGCTCGAAGCATATCCTCTAAAGTCTGAATGGTCCGCTCTGACTGACCATCCGTCTGTGGGTGAAAAGCTGTACTAAAACTCAATCGTGTACCAAAAGCTTCTTGAAGTTTCTGCCATAGCCTCCTAGTAAACTGGGTACCCCTATCTGAAACTATGCACATCGGAACTCCATGTAATCGTACAATCTCATCGATATAAATCTGAGCATACTAAGAAAACCCATACGTCGTCTTCACCGGAAGAAAATGAGCTGCCTTTGTCAATCTATCTATAATTACCCAAATGGAATCATACCCTCTGCTAGTCCTGGATAGACCCACAACGAAATCCATGGAAATATGTTCCCATTTCCACTCCGGAATGGGCAAGGGCTGCAACTCTCCTGCCGGCCTCTGGTGCTCGGCCTTGACTTGCTGACAAGTCAAGCATCTCGAAACAAACTCCGCAACGTATCTCTTCATTCGTTCCCACTAATAAACATCCCTCAAGCCATGATACATCTTGGTGGAACCAGGATGAATACTTTACGCTGATCGATGGGCCTCCTCTAAGATCTCACGTCTCAATCCATCAGAATCTGGCACACAAAGATGAGTCCTAAAACGTAATACTCCACAGCCATCTATCAAGAACTCCGACTCCCTACCCTACCTAACCTGATCCATAATCTCCGATATACGAGCATCTGCGGGCTGTGTCTCTCGAATACGATCCAATAACTGAGGTCAGGTGCGAACATGTGCTAACTGTCCTCCTGTCGGGGTGAACTCAAACTGTATACGACTATCACATAAAATCTGCCAGTCTGTAAAAGACTGTCTCTGCAAGGTGCGCAAATGAGATAGGATACCTCCAGGCCTCCGACTCAAAGCATCTGCTACAACATTTGCTTTTCCTGGATGATACAAGATCTCACAATCGTAATCCTTCACGAGCTCCATCCATCTACGCTGCCTTAGATTCAGATCCCTCTGCTGAAAAATATACTTTAAGCTCTTATGGTCTGTGAAGATTTGGCACGACTCACCGTACAAGTAATGCCTCCAAATCTTCAGTGCAAATACTACAGTAGCCATCTCTAAATCATGAGTGGGGTAGTTCTGCTCGTGCCTCTTCAACTGTCGAGAAGCATAAGCTACAACCCTGCCGTGCTGCATCAATACACAGCCTACACCCACTCGATATGCATCACAATACACAACAAAACCACCTGACCCGGAAGGTAAAGATAAGACCGGTGCAGCCGTCAAGCGAGTCTTCACCTGTTGGAAACTCTGCTCACATGCATCTGTCCAAAGAAATGGAACTTCCTTCCTAGTCAATTCGGTTAACGGTGCAGCGACCCGAGAAAAATCCTGCACAAAGCGTCGATAATAACCCGCCAGACCTAAGAAACTCCGAACCTCAGTAACTGACACAGGTCTGGGCCAGTGCTGTACCGCTGCGATCTTCTTTGGGTCCACATATATCCCATCTCTCGTAACTACGTGACCCAAGAAATCCACACTATCCAGCCAGAAAGCACACTTTGAGAATTTAGCGAATAGCTGATGCTCCTTCAAGGTCTGCAACATGATTCGTAAATGCTGCTCGTGTTCCTCTCTGCTCCGGGAATAAACGAGAATATCATCAATGAATACTATAATATACTGATCAAGGAAGGGCTTGAAGATACGGTTCATCATATCCATAAAAGCTGCTGGAGCGTTGGTAAGTCCGAACGACATCACCAGAAACTCATAATGCCCAAATCGTGTGCGAAAAGCAGTTTTCGGAATATCATCTTTCCGAACCCTCAACTGGTGATACCCTGACCGCAAATCAATCTTTGAGAAGTAGCCAGCTCCCTGCAACTGATTGAACAAATCATCGATACGAGGTAGTGGATACTTATTTCACAAGTGACGCGATTCAGTTGTCGGTAGTCGATGCACAGTCTCATACTACCGTCTTTCTTCTTTACAAATAAGACAGGAGCTCCCCACGGCGATACACTGGGACGAACAAGTCCTCTATCTAACAATTCTTGCAACTGGCTTTTGAGTTCCTTTAACTCCGCCGGGGCCATCCGATAGGGTGGTATAAAAATAGGCCCCGTACCCGGAATCAAGTCAATGCAAAATTCAATATCGCGATCGGGCGGTAATCCTGATAATTCAACAGGAAATACATCCGAAAATTCTCGTGCGATCGAAATATGGTCCAACGGATTCTCAGCGGCTCCTAAGTCCTGAACAAATGCTAAGAACCCATGACAACCCTTATTCAAGAGTCGTCCCGCACAAAGAGCAGAAATCAGGTTGGCAGGAGTTATATTACAGTCCCCTGCACAACAAAGATCGGTTCACCTGGAAAACAAAATCTAACCGCTTTCCCCCGACAATCTACATAGGCATGACAAGCGGCCAACCAATCCATACCGATAAGTATATCAAAATCTAACATATCCAGGAGAATCGGGTCAACTAGCGAATCTCTATCACCAATATGTACAGAACATGATCTGAATACGTGTTGAGCTATAAAAGAATCTCCCACCGGAGTAATCACTACTAACGGTAACTCTAACAACGACGACTCTTTCCCCAAAGAAAGGGCAAAGCGTGAAGATACATAAGAATGTGTAGAACCGGAATCAAATAAAATATGTGCATCTAACGAACATACTGCAAGAGTACCTGTCACAACTGCATTTGATGCCTCGGCATCCTGTGGAGTCAGCGCAAAAACCCGTGCCTGGCCCCTGCCCACATCCTGTCGTCCTCTACCTCTATCTCCTCGACCTCTTTGAGAGCGTCCTGCAAAGCCTCGACCTCGTGGTGCAAGTGCCTGACGCGTAGTGCCAACTGGGGGAGGAAGTAAAGCCATCGACGTAGAAGGTGCAGGGGGTAAAGCAGCCTGTGGAACAACGGTCCCTCCCTGGGATCTACAATCCCTCGCATAATGTCCTGGAAGTCCGTAACTAAAACATATAGACGGGGTCCTATGATCCTCGGGATAATAACTGAACATCTGGCCCTGGGTCCAACCTCGTCCGAAACTGCGGCCTGGAGTGTACCTGCCTCTGCCTCTGCCAAACTGCCTAGTCATTGGCCCAATCGGTCCACTCCTCTTTGGCTCCGGAACAACCACTGCCTCGCTCAAATGCTCCTCCACTCGTATCGCTGCATCCATGGCCTGCACGTACGTATCAAAATACTGGGAGCCTATAGCTAGATACAACTGCGTATCCAGACTCCTTAGAAACCTCTTCACCCGAAACTCCTCCGTAGGAACTAAATATGGAGAATAGCGCGATAGCTGCGTGAATCGTAAATCATAATCTGCCACCGACATACTCGCAGATTTCCGCAATACTTCAAAACTGCTAGCTCTAGCGTCCCTCACACTCTGTGGAAGAAATCTGGCAAGAAAGACCTCGGAAAACTCGGTCCACGACATCGGAGGAAGACCCATAGCTCGCCCTCTCTCCATCGACTCACACCACTCCTGTGCAAGTCCCTCTAAACGAAAGCTAGTCAGCTCAACTGACCTCGCATCAGAACATCGCAATGATTTTCCAATCCTCGCCATCCTATCTAGAAAAGACTGAGGATCCTCCGCTACATCGGTCCCTGTAAATACCGAAGTCTCAACCTCATAAACTCTGAAAGCGATACCTCCATCACCCTCGTGTCTATAAGTGCGACCGTCTGCGTGGGCTGTACCTCGGACTCTGCGATGGTTGGTGCCGGATCCTGTCTCTGTACTCGAGTGGCCTCAGCTAACTGTCCTACCATTCGCTGCAATCCTAATATGCCCTTCTCCATCCTAGTCATGCGATCTGGAGGAGGAGGATCAACATGCTCATGCACCGCCGGAACGTCCGGTGTAACAGTCGCCGTCACAGGCGGACTCACCCTAGCTGCATCTCTGGCTGCGGCTCGCCTAGCTCGCGTAGCCATAGCAACTGAAACAAAAAATGAGAGTTGATAAGGCTTACGAGTAGGAACAATCAATAACAGAGAGTCAAAGGAAGGACAAATCAAGATATACATCTTAAGGTTTGTTAGGCTGAGTATGGTAACGTAAATATACCGCAGAACATACGTACGGTACTGCACTCATCCTAAATCACCTAATCCATCAAACCAAAGGTCATCCTAAATCATGGACTCACGTCAACTTATCTTAACTCACTACTCGATTCCATAAGGTTAATCCTAAGCTCTGATACCAACTTTGTCACGACCCAAAGTTTGGATGTGACCGACACTTAGATTGTATAATATCTAAAGGTATTTACACAACCCGAGTAAGCCGAAAAACCAAGATCAAATCCTTTATGCGGATTTTTTTTTATAAAAATTTAGTTTTAAGTAAAAAAAATCACAGTTTTATGTAATTAAGGTCTTAACAGTAACTTACTAGTAAATTCATAATAAAAACAATTATAAATTGTTAAGTTTGGTTGCATCCCTAGTTGGGATCAACAATATCAACAGCAGAAATAAATACTCAGTATAGGATATCAATAAGAATCCCAGACATAAATAAAAGAAATATCTTCTAACATAACAACGATCTCACCTGTCAAATAATATACATATACCCATCTCTCATTCTAAGTCATAATACAAAGTCTGATGGAGATTTTCTAGATCCAAAATACAATAACAAAAGAGGAGGTTACTACATATGTAACCTACCTATCAAAAGATGCGATAAAAGCTGAAAAAGTGGATCTGCACTGCTGCTAACCGTCCACTCTACTCCTGCAAGGAACCGTGGCACAACGGGGGTGAGTTGCCAACTCAGTGAATAAAACTAACATATAACGGCTGATAATGTAAATATGACGGACTATTACTAACTGCAATAAGGATAATTATAATGCATGTTAACATATGGAAAACATGAATCCCTACTACCACTCACATAACCAAAACTGAAATATCATCATTTATTTCCAAATAAAGTTCATCTTTCCGTGTCCATCATCGACACAAATCTACCATTCTCTCAGGTATCATTCCACGAACGATCTTGTAATCAATAACACCGGTCGATATCACATAAATATCCGCCGTGTTTCATAACTATCTCCGGTATCGAGTATCCTCGCTAGGCTCCCCCGCCTCAAATGCGGCTATCCTGCCCCTCGGTCTCGACCGGGTCCACCATGTATCCAACTGTATATCTCCCCCACTCAGTCTGGATAACGTATACATCCGCGACTGTATAACTCCCCCACTCGGTCCGGAATAAAATCAAATCATAAAAACTATATCTCATGGTGGACATCTCACATCATTATGGAATTCACTGAATTTATGCAATAGTATAGGAAAACCCAAAACCATAAATCCTTAATAATACAATTTCTTCTCATATCAACATCGAACATTTAAATACGAAACATGATGTCATTTATGCAACGTCCTACTGTTAGTGACGTTTAAGGTATGATAGAATCATATTTAACAAGGTAATTACTAAGTGTAAAAGTGACATGTTAATATCGACGAGGTGTGGTGTAACATGTAAATATGTGCAAGTGCGGCATAATTCGTCGATAATGGTGCAGTGTTCTAACAACTATTAACATGGTGATGTATAGGTATATATGAATGCATGTCATTAACTTCACATATAAAGTCAATCTTTCAATTTAACAAAATACGGGCGTATCACGCCATCTTTACACAATCCCCCGGTAGATGTTTAGTCTATTCACCGGAATACGTCGTAACTACTCAGGAATCGCTAATCCTTTTCCTTTTCTTGCGGCCTTCAAAGTTTCCGCACTCAAATCTAACATTGAATTAACTTGTATAAGAAAATGGCTACATTCCGATACGGCAAAATCAAGAAAACACAAGTTGTACGTGCTAATTACACTACGTACGACTATTGCAAATGATTTAATATTTAACCTCACTGAAATTTAACCCAACGCTGCATCGCGACAGAAAACAGAACGCGATACGTTTTACCCGTGTCGTATTTTAGAATTTTGATCTCTTTTCCGATATTAGTTCCCAGATTTTATATACAGTTAAAATAACTTGATTAAACAATACCAAAATAACAAAAAACCTACACAGAGACCTACCCAAAAAGCCAAAACACCAAACCTCTTCAAAAATTCGGCGACGCCGGAATCCTCCTTCATGTCGCCAGCCCAAAACCGAGCCCCTTGGTTCGTACTTCTATGGGTTGTTCTAGGTCCAACATACAACATTTTGGCACTGTTTGGTTAAGTTGATTTTTATCTAAATTATAGCAGAATACTATAGGGTTCAGTTTTGCATAAAATACGATATTATATACATTGAATTTCTAATTTAAACTAATTACAGAACTAAACTCTACTGTGAGTAAGAATTTTACCTATAAGGAATTGCTGGAAGAACTCCCTCCAAGATGCACAAGCCCCTAGCCCTAGCTTGATGGTGAGGAAATCCTAGACTTAGCTCCTTTCTTCTTCTTTCTCTTGTTCTACCTTATTTGCTTTATTTTTCTTTTTCTTTCTTTTAAATTTTCAGATTTTAAACTAGCTAAATGATCTGAACACACTATATAAATGGTGAAGGGAAGGATGAGGTGTAGGAGGAGGTGTCAAAGACCAAAGGGTGCCATCTTCATGCAAAGAGGAGGTGTAGTGTGTGTGTTGTGCATGAGAGTAGGAGGTGTCAATACATTATCTCTTCCAAATTGTTTTAATTTGTAAATAAATTCTGAACTAAAATATTTTCAACCCATTTTCGACTTACACCCTCACAAATCCAAATTTGCATAATTTTTCTAAATTTTCCAAAAAGATCCTTCACCACCTATGTTATTATATAAACACCCTTTTTATTAAAATGAAACTAAATTTATCACTAAAACCCTTGTAATTGATTAATGTTACATACTAAAATTTTAATTTAATTTATTTTACATACTACTTATGATAATGTCTTATTTGGTTTTAATAACTTTTTAATTTAACATTTTATTATTTAATTAATTAAATTTATTTATTTCTAAATTTTCAGAATGTTACAATATTCCCCCCTTAAGAAAAATTCGGTTCCTGAATTTAAAACTTAACTAGACGTACCTTCCAAAACATGTGGAAATTTCTTTCGCATCGCATCCTTGGCCTCCCAAGTAAGCTCTTCGCGATTCGTTCCTCGCCAAAGAACCTTTACAGATGAAAGTACCCTCGATCTCAGTTTCTTTGCCTTCCTGTTTAGAATAGCGACTGGCTGCACTGTGTAGGATAAATCCGGCTCAAGCTGTAAGGTCTGATGCTGGATCGCATGAGAAGGATCATGAAGATACTTGCGAAGTATCGATACGTGAAACACCGGATGCACATCGGGAAAACTTGAAGTGCTAAACGATAAGCTACAGCACCCACTCTCTCCAGAATTTCGTAAGGTCCGACATATCTGGGGCTGAGCTTCCCTTTTTTTCCTGAAACACATCACACCTTTCATCGGAGGCACACGAAGGAACACATGATCTCCCACATCAAACTCGAGTCTACGACGTCGTCGATCTACATATGATTTCTGTATGCACTGGGCCGCTCTCATTCTGTCTCGTATCAGCTGAATCTTTTTCGTAGTCTCCTGTACTATCTGCGGTCCCAAAATGCTACTCTTGCTCAGTTCCGTCCAGCAAACGGGTGATCGACATTTCCTCCCATACAAAGCTTCAAAGGGTGCCATCTGGATCGTCTCCTGAAAACTATTGTTGTACTAAAATTCTATCAAAGGTAGGTGACGATCCCAACTACCACCGAAATCAAGGCTGAAGCTCGAAGCATATCCTCTAAAGTCTGAATGGTCCGCTCTGACTGACCATCCGTCTGTGGGTGAAAAGCTGTACTAAAACTCAATCGTGTACCAAGAGCTTCTTGAAGTTTCTGCCATAGCCTGCTAGTAAACTGGGTACCCCTATCTGAAACTATGCACATCGGAACTCCATGTAATCGTACAATCTCATCGATATAAATCTGAGCATACTGAGCATACCCATACGTTGTCTTCACCGGAAGAAAATGAGCTGCCTTTGTCAATCTATCTACAATTACCCAAATGGAATCATACCCTCTGTTAGTCCTGGGTAGACCCACAACGAAATCCATGGAAATCTGTTCCCATTTCCACTCCAGAATGGGCAAGGGCTGCAACTCTCCTGTCGGCCTCTGGTGCTCGGCCTTGACTTGTTGTTGCGGCAGATTTTGGCCAATGGAGGAAGTGGGAGTTGAGTGTGTGGGTGTGTGAAGTCAAGTCAAGAAAAACCCCCATACCTCAATTATTAAACATCATACCTCATTTCTTTACTAAACCCTTTTAATTTTCCTTTTCTATTTAGCTTTTCTTTAAATTCTAGAACCATCTTGACACAATTACATTTCATTTCAAACACAACATGTTACATTTTGGTTTAATGTGTCATGGTCCACTAAAGTATAATTAACCCATTCCAATTTGTAATTATCACTAATTAAATGTATTAGTGAAAGCTTATAAAAATAGTTGAAATAATTAATTAAGGAAAATATTTTAGTAAACTAGCAAATTTATAAGAGACTAAATAAATACCAATACTAGCCATTACCTATCTAAAATAGGTATAATTTAGTCCGTGTTGAAAAAAATAATTATATCTTGGTTTTTACGGAAAACACCAGTTATTTTACCGATTATCGGAAAAATCACCTAAACGTTTTTAAAACGTTACAAAGATGATGGGTGCCGATCGTCGAATAAAAGGTGGCGGGTGTAGTTTTTTGACGCCACCTGACGAAGAAGCCTCCTAGGACCTCTTTCCTCCATTATTCTCATATATATATATATATATATATATATATAAAGAGAGTGTATATGTATCATATATATATATACATATATTATGTATCATATACATAATAATATATTAGTATCATATACTAGAGAGAGTGTGTGTGTATCATATTCACAATACTAGCAATTATATCACATATATGGATATTAAGTCAATACTTGACCTAATAACCCGGCTTTTAAATAAACCGGTCAGTATTATCGAATGTCCGATTAAATCATGTGTATCATATATACGTATTTAATTGAAGTTCTGCATGTATCACCATACGCATGCCACATCATCATTTCGCCTGGGCAGGCACTTTCATTGTAAGAATCTAAAGACCTTACAATACGCTGGCAGTGAATTAAACAGAATTATATCAGATTGAATCTAAAACACTTTCAGATCAATCTCCTCATGGGTTAACCCACAATCTCGTCAGCGGTACTGGCTGCACATAACGGCTACCCAGGTATTGATCAAGAGGTAGGTCGACGAGCAAACTCTTCCGAACCCAACAAAGCCTATCAGTGACAAATATCGTACAGTCCAGTCTCTTCGTCAAATAGTATCACATACCGTACAGTCCAGTCTCTTCATCAAATAGTATCTTGCTTTATTAAGTCCATATAGCGTACATGCCAACATAACAAAAAATATAAAAATACTTGCCTCTGAACCAGATCCAGTAGTTGAGCGTCTTACTGGTTATTTCATTAATGGATTTAGATTTCACACGCAAGCTAGAAATGCATGTAGAAAGTTTCAAAACTGCGACGTATTTTTGGCATCAACTACAAGAGATTACGATTGTCTAGAGATCTCAATCCAACCATAAGACAGCTTGACTACTATAGTGTGTTGCAAGATATAGTGCAGGTATGTTATCATGCACACATGATTGTCCTACTCAAGTGCCTGTGGTATGATTTAAAGACAGAACGCCGAGAATACAAAGTATAAAACGAGCTACTCCTACTAAATTTATCAAAACTCGCGTTCATAAATGAGCCTTACATATTAGCGAGTCAAGTATGTCAATGTTTTTATGTTTCAGACTCTACTGATGCTGAGTGGCATGTCGCTATTAGCACAAATCTGTGAGACTATTATAACATGGGAAATCCTGATGAAAATATTGAAATTGGCTGCTCAAGCACGCCGGTCACATCATTATAAGACCTGACTTTGGATATTGACGACATTAGCCTTTCAATGACTGATATCGCTCCGGAGATTGTTGTAGAGGACGGATCATCAAGATCTACTACCCATAGACGAAAACAAACAACACGTGAACCGAACCAATTCATCGATGACTTTGAGCAAAATTCAGCGAGTCAGAGTAGTGCTACAGAGGATGATGATTACTAAATTTTACCTGTCTGTACTATTCATAGTCTTGTAGACAATTAAACACTTGAGTTTATCGCAATTTTCTTTTTTGTCTCCTTTATATACATGCAGCTTTTAGTAATGCAGAATTGTATTAATTTCGTGAATTTCATTGGAGTACTCATATTTTTATGTATTAAATATTTTGACTGTGATAAATTTAATTTCATCTACAACTATGTAAAATTGCTTAACTGTTTCTTGAAATTATTATTGCATATGTATGTTGCATTAGATATTTTTCAGGATATGAGTTAGTGAAGTGGTCATGGACGTAAACAGCCTGAGGAGGAAGTGGCATTCAGTTCGTCGAGTCGGGGTCCTGGGAAAAGGGGCTCCACACAGGCAAAAGATATATGGGGTCACGGTCCAGACGACCCAAAAATCGAGATGCATTTGTTGGCGAGTAGGGATTTCGTCGAGCCAGGAGCGAAACAGCTAAAAATTTCTATGCCTCAATCCGTAACAACGAAAAACGAATGCCGCATTACGTGAAAATTGGTTCCAGTTTTGTCCCGATGAATTGGACAGCGAAAGCTTTGGAGGCCGAGAAGCAAACGAACTTAAGAAGAGATTTTGGTAAGGTTATTTAATTAAGCATTCGGCGATTACTTTTGCATGTGTGTGTGTGTGTGTGATGCTAATACCTTTTTGGTTATCAATTGTATGCACATTTTACCGTAGTTTAGTGGATTAAAAGTGCCCATGTACCTCTGCACGTCGTCCGAATGAGATTGTTTATATATATGTCGGGGAGTTGGTGTGATTATAAACATTTGGTTCATAAGAAAATGGAAGAATGATCTTACCGATGCGGCAAAATGGACGGCGAAGCCCGTGACTTGGACAGACGAGTACTGGGCCGCCATGATAGAACACTTCTGTTCGGATGAATTTAGGGTGTGTATATTACTTAAATTGTAAAAGCATTAGACATTAATCTGTCAATTAGTTTGAGATGTTATATTATATCTAAATGACAGGAGAGGAGTGAGCGGGGAGCGGTGACGCAGAGTCATAACACTGATCATTAGTTAGGTGGAGAGATGAACTCCTCCTAGTAAGGAGTTATTCATGAAAGATCAAATCAAATATTCTGAATTTGTCTATTTCATAAACTTGATCTAAATTGAATCTTCTTCTAAATGGCAGGCGAAACAAACGAAAGATATGCACAGCCGTGTGGATATTTATGGCATGGGGTTTGTGCGTCAATCCAATTTCGCTAGCTCACAGGAGGTGGCTGAGCATTATATAAGTATGCTCCTGTATGGGTTTCTTTTAGTTATTTAAATTACTTAATTTCGTTTTCAATAATTCACCTGACTTGGTTTATACTGTAATTTCATGCGGTAAGAGATGAGCAGAGAGATTGATTAGCTGGAAGAGGCATTTGTCGAGGAGCATAGCTAAGATCCTACTCTAGTTGAGCTTCATGAAATTAACGAGGATGTCATTCGGTGACACAACTCGAATCGGCACGACAGAAATCATCTGGACGGTTAGGGCATTTCGCCTACGGTATATCATGCCTATCAGGGTCCGGAGTTGCATCCTACTCAGATATGCCCGGCGATATTCATTCAGGAGCCTGCGCCCCCCGCGTCCATCGTGCACCCATCTGCGTCTTCGCCCACTTCGGTATTGTTGGGGTCAAAAATTACACCCCGGTCGACCAAGTCAAAGTCAAAGTCAACCCCAAGTAGATGGGCCTAAGCTCAGATCAATTGGGCCCATGCCCAAGTCGAGCCCCGCGATCGGCCTCCCCCATGCCAAAATGAAATTATGTAATAAATAATTTTGATATAATTTTTTATGCATGAATGTAAGAAAAATAGGCATAAAACCAAATTTTTGTAAAGCCCATGGCTCATGTGCAAAAGAAATGAGCACATGAGGAATGGGATGGGCAAAATACCATTTTGTAAACCCCAAGGGGCTATATGTAAATTTGTAAGTCTATATAAGGCAACATGATAATGAAATAAATATAATTTTTCATTCCCCTGAAAATCTAGGGTTTTTATGCCTCATTCTCCTTCCTCAAGGTTCTAAACCTTCTTCCCTTTTTTGAATTAAACCAAGAGTTTAACTCATCCTTTTCCAAAAATAAATAGTTTTTCACCATAAAACCCTTGAAGGAGAGCTCGGATCTACCATCAAATCCCTAAAAGGGGAGATTTCAAGTCTCACCTTCCCTTTTTCCCCAATATCCGGCCAACAGGAAGGAAGAAGAAGGATACTCATCTCCAAAAATCCCGTTCCAGAAGAATTCGAGGCTCAAAAGAAGATCCAAAGATTTCTGGGAGTTTAACTCCGTTCAAAATCCGTTGGAGTTTAACTCCACAAATCAACCACTTTTTTAGGAGTTTAACTCCAAATCTATACATAATCCCTGTTAGGAGTTCAACTCCATAGCCCCCTTAGGAGTTTAACTCATAACCCAGGGGCTAAGCCCCTTTTCCCGCTGGTGTTTCCAGCAGTCGCGTGTTGTGCACGTGACCCACAGACGTCCAGCGGTCACGTGCAGGGCACGTGACCCGCGGGCGCTAAGTGCTCACGTGACCCGCGGGCGCTCAGCGCCCAGCAGTTGCGTGTAGCTTACGTGACCGTGCTGGGCATGTGACGCGTGGGCGCCCGACACCCACGCGTCAGGCACGTGACCCGCGGGCGCCAAGCGCCAACGCGCTAGGCCCGTGATCCGCGGGCACCAAGCTCCTACACGCCAGGCCCGTGACCTGTGGGCGCCCAATGCCCACGTGCCATGCACGCGTCTTTAAGATGCCCCTCACCCCTCATTTTCCGTGCACTCCATATCAGAAACACGTCCCCTGTTAGGAAAATTTTTCTAACGGGGCGCTGCCCTGCACCTCGCAAGGGGGCTGCTAGTCTCATTGACCCCTAGTCCGCTATCCGGGTAGCGGGACCCCCATAAACTCTGCGAGGCACCCGATATATCCAAAACCCTTTCAAAACACAACAGACGCACACGGCACATTGAGTTCGCATGATCGGTTTTACCCGTCAATCGGAGGTTCTCTCGCTCCAAAAATGAGGGGTAATTAACGACAGCTTAGTCCGCGGCTGCCGGAGATTCGGATCCCCACAATCAATAAACCCTCGCCTGCCCTAGGCAGGGGGAATCTGTACATGCCTGACAAGCGCGCGCATTCCTATCTCAATGGGGTGACAAAAAACACCCTACAGATTCTGGCACACCCGGTGGGACTCAATCTCTCCTCCCATATTTCGGGTTAAACGTTCATGCGAACTCAATCAATATGCATATCGATTTCCTGTACTGAAATTATGCTTCTATTTGAAGGTTAACGACTTTCGACTACAATCTTCAAATGCAACAAAATGTCTCCAAGGACAATCTCAGCTCTCAGCACAACTCCCATCTCCTACATGAAGAAGATGGACGCCAGGACGGTCCTCTCGGCCAGTCTCGGACGACAGTGGGAGGAGTCGCCGCTACCATTTGGCTTTATTCTGTTCATGACAGCTTCTCAAGCTCCAGTAACAGACAGACCAGCCTCGAAAGGAAGAAGGCCAAATGTGGTAATCTTGAGGGCACCACTACCCAAACGCAAATCGGTGTTTGAACGACTTTCTTTGGCCCCAGCTGGGGGTAACGCCATCAACACCAACAAAGCAACAGGGAATCTCGGGCAAGCGCCAGCGGCGCCCCTGACAATTGCTCAATCAGGTATCTTCTCTAAGCTCCCCGTTAATCGACTCATGATGGATTCCTGGATGACGGATGCCCGTCAAGCCTCAAGATTGAGAAGCTAAGATAGAAAAGGCTTAGAAATATATCCAACAAAAGGACCAGGGCTCATGCTAGGATGAACTTCATGAGGTTCCAAGAACAGGGTTACCCCGCCAAAGATAAAGAGATGGCTGGATATGTGGTCCACACTGTCTCCATGGTGGGCACGCGCAACAAGAGCAAGGACGGGGCCACCACATCTTTGATCCAATTTGGTATGAATGTGGCTGCCACTTCCCAAGACCAGCATACTCTGGGAGGTAATGAAAACCCATTCAGTGAGGCTGATAAGCAGAGAGATCCCTCGGTTCATGAGGAGTCGGGCTCGGAAAGCGAAGATGAGCCAATCTTCCGTCCTAAGAACGTAGAGCGGCAACTTCTCCAAGAGCTCCGAAAACAGCTCAGAAGTAAAGACAAGGAGATGGCCAAATTTTACTCCAAAATTGACGACTTGATGAAAGTCGTGATGCAACTCACGGCCCAAGTTGCCTCTCAGCCGTCCAATCAAGCGCATGGTTTGCTCATAAACCGGGAAATGGTGTCCCGAGACAGCCGACGCCTATTACCTCAAATCCAAAGGTGGGCGGACCGCATGAAAGTCAGTCACATCCTATCTCGGGAAATGTCTTAGCTACCGATGACAGTAGCCCGCTAAATCAAGATCAAATCATGGATTTGGTTGCCAACAAAGTCAAAACATTGGTAGCCGAAGCCGAAGCGCAAAAAGATATCAGCAGTAGTGAGAGACCATATCCTGTTCAGTATGATATGGTTGAATTTCCTAGCGGCCATGTCATCCCCAAATTCGGAAAGTTTGATGGGACGGGAAATGCGAATCAACACATCGCCCACTTTAAAGCCTCATGCGGGAATACTGGGGGCAATGATGTGCTTCTCCTCCGCCAGTTCATTAATAGCTTAACCGATATCGCTTTCGACTGGTACGCGAGCATACCAGATGGCTCCGTTACCACTTTCGCCCAAATGGAATCTTTGTTTCGGCAAAGGTTCATGAGTGTCAGCGATAAGATCACCATTGCCAACCTCGTAAGGACCAAGCCAAAGAACAATGAAAACAGCACGGATTTTATAACCCGCTGGCGCAATCTCTCCGTCAAATGTGAACCGCCGATAGAGCAGGACCAATCTGTCAGTCTCCTCGTCGAAAATCTCAATAATTGGATGGCCCCGTTTCTATGCACCACGGGTCTCAAAACTTTCCAAGAGCTTACTAGGAAATTCCAGATGTTGGAGCGCTCAAAACAGGAGTCCTCCTCTGATTCCCAAAATAACAATAGGTCTTGGAGAAACCGAAAGGACGATAATCGCAAAGGCGGAAATTCTGATGATACTGAATCTTTTAACACTTTGGCTAACCAAAATAAGCTAGGGATGAGCGGGCCTAATGCTAACTAGCCTCGGAAGCCAGTGTTTGGAGAGGGATGAGAATCTCCACTGAAAGAGAAGCTGGATAAGGTCTATTCCTTCAGAAGGGATAAAGTCTATAAAATATTCAAAGACGTCCTAAGAAACGGTCTACAATTGCCAGAATCAAAAAGACTGCAAGAAGCGAATATGACCGACGACCCCAAATATTGCCCCTATCACAGAGTGATAAGTCATACTATTGAGGACTGCTTCGTCTTCAAAGATTAGGTCAAAAACAATACAAGGCAGGAGAGATAGAACTGTCTAAAGGTGTGTGTAGGGTGTTTTTCGTCACCCCATTGAGATGGAAATACGCACGCGCTTTTCAGGCATACTACAGATTCACCCTGCTTAGAGTATGCAGGGGTTTATTGATTGTGGGTATCCAAATCTCCGGCGGTCGCGGACTAAGCTGCCGCTAATTACCCCTAACCTTTGGAGCGAGGGAACCTCCGCTTGACGGGTTAAACTGATCATGCGAACTCAATGTATAGTGTTGTGTTTTGAAGGGGTTTTGGATATATCGGGGGCCCCGCAGAGTTTTTACGGGGGTCCTGCTACCCGGATAGCGGGCTGGGGGTCAAGGGGGCTACCCTTGTGAGGGTGTGGGGCAGCGCCCCGTTAGAAAAATTTTCTTAGCAGGGGACGTGTTTTGAGTGTAGAGTGTTTGAAAATTGAGGGGTGAGAAGCGTCTTAAAGACGCGTGCATGGCACGTGGGCATTGGTCGCCCACGGGTTACGTGCCTGGCGTGTGGCGCCCGCGGGTCACGTTCCCAGCACGTGGGTGCCTGGCGCATGGGCGCCGGGAGCCCACGGGTCACGTGCGCAGCACGCGACCGCTAGGCGCTAGCGGGTCACATGAGCTGCACGCGACCGCAGGGCGTTGAGCGCCCGCGAGTCACGTGGGACGCACGTGGGCGCTTAGCATCCGCGGGTCATGTGCTCTGCACGCAACCGCTGGGCGCCCGCTGGTCACGTGCTCTGCACGCAATCGCTGGAAACACCAGTGGAAAATGGGATTAGCCCCTGGGTTAGGAGTTGAACTCCCATGGGATTTTGAGTGGAGTTCAACTCCAAAAGATTTAGATTTGGAGTTAAACTCATAAATGATCTGGAATAAGAGTTAAACTCCTTTGAGAATTTGGGTCTTGGAGTTGATGTCATGACCCGAAATTTAGCTCGTGACCGGCATTCGAATCACGCAACGTCTAAAGGCGTAACGTAATTCAAGTAAGCCGAAGCCCAGAAATCTAAACCCTTTTTAAGGAAAAAAAGGAGGTGAAGTTTTGAAATAAGGTATAATGAAATCATGTTTTCTTAATGCATAGAATAGGAACATGAAAAATGCAAGTGGATTATGCAAGTTTAAAAAAAACATGTTTCGTCTTTTAAAAATTTGGGCATCACCTCCTTTGTATATTTTGATCCAAAACTACAAATACATAACAAGAATAATGTCATCCCCAAGAGGGAGCTAGATCTTCGCTAAACGGCGGATCCACAACCATGAAAAGTATAAATATAAGTATACGATGCCCAACGGCGAAGATCAACACCAAAAAATAAAGAAATAAGCAAGACATCAACCCAAAAGGCGAACATAAAACCCATCGCTCAAGTCTCGCAACTACAAGTCTCACAAAGTCTTATTACTTATACAATTAATAGTTTTGACTGATGGAGTTGACTAGATACAATATGAAATATAAATACAAGAGTGGGTATGATACAATGTCCCACCTACCAATGTAGAACACCCGAATGCAACTGTGTGTCAGCGAAGCCGCTACTGATCCATGCGGTCAATCTGCAAGAACTGTGGCACAACGGGGGTGAGTTGCCAACTCGTGAGTAGAAAAATATCTACAAGTAGAAATCGAATAAACAACGACTCTTAGGTCAACTATATCATAAAGGTAATACTATGATATCTAGGGTGACCGTATCTGTATATGTGCTAACACTAATATCAATACTTATGTGTATGCGGATATAATCCAACAATATAATCAATGTATGTATGCATGTGGATCTCGTCCAACCATATAATCAATGTCTGTATGCACGTGGATCTCGTCCATGTGTCAACCAATGACACAACAATATCATGCATGTAAATATCATAAAAGTATATGCATGAAAGTATGAGCATATAAATCAACAGGTGTCCCTCGCGACACATCAAAATCATAGAACCTGAGTGTCCAACCTCGACACTCGAAAACATCATGAAACCCGTGTCCAGCATCGACACGTAAATTCTCATATATCTCACGCGCCGCACACCCTGGTCGGCCCTCATATCCATCTCTCTACTCCAGTCGGTATCCTCTGGATAACCGCCGAGTCCAAATACAATCACCGGTAGGTAGTGCTCCCCTGCCAGGCTCATCGTCATCCCCACAAAATCTCTCTCTCGCCTTGAGGTACCATACCGGGTCCACCATGTACCCGCAAACGGTTCCTCCACTCCTCGAATCGGGTCTCGAAAACAAATCTCAGAACCGAGAAAACTCATGGTGGACATCTCGAAATATCAAATCAAGAGAAACCGGTTTTTTTTAAAACAATGCATACTTTCTTTTGAAATAACCACGGTTCTCAAATCCAGAAATCTCATGAAAACAACATCTCAGTGTATATAATCGTAAAGCATGATGTATGCGACATATATCAGAAATGTAAGCATATCCGTATATCATGCAACATGAAACAGTGATGTGAACATGTCGAGGGAAGACCGCTCTTTTTAAATGAATCCAGTTTTAAAATATATCTTGCGGTTCCCAAATTCTCCGAGTCAAATGCAACATCGTATAAGGTGCATATGTAACTATAGCAAGTAAACTATGCGAGGAATCATATCATGATGCAACAATCCTACTGTGTAGTGACATGGCAATTATCGATGATGAAGTGTGTGAGCTGGCAAATCTGTGTATGTGTAACATACGCATCATCAATAATAGTGTAAGTGTACTAG
The DNA here is from genome assembly GCA_030015575.1 of Agapanthus africanus. Classification (NCBI taxonomy): domain Eukaryota; kingdom Viridiplantae; phylum Streptophyta; class Magnoliopsida; order Asparagales; family Amaryllidaceae; genus Agapanthus; species Agapanthus africanus. The sequence continues at coordinate 29,209,625 of JASDDO010000004.1, read as the reverse complement.
CACAGGTATATGCAATGCAATGGGAATAACATGAATGCAGTATAAGGTAAATCATCAGCTAAAAGCTATAAGGTATACGTATCTAACATGATCGAGTCGGTGGATCTATCAGTCGGCATCCGGCCTCACAACATCATATACGATATAATCCATCGTACAACATCCTCTAGTCAAGGGTATGGATCAGTCATCAAGTCAAACTTATCACGTACGGAAAATCATCGTACGACGACATTAAACCAACAGGGATCCTATCATCCTATATGACAATGAGGGGTACGGACCCAACGTCTCGTACGACACATCAAACAAGATTCACAACATTAATAAATCTATATACCTATATCCCAGGCCACATCCATAACAATCTCATATCTGGGGACCGGCAAGGTATCAATCATCTCAATCGACTCGCATCCGTATACCAACATATCATCAAATCATCATATCACGTCGTATATTCTTTTCATCGCATTTACCTCTCACATCAAGTCAATTTTACATATACATTCTACCTTTACTATAAGCATAAGTATCTAATTTAACATATACACCCGAACCATACAAACAGTTTTTGAAAGATGCGAATCGTAATTTTGAAAGTAGGGGCTACGGTGTTTTTAAGGAAAAGATATCATTTGAAAATCCGTAACATCGCTCAAGGTATCTGTTTAAAAGATGCATACGATTCTTTAGTTTGGAAATAGGTATGGTTCGGATGACACATCTACGTCGGCTATCTCGTCTTATAATACCCTAAACGGCAATATCACTTCTAACTATCCTTTAGTTTCTAATATAATTTATATAACTATCTTTTAACTCTATCTATAGTCTTTTATTAAAGTTTTCATTAATCATAATCTATATATATAAATCGGTTTCCATCAAAGTTTGCGGGGGTGCTATACGCCATCCACCCGACTTCCCCCGTAGATATAGATCTACTCACTTTGATCCTTACTTGCCGAAGTCGATGACGCCACGCTCCGTCGCCTCGGAATCCACACGAAGGTACCTAAAATAATACACAGTCGCAATCGCTATTAAAATCGAATCCGGAAACCAAAACGGTACATGGATCGCCTATAGGTTAGAACCTATAGGCCAGCATGCAAAACCAACCAATTATCCCTTGTCGTTGATGTACGAACATCCAACAACCAAAAAAAAAATCCAAATATCAAAACTAAACATTTCAAAATACGGAAAATATAGTCAAAATCACACCAAAGTGCTCCCATATTTTGACTCAGGTCAAAAGGGGTTAAACAAACAGGTATAGAGTGTTGTACATAGAGTATATGAGCTACTGGACCAACCTAGAACCCAACCCACCCCATGTGGCCGGCGACAAGGTCCCAGATTCCGGCGAGCTCATCCCCCAAGGCTCTGTTGGGCTTCGTTTGGTCATGGTGGTCTCCTATAGTCTTAAATGGGTCTCTGGTATTGTTTGCTAAACTCAGAAAGTCCCCGGGTTACTCCAGATTCACTGTAGGCTCACAATTCCTCACAAAACCGATACGGCTAAAATCCTAACTCCGTATTTTGGTTACTACAATCAATTCCAACTCTTGAATTCAATCCCTAAGGTTTGTAACAGCCACTACACACCTCAAATCTACACAAACACCCAAACCCTTCACTAGAATTTTCCAACATCATAATTCCACGCTAAAACGACTTCTAAACTAAACTAGAATATAACAAACTAAAAGCTAAACTAAATGGTAGAGATTATACCTCATTAATGCCACCAAATAAAACCCTAGAAGTCCCACGTCTTCAAAATCTAACTTTGATGGGTCCAATGTGATGAGGGTGAGGTGGTGATCATTTTTAATGAAAGGAGTTTGGGGTTTTGATTAGGTTTTGGAGATAGTTTCCATGGGTAGTGAGGTGGAGGAAGAAGGAGATGAAGAAGGATGAAGGAGTTGAAGAAATGATATGAAATGAAGAATGAAGGATGAGGTAGGGGTGGAGCCTTACCTCTCTTCCTCTCTCTCTCTCTCTCCCCCTCTCCCTCCTAGCATGTTTACATCTCATTATGATGTCCTCTTTCTCTCTCCTCAAGTTATCATGACACCTTTTTCCTTTCTTTTCTCTTCTCACCACAATATAACCATAACATAAAACAACACAAATGAACATGTAACCAAATGAAACATGTCATGGTGCACTAACCATGAAAACTGTAGAAATACGGATTTGGCTTAATCGCGATTAGCAGTGCACTAATCGGGTTTTTATCCAAACTGCATATAATAAATTTTTAAAATGCCAAATCCTTTAAATATATTTTTAAATGAATAAATCATTTTAAATTTCCATTTATTTCACAATTATCGGTATATATTTATACCCTTTTTCGAAAACCCCAATTTCGCAAATCGGGCTGTTTTCGGGAAAAATATTATTTTAATATTAAATTCTAAAAATAATATTTTATATTTTCTGAAATGTTACAATCTTCCCCCCTTAAATAAATTCGGTCCCCGAATTTAAATTTAAACCCCCCAAATCTAAAACATTTCAATAATCAACTCAAATCTACGGGGCTCCGAAATCATGGAAGATGCAGAAATTCTACAGCGCATCGCGTGCGCCTGAAAACGAATACAAGACTCAAATCGAACTCCGTCAAGCGTCATGCAAATCATCTGATTTGCACGCATATCCTTGGAGTTACAATAGAGATACATATCTATCCACTACTGAAATCCAATATACACTAGTCAAATACTATAATACGTGTATAGTACACATCTTTGGAAAACTTTCATGAACTGAATAGAATACATGCAAAATCTTTTCTGAATTACCGCGTGAATGCGTAACTTACGGCATAAATGACGGATGCTCTTTTGTAAAATAATAATATATGTCCATATATATTTTGCTAAATATACGTTCCGTCGTTTCAAAATATCCTAAAAGGTTTTCTTTTAAAAACGTTTGTGTCGCTCACGGACACGTAGAAAATAGCGAGACTATAGCTCTTTATTGAAAACCTCTTGTTAAACTTTTTAAATGCATGCAAAGTACTGAGGTACTGTCCTCAGATCAGTCCTGTTCGGCTACTTCATAATATAGTGCCTATCATGAAAACAAGGTGCTCAATAGCAAAATCAGCCTCGAAAGGCATATCCAACAATCACGTGCGTCTGATATGCACGAAAATCAAATCCGAATACAGGTGCCACAATATGCACAAAAGCAAAACTAAGTGCAACATGTGTGCACGAAAACATCGGTCTAGTGCAACGGGTGTGCACGACAACAACATCAAGTGTACCTAGAGTGCACGAAAACCTCAATCCAGTGCAACCAACGTGGATGAATAAAAATCCCAAACTGAGTGCATCCGGTGTGCACAAAATCACATTTCATATCATGCGCCCAACATGCGCGAAAATCCAAATCAAGTGCATCCATCATGCACGAAAGAATCTAAATCAAGTGCATCAAATATGCACGAATAAAATCTAAAGCAAGGACATCCAACTTGCACGAATAAATTCTAAATCAAGTGCATTAGACATGCACGAATAAAATCTGGTGCGACAAACGCACGAAATGCAAATCTGTGCATCTAGTGCACGAAATACAAATTCAGTGCATCTAGTGCACGAAATACAAATCCAGTGTATCTACTGCACGAAATACAAATACAGTGCATCAAATGCACAAAATACCAATCAATAACTCAAGTGCGTAAATAGCAACACCGAGTGTACCATGATCTATAAAATCATAAACGTGTGCAACTGCGTGCACAAAACACATATCAATGCACTGCAAGCACCTGTAAGCTCTACCGAGTTCAAAAATCAATTGAGTGCATACCATACGCACAAAATCAAATCAATTGTATGAAATCCACTAAATCATAAACATGTGCAGCCAAGGCACAAAATCAATATCAAGTGCAATAGATATGCACAAATCACAACTCAATACAACGGCGTATAAAACATATATCAAGTGCAATACTATGCACAAAATGTAAATGCCGGTAGGTGCAGCCATGGTGCACGAAAACAATATCATAAAGCTCAATCATTAAAATTCAAATCCAAGCGATAAAAGCGTGATAGTCAGATCATAAACGCAATCGCAACAAATGATATTTAGGTACACCTCCTATACTGTCGAAAAATGTCGGTGTGCCCAAAACTGGCGGAGTAAGAACATCCGCATGCCTCCTGCTCACGGTCTGGCGTCCTCTGTCTCTGGGTCCTCATTTTCTCCTCGGATTACCAATCTCGCAATCCATCGGCTCATCGGCCCGGTCAAGTGTGCTAACGGGAACGATTCCGCTCTGGCACTTCTCTGGTCATCTCTCGGCCAATCATCATGACCACTCGTAAAGCAGCACGTTACTGGCATCGGCCTTTGGTCCTCTGAATACTCTTGACACAACTGATCCTTGGTGCAAATCTCATCGCAGCAGTGTCCTGGAAGGAACCTGCTCAGGGTCTCTTCCGATCTTGCCTATGCCGAACTATACGGAGGCTGGTACTCTTGCATAACCCTTTCTCGTTTTTCTGGACATCTGCGTTTGCAATGGTCCTCGTCTACGGTCAATCTGGAGTCTCTCGCACGGACTCGAAATTACAAACTCTGTATCTTCATCACTCTGTAGAAGATATCTGGCCGAACACGTCCTCGGGAGCTCGTCCCAACCATCGGAGGAATGCTCAATACTCGTCCGTTCTCGATCAGCTCACAACGCATCTGGGTGAGGTCCTCTATCCGAAGCTGGTCAGCTTGCTGATCTCTTATCACATGATATCCAGATGATGTTAAACGTTTCGATCGATTTGTCAAAGTTCCATAATTTCCGAAAGCTCAACACCTGAGCACAGTCTAAAAAAAATATATGGTACATACCACAGTACCTCTAGACCAGCTGTAGAAGGGCAAAGCCAAGCCTCACTGATGGCACCGCTAAACTGCCGCAAACCCTAAGGTTCAAAAGCGGTTCCATGGTCATCATGTCGAGTTAGGGTTTTATTCATCTAGAGGGTCCACAGAATTACTTGCATGTTCCTCCGACCACTTTAAACTTGGAAAAATGGGTTTCTGACACTCGTTCGAACTTTTTAGCTTCGCCTAGCTGACATGTGAATACCCTTCGTCTCTCAACTTGAGGTACTCTAGCTATCATCTGTTGTATCTCTGCCTGAAAGCTTCAGCAATCTCAGCTCGCAAAGTCTGGAGGCGACATCCTATCAATCTCAGCAACAGCTGGGTCGTCTGTCAATGGCCCGATCATCCGGTGCAACACCAAACACTCGCCTCACCTGAGAGGTCACAACATAAATACTAACTCGAGACGTTCTCGTGTCACCAGAAACCACGATGGTCAGTCCTCGTACCAGACGAGCTCGCCCTGACCGCATCACTAGCAGCAGCTCAATCTGCGCTCACACCATGGTGAAAGGAAACTCAATCGAGTATCAAAGAAAGCAGATCAACGGTATGAAAGGAAACGACAGATCCAGAATGGATACATGATCATAAGAAGGAACAACATCAATGAGAGTATGATCACGGAAAAAAATAGAATCGAGGATCTCAAAATATGTGCATCCTAAGGTTTCCTAAGTGGAGTATCGTATCGTAAATATGCCACAGAACATACGTACGGTACATCACTCTACTTAAGCTACCTACTCCATCAATCAGGGTCAGCCTATGAAATGAAAGTTTGGGTCTAATACCCCCTGTTCAAGTCTAAGTTCCGTAAGGTCAAGCCTAGGTTCCGAAATAATTTACGTCCCAGACTCCACATAGTCAAATCTAAACTCGAACCAAGGTTAAACCTAGCGCTTTGATACCAGCTTTGTCACAACCCGAAATTTAGCTCGTGACCGGCACTCGAATCACGCAACGTCTAAAGGCGTAACGTAATTCAAGTAAGCTAAAGCCCAGAAATCTAAACCCTTTTTAAGGAAAAAAAGAGGTGAAGTTTTGAAATAAGGTATAATGAAATCAAGTTTTCTTAATGCATAGAATAGGAACATGAAAAATGCAAGTGGATTATGCAAGTTTAAAAAAAACATGTTTCGTCTTTTAAAAATTTGGGCGGCACCTCCTTTGTATATTTTGATCCAAAATCACAAATACATAACAAGAATAATGGCATCCCCAAGTGGGAGCTAGCTCTTAGCCAAAGGGCAGATCCACAACCATGCAAAGCATAAATATAAGTATACGACGCCCAACGACGAAGATCAACACCAAAAAATAAAGAAATAAGCAAGACATCAACCCAAAAGGTGAACATAAAACCCATCGCTCAAGTCTCGCAACTACAAGTATCACTAAGTCTCATTACTTAGACAATTACTAGTTTTGACTGATGGACTTGACTAGATACAATATTAAATATAAATACAAGAGTGGGTACGATACAATATCCCACCTACCAATGCAAAACACCCGAATGCAACTGTGTGCCAGCGAAGCCGCTACTGATCCATGCGGTCAACCTGCAAGAACTGTGGCACAACGGGGGTGAGTTGCCAACTCGTGAGTAGAAAAACATCTACAAGTAGAAATCGAATAAACAACGACTCTTAGGTCAACTATATCATAAAGGTAATACTATGATATCTAGGGTGACCGTATCTGTATATGTGCCAACACTAATATCAATACTTATGTGTATGCGGATATAATCCAACAATATAATCAATGTATGTATGCATGTGGATCTCGTCCAACCATATAATCAATGTCTGTATGCACGTGGATCTCGTCCATGTGTCAACCAATGACACAATAATATCATGCATGTAAATATCATAAAAGCATATGCATGAAAGTATGAGGATATAAATCAATAGGTGTCCCTCGCGACACATCAAAATCATAGAACCTGAGTGTCCAACCTCGATACTCGAAAACATCATGAAACTCTTGTCCAGCATTGACACGTAAATCCTCATATATCTCACACGCCGCACACCCTGGTCGGCCCTCATATCCATCTCTCTACTCCGGTCGGTATCCTCTGGATAACCGCCGAGTCCAAATACAATCACCGGTAGGTAGTGCTCCCCTGCCAGGCTCATCGTCATCCCCACAAAATCTCTCTCTCGCCTTGAGGTACCATACCGGGTCCACCATGTACCCGCAAACGGTTCCTCCACTCCTCGAATCGGGTCTCGAAAACAAATCTCAGAACCGAGAAAACTCATGGTGGACATCTCGAAATATCAAATCAAGAGAAACCGTTTTTTTTTTAAAACAATGCATACTTTCTTTTGAAATAACCACGGTTCTCAAATCCAGAAATCTCATGAAAATAACATCTCAGTGTATATAATCGTAAAGCATGATGTATGCGACATATATCAGAAATGTAAGCATATCCGTATATCATGCAACATGAAACAGTGATGTGAACATGTCGAGGGAAGACCGCTCTTTTTAAATGAATCCAGTTTTAAAATATATCTTGCGGTTCCCAAATTCTCCGAGTCAAATGCAACATCGTATAAGGTGCATATGTAACTATAGCAAGTAAACTATGCGAGGAATCATATCATGATGCAGCAATCCTACTGTGTAGTGACATGGCAATTATCGATGATGAAGTGTGTGAGCTGGCAAATCTGTGTATGTGTAACATACGCATCATCGATAATAGTGTAAGTGTACTAGCACAGGTATATGCAATGCAATGGGAATAACATGAATGCAGTATAAGGTAAATCATCAGCTAAAAGCTATAAGGTATATGTATCTAACATGATCGAGTCGGTGGATCTATCAGTCGGCATCCGGCCTCACAGGTTAGAACCTAAAGGCCACGCATCCAAAATGACACACGGATCGCCTATAGGTTAGAACCTATAGGCCACGCATGCAAAACCAACCAATTATCCCTTATCGTTGATGTACGAACATCCAACAACCAAAAACAAATCCAAATATCAAAACTAAATATTTCAAAATACGGAAAACATAGCCAAAATCACACCAAAGTGCTCCCAGATTTTGACTCAGGTCAAAAGGGGTTAAACAAACAGGTATAGGGTGTTGTACATAGAGTATATGAGCTACTGAACCAACCTAGAACACAACCCACCCCATGTGGCTGGCGACAAGGCCCCAAATTCTGGTGAGCTCGTCCCCCAAGGCTCTGTTGGGCTTCGTTTGCTCATGATGGTATCCTATGGTCTTAAACGGGTCTCTGGTATTGTTTGCTAAACTCAGAAAGTCATCGGGTTGCTCCAGATTCACTGTAGGCTCACAATTCCTCATAAAACCGATACGGCTAAAATCCTAACTCCGTATTTTGGTTACTACAATCAATTCCAGCTCTTGAATTCAATCCCTAAGGTTTGTAACAGCCACTACACACCTTAAATCTACACAAACACCCAAACCTTTCACTAGAATTTTCCAACATCACAATTCCACGCTAAAACGACTTCTAAACTAAACTAGAATATAACAAACTAAAAGCTAAACTAAATGGTAGAGATTATACCTCATTAATGCCACCAAGCAAAACCCTAGAAGTCCCACGTCTTCAAAATCTAACTTTGATGGGTCCAATATGATGATGGTGAGGTGGGGATCATTTTTAATGAAAAGAGTTTGGGGTTTTGATTAGGTTTTGGAGATGGTTTCCATGGGTAGTGAGGTGGAGAAAGAAGGAGATGAAAAAGGATGAGGGAGTTGAAGAAATGAAATAAAGTGAAGAATGAAGTATGAGGTAGGGGTGGAGCCTTACCTCACTTCCTCTCTCTCTCTCTCTCTCTCTCTCCCCCTAGCATGCTTACCTCTCATCATGATGTCCCCCCTCTCTCTTCTCAAGTCATCATGACACATTTTTCCTTTCTTTTCTCTTCTCACCACAATAAAACCATAACATAAAACAACACAAATGAACATGTAACCAAATGAAACATGTCATGGTGCACTAACCATGAAAACTGTAGAAATACGGATTTGGCTTAATCGCGATTAGCAGTGCACTAATTGGGTTTTATCCAAACTGCATATAATAAATTTTTAAAATGCTAAATCCTTTAAATATATTTTTAAATGAATAAATCATTTTAAATTTCCATTTATTTCACAATTATCGGTATATATTTATACCCTTTTTCGAAAACCCCAATTTCGTAAATCGGGCAGTTTTCGGGAAAAATATTATTTTAATATTAAATTCTAAAAGTAATATTTTATATTTTCTGAAATGTTACAGTTGAACTCCCCAAAGATCTTCAGAAGTGATCAAAGAGGACCTTTCTCTTCTCTCTTTGGCCCTGGGGCTTCTTTTGAGTCTTGGATCTGTCCAAAGTTGGATTTTTGGAGATCCGAACTCCCCTTTAAGGGTTTTGTGGTGAAAAACTATTTCTTTTTGGAAAAGAGAAGAGTTAAACTCTTGATTTAATTTAAAAAAAGGGAAAGGTTTTAGAACCTTGAGAAAGGAGAAGGAGACACAAACCCTAGAATTTTAGAGAATGGAAATGTTGTCATAAATATTTTCATCCTGTTTGCCTTTATAGGCTACACATTTTACATATTGCCCCTTGGGCTTTGCCAAATTGCACTTATGTCACCCCATGCCTTATGTGCTTATCTCTTTTTGCATATAAACCATGGGGTTTACAAAATTTTGGCTTTTTGCTTATTTTACATACATTTATTTCTATATATATATATATATATATATATATATATATAAAGAATTACATTAAACCAATTTATGGATTCATTCCTTTTGTCACGGGGCCCGTCCCTTTGACCTGGGCTTGGGCCACTTGAACTGGGCTTGGGCCCACCTGGTTTGGGGTTGACTTTGACGTTGACTTGGTCAACCGGGGTGTAATTTTTTACCCCAACAGTGTGTTAGCAAACAGTAAAGCTGCGACCGCCAATTTCATACAAATGGAGACTGAAGTCCTTCGGTAACCTGATTCTCTCAGACATCCGCCTTTCCCTGAAAGGAGCGGACCACCACATCGTTAAACTGGGAATAAATGACTCCTAAGTCGTTTAACTGGGAGTGTAAAAAAATGTGTGTAAATAAAAAAAATGTGTAAATAAAAAAAATAAAAAGCAAGTCGAAATGATGGGGCAACTCGCAATAAAAATCAGCGAGTAAAATAAAGATGAAAAATAAAGCCGAAATGATGGGGCAACCGCGAATAAATAGCCGAAATGATAGGGCAATCGCGACCTTTGCGATGAGAAAAACTGAAATGATAGAGCTATCGCGCAAAAAAAAACTCCAAATGGAGAATGATGAGTCGCTCCTGGTACCATATTCCAGTGCAGCGATGCAGACGCCAACCAAATTCCAAGCTTCCAAATGGCGAATGATCTCCTGATACAATATTCCAGTGCAGCGATGCAAATGCCAACCAAAATTTCAAATCCCTGGATGTCCCAACAACGAATGATGAGTCGCTCCTGGTACAATATTCCGGTGCAGCGATGCAGACGCCAACCAAAATTTCAAATCCCTGGATATCCCAACGGCGAATGATGAGTCGCTCCTGGTACCATATTCCATTGTAGCGATGCAGACGCCAACCAAAATCCAATTTCCCAAAATTCTCCCAGCCCTACGGTTGGTCCCCGAACTGACTACCGTATATAATCCACGGGCTTAAATAATTCTCATCATACCCATACCCGACCGCAATCACCAGTACAGCGGTCGGTCTCCGCCTTTGGAATTATGCACCGTTTGGGAAGACCCACTCATGTGTCCTCACGATATATGGGGAGAACAAAACTTACGAGATTCTCTCGACTCGTAAAAAAACACCTTCGTGGGATCCTTACGAATCACAAAGGAAAAACACACTTGGGGATCCTCACGACTCCTAAGGAGAAAATACACCTATGGGATCTTTTCGACTCGTACGGAGAAAATGCTTTTATGGGACCTTTACGGATCATAAAATTGAAAAACCTTAGGTGATAGGGACCTAAACCTGTGTAATAAGCCATTGCTCCCCAACAGGAAAAGGCAAATAATGAATTGCTCCTGGCACTTGTGCTCCAGTGTTAGCAACGCTGATGCCGGCCCCTGCCCCAAAATTCCAAACTTTCGATCCAACAGACCTCTAAGTCGTTAAACTGGGAACACATGACCTCTAAGTCGTTAAACTGGGAACATATGACTTCTATGTCGTTAAACTGGGCATAATAGGCCCCTAAGTCTTTAAACTGGGAACAGATGACCTCTAAGTCGTTAAACTGGGAACAGATGAACCCTAAGTCATTAAACTGGGAACGAGGGAAATCCCCTCACGGTAAATGATGATTTACTCCTGGTACCATATTCCATTGCAGCGATGCTGGTGCCAAACCAAAACCAAAATCCCCAAATCCACTCATGGCAAATGATGATTCGCTTATGGTACCATATTCCAGTGTAGCGATGCTGATGTCAACCCAAATCATATCAAGTCAGCAAGACAACCAACAACCTTCCTGGCGGAATCAACCTCCACCTCAGAAACAAGTCAAATCCCGACACCGCAGAAAGCGGAGCAAGTTAAATCAAAGCATCAAACTCCACGTCGCTAAAAGGGCAGTATCGACCATCCACATCGCTAAAAGGGCAGTACCGACCGTCCAAGTCGGTAAAAGGGCAGCATCGACCGTCCATGTCGCTAAAAGGGCAGTATCGACCGTCCACATCGCTAAAAGGGCAGCATTGACCGTCCAAGTCGCAAAAAGGGCAGCAAGGACCTCTTCGTCGGAATTATGCTCCGCCTTAGAATCAAGTCAACCAGATACTCCGTCTCGGAGACACGTTAAGCATCGACCGTCCATGTCGTAAAAAGGGCAGTGCTAGCTTCCTAAAAAAAGCGGGAACCAAATCAAGTCGCTTTCGCATGAAAGAAGATCCATCAATTTCATGCACACAATCCACATATGCGGCGTGCATTTATTGATGTTGGGCATTTTGTTGGGGTAAAAAATTACACCCCGGTTGACCAAGTCAAAATCAAAGTCAACTCCAAGTAGGCGAGCCTAAGCCCAGATCAAATGGGCCCATGCCCAAGTCGATCCCCGTGGCCGACCTCCTCCATGCCAAAATTAAATAATGTAGTAAGTAATTTTGATGTAATTTTTTATGCATGAATGTAAGAAAAATGGGTATAAAGTCAAATTTTTGTAAAGCCCATGGCTCATGTGCAAAAGAAATGAGCACATGAGGAATGGGATGGGCAAAATACCATTTTGTAAAGTCCAAGGGGCTATATGTAAATTTGTAATCCTATATAAGGCAACATGATAATGAAATAAATATAATTTTTCATTCCCCTAAAAATCTAGGGTTTTTGTGTCTCCTTTTCTTTCCTCAAGATTCTAAACTTTCTTCCTCTTTTTTGAATTAAATCAAGAGTTTAACTCTTTCTTTTCCAAAAATAAATAGTTTTTCACCATAAAACCCTTGAAAGGGAGCTCGGACCTGCCATCAAATCCCTAAAATGGGAGATTTTAAGTCTCATCTTCCCTTTTTCCTCCAAGATCCGGCCAACAGAGAGGAAGAAGAAGGATACCCATCTCCAAAAATCCCGTTCGAGGAGGATCCGAGGCTCAAAAGAAGATCTAAAGATTTCTAGGAGTGTAACTCCATTCAAGATCTGTTGGAGTTTAACTCCATAAATCAACTATCTTTTTAGGAGTTTGACTCCAAATCTATACATAATCTCTGTTAGGAGTTCAACTCCAAAGCCCTCTTGGGAGTTCAACTCCTAACTCAGGGGCTAAGCCTCTTTTCCCGCCGGTGTTTCCAGCGGTCGCGTGCCGCGCACGTGACCCGCAGGCGCCCAGCGGTCGCGTGCAGTGCACGTGACCCACGGGTGCCAAGCGCCCACGCACCGGTACGTGAACCGCGGGCGCCAAGCGCCAGGCACGTGAACCGCGGGCGCCAAGCGCCCACGGGCCAGGTCCGTGACCCGTGGGCGCCCAGCGCCCACGTTCCATGCACGCGTCGTTAAGACGCTCTTCACCCCTCATTTTCCGTGCACTCCACATCAGAAACACGTCCTCCGTTAGGAAATTTTTTCTAACGGGGCGCTGCCCCGCACCCCGCAAGGGGGCTTCTAGCCCCTTGACCCCCAGCCCGCTATCCGTGTAGCGGGACCCCCGTAAACTCTGCGAGGCCCTGGTATATCCAAAACCCTTTCAAAACACAACACATGCATATGGCACATTGAGTTCGCATGATCTGTTTTACCCGTTAATCGGTGGTTCTCTCACTCCAAAAGCGAGGGGTAATTAACAGCAACTTAGTTTGCGGCTGCCGGAGATTCGGATCCCCACAATCAATAAACCCCAGCCTGCCCTATACAAGGGAAATCTGTACATGCCTTACAAGCGTGCACATTCCTATTTCAATGGGGTAACGAAAAACACTCTACAGGTATTCTGTGGAAAAAGCCCGTCTCCTCATACTCCCGCGAGTTCTCGAGCATGCGATTCTCATCTCCTCCTGCATCTGGACCAAAATCTTCAGATTCTGGTTCGTGAAAAAGGATGAACAATCAAGAAGTCGCTAGGTCACTTGAGACGAGAATACAGATCATAGAGAGCTTGAAGTCTTAAAAGAAGCAAATACTGGATGTAAGTTGGATAATCTTTGGTTTCAATACATTTTTCATATAATTATTAAAAATATGTAATAATAATTGTCTATTGATAACACTATAGTACATGCTCGATTTCAATGATTTCCGGATGACAACGGCGGTGACGAGTAAGCTCGAGATGGAGATAACCACCCGACGCGTGCATCGATATTCAATTACTCCATTTCAATGACTTTCTCGGATTCTATAATTTCGTGAAGTTTTATTAGGAAATGAACTTTATTTCAATATCGCATATCGTATCGTAACGTATCGAATTTGTGTCTATTATCTAATCTGTGTTATGAATTGATTGTGGAATGAATTGATTTTGTATGCGGCACGACCGCGGTTATTATGATGTGTATTGATTGCTTGTTGGTTATGATTTTAGTAAATGAATTGAATTTGTATCGAATTATAAAATCAAACCAAAAAACTGCTCACTGTTCTTTTTCTCAGTACGGCATTTATTCCGTCGGATACAAGCCAATGGAATAAGTGTCGTACTTAGAAAAATCCAAGTTCATACGAATTTATTCCGTCGGCTTGTATGCGATGGAACAGATTACATGACGGAAATAAATTTAAGACCCGGCAAAATAAATTTATTTCGTCGACATTTGTCCGTCGGATAGCGTCCGATGAAATAAATTTATTTCATCGGGTACTGCTTTGTTCCGTCGGGTGACACCCGTTGGAATAAAAGGGTGTTTCTTGCAGTGAGAGTAAGGGAATTTACTCATATATTTGGGGGCTAGCCATCCCTTTACCCACTTGTAAATGTTCTACCCTTCAAAACTTACAAATCTTTCAACTTGATTCATATAGGATCGGTTTGATAATAGATAACAACCGGCGGCGGAACTTTGCATATGAACAAATCATATCATTTAAAATTGATGAACATATCTGATGATGCTCAATATTGGCGATCTCCAAGATTAGGACACGTGGCAGATGACGTGTCCCAGAACTCAGAAGAGAGAGCCCACAGGGGCCGACCAGGCCACCCCCGTACCCGACCTGCAGGCCTAAGCTGGATCTCCTCAGACCCCTTGCAAATTGGCCTCCTTGGCCTCTGAGCTCGCCCCGAGTTGCAGCAAGACCGAGACTCCTCGGCCCTCGTGCTCGCCTCTGAGCTCCCCAGCCGAGGCTGTCTTCCTCGGTCCCTCCGACCGACCAACTCCACCATTCACAGGCGTAACCGCCGCTCCGCAAATCTCGCCATGCGCAGATTCTCCGCCGGCAACATCCCACGTTCCACGCCATCACGATCCCCATTAACGGGCGATCCGCTCTTTACGCGGGCATGACGTCGGGAGCGCAATTGCCGGCGAGATTCTCGCGCCTGCTGCTGCATGCCACCACCGCTATATAAACCCCCATAACACAGGGGTCAAGTAAGCCATTCTTTACTCTTCTAAGCCGTTACTCTGCTCAGATCTCATCACTAACTTGATCGTCGGAGGGTCCTTGGTGGTACCAAACCACCCCGGGACTTCTTTGCAGGTAGTCGACACCAAACTCCTCATTCCACTTCTTCCTCCAAAAACACATTGAGACCCACACGCAACAGGAGATAATCAACAAAGTCCACCGGGAGATCAACGGAAGACAACATCTGACGGAGACCCGAAAAAGACCTCCATCAGTTGGCGCCGTCTGTGGGAACCAAAACTCCACAAAAAACAAAGTTGGCCTTCCGATCTCCATCCCTATGGCAAGCGATCACCCTGAAGATCCAGATACTAGCTGCCGCCTCCCCCTCACCGGAGGCGTGGGTGAACCTCCTCCGGCTACCGTCATCAACGCCCTCGCCGGCCGAATAGACCGACATCCCCTCCCTTGACAGGGTCACACAGAGGGGGCTCGCCACGGCGGCTCGAGGGCCACTTCGCCCAAGGATCTAAGCCCTCACTAAGAGGCAGCCCAGCAGCTACCCTGCTCGGCCATCCCTGGCGGGTAGCTTCCCTACCGCAACGCCAGGGATCAGAAAGTCCTCCCTGAGGCAGTCAAGCCCGAGGATCCCTCGCTCGGCTATCCTTGGCGGGTATCTTTCCTACCGCAACGCCAGGGATGAGAAAGTCCTCCCAGAGGCAGTCGAGCCCGAGGATCCCCTGCTCAGCTATCCCTGGCGGGTAACTTCCCTACCGCAACGCCAGGGATCAGAAAGTCCTCCTAGAGGCAGTCGAGCCCGAGGATCCCACGCTCGGCTATCCTTGGCGGGTAGCTTCCCTACCGCAACGCCAGGGATCAGAAAGTCCTCCCAGAAGCAGTCGAGCCCGAGGGTTCCTCGCTCGGCTATCCCTGGCAGGTAGCTTCCCTACCGCAACGCCGTGGATCAGAAATTCCTCCCAGAGGCAGTCGAGCCCGAGGGTCCCTCGCTCGGCTATCCCTGGAAGGGATCAGAAAGTCCTCCTAAAGGTTGTCGAACCCGAGGATCCCTCGCTCGGCTATCCCTGGCGGGTAGCTTCCCTACCGCAACGCCATGGATCAGAAAGCCATCCCAGAGGCAGTCGAGCCCGAGGATCCCTCGCTCGGCTATCCTTCAGGACAAAAGCCCTCGCCAAGAGGCACCGGGCAGTAACCCTGCCCGGCCAAGGGTCCTTGGTAGGCTTCTTACAGCCCTATAGCTCTTACCGCACCAAGAACCAAAGTCCTCCCAGAGGCAGTCGGTTCTTGCTCGGCTATCCCCTGCTGGTAGCTTCCTACCACAACCGACAGGGATCAAAGTCCTCGCCAAGAGGCACTGGGCATCAACCCTGCTTGGTCCCCGTCCTGAAGGATCAAAATGTAGGGTTGCTGGGCATGCGCACAAGGGTCTACGAGGCATCAACCATGCCCGATTAAAAATTTAGCCGTGCCGAACAACCCGAAGCCGGATCTTTAAGCTAGAGATTAGGCGAAAACTAGCATGTTAACAACTTTAACACTAAGTGAGAGGGATTACAACCTTTGTAGATCCGGTCCTTCACTTCATATGCTCCGTGTTGTGGTCCCTTCGCTGCGATCGTCGGGTTCCGGACTCTCGAGAGGTTCCACGAAGAGAAAGATGCAACCTTTGCTTCCGATCTTCGATACAAAGATGATCTACCTTGAAGTTTCGTTAACACAAGCTAACACTCACTAAAATTGAGTGAACACTCTCATCTAAAGGGCAAGGGAAGATGAGGATGATGAAGTAGGATTTTTGCTCTCTTTATTTATCTTTTTCTCATATTTATTCATCACAAATATCAAAACAAGAAAGCTTTGCATGAAGAACTCAAGGAAGAAGAAGAATAGTGATCCATTTTCTTTTGTGATGAATAATGAAAGGATTAATATGATAAATAATGCAATCATGGTTGACTTAACCATTGTAGAGAATTAACCAAGGGTTAGGGTTTGGGCTGAGTTAAGAATGAGTCACTTGTAAATATCCTTTCCAAAACAAAAAAGAAAACCTTCTAGAATCTACTAGAAGTCATTAACCCAAATCAAACCCTAATCTTGATTAATCTTTACTAAACATGTTGCATTAGTTATCATATCATGTTACAATATTATATATCACATATATAATATTTATTGTAACCAAATGAAATAATACATTTAACATATATCGCATATATATCAATGTATTACCCGAGTGAGAAAAAGAATCTTTTAGTGAGCTAATATTAGTTAATGTAATTTAATATATCATATATATTATTATACATTAAATTATCGAATCAACACTTGATCCGACAATCCGGCTATATCGCATATAACCGACTAATATTTATCCGTACCGATTCATCGAATCAACACTTGATCCGATGACGCGGCTGATATCAAATATCGCGAGAATAAAATACGGTATCTCATATCGTATTATCCTCGGTCCCGCACATATCACATATGTGCTCCTACTCCGTTTTGCCTGAGCCAAGAAACCTCTGTGTAGGATTCTAAAGAATCGTCAATACGCCGGCAGTAGGTGATGATCATATCAAACATCCACAAGCTGCAAGCGGTCAGCTAAACGTAACAGCTACCCAGATATTGAGCGCTCAGAAGATCAACAAGCAAGCCTGTACATTCTCCTGTGAATCCAAACAGTAACACTCCCGTACAGTCCGGTCTCGTCGTCTGATATGTCGCATATCTCGCCTAGGGGTGGTAAACGTCAGACCCCAGTAGCTCGATAAGTCGTGTCGATATGAGGTCTATAACAGTTCGAGAAACTACTGATAACACTTATCAGTAAATCTCAGCAACCCTGGCCAGGGATTTCCGGTTATAGCCAATCGAACACAGCACAACATCAACTCCCTATACCGGGAGAGACGAATCCCCTCCTATCGCTCATTGCCTCCATGTGATTCGGGACTGTACCCAAAAGCCAACTTTTGCACGCCCTCTTGGAAGTGGTATGATGGAAATCAAAGCACAGTGGGAATCACATAAGACTCTATGATGATCTCGGGTCAACAGACTACTCTGTACCAGTGTCACCGGAGAACTGCCATCTGACGTGAGGTATAATACCATCTGGGAGTTCTCGGCGAGTCCGTCCAGTGTACCCAGTCTCCACTGAGCACCCGTACACCATCCTTGATGTCAAACACCAATGGATATGGGATCATCCATCGCCCATCATATGGGTCAAGATGCGTATACGCTAGTCTACTCTGGTGTATCGATGCCCTGTCTCGATACACCCTCGACTAGGAACAGTTATAGGATGTACTCCTCGACTACCGTGGCCCCACTAGTATGATCTCATCATAGTCCCTGTAGTCGAGTACATATCCTAAGGGCTTTATCAACATGTAATATAGAGACAATCAGAGTACATGTTAAGATAAAGTACAACCAGATAGCATACTATCATGTCGAGCAAGAAAGTCCTCCCTATATATGTCCAAGCATCCATTACAATATACATCGTATGTACAGTAATGGCCTCTAGGGCATACATATAACTAACAATCTCCCACTTGCACTAGGGCCATCTGTTGTGGTATCACATACCCAACAATTAGCTGTGGTTGAAGTTTCTCATACTCAACCATCCCATAAAAGTCTCTACTGGGAAAAAGGCCTTTGTGAGTGGATCCGCGCTGTCGTCCTCTGTGTCTACTCTCCTAACCTCGATCTCCCTGGAGATCAACCATCTCCATGATTAGGTGATACTGCCTAAGAATTATATCTGGATTTTTGATGGGACGGGTGTTCCTTGGCTAAAGCCACAACTCCATTGTCACACAATGGTAGGAACGAAGTTCATCTCATGAACTTAAAATTTATCCAGACTGCCTCTTTGGTAGCATCCTTGGTAACGATGTATCTTGCCTTTAATCGTCTAGTAAGTCACAGTATCTAGCTTGGAACTCTTCCAACATACCGTCCCTCCACCGAGGGTAAAGACAATGCCTGCGACTGACATTCAGTCGTCCTTATCATCCTGGAACCTTTCCAGTGATTCTCCCCAGGATCGATTGATACCATCTCACTACAACTACTGAGAATCCTAACATCCAATTAGATCTATCTCATTGATCCAAAAACCCAGGATTTAGGAGGTATCACTTTGATCCTATATGGAGAATCCTTGTGATAAGCGGAGATTGACCGAGCGTAGCATAGGAAACTCCTTCCCTATCAAGAGTATGTCATCTACGTACTCTACGAGGATCATCACCATACTCCCTACTACCTTTTTGTATATACAAGGTTCATCTACCATTTTGATGAAGTCAAACTCTTTGACTACCACATCAAAACAGACGTTCCAACTCCGCGATGCCTGTTTTATCATATAAAACATCTTACACACGTTTCCGCTGCTCCCACTGTCTACGAAGCCCTCTGGCTATGTACTTATAGACGCTATCTTCTAAAACATCATTTAGAAAAGCAGTCGTGACACCCAACCACCAGATATCGTAGTCATGGTATGTAGCCGTGGCAAGTAGGATCTGGATGGACTTAAGCATAGCTTTGAAAGTCTTAACTTTTCCATGTACACCAAGTAATCTTCTCAGGATATACTTGCTCCTGATGGGGATTTAACCCTTCAGATAAAGCAACCAAAGTCCATACTTTGTTGGTGTATAAGGATTCCATCTCAGATCGATAAGCATCCAGCCATTCTTACAGAGTCCTACTCCTGATAGCCTGCTCGAAACTAGTTGGGTCATCATTTCATGATTCAATCCTCGCTCCCACTGTCATAGAGAAACCGAAGTATCTCTCAGGTGGGTGAGGAACCCTACTAGATCGGCGGAGAGGCTGAGGTTCGTTGGAAACTATTGAATCCTTTGGTTCTACCAAATCATCAGTTGCAGTTTGTATAGCTGGAACATTTCCAGTTCTACATAACAGACCTTGCCTCGAGCTTGTCCGGATTTTGCTTTTAGACATAGGCCGGACAACCCCAAATCTTAATAAACTTAAGATATGGGCTCTTCCATTTCCATATCACATATGAAGTGGTAAGCAACTGATTTGATTTGAACCATATTCAATAGGTATGCAGCTTCTTAAGTGCACAACTCCCTAAAGGAAATAGGAAACTCAGTAGTACTCATCATAGAGCACACCATATCACATAGGGTGCTATTGCTCCGCCCCGATACACCGACGTGGTGTGGTGTATTCGGAGGAGTAATGCTGAGAGAGAATATCATTCTCCTTTAGAATAGTCCAGGAATTCTGTGCTCAAGTATTCTCCTCCTTGATCACATCAAAGGACATAATACTTTTACCCGTATTTTGGTTCCCTACTTCTAACTTACATTCTGTGAATATCTCAAAAGGTTCGGACTTGTGTTTCAACAGGAACATATGTCTGAATCTTGAGAGATCATCAGAGAATGTAATGAAGTACAAAGAACTGGTCTTGGCATGTGTAGACAAGAGACTTTCATACATCAGCATGTATCAATCCCAAGAGTTCACTAACTCTTTCTCTGTTTCCAATAAACAGAGCTATGGTCATCTTATCTTTGTGACATGACCAACAAGTTTCACAAGATGTAAATTCAAACTAATTTGAATATGCATCTAAATGTAACTTCAGCTAGTCGGGTCGCATTGATATGACCTAGTCTACAATACCTCAAGAAGGATTCGTTCATTTCTGAACTCTTCTTCTTGTGTGTGTTCCGTATACTAAGAACTGTAGTTTGATTTAGAACGTCAATGCTTTTAGATAACGTGCCTGAACCGATCAACTCTTGATATAGGAAATGTTCAAAACATTATCCAACAATACAAAATTATATCACTTCTTTACTAATAAAGAAACTGATATGATGTTGTATATCAGGTTCGGTATCTAATAACATCGTTCAGAATCAATGTATTCTGGTAATACAGGGTGATAGTGACCAACAGACTTGGCTGCAACACTTGCACCGTTTTCTTTCTCATGAAACTTATCACCCGTTCTCAGTTCTCTACCTATCTGTAGCCCATGTAACAGATTACATATGCGGGATCCTGATCCAGTATCTCATACCCAGGACGTAAAGGATATAGAGAGACAGTTCTCTGTAATGAACACACTTGAAGATGATGCATCAGCATGCACTTTCTTCGTTTGGGCGGCACGGGAAATCTGGTATTCTCCAATTTCCTGCTCTGTCTTATAACAATTATAAGTTGGAGCGGGACCAACGTTCCCCAGCTCAGTATAACAAGCGGGTTCGGTTAATTCATCCGTTTTATTATCTTGATTAAGGCGTGATATGGTCTCTACCTGGAGAGAGAGAGAAGAAAACACTCAGCGTATGCTCTTGCAAGATTAGATTGGTTATTTAATATATCTAATCAGGATGTCTCCCACTGTTTTTTGTCAAATCTTCCTTCAAACCCTAAAAGGAAAGACTAGCCGGGATTAATTACACGCTACAAGTTCGCTAATCTTTCAGCCAGGCCAGTGTCGGTACTTTGAGGGAGGTCCCCCGTGCTTTCGCACGAACCTAATTAAAGTAAACCTCGTTTTCCCAGGGGCGTAACCCCGTTGACACCTTTCTAGACACCTACTTGATCGGCTAATTGTAATGTGTAAAACTCTCCCAGGAGTAACTCTTACTCGCAGCGGGTATCGGGATCCAACTATCTCATAGAAGGTATACAATCTCATTGCAAATTTCAACACTTGAAATTCCCGATAATATTTTACCCCTAGCACTTATGACCTTAACTAAGGTCAACATATCATAAGCACTAGTCAAGTTCTACCCGTCATTTCATGATTAATCAGACCCACCCTACATGACCCTTAACTATGGTCGACATAATCACATGAATGTCCTAACTAATCGCATCATATGCTGTGTAGGAAGACATCACTTAGCTACCGTACACTACGCCTCAACTAAAGTCGACATACGCAGCACGAATACTAAGTACTCTACTTCCTAAAATGACGGAGGGCTACGCTAGGTTTTTAAGAAAACCCTTTGCGTAATGAACTTGATATCGTTGTAGAATCGAGTGATTTGAAATGGAGTGTTTTTTAGGCTTTTCTAGTTTTGCTAAAGGGGTCACTCCCGGTGAAGGGATCGTCGGCCCTTTCCTCATCGAATAAGGTGCAGGATATTTCATAAATATCACTATGCAAAGCAAGAACTATAGAAACAATCAAAAGACAGACCGAGTTTGTAGCATCTGCTAGTTTCACTAAAAAGCTCACTCCCGGTGAAGGGATCGTCGGCTCTTTCCTTATCGAATAAGGTGCTGGATGTTCTACAAGGAACACCGCTATGCAAAGCAAGAACTAGAGCTACCAATTTTTAAACAAGTTTCCACAACATCTTAGGTTTCTTTTAGTTTCATTAATCTCATTAATGAAGTCCCATTTTATTGTGCTTCACAAGCATCTCATTTGAAACGAAATCTGCAATATAATATATATCTCATATATATAATATAAACATTCATCACAGGCAGTAATATGATCTCATCACAGAACATTGCAGCAGAAGAACATATATGAAATATTGGATATACTAGGACGTCCGTGTTTTCAATACGAGCCTGTATAAAACACGGATTCCACGGTCGCGATGAATAGCCAAACCCACATCCCTAGACCTCTACGAGAGCGGCAAGCAACACAGCCAATTCTAGGGTTAGGAGACCCGGTCCCGACTCCTCGAGATGGTCTCCCACTGGACCCTAGAACCCGGTTACTTGTGCTCCCCTCCTTAGGTGTACCTAATGCGGAAAAGTAAATAATATACAACGGTGACATCTTCCGCAACCTGGAAGTGCCCCAATAAAAGAATATTACATACATATGAATTTTACATGAATGAAAAAGAAAAAACTCTCATCTCACATAAAACCCCCGGCTATTCAAACGCGACGATCCAATACAACATATCACAGCAACACATAATATCTCATATCATCAACGTAAGCAAGTATGCGTATCCCGATTGTTGTTGATGTATAGCAACGAAGCCGGCGATATACCACATACTACGCTTACGGTCACAGAAAAGAAAGTGTAAAACTACAACAGTTGGAATCCGCAATCTCTTTAGACATCGCATGCCTAACCAAATGAATTCTTTAGACATCGCATGCCTAACAATTATAAACCCCGCATTTTAGTCTCATTATCGAAAAATCTTTTCAATATCAAGTCGGGCAATTCAACAAGATTCCCGACGTCCTGATCGAATGCTCGTCGCAAACTTTAGTAGACGGCCGCACCCCCGGATGCCGTCGACGAAGTGCACTAAGGCGGAACACCGCTGCCGTGAGCACCCGAACAGATACTTTCGGCGACGGGGTTCTCCTACAGTCACTTGGTCGGGGCTTTGGGGCGTGGCTGTCTATTAAGTTTACCCGGCGAGTATCCGCGTACGCTACGTGATTGCGACGGACTTTTGATCACATCAAAATTCCGTGGCAACCGATCATCTGAGACTGAACTGCTAGATTTATAACATTCAAATTAGTTATCTCATAACTACTTATGAATTCCAATTATTGTATCACATTCCAGATAAATAGACAAAGTTAAACTTTCCGATCGAATAATCAAACACCCAAGATTTCCCCAATATATCTCAACTCTTGAAATTAGTTTAAAAACATCTATCACATGCCACCGTACCAATGGTCCAGCCGTAGAAGGGTCAAGCCAACGCCTCACATGTGGCACGCCGTACCGTCCCAAACCCTAAGGTTCAAAAGGCAGTTCAAGACGGTCACATAATCGAGTTAAGGTTTGTTGTCTTCTAGAGGGTCCACCGCGTTACTTGCACGACTTAGAAAGTTTCAAACTCGAGAAAAATCCAACTTTTGAAAAAATTTCCGACTGGGGAAAAAGTGAGTTATTGATATCCGTCTGAACTTTTTAACAGTTTCTAAAAATTATCCGGACAACAAATAACGAATTAAAAATTCCCGATCGAATCGACGATTACAAAATAAACCCCAGAATACTCAACACTTGAGTCAGATTAAAAATACCCATAAAATATCACCAACAGAGAAGGATATTACTGTGCAAATTTGACAGCACAAGCACACTGTACGGCCGCGGTTCCGCGGCACAAGAAGGCTACTGCCGCGGTTCCGCAGCGGATCGTACGGCTTACGTCACCAATTTTGCTCCCTAATTCTTAAAATTACCTGCTGAAATTTTTAGATATTTTTAATTCTGGAAAAACCCAGTTTTTGAAAAAAGTCCAGAGAGGGGGTTAAATTGATGTTATCGGGTTCGATCGGGGTTTTAACTTCGTTAACACTTCGCCTAAAGCTCTAGCTTGTCTCTGATACCACTGTAGGGTTGCTGGGCACGCGCACAAGGGTCTACGAGGCATCAACCATGCCCGATTAAAAATTTATCCGTGCCGAACAACCCGAAGCCGGATCTTTAAGCTAGAGATTAGGCGAAAACTAGCATGTTAACAACTTTAACACTAAGTGAGAGGGATTACAACCTTTGTAGATCCGGTCCTTCACTTCATATGCTCCGTGTTGTGGTCCCTTCGCTGCGATCGTCGGGTTCCGGACTCTCGAGAGGTTCCACGAAGAGAAAGATGCAACCTTTGCTTCCGATCTTCGATACAAAGATGATCTACCTTGAAGTTTCGTTAACACAAGCTAACACTCACTAAAATTGAGTGAACACTCTCATCTAAAGGGCAAGGGAAGATGAGGATGATGAAGTAGGATTTTTGCTCTCTTTATTTATCTTTTTCTCATATTTATTCATCACAAATATCAAAACAAGAAAGCTTTGCATGAAGAACTCAAGGAAGAAGAAGAATAGTGATCCATTTTCTTTTGTGATGAATAATGAAAGGATTAATATGATAAATAATGCAACCATGGTTGACTTAACCATTGTAGAGAATTAACCAAGGGTTAGGGTTTGGGCTGAGTTAAGAATGAGTCACTTGTAAATATCCTTTCCAAAACAAAAAAGAAAACCTTCTAGAATCTACTAGAAGTCATTAACCCAAATCAAACCCTAATCTTGATTAATCTTTACTAAACATGTTGCATTAGTTATCATATCATGTTACAATATTATATATCACATATATAATATTTATTGTAACCAAATGAAATAATACATTTAACATATATCGCATATATATCAATGTATTACCCGAGTGAGAAAAAGAATCTTTTAGTGAGCTAATATTAGTTAATGTAATTTAATATATCATATATATTATTATACATTAAATTATCGAATCAACACTTGATCCGACAATCCGGCTATATCGCATATAACCGACTAATATTTATCCGTACCGATTCATCGAATCAACACTTGATCCGATGACGCGGCTGATATCAAATATCGCGAGAATAAAATACGGTATCTCATATCGTATTATCCTCGGTCCCGTACATATCACATATGTGCTTCTACTCCGTTTTGCCTGAGCCAAGAAACCTCTGTGTAGGATTCTAAAGAATCGTCAATACGCCGGCAGTAGGTGATGATCATATCAAACACCCACAAGCTGCAAGCGGTCAGCTAAACGTAACAGCTACCCAGGTATTGAGCGCTCAGAAGATCAACAAGCAAGCCTGTACAATCTCCTGTGAATCCAAACAGTAACACTCCCGTACAGTCCGGTCTCGTCGTCTGATATGTCGCATATCTCGCCTAGGGGTGGTAAACGTCAGACCCCAGTAGCTCGATAAGTCGTGTCGATATGAGGTCTATAACAGTTCGAGAAACTACTGATAACACTTATCAGTAAATCTCAGCAACCCTGGCCAGGGATTTCCGGTTATAGCCAATCGAACACAGCACAACATTAACTCCCTATACCGGGAGAAACGAATCCCCTCCTATCGCTCATTGCCTCCATGTGATTCGGGACTGTACCCAAAAGCCAACTTTTGCACGCCCTCTTGGACGTGGTATGATGGAAATCAAAGCATAGTGGGAATCACACAAGACTCTATGACGATCTCGGGTCAACAGACTACTCTGTACCAGTGTCACCGGAGAACTGCCATCTGACGTGAGGTATAATACCATCTGGGAGTTCTCGGCGAGTCCGTCCAGTGTACCCAGTCTCCACTGAGCACCCGTACACCATCCTTGATGTCAAACACCGATGGATATGGGATCATCCATCGCCCATCATATGGGTCAAGATGCGTATACGCTAGTCTACTCTGGTGTATCGATGCCCTGTCTCGATACACCCTCGACTAGGAACAGTTATAGGATGTACTCCTCGACTACCGTGGCCCCACTAGTATGATCTCATCATAGTCCCTGTAGTCGAGTACATATCCTAAGGGCTTTATCAACATGTAATATAGAGACAATCAGAGTACATGTTAAGATAAAGTACAACCAGATAGCATACTATCATGTCGAGCAAGAAAGTCCTCCCTACATATGTCCAAGCATCCATTACAATATACATCGTATGTACAGTAATGGCTTCTAGGGCATACATATAACTAACACAGAAGACCTCGCAAGAGGCAACCGTGCAGCTGCCCTGCTCGGTCATCTCCGGCTGGTAGCTCCCTGCCCATGACGCCAGGGATCGAAGCCCTCGCAAGAAGCGTCCGAGCGGCTAGCTCACTCGGTCATCCCAGGATGGTAGTTTCCTACCCACGACGCCAGAGATCAAAGCCCTCGCCAAGAGGCAACTGCGCAGCTTCACTGCCCGGCCATCCTTAGCAGGCCTCTCACGGCCCTTCCAGCGCTAAAGGTCAAAACCCTCGGAAAGAGGCACCGAGCAGCTACCATGCTCGGCCATCCTTAGCGGGCATCCTCCTGCCTATCAGATGCTGAGGATCTCAAGCCTCCATCGTGAGGCCGCCGAGTTCCTTTCTGCTCGGCGCATCCCAGCGGGCATCCTCCTGCCCATCAGACGCTGAGGATCTCAAGCCCTCACCGCGAGGCCGCCGAGTTCCTTCTGCTCGACGCATCCCCAGCGGGCATCCTCTTGCCCATCAGACGCTGAGGATCTCAAGCCCTCACCGCGAGGCCGCCGAGTTCCTTCTGCTCGGTGCATCCCCAGCGGGCATCCTCCTGCCTATCAGATGCTGAGGATCTCAAGCCCTCACCGCGAGGCCGCCGAGTTCCTTCTGCTCGGCGCATCCCCAGCAGGCATCCTCCTGCCCATCAGATGCTGAGGATCTCAAGCCCTCATCGTGAGGCCGCCGAGTTCCTTCCTGCTCGGCGCATCCCCAGCGGGCATCATCCTACCCATCATATGCAGAGGATCTCAACCCCTCATCGTGAGGCTGCCGAGTTCCTTCCAGCTCGGTGCATCCCAGCGGGCATCCTCCTACCCATCAGACGCTGATGGTTTGAAGCCCTCATCATGAGGCCGTCGAGTTCCTTCCTGCTCGGCGCATCCCCAGCGGGCATCCTCCTGCCCAACAGACGCTGATGGTCTGAAGCCCTCATCGCGAGGCCGCCGAGTTCCTTCCTGCTCGGTGCATCCCCAGCGGGAATCCTCCTGCCTATCAGATACTGATGATCTCAAGCCCTCATCGTGAGGCCACCGAGTTCCTTCCTGCTCGGCGCATCCCAGCGGGCATCCTCCTGCCCATCAGACGCTGATGGTTTGAAGCCCTCATCGCGAGGCCACCGAGTTCCTTCCTGCTCGGCGCATCCTCAGCGGGCGTCCTCCTGCCCATCAAACGCTAAGGGTCTGAAGCCCTCTTCGCGAGGCCGTCGAACCCCTTCCTACTCGGCGCTTCCCGGCGGGTAGCTTCCTACCCAACAAAGACAAGGATCAATGTCCTTCTAGACTCGACTACCCCTAGTCGGTAGCTTCCCTACTCGCAATGCCAGGGGTCAAGACCCTCGCCAAGATCAACCGAGCAGCTTCCCTACTCTGTCATCCCCAGCAGGCATCGTCCTGCCCAACAGACGCTGCGGGTTTGTAGCCCTCATAACGAGGCCACTGAGCCCATCACATGCAGCAGATCCGAAGCCCCAACAAGAGACATCAGGTCTATCCAAGTCTGAGTAATCCCCCCTCGACTTCGGGGCTATGGAGATGCCTCCTTCTCAGCAGCGCTCGGCACACTTGGCAAGTGATCGAAATCAACTCGACGACCGATCGCTCCACATGTTATGCCCAGTCCACAGGTCTTCACACGTCGTGTCGGCCAACCGGCGCTCGATACGTGGACTGTCACTTCAGTGGCAGGACGCACGAACCGGCGCACCTTCCTTAAATGCAGAGACCTCGTCCCGATAAGCTGACAGAAAAGACAGCTGACAGCCCGGGGACGCGTCCCGACGAAACCTTAGGAGGGAGCTTACCCCAGACGGCCCGGCAGTCCACTCTTGACCCAACCCACTAGCTGGTTGGGACAAGAGTGGGGGGCTAATGATGATGCTCAATATTGGCGATCTCCAAGATTAGGACAACGTGGCAGATGACGTGTCCCAGAACTCAGAAGAGAGGGCCCACAGGGGTCGACCAGGCAACCCCCGTACCCGTCCTACAAGCCCAAGCTGGATCTCCTCAGACCCCTTGCAAATTAGCCTCCTCGGCCTCTCAGCTCGCCCCGAGCTGCCGCAAGACCGAGACTCCTCGGCCCTCGTGCTCGCCTCTGAGCTCCCCAGCTGAGGCCGTCTTCCTCGGTCCCTCCGACCGACCAACTCCACCACTCACAGGCATAACCGCCGCTCCGCAAATCTCGCCATGCGCAGATTCTCCGCCGGCAACATCCCACATTCCACGCCATCATGATCCCCATTAACGGGCGATCCGCTCTTTACGCGGGCATGACGTCGGGGGCATAACTGCCGGCGAGATTCTCACACCTACTGCTGCATGCCACCACCGCTATATAAACCCCCATCACACAGGGGTCAAGTAAGCCATTCTTTACTCTTCTAAGCCATTACTCTATTCGGATCTCATCACTAACTTGATCGTCGGAGGGTCCTTGGTGGTACCAAACCACCCCGGACTTCTTTGCAGGTAGTCGGCACCAAACTTCTCATTCCACTTCTTCCTCCAAAAACCCATTGAGACCCACATGCAATAGGAGATAATCAACAAAGTCCACCGGGAGATCAACGGAAGACAACATCTGACGGAGACCCGAAAAGGACCTCCATCAATATCAGACTAGAGGTCGACTTGAAATATAACCAAGCCACATGCATTTCATCCAAAGCATAGACTGTACAGTATCTATTTGCAAGATTGATTAACTATGAGGTCGACTTGGTTATATTTCAGCCCAAAAGGAAAGATCCCTCTCAAATTTCAGGAAAAACATATTTTGTTTTGGCTGCAATTGAAGAACTGAAGTCACATAAGTTTGGATATATGTTATATATTTTTGCTTTCTCCAAAATAATAAAGAAGAGAATATAGTTCAGTGATATAGTACTGGTAATGCTCGATATTGGCGATCCCCACGATCTTGACACGTGGCGGATGGCGCGTCCCAGAACTCAGAAGAAAGGGCCCACAAAGGCCGACCAGGCCACCCCTGTACCCGACCGGCCAGTACAGGCTAGCCCTCCTCGGGGCTCCCTGCAGATTGGCCTCCTCGGCCTCTCATCTCGCCCCGAGTTGCCACAAGACCGAGTCTCCTCGGCCCTCTAGCTCGTCCCCGAGCCCCTATTGCCGAGGCCGTCTTCCTCGGTCCTTCGACCCGTTCCGCCGCTCACAGGCGTAACCGCCGCTCCGCGAATCTCGCCATGCGCGGATTCTCCGCCAGCAACATCCCATGTTCCATGCCTTCACGATCCCCATTCATGGGATATCCGCTCTCTACGCGGGCGTGACGTCGGGAGCGTAACTGCCGGCGAGATTCTTGCGCCTGCTGCTGCGTGCCTCCACCACTATATAAACCCCCATCACAGAAGGGTCAAGTAAGCCATTTCTTACTCCACTTAGCCGTTACGCTGCTCGGATCTAGTACTAACTTGATCATCGGAGGGTCCTCGTTGGTATCAAACCACCCTGGGACTTCTTTGCAGGTACTTGGCGTCAAACTCCTCCAATCACCAAATCTCCTCGAAACCCATTGAGACCCACATACAACAGGGGATCCCCTCCAGAATCCACCGGGAGATCGACAGAAGACAACATCTGAAGGAGATCTGAAAAGGGCCTCCATCAGTTGGCGCCGTCTGTGGGAAACGAAAACTCCACAAAAAAAAGTTGGCCTTCCGATCTCCATCCACATGGCAAGTAATCGCACCAAAAATCCGGGTCCCAGCCGCCACCTTCCCTACAACGGAGACGCGGACGAGCCTCAACCGAACGTTACCGGCCCCTACACCGGCCACCGCCTCATGGACCCCGCCTAAGGAAACCAAGGCCAATCAAGGACTATGGTCATGGCGACAGGGGGCCAGTCGGGCTCCTGCGAGTCTCGGCACCCCGCGCCGGTAACAGACACCAGCAGCCACCCGAGCAAAAGGGCTAGAGGCCACGAGCCCATCACCTTTGGCGACGGGGACCTCCACGGCATATCCGTGCCCCACAACGACCCGCTGGTGATCACGGCCCGAATCCACCGGTACGAGGTCCACCGGATACTTGTCGATTCGGGCAGCTCGGCGGACATCCTCTTCCACGACTGCTTTCTACGCATGGGGCTCGCCCCAGCAGACTTGAAACCGACCTCTCACGTCCTTTCGGGGTTCACCAACCACTCCATCCCGGCGCAAGGGGTGGTCACCCTGTAGTTCACGATCGGGAAGCCCGGCCGCATGCGCACATTGCCCGTGGACTTCATCGTAGCAAAAGTCCCATCGGCCTACAACGTCCTCCTCGGCCGTCCGACACTGATCTCCCTCCAGGCCTAGATATCGACCTACCACCTGGCGATAAAGTTCCCTCTCGATCGGGGCGCGATAGGTCGGACCTACGGGAACCAGCGGGTCGCGAAGATATGCCTTACCGAAACATCTTCGTTCGAGCAGCCGGCCGACGACGCTGAGGTAAGTGACGACATCAAAAGTTCCCTGGACACCCGAGACGAGCGGAAGGAGATCGGGGGGCACTGGTCGAGCCTCTGACCGAGCTTCCCCTGACAAAAGGAGACCAGGAAAAAACCGTCCAGGTCGGATCACTCCTGACGGGGACTCAGCGAGATGACCTGGTCAGATTCCTCAGAAGCAACTCCGACGTCTTCGCCTGGGCGCCTGCTGACATTCCTGGGATTGATCCCAAGATCATTTCCCACAAGCTCGGGGTCGATCATGCGGCCCTACCCGTCAGACAGAAGAAGAGAAGCTTCACCCCGGTCAAACAGAAGGCTATCGAAGAGGAGGTTGATCGGCTTCTCGCCGCCAACTTCATCAGAAATGTACCCTACTCGGAGTGGCTGGCGAACGTGGTTCTGGTCAAGAAGTCAAGCGGGTAGTGGCGTATGTGCGTCGACTTCACCGACCTCAATAAGGCCTGCCCCAAGGACAACTTTCCGCTCCCCCGGATAGACCAGCTCGTCGACAGCTCGGCCGGCCACGAGCTGTTGAGTTTCATGCATGCTTTCTCCGGCTACAACCAAATCCGTATGAATCCTGAAGATGAAGATCTCACCGCATTCACAACGGACCGGGGGGTATATTGCTACAAGGTGATGCCCTTCGGCCTCAAGAACGCCGGGGACATGTACCAAAGGTTGGCCAACCGCATGTTCAAGCCACAGATCGGCAGGAATATGGAAGTCTACGTTGATGACATGCTCGTCAAATCCATCTCGTCGGCCGACCATGTCAAGGACCTGGGCGAGGCTTTCGAAGTGCTCCGCAAGTTCAACATGAAGCTAAACCCCGCCAAGTGCGTATTCGGAGTTACCAGGGGAAAATTCCTCGGGATCATGGTCACTCACCGCGGAATCGAAGCTAACCCAGAGAAGATCGACGCTATTCTCAATATGGTCGCGCCCAAGACCAACGTCGAGATCATGCAGCTCACGGGATGAGTCGCCGCTCTGAGCCGTTTCATGTCCAGGTCGGGGGAGAAATGCCTTCCGTTCTTTAAGGCACCGAGAAAAATCCCGAGGTTCGAGTGGTCGGATGTCACGCCCTGCTTCCCGGTATACGGCAAAGGGGACGCGACTGGTCCGCTACGTATATACTCAGAAGTACATACGCTAAGCGTATCTATGCAATATAAAAGTAAATACACAAGAGACAAGGTATAACAAGACAGCAACTTTTATTTATTAACATTCTTTTGTACAATGCATGAAAAGGAAATACAACTGAAATAAAACGATGCCTAAACAATGGCATAATAGGAAATGAAAAGTATTGAATGGAAAATGTACAATGTCTAGAGCTCGGGGTCTTCACAGAACTGGTCCAAGTCTTCAGCAGTGGGCTTGTTCTCTGACGGGTCCAAATCACCTGACGACATTCAAAGAAGAAAGAAATAGAATGCCGTCAGCGAACAGGTCGCTCGGTAAGTCCCAAAGATAAGAGGAGATATAGAATAGACGGAGAGTAAGAGAGAGAGAGAGAGTAGCTTTTACAGTTGTATTATACTGTTATATTGTTATATTTAGTGTTAACGGTGTTGTTTGTAGCTTGGTACAGAAGAATACCAGTGTTACGAGAGGAGTCTCACTTGCCCCAGAGACTAAGGTAAATGTAAGTACAAGGCTCCGTTGGAAGGCCCGGAACAACGGCAATTGGATTCATGTTAGGTGTCTTAATCTTACCGTCTCATGCCACTTCTAACACCTTCCGTACCAATCTACCCCTTAAACCCCGTAGTGTTTTGATTGTACTGTTTATCTTGTAAATTGTATTGATTGTATAATTGGTTGACTGACCGAAACCATGATATCAGTAAACGGATGTAACCGTAGAATCATGTAAATGGGATAACTGGAGAACCATGTAAATGGAATGTATATCCATGGTTCGGTTCAGTCAAGTTGTATAGATTGATTCATGGATTCATGTGTTCATATTGAATTGAAATATTGTAGATTGTAGGCTGTATTTGAATCATATTCAAGTCGGATATAATCAGACTCAAATTCGAGTCAGACAATTAGAAATATAAATCAAGTCTTGATTATTTCTTAAACCTATAATTGCTAGGGTCCTTAGGGTAATTTATAAAACTTGAGGGTTTTTTATGTAAAGATACTTTTATATAATTTTCAAAATACACCTCAAGTATTCATTATTCGTCTTTAGAGTTGTAATGAAGGTAGATTTTATATTGTGATATTTCTAGTGAAAATATCCTAATTTCATAAATAAAGGTATTTATTTGTAATATTGATTTATGTGAAATTTATGGTATTTTAGTGTAAAATTGGTTCTTGTGATTTTTAGAAAAAAGGTGGAATATTTATATCATAACAAAATAGATATTTTAGTGATAAATATATATATATTTATACAAAAATAATTTTAATATATTTTTTTATATTCTAAAAATCTCATTTTCCTAAGATACCGTATTTTAAATCTTTCGAGACCGAATGCTCCTTGTGGAGGTCTGAATCTCGCACTACTAAGTCCGATGATGTGCGATAAACCGCACCATCCCGAACGGGTTCCCCAAAATGGGTTGTAGCGGCGCTTTGTAAAGATTGTAAAATACTAAATCCTTTAGAAAATGGTTTTATGAAGTAAATGGTATTTATTTGTAAAGATGTATATTTACCGTATTGTATGTTCTAGATTCTCCTAAGTTAACTAGTCTATTCCTAACTGGTCCAGACGACAAGTTGTGAGATGCCTCAAATCGCCTCTTCACCGTCAATTGTGGCCAGGTAAGTACAAGTGAAGAAAGGAGGGATCCGCTCACGAATCGTCGTGAGACGGGCCTTTTAAAGTTACTTTTCTCACTTGCCTAGCCTAGACACCACAAATTCAGGTTTAGATAGACGACCGATGTCCACAACTTATCGTATTTTCATAATAAGTGGTACTTCTTAAAAAAATGTATCAAAACTAAATCTTTTAGAAATGGTTTTATTAAGTATATGGTATTTAAATGAAAAATATTTGTTTTCTCGTATTTTAAGTTCTCGGGGGTGTTGCATATGAGTGTGTGAGGAGGTAGGTCATTACCTCGTGATCTACTTTAAATGTATAGCAAGTTTGATGGAGTTAAATGAAGGATTGAAACAATGTGGTATTTAAGTGAAAAATACGATAAATTGAAATAGTTATCATTTCATGTGATGAAACTTGATCAAATTGTTTGATTAGTGTTTAATAGTCAACATGAGGAAATTTAAATATGATTGTATTAGTGAGAAGTGGAATTTTATAGGCAACCGAATCGGAAATCGGATTTGTTCCGATTCCGTCGGGTTTTGTAATTTCGTATTTTGAGAATGGAAAAGAGAGATAGAAAAAAGACTTACGAGTTTTAGATTACACGAGAGAGTGAGGGGGAACTAGAGGGGTCGTCGATGTGTTGTGTCGTCGCCGGTAGTTCCTAAAATGATCGCTGGAAGTTCCGCCGGGAATTCGTCGGAGCTTCGCCTCGAGCTCGTTTCGATTGCACACTAGGGTTCTAAGGATTTTTCTTGAGAGTTGGCTCAGAAATGTGAGTGAGAGGGTAGAGGGTAGGGTGGTATTTATAGGGTTAAGCTAGGGTTAGGGTAGATGAAGGATTTTTTAAATAAAAAATGTAAAAATGTATAAAATCATTAAAAATTGGAGTAAATAGAGTATTTCAAAGGTTTCTGGAACCGATCTAAATAAATAGAGTATACATGGGGGTTAAGGAGATGAAGAGTCAAAATTTTTGTGTTGACGACTCAGCCGTCCGGCCGGCGGCGCCGGCCCGAGTCGGCCGGTCCGCCGGCCAACTCGGCCGAGTCGGGGGTCAGGAAGGTGGGGGGTCTCGAGGTGTAGGCACTGGTATATTTAGTTTTTCAGGTTCAGTTCAAGCATTGGAAGTTATTGTGTGTGGACTGTTGGGCTTCCATAAAATTTAAAACAAAATAAATATTAAAAATAATGTGGGGCATGAGATTTGAACTCTGGTGGCTTGGTTCAGCAATGCAAGGTATTACCAATGAGCTACAAGCTCC
The DNA here is from genome assembly GCA_030015575.1 of Agapanthus africanus. Taxonomy (NCBI): domain Eukaryota; kingdom Viridiplantae; phylum Streptophyta; class Magnoliopsida; order Asparagales; family Amaryllidaceae; genus Agapanthus; species Agapanthus africanus. The sequence goes on along the minus strand of JASDDO010000004.1, from coordinate 29,174,514 downwards.
TTCTTGTACTTATGGTGTGAATTAATTACTTAAAGTAATAACAGTAAATGTAAATACCCCAAGTATACATTGATTTTAAAGAAACTTTTTGTACACTAAAAATGGAGTTGTTACATTCTTTTAACTTATAATTAAAAAGCAAAATAATTACTTATAACTTGTGCTCAGGCTAAAATACTCCTTTATGGATTTTTTGAATTTTTATGTAAAAACTTGTATTGGAAATTTTGGGTTGTTACATTCTACTCTTCTTATAAAAATTTCGTCCTCGAAATTTGTAAAAAAAAAGTGTAACAGATTCAAGAAAGTTTAGTGACTAAAATACTGACAGTGTGTGAAAAAATAATAAGGTGGTGCAAGGGTTTTAAAAATGTGAAAAATGTGTGAAGGAATGAAAGAATGCGAAGGTTTGGGTAAAATTGTAAAAGAGGTGAGGGAATTTTAGTTTAGGACAGATTCAACGTATATGATTCAAAGAACATGAAATTGTAAGATTCAAGAAACATGATTGTAAAGAATGTTTTAGTTACTGGTTCTTATGTTTTATATTGCTTAGGGTTCCATACAGCTCTGACCTGCATGGGCCGCCAACAAAACCTGTCACGCCCCGCTTCCTGATATACGGCGAAGGGGACGCGACTGGTCTGCTACGTATATACTCAGAAGTACATACGCTAAGCGTATCTAAACAATATAAAAGTAAATACACAACAGACAAGGTATAACAAAAACATCAACTTTTATTTATTAACATTCTTTTGTACAATGCATGAAAAGGAAATACAACTGAAATAAAACGATGCCTAAAGAATGGCAAAATAGGAAATGAAAAGTACTGAATGGAAAATGTACAATATCTAGAGCTCGGGGTCTTCACAGAACTGGTCCAAGTCTTCAGCAGTGAGCTTGTTCTCTGACGGGTCCAAACCACCTGATGACATTCAAAGAAGAAAGAAATAGAATGTCGTCAGCGAACAGGTCACTCGGTAAGTCCCAAAGATAAGAGGAGAAATAGAATAGACAGAGAGTAAGAGAGAGAGAGAGAGTAGCTTTTACAGTTGTATTATATTGTTATATTGTTGTATTTAGTGTTAACGCTGTTGTTTGTAGCTTGGTACAGAAGAATGCCAGTGTATACGAGAGGAGTTTCACTTGTCCCGGAGACTAAGGTAAATGTAAGTACAAGGCTCCGTTGGAAGGCCCGGAACAACGGCAATTGGATTCATGTTAGGTGTTTTAATCTTACCGTCTCGTGCCACTTCTAACACCTTCCGTACCAATCTACCCCTTAAACCCCGTAGTGTTTTGATTGTACTGTTTATCTTGTAAATTGTATTGATTGTATAATTGGTTGACTGACCGAAACCATGATATCAGTAAACGGATGTAACCGTAGAATCATGTAAATGGGATAACTGGAGAACCATGTAAATGGAATGTATATCCATGGTTCGGTTCAGTCAAGTTGTACAGATTGATTCATGTGTTCATATTGAATTGGAATATTGTATATTGTAGGCTGTACTTGAATCATATTCACTCAAACTCGAGTCAGACAATTAGAAATGTAAATCAAGTCTTGATTATTTCTTAAACCTATAATTGCTAGGGTCCTTAGGGTAATTTATAAAACTTGAGGGGTCTTATGTAAAGATACTTTTATATACTTTTTAAAATACACCTCAAGTATTCATTATTCGTCTTTAGAGTTGTAATGAAAGTGGATCTTATATTGTGATATTTCTAGTGAAAATATCCTAATTTCATAAATAAAGGTATTTATTTGTAATATTGATTTATGTGGAATTTATGGTATTTTAGTGTAAAATTGGTTCTTGTGATTTTTAGAAAAAAGGTGGAATATTTATATCATAACAAAATAGATATTTTAGTGATAAATATACATATATTTATACAAAAATAATTTTAATATATTTTCTTATATTCTAAAAATCTCATTTTCCTAAGATATCGTATTTTAAATCTTTCGAGACCGAATGCTCCTTGCGGAGGTCTGAATCTCGCACTACTAAGCCCGAGGATGTGCGATAAACCGCACCATCCCGAACATGTTCTCCAAAATGGGTTGTAGCGGTGCTTTACAAAGATTATAAAATACTAAATCCTTTAGAAAACGGTTTTATGAAGTAAATGGTATTTATTTGTAAAAATGTATATTTTCCGTATTGTATGTTCTAGATTCTCCTAAGTTAACTAGTCTATTCCTAACTGGTCCAGACGACAAGTTGTGAGATGCCTCAAATCGCCTCTTCACCGCCAATTGTGGCCAGGTAAGTACAAGTGAAGAAAGGAGGGATCCGCTCACGAATCATCGTGAGACGGGCCTTTTAAAGTTATCTTTCTTACTTGTCTAGCCTAGACACCACAAAGTCAGGTTTAGATAAACGATCGATGTCCACAACTTATCGTATTTTCATAATAAGTGGTACTTCTTTAAAAAATGTATCAAAACTAAATCTTTTAGAAATGGTTTTATTAAGTATATGGTATTTAAATGAAAAATGTTTGTTTTCTCGTCTAGGTTCTCAGGGGTGTTGCATATGAGTGTGTGAGGAGGTAGGTCGTTATCTCGTGATCTATTTTAAATGTATAGCGATTTTGATTGAGTTAAATGAAGAATTGAAACAATATGGTATTTAAGTGAAAAATACGATAAATTGAGATAGTTATCATTTCATGTGATGAAACTTGATTAAATTGTTTGATTAGTGTTTAATAGTCAACATGAGAAAGTTTAAGTATGATTGTATTCGTGAGAAGTGGAATTTTATAGGAAACCGAATCGGAAATCGGATTTGTTCCGATTCCGTCGGGTTTTGTAATTTTGTATTTTGAGAATGGAAAAGAGAGATAGAAAAGGGACTTACGGGTTTTAGATTACACGAGAGAGTGAGGGGGAACTAGAGGGATCGTCGATGTGTTGCGTCGTCGCTGGTAGTTCCTAAAATGATCGCCGGAAGTTCCACCAGGAATTCGTCGGAGCTTCGCCTCGAGCTCGTTTCGATTGCACACTAGGGTTCTAAGGATTTTTCTTGAGAGTTGGCTCAGAAATGTGAGTGAGAGGGTAGGGTGATATTTATAGGGTTAGGCTAGAGTTAGGGTAGATGAAGGGTTTTTTAAATAAAAAATGTAAAAATGTATAAAATCATTAAAAATTGGAGTAAATAGGGTATTTCAAAGGTTTCTGGAACCGATCTAAATAAATAGAGTATACAAGGGGGTTAAGGAGATGAAGAGTCAACATTTTTGTGTTGACGAATCGGTCGTCTGGCCGAGTCCTATCGGCGGCGCTGGCCCGAGTTGGGCCGAGTCGGGGGTCAGGAAGGTGGGGGTCTCGAGGTGTAGGCACTGGTATATTTAGTTTTTCAGGTTCAGTTCAAGGTTTGGGAGTTATTGTGTGTGGACTATTGGGCTTCCATAAAATTTAAAACAAAATAAATATTAAAAATAATGTGGGGCATGGAATTTGAACTCTGGTGGCTTGGTTCAGTAATGCAAGATATTACCAATGAGCTACAAGCTCCTTCTTATACTTATGGTGTGAATTAATTACTTAAAGTAATAACAGTAAGTGTAAATACCCCAAGTATACATTAATTTTAAAGAAAATTTTTGTACACTAAAAATGGAGTTGTTACATTCTTTTAACTTGTAATTAAAAAGAAAAATAATTATTTATAACTTGTGCTCAGGCTAAAATACCCCTTTATGGATTTTTTGAATTTTTTTTGTAAAAACTTGTATTGGAAATTTGGGGTTGTTACATCGGAGGAGTGCCGATCCGCCTTCGACCAATTGAAGAAGCACCTCGCGACGCCACCACTGTTCACCCGACTAGTTGAAGGAGACGAGCTGTCGCTGTATCTGGCGGTATCCGACCAAGCGGCAGGCTCGGTGCTCGTCCGGGAGGCCGATGGAGCGCAGAAGCCGGTGTACTATATGAGCACGTATTTAAGGACACAGAAACGAGGTACCCTACCATAGAGAAGATTGTCTTAGCCCTCGTGGTAGCCTCGAGGAAGCTGCGACACTACTTCCAAGCACACACCATCATCGTCCTCACCGAGCGCCCGTTGGGGGCTATCCTAGCATCACCAGAATCCTCGGGACGCTTAGAAAAATGGAGGTGGGAGCTATCTCAGTTTGACATAAAGTATCGCCCGAGGCAGGCCATCAAAGCGCAGGCCCTGGCCGATTTCATCGTTGAATGCACCATCCCTATCAAGAAGCCAGAGTCCGCGCCGCCCCTCGTAACCCAGTGTCCCGTCGCGGAAAGGCCTGGCTCGGTTCCGGAGTGGGTCATCTATGTCGACGGGTCTTCGACCGAGGAAGGCTGCGGTGCTGGCCTCATTATCCGGGGCCCGAACGAAGCAGAGATGGAGTATTCTCCAAAGCTCGATTTCAAAGCCTCGAACAACGTAACAGAGTACGAGGCCCTCCTGGCCACACTATGCCTGGCCGCCGGACTGGGACTGAAGATAATTCGAATCCGCAGCGACTCGGCCCTTGTTGTCGGTCAAGTGACCGGTCACTTCGAAGCTCGGGAGCCTCTGATGATGAAATACCTGGATGAGGTGAGGAAACTCCGGAGGAACTTTGACGAAGTACAGGTGGAACAAATACCCAGGCAGCTGAATGCCCAAGCCGACGCCCTAAGCAAGCTGGCTTCGTCATACTCGGCCAACAATAAGCGGTCTATCCTCTTTGAAACCTTGCCTCGACCCAGCGTGGAAGACGGAGCGACGACACTCCACGTGTACGCGGCACAGGAGAGCGACCAGGATTGGAGGAAGCCCTTCGTGGAATTCCTAAAGGACGACACGCTCCCAAGGGACCGGGAAGCTGCCCGCCATCTCCGGGCCAAAGCCTACCACTTCGTATGGAGCAATGGGAACCTCTACAAGAAGGCCTTCACTCAGCCCCTGCTCCGGTGCGTTGACCCCCACGAAGCCGACTACGTCCTTCGGGAAATCCATGAGGGGGTGGGCGGTGCACACCATGGGGCCCGAACCTTGATCCAAAAGGCGTTGCTCCAGGGGTACTACTGGCCCACTATGCATGAAGACGCCCTGAAGCTAGTCAGGAGGTGCAAGAGCTGCCAGCTTCACGGCAGCATTCCCCGCATCCCGGCTACCGAGCTGACTGCCCTAACATCCCCATGGCCGTTCGCCCAGTGGGGATTGGATATGATCGGCCAGTTCCTTACCGGTACAGGCGGGCACAAATACGTCCTCGTCGTGGTGGACTCCTTCACCAAGTGGATCGAGGCTGTCCCTATCAGGAAACCGGACGCCGCCACAACCATCAAGTTCTTGCAAAACAACTTGATACTCCGGTTCGGCATCCTGAGGTATATCATCACCGACCACGGGACGAACTTCGAGAACGAGAAAGTGAAGGACTTCTGCAAAGAATATCATATACTCATGAAGTTCGCCACGGTCGCGCATCCCCAATGCAACGGGCAGGCCGAGGTCGCTAACCGAGACGTCCTCCGAGGTCTCCGGACCCGCCTAGAAGGGCGACAAGGTAGTTGGGTCGAAGAACTACGCCGGGTTTTATGGGCCTTGCGCACGTCAAAGAAGACTTCCACCGGGGAGACCCCCTTCAGCCTCTGCTACAGGACCCAGGCGATGGTCCCAGCGGAGATCGGGCTACCCAGTCATCGGGTCGAGCAATTCGATGATGACACAAACACCTCGGCGCTACGGACCAACCTGGACATCTTGTTGGAGAAGAGGGACCGGGCTCAGATCAGAGCTGCCGCTTATCAACAACAAACGACCCGATATTACAACGCTCGGGTCAAATACCGCTCCTTCAAAACCGGGGATCTGGTCCTACGGCGAAACGAGTTCATTGACCAAGGCATGCTTCACAAGTTCTCCCCAAAGTGGGATGGTCCCTTCCTCGTCTCTGAGGCGCTCCCCGGCGGAGCCTACCGCCGACAAGACGCGGACGGACGCAAGCTCCCGTGACCTTACAACGCCGAGAAGCTCAAGCTATACCAGTGAGGTCAAGGCCAGCGAGTGTGTACCCCCCTTTCTTTCGCAAAGATGATGTAAAACGTTCTCTAAATCCTGTCCATTTGAATAAAGAAACGTAGAAACATCCCGAATAGAGTTCTGTCTTTACAATCCAAAGCCCTCGCCAAGAGGCAGCCGCGCAGCTTCACTGCCCGGTTATCCTCAGCAGGCTTCCTACAGCCCCCCAACGCTAAAGACCAAAGTCCTCCTTAGAGGCAACCCAGCAGCTACCCTGCTCGGTTATCCCTGGCGGGCAGCTTCCCTACCGCAACGTCAGGGATCAGTAAGCCCTCCCAAAGACAGTCGAGCCCAACCGTCGCTCGGCTATCCCCGGCGGGCAGCTTCCCTGCCGTGACGCCGGGGATCAGAAAGCCCTCCCGGAGGCAGTCGAGCCCAAGGGTCCCTTGCTCGGCTATCCTTCAGGAAAAAAGCCCTCGCCAAGAGGCACCGGGCAGTAACCTTGCCCGTCCAAGGGTCCTTGGTAGGCTTCTACAGCCCCTCCCGCGCGAAGGACCAAAGTCCTCCCAGAGGCAGTCGAGTCCTTGCTCGGCTATCCCCGGCTGGTAGAATCCTACCACGACCGACAGGGATCAAAGTCCTCGCCAAGAGGCACTGGGCAGTAACCCTGCTCGGTCCCCATCCTGAAGGATTAAAGCCTTCGTAAGAGGCAACCGCACGGCTTCACTGCCCGGTTATTTCCGCCCGGTTATCCCCGGCGGGTAGCTTCCCTACCGCAATGCCCGGGATCAGAAAATCCTCCTAGAGGCAGTCGAGCCCTTGCTCGGCTATCCCCGGCTGGTAGCTCCCTACCCATGACACCAGGGATCAAAGCCCTCGCAAGAGGCACCCGAGCGGCAACCTCGCTCAGTCACCCCAGGCTGGTAGTTGCCTACCCACAACGCCAGGAATCAGAAGCCCACGCCTAAGGGCAACGGGGCAGCTTCGGTCCATCCTCGGCAACGCTTGGCAAGTGGTCGAAGTCAACTCGACGGACGATCGCTAAACAGATAGCCGACCTGACATGAATGCCCAGCAGCGCAAACAGAAGATAAAGTGCGGACCGATGAAACCAAAGAAGAAGTTTTATTATCAAACGCACAGTCTTTACAAAGGGTACTTCGGGCTCCCCAGCCTTACAAACTGCCCGGAGGCTTACAAAAGGGGGACGAGAAAATATCAAAAAGACCTAAGTCGCGAACCCACCCTGCGCCTCGCTTCCCTCATCGCTGGGGGCTTCACCACTGGAGGTTTTTCCACCAGGGGCGCGCCTCATTTCCCCCATCGTTGTCAGCCGGAGGCCTTGCCACCGGGAGCGGGACCCGAGCACGAAGCTCGCCATCTGCGAAAGCGGGAAGCTGCTCCTTCACGGCATCCAGAGCCTTATTCTACGCAACGGCGGAATACTCAGCGAGCTTGACGTAAAACTGCTCTGACACCTTGTAATCGGCCACGACTTTCCTGGCCCGGACCTCAGCAGCTTGAGCCGACAGAAGCGCCGCCTCGGCATCCCTCCGGCTGGCATCTCTCTCCTTCTCCATGGCCGCGAAGCGATCAGCCAGGTCCGCCAGCTTCCCCTCGGCAACCCGGAGAGATGCACTCAGGCGACGGCGGACGCCCTGATTAGCTGAATTGGCAAGCTCCAAAGACTCCGCACGGGCTGCCAGGACATCGGCCCTGGCCCTCTCCAGACGCAGGTCACGTCGCAGGACCTCGACCTCCGAAGGGAATGCTTCTACTGGGCTCGATGTGTGGAACACTCCCTCGGCTTCCATACGAGCGGCGTTGGCACAGTGTTGAAGGACCTGACAGGAAGCAGATGAGAAACCGGGAGTCGCTCGGGCCAAAGAAAGGAAGGCCAAAAAAAACGCGCGAAGGGATTTGTACCTGGACCGCCCCCTGGGCTATGGCCTCCATTTGGGCCCTCAGGATGCCGCACGGAAGTCTTACTCCTGCCGACTCTTCCATCCCGGCGAGCAAGCCGACAGCGACGGAAAGCCCAGACGGAACCATGAAGACGGCCTCTCCCTCATGCACGGGGATCCCTTCAGGGACCATTGACGGCGGTGCAAGAGAGATTGTCCTTTTCCTATTAAGGGGGACCCCATCCTCGCCCCCCCTCCGTCTCCCGTCTGGGGCTCGGATGACCGCGGGCGCCTCTGACCGCCGCCGGAAAAATCCCCAGGAGCCGCTAACGGGGCGGACGACCCTGTCGCCGGCAGAACATTCGACGCAGAACTTGGACCCACCAGGGGCACGGCCGCGTCGCAGGCCTCCCTCTGGAACGAGCGACCCAAAGAGTGGGAACGAACCATGTATCCCCAAGAAGAGGAGCGCCGAGCAGCCAAAACTTAGATGAAAGGTAAGATGAAGGATTACGGGCCATGGAACAGGCCCCACCCCTATTTATCGCCATGAGAAACCTCATCCAACGGTGCCCTTCGTCTCCCGCCGAAATTCCCCCTCGCGTCCAAACTACTTAGATTGCTCCACCCGTCGTTCCCACACTGGACCGCACCCTTTCAGACGTCGCGGGTCTGCGCACGTCGCGTCAGCCAACCGACGCTTAACACGTGGACCATCACTTCAAAGGCAAGATACACGAACCGGCGCACCCTCCTTAAATGCAGAGATCTCGCCCTGATTCGCTAGCGGAAAAGACAGCTCACGGCCCGGGGACGCGTCCTGACGAAACCTTAGGAGGGAGCTCACCCCGGACGGCCCGACTGTCCACTCCTGACCCGACCCGCTAGCTGGTCAGGACAAGAGTGGGGGATAATGGTAATGCTCGATATTGGCGATCCCCACGATCAGGACACGCGGCGGATGGCGCGTCCCAGAACTCAGAAAAAAGGGCCTACAAAGGCCGACCAGGCCACCCCTGTACCCGACTGGCCAGCATAACCTAGCCCTCCTCGGGGCTCCCTGCAGATTGGCTTCTCGGCCCCTCAGCTCGCCCCGAGCTGCCACAAGACCGAGTCTCCTCAGCCCTCTAGCTCGTCCCCGAGCCCCTTTTGCCGAGGCCGTCTTCATCGGTCCTTCGACCAGTTCCGCCGCTCACAGGCGTAACCGCCGCTCCGTGAATCTCGCCATGCGCGGATTCTCCGACAGCAACATCCCACGTTCCATGCCTTCACGATCCCCATTCATAGGAGATCCGCTCTCTACGCGGGCGTGACGTCGGGAGCGTAACTGCCGGCGAAATTCTCGCGCCTGTTGCTGCGTGCCTCCACCACTATATAAACCCTCATCACAGAAGGGTCAAGTAAGCCATTTCTTACTCCACTTAGCCGTTACGCTGCTCAGATCTAGTACTAACTTGATCGTCGGAGGGTCCTCGGTGGTATCAAACCACCCTGGGACTTTTTTGCAGGTACTTGGCGTCAAACTCCTCCAATCACTAAATCTCCTCGAAACCCATTGAGACCCACACACAACAGGGGAACCCCTCCAGAATCCACCGGGAGATCGACGGAAGACAACATCTGAAGGAGATTTGGAAAGGGCCCCCATCAAGTACATTAGAGGTAATCTAGATAGTAATCCTAGATTAACATGAAATATCACCATGCTTGTTTAGGTGTAAAAGATGTTTCCTGAAATATAGGATCATCGTGATAATCAAATGACATCATTTCATGGTAATCCTATTCCACCCAAAACATGTGTCAATCCTAAATTACAACGAAATATTCCCCTCTAACATGAATGAGCCATGACCATCCGCCGTCGGTCTCTCTCGCCACCGGTCGTCGGTCGACCTGACCGCCTCCGATCTGCCAGTCATCGCCGGCCGGCCGCGCGCCGATCTGACGTTCGCAGCCTGCCGGCAGTAGTTCGTCGCCGGCCGACCCCGCCTCCCGTTGTCGGCCGCTCGCCGGCCCGCCGCCGATCGGTCGTTCGTCGTCAGCCTCACCATCCATCAGCCCTTTTTCGGTCTCGCCACCGGTCGACGGTTGCGCGCGCGCGCATACACATACACACATACGGGAAATGGTTAAAGTATATTAAGCACGTTAATGCAAAATTTTTGAGTCCGCTCAGCATCATCTCATGTGGTCAATGTCTGACTTTGTGGTCAGACCAGTTCCTACTAACTTTTAAACTCGAATAGAAATGTCTCATTTTCAAAATCACTTGACTACTCCTTAATATGCTATCCATGGACTTGTATTTTCTTTGAAATTGAACTTGCTGACGCAAGGCAAGTATTTTGTTTATGTAAGCAACTCGAATAGCGAGTCTTAGAACCGGTCTCTTAAGTACTGTAATGGATTCGGATCCTGATCACCTGCAGTATACCACACGCCCGCTTTCTACAGTGTACAGAGCGCACGCTGGCGGGTGGGGCCCGCCCGGTGTTCTGGGTCTACGACCGCATCTAATTCGCTGCACATCCATTAGCCTCCTTATACAAAATATAAGTAAAAAAAGGCATGTAAACAATAGAGGTGGGGCCCATAGTGTGGCTGTTTGTCTGTATCCTCAGGTGGGGGGCCACCACGCCCACACCCCTGCGCCTCCCTGCACCGGCAAAGCGTGCTTCAATGTCGGGCCCTTTTCTTGTTGCCTACAAACAAAACAAAAGATGATAAGAGTTATCAAGTTGTGTGTGAGAGAGAGAGAGAGAGAGAGAGAGAGTGAGAGCTTGTGGATTTTTATATTAGATTAATCAATCACACCTACTATCTTATCAAAATTTGCAGGGTTTTTTCTATATTCGATCCAAACCTTAAATCTTGGTATTTATAATGAAGAACTCCAAATCTTTTAATTTTAGCCACCAAGTTAACTTTCCATTCATCCACTAATAAATTTAGTCCTTGTTTGAATATGGAGGTATGCCAACTATAGTTTATTTTCAAGTGAAGACAGGGATGCAAACTATGGTTTGCAAATCCCAAACTTTAAAATTGGAGTTTACGAAACTTTGATCAAATTGCAGTTATCTTATATTTTTAGCTGAGATAACAGCAGTTATCTTAGCTTCAAAATGGTTGTCAAACAAGATTGAAGTTAAGATTTTAGAGTTGTGAAACTACAGTTTAAAAAACTTAATTTCATTCCCAAACAAGCTTTAGCTGGTAGGATAACAATTTTATCGTTCTACTCTTCTACAAACAACAACAACAACAACTGAGCCTTTTATCTCAAGCATATGGGGTATGCTACATATGTTAGTTATATATGCCCTAGAGGCCATTGTTGTACATATGATGTATATTATAGTGGATGCTTGGATATATATAAAGAGGACTTTCTTGCTCGACATGATAGTGTGCTATTTGGTTTCACTTTGTCTTAACATATTGACTTGTATTGGTTTACTGTCTTGCTATCACATGTTGATGAAGCCCTTAGGATATGTACTCGACTACTGGGACTATGATGAGATCATACTAGTGGGGCCACGGTAGTCTATGAGTACATCCTATAATTGTTCCTAGTCGAGGGTGTATCGAGACAGGACATCGATACACCAGAGTAGACTAGCATATACGCATCTTGACCCATATGATGGGCGATGGATGATCCCATATCCATCGGTGTTTGATATCAAAGATGGTGTACGGGTGCTCAGTGGAGACTGGGTACACTGAACGGACCCACCGAGAACTCCCAGATGGTATTATACCTCACGTCAGATGGCAGTTCTCTGGTCACACTGATACAGGTTAGTCTGTAGACCCGAGATCGTCATAGAGTCTTGTGTGATTCCCACTGTGCTTTGATTTCCACCTTACCACGTCCAAGAGTGCGTCCAAAACGGTGGCTTTTGGGTACAGTCCCGAATCACATGGAGGCAATGAGCGATACGAGGGGTTTCGTCTCTCCCGGTATAAGGAGTTGATGTTGTGCTGTGTTCGATTAGCTAAAACTGGAAGTCCCTGGCCAGGGCTGATATAGAGTGCTACTGGTAAGTGTTATCAGTAGTTTTTCGACCTGTTATGAGTCTCACATTGACACGACTTATCGTTTACTGGGGTCTGACGTATATCACCCTTAGACTAGATATGCGACATATCAGACGAAGAGACCGGACTGTACGGTAGTGTTACTGATTGGATTCACAGGAGAATGTACATGCTTGCTTGTTAATCTTCTGATCGTCCAATACACGGGTGGCTGTTACGTTTAGCTGATCGTTTGCAGCTTGTGGGTGTTTGATATGATCATCACCTACTGCCGGCATATTGACGATTCTTTAGAGTCCTACACAGAGGTTTTCTGGCTCAGGCAAAACGGAGTAGGAGCACATATGTGATATGTGCGGGACCGAGAATAATGCGATATGAGATACCGTATTCTATTCTCGTGATATATGATATCGGCCGGGTATATGTGATATAGCCGGGTCATCGGATCAAGTGTTGATTCGATGAATCGGTACATGTTATATTAGTCGGTTATATGCGATATAGCCGGATTGTCGGATCAAGTGTTGATTCGATAATTTAATGTATAATTATATATGTGATACATTACATTACATTATCTAATATAAGCTCACTTTATTGATTCATTTTCTCACCGGATAATACATTGATATATATGCGATATATGTTAATTGTATTATTTTCTTTTGTTACAAAAATATATTATATATGTGATATATAATATTGTAAAAAGTTATGATTACAAATGCAACATGATTTGTGGAGATTAAACAAGTTAGGGTTTGATTTGGGTTAGCATTTGGGTTAGCTTTTTCAAGAAGCTTTCTTTGTTTTTAGCTAAGATATTTTGTTATGATGTTTTGTGTTGATATTTTCTAACCCAACCCAAACCCTTTACCAAGGTTAATTCTCTATATGGGTTAAGCCCTTCTTACTTAACCAAGGGTTGATTTGTAACCATAGCAATGATTCATTATTCATCATAAAAGACTTCTTCTTCTTCTTCCTCCTTGAAAAGCTTGCTGGCTTTTTGAAAAGTGATGAATAAAAGTGAGAAATTGAAATAAAAAGAGAGCTAAATTCCTACTTCATCATCCTCATTTATTCTAGCTACTTAGATTAGGGTGTTCACTTCACTAATACTTGATTAGAGAAGTGCGAGCTTGAGTTAAAGATTCTTCAAGGTAGATCATCTTCGAAAAGGAAGACTTCAAGCAAGCATGGATCATTTGGCTTGTGGAGCCTCTCTAGAGTCCAGAAGTTTATGGATCGCGGCAAAGGGACTACTACTCGGAGCTTATGAAGTGAAAGAGCGGACTACAAAGGTTGTAATCCCTTTCCTCTATATGTAAAGTTGTTTACATGCTTTGTTAATCCTAATTATCTAGCAAAGATCCTCGCTTTAGGTTGTTCGGCACTTCTAAATTTTAAATTTGGCATGGTTGATGCCTTATAGACCCTTGTGATAGTGCCTAGTAACCCTACAACATAAACCAATATGAGAATCACGCTGGGTCGAGCACAGGAATCCTCTGCCTCCACTCACGTCTATCAAACAATATACTTTTATTAAGGCCGTTGGCATCCATATATTTTCGTATCGCCTCCATCCACGTTTTCTTTGGTCTCCTTTTTTCGTCCTTTTAACTAGGCCTAAATCGAGAATATTCATTCGTTTAACCAGTGCTTTCGTAGGTCTGCATTGCACATAATCAAACCATGTTAGACGGTTTTCTCACATCTTCTCCTCCACATGTGCTACACTAACCTTTACATGAATATTCTCATTTCGTACCTTATCTTTTCTAACATTACCACATATCAAAAAAAGCATGTACATCTTCGCTACAAGCAACTTTTGTGCATGATATCTCTCAGGAGCCCAACATTCCGTCTCATATAATAAGGGAGACCGAATATCGCTTCGATAAAACTTCCCTTTCAATTTTAACGGAAAATTACGATCGCATAAAATCTCTATTGCGTTCCTCCATTTCAACCAATCAACCTGAATTCTCTATTTGACGTCGCTATCGATCACACATCCAATGATGCATACACATTTTCGCTACATGCATCTTTTGTGTGTTAGTGATATATGCCCTAAAAGCCATTATTGTATAATACCAGATTGTATATTACATTTTGGAAACTTGAGATATATACAAATATATAACAGTCTAGCTCAACATGATAGTATGATATCTGGTTTGAGTCTATCTTAATATGCGTATGTGTTTCTTTTAACATATCGCTAATACATGTTGATAGAGCCCTTAGGATCTTTGCTTCACTACCAGCGTTGTGATGGCAATCATACTAGTGGGGGCTGTGTAGTCTATAAGCACATTCTTAAACATTGTCCATAGTCGTAGGATTATTGAGACTGGGCATCGATACTCCATAGTAGATTAGTGTATACGCTTATTATCCCCGTTAGGGAAGGTGGAATGTCTCGTATCCATTGGTATACGGTACCAAAAATAGTATACAGGTGCTCATTGGATTATGAGTTACACTGGACGGACTCGCTGGGAACTGCCGGTTGGTATTATACCTATCTTCAGTTAGTAGTTCCCCGGTGACATGGGTGCAAGTTAGTCCGTTGACTTGACATCACTATTCGTCTTGAATGTGTTCCCACTGTACTTAGATTACTACCCTGCCACGGCTCAAATGAGTCGTGCAAACGGGTAGTAGTTGGGTGCTGTCCCGAAGCACTTGGAGGCAGTAAAGACTAGAAAGGATTAGTCTCTCCCGGCATCAGGAGTTGATATCGCGCTGTATACGGTTGGCCAATACACAAAGTCTCTGGCCAGGGTAAGTGAGATTTACTGGTAAGTACACCAGTAGTTTCTCATGGTGTATTGGGCTCCACACCGACATGACTTATTGCGCTATTGGGGGTATGGCGTTCACCACCCCCTAGGCCTGATATGCGATATTCTTAGACGAATAGACCGGACTGTAAGAAGAATATCACCTATAAGCTCAGTAGGGTTTTCGAACGAGTTATCGTGTCGATCTTCCCTTCAATAGATACCTAGGTAACCATTACGTACAGCTGGTGCCACTGACGTGCTTATGGTTAAACCCACCGCGACATATTGTCGAGTCTTTAGAGTCCCACACAGAGGGTTTCCCGGTCCATACGAAACGGTATAGTTTATATATGGTTTTACGCACGGATGTTTGATTGAACACGTATATTTATACATGTGCTTTAATCGGATGGTTTAGTAGTACTAGCAGGTTTGAAAGGCAACCAGTTTTGATACTAGTATTATATTGCTCTCTTTTGGGTATTTGTATTTTAACACGAATACGGTATTTATACGAATACGTGTATTTGTATAAATACGGGTATTTGTTCTTTGATACAAATATATGCATTTCTTTCTAAATATGAATACACGTATTTTGTATTTTCGGTACAAATACGGTATTTTTATTTTGGTAGAAATATGGTATACGTATTTATACGGGTATGAGTATACTTGTTTATGTACATACATTTGTATTTATTCATAAGCGTATGTGTATGTATACTAGTAAGGCGGCTACACTCTCGTACTTATCTCTTCTCATTTAATGAAGAAGGGTGTGGGCTTATGTCACCTTAGTGAGTCAGTAGCCCACCCACTCTTTTATTTGTGAGATGTAGAGATAAGTATGGAGAGTGAGATATTTGTAAGAGATGGTTGATATTTTCACCAAGTAAGAAAATTTCTCTAGTTGCTACCTCTTCTTCCTCCTCATTTTCTTCACTTGAGTTGTAAGGATTAAAAGAGAGCATTTAGTTTCATAAACTACATCACTCTAAGTATCTTGTCCTAGAAAAACTTGATCTTTAGTTGCTTCGAACGAAACTATCGCTAGAATCGGCATCCTTAAGTGGATCGTCTTTGACGCGGAAAATCTACTTCGAGAGCTCGTTCCATCAACCAAAGAAACTTGAGGAGTCAACCTTTCAAGACCCGATGGACCGTTTACAAAGGTTATAATTCCAACCTAGTAACTAAAACTCCTAGTTAGCATTTGTTTAGTTTAGTGTTTGGGCTTGTATCCTGAGATTTTAGTGTATTGTGCTCTAGTTTTTAAAGTTTTTGATTTCGTATAGCCGTAGTTGTCACGGAAAGGAGCACATATACACTTACACTGGTATCAGAACCTACCCAAACACTTAAATAACTTAATAGACAAATAGAGTTTCGAAACCGAAATAACTCCGTAACGTTAAATCCAAAATCCAAGTTGCTGTCAATTTTTGCAGAGCTTCTAAATTTTTTTTAAACAACTGTAGAATGCTCTTTATGAAGTAACTAGAAAACTTGAGAAAACGAGGCACTAATTCCTTTAAAAAACCTCCACAATTGGGCTTTTCCCCGCCATGGGCGGTTTTTCAGGGGAGTTATGTCTCATGTTTATTGTGGTGTTTTGTACTCTTCTATTTAGAATTTATGGTATTGTTTGATTGTGCCCAGATTTCATCTAGTATTTGAAAGTGTATCTTAGCACCTCTGCTAGGTTTCCGCATGCATCAAATATGCAATTTAAAAAATTCTAGAGGTTTATGCTACACTAAGCTAGAATTGAACTAGAGAATTAAGGTTTCTTATGTAAATAAGTTTTACACTGAATGAATAGAGAATACAACCTTTATAGACCGGTCCTTCACTTCTAAAGCTCCAAGTAGTAGTCCCATATCTCCAAGTAGTGATCCCTAGAACTCTTCTTAGGCTCCACTTGGTGAAAAGAACGAGCTTTCTTTATCTTCTTCGAAGCCGAAGATGATCCACCTTGAAGTTATTCTAACTCAAGCTATCTCTTCACTAATCAAGAAATTAGTGAAGCAAACAACCAAATTTTATGGGCTAGATGAGAGTAGGTTGATGAAGTAAGAATTTTGCTCACTTTAGAAATCACTTTCTCTTTCTTTTCTCACCTCATGAAAAGCTAGAGAGCAAAAATGAAATGAAGAAGATAAACTATGGTGAGAAAATATCTCAAGTGATAATGTAGAGAGTTAACCATGGACTAAAAATAATGGTTAGGTTATAAAATATTTAGAGTAAAACAAAAATTAGTGGGATGGGTCATGGCTTCTACATGCTTCGACAAGCATCTAAGCCATGCTCATTTCCACCTAATATTTGAATTACTCTTAATAAATAAACACCCAATTAATCTTTAGTCTTGGTGTGAGTCTCTTACACCCATATTCTATGTATCATCCACCATGACACAATATATAAATACATATATTAATATATATCACATATGTATTAAATGTATTTTAGAGAGAAGAAAATCTTTAGTGAGCATTATATTAGTTAATATATATTTATATATCAAATATATTAATATATATCAAATTATTAAATCAACACTTGATTTAATAATCCGGTTATATCATATATAACCGACTAATATCATTTATATATATATATCACATTATCGAATCAACACTTGATTCAATTACCCGGTCATATCACATATAACCGACAACTTTCAATATATTTCATCAAATCAACACATGATTCAATAATCCGGTTATATCACATATAACCAGCCAGTATCAAATATATATACATATAACATATCATTGAATCAACACTTGCTTCAACAATCCGGTTATATCACATATAACCTAACCGATATCACATATCGCGAGATTAGAATATGGTATCACATACTCGTATTTAATCAAGCTCCCGCACATATCACCATATGTGCCCTACTTCGTTTCACTTGAGCTAGGAAATCTCTGTGTGGGACTCTAAAGACTCGTCAATACACCAGCAGTAGGTAATGATCATATCAGTCGCCCACAAGCCGTCAGCGGTACTAGCTGGACGTAACGGCTACCCACGAAAACTCATCAATATCTCAATGCACACAAAACAACACTGAGCGTACCAAGGTGTATAAAATCATAAACATGTGCAATTACGTGCACAAAACACGTATCAATGCACTGCAAGCACATGTGAGCTATACCGAGTGCAAAATCAAATCGAGTGCGTACCACATGCACAAAATCAAATCGACAATATTGAAATCCTCGGAATCATAAATACGTGCAGCCAAGGCACAAAACCGATATCAAGTGCAATGGATATGCACAATCATAAACCAATGTAGCGGTGTATAAAACATAAATCAAGTGCAATAACTATGCACAAAAATATAAATCTCCAGTAGGTGCAGCCATGGTGCACGAAAACATAAATCACGAAACCCAATCATCGAAACTCAAGTCCAAGCGATAAAAGTGTGATACTCGGATCACAAAACGCAATCGCAATAAATGACATTGAGGTACACCTCTTATAATATCGAAAAATGCCGGTACGCCCAAGCTGGCAGAGCAAGATCATCAATTTGCCTCCTGCTCACGGTATGGCGTCTTCGCTCTCTGGGTTTCTCATTTTCTTTGTGGATTACCAATCTCACGATCCTTCTGCTCGTCGTCCCGGTCAGGTGTACTAACGGAAAAGTTCTGCTCTGGAACTCCTCTAATTGCCGTTTGGCCAATCAATATGACCACTCTCAACGGCAAATTACTGATGGCGGCATCTGGCCCTCTGAATATGCACGATATAACTGATCCTGGGTGCAAATCTTTATCACTGCGGTGTCCTGGAAAGAACCTGCTCATGGCTTCTTCCGATTTCACCTATGCCGAACTATACGAAAGTTGGCACTCTTGCTTAACTCTTTTCTCATAACCGGACAGCTGCGTCCTCAGCACGGTTTTCCTCTGGAATTTAGCTGTATCTGACGCCTCTGGCATCAACGGAGAGTAACAACCGCTCGTTAACATCTCGCACGAATCTCTTGTTCCACTCGTCTTTATTATCGTCCACTTCGACGTCATCTCTTGTTGTCTGCATATTGCAATTCGTTCTCGGCTACAGTCAATCCGGAGTCTCTCACACGGACTCGAAATTACGAACTCAGTATCTTCATCACTCTGTAGAAGATATCTAGCCGAACACATCCTCGGGAACTCATCCAAATCATCGGAGGAACACACTTCATCCGTCCGTTCTCGATCAACTCACAACGTATCTGGGTGAGGTCCTTGTATCCGAAACTGGTCAACTTACCGATCTCACATCGGAGCATCCGACGAACAACGTCATCTCTTGCTCGATTTACTCTAGATCTGAGTAAGACCTTTAATTGGAATTCTTCAACTCAACTGAGCCTGCATCGGCACATCAAATCAGACGAATCATATCAGTCGCTTAACTCGAGATAGACTAGCTATCTCCCGTCACATCTCTGCCTGAAAGCTCCAGCGGTTTCAGCTCATAAGCTCTAAAAACGACATCCCAACAATCTCAGGAACAACTGGGTTATCTGTCTGCATGGTAGACAACATCACGACCTCAGGGGTAGGCTGTACATCAACAGTCCTCTCAATCCGGCAACCTTTATCAATGACCCGATCATCCGGTGCAAAACCGAACACTCGCCTCAAACGAGAGGTCACAACACCAACACTATACCTACACGTTCCTGTGTCACCAGAAAACATCATGGTCAGCCCTCGTTCATGACGAGCTCGCTCTGACCGCATCCCTAGCAGCAGCTCTCTCTGCGCTCAAATCATGGTGACAGAAACCTCAAGCAGGTATCGATGGAGATGGATCAAATGAACGAAAGAAATCACCAGATCCCAAATGGATATATGATCGTAGGAACAAATAGTATCACAGATCTCAAGATATGTACATTCTAAGATTACTTAAGTGGAGTATTGTATCGTAAATATGCCGCGGAACATACGTACGGTACGTCACTCTACTTAAGCTACCTACTCCATCAATCAAGATCAACCTATGAAACAAAAGTTCGGGTCTAATACCCCCCCGTCAAGTCTAAGTTCTGTAAGGTCAAGCCTAGGTTTTGAAATATATACACCCTAGACTCTGCATAGTCAAACCCAGACTCAAACCAAGGTTAAACCTAACGCTCTGATACCAACATTATTACGACCCGTAATTTAGCACGTGACCGGCACTTAAATTATGCAACGTCTAAAGGCATAACTGTATCGTTTTAAAAATAAATAAATAAATAAATAATCCTTTAGGTGAATTTTCTGATAATCGGTAAAATAAACCTTATTTTCCGTAAAACATAACTATAGTTATTTTTCATCATAAAATTAAATACGCCTATTTTAACTATGTAATTGCTAGTATTTGGTATTTATTTAGTGACTTATAAATTGTTAGTTTAATTAAATATTTTTCCTAAATTAATTAAATTCAAATATTAATATAAGCTTTAAATATACATTAAATTAGTGTAAATTACAAATTAGAAATGAATTAATTTTATAAAGTGAGCCATGACATATTAGAATTTAGTTTGTAGCATACTTCTATCTTCTTAATTTGTTTCCAAAATTCTAGAGTTTCCAAGGGTGGAAAATGAAATAAAATAAATTAATTAATGAAAAGACTTAAAATGGTGTAATAATTGGAGATGTTTCTACACCTTTCCACACACCGCACTCTCTTTCCCTCTCCTCATTTTGGCCGAGCCTAACTTCATGAGGCAGCCCAAAAAATTTTCCCTACTTCACTTGCTTCAAAATTCTTCAAAAATCCATCAAAAATCCAAAATAAAACCTCAAATTCCAAATCCAATCTCTACCCATTATTTTTTGGCCTATATAGCATGGATCTTGGAGCAAAGTTAGCACTTTGGAGGCTATGATTTTCATGTTTGATCCCATGTTTATTGAGGTATAATCTTAACCCTAGTGTTAATTATAGGCTAATTACTTTAATTTAATGGATTTCGGTGTTTAATTATGGTTTTAGTTGCTAAATTAAAAATTCAAGATTAGGGTTTGTGATCAAGTGAGGATTTTTATCAATTATTCATGGTTTCTATGGGTAGATTAACATGTTAATGGAATGCAAAACCTAATCTAGTTACTAGTTGCTAATTGTTAGTTTAAAATTATGCTAATTATGCTAATTTTGCAACCTAGGTTTTTGGAAATTGATTAAATAATTGAGATTAAAATATAATTAGGGTTTCATGACATTATTAACATTATAAAATGTAGTTTAATACTTTAGATCATGCAAAACCAAGCTCAGTTGTTGTTTTGTGCATTTTTACTTTGAAATTGTTAAAATTGGATAAATTTGCAAACTAGAATTTTGGGTTTAATAAATATTGATGAGATTAAATTATGGTAATGGTTTGTATGACTTAGTTATGATATTTAGTGAATATTATGGCCATTAGTTTCGTTAAAACATCAAGTTTCGAATTAAAATGGTTATTTGAGGCTTTCTAGGTTTTCGGAAATAAATCGAATTGATTTATTTTGAGGTTTTTATGAGTTACAACTTATTTCATATTATAATTAGTGATTTGTGAAACCACGATTAGTGTGTTTGGGTTCTTCTTGATCAATCGGCATTTGTACGCCGATGTCGAGAGTTATTTGGTTATTTTACATGAGCGGGTCATAGGTTTTAACCTATGCGCGTTTCGTGTGCTGTTTTGGCCTTTATTCGCGATTTCGGTTTATGATATTATATATGTTTGCATATATGTACCTCTCATGTGGACTTTGGACGATGAAGAGGAGGATGGCGACATCGATTTCGGCAAGCGAGGACCAGGTGAGTAGATGTATATCTACGGGGGAAGTCGGGTGGATGGCGTATAGCACCCCCGTAAACGTAGAATAAGGATATTATGTACTATTATTAGGAAGTCGGACGTGACCTTAGATTCTTGGCGAGTAGGGTACTATTGAAGACTTTAAGTTGGATTAGACTGAATTTTGAAAGACTTAACCAGATGATGATTGCCTTGGAGGGAATTCGTAGGTTTCATGTAGACACACACACACACGCATACACATAAACTTGACTTGGTGTATATGTGTGTATATATATATATTGGAATGTGAGTAGGTATACACACACACACACACAACATATACATGTGATATGAGGATGTTATATGATACTTGGGCAATGAGAAAATATATACATATACGATGAAATGTGTGATGACATTGGCATGTATGGGACTTAAATCAGTAACCAGATCATGATATTGTTTGACGATGATACCATGTGAATGATGATATATATAGATATGATAGTTGACAATTGATCGAGATGTGATATGAGAAATGGTATGATATTTATAACGGATCGTTTGGACGATGTGCGTTCATATATGATGATTTGTGTTGATGACATCGGAATATACGAGACTTTAGAATAGTACCTAGATTTCGATATTGATTGATGATACCCAAATGAATGACCTATATATGATAGTTGACCTGTATCCCGATTTTGGGATGCCGTACGATGGATTTTACCGTACGAAGTATAGATGTGATGATTGATCTGCACTCTTGACTTGAGGAAGTCGTACTTTGTACGTGGCGCTATTGAGGCTGGATCACCGACTGCTAGAGATATCGACTCAGACTTTAGGTGGACTCATCTTACCTATCGACTAGCTTCTTTAGTTCAGTCCCTTAGTTGGTTAGATAGATACTGGTTAAGGCTCGAGTCATACCTATTTTTCAAAACTAACAAATCGTGTGCATTTTTAAAGACAGTCTGGGGGATACTACGGATTTTTCAAAGGACACATCTTTTCTATAAAACCCCGTAGCCCCTACTTTTCTGAAAACCACGATTCGTGCTATTTCAAACGCCAAACTGTATGACTCGTAGTTGGATAACGTATATTCTTCAGTGTTATGGTTACTTCATCATTCTTCGTATGTTCATGTTGCTCTCATCGCATTTTATGCTTATGCATGTGTTTTCTTTAATAATTATGAACCCTGCTGGTTAGGACACTAACACCATTACCGATGATGCACTTGTTTCACATACACTTGTTTGCCGGCTCACACATATCATCATCGGTAATTGCCATGTCACGTACACTTTAGAACATATTATCTCATTGATATAATCAGTTAAATGCTAGTTACTGCATAATATTTGCTTGATTGCTCTAATGTGTTAACTTAGAGATTGCATTCTTTACATAGATATTTCATGCATTCATGTATTCATTCATGTACTATTCTGGGGCTTTATGCCGATATCCACTATTTACTTACTCTGGATTCTTGGATTTCGGCTTTCCATGAGATTTCTGGATTTTGGGGAAAACCGCAAGAATTTTATAAAACTTTTATCATTATTTAAAAATAGAAATTTGCAGTTTTCTCGTGATATGATGTGTGTGGCGTCCATCATGAGTTTTCTCGGTTCTTGAGCTATATATATACCCGATTCGAGGAGGGGGATGCACCGTCTGCGGGTACATGGTGGACCCGGTGCGGTACCCCCGGGCAAGAAGATCACAGATGATGGTGTTGAGCCCGGCAGGGGAGCACTACCGACCGGTTATTGTTGTTGTTTTTGGACGCGGCGAATATCCGGAGGATACCGACCGTAGTCGTGAGATTGGATGATAGGGGCCGATCCGGACTGCCGGAGCCCGAGATACAGAGATATTGAGATTTGAGATACAGAGATATGAGATTTTGAGATTTTGAGATATACCTATTTTATGTCGATGCTTGACACGGATTTCTGTTGATTTCACTGATGAGGTTTCAGTCTTATTATACACGATTCATTGATGTTTTTCTTATATCAGATTATTCAGATTTCGTGGCTGATTTTCTCATTCATGATGCATTCATACATCAGATATGTGGCTCATTACTGTTTAGTGACACTGACACGATGCACTGAGTATTGCACTTATGCATAGATTATTACCCTGTCACTATTAGATGTGTAGTGTTATGTAAGTATATTATTATGACCTAGGAGATCGTCGTGCATGTGATTTCTACTCGCAGATATCTTCTACTCACGAGTTGGCAACTCACCCCCGTTGTGCCTAACTTTTCTTACAGGTTGAGATGTACAGGTTTCCTTGGCGGGTTGCTGGCACACTTTTTCATTCAGGATGATTGCTTGGTAGGTTGGTTCACTTGTATTGGGACCGCCGTTGTACTTTTATTATTTCATTTGTATCTAGTAAGCTCCATCAACCATACTTGTATTACGTGATAGATTTAGAAGACTGGTTGTTTATTCTTTCGACTTTAGAGTCGCGCTTGTATTATTATGGTTTTCTGGTGGATTTGGTTTTCTTTTGAGTTTTGTCCCTCACCCTTCGGCGTTGTATATTATATTGCTTGTGTGGTTGTTTCCGCCAATTGGCATAGAGCTAGCTCCCACTTGGGGATGCCTTTTTGTTGCTTGTATATATATTTCTTGTTTGTACCCGTTTGGGGCCAATTTTTACAAAGGGCACTCTGCTGAAATTTTTGAGAAAATTTGATGTTACTTTTAAACATGTTTTCCTACACTTCTTCTTTTAAATGGTTTAGATTTCTGGGTTTCGGCTTACTTAGATTACGTTACGCCTGTAGACGTTTCGTAATTTAAGTGCCAGTCACGTTCTGTACCTTCGGGTTGTGACGGTAACGTAAATCAAGTATGCCGAAGCCCAGAAAATCTAAACCTTTTTGCGGAAAACAGTACGGGTGCAGTTTGAAATAAAGGTATAATGAAATCAAGTTTTTCTTTAAATGCATAGATAATGAAACATGAAAATGCAAGTGGGTTATACTAGTTGGAAACATGTTTCGTCTTTTAAAAATTTGGGCAGCACCTCCCTTGTATATTTTGATCCAAAACCATATACACAACAATATATAGGCATCCCCAAGCGGGAGCTAGCTCTTCGCCAACTGGCAGAATCATAACCACGCAACAACATATATATGAAGCCCAACGGCGAAGATTAACCCATAAAAAAACAATAAATAAGCAAGACATCAAAACTTAAGAAGCGAACATAAACCCATCGCTCTAAGTCTCACACAATACCCAAGTCTGACTAGGTCTACCAATATAAAATTCTAGCTTCTGATTTGATGAAGTTTATCTAGATACAATCGGAATATAAAGTACAAGAGTGGGCACGATCAAACATGTGTCCCACCTACCGAAGCAAAACCACCCTGGAAGAAGCTGTGTGCCAGTGATACCGCAACTGATCCCAAGCGGTCAAACCTCAATAACTGTGGCACAACGGGGGTGAGTTGCCAACTCGTGAGTAGAAAACATCAGCAGGTAGAAATCGATTAAAACAATGATTTTCTAGGTCACTATATCCTGAAGGTAATACTATGATATCTAGGGTGACCACATATGCATATATGTCAACAATTGATCAATGCAATAACATATATAAATAAACATCCGACATCATATGCCTGTATGCATGTGGATATCATCCACGTGTCCATCAACGATACAAACAATATCATGGAACCTGAGTGTCCAACACCGACACTCGAAACATCATGAAAACATGTGCCTGTATATATATATGAGGATATCAACCATGTGTGTCCATCAACAACACATCAAAATCATGGAACCTGAGTGTCCAACACCGACACTCGAAACATCATGAAACCCGTGTCCAACATCGACACGTAAATCCTCATATCTCGGGCTCCGTCAGTCCAGATCGGCCCATATCACGACTACGGTCGGTATCCTCCAGATATCCGCCGCGCCAAACTATCTCGGGCTCCGTCAGTCCGCATCGGCCCATATCATCTCACGACTCCGGTCGGTATCCTCCAGATATCCGCCGAGTCCAAAACTATCACCGGTAGGTTGTGCTCCCCTGCCAGGTTCATTTTCTACACTACAAAAATCATTTCTTACCCCGTGGTACCATACCGAGTCCACCACGTACTCGCAGACGGTGTCTACCGCTCCTCGAATCGGGTATACTCACTTCTCAGAACTGAGAAAACTCATGGTGGACACCTCGAAATATCATATCAAGAGAAACCGCGTTTTAAAGCAATACATAATTCCCTTTGAAATATAACTGCGGTTCTCAAATCCAGAGATCTCATAAAAACAATATCTCAATGCATATAACCATAAAGTACGATGTATGTAACATAGAGTTGTAATATGAGCATATCGAGCATATCATGCAAGCATGTCAAGTGATAATACTGAACAATGAATGTACTTTTACGTTTAAGATTAAACTCATGATATGGTAGTTCTACTGTGTAAGTGGCATAGCCATTACTGATGATGAATGTGTGTGAGTCGGCAAATCTGTGTAAGTGTAACATGCGCATCAACGGTAATTGTGCAGGTGTACTAGCAAATGATATCATATAGCATTAAATACCAGAACGCGGTATGTACATCACGAGGGGTAATATCCTACACAACATGGACAATCAATGGGTATATCTATCTACACATGAACCATATGGTCATCTTTAAAAGACACAAATCATCGTTTTGAAAATAGGTATGGTTCATGTGGCAATCTTTATATCGGCGATCTCGCCTCATAATATCCGATGTGGCAATAATCCTCGATCATCATCCTCAAATCACTAGCGCGGATCAATCATCCGGTACATCTTATCGCGTACGGTAATCTATCGTACGGTAATATCAAACAGAATAGGGATTCTATCGTCCTATTCATCAATAAGGATACGGATCTAAAATCTCGTACGACATATCACTCTTATCCTCATAAATAAATATATATACACATATATCTCAAGTCACATTTGTATCAATCTCATATCAAGTCACATTTATATATACGTCATATCTTATTAATCTCAAGTCGTATCGATCTTGATCTCATATCATACCATTATCAACTCATACTTATTCTCTTTCAATTCATACTTATCATGATTCACTTTCTCATTTCATATTCTCATAACAATCCGAGTCATCTATATCTATCATCACAATATCCCACGTCAAGTTATCTTATATACATATATCATATTCTCAAGCCAATATATCCCTTAGTGTCAACTTTTATCACATCATCTCTTACTAAAACCTTTAATCATGTCCGTAAGTTCGTAGCATATCTTTTATCAAAATTATAATTTATATAATAATCTTTCCATATCAATGGTTGCGGGGTTGCTATACGCCATCCACCCGACTTCTTCCGTAGATATAAATCTACCCACCTGCTAAACTTCTCGCTTAGCCGAAGTCGATGTGCTTCGTCGTCTCGGAAGTCTATGCGAAGGTACCTACAATCAATACACCATCGCAATACTATTAAAACCAATATCCGAAAACCGATACGTCACACGAATTGCTTAAAGGTTAGAACCTATAGCTTACGCATGCAAGATCAACCAAATAACCCTCGTTGTTGACATGCAAACGTCTAATAGCCAAATCAAATCTCAAATATAAAACCCAAGAATTCAAATATCGGAAAACTTGCCAAAGCACTCACAAACAGCTCCCAGATTTTGGCTCAGGTCAATTAGGATTAAACAAACAATACAGTAGCGAGGTTGTAGGAAGTAGGAGTCACAGTCAAAAACTCAACACCAGAACCCAAAAGAAGTCCGGCAAGAGTGTGCAAATATCCGGCGCCGCCGGTCTAAGTAGGGGAAAATTGGTTCGTACTTCGATGGTGGTCTTCTAGTGGTCAATCTAGGTCAATGGACTTGTTTGATTTTCTTAAAAATATCCCATATAGCTCCAGATACCCTGTAGGCCTCTAGGTTTCACAAAACCGACACGGGAAAATTCTAAGTTCGTGTATCGGGTTCTATTCTCTGTTCTTGGTCCGTAAAAGCAATCTCTAAGGTCTTGAAACACTCACTACACCTCTATTGCATCTTAACAAGTCCACAAATCACTAATTATCAACTTGAAAATTTTCAAGATCACTAAACCTAACTAATACGAATTTTAAACTAACTAGGATACACAAACATAACAACTTAACTAATAGGAAAGGAAATATACCTCATTTGGCAACATAGGAAAATTATCAAGTTGCCCAAAGTCTTTAAAATCCAAACTTGAATGGTTCAAAGGGTTTAGGATGAGGGTGTGATTCTTTTTAATGAAGGTGGCATAGGGTTTTGGAAATGAATTGGAGATGATACATGGAGGTAAAGGAGGATGAAGGAGATGAAGAAGAGAAGAGAAGAAATGGAATGAAGAAGAAGATAAAGAAGTCAAAGTTGTCTCTCTCTCTCTTAACCTCACTCTCTCTTAAGCTCACTCTCTCTCTAAATATCTCTTTTGTTTTCTTTTTAAATAAAACCAAATGAAACTACAAAATAAAACAACACGCAACAAAATGCACATGACATGGTGCACTAATCATGGAAAAATGTAGAAATACGGATTTGGCTTAATCGTAATTAGTAGTGCACTAATCAAGTTTAATTTAAATTGCATATATTTAATTATAAAAACGCCAAAATCCGATAAATATCTTTTTAATGAATAAATCATTTTAATCTCCACTTATATTCCAAATATTGGTATATACTTATACCATTTAACGAAAAACCCCTATTTGCAAATCGAATAGTTTTCGCGAAATATATTATTTTAATATTTAATTTCCAAAATAATATTTTATATTTCTAAAATGTTACAGTACAATCTTTGATGTCAAATACAAATGTATGTGGGATCAACTATCACCCCATACAGGGTCACGAAACATACACACTAGTCTACTCTGGAATATCGATATCCTGTCTCGATATCCCCTCGAATAGGAACTGTTAAAGGATGTGCTTGCGGACTACCTATGCCCCACTAGTATGATATGCATCATAGTCCTGATAGTCAAGCTAACATCCTAAGGGCTTTATCAATATGTATTAAAGAGACAGTATAATAATACTAGTATATATGTTAAGATAAAGAGTAACCGGATAACATACTATCATGTCGAGTAAGAAAGTCCTCTATATATATGTCCAAGCATCCACTATATCATACAATAATGGCCGCTAAGGCATACATATTCCTAACAGTATTATCTTTGTGCTTGGGCAATACAGAGTGTTTCTAAGTCGAAATTTTAACATCGTTTATTCGCTTTAAATTCATATATGTGTTTCTAAACGTCGACTAATTTATATACGTCGATTAGTAGGGGTTGCACATATCTAGTATCTTATTTGCGGCTTGTGAATATGAAGTATTAGGTCATCGTGATTGAATAGCCGGGGGATGTGAGAAGAGTGTCTTTTTTTCATTCATGTAATTTGTAAATATGATGTAATATTATTTTATGGGGCACATCCGAGTTGAGGTTGTAACCATTGTTGTATTATTTAATTTACTTTTCTGCACCTAGGATAGACCCAAGGTGGGATGCATAAACTACCAGGTTCTTGAAGTGCCGAGCGGCCTACTCATTCCATTGAAGGAGGTTGCTTCACTTCGGGAATTTGGCGAGTAGTTTGCCACACCTGTAGGGGTCTAGGATGAGGGTCTGGTTATTCATCACGACCGTAGAATCCGTTTTTCATTCTAGGCTAAAACGAAACACGGAAATCCTAGTATATCCAATATATTCATCTGTGTTGCTTATGTTGTGATCTGTGATCTAGAATGGCTATTATTGTGTGAGTCGAATAGCTATATATATATATAATAAACGTTGCTTATGTTTTGCACCCGCGCTAGCCCTGCCTCCGCTCTGCCGTTAGTTATATAACGTAACGGTGAATAATGGGGCCCTGTGGCGAATACGGATAGCATAAGCGTACTGTAACAACCCTAATTTTCTGTACGAATTTTTTTTAAAATACAGAAAGGGGTACTTGAGCCTGAGCATAAGTTATAAATTTGATTTGCTTTTGAACAGCAAGAAAACGCTTATAGCTTATTGGTAAGACCTTGCACTGCTGAACCAAAGCACTAGAGTTCAAATCCCATCAGCCACAATATCTTTTTATTTAAAATTCTTTTAATCTTTTAGAAGCCCAAGAGTCTACATGAGCACACCACGTAAACTGAAGAGTCACACATAAAACAAACGAGTGCACTGCAGTATACCAACCGACTCCGACACGTGGCCCCAATACGAGCCCCCAACTCATGACTCGGGCCGGCGAGATGGTGACTCGGGCCGGCGCCGCCGGTCCAACTCGGACAAAACCAATTTTTTTTTAACTCTGGCGACTCTTGGACTCCCCCATAATTCCAGTATTATTTGTTTTTCCTGCACATTTACAGAGCACAATAAAATTCACATTTAATCCATTTTATTACAAAATTTTAATACACCCATTCACTACCCTAAACCCTAATTTTTCCTATAAATACCACTCTCAAATAACCCCTCCTCACTCACAAATCCCTGCCCAAACTCTTAAGAAAATTCCAAGATCCTTTTGTGTGCAAATGGAGTTAGCAAAGGGCGAAGATCCGACGAACTTCTGGCGACAACTCAAGGAGTTTCCGACGACGAAACGACGCACCGGCAACTCTCACTTCTTCCACTTTCTCTCCTCTAGCCAATCATCCAGTAAGTCCCTATTTCTCCTTCTTTTCTTTATTCTAAAAATATTCAAAACTAAAACCCGATGGAAGTGGAGTTAGTCCGACTTCCGATTCGGTTTTCTTTAAAAACTACAATTTTTCTTAATCACACTACTACAAATAAGGGTTGTCCCTACGGATTTACCCGTAGAGGCAAACCACTGCCCCTACGGATATATCCGCAGGGGCGAAAAAATAACCTGTAGGTGCAAACGCCGTAGGTGCAAGTCGAAGCCCTGAACATGCCTCTACGGACTAAAACTTGCCCCTACAGAGTTATGTGTAGGTACCTTTTCCCCTACGGATTAGGCCGTAGGGGCAAAAAAATTATTTTATTTACGGTTTTTTAAAATAGATTTCTTGTACCTACGGATGAATCCGTAGGGCCAAGTAATAGCCCCTACGGATACATACGTAGGTACATATCCGTAGGGGCAAATATCAGAAATCCTGATATTTTGCCCTTACGGATACCACCGTAGGGGCATTTGTGCACCCCTACGGATATATCCGTAGGGGCACACCCAACCCCCTGAAACTAAGATCAGGAGGGAAAATATAAGTTAATTCTGATATTTTTCCCCTACGGTTTAAGCCGTAGGGGCAACATGTGTACCTACGGATTAATCCGTAGGTACATATTATCTGGTTTTTTTAAAAAAAAGGGCTGCCTGATTTTTTCTCGCCCTGTGTACAATAATATATACATCAATCAAATATAAAATTAATCATCACACAACATATATCGCAGTATTCATAATCACATCTCACGCATATAATATACAAAAGAAACCAAAAAACTGAATATGATATAAATATAAACCAATATCAATATCGTCCAAAATGTTTCAAAATGTAGTACAATATGTATCATATAAATAAATACATGTTTCAAAAAATAAGAATCGAAAAGCTACCCTAGCTACCCTAGCTCGGTTTAGCTCCACCTCTGATAAATGCTAGAATCTGGCGCGCCTGCTCCTCGGTCAATAAACCATGCAATTCGGCGCGTGCGGGGGTCTGAGCGGGCTGTGGAGCTGGCGATGTGGCCTGCGCAGCCGCCGTCGAGGTAGTGGCTTGCGGAGCCGCGGCTGCGGGAGTCTGAACGTGCGGTGGAGCTATAGGAGCTGTCTGCGGAACCGCAGCCAATGTAGTGGCCTGCGGAGCCGCAGCCGAAGGAGATGCATGTGGAGGCTCGGCCGATGTACCCCGTCGCGTCTGGACCTAACGTGTGTAATAAGCGTGTAAGAACTGTGTATTATTCGAATTCTTATCATTATCAAGTTATTTCGAAACCCCATTTGGATATCTAGTTTGGAAAACCGTAGTTTATTTTAATTAGATATGTATGTATGATTAACCAAACCTAAGTCTACAACCAAATAAGCTCAGGCTACGTACTAATATTGGATATGTTGATATCTATAATATGACATGATATTTTACTATTAAGTAGTATACATACCAGCATCTCCTTCAACTCCTGAACGGTAGCTTTCAAGCTCTCCAGTTCCTGCTGGACACGTCGCTCACTGGAGACGGAGGAAGTAACCGCCGGGGTGGAGCCCAACCTCATATGGGCCCTGCTAGGGCCCAGTCCTCGGCCTCTCTCCCAACCTCCGTGGTGCCGTCCATGTGCGGCGTCCATGACTGGGGTCAGCAGCCTCGGATCGTTCTGTCCGTTAAAATCGATCCCCGATGCCTCGGCCTGCTCAACCACCCGCTCCTACACCCACATTAAGCAGTAAATTATAAGTATAAAATTTAAATTTGAACCTTCCAAAACTAAAATTTCAAATATGGGTTGAATAAATATTAACACTTACACAATACTCCTGGGTAGCGACGTCGGGATATCGAAGCTCTCCCGTGGCGGGATCTGTTGAGGTGCCATGGACGGTAAGAAATGCGGACAGCACGCTCGGTGTACCACCTTGCGCCAGGGTCTGAGCTGTCTGCAATATTAGAAAATAACTCTTAATATTAGATATATTATAAATAACTCTTAATATTGTATTATATCACAAATGAAAATATATATTAATACCCGAGCCTGATCAAAGAAGAGGGCGAATGAGCGCCGGTGCTGCTCGCCCCACTCAACGTGAAGTGGATAGTTCTTCACGAGCCGGCTCTCATCCCCCATATACCGGCCGAACCTCTCGGCATGAGGACCGGTATAGCGATAATCAAGGGTAAAATAGAGGGGGAATGCTGCCTTCCCCCTAACAACTGTGAGAACATTATATTTAGCACATACTGGTCTATAAAATTGATAAGAAATACCAAAATCAACAAATTCAAAGCTTTACCTACAGAGATAGCAGATGTGCTCCTCTTGTATCTGCATGTATCAAAATTTGAATAATATTAATTAATTTCAGTACATACATATTAACAAGATAAGCTCGCATATAGCGCTGCTTACACATAAGACAGGGAGTGAACAAGCTCTTATAGATCATCAGGCACAAATCTAATCTCATCAAGCAGCACATGATAATAAGTTGGACGCATGGTGCCCTATTTCTCATAAGTGCATGCTGCCTGAATAAATATTGTGTTAATTCCAAACTAAATACAAATATAACAAACTTATCAATTATATAGTATTCAATTTGATTTCAAACAAATACCAAATAAGAATTTATTGTACAGGTCCACGACTTACAATCATTCCCGCATGCGAGCACATATAAAAATCATAGTTTCTAGGATGACAAATTTTATTGTCAACTACTGTCACTACCTAC
Source organism: Agapanthus africanus (assembly GCA_030015575.1). Taxonomy (NCBI): domain Eukaryota; kingdom Viridiplantae; phylum Streptophyta; class Magnoliopsida; order Asparagales; family Amaryllidaceae; genus Agapanthus; species Agapanthus africanus. The sequence goes on along the minus strand of JASDDO010000004.1, from coordinate 29,141,383 downwards.
AGCTAGACAATAATAAAAATTACTATCTAAGTAAGAGCAAAAGGAATGTGTGTATATTTATGATATAACATTCTAAATCAATATACATGCACTATATAATATATAAACATACCTGGAGGAGCGGGAGTGGCCTCTGTCCCTGATATGGACGTATCACCAACAACTAGACAATCAACATTAACAATATAAGTAATTTTGACATAAACAGGCATGAATATCTATAATATTACATTCAAAATGGATATTAGAGAGCGCACCTGTAGTGAGAAGTGGTAAAAGTATCACCCAACAAGGGTGTAATTTACAGAATCAGTTGAAACTCTTGAAAGTCATAGAAGAACCTGACCTGCACAAATCTGATGTATACTTTCCATTGGACACTAAGAAGTTTCTAAAAGGAAAAGCCAATGTGAAAGCCATCATTAGTTCATATCAGAAGATTGATGCTGAAACAGAGAACAAGGAATGTCATTTTCTTCTTCTTCTGCCACATTACTGTCTTCTCCTTCTTCTTCTGCCACATTACTGTCTTCTCCTTCTTATTATGTGCGCGTGCAAATTCAATGAAAGCAGAAACTCCAGTGACAAACTTAGGTTGCATACGTTGTTGCCAATTCACATACATCCAGTCCTTAACCCTGACGTACTCATGGGCCATGTTAGACTGTATCATATAAATTGTAAGTTATGATGACTATATTGAGAAATCTAAGAACGGGATGGTTACTGACAAAGGAGAAAATCCGTGTATATACCTTGTGTATGCGTTTGTCGTTGAAAAGAATAAATTATCGATAATCAAAGTTAGATTTGAGGATACTCATGTATGAGTTGTATTCTATATATGTGTGTTTCAATTTATGATTTCGCTTAAGTGTAGGGTTGTTTTTACTTAAATGCATACATACGCACATATCACATAAACACATGCATACATATCACATGACCATTTCCTCGCTTTATTCCAAATTTTTAGAGCCGTTTATATGACTCTGTTTCTTTCGTTCTATTCTGTTAATGACCATTTCCTCGCTTAAATCAATAATAAACAGCCTCTGACTTGCGTCATTAAAACAATTCTCACTTATCCCCTAACCCCAACCCCAATTCTAACCCTAACCCTAACCCCAGTCCCAGCCCCAGCCCCAACCCCAGCCTAACCCCAACCCTAACCCTAACCCCAACCCCAACCGCAACCCTCCGCGCGATGGGAAAATAATTTTTAGGTAATGAGTGTAGGGATCGATCCGTGCCTTTTTAATTAAATCTCTATTTAGATGCCCCTACGGATAAGTCCGTAGGTTCTTGGTTTGCGGCTCCGTAGGGATAAACAACAATTTACGATTTAATATTTTTTAAATTAATATGTAAGGACCGTAGGGGCAACCTTTTGGCCCGAGAGAGATTGTCCTGATTTTCTAAGATTAATTAAAGGCGATAGGACAAATCAAATTCACCATGAATCATCATTCTTCAATATAGGAGATACCCCAAGACAACACAAAATGTTGACTTTAAATTACTTTTCTATTCCATTTTATTTGTGTAAATTAACAAGAAAGATAATTAGTATGATCAATATATAAGATGGAAAAATCAACAAAATAAAAGTTAATGCTTGCCTGAGGGGCACCATTTTCATTTGATTCAAGTCGATACTCATGCATAATCCAATCCGTCTTTTGCCTATTTGGTGCTCTACCGATATAATAGACCAAGGTCTTCCTCATTCCAATCAAATTGTGCTTCGAGTATATTGATTTATCCCTTCCTGTTGCTTTCCAAAAACCAGTTTTTGTTGCTCTATTCGAGTGAGTTCCCGTTGGATATTTCTTATCTTTATGGCTAAAAAAGTGCCATTCACTTTGTTCTTCTGCCGCTATCCTACAATATTCTGCTTGAGTAAACTAGTCAATGAGTAACCCAGGTAATGAGACAAGAAATAATAGGAAATCAATCATATACGTCACCTTAAAGATCCCATGGCTCAATCTTGTACAAATCTACATCTCTTATGACATTTAGGTCAATTCTTTTGGAAGCTGCTTTCTTTCTTAAGTAGTAACCAACGAGTTCTTCTTCGGTAGGGTAGAAGCGGAACCCTGGCGGCACATCTGAAAATGTGTTCATAATTGCACAGATATAGCGATCCTGCAAATTAATAATAGAACCATACTAATTAGGCAGTTTATTAGGTTCATAATAAACAAATAGTCTTGAAATAAGAATTCACAGGTTATGTATTATTAATTCTCTAATATGTACATAAATACGTGGACTAATTTCAGAAGTGTAATATTTATAGAATTAAAAGACCGTTTTGAACATGTAAAGTACTTTCAAACAACGTGTTTTTCTATACATATCTTATGTAAGATGTGTAGATCAACTTGTGATCATCCATAAGATACCGCAAAAAAAAATCGAGAACTTGAGAAACACAAACCCGCTATAAGTAATCTCTCTCTCTCTCTCACAACCCAACCGCCCCCTTCCCCACAACAGAAAAAAAATCCAATCCCAACACAGCCAACTCGCTCATATACGTACATATACACATAAAACAGAAACTATATATGCAAACGTGCGAAACACATGCAAAATTAGTTTCCAATGATTTAGATTCTAGCCTCACCTGACCCCAAATCCTAGCTCCGTCATTGAAACATGCACATAAAGTTAATTAAGAGAACTATCAACTTGGCTCGTAGATATGGAAGAATTTTAACAAGTAATGTCAAAGTTCTTGTTATGACAAATATAAATCAGTACTCTTTAGATCAATAGACATGCACAATTCATATTAGAGAAAAATGCAATAATATGGAAATGTTCCGCATGTAACTAAATATATGCCTCACCCATGAGTATGTCTTTAAGTAAACTAATATGTCCTAAATAATGCACCCATCATTAATTAAATAGAAACCCTAACTTGGGAAAAACTAAGATATTACAAATTACCATTTTTTATCAAATCAATGTTTATCAAAACTCATAAATCTAATAATCCTACAATTTCTTGATATTCGGCTCACCTATAATATAACAATCCATATGCCTAATTAACTAATTAACCTGAAATTTATCGATACAAGGCATCAAGGTATTTCTAAGAGATAACATAAAATTTAGACACATTCATCGGATCACCATGCAGATCAACATGATAGTATGATAGTTCTAAGTTGATACTCTTTTTCATAATTATAAACATAGATCCGTATATAATTAACCATGCTTGATTTGCCAAACTCCTATTGTTAACATGAAACATATGCTTTATATTTAAATAAAAGGGATTTCTTAATTTTTATATTAGAACATTGTACATACCTAATTTCCACTTGAAATCGGTTTTTCTTTTATCAGTACTCGTTGACATACAGTAACAAACAATGTTTGATTAGAAGGACCTAAGATTTTCTCGATCAACAATAATTTTAGTAATCAAACTAGGCTAAAATTGCTGGAAATTCCTCTCAGGTTTGCCAAATTCAGCAAATCCCAACCCCAACCTAATCCTAACCCCAGCCTCAGCCCCAGCCCAGCCCCACCCCAACCCCAACCCCAACCTAACCCCAGCCCCAGCCCTAACCCCAGCCCAGCCCCAGCCCCAACCTAACCCTAACCCCAGCCAAACCCCAACCCCAACCCTAACCCCAGCCCCAGCCCCAGCCGAGCCCCAACCCTAACCCTAACCCCAACCCCAACCGCAACCCCTGCCGAACCCCAACCCCAACCCCAACCCCAACCCCAGCCCCAGCCATGAACCTTATCCCTAAAATAATAGAAAATTTGTTTAATTGAAGATTTACAAACCTGTGCGGTGGAGGATACGATCGATCGGTGGCGACGACGAAACGAAGGCGACGACGAAAACGGCGACAAGGAAGAACGGTGACGAGAACGACGGTGGCGATGACGAGAACGGCGGTGGCGACGACAAGAACGGAGGGAGAGATTTGGGGATTTTGAGTTCGCGCGCGATCGAGAGAGAGAGAAAGAGATAATCAGCGTAGGCAATCTGTGCCTTCTTAATTAAATCGCTATTTAGATGCCCCTACGGATTTGTCCGTAGGTCCTTTGTTTGCGGCTCCGTAGGGGCAAACACGAAATTAAGATTTCATATTTTTACTCTTGAACGTCTTGGACCGTAGGGGTAACCTTTTGGCCCTACGGCTTAATCCGTAAGGCCAACATAAATCTGCCCCTACGGATTTCAATATCCGTAGGGGCAACCCCCTATTTTAGTAGTGTCAAGATACCTTCGTATCATCACATATTGTTCATTAAGCATTAATAAATATTTTTGACAAGTTTCATCATAAAAGATTGTTATATGCATTTTTTATCACAATTTTATATTAAAATACCACCAACTTTAGTTTCCGACATAAACTCTATAATACCTTCATACATTTAGATAACTCACGAGGTAATGACATACCTCCTCACAACACACATATCTAACATAGAACAATGGAATTTGGGAATATAGATTTGGGAAAATACGACTTTACATATAACCACCTTCAACTATTAAAACTTTTTTCTATAAGAAGTGTATTTGACAAATCGTTGCAATTGCGCCTCTACAATCTATTTTGGGGAACACGTTTAGTATGGTGCAGATTATCGTACATCCTCGGGCCTAGTAGAGTGAGATGCAGACCTCCGCAAGGAGCATACGATCTCGAAAGATTTTAATACAATTTTCTTTAGAAAATGTGATTTCTATTATAAATAAAACTTATATTTTTAATAAATAAATATATATGTAATTAATATCAAAATATCTATTTTTAAAATTTATAATATTCCACATTTCCAAAGTTCAATAAAAACATCCCTTCTACAAGAAAATATCATACAATTCCAATATTTCAAATAAATACCTTATACTTTAAAAACTAGGTCATATTCACTAGAAATGTCACATTGAATAAAAGAAACATCTATGAAAACTCCAAAGACGATAATTTAATGCTTGAGGTGTATTTTGAAAATTATACAAAATTATTTTTACATAAAACCCTCAAGTTATACTAAATTACAATAAGAACCCTAGTAAACATAGGTTTAAGCGGGACCAGTCTCTTGAGCCTTAGGGAGCCGGAGATATGGGTGCTTTCCTATTTAAGGTAGACAACTTAACAATCGGTATTATCAACACGGTAATTGTTTTTGAAAAAGACACAAATCCTGCCGTCCATATGCAGCAGTTACCGATAGCACCAAAACATAATTCAGGACTTCAATTTCTTTTCTAATTGTCTGACTCAGACTGAGTTTCAATATAATCAATCTGATTTGAATATGATTCGAGTATGAAATTACAAACTACATTACAACATGATTCAATATGAACCCATCTATTCAATCTATATCAATCTGTATTGACTGAACCGAACCATGGATATATTCCATTTACAAGTTCATCCATTATATCCATTACTGATATCATGGTTTCGGCAAGTGTTCCATTTACTACAAGACAATACAAAACAATTCAAGACAATACAATACAATCGGTACAATCAATATAATAAACATTACGGGGTTTATAAGGGGTAGACTGGTACGAAATATGTTAAAAGTGGAACGAGGTGGTCACTTAAGATGTAATTACATCCATGTCGTTGTTCCGTGGTATTATCGACGGAGCCTTGTACTACAGGTTACCAAAGTCCACGGTGTAAGTTGGACTCCTCTCGTATACACTGGCATCTTCTATACCAAGCTACAAACAACAGCGTTAACAATATAAATAAACATTATAAAATATACTCTCTCTCTCTGTCTATTCCACTTCTCCTTCATCTTTGGGACTTACCGAGCGATTGTTCGCTGACGACATTTCTATTTCTCTTCTTTTTTGGAATGTTGTTAGGAGGACCCGATGCGGAGGAGTACGAGACCAGTCAGGAGCATTTGGAGCAGGCCCCTGAGCAGTACACCGAAGACCCAGAGTTGTAGCCACTTGTACTTATTCCATTTTCATTTCTGTTATACCAATGTTTAGGCATTGCTTTCATTCTATGTATTTACTTTTCATTGTTTTGTAAAAAGAATGTTAATAAATAAAGCTGATTTTCATTTACATCTTGTCTCTTGTGTACATTTTATTTTATATTACTTAGATATGCTTAGCGTGTTTACTTCTGAGTAAATACGTAACGGCCTTGTCGCGTCTTCTGCCCGTATACTGGGAAGCGGGGCATGACACGTACGTTCTATTTTCGTTTCTTTTTGCAATGATAGGGTTAAATGATGGCACCGCATTAATATTGATTAATGCAAGGAAAACAAACTAAAGATTAAATCATTTGAACAATTTTAAAACCACTCGGTTTTCTTTTAAAAAAAATAACTTTTAAATGCGGAGCCTAAACCCCTCCTTTTAAAAGTTATCATGGTTCCTTCGACTATATCAAGTTCATTACGTTCACGGTTTTCACCAAAACCAGCCATAGCCCTCCGTCATTTCAAATGGATATTCATATTATTCAAGCTATATATTTTGACCTTCGCTAAGGCATAGTGATTGGTAGCTGTTGGATATTCATCTGTAGTATAGATAGATGCATTAATCTGAGACAGGCATACAACTATTTTGTCCCTCGTCAATGGTTTGTATGAATGGGTTCAAATTAATCTGGACAATGACTGGTAGAACATGACTTGCGTCTTATGATATTTTGGCATTCGTCAAGGTCATAAGCGCCTGGGGCAAAAATCCACATCCAGAGTTTCAAAGGAAAAGGAAACTTGCTAGTTTTGCATATCATCTGGAGTGTGATGATTTTGGTAGTATTCCTTCAAATTTGTCATACAATGATAGTTGGATCTCGATCCCACCGTGAGTATTATTACTCCTCGGGAGAGTTTTTCACTTTACAATCAATGTTATAAACTAAGTAGGTGTCTAGAACAGTGTTAGCAGGGCTACGCCTCCAGGGAAAAGAGCTTATTTAATTAAGAAATTTTGTGAAAGCGTTGTAAAACCTCTCTCGAAATACCGACACTAACCTGGCAGAAAGGTTAAGCAAGAATTGTTGGGTGCGATTAATCTTGACTAATTCTTCTTTTATGGTTTGAATGAACATTCGAGGAAACAGTGGGAGACATCATGTTTAGATAAACTAATAACCAATCTAAACTTGCAAGAGTATCATACTGAGTGTTTCTTCTCTCTCTCTCTCCTAATTACAGCGATCAAGATGACCGGGTTTAAGTTACTACTAGATAAAAATATATTGACGGGGTCAAATTATAAAGATTGGTTAAGAAATGTCCAGATGGCCATTACCTATGACAAGCTGGGCTACCTCCTTACTACAAAAGCCCCCGCCGTCCCAGGTCCAGATTCCACCGTCGCGGATATTGAGATCCGTAAGGCATAGGAAATAGATTGTACGAAAGCCAAGTGCCTCGTACTGGCCTCAATGGATAATGAACACTATAGGCGGTACGAGAAGATGGACTTAGTTTCCATCTTCCTCCATACCAAGGATCTATATGGAGAGCAATTTCTTCAAAGACCTAGTTTGGACTATGATGAAACCTTTTCACCAGTGGCTATGCTCAAATCCATCTGGACCCTTCTTGCTATTGCTGCCTTCCACGATTATGAGATTTGGCAGATGGACGTAAAGACCGATTTTCTAAATGGAAATTTGAAAGAGTGCGTCTATTTGGACCAGCCAGAAGGTTTCATTCAGAGTGGGAGCAGCGGGAAAGTGTTCAAGTTGTTTAAGTCCATTTATGGACTAAAGCAGGCATCGCGGAGTTGGAACATCTGTTTTGGTGAGACAGTCAAAGAATTCGACTTTATAAAAAATCCAGATGAACCATGCATTTATAGTAAGATTGTAGCAAGAACTGTTGTATTCCTCATCTTGTACGTGGATGGCATTCTCTTGATAGAAAATGACATTCCTATGCTACAATCTGCCAAAGGATTCTTGTCACAAAGGTTCTCCATGAAAGACCTGGGTGACACCTCTTACATTCTGTGGATCTAGATCTATCGTGATAGATCTAAGAGGATGTTGGGACTTTCACAGTCCAGATACATCGACACCATACTGAAGAGATTCAGTATGGAAGATTCTCAGCACGGTAATCTACCGGCTTTTCACAGAATCACCCTCTCCAAAGAGATTCTCTCAAGACTAATTTGGAAAGGGATCGCATGTCTATTATACCCTATACTTCTGCGGTAGGCTTTATAATATATGCGATGTTGTGTACCAGACCAGATGTTGCTTACGCACTAAGCGTAGTAAGCTGGTATCAGTCAAACCATGGGGAGAAGCACTGGATAGCAGTAAAGAACATTCTCAATTACCTGAGAAGGACTAAGGAGATGTTCTTGGAGTACGGCGGAAAAGACCTCCAGATCGAGGCCTTTGCTGACTCCAGCTTCCAGAGTGACAAAGATGACTCCAAGTCCATGTCGGATTATGTTTTTACCCTCAATGGAGGGACGGTCTGTTAGAAGAGTTCCAAGCAGGACACCGTTGCTGACTCAAAGATGGAACGGGAGTATATCACAGCTTGTGACGCCGCAAAAGAAGCAGTCTGGATGAGGAAGTTCTTAACAGAACTTCACGTAGTTCCGTCCATTGTTGATCTAATACCTCTGTATTGTGACAACAATGGGGCTATAGGTTTAGCAAAGGAACCCAGGTCCCATCAAAACTCCAAAAACATCTTGAGGCGGTATCACCTGATCAGGGAGATCGTGGATCGCCGGGAGATCGAGGTGTGGAGAGTTGATACGGAGAACAACACTACATTTCCATTCACAAAGGCCATCTCTCAGACGCAGTTCGAAAGACTATTCGAGATGATAGGTCTGTGATATGCCAGCACATGGCCTTAGTACAAGTGGGAGATTGTTAGTGTAATATGCTCTAGAGGCCATTATTGTATAGTACTAGTTTGTATATTACATTTTGGAAGCTTGGGATATATACACGGATTTTATGACAGTCTTGCTCAATATGGTAGTATGCTACTTGGTTTGTATCTATCTTAATATGTGTGTATGTTTCTTTTAACATATCGCTAATACATATTGGTAGAGCCCTTAGGATCTTTGCTTGACCACCAGCATTGTGATGGCAGTCACACTAGTGGGGGCTGGGTAGTCTACAAACACATCCTTATACAGGTCCCTAGTCGTAGGATTATCGAGACAGGGCATCGATACTCCAGAGTAGACTAGTGTATATGCTTCTTATCCCAGCAGGGGAGATGGTCTGTACCATAGCCATCAGTACGTCGTACTGGAGATAGTATGCAGGTGCTCATTGGGTTATGAGTTACACTGGACAGACTCATGGGGTACCGCTGGTTGGTACTATACCTATCGTCAGATAGCAGTTCCCAAGTGACATGAGAACAGCATAGTCCGTTGAGTTGACACTGCTACTTCGCCTCAAGTGTGTTCCTACTGTTCTTAGATTACTACCCTACCACGGCTCTATTGAGTCGTGCAAACAGGTAGTAGTTGGGTGCAGTCCCGAAGCACTTGGAGGCAGTGGCGGTTAGATAGGATTCGTCTCTGCCGGTATTGGGGTTGATGTCGTGCTGTGTTCGGAAAGCCATTACACAAAATCCCTGGCCAGGAAAAGCGAGATTTACTGGTAGGTACTCCAGTAGTTTCTCAGGGTGTTTTAGGCTGCACTCCGACACGACTTATTTCACTGTTAGGGGTCTAACATTTACCGCCCCTAGGCCCGATATGCGATACTCTTAGACGAATAGACCGGACTGTATGGAGATTTCCACAGACAGGCTGAGTAGGAGTTCAGATGAGTTTGCTCATCGGCCTTTTTATCGACGGATACCTGGGTAGCCGTTACATGTAGCTAGTACCGCTGACGTGCTTGTGATTAAACCCACTGCCAGCGTACTATCGAGTCTTTAGAGTCCCACACGGAGGGTTCCCTGCTTCGGGCGAAACGATGTAAAGGTCATGTGGTTTTACGATAGGGTTCGATCACATACCTAGTATTAGATTATTCTCATTGTATTCGTGTTTCTCGGAATACGGATACGGGTATGTATATACGGATTAGAGGGGCATTCTCGTAAGTACTCAAGTTTGCTTCTAGATGAGTACACCTCATTACATGTATTAGCATTTAGGTTAAATGCTTAATGAGGTGGAATTATGAGGTGGAGTTATGTGGTATTTTAGTGAAAATTGAGCATGCCTTCTTGTTGACTTTTTGGACTCTTTTGAGGAAAATGAAGACTTAGATGTTTATGAGATATTTTGAGATATTTGTATGAGATATTTTTCATTTTCCTTAAAGTCTTCATATGAGAAATTTTCATTTATCATTATCACAAATACACTCTCTTTCCTCAAGCTTTCTTCATCTCCCTCTCAAGAACCCTAATTGTCTCATGAGTTGAGAATCCTAAGGTTTGTGAGATTACTAGATCCATAATCACTCTTTAGTCACTCTAGGCTACTTATTTTAGCACACCAAGTACCCTAGTTACCCCATCTTAGAGGTTAAAGCTTAAGTTTGGCACTTTCGGATGGATCTTCTTTGACGTGGAGAAGTCGACGAGGAGGCGCGATCCATTCTCACTCCAAGGAGATCACGATGAGGAGAAGGACAGTGAGGAGAAGAAGGACAAGTAGCTTGAGGTATAACTTCCTTACATAGTAGTTAAACCTTCGAGTTAGTTTGTTAGTTAGGGTTTAGTATCGATCTTGGAGTTTAGTCGATGTTACGAAGCATATAAAAATCGTTTTTTGAAAACTCCGCCTCCCCGCGAACACGTGGGGTGCGTGGCATCGACTTACAGATCAGTACTGTGTAAGTTTGTAGGATATCCAAGAAACTCCAGGGGGTATCTTTTCTATTACGCAGAGGAACAAAAGGTTTTTGTTTCTCGACATGCCCACTTTCTGGAGATTCAATTTTTTGAAAAAGAAATAAGTGGGAGCGCAATAGAACTGGAAGAAATTCCAGAACCACAATCTATTACTGAAAGCATGGTGGAACCAGAAGTTTCAAAAGAATCAGATGTCCATGTACCACTCCGCAAATCTAGTAGGCAGTCTCATCCACCCGAGATATACTACGGTTTTCTCGTAGACGGTGATAGAGAGGATTACATCATCGATGATGATGAGCCAACTAGTTTCCAGTAGGCTATTACAAGCAGAGACTCAGTAAAGTGGCTGGATGCAATGCGGACCGAAATGGAATCCATATACACCAACAAAGTTTGGACTGTGGAAATTGCATCTCAAGGGGTAAAACCCGTAGGCTGCAAATGTATCTTCAGAAAGAAGATTGGTGCCATGGACAGGTTGAAACCTATAAGGCTAGACTTGTAGCAAAAGATTTTCGTCAAAGACCTTGCTTGGACTATGATGAAACCTTTTCTCTGGTGGCTATGCTTAAATTCATTCAGATCCTACTTGTCATTGCTGCCTTCCATGATTATGAAATTTGGCCGATAGACGTAAAGACCGCTTTTCTAAATGAAAATTTAGAAGAGTGTGTTTATATGGATAAGCCAAAGGGCTTCATAGAGAGTGGAAGCAGCGGAAGAGTGTGCAAGTTGCTTAAATCCATTTATGGATTAAAGCAAGTATCGCGGAGTTGGAACATCTGCTTTGATTAGACGGTCAGAAAATTTGACTTTATCAAAAATTCAGATAAACCATGCATTTATAGTAAGATTGTAGCGAGAACTATGGTATTCCTCGTCTTGTACGTAGATGGCATTCTCCTGATAGGAAATTACATTCGTATACTACAATCAGTCAAAACATTCTTGTCACAGAAGTTGTCCATGAAAGACCTGGGTGATTCCTCCTACATTCTAGAGATCCGGATCTATCGTGATAGATCTAAGAGGATGTTGGGACTTTCACAGTCCGTACATTAACACCATACTGAAAAGATTTAGTATGGAAGATTCCAAACGCAGTAATCAACCGGGTTGTCATGGGATTACCCTCTCCAAAGAGATGTCTCCCAAGACTGATTTGGAAAGGGATCGCATGAGTATTATACCCTCCGCTTCTGCGGTAGGATCTATAATGTATGCGATATTATGTACCAGACCAAATGTTGCTTACGCACTGAGCGTGGTAAGTAGGTATCAATCAAATCCTGGGGAGAAGCACTGGATAGCAATTAAGAACATTCTCAAGTACCTGAAAAGGACTAAGGAAATGTTCTTGGTGTATGGCAGTAAGACCCCCAGATCGAGGCCTTCGCCGACTCCAGCTTCTAGAGTGACAAGGATGACTCCAAATCCATATTGGTTTATGTCTTCACCTTAAATGGAGAGGCAGTCTGTTAGAAAAGCTCCAAGCAGGACACCGTTTCTGACTCAACAATGGAGGCAGAGTATATCGCTGTTTGCGACGCCCTAAAAGAAGTAGTCTGGATGAGGAAGTTCATAACAGAACTTTAGGTAATTTTGTTCATTGTTGATCCAATACTTTTGTATTGTGACAACAACGGGGCTATAGTTTTAGCGAAGGAACCAAGATCCCATCAGAAGTCCAGACATATCTTGAGACGGTATTCACCTGATCAGGGAGATCGTGGATCGCCATGAGATCGAGGTGTGGAGAGTAGACATGGAGAACAACACTGTACATCCACTCATAAAGGCCGTCCCTCAGACGCAGTTCGAGAGACTATTCGAGATGAAAGGTCCGCGATACGCCAATATATAACCTTAGTGCAAGTGGGAGATTGTTAGTGATATATACCTTAGAGACCATTATTTTATAGTACTGAATTGTATATTACATTTTGGAAACTTTGGATATATACAGATATATAACGGTCTTGTTCAACATGATAGTATGATATCTGGTTTGAGTCTATCTTAATATGTGTATGTGTTTCTTTTAACATATCGCTAATACATGTTGATAAATCCCTTAGGATCATTGTTTCACTACCGGCGTTGTGATGGCAGTCACACTAGTGGGGGCTGGATAGTATATAAGCACATTCTTAAACATTATCTCTAGTCGTAGGATTATCGAGACTGGGTATCAATACTCCAGAGTAGACTAGTGTATACGCTTCTTATCCCTGTTAGGGGAGGTGGCCTGTCCCGTAGCTATTGGTATACGGCACTAAAGATAGTATACAGGTGCTCATTGGATTATGAGTTACACTGGATAGACTCGCTGGGAACTGACGATTGGTATTATACCTATCGTCAGTTAGTAGTTCCCCGGTGACATGGGTACAGGTTAGTCCGTTGACTTGACATCACTATACGTCTCGAGAGTTGTCACGCACTGCTTCTGGTGTACAGATAAGGAGACGCGACGATGCACGCGATGTATTTACTCATAAGTAAACACGTTAAGCGTAAATGAGCAATATAATGTAAATGTACACAAGAAAGACATGAGATGTAAATGAACATCAACTTTTTATTTACTAAACATTCTGTATAATACACTTGAAAAGTAAGTACAATGTGGAAAGCAATGCCTAAACAATGGCATGAACTGAAAGTAAAGTATATACAAGTGACTAGAGCTCGGGGTCCTCAATAAACTGCTCCAAGTATTCCTGCCCGGGCTCGATCTCCAGATAGTCGGGTCTTCCTGACAACATTCAAAAGAAAGAATAGAAAAAGAATGTTGTCAGCGAACAATCGCTCGGTTAGTCCCAAAGAAATAGAATAGACAGATAAGAGAATATAACAGGTATATGTATGTTTGTTATGTTAACGTATTTGTTTGTAGCTTGGTACAGAATGTGCCAGTGTATACGAAAGAAGTCCAACTTACCCTGTTGACTATGGTATATGGAGTACAGGGCCCCGTCAAAACCCACGGCATAACGGCAACGGATGTTCAGGTTAAGTGTATTAAAGTGACCATCATCATGCCACTTTTAACACATTCCATACCAGTCGACCCCTTTAATAACCCCGTAAATGAATTTTGTATTGTTTGTAAGAATTTGTTGTATAAGATTTGCCGAAACCATGATATCAGTTGTTCATGTAAATGGATCGGATGTAAATGGATAGTCATGTAATCAAGTCAATATATATCCATAGTTCGGTCCAGTCGAGTCATGTTGATATTTGATAGTGTTCTGGTATTCATGTTCAAGTTCCAGTATATATGGATTCATGATGTATTGGAGTTATAATTGAATTGTATATAAATTGGAATTGTATTCAGATTAGACTAAGACTCTGTCCGAGTCAGACACTTAACAGAATTTGATTCCTGAATTAGGTTTTAGAGTTATCGGTAACCGCTGCACATGGACGACAGGATTTATGAATTTTTCCAAGCCAATTACCGTATTGATAACCCCGGTTTAGTTTCCTACCTTAAATAGGCAATCACCCATTTTCTTCGGCTCTCTGAGGCTCAACAGAATTGGTCCCGCTTAAACCTATATTTACTAGGGTCCTTATTGTAAATTAATAAACTTGAGAGGGTGTTCTCCGCCGAAAGATGCGACCGGGACGTTGGGACGTCCGTCCTGAATTTTGGGGGCAGATGCAATTTGGTTTTATCTGTCCACCTTTCCGAAAATGCCAAGTTGATTTATGGCACCGTGTATCGGAGGTTTAGACGGATGTGGCCGATGTAGCAGATTTCGTCAGATTCCCCCTCGTTTGAGGGGTTTTTGATTGTGGGGATGCTCTTCCTTGCAGTCGCAAGCCCCTGCAGTTAATTACGCTACCGCATCGCGGTAATCACTTTCTCCTTCTCAAGATGGTCACTTCGTGTCGTGTATGTTTGTTTTATTTTTGGTTGCCCATGGATTGTATACGGAGACTAATTTATGTTGTCGCGCGTAGGGCGTGGATTAGTCCAAATCCGTATTTTCTTAGATTTGGGTTTTGGTTGGGTTTAAGGATCGTTAATTTCATTTGAGACTAAGATCAACTTAAACGTTTGTTAAGGATACGTTAGTCTAGTTTTTAGACTAAGATCAACTTAATGTTTATTAAGGACACGTTAGTCTAATTTTAGACTAAAATCAACTTAACGGGATCATTTAGATCCAACAAAAGAGCATCTGTGCCCTATTGTTTTGGTTTAGGGACTTTGCGGTCCATAAGTTTAAGGACATCATAGTCCGTGACAGTTTAATGACGTCATAGTCTATAAAGTTTAAAGACATCATAGTCTACGAGTTTAAGGACCTCACAGTCCATGGTAGTTTAGAGACATCATAGTCTGTAAAGTTTAAGGACATCATAGTCCATGAGTTTAGGACCCCACAGTTCGTAAAGTTTAAGGACATCGTAGTCCATGAGTTTAAGGACCCCACAGTCCGTAAAGTTTAAGGACATCGTAGTCCATGAGTTTAAGGACCCCACAGTTCATGGAATGTCTGGTTGTCAGGACCCATCACCTCTTTGAAGACGTTGAAGGATTACAACGACATATATCAGAGATATGAAGAGATGTACCCTTGAACCAATGTTAGTTAAAAGGCTCTGGGAATTATTTTGAATGCCATAAGACATGATCAATTTTAGAAGACAAGAGTATAGTTGGGGTTCAGTTGAAGGGGGGTCTTGCCTCTGGGAGACTTAGCTAATTTGGGCTAAGATTGGTTTGAATATAGTGTTAAACACTAGAATATACTCAGCGCTCACGTGTTCTCACGTGAGGCACTTAAAGTAGTGTTAAACGCTAAGAATGAAGCGATAAAAATAGTGTTAAACACTAAGAACGAAGCGCTCACGTGGGGTCACGTGAGGCGCCTGAAGATTGGGCCTTACTTCTTCTATTTTACTCCCAAAATATGCATATAAGCATTAAAAACTTGATCTTTATGATCATCACGTGTGGACACGTGAGGGTACCCATGCGTTGGATATTAATCCTTCAGTTTTACCCCATTTTCTCTTTAAAAATGTGTTTGTCAAGGGTCACGTGGAGACACGTGAGGCATCCTTTAGGCGGGCATTGCCTTTGGGTAGAATCCTCTTTTTATGAGTGTTTGATAATTGCTAGGAGTCACGTGGGAACACGTGAGACGCCCAAAAAGTGAAACTGCCTTGGCTTTACTCCCTTTTTATCTTGAGAAGCTTGTTCAAGGGTCACGTGGGAGCACGTGAGACGCCAGAAAGTGAAATGCCTCGGCTTTACTCCCTTTTTATTTTGGGAAGCTTATTCTAGGGTCACGTGGGAGCACATGACCTAAACTTATTCGTTCTCTTTTGATCATTGATGTGTTGCCATGTGGTCATGTTGGGTACTTGATCTTTTTACGTGCATGGAGAGATAAATCCCTTGTTTAAGAATTAAATTCTCTTATAGGGTTAAACCCTAATTTTGTTTAGAGGAATTAAATTCCTATATGTTCGAAAGAACTAAATTCTTCAAACTCAATTCTCCCTCTAAGTTTTGGATCTAAATGGCAGAATCTCCCCGATGAGAATTAAATTCTCAACTTATGGGAAGATCTGCTTCTGCAGATCTATTACCATGAAGAAGAACTAAGTTCTTATATTAGGGGTTAAACTCTATCTTTGTTGGAGGAATTAAATTCCTATGTGCTTTGTGGGAGAATAAAATTCTCTGAACCTAGGTCCTCCTTTAGGTTTTAAATCTGCATGGCAGAATCCCCCCGATGAGAATTAAATTCTCAACTTATGGGGAGATCTGCTTCTGCAGATCTTCAACCAAAGGAAGAACTAAGTTCTTATTTAGAAGAGTTAAACTCTTAGTTTGAGAATTAAATTCTCTTTTTGTTTTGTGGGAGCTTATAGAATGGTCTCTTTCTCTCTCTTACCTAGGGTTTCTTTCTTTTCTGAAGAGATCTTCTTTTTGGAGAATTAAATTCTCTTCATTTTTTTCTCTCTCTTGTTGTATCTCTCCCTTTTTTTTTTCTTCCCTCTTGACTCCTATTTATAGGAGAAAGAAAAGAATCAGGTTGTTTAGTCAATCTTTCATTGAAAGATTTTGATTGATTTTATAACCAACATGATCTTTTAGATCACTCGGTGAATTTTATTCACCATTAGATTTTTAATCCAAAAAGATATTTTGTTTGTTGTTCCTGGAAAATTTTAGGAAAATATTTCCTTGTATAGAATCTTTCTATAAATTCGTGATTTTTAATCACCATTGGATTTTTAATCCAACGGTGCTCCACTTTACAGAGCGCAATCTTTTTTTTGTTTGGAAAGATCTAGGGAAATATTTTTCCAATTAGGGTTTTTGATTCCCTTTTAATTAGAATTTAATTCTATTGTTCAGAGGGTTTAAGAGTCCATCACGTGTTAGCACGTGACCCCACAAGTTAGGCATTTCATTAGAATTTAATTCTATGTCTACAGGCTTTGCCTGTAAATGGTCACATGTTTGCACGTGAGACCTGGTCACGTGTTGACACGTGACCCCACCGAAACAGCATATCCAATTTGTTTATTTTATTCAGTGTCTACAGGCTTTGCCTGTAAATGGTCACGTATCTGCATGTGAGGCCCGGTCACGTGCGGGCATGTGATGCCTGGTCACGTGTAGGCACGTGATGTTTCATTTGAGGTTTTCCTTGCTGCTTTATCTGTATTTTATTTAATTCCCATGAAGGAACAATAAAGCATCGCGGAAAGGAAAAAAAGCAGTAGTACATATAACATGAAACTTTTGCCCTATAGGTGAGATCACATCGATCCCTGTATACAATCCAGGGGCACAAACAAAAAGGGAACCATATCATCCCACCAGGCTCCATCAGAAAGAGAGCCAAATCTCGAAGGTTCACAGATAGCCTAGAGACTATCTTGGAGCCACGACAGAGTCCCTAGTTCCAAGTCTTGATGGCCACATCTATAGCTTGGAGACCCACAACAGCGTTCCTCCTCATTCCAGCAGGATTCGGACGCGACAATCAATCTCGGAGCCATGACAAAGTCCTTAGTTCCAAGTCTCGACGGCCACATCTACAGCCTGGAGACCCACAATAACGTTCCTCCCCATTCCAGCAGGATTCGGATGCGACAATCAATCTCAGAGCTACAGCAGAGTCCCTAGTTCCAAGTCTCGACAGCCACATCTACAGCCTAGAGACTATCTTGGAGCCACGACAGAGTCCCTAGTTCCAATTCTCGACGGCCACATCTACAGCCTGGAGACCCACAACAGCGTTCCTCCTCATTCCAGCAGGATTCAGACACGACAATCAATCTCGGAGCCACGGCAGAGTCCCTAGTTGTAAGTCTCGACGGCCACATCTACAGCCTGGAGACCCACAACAGCATTCCTCCTCATTCCAGCAGGATTCGGACGCGACAATCAATCTCGGAGCCACGGCAGAGTCCCTAGTTCCAAGTCTCGACGGCCACATCTACAGCCTAGAGACTATCTTGGAGCCACGGCAGAGTCCCTAGTTCCAAGTCTCGACGGCCATATCTACAGCCTGGAGACCCACAACAGCGTTCCTCCTCATTCCAGCAGGATTCGGACGCGACAATCAATCTCGGAGCCACGACAGAGTCCCTAGTTCCAAGTCTCGACGGCCACATCTACAGCCTGGAGACCCACAACAGCATTCCTCCTCATTCCAGCAGGATTCAGACGCGATAATCAACCTCGGAGCCATGGCAACGTCCTCTAGTTCCAAATCTCAAAGGTTCACAGACAGCCTAGAGACTATCTCGGAGCCACAGCAGAGTCCCTAGTTCTAAGTCTCGACGGCCACAGACAACCTGGAGACCCACAACAGCGTTCCTCCTCATTCCAGCTGGATTCGAATGCGACAATCAATCTCGGAGCCACGGCAGAGTCATTAGTTCCAAGTCTCGACGGCCACATCTACAGCCTGGAGACTCACAACAGCGTTCCTCCTCATTCCAGCAGGATTCAGATGCGACAATCTACCTCGGAGCCATGGCAAAGTCCCTAGTTCCAAATCTCGACGGTTCACAGACAACCTAGAGACCACCTCGACATTCGTCTCATTACAGCAGACGCAACATCAGCAAAGCAGAGCCATGGCAAAGTCCCTAGTTCTAAATCTTGACAGTTCACAGATAACCAAGAGACCAGCTCGACATTCGTCTCATTATAGCAGACGCAACATCAGCAAAGTGGAGCCATGGCAAAGTCCCTAGTTCTAAATCTCGACAGTTCACAGACAACCTAGAGACCACCTCGACATTCGTCTCATTACAGCAGACGCAACGTCAGCAAAGCGGAACCGCGACAAAGTTCCCAGTTCCAGGACTCGGCGGTGCACAGACAACCGAGAGTCAACCCCTGACCCCGTAGAACATGGCTAAAGTCAATCCTGACCCCGTGGGAAACGGCCAAAGTCAACCTCTGACCCCGTAGAACACGGCTAAAGTCAATCCCGACCCTGTGGGAAACGACCAAAGTCAACCCCTGACCCCGTAGAACACGGCTAAATTCAATCCTGACCCCGTGGGAAACAGCCAAAGTCAACCCCTGACCCCGTAGAACATGGCTAAAGTCAATCTTGACCCCGTGGGAAACGGCCAAAGTCAACCCCTGGCCCTATAGAACACGGCTAAAGTCAATCTTGACACTGTGGGAAACGACCAAAGTCAACCCTCGACCTCCCCGTTGAAGCAATGCTTTGACTCGGGAGTAGGTCAACTCATCAACCACTTACGAGTCCTCTTGACTTGTAAGAAAGAAAATTATCTTGTGAGATCCTTACGACTCTTAAGAGAAAACACACTTAGGAATCCTCACGATTCCTAAGGAGAAAATACACCTACGAGATCCTCTCGACTCGTAGGGAGAAAAATCTTTATGAGACCCTCACGGCTCATAAAGTTGAAAAGCCTTAGGTGGCAGACCTGAACCTGTTTCTTAATCCATCACTACCCTACAAAGAGGTCAAGATGGACTATTTACAGACCACATTTGCCAAAATTACATGCCAGAGAAATGGAGGTGTTACTCAAGAGTGCGTAAACTACTCTGCGTCAAATCGAAATGAAAATGCGTAACTTACGGACGTCAACCACATACTATGAATGACAGTAAGAAGAACATTTGATTCGCATCCAGCAGCGATTATCGTCGTCTGTTGAAAAATTTGATGCAGAATACAACAAGATTGTCTCGAATTTTCTTTGAGATTAGGCCCATCAGATACACTGAGTGTGTCTTATCTTCGGCGTTATCCAATACTTTAAGCGGCATGCCGTCATAGAATAAAGGAAGTGCTTCCCAGATCGCTCTCACAATGAGCTTCAAAAGATCGGAACGACAAGGAAGCAGTCGACCATTATATTCATCAAAGCGACGCATGATTTCGGCGCACTGAGTATTTGTAAACTCCTGGTTCTGGCAGCGGCCTAGTGCGCGGATGTCTCCATAAGAAATAATCTCGTTGAGATCATACAGATAAGTGGACATAACGTCTGAAAAGGAAAATCAGTGAGAGTTTAGTGGGCAGATTGATTAAGAAAAAGCTTATTGAAACAGACATTGGAATTCAAACGACTCTTGGAAAAAAAACCTCTGATAAGACACCTAACAAAATTAAAAATCTGCGCAAATGAGGGAAAAACCCTCGGCGTGGATTTAAAATCCAAAAAACAATTTATAAAAGGAGAAGAAAAGTTTCTCGGCCGTTCAAGATCCTTACCTGAAAAAGGATTCTTTTTGTTGACAGAGTTAAACTCTGGAATTTTTTGAACAAAGAACTGAGCTCTAAGGAAGAGAATTAAATTCTCAAAAAAAACGAAGAAGGAAGAAGATGAAGGAACGGAGATGCTTCTGAAGAGACCCTTGCATTTATAAGACATAATATGAAACGGCTCATCTTCCCCGTTCCCCAGGCAAATCCAACGGTCACAAATGTGACAACGTTGCATTCACGTGTAAACACATGAGAACAACGCTGTGGGCACATTTGTTCCCTCATGGGAACTGAATAAAATAAGAATAAAGAAGCAAGGAAAACCCCCAAGTGGAGCATCACGTGCCTACACGTGATCGGGCTTCACGTGAGGACACGTGACCTTTTATAGGCAAAGTCTATAGGCGCTGAAATAAACAATTGGAGATGCTTAATCAGTGGGGTCACGTGCCAACACGTGATGGGTTCCTGAGCCCTCTGAACTAATAGAATTAAATTCTAATTAAATGCTTAATCAGTGGGGTCACGTGCCAACACGTGATGGGTTCCCGAACTCTCTGAACCAATAGAATTAAATTCTAATTAAAAGGAATCAAAAGCCCTAATTGGAAAAATATTTCCCTAGATCTTTCCAAACAAAAAAGATTGCACTCTGTAAAGTGGAGCACCGTTGGATTAAAAATCCAATGGTGATTAAAAAAAATTACCAATTTATAGAAAGATTCTGTACAAGGAAATATTTTCCTAAAATTTGCCAGGAACAACAAATAAAATATCTTATGGATTAAAAATCCAATGGTGAATAAAATTCACCGAATGATCTAAAAGATCATGTTGGTTATAAAATCAATTAAAATCACTCAATGAGAGATTGGCTGAACAAACTTATTCTTTTTTCTCCTATAAATAGGAGCCAAGAAGAAAAGACAAAAAAGAGGATACGACAGAGAGAAATAGAGAAGAGAGATACAGAGAGAAAGAGAGGGAAAAAAAACCTTCCTTGAAAGCAAAAAAAAAGAGAGAGAAGAGAATTTAATTCTCCAGAGAGAAGAAGATCTCTTGAGAGAAGAAAGAAAGTCTAGGTAAGAGAAGGAAGGAGATCATTTTATAAGCTCCCACAAAACAAAAGAGAATTTAATTATCAAACCGAAGAGTTTAACTCTTCTAAATAAGAACTCAGTTCTTCCTCTGGTTGAAGATCTGCAGAAGCAGATCTCCCCATAAGTTGAGAATTTAATTCTCATCGGGAGCCCCATCAATGATCAAAAGAGAACGAATAAGTTTAGGTCACGTGCTCCCACGTGACCCTTGAACAGACTCCTCAAAATAAGAAGGGCAGAACATATTTTAGACGCCTCACGTGTCTCTACGTGATCCCTGACAAACACCCTTTTTAAAAAAAGAAAAAGGGGTAAAACTGAGGAGTTAATACCCAATGCATGGGCACTATCACGTGTCCACACGTGATGGTCATAAAGATTAAGTGTTTAACACTTATTTGCATATTCTGAGAATAAAATAAGGGAAGTCTGGCCCAATACTTAAGCGCCTCACGTGACCCCACATGAGCGCTTCTCTTTTTAGTGTTTAACACTATTTTGAGCATTTCGTCCCTAGTGTTTAACACTATTGTAAGTACATCACGTGGGAGCACGTGCTAGCCGATTGTACTCCAGTGTTTAACACTATATTCGAGCCAATCTTAGCCTAAATTAGCTAAGTTTTCCAGAGGCAGGATCCCCTTTTGACTGAACCTCAAATACACTCTTGTCTTCTAAAATTGATCATCTCATATGACATTCAAAGCAAAGCCCAGAGCCTTTCAACCAACATTGATTCAAAGGTACATCTCTTCGTACCTCTGATACATGTCGTTGTAATTCCTCAGTGTCTTCAGAGAGATGGAGGGTCCCGATAACCGATAACTTTTGGTGCATCCCCAAACAGTTGAATCAAAACCAAACAGACTATGGCATCTTTAAACTGGACCGTAATGTCCCTAAACTAAACTCTATGGACTATAAGGTCTTTAAACTCATGGACTATGATGTCCTTAACCTGTATGGACTGTGAGGTCCTTAACCTGTATGGACTATGAGGTCCCTAAACTCATAGACTATGATGACTTTAAACCTTATAGACTATGACGTCTTTAAACTGGACTGTAATGTCCTTAAACTAATTATGGACCGCAATGTTCCTAAACTAAAACAATAGAGCCCAAATACTCTTTTGTTGGATCTAAATGATCCTGTTAAGTATATCTTAGTCTAAAATGGGACTAACGTATCCTTAAAAACCACTTAAGTTGATCTTAATCTCAAACGAGATTAACGATCCTTAAATCAATCCAGCTACAGACCCCTCAACTGACACTGGTTCATGGGTACATCTCTTCACACCTCTGATATATATCGTTGTAATTCTTCAACGTCTTCAGGGAGGTGGCGGGTCCCGGCAATCAGACACTCACTGGACCGCAAAGTCCCTAAACTAAAACAATAGAGCCCAAATGCTCTTTTGTTGGATCTAAATGATCCCGTTAAGTTGATCTTAGTCTAAAATTAGACTAACGTGTCCTTAACAAACTGTTAAGTTGATCTTAGTCTAAAATTAGACTAACGTATCCTTAACAAACGTTTAAGTTGATCTTAGTCTCTACTGAGATTACCCTTAAGCCCAAACCCAACCCAAATCTAAGAAAATACGGATTTGGACGAATCCACGCCCTACGGGCGACAACATAAATTAGTCTACATATACAATCCACGGGCAACCAAAAACAAAAAAAACACACACGACATGAAGTGACCATCTGGAGAAGGAGAAAGTTGTTACCGCGATGCGGTAGCGTAATTAACTACAGGGGCTTGCGCCTACAGGGAAGAGCGTCCCCACAATAAAAAACCCTTCAAACGAGGGGGAATCTGACGATGTCTGCTACAACGGCCGCACCGTCTAAACCTCCGATATACGGTGCCATAAATCAACCTGGCATCTTCGGAGAGGTGAACGGATAAATTCAAATGGCATCTGCCCCCAAATCCAGGCAAGACGTCGGTCTTCCCGGTTTTCGGCGGTAAACAGATTCTGGCACGCCCGGTGGGACCTTTTCCTCTTTCCAGTCCACACTTCGTGTGTCGTGTTTTGCGAACGAATCGCGGTTTGCAATGGTTGCCCCTGGATTTGAGGTACTAAGATTTGGTGTCTTACTCTGTGCAGAAAACAGAAGATCAACGGCTTTCAACTGTACAAATTGCAACAACTGCAACAACTCTTACTCCGTCCCCGCCGGAGGAGTGACCTACGGGCCCCTAGCGGCCTCCCTTTTCACAATGCCGGTGGAACAAGTGACCCAAGCCACCACTGGGCTATTCTTTGGGACTATGATCCCACCAACGAGCTTCAGCGTTTAGATGCCGACACAGGAATCTGCGAAGAAGTCAGTCTTTGATCGGCTTGCAACCACCATGGCCCCTCTCAGCGGGTCGTCCAACTCCAATGCCTCGGTCTTCGACAGGCTGGGTCAAAGCTCAAGTGGGCCCGCAAAGAGGCTCGCAATACCAGAGAAGGACACTCCAACTCCTGCTACAGTTGAGGTCGTCCAAGCTGCTCTCACTACTCGAAGGTCGGCTTTCGACAGGTTGACCGTTCCCTCTCAATGGACGTCTGTCTTTGACAGGCTGGCGCCAACAACAGACTCTCATCAGAACAGGGGGCATGGAAAAGCTGATTCAACAATGGAGGTGGTCCCAACCGCTCGCCATGCTCGACGTCGCCACCGGCGCCGAGTGAGGAAGGCTGGGGGCAGCTTTTCTTCCGGACTGACTCCGCCAGCTCCAACGGTGGAAGTTGATGCTGCTGTTCCAACTGGGAACAGCTTTGAACTACTTAACAGGGTGCGCAGGAATTCGCCAACTATCGTGCTGAAAAAGTCTCCCCCTCCAGTTGAAAAGATCACAAAGGCAAAGCTGGAGCAACCCCCTCAGCGGCTGTCCTAAAAAATTTACAAAGTCCGGCGACAGGTCCAAGACTCCGTGATTAATCAAGACCACCCCCGCCGACAGAAAAAGATGAAAGTGTGGCGAGAAGGGGATCACGCTGTCAAGCCACAGAAGGTGTCATCTGTTTGGGTGCCCACTGCAACGGCTCCCTCAACTTCGACCGCTCACAAAAGAAGGAGGCCGGAGAAGATCTCCTCGTCTTTGGCAAATCGCAAGGACACTGAATCTAAACGCCCCAAGTCTGGGGGCATGGTGGTGCATACTGTTTATATGGCTTCCGGAAAAGAGGATAGCCGTATCTCTATGGGTTACCGACCACTTACACGGTCTGTGACTAAGGCTCAGGAGCAACAACAACAAAAGCTCCAAGAAATGCTGACAGCCATGGCTGCACTCATTAGACCAAAAGCAGGCCCGGAGACATCTTCAGAGCAGCGTCATGAGCAGGAAACGGATGCCGAATTCCTTCGGAGAATGCTTGAGAAGAAGAAAAGAGAGGCCGCGGAACAAGCGGCCCACATAAAACAAATGGACATTTTATTCCAAGATATGGTGGGCTTGATGATCCAACCAGACCCTCCAGCCGAAGATCCTCCAGTAATAATTGAAGATGATAGAGGAAAGACATCAAATCCTCTGCCGGCTCTGTCAGCAGCCAAGGAGGAGACCATCTCCAAAGCCATATTCGATGATTATATAGCTCAGCAAATACGAGCTCATCAAGCGAATGAAGCAACTGGCCAAGTCGTCAGAACTGGGCAACCATATCTAGGATGGTACGATCAGATAAAGTACCCGCCAGGATACACAATTCCTAAATTCCATGTGTACAAGGGGACATGCAATCCCCATCAACATGTCGCTCGGTTCAGGGCTCTCTGCGGCAACACTGAAGGGGATAATAAGCTACTGCTTCGCCAATTCGTCGGCAGCTTGGCGGAGACGGCGTTCGAATGGTACTCAGAGCTTCCCAACGACTCCGCAAAAACTTTTACAGAGATGGAATTGCTGTTCACCCAACGTTTCTCCAGCGCTAGCGAGCGCACCCCGATCACCGCGTTAATTAACGCCAGAGTGAAGCCAGGTGAAACATGGGTTCAGTACGCGATACGGTGGCGGAATATATGGCCGAAGTGCGAGCAGCGCATCGAAGAAGCGCCTGCAGTAGGCATGTTCGTAGGGACCCTCGACCCTCAGGCGACCATTTCATAATTCATGATGTTCTTCAAGCCAACTACTTTCCAGACCTTTATTGACAAACTAGCCCAAATGGATCAGATGGGTCATAGACCCTCTTCTTCGAAGTTGGAATCTCGAAACGATAAAGGGAAAGTGAAAGCGACCTTCGTCACCAATACTCAGCAAAAGTCCAGTGGTCCAAAGCCAACTGATCGCTAAG
This sequence comes from Agapanthus africanus, assembly GCA_030015575.1. NCBI lineage: Eukaryota > Viridiplantae > Streptophyta > Magnoliopsida > Asparagales > Amaryllidaceae > Agapanthus > Agapanthus africanus. Next base: position 29,115,359 of record JASDDO010000004.1, on the reverse strand, counting down.
ATGAAAGACGACGATTCTTCAATGAGAAACTGAAGCGTCCTTATTCGTTTCCCCAGGATAAAACGAGGAGACTGTTCGATTGGCGGTGCGCAACAGGATCATCACCTTGCCAGATCCAAAACTCCTATTGCAACCTGGTGAGGCCAGTAATCCCAATTATTGCCCCTATCACCAAGTGATAGGCCACCCAATCGAAAATTGCTTCGTCTTCAAGGGTTGGATTGAGGACCAATACCAACAGGGCAAATTCGCACTGTCCGAGAATTGGAAAGTAAGCCCGCCTCAGCCGCACGCTCTCAAAAGAGGGGACACACCGGGGGCATCATGCTCTTTTATAGAAGAAGCTCCATAAGAGGTCGCTCTTTCAGCTAAGACGAAAAGAATGCTGAGGGATCTTCACACTTGCCCGGCGATCAGGTAGAAAAACCCGCTAGAGCCTGAGATCATTGAGGGGATGCTGAAGCCACGCCCGATGCCAAGGATTGGTAGCGATAACCAAAACGCCCATTCCCAGCCGTCAAAGTCTTCGAAGAAGAAGAAGAAGACCAAAAATCCCGTGAATCCTGACGACAAATGCACGGACCTGCAAAAACGTATAGACGCGCTAGAAGAATATAACCAAAAGGTGCGAACTTCGGTCACACTCCAAGAGTTTCTCAACCACATCCTTGAAGACGAAGATGGCGACGAAGATGAGGGAGAAGACTCGTCTGGTGAATCTGAGGATTATGTGGCAAGCTGCCACGTGATCTCTCACTCGGTAATAAATGATGAAGAAGCTTTTGATGCAGAGAAACTGGGGGCAAATCCCGAACCGGAACTCCTGGGACCGTCAAACGAGATGATTGATGTATTCCTGAACGAAGCCCGTTAGAAAAGTAAAGTTGACAAAGAGCGTGAAACGGCTATATTCGAAAAGGCCAAACGCCGGCGATTGGACGAAAGGGTAAAAACGCTCCCGCCAGATCGAAGCACATCCACCGCGGACAAAAGCAAACTTAAGACGAGAAAACGGTTCGCTAAAGCCCTGTCAATGGGAATGAAGCTACCATCCTCCAAAGGGAATACTCTCGGCAGGATATACCCCGGCGAGGCAGACGCATATCCAAATTACTGCTTGTACCATCAGAAGATTGTGCACCCTACTGAAGAGTGCAATGCTTTTAAAAAATGGTGGCAGGGATATGTTGCCCGTTGGCAGCATTTCAAGCTGATGAAGCGCAAAATGCGTCGAGAACAAAGGAGCACGACAGATGAACGCAAAAGAACTGCCGGCAACTGTCACATGGTTGATTCAGGGGGATCGCAAGTTCTCACCTTCGGGAGCGATTCAGATGAAGAAATAGCCCTCGGTCCTCTCTTCAAGGAATCCATCAATGAAGCAAAAGAGATGAAGACCCGTGGGAACATTCAGCTGCACAATCGCACGTTACCCGAAAAGAATCTAGGACCTGCAAACAGGGGATCGAACAAAAAGGATAAAAGAAAAGAAAAGTCCCCGAGGATATCGCCCTCGTTGATAGAGTCATCGAAGAACTGACAGCCAAGGATCCGCCTAAGAAAAACAAGGTGGATTACAACGCTCTGGCACACCTGAGGAAAATACCTTCGCAGCTAAGCATTCTCGACGCCCTTCTGCTATCTAAAGAGGCGAGAGATTCTTTGATCAAGGCACAACAAGAGCCCGAACAGTTTCAAGCTTTCCTTGCCGAAGAAAAGATGAAGGACGAACTGGAAGAAGTTCACATTGCTGACATCACTTTCGGCAATGAAGACCTTCTCCTTGGGACGTGCGAGCACAACCGTCCTCTATATGTCACTGGATACTGTCATGACATCAAGATAAGTAAAATCCTAGTTGACAATGGATCCTCCGTCAACCTTCTCAATGTGAGAGTGTTGAAAGAGATTTGCATGAGCATTCAACACCTCGCTCGGGATAAAATCACTATCTCCGGGTTCGACTCTCAGTCATCACGGACGCTCGGGTCTGTGATACTGACGTTACGCTTTGGGCTGCTCATCACGGATGTCAAGTTCCACGTCATTGACGCCAAGACTTGCTACAACGGTTTGCTCGGCCGGCCTTGGTTACACGACTATAATATCATCCCTTCTACACAACATCAATGTATGAAGTATTTCACAGATGGACTTGAATACACTGTGACAGGGGAGCTGAACCCATTCTCCGTGAATGAAGTCCGAAAGTACGAAGATGCAAAATACTTCTTGCCAGACTTTGAAGACACATAAAGATGCCATAATCCGGAGAATAAGCAGAAGACTATCACCACTATTCCGGTCTTTAGGAGCGATACCGAGGAGGAAGAAGAGATAGTCTATTCGGGGTCGCCCCAATATAACAAGCCCGGACCGCCTACCCCTATGTTGGTCTTCGACAGTGACTCTGAAGATGAGGTCAATGCAGTATTTTCTGTTCGGCCATCAATACAAGCCTTCACTGGTGATGCACGGAGTTTGCAGATTGCCATGGTTCCACAAGAGCATTACAAAGAGCTCGACGCACTTGATACCTACAATGTGCAAGAATTGCAGACGTTCTACATCCCTCCCAGACGAAGAGATGAAAAGGCGATCCTCTTTTATCGATCCACGAAAATCAAAGTGGAGAAAGAGATCTAGCATGGTGTTGATTGTATGCTTGACAGACTCTAGCCCATCCGCCTGCCCAGATACTACACAGAAGGATTAGAAAGGCTGTTAAGGTGCCAGGGCATATCCTTCAAACAGACTGCTCGACAACCTCAGTTCTACAATAGGATCTGGAACGTCCCCGGAACTCAGCGAAAATTGCCCAATGGGAGAATGGAAACGATCGGGCTCAGATATGTTCAATCCAAGAAACGAGTGTGATTCCATGGCTGCTACGTTATACATGACTTTGATGAAGAGGGGGATGCTCTGTTAGACGACGCTAACCCTGAACTAAAACGCGGTCCCGCCGTAAAAATGCCAAGTCCGTCGTTTGAAGAACAGATGGACAAGTTAATAAGAGAAGTGGGTCAAAAGGTCCGGGATGATCATAGCCGCGAAATGGCTATCAACGAGAAAGCCAGGACGAAGCGCCTCCTTCAGCAGGCTACGAAAAATGACGAAGCTCTTCGTCGCCAGCCCGTCACGAAGAAGACTCGACGCAAAGGCAAAAACAAGTTAAATAACGGAAAAAAATTTCAACAGCGGCAAAGTGGGTCCAAGAAACCACGCGATCGAGAATCGAGCAGCTGGGATCCGTCTCTTTTTAAATAAGGTGGGTCGAGCATATTCTTTTCCCCAGGACAAGACAAGGAAGATATTCGATCTTGTCACGAAACATCAAATGATTACGCTCCCGGAGTCCAAACACGCCGAACAAGCAGATGAGGCCTCTCACCCGGATTATTGCTCCTATCACCGAGCGATAGGACATTCTCTTGAAGACTGCTTCACCTTCAAGAACTGGGTCTGTTCCCCGCCAAAACATAGAGGCGCGACCGCGCGGGTCCGTCTTGCCTGAATTTTGGGGCAGATGCTAATTGGTGATATCCGTCCACCTCTCCGAAGATGCCAAGTTGATTTATGACACTATGTATCGATGTTTTAAACGGATGCGGCCGATATAGCAGACTTCGTCAGATTCCCCCTAATTTGAGGGGTTTTTAATTATGGGGACGCTCTTCCCTGCAGGCGCGAGCCCCTGCAGTTAATTACGCTACCGCATCGCGGTAACAACTTTCTCCTTCTCCAGATGGTCACTTCGTGTCGTGGGTGTTTTTTTTGTTTTTGGTTGCCCGTGGATTGTATACGGAGACTAATTTATGTTGTCGCCCGTAGGGCGTGGATTAGTCCAAATTTGTATCTTGTTAGATTTGGGTTTGGGGGTTGGGTTTAAGGATACGTTAGTCTCATTTGGGACTAAGATCAACTTAAACGTGTGTTAAGGATACGTTAGTCTAATTTTTAGACTAAGATCAAACTTAACAGGATCGTTTAGATCCAACAAGAGAGAAATTGGGTTCTATCGTTTAGTTTAGGGACATTGCGGTCGGTTACCAGTTTAAGGACATGGTGGTCCAATATTAGTTTAAGGACATCTCGGTCTAAGGTTAAGGACATCATAGTCCGTGAGTTTATGACCTCACAGTCAAGGTTAAGGACATCATAGTCTGTGAGTTTAAAGACCTCACAATCAAGGTTAAGGACATCATAGTCCGTGAGTTTAAAGACCTCACAATCTATGAAATGTATGGTTGTCAGGACCCGTCACCTCTCTAAAGACGTTGAAGGATTACAACGACATATTTCAAAGGGGTTCAGAGATGTACCCTTGAACCAAAGTTGGTTGAGAGACCTGTAGTCCAATTAGGACTAAGATCTGTGATTTATGAGCATATGAACTCAATTAATCTGAATTGAGGACTTATGGCCAACTTGGGCTAAGTCTATTCAATTAAAATGTTCAACATTTGTTTTTGGAGTTGTTAGATGTTTGTTTGAGCCCAATCCCTTTAAAAAATGCTAAGCATTGGTTTAGTCTCTGGCAATGTTTTGTCTTTAATTGAATGTTGTGCATTTATCATAGCCCCAGGCTTACTCAAAGAACATTTTATGTTCTGTCCAAGCGCACATAAAAGTATGTGGTGCACTTGGCACTAGCGCCAGATATGAAGAGCGCTGATGCGCTGAGCGCTTTGCGCTAGATGTGAAGCGCTGATGCGCTTTTAGTTGAAGCGTTGGGGAGTTTGGCGCTGATGCCTTATAATGAGCGCAGAGCGCTTTTAGTAATGCAGCGCACAAGTGAGGAGAACGTGGCGCGCTTAGCGCTGAGCGCTAGCCAATGAGCGCAGTGCGCTGTGTTTGAAGCGCTATGGCACTGCAGCGCTTTGCGCTAGGTGAATAGCACTAAGGCACTTTTAAATTAGGAGCGCTAAGGCTCTTATTAGATTAGGAGCGCTAAGGCTCTTCTTAGGTTAACTTTGCATTCTGCAAATTATCTGTTCTTTGATAAGAGACTTCGTCTCAAGATTCTAAGGAAAAAGTTCTTAGTTCATAGGAGATATTTCAAAATCTTTTTGATGAAAGGCTTTGCCTTTATGAATCTGTGATCCTATAAGAATTGAATAATTCTCCCCCCTTTATAATGAAATGTTCATAATCTCTTTTGTGAAAAACAACTTTGTCTTATAGATCTATGATCTGTGAAAGAAGTAAATACTTCTGTTTATATTGAGACGATTTCGTCTTTCTATTCTTTTTACCTTGAAAAAGAATTATCTTCTTTTGCCGAGAGCTTCTTCTTCTTCTTGAGATTTTCTCAAAGTTTATGGGGAGGTTCCTCTCTTTTAGACTTGAAGTCTGGGGGCCTTTATATAGGGCAAGATGGTTTGTTCAATCATTTAAGGAGATCTTTTCTCCAATTGATTTGGGAAATTTTCCATCGTTGGATCTTTGATCCAAGGGCTTCTGGTTTACAGAAGATAATCTTCTTGTTTTTTACCAAGATTGGGAAATCTTTCCCCCTTACAGATTTTGTACCGTATTTTAGTGATTTTTAATCACCATTGGATCATTGATCCAACGGTGCTCTGATTTACAGAGCACAATTTTGTTGTTTGGAAAGATTTTGAGAAATCATTCCTTAACAGAATTTAATTCTGGTTAATTAATGATTTATCATTATTATTAGATCTTTGATCTAACGGTGGGGGAGCTTTTAGTTCCAGCGCTAACGCTTATGCACTCTGCCCATGGTGCGCTACTTGGAGCGCAGCGCTCTTAGCGCTAGCGCACACGTGCTCTGCACGTGGTGCGCTACTTGTAGCACAGCGCATCTAGCGCTAGCGCCTATGCGCTTTGCACGGGGTGCGCTAGTTGTAGCGCAGCGCTTTTTATAAAAGTGCAGTTTTATTTCAAATTTTGAATTCTGAACAGAGCTTTGCTCTAATTGGGGAAACAAATGCCCCCCACCGTTGCGCTCACAGGGCCCACACGTGGGTGCAGCGGTGGCAGCATCTCCACTCTTTTGGATCAACCGAGTAATTGAAATGGCGCTTAGTGCCTATAAATAGGACCCTTGGCCCTTCTTTTTCAAGTTAAGATATTTGTAATTTGATTTATCCCCGAAACGGAGCATCGCTCTATGATGGAGAAGTTATGAATTAATGTATATATATATTGTTTAGACGAAGCAATGTTCTGTTTGAGAGGGTCATGAGTTGATACTTTTCCGTGTCGGGGCTTTGCTTGACGACAGGGAGTGTCGGAGCATTGCTCAACGACATGGGGAGTTATGAGTAATCATGTATCCAAGTCGAGGGTTTGCCTGACGACAAGGAAATGTCGGAGCATTGCTCGATGATAGGGGATGATATGTGTCTAAGTCGAAGCTTTGCTTAACGACGAGGAGCTGTCGGAGCATTGCTCGACGACAGGGGTTGACTTTATCCGCATTTCACGGGGTCAAGGGTTGCTCTGGATGCTTCCCACAGGGTCGGTTCGACATAGCCGTGTTCTGCGAGGACCAGGCTCCGCTCTGGACGTTTCCCACGGGGCCAGGATTGACATAGGCCGTGTTCTACGTGACCAGAAATTTGCTCTGGATGCTTCCTACGGGGTCTGATTGACATAGCCGTGTTCTGCGAGGACCAGGCACCGCTCTGGATTTTTCTCACGGAGTCAGGATTGACATAGGCCGTGTTCCACGTGACCATGAATTTGCTCTGGATGCTTCCCACGGGGTCTGATTGATGTTCATATGATAATTTTGCATTTTTATATTCCCCATTCTTAATCATTTTACAAATAAATAGGTGCTTTTGATATATGTCTGTTAAATAGTTGCAGGTTACAGGTTCTCGGAACAATACAGTGAAAATGGTGAAAAGACGCTACAAAAGTTAGACAACGACCAACAAATAGAAGAATCTTTATGATGCCGCCTCCAGCTTAAGGAACAAACATAGATTAGCAAACAGTTCGATTGCACCAAGTACAAAGGCAGCACAAGATTCAAGACTTCAACACGAAGCGAACGGTAAAAAGTCCACAACATTCTGTACTGTGGAAATCTGGAAGAAGATAGAAAAGATTCTGAAGAACCAAGTGAAGAAATCAGAAGCCAAACGCAACATGAAGCAGCCCTAAAATTTTGAGACAGAGACTCCACTATTTGGCCGCGGATCCGCGGCCAAACAAGGCAGATGGCCGCGGATCCGCGACCGTGCTGTGCACGTGTCGGCGCGTGTTGGTGCGTGTCGGTGGAGTCGGTGCATTGACCCGGTTTTCTTAGGGTATTTTTGTAATTCTAGATATGGATCAGATGTAAACTCTAGAGTTTCTATTATCTATAAATAGGAATCCTACAGCTCTTTTTGGAGCATGCCTCTTTTTACTTTCCTAGATTAAATTTTTCATTCCTTGTAATTGTCAAAGAGTGCATCAATAAAAAAAAAGTAAGTTTTTCTTTATCTTGAATTTCTTATTATCTGCAATTTTATTTCTCTGCAATTTTTTATCTGCCGTAGTTATAAAAATGAATTCCTTTATTAATTCCCTAATGAGTGAGTAGTTCCTCACTTGTTAGGGTTAGGTTTGGGGAAGGTTTGAGAGATGAAAATCTCTCACCCCTTTCTTTCCCGTTCAATATTTTAAAGTAGGAATTTATGCAAACATACACACACCGCTCACTAGGGCACCCTATCCCACGAGGTTGCGGTGATTCTATAGTTAAAGACCGGTTGTGTTTGATTTCAATAGAGATTAGGGCTAAGAGTTAAGAAAGGACGGATAAGGACCAAAGGGAAGAAACCTAGTTTCTTCCCGATCGTGCTAATGCCCTTTGTTAACTATTACCTTAACACCTAAAAGTTCTTAATTATTGCAAAGAAAGCGGTGAGAATAATTGACCTTCCAAACTACCCTAACCCTAGGAAGGTTTTAATCCTAATCAAACTAAACTTCAGTATTTATTGAAAATCAAAACCTACCACAAATAGGAATTGACTCGTTAGAACAACTAGAAAATACACGTTTTCCCTGTGGACCGACCCGTACTCAACCGGTTAGCTACCAAGCGACACCGTTCTTGATTGCGGTTAATTCTTTGATTTCAAAATGCGCACGCGGAACATCCCACCAATCAAATGGCGCCGTTGCCGGGGATGGCGTAGTTATTTTCTTTTTGTAGTTTCGGGTTAATTAAAAATTAAAAATCATAAAAACCGAAAAATATAAAAATATCATCTTGTTATTGTTTGAAGGGTTTTCGTGCGAATTGTGCAGGATCGGAAAGACGAACAGATTCAGATCTGGAAAAATCCAGTGAACAAAACAGCAAACAGCAGATCTGAACATACAGAGGAGAACCATAACAGAAAACAGAAAGATTTTGGAGACCTGAGTCAACTTTTCTACCGCAGAACCGCCGCAATCGCATGCCTTTGACCGCGAAAACGCGGCCCCTTGATGACGTCAGCAACTCAAAACTTCTCTGTGAGCATTCTTTTCCTCTCTTCTGTCCTCTGAAATCCTCTGAAATTTTTTTCTGCAAGGTTCTTTGCTCAAAACATCTCCCCTTCTCCAATAACTTGATTTTGTGCAGGATTCTTTGCGCCGCAAATAAAAAAAATTTGGCAAGTGTTTTGGATTTTTGTGTGTTTACTGCTTTGCATTTTTAAAACGGACTTTTAAGGGACTATAACACCAATCCAGATTAGGTGGGGATTTCATTACCCTTCCTAGGACTCCAAAAAAAATCACAAAAAGCATTTTACATCAACCTTGGAGTTAATTAAAAAATATTAGACTCAGCCAATAAGGACTGTCGTGCTCATTAAGACAAAGGAATAGTTGTAGGCATCGGTCGTTTATCTAAACCAGACTTTGTGGTGCCTAGGCTAGACAAGTGGGAAAGGTAATTTTAAAAGGCCCGTCTCACGGTGATTCGTGGGCGGATCCCTCCTTTCTTTACTTGTGCTTACTTGGCCACAATTGGCGGTGAAGAGGTGATTTGAGGATCTCACAACTTGCCCTTTGGAACAGTTAGGAGCGGTCTAGTTGACTTAGGAGACCCTAGCTCTAGACTTGATTGTGTATATTGTGATTGCTTGAACGTGTGTCTAATCTCCTTATAAAAATCTTTTGCAAAAACTCCATAAAAAAAAACCACAACACAAAATTTTCACAAAAAACTTGCCAATTTGTCGCTAGAAATCCATTGCACCCCACATTCTCTCATTGATGTTTTCTTACCCTCACCTTCTATTTTTTACCTTTTGACTACACTACACCTCTTTAGTGTATGTCCAGTTGGACTAGGGACAATAGCGCCCGTTTAGTCCGTGTCTCGTTAGTGCTGACTGACGACGCTTTCGACTCCGAAGTCGAAATTCCATCCACTTCTTTACCTTCATCTTCAAATTCATCATCTTCTAAGGAGATGTCGGGATTCAATCCTAACAACCCCTTACCTGCGGGACTGATTCCACCTCCACTGGGTGCGAATAACCCACCACACCCTCCTGTCGAAGCGCCCCAACGAATCGCGCTCCAGGATCTTTTCTATCCCATCCGCACCGTACTTCCCACTTGTCTTTCACTTCCACCGGCTAATGGGGATAACTTTGAAATTAAATCCCACTTCATCAATATGTTGCCCAAATTTCACGGGCTGGAATCCGAAGATGCCTACATCTTTATTAACAAATTCCAGAATGTTTGCGCAATTATGAAGACCACACAACTTTCTGATTATGCTATAAGGCTACGTGTCATTCCCTTCACTTTATGTGACCTAGCCGAAAAATGGTTATATAGCACAGCATCACACTCCATAAAAAATTGGGAAGAGTTTTTTAAGGCTTTTCTAAAAAAGTTTTACCCACACCACAAGACTGCGAGAATTCGCAATGAGATTATTCAATTTTCCCAGCTTCCTTCCGAACCTTTTTGGAAGTGTTTTGAAAGATTTAAAGACATTCTTGTTCAGTGCCCTCACCACGGTATCGAGAATTGGCAACTTTGCCAAACTTTATACGAAGGACTGAACCCAGCAACTAAGCAGTTGTTGGAAACCATTTGTCAAGGTCACTTTCTTACAAAATCAAGCGAGGAAGCTTGGAAATTTCTCGACGATCTTGCTGAACAAACACTTCAGTGGGAAAGCACTAAGACCACTTCATCTAATTCATCAGGTCAGTCTAGGGCAGGCATACATCAACTTGATATGTCGATTGCAATGAAGGCCGAAATGGCTGCACTCACAAAAAACTAGAAGCAATTGAGAGCAAATTCTCATCGCCTTCTCCTGCCCCTGCTTTACCCCCACGCACTATTTGCGCTTGTTGTTCGGATCCGTCCCATCTAACCGAAGAGTGTCCTTACAACCCGCCAGTTCAAGGACAAGATCAAGTTAATGCTGCCTTTCAGCGAAGACAAAGAAATGGTCCATACTCTTCAACTTATAATCCTGGTTGGAGGAGCCACCCAAATATTTCTTGGAATCAAAATCAACAACAATTCCAAGGCAATAACAACTTTCAAAGGCCTCCTCCACAACAACAAGCACCTCAACAAACTCAATATCAGCAACCTTTCCCACCCCAACCTTACCAAAACCAGATGAACAATTTTGTACCAAACTATACTTATCCTCAAACCAATTTTGTTCAGCCGAATAACGATAAGGTTTCCTCGCTAGAACGAAGTCTGGATGCGTTTTTAAAACAATCTACACAATCCTCAGCAAGCATCCAGTCTTCCATTGAGTTTTTGGTCCAACAAAGTGCTTCACATGATCAGAGCATCAAAACAATTGAGGCCCAAATTGCAAAAATGAATGCTGCGTTAAGCAAGCGAGAAAAGGGAAAGCTTCCATCTAAACCATTGCCAAATCCCGGTCACACACACAACGCACATGTTGCTTATGAACAAAAAAATCATAATGTGATTGCCGTGACTACGTTGAGATATGGAAGAGTGTTGCACAACAACGTTGGTAATATTGATAACACCCCGGCCGCTGCTTCTTCATCATCTTCTTCTTCGTCGGAGCCTGTTCTTCATTCTTCACAAGGCTCTACTTCTTCTAATTCAAACGGGCCCACATCTCACTTCACGATAACACCAACACTGGGATCCGTTCGAACTCCGCAATCTTCTCCACAAGCATTGGACTCAACCACTTTTCAAAATGTTCCATTTCCAAACCGGTTGAGATCTAATAAGCAAACTCCACAAATGGAGAAGATTGTGGAGTTATTTAAGCAAGTTAACTTTAATATTCCTCTCTTGGATGCAATCCAACAAGCCCCTTCTTACGCTAAAATCTTGAAGGACTTATGTACCAAGAAGAGGAAATCGTAGGTACCCAAGAAAGTATTCGTAGCTAGTGCCGTGAGCAATGCTCTTACCCAACCTTTGCCCCAAAAACGAAAGGACCCTGGCTGTCCTACAATTTCAATAAAAATTAGGGATAAGAACATCAATCGCGCACTTTTAGATCTTGGTTCCAGTGTTAACTTGCTTCCCTATTCCGTTTATGAGCAGTTAGGCATTGGAGAGTTGAAACCCACTCATTGTACTCTCCAAATGGCCGATCGATCCATCACCCATCCTAGGGGTGAGTTAGAGGATGTGTTGATTAAAGTAGAGGACTTCATATTCCCCGTTGATTTCATTGTTATGGACACTTAGCCTGTGGCTAACCCACGGAACCAAATTCCGGTGATCCTCGGTCGACCATTTTTGGCCACTTCCAATGCTGTAATCAACTGTCGTAACGGCTCTATGGCTCTATCTTTCGGGAAGATGTCAAGTGAGTTCAACATTTACAAGATAAGAAGTCTGCCCTCCGAACCTTCTGGTCATGCATGTTCTGTCGAATTAATGGATGTCGACAGCAGCAAATTTGATTAGCTTCAGGATACTGATCTAGACTCTTTTCATACGTTGTTTGACCCAACTATGTATTATACATATGCAGACTCTTCCATTAAGTTGTCTGGGTCAACATTTAATGCTGATTATGAATCTTTCATGGAGTTTAGAGATCACCCCACTCTTTCTGATGACATTATATTTCGGGGTATCGATGAAAGCTTTGAGGAAATTTTCGCTGATGAGCTCGTATTTTTAGCAAACACGGGTGTTAAAATGAATCAACTCCAAAAAGAAATTGAACCTCCGCCCCTTCTTTTTGACAATCACAAAAATGCGAGTAATCCATCGTCACAATCTATTTGTCGTCTCTTCAAATTGAGATGCAATCCATTTCTGTTACACCACTTGTCTTTTCCCCACTTCTTCGTGATTCTAGACAACATACTCTTCCACCAACCGCTGTGTTTCACTGATAAATTCTTTGAATGGTTGGTATTGACTTTTGGCCTTTGTAAAGCTTGGCATTGACTTGTAACTTTGTTTAATTCAAGTTTGGGAGAGATTATGTTGGCTCTAGAAAGAAAATGATTTTTAGCCAACCGTATGATTGGGGGTACATTTACCACTTGTAAATATATATAAAAAAAAAATTTATTTTGGGGTATTTTTGTAAATTTCCAGTTTTAAAAAGAATAAAAAATAAATAAATAAACAGGGGAGTGCCGACAATTTTGACCCTCTTGGTGTAGCCTGACAGTGAGGACACTGTCAAGTTTAAGTTTGGGGGTGTACTCGGTAAGCTTTCTTCTTTCGCATTCATATGTAAATTTTGCATTTGCATACTTATTATTAAACCCATAAAAAATTAAAAATTTTTAAATCATAAAAATTAAAAAATTCAATTTTGGCCATATTTGACTTAAGTTCAACATGACGGTTGAATAGTAGGGAAAAACTAGATCCTAAACTTAGTAAATTAAAATCCCTAAAAATAACCTTTCTTAAAGTTTAACGGTAGAAAATATGTGTCCTTGTAGTTTATTTAGAAATAGGCAAATTTTGAGTTCAGTTCTTGGGCTAAGTCATAAATAAAGGAAGAGTATTGAAAATTTTATTGAAGTATAAGTCTGAAAAATAATTTCAAACCTTAAGTCTAAATTCTAAAAATATATACCCTACAACTTGCACAAACACGCACCTCGAAACTTGGAATAGTAGAGGATACCTTGAAATGCTCTTGTCTAAAATCCTTAGCATAAAGAAAAATAAAATAAAAGTACAAGTGTGAATAAAGAGATATAAAAAAATGAACACTGGTTTTGTAATTATTTAAGGCTGCGTAAAATAAAAAAATATATAGCAAGGGTGCTTTATCACCTAGTGCCTTAGACCAACTGGTTTGGGAGTCACTGCTAAAGCCTTAGGTATTACAAGATAAGGAATTACACATTAATGCGCAAACACATTTTGTAATCGTTCGTTAGTACCTCAAGAAATATTAACGATCGCATGAAGGATGTGTGAGCTATTTCATCTAAAAATTCACCAACTAAAAGTACTTTGGACGATGGACAAGAGTATAATAGCTTGATTTGAATTTCCAAGTGTAGGGGTGATACATACACACACGTAGGGCTATATGATTGGAGTTTGGATGAGAGATCGGAATGAAAAATAGGACTTATATCTTTAGTAAAACTGATAAAAATTCCTAAGTTGAGATGAAACCTTAGAAGGAAAATTCAAAAAATGCAAAAAGCTAAGTAAATTTATAAAACATATACAATCTTAAGTTAAATGATAAGGAAGCGTGAAAAATATGGGTTGATAATTTCTGAGTTTAAGATAATAGAATTTCCTACTAGAACATCGAATTGAAGAATGAAAGTCAATAGGCCAAATTGATCGGATTTTGTGGGTAGTATCCGCTGAAAACCCTCAGGAGACAACACTCCTCCTACTAGGGACACCTAGAGGTTTAACGACTTGTTGCATGAGCTCAGTGCAATCGTGTTTCCCTGAGAAAGTGAGGTTAGGCTTTTTCGAGAATAAAACTAGTTTTGCTCGGGACGAGCAAAAGATAAGTTTGGGGGTATTTGTTCATACCATAATTTTGCATTATTATATTCCCCATTCTTAATCATTTCACAAATAAATAGGTGCTTTTGATCCATGTCTGTTAAATAGTTGCAGGTTACAGGTTCTCGGAACAATACAGTGAAAATGGTGAAAAGACGCTACAAAAGTGAGACTACGACCAACAAATAGAAGAATCTTTATGATGCCGCCTACAGTTTAAGGAATAAACGAAGATTAGCAAACAGTTCGATTGCACCAAGTACAAAGGCAGCACAAGATTCAAGACTTCAACACGAAGCGAACGGTAAAAAGTCCACAACATTCTGCACTGTGGAAATCTGGAAGAAGATAGAAAAGATTATGAAGAACCAAGTGAAGAAACCAGAAGCCAAATGCAACATGAAGCAGCCCTAAAATTTTGAAACAGAGACTCCACTATTTGGCCGCGGATCCGCGGCCAAACAAGGCATATGGCCGCGGATCAGCGGCCGTGCTGTGCGCGTGTCAGTGCGTGTCGGTGGAGTCGGTGCATTGACCCGGTTTTCTTAGGATATTTTTGTAATTCTAGATATGGATCAGATGTAAACTCTAGAGTTTCTATTATCTATAAATAGGAATCCTACAGCTTTTTTTAGAGCATGCCTCTTTTTTACTTTCCTAGATTAAATTTTTCATTCCTTGTAATTGTTAAAGAGTGCATCAATAAAAAAAGTAAGTTTTTCTTTATCTTGAATTTCTTATTATCTGCAATTTTATTTCTATGCAATTTTTTATCTGCCGTAGTTATAAAAATGAATTCCTTTATTAATTCCCTAATGAGTGAGTAGTTCCTCACTTGTTAGGGTTAGGTTTGGGAAAAGCTTGAGAGATGAAAATCTCTCACCCCTTTCTTACCCGTTCAATATTTTAAAGTAGGAATCTATGCAAACATACACACACCGCTCACAAGGGCACCCTATCCCACGAGGTAGCGGTGATTCCATAGTTAAAGACCGGTTGTGTTTGATTTCCATAGAGGTTAGGGCTAAGAGTTAAGAAAGGACGGACAAGGACCAAAGGGAAGAAACCTAGTTTCTTCCCGATCATGCTAATCCCCTTTGTTAACTATTACCTTAACACCTAAAAGTTCTTAATTAGGGCAAAGAAAGCGGTGAGAATAATTGACTTTCCAAACTAACCTAACCCTAACCCTAGCAAGGTTTTAATCCTAATCAAACTAAACTTCAGTTTTTATTGAAAATCAAAACCTACCACAAATAGGAATTGACTCGTTAGAACAAATAGAAAATACACGTTTTCCCTGTGGACCGACCCGTACTCAACCGGCTAGATACCAAGCGACACCGTTCTTGATTGCGGTTAATTCTTTGATTTCAAAACGCGCACGTGAAACATCCCGCCAATCAATTGACATAGCCTTGTTCTGCGAGGACCAGGATCCGCTCTGGACGTTTCCCACGGGGTCAGGATTGACATAGGCCGTGTTCCACGTGAACAGGAATTTGCTCTAGATGCTTCCTACGGGGTCTGATTGACATAGCCGTGTTCTGCGAGGACCAAGCTCCGCTCTGGACGTTTCCCACGGGGTCAGGATTGACATAGGCCTTGTTCCACGTGACCAGGAATTTGCTCTGGATGCTTCCCATGGGGTCGGTCTCCGCTCTGGACGTTTCCCACAGGGTCAGGATTAACATAGGCCACGTTCTATGTGACCAGGAATTTGATCTGGATGTTTCCCACGGGGTCAGGATTGACATAGCCGTATTTTGCGAGGACCAGGCTCCGCTCTGGACATTTCCTACGGGGTCAGGATTGACATAGGCCGTGTTCCATATGATCAGGAATTTGCTCTGGATGCTTCCCACGGGGTCTGATTGACATAGCCGTGTTCTGCGAGGACCAGGCTCCGCTCTGGACATTTCCCACGGGGTCAGGATTGATATAAGCCATGTTCTACGTGACCAGGAATTTGCTCTGGATGCTTCCCACGAGGTCTGATTGACATAGCCGTGTTCTGCGAGGACCAGGCTCCGTTCTGGACGTGTTCCACGGGGTCAGGATTGACATAGGCCGTGTTCTACGTGACCAGGAATTTGCTCTGGATGATTCCCACGGGGTCGGTTTGACATAGTCGTGTTTTGCGAAGACCAGGCTCTGCTCTGGATGTTTCCCACGGGGTCAGGATTGACATAGGCCGTGTTCCACGTGACCAGGAATTTGCTCTGGATCCTTCCAACGGGGTCATAGCCATGTTCTGCAAGGACCAGGATCCGCTCTGGACGTTTCCCACGGGGTCAGGAATGACATAGGCCGTGTTCCACGTGACCAGAAATTTGCTCTGGATGCTTCCCACGGGGTCTGATTGACATAGTCGTGTTCTGCGAGGACCAGGCTCCGCTCTGGACGTTTCCCACGGGGTCAGGATTGACATAGGCCATGCTTCACGTGACCGGGAATTTGCTCTGGATGCTTCCCACGGGGTCTGATTGACATAGCCGTGTTCTGTGAGGACCAGGATCCGCTCTGGACGTTTCCCACGGGGTCAGGATTGACATAGGCTGTGTTCCACATGACCAGGAATTTGCTCTGGATGCTTCCCACGGGGTCATAGCCGTATTCTGCGAGGACCAGGATCCGCTCTGGACGTTTCCCACGGGGTCAGGATTGACCTAAGCCGCGTTCCCCGAAACCAGGAATTTGCTCTGGATGCTTCCCACGGGGTCATAGCCGTGTTCTGCGAGGACCAGGCTCCGCTCTACACGTTTCCCACGAGGTCAGGATTGACATAGGCCATGTTCCATGAAACCAGGAATTTGCTCTGGACGCTTTCCACGGGGTCTGATTGACATAGTCGTGTTCTGCGAGGACCAGGCTCCGCTCTGGACGTTTCCCACGGGATCAGGATTGACATAGGCCGCGTTCCACGAAACCAGGAATTTGCTCTGGATGCTTCCCACGGGGTCATAGCCGTGTTCTGCGAGGACCAGGATCCGCTCTGGACGTTTCCTACGGGGTCAGGATTGATATAGGCCGTGTTCCACGTGACCAGGAATTTGCTATGGAAGCTTCCCACAGGGTCTGATTGACATAGCCGTATTCTGCGAGGACCAGGCTCCGCTCTGGATGTTTCCCACAGCGTCAGGATTGATATAGGCCGTGTTTTACATGACCATGAATTTTCTCTGGATGCTTCCTACGGGGTCTGATTGACATAGCCGTGTTCTGTGAGGACCAGGATCTGCTCTGGACGTTTCCCACGGGGTCAGGATTGACATAGGCCGTGTTCTACGTGACCAGGAATTTGCTCTGGATGCTTCCCACGGGGTCTGATTGACATAGCCGTATTCTGCGATGACCAGGCTCAGCTCTGGACGTTTCCCACAGGGTCAGGATTGACTTAGTCCGTGTTTCACGTGACCAGGAATTTGCTCTGGATGTTTCCCACGGGGTCTGATTGACATAGCCATGTTCTGCGAGGACCAGGCTTCGCTCTGGACGTTTCCCACGGGGTCAGGATTGACAT
Source organism: Agapanthus africanus (assembly GCA_030015575.1). Lineage (NCBI taxonomy): Eukaryota > Viridiplantae > Streptophyta > Magnoliopsida > Asparagales > Amaryllidaceae > Agapanthus > Agapanthus africanus. Next base: position 29,097,880 of record JASDDO010000004.1, on the reverse strand, counting down.
ATGCCGTGTTCCACGTGACCAGGAAAGGTTGACAATCGGTTGTTTGTGCATCGTCGAGTCATGGAACTGGGCATTTTGCCACAGCTCCGATTTGTTGATATCGTGTCTGTTGAAATGAGACGGATATTGAGATGATCTCCAGGCTATCTGTGAACTATTGAGATTTGGCTTCTTCTTCTGATGGAGCCTGGAGAGGGATGGTGTGATTCCTTCTTTGCTTGCGCCCCTGGATTGTATACAGGGACCGATGTGATCTCACATGTAGAGCAAAAGTTTCATTTTATATATTTTCTTTCCGCGATGCTCTACCATTTCAGCTTTTATATCGCGAAAGTCGCGATTGCCCAATCATTTCGGCTATTTTTTCGCGGTGCCCAATCATTTTGGCTATTTGTTTTATTTACTCGTTGCTTTTTATTGCGAGTTGCCCGATCATTTTGGCTATTTTGTATGCATACATTTTTACTTGTTGATTTTGTTGCAAGTTGCCCCATCATTTCGGCTATTTCGTATGCATGTGTGGCTCTCTGGATTTTCGCTGCAAGCTTAGAATTAGACACCGATTTCGGCATCAGCACCGCTACAGCTAGGATATTGCCAGGTGTGAATCATCATTTGCCTCTGTTGATGTCGAACAAAGGTGGCTTAGTAAACAGAGTTAGGATCCAGTCGACTAAGGCTTTTAACTTCACGAGCCGTAAGGGTCTCATAAAGGTGTTTCTCCCTACGAGTCGTGAGGATCACGTAGGTGCGTTTTCTCCTTAGGAATCGTGAGGATTCCTAAGTGTGCGTTCTCTTATAAGTCGTAAGGATCTTACAAGAGTGTTTTCTTCTTATAAGTCGAGAGGACTTACAAGGGTTGTTCACCGTGTGAACATATCCCTTGGCACTGATGGGACTTTGTTAGGGAAATGTTTATTCGCGCCCGTGGATTATATACAAGGGTCGAGACGCTTGTAGGGCAGCATTGGAGGTTGTGATGGATTCTTAAGAACAGGTTCAGATCCCTGTAGCTTAAGACTTTTGAATCTTATGAGCTGTGAGGGTCTTATAGGAGGGTTCTCCTTACGAGTCGTGAGGATCTCGCAAGTGTAACTTCTCCTTAGGAATCGTGGGGATCCCTAAGTGTGTTGCTCTCTTATGAGTCGTAAGGATCTCACGTAGGTGGTTTCTCCTTACAAGGTTGAGAGGACCTTGTAAGTGTCTTTCAACGAGATTGTGCCCGTTCAGGTTTTCACAAAACTCACTGGTAGCCCTGCTGTTTTTACTCACGGAGCCCTTTCGGGTTTTCATCCGTGCCCATTTTGCTTATGGACATACCGTTTTTTTTTGTCGGCCTTAGAATGCTACAGTCCGTAGTAGTTTATTGACGTTTCGGTCAACAGCTAGTTTTAGGACATAGTGGTCCATTGATAGTTTAAGGACGTTCCGGTCCGTTGTTGTTAGTTTTAGGACATTTCGGTCCATTGTTAGTTTTAGGACATTTCGGTCCATTATTAGTTTAAGGACGTTTCGGTCCATCGTTAGTTTAAGGACGTTTCGGTCCGAGAAAAGGAAGCCGGCTACTACTTACAGAGTTTAGGCTTAGGAAGATAGCGAGCGGACATAGGCGTCGTCATCTATCGTTGACCTAGGCCATGACTTATCAGGTGCAGTATTTCTTTAGGAAGCGACCGTTTATTAGCCTGAAAGGTCTTTCACCATGCATGTCCATGAGTAGATAGGCTCCACCCTAGTAAACTTTGTCTATGATATACGGGCCTTCATAGTTCGGCTTGAATTTCCCCCGCTTGGCACGATTAGGGATCATAGGTCTTTTGACCACTAGCACGAGTTCGCCTTGGCAGAATGTTCTCGGCCTGGTCAATCTCTTATATGAGCGCGTCATCTTTGCTTTATAAGCCTCCAGATTTTGCTGCGCCATGAGCCTGGTTTCCTCAAGGGCATCGAGCTCTTCAAGCCGAAGGTGCATTTTTTTCGTCTGTTAGCTCGTAGTGAATGGCCGAAGGGGAGTACCGCTTCTGTGCCGAATACCAATGCATACGGCGTTGTGTTTGTGGTTGTTTTGAACGTAGTTCGATACGCCCAGAGAGCTTCATGCAGTCTCTCATGCCAGTCCTTCTTATTTAGAGACACCGTCTTTTTCACGATCTTCGTCAAGTTCTTGTTAAAAGCCTCAGCTAGACCATTAGCTCGGGGATTATATACCGATGAATATCTCCAGTATGTTATGCTGTTGTGCGAAGCGGCTGATCTTGTGGCTTTTATAGGCTGGCCCATTATCGGTGATAATCCGTCGCAGAGTGCCAAACCGATAAATGACGTGTGTCTTGAAGAAATGGAGGATATTCTCCGTCTTCACTTCCCTTAGCGGTATTGCTTCTGCCTATTTGGAGAAGTAATCAGTTGTCGCCAAAATGAATCGATGTCCTCGGGACGATGCTGGTTCGATGGGCCCGATTATGTTGGTTCCCCACATTTTGAATGGCCAGCTATCCACCGTTGGATGTAGTGGATTTGGATGCTGATGAATAAAGTCCCCGTGAATCTGGCACGAGTGGCATTGCTTCGCGTATTCGAGGCAGTCCTGGATCATCGTGGGCCAATAGTAGTCCATCCTTTTAATCTTCAGCTTCATCTTTGGGCCGGCTTGGTGAGAACCGCAGAGTCCATCATGAGTTTCTTGGACGACTCTTTTTGCTTCTTTAGGTCCCAGGCATCTTAGCCACAAAGAGTCAAACGATCTCTTATACAGAGTATCATTGACGAATGCAAAAGAAAGAGCTCGTTTCATGAGCTGATGTCTCGAGGATGCCTCTTCAGGCGTTCGACGGGATTTGAAGTAGTCTATAAAGACTTCTCTCCAATACATAGCCTTTTCCTGGTCTTTCATTTGTAGGGCCATTCGCTCAGTTGCTCCCTTTTCTTCGGACAACTCCGGAGATATTTCTGCCAGTGCAAGAACCCGATGGCTTTGTACCACGTTTCTCACGTCATCGAGGTTTGCGTCAGCCAGTTCTTTAGCGAGCTTGGCTAATGCATCCGCTTTGCTATTCTCCGCACGCTGTATGCTTTCCAAGGTGTAGGAAGGAATTTGAGTCAAAAGTTGTTGTACTCTCTCGCTGTACTTCACCAACTCTGGCTTGCACGTTTGATAGTTGTCGTTAGCTTGGCTAATGATCAGCTGGGAGTCTCCGTATATGAGGAGGTTCTCAATTCCCATGTCGACGGCGATTTCAAGACCTACTATCAAAGGTTCATATTCGGCTTCATTGTTCGTCCTCGGTTCTGTTAAGGAGAAGGCAAAGCGCATTATCCCTCCTTGTGGAGTCACGAAGATGAGGCCCACCTCAGATTTGATTATGGGGGTATTTTGTTTGCACTTCTTCATGGAAGATGCTCCATCAAAATAGAGTTCCCAGTGGGTATCATTCTCTCTTTTCTCCCAGTCGATCGTGTCAAACGCGTGCTCGTCTGGCAATTCGCAGTTCAAAGGAGAATCAGCGGGTATTGGATACTCAACGAGGAAGTCGGCGATGGCTGGCCTTTCTCTGCCTTGAGGGGTTGATAAGTTATCGAGAACTCCATCAAGAGTAGGGCCCATTTAGCGATACGTCCTGTTAATTTGGCTTTCGACATCAAATATTTGAGAGGATCGACCTTTGATATGAGACAGACTTCATGCGCCAACGCATAGTATCTGAGCTTCGTTATCGCGAAGATCAACGCCAGGCAGTGTTTTTCGATGGGAGAATAATTGCTTTCTGTCTCCAGTAGAACTCGACTCGAATATTAGAAGGCTCTCTCTTTCCCTTGGTCGTTTTCTTGTGCCCATAATGCACCTAGAGAACCCTCAAGGGCGGTTGTATACAGAACGAGAGGCTTTCCCTTGACCGGAGCGGTCAACACCGGCGGATTCTGCAAGTATTGCTTGATTTCGTCTAGCGCTTTTTGGCATTTGTGATCCCAGACAAAAGGAGTCCCTTTCTTCATTAGATGACTGTAAGGGCGGCATTTGCCGTAGAGATTGGGTATGAACCGCCGGATATACGCGAGCTTTCCTGGGAGAGACTACAGTTGCTTGAGAGTCCTTGGCGGAGGCATTTACATGATCGCCTTGATCTTTGACGGATCTATCTCGATGCCTCGGTGTCGGACGATGAATCCTAGCAATTTGCCCGAGGAAACTCCGAACGCGCATTTGAAAGGGTTCATCTTCAAGTTGTATTGCCGAAGGCGTTGAAATACGATCTTCAGATGTTCTAAATGTTCCTCGTATGATTTTCTTTTAACTACGAGGTCGTCGATATAGCATTCGACGATTTCATGTATGAGGCCATCGAAAATCCTCATCATGGCCCTCTGATAGGTGGTACCGGCGTTCTTTAGACCGAAAGTCATCACCTTGTAGCAGAATATGCCTAAAGGGGTCCGGAAAGCGGTATTCTTCTGGTCTTCGGGATGCATCTTTATCTGATTGTATCCCGATGAGCCGTCCATGAAGGAGAAAACTTCGTGAGTGGACTTATTATCTATCATCAGCTCAGTGACTGGTACTGGGAAGTCGTCTTTCGGGAAGGCTTTATTGAGATCCCGGAAGTCTACGCATATGTTCACTGTCCCATTTATCTTCATCACTGGGACAATGTTGGCGTTCCAATCAGGGTACTGAACCTCTTGGATGAAGCCAGAGTCGATTAGCTTCTTGATCTCGGCATTGATGCTCATATCAAGCTCGAGCCTCATTCTTCTCGGTGCTTGTTTAATCGGCTTGATGTCCGGAGATATCGCCAATTTGTGCACAACAATCTCTGGATCTAGTCCCGGCATCTCGGAATAGTTCCATGCGAAGCATTCTTTATACTACATGAGCACGTCTTTTAGCATAGCCACCCTTTCTTCAGACAACAGCTCACTGACGAACGTCGATCGTGTGTCACTTTCCGTCCCTAAGTCAATTTTCCTTAGGTGATGGATTAGCGTTTGCTGCCGCCTGAGCGAGCATCTCCTGTAGCTTTTCACGTTACAGTTGAACTTTTGTCACGGACCGAGTTTGAGGTCAATGACTAGTATAAACCTGAACTTCGTCTTTGGAATTCAACACATAGACTATGTGAACTACCATGCCCCTAGGCTTGGAGTATTTGGAGTCTTGGCCTTTGGAGTTCGCTTCGGGCACTTGAGCTTTATTAGGCCTCTCTTTTTTTGTGAAAAGCCGCTTTGGATTTGAGAGGAACCGTTGTATCAGGATCCGTCTTGGGGTGATTCCCCTTTACCTGCTTCCACACCTTATATATAGATGAGGAAAGCTGTCTCAGGGAGCGAACTCGTTTCTGCTCTCGTGGGGTCTCCAGGGGCTGCGGAGATTTCTTCAATATTGCGGTAAGAGAACTTTGTCTGACCCTTCACAACAATTTGAAGCATTTCCCAGTTGGAACAACAACATTCACCACTGGGGTTGAAACGGGACCATACGGAGAACTGCCCCCAGCTCATTTTGTATGATGCTGATATCGATGTCGACCGTTTCTTATGGCCGGGATTTGACTAGCTTCAAGATTTTGCTGGAGCCTACCCCCTGTTTCCTTTGAGAGCCTAAATATTCTTCCCCCTGCGTCAACTTTGGTTCTTAGCAGGTGCCAGTTGTTGGAGGACTGATTCTATCAACAAAGTTGCAGCTTGGGGAGCCAGCCTGTGGAAGACAGATTTCCTCTGGGCCTCCTCCATCAGCGTTGAGGCACCGAGGGTGGGAGGTGGGAGCATCGATCCAAAAAGAATCCCGTTGATCTCTTGAAGAGTCGGATTGCAGAGATTTGAGCCTGCAAGTGGCCCGTACTTGACTCCACCAGATATGACAGAGCTTGTGTTGTTAAGGTAGGAACAAACGCCAATCTTCATAGAGACGAAGCGCCGACTTCAGTATCCACTCCCCTAAGGGCAACCACAAACATACACACTGCGATTATCTGATCACGGGAAAAACACGACTCACGAAGTGTGGAGTGGAAAGAGGAAAATATCCCACCGGGCGTGCCAGAATCTGTTCCCCGCCGAAACACGGAGGCGCGACCGTGCGGGTCCGTCTTGCCTGAATTTTGGGGCAGATGCTAATTGGTGCTATCCATCCACCTCTCCGAAGATGCCAAGTTGATTTATGACACCATGTATCGAAGGTTTAAACGGATGCGGCCGATGTAGAAGACTTCGTCAGATTCCCCTTCATTTGAGGGGTTTTTGATTGTGGGGACGCTCTTCCCAGCAGGCGCAAGCCCCTGCAGTTAATTATGCTACCGCATCGCGGTAAGAACTTTCTCCCTCTCCAAATGATCACTTCGTGTCGTGGGTGTTTGTTTTGTTTTTGGTTGCCCGTGGATTGTATACGGAGACTAATTTATGTTGTCGCCCGTAGGGCGTGGATTAGTCTAAATCCGTATCTTCTTAGATTTGGGTTTGGGGGTTGGGTTTAAGGATACGTTAGTCTCATTTGGGACTAAGATCAACTTAAACGTATGTTAAGGATACGTTAGTCTAATTTTTAGACTAAGATCAAACTTAACAGGATCGTTTAGATCTAACAAGAGAGCAATTGGGCTCTATTGTTTAGTTTAGGGACATTGCGGTCGGTTACCAGTGTAAGGACATGGTGGTCCAATGTTACTTTAAGGACATCTCGATCCAAGGTTAAGAACATCATAGTCCATGATTTTAAAGACCTTACATTAAGGTTAAGGACATCATAGTCCGTGAGTTTAAAGACCTCACAGTCAAGGTTAAGGACATCATAGTCCGTGACATCATAGTCCGTGAGTTTAAAGACCTCACAGTCAAGGTTAAGGACATCATAGTCTGTGAGTTTAAAGACTTCACAATCTGTGAAATGTATGGTTGTCGGGACCCGTCACCTCTTTGAAGACGTTGAAGGATTACAACGACATATATCAAAGGGGCTCAGAGATGTACCCTTGAACCAAAGTTGGTTGAGAGACCTGTTGTACAATTGGGACTAAGATCTGTGATTTATGAGCATATGAACTCAATTAATCTGAATTGAGGACTTATGGCCAACTTGGGCTAAGTCGATTCAATTACAATGTTCAACATTTGTTTTTGGAGTTGTTAGATGTTTGTTTGACCCCAATCCCTTTAAAAAATGCTAAGCATTGGTTTAGTCACTGACAATGTTTTGTCTTTAATTGAATGCTGTGTATTTATCATAGCCCCAGGCTTACTCAAAGAACATTTTATGTTCTGTCCAAGCGCACATAAAAGTATGTGGTGCACTTGGCACTAGCGCCAGATATGAAGAGCGCTGATGCGCTTAGCGCTGATGCGCTTAGCGCTTTGCTCTAAATGAAGAGCGCCGATGCGCTTAGCGTTTTGCGCTAGATGTGAAGCGCTGATGCGCTTTTAGTTGAAGCGTTGGGGAGTTTGGCGCTGATGCCATATAATGAGCGCAGAGCAATTTTAGTGATGCAGCGCACACGTGAGGAGCACGTGGCGCGCTTAGCGCTGAGCGCTAGCCAATGAGCGCAGTGCGCTGTGTTTGAAGCGCTATGGCACTGCAGCGCTTTGTGCTAGGTGAAGAGCACTAAGGAACTTTTAAATTAGGAGTGCTAAGGCACTTATTAGATTAGGAGCCCTAAGGCTCTTCTTAGGTAACTTTACGCTCTGCAAATTATCTGTTCTTTGATAAGAGACTTCGTCTCAAGATTCTAAGGAAAAAGTTCTTAGTTCATAGGAGATATTTCAATCTCTTTTTGATGAAAGGCTTTGCCTTTATGAATCTGTGATTCTAAAAGAATTGAATAATCCCCCCTTTTTATAATGAAATGTTCATAATCTCTTTTGTGAAAGACAACTTTGTCTTATAGACCAATGATCTATGAAAGAAGTAAATACTTCTGTTTATATTGAGACGATTTCGTCTTTCTATTCTTTTTACCTTGAAAAAGAATTGCCTTCTTTTGCCGAGAGCTTCTTCTTCTTCTTGAAATTTTCTCAAAGTTTATGGGGGGGGGGGGGGTTCCTCTCTTTTAGACTTGAAGTCTGGGGGCCTTTATATAGGGCAAGATGGTTTGTTCAATCAGTTAAGGAGATCTTTTCTCCAATTGATTTGGGAAATTTCCCATCGTTGGATATTTGATCCAAGGGCTTCTGGTTTACAAAAGATATTCTTCTTGTTTTATACAAAGATTGGGAAATCTTTCCCTCTAATAGAATTTGTTCTGTATTTTAGTGATTTTTAATTACCATTGGATCATTGATCCAACGGTGCTCATATTTACAGAGCACAATTTTGTTGTTTGGAAAGATTTTGAGAAATCTTTCCTTAACAGAATTTAATTCTGGTTAATTAATGATTTATCATTATTATTAGATCTTTGATCTAACGGTGGGGGAGCTTTTAGTTCCAGCGCTAGCGCTTATGCACTCTGCCCATGGTGCGCTGCTTGGAGCGCAGTGCTCTTAGCGCTAGCGCACACGTGCTCTGCACGTGGTGCGCCACTTGTAGCGCAGCGCATCTAGCGCTAGCGTCTATGCGCTTTGCACGGGGTGCGCTAGTTGTAGCGCAGCGCTTTTTATAAAAGCGCAGCTTTATTTCAAATTTTGAATTTTGAACAGAGCTTTGCTCTAATTAGGGAAACAAATGCCCCCACCGTTGCACTCACAGGGCCCACACGTGGGTGCAGCGGTGGCAGCATCTCCACTCTTGGATCAACCGAGGAATTGAAACGGCGCTTAGTGCCTATAAATAGGACCCTTGGCCCTTCTTTTTCAAGTTAAGATATTTGTAATTTTATTTATCCCCGAAACGGAGCATTGCTCTATGATGGAGAAGTTATGAATTAATGTATATATATTTTTTAGACGAAGCATTGTTCTGTTTGAGAGGGTCATGAGTTGATACTTTTCCGTGTCGGGGCTTTGCTTGACGACAGGGAGTGTCGGAGCATTGGTCAACGACAAGGGGAGTTATGAGTAATCATGTATCCAAGTCGAGGGTTTGCCTGATGACAAGGAAATGTCGGAGCATTGCTCGATGACAGGGGGATGATATGTGTCCAAGTCGAAGCTTTGCTTAACGACGAGGAGGTGTCGGAGCATTGCTCGACGACAGGGGTTGACTTTATCCGCATTTCACGGGGTCAAGGGTTGCTCTGGATGCTTCCCATGGGGTCGGTTCGACATAGCCGTGTTCTGCGAGGACCAGGCTCCGCTCTGGACGTTTCCCACGGGGCCAGGATTGACATAGGCCGTGTTCTACGTGACCAGGAATTTGCTCTGGATGCTTCCTACGGGGTCTGATTGACATAGCCATGTTCTGCGAGGACCAGGCTCCGCTCTGGACTTTTCTCACGGGGTCAGGATTGACATAGGTCGTGTTCCACGTGACCAGGAATTTGCTCTGGATGCTTCCCACGGGGTCTGATTTATGTTCATATCATAATTTTGCATTATTATATTCCCCATTCTTAATCATTTTACAAATAAATAGGTGCTTTTGATCTATGTCTGTTAAATAGTTGCGGGTTACAGGTTCTCGGAACAATACAGTGAAAATGGTGAAAAGGCGCTACAAAAGTGAGACAACGACCAACAAATAGAAGAATCTTTATGATACCGCCTACAGCTTAAGGAACAAACGAAGATTAGCAAACATTTCGATTGCACCAAGTACAAAGACAGCACAAGATTCAAGACTTCAACACGAAGCGAACGGTAAAAAGTCCACAACATTCTGCACTGTGGAAATCTGGAAGAAGATAGAAAAGATTCTGAAGAACCAAGTGAAGAAATCAGAAGCCAAATGCAACATGAAGCAGCCCTAAAATTTTGAGACAGAGACTCCACTATTTGGCCGTGGATCCGCGGCCAAACAAGGCATATGGCCGTGGATCCGCGACCGTGCTGTGCATGTGTCGGCGCGTGTCGGTGCGTGTCGGTGGAGTCGGTGCATTGAACCGGTTTTCTTAGGGTATTTTTGTAATTCTAGATATGGATCAGATGTAAACTATAGAGTTTCTATTATCTATAAATAGGAATCCTACAGCTCTTTTTGGAGCATGCCTCTTTTTACTTTCCTAGATTAAATTTTTCATTCCTTGTAATTGTCAAAGAGTGCATCAATAAAAAAAAAGTAAGTTTTTCTTTATCTTGATTTTCTTATTATCTGCAATTTTATTTCTCTGCAATTTTTTATCTGCCGTAGTTATAAAAATGAATTCCTTTATTAATTCCCTAATGAGTGAGTAGTTCCTCACTTGTTAGGGTTAGGTTTGGGGAAGATTTGAAAGATGAAAATCTCTCACCCCTTTCTTTCCCGTTCAATATTTTAAAGTAGGAATCTATGCAAACATACACACACCGCTCACTAGGGCACCCTATCCCACGAGGTAGCGGTGATTCTTTAGTTAAAGACCGGTTGTGTTTGATTTCCATAGAGATTAGGGCTAAGAGTTAAGAAAGGACGGACAAAGACCAAAGGGAAGAAACCTGGTTTCTTCCCGATCGTGCTAATCCCCTTTGTTAACTATTACCTTAACACATAAAAGTTCTTAATTAGGGCAAAGAGAGCGGTGAGAATAATTGACCTTCCAAACTAACCTAACCCTAACCCTAGCAAGGTTTTAATCCTAATCAAACTAAACTTCAGTTTTTATTGAAAATCAAAACCTACCACAAATAGGAATTGACTCGTTAGAACAACTAGAAAATACACGTTTTCCCTGTGGACCGACCTGTACTCAACCGGTTAGCTACCAAGCGATACCGTTCTTGATTGCGGTTAATTCTTTGATTTCAAAACGTGCACGCGAAACATCCCACCAATCAAATGGCGCCGTTGCCGAGGATGGCGTAGTTATTTTTCTTTTTGTAATTTCGGGTTAATTAAAAATTAAAAATCATAAAAACTGAAAAATATAAAAATATCATCTTGTTATTGTTTGAAGGGTTTTCGTGCGAATTGTGCAGGATCGGAAAGACGAACAAATTCAAATCTGGAAAAATCCAGTGAACAAAACAGCAAACAGCAGATCCGAACATACAGAGGAGAACCATAACAGAAAACAGAAAGATTTTGGAGACCCGAGTCAACTTTCCTACCACGGAACCGCCGCAATCGCATGCCTTTGACCGCGAAAACGCGGCCCCTTGATGACGTCAGCAACTCAAAACTTCTCTGTAAGCATTCTTTTCCTCTCCTCTGTCCTCTGAAATCCTCTGAAAATTTTTCCTGCAAGGTTCTTTGCGCAAAACATCTCCCCCTTCTCCTATAACTTGATTTTGTGCAGTATTCATTGCGCTGCAAATAAAAAAAATTTGGCAAGTGTTTTGGATTTTTGTGTGTTTACAACTTTGCATTTTTAAAACGGACTTTTAAGGGACTATAACACCAATCTAGATTGGGTGGGAATTTCATTACCCTTCCCAGGACCCGAAAAAAATCACAAAAAGCATTTTGCATTAACCTTCGAGTTAATTAAAAAATATTAGACTCAGCCAATAAGGACTGTCATGCTCATTAGGACAAAGGAATAGTTGTAGGTATCGGTCGTTTATCTAAACCAGACTTTGTGGTGCCTAGGCTAGACAAGTGGGAAAGGTAATTTTAAAAGACCCGTGTTCCCCTCCGAATGACGGCCGCGACATGGACGTCTCGCCTGAGATTCGGGGCAGATGCTAATTGGTGCTATCCGTCCACCTCTCCAAAGATGCCAAGTTGATTTATGGCACCGTGTATCGAAGGTTTAGACGGATGCGGCCGATGTAGCAGACTTCGTCAGATTCCCCCTCGTTTGAGGGGTTTTTGATTATGGGGACGCTCTTCCCTGCAGGCGCAAGCCCCTGCAGTTAATTACGCTACCGCTCGCGGTAACAACTTTCTCCTTCTCCAGATGGTCACTTCGTGTCGTGAGTGTTTGTTTTGTGTTTTGTTGCCCGTGGATTGTTTACGGAGACCGAGTTATGTTGTCGCCCGTAGGGCGTGGACTAGTCCAAATCCGTGTTATCTTAGATTTGGGTTTGGGGGTTTGGTTTGAGGATACGTTAGCCATGCTTGAGGCTAAGATCAACTCAAACGTTTGTTAAGGATACGTTAGTCTAACTTGAGACTAAGATCAACTTAACGGGATCGTTTAGATCCGACAAAAGAGCATTTAGGCTCCGTTGTTCCAGTTTAGGGACATAGTGGTCCATCGTATGTATGGCCGTCGGGACCCGTTACCTCTCTGACGACGTTGAAGGATTACAACGACAGATGTCAGAGGATTTCAGAGATGTACCCTCGAACCAGAGTTAATTGGGGGAGATTCATAGTCCAGTCTGTTTGAAGGTTTAAGGATACGTTAGCCATCTTGGAGGCTAAGATCAACTTAAACGGGATCGTTTAGATCCAACAAAAGAGCATGCGGGGCTCTATTGTTCCAGTTTAGGGACGTGGTGGTCCATGGGTAGTTTGAGGACATTACGGTTCATGGGTAGTTTAAGGACATTGCGGTCTATGGGTAGTTTAAAGACATTGCGGTCCATTGTTAGTTTTAAGACATCTCGGTCAAGGTTAAGGACGTCGTAGTCCGTGGGTTTAAGGACCCCACAGTCCATTGTTAGTTTTAAGACACCTCGGTCAAGGTTAAGGACGTCGTAGTCCATGGGTTTAAGGACCCCACAGTCCATTGTTAGTTTTAAGACATCTCGGTCAAGGTTAAGGACGTCGTAGTCCATGGGTTTAAGGACCCCAAAGTCCATTGTTAGTTTTAAGACATCTCGGTCAAGGTTAAGGACGTCGTAGTCCATGGGTTTAAGGACCCCACAGTCCATATCAATATGTGGTCATCGGGACCCGTCACCTCTTTGAAGACATTGAGGGATTACAATGCCAAGTATCAAAGGAGTGAAGAGATGTACCCTGGAACCGAAGTGGATTAAATAGCCCTTGGCCCAATTTGGGATCAAGACCAATTAATTATGTCATGAGCCCATTAGCTCAGTTAATTACGAATTGAGGACTTATGGCCAGCTTGGGCTAAGTCCAATCATGTCTGAAATATTGGCTTCCTGTTGGTCCTTTGAAGGAGAGGCTTTGCCTCTATCCATTTAGCCAATTGGGCCAATGCCTAGTGTTAAACACTAAAGACCAATCAGTGTTGAACACTGGGAATGAGATTGATAAGTCAGTGTTTAACACTAAAAGATAATTGGTGTTAAACACCAGCAACAGGGCTTTCGAATTAGTGTTAAACACTAAAACAGATCAGTGTTAAACACTGTCAACAGAAGTCCCAAACTAGTGTTTGAACACTAAGGTAATCAGTGTTGAACACTTCAAGTAAAGTTCTTTGCTTAGTATTGAACACTAAGACCAAACAATGTTTTAATACTGAATTCAGGGGTTTAGTGTTAAACACTAAGGCAGGAGGGGTCACGTGGCAACACGTGAGAGCGCCCTCCCTTCATTTGTTCTTCTGAGACTATTGCATCTTCTAGAGCATCACGTGCCACCACGTGACGGGCATTCAAGCGCTTTGTGTGTTAAAGCTTCTGTCAAGGGTCATGTAGGTCACGTGGGGCACTGCCTCAAAGGGGCTTTCTGTAGATCTTTTGGGGGGGTCACGTGGTGACACATGATCCTTCTTTTCTGTAGTTGTTTTAGAAGATCTGTTAATCCCTTTCAGGAATTAAATTCCTCGTAGGGTTGAACCCTGACAATAGAGGAATTAAATTCCTACTTCCTTTTGAAGATTTATATTCTGGGATAGAGTTGAACTCTGAATTTTCTGTAGGAATTAAATTCCTCATATATGTGAAGAACTGAATAGGGTTTAAACCCTAATAAAAGCTTTAAGGAATTAAACTCCCACTCTCTGTTAAAGAATTATGATTAAGGGAATTAAATTCCCGTTGTTTCAACAGAACTAAGTTCTTAACTAGGGTTAAATCCTAATTCTTTTTCATTCTGAAGGAATTAAATTCCCATAACACAGGGTCAAACCCTAATTTTATTTTAAAGGAATTAAATTCCTATAGTTCTGTGAGAATTAAATTCTCGTGCTTCCATTCCCTCTCTATGCTTTGGCTCTGCATGGCAGGATCTCAACCCATTGAGAATTAAATTCTCAACTTCAAGGGGAGATATGCGCTTTACAGATCCTCTATCAAAGAGAGAAGAAATATGTTCTTCTGTTTTACATCAGAGTTGAACTCTGTTGAGAATTAAATTCTCTTTTCTTTCAAAAATCCTTCCCTTTCTTACCTAGGGTTTTCTTTTGCAGCGGATCCAAATTCCTCAAAGTATCAAGGCTCTCTCCCTTTTCTTTTCTCTGCGTGTATATATTTTTTTTTGTCTATTGGCTCCTATTTATAGGAGAAGCAGCCGAGTCAATTAGTTTTTGACGAATCTTCATTGAGAGATTTGATTTGCATCCATCATTCGTTCTGGACCTTTGGATTATTAGGTGAATTTTATTCACCATTGGATTTCAAATCCAGGGATTCTCCTCTGTGATTTCTGTTAGATTTGAAGGGGAAATCTTTCCAAATTCGAGATTTTCCCATAGATAGATGATATTTTATCACTTCTGAATCTTTAATTTAATCGGTTGCTTTTGGAAAGATTTGAGAGTCCTTTTCTCAGAATTTAATTCTGTTAACAAATGGGCTTTGAAAGCTGGTCACGTGCGGCTACGTGACCTTTGGTCACGTGTGGGCACGTGACCCCCTTGTAACGAGCCCTTTTCTTCTTTTGCACTCTGCCTTCTTCTGCTGCTTAGCCGTCACGTGCCACCACGTGACCCCTGGTCACGTGGGAGCACGTGACCTCTTCTGAAGCCTTTTCCTTGATTTGATCAGGGAACCAATGTGCCTTTGCCGCTTGCTTTTAAATGTCACGTGCCGACACGTGACCCTGGTCACGTGGGAGCACGTGACTCTTTCTGAAGCCCTTTTCCTCGATGTAGTTGGGAAACTGAGCTTGCCTTGCCGATACTTTTAGGTGTCACGTGCCAACACGTGACTGCTGGTCACGTGTAAGCACGTGACCCTCTTCTGAAGCTTTTTCCATAAGCTTTTCTGATTTTAAATCAGGAAACAAATGCCCCCACAGCGTTGTTCTCACGTGTCCGTACGTGAGTGCAACGCTGTCACCTTTTGTGACCGTTGGATTACTCTAGGGATTTGGGGAGATGAAGCGTTTCCATCACCTCCTATAAAGGTTCACGTCCCTTTAGAAGAGCCTCCACTTTGCTCATCTTCCTCCTTGCAAACTTTCTTCTTTTGAGAATTTAATTCTCTTTTCCCAGAGCTCAGTTCTCTGCCTTGAACCCACCCTCAGAGTTTAACTCTTTTCGAAAAGACTTTTCTCTTTGGGTAATGCTCTCGAATGAACGATGAACTCTCACATTCCTCTGGATTTTAAATCCAAAACAAGGGTTTTTACCCTTTTTTAACAAAGAACCCATTTTTCTTCATGTTTTTCCATAAGAACATGAAACCGCCTAACCTTCGAACTGTAGATCTCTTAGGGTTTAGATGATCTTTGGGGAGATGATGATGGTGTTTCAACTCCATGGAATTTAATTCCATCCAAAAACGTTTTTGGGAATTTAATTCCCTTTTCTTAATAAGGAATTTAATTCCAATGAAGAACTCGATTTCTTCACATGGAGGCTTCCTGGGGTCTCTTGGCCCGAGGTTGTCCTTCTGTAATTAATGAAATAGGAGCTTTCTAATGATTCTCATGACCTTTATTTCAGGTATCATGGACGCTCATTTGTATAATCTCAACGAAATCATTTCCTACGGGAATATTCGTGCCCTGGGCCGTAGTCAGAATCAGGAGTTCACCACTGCTCAATGTGCCGAGATCATGAGCCGCTTTGACGAGTACAACCATCGGCTACTCCCCCGTCGCTCTTCTCTTCTAAGGCTCATCGTGCTGGCGATTTGGGAGGTGCTTCCTCTCTTCCGCGCCGGTGTGCTACTCAGGACATTGGACGTTGCCGAGGATAAGATACATTCGGTGTATCTGATGAGTCTGATCTCGAAGAGAAGGCGTGACAATCTCATTGATCTTTTGCACCAGGCGTTTCAGCAGTCGGCCATACTTGCCGCCTACCGGAGGGTGAAGGACATCCGCGAGGACCCCGACGCTTGCGATCGTGAAAGAAAACATACTCGGGCGGTTCGAAATGCTTGGAAGATCTTGGACAAGGTCAAGCTTGAGTTTCTCAATCCGTGCCCCGCGCCTGAGGTCTTGCCGTTGTAATCGTTTTCTTTTCATTTTGTATGAACCTTTTTAAAGCATGAATGATAAACTTATCGTGTCCTTTGTATGTTTGCATGCTTTTCTGTGAGATTTTATCATTTTACTATTGTTGTTCCTGGTGCTTTTAATATGCATGGTGCTATTCCATTTTTTAGTGCACGTCAAATTTGGGCCTCACGTGTTCCGTACGTGGGATCATTTGATGGGACTATTCACAAAATTTTCCATGCCGTATCTTTAGTGCACAGTATCAGATGCAGAAAAGGAGCCTTGGAAATAGTTCCATCTCCTTGATTTTCGATGCCTATCCTTTTTTGGGCTTTGGAAACAGCTTTCACATGCAGGATTTTCCGCGCATAGCACTTAATGCACCTCTTTGTATCTGAGGCAATGGCCTTCCTTTTCTCTTCACAGAGAACTTTTATTCCTATTTTGACGCGATTCAATTCGAGAACAACTAAGTGCCATGGCCTGCAATCGTCCACGCGCTCGTCGACAGCCAAGGGAAGTGCCTATTGAGGAGATGATTCCTCGCTTTGCTGCACGATTGGTGGACCCTCTCCTTACCGACGACAAATGTGACTCAGCGGTGTACGAGCTCTCGATTCGTAGGGGGTCCCCTATTCCAATAGGCTCCCTCTGGCTTCGGATGATTCTTGCCGCCGTGTTTGCCGACGTCCCTCCTCACCCTGCGGAGATGACCCTAGCGATGCTCGATGCGGCTGAAGAGAAGCTCGAAGGCTTTCACGAGGCCTGCATGATTACTCAGGCTCTGAAAAATCGCTCAGTTCATCTTTTGAGTGAAATAAGAGCCCGACGGGCTGTTATGTCTGCTTTTGCAGATGACCATGGCGCCAATCGATGGGGAGCGACTTCTCGCGAGAACCGTCGCTTTGATGTGTTGGAGAGAGCAGAGAGAGAGATGGAGAACCTTGTTCTTTGTTTTGTTAACCCTTGTGCCATTGATCCCGTGTTTGGTGACCTTTTCCCGTTAGCGTAGCATTTTTAAATTAGTCCCTCCTTTTCTGTGCTTTATGCCGAACTTCCATGTAGGCTTGGTACTAGTATGTATGTTTCCGCTCGCATAAATAAACTTTGTATTCTTCTTATGAGAACTTTCTTTAATTGCGAATGCTATCATCACTTTCATGCATATCAGACCTTTTTGAGCCTTATGAATGTCCATACGATTGCAAATGCATGCTTGAAATACGTCGGAAATCTTTTTTGTTGCTTTTCACATCAGGTGATGTGAGTGCGCTTTAGATCGATTATTCCCGTCGACTGGAAGCCCATTTATACGGTCTTGTAAATATCTTGTTTCCAAGGCTGCGGTCACGAAAGCGAGCTTACGTGTCCTGATAGAGCGACACGTAGCGAACATATTGTTGTGTGAGAAAAGGGCTCGGCCGTAAATTTTCGGAGAGGGAGCTAGCTTCCAAGGCGCTGAGCGAGCTTCATGCCAGCCTTACAGCCAAGGCCAACAAAGCATACGAACTCTGGCGGGTGCTTCAGGAGTCCATAAAAGAGGTGGTGGCTCTCGATAAAGCTGCCACGTTCACTCGTGAGTGGGTCGAGGCTCATAAAGCCACCGAGAAAGAGCTCGAAGCTCGGCTTGCTTCGTATCAGGCTCAGCAAGCTCAGGCGGAGGCTCGTCTTCTGGAGATCTTGCGTCATGAAGCCGTGGCTCAGCAACAGAACGATGAGCTGGTAAAATTACTACACCGCCCGCCGGCTTGAGGACTTGTATCTTTTCTCCCTTTTTTGTACATACTCATGAATGAGAGTATCTCTTTTTTCTGTTTCTTTCATAAATTGTACTTTGTATCTATTTTGGTTTATGAATAAAAGATACATTTTTCCTCTCAATGGTGTGTCCCCTTTTTATTGAATGTATTCTGCGGATATTCTATCTTGATCTCTTTGCAGGACAGCGATGGCTTAGGATTCAGGGTTAGGATCTGCTTCCTAAGGCTTTTGCATTTTATGAGCCACGAGGGTCTCATAAAGAGTTTTTCTCCCTATAGGTCGAGAGGATCCAATAGGTGTAAGTTCTTCTTTAAAAATCGTGAGGATTATTAAGCGGGTTTTCCCTTGAGAGTCGTAAGGATCTTACAAGAGAGTTTTTCTTCCTTACAGGTCGTGAGGACTTGTAAGTGCTGGATGTGGTCACCCTTGTCCGTGTTTTACGGAGTCAGGGGTTTCTCCAGGTATTGTAGTGTAAAGACATCGCGGTCAAGGTTAAGGACCTCATAGTCCGTGGATTTAAGGACTCCACAGTCCGATGTTAGTTTTAAGACATCACGGTCAAGGTTAAGGACCTCATAGTCCGTGGATTTAGGGACTCCACAGTCCGATGTTAGTTTTAAGACATCACGGTCAAGGTTAAGGACCTCATAGTCCGTGGATTTAGGGACTCCACAGTCCGATGTTTGGTTGCAGGGACCCGTCACCTCTTTGAAGACGTTGAGGAATTACAACGCCAGGTATCAAAGGAGTGAAGAGATGTACCCTTAAACCAAGGCAGAATCTGTAGGGAATCGGGGTGGTTGATCGTTAGTTTTAAGACATCACGGTCGAGGTTAAGGACATCCTAGTCCGTGGATTTTAAGGACTCCACGGTCCGGTATTTGCTCTGGATGCTTCACACGGGTTCACTGCCGTGCTTGGCGAGGACCAGGCTCCGCTCTGGGCGTTTTCCGCGGGGTCAAAGAGTGACGTTATCCGCGTTCCACGTAACCAGGAATTTTGCCCTAGATGCTTCACACGGGTTCACTGTCGTGCTCGGTGAAGACTAGGCTCCGCTCTGGATGCTTCACACGGGTTCACTGCCGTGCTCTGCGAGGACCAGGATCCGCTCTGGACGTTTTCCACGGGGTCAAAGAGTGACGTTATCCGTGTTCCACGTAACCAGGAATTTTGCACTAGATGCTTCATACGGGTTCACTGCCGTGCTCGGCGAGGACTAGGCTCCGCTCTGGATGCTTCATACAGGTTCACTGCCGTGCTCTGCGAGGACCAGGATCCGCTCCGGACGTTTTCCACGGGGTCAAAGAGTGACGTTATCCGCGTTCCACGTAACCAGGAATTTTGCACTAGATTCTTCACACGGGTTCACTGCCGTGCTCGGCGAGGACTAGGCTCCACTCTGGATGCTTCACACGGGTTCACTGCCGTGCTCTGCGAGGACCAGGATCCGCTCTGGACGTTTTCCACGGGGTCAAAGAGTGACGTTATCCGTGTTCCACATAACCAGGAATTTTGCACTAGATGCTTCACACGGGTTCACTGCCGTGCTCGGTGAGGACTAGGCTCCGCTCTGGATGCTTCACACGGGTTCACTGCCGTGCTCTGCGAGGACCAGGATCCACTCTTGACGTTTTCCACGGGGTCAAAGAGTGACGTTATCCGCGTTCCACGTAACCAGGAATTTTGCACTAGATGCTTCACACGGGTTCACTGCCGTGCTCGGCGAGGACTAGGCTCCGCTCTGGATGCTTCACACGGGTTCATTGCCGTGCTCTGCGAGGACCAGGATCCGCTCTGGACGTTTTCCACGGGGTTAAAGAGTAACGTTATCCGCGTTCCACGTAACCTGGAATTTTGCTGATTGTATCCGCATTTCACGGGATGGAGGTTTGACTGTTGGCGATATGTATACCACCGAGCCATGGAACTGGGAGTTGCCGATGTTCCGCTTAGCTTGAAGTTGTGTCCGTCGTTACGAGACGAATGTTGGGGTGATCTCTAGGTCGCTTGTGGCCCGTCGAGATTTAGCTTCTTTCTTTGGTGAAACCTGGGGGGGGAGGTATGTTCCCTTTTTGTTTACGCCCCTTTTTTTTATATTTTATTTCTTTTTCCGCGATGCTCTATCATTTCAGCTTTTATATAGCGGAGGTCGCGATTGCCCCATCATTTCGGCTATTCTTCGCGGTGCCCAATCATTTCGGCTATTTATTTATTCTCTACTCGCTGCTTTTTATTGCGAGTTGCCCCATCATTTCGGCTATTCTTCATGCATACATTTTTACTTGCTGCTTTTTATTGCAAGTTGCCTCATCATTTCGGCTATTCTTCATGCATACATTTTTACTTGCTGCTTTTTATTGCAAGTTGCCCCATCATTTCGGCTATTTTGTAGGCATGTGTGGCTTGCTAGCTTTTTCGCCGCAAGCTTGGATTTTAGACACCGATTTCGACATCAGCATCGCTACAACTGGAATGTTGCCGGGAGCGAATCATCATTTGCCTTTGTCGATGTTGAACAAAGGTGGCTCAGCAAACAGGGTTAAGGGTCCTGTCGACCAAGGCTTTTGACTTCATGAGCCGTAAGGGTCTCACAAAGGTATTTCTCCCTACATGTCGTGAGGATCTTGCAGGTGTATTTTCTCCTTAGGGATCGTGAGGATTCCTAAGTGTGTGTTCCTCTGTAAGTCGTAAGGATCCTACAAGAGGGCTTTCTCCTTATGGGTCGAGAGGACCTACAAGGGTTGGACTTTGCTGGGGAAATGTTTATTCGCACCCGTGGATTGTATACAAGGGTCAGTATGAGCCGCTTGTAGGGCAGTATCGAAGGTTGTGGGGGATTTGCTTAAGAACAGGTTTAGGTTTCTGTAACTTAAGACTTTCAAATCTCATGAGCCGTGAGGGTCCCATAAGAGAATTCTCCTTACGAGTCGTGAGGATCTCGCAAGTGTATTTTCTCCTTAGGAATCGTGGGGATCCCTAAGTGTGTTGCTCCTTTGTGAGTCGTAAGGATTTCACGCGGGTGGTTTCTCCTTACAAGGTCGAGAGGACCCTATAAGTGTCTTTTAACGAGGTTGCGCCCTTTCGGGTTTTCATAAACACTCGCCGGTAGTCCTGCTGTTTTTACTCACGGAGCCCTTTCGGGTTTTCATCCGTGCCCATTTTGCTTATGGACATACCGTTTTTTATTCTTTTTCTCTTTTTTTTTTACAAGGTCGCGCCCTTTCGGGTTTTCACGAACACTCGTCGGTAGCCATGCTGTTTTTACTCACGGAGCCCTTTCGGGTTTTCATCCGTGCCCATTTTGGTTATGGACATACCGTTTTTTTTAATCATTTTTTTTATATATTTTTTCTTTTTCTCCCTTTTTTTATTCATCTCATCAGCCTAAGGATGCTGCGGTAGTAGTTTAGGGACGTTTCGGTCCGTCGTTAGTTTAAGGACATTTCGGTCCGTCGATAGTTAAGGACGTTTCGGTCCGTCGTTAGTTTAAGGACGTTTCGGTCCGTCGTTAGTTTAAGGACGTTTCGATCCATCGTTAGTTTAAGGACGTTTCGGTCCATCGTTAGGGGAAGGCCGGCTGCTGCTTGTAAAGTCTGAGCTTAGGAAGATAGCGAGTGGACATAGTCGTCGTCATCTATCTTTGACCCAGGCTGTGGCTCATTAAGCATAGTATTTCTTTAAGAAGCGGCCGTTTATTGGCCTGAAAGGCCTTTCACCGTGCATGTCCATGAGTAGATAGGCTCCACCCTGGTAGACCTTGTCTATGATGTACGGGCCTTCATAGTTTGGCTCAAATTTTCCCCGCTTGGCACGATTGGGGATCATAGGTCTTTTGACCACTAGTACGAGTTCGCCTTGGTGGAATGTCCTCGGCCTGGTCAATCTTTTGTACTAGCGCGTCATCTTTGCTTTGTAGGCTTCTAGATGTTGTTGCGCTATGAGCCGGGTTTCATCGAGGGCATCAAGCTCCTCAAGCCGAAGATGAGCATTTTCTTCGTCCGTCAGCTCGTGGTGGACTGCCACTCGTAGAGAGGGTAACTCTATCTCGAGGGGGAGCACTGCTTCCGTCCCAAATACCAATGCGTACGGCGTTGTGTTCGTGGCCGTCTTGAATGTAGTTCGATAAGCCCAAAGGGCTTCTTGCAGCCTCTCGTGCCAGTCTCTCTTATTCCGGGAAACGGTCTTTTTTATGATCTTCGTCAAGGTCTTATTGAAGGCCTCGGCCAGACCGTTAGCTCGTGGGTTGTAAACTGAAGAATATCTCCGGTCTATATTGTGCTGCTGCGCGAAGCGGCTAATCTTATGGCTTCGGTAGGCTGGCCCATTATCGGAGATAATCCGCCGTGGGGTTCCAAACCGATAGATGACGTGCGTCTTGAAGAAATGGAGGATATTCTCCGTCTTCACTTCCCTCAGTGGTACTGCTTCTGCCCATTTGGAGAAGTAATCAGTTGTCGCCAGGATAAAACGATGTCCCCGAGACGACGCTGGCTCGATGGGGCCGACTATGTCAGTCCCCCACATTTCGAATGGCCAGCTAGCCACCGTTGGGTGTAGTAGATTCGGATGTTGGTGGATAAAGTCTCCATGAATCTGGCACGAGTGGCATTGCTTCGCATACTCGAGGCAGTCCTGGATCATTGTGGGCCAGTAGTAACCCATCCGTTTAATTTTTAACTTCATCTTTGGGCCTGCTTGGTGAGAACCGCAAAGTCCGTCGTGAACTTCCTGAATGACTCTTTCTGTTTCGTTAGGTCCTAAGCATCTCAGCCATAGAGAATCAAACGATCTCTTGTATAGAGTATCGTTGACGAAAGCGAAAGATAGAGCTCGTTTCATGAGCTGATGTCTTGAGGACGCTTCTTTGGGCATTCGGTGGGACTTAAAGTAATCTATGAAGACTTCCCTCCAGTCCTCAGCCTTCTCACGGTCTTTTATTTGTAGGGTCGTCTGCTCAGTCGCCCCCTCTTCTTTATATAATTCTGGAGGTATTTCTGCCGGGGCGAGCACTCGACGGCTTTGTACCACGATTCTTACATCATCGAGGTTTTCGTCCGCCAGCTCTTTAGCAAGTTTGGCCAACGCGTCTGCTTTGCTGTTTTCCGCGCGCGGTATGTTCTCCAAAGTATAGGAGGGAATTTGGGTCAGTAGTTGTTGCACCTTTTCGCCGTACTTCACCAACTCCGGTTTGCACGTTTGGTAGTCACCATTTACTTGACTAACGACCAGTTGAGAATCCCCATATATAAGGAGGTCTTCAATTCCCAGGTCGATGGCGATTTCGAGGCCTGCTATCAGAGCTTCGTATTCAGCTTCATTGTTTGTCCTCGGCTCTGTTAAGGAGAAGGCGAAGCGCATTATCCCTCCTTGTGGAGTTGCAAAGACGAGGCCTATCCCCGATTTGATCATTGGGATACCTTGTTTCTGTTTCTTTACGGAGGACGCTCCATCGAAATAGAGTTCCCATCGGGTGCTACCGCCGCCAATCGCATCAAATGCATGCTCATCCGGCAAATCACAGTTCAAAGGAGAATCGGCCGATATCGGGTGCTCAGCGAGGAAATCGGCAATGGCCTGGCCTTTCACTGCCTTGAGAGGTTGATACGTTATCGAGAACTCCATCAAGAGCAGGGCCCATTTAGCGAGTCGTCCCGTCAGTATGGCTTTTGACATCAAGTATTTAAGGGGATCCACCTTTGAAATGAGACGGACTTCATGCGCCAACGCATAGTGCCTGAGCTTTGTTATCGCGAAGATTAACGCCAAGCAATGTTTTAAAATGGGAGAGTAGTTGCTTTCTGCCCCCAGTAGAACTCGACTTAAGTAGTAGAGTGCCCTCTCTTTTCCCTGATCGTTCTCTTATGCCCATAATGCGCCCAAGAAACCTTCGAGGGCGGTCGTATAAAGAATGAGGGGTTTTCCCTTGACCGGCGCAGCCAACACCGGAGGGTTCTGCAGGTACTGCTTGATCTCGTCTAGTGCACCTTGGCATTTGTGATCCCAAACGAATGGAGTTCCCTTTTTCATCAGGTGGCTGTAAGGACGGCATTTGCCTGAAAGATTGGCGATAAATCGCCGAATGTATGCGAGCTTCCCTTGGAGAGACCGCAACTGTTTGAGGGTTCTAGGCGGAGGCATTTCCATGATCGCTTTAATCTTTGACGGATCTATTTCAATACCTCGGTGTCGAACGATGAATCCCAGGAATTTGCCCGAGGAGACTCCAAACGCGCATTTGAGGGGATTCATTTTCAAATTATATTGCCGAAAGCGTTGAAATACAGTCTCCAGATGCTTTAAATGCTCTTCGTATGACATGCTATTTACTACGAGGTCATCAATATAGCACTCGACGATGTCATGTATGAGGTCGTCGAAGATCTTTGTCATGGCCCTTTGATAGGTAGCGCCAGCGTTCTTTAGACCAAAGGGCATAACCCTGTAGCAGAATATACCCAAAGGGGTCCGGAAAGCGGTGTGCTTATGGTCTTCGGGATGCATCTTTATCTGATTGTATCCTGACGAACCGTCCATAAAGGAGAAAACCTCGTGAGTGGACGTGTTATCTATCATTAGCTCGGTACTGGTACTGGGAAATCGTCCTTTGGACAGGCTTTATTGAGATCCCTGAAATCCACGCATATGCGTACCGTCCCATTCTTCTTCATTACCGGGACGATATTGGCGATCCAATCGGGATATTGGACTTCTTGGATAAATCCAGAATCGATCAGCTTCTTGACTTCGGCGTTGATGCTCATTTCAAGCTCGAGTCGCATCCTTCTCGGCGCCTGCTTGACTGGCTTGATATCCGGGGATATCGCCAATCTATGCACAACGATTTCTGGATCTAGTCCTGGCATCTCGGAATAGTTCCACGTGAAGCAGTCTTTATGCCGTAGAAGCACGTTCTTTAACGCAGCCACCCTTTCTTCAGATAGCAGCTCGCTGACAAATGTCGGTCGCGGGTCATCTGCCGATCCCAACTCAATCTTCTTGAGGTTATCTGCAGTAGTATGTATACCATCTTCCAGTTCTTTCGGAGCTGGCGGAAATTCTGAGATCACCTCATCATTGCTGTTCTCAAAGCACCAGGGAAGGTCATCCATGTTCTCGGGCTCTTCTTTCAATAACGTAATCATATAACAGGTGCGAATCCGCTCCCAGGACCAAGGTGGATCCGGTTCTGCTCTTGCGGCCTTGGGTTCGTGCTTTTGTGGCGGCGTTACCCTCCATCCGTTGGATAAAGCGAATCTGCCCATTTGGTACCGGTCCTCGACCCAGTTCTTGAAGGTGAAGCAGTCTTCGATAGGGTGTCCTATGGCTCGGTGATAAGAGCAATAGCTCGGATGAGAAGCCTTGTTAACTTGCTCAGGGTGTCTAGGCTCTGGAAGCACGATCATTTGATGTTTTAAAGCTAGCTTGAGTAACCTCTCTGTCTTGTCTCGGGGGAAGGAGTACGCTCGACTCATCTTCTTCATGAGGGACAAATCCGAGCCATGCAATACTCGATCACGTAACCCTCTAATCCTGCGTCGTTGTTGTCGGCTCCTCTTTCCGCTTCTTAATTTATTTCCGTCTCTGCGTCGGGCCTTTCGTACAACGGGTTGACGAGGATGAGCATCTTTGTCTTTTGCAGCCTGTTGAAATAGACGTTGCGTCTTGGTCTTCTCGTAGATGGCCATCTCGCGGTTGTGGTCTTCCCGAGCTTTCTGACCCACTTTCCTGATAGGCTTGTCCATTCGTTCTTCAAACGACGGACTCGGCACTTCAATCACGGGGTCTAGTTTTGATGAAGGATTGGCGTCTCCTAACAGGGCGTCCTCTTCTTCATCAAAGGTATATATAGCGTAGCTGCTGTGGGCCCGTCCCCATTTTCCGGTTCTCGCGTATCCAAGCCCAAGTGTTTCCATTTTCCCGTTGGGCAATTTGCGTTGAGTCCCGGGGACATCCTAAATCTTGTTGTAGAACCGAGCCTGCCGAACAGTCTGTTTTAAGGGTACTCCTTGGCGCTTCAATTGCTTCTTTAATCCATTTGTATAGTATCTGGGCAGACGGATGGGTTGGAGCCTGTCGAGTGTAGCATCCGCGCCATGCCAGATCTCTTTCTCTATTTTCGACTCTGAGGATCGGTAGAATAGGATCACCTTCTCACCCCTTTGCCTGGGAGGGAGGTAAAATGTTTGCAGGTCCTGCACATTGTGAGCTTGAAGCGTGTCGAGATCCTTGTAGTGTTCTCGCGGTACTATGGTGATTTGCAAACTATGGTCATCGCCAGGGGGTGCTTGTATTGACAGCCGATTGGAGAACACGGCATTAACTTCATCTTCTGAATCACTTCCGAAGGCCAACATGGGGGCGGGCGTCCCCAGGTTGTTGCGTTGAGATGGCCCTGCATAAACTATCTCTTCCTCTTCTTCGGTATCGCTCCCGAAAACAGGGATGGTGGCGGCGGTTTTGTTCTCCGGGTTGCGACACCTTTCTGTATCCTCGAAATCTGGCAAAAAGTACTTCGCATCTTCGTCTTTGCGGACTTCGTTCACGGAAAATGAGTTTAATTCTCCTGTTACGGTATACTCGAAACCATCCTTAAAGTACTTCATACACTGATGTTGTATAGAAGGGATGATGTTGTACTCGTGTAGCCAAGGACGACCGAGCAAGGCGTTGTAGCAGGTCTTGGCCTCAATGACATGGAATTTGATGTCTGTGACGAGAAGTCCAAAGCGTAATGTTAGTATCAAAGATCCGAGAGTCCGTGACGATTATGAATCGAAACCGGAGATAGTAATTTTGTCACGAGCGAGGTGTTGCACACTCATGCAGATTTCCTTCAATACCGAACATTAAGGAGATTGACGGAGGATCCATTATCCACCAGGATCTTGCCTATCTTGATATCATGGCAGTATCCAGAGACATATAGGGGACGGTTGTGGTCGCACGTCCCGAGAAGGAGGTCTTCGTCACCGAAAGTGATGTCGGCCGTATGCACTTCCTCCAGTACATCCTTCATCCTTTCAGTGGCGAGGAAGGCTTGGAATTGCTCAGGTTCTTGTAACGCCTTAATTAGTGAGTCCCGCGCTTCTTTTGATAATAGGAGGGCATCGAGAATGCTAAGCTGAGAAGGTAGCTTCCATAGGTGCGCGAGGATATTATAGTCCACCTTACCCTTCCTAGGAGGGTCTTTGGCAGCCAGCTCTCTCATGACTTGGTCATCTAAAGTGATATCTTCAGTGACCCTTTCCTTTCCCTTATCTTTTCTACTCACGGGCCCGAGATTCTTTTCTGGGAGTGTGCGATTGCGCAGCTGAATGTTCTCGCAGGCCTCCGATTTCTCCTCTTTCCCTAAAACGACTTTTTTAAAGAGAGGGCCCAGAGCCATTTCTTCATCAGAGTCGCTCCCAAAGGTGAGAACATGTGACCCTTCGGCGTGAGCCATATAACAGTTGCCAGTAGTTCTGTTGTGCCCATCGACAGTACTTCTTCGCTCCCGACGGATCTTGCGTTTCATGTGCTTAACATGTTGCCGACGAGCAACATATCCTTGCCACCATATCTTAAAGGCGTCGCACTCCTCCGTGGGGTGTGAGATTTTCCGATGATATGCGCAATAATCAGGGTGCCTCTCCACCCCATCGTGCGTGTTTCCTTCCGAGGGTGGTAGCTTCATTCCCATTGACATGGCTTTGGCAAACCTTTCCTTCGTCTTGAATATCTTCTTGTCTACTTCGGATGCCTTTCGCTCTGACAGGGGTAGTTCAACTCTTTCATTC
This sequence comes from Agapanthus africanus, assembly GCA_030015575.1. Lineage (NCBI taxonomy): Eukaryota > Viridiplantae > Streptophyta > Magnoliopsida > Asparagales > Amaryllidaceae > Agapanthus > Agapanthus africanus. The sequence continues at coordinate 29,070,094 of JASDDO010000004.1, read as the reverse complement.
AGTCGCCCGCCTTTGGTTCCTTCTGACGTTGCCATCTCATGCTCCTGATCCGCTTTACTCTTTAGACGAATCTCGTCTAGAAAGGCATTGATCATTTCATTTGTTGGCCGCACACGCTCTGGTTCAGGCTCTGCCACCACCTTCTTAGTGCCAGGAGTTTTCCCATCATCGGCAAACGAGTGGGAGATTACGTTACAACTCGCCACATATCCTTCGGATTCATCCGACGAGCTCTCTCCATCATCTTTTTCTCTTGAAAGATGTGGTTGAGGAACTCTTGCAGTGTGACAGGAGTTCGCGCCTTTTGATTGTATTCTTCCAGCGCGTCGATTTTCTTCTGCAAGTTCGTGTGCTCGTTTCCAAGCTTCACGGGCTTCTTGGATTTCTTCTTTTTCTTCGAAGATTTTGAAGGTTGGGCGTGAGTATTTGGGCCCTTATCGCGAGTCTTCGTAGTTGGGCGGGGCTTCGACATTTCTCCGATAATCTGAGGTTCAAGAGGGTCCTTCCATTCGATCGCAGGGCACACATGAAGGTCTCTCAGCATTTTTTTGGTTTTAGTTGATAGCACGACCTCCCATGGAGCTTCTTCAATAAAGGAGCAAGTTGCCCCCGGTATATCTGCTTTCTTAGGAGTATGCGGCTGTGGTGGGTTTAACTTCCACTTTTCGGACAGTGCAAACTTCCCCTGGAGGTATTGATCTTCAATCCATCCTTTGAAGACGAAGCAATCCTCAATCGGATGACTTACCGTTTGATGGTAAGGGCAATAGTTAGGGTTATTCACCTCAATGGGTTGTGGCGGTCGCCTTGGATTTGGTAGGTTTATAAGTCTGTTACGTATTGCCAGCTCGAATAACCATTTCGTCTTGTCTCGTGGGAACGAGTAGGGACGCTTCATCTTCTCATTATAATACCGGCGTCTTTCTTCCAGTTGATCTGCCAGTTTCGGGGCGTTAGGTTGCTGTTGGGCATTCGCGACGAAGGTTGCTCTTCCTTTACCCTTGTCATTCCGAGGTTCCGACTTTGGGGGAGGTGGTCTATGACCCATCTGGTCCATCTGAACCAACTTGTCGATTAAAGCCTGGAATGTGGTCGGCTTAAAGAACATCATAAACTGGGAGATGGTTGCGTGGGGGTCTAGGGTTCCCACGAACATGCCCAACTGCGGGTGCCTCCTCAATGCGTTGCTCGCATCTCGACCATAAATTCCGCCAGCGTATAGCATACTGGACCCAGGTTTCGCCTGGTTTTACCCTGGCGTTAATCAATGCAGTTATTGGGGTGCGTTCGCTGGCACTTGCGAATCGCTGAGTGAATAACAACTCCATTTCAGCGAAAGTTTTGATAGAATCGTTCGGGAGTTCCGAATACCATTCGAACGCTGTTTCTGATAAGCTGCCCACGAACTGGCGAAGCAACAGTTTATTATCACCGCCGGTGTTACCGCAGAGGGTCCGGAACTGGGCAACATGTTGATGGGGATTGCCGGTCCCCTTATACACGTGGAATTTTGGTATCGTATAGCCTGGCGGGTATTTGATTTGGTCGTACCAGCTTGGATACGGCCACCCCGTTTTGACGACTTGACCAGCTGCCTCAGTCGCATGATGAACCCGGATTTGCTGGGCTATATAGTCAACCAACTCAGCCTTAGAGATTGCCTCCTCCTTGGCCGTTGAGAGGGCTGGTGGTGGATTTGACGTTTCTCCTCGGTCGTCTTCAAGAACGATTGGGGGATCCTCGGCGGGTAAGTCCTGTTGGATCAACATTCCTATCATATCTTGGAAGAGAAGGCCCATACGTTGTATGTTGGCTGCCTGTTCGGCAGCCTCTTTGTCTTTCTTCTCCAGTATCCGGCGAAGGAATTCAGCGTCGGTTTCTTCCTCCTGGCGTGCGTCTGAGGACGTTTCTGGGCTTTCTTTTGGCCCGGTAAGTGCGGCCATAGCATTCATCATTTCTTGGAGCTTTTGTTGTTGCTCCTGGGCTTTCGTCACGGATCGGGTTAGCGGTCGGTGGCCCGTAGAAGTACGGCTTTCCTCCTTTCCAGAAGCCATATAAACAGTGTGCACCACCATGCCCCCAGACCTCGGGCGTCTGGGCTCAGTGCTTTTAGCCGTCGTTGCAGGCTGGGGGATCTTCTCTGGCCTCCTCCTTTTATGAGCCATGAAGGTTGAGGGGGCCGTTGAGGTGGGCGTCCAGACAGCCTTTTGGGGTTTAGCCTGGTGACCAGCTTCCGGTTGGATTTTCAGCTTCTTGTGCTGGCGGGAAAAGTTTGGATCGATGATCGAGTCTCGGGTCTGCCGCCAAACCTTATAGATTTTGGAAGACAGCCGTTGAGGGGATCGGGGCCGTTCTGATTTTATTTCCACAACCTTTTTTAATGGGGGAGGAGACCTCTTTAGCACTACAGTAGGAGAATTCCTTCGCACCTAATTTAGCATCTCGAAGCTGTTCCCAGTTGGAACAGCAGCATTAACTTCTGCCATCGGGGCTGATGGAGTCAACCCGGAGGGGGAGTTGCCCCCAGTCTTCCTTACTCGGCGCCAATGGCGACGTCGAGCGTGTCGAGCGGACGACGTTGGGTCAGCGGTAAGAATGGTTTCGTCTTTCCCCCTGCGTGGGTGGAGGGTCGTTGCTGGTGTTAGCCTGTCAAAGACCGACATCCTTTGGATAGCAGGAGCGGGAGCTGGAGCCGTCAATCTTGTAAAGACCGACTTTGTGGCAGGGGAAGTCGCTTTGATGTCTTCAGGAGCAGGACCGGTCACTTTCTTAGAAGCAGCCTTCTCTGAGATTGTAGGCCCCATGATGAGTTCGCAGGATTTCTGGCCCAATCTAGAGAAGACCGAGGCGTTGACGTTGGGCGACTCGTTGAGAGGAGCCGCGGCAGGGGTAAGACGATCAAAGACCGACTTCTTGAGAGCTTCCTTTGTCAGCACCGGCGCCGCGAAGCTTGTTGGTGGGAGTATAGTCCCAAAGAACAATCCGGTAGTGGCCTGAGTCACCTGGTCCACCGGCATTGTGAATAACGAAGCAGCTTGGGGTCCGTAGGCTATACCTCCTGGCGAGGCAAAGCGTTGGTCGCAATTGCATTCTGAGCGGTTGGAGGATTTCGCAGAAGTAGAAGCCATCGATCCTTTGCTTTCTGCAATAAGCAAGACGCCAATTCTTAGTATCTTGAAACCCAAGGGCAACCATTAGTGAACCGCGATTGGTTCGCGAGTCACGACACACGAAGTGTGGAGTGGAAAGAGGAAAAGGTCCCACCGGGCGTGCCAGAATCTGTTCCCCTCCGAATGACGGCCGCGACATGGACGTCTCGCCTGAGATTCGGGGCAGATGCTAATTGGTGCTATCCGTCCACCTCTCCGAAGATGCCAAGTTGATTTAAGGCACCGTGTATCGAAGGTTTAGACGGATGCGGCCGATGTAGCAGACTTCGTCAGATTCCCCCTCGTTTGAGGGGTTTTTGATTGTGGGGACGCTCTTCCCTGCAGGCGCAAGCCCCTGCAGTTAATTACGCTACCGCTCGCGGTAACAACTTTCTCCTTCTCTAGATGGTCACTTCGTGTCGTGTGTGTTTGTTTTGTATTTTGTTGCCCGTGGATTGTTTACGGAGACCGAGTTATGTTGTCGCCCGTAGGGCGTGGACTAGTCCAAATCCGTGTTATCTTAGATTTGGGTTTGTGGGTTTGGTTTGAGGATACGTTAGCCATGCTTGAGGCTAAGATCAACTCAAACGTTTGTTAAGGATACGTTAGTCTAACTTGAGACTAAGATCAACTTAACGGGATCGTTTAGATCCGACAAAAGAGCATTTGGGCTCCGTTGTTCCAGTTTAGGGACATAGTGGTCCATCGTATGTATGGCCGTCGGGACCCGTTACCTCTCTGACGACGTTGAAGGATTACAACGACAGATGTCAGAGGAGTTCAGAGATGTACCCTCGAACCAGAGTTAATTGGGGGAGATTCATAGTCCAGTCTGTTTGAAGGTTTAAGGATACGTTAGCCATCTTGGAGGCTAAGATCAACTTAAACGGGATCGTTTAGATCCAACAAAAGAGCATGCGGGGCTCTATTGTTCCAGTTTAGGGACGTGGTGGTCCATGGGTAGTTTGAGGACATTGCGGTCCCTGGATAGTTTAAGGACATTGCGGTCCATGGGTAGTTTAAAGACATTGCGGTCCATTGTTAGTTTTAAGACATCTCGGTCAAGGTTAAGGACGTCGTAGTCCGTGGGTTTAAGGACCCCACAGTCCATTGTTCGTTTTAAGACACCTCGGTCAAGGTTAAGGACGTCGTAGTCCATGGGTTTAAGGACCCCACAGTCCATTGTTAGTTTTAAGACATCTCGGTCAAGGTTAAGGACGTCGTAGTCCATGGGTTTAAGGACCCCACAGTCCATATCAATATGTGGTCATCGGGACCCGTCACCTCTTTGAAGACATTGAGGGATTACAATGCCAAGTATCAAAGGAGTGAAGAGATGTACCCTGGAACCGGAGTGGATTAAGTAGTCCTTGGCCCAATTTGGGATCAAGACCAATTAATTATGTCATGAGCCCATTAGCTCAGTTAATTATGAATTGAGGACTTATGGCCAGCTTGGGCTAAGTCCAATCATGTCTGGAATATTGGCTTCCTGTTGGTCCCTTGAAGGAGAGGCTTTGCCTCTATCCATTTAGCCAATTGGGCCAATGCCTAGTGTTAAACACTAAAGACCAATCAGTGTTGAACACTGGGAATGAGATTGATAAGTCAGTGTTTAACACTAAAAGATAATTGGTGTTAAACACCAGCAACCAGGCTTTCGAATTAGTGTTAAACACTAAAACAGATCAGTGTTAAACACTGTCAACAGAAGTCCCAAACTAGTGTTTGAACACTAAGGTAATCAGTGTTGAACACTGCAAGTAAAGTTCTTTGCTTAGTATTGAACACTAAGACCAAACAATGTTTTAATACTGAATTCAGGGGTTTAGTGTTAAACACTAAGGCAGGAGGGGTCACGTGGCAACACGTGAGAGCGCCCTCCCTTCATTTGTTCTTCTGAGACTATTGCATCTTCTAGAGCATCACGTGCCACCACGTGACGGGCATTCAAGCGCTTTGTGTGTTAAAGCTTCTGTCAAGGGTCACGTGGGTCACGTGAGGCACTGCCTCAAAGGGGCTTTCTGTAGATCTTTTGGGGGGGTCACGTGGTGACACGTGATCCTTCTTTTCTGTAGTTGTTTTAGAAGATCTGTTAATCCCTTTCAGGAATTAAATTCCTCGTAGGGTTGAACCCTGACAATAGAGGAATTTAATTCCTACTTCCTTTTGAAGATTTATATTCTGGGATAGAGTTGAACTCTGAATTTTCTGTAGGAATTAAATTCCTCATATATGTGAAGAACTGAATAGGGTTTAAACCCTAATAAAAGCTTTAAGGAATTAAACTCCCACTCTCTGTTAAAGAATTATGATTAAGGGAATTAAATTCCCGTTGTTTCAACAGAACTAAGTTCTTAACTAGGGTTAAACCCTAATTCTTTTTCATTCTGAAGGAATTAAATTTCCATAACACAGGGTCAAACCCTAATTTTATTTTAAAGGAATTAAATTCCTATAGTTCTGTGAGAATTAAATTCTCGTGCTTCCATTCCCTCTCTATGCTTTGGATCTGCATGGCAGGATCTCAACCCATTGAGAATTAAATTCTCAACTTCAAGGGGAAATGTGCGCTTTACAGATCCTCTATCAAAGAGAGAAGAAATATGTTCTTCTGTTTTACATCAGAGTTGAACTCTGTTGAGAATTAAATTCTCTTTTCTTTCAAAAAGCCTTCCCTTTCTTACCTAGGGTTTTCTTTTGCAGAAGATCCAAATTCCTCAAAGTATCAAGGCTCTCTCCCTTTTCTTTTCTCTGCGTGTATATATATATATATATATTTTTGTGTCTATTAGCTCCTATTTATAGGAGAAGCAGCCGAGTCAATTAGTTTTTGACGAATCTTCATTGAGAGATTTGATTTGCATCCATCATTCGTTCTGGACCTTTGGATTATTAGGTGAATTTTATTCACCATTGGATTTCAAATCCAGGGATTCTCCTCTGTGATTTCTGTTAGATTTGAAGGGGAAATCTTTCCAAATTCGAGATTTTCCCATAGATAGATGATATTTAATCACTTCTGAATCTTTAATTTAATCGGTTGCTTTTGGAAAGATTTGAGAGTCCTTTTCTCAGAATTTAATTCTGTTAACAAATGGGCTTTGAAAGCTGGTCACGTGCGGCCACGTGACCTTTGGTCACGTGTGGGCACGTGTCCCCCTTGTAACGAGCCCTTTTCTTCTTTTGCACTCTGCCTTCTTCTGCTGCTTAGCCGTCACGTGCCACCACGTGACCCCTGGTCACGTGGGAGCACGTGACCTCTTCTGAAGCCTTTTCCTTGATTTGATCAGGGAACCAATGTGCCTTTGCCGCTTGCTTTTAAATGTCACGTGCCGACACGTGACCCTGGTCACGTGGGAGCACGTGACTCTTTCTGAAGCCCTTTTCCTCGATGTAGTTGGGAAACTGAGCTTGCATTGCCGATACTTTTAGGTGCCACGTGCCAACACGTGACTGCTGGTCACGTGTAAGCATGTGACCCTCTTCTGAAGCTTTTTCCATAAGCTTTTCTGATTTTAAATCAGGAAACAGCCCGTCTCACGGTGATTCGTGAGCGGATCCCTCCTTTCTTTACTTGTGCTTACCTGGCCACAATTGGCGGTGAAGAGGCGATTTGAGGATCTCACAACTTGCCCTTTGGAACAGTTAGGAGCAGTCTAGTTGACTTAGGAGTCCCTAGCTCTAGGCTTGATTGTGTATATTGTGATTGCTTGAACGTGTGTCTAAGCTCCTTATAAAAATCTTTTGCAAAAACTCCATAAAAAAATACCACAAAACAAAATTTTTACAAAAAACTTGCCAATTTGTCGCTAGAAATCCATTGCACCCCACATTCTCTCATTGATGTTTTCTTACCCTCGCCTTCTATTTTTTACCTTTTGACTACACTACACCTCTTTAGTGTATGTCCAGTTGGACTAGGGACACTAGCGCCCATTTAGTCCGTGTCTCGTTAGTGCCGACTGACGACGCTTTCGACTCCGAAGTCGAAATTCCATCCACTTCTTTACCTTCATCTTCAAATTCATCATCTTCTAAGGAGATGTCGGGATTCAATCCTAACAACCCCTTACCTGCGGGACTGATTCCACCTCCACTGGGTGCGAATAACCCACCACACCCTCCTATCGAAGCGCCCCAACGAATCGCGCTCCAGGATCTTTTCTATCCCATCCGCACCGTACTTCCCACTTGTCTTTCACTTCCACTGGCTAATGGGGATAATTTTGAAATTAAATCCCACTTCATCAATATGTTGCCCAAATTTCACGGGCTGGAATCCGAAGATGCCTACATCTTTATTAACAAATTCCAGAATGTTTGCGCAATGATGAAGACCACACAACTTTCTGATGATGCTATAAGGCTACGTGTCATTCCATTCACTTTATGTGACCTAGCCGAAAAATGGTTATATAGCACAGCATCACACTCCATAAAAAATTGGGAAGAGTTTGTTAAGGCTTTTCTAAAAAAGTTTTACCCACACCACAAGACCGTGAGAATTTGCAATGAGATTATTTAATTTTCCCAGCTTCCTTCCGAACCTTTTTGGAAGTGTTTTGAAAGATTTAATGACCTTCTTGTTCAGTGCCCTCACCACGGTATCGAGAATTGGCAACTTTGCCAAACTTTATACGAAGGACTGAACCCAGTAACTAAGCAGTTGTTGGAAACCATTTGTCAAGGTCACTTTCTTACAAAATCAAGCGAGGAAGCTTGGCAATTTCTCGACGATTTTGCTGAACAAACACTTCAGTGGGAAAGAACTAAGACCACTTCATCTAATTCATCAGGTCAGTCTAGGGCAGGCATACATCAACTTGATATGTCAATTGCAATGAAGGCCGAAATGGCTGCACTCACGAAAAAACTAGAAGCAATTGAGAGCAAATTCTCATCGCCTTCTCCTGTCCCTGCTTTACCCCCACGCACTGTTTGCGCTTGTTGTTCGGATCCGTCCCATCTAACCGAAGAGTGTTCTTACAACCCGCCAGTTCAAGGACAAGATCAAGTCAATGCTGCCTTTCACAAGGCTCTACTTCTTCTAATTCAAACGGACCCACATCTCACTTCACGATAACACCAACACTGGGATCCGTTCCAACTGCGCAATCTTCTCCACAAGCATTGGACTCAACCACTTTTCAAAATGTTCCATTTCCAAACCGGTTGAGATCTAATAAGAAAACTCCATAAATGGAGAAGATTGTGGAGTTATTTAAGCAAGTTAACTTTAATATTCCTCTCTTGGATGCAATCCAACAAGTCCCTTCTTACGCTAAAATCTTGAAGGACTTATGCACCAAGAAGTGGAAATCGCAGGTACCTAAGAAAGTATTCGTAGCTTGTGCTGTGAGCAATGCTCTTACCCAACCTTTTCCCCAAAAACGAAAGGACCCTGGCTGTCCTAAAATTTCAATAACAATTGGGGATAAGAACATCAATCGCGCACTTTTAGATCTTGGTTCCAGTGTTAACCTGCTTCCCTATTCCGTTTATGAGCAGTTAGGCATTAGAGATGAACCCTCTGAAATGCGCATTCGGAGTTTCCTCGGAAAAATTTCTCGGATTCATCGTAAGACATTGAGGCATCGAAATAGATCCATCGATGATCAAGGCGATCATGAAAATGCCCCCGCCAAGAACTCTCAAACAACTGCGGTCTCTCCAAGGAAAGCTCGCGTATATCCGACGGTTCATAGCTAACCTCTCCGGCAAATGTCGTCCCTACAGTCACCGGATGAAGAAGGGAACCCCGTTCATTTAGGATCGCAAATTCCAAAGCGCACTCGACGAAATTAAGTAATACCTGCAGAACTCGCCCGTACTAACCGCTCCGGTCAAGGGAAAGCCCCTCATTCTGTACACAACCGCTCTTGAGGGTTCTCTAGGTGCATTATGGGCACAAGAGAATGACCAAGGAAAGGAGAGAGCCCTCTACTATTTGAGTCGAGTTCTCCTGGGGGCAGAAAATAACTACTCCCCCATTGAAAAACACTGCATGGCGTTAATCTTCGTGATAATGAAGCTCCGGCATTATGCTTTGGCGCATGAAGTCCACCTAATATCAAAAGTGGATCCTCTTAAATATTTGATGTCAAGAGCCATACTAGTAGGATGGCTCGCTAAATGGGCCCTCCTCTTGATGGAGTTCTCGATAACATATTGTCCTCTCAAGGCAGTGAAAGGCCAGGCCATCGCCGACTTCCTCGCTGAGCATCCGATACCTGCCGACTCACCTTTAAATTGTGAATTGCCAGACGAGCACGCATTTTACACGATCGACAGAGAGAGAGGAGGGAGTGATATCCGATGGGAACTCTACTTCAATGGAGCATCTTCCATGAAGAAGCGAAAGCACAGCACCCCTATAATCAAAACGGAGGTATGCCTCATTTTCGTGACTCCACAAGGAGGGATAATGCGCTTTGCCTTCTCCCTAACAGAGCCAAGGACAAACAATGAAGCCGAGTATGAAGCTTTGATAGCAGGTCTCGAGATCGCTGTCGACATGGGAATTGAAGACCTCCTCATATACGGAGACTCCCAACTGGACGTCACTCAAGTAAATGGCGACTATCAAACGTGCAAACCAGAGTTGGTAAAGTACAGTGAGAGAGGGCAGCAATTACTGACTGAGATCCCTTCCTACGCCCTGGAAAGCATACCGCGCGCGGAAAATAGCAAGGCTGATGCATTAGCCAAGCTCGCTAAAGAACTTTCTGACGAAAACCTCGATGATGTGTTGATCGTTGTGCAAAGCCGTCGGGTTCTTGCACCGGCAGAAATATCTCCGGAGTCGTCCGAAGAAAAAAGAGCGACCGAGCAAACGACCCTACAAATCAAAGACCAGGAAAAGGCTAATGATTGGAGAGAAGTCTTTATGGACTACTTCAAATCCCGTCGAACACCTGAAGATGCGTCCTCAAGACATCAGCTCATGAAACGAACTCTATCCTTCGCCTTCGTCAATGATACTCTGTATAAGAGATCATTCGACTCTCTGTGGCTAAGATGCCTGGGACCAGAAGAAGCGAGGAAAGTCGCCCAAGAAACTCACGACGGACTTTGTGGATCTCATCAAGCCGGGCCAAAGATGAAGCTGAAGATCAAAAGAATGGGCTATGATTGCCCACGATGATTCAGGACTCCTTGAATACGTGAAGCAATGCCATTCATGCCAGATTCATGGAGACTCCATCCACCAGCATCCAAATTCACTACACCCGACGGTAGCTAGCTGGCCGTTCGAAATGTGGGGAACCGATATAATCTGGCTCATCGAACCAGCGTCATCCAGAGGACACCGGTTCATATTGGTGACAATGGATTACTTCTCCAAGTGGGCAGAAGCAGTACCACTAAGAGAAGTGAAGACGGAGAATATCCTCCATTTCTTCAAGATACATGCCATCTATCAGTTCGGCGATCCGCGACGGATTATCTCCGATAACGGGCCGGCCTACAGAAGTCACAAAATCAGCCGCTTCGCACAGCAACATAATATAGACTGGAGATACTCTTCGGTCTATAATCCCCGAGCTAATGGTCTGGCTGAGGCTTTCAACAAGACCCTAACGAAGATCGTGAAAATGACGGTGTCCAAAAATAAGAAGGACTGGCAAGAGAGACTGCATGAAGCTCTCTGGGCGCATCAGACCACGTTCAAAACGGCCACAAACATAACGCCGTATGCATTGGTATTCAGCACTGAAGCAGTACTCCCTTTGGAGATAGAGTTACCCTCCTTATGAGTGGCAGTTCATTACGAGCTAACGGACGAAGAAAATGTTCATCTTCAGCTTGAGGAGCTTGATGCCCTCGACGAAACTCGGCTCATGGCACAGCAAAACTTGGAAGCCTACAAAGCAAAGATGACGCACTCGTACGAGAGATTGACTGGGCCGAGAACATTCTGCCAAGGCGAACTCGTGCTAGTAGTCAAGAGACCTATGATTCCTAATCATGCCAAACGAGCGAAGTTCGAAACAAACTACGAAGGCCCATACATCATAGACAAAGTCTACCAAGGTGGGGCTTACTTGCTCATGGATATGTATGGCGAAAGACCCTTCAGGCCAATAAACGGTCGGTTCCTAATGAAATACTACGCCTGACGAGTCACCGCCTGGGTTAATTATAGACGACGACGACGCCTATGTCCGCTCGCTATCTTCCTAAGCCCAAACTTTATAACTGGTAGCCAACGAAACCGTTGCAACAACGGACCGAAACGTCCCTAAACTAACAATGGACCGTAATGTCTTTAAACTAGTTACTGACCGAGACGTCTATAAACTACTACGGACCGCAGCATCCCAAGGCTGACGCAAAAAATAGGGGGGTGAAAATGGTACGTCCATAAGCGAGATGGGCACGGATGAAACCCGAAAGGGTTCCGTGAGTAAAAACAGCAGGACTACCGGCGAGTTTGTGAAAACCCGAAAGGGCGCAATCTCGTTAAAAGACACTTGCAAGGTTCTCTCGACCCTGTAAGGAGAAAATACCTGCGTGAGATCCTTACGACGCATAAGGGAGCAATACACTTAGGAATCCCCACGATTCCTGAAGAGAAAACACACTTACGAGATCCTCACGACTCGTAAGGAGAATTCCCCTATGAGACCCTCACGGCTCGTAGGATTCAAAAGCCTTAAGCTACAGGGATCTGAACCTGTTCTTAAGCCGTCATATACCCCGATTTTTCCTACAAGCATTTCAACATTGACCCTTGTATACAATCCACGGGCACGAATAAACATTTTCCTAACAAAGTCCCACCTGCGACTAGGAATATGCTCACACGGTGAACGACCCTTGTAAGTCCTCTCGACTTATAAGGAGAAAACACTCTTATAAGATTCTTATGACTTATAAGATAACACACACTTAGGAATCCTCACGATTCCTAAGGAGAAATTGCACCTACGAGATCCTCACGACTCGTAGGGAGAAAAATCTTTATGAGACCCTTACGGCTCATTAAGTCAAAAGCCTTAGTCGACAGGATCCCAACCCTGTTTGCTAAGCCATCTTTGTTCGAATCGACAAAGGCAAATGATGATTCTCTCCTGGAAATGTCCCAGTTGTAGCGATGTTGATGCCTAAATCGGCATCAAATCCCAAGTCCTTTCACGGTAAATGATGATTCGCTCCTGGCAATATTCTAGTCGTAGCGATGCTGATGCTGAGATTGGCATCAGATTCCAAACTCAATACTCGCAACAAAAATCAGCGATCTATAAATGCATATGAAATAGCTGAAATGGTAGGGCATCTTGCAACAAAATCAGCAAGTAAAATATATGCATATAGAAATAACCGAAATGATTGGGCAACTCGCAATAAAAAAACAGCGAGTAAAAACAAAAAAAATAGCTGAGATGATTGGGCACCGCGCAAAATAGCCGAAATGATGGGGCAATCGCGACTTTCACGATACAAAAAGCTGAAATGATAGAGTATCGCGGAAAGAAATAAAAAAATAAAATGAAACTTTTTGCCCTACAGATTAGATCACATCGATCCCTGTATACAATCCAGGGGCACAAACAAAGAGGGAATCGTATCATCCCACCAGGCTCTTTCAAACGGAGAGTCAGATTTCAACGGCGTTCCTCCTCATTCCAGCAGGATGCAGACATGGCATCAACCAACGGAGCCATGGCAAATTCCCTAGTTTTAGATTTCGAAGGTGACATCTACAGCCTAGAGATCATCAACGGCGTTCCTCATCATTCCAGCAGGATGCATACGCGACATCAACCAACGGAGTCATGGCAAAGTCCCTAGTTCCAGATTTTGACGGTGACATCTACAGCCTAGAGATCATCAACGGTGTTCTTCCTCATTCCAGCAGGATGTAGACGCGACATCAACCAACGGAGCCATGGCAAAGTCCCTAGTTCCAGATTTCAACGGCGACATCTACAGCCTAGAGATCATCAACGGCGTTCCTCCTCATTCCAGCAGGATGTAGACGTGACATCAACCAACGGAGCCATGGCAAAGTCCCTAGTTCCAGATTTCGACGGCGACATCTACAGCCTAGAGATCATCAACGGCGTTCCTCCTCATTCCAGCAGGATGCAGACGCGACATCAACCAACGGAGCCATGGCAAAGTCCCTAGTTCCAGATTTCGACAGCGACATCTACATCTTAGAGATCATCAACGGCGTTCCTCCTCATTCCAGCAGGATGCAGACGCGACATAAACCAATGGAGCCATGGCAAAGTCCCTAGTTCTAGATTTCGACGGCGACATCTACAGCCTAGAGATCATCTACGGCGTTCCTCCTAATTCCGGAAGGATGCAGACGGGACATCAACCAATGGAGCCATGGCAAAGTACCTAGTTCCATATCTCGACGGTTCATAGATAACCTAGAGACTACCTCGACATTCGTCTCGTTACAACAGGCGCAACGTTAGCAAAGCGGAGCCGTGGCAAAGTTCTTAATTCCAGGACTCGGCGGTGCACAGACAACCGAGAGACAACCCCTGACCCCGTACGGCCAAAGTCTATCCTGACCCCGTATGGCTAAAGTCAACCCCTGACCCCGTACGGCCAAAGTCAATCCTGACCCCATATGGCCAAAACCAACCCGTGACCCCGTATGGTTAAAGTCAATCCTGACCCCATATGGCCAAAGCCAACCCCTGACCCTATAGAACACAGCTAAAGTCAATCCTGACCCCGTGGAAAACGGCTAAAAGTCAACCCTCTTCCTCCCCGTCGAAGTAATGCTTTGACCCGGGAGTAGGTCAACTCATCAAACACTTATGAGTCCTCTCGACTTGTAAGGAAGAAAATTATCTTGTGTGATCTTTACGACTCTCAAGAGAAAACACACTTAGTAATCCTCACGATTCCTAAGGAGAAAATACACCTATGAGATCCTCTCGACTCGTAGGGAGAAAAATCTTTATGAGACCCTCACAGCTCATAAAGTTGGAAAGCCTTAGGTGGCAGACCTGAACCTGTTGCCTAATCCATCACTACCCTACAAAGAGGTTAAGATGGACTATTTACATACCACATTTGCCAAAATTACATGCCAGAGAAATGGAGATACTACTCAAGAGTGCGTAAACTGCTCTGCGTCAAATCGAGATGAAAAGGCATAACCTACGGACATCAATCACATACTTTGAATGACAGTAAGAAGAACATTTGATTCGCATTCAGTTAAGTGTTCGAAGCATACCCATTTATGTATGTGCGGAAAAGGTTTAGTGCATAAAATAAACACGCGGAAACAAGAATTGTCTATTCATACTTCAGAAAATTCTTACAGTGATGAAAACGGTAAACAAAAACATCATTAAAATGTTTACAATGGCAAGACATCAAATCCAGAACATGGATTGAGAAATTCAAAAGTTAAGCCATCTAAAATGTTTCGAGCCTCTCTCACCATTCTCGTATGCTTCCTCTCACGATCACAAGCGTCAGGGTCCTCACTGATGTCCTCCGCCCTTCGATAGGCAGCGATTATCGTTGCCTGTTGAAAAGTTTGATGCAGAATATCAACAAAATTGTCTCACCTTTTCTTTGAGATTAGGCCCATCAGATACACCGAGTGTACCTTATCTTCAGCGTCATCCAATACTTTAAGTGGCATGCCGTCATAGAATAAAGGAAGTGCTTCCCAGATCGCTCTCACATTGAGCTTCAAAAGAGCGGAACGACGAGGAAGCAGTCGACCATTGTATTCATCAAAGCGACGCATAATTTCGGCGCACTGAGTATTTGTAAACTCCTGGTTCTGGCAGCGACCTAGTGCGCGAATGTCTCCATAAGAAATAATCTCGTCGAGATCATGCAGATGAGCGGCCATAACGTCTAAAAAGGAAAATCAGTGAGAGTTTAGTAGGCAGACTGATTAAGCAAAAGCTTATTGAAACAGACAATAAGTTTGGGAGCTTACTACCTAAAGTTCATGCGTTATTAGAGCTCGGAAAGATGAGTTTTTTTTATTAAAGGGAAAAAACCCCTTGGTGTGGATTTAAAATCCAAAGCGAATTTTATAAAAGGAGAAGAAAAGTTCCTCGGCCGTTCAAGATCCTTACCTGAAAAAGGATTCTTTTTGTTGACAGAGTTAAACTTTGGATTTTGATTTGTTGAACAGAGAACTGAGCTCTGAGGAAAGAGAATTAAATTCTCAAGGCAAGAACGAGGAAGGAAGAAGATGAAGGAGTGGAGGCGCTGCTGAAGAGACCCTTGCATTTATAGGATGCGATGGGGAACGGTTCATCTTCCCCGTTCCCTAGGCGAATCCAATGGCCACGAAGGTTACAGCGTCGCACTCATGTGCAAACACGTGAGAACAACGCTGTGGGGGAATTTGTTCCCTCATGGGAATTAAATAAAATACAGATAAAGCAGCAAGGAAAACCTTAAATGAGACATCACGTGCCCACACATGACCAGGCCTCACGTGCAGACACGTGACCATTTACAGGAAAAGCCTGTAGACACTGAATAAAATAAACAAATTGGAAATGCTGTGTCAGTGGAGTCACGTGTCAACACGTGACCAGGTCTCACGTGCAAATACGTGACCATTTACAGGCAAAGCCTGTAGACATAGAATTAAATTCTAATGAAATGGCTAACTGGTGGGATCACGTGCCAACACGTGATGGACTCTTATACCCTCTGAACAATAGAATTAAATTCTAATTAAAAGGGAATCAAAAACCCTAATTGGAAAAATATTTCCCTAGATCTTTCCAAACAAAAAAAAGATTGCGCTCTGTAAAGTGGAGCACCGTTGGATTAAAAATCCAATAGTGATTAAAAATCACCAATTTATAGAAAAATTCTATACAAGGAAATATTTTCCTAAAATTTGCCAGGAACAACAAACAAAATATCTTTTGGGATTAAAAATCCAATGGTGAATAAAAGATCATGTTGGTTATAAAATCAATCAAAATCTTTCAATGAAAGATTGACTAAACAACCTGATTCTTTTCTTTCTCCTATAAATAGGAGTCAAGAGGGAAGAAAAAAAGAGAGGAGAGATACAACAAGAGAGAGAAAAAAATGAAAAGAATTTAATTCTCCAAAAAGAAGAAGATCTCTTCAGAAAAGAAAGAAATCCTAGGTAAGAAAGGGAAAGAGATCATTCTATAAGCTCCCACAAAACAAAAAGAGAATTTAATTCTCAAACTAAGAGTTTAACTCTTCTGAATAAGAACTTAGTTCTTCTTTTGGTTGAAGATCTGCAGAAGCAGATCTCCCCATAAATTGAGAATTTAATTCTCATCGTGGGGATTCTGCCATGCAGATCTAAAACCTAAGGGAGGACCTAGGTTTAGAGAATTTTATTCTCTCACAAAGCACATAGGAATTTAATTCCTCCAACAAAGATAGGGTTTAACCCCTAATATAAGAACTTAGTTCTTCTTCATGGTAATAGATCCGCAGAAGCAGATCTCCCCATAAGTTGAGAATTTAATTCTCATCGGGAAGATTCTGTCATGTAGATCCAAAACTTAGAGGGAGAATTGAGTTTAAAGAATTTAATTCTTTCGAACATATAGGAATTTAATTCCTCTAAACAAAATTAGGGTTTAACCCTATGAGAGAATTTAATTCTTAAACAAGGGATTTATCTCTCCATGCACGTAAAAAGATAAAGTACCCAACATGATCACGTAGCAACACGTGACTCTCCCCCTAAATGATCAAAAGAGAACGAATAAGATTCGGTCACGTGCTCCCACGTGACCCTTGAACAGACTCCTCAAAATAATAAGGGCAGAACAGATTTTGGACGCCTCACGTGTCTCCACGTGACCCTTGACAAACACCCCTTTTAAAAAAAAAAGAAAAGGGGGGTAAAACTGAGGAGTTAATACCCAATGCATGGGCACTATCACGTGTCCACACGTGATGATCATAAAGATTAAGTGTTTAACACTTATTTGCATATTCTGAGAATAAAATAAGGGATGTCTGGCCCAATACTTAAGCGCCTCACGTGACCCCACGTGAGCGCTTCTCTTTTTAGTGTTTAACACTATTTTGAGCATTTCATCCCTAGTTTTAACACTATTGTAAGTGCATCATGTGGGAACACGTGATAGCCGATTGCACTATAGTGTTTTACACTATATTCGAGCCAATCTTAGCCTAAATTAGCTAAGTCTTCCAGAGGCAGGATCCCTTTTTGACTGAACCTCAAATACACTCTTGTCTTCCAAAATTGATCATCTCATATGATATTCAAAGCAAAACTCAGAGCCTTTCAACCAACATTGGTTCAAGGGTACATCTCTTCGTACCTCTAATATATGTCGTTGTAGTTCCTCAGCGTCTTCAGAGAGATGGAGGGTCCCGATAACCGATAACTTTTGGTGCATCCCCAAATAGTTGAATCAAAACCAAACAGACTATGACATCATTAAACTGGACCGTAATGTCCCTAAACTAAACTCTATGGACTATGAGATCCTTAAACTCATGGACTATGATGTCCTTAACCTCTATGGACTGTGAGGTCTTCAAACTCACGGACTATGATGTCCTTAACCATTATGGACTGTGAGGTCCTTAAACTTATAGACTATGATGTCTTTAAACCTTATAGACTATGGCGTTTTTAAACTGGACCGTAATTTTCTTAAACTAATTATGGACCGCAATGTCCCTAAACTAAAACAATAGAGCCCAAATGCTCTTTTGTTGGATCTAAATGATCATGTTAAGTAGATCTTAGTCTAAAATGGGACTAACGTATCCTTAACAACCACTTAAGTTGATCTTAATCTCAAACGAGATTAACGATCCTTAAATCAATCCAACTACAGATCCCTCAACTGACACTGGTTCATAGGTACATCTCCTCACACCTCTGATATATATCGTTGTAATTCTTCAACGTCTTCAGGGAGGTAGCGGGTCCCGGCAATCAGACACTCACTGGACCGCAAAGTCCCTAAACTAAAACAATAGAGCCCAAATGCTCTTTTATTGGATCTAAATGATCCCGTTAAGTTGATCTTAGTCTAAAATTAGACTAACGTGTCCTTAACAAACTGTTAAGTTGATCTTAGTCTAAAATTAGATTAACGTGTCCTTACCAAACTGTTAAGTTGATCTTAGTCTAAAATTAGACTAATGTATCCTTAACAAACGTTTAAGTTGATCTTAGTCTTAAATGAGATTAACGATCCTTAAGCCCAAACCAAACCCAAATCTAAGAAAATACGGATTTGGACTAATCCACGCCCTACGGGCGTCAACATAAATTAGTCTCCGTATACAATCCACGGGAAACCAAAAACAAAACAAACACACACGACACGAAGTGACCATCTGGAGAAGGAGAAAGTTGTTACCGCGATACGGTAGCGTAATTAACTGCAGGGGCTAGCGCCTGCAGGGAAGAGCGTCCCCATAATCAAAACCCCCTCAAACGAGGGGGAATCTGACGAAGTCTGCTACAACGGCCGCATCCGTCTAAACCTCCGATATACAGTGCCATAAATCAACTTAGCATCTTCGGAGAGGTGGACGGATAAATCCAAATAGCATCTGCCCCTAAATCCAGGCAAGACGTCGGTCTTCCTGGTTTTCGGTGTAAACGTCTATCATTTCAGCTTTTTGTATCGCGAAAGTCGCGATTGCCCAATCAATTCGGCTATTTTTCCTGGTGCCCAATCATTTCGGCTTTTTTTTTCTTTTTACTCACTGTTTTTTATTGCGAGTTGCCCGACCATTTCGGCTATTTTGTATGCATATATTTTTACCTGCTGATTTTGTTGCAAGTTGCCCCATCATTTCGGCTATTTCATATGCATTTTTGGCTCGCTGATTTTTCGCCACGAGTATGGAACTTAGAATCCGGTGCCAATCTTAGCATCAGCATCGCTGCGACTGGAATATTGCCATGAGCAAATCATCATTTGCCGTGAAAGGACTTGGAATTTGATTCCGATTCGGGCATCAGTATCGCTACAACTGGGATATTGCCATGAGCGAATCATCATCTTCCTTTATCGGTTGGTGGCTTAGCAAACATGGTTAAAATCCTGTCAGCTAAGGCTTTTGACTTCATGAGCCGTAAGGGTCTCATAAAGGAATTTCTCCCTATGAGCCGTAAGGGTCTCATAAAGGAATTTCTCATAGGTGTACGTTCTCCTTAAAAGTCGTGAGGACTTCTAAGTGGTGTTCTCTCTTATAAGTCGTAAGGATCTCATAAGAGCATTTTCTTCTTATAAGTCGAGAGGACTTACAAGTGTTGTTCACCAAGCGGGGAAATTTCGCGCCATTGGCGGAAACTTGGTAGGGGAGACGTTTATTTGTGCCCGTGGATTGTATACAAGGGTCAACATTGAACCGTTTGTAGGGCGATCTGGGAAAGGTGATGGCTTAAGAACATGTCCAGTTCCCTGTAGCTTAAGGCTTTTGAATCTTATGAGCCGTGAGGGTCTCATAAGAGGGTTCTCCTTACGAGTCGTGAGGATCTCGTAAGTGTAATTTCTCCTTAGGAATCGTGGGGATCCCTAAGTGTGTCGCTCCTTTGTGAGTCGTAAGGATCTCACGCAGGTAGTTTTCTCTTTACAAGGTCGAGAGGACCTTGCAAGTGTCTTTTAATGAGATTGCGCCCTTTCGGGTTTTCACAAACTCGCCGGTAGCCCTGCTGTTTTTACTCATAGAGCCTTTTCGGGTTTTCATCCGTGCCCATTTTGCTTGTGGACGTACCGTTTTTTTACGAGTCAGCCTAAGGATGCTATGGTTTGTAGTAGTTTAAAGACGTTTCGGTCCGTTGTTAGTTTCAGGACATTGTGGTCCGCAGCTAGTTTAAGGACATTACGGTCCCTTGTTAGTTTAGGGACGTTTCGGTCCGCTGTTAGTTTAGGGACTTTCGGTCCGTTATTAGTTTAGGGACATTTCGGTCCGTTGTTAGTTTAAGGACGTTTTGGTCCGTTGCTGCCGTTTTGGAGACAACGGTTTCGCTGGATACTACTTATAGAGTTTGGGCTTGGGAAGATAGAGAGCGGACATAGGCGTCGGCATCTATCATTGACCTAGGCCGTAACTCGTCAGGCGTAGTATTTTTTCAAAAACCGGCCGTTTATTGGCCTTAAGGGTCTTTCGCCATGCATATTCATGAGCAAGTAAGCCCTACCTTGGTAGACCTTGTCTATGATGTACGGGCCCTCAAAGTTCGGCTCGAATTTCCCCTGTTTGGCACGATTGGGGATCATAGGTCTCTTGACCACTAACACGAGTTCGCATTGGTGGAATATTCTCGGCCTAGTCAATCTCTCGTATGAGTGCATCATCTTTGCTTTGTAAGCCTCCAAGTTTTGCTGCGCCATGAGTCGGGTTTCGTCATGGGCATCGAGATCCTCAAGCCGAAGATGGGCATTCTCTTCATCTGTCAGCTCGTAGTGAACCGCCACTCGTAGGGAGGGTAGTTCTATCTCCAAGGGGAGTACTGCTTCTGTGCCGAATACCAATGCATACGGCGTTGTATTCGTGGTCGTTTTGAATGTGGTCTGATACGCCTAGAGAGCTTCATGCAGTCTCTCGTGCCAGTCCTTGTTATTTCGAGACACCGTGTTCTTTATGATCTTCGTTAAGGTCTTGTTGAAAACCTCAGCTAGACCATTAGCACGGGGATTATAGATCAAAGAGTATCTCCAGTCTATATTATGTTGCTGTGCGAAGCGGCCGATTTTGTGACTTCTGTAGGCCGGCCCGTTATCAGAGATAATCCGTCGCGGAGTGCCGAACCGGTAAATGACGTGTGTCTTGAAGAAATGGAGAATGTTCTCCGTCTTCACTTCTCTTAACGGTACTGCTTCTTCCCACTTAGAGAAATAATCGGTGGTCGCCAATATGAATCGATGTCCTCTGGACGATACTGGTTCGATGGGCCCGATTATATCGGTTCCCCACATTTCGAACGGCCAGCTAGCCACTGTCGGATGTCCAGAGATATCGCCAATTTATGCACAGCTATCTCTGGATCTAACCCCGTCATCTCGGAGTAGTTCCATGCGAAGCATTCTTTATACTGCATAAGCACGTCTCTTAGCGTAGCTACCTGTTTTTCGGACAGCAGCTCACTGACGAACGTAGGCCTCGGGTCGTTTGCTGTCCCCAAGTTGATTTTCTTATGGTTATCTGTAGTAGTATGTATCCCATCTTCCAATTCTTTTGGTGCTGGTGGAAACTCTGAGATCACCTCATCATTATCGTTTTCGAAGCACCAGGGGAGGTCGGCCATATCCTCGCGTACTCCTTCTCCTGACAGCGTTATCGCGTGACAGGTACGAGATCGCTTCCAAGACCGGTGTTGATTTGGTTCTACTCTCGCCATATACGTTGCTTTTGGTATATGCTTTTGCGGTAGGGCTACCTTCCAACTGTTGGATAGAGCAACCTTCCGAGTTGATATCGGTCTTCAACCCAGTTTTTGAAGGTGAAGCAGTCTTCAAGAGGATGTCCTATCGCTCGGTGATAAGAGCAATAATCCGGATGAGAGGCCTCGTCTGCTTGTTCGGGGTGTTCGGACTCCGGGAGTGTCATCATCTGATGTTTCATGACGAGATCGAATATCTTCCTTGTCATGGCTTGGGGAAAAAGAATATGCTCGACCCATCTTCTTTATAAGAGACGGATCCCGGCTGCTCAATTCTCGATCGCGTGGCTTCTTGGACCCACTTTGTCGTTGTCGAACGTTTTCTTCCTTTCTTTAGCTTGTTTCTACCTCTGCGTTGGGTCTTTTGTGTGACGGGCTGGTGACGAAGAGTATCTTCATTCTCCGCAGCCTGCTAAAGGAGAAGCTGCATCCTGGCTTTGTCGTAAATGGCCTTTTCGCGGCTATGGTCATCCCGGACCTTTTGACCTGCTTCCTTTATTATCTTGTCCATCTGTTCTTCGAACGACGGATTTGGCACTTTCATGGCGGGACCTCATTTTGGTTCGCAGTTAGCGTCTTCTAACAGAGCATCTCCTTCTTCATCAAAGTCATGTATAACGTAGCAGCCATGGAATCGCTCCCGTTTCTTGGATTGGACATATCCAAGCCCGATCATTTCCATTCTCCTGTTGGGCAATTTTCGCTGAGTTCCAGGGACGTTCCAAATCCTGTTGTAGAACTGAGCTTGTCGAGCAGTCTGTTCGAAGGGTACGCCTTGGCGCCTCAACAGCCTTTTTAATCCTTTCGTGTAGTATTTGGGCAGACGGATGGGATGGAGCCTATCAAGCGTAGAATCGGCATCATGCCAGATTTCTTTCTCCACTTTATTTTCCGCAGATCGATAAAAGAGGATCGCCTTTTCATCTTTCAACCTGGGAGGGACGTAGAACTTCTGCAGTTCTCACACACTATAGGTATCAAGTGCGTCGAGCTCTCTGTAATGCTATCGCGGAACCATAGCGATTTGCAAGCTTTGATCTTCTCCAGTGAGGGTCTGTATCGCTAGCCGAACAGAAAATACCGCATTAACCTCATCTTCAGAGTCGCTGCCAAAGACCAGAATAGGGTTGGACGGTCCCGGCTTGTTGTATTGGGGCGGTCCTGAATAGACTATTTCTTCCTCCTCTTCGGTATCGCTCCCAAAGACCGGAACGGTGGTGATAGCTTTTTGCTTATTCTCCGGCTTATGGCACCTTTCCGTGTATTCGAAGTCTGGCAAGAAGTATTTTGCATCTTCGTATTTTCGGACTTCACTCACGGAGATGGGTTCAGCTCCCCTGTCACGGTGTACTCGAGACCATCCTTGAAATACTTCATACACTGATGTTGTGTAGAAGGGATGATGTTGTACTTGGGCAACCAGGGCCTGCCGAGAAAAGCGTGATAGCATGTCTTGGCGTCAATGGCGTGAAATTTGATGTCAGTGACGAGCAGCCCAAAGCGTAACGTCAGTATCACAGACCCGAGTATTCGTGATGACTGGGAGTCGAACCGGAGATAGTGATTTTATCCCGAGCGAGGTGTTGAACGCTCATGCAGATTTCTTTTAACACCCTCACATTTAGGAGGTTGACAGAGGACACGTTATCAACTTGGATCTTCCCTATCTTGATGTCATGGAAGTATCCGGTGACGTACAAGGGACGGTTGTGCTCGCATGTTCCGAGGAGGAGATCTTTGTCGCCGAAAGTGACGTCAGCAGTGTGCACTTCTTCCAGCTCGTCCTTTGTCTTTTCTTCTGCAAGGAAAGCTTTGAACTGCTTGGGCTCTTATAGTGCCTTGATCAAAGAACATCTCGCCTCTTTAGATAGCAGAAGGGCATCGAGAATGCTTAGCTGCGAGGGTATCTTCCTCAGGTGTGCCAGAACGTTGTAATCCACCTTGTTTTTCTTTGGCGGGTCTTTGGCTGCTAGCTCTTCGACGACTCGGTCATTGAGGGCGATATCTTTAGGGACTTTTTCTTTCCTTTTATCTTTTTTGTTCGATCCCGTGTTTGTTGGTCCGAGATTCTTTTCGGGTAATGTGCGATTACGCAGCTGAATGTTCTCGCAGGTCTTCGTCTCTTCTGCTTCGGAGATGGATTCTTTGAAGAGAGGGCCGGGGGCTATTTCTTCATCAGAATCTCTCCCGAAGGTGAGAACTTGCGATCTCTCGGAATCAACCATATGACAGTTGCCGGCAGTTCTTTTGCGCTCATCTGTCGTGCTCTTCTGCTCTCGACGCGTTTTGCACTTCATTCACTTGAAATGTTGCCGATGAGCAACGTATCACTGCCACCAATTCTTGAAGGCCATGCATTCCTCGGTAGGGTGTGTGATCCTCCGATGGTATAAGCAGTAGTTTGGATGTGCATCTAGTTCGTCGGGGAATGTTTTTTCTGAAGTGTCTTCTTTGGAAGGCGGCAACTTTATTCCCATTAACAAGGATTTAGCGAATTGCTTCCTTGTCTTAAAGCTGCTTTTGCTGGCGGCAGAAGTGCTTCCATCCGGTTGTGGTACTTCAACCTTTTGTCCAGCCGCCGGCGTTTGGCCTTTTCAAATATGGCCATTTCGCGCTCTCAATCAGCTTTGCTTTTCTGAAGCTCCTCATTCAGGAATACATCAATCATCTCGTCTGACGGTTCTAGGAGTCCCGGTTCGGGATCTGCCCCCAGTTTCTCTGTATCAGGAGCTTCTTTGCCATTTATCGAATGAGAGATCATATGGCAGCTCGCCAATTAGTCTTCAGGCCCTTCTGAAGAATCGTCTCTTTCGTCAGCGTCAGCGTCAGCGTCTTCATTCTCAAGAACATGCTTAAAGAATTCGTCCAACGTGATTGGGGTCCGTGCCTTCTGGTTATATTCTTCCAGTGCATCGATGTATTTCTGCAGACCTGTATGGCTATCGTCGGTTTGGACGGGCTTCTTGGCCTTCTTCTTTTTCTTTAAAGACTTTGGAGGCTTGACTTGAATGTTTTGTTCACCATCACCAACTATCATCGTTGGGCGCGGCTTCAGCATCCCCTCAATAATCTCGGGCTCCAGCGGGCTCTTCCACCTAATCGCCGGACATGTTTGAAGGTCCTTCAGCATTCTTTTAGTTTTTGTCAAAAGAACAACTTCCCATGGAGCTTTCTCTATAAATGAGCATGATGCCCCCGGCGTGTCCATCTTTTTTGGAGCGTGTGGTTGTGGCGGGTTTACCCTCCAGTTTTCAGACAACGCGAATTTTCCTTGCTGGTACTGGTCCTCAATCCAGTTTTTGAAGACAAAGCAATTTTCGATTGGATGGCCCATTATTCGATGGTAGGGGCAATAGTTGGGACTGTTGACGTCATCGGGCTGCAGTGGACGTTTCAGATCTAGTAGGGTGATGAGCCTGTTGCGCACCGCCAACTCGAACAGTCTTCTCGTCTTATCCCAAGGAAACGAATAAGGGCGTTTTAGCCTTTCGTCGATGAGTCGTTGTCTATCACTTTGGCGATCAACTGGTTTCGAACCACTAGGCTGCTGTTGAGCATTGGCGACGAAGGTCACTTTCCCCTTCCCCTTCTCATTTCGAGTCTCCATTTTCAAGGAAGACGGTCTATGGCCCATGTAATCCATTTGGGTCAGTTTGTTAATCAAGGCCTGGAAGGTAGTCGGTTTGAAAAACATCATGAACTAGGATATGGTCGCCGGCGGATCAAGGGTACCCACGAACATGCCTGCTGCAGGAGCCTCTTCTATGCGTTGTTCACACTTTGACCATAGATTCCGCCACCGTATCGCGTACTGAACCCATGTTTCGCCTGGCTTCACCCTGGCGTTAATTAATGTCGTGATTGGGGTGTGTTCGCTAGCGCTTGCGAAACTTTGTGTAAACAGTAACTCCATTTCTGCAAATATCTTGATAGAGTTATTCAGGAGTTCAGAATACCACTCAAAATTTTGTCTCCGATAAGCTGCCAACAACTTGGCGAAGCAGCAGTTTGTCATCACCTCCGGTGTTGCCGCACAGAGCCCTGAACTGAGCAACGTGCTGGTGTGGATTCCCCGTCCCCTTATATTCATGGAATTTAGGGATCGTGTATCCTGGTGGGTACTTTATTTGATCGTACCAACCCGGATAGGGTCGCCCGGTCTTGACGATTTGGACGACCGCTTCGTTTGCTTGATGATCTCGTATTTGTTGAGCTATGTAGTCATCAAGTGTGACTTTCGAGATCGTCTCCTCTCTAGCTGCAGATAAAGCCGGAAGAGGGTTTGATGTCTCCCCTCTGTCGTCTTCAATGATAATCGGAGGGTCTTCAGCTGGAGGATCCGGCTGTATCATCATCCTGACCATATCTTGGAATAAAAGCGCCGTTCGTTTTATGTTGGCCGCTTGTTCCGCGGCCTCTCTGTCTCTCTTCTCGAGGATTCTGTGGAGGAACTCAGCATCGGTTTCCTGTTCTTGACGCTGCTCTGACGATGTCTCCGAGCTTTCTTTTAGCCCAGTGAGTGCGGACATCTGTGTTAGCATCTCGTAGAGTTTTTGCTATTGTTGCTCCTAAGCCTTTGTCACTGATCTGGTGAGGGTTCGATGGCCCATGGAGATACGGCTATCCTCTTTCCCAGATGCCATATAAACAGTGTGCACCACCATGCCCCCAGATTTGGGGCGTTTAGGTTCAGTGCCCTTTAGATTCGTCGAAGACGCGGGAATTTTCTCCGGCCTTCTCCTTTTATGGGTGGCCGAAGTTGAGAGGGCCGTTGCAGTGGGCACCCAAGTAGATGACCCCTTCTGTGGTATAACAGGGTAGTCCTTCTTTTGCCGAACTTTCATCTTCTTCGGTTGGCGGGAGTTGTCTTGGTTGATCACCGAGTCTTAGACCTGTCGCCAGACCTTGTGAATTTTAGAGGACAGCCGCTGAGGGGGCTGTTCTGGCATTGTCTTTGTAGCATTCTCCACAGGTAGAGGAGATCTTTTCAGGACGGCAGTCGGAGAGTTCTTGCGGACCCTCCTAAGTGGTTCAAATCTGTTCCCAGTTGGAACAGCAGCAGCAATTTCCATCGTTGGAGCTGACGGAGTCAGTCCAGAAGGGGAACTGCCCCCAGCTTTTCTCACTCGGCGCCAGTAGCGACGTCGATCATGTCGTGCGGCCGGGATCACCTCTCTTGTCAGGGTAGCTGCATCGTGCTTCATGCTTTGACGAGAAACTGCTGTTGGTGTCAGCCTGTCAAAGACCGGCGTCCGTTGAGCAGGGATGCCAACCCGTCGAAGGCAGATTTTCGAGCAGGGGAAGCAGCCTTGGTTACTTAACCTGGGGCAGGAGCTGGAACGGCCAGTCTTGTGAAGATCGGCCCCTTAGCAGGAGAAGCAGCTTTGATAACTTCATTTATTGGAGCAGGGATGGCTATCCGTTTCAGGATAACCCCCTCAGGTATCACGGGTTCTTCACGGGCCCGTTGGAGTTTTGGCCCAGTCTGTTGAAAACTGAGGCGTTGGATTTGGGCGACCCATAGAGGGGTTGTGGTAGTCGTAAGCCGATTAAAGACAGACTTCTTCAGAGCTTCTTGCGACGGCAGTAGGGCGTTGAAGCTCATAGGTTGGAGCATGGTCCTAAAGAACAACCCAGTGGTGGCTTGCGTTACCTATTCCACTGGCATCTTGAAAACGGAGTCCGCCTGAGGCCCGTAGGTCACTCCTCCAGTAAGGACAGAGTGGGAGTTGTTGCAGTTTGTGCAGTTAAAAGCCATTGATCTTCTCTGCATGGAGCAAGACACCAAATCTTAGTACCTCGAATCCAGGGACAACCATAGCAAACCGCGATTTATTCGCGAACTCAACACACGAAGTGTGGAGTGGAAAGAGGAAAAGGTCCCACCGGGTGTGCCAAAATCTGTTCTCCACCGAAAGACGCGACCGGGGCGTTGGGACGTCCGGCCTAAATTTTGGGGGGTAGATGCTATTTGGTTTTATCCGTCCACCTCTCCGAAAATGCCAAGTTGATTTATGGCACCGTGTATCAGAGGTTTAGACGGATGCGGCCGATGTAGCAGATTTCTTCAGATTCCCCCTCGTTTTAGGAGTTTTTGATTGTGGGGACGCTCTTCCCTGCAGGCGCAAGCCCCTGCAGTTAATTACGCTACCGTATCGCGGTAACCACTTTCTTTTTCTCCAGATGGTCACTTCGTGTCGTGTATGTTTATTTTATTTTTGGTTGCCCGTGGATTGTATACGGAGACTAATTTATGTTGTCGCTCGTAGGGCGTGGATTAGTCCAAATCCGTATTTTCTTCGATTTGGGTTTGGGTTGGGTTTAAAGATTGTTAATCTCATTTGAGACTAAGATCAACTTAAACGTTTGTTAAGGATACGTTAGTCTAATTTTAAACTAAAATCAACTTAACCATTTGTTAAGGATACGTTAGTCTAATATTAGGCTAAGATCTACTTAACAGGATCATTTAGATCCAACAAAAGAGCATTTGGGCTCTATTGTTTTAGTTTAGGGACTTTGCGGTCCATAAGTTTAAGGACATCATAGTCCGTGACAGTTTAAAGACGTCATAGTCTATAAAGTTTAAAGACATCATAGTCTATGAGTTTAAAGACCTCACAGTCCATGGTAGTTTAGAGACATCATAGTCTGTAAAGTTTAGGGACATCGTAGTCCATGAGTTTAAGGACCCCACAGTCCGTAAAGTTTAAGGACATCGTAGTCCATGAGTTTAAGGACCCCACGGTCCGTAAAGTTTAAGGACATCGTAGTCCATGAGTTTAAGGACCCCACAGTCCCTGGAATGTTTGGTTGTCGGGACCCGTCACCTCTCTGAAGATGTTGAAGGATTACAACGACATATATCAGAGGTATGAAGAGATGTACCCTTGAACCAATGTTGGTTAAAAGGCTCTGGGAATTACTTTGAATGCCATATGAGATGATCAATTTTGGAAGACAAGAGTATAGTTGGGGTTCAGTTGAAGGGGGTCTTGCCTCTGGGAGACTTAGCTAATTTAGGCTAAGATTGGTTTGAATATAGTATTAAACACTAGAATATACTCAGCGCTCACGTGTTCTCACGTGAGTCACTTAAAGTAGTGTTAAACACTAAGAATGAAGCGCTTAAAATAGTGTTAAACACTAAGAACGAAGCACTCACGTGGGGTCACGTGAGGCGCCTGAAGATTGGGCCTTACTTCTTCATTTTACTCCCAGAATATGCATATAAAAACTTGATCTTTATGATCATCACGTGTGGACACGTGAGGGTACCCATGCGTTGGATATTAATCCTTCAGTTTTACCCCATTTTCTCTTTAAA
Source organism: Agapanthus africanus (assembly GCA_030015575.1). Lineage (NCBI taxonomy): Eukaryota > Viridiplantae > Streptophyta > Magnoliopsida > Asparagales > Amaryllidaceae > Agapanthus > Agapanthus africanus. The sequence goes on along the minus strand of JASDDO010000004.1, from coordinate 29,041,224 downwards.
AAGGTGTTTGTCAAGGGTCACGTGGAGACACGTGAGGCATCCTTTAGGCGGGCATTGCCTTTGGGTAGAATCTTCTTTTTTATGAGTGTTTGATAATTGCTAGGGGTCACGTGGGAACACGTGAGATGCCCAAAAGGTGAAACTTTCTTGACTTTACTCCCTTTTTATTTTGAGAAGCTTGTTCAAGGGTCCCATGGGAGCACGTGAGACGCCAGAAAATGAAATGCCTCAGCTTTACTCCTTTTTTATTTCGGGAAGCTTATTCAAGGATCACGTGGGACAACGTGACCTAAACTTATTCGTTCTCTTTTGATCATTGAGGGGGCTCACGTGGACACACGTGATCTTATTGGGTACTGATCTCTTTTACGTGCATGAAGAGTTAAATCCCTTGTTTAAAAATTAAATTTTTTTATAGGGTTAAACCCCAATTTTATTTATAGGAATTAAATTCCTCTGTGTTTCAAAGAATTAATTTCTTTAAACCCAATTCTTCCTCTAAGGTTTGGATCTGCATGGCAGAATCTCCCCGATGAGAATTAAATTCTCAACTTATGGGGAGATCTGCTTCTGCAGATCTTCAACCAGGGGAAGAACTGAGTTCTTATTTAGAAGAGTTAAACTCTTGGTTTGAGAATTAAATTCTCTTTTGTTTTGTGGGAGCTTATGAAATGATCTCCTTCCTTCTCTTACCTAGAGTTTCTTTCTTCTCTGAAGAGATCTTCTTCTCTCTGGAGAATTAAATTCTCTTCTCTTTTTTTTTTCTTTCAAGGAGGGGTTTTTTTTCTCTCTTTCTCTATGTATCTCTCTTCTCTATTTCTCTCTGCCGTATCCTACTTTTTCTCTTTTCTTCTTGGCTCCTATTTGTAAGAGAAAGAAAAGAATCAGTTTGTTCAGCCAATCTCTCATTGAGAGATTTTGATTGATTTTATAACCAACATAATCTTTTATATCATTCGATGAATTTTATTCACCATTGGATTTTTAATCCATAAGATATTTTATTTGTTGTTCCTGGCAAATTTTAGGAAAATATTTTCTTGTACAGAATCTTTCTATAAATTGGTGATTTTTTTAATCACCATTGGATTTTTAATCCAACGGTGCTCCACTTTACAGAGTGCAATCTTTTTTGTTTGAAAAGATCTAGGGAAATATTTTTCCAATTAGGGCTTTTGATTCCTTTTAATTAGAATTTAATTCTATTGGTTCAGAGGGTTTGGGAACCCATCACGTGTTGGCACGTGACCCCACTGATTAAGCATCTAATTAGAATTTAATTCTATTAGTTCAGAGGGCTCAGGAACCCATCACGTGTTGGCACGTGATCCCACTGATTAAGCATCTCCAATTATTTATTTCAGCGCCTATAGACTTTTCCCATAAAAGGTCGCGTGTCCTCATGTGAGGCCCGATCACGCGTAGGCACGTGATGCTCCAATTGGGGGTTTTCCTTGCTGCTTTATTCGTATTTTATTTAGTTCCGATGAGGGAACAGAGGGTTTTATGAAAAACAGTTTTGATAAACTTTCAAAATAAATCTCAAGCATTTATTTATCGTATTTAGGGTTTTCATGGATGTAGATTTTAAAAGTGAGGTATTCTAGTGAATAAAAACCTAACTTTAATAATATATGGTATTTTTGTGTAAATTGGAATTGCATGAATTGATAATGGTATTTTCTTGAAACTTGTGATCCTTTTCTTTTATTTAGAAAATATGGAATATATTATATAATTAAAATAGATAGTTTGATAATATTATATATAATTATTAAAAATAAATTTTATTTATTGAATAGAAATTCACGTTTTTCTTAACAATTGTATCAAAAATTCCATCGAGATCGGATGCTCCGTGAGGAGGTCTGCATTCTGCTCTACTAGTTCCGAGGATGTGCGATAACCCGCACCATCCAAATTGGGTTCCCCAAAATGGGTTGTAGAGGCTTACTTGTAAGGAATTTAATTAAAACAATTTTAAAGAATACGGTTTTATTAGTTTAAGGTATTTTATGGTAAAATTGTATTTATCCCACAAAATATTGTTCCAAAAGCCATTGCGCTATATCATGATAAGTGTTGTGATGAGGTAGATCATTACCTCGTGAGTTTTCGAAATGTAATATGAGCAAATATGATGAAATAATGCCGTAAGTAAACTTTGTGGTATTTAACCGTAAAATTAAAATAAAAGTTGTATAACATTGTATTTTAAATTGAAACTTGTTCTAAATGTTTGTTTTAAGATTACTAAACAAGATGTAACAATATGGATGTTTGGTTATTAAGAAAAGTTGTGTTTTTATTAAAATTAGAATCGGAAGTCGGAATAACTCCACTTCCGATGAGTTTTGAGAAAAGAACTTTTTAAATCAATAAGAGGGAAGAAGAGAGGGGAGTTACTGAATTAGATGAGAGAGAGGAGGTATAGAAAGAGTTTGAGAGCTTCGTGGAGTTGCGGTATCAACGGATTTGTCCCGAGTCGCCGCCGGAAGATGACCTTGGGCTAACTCCACTTGTACAACTAAATTGACTTGGAAAAATTTGAGAGTTTTGATGATAAATTTTAGAATAAAGAGGGCTAGGCTGTGGGGTGGTATTTATAAGATAGAATTAGGGTTTAAGGAATTAAAAATGCATTAAAATGGATTAAAGAGGTGAATTTAATCTCTCTGTAAATTTACAGAGAAATCAAATAGCAGAGGAGTAGTGGGGGGAGGCCAAGGGGTGTTGGGGAAAATTTGGGAGCATTCCCCACGGGGGTCTCGGCGGCGTCGGCCCAAAAGCCTCTCTCTCCGGTCGATTGGAGGGTGGTGGGGTTTGGATTGGTGCCACGTGTCGGGGTCTGTTCATATAATAATTTCCACATGTTTGATTTATGAGACTTTTCATTTTTACATGTATTGCAAGTGTAAACTTTTGGACTTCCAAAAAATCATTAAAAATAATATGTGGCTGAGGGATTTGAACACATGGGTTACGTATCAGCAGTGCAAAGCTTTACCGGCGAGCTACAAGTTACTTCTTGCTATTCTTAAACAAATTAAATACTTATAGTAATCTCACGGTTGCAAATACTCTATTTAGTACTTTGATTTTAAACAAATTTCTGTACATTAAAAATAGAGTCATTACATTCTACCCTCCTTACAAAAATTTCGTCCTCGAAATTTACAATTATTTAAGGACTAATTTACAAACAAGTAAGGGTATCTAGCACGCATGTCGTCTTCTCATTTCCATGTTGATTCTCCTAGTGAATCTTTTCTCCACATCACCCGAATCAAGTTTACTTCCTTGTTCTAAAGTAATTTCACCTTTCTGTCCAGGATTTCAACGGGTTGTTGCTCACAAGATAAGTCTGTCTGTACAGTGAACTCGGAATGATCAAGGATGTGGCTGGGGTCGCTCATGTATCTTCGGAGCTGGGATGTGTAGAACACGTTGTGTACTCCTTCCAATGAGGGTGGAAGTGCCAAGCGATATGCCACTTCTCCGACTCGTTCGTGTATGTCGAATGGTCCAATAAATCTCGGACTTAGCTTACCTTTCTTTCCAAAGCGAATCACTCCACGGTTTAGAGAAATCTTCAGAAAGACATGATCGCCCGATTGAAACTCCAAGTGTCGGCGCTTTGCATCTGCCCAGTGCTTTTGTCGGTCTTGGGCTATGCGCATTCAATCCTTGATACCTGTCACGCCCTGCTTCCCGGTATACGGTAAGGAGACGTGACACGGCCCGCTACGTATTTACTCAGAAGTAAACACGCTATGCGTAATAAGCAATATAATGTAAATATACACAAGAAGACATGAAATGTAAATGAACAATAACTTTTATTTATTAAACATTTCTTTACAATACAACTGAAAAGTAAATACAATGATGAAAGCAATGCCTAAAAATGGCATGAACATAAAAGTAAAGTATATACAAAGGTCTAGAGCTCGGGGTCCTCACTGAACTGATCCAAGTCCTCTGAACTGGGCTCGATCTCCAATGGGTCTGTTTACCGCCGAAAACGCGAGACGGAACCGCGTAGGTCGTCTTGCCTGAATTTGGGGGCAGATGCTATTTGGGTTTATTCGTCCACCTCTCCGAAGATGCCAAGTTGATTTATGGTACCGTGTATCCGAGGTTTAGACGGATACGGCCGTTGTAGCAGATTTCGTCAGATTCCCCCTCGTTGTGAGGGTTTTTTGATTGTGGGGACGCTCTTCCCTGCAGGCGCAAGCCCCTGCAGTTAATTACGTTATCGCATCGCGATAACCATTTTCTCCTGCTCCAAAAGTTTACTTCGTATTGTGTGTGTTTATTTTATTTTTGGTTGCCCGTGGATTGTATGCGGAGACTAATTCGTGTTGTCGCCCGTAGGGCGTGGATTACTCCAAATCCATATTCTCTTAGATTTGGGTTTGTTTGATTTAAGGATCGTTAACCTTGTTTAAGATTAAGATCGACTTAAATGTTGTTAAGGATACGTTAATCCGATATTGGACTAAGATCTACTCAACGGGGGTTCAAGATCATTTTTGATCCAACAAAAAGAACGTTTGGGCTCTATCGTTTTAGTTTAGGGACGTTACGGTCCATAGATCACCATTTGTTGGGGTGAGGGTTTAGTTTAAGGATGTTGCGGTCCATAGCTAGTTTAAGGACATTGCGGTCCGTTATTAGTTTAAGAACGTTGCGGTCCATAGCTAGTTTAAGTACATTGTGGTCCATAGTTGTTGGTTTAAGGACATTGCGGTCCATAGTTGTTGGTTGTCGGGACCCGCCACCTCTATGAAGACATCGAAGAATTACAACGACATGTATCAGAGGTGTTAGAGATATACCCTTGAACCAATGAATGTTCATCAGGGACTTGGTAGTCTTGTTTGGGACTAAAGCCAATTTAGAAGAAAACATATGGGCTCGGTCAATTTGGGGTTTGGCCAACCTTGGGCTCAGCCCACTTGATTACTTATTTGGGCTTGATCCCCTTTCTGTATCAGCAATGCTGAGCATTGATTTGGGTTCTGACGCCCCTTTTCTTTTTGTTTTATTTATATTCTTTTATATGCAGCGTTAAACAATTTATCGCGCCCACGTGCAGAGCACGTGAGGCGCTGAGCACCAAACACTGAGTGCTAAGCACCTTTTATTAAATAGCGCCCACGTGAGGGGCACGAGGAGCGCTCGGCGCCGAGCGCCAGACTTTGAGTGCTAAGCGCTTCTTATTAAATAGCGCCTATGTGAGGAGCACGTGGAGCGCTCAGCGCTGAGCGCCAGACTTTGAGTGCTAGGCGCTTCTTATTAAATAGCGCCCACGTGAGGAGCACGTGGAGCGCTCGGCGCTGAGTGCCAGATTTTGAGTGCTAAGCACTGAGTTTTCTGCTCTGCTCAATTCAATTCTCTGAGAATTAGATTCTCACTTGTGAAAAACTTTGTCTTATAGATCTGAGATCTGGAAAAAGAACTAAGTTCTTCTGATGTGAGAGTTAAACTCTTAGATATGAATGAGATGCTATGATCTCTCTTATTTTTATTTACCTTGAGGAGAAATAGTTCTCGTCTTGAAGTTTGAAATTTAGGGGGGGGGTTCTTCTATACAAGACTTGAAGTCTTGGGTCCTTTGCATAGTAGAGGCTGATTTGTTGATTTAGTTAAGAAAATATCTCATTGAGAGATCTCTAATTGATTTGGGGATTTTATCCACCGTTGGATTTTTTATCCTAGGCCTTCTGTTTTACAGAAGATATTTTTCATGTTCTCAACAAGATTGGGAAAATATTTTTCCATACAGAGCTTATTCTGTATCTTGGTGATATTTAATCACCATTGGATTTTTAATCCAACGGTGCTCTGTTTTACAAAAATTAACCTTTCTTATTTTAGGAAGATTCAAGGAATATTTTCTCAACAGAATTTAATTCTGTAATTTGACGATTTATCATTTTCGTTGGATCTTTGATCCAAGAGTAGAGAACATTTAGTTTTGGCGCTAGCGCTCTCGTGCTTTGCACGTGAGGCGTTGCCTCAGAGATTTCAACTCTTGGCGATGTCTCAGAGTTTTCAACTCTGGGCGCTGGCGCTCTCGTGCTTTGCACGTGAGGCACTACCTCAGTTCAAATTTTGAACAGAGCCTTACTCTCTTATTGGGGGGAAACAAATGCCCCCTAACGTTGCGCTCACGTGGCTCACACGTGAGTGCAGCGGTGGCAACCATTCCACCGTTGGAACATCTTGGAAGTTGGATCGTCTTCCAGCGCCTATAAGTAGGGTCTTTGGCCCTTGAGATGACTTCTGTTCATCTTCTTTCTTTCTTGTTTCTGAGAATTAATTCTCCGTTCAAAGCTTAGATCTCTGCCCAAGGAAATCCCTTTTAGAGTTAGAACTTTGCCTAAATTTGGTAAGGATCGAACCTATTAACAGAGCTTTTCTCTTCTCAGATCGTAGATCTTAAAATGGATTTTTAGGGTTACTTAACCCATTAATTAGAACACTGTTCATCTCTATGAAGAACTTTTAGAGTTCGTTTTGTAGATCTTAAAGATTTTAGAGTTTTTACTCTGTAAAAAGTTTCGCTTTCTTCTGAAACCCATCTCCTAGAGATCCACAGACATGAACTTGGAGTAGTAAACCTCAATGTCTTAGGCATTCCCCTCTGATTTTTGAGGATTCATGGGGGTTTTATTTTTCATTTCCTTATCATGGGGGTTTCTGGAATTTAATTCCATCACGTAAAAGGAATTTAATTCCTTACCGAAGAGCTTAGCTCTGAAAGATCAAAGGGCCCTTCAGTAATTTCATTCCCTGGTGTTCTTGAGCGTTTTCATAGGGTTGCACAATTTTAAATTTGTTGGGTGTTTTAACAGAACTTGTTTTCTCTACCGGGATGTCAATAGTTGTTTAAACTCCCGTGTCTGTTTAATGAGAATTTTCTTGATCAGTATGATCATTAAACTTTCACTAATTTTTCTTTTCAGATACTATGGCCGCTCATCTGTATGATCTCGACGAAATTATTTCTTATGAAGACATTCGTGTCCAAGGCCGCTGCCAAAACCAGGAGTTTACAAATGTCCAATGCACTGAAGTTATGCTTCACTTCGACGAGTACAACGGTCGACAACTTCCCCATCGTTTCACTCTTTTGAAGATCATCGTAGCAGCGATTTGGGAAGCACTTCCTGGATTTTACGAAGCCATGCCGCTTAAGGCACTTGATGATGCTGAAGACAAGGTGCACTCAATATATCTGATGAGCCTGATCTCGAAGAAGCGGCTAGATAATCTTGTTGATATCTTGCATCAAGTTTTCCAACATACGATGATAATCTCTGCCTACCAGAGGACAGATGAAATCAGCAAGGATCCTGACACTTGCATTTGTGAGAAGGTGCACACGAAAATGGTCAGAAAAGCTAGAAGCATTTTAGACGGCCTTGCTTCTGAATTCCTTGATCCATGTCCCGGATTTAATGTTTTGCCATTATAAACATTTTCTTTTGTTTTTTTATAAGTTCTTGGAGTATGAATGACAAAAGTTTCTTCCCCCCTTTTTTACATGTATTCTGCATGAAGTGTCGTTATACTGTTGTTGGAATTCACATGTTTTGCGCATGAGGCGTTGTTGGGGATTTTAATCTTGAACTAGCGCCGGCGCTCACGTGTTATGCACGTGCGGTGCCATTTTAGTTTTCACTAGGATCGACATGGGTGCTCACATGCCATGCGCGTGAGGCTCTGCTGAAGAGGTCGTTTCATCTCCCTACTCTGATTCCAATGAGTCACCTCTTTCATTTCTCATGCACTCCCCTTTTTCAAGGCCTTGGGAATAGTTCCACCATGCATTACATTTTCTGTGCATAGCATTGAATGCTTCCCTTTATAACCTGAAGTCGTGCCTTTCTTCCTCTCTTCAAAGAGAAAACCATTTAGACCTTAGGGTGATCATTTTGAGAAACAAATCAAAGGTTATGGCTTGCAACCGCCCCCACGCCCGTCGGCAACCATAGGAGGTGCCTATTGAGGAGATTATTCCTCGCTTCGCCGCACGGCTAGTAGACCCTCTTTTTACCGACGCTCAGTGTGACGTGGTGATGTATGAGCTCCTAACTCGTAGGGGCTATCCTCTTCCTATGGGATCCATTTGGCTCCGGTTGATCTTTCTATCCGTGCTTGCCGATATCCCCATTCATCCGGCGGAGATGACTCCGGCGATTCTTGATACGGCAGAGGACAAAATTGAGTGTTTCTATGAGGCACACTTAATTACCCAGCCTCTGAAGAATCGTTCAGTTCATTTACTGAGTCAAATAAGAGCACGGCAGGTCATCATGTTTGCTTTTGCTGATGAGCACGGTGCTAACCAGTGGGGAGCAACTCCTCGCGAAAACCGTCGCTTCGACGTGTTGGACAAGGCAGAGAGGGAATTGGAGAACTTTGTATTTTTTTTGTTAACCCCTGTATCTCTGATCCCATATTCGGTGATCTTTTCCATGTAGAGTAGTATATTTAAATCGATGTATTTCTCTTATTATTGACTGTTGAATACTTTCTGTTGAATTTTTCTGTTCGTCATATATTCGTGCGTGCATCCCGCCTGTGTACATGAGCTTTATACTTTACCCCTAGGAATTTTCTTTAAGTGCGAGCTCTATTGTCGTGTTGCCCGCAAATCAGCGCGTTTTGGATACCATTTCCATTTAAGCAGGCATATAGTCGCGAATGCATACTTAATGGGGTGTACACCAAAGGCTCTCCTTATTGCCTTATATAGCACATGGTTTGTGCTTGTTTTGGATTGGGTACTGTCGTCGAATGGAGGCTTGCCTACATGGTCTTGATTACATACGTCTTCCCTCTGAGCTCTTGACTGCAAAGACGAACCTGTGGGGGTTGATCGAACGGTGCGCCGCCAACCTACAGTCATGTGAGAAGAGGCTCAACTGGAAATTCTCGGAGAGGGAATTAGCCTCGAATGCTTTTGGGGGAACTTTAAGTTCAGATCACTATCAAGGACACTCGTGCGTACGAAATTTGGTGCGTGCTTTAAGAAGCTATCACCGAGGTGGTCGCTCTTGATAAAGTCGTCATATTTATCCGTGAGATGGTTGAAGCTCATAAAGTTGTTGAAAGGGAGCTTGAGAGTCGGTTTGCTTCTTATTGGACTCAACAGGCTCATGCGGGGACTCATCTCACAGCCATAACGGAGCTTGAGACCGAGGTCCAGCGGAAGACCGATGAGCTTACGAGCCTGCTGCACCGTCCATCGGCTCAAGCATTTTTCGTCGTTGTGTATTTTTTGTATTCATTTACGAATAGGAACATCTAGTATTCATTTTGATTCATGAATAAAGGTCATATTTTATCTCATACTGGCGCTTTCTTTTCTTTGCTATGTCATTGGCATGTTACTTTAGCAAATGTGGCCCGCGGATGGTATATAATAGTCCATCTTGACCTCCTTTGCAGGGCAGCGATAGCTTAAAAGACAGGTTCAGGCCTGCTATCTAAGACTTTTCAACTTTATGAGCCGTGAGGGTCTCATAAAGACTTTTCTCCTCACGAGTCGAGAGGATCTCGTAGGTGTAATTTCTCCTTAAGGGTCGTGAGGACTCCTAAGTGCATTTTCTCTTGAGAGTCGTAAGGATCTCATAAGAGAGTTTTCTTTTTACGGGTTGAAAGGTTTGCGCAGGGACACTGATCTCTCTAGGGGTCGAGACGAATCGAGAGATTATTGGTTGACTTGATTCCGAGACGGAGAATGATTCCGGCAGGGAGGTTATTGGTTGACTTGTTTCCGAGGCGGAGCATTGTTCCGGCAGAGAGGTCATTGGTTGACTTGTTTCCGAGACGGAGCATTGTTCCGGCGCGGAAGTCATTGGCTGACTTGTTTCCGAGACAGAGCATTGTTCCGGCGGGGAGGTCATTGGCTGACTTGTTTCCGAGACGGAGCGTTGTACCGGCGAGGAGGTCATTGGTTGACTTATTTCCGGGTCGAAACATTGTTCCAACATGGAGGTCATTGGTTGACTTGTTTCCGAGACGGAGCGTTGCTCCGGCAGGGAGGCCATTGGCTGACTTGTTTCCAAGACAGAGCATTGTTCCAGCGGGGAGGTCATTGGCCGACTTGTTTCCAAGATGGAGCTTTGTTTCGGCGGGGAGGTCATTGGCTGACTTGTTTCCGAGACGGAGCATTGTTCTGGCAAGGAGGTCATTGGTTGGCTTGTTTCCGGGTCAAAGCATTGTTCTGACGGGGAGGTCATTGGTTCACTTGTTTTCGAGACGGAGCGTTGTTCCGGCGGAGAGGTCATTGGTTGACTTGTTTCCAAGACGGAGCATTGTTCCGGCGGGGAGGTCATTGGCTGACTTGTTTCCGAGACAGGGCATTGTTCCGGCGGGGAGGTCATTGGCTGACTTGTTTCCGAGATGGAGCGTTGTTCCGGTGGTGAGGTCATTGGTTTACTTATTTCCGAGTCAAAGCATTATTCCGACGGGGATGTCATTGGTTAACTTGTTTCCGAGAAGGAGCGTTGTTCCGGCGGGGAGGTCATTGGTTGACTTGTTTCCGAGACAGAGCGTTGTTCCAGGGGGAAGGTTATTGGTTGACTTGTTTCCGGGTTGAAGCATTGTTCCGACGAGGAGGTCATTGGCTGACTTGTTTCCGAGATGGAGATTTGTTCCGGCAGGAAGGTCATTGGCTGACTTGTTTTCGAGATGGAGATTTGTTCCGGCGAGGAGGTCATTGGCTGACTTGTTTCCGAGACGGAGCGTTGTTCCGGTGGAGAGGTCATTGGTTGACTTGTTTCCGGGTCGAGGCATTATTCCGACGGGAAGGTCATTAGTTGACTTGTTTCCGAGACGAAGCGTTGTTCCGGCGGGGAGGTCATTGGTTGACTTGCTCCGCTTTCTGAGGTGTCGGGAAGGAACGCCGTGTTGATCCTCTGGGATGCAGATGTTGCCGTCGAGATCTGACTCTCCCTTTGACAGAATCTGTTGGGGAATGTGGTTCGTTGATGCCCATGGATTGTATACAGGGGTCAGTATGGACTCGCATGTAGGGCAAAAGTTTCATTCTTTCATTTTTTTTCTTCCGCGATGCTCTATCGTTTCAGCTTTTTATATCGTGAAAGTCGCAATTGCCGAATCATTTCGGCTATTTTTCTTTTTACTCGCTGCTTTTTATTGCGAGTTGCCCGATCATTTCGGCTATTTTTTTGGGGGGCTCGCTGATTTTGTTGTGAGTATGGACTTGAGATCTGATACCAATCTTACCATCAGTATCGCTGCGACTGGAATATTGCCAGGAGCGAATCATCACTTGCCGTGAAAGGACTTGTAATTTGTTACCGATTTAGGCATCAATATCGCTTCTACTGGAACGTTGCCAGGGGCGAATCATCATTTGCCTTCGCCGCTATCGAACAAAGGTGGCTTAGTCAATAGGGTTAGGGACCTGACGACTAAGGCTTTTAACTTCGTGAGCCGTAAGGGTCTCATAAAGGTATTTCTCCCTACGAGTTGTGAGGATCTCGTAGGTGTAATTTCTCCTTAAGGGTCATGAGGACTCCTAAGTGCATTTTCTCTTAAGAGTCGTAAGGATCTTACAAAGGCATTTTCTCCTTGCAAGCCGAGAGGACCTACAACTGTTGTTCACCAGATAGGGGAATTTCACACCATTAGTGGAACTGGGTGAGGGAACCCTTATTTATGCCCGTGGATTGTATACAAGGGTCAATATTGACCGCCTGTAGGACGGTTTGGGGGATATTATAGCTTAAGAACAGGTTCAGGTACCTGTATCTTAAGACTTTTGAATCCTGTGAGCCGTGAGGATCTCATAGGGGGGAAATTCTCCTTACAAGTCATGAGGATCTCGTAAGTGTAATTTCTCCTTAAAGATCATGAGGATTCCTAAGTGTTTTGCTCTCTTGTGAGTCATAAGGATCTCACGCGGGTATTTTCTCCTTACAAGGTTGAGAGGACCCTGAAAGTGCATAGGAAATTTTTTACGAGTCTGTGCCCTTTCGGGTTTTCACAAACTCGCCGGTAGCCCTGCTGTTTTTACTCACGGAGCCCTTCGGGTTTTCATCCGTGCCCATTTCGCTTATGGACGTACCATTTTTTTTCCACGTTAGCCTAAGGATGTCGCGGTTCGTAGTAGTTTAAGGACGTCACAGTCCGTAGCTAGTTTCAGGACATTGCGGTCAGTTGTTAGTTTAGGGACGTTTCGGTCCGTTATTAGTTTGGGGACGTTTCGGTCGGTTGTTAGTTTAGGGACGTTTTGTTCCGCTGTTAGTTTTCTGCGGCGAAGTTTTGCCGGATAACACTTACAGAGTTTGGTACTTAGGAAGACAGCGAGCGAACACAAGCGTCGTCATCTATCATTAACCTGGGCTGTGACTCGTCAGGTGTAGTATTTCTTAAGGAATCATCCGTTTATTAGCCGGAAGGGTCTTTCGCCATGCATATCGATGAGCAAGTAAGCCTCACTTTGGTAGACTTTATTTATGATGTATGAGCCCTCATAGTTTGGCTCGAATTTTCCCAATTTGGCACGATTGGAGATCATAGGTCTTTTGACAACTAGCACGAGTTCGCCTTGGCGGAATGTTCTTGGCCTAGTTAATTTTTCGTATGAGGTGTCATCTTTGCTTGTAAGCCTCCAAGTTTTGCTACACCATGAGACGAGTTTCATCGAGGGCATCGAGTTCCTCAAGCCGAAGATGAGAATTCTCTTCATCTGTTAGTTCGTAATGAACCGCCACTTGTAGAGAGGGTAGCTCTATCTCTAAGGGGAGCACTACTTCCGTGCCGAATACCAATGTATACGGCGTTGTATTCGTAGCTGTTTTGAACGTAGTTCGATATACCCAGAGAGCTTCATGCAATCTCTCGTGCCATTTTTATTTTTAGACACCGTCTTCTTTATGATCTTTGTCAAGGTTTTGTTAAAAGCCTCAGCTAGACCGTTAGCTCGGGGATTATAGACTGAAGAGTATCTCCAGTCTATGTTGTGCTGTTGTGTGAAGCGGCTTATTCTGTGACTTCTGTAGGCCGGCCCGTTATCGGAGATAATCCGTCGCGAAGTGCCGAACCGACAGATGACGTGTGTCTTGAAGAAATGGAGGATGTTCTCCGTCTTCACTTCTCTTAGCGGTACTGCTTCTACCCACTTAGAGAAGTAATCATTTGTCGCCAATATGAACCGATGTCCCTTGGATGACGCTGGTTCGATGGGACCAATTACATCGGTTCCCCACATCTCGAACGGCTAGCTAGCCACTATTGGGTGTAGCGGGTTTGGATGTTGGTGGATGAAGTCTCCAAGAATTTGGCACGAGTGGCACTGCTTCGCATATTCGAGGCAGTCCTGAATCATCGTGGGCCAATAGTAGCCCATTCTTTTGATCTTCAGCTTCATCTTTGGCCTGGCTCGATGAGAACCGCAGAGTCCGTCGTGGGTTTCTTGAACGACTCTCCTCGCTTCTTCCGGTCCCAGGCATCTCAGCCACAGAGAGTCGAACGATCTCTTATATAGAGTATCATTGACGAAGGAGAAAGACAGAGCTCGTTTCATGAGCTGATGACTTGAGGATGCATCTTCCGGTGTTTGACGGGATTTGAAGTAGTCTATAAAGACTTCTCTCCAATCCTTAGCCCTTTCTTGGTCCTCTATTTATAGGGTTGTTTCCTTGGTCGCTTCCTTTTTTTCAGACGACTCCAGAGATATTTCTGTTGGTGCAAGAACCCGACGGCTTTGTACAATGATCCTTACATCATCGAGGTTTTCGTCAGCCCGTTCTTTAGCGAGTTTGGCTAATGCGTCCTCTTTGCTATTTTCTGTGCGTGGTATGCTTTACAGGGCGTAGGAGGGAATTTGAGTTAGTAACCGTTGCACTCTTTCACCATATTTTACCAACTCTGGCTTGCACGTCTGATAGTCACCGTTTACTTGGCTAACGACCAGCTGAGAGTCTCCGTATATAAGGAGATTTTCGATCCCCATGTCAACAGCGATCTCAAGACATGCTATCAAAGCCTCATATTCTGCTTCGTTGTTTGTTCTTGGCTCCGTTAAGGAAAATGCAAAGCGCATTATCCCTCCTTGTGGAGTCACGAAGGTGAGGCCTACCCTAAATTTGATTATGGGGGAGCTGTGCTTTCGCTTCTTCATGGAAGATGCCCCATCGAAATAGAGTTCCCATCGGGTATCACTCCTTCCTCTCTCCCCGTCGATCGTGTCAAACGCATGCTCGTCTGGCAATTCGCAATTTAGGGATGAGTCGCCAGGTATCGGATGCTCAGCGAGGAAGTCAGCGATGGCATGGCCTGTCACCGCTTTGAGTGGTCGATAGATTATCGAAAACTCCATCAAGAGGAAGGCCCATTTAGCGATTCGTCTTGTTAGTATGACTCTTGACATCAAATACTTGAGAGGATCCACCTTTGATATGAGATGGACCTCATGCGCCAAAGCATAGTGTCTGAGCTTCGTTATCGCGAAGATTAACGCCAGGCAGTGTTTTTCGATAGGGGGTAGTTGTTTTCTGCCCCCAGGAGAAATCGACTCAAATAGTAGAGGGCTCTCCCTTTCCCTTGGTCGTTCTCCTGTGCCCATAGCGCGCCTAAAGAACCTTCAAGGGCTGTTGTGTACAGGATGAGGGGCTTTCGCTTGACTGGAGCGGTCAGTATCGGCGGGTTTGATTGTACAATGTTTTGTGATCAAAGAATTGTTAACCGTAATCAAGAACGGCGTCGCTTGGTAGCTAGCCGGTGAGTACGGGTCGGTCCACAGGGATTTTGTGTATTCTCAATTTGTTCTAACGAGTTAATTCCAATTGGTGTTGGATTGATTTATCACTAAAAAACTAAGGTTGATCTAGACTAGGATTAAAACCTTGCTAGGGTTAGGATTAGGTTAAGTTTAGAAAGTCAATATTCCTCACCGCTTTCTATGCCATAATTAAGATCTATTAGGTGTTATGATAATAATTAATAAAGTGGATTAGTACCATCAGGAAGAAACAATGTTTCTTCCTCTAAGTTCTTGTCCTTCCTTTCTTAATTCTTACCCTAACCTCCATGGAAAACATATACAACCGGTCTTTTAAACTACGGTATCACCGCTACCTCGTGGGATAGGGTGCCGTAGTGAGCGGTGTGTGTATGTATGCATGAAGTCCTATATATAAAGATATAAAATGGGCAAGAAAGGGGTGAGCGATTTTCATCTCTCAAACATTTCCTATTCATAACCCTAACAAGTGAGGAACTACTCACTCATTAGGGAATTGATAAAAGATATTTTTTATGATTGTTTTTAATAACCTAATTATCTAATCTACGGCAATTAAATAAAAGTGCTAAACTAATTAACTATGGCAGATAAATGAAATTTATACTAGGGCAGAAAGGAAATTAACTAGGGCAATGAAAGGAAAAACTTACTTTATCTTTTATTTGATGCTCTCTTCATTCATTACAGGAATTGAAATTCTGAATTTTGATAAATAAAAATGAGGCACAAGAAGAGGCATACCTCAAAAAGAGGTTTAGGGTTTCTATTTATAGATCATAGAAACCCTAGGGTTACATCCGATACATATCTGCATTTACAAATTTACCCTAAGAAGACTAGTCAACGCACCGCCGCCGCCATCACAAAAATACACCGACACGTGCTTATAATGGCCGCGGATCCGCGGCCAGAAGGCATGTTTGGCCGCGGTTCCGCGGCCATATTGTGGGCTTCTTGGCTGTTCTTTTCTAGGCTGCTTCTGGTTGCATTTGGCTTCTTGTTTCTTCACTTGGTTTCTCAGATTGTCTTCTAGTTTCTTCCAGAATTCCACAGTGCATAATGTCATGGACTTTTACCCTTTGCTTCGTGTCGAAGTCTTGAACCTTGCGCTGCCTTTGTACTTTGTGAAATTGTCCATTGATCTTCGTTTATTCTTCAAACTGTAGGCATGATCAATATTCTTTCATTTGTTGGTCGTAGTCTCACTTTTGTAGTGTCTTTTCACTGTTTTTGTTCTGAGAACCTGTAATCTGCAACTATGTAGCAGACATGGATCAAAAGTACCTGTTTATTTGTAAAATGAATAAGAATGGGGAATATAATAATGCAAAGTTATGATATGAACAGGGTTCCGCAGATATTTCTTGATTTCGTCCAGTGCACTCTGGCATTTACGATCCTAAACGAACGGGGTCCCCTTCTTCATCAGGTGACTGTAGGGACGGCATTTTCCGGAGAGGTTGGCTATGAACCGTCGGATATACGCGAGCTTCCCTTGTAGAGACCGCAATTGTTTTAAAGTTCTTGGAGTGGGCATTTCTATAATCGCCTTGATCTTTGATGGGTCTATTTCGATGCCCCGATGTCGTATGATGAACCCTAGAGATTTGCCTGAGGAGACTCCAAATGCGCATTTCAGAGGGTTCATCTTCAGGTTATACTTAGGAAGACGTTGGAACACTATTTTCAAATGTTCCCAGTGTTCCTTGTACGATTTTCTTTTCACCACGAGGTCGTCGATGTAACATTTGACAATCTCATGTATGAGGTCATCGAAGATCTTTGTCATGGCCCTCTGGTAGGTGGCGCCGGAGTTTTTAAGACCAAAGGGCATCACTTTGTAGCAGAATATGCCCAGCGGATTCCGAAAAGCAGTGTGCTTTTGGTCTTCAGGATGCATGTTTATTTGATTATACCCCGAAGATCCATTCATGAAGGAGAAGACTTCATGGGTGGATGTGTTATCGATCATCAGCTCGGTAACAGGCACTGAGAAGTCATCCTTCAGACAAGCTTTGTTGAGATCCCGAAAATCTACACAGATGCATAATGTTCCATTTTTCTTCATTACCAGAATGATATTGGCGATCTAGTCAGGGTATTGAACTTCTTGGATGAAGCCGGAGTCGATTAGCTTCTTGACTTCGGCATTGATACTCATCTCAAGCTCGAGCCGCATTCTTCTTGGTGCTTGTTTGACTGGCTTGACGTCCAGAGATATCGCTAATTTATGCATAGCTATTTCTGGATCTAGTCCTGGCATCTCGGAGTAGTTCCATGTGAAGCGGCCTTTATACTGCATGAGCACATCTTTTAGCGTAGCCACCTGCTCTTGAGACAGCAGTTCACTGACGAACGTTGGCCGTGGGTCGTTTGCCGTCCCCAAGTCGTTTTTTTCAGGTTGTCCGCCGTGGTGTGTATCCCATCTTCCAATTTTTTTGGCGCCGGTGGAAATTCTGAGATCACCTCGTCTTCATCCTTATCTTCGAAGCACCAGGAGAGGTCATCCATATTCTCGCGCACTCCTTCTTCCGACATCGTTATCATGTGACAAGTACGAGATCGTTTCCAAGACCGATGTTGATCTGGTTCTACTCTCGCCATATACGTTGCTTTGACACATGCCTTTGTGGTGGGGCTACCCTCCAACTGTTGGATAGAGCGAACCTGCCAAGTCGGTATTGATCTTCGACCCAGTTTTTGAAGGTGAAGCAGTCTTTAAGAGGATGTCCTACTGCTCGGTGATAGGAGCAATAATCCGGTTGATAGACCCCGTTTGCTTGTTCTTGGTGCTTGGACTTCAGGAGCGTAATCATTTAATGTTTCACGACGAGGTAGAATATCTTTCTTGTCTTGTCCTGAGGGAAGGAATATTCCTGATCCATCTTCTTCATCTGCGATGGATTCCGGCTGACCTTTTCTTGATCGCGTGGCTTCTTGGACCCACTTCGCTGCTGCCGAACGTTTCTCCCATTTTTTAATTTGCTTTTGCCTCTACGTCGGGCCATTTTCTTGCCTTGGGAATGCATGGCGGGCTGACGGTGAAGGGCATTGTCATCCTTCATAGCCTGCTGAAGGAGGCGTTGCGTCTTGGCTTTCTCGTAAATGGCCATTTCGCTGCTGTAGTCGTTCTGAACCTTTTGACCTGCTTCCCTTATTAGCTTGTCCATCTGTTCTTCAAACAACGGACTTGGCATTTTTATGGCAGGACCTCGTTCTGGTTCAACGTCAGCGTCTTTTAAAAGAGCATCCCCTTCTTTATCAAGGTCCTTTATGACATGGCAGCCATGGAATTGTTCCTATTTCTTGGAATGGACATATCCAAGCCCGATCGTTTCCATTTTTCCATTGAGCAATTTTCGCTGAGTTCTGGGGACGTTCCAGATCCTGTTGTAGAATTGGGCCTATCGCGCAGTTTGCTTAAAGGGTACGCCTTAGCATCTCAATAACCTTTTCAATCTCTCTGCGTAGTATCTGGGCAGACGGATTGGTTGGAGCCTATCAAGCGCAGGTTTGGCATCGCGCCAGACTTCTTTCTCTACTTTGGTTTCCCCGGATTGATAGAATAGGATCACCTTTTCACCTCTTCACCTGGGAGGGACGTAGAATGTCTGCAGCTCATGCACGCTATATGTCTCAAGAACATCAAGCTCTCTGTAATGCTACCACGGAACCATGACGATTTGCAAACTCTGATCATCTTCAGTGAGGGCCTGCATTAATGGATGGACCGAGAACACTACGTTGACTTTGTCTTCAGTGTCACTGCCAAAGACCAGAATAGGGGTCGATGGTCCCGGCCTGTTGCATTGGGGTGGCCCGGAATAGACTATCTCTTCTTCCTCCTCAGTATCACTCCCGAAGACCAAACTAGTGGTGATAGCTTTTTTCTTATTCTCCGGTTTATGGCATCTTTCCGTGTCTTCAAAGTCTGGTAGGAAATACTTTGCATCTTCGTACTTTCGGAATTCATTTACGGAGAATGGGTTTAGCTCCCCCGTCACGGTATACTCAAGACCATCTTTGAAATACTTCATACACTGATGTTGTGTAGAAGGGATGATATTGTACTCGTGTAACCAAGGCCTGCCGAGCAAAGCGTTGTAGCAGGTCTTGGCGTTAATGACATGAAATTTGATGTCAGTGACGAGCAGCCCAAAGAGCAACGTTAGTATTACGGACCCGAGCATCCGTGATGACTGGGAGTCGAACCCGGAGATGGTAATTTTATCCCGAGTGAGGTGTTGAACGCTCATGCAAATTTCTTTTAGCACCTTCATATTTAAGAGGTTGACAGAGGACCCGTTGTCAACTAAGATCTTCCCTATCTTGATGTCATGGCAGTACCCGGTGACATACAGGGGACGGTTGTGCTCGCATGTTTCGATGAGAAGATCTTCATCGCCGAAAGTGATGTCAGCTTTGTGCACTTCTTCCAGCTCGTCCTTCATCTTTTCTTCGGCAAGGAAAGCTTGAAACTGCTCGGGCTCTTGTAAGGCCCTGATCAAAGAATCTCGTGCCTCTTTAGACAACAGAAGGGCATCCAAAACGCTTAGCTATGAGGGTATCTTCCTCAGGTGTGTCAGGACATTGTAATCCACTTTGTTTTTCTTAGGCGGGTCCTTGGCTGCCAGCTCTTCGACGACTCGATCATCGAGGGTGATATCCTCAGGGACTTTTTCCTTCCCCTTATCTTTTTTGTTCGATCTCTTGTTTGTAGGTCCAAGATTCTTTTCGGGAAACGTACGATTACGCAGCTGAATGTTTTCACAGTTCTTTATCTCTTCCTCTTTTCCTGAGGTGGATTCCTTGAAGAGAGGGTCGAGGGCTACTTCTTCATCAGAATCGCTTCCGAAGGTGAGAACTTGCGATCCCCTGGTATCAACCATATGACAGTTGCCGGCAGTTATTTTATGCCCATCTATCGTATTTTTCTGCTCCCGACGAGTTTTGCATTTCAACCGTTTGAAATGTTGTCAGTGAGCAACGTATCCTTGCCACCATTTCTTAAAGGCATTGCATTATTCAGTGGAATGTGTAACCTTCCGATGGTACAAGCAGTAACTCAGATGAACGTCCACTTCATCAAGGTATGTATCCTCGGGAGTATTTTCTTTGAAAGGTGGCAGCTTCATTCCCATCGACAGAGCTTTAGCGAACCGTTTCCTTGTCTTAAGCCTGCTTTTGTCTGCTGAGGGCGTGCTTCGATCTGATTGGAGTGCTTTGTGACTTATCCCTACCATGACTTTTTTAACTTGATGCCGACGCCTGGCCCTTTCGAATATGGCCATTTCACGCTCTTGATCAGCTTTGCTCTTCTGACAGGCTTCGTTCAGCAGCATGTCAATTATCTCGTCTGACGGTTCCAAGGATTTTGGCATCGATCCTGCCTCCAGCTCCTCTATATTATCTTCTGATGCCAAGTGAGCTTCTTCGCCATTTATTGGTGAATGAGAGATCATGTGACAACTTGCCACATAATCCTCGGGTTCTTCTTACGAGTCTTCTCCCTCATCATTGTCATTATCTCCGCTCTCAAGGATATGGTTAAAGAACTGTTGGAGTGTGACCTTCTGGTTATATTCCTCCAGTGCGTCAATATGCCTTTGCAAATCCGTGTGCTTGTCATCAGGCGGCGCGGGCTTCTTGGTCTTCTTCTTTTTCTTTGAAGACTTTGACGGCTGGGCCTGGGTATTTTGCCCATCGCTACTAACTCTCGGTGTTGGGCACGGATTCAGCTTCCCCTCAATGATCTCTGGCTCCAGCGGGCTTTTCCATCTAATCGCCAGACATGCTTGAAGATCCTTCAGCATTCTTTTAGTTTTAGCCAAAAGAACAACTTCCCATGGAGCTTCCTCTATAAATGAGCTTGATGTCCCCGTCGTGTCCATCTTTTTAGGAGCGTGCGGTTGTGGCGGGTTTACCCTCCAGTTTTCAGACAGCGCGAATTTGCCTTGTTGATACTGTTCCTCAATCCAGTTTTTGAAGATGAAGCAATCTTCGATTGGGTGGCCCACTATTTGGTGGTAGGGGCAGTAATTGGGATTGTTGAAACCGCCCGGTTACAAAGGGCATCTCGGATCCGGTAGAGTGATAAGCATGTTGCACACCGCCAGTTCGAACAGTCTTCTCGTTTTATCCCGAGAGAATGAGTAAGGACGTCTCAACTTTTCTCCGAGTGATCGCGGTTTATCGTTTTGGCGAGCAGCTGGTTTCGGATCACTCGGCTGTTGCTGAGCATTGGCGACGAAGGTCGCTTTCCCTTTGCTCTTTTCATTTCGAAGCTCTTTTTTCCAGGAGGACGGTCTATGGCCCATCTGGTCCATTTGGGCTAGCTTGTCGATCAAGGCCTGGAAAGTGGTCGGCTTGAAGTACATCATAAATTGGGATATAGTTGCCTGCGGATCGAGGGTCTCTATGAACATGCCCACGGCAGGAGCTTCTTCTATGTGTTGTTCGCATTTCGACCATAGGTTCCGCCACCGAATTGCATACTGAACCCATGTCTCTCCTGGCTTCACTCTGGCATTGATCAATGCCGTGATCGGGGTGCGTTCGCTGGCGCTTGCGAAACACTGGGTGAATATCAACTCCATCTCTGTGAATGTTTTGATGGAGTCATTCGGAAGCTCCGAGTACCATTCAAATGCCATCTCCGCTAAGCTGCCGACGAACTGGCGAAGTAGCAATTTGTCATCACCTCCAGTATTGCCGCAGAGAGCCCTGAACTGAGCGACGTGCTGATGGGGATTGCCTGTTCCCTTATACACGTGAAATTTAGGGATCTTATATCCCGACGGGTACTTAATTTGATCGTACCAGCTTGGATAGGGTCGCCCAGTTCTGGCGACTTGGCCAGCGGCTTCGCTCGCCTGATGAGCTCGTATTTGTTGAGCTATGTAATCATCAAGCGTAGCTTTCGAGATCATCTCCTCCCTGGCTGCTGATAAAACTGGAAGAGGGTTTGATGTCTCCCCTCTATCGTCTTCAATGATTATTGGGGGATCTTCGGATGGAGAGTCCGGCTGGATTATCATCCCCACCATATCTTGGAACAAGAGCGCTATTTGTTTTATGTTAACCACTTGTTCCGCTGCTTCTTTATCTTTATTTAAAAGCATTCTTCGGAGGAACTCGGCGTCGGTCTCTTGCTCCTGGTGTTGATCCGACGATACTTCCGGGCTTTCCTTCTGCCCAGTGAGTGCGGCCATCTTCGTCAGCATCTCATGGAGTTTCTGTTGTTACTCTTGAGCCTTAGTTATTGATCATGTAAGTGGTTCATGACCCCAGAAGCACGGCTTTCCTTTTTTCCGGAAGCCATGTAAATGGTGTGCACTACCATGCCCCCAGACTTGGGGCGTTTAGGTTCAGTGTCCTTGAGATTTGTCGTAGGCACGGGGATCTTCTCCGGCCTTCTCCTTTTATGGGCGGTCGAAGTTGAGGGGGCTGTTGCAGACGATACTTTCCGTGGTACGACAGCGGGATGATCCTCCTCTTGTCGGACCTTCATTTTCTTCTGTCGGTGGGAGTAGTCTTTGTCGATCACAGAGTCTTGGACTCTTTGCCAGACCCTGTGGATTTTGGGGGACAGCCGTTGAGGGGGCTCCTCTGGCTTCGCCTTAGTAACATTTTCAGCGGGTGGAGGAGACCTTTTTAGTATGGCAATTGGAGAGTTCTTGCGCACCCTCCTGAGCAGCTCAAAGCTGTTCCCCATTGGAGCAGCAGCATCAACTTCCACCATTGGAGCTGGTGAGGTAAATCCAGAAGGGGAACCGCCCCCATCTTTCCTCACTCGGTGCCAGTGACGGCGTCGAGCATGTCGTGTAGCCGAGATCACATCTATCGTCAGAGTTGCTTCGTCATGCCCTCTGCTTTGAGGAGAGGCTATTATTGGCGCCAGCCTATCAAAGACTGACATCCGCTGGGAAGGAATGATCGACCTATCGAAGGCCGACTTTCGAGTAAGGGAAGTATTTTGGACGACTTCACCTGCAGCAAGAGTTGGGATCGCCTTCGCTGGTATTGCGAGCTTCTTCGCGGGCCCATTTGATCTTAGGCTCAGCTTGTCGAAGACTGAGGTAGTAGACTTAGACGACCCGTCGGGAGGGGTCACGGTAGTTGCAAGCTGATCGAACACCGACTTCTTTTGAGCTTCCTGTGACGGCACTGGAATGTTGAAGCTCATTGGCGGGAGCATGGTCCCGAAGAACAATCCAGTGGTGGCCTGTGTCACCTGTTCCACCGGCATTGCATAGATGGAGGCCGCTTGGGGCCCGTAAGTTACTCCTCCAGACGGGGTGGAGCAGGAGTTGCTGTTGCAGTTGGTGCAACTAGAAGCCATTGATCTTCTTTTCTCTGCACGGGAGCAAGACACCAAATCTTAGTACCTTGAATCCACAGGCAACCATAGCAGACCACGATTTGTTCGCAAAACACAACACACGAAGCGTGGAGTGGAAAGAGGAAAAGGTCCCACCGGGCGTGCCAGAATCTGTTTACCGCCGAAAACGAGAGACGGAACCGCGTAGATCGTCTTGCCTGAATTTGGGGGCAGATGCTATTTGGGTTTATCCGTCCACCTCTCCGAAGATGCCAAGTTGATTTATGGTACCGTGTATCGGAGGTTTGGACGGATGCGGCCGTTGTAGCAGACTTCGTCAAATTCCCCCTCGTTGTGAGGGGTTTTTGATTGTGGGGACGCTCTTCCCTGCAGGCGCAAGCCCCTGCAGTTAATTACGTTATCGCATCGCGATAACCACTTTCTCCTGCTCCAGAAGTTCACTTCGTATTGTGTATGTTTATTTTATTTTTGGTTGCCCGTGGATTGTATACAGAGACTAATTCGTGTTGTCGCCCGTAGGGCGTGGATTAGTCCAAATCCATATTCTCTTAGATTTTGGTTTATTTGATTTAAGGATCGTTAACCTTGTTTAAGATTAAGATCGACTTAAATGTTTGTTAAGGATACGTTAATCCGATATTGGACTAAGATCTACTCAACGGGGGTTCAGGATTATTTTTGATCCAACAAAAAGGCCGTTGGGGCTCTATCGTTTTAGTTTAGGGACATTACGGTCCATAATCACCATTTTTTGAGGTGAGGGATTAGTTTAAGGACGTTGCGGTCCATAGCTAGTTTAAGGACATTGCAGTCTGTTATTAGTTTAAGGACGTTGTGGTCCATAGCTAGTTAAAGGACATTGCGGTCCGTTATTAGTTTAAGGACATTGTGGTCCATAGTTGTTGGTTGTCGGGACCCGCCACCTCTATGAAGACGTTGAAGAAATACAACGACATGTATCAGAGGTGTGAAGAGATATACCCTTGAACCAATGAATGTTCATCAGGGACTTGGCAGTCTTGTTTGGGACTAAGGCCAATTTAGAAGAAGACGTATGGGCTTGGTCAATTTGGGGTTTGGCCAACCTTGGGCTCAGCCCACTTGATTACTTATTTGGGTTTGATCCCCTTTCTGTATCAGCACTGCTGAGCATTGATTTGGGTTCTGACATCTGATCAGTCGAAAATATTGCATTTTTAACACATCAATTTCCCTACTATTTGCAATCATCTAAAGGTGTTTGGTATAAATATAGCACATATTAGCAATTTGTCTGCAAAATACCAAATAACATGTTTTATACATTATAACTGGCATTTTGAGTGAAATTGAGTGTTTATTACTACACGCATGATCTTTTGTGTATCAACACTTGTCTCGAGATTGTGTGCAGGAAATTCTCCAGGTAAAAAAGCCGGAACTGCTAAAAGTGCTGATAAAATACGTTAAGTCAAAGAATTGAAATCTGGCAGTAAACAAGAAAGTATAAAAATATTCCAGACATCAGAAAAGTACCATAAAGCCAACAGAAGAATTACCTGGAAATTGAATGCAGTAATTCACCAACATGGCCGCAGATCCGCGGCCGAGTCAGCCTAGTTGCCGCGGTTCCGCGGCCTTGTTAGCTCATCAGCACGTCAAATTTCTCCACATGGCTTCTTGTAACGGCCTAAGCTTCCAGAAGACTCTCAATTACCACGTGGCTTCTTCCAGAAGGCTCTGCATAACAAACTCACTCTAGAATATTCCTTGTAACAACCTCATTGTTTCCCCCAATCAGAGCAAAGCTTTATTCAAATTCCAAGGCTGGAAATGAAGCGACGCTTCTGCTTCCCCCAATCAGAGCAAAGCTCTATTTAGAAATTTAAGAGTCAAAAATTGAAGCAACGCTTCAAATCCTGCGCTCTACGCTGCGCGCCATGTGTCGAGCGCAAGGCGCACTGCGCGCCACGTGTCAAAACGCGAATGCGCTAGCGCTAGCGCAATTGCTCTGCGCACCCCAACTTAGAGCAAAGCTCTTTTTCCAAGATTGGAAAGCGAAGCAACGCTTCATGATTATGCAGCTCATAAACATCTTACAAAGGAATAACAAAGAATTAAAAAACAAGAGAACACTTAACAGATAATAAAATGCTAAATTAAAACATCTTTTTATTATTATTATTGTTATTACATTTAAAAAAGATCACCAAATATGGGATCAGAAGGACAGGGATTCACAAAGCTAAAGAGAAGATTATCCAGTTCCCTCTCCGTCTTCTCCACCATGTCGAAACGGCGATCCTCCCGAGGGGTAGCCATCCAACGGTCGACGCCGCACTCTTCAGAGAAAGTGGTGATGACAACCCGACGAGCCCGTATCTGGCTCAACAAGTGGATGGAGCAATCCCTCAGGGCTTGAGTGATTAAGTGCGCCTCCAAGAAGCACTCGATCTTGTCTTCGGCAGTATCCAGCATTGCCGAGGACATCTCTGCTGGAGGAGGGGGAAGATCGGCGAGCACAGACTCAAGGATCATCCGAAGCCAAATAGAGTGTGGGGGAAGAGGGGACCCCACACAAGTCAAAAGATCGTGCAGCGCAGCGTCGCACTGCTCATCCGTGAAAGAAGGATCCACCAAGCGCGCAGCAAAGCGAGGGACAAGGTCCTGAATGGGCACTTCCCACGGCTGTCTACGAGCATGAGGGCGGTTACAAGCCATAGTTGAGAAAGTCCTTTGGGGATGAGAAAAGGAAGAAGCTTTGCTTCGAGTTATAAAGACGAAGCACATAAAATTTTGTGCACAATGGAACTATTTCCAAAATTGGGAAATGAAAGATTCTCGGGAATATATGTTTGACTTAAAAAGGAAGGTGAAAAGACACCTCTGTTGAAGCAACGCTTCAGATCCGACGCTCTGCTGAAGCAACGCTTCAGATCCAGCGCGCTGCGCGCCACGTGTCAAGCACGGATACGCTAGCGCAGTTGCTCTGCGCTGCACGCCACGTGTCCAAAGTAGGTGCGCCAGCGCTGGAATTAAAATTCCCACCGTTAGATCAAAGGATCTAATAATAATGATAAGTCATTTATTAACCAGAATTAAATTCTGTTAAGGAAAGATTTCTCAAAATCTTTCCAAACAACATGATTGTGTTTTAAGCACCGCTGAATCAATGATCCAATGGTAAATAATGAATTACCAAAAACAAAACAAATTCTGCATGGAAAGATTTTTCGATCTTATTAAAACAAGAAGATTATCTTCTGTCAAACAGGAGCCTTAGGATTAAAGATCCAACGGTGGGAAATATTCCCCAATCAATCAAGAGAAAGATCTCTTAAACCGATTTAACAAATCGATTGGCCCTATATAAAGGCCCCAAGACTTCAAGTCTCATATGGAGAAAACCCTCTACAAGCTTTGAGAAAAAACTCAAAAAAGAAAGAAAGGCAAGCCTTTGAAGAAAGAAGATCATTTCTTAATCTTTAAAGGTAAAGAATTAATTCTTGAACAACAGAGATGAAATCATCTCGTAAAAAGAAGAAACGTCTTCTAAAAAGATCTTAGATCTATAAAAAAAAGACCAAGGTCTTTGATTAAAAAGAAAAGATCAAAAGACTTAATCATAAAAATATAAAATAAAATAAAAAGTATTTTTACTTTATAGATCTTCTGATCTATAAAGGCAGAGCCTTTTAATAAAAAAAATAAGAACTGTTGTTCTTGGATCTTGAGGCAAGGCCTCCTTTGAAGAACATAAAAGTTGTTCTGTGATCTTAAAATTGATCAGATGCGCTTTGCGCTATTGGAAAGTGCTTTGCACTCATGAACTGTGCCCTTGCGCTCCTTGGACTGGCGCTCAGCGCCATAACATGCCACGTGTCAACCATAGACACGATCTGCGCTTTGCGCTCCTAAAAACGGCGCACTGCGCTCTTGGATTGGCGCTCAGCGCCAAGTGCGCCACATGTCACTCACTGGCGCACCCACAAACTGGCACAGCGCGCTCATAAATTAAAAGCGCAGTGCGCTAATAAACTAGCACTTAGCGTGACACGTGTCCTCCTCGTGTGCACTAACTGATAGAAGCGCAATACACTCTTTGACTGGCACAAAACGCCTAGTGCGCCACGTGGCGCGCTGTCAGAACATACTTTGTTCTGATAAGTGCTATGCATTTAATACCAGACAAAATGTCAGAGCCCAATGCTTGGCATTATTAAAAAGGCAAAGCCCAAACAAAGGCCTAACAGGCAAAACAAAAATAAAATGTTAAACATTTTTTTAACTGGACTTAGCCCAATTCTGGCCATAAGTCCTCAATTTAAACTGAACTGAGCTCATCTGCTCTTCCAATCAATTTACACCCGGTTCGAGGGTACATCTCTTTACTCCTCTGATATCTGTCGTTGTAATTCTTCAACGTCGTCAGAGAGGTGACGGGTCCCGACGACAACACATTTCACGGACTGTGGGGTCCTTAAACTCATGGACTATGATGTCCTTAACCTTGACCGTGATGTCTTAAAACTAACGTCGGACTGTGGAGTCCTTAAATCCACGGACTATGATGTCCTTAACCTCGACCGCGATGTCTTAAAACTAACAATGGACCTTAATGTCCTTAAACTAATTATCGACCGCAATCTCATTAAACTAAACAATAGGGCCCAATTGCTCTCTTATCGGATCTAAACGATCCCGTTAAGTTGATCTTAGTCTAAAGTTAGACTAACGTGTCCTTAACAAACGTTTAAGTTTATCTTAGCCTCAAATAAGGCTAACGTATCCTTAAACACAAACCCCCCAAACCCAAATCTAAGAAAGTACGGATTTGGACTAATCCACGTCCTACGGACGACAACATAACTTAGTCTCCGTATACAATCCACGGGCAATCGAACATAAAACAAACACCCACGACACAAAGTGACCATATGAAGAAGGAGAAAGTTTTTACCACGATGCGGTAGCGTAATTACTGCAGGGGCTTGCGCCTGCAGGGAAGAGCATCCCCACAATCAAAAACCCCTCAAACGAGGGGGAATCTGACAAAGTCTGCTACATCGGCCGCATCCGTTTAAACCTTCGATACATGGTGCCATAAATCAACTTGGCATCTTCGGAGAGGTGGACGGATAGCACCAATTAGCATCTTCCCCGAATTTCAGGCAAGACGGACCTGCGCGGTCACGTCTCCGTGATTCGGAGGGGAACACTCATTCTAGAATATTCCCTATAACAAACTCATTCTAGAATATTCCCTCTAACAAACTCATTCTAGAAGGCTCTCTCTAACAACCTAGTTTTGAAGGGAAGATTCAAATGAGGTGGTTATAAAATTAGATCTAGATCTAGGGTTTTGGAGGTTAGACAATTAATTAGGATGAGTTAGTTACACATTTGGAGCCAAAATTCAAATTCAAGTTGAGTGACACAACTTGATACCAAAACCCTAGCCCAAATTCAAATCAAAAGCCAAATCAAGATCATTTTGAGAAGCAAATCAAGCAAGCAACCATCGATCCTTTATCCGCGAAGCCAATCTTCATCCGAGCAAGAGATCCACGACGATCCACAACTCACGGAGATCGAGCGGAGCGAAATTCGACGGATCTAGTTATCTCTTCAAAAGGAGCGATTGAGAGCATCATCTTGTAACCTCGAATTGAGGGAATGTGTAATTAGTCGTCGATTGAATAAAAGTGATAATTGTAATTCTTGCTTTCTTTACATTCTTGCGTTATGAAACTTCTTGATTCTTGATTCATTAATTTTCATGATGCTTGAGTAAATTCTCCGCTTGTGGAGGATTCGAGAGAATTGATAGATCTAATGATGATCAAATCTTAATACTAATTTTAAGTCTTATGAGATTTATGAACTTTAGGAAAAAGAATCATCGATGACCTAATTTGGATCGAGATCACATTCTTGTGAATTTCGTTGCAAATTAGGGATCAAATGATTGATGATTTTCTTTGCTGGAGGCTAGATCCAAATGATCATGATTGAAAAGACAAGGGATAGAAGGAGAAACCCTAGTTTCTTCAATAGATCCCTAATCCTCATTCATCATCATCAATCTAGCTACAAATTATCAATATATAAGATTAGGAATTATTAGATTCATCATTAACTATTAACTCAATCGAATCCTACAAGCCATTCTTCATTATCTTAATAAATCAAAGTGATTGGGACATTTCTTGATTCTTGATTCTGGATCTTTAGTTTCTTTATGTTTCTTGAAATTAAAATTTACAAATCTTGAATCAATTTTCTTGCAATTTCTTTTATCGTTTCATTTCGACTCATCTAAAACAAGATCGATCAAAACACCCATCTCAGTGGACGATCCGTATTCATTAACGTGCTATATAGACACCGTTAATTGATTGCGGTATAAATTTCTTTGGTTGTGAAACATTTTACTTACACACGAAGAGAATGATCAATCAAATGGCGCCGTTGCCGGAGATGTGTGCTATTTTGTTCGCTTTTGTTATTTGAGTTGAAAAATTATTATTCTATCAGAATTTTTAGATCAAAATCGCATCAAGCGCTTAACGATTGGTTGTGAATTTTTGCGAGGGAATCTGGCATCACTGTAGAAGGGATCTCAAGATTCAGAGAAGTTTTACAAAGTCCAGAGAAGCACAGACAGCTGCAGAAAAAATTTCATCACCTAATCCCTCCTTCCAACCGCGGATCCGCGGCCAAAGAGGCGTTTTTGCGGCGGTTCCGCCGCCGTTTAGGAGCATCACTTCTTCAGATTTCTGTGGTATACTCTCTGTTCTCTCTTCTTCTCTCTGATCTTCTCCAACAACCTTTTTTTTATAGGATTCTTTGCAAAATTCGCAGCGCCGCAAAAAGAAAAATTGTTGCGTGTTTTGATCTTGGTTGTTTGCATATTTTAATACGGAAATTAAGGGGCAAAAACCAAATTCAGATTAGGTGGGGATTTCATTACCCTTCCTAAGCCCCAAAAATCACAAAACGAGCATCTGCATTACCCTTCATTAACTAAAAAATATCTAGACAAGACTCTAAGGACCGTCGCGCTCAATTAGGACAGAAGAAGGTCGTAGGTAATCTATTGCTTATCCGCATTTCTTTTGTAGTGTCTAAGGCAAGTGGTTACTTAATTATGCCCACTACTTACGTAGTGGAGAACCTCCCACTTACCTTGCACTTACCTGGCCACAGAAAGGGCAAAGAGGTAGTAGAGGATCTATCCTGCGACTTGTCTTCTGGAAGTCTAGGAGCGGTCTAGAGTCTTGACCTAGGTGACCACTAGATCTAGGGTGGTGTGTGCATTTTTTGTGATTTGATTTTTCAAAAACCGTATTTTTCAAAACAAACACCAACCAACTTTTCCCCTAATTATCACAACGCTGCCACTTGTGCTAAACCCTTTGGTGCAAGCTCGGCTGGACACGGAATTCTAGTGCCCGTCTTGTCCGCGTTTCCCCCATCGACCCTAAAGTCAGTATTTCTATATTTTCTTTTTCCCACCACCCACCACGATGGACGGATATCCATCAAACTTTAACACCACTCTGCCACCGCCCGCAGGTGCGCAGAACTCTCCTCGCATTTCTCTCCAAAAGAGATGCTATCCTACACGTGTTCCCCTTCCCAACTGTCTTTCTATACCACCTGCCAACGTGGAAAATTTTGAAATCAACCCCCAATTTATCAAACTGTTACCCAAATTTTACGGTCTTGAGTCTGAAGACGCATACGTTTTTATATCCAAATTTCAAAATGTATGCGCAATGATTGGAACGTCAAAACTGTCTTTGGATGTTCTGCGTTTACGTTTTCTCCCATTCACTTTGTGCGATTTAGCCGAGAAGTGTCTTTATAATACAACCGCACATTCTATTTCAAAATGGGATGAATTTGTTGCAGCATTCCTTAAGAAAATTTATCCTAATCACAAGACCAGCCGTGTTCGGAGCGAAATCTTCAAATTACCCAACTTCCCAATGAACCATTCTGGAAATGCTTTGAATGGTTTAAGGATCTTCTTATCCAATGTCCTCATCACGGAATCCCTAGATGGGATCTGTGTCGAATTATCTATGAAGGTATTGATTTCACAACTAAACAAATGCTTGAAACCATGTGTCATTGTCAATTCCTGTCTAAAGATGATGGTGAAGCTTGGAAATACCTAGAAGATTTAGCTCAAAACACATTACAATGGGAAAGTGTTAGACCACCATCATCTAGGGATGATATCAATCAGCTCGATATTTCCGTCACAATGAGAGCCGAAATGGCCGCAATACAAAGGAAACTCGACGCTCTAGAAAACAAGTTCTCTTCAGCCTCCCTAAACCAATACACACATCCCAAGAACATGTGTGGCTGCTGTTCAAATCCATCATATTTGACGGAAGAATGTCCTTTGAATGTACCGTTTCAAGGTCACACTAAGGCTGCATTTCAGCAAAGACCTGGAAACGATCCTTCTTCTTCCTTATATAATCAAGATTGGAGGAATCATCCTGATCTTTCTTGGATCCAACACCAAACTCAATACACGGATCCAAACCATAATAACTTTCAATGGGTCCCTCCACCACAACAGCAACCACCACAAATGAGTCATCACCCCTTTCAACCACAAAATTTTCAAAACCTGGCCAACAATTTTGATCCTTCTTCTGCCGGTACTTCTACACCCTCTGCACTCGACATATTCATTACACAGTTCATGAAAACAAATGACATTTTAACGTCTTCTATCCAAACGTTAGTGCAAAACACTGTCTCCCACGGTGAGAGTATCAAATCGATAGAAGCACAAATTGCACAACTGACTGCCAAAATGAGTGCTGGAGAGAAAGGGAATCTTCCATCTCAACCTCTACCTGATCCTGGACCTTCACATTACACTAATGTGAATGCACTTACCACGTTGAGATTTGGAAGAGTGCTAGACAATCATGTGGGTGAACAGATTGATGTTAAGAAATCAATTGAACCCCAGGCTTCCACTTCCACTTCCACTCCCACTTCTACTTCTTACCCTATTTCGTCTAATTTACCTTCTTCTTCCAAGCCTATTCTCCGTTTTCCCAAAGGCTCGAACCCTCCACTCACTTCATCCTTTCCACCCCCACAACCTTCTCCACAAATGTGGGACCCAACACTTATTGATAGAGCTCCATTTCCGGAAAGGTTGAGGCCCAACAAACCCAATGCCCAAATGGAGAAGCTTGTGGAAATATTTAAGCAAGTTAACATCTACATCCCTCTCCTAGATGCTATACAACAAGTTCCGTCCTATGCGAAAATTCTTAAGAACTTGTGCACTAGGAAGAGTAAGACTCAAGTGCCTAAAAAAGTTTTCATGTCAAGTACTGTAGACACGGCTTTTCCCCAACAATTACCAAGGAAACGTAAAGACCCTGGCTGTCCTACTATTTCTATTTCTATTGGGGATAAACACATTAACCGTGCTTTACTTGACCTTGGCGCTAGTGTTAACTTGCTTTCATATTCATTCTATGAGCAACTAGGTATCAGAGTGTTAAAGCCCTCGAACATAACTCTCCAAATGGCCGACCGATCAATCGCCAAATCTAGGGGTGAACTTGAGGATGTATTGATAAAAATCAGGGAATTTGTATTCCCTGTGGACTTTATTGTTCTCGATACACAGCCTGTGGCGAACCCACGGAACCAAATTCCAGTGATTCTAGGTCGTCCCTTTTTGGCTACTTCCAACGCTGTTATCAACTGTAGAAACGGCTCTATGAACCTATCTTTCGGGAATAGGTCAATTGAGCTCAACATTTACAAGTTGGGAAGTCAACCCTCCGATCCTCATGCTTGAGTATGTTCTGTCGAATTAATGGATGTCGACAGCAGCGAATTTGATCAGCTTCACGAGACTAATCTAGACTTCCTTTATACGTTGTTGTTTGACCCAGATATGTATCATATACATACGGACCCTTCTTTCGAGTTGTCTGGGTCAACATCTAACGTCGATGATGAACCTATTCTGGAGTCTGAGTATCATCCCGTTCTTGCCAATGACATTATTCTTCGGGATATCGATGAAAGTTTCGCTGATAGACTTGCATTCTTAGCAAATACGGGTGTTGAGATGAATCATCTCCAGAACAAAAAAATTGAACCTCCACCGCTTCTTCTTGACAATCATGAGAATGCGAGTAATCCATCACAATCATTGAGTCGTCTCTCCAAAACAAGACGTAAACCCTTTCTTTTACACCACTTATCTTTTCCCCACTTCTTCTTGGCTCATTTCAACTTGTTCTTCCACCAACCGATGCACTACACTGATAAAATCTTTGAATGGTTGGTGTTGACTTTCGGTCTTTGCAAAGCTTGGCATTGACCAATAACATTGACCCCCCCTTATGATTTTCAAAGCTTAACATTGTTTAACTCAAGTTTTGGAGGGGGGGTATAAGCTGGCTTTTGAAAATAAAATGTTTACTCAAATGGTGAGCCAAAGAATAAGTTTGGAGGAGCATTTTCACGATCATATTTATTGCTCTCGTTAATAAATTTCCTCCCAGGCTTACAGGTTTTTGTGATCTAACAGAAGACAACAGTGAGGACACTGTTGAAAATAAGTTTGGGAGAGGTTTGTGCTTATTTATGCATCACTTTGCATTATACCTTGCATAAGCACAAAACAAAACATATAAAAAAAATTGTACATAAATAAGATAATAAAATATTAGATAGTGAAAAATTACATCTAAAAGATTGGAAAAATTTAAGAAAACCTAGAAATTTAGAAGTTTTCTTAAATGAAACTAGTAATAAGTAGTTATGAGCCATTGTCCCAAGGGTTAGCAAGATGAAGGAAATCACTAATCTGAGGATAAAAATAAGTCTGAAAAATAGTTCTTATTCTGGAAGCCAAACATTTGAACGTTGATACCCTACTATACGCACTTACACACGTCTTGAAACTCGGGATAGTAGAGGATACCTTGAAATGCTCTTGTCAAGAAGCCAAAGTATGAAGGAAATAATAAATGAAGAAAATATAAATGGTGTAGAAAAATGAACACTGGTTTTGTTATCACCAAGGCAACAATAAAAAAATATAGCGAGGGTGCTTCATCACCTAGTGCCTTAGACCAACTGGTTTGGGAGTCACTGCTAAGCTTTAGGTGTTGCAAGACGAGAAAAATACTAATACGCCTAATAAGCAAGCACATGAGTAATCGGTCGGTTAGTACCTCAAGAAGTATTAACGGTCGCATGAAAAATGTGTAAGCAATCTCATCTAAATATTCATCGATTAAAATGTACTGAGGTAGATGGACAAGAGTATGATAGCTTGAATTGAATTCTCCGAGTGTAGGGATGTCTATTACACACACGTAGGGGTATATGATCGATATTTGGATGAAAGGTAGGAATGAAAAATAAAGACGATGTTTTATTGGGAGATGATGTGATTTCTAACATCTTTTCATGACTATTAAGATAGGGCTCATGACAACCGAAAAGCTAGTATTAGTTGGAAACTCTAACTTTCAAAGTCTTTCTTTTATAATTCTTATCTTTAAATGTAACTTTCACGGTCTTCCTTTTATTATTGGATTTTGGGGGTGCAATCTGCTGAAAACTCTCAGGAGACAACACTCCTCCAACTAGGGACACCCAGAAGTTTAAAGGCTTGTTGCTCGTGCTCAGTGCAATCGTGTTGCCTACGAAAGTGTGCTAGTTAGTTTATTTTTCTTTATTTTCTCCTTATCTTGAATAAAAAAAGTTTGCTCGAGAAGACCAAAATTAAGTTTGGGGGTATTTGATCAGTCGAAAATATTGCATTTTTAACACATCAATTTCCCTACTATTTGCAATCATCTAAAGGTGTTTGGTATAAATATAGCACATATTAGAATTTTGTCTGCAAAATACCAAATAACATGTGTTATACATTATAACTGGCATTTTGAGGGAAATTGAGTGTTTATTACTACACGCATGATCTTTTGTGTATCAACACTTGTCTCGAGATTGTGTGCAGGAAATTCTCCAGGTAAAAGAGCCGGAACTGCTAAAAGTGCTGATAAAATACGTCAAGTCAAAGACTTGAAATCTGGCAGTAAACAAGAAAGTATAAAAATATTCCAGACATCAGAAAAGTGCCATAAAGCCAACAGAAGAATTTCCTGGAAATTGAATGCAGTAATTCACCAACATGGCCGCGGATCCGCGGCCGAGTCAGCCTCGTTGACGCGGTTCTGCGGCCTTGTTAGCTCATCAGCGCATCAAATTTCTCCACGTGGCTTCTTGTAACGGCCTAAGCTTCCAGAAGACTATCAATTACCACGTGGCTTCTTCCAGAAGGCTCTGCATAACAAACTCACTCTAGAATATTCCTTATAACAACCTCATTATAGAATATTCCCTATATCAAACTCATTCTAGAATATTCCCTGTAACAAACTCATTCTAGAAGGCTCTCTCTAACAACCTAGTTTTGGAGGGAAGATTCAAATGAGGTGGTTATAAAATGAGATCTAGATCTAGGGTTTTGGAGGTTAGACAATTAATTAGGGTGAGTTAGTTACACATTTGGAGCCAAAATTCAAATTCAAGTTGAGTGACACAACTTGATACCAAAACCCTAGCCCAAATTCAAATCAAAAGCCAAATCAAGATCATTTTGAGAAGCAAATCAAGCAAGCAACCATCGATCCTTTATCCGTGAAGCCAATCTTCATCCGAGCAAGAGATCCACGACGATCCGCGACTCACGGAGATCGAGCAGAGCGAAATTCGACGGATCTAGTTACCTCTTCAAAAGGAGCGATCGAGAGCATCATCTTGTAACCTCGAATTGAGAGAATGTGTAATTAGTCGTCGATTGAATAAAGGTGATAATTGTAATTCTTGCTTTCTTTACATTCTTGCGTTATGAAACTTCTTGATTCTTGATTCATTAATTTTCATGATGCTTGAGTAAATTCTTCGCTTGTGGAGAATTCGAGAGAATTGGTAGATCTAATGATGATCAAATCTTAATAATAATTTTAAGTCTTATGAGATTTGTGAACTTTAGGAAAAAGAATCATCAATGACCTAATTTGGATCGAGATCACATTCTTGTGAATTTCGTTGCAAATTAGGGATTAAATGATTGATGATTTTCTTTGCTAGAGGCTAGATCCGAATGATCATGATTGAAAAGACAAGGGATAGAAGGAGAACCCCTAGTTTCTTCAATAGATCCCTAATCTTCATTCATCATCATCAATCTAGCTACAAATTATCAATAGATAAGATTAGCAATTATTAGATTCATCATTAACTATTAACTCAATCGAATCCTACAAGCTATTCTTCATTATCTTGATAAATCAAAGTGATTGGGACATTTCTTGATTCTTGATTCTAGATCTTTAGTTTCTTTATGTTTCTTGAAATTAAAATTTACAAATCTTGAATCAATTTTCTTGAAATTTCTTTTATCGTTTCATTTCGACTCATCTAAAACAAGATCGATCAAAAACACATCTTAGTGGACGATCCGTATTCATTAACGCGCTACATCGACACCGTTAATTGATTGCGGAATAAATTTCTTTGGTTGTGAAACATTTTACATACACACGAAGAGAATGATCAACCAACACCCCTTTTTCTTTTTGTTTTAATTATATTCTTTTATATGGAGTGTTAAACAATTTATGGCGCCCACATGCAGAGCACGTGAGGCGCTCGGTGCTGAGTGCCAAATACTGAGTGCTAAGCATATTTTTATTAAATAGCGCCCACGTGAGGGACACATGGAGCGCTCAGCGCCGAGCGCCATACTTTGAGTGCTAAGCGCTTCTTATTAAATAGCGCCCACGTGAGGAGCACGTGGAGCGCTCGACGCTGAGCGCCAGTCTTTGAGTACTGGGCGCTTCTTATTAAATAGCGCCCACGTGAGGAGCACGTGGAGCGCTCGGCGCTGAGCACCATACTTTGAGTGCTAAGCACTGAGTTTTCTGCTCTGCTCAATTCAATTCTCTGAGAATTAGATTCTAACTTGTGTAAGACTTTGTCTTATAAATCTGAGATTTGGAAAAAGAACTAAGTTCTTATGATTTGAGAGTTAAACTCTTAGATATGAAGAAGATGCTATGATCTCACTTATTTTTATTTACCTTGAGGAAAAATCGTTCTCGTCTTGAAGTTTAAAATTTAGGGGGGGTTCTTTTATACAAGACTTGATGTCTTGGGTCCTTTATATAGTGGAGGCTGATTTGTTGATTTAGTTAAGAAATTCTCTTATTGAGAGATCTCTAATTGATTTGGGGATTTTATCCACCGTTTGATCTTTGATCATAGGCCTTCTGTTTTACAGAAGATATTTTTCTTATTCTCAACAAGATTGGGAAAATACTTTTCCATACAGAGCTTATTCTGTATTTTGGTGATTTTTAATCACCATTGGATCTTTAATCCAACGGTGCTCTATTTTACAGAGATTAACCTTTCTTGTTTTAGGAAGATTCGATGAATATTTTCTCAACAGAATTTAATTCTGTAATTTGACGATTTATCATCTTTGTTAGATTTTTGATCCAAGGGTGGAGAACTTTTAGTTCTGGCGCTGGCGCTCTCGTGCTTTGCACGTGAGGCGCTGCCTCAGAATTTTTAACTCTGGGAGCTGGCGCTCTCATGTTTTGCATGTGAGGCGCTGCTTCAGTTCAAATTTTGAACAGAGCCTTGTCTCTTATTGGGGGAAACAAGGTCGGATCCACTTGACAACATTCCAAAGAAAAAAGAGAGAATGAATGTCGTCAGCGAACAATCGCTCGGTAAGTCCCAAAGAAAAGGTAGAAATAGAATATACAGATAAGAGAGTATAACTAGTAATGTTTGATTATAATGTTAATACGGTTGTTTGTAGCTTGGTACAGAATATGCCAGTGTATACGGGAGGAGTCAAACTATTCCCTGGACTAAGGTATACGGAGCACAAGGAACCGTTAAGCCACGGTACAACAGCAATGGATATTCAGATTAGGTGTATTAAAGTGACCGTCTCGTGCCACTTCTAACACATTCTGTACCAGTCTACCCCTTTAAAACCCCGTAATGTATTTTGTATTGTTTGTATTGATTGGTTGTATTAGACTTACCGAAACCATGGTATCATGTAACGGAATGGATATAAATGGTTAGTCATGTAATCAGAGTATATTCATGGTTCGGTTCGGTCGAGTCAAGTTGATATAGATTGTATCTGGTATAAATGGATTCATGTTGTATTAAAGTTATCTTGAATCATATTCAAGGATAGATTGATTTCATATTAGACTGAGACTTAGACTGAGTCATACCTTTTAGACAGAATTGAAGTCCTGAATTAGTTTTGGTGTTATCGGTAACTGCTGCACATGGACGGCAGGATTTGTGTCTTTTTCCATGACAATTACCGTATTGATAACACCGTTTTTATGCTGTCTGCCTTAGATAGGCAAGCACCCATACTCTCCGGCTCCCTGAGGCTCAAGAGAACCGGTCCCGCTTTAATCTATGTTTACTATGTTGGAGATAGTGCCCTCATAGTCAATTATTGGATCGCAGGTACGTGATTGCAATGATTGCGGAGGACCTATCCCGGTAGCACAGTCTTACTCAAGATGATAGTATGCTATCTGGTTTGCCTTTATCAGTCGTGTACATGTTCAGGTGACTGATTGCATGTTACACTTTGATAGAGCCCTTAGGATCTTGCTTTACTACCAACAGTATGATGGCGATCATATACGTGAGAGTTGGGTAGTTTATATGCATATCCTTAATTGTGGTCCCTAGTCGTGGGAGTTTCGAGA
Source organism: Agapanthus africanus (assembly GCA_030015575.1). Classification (NCBI taxonomy): domain Eukaryota; kingdom Viridiplantae; phylum Streptophyta; class Magnoliopsida; order Asparagales; family Amaryllidaceae; genus Agapanthus; species Agapanthus africanus. Next base: position 29,002,268 of record JASDDO010000004.1, on the reverse strand, counting down.
CAGGACATCGATACTCCGGAGTAGACTAGTGTATACAGTCGAGACCCGGACGAGGGGCGGTGGCCGGTCTCACAAGCCACTGGTGTCAGTTGGATCACCTAAGATGTATACAGGTGCTCATTGGGTTATGAGTACACCGGACAGGACTCGCCGGGAATCTGCTAGTTAGTATTATATCTACCGTCAGATAGCAGTTCCCTGGTGACATGTGTACAGGTTAGTTCATCGACCTGAGGTCGTCATTTGTCTCGTATGAGTTCCCACTGTGCTTTGATTTCTACCCTACCACGGCTCAAAGGAGTCGTGCAAACAGGTAGTTTTTGGGTACAGTCTCGAGCCATATGGAGGCACGTGAGCGGATCGGCAGGGGATTCGTCTCTCCCGGTATTGGGGGCGAGGTCATGCTGTGTCTAGGAGAGCCATTACACAAAGCCCACGGCCGTGGCAGGAGATTTACTGGTAGGTACTCCAGTAGTATCTCAGGGTGTTATTGGGCTTCACTCCGACACGACTTATACTGCTATTGGGGGTCTGACGTTGCTAGCCCCCTAGGCAGATATGCGATACTCATTGACGAACGGACCGGACTGTATATACATTGTCACTGTTAGGCTCAGTAGGGTTTCTGGATGAGTTCGCTCATCGGCCACCCTTGAGTGCGCTCATCAGTCTCCCTTGAGGTCAGTCCGTGGGCAGCCGTTATGCATTGCTAGTGCCACTGACGGTTTGTGGTTAAACCCACTGCCAGGGTGCTGACGAGTCATTAGAGTCCCCCACAGGCAGTTTCCCAAGTTCGGGCGAAACGTTGTAGAGGCCGTATGGTTTTATGGCAGGGTTCGGAAAATGCACGTGCGTTTACGCACGTGTCGATTTTCGGACAGATGATACTGGTCGGCTTTGGTTTAAGCCGGATCCGAGTATTATATTGAGTAGGTATAATATCTTTGTCTCAGTTGCATTTGTATTCGGTCGTAATACAAATGCGGGTATATTTATACAGTTTCGGGGTTATCCTGAAAGTCGTTTCAGGATCACTTTTAGAAGTTGCCAGTTTCCAGTTTTCTATCAGCCGTCTTTTAACATTCGGTTAAAGACGGATTTATCTTTTCTTCAGATATGAGTGAGTCATCATTCTAGAAGCTTCTAGAAGTGATGAAGTGGCTAATGAGTCATCTTGACTTTAATGGTGCATTTATTAAATGGTGACTATGCTTAATGACTCATGCTTTGTTATTAAAGCCTTTTGTTTTCCTTAAGATATTTTCTTCTTGATCTTTTAAGTGAGAAGCTTTCTTGTGGTCACCCCCCTCTCCTACGGTCACCTCCCTCCATCATATATAAGTGGCCGGCCTTCTCTCTCCTCCTCACTCTCACTTGATGTTTCATTTTGACTAGAAAAGATTATGATAGTATTCGGGGTGTATGGAATTTTACAGTTCATTTCATTCCATCACCCGATTTCCACGGCAACTTCATTAACCGATCGTCCACGGATTTGGACGAAGTGAGACAAAGTCATCTACTCATTCTCTACAACATTCTTGGTCGTCTCTTTTAGCAAACTTGACGATCGAGTTGCCTCGAGTCAGAGGCGGGAGCCCGTTTAAAGAACCGATCATGTGGTGCCACCTCGACGAGGATATCGGAGATCGACGCGATCGGATCAGCCGCAATGGAGCGTGGGATGATGGTTGAAGAACGAAGGACTCGGATCGTTCGGTACAATCTTCCTACACTCTTTACAGTATGTTAGTTTAGCAATAATGGCAGATCCGGGTTAAAGTATACGATAGCGCCAGTTTAAAAGTTTTTGTTCCGCATTTGGCGTCTGTAGACTGCCGGGGCGCTAACGTAGACTTACAGTGGTATCAGAGCCTCACCATTTTGCTATACTAACTTGTGCTAACGTGTTCAAAACTTCGATCGAACCGAAAAACCAAAATTGCAAAATTTCAACCCGACAGTTTCTGTTAATTTTAAATGGCTTCAAAATTCATTTCTGGAGGTCTTAAAAATCTGTGCAGGGTTTTTTAGGAAAACTGCAGAAAAACGACAAAGTGATTCAACTTTATAGGCGCGGATCCGCGGCCCAAACATGGGTTTGGCCGCGGATCCGCCGCATTAATATGACATCACTTGGCCAGTTTTCTACAGTGCATTCTATGTAGGATTTTGGGGTTTTTGGTATATATCATTTTGGCCCAGGTTTTGTTACTGTTCACCAGTAAGCAGTGGGGCCCACTTTTTGATAATTGGTCTTTGGTCGATCGTAATTTAAACACGTTAGTTTACAGTGCTTACATTATAGCTCCGACCGGGAATGTCATTTGATCGGTAAACCGCGTCTGATTGCTATAGTTCTTTTAGACGGGTTTGCGAACGTGACATTCGCGTTGATGTTCTGTGTTGTGCTGTGATGTTGCGGATTTGTCGTGGTGGATAGCAGTGTGCAATGGTAGTACAGTTTGAGTTTATTTGTACATTTGTTATTGCGGGGCGAGCGTCCAACTTGTGGACTGCCGTCGCTGCCTGTTGTATAATATTCTTTTGGGGCACGTCCAGGTTGCGGTCGATGTACCTATTGTACTATTTTACATTACTGTACTAGGTTTTACCCCGCGACGGAGTGCACGGATAGCTGGGTTCGGGAAAGCAACGGGTCCGCATCTCATGGCTTTGAGAGGCAGAGGGGCCCCACTTCAGAATTGGCAGACTATTCGCCGCACTCGTAGGGGGTACAGGTTGACCCAAGGAGGGGTGCTCAATTTACCGGATTCCGTGAAGTGCCGGGTGTTCCATTCACTATGCTGTGGGGGACTGCCTCGCTTCAGGTTTTGGCGGGTAACTTGCCGCACCCGTAGGGGTCTAGGTTTCATTGCACAGGCTATCCACACGATAGGGGAACGTCGGGTTTCAACAGCGGCTCTGTGAAACCTGGGGATCCCAGAGTATCTGTATTGTTCTGTGATGCTTATTACTTTTCTGTAATGTTGCATATTATCACGCCTGGAGCGATTATGTATATTGGTTTATATACTATTAGATGTTGTATTTGTTTTACACCCGCGCTAGTCCAGTCCCCGCTCTGTCGTTAGTTAAGTAACCTAACGAGTAATGACGGGACCCAGTGACGAATGCGGATGGCATATACGTACATTTTATTTTCGTTCTTTTCTGGTGTGATTATTGATGGGACTGCGTTGATTCTGATCAATGCAAAGTTAAAACAAACCTGTTTACAGTTGTTGGAACAAATTTAAAAAGTGTTGTTACAAAGACGTTTCCTTTTGTTATGCATAGCGGTATTCAGTGGAATATCCTGCACCTCATTCGACGGGGCAAGGGCCGATATCCCTTCACCGGGACTGACCCCTTGGGCAGAAGTTTGCGTCAGAGTAATAACTTCACTATAGTCGATTACAAGTTGCTTTGCATAGCGGTATTCAGTGGAATATCCTGCACCTCATTCCACGAGGAAAGAGCCGAGATCCCTTTACCGGGAGTGACCTCTTTAGCAAAAGGTTTTCGCCACTATATTTTAAAAAGCTATCAGGTTCCTTCAGCGATATCAAGTTCACTACGCTAAAGGTTTTTCGCCAAAAACCAGCCGTAGCCCTCCGTCACTTCTTTTGGGTATTTAGTAGTATTCAAGCTATGCATTTTAGCCAAAGTTAAGGCATAGTGTTTGGTAGCTGCTGGGTATTCAATTGTTGCATAGATAGATGAGTTGGTTTGGGACAGCCGTTCTGCCATTTTGACCTAACGCCAAGGGCATGTGCGGGTGGGTTCAAATTAACAAGATAGTGATGGGTAGAACTTGGCATGTGACTTATGACATTTTGACCTAACGCCAAGGTTATAAGAGCATGGGGCAAAAACTATATCGGGAGTTTCTAAAGAAACTGAAACTTGCCGAGTATGCGCATACCTTCTGGAGTATGAGTAACGTGGATGCATTCCATCACGTTATCATGCGATGAGAGTTGGATCCTGATTCCAACTGATGAGTTGGTTTACTCTTCGGGTGATCCCGATTGATTCTTCTTTAGGTTTGGAGGAGAATTTGACAGGACAGTGGGAGGTTTCCGGATTAGATAAAATGATGACCATTCTGATCTAGGTTAGAGTGCACGCAGAGTGTTTCTTTTCTCTCTCTCTCTTTGGCAGCGACCTTTGACCGACCCTAGACTATGACTCAGTGACCAGGTTAACCGAACCTTCTTAAAATACTGGCTTTTGGATTGTCTGAGTTGCATAAGTCATTGCCACTCCTTCTTTTACCCTTTGAATTTCTCAGAACACCCGTATTACTACGGATATCCACTTCCATTGGATAGATCCATCGTATGGTTATATACGAACTCGAAGGGACTTCTTCGGGGATGGATCCAGGTTCAGGAGAAATAGAATTGGTTTATTCAGTTGTCTTTTATTATCACCTTCTCTCAGGTTGCGAGAGCTCCTTGGTTTAGGAGAGTACACCTATTACGCCTATTGGATAGTCTTATTCCAAACCATAGGCTGGTGCCGAAAGGTAGGGAATGAAGAAAACCAATTAGCCTAAGTAGGGTGTGCAGAAGGTAATATGTAAAGACAAAATAAAGGGATTAGAAAGAGGGCAAAGTAAATTGCGACTGATATCATTCACGACCAAAACCGCGTACTTCATCGCCGCTCCTATTTCACCTTTAAAAGAATAAGGTATTATTCAGTTGTCTTTTATCATCACCTTCTCTCGAGATGCGAGTACTCCTTGGTTTAGGAGGGTACACCTATTATGCTTACTGGATAGTCTTCTTCCAAACCATAGGCTGGTGCCGAACGGTAGGGAAGGAAGAAAACCATTTAGCCTAACGATGGTGTACAGAAGGTAACGACTAAAGACAAATTAAGGGATTTGGAGAGATGGCAATAAAATATACGGTTGAAGTCATGAGTTGGATTATGGAAGAGGCATTGCTATGAATACCAGGATACCCCTACGAAACATTTTCATGTTTCAGTGCATTGTTAAAGGAAAAACTGTTTTCCCGATTAAACACTTACTCCAAGGGTATGTAGTTACCAGGTTTCATTCTCATATCTGTATGGTTTTACAGATGATGAGTGGGAGTAAGATATTGGGAATTAGGTGATCATCCTCATTATATCGGAATTCATTGTAATTGGTAATATTTGAGGAAATCGCCAGGGTACAGTTTTCCATCTACAACGCACAGGTTATGAGTTGTTTAACTCAGTGGACTTATACAGAGTATTGTATGTTGTCCAGTGTCCATCAGGACAAAGGGGTAGGTCCTCGTACTATGTTCTGTTTACTTATAACTTCTCTAGTATCTAGACAAGTGTTTCGTAGAAATACAAGGTCTAAGTTTTGAGAAGTTGTGGGTATAAAAATAAAGTGGAGAACCAGGTGTCACAAGTATCGGGATTCTTCAAAGAGATCGAAGATGTAGATTCTTGTGATTGGTATTCAGATGATAGTGATGGTTTTGAGAAACTTGTTCCTCTTTCAGGTTACTCATAATTGGATGGATTCCTAAGTTGAGTAATGCTGATTAGCCTCTTTCCATTAAGTTGATATGCACTGGAGACAGCTGCATGATTTGAATATGGTTCCAATTAAATAAGTGCCAAAGTTTCTGTATTGGATATAGAATGGATCGTACCTTAAAAGAAATTAAGGTATGGGGAGTTGTCCAGCTTATGCTTAAAACCAGACTCTGGATAACTCAGGGCACGTTTCTGTAATGGCTGTTTGTGGGTTGACCCTGGCTATGACGAGGGTTGATATTCTACCATTTGGAAGATCAATAGTGATATTGTTCTTGACTCGCCACAGTTTTAGTAAAATGGATCTTTTTCAGAAAACAGTAGTGGGAGTATGGTAGAACTGGAAGTGATTCCAGAACCGCGAACGATTACGGAAAATTTAATAGGACCTATACATTCAATCAGGTTGACATTCCAATAGCCACTCCGCAGATTTAGTAGGTAACCTCAGACACCCGAGAGGTACTTCGGTAGGCTCAAGGACGGTGACAGGGAGGTTCTTATCTACCCAGACTTGACACTACTGTTGTTCCAGGATATGAGACCCGGTAGGAGGGTTATCGTAGTCAGTGGGAGCATCAGAAGCATAGTGGGCAAGATGCTTATGTCTATTTATAGACTTAGGCAGTTATAGCGGAGATAAATCATCTAATTTTGATGTGACAGTCATGGGTTTGACTTCAATCAGAATAGGGGATGGATCAGTTAAGAAGGTAGTAGGGTGTGATGTCATGGTATCTGGATGACATACACAGAGTAGGAAGTAAAATTCCTATACTACGATCGGTTGTACTGTGGTAGTCACACAGTTGTTTCTCCAGACAGGATATGGATATAATATTTGACATTCTGGTTTCTGGATCTATGGTTTTAGATCTGGATTTGGGTAGTTTCCCAATGTGGGTACTTTGACAGTATTCTAATGGTTTTTAGAATAGATGACTCCTAGCATGGTGGTGTACCTGCAGGTGATGGAGTCACCCTCTCTAAAGGTGTCGTATAGACTAAAGGGGAGAGGGCTGTGCATGATTGGCAGATCACTTGCTTAGGCTATTGAGTCAATCATGAGATGTCAAGTACCACACCAGATGTTGTTTTTGCACTAGATGCAATGAGTTTGTATTAATCCAATCCTGGAGAAACATAAGGAAGCAGTTTTAGAACATTGGTACATGTTCTACGGATTTGATAACGGCAGCCTCTTTCGGGAGACGGTTATCATTCCAGGCTTCAAAGGTGACATGGATGACAGAGTGATTGTCAGAGTTTTAGTTTTCCTTCTGACGAAGGACAGTATTATGGACAGGTGGTTCCAGAGGATACTGTGGGTGGCATGGTGCCGGATACTGATTAGGTTCAGTGATCCATACAGTCTAACAAGTTTGGATATGGAGTTCATTTATGAACTAAGGTCCCATCAGACATTCAGACATATTCTAAGACATGAACTACTCAATTCGGGAGATGGCTTTCTCCGCGAACTTGAGATTAAGAGAGACATAGAAAGAAACTTCTAGGCGGATCCACTCACTGAGGCTATTTCTCGAACACAATAGTTTTATAAACGGGCTTTGTGAAACTGATTAGTAGAGGAGTTGGATGTTCGGTTTCACACGGGCTGTGAGTAGTCGACATCGCAATATTAGCCTTGAGTGCAAGTGGGAGATTGTTGGAGATAGTGCCCTCATAGTCAATTATTGGATCGCAGGTACGTGATTGCAATGATTGCGGAGGACCTATCCCGGTAGCACAGTCTTACTCAAGATGATAGTATGCTATCTGGTTTGCCTTTATCAGTCGTGTACATGTTCAGGTGACTGATTGCATGTTACACTTTGATAGAGCCCTTAGGATCTTGCTTTACTACCAACAGTATGATGGCGATCATATACGTGAGAGTTGGGTAGTTTATATGCATATCCTTAATTGTGGTCCCTAGTCGTGGGAGTTTCGAGACAGGACATCGATACTCCGGAGTAGACTAGTGTATACAGTCGAGACCCCGACGAGGGGCGGTGGCCGGTCTCACAAGCCACTGGTGTCAGTTGGATCACCTAAGATGTATACAGGTACTCATTGGGTTATGAGTACACCGGACAGGACTCGCCGGGAATCTGCTAGTTAGTATTATATCTACCGTCAGATAGCAGTTCCCTGGTGACATGTGTACAGGTTAGTTCATCGACCTGAGGTCGTCATTTGTCTCGTATGAGTTCCCACTGTGCTTTGATTTCTACCCTACCACGGCTCAAAGGAGTCGTGCAAACAGGTAGTTTTTGGGTACAGTCTCGAGCCATATGGAGGCACGTGAGCGGATCGGCAGGGGATTCGTCTCTCCCGGTATTGGGGGCGAGGTCGTGCTGTGTCTAGGAGAGCCATTACACAAAGCCCACGGCCGTGGCAGGAGATTTACTGGTAGGTACTCCAGTAGTATCTCAGGGTGTTATTGGGCTTCACTCCGACATGACTTATACTGCTATTGGGGGTCTGACGTTGCTAGCCCCCTAGGCAGATATGCGATACTCATTGACGAACGGACCGGACTGTATATACATTGTCACTGTTAGGCTCAGTAGGGTTTCTGGATGAGTTCGCTCATCGGCCACCCTTGAGTGCGCTCATCAGTCTCCCTTGAGGTCAGTCCGTGGGCAGCCGTTATGCATTGCTAGTGCCACTGACGGTTTGTGGTTAAACCCACTGCCAGGGTGCTGACGAGTCATTAGAGTCCCCCACAGGCAGTTTCCCAAGTTCGGGCGAAACGTTGTAGAGGCCGTATGGTTTTATGGCAGGGTTCGGAAAATGCACGTGCGTTTACGCACGTGTCGATTTTCGGACAGATGATACTGGTCGGCTTTGGTTTAAGCCGGATCCGAGTATTATATTGAGTAGGTATAATATCTTTGTCTCAGTTGCATTTGTATTCGGTCGTAATACAAATGCGGGTATATTTATACAGTTTCGGGGTTATCCTGAAAGTCGTTTCAGGATCACTTTTAGAAGTTGCCAGTTTCCAGTTTTCTATCAGCCGTCTTTTAACATTCGGTTAAAGACGGATTTATCTTTTCTTCAGATATGAGTGAGTCATCATTCTAGAAGCTTCTAGAAGTGATGAAGTGGCTAATGAGTCATCTTGACTTTAATGGTGCATTTATTAAATGGTGACTATGCTTAATGACTCATGCTTTGTTATTAAAGCCTTTTGTTTTCCTTAAGATATTTTCTTCTTGATCTTTTAAGTGAGAAGCTTTCTTGTGGTCACCCCCCTCTCCTACGGTCACCTCCCTCCATCATATATAAGTGGCCGGCCTTCTCTCTCCTCCTCACTCTCACTTGATGTTTCATTTTGACTAGAAAAGATTATGATAGTATTCGGGGTGTATGGAATTTTACAGTTCATTTCATTCCATCACCCGATTTCCACGGCAACTTCATTAACCGATCGTCCACGGATTTGGACGAAGTGAGACAAAGTCATCTACTCATTCTCTACATCATTCTTGGTCGTCTCTTTTAGCAAACTTGACGATCGAGTTGCCTCGAGTCAGAGGCGGAAGCCCGTTTAAAGAACCGATCATGTGGTGCCACCTCGACGAGGATATCGGAGATCGACGCGATCGGAGCAGCCGCAACGGAGCGTGGGATGATGGTTGAAGAACGAAGGACTCGGATCGTTCGGTACAATCTTCCTACACTCTTTACAGTATGTTAGTTTAGCAATAATGGCAGATCCGGGTTAAAGTATACGATAGCGCCAGTTTAAAAGTTTTTGTTCCGCATTTGGCGTCTGTAGACAGCCGGGGCGCTAACGTAGACTTACATACTAATGTCTTTATTGTAAATTAATATAACTTGAGGGAGTTTTATGAAAAATAGTTTGGATATATTTTCAAAATACACCTCAAGTATTTTATTATCGTGTTTAGGGTTTTCATAGTTATAATTTTTAAAATATAATGTTTTCTAGTGAATAGAACCTATATTATATTGTATATGGTATTTTAATGTAATAATAGAATTGTATTGATTTGTAATGGTAATTTCATGAAATTTGTGATTTCTTTGATTTAGAAAAAATATGGAATATATACAATATATTTAAAGTAGGTATTTTGATAATATATATATATATATAGTAAAAATAAATTTTATTTATTAAGTAGAAATCTCATTTTTCTTAAAAATTGCATTAAAAATTCTATCGAGATCGGATACTCTGTGAAGAGGTCTGCATCTCGCTCTACTAGGCCCGAGGATGTGCGATAAGCCGCACCATCCCGATCGGAGTTTCCCAAAATGGGTTGTAGAGACGCATTTGCAAGGTATTAATTAAAACAATTTAAAGAATACAGGTTTTGATAGTTTAAGGTATTTTAATGTAAATATTGTATTTTGTCCCTCAAGAGTTGACACAAAAGCCATCGTTCTATGTCAAGATGAGTGTTGTGATGAGATAGGTCATTACATCGTGGGTTTTCTAAAGGTAATAGGAGTAAAACGATAAAGTAATGTCGTATGTAAATTAGATGGTATTTTGCCGTAAAAGTTAACTAAAAGTTGTTTAACATTATATTTTGAATTGCAACTTATGGTAGATGTTGTTTTATTTTTATTATACAAGAAATAAAAAGATTGTTATTATGTGGTTAAGAAAAATTGAGTTTTTAAAGAAATTAGAATCAGATGTCGGATTAACTCCGCTTCCGACGAGTATTGAAAAGAGAAGTCTTTTTAATAGAAGGAGAAGAGGGGAGAGGGGACTTACTGGATGCAAAGAAAGAAGGAAGAGGTAGAAGGAACTTCCGAAAGTATCGTGGAGTCGTTTTGTTGCCGGATTTGTCCCGAAACGTCGCCGGAACTTTGTCTTGAGCTAACTCCACTTGTACAACTTCTTGGACTTAGAAATTTTAAAGAGTTTTAGCAATGGAATTCTGAATGAGGAGGCTATGGTGTAGTGTGGTATTTATAGGAGAAATTAGGTTTTAGGGTAATAAAGAATGAACTAAAAATATGCATTAAAATGGATTAGAAAGGGGATTTATCATTCTCTGGATAAATGCAGAGAAATCAAATAGCATGGGAGTAGTAGGGTAGGCCAAGGGGTGCTAGGGTTAAAATTTAGGAGCATCCCCTAGGGATAAAACCGGCGGTGCTGGCCCCTTCACCAAATCTTGCCGGTCCATTGTTATGGGTTGGGGTCTGGATGAATGCCACGTGTCCTAGACCGTTTATATATCATTTTCCACATGTTTGTTTTTAGTGTGACTTTTCATTTTACGTGCAGTGCACGTGCAAACTTTTGAGCTTCTAAAAGTTTAAAAGAAAAATCAACAAAAATAATATGTGGCTGAAGGGATTCGAACACAGAGGCTATGTTACTGCAGTGCAAAACTTTACCAATGAGCTACAAGTGTTTTCTTGCTGTTCAAAAGTAAATTAAATACGTATAGCATACACAGGATTGCAAATACTCCATTTATACATTAACTTTTAAACAAATTTTTTGTACAGTAAAACAAAGTCATTACATGCGAACTACATCTACAGTAGCCACTATCATCTCAGGTCCAAGGAGTTCCCTATCTCCGATGTCGTCCCAACTTAATGGTGAACGACACTTCCTTCCATAGAGCGCTGCAAAGGGTGTCGTTCCAATACTCGCTTGGTAGCTGTTGTTGTATGAAAACTCCACAAGATGTAGGTGATCTTCCCACGATCCTCTGAAGTCTAACATACAAGATCTTAGTATATCTTTAAGGATCTAAATCGTTCGCTCAGACTGTCCTTCAGTTTGTGAATGATAAGCTGTGCTAAAGTTCAGACTCGTTTCCAAGTTAGCTTGCAGACTCTACCAAAATTTCGATCGGAATCTGGCGTCACGATCGGAGACAATGCAAACCGGTACTCTATGTAATCTCACGATCTCCTATATGAGTTCATGGGTATTAGAAATAGTACACTATGAAGAGTGAAATCTTACTTAGATTCAAACTTACTTCCATGTACTTCTTTGCTAGTGTCTCAGTAGATTGGCCAACTCGTAATGGGATGAAGTGAGCCGACTTTGTGAGTCGATCCACAATAACCCATACTACATCGTTACCTTTCGTGCTGCGAGGAAGTGCAGTCATGAAGTCCATGGTGATGTGTTGCCACTTCCATTCTGGAATAGGTAACGGTTGAAGTAAACTAGCAGTCCTGTGATGTTCAGCTTTTTTTTGTTAACACACCAAGCATTTGGCTACGCTTCTGACTACTTCACGCTTCATTCCATGCCACCAGTAATGTTGACGTAGATCTTTGTATATCTTTGTACCACCAGGATATACTGAATGTGGAAAGCTGTGAACTTCTTGTTAGTTGTATGTATGCCCTAGAGGCCAGTACAGATGATGTATATTATATTGGATGCTTGGACATATATAGAGATGACTTTCTTGCTCGATATGATAGTATGCTATCCGGTTACTCTTTATCTTAACATGTATACTAGTCTCTTTAAACTGTCTTATAGTTACATGTTGGTAAAGCCCTTAGCATGTGTACTTGACTACCTGGACTATGATGCAGATCATACTAGTGGGGACATGGTAGTCCATAAGTACATCCTTCATGGTCCCTAGTCGTGGGTGTATCGAGACGGGGCATCGATATACCAGTGTAGACTAGCGTATACGCTTCTCGACCCATGAGATGGGCGATGGATGATCCCATATCCATTGGTGTTTGACATCAGAGATGGTATACGGGTGCTCAGTGGAGACTGGGTACACTGGACGGACTCGCCGAGAACTCCCAGATGGTATTATACCTCACGTCAGATGGCAGTTCTCAGGTGACACTTGTGCAGGTTAGTCTGTAGACCCGAGATCGTCATAGAGTCTTGTGTGATTCCTACTGTGCTTTGATCTCCACCTTACCACGTCCATGAGGGCGTGCAAAACGGTGGTTTTTGGGCACAGTCCCGAGTCACATGGAGGCAATGAGCGATAGGAGGGGTTTCGTCTCTCCCGGTATTGGGGGTTGATGTTGCACAGTGCTCGATTGGCCGTAACAGGGAAGTCCCTGGCCAGGGCTGATCAGAGATTTGCTGGTAAGTGTTACCAGTAGTTTCTCGACCCGTTATGAGCCTCACATCGGCACGACTTATCGGTTATTGGGGTCTGACGTTTACTACCCCTAGACTTGATATGCGACGTATCAGACGAACAGACCGGACTGTACGGTAAGTGTTACTGGTTGGATTCACAGGAGTGTGAGCGGGCTAGCTCGTCGATCTTCTGATTGCTCAATACCCGGATGGCCGTTACGTTTAGCAGACCGCTTGCAGCTTGTGGATGTTTGATATGATCATCATCTGCTACCGGCGTATTGACGAGTCTTTAGAGTCCTACACAGAGGTTTCCTGGCTCAAGCGAAACGAAATAGGAGCGCATATGAGATATGTGCAGGACCGAGAATAATGCGTGTATGTGATACCGTATTCAATTCTCGCGATGAATGTATCGATTGGTTATATACGATATAACCTAGATATCGAATCAAGGATTGATTCGATAAGACGATACATAGGATACTAGTCGGTTATATGTGATATGACCGAATCGTTAAATCAAGTGTTGATTTAATGATTTAATGTATAATTATATATTTGATATATTACTTTTCATTAGCTAGTATTGGTTCACTTTAAATGGATTTTCTCACTTGATGTGCAAGTTGTATATGTGATATACTTTTGTGCACATGTTTGTATCATGTTTGATGATACTTGCTCATTTGGTTAAGTGTATAGAATTATACCATGGTTAAGTAGATGATTAGGGTTTTGCTTATTCATTTATTTATTTATTTATTTATTTATTTGGAAAAGGTTTTGATGAGAATGGTGGCTTTATTTGTTTCTAGTTGAAACTTCATGAAGCTTTGACTTTGTTAACCATTCTTGTCTTCATGCTTAACCCTAACCCTTGCAAGTAACCACGGTCTATTCTCTACACTCTACCTTAGTTAGTGTATGATAAGTATTCATTTACTTTTCAATTTTAACAAAAGACTTATCATATTCTAGCTTCATCTTCTTCTTCATCTTCAAAAGAAAAAGCTTAAGTCCATTAATGGCAACTTGAGCTAAAGTGTGAGAAATCCAATTCTAAAGTGAACCCACCTCCTATTTCTTCACCCTCTACCTCTTGCCAAGTTGTTTTGGGTGTTTTCTTCACAAGTTTCACAACTTGGTGAAGTCGGAGCTAGATCTTGTGAAATCTCGACGTAGATCATCTTCGGCACGAAGCCGACGACCTTGCCCGCCCATTTCTCCGATGAAGCCGATGCCTGAGTTCGGGATTCGAGACGGACAGCGAGAGGACGTCTACGTGGAGCTAAGGAAGTGGATATCCGGATCTACAAAGGTTGTAGCTTCTTATCTTTAGTTAAGTTGTTAACTAGATTCGTATTTCGCCTAAATTTCTAGTCGACGATCCGTATTAGGGTTTCGCGGCACTCATAAAATTTGAAATTGGCATGGTTGATGCCTTGTGAGACCTCATTAGCGTGCCTAGGAACCCTACACTTCTTTCATCAACTCTTACCGAACAGGACCTTGTGGTACGCACAATCTGCTTCCTATCTCAAAAATCCGTCTTTATGGATGATGAAGTTTGTTCTAAGTCCACTTTCTACTTGGTCTCTGATCTTTTGCAACTTGGCATCACTTACTTGAGCTGTTTTGATCTGATTGACAATAGTAGACTGAACTTGTAAGTTCATCAATTTTGAAGTATTACCTGACATAACCACTTCAATCTCCATCTTGTGAAAATCTTGTTGAAACTTCCACTGTGCGGTAAGATTCATTGATAGTGGTTGGCGACTAAGTGCATCAGGAACTACATTCATCTTTCCTGGATGATATTGTAGGTTGATGTCGAAGTCCGCCATAAGTTCTAACCATCTTCTCTACCGCATATTCAGTTCTTTCTGAGTAAATACATACTTCAGACTTTTGTGGTATGTGTATATATCTACACGTTCTCCAAGAAGATAATGACGTCAAATCTTCAGTGCAAATATAACAGCTGTCAACTCTAAGTCATGCATCGGATAGTTGCGCTTATGAACCTTCAGCTTCCTTGATGCATAAGCTACAACTTTACCGTGCTGATGTAGAACACATCCTAATCCCTTACCGGATGCATCGCAATGCACTATGAAACCTCCAGATTGGTCTGATATGACGAGAAAAGGTGCTGATGTCAATCTTGACTTGAGTTCTACGAAAGCTTGTTCGCATGCTTCTGACCACACGAATTCTTCATCTTTACGTGTGAGTTTGGTCAGGGGTGTTGCAATCTTCGAAAAGCCTTCAATAAATCTTCGATAGTATCCTGCTAATCCCAAGAAACTTCGAATGTCATTCACTGTCTTTGGTGTCGGTCATTCGCTTACTGCTGATTTTTTAGCTGGATCCACATAGATTCCTTCGCCTGAAACTATATGCCCGAGAAATCTGACTTGTTCTAGCCAAAACTCGCACATGCTGTACTTGGCATAGAGTTGATGCTGTCGCAAAGTCTCCAAGACAATCCTTAAATGTTCAGCGTGCTCTTTCTGATTCTTCTAATATACCAGGATGTCGTCGATGAATATGATAACGAATCTGTCTAGGTACTCTCGGAAAACTTGATTCATCAGGTTCATGAATATGGATGGTGCATTGGTCACTCCAAATGGCATCACGAGAAACTTATAATGACCATAGCGAGTCCTGAATACCGTCTTTGGAATATCAGACTCTTTGACCTTCACTTGATGATAACCTGAACGAAGATCTAATTTTGAGAAAACGCAAGACCCACTTAGCTGATCGAATAGATTGTCGATGTGCAGTAATGGATACTTGTTCTTTATCGTGACTTCGTTCAAAGCACTATAATCAATGTGCATTCTGTATGAAACTTCCTTCTTCTTCACAAGCAAAACTGGAGATCCCCAACTAGAAGTACTGGGACGAATCCATCCTTTCTGCAGAAGTTCATCCAGCTGAGTATGGATCTCCTTCAAACCTTCTGGACTTACGCAATATGGTGTTTTGATCACCAGTTGTGCACCAGGTACTAAGTCAATACCAAATTCAAGAGCTCGATCAGGAGGCAAACCTGAGATGTCTTTAGGAAATACGTCTTCGAACTCTCGAACAACCTCTGGCTTGTCTTCTTTAGCTTGTGTTGTTGCAATCACTGCCTTCCTTGGCATAGCCTTGTAGGTGCTAGGTTCCAGAGTACGGTCTCCACTTTTGAAATAAAAGACCGGATGGTCTGGAATCTCAAACACTACCCTCCTTTGACGACTGTCGATGGTAGCATAGAAAGTTCCTAGCCAATCCATGTAGGGTTCCTAGGCACTCACTAGAGGCCTCACAAGGCATCAACCATGCCAAATTCAAATTTTACAAGTGCCGAGAAACCCTAATACGGATTGTTGACTAGAGATTAGGCGAAACATGCAACTAGTTAACAACTTAACTAAGTGAAAGTGACTACAACCTTTGTAGATCCGGTTCTCCGCCTCCATAGCTCCGTGTTGATGACCCTCCACTGTACCCTTCGGATCTCGGACTCTCGAGGTGGTTTCATCGAAGAATTGATCGGGCTAGGTCGTCGACTTCGATGCCGAAGATGATCTACGTCGAGGCAACTCAAGATCAAGCTCCAACTTCACCAAGTTATGAAACTTGTGAAGAAAACACCCTATACTACTTGAAAAGTGGTAGAGGATGAAGAAATAGGAAGTGGGTTCACTTTAGAATTGGATTTCTCACTCTTTTTCTCAAGTTGCCATTGATGGAGGCAAGCTTTTCTTCTTGTTGATGAAGAAGAAGAAGAAGAAAGAATATATGATAAGTATTTTTTAAAATAGAAAATAAAAAGATACTTATCATAATCTCAACCATAGTTAGGTGTAGAGAATTAACTAAGGTTAGGTTGAATGGTTAGGGTTAGGGAAAGAAACAAAATGGTCAACCATTTCAAAGCTTCAAAGATAATCCAAAGTTAGCCACCATTTTATTTCTTTCAAAAATGAATAAATAAATAAATGAATAAGTAAATGAAGCAAAAGAAACCCTAACCATTGACCAACCATGGTTTAAACCAAACACCAAACTATCATGTATCATCAAACATGATACAATCAAATGCACAAAAGTATATCACATATACAATGTGCACATCAAGTGAGAAAATCCTTTTTAAAGTGAACCAATACTAGTTAATGCAAAGTAATATATCAAATATATAATTATGCATTAAATCATTAAATCAACACTTGATTTAACGATTCGGTCATATCTCATATAACCGACTAATATCCAATGTATCGGCTTATCGAATCAATCCTTGAATCGATAACTAGGTTATATCGCATACAACCAATCGATACATTCATCGCGAGAATGGAATACGGTATCACATACACGCATTATTCTCGGTCCCGCACATATCTCATATGCGCTCCTATTTCGTTTCGTTTGAGCCAGGAAACCTCTGTGTAGGACTCTAAAGACTCGTCAATACGCCGGCAGCAGGTGATGATCATATCAAACACCCACAAGCCACAAGCGGTCTGCTAAACGTAACGGCCACCCGGGTATTGAGCGATCAGAAGATCGACGAGCAAGCCCGCTCACACTCCTGTGAATCCAACCAGCAACACTTACCGTACAGTCCGGTCTGTTCGTTTGATATGTCGCATATCTCTCCTAGCGGTGGTAAACGTCAGACCCCAATAGCTCAATAAGTCGTGTCGATATGAGGTCTATAACAGTTCGAGAAACTACTGGTAACACTTACCAGTAAATCTCAGCAACCCTGGCCAGGGATTTCCGGTTATAGCCAATCGAACACAGTGCAACATCAACTCCCTATACCGGGAGAGACGAATCCCCTCCTATCGCTCATTACCTCCATGTGATTCGGGACTGTACCCAAAAGCCACCGTTTTGCACGCCCTCTTGGACGTGGTAAGGTGGAAATCAAAGCACAGTGGGAATCACACAAGACTCTATGACGATCTCGGGTCTACAGACTAACCTGTACCAGTGTCACCAGAGAACTGCCATCTGACGTAAGGTATAATACCATCTGGGAGTTCTCGGCGAGTCCGTCCAGTATACCCAGTCTCCACTGAGCACCCGTATATCATCTCTGATGTCAAACACCAATGTATATGGGATCATCCATCACCCATCTGTATGGGTCGAGAAGATATACGCTAGTCTACTCTGGTATATCGATGCCCCATCTCGATACACCCACGACTAGGGACCTTGAAGGATATACTTATAGACTACCATGTCCCCACTAGTATGATCCGCATCATAGTCCAGGTAGTCAAGTACACATCCTAAGGGCTTTACTAACATGTAACAGAGAGACAATCAGTATACACGTTAAGGTAAAGAGTAACCAGATAGTATACTATCATGTCGAGCAAGAAAGTCCTCCCTATATATGTCCCAGCATCCACTACAATATACATCCTATGTACAGTAATGGCCTCTAGGGCATACATATAACTAACAATCCATACCCAAAACTATATCGAAATTCGGTATGTCCAGCACCTTGAAGTCAGCATAAAATTCTCTGCCGCGGACGACCACTGGACACAGGTTGTATCCCATTGTTTCCTTTAGAACGCCGTTTTCTGAACTGACATTCCGGCTGGATACGAGCGGCTTAACTGGAATCGCATGGGTTCGGACGAACCGTTGCAACATAAAACAATGAGATGCTCCAGCATCGAAGAGTGCTAGTGCAGGTAGTGAGGCTACTAAGATCGTACCTAAGTTATGTGGAAAATGTTTTAGGTATAAGAAAAGATATTTGATATGTATAAGGATTGAAAGAAAGCTTGAAAGAAAAGAGTTACCAGTGATGACTTGGCCAGTGGCTTCAGCTTCTTCCACAGTCATTGTGAAAGCCTGTCGCCTTAGTACATTCCTCCTTGCTGGAGGAGCATTCCTTTATCCATTGCTCCGTCCTTGAGGTAGGTTCCTTTGTGCTTGATGGAACTGACGAGGAGGAGGTGCAGTAGGTCCATGAGGAGGTGGAGCTGGGAGAGCAAGACGAGGAGCAGGTGCCTGGATAGCCGGCCGCTAAGGATAGGTGATAGCTGATCTGGGTGCAGGGTTTGGATTAAGTCTATGAAGACAAGATCCAATATAGTGTGTGGATGAGCCACAAACTAAGTAGAGGTGATTAGCACGCCAACAATCCTTCGCCAGGTGTCCATTCCTTTTGCAATAAAAGCAGAAATCTGGACTGGGCCAGTTGAATAGTACTCCCGGTCTCCTCGGTACAAACGGTGGCCTAGAACAGGCTCCTCCTGCTATCTGAGTAGCAGGGCGCTTCATCCAGGCAGATTGAGGTATGCCCTTCTTCTTCACCAATGCTTCATATTTTCGGGCAGCCTTCAAAGCTAGGTCATAGGTTGGGAAATTCCCTGTAGCTAAAGCAACTTGAATCTTCTGGTCCAACCCTTGCTGAAATCATCTGGCCTTGATCTCAGCAGTCGGTATGAGATGTGCCGCGAACCTGTTACAGTCTCGTGTTAGCTGTGTAGTATGTGATATTATAAAATCAAATATTTGAGAGTGTTCCCTGCCGAAATACGCGGACGAAGACGCGGCGAGCGTCTTGCCTGAATTTCGGGGCAGATGCTAATTGGTGTTATCCGTCCACCTCTCCGAAGATGCCAAGTTGATTTATGGTACCATGTATCGAAGGTTTAAACAGATGCGGCCGATGTAGCAGACTTCGTCAGATTCCCCCTCATTTGAAGGGGTTTTGATTGTGGGGACGCTCTTCCCTGCAGGCGCAAGCCCCTGCAGTTAATTACGCTACCGCATCGCGGTAACAACTTTCTCCTTCTCCAGATGGTCACTTCGTGTCGTGGGTGTTTGTTTTGTTTGTGGTTGCCCGTGGATTGTATACGGAGACTAATTTATGTTGTCGCCCGTAGGGCATGAATTAGTCCAAATCTGTATCTTCTTAGATTTGGGTTTGGGGTTTGGGTTTAAGAACACGTTAGCCTCATTTGAGACTAAAATCAACTTAAACGTTAGTTAAGGATACGTTAGTCTAATTTTAGACTAAGATCGACTCAACAGGATCGTTTAGATCCAACAAGAGAGCAATTGGGCTCTATTGTTTTGTTTAGTGACATCGCGGTCGATAATTAGTTTAAGGACATTACGGTCCGATGTTAGTTTTAAGACATCACGGTTGAGCTTAAGGACATCATTGTCCGTGGGTTTAAGGACTCCACAGTCCGTTGTTAGTTTTAAGACATCACGGTCGATGTTAAGGACATCATAGTCCGTGAGTTTAAGGACCTCACAGTCCGATATTAGTTTAAAGACGTCACGGTCGAGGTTAAGGACATCATAGTCCGTGAGTTTAAGGACCCCACAGTCCGATATTAGTTTAAAGACGTCACGGTCGAGGTTAAGGACATCATAGTCCATGGATTTAAGGACCCCATAGTCCGATGTTAGTTTTAAGACGTCACGGTCGAGGTTAAGGACATCATAGTCCGTGGATTTAAGGACTCCACGGTCCGATGTTAGTTTTAAGACGTCACGGTCGAGGTTAAGGACATCATAGTCCGTGGATTTAAGGACTCCACGGTCCGATGTTAGTTTTAAGACGTCACGGTCGAGGTTAAGGACATCATAGTCCGTGAGTTTAAGGACCTCACAGTCCGATGTTAGTTTAAAGACATCACGGTCGAGGTTAAGGACATCATAGTCCATGAGTTTAAGGATCCCACAGTCCGTTGTTAGTTTTAAGACATCACGGTTGAGGTTAAGGACATCATAGTCCATGGGTTTAAGGACCCCACAGTCCGTTGTTAGTTTTAAGACATCACGGTCGAGGTTAAGGACATCATAGTCCATGGGTTTAAGGACCCCACAGTTCGTAGTAATGTGTGGTTGTCGGGACCCGTCACCTCTCTGACGACGTTGAAGGATTACAACGACAGATATCAGAGGAGAAAAAAGATGTACCCTCGAATCGATGTGAATTGGTTGAAAGAGCAGATGGGCTCAGTTCAATATAAATTGAGGACTTATGGCCAGAATTGGGCTAAGTCCAATTAAAAATGTTTAACATTTTATTTTTTATTCTGGCTATCAAGCCTTTATTTGGGATTGGCCCTTTTAATAATACTAAGCATTGGACTCTGACATTTTCTTGTCTTATATTGAATGCCTAGCATTCATCAGAACAAAGTGTTTTCTGACAGTGCGCCACGTGGCGCGTCAGGCGCTTTGTGCTAGTCAAAAAGCGCATTGCGCTTCTGTTGGGTAGCGCACATGAAGAGGACACGTGTCGTGCTTAGCGCTAAGCGCTAGTTTGTTAGCGCATTGCGCTTTTAATTTATGAGCGCATTGCGCTAGTCTGTTGGCGCACCAATGAGTGACACGTGGCGCGCTTGGCGCTGAGCACCGGCCCATGAGCGCAGTGCTCTGTTTTAAAAGCGCAAAACGCAGGTTGTGTCTTTGTTTGACACGTGGCGTGTTCTGGCGCTGCGCGCTAGTATAAGAAGCGCAAAGGCGCAATTCATAAGTGCAAGGCACTTTTCAATAGCGCAAAGCGCATCTGATCAATTTTAAGATCAAATAACAAGTTTATATTCTTCTTTAAAAGAGGCTTTGCCTCAAGATTCAAGAACAAAAGTTCTTGTTTTATAAAAGGGCTCTGCCTTTATAGATCAAAAGATCTGTGAATGAAGTAAAATACATCATAAATCTTTTGATCTTTTCCTTTTTATTAAAGACCTTGGTCTTTTTCTTAGATCTCTGATCTTTTTAGAAGATGGTTCTTCTTTTTACGAGATGGTTTCATCTCTATTATTCAAGAACATAGTTCTTTTTACCTTGACGATGAAGAAAACTCTTCTTTTTCCTAAGAGCTTTCTCTTCTTTTTTACAGAGGGTTTTTCTCTCTCTTTTCTGTATGATCTATATTTTAGACTTGAAGTCTAGGGTCCTTTATATAGGGCCAAATGATTTGTTAAATCAGTTTTGAGAGATCTTTCTCTGATTGATTTGGAAATATTTCCCACCATTGGATCTTTGATCCTAAGGCTTTTGTTTTACAGAAGATAATCTTCTTGTTTCAATAAGATTGAAAATTCTTTCCATAACAGAATTTTAGTTCTGATTAATTAATAACATATATAAGTGACTAGAGCTCAGGGTCCTCAATAAACTGCTCCAAGTCTTCCTGGCTGGGCTCGATCTCTAGAGAGTCGGGTCCTCCTGACAACATTCCAAAGAAAGAATAGAAAAGAAATGTCGTCAGCGAACAATCGCTCGGTAAGTCCTAAAGAAATAGAATAGACAGATAAGAGAATATAACAGGTATGTCTTTTTGTTATATTAACGTAGTTGTTTGTAGCTTGGTACAGAATGTGCCAGTGTATACGAAAGGAGGTCAACTTACCCCGTGGACTATGGTATATGGAGTACAAGGCCCCGTAAAAACACACGGGACAACGGCAATGGATGTTCAGATTAGATGTATTAAAGTGATCACCATCGTGCCACTTTTAACACATTTCGTACCAGTCCACCTCTTTAAAAAACCCGTAAATCAATATTGTATTGTTTGTAAGGATTTATTGTATAAGACTTGCCGAAACCATGATATCAGTTGTTCATGTAAACGGATCGGATGTAAACGGATAGTCATGTAATCAAGTCAATATATATCTGTTGCTCGGTCCAGTCGAGTCATATTGGTATTTGATAGTATTCTGGTATTCATGTTCAAGTTCCAGTATATATGGATTCATGATGTATTAGAGTTATATTTGAATTGTATGTAGATTGGAATTGTATTCAGATTAAACTGAGACTCTGTCTGAGTCAGACACTTAACAGAATTTGATTCCTGAATTAATTTTTGGAGTTATCGGTAACTGCTATATATGGACGACATGATTTGTGACTTTTTCCAAGCCAATTACTGTATTGATAACCCCGGTTTAGTTTCTTACCTTAAATAGGCAAGCACCCACTTTCTTCGGCTCTCTGAGGTCAAAAAGATTGGTCCCGCTTAAACCTATATTTATAGGGTCCTTATTGTAAATTAAAAAACTTAAGGGGGTTTTATGAAAAATAGTTTTGATAAACTTTCAAAATAAACCTCAAGCATTTATTTATCGTATTTAGGGTTTTCATGGATGTAGATATTAAAAAGGAGGTATTCTAGTAAATAAATACCTAGCTTTAATAATATATGGTATTTTTGTGTAAATTGGAATTGTATGGATTGATAATGGTATTTTCTTGAAACCTGTGATTCTTTTCTTTTATGTAGAAAACATGGAATTTATTATATATTTAAAATAGATAGTTTGATAATATTATATATATAATTATTAAAAATAAATTTTATTTATTAAATAGAAATTCACGTATTTCTTAAAAAATTGTATTAAAAATTCCATCAAGATCGGATGTTCCGTAAGGAGGTCTGCATCCCGCTTTACTAGTTCCGAAGATGTGCGATAATCCGCACCATCCAAATCGGGATCCTCAAAATGGGTTGTAGAGGCTTAATTGCGAGGAATTTAATTAAAATAATTTTAAAGAATACGGTTTTATTAGTTTAAGGTATTTTATTGTAAAATTGTATTTATCCCACAAAATATTATTCCAAAAGCCATCGTGCTGTGTCATGATGAGTGTTGTGATGAGATAGGTCATTACCTCATAGGTTTTCTAAAGTTAATATGAGCAAATATGATGAAATGATGCTGTAAGTAAACTTTGTGGTATTTAACCGTAAAATTGAAATAAAAGTTGTATAACATTGTATTTTGAATTGAAACTTGTTCTAAATATTTGTTTAAAAATTACTAAATAAGATGTAACAATATGGATATTTGGTTATTAAGAAAAGTCGTGTTTTTAACAAAATTAGAATCGGAATAACTCTGCTTCCGATAAGTTTTGAGAAGAGATCTTTTTTAAGTCAATAAGAGAGAAGAAGAGCGGGGACTTACTAGATTAGATGAGAGAAGGGAGTTAGAGAAAGAGTTTGAGAGCTTCATGTAAGTGCACGGCGGCGCCCCGGCCGTCAATCCGACGCCGGAATGCGGAAGCGGTGATAAACTTTAATTTTGCGAACTTAGCAAACCGGCACCACCGCGCACTAAACACCCGGATCGAACCATTAACTAGTCTAAGCTAACTACAAGAAGGGCAATAGATATACCGAATGATCCGAGTCCTCCGGTCTTCTCGTCGTCGTCCCGATCTCCTGCGGAAACTCCGGTCGTCGCCTCCTCGCCGGAAGGGCACCACATCGCCTGCATCTTTTACGGGCTCCCACCTCAATACCGAGGCAACTCGGGCGCGAAGTAGGCTAGCCGACGCGTCCAAGATTTGCTGTAGAATGTGTAGTGTAGAGCCTATATCTCATTTGGGGTTTGTTGCCTTTAAAGATGATGGAGGGATCGAGATAAGAAAAATGGTGCTTGCATTTTTCTAGCATGAAAATGAGATCAAGAATGCCACACTCTCAAGAATGAAACTCTCATCTTCTTTTTTCTCAAAATGAAAACCTTCTCATGTTAGAATGGTGGAGGAAAGAATACATAAGCAAGAGGGAGGTGAGTGTAGGAAAAGAGAGAGGGTGACCATATCCAAAACTCATCATAACTAACTCACATCAACTACTAATCACCTCAAATCAACAAAAAGCAAGTGATGATGATGGATAAGAATGGTATCAAAAAGATGCTATCATAATTAATACATTTGCAAGAAACTCCCTCCACAATTGTTATTTGCAAACTTGCAAATAACCCCCTCCATCGGAAAAGTCCGGCCGGGAAAGAACAAAGGAAAACCGGCCGGAACGGAATGCAAACTGGCAACTCCAGAAAAGTGGTCCCGTAATAAATTACAGGAAAACCCCCATACTGTGCATACACACCCGCATCTGTATTCCGTCCGGATACAAATGCAATGAGACAAAATCTACACAGTACTAAACTAGGATCCGGCTTAAACCAAAGCCGGCTAGTAATATCCGTCCGACCCTGATCCGTGCAATACCGCACGTATCTGATCGAACCCTGCCATATAACCATACGGCTACTAGTACTAACCGTCCGATCTTGATCCGTACAATACCGCACGTATCTGATCGGACCCTGCCATATCTCCATACGGCCTCTACAGCGTTTCTTCCGAAAGCTTGAGTAACTGAAAGTGTGGTGGACTCTAAAGACTCGTCAATACTATGGCTGTGGATTCAACCACTAGCACGTCAGAGGTATAAGCCAATACGTGACGGGCCACCAGCTATTGACCAAAAGGGACGTCGATGAGCGAACTCATCCTGACACCCTACTGAGCCTGTCAGTGACAATATCCGTACAGTCCGGTCCGTTCGTCTATGAGCATCGCATGTCGGGCCTAGGGGGTTGGTAAAAGTCAGACCCCCAAAAGCGGTACAAGTCGTGTCGGAGTGTAGCCCAGAACACCCTGAGATACTACTGGAATACCTACCAGTAAATCTCCAGCCTTGGCCAAGGACTTCGTGTAATGGCTCTCCTAGACACAGCGCGACCTCACCCCCAATACCGGGAGAGACGAACCCCTGAAGATCCGCTCACTGCCTCCATGTGGCTCGGGACTGTACCCAACTAAAACCTGTTTGCACGACTCCTTTGAGCCGTGGTAGGGTAGTAATCAAAGCACAGTGGGAACTCACACGAGACAAATGACGATCCCCAGGTCGATGAACTAACCTGTACACATGTCACCTGGGAACTGCTATCTGACGTTAGATATAAGACCAACTAGCATGTTCCCGGCGAGTCCTGTCCGGTGTACTTATAACCCAATAAGCACCTGTATACATCTTAGGTGAACCAACTGACACCAGTGGCTTGTGAGATCGGCCACCACCCCTCGTCGGGGTCTCGACTGTATACACTAGTCTACTCTGGAGAATCGATGCCCTGTCTCGAGACTCCTACGACTAGGGACCTTTTAAGGATGTGCTTATAGACTCCAGCTCTCACTTATATGATCGCCCTCATACTGCTGGCAGTCAAGCAAGAATCCTAGGGGCTCTATCAACGTGCAATAGCGACATGTCAGGTCACCTAAAGCAGTACACGATGATAAAGGTAAACCAGATAGCAAACTATCATCTTGAGTAAGACTGTCCTACCGGGATAGGTCCTCCCTCAATCATTGCAATCACGTGCCTGTGATCCAATAATTGACTCTGAGGGCACTATCTCCAACAATCTCCCACTTGCACTCAAGGCTAATTATTGCGATGTCGCATACTCACAGCCCGTGTGATACCGAACACTCAACTCCTTTACTAGTCAGTTTCACAAAACTCGTTTGCGAAACTATTGCGTTCGAGGAATAGCCTCAGTGAGTGGATCCGCCTTGATGTTTCTTTCTATGTCTCTCTATATCTCAAGTTCGCGGAGAAAGCCATCTCCCGAAATGAGCAATACCTGTCTTAGAATGTCTGGATGTCTGATGGGACCTAGCTCATAAATGAACTCCAAATCCAAACTTCTTAGACTGTATCGTCACTGAACTTAATCAGTATCCTGCGCCATGCCACCCTCAGTATTGCCTTGGACCACCTGTCTAAAATACCGCCCCTCGTCAGAAGGAAAAATATAACTCTGACAACCTCCTTGTCATCCATGTCACCTTGGAAGCCTGGAATGATAATTGTCTCCCAAATGAGGCTGTCGTTATCATATCCCTAGAACATTCACTTATGTTCTAAAAACTGCTTCCGACTGTTTCTCCAGGATTGGATCAATGTCAACTTATTGCATCTAGTGCAAGAACAACATCTGGTGTGGTACTTGACATCTCATGATTGACTCAATTGCCTAAGCAAGTGATCTGTCAATCATGCACATCCCTCTCTACTTTAGTCTATAAGACACCTTTAGAGAGGGTGACTCCATCACCTGCAGGTACACTACCGTGCCAGGAGTCGTCCATTCTAAATACTCTTAGAATGCTGTCAAAGTACCTTGATTGGGAAACCACCCAAATCTAGATCTAAAACCATAGATCTAGTAACCAGTATGTCTGATATAATGTCCAAGTCCCTTGTGGAGAAACCACTGTGTGACGACCAAAGTATAACCGATCGTAGTATAGGAGTTTCTTTTCCTACTCTGTGTATATCATCCAAATACCAGGATATCACACCCTACTACCTTCTCAACAGATCCATCCCCTATTCTGATGAAGTCAAACCTATGACTGTCACGTCAGAAATAGATGATCTATCTCCGCTACATCTGCTTTAGTCTATAAATAGACATAAGCCTGATGTCCACCAATGCTTCCGCTGCTCCCACTGACTACGACAACCCTCTGGCATAGTCATATAGACGTGCACTTCTAAAGCTAGTTTAGAACGACGCTATACTCATCCTCCCACCGGGTCTCGCAGCCTGGAACAACAGCAATGGCAAGTGTGGGTAAACAAGAACCTCCCTGCCACCGTCCTTGAGGCTACCGGAGTACCTCTCGGGTGCCTGAGGTTACCCACCTTATCTGCGGAGTGGCCAATGGAATGTCAAATCAGATTGAATCTTTAGGTTCCTTATCAAATCTTCAGTAATCGTTTGCGGTTCTGGAATCACTTCCAGTTCTACCATACTCCCACTACTGTTTTTGAAAAAATCCATTTTTAATAAAACTGTGGCGAGTCTAGAACAATATTTCTATTGATCTGCCAGATGGTAGAAAGTCAACCCTCGTCATAGCCTGGGTCAACCCACAAACAGCCATTACAGAAACGTGCCTTGAGTTTTCCAGTGTCTGGTTTTAATCATAAGCCGGACAACTTCCCGTACCTTAACAAAGTTAAGATATGAACTGTTCTATATCCAATATAGAACCAGAGGCACTGATTTAATTTAACCAGATTCAAATCATGCAGCTGTCTCCAGTGCATGTCAACTAAATGGAGAGAGGCCGATCAGCGTTACTCAACTTAGGAATGCTTCCAATTATGAGTAACCTGAAAGAGAAGCAGTTTCTCTTTATCATTACTATCAACTGAATACCATACACAAGTATCTACATCTTCGATCACTTTGAAGAATCCCGATACTTGCTATACCTGGTTCTCTACTCTATTCAAATACCTATAACTCCTCAAAACTTAGACCCTGTGTTTCCACGAAACACATGTCTAAGAACTAGAGAAGTTAAAAGTAAACAGAATATAGTATGAGGACCAACCCCTCTGTCCTAATGGACACTGGACAACATACAATACTCTGTATAAGTCCGCTAAGTCTAACAACTCTTTCACTGTGTGTCGTAGGTTGAAAACTGAATTTATGGTTAAGAAGAATTACACCGCTGTTTAATGCTCCTTACCTAACCATCCACTGATATAGGTAAATGCCATCGACATAATATCAAAAGGTATATCTCACTCTATGAAAATAGACGTACAGATATATCAATTTGAAATTGGTGCACAACAGCGGATATTCAAAACCAAATATTTGCCGACCAGCAAACAGCCCAGGTGATCTCCTCAAATATCACCGATTACAACGAATCCCGATATAATGAGGATGATCATCCTATTCCCAATAACTTACTCCCACTCATCATCTGTAAAACCATACAGATGTGAGAATCAAATCTGGTAAATACATACCCTGGAGCAAGTGTCTAATCAGGAAATCAGTTTTCTTTTAACAGTACACAGTTGAATTAAAACATTGAAATGTTTCGATGGGGTATCATGGTATTCCTAGCAATGCCTCTACCATTATCCAGATTCATAACTATAACCGTATAATTCTTTGCCACCTCTCCAAATCTCTTTATATGTCTTTAGTCATTACCTTCTGCACACCCCTTAGGCCAAATGGTTTTCTTCCTTCCCTACCGTTCGGCACCAGCCTATGGTTTGGAAGAAGACTATCCAATAAGCATAATGGGTGTACTGTCCTAATCCTAGGAGCACTCGCAATGCGAGAGAAGGTGAAGATAAAAGACAACCGAATAAACCTTATTCCTATTTCTCCTGAACCAGAATCCATCCCCGAACTGGAACAAGTTCCTTTCGGGTTCGTATATAACCATACGATGGAGTATCCAAATAAACTGTGGATCTTCGTAGTGATACGGAGTGTCCTGGAGAAATACAAAGGTGATTTAGGATTGGCGAAGGAATACTTGGTTTGGTCGTGAATATCAGTCACAATTTACTTTGCCCTCTTACTAATCCCTTGCTTTGTCTGAGCTTAATACCTTCTGCACACCATCGTTATGCTAATTGGTTTTCTTCATTCCCTACCGATCGGCACCTGCCTATGGTTTGGAAGAAGACTATCCAATTTGCATAATAGGTGTACTATCTCCTAAGCCAAGGAGTACTCGCAATCTGAGAGAGAAGGTAAAAGGAAAAGACAACTGAATAATCCTATCCGTTTTCTCCAGAACCGGAAACCATCCTCGAATTCCTTCGAGTTCGTATCTAACCATACGATGGTTTTGTCCAATGGAAATGGACGTTCGCAGTAATACGGGGTGTCCTGGAGAAAAGAGTAAAAGTAGGAGTGGCCATGAGGTTAGCGACTCTGACAATCCAAAAGCCAGTGTTAAGAAGGTTCGGTCAACTTGGTCACTGAGTCATAGTCTAGGGTCGGGTCAATGGTCGCTGCCAGAGAGAGAGAAAAAAGAAACACTCAGCGTGCACTCTATCCTAGATCAGAATGGTTATCACTTTTTCTAATCAGGAAACCTCCCACTGTACCTCAAATCCTCCTCCAAACCTGAAAGAAGAACTAGTCGGGGTCACCCGAGGAGTAAACCAACTCATCAGTGGGAATCGGGATCCAACTATCATCGCATGATAACGTGACGGAATCCGCTCACGGTATCACACTCCAGAAGGTATGCGCATATCTGGCAAGTTTCAGTTCTTTTGAAACTCCCGATGTGATTTCTACCCCATGCTCTTATGACCTTGACTTTGGCCAACATATCATAAGTCACATGTCAAGTTCTACCCGTCATTTTCCAGGTTAATTTGAACCCACCCGTACATACCCTTGACTTTGGCCAAAATGACAATACGACTGTCCCAAACCAACGCATCTATCTATGCTGCATATGAATACCCCAATAGCTACCAATCACTGTGCCTTGACTTTGGCCAACATACACAGCTTGAATACTATTGACTACCCATATGAAACGACGGAGGGCTACGAATGGTTTCTGGCGAAAACCTTTAACGTAATGAACTTGATATCGTTGAAGGAACGGATAGCTTTTTAGAAAATATAGTGACGAAAACCTTTACTAAAGAGGTCACTCCCGGTGAAGGGATCTCGGCTCTTTCCCTGTAGAATGGGGTGCAGGATATTCCAAATGAATACCACGATGCAAAGCAAAAGTAATCGGCTATAGTGAAGTTACTGCCCTGACGCAAACTTTTGTCCAAGGGGTTACTCCCGGTGAAGGGATCTCGGCCCTTGCCTCGTCGACTGAGGAGCAGGATATTCCAAATGAATACCACGATGCAAAACAAAAGTGAACGTCCTTGCAATAACAGCTTTTTGAAAAGTGTTCCAACAACATCAGAATAGGTTTGTTTTAACTTGCATTGATCCGAATCAACGCAGTCCCATCAATTGATCACACCACAAAGAACGAAAATATACTGATGTACGTATATGCCATCCGCATTCGCCACTGGGTCCCGTCATTACCCGTTAGGTTAGCTAACTAACGACAGAGCGGGGACTGGACTAGCGCGGATGTAAAACATATACAACATCTACTAATATATATACCAATATATTATATTCTCTCAAGGCGTGATAAGAAATGCAACATCACAGAAATATACAGCATCACAGAACAATACAGATATCTAGGATCCCCGGGTTTCACAGAGCCACTACTGAAACCCGACGTTCCCCTGGTCGTGTGGATAGCCTGTGCAATGAAATCCTAGACCCCTACGGGCGCGGCAAGTTACCCGCCAAAACCTGAAGCGAGGCAGCCCCCTTCAGCGCCGTGAATGGACCACCCGGCACTTCACGGAATCCGGTAACTTGGGCACCCTTCCTGGGTCAACCTGTACCCCCTACGAGTGCGGCGAATAGTCCACCAATTCTAGAGTGAAGCCCCCTCCGTCCCAATGCCATGAGATGCGGGCTTGTTGCCCTCTAAAACCCGGCTATCCGTGCACTCCTCCGCGGGGTAATCCTAGTACAGAAAGTAAAATATACATACAACGGGTACATCGACCGCAACCAGGTCGTGCCCCAAAAGAATAATACAAACTGGCAGTGACGGCAGTCCACATGTCGGACGCTCGCCCCGCAATAACAAATGTACATAATACAACCACAACTGTACTAGCATTGCATCCAGGCTATCCCCCACGACCGATCCGCAACATCACAGCAATACATAGAACATCAACGTGAAAGTCACGTTCGTAAATCCGTCTAACCGGGCTATAGCAGTTAGACCGAATTTACCGATCAAGTGACATTCACGGTCGCAGATATAATGTAAATACTGTGAAATAATGTGTTTAAAATATCCAATCGATCAAATTTTAACAAGTGGGCCCCCAAGCATTACTGTAGCAGATCAGGAAATTCTGGGCCCAATATTAATATTCCAAAAACCCTAAATTCCATTCAGGAGGCAACTGCAGAAATATGATACAGTGATCACATAAAGGTGCGGCGGAACCGCGGCAAGAAGGGGGTGTTTGCCGCGATTCCGCGCTCCTACAGTCGAATCACTGCATCGAATTTTTGCAGAACCCTTAGATTTTCCAGTACATCACTTTTCTGTAATCTGAAAAAAATTTTGACACCAAAAATTTTCAACAGAAAACTGATGTGAACAAAAATGTAGATTTTGGAATTTTGGTCGATCGGAAATGCAAAACACATCAAACAAAGCTAGACGAAGTTAATGGCGAGGCTCTGATACCACTGTAAGTGCACGGCGGCGCCCCGGCCGTCAATCCGACGCCGGAATGCGGAAGCGGTGATAAACTTTAATTTTGCGAACTTAGCAAACCGGCACCACTGCGCACTAAACACCCGGATCGAACCATTAACTAGTCTAAGCTAACTACAAGAAGGGCAAGAGATATACCGAATGATCCGAGTACTCCGGTCTTCTCGTCGTCGTCCCGATCTCCTGCGGAAACTCCGGTCGTCGCCTCCTCGCCGGAAGGGCACCACATCGCCTGCATCTTTTACGGGCTCCCACCTCAATACCGAGGCAACACGGGCGTGAAGTAGGCTAGCCGACGCGTCCAAGATTTGCTGTAGAATGTGTAGTGTAGAGCCTATGTCTCATTTGGGGTTTGTTGCCTTTGAAGATGATGGAGGGATCAAGATAAGAAAAATGGTGCTTGCATTTTTCTAGCATGAAAATGAGATCAAGAATGCCACACTCTCAAGAATGAAACTCTCATCTTCTTTTTTCTCAAAATGAAAACCTTCTCATGTTAGAATGGTGGAGGAAAGAATACATAAGCAAGAGGGAGGTGAGTGTAGGAAAAGAGAGAGGGTGACCATATCCAAAACTCATCATAACTAACTCACATCAACTACTAATCACCTCAAATCAACAAAAAGCAAGTGATGATGATGGATAAGAATGGTATCAAAAAGATGCTATCATAATTAATACATTTGCAAGAAACTCCCTCCACAATTGTTATTTGCAAACTTGCAAATAACCCCCTCCATCGGAAAAGTCCGGCCGGGAAAGAACAAAGGAAAACCGGCCGGAACGGAATGCAAACTGGCAACTCCAGAAAAGTGGTCCCGTAATAAATTACAGGAAAACCCCCATACTGTGCATACACACCCGCATCTGTATTCCGTCCGGATACAAATGCAATGAGAGAAAATCTACACAGTACTAAACTAGGATCCGGCTTAAACCTAAGCCGGCTAGTAATATCCGTCCAACCCTGATCCGTGCAATACCGCACGTATCTGATCGAACCCTGCCATATAACCATACGGATACTAGTACTAACCGTCCGATCCTGATCCGTGCAATACCGCACGTATCTGATCGGACCCTGCCATATCTCCATACGACCTCTACAGCGTTTCGTCCGAAAGCTTGAGTAACTGAAAGTGTGGTGGACTCTAAAGACTCGTCAATACTATGGCTGTGGATTCAACCACTAGCACGTCAGAGGTATAAGCCAATACATGACGGGCCACCAGCTATTGACCAAAAGGGACGTCGATGAGCGAACTCATCCTGACACCCTACTGAGCCTGTCAGTGACAATATCTGTACAGTCCGGTCCGTTCGTCTATGAGCATCGCATGTCGGGCCTAGGGGGTTGGTAAAAGTCAGACCCCCAAAAGCGGTACAAGTCGTGTCGGAGTGTAGCCCAGAACACCCTAAGATACTACTGGAATACCTACCAGTAAATCTCCTGCCTTGGCCAAGGACTTCGTGTAATGGCTCTCCTAGACACAGCGCGACCTCACCCCCAATACCGGGAGAGACGAACCCCTGAAGATCCGCTCACTGCCTCCATGTGGCTCGGGACTGTACCCAACTAAAACCTGTTTGCACGACTCCTTTGAGCCGTGGTAGGGTAGTAATCAAAGCACAGTAGGAACTCACACGAGACAAATGACTTTCCCCAGGTCGATGAACTAACCTGTACACATGTCACCTGGGAACTGCTATCTGACGTCAGGTATAAGACCAACTAGCATGTTCCCGGCGAGTCCTGTCCGGTGTACTCATAACCTAATGAGCATCTGTATACATCTTAGGTGAACCAACTGACACCAGTGGCTTGTGAGATCGGCCACCGCCCCTCGTCGGGGTCTCGACTGTATACACTAGTCTACTCTGGAGAATCGATGCCCTGTCTCGAGACTCCTACGACTAGGGACCTTTTAAGGATGTGCTTATAGACTCCAGCTCTCACTTATATGATCGCCCTCATACTGCTGGCAGTCAAGCAAGAATCCTAAGGGCTCTATCAACGTGCAATAGCGACATGTCAGGTCATCTAAAGCAGTACACGATGATAAAGGTAAACCAGATAGCAAACTATCATCTCGAGTAAGACTGTCCTACCGGGATAGGTCCTCCCTCAATCATTGCAATCACGTGCCTGTGATCCAATAATTGACTCTGAGGGCACTATCTCCAACACTTCATGGAGTCGCGGTATCACCGGATTTATCCCGATTCGTCGCCGGAAGATGTCCTTGGGCTAACTCCACTTGTACAACTAAATTGACTTGGAAAAATTTGAGAGTTTTGATAATAGATTTCAGAATAGAGAGGGATTGGGTGTGGGGTGGTATTTATAGGATAGAATTAGAATTTAGGAAATTAAAAATGCGTTAAAATAGATTAAAGATGTGAATTTAATCTCTCTGTAAATTTACAGAGAAATCAAACAGCAGAGGAGTAGTGAAGGGAGGCCAAGGGGTGTTGTGGGAAAATTTGGGAGCATTCCCCACGGAGGGGCCCGGTGGTACTGGCCCAAAAGCCTCTCTCGCTGGTCGATTGGAGGGGGTGGGGCTTAAATTGGTGCCACGTGTCGGGGCTTGTTCATATAATAATTTCCATATTTTTGATTTCTGAGATTTTTCATTTTTACGTGTATCGCACGTGTAAAATTTTGGGCTTCCTAAAAGTTTAAAAGAAAAATCATTAAAAATAATATGTGGCTGAGAGATTCGAACACAGGGGCTACGTCACAGCAGTGCAAGGCTTTACCAGTGAGCTACAAGTTGCTACTTGCTATTCTTAAACAAATTAAATACTTATAGCATTCTCAGGGTTGCAAATACTCTATTTAGTACTTTGATTTTAAACAAATTTCTATACATTAAAAACAGAGTCGTTATAAGTGTGTTCCCACTGTACTTAGATTACTATCCTACCACAGCTCAAATGAGTCGTGCAAACAGGTAGTAGTTGGGTGCAGTCCCGAAGCACTTGGAGGCAGTAGGGGTTAGAAGGAATTCGTCTCTCCCGGTATTGGGAATTGATAGCGCGCTGTATACGGTTGGCCAATACACAAAGTCTCTGGCCAGGGCAAGTGAGATTTACTGATAGGTACACCAGTAGTTTCTCGGGGTGTATTGGGCTCCACACCGACATGACTTATTGCGCTATTAGGGGTCTGACATTCACCACCCTTAGGCCCAATATACGTTACTCTTAGACGAACAGACCGGTATGTTCGGAGAATGTTACCTATAGGCTCAATAGGGTTTTCGGACGAGTTGTCATGTCGATCTTCACTTCGACAGATACCTAGATAACCGTTACGTACAGTTAGTGCCACTGATTTGCTTATGGTTAAACTCACCGCCAGCGTATTGTCGAGTCTTTAGAGTCTCATACAGAGGGTTTCCTTGTTCAGGCGAAACGGTGTAGTTTGCTTATGGTTTTACATACGGGTATTTGATTGAACACGTGTACTTATACACGTGTTTTAATCGGACGGTTTAGTAGTACTAGCAGGTTTGAAAGATATCCAGTTTTGATACTAGTATTATATTGCTCTCTTTTGGGTATTTGTATTTTAACACGAATACGGTATTTATACGAATATGGGTATTTGTGCTTTGATACAAATACATGTATTTCTTTCTAAGTATGAATACACATATTTTGTATTTTCTGTACAAATATGGTATTTGTATTTTGGTAGAAATACGGTATACGTATTTATACGGGTATGAGTATACTTGTTTATATATTTGCATTTGTATTTATTCATAAGTGTATGTGTATGTATACTAGTGAGGTGGCTACACTCTCTTTCTTATCTCTTCTCATTAAATGAAGAAGGGTGTGGGCTTGTGACTCACCCTAGTGAGTCATTAGTCCATCCACTTCTTTGTTTGTGGGATGTAGAGATAAGCATGAAGAGTGAGAGATATTTGTTTGAGATGGTTGATATTTTCACCAAGTAAGGAAATTTCTCTAGCTGCTACCTCTTCTTATTCTTTCTCGTTTTCTTCACTTGAGTTGTGAGGATTAAAAGAGAGCATTTAGTTTTATAAACTACATCACTCTAAGCATCTTGTCCTAGCAAGACTTGCTTTTTAGTTGTTTCGGACGAAACTATCGCTAGAATCGACATTCTCAGGTGGATCGTCTTTGACGTGGAAGATCGACTTCGAGAGCTCGTTCTATCAACCCAAGGAATTTGAGGAGTCAACCTTTCAAGGCCCGAAGGACAGTCTATAAAGCTTGCAATTCCAACCTAGTAGCTAAAACTCCTAGTTGAGTTTGTTTAGTTTAGTGTTTTGGCTTGTATCCTAAGATTTTAGTGTATTGTGTTCAAGATTGCCCCTAACACTTCCGGCACTTCCGTTCATCCAAATGAACTTGGGGTCTAATTTAGAAATAACAAGATTTGATGGTTTTATTTAGAAAATAGAAAGATCTGGGGTTAGATACAAGGAAAAAAAAACTAATTTTTAATCTAAACAAGCATCAATCCTTAGAATTGGCCTTTTGCCAGTACAGCAAGGACAAGGACCAAAGCCTTGAATTCCTTTGCTTTGCTCCAAAGAAGAGAGAGAGAGAGAGAGAGAGAGAGTGAGTGTGTGAGTGTTTTTGTATTATTGTGCCAATAATGCAGAAAGAACCCATGTGATATTTCTTGTTTTATTCATTTTGCTTGCGAAGGTAGTTAAAGCTTCTGGCATCTAATGTGTAATCCAGCGTTTGACGTGACTAGCTATATAAACTGAATTTTCAATGGAGAGAGAGAGAGAGAGAGAGTGGGTAGTTAGTGCAGAGAGAGTGAGAGAAAGAGATTAGCTAGCAATTTTTTTTATTTTATTTCTTTTATTAGAAAAAAGGAGAAAGTTTTATGGCGCATTATAGGCTCTCATAGAAATTGGGTTCTCAATTTTGAAACCCCCTCCTATTAGTATTATAATAAATAGAGATAAACAACACTTTGACAATAAAATTCCCCAACTACAACCGGCTTGACTCAAAACCCATTTTCTTTATAAAAGTTGAGTTTATCTAAGTGTCGGAAAACTTGTTTCGAAGAAAATCCGACACCCGGTAATATCTGAACTATTATAATGTAAATATAAGAAATGCATGTGGCAATTTCAATTTCAATTTAAAGAAAAAACAAAATCATCCGGCTATTATTAGCCACTCTTATTCCCAAACATTTTACAAATGAACAAAAGAAAGAAAGTTACCATTATTGATGTGTCCTCAATCATATGTCCTCTTCCACAAACACATGTCCTCATCTATGTTCTATCCCCATGGGGGTGGCCACATGATGCATGCATCTCATCAGATGCCAAGTCATTGTCATCCAAGCAATGATAAAATATGAAATATCTAAAGGTGTGAGTTCTATGGACAAATCCAGCTAATGAAAGGGGGTTGTGGTTTCTTTCTTTTAGATTTTGTGTAATGTGTATGCATGACTTGTATGTATGTAAATAAACAAATTGGTGGAATCTTCACAAAGTCATAAACTCAACATAAAATTACTCTCTCAACTCCTTGTTTTAATATGCTTCATAGAGCCCACATGATGATATCATGTTGAAGAATCTAACCTCCCCAACAATCTATCAACATCTCTATTATGTACATGTTAGGATTAGACTTCACTTAAATACCTTATATAAAATTATAATTTGTTTTGAGAAAATACGGGCTTATCGATTAAGTAATGCCTCTATTAACATTAAATTGTTTTGATGGGTACAAAATACCAAATGAAATAAAGCCACAAGTCGGGAAAAATTCCAATAAACCGGAAAAGTTTCTATTACATGAAAAAGTAGCCTTTGTGAGAAGATGGTCATATTTTTAATTCTCGCACAATGAAAACACGGCTTGAATACCAAGTGCTGCTATGGTTAACCAGATTTACTGTCAAAGGCCGCAACTCTTGCATGCATGTATTGTGTCAGCAAACTTTGACACAAAATCCATCATTTTCTAACTCTGAAATTGTTTGGGTGTCATGAATAGCCAATCAGATGTCTAGGAAAGAACCGGTGCGATCAACCGTGATGTTTATTTTTTCTGTATAACAATATAACCCAGGTGACTGCTAAGACAAAAGACAACCGATATTATAAGCCTAGTGATTTGCTAATTGATATAAACACGACTTCTTCGCCGGATACCAAAAGCTATGGAATGTTAGTGTAATTCAACTAGTATGTATATATATATATATATATATATATATATATATATATAAGTACAAGATTTAGATCAATTGACACCCAAAAAAATATGTGGTAAGCCTAGTTGTAATGACCATAGAATTTCATGGCACATGTGAACTATAATGGCAGGTTGACCCAGCTAGTAGCTGTTTCATGATTCTTTTAAAACGATGTAATTTCTTTCTTTTTCTGACAAGTGGCTCTCCTTATATTTGTTTTGTCTCTCTCTCTCCTCTCTCTCTCTCACTCATTTGTAGGCATCTTTTTCTTGCCTCATTTCCTTCAATTTCATTGGCCAATGGACTGGGATTTGTTGGGCATGCCCTTTGAGCCCAATATAATATCCTGGTGGCAGTCTGTGAAGAGAATATTAACTCCTCACTAGTTTGAGAATAAAAGGCCTACCTCTTCTTTTGTCCAGGGAGGAAAAAAAACCCAAGTCCGAACCATTATAGGATCCTTCTCTCTCCCTCTCTCTCTAAACTTTCAGTTCCAAGTTCTCTCTCTCCTCCCTCAGAGTTTAAAGAGGTACAAGAGATTTCTTTTTGCTTCTTCCAGTTAGTTTTTTCAACTTTGGTTGAATTTGTGAAACTTTGCAGGTCTTAAATCTTTGTGAATCCTTCATATTCCAGCAAACAGAATTCAGAGACCAATACTGCAAATTTCAAGGATTTTCATGGGGGGATATTTGAAACAGTATGATAAAGATTACATGAAGATGGCTATGCTGAAACAAGAAGAGACTTTCAAGCAACAGGTGCTCACTTTCATGGACACAAGTTTTTCTTTAGTTCATAGTTCCTTCATTTATTTATTTTTGATTACATTACATACATATATGGAAGAAATTGCAAAATTACACCAAAAATGCTCTTAAACCAAAGTACATGGGAGTTTACTGTAATACTGTAATAAAAACACTTAAAAGGCAGTTTAGTCAGTTTCGGTGTGATATCAGCTGCTGTTATTACATTACAACAGCAGCTTCCGAATAGCAATAAACAAAGATGCTTATAGTATCAAATTTCACCAAAACGGTAGCTTTACAAACACTTTCTTCAAATTTAGAAAAAGTTCTTTTGCCCCCCCTTTTTGTGCTAAATTGTGAATAAACCCTGATCATATTTCCATCTGCATGAATTGATTCAGGTCCATGAACTCCATCGGCTCTACCGAGTACAGAAGCTATTGATGAACACCATGGAATCGGAGCTGAAGAAAGACCGGAAATCCAAAAACAATTGCAATAACGAAACCGACTCGTATTCACAAGACAGGCGAAATGATGGTCAAAAGCTTGATCTCAACATCCGAAACGACGATGAAGACGAAAGGGGACTCGAGCTAACGCTCGCCGTAGGAAGCAGCAGGCAGAGAAAGAAGGAGAACTCGTTTTCTTCGGATTCCGCGGCGAGCTTTTCTTCGTCTTCGGCTGATAATGTACACTTTAGTAGCTATCGAAGTGACACGAAGAGCAAATTCAATGTTGGAGAATTGAAGCAGTCTCCTTGGCTCTTCCAGTGTCTGAAGCCATTAGGGTCTGCAGTTAACCAATCTGTAACTTCTCTTTTGAGCTGAAATTCAACCATTTTTGTTTATGTTAATGGAGTGTAGCATTAGAATTTATCAGAACAGAAATATAAGGTTTCAGATTTAAAGGCTTGAAACATGCTTCACATGGGATGCACAAAATGACGACTTGTCACAAATTATAAGCATTCAGATCAGATGAGGTACGGAATAAATGTCTAGGAAACCTCTGCTATCCTTAACTGCTATTTTCACTGCTCTTAGCAGATCCTAACCACACATCAAAATTAAGAAGAAGAAAACACCAGTCCATGGGCTCTTTTGTTTTACTCACTTCCTACCCGTTGGATCCAATAGTTCCTAATAACAGGGACCGATAATAGCCGACACTCTGAATCCCAAGAATAAGAGCTCCTAATGTGAGAAGCGGCACACTAAACAGTTTAAACTCATGCACATCAGAATTCCTAAAGTAGGCCAAACATGAAGAGTTTGTTGTCTATGAGGGAAATAATGTATTGAATTTGATTTAAATTCGGATTAGTTAGGATTTAAATCTAATCCTTTTAGTTTAGATTTAAATCTAATTTCTAGATTAAATTCATATTTATCTCTAGTTTAAATGTGGATTTATCTTCTAGCATTTTATTTATCGTATAAATATATGACTTTCTCTAAGGTTTTTGTGGTATCCATAATTCTCTAATAACCTACGGTTTAATTAGAGTAGGATAGGCGGCCAAACACGGTCGCGGATAGAGAGAGGTTTTCTGAAGGGTTATTTTTTTGCAACGGGGGATGAGAAGTCGGTGTAATTTCTTGTAATTCTTTCTCATAGTGTAAGTTCTCGTCGCGGTTTGCAAGATTAGACGCTAGTTGCGATGAATCTGGATAAATCTTATGTGTTGGTATGTTCTTTTCGGATGATTTGGTATCCGTCAGATACACTTTTTCATCATACCGTAAAACAAAAATCTAGGACTTCCGCTGCGCATAGATACATAATTCTTATAGGTGGTATCAGAGCGTCAAGTTCGTGTTTTGGAGTCAATTGGGAAGATGACGTATACAAATTACGAGATCGAAAAATTCGATTGGCGCAATAAATTCAGTCAATGGAGATTGAAGATGAAGCCGCTGCTGAAACAATAAAGTGTGCACAAAATTGTCATTGCAAAAGACAGGAATCCGGTGACGACCACGGTAGCGGAAAGTGTAGAGATGGAAGACAAAACTCACAGTTCGATCCAACTTTCAATGGCCGATATGATTCTTTGCGAGTGGCACAAGAGACGACAACGGAAAAATTGTGGAACAATTTAGAGTCCGTTTACATGAAGAAATCTCTTACTAACCGATTTTATCTAAAACAGTCCGGGAAGCGCGTAAAGGTTATTTGGTTCAGATTAGGCGTAGGGTTCGCTTCGCAGGTGTTCACAAGATTGAACATGCCAGAGAAGATTGTGCATCAGTCACCAAGTTAGGAGATTCTCAGTCAGATGGAATTGCAGGACGGATGGTTCAGACAATTGGGAAGAACGGAATTTTACGGCCTACGGCTGATTTTCCGAGAGAGTTTCAAGCTGAAGCCCTATCTACTGTAGAATACCTCATTGATCGGTCACCATCAATGGTGGTAGGTATGAAAATTCTTAAGTATGGCCTGGAGAGGCTAGAAATTACTCAGACTTTGTGGAATTTGATGCATCGAGGAGCCGAGGATCAAAAGACGTTCTCTTGTCGGTTTTGAAGACGGAGCAAAAGGATACAGGTCGTGGTGTCTTGGGACCCAGAGTGGAGTAATCAGCCAAGTGATATTCGTTGAGTCTGTGATACTTCAAAGAAGATAGACACGGTCAGATGGTGAACGGAGAACAGGTATGCCGCCAAGCGAGGTGGAGTTTGAAGTTCCAGTCCAAGTTATGAAAGATGAAGTGGTCGGTACTTCGATTCAGGTGGAAACTCCAGTAGAACCAGTGGTGCAGAGATCGAGCACAGTCCGACGCACGAGAGGGGCTAAGGACGAGTCTCCAAAGCAAGAGAATCGAAAGTTCGACAAAGAGTCTGCATGTTTGATTCGAGGCATGGATAATGTCATGGATGGAGAGTTGCGTCGGTTGCAGCAATATATCGAGCAGGTTCTAGCTCGGTACGGATGGAGACTCGACCCGTGTCTTCTCACTTAGAAGCGCACTTCAAGCTTTAGCGATATTATCACCAGAGTCAGATGCAAACAGAGATCATGTGCCTATAGTGCCATGTGTGAGTATGGATATTGCACAGGCAGTTGGATCAGTCAGCAGATACTGGGTTATTCCAAGTGGAGAGTATTGACAAGCTGTGAAGTGGAACCTGAGATACTTGAAAGATAGTGAAGGATTCGACTTGTCATTCAGCGGACACAGTGTTGATGAGTGTCATGATAGGGTATGGTGACAAGGGCCGATGGAGGTCGATGACGGGTTACATATTAGGTACGGATGCAGTGCCAGGTAGATCGACACTTTATGCAGGTATCACGGTTTCAACAATAGAGACATGATTGATAGCCGTCATGGAGACGGTTAGGAAGGTCATCGATTTGCGAAGATTGTTGGATTTAGGAGAACCAGAGAAGTGAGTATTCTTCTTGGAGACCGAGAAGAATGTGATGTCACTTACGATGGTTAGTGTCCTAGAGCATCCGGCAAACGCGTTTCTGAGATGGTTCCGGTCTAAGTTCAAGTTTTGCTTAGTAAATTGTTGAGGTGCTTTCGGACACAAGACGGTAAGAACAGAGTTTCAAGCTGTTGAGAAAGTGGAGAGATTATGGTGAATTTGAATCAAGGTGGAGATTGTTGAATTTGATTTAAATTCGGATTTGTTAGGGATCGGTTAGGATTTAAACTTAATCTCTTTAGTTTAGATTTAAATCTAATCTCTATATTAAATTCATATTTATCTCTAATTTAAATACGAATTTATCTCCTAGTATTTATTTATCCTATTAATATAAGGCTTTCTCTAAGGTTTTTGTGATATTCATAATTCTCTAATAACCTACGGTTTGATTAGAGTGGGATAGGCGGCCAAGCGCGGTCGTGGATAGAAAGAGATTTTGTGAGAGGTGGTATTTCTTTATAACGGAGAGTGAAAAATCGGTGTAATTTCTTGTAATTCTTTCTCATAGTGGAAATTTTCGTCTCGGTTTGCTGGATTAGGTGTTAGTTGCGCTGAACCTGGATAAATCTTGTGTTGTTGGTGTGTTCTTTTCGTATGATTTGACATCCGTCGGATGCTCTTTTTCATCATACCCTAAAACAAAGGTTTTGAATTTTCGCTGCGCATATATACGTAATTCTTGCACCACAGCGAAGGTGGCATACTTTATTATCCAAGAAAATCCAAAAGTAAATGCCTTAATCAATAAAGCAAAATGTGTACTATATGCACAGTTGAATGTTTAATTGTACCATTATGATGATGATCTATCAAATGCCTTAATCCAAAAGTAAATGCCTTGATCAATAAAGCAAAATGTGTACCAATCATCAAACTATACTCGGGATGCAGTCCATTTAAATCACTGTTATAATTGATAATGATAGGCAACAACCATAAAGAGGAAGGAGGAGATATCTTCAACCTAATAGAATTTGGCAGCAAATATGCTAACATGCTTTGGATAATGAGAGCAGTATCTCAATGAATGGTAATATTGTAATGCCCTTATTTGAAAAGTCTAAATTCGTGGAAGGTCAATGATTTCAATCATTTTCAATAGGAAGGTAATAGAATTGTTCATCACTGCTAAGCCTTCAATACACTTCTTGATGCTGTGATCTATCAATCAATCAGTCTAGTAATATTAACCATAGTCACAATATTTGTGAATTATTCGGCGAATTCATGAATTTTTGAACCGCCAATTTAATCGTCCTTGGCGAACAATTCGAATTATTCGCGAATTATTCATGAATAATTCGCAGCGAATAATTCACAAAATCAAAACCCAGTGCTTCATATATTAATTTCTTCCTCGAAATCCTTCCCTAACATTTCCCCAATACTTACTGAATCTTTCCCGAATACTTGCCGATTTTTTTTCGAATAGTTCTCCGAATCCTAATTTTCGATCGCACCGAATTAATCCCGAATTTCGAATTTGTGACTATCATATGATATGATATATGAAGTTGGGCCTTGAAAGCATAATTTATCATCCTTCCCAAATTACCCTTGACTTGCAATATTATGGGTATGAACGTCAAGGTAGGGTTAGTTTGGTGATTTGTTGTGCAGTTTGGGTTTGGCTTTTCTTAAAAGGATTTTTAATATTTCTTTTTAAAATACTGTAACTAAGTTTAGGTATATATGATGCATTTGATGAATATGTGTAAACTATATATATAAATAAATTAACATTAACATAATGCAGCAGCCTGTCCAACAGTCATTAGTAACAGTTATATAAATTATTTTGATATTTTTTCTTATAAATTTTAAGATTCTTGAATTTTCAATAATTTATTGGTTGATTTTTTCATATAATTCATCGACAAAAATTATGCGATTTTCTGCATCCTAAGCTCCATTTAACACCTGAGCATTATGAGCAGGGTACTTACCTAGTGTAGCACAAATTCGGATACCGTGTTTCTTCAATTCGCAATTGTAAAAAGTCGAGCATGGAATACATTGGATTCAATTTCTTTTATAGTTTAAATATGGATGCATAATAAAAAAAACTGGCTGCTTTAGCAAATTTGAACTAAGAATACAAGTAATTTCACTAGTCAACGAACGCAAATCATAGATAATTTTCACTTTTTCTAGATTCTTCTAAAGTTTAGAAGAATTAAAAAAACGCAAATCACCATTTTATTTATAGTCAACAATAGTTATCTAAATAATCATTATCTATTGCATCTTCTACTAAGGTGAGCAAATTACAATAATGTTCGGATTAAAATACATAATTACATCTACTAATGTCTTAGTCAT
The DNA here is from genome assembly GCA_030015575.1 of Agapanthus africanus. Classification (NCBI taxonomy): domain Eukaryota; kingdom Viridiplantae; phylum Streptophyta; class Magnoliopsida; order Asparagales; family Amaryllidaceae; genus Agapanthus; species Agapanthus africanus. The sequence goes on along the minus strand of JASDDO010000004.1, from coordinate 28,957,886 downwards.
TTCTGTATGTATGCTACATCTAACATACAATATAAATTTAGTATGAGATATTCTAAAAGAAAATCCCACGAGTATCCTAGTAGTTAATACGAATAGATACTAAATCCTTGATGAAGAACCCATGCAACATAATTTATGATAACCACACGTAGGTAGAATAGATCTGTGGATAGATCAATAACATTTAGGCACATCTTTTACAAACTAATATGAATTCATAAAATTTAAGGGGTGATGGAATTATTCCAGGGTGAGAGCATACCATCAAGTCTAAGGGGTTATGTACTGCTTACATTATCTAACCTTATAGGTAACATGTTCAATGTATTTCAAATGTGATCGTGTACTACATGTATCTACGTATGTGCTCATGACATACACACAGGAACCTTCAATCTGATGCCATCACGTCACATATGTCAGTGTCACCTGTGATAATATATACAGCAACTCTGGTCTAGTTGCAATTTACAAATTAAAAAGTACATTAAGTGACTAGTAGATTAGACTTATCCAATTTAGCGCATGATCTAGCAATTAAGGTTTCTATGAATTATTATAACAATTAAGTTCCAGATAAAAACCTTACTCAATTATATGTGCAGCTGGGAAATTACTTAGAACACTTAACTAATATTACTACAAGTCTAGTAAATTCAACTTCAATCTGGACCTCCATTTAGTTTGCTTTAAGCTATCTTCTCATTTTAAGTCTCTGAATAAGCGTGCAAATGGTCCAGGTCCACTTACATTAATATCAAAATGCCACACGAATTAAACAAGCATTGCACTATAATATAGAACTAAAATAAATTAGCATTCCTGATATGTACAGAATATAACAAATGTTACGGCTGTAGAATCCATCACTAAAAAACTTTACACTACCCCAAATATTTAACAATCAAAATATATATCACAGAATTTACCAGAATTTGGATATTTCAAGAGATTGAATGTCTCTGGTCTTTTGGTGGTTTCGTCCGAGCTTTCGGCTTAATACCCTCGATACGAACAAAGGGATTAATTTGCGCAAGCTTTTTCGACATAGAGTTCATAATTGACTTCTTAGAGCCTGAAGCAGAAGGTGTTGAAGAATTCGCTACGGGCTTTTGCAACTCCTTTAATTGCATTCTCAATTTCACCACTTCAAGCTTTAAATGGCCATTCTCTATTTTCAAACTAGAGATCTCATGTAGTGATTTATTATTATTATTATTATAGCCAATGCCGTCTGAATTTGATTTGTGAGATGGAGCCGGAGACTCGCTACCTATGAAGTTAGTATTTGTAGAAGAAGCTCGAAGACGTTGCTGCTCATGATATAGAACTTGAACTACCGTTTGCACAGGGAGTCGATCATTTTGAGCAGCATGAGCACAAGCTTCTCTTGTAAGCTTTTGGCAGTCCATCATGCTGCAGACCTTTTTCCTTTCGATGTCGCTCAAGGATGGATGCGCCTGCAAGTTACTTCTGTTAGGACGTATGCAGTATAACAGTCTTTGCCATTGGACTAATATTCATAGTTGTGGTGAGGGTTGAGGCCCTGAGGATATATTTTTTTTAACATTCTAGCACATGCAGGAGTGGTTTCAGATAAACATATCTGGATACAAATCAAATTATCCAGATATCTAGAGACGCATAGGGATATCCAAATACATATACAATTAAGTACGGAATTCGAAATTAATTTTTCTAGTACATTATGTTTATTAATAATAAATTAGTTTTCTCATATCATGTATTGGAAGTTATTCATCCCAAAAAGGGTTTTTACTAAATGGTCCCTCAAAACTTGGCTAATTTCTGGAAAAAAACCAATACTTGATAATTACCATTTATTCTCCCAAAACATTGAATAATTTCTAAAAGGTCCCCTGACTTGCCAAAAAGATTTGTCTTTTTTCATTCCGTTACACATCTAACCGAGGAATGTCGGGACTAGGGTTTTAAAGCCACCAAACCCCTCTTCTACATCTAAAATCTCTAAGTTCGGACCCAAATCCCAAAACATTGAGTAATTTCTGAAATCTCCCCGACTTGCCTAAAAAATTTGTCTTTCTTTCATTCCGTTACATATCTAACGGAGGGATGTCGGGACTAGGGTTTTAAAGCCACCAAACCCCTCTCCTACATCTAAAATCCCTCCGTTAGATGTGTAACGGAATGAAAGAAAGACAAATCTTTTTGGCAATTCGGGGGACCTTTCAGAAATTATTCAATGTTTTGGGGGAGTATACAGTAATTATCAAGTATTGGGCTTTTTTAGTAATTAGCCAAGTTTTAAGAGACCATTTAGTAAAAAATCCTTTCAAAAACATTTCAGTATGCTATTCAGCCATTCTATCATGTTTGTTATAAAGTATTCTAAATAGGCTAGTAGCATATAAAATTGTTTGTTGATGAATTTCTTTTTATTCACATAATATTAAGTTTGCATGCATAATTGTATGTATAAAATATTTTTGGTTTTTTTTACTACAGATTTAATTAGTATTCACAATCACGTTGTTGGATATAGGTGCACTCAAGGCAATTATTATAATTGCAGGAGGACCTATACAAATAGAACAATCTCGCTCGTGATGATAGTATACTATCTGGTTTGTCTTTGACATTCAAGTGTATACGTTTTATTCGTTATCACATATCGCTAATACATGATAAAACCAATAGGATCTTTGCTTGACTGTCAGGATTATGATAAGAATCATACTAGTGGGGCGTAGGGCTTAGGTAGTCCATAAGTATATCCTTAAAAGTCCATAGTCGTAGGAGTATCGAAATTGGACACCGGTACTCCAGTTTATACTAGTGTATATATTTCTTGATCCCGACTGAGGCGATGGTTGATCTCATAGCCATTGGTGTTTGACACCAAAGATTGTATAAAGACGCTCATTGGGAATTAGTTACACTGGAAAGATTCACCGAGAACACTCAGATAGTATTATACCTATGTCAGGCAGTAGTTCTCTGATGACGATAGTACATGGTAGTCCCTTAACTTGAGATCGCCATAGCGTCTTGTATGTGTTCCCACTATACTTTAATTACTGTCCTACCACGGCTCTACTGAGTCGTGCAAACAGGTTTTAGTTAGGTATAGTCCAAAAGCACATGGAGGCAATGAGCGGTCGAAGGGATTCATCTCTTCCGGTATAGGGAATCGATATCGCACGGTACAGGACATAACTATAATCAGAAATCCCTGCACAGGGTGGATGAGATAAACTGGTAAGTGTTACCAGTTGTATCTCTTTTGGTTATGAGTTCGATGTCTGCATGACTTATTGGGTTATTGGGAGTTTGACTGTTTCCACCCCCCAGACCTGGTATGCGATACTCATTGACGAAGAGACCAGACTGTATGGTATTCGTCGCTTATAGACTTTGTCGGGTCTGAATGTGTTTGCTCGTCGACCTGTCTTTATCTTGATCAATAGCTGGATAGCCGTTACATACAGCTAGTACCACTGACGAGCTTGTGGATTAACCCGTGAGGAGATTGAATCTGAAAGTGTTTCAAATTCAATCAGATATGATCCTATTTAACCTACTGCCAACGTATTGACAGGTCTTTAGAGTCCTGCAACGAAAGTGCATGTCCAAGCGAAACAATGATTTGGCGTGGGTATGGGGATACATGCGTGAGTTCAATTAAATACGTATATTGATATGCGTGATTTAATCGTACGGTCGATATACTAGCCGGTTTATTTATAAACCGGAATATTAATTCAAGCGTTGACTTAATAGCTGTATATGTGATATAGTTTCTAATATAATGTGTATGATACACTCTCTCGCTCTCTTTTTGGTATACCGATGGATAATTATGTATATGATACATATTTTCTCTTTTAAATGTGTTTATTATTATGTATATGGATACAAATAAGTATATGTATATTAATACATATACACTCTCTTATGATATGTATATGATACATATCAAACTTGCTATTTTTTTGTAATTGTTAAAAATAAATAATTTGTTAATCAAATTAAAATTTGCATATGGAGTGTGGGGTCCACCCTCTCTCAAAGAGAGAGAACACATAAGAGAGAGGGCTAGCTCTCTCTAGATTATTCTTTTTATTTTAGTGAAAAGAAAAAGAAAAAAGAATGGTAGTCATCTTTATCTTCTTCTTCTTCTTCCACCACTTGATTTTAAGAGATGGAGAATTAGAAATGAAAAGAGAGAAAGAGTTGTTAATCCACTGTCATCTTACCTCTATAACCTATCAAGTTCATAGAGCTAGTTGCTCCACTTGTTGATGGAGTTGGAGCTTTGGGTGGGTTGATTTCACCATGGATCATCTACGGCAAGACAGTCAGCCACCACGTTCATCCGGAGCTCACGGAGTTTAATTAGGGTCTTCCGATAGGAGATCGGACACGCTATAAAGGTTGTAGCATCCCTAACCCTCTCTTGTGTTTTCCATTTGTTGCAATTTGAAGTAAATATTTGATCTTGAGTTGGAATTGGTTATGTTTCATAAAATTTCGATTTTACACTTCCGCCGGGTCCGCAAGTGTTGCGACCCTAGCACCGACTTCTACAATGATATTAGAGCTAATCATTTACTTATTTCATTTGTGGACTTGTTATTTCATTTATGGCCAATTGAATTCACAAAACCCATTTTCAAAACCTTTTTAAAAAAAATGATGGCTGATTTTTTTAAACAGTAACTTTTTTGAAAAACTTGCATTAAAATGTCTCATTTTGGCAATTATTCGAGCCCCGGGGTTCTCGGTTTGGACCGAGAGCCCCGTAAGGGCGCGATGGCTGCCCCGGAGTCACACCAGGGTGTTAGTTATATGTATGCCCTAGAGGCCATTACTGTACATTGGATGTATATTGTAGTGAATGCTTGGACATATATAGGGAGGACTTTCTTGCTCGATATGATAGTATGCTATCTGATTGCTCTTTGTCTTAACATGTTGACCTGTATACGTAATGCTGTCTTACTCTCACGTGTTGACAAAACCATTAGGATATGTACTTGACTACCGGGACTATGATGGAGATCATATTAGTGGGGCCAAGGGTAGTCTACAAGTACACCCTATAATAATTCCTAGTCGGGGGAGTATCAAGACAGGGCATCGATATTCCAGTGTAGACGTATGCGCTTCTCGACCCATATGATGGACGATGGATGATCTCATATCCATTGATGTTTGACAGCAGAGAAGGTATACGGGTGCTCAGTGGAGACTGGGTACACTGTAAGGACTCGCCGAGAACTCTTAGATGATATTATACCTATCGTCGGATAGCAGTTCTCTGGTGACACTGGTACAGGTTAGTCTGTAGACCCGAGATCGTCATTGAGTCTTGTGTGATTCCCACTGTGCTTTGATTTCCACCATACCACGGTCAAAAGATCGTGCAAAAAGGTGGTTTTTGGGTACAGTCCCGAGTCACATAGAGGTAATGAGCGATAGGAGGGGTTTCGTCTCTCCCGGTATTGGGAGTTAATGTTGCGCTATGCTCGATTGGCCATAACATGAAATCCCTAGCCAGGGTTGCTGAGATTTACTGGTAAGTGTTATCAGTAGTTTCTTGAACTGTTATGGACCTTGCATCAGCATGACTTATTAGGATATTGGGGTCTGACGTTATACCACCTTCAGGCTGTGATATGCGACATATATGACGAACGGACCGGACTATACGGTAGTGTTACTGATTGGATTCGCAGAAGTTATAGCAGGCTTGCTTGTTGATCTTCTGATCGCTCAATACCCGGGTGGCCGTTACGTTTAGCGGACCGCTTGCGGCTTGTGGATGTTTGATATGATCATCACCTACTGCCGGCGTATTGACTAGTCTTTAGAGTCCTACACAGAGGTTTCCTGATTCATGCGAAAAAGAGTAGGAGCACATATGTGATATGTGCGGGACCGAGATTAATGCGTGTATGTGATACCGCATTCTATTCTCGCGATTTGTGTATCGATAAGTTGTATAAGATATAGCCGGGTTATCGGATTAAGTGTTGATTCGATAAGTTGTTACATTTGATATTAGTTGGTTATATGTAATATAGCCGAATTATTAAATCAAATGTTGATTTAATAATTTAATGTATAATTATATATTTGATGTATTAAATTACATTAACTAATATTAGCTCACTTAAGTATTTCTTTTTCTCAAATTTGATACATTGATATATATATGATATATGTTAATAGTATTATTTTCTTTTGTTCACAAATAATATATATGTGATATATATTGTTGTGACATGCTAGGTTACACATGCAACATGGATGTATGAGACTCACACCATGTTAGGGTTAATGTTAGGGTTTAATATTTATTCTTAAATAATTACAAATTAGTGGAGATATTTTGATGGTTGGAAGCTTGGAGAAGCTTGAAGATAACCATTGACTTAGTCCACTCTTTTGTTTTCCTTAAGATATTTATCAACCCAACCATTAACCATACACAATGGTTAACTCTCTACATGGGTTAGGGTATATGATATACTCACCCTTGGTTGCATTTCAAACCTAATTTTTTTATTCTTTCATCACTTGAGCTTCATCTTTTTCTTCCTCATTTGAAGCTTTCTAGCTTTTGACAAAGTGATGAAATAAAATGAGAAAACCAAATCTAAAATGAGCAATATTCCTAATTCATCATCCTCTACTATTAGCTATTTAGTTTAAGGTGTTTGCTTCACTAATCTCACCATTAGTGAAAAGGTAGCATGAGCTTGAGTCTCCTCGACGTAGATCATCTTCGGCTTTGAAGGCATTGAGCAAGATTGTTCATTTCTTCATGTGATCCTTACTAGAGTTTGGATGTTCACTGCTAGGGGCGAAAGGACTACTACACGGAGCTTTAGAAGTGAAGGACCGGTCTGCAAAGGTTGTATTCCGTATTCACTTAGATGTAAAGTTGTTTACATATCATGTTTAACCATAATTCTCTAGTTCGATTACTTGGTTGGTTTGTTTAGCACCCTAAAATTTTTAATTGCATGTTTGATGCTTGCTAAAACCTTGACATGGTGCTAAGTTAACCCTACACAGGGTTGCTCGGTTGGGGCTCCTACCCAAGGCCACCAATTGGTGGTCTCGGGTTGGGGCCCACTAATTGGTGGCCTCAGGTTGGGGGCCACCCTTGACCCCCTTGGCGGCTCTCCGGGCGTGCCCGGGTGTTCCGTTGGACACTCGGGCTCAGTTCGGATCCTCCGGGATTCGAATTGACATAAAAATGAGGGATTTTAGTTGCCGGGGTGAACTTGAAATTCTATATTTGGAATTTCGAGTTTGCAACCTCACGGGTTTGGAATTATTTGGCCGCGGCGCCGAACTAACCGGATCAAAGTGTTTAATCGAGTTGGTTCGGCCTCTTTTAAGGATGTGTTAGTAAACGTCGACTAATAGATGTGTGATCAATTCGACAACGTTGCACATTGTGTGTCTGCAATGTTGGTTTGTTTGGTTTGGTTTGGATTGTCGCGAAACAAATAGCCCCGCGTGTGAATGTATGTAATGCTATGTGTTGTATTTATATTCATGTATTTGAAAAGTCAAATGTATATTCTTTTATTTAGGACGCGGTCGGGTTGAGACCGTTGTTGTCGTTGTATGTATATTGATACAGGTTTACCCCGCGATAGAGTACTCGAGCCGCCGGATTCTAGAATACGGTAGGTGACCATCTTAAAGAGTTGAGAATGGACCGTCTCATTTTAGGATTGATGAGTGGCTCGCCGCGCTCATTGGGATGTTCGCTTAGCTGTGTACGGGCTATTCGTACGACCGTGGAATATCGCGTTTCGTTTGCGGTTCAAACGAAACGCGGGATTCCTAGGATATCCGAATTATTCCATTATTTCTGTAATGTTTACCGCATGCCTGTAATGATGATTACCTGCCTATAATGATGTATATTTATATAGTGATATACATACATACATATATAAATAAATGCTTCTATATGTTTCGCATCCGCGCTAGCACTGTGTCCACCCTTCCGTAAGTTAAGTAACCTTACGGTGAAGACTCGATACCCCGTGGTGTATGTGGATGGCATATAAATGCATTCTATTTTCGTTTTCCATATCATGTTTTGATGGTGTAATGAGTTGCTTGATAATAATTGTTATTATCTGTATGATGGAATTGCGTTAATTTGATTAATGCAAAGAAAACAAACCTAAAATACGTTGTAGGAACCGATTTTTCCAAAAGAAACTATAGCCATTTTCTTTTGCTTTGCATAGAGATATTCAATTAGGAATATCATGCACCTCATTCATGAGTAAAGAGCCTTGATCCCTTCACGAGGAATTCGACTCTTGAACAAAAGTTTGTCATTATAAACTTTAAGAACCAATTGGTTCCTTCAATGATATCAAGTTCATTACGTTGAGAGTTTTCTTCATGACCAGCCGTAATCCTGACATTTCAGAAACTAGAGTATTTAGTATTCGTGTTGCGTTTGTTGACCTTGTTAAGGCGTAGTGAACTGTAGCTAAATGATGTCTTCCTGCTTGCATATGATGCGATTAAGTTAGGATAGTCGTACGACTTTATTGATCTTATTAAAGGTCGTGCGGTGGGTCTAAATTAACCACGAAATGACGGGTTGAACTTGACTAGCGACTTATGATTTGTTGACCTTGTTAAGATCATAAGCCGTTAGGAGTAAAAACAATATCGGGAGTTTCAAATGTCGGAACTTGCAATGTGATTGCATACCTTTCTATATGATAGTTTCGGTCCCGATTCCCACTGTGAGTAATAGTTACTCCCGGAAGATTTTCACTTCACAATTTACTAACCCATTAGGTGTCTAGAAACGTGTTTACGAGGTTACGCCCCTAAGGAAACGGTGTTATTAAATTGGGTCCGTACGAAAGTACGGGGGACCTCCCTCGAAATACTATCAGTGGCCTGGGAGACCGGTTAGTGAACTTGTAGAGCGTAAATTATTCCAGCTAGTGCTCATTTTAGGGTTTGAAAGAGAATTCGACGAAATAGTGAGAGTCATCCTGATTAGATAAATTGATAAACCAATCTAATTTTGCAAGAGCGCACGCTGAGTGTTTCTTTTTTCTCTGACAGCGATTCATGATTGACCTTAACTAACACTCGTAAAACCAAGTTAACCGAACCTTTTTACAATCATTGGCTTTGGAATGTCTTGATTGCCTTAATTCACGACGAAGTCCCATATGTCCTTACCACTCCTACTTCCCTTTTACTTGCTCCAAGGCCATCTGTATCCGATACAGAGATCCATATTGCTTGGAAGGCCATCTCGTATAGTTACATATGAACTTGGAGAAATTGTTTTAGTCGAGAATGACCTATGGTTCTAGGGAAAATGAATTGTATATTGATATAATTCATTTGTCTTTATCCTCCACCTTATCTCAAGTTGAGAGCTCTTTTAATAAGGAGAATACACTAGTTACGCTTGATGGATAGTTTTCTTCCAATCCTAAAGCTGGAGCTGAAAGGAAGGGAAATAAGAAAACCAACCAAGCATAAGTTAGGCGTACACAAGGATAGATAAAAAGACATCTTAAGAGTTTGCAGCTGAAGGGAAAGGAGATTGCAATTACTGTCATGAGTCTGGGCAGTGGAAGAGATATTACTGAGAATACCTGGCCACCCCTTGAAGCATATTATGCTTCATCCTCTGTTATGTTTATAATTGAAACTATTTCTCAATTAACCATGCTTCTTGGGTATACGATACCTGATCAGGATCCCGCATCTGTAAGTGGTTATAGATACTGAGAAGCAGAGTATTGGGAAATGGTGATTTGATCCTTAAAATCGAAATTCGAACCAAATGTTGCTATTGAGGAAAATTACCTAGATTTGCCTAGCAACAAACTTTTGATTTTGAATAACTGTTATAATGCACCAACTTTACTTTAAAATGAATATCCGACTCTTTATTTGATAAGAAAGGATATTCAAATTTTGAAAATTATGTCATAGACATTTACCTACGTCAAATGTTGATCGGGTAAGGTGCATAAGATAACGGTATAGATATTTGTTTACCGCCGGAAAACAGGACTGAAGCGCGGGGAGCGCGTCCAGCCTAAATACAGGGAATATGCTATATGGAACATATTCATCCACCTTTCCGAAAATACCAAGTTGATTTATGGCACCGTATATCGGAGGTTTGGATGGATACGACTGTTGTAACTGACTTTTCAGATTCCCCCTCAACGATGAGGGGTTTTTGATTGTGGGGACGCTTTTTGTGCAGATGTAAGTCTCTACAGTTAATTACGTTATCGCCAAACGATAACTTTCTCTACTCCAAAAATATTTGTGTGTCGTGTTATGGTTTGTTTATTTTGGGTTGTTCTTGGATTATATACGGAGACTAATATATATAGTCATCCATAGGGCGCAGATTAGTCCAAATCCGTACATATTAGATTTGGGATGAACTTATGTCGCATATCTCATATAAATGAGGTCTATCAGTTCATGGGATATTTGGGTTTGATCTAAGAATCGTTAGTCGTATATGAAACTAAGATCAACTTAAATGATATGGGCAAAAGATCGTTAGTCGTATATGCAACTAAGATCAACTTAGGTGATAAGGACCTAGGATCGTTGGTCGTGTATGGGACTAAAATTAACCTAGATAATATGGATCATTAATCATATATGAGATTAAGATCAACTTAGAAACAATGATCATATGAGCTCAATTGATCACCTGATCATATATAGATAGTCCATTGATAGTATACAGTAGTCAATATGGAGACAGTCCACAAAGCAGAATACCAGTTTAAGGACATAGCGGTCTATCTTTCAGCTTGCGCACATGTGTATATATTACGTGGTGAAGTGAATGATGGTAACATAGGAACGTGCCTAATATTGGGATGTGATCTAATTTGAAGGCATTTATATTTCTTTCAAACATATACATATACATATATGTATGCTTGGGGTGGTGGTTGTTAGAATGGTGTGCATCTATATGGGATGCACATCAGTATGAAGTGCCCATCTATACGGGATGCGCATGCACATCAGTATGAAGTGCGCATTTGTATAGGATGCACATCGATATAAGGGTGCATATCAATATGAGGTGCGCATCAATATGGGATGCACCAATATGGGGTTAAGACATTCCATGTCTTGATGAAATTTCATATCTTTCATCAAGTTGAGATGATAAAGGAGTCATTGGTTGTTAGGACCCACCACCTCCCTGAAGATGCTGAGAAATTACAACGCCGTATATCGAAGGTGTGGAAGGATGTACCTTTGAACCAAATCCCGTATATAAGGGAAGAGAACATGTTGGAACTTGGCAAGCTTATATTTTATCTAAGGATCATTAGTCTTATATGAGACTAAAATCAACTTAGGTAACATGGGCTAAGGATCTTTAGTCGTATATGTGACTAAGATCAACTTAGATATCATGAGCATGTGTTTGAAGGATCTTTACTCGTGTATGGGACTAAGATCGGTTTTTAAAAAATATGATTAATGATCATTAATCTTGTTTTAGATTAAGATCAATTTAAACATTCAGCTAAGGGCCATTAGTCATATTTGGGACTAAGGTCAACTTAGGTATCATGAGCATATGAGCTCAATTGATCTTTAAGATCAAAGAAGTTAAGCTTCAGGGAATCAACCAAGGAGTATGGTGTGACGCACTTAAATTGGCACATACCTTATTGATGCACATTATCATGGACGCATGTCCAATGGCGCATGCTTATCGGAGCATGGATCTCTGACGCATGGACTTAAGTCCCCAGTATATAGATCATTGGCGCATGGGTCATTGGCGCTTGCCACGTGACGCGTTTGTATTGGCACATACATATTAGTCTATGAAGGAATAGCATTGGGACATCGGCACATGTTTAGATTGGCACACACCATGTGGCGCATACCTACTGGCGTATGCCCATCGGTTCATATGCCTCTGGTGTATGCCCATTTAGGGATTTTTCATATAGATTAATCTCTCTATATATTTTCTGAAACTTAAGTTTCAAATGAAGCTTAAGCTTATGTTAATGGTCTTTTTTACCATTAACAAACATCAAGAATCAAACTTTATGATCTTGAGTTGTATTTTTGTGCATGATTAATATCATATGATCTTTGAAGTAAAAACTTCATCTTTCCTTCATGATAGTCTTGAGATTTTGAAATTTTTTCATCGTTTTGGTTAAGAATTCTTAATTTTTTTCTCCAAACTTTAGATCTTAAGATCAAAAACACCTTCTATAAAACTTAAGTTTTGAGCAGGAGGTTGTGGCGATGAAGTCAATGTCAGATATCATCTCAAAGTCGAAGTTGACGGCTACCATGTCAAGATCAAGCTTTTGCCTCGAGCTATGGCAGCCATCGAATGAGAAAAATTCCTCATTTTGAAGGTCGACGAAGGTCTAAGGGCTCAGACGAGGGCATGCGAACTCAGGCGAGGGCGTGCGAGGTGGCAGCGGCGGCGATGGGCTCGACGAGATCTGGGTTGATAGTGGCGGCTGGTTTGTGGAAATTAGGGTTTTGGGGTGTTAATGGTATGAGTGGGTGAGATTAGATCTAAGAAATGCAACGGTTCAGAAGTAGCTTTGATACCATTAGAGGTATGTGGACATTAATTTACAACAGTATTATGTTGAATTATATAACCTAAGGACTTGGTGATTAGAAAGGAATTTCATCGAGTCAGTTTAGCGCAACAGTAGTTGTTCCTTTTTCGTATGTATATTTGTGCTGCTAGCACAAGTACATATGCACATAGAATAAGAATGTAATCGTGATTAAAAAAATTAATACTAAAAACAATAAAGACTATTGTCATGTAATAATTTTATTTTAAAAAATCTTCTGACCTCTACCTTCATATAGATATCTATGGCCCGATACATGCCATCTTCAGTAATTTTTGCTTGTTCTGGAACTAGCTCTGCAAGACTAGTAAAACTCGAAATCGTCAAGTTATTGTCAGATGCAATTTCTGCAAGATAATTCTCCATAAGCTTTCCAACTCGTTCCATGCTATCAGGAGGCGGAGTGATGTACTCATCATCAGAACAGCTTCCATCAAATTCATTATCCAAATAATTCATTAGAATTCTATGAACTGTATCGACATCAAATATAGTGTTTCCATTTAAGGAGAATGAAGGGATCAAGAGATCATCTAATACCGCTTGTTCTAATTGCAAACCCATCCTCTTCTCAAGGTCTATTCGACAAGCTACAGTTGTCTTGAGATATAATGCTGCTCTTAAAAGCATTGAGAGAAAGCTAACTGACATCGCATTCCTTTCCCTTGGCAAAAGACTTACAATTGTTTCCAACACTAGTCTTTTCTCGTGCTCTTCTTTTGGCTCGATCTTTCTAAGAGCCCTTCCAAAAATGTCCTGCATCAAAAGTATCAATCTATCTAATTATACATACATAACAGCTTATGAATCTTTAAAAAGATATTTTTATTGCATTGCATATAATTGGGTGTTGCTTGAGTTGAATCTAGTAAGTAATGCCCAAGGTCTAATATTAGAATATATGTAAATTGGAGTATGCAATGCAATAAATAACATCATGATAGGCCTTGTGTCTGATATTGTAAAGATATGGGAGACTAGAACCAAAGGAAATGAGATGAAGGCAATTAACGAGTTTCTCTAGCATGGAGTATTGCAGTCATCCAGTGCTGAACCCGTGACCGTCCATGTGACAATTAAGCCCTCTTACCAACTTCGGTCTCAGGTTATTACAAACAAAAGGTATTTACTTAAAAGATTGAGAAATTAAACTTGCTTTAACATTCTGAAATTCATCTAGGCAAGTAAATTTCATTATTTGGTCATCTATAAATTATTCAACTGTTTGTTACTTGCCACATGAATGCTTTCTATAACATATAATTAATCTGCTTTGAAAAAACTGCAAAATAAATAGGGTAGAATACATTAAACTACCCTCCACTATAGGTGTTTTTCACTAGAATACCTTAAGAGTATTTTATGACAGAAAGCTTCCTTAAAGTGCTATATTAGGAATACTTTAGATGGAACAAAAACTCCTCTAAGATTTTTTTTTTTAAAAACAGAGATAGTTAAGGGTATTATTATGTAATAAAGCTGAAGAAACAGAAAGGGAAGAAGAAAGCAAAGTTAGGGTTATGGCTCACCAAACCTCGCAGAGATTTCTGAGCATAGAGCATAATAACAGGTCCAAGAGCATACTGTTTTATTCCCCTTGCCTTCATAGCCATTAAAACTCTCTGAAATGTATCAATCCTTAAAATCATTAACACCTCTGCCCACCAATCCCCAATAAGTCTAGGCTGTGAATTCGATGTCAAACTCAAACTCTCCAGACTATAACTATCATCACAAGCTAGATAAGCTATCACATCAATGCATCTACTCACTAATTTTACTTTCTCCGACATAGGTTGAAGCTCTTCTGACTTATGAAGCACACTGGCTGCACTTGATAGGCTTGTTAATGCCACTTCCTCCAAAAATGCCTCTGTTCTGATTATGAAGTTTCCTACTGAATAATCCTCGGTCATCTCGAGGTATTCAGCTGCACATCGGACCATTGCAATGTTCTCAATACTGATCTCAAAGTTAATCCCATAACAAAATTTTGCAGCAAGCTCAAATGCTTCAGCACCACCAGGAATATCTGGGATCTGGATAAGTGAGGTATTTGAATTGTTGACTTCGGAGATCAACTTCCTGATATATCCGCATTTTGACACGAGAGGAAACTGTAAAAATGAAGTTTAAATCAACTATAAAAGACTTGTTCTTTGATTGAAAAAAAAGGAGCCAATTGGGTATGTTCTGTTCAATATGTTTTTGTTTATTAGAATTGAGCAGGGAATTTCTAAATTCTAAATGGCTTCAAATTGCAGAGGGGTGTGCATGATAGATTAGGGACTGTGTAATTCTCTGTTTGCCAATAAGAATTGAGGTAAAACTGTATAAATTAATTATTAATCTTAAATTTAAATGCTAAGACTCTGCAGAAAAATATGGCTAGAGATATGTGATTTTAGTTTAGATGGCTCGGTTATTCTTTCAGGAAAAATACTAATCTTTTTAAGCAATTCCATGTGTTTGAATATACCTTGTGCAAAGAGAAGGTGGCATCTCTGACCTGAACAGTGATATCGCTAGAGTTCTCCTGAGATAATATCCTGCAAGAATCCAAGGGGAGAAAAACACTTTGTGGATCTTAAATTCTATCTCTTTGCACAACCACACACAGGTTTAGTTACTCTACATAGGAAAATTATTCAAAATATTGCATAACGAAGATAGCATCCTGAACTAAAATTGACAACCCACATGAAAGTTGAAGCTGAACAATATTCTTTCTTCTTCTTTTTTTATATAAGATAAGTTATAAATAGATGAAGTAAAATATACCATTCACTGGTTCTCTTCATAGCATTGGACTGTCGCTCTTTTCTTTTGGAGGAAGCAGGTGGTGGTGGTGATATGTCTTCAACGGCACCCAGCATTGTTTCTGAAATTCTTCTTCTTCTTTCCCTTCCACTTCTTTATCAATACCGTATCTTCATCACAAGTAAATGAATGCGTAGGAGTTGGAATGGGAGATGAGAGTTTGTGGTGAAGGTTGGAAGGATCAACCACAAAGCACAAGTCACTTCCTAATTGTTGTCCGTTTGTCTTTTTTCCATGCAGCCAAGTCGCTATCAGAAATATAGTACTTAGGCCAATGGAAACTGAGATAATATATGAACCTTGTAGCTTCATAATCCTGAAGCTTGAATCATGTGAAGGTGCTCAAGATTCAGGATTATCCAGTGTTTGGTCATTCAATGCAGAGATAGATTGTTGTGGGTTCCACCACCTTATCCCTTGAGTTCATATTGGTTAACCACATGTGTGGATGGCTTCTCATTTGAGACAAGTACCCACCTCCTTTTCCACTTGAATTCTCTTCACTGAATCTTTTGGTTGAACTTTTGATCCTCAACTTCAGAGTTCTTTGATCCATTCGAAAAATTGAGCTGCAACGGTAATGTTCTAGAGTCAGGTTTGCTGCAAACCTGCAAGCTTACAGAAATGCTGCAAAATCTAGCATGTCTTATAAGAAAATGTAGCAAATGGTACATGTTTTTGCAGAAGAAAGAACAGTCAGTACTATGGTACATCAGTACAAAATCTACCTCTCAAAATTTAAGCCAAATCACCCTTCACATGAGAAAAGATGATCGAACTAGCTCACATTATTAAAATGATGGTTAGGAGGTTGGGGAGGTAACTTCTATGCTTGCTTTTTTCAAACTTGCCATGTATGTGATGTAAATTGTCCAAAGAAATGAAAAGGAATTGCTGGCTAGAGGCTGAAAAAGGTTAAAGGTAAAAGATAAGAGACATTTATCTAAAATTTTGTTTTCCAAAAGAAAATCATCTAAATTTATACCTGCAATCGGCCAGGGGCGAATTTGAATGTGATGAAATCACACATCGGCCAGTAAACAAGCCCACTTACAAATGTGGGCACTAAGTCTCTCTTCAACCTAGCAAAAATCTCAGAACCAGTTTCAGCTGAAGATAGCACCAGGGAAGTAGCGATGAAATATAAAAATAGCTAAACTTTTAACTAGTAAAAAGCAGCAAATGATGTGTATATAATTTACTGCTAAAAATATATTTGAGTTTTATATGTTTGACAGCATAAATAATTTGCATGTGGCGGGATACACAATGATAAAGAGAATGGAGGTTTAATTAAAGCCACATTGTGCAGATTATACAGTAGCTAGAGAAATTTGTACATTTCTAATGGTAAGCCAGCCTGGATCAAGAACTGAATATGAACCAAAATGCTAAGCGTACACTATTGCTTAACTACTGCTGCGAAGTGTGTAAATTAATTAAATAAAAAATTGTGCAATTTGACAATGCATGGATTTGCATTATTCTTCTTTCATAATGAGCAAAGAAATTCTACAAAGAAAAAGCTGACTTGGTGATAGTGCGAGCAAAATATATACCTGGACCCAGAAAATCAGATTTCATGTTCAGGTTAGGATAAATTTACCTGAATTCCCTACATATGATGCGAAAAAGAGAAATAGAAGGAAAGTGCAATGTAATTTGTGGTAGCGAAAAACATTGTTGTCATGACTAATTATCATGAATTATTCAGATCATTTCAACGTAAAGGAGAAAAACAAATAGTACTCTCATGGAGAATAGGCTTGCTAAGTAGAAAAATTATCTAAATAAGACTTCACAAAATAAAGATTAGAAAGAGAATGACTCAGATAAAAGTTTAGCAATAAAAAAATTGATGGGAAAAAATAAAGGGTTAACATAATTATTTGGACAACAGAGATAAAGCAGTCAGAATAATATTTTACTAAGTTCATAATAAAAATGAATCACAGACATGAATAGCACATAAAGCAATGCATAATTTCCAATGTTACCTTGTAGAGCAGCATTTAAGGAGAAGAAAACAGCAGTCATAAAAGGTCCATAGAAAGCCTGTCCAAAAAAACATTTTCTTCAAAGTAGTGAGTATGTCTCGTTTGGGTAAAAACCTTGACATAGTATTGAACCATAAATGCAATGAGGTTCCTGAAACCAGCATCCCGTAACTTTCCATGCGTACGGTTCTTATGAGATCAAGGGGATCTACAGTTTCAAGTGTGATCATCTGATACAAATATGCAAACATAAATCACTAGGCATAATGATAATAAAGCAACATAAATTCCTCAACAACGCAACTTAAACGGAGAAGATTTTGGATATTACACAGATTACTTCATAAGTATAAATAATAAATCATAGTTTAAAACCAAAAAACTTGATCTATATTTTGATGTATGTGGCATGCTTTCATATGAAACAACCAAAAACTTGTGAAGTTGCTACTTATTTTACAAATTCTTGCAGTTCCCTTTTGGTAACTCTAGCAGCCAACAATAGTCCCACTAACCCCACCCAACTGCTTTAAGTGTCCCATTTAAGCCCCAAAAAAGTTGTCCTTCGCAATAAAACAGTCTATTGTTTATATTACCATTCTTTATTAGCTATATGTGGAACATGGTACATTTCGCTCTTGGCTATATTTGTGCCTTAAACAACAACAACAACAACAACTGAGCCTTTTATCCCAAGCATTTGGGGTAGGCTATATGAACCAACATGAGAATCACGCCGGGTCCAGCACATGAATCCTCCGCCTCCACTCACTCCTATTGAACAATATACTTTCATCGAGTCATTTGGCAACCATATCGTTTCGTATCACCTCCATCCATGTTTTCTTCGGTCTCCCTTTTGCCTTTTTGCCATTGCCCATATCGAGAGTATCTATTCGTCGAACCGGTGCTTCCATAGGTCTGCGTCGCACATGACCAAACCATCTTAGCCGGTTTTCCCGCATCTTCTCCTCCACAGGTGCTATCCTCATTTCGCACCTTATCTTTTCTAGTGTTACCGCACATCCAACGAAGCATGCGCATCTCCGCTACGTGCATCTTCTGTATATGATGCTTCTTAGGAGCCCAGCATTCTGTACCATATAATAAGGCAGGCCGAATAGCACTCCGATAAAACTTCCCTTTCAATTTTAACGGAAAGTTACGATCATACAAAATCTCTGTTGCACTCCTCCATTTCAACCAACCAGCTTGGATCTTTTGATTAATATCGCTATCGATCTCCCCATTCTTTTGGATGATGGAACCTAGATATCTAAACCGGTCGCTCAGTGATATCTCTTGCCCTTCCAATGTTATACCAATATGGTTTTGATTTCTCTGGTTACTAAATTTGCAATGCATATATGCTATCTTGGACCCGCTCAATCTGAATTCCCGAGATTCCAATGTTTGCCTCCATAATTTCAATTTGGCATTAACCCCTGCTTTCGTCTCATTTACTAGAACAATATCATCAGCGAATAGCATACACAAGGTGCCTCATCTTGGATAGTTCTAGTAAGTTCATCTATCACGATGGTAAATAGGAATGGACTTAATGCAGATCCTTGATGTAAACCAATTATAATCGGAAAATCACTCGTTAAGCCTCCGCAGATTCTGACATTTGCCACTACTCCATCGTACATATCCTTGATTATGTTAATATACTTGACGGGGACTCCCTTCTTCATTATTGACCCTCATAATACATCTCTAGGTATCTTGTCGTACGCTTTTTCTAAATCAATAAATATCATATGCAAATCTTTTCTCCTCTCTTGAAAACGCTCGACAAGTTGACGAAGCAAATGAATAACCTATGTCGTCGATCGTCCAGGCATGAACCCAAACTGGTTCTCTGTTATCTTAATATCCTTCCTTAGCCTGTGTTCAATCTCTCTCCCAAAGTTTCATGGTGTGACACATAGGTTTTATTCCACGGTAGTTTGAGCAACTTTGAATGTCACCCTTGTTCTTATAGATAGGTACAAGAATATTTTTCCTCCATTCATTTGGTATCCTTTTTGTCTGCCAAATCTTATTAAACAGATCTGTCAGCCATTTAACGCCTATTTCTCCTAAGCATCTCCAAATCTCGATAGGAATCCCGTCAGGACCAACCGCTTTTCTTAAACTCATTCTGTTCAAACCTTCTTTAACCTCAGGTAGTCTTATTTTACGCATGAAATCACGGTTTATATCTTGAGATTGAATGACAAGTCCATCCAAATTCTTAGTAAAGCTCTCATTGAATAATTTGTCAAAATAATCTCTCTATCTTTCCTTGATATTCTCATCTCGAACTAAAACCTTCTGATTTTCATTTTTGACACACTTCACCGCACATAAATCTCTAGTCTTCCTTTCTCGCATCCGAACAATCCAGTTTATATCATTTTCAGCCTCTTTAGTGTCTAATTTCTCGTACACCTCCTTGTAGACCTTAGATTTAGCTTCCCGAACAGCTTTCTTAATTTTCTTTTTAGCCATTTTATACTTCTCAAATCTTTCCACATCTCTACTTTTCTTCAAATGTTTATAAGAATCCCTTTTAATTTTAATAGCAGCCTTTACTTCTTCATTCCACCATGATGTGTCCTTAGCCACCTCTCGACTCACCAAGTAGATCTCTAGCTACCTTCTTGATACAACTAGTCATTTTGTTCCATGTTCTATCTGAATCATTTTCCGACTGCCAGTCCGTTTCTTGGACTACACGATCTATAAAAGCCTTTTGGTTACCTTCTTTCAATCGCCACCATTTAATTTTAGGCTCTACCTTACGTCTAATCTTCCTAAGTCCTCTTCTAAATTAAAAGTCTAGAACTAAAAGTCTATGTTGAGTGGTTACACTCTCACCTGGCACTACCTTACAGTCGATACAACAATCTCTATCTATTCTTCTCGTCAGAAAAAAGTCTATTTGACTAGCACTTGATCCGCTTCTAAAAGTGATAAGGTGGGACTCTCTTTTCCTAAAGCAGGTGTTTGCTAAGATCAAGCCATAAGATAATGCAAAATCTAGAATCGAGTCATCTACTTCATTCCTTTGTCCAAAACCAAAATCTCCATGGATAGTATCAAACCCACTACGACTAGTACCTACATGTCCATTAAGATCACCACCAATAAATAACTTCTCTCCACTAGGTATACTTTACACCATCTCGTCTAAATCCTCCCAGAATAGACGCTTACTAGCGTCATCAAGACCTATCTATGGTGCATAAGCACTAATAACATTAAGGATCTCTCCACCTAGAATAAGCTTAACCAGTAAAATTCTATCAGCTTTTCTCTTAATCTCAACTACATCCTCAAGCAACTGTCTATCTATGATTATGCCTATCCTATTACGATTTTTATCTCTACCCGTATACCAAAACTTATAACCCAAGGCTCTATGACTCTACTCTTTTCACCTACCCATTTAGTTTCTTACAAACACATAATACCAACTCTCCTCCTAATCATTACCTCCACTAATTCTATTAGTCTACCCGTAAGGAAACCTATGTTCCAGGAAGCTAAACGGATCCTATGAAACCCTTGCTTATTTCTCACTACACCCGGGGTCCGATGTAGCGTGCCGTTTCTGGACGACGACCCTTGCTTATTTGTCACTGCACCCAGGGTCCGATGTAGCGTGTCGTTTCTGGACGACGACCCTTGCTTATTTGTCACTACACCCGGGGTCCGATGTAGCGCGCCGTTTCTGGACGACGACCCTTGCTTATTTGTCACTACACCCGGGGTCCGATGTAGCGCGCCGTTTCTGGACGATGACCTAGAAGCCCTTGCATACTTAACACTACACCCGGGATCCGATGCAGCGCGTCGCTGAGTAGGGGACGCCCCAACGATATTCTTATTATGGTTCATGTCATAGAATGTGACAAAGTTTTACGTTGGCTGTCACAAGCCTACCGCAACCCCCACCCTTTCTCATTCGGACTTGGGACCGGCAATGGTGGGTTTATATTTGTGCCTTAAAATTAAACATAATTCCGTATAACAAATATATCGTATTTTCCTCTTCTTTTAGACTTCTTCATAGTCTATGAGAAATTGGAGGACGTTAACTTGTCATCTCATACTTTGACAAGCCCCTCTCTAGTCATATGTTTTCTGCACAAGGAATTTAACACTTATTTAGAGAGAGTTGACGTCGGGTCAACGGCCAATCGTTAAACTTTGTCGGATTTTTATTAGAGCCTTACTTCATAGCCAACCACATTTTCATAGAAGAAGGCTTAGATGATGATTCTTTATTAGCTATTTATTTTAATAATAGCTAGTAGCTACATTGGACAATGAGCTAAAGGTTATAGAGAAAGGATGAGTTTAAGAATTAAGCTTCATAACCCACTCCCATAAAACTAAACTCTTGATGCAGCTAATGAAGTGGATTCTTTTGAGGAGGTAGCCGTTGGCAAGGAGATGTGCATGGGACAATACTAGCCGTTGAAGCTTGCCTAGGGAAGTTGCATGCATGGTCCATTAAATTTACAAGGATTTATGAGTGCATGGCCAATAAATTATTTATTATTCCATTGAGGGTTCTAAGTATTATATATATGTGGTTCATTTATAATGAGGGGTTAATCTTTTCTTTGAGTTAGCTGTTGTGAAAATAGCACCAAAGTACGCAGCGGATGATCGATGCATGTGAATCGGAACTAATGAAAAAAAATAAAACGCAGCAACTACGCAAAAGCAATAAATAATAAAGGAAAACACACACCAAGCAAAGGACGCAAGATATTACCCAGGTTCGGTGCGTACTTTCACCTAATTCTGCAAACCGACGACGAATTGCTTCCACTATTCAATAAAAAATTACAAGAGATAATTTCTGCCCTTTCGATATAACCCAAATACAAAGCACTCTCTAAATACAAATCTCTCTCACGCGGTCTAACTCAAGCCGCAGTCTTTCAAACTACCACAGCCTTTTAATTATAAATCTTTGTGGATTGAAATAATCTCATGGCTACGGTCTTCTTCTCAAAGTCTCTGTTCAACTATTCCTTTGATAGATTAATTTTGGCCGCAGACTTTGTTTAGAGGCTCTGATGGATTCACAGCCTCTTTTTGGGTATTAATTAAATAATATATATACTAAAGGCTTTGTTAGAGATAAGTATATCTTTTAAGATTTAGATTAAATCAAACCTTCAGAAACTAATCCTAATCCCACTCATATTCTGCCCCAGCCGCCGCTTGAATGCCTTGGCAAAACTTCTCACGTGCACTGCACGTGTCTCCGAGTCTTAGGCTTTTGGGTCTTGGTCTCAGGCTCCGAATTCGCAATCAATTTCAACAATCTCCACCTTGATTCAATTTCGCAAAATCTCTACACTTTCATGAAAAAACTTGTAATTCTGCAACTCGTCGTCTCTAACCTTTGTCAAGCAACTAGGCAAATCAAGTCTAAGCAAAACTTGAACTTGAAAATTAGGACCGCCTTCGTAAATGCGTCCGCCGGATTTTCATAGGTACCAATCTTCATAAGCGAAATAACTTTCTTCTCGTTCTCCAAAAGGAAATCTTTCACCTCGATATGCTTAGTTCTCGACCTATAAGCCTGATGCTCTACTAAGTGAATCGCGTTCTGACTGTCGCAAAACACCTCCGTAAAATCCTGTGGAACATCCATACCATCCATCAATCCACACAAATATATGGCCTCCTTGATAGCTTTCGTAGCAGCAATCAACTCTGACTCTGTTGTCGATAATGCGACAATGGATTGTAACGTCAATCTCCATGACACTACGCCAGTTCCCAACATGAATACATAACCCGTCGTCGATCTTCGTCTGTCCCTATCACTAGCAAAATTCAAGTCACGATACCCTGTCACAATACAACCATCTGTACCGCCTCTGCTGAATAACAAGCCGAACCACATAGTACCCCTCAAGTACCTCAGAATCCACTTTACAGCCTGCCAATGCTTCTTGTCCGGATTAGCCATGTATCGGCTGACCATCCCTACTGCATGTGCAATATCTGGACACATACAAACCATCGCATACATCAAACTGCCTACTGCACTCGCATATGACACTCTAGACATGTACTCTCTGTCTATATCCGACCATGGTGATAAATTCGCCGAAAACATAAAGTGTGCCCCTAAAGAAGTAGACATGGGCTTTGCCTTATCCATCCCATATCAAACGAAAACTTTCTCGATATACTGTTTTTGTCGCAGACGCAACTCACCACACTTCCTCTTCCTGACAATTTCCATGCCAAGTATTTTCTTCGCAGCCCCAAATCTTTCATTTTGAATTCCTGACTCAACTGTTGTTTTAATCTGTTGACCTCTGACATGCTGCGTGGTGCAACCAACATATCTTCCACGTACAATAACAGATAAATCTGGGACCCATCATCTAGTAACCTCTCATAAACGCACCGATCCTTAATATTCCATGTGTATCTAATCGCCAACATAAACTGATCAAATCGTTTGTACCACTGTCTCGGAGACTGCTCAAACCATAAAATGACTTCTTCAATTTGCAAATATAGCCACCATTGCCATCGACTACGAACTCTTCTGACTAAAGCATATAAATATCCTCCATCGCAACTTTCCAACTAGGAAAATCGGTAGATTGCACAGCCTCTCTGTAACTGGACGGTTTCCCGTGCTCAATAGTCAATGCATATGATGTCATGTCATCAAAAACCAATCGCGGTCATGTCCTCAAAACCAAGTCTGACCGGCGGACGCCTAACTCACGTAGATCTCTGCCCCTCTGTCTGTACTGGACCGTCTGGCTCTGTCAGACCCTCCTCCTGAATCTGAGTATCAATCACCTCATCTCTCCTCTTATCCTGAACCGGAACATCAATCTCCACCTCGCTTGGAGCGCAACCATTCTCTCTTCATCATCTAATTGAGTCTGTTTTCTACGAACCATCGCAGACTCATCAAATATAACATGCTGGCTAATTGCTATTTTCTAGGTCTCAGGACACCATAGCATGTACCCTTTGACTTCACTTCCGCAGCCGAGTAGGACTCTTTCTAACTTTCGACTCTAACTTATCGCTCCTCTGCTGAACATAAATTGGGCACCAAAATATATGAAGCCGCCCGTAATCTCCAGCCTTTCCGGTCCACACTTTCTCAGGAATTTTCTTATCTATCACTGCCGATGGTGATCTGTTGATGAGGTACACTGCAGTAGATAACCCAAAACTCCTTAGGAAGCCCAGCTGTAAGCCGCAAACATCTGGTCTTCTCCAGCAGTGTCTGATTCATCCACTCTGCAATGGCATTTGACTGAGGATCTTCCGGAGTAATGTAATGACGCACAATCCCCTCTGACTTGCAAAACTCTACAAACAGATACGAAGTAAACTCTTCGCCGTTATCGGACCGAAGAACCTTTACGTGCCTACCAGTCTGCTTCTCCACCCTAGTCTTCCACGTCTTGAACTTCTCAAAAGGCTCGGCCTTAGACTTAAGAACATATACCCAGACTTTTCTCAAAAAGTCATCAATGAAGTAAACGAAGTATCTGGCTCCATCTCACGAAAGAACCGGTGTTAGACCCCAAACATCAGTATGGACATAATCAAGAATACCTTTCATATAAAGTACTGCTATCACAAACTTCACATTTGTCTGCTTTCCCAGGGCATACTCCTCACAGAAATCAAGACTGCCAAAATCTCCATCTCCAAATAGCTGTCTCTAACGAAACACCTCTAAACCCGACTTCCCAATATGGCCCAACCGTAAGTGCCATAATCTAACCAAATCCGAATCATCTGAACCAGTAGATACCGCAGCAATATCATCTGTAACTGACTGCTCTTCTAGAAAGTATAAGTTCCCTACCTTCTTTCCTTTCATGGCAATAAAAGACCCATTGGAAATTTTCATTGAACATCTATCGATTACGCACTTACAGCTGATCCCCGTCAAACCGCCTATAGAAATCAAAACTCTTCTTCAGATCTGGCACATATCTGGCATCCGTCAAAGTCCGCAGAATCCCATCAAACATGCGTATCCGAACAAAACCGGTCTCCTCGATCTTGCACGCCGTATTATTCCCCATCAAGACTAAACCTCCATCAAGAGAACGAAACGTCGCAAACCAGCTCCGATATGAAGTCATATGGAAAGAGCTTCCCGAATGTAGCATTCATAGATCATGTACGATGCCAACTGTACAAACTGATAATACAGAATAATCACTGTCACCATCTGAATCATCTATGACAACTGTGGTACTGGACCACTCCTTAGTATCCTCCTTGAACTTCTGACAGTCTCTCTTCCAATGACTTTTCACCTTGCAATAATTACACTTGTCATTAGTGTGATTTGTCGATTTAGACCTCGCTCTATATTTGGAACCACCATGTGACCGCTTCTCAGAACGACATCTAGAAACCAGCGCATTGCCCTGATCATCCTTATCACCTGACACCTTCTTCCTCAATACCTCGCTGTGTAGACCCGCTTTAACATTTTCTAAAGAAATTTTATCTCTGTCGTACACCATCGGTTTCATGAACTGGCTATATTTAGAAGTCAAAGAGCAAAGCAGGATTATAACTTGGTCCTCATCTTCAATCTTCACCTCTACGTTGAGCAAGTCCATAATGATTTGGTTGAGTTCATCCAGGTGGTCTTTGACTGATGTACCTTTCTTCATCATCAATGTGTATAGACGCTGCTTGAGATAGAGATGATTTGTTAAAGATTTCATGTACAAGAATTCTAGCATACTCCATAAACCTGATGTCGTTGTCTCTTGCGCAATCTCGCATAAAACCTCATCAGCCAACTCAGCTGCATCGAACTGAAAGCCTTATCCTCCATATCTCATTTCTGAATATTTGTGGTCGTCGGAGAAATTCTCTTTTTCGAAAATTATCTTATGAACTCCTTGTTGCTTTAGAGTCGCCGTCATCTTCAATCTCCATATACTGAAATCGTTCTTTCCGTCAAACTTATCGACCTTATAATATGTAGAAGCCATCTTCTCAATAATTTGAATCACCGTAACAAAATCTCTAATACAACTTGTAAAAATAGCATCAAAATATGCAGCGGATGATCGATACGGGTGAATCGGAACTAATGAAAAAGATAAAACGCAGCAACTATGCAAAAGCAATAGATAATAAAGGGAAAAAACACACCAAGTAAAGGACACAAGATATTACCTAGGTTTGGTACGCACTTGCACCTAATCCAGCAAACCGACGACAAATTGCTTCCATTATTCAATAAAGAATTACAAGAGATAATTTATGCCCTCTCGATCTCACCCAAATACAAAGCACTCTCTAAATACAAATCTCTCTTGCGCGGTCTAATTCAAGCCGCGGCCTTTCAAACTGCCACAGCCTTTTAATTATAAATCTTTATGGATTGAAATAATCTCGTGGCTACACTCTCCTTCTCAAAGTCTCTGTCAACTAATCCCTTGATAGATTAATTTTGGCCGCAAACTTTGCTTAGAGGCTCTGATGGATTCGCAGTCTCTTTTTGGGTATTAATTAAATAATATAGATACTAGAGGTTTTGTTAAAGATAAGTATATCTTTTAAGATTTTGATTAAATCAAACCTTCAAAAATTAATCCTAATCCCACTCATATTCTGCCCCAGCAGCGGCTTGAATGCCTTGGCAAAACTTCTCACGTGCACTGCACTTGTCTCCGAGTCTTGGGCTGTTGGGCTCTTGATCTCAGGCTCCAAATTTACAATCAATTTCAACACTAGCAACTATAGTTAAGCCTTTGGGTGAGTGAGTCTCCTTTGTCTTTTGGGTTGATAGAGACCCCAAGTTTATCTTTTTCAATACTCATCTTTATCTTATCAATGAAATCCTTTTTAGTTATCTTTTAAAACTTGAACTCTTTATTCCAATAATTCTCCGACATCAAAAGTGGTATCAGAGTGGGTAGCAATCATGCCAAGAGATCATGGTTTTCGCAACAGAATGGGATCGATCAATGATGCTACCATACGGGATGAAGTGAATGAGATGTCGCGTTCAAATGCTAAGCTTGAGAAGATGATGGAAGAAATCATCAAAAGATTTCCATCTACAAGTGGGCCAAGCGACACGGCCAACGACAATCAACCATTTCATATTTCGACGAGCCACCCGATGGAAGGTGCGAGTCATCAAGTTCCACGACGACAGAGTCATGACGACTTCCACCGGCTCAACCACAACAAACGTGAGGAACGGAGCGGCTTGTTCATGCATTGGAAAACACCGGTAATCACATTCGAATTGATGTGCCCAACTATGATGGTAAACTTGATCCTGAACTTTATTTAGATTGGATTGCATCTTTAAATACATATTTTGAATGGAATGAATTATCGAAAGAAAGAAAGGTAAAATTTGTTGCCACTAAACTCAAACGACATGTTTTTATTTGGTAGCAAGAACCAATCGAACCGTGAGCGTAGAAACCTTAGAAAAATTAATTCTTGGGTCGGTATGAAGAACAAATTGGATGAAAAGTTTCTATCAGTTGATTTTGCTCAAACCTTATATAGAAAATTTCATCATTTAAGGTAAAATAATGATAAAAGTTTAGCCGAGTACACGGAAGAATTTTATAAATATTTAAGCCGGCTAAAACTTAATGAAATCGATGGACAATTAGTAGCAAGGTACATAAGTCGTCTAAAATTGGCCATTCAATATGAGCTTATTTTACTTCACATTACCACCCTTGAAGAGGTTTACCAAATGGCTTTAAAAGCCGAAGAAAATCTAGCAAGAAGATCTTCTAAGTGTTATGATAAAATCTCTTCTAATTTTAGTACAAAAGAAAAGAGAACTTTTAATCGGTCCTCCAAATCCGAAAAAATGAATCAAAACAACAAGTGTGTAACACAACTATAAAGAATCGTCTTGGTAGTAACTATTGTTATCGTTGTGAAAAGATTGGTTATTTCGCAAGAGATTGTCCCGAAAAAAGAATCAATCAAATCGTTTAAATTTAATGAATGATGAAAATGAAGGACCGACTAATTTTGACATCAATGGAGAAAATGATAATAAAATTGTACAAGAGATTTGTGAGCCAGATAGTGGAGCTGAAGGCCTTGTCAATCGGCGAGCATTAGCGGCACCTAAAAGTTTAGAAGATGATAATTAGCTTCGTAACAATATTTTTCACACTTATTGTATGGCTTATGGAAAGAAGTGCTTTTGTTTTAATTGATTCCGGTAGTTATGAAAATATAGTGTCCAAAGAAATGATTGAAAAATTAAAATTGAGATGTGAGAAACCCCTTAAACCTTATAAAATTTCATGGTTTAAAAGGGGAGTGAGGTTCCAATTAATGAAAGGTGTTTGATTAAATTTTCTATTGGAAAATATTGTGATGAAATTTGGTTTGATGTTTTGCCTATGGATGCATGCCCCATTTTATAGGTTGACCTTGTTAATATGATAGAAATGTGCAACATGATGGTAGAAAAAATGTTTATTCTTTTATATCTAATGCCACTAAATTTGTGTTGACTCTTTTAAAAGAAATTGCACAAATATCCACTAAAGAAGAAAAAGTTAAGTCTTTTATCTTTAAAGCAATTTGAGAAGGCTTGTAAGATGGAGTCATTTGGCTATGCATTAATTTCCAAACCAAAAGATAATGAGTAGAGAGTTGAGAATGTTCCCGAGTGCATGATGAAACTCCTCAACTCCTTAAGGAGTTTACTCATATTGCACTCGAAAAGCTCCCAGATGAGATTCCACCAATGCGTGACATCCAACATCAAATTGATTTTGTGCCAGGTGCCACTTTACCAAACCTTCCACATTATCGAATGAGCCCGACGGAACATACCGAATTGCAAACACAAGTAGAAGAATTGCTAAGAAAGGGATTTAATTCAAGAGAGTTTAAGTCCATATGTTGTGCCCGCGCTTCTCACAACTAAGAAAGAGGGGCATGATGAATGTGTGTGGATAGTCGAGCTATAAATAAAATTACTATAAAATATCGGTTTTCAATTCCTCAACTTGATGACATGCTAGACACGTTGCATGGATCTAAAGTG
This sequence comes from Agapanthus africanus, assembly GCA_030015575.1. Classification (NCBI taxonomy): domain Eukaryota; kingdom Viridiplantae; phylum Streptophyta; class Magnoliopsida; order Asparagales; family Amaryllidaceae; genus Agapanthus; species Agapanthus africanus. Next base: position 28,928,316 of record JASDDO010000004.1, on the reverse strand, counting down.
TTTTCGAAAATAGATCTTAAGAGTGGATATCATCAAATTCGTGTTGGACCGGGAGATGAGTGGAAAATGGTTTTTAAAACCCGAAATGGACTTTATGAATGGCTTGTCATGCAATTTGGGCTTTCAAATGCACCAAGCACTTTTATGAGATTAATGAACCAAATTTTAAGACCTTTTATAGGAAAACTTGTTTATTTTGATGATATTCTTATTTTTAGAAAAATCTTCTAATGACCATGTTGAACATGTACGCAAAGTGTTGGAAACTTTGAGAAAAGAAAAATTATACGTTATTAATGTTAAAAAATGCTCGTTCGTGACAAATAGAATAGTCTTTTTGGGACATATTGTTTCCTCTTAAGGTGTTAAGGTTGATGAAGAGAAAATTAAGGCGCTTGTCGGTTGGCCTATAACAAAATCTATAATCGAGGTAAGAAGTTTTCATGGCATAGCTACGTTTTATCGTCGGTTTATTAAAAAATTTAGCACTTTAATTGCACCAATGACCGATTGCATGAAAGGTAAAGATTTTAATTGGACAAAGACGGCGGAGGAATGCTTTCATTTAATTAAAAGAAAACTAACACAAGCTCCAGTAGTTCGCTTACCAAACTTTGATGAAGTTTTTGAGGTCGAATGAGATGCATTACAGGTGGGTATTAAAGTCAAAAAGGACATCCAATTGCTTATTTTAGTGACAAACTTAACGATGCAAAGAAACGCTATTCCTCTTATGATTTAGAGTTTTATGCAATAGTGCAAGCTTTGCGATTTTGGCGTCATTATTTAATTCACAAAGAATTTGTTTTGCATTCCGACCATGAAGCTCTTCATTTTTTAAATACGCAAAAAAAGTTAAATTCTAAACATGCAAAATGGGTTTCTTATCTTCAAGAATATACTTTTTCTCTCTACCATAAATCAGATGATCTAAGTAAAGTAGCGGATACTTTAAGTAGAAAACCATGTCTTTCGATTTAGTTGGATTTGATTTGCTTCGTGAGCATTACAAAGATGATCCTTATTTTGCTAAAATTTATGAATCTTGCAAAGAAAATTGATGAATTTTTTCTATTGTTGATAGCTATCTTTTTAAGGGTAATCAACTTTGTATTTCCAACGAGTCATTGCGTTTTCAATTAATCCAAGAGTTACATGAAGATAGATTATGTGGACACTTTGGAAGGGACAAAACCATGGCATTGGTTCAAGAAAGATATTTTTGGCCTAAAATGTATCAAGATGTTGATAATTTTGCCAAACAATGTATGATATGTCAACAAACGAAGGGGAGAAAACAAAATTATGGTTTATATCAATCTTTACCGATTCTGGAACGTCCTTAGGAAGACATAGTATGAATTTTGTAATCGGTTTACCAAGAACTCAAAAAGGTAACAACTCAAAATTTGTTGTTGTAGATCAATTTTCTAAAATGTTTCATTTCATTCCTTGTAGGCACATACTTGATGTATCACATGTTACAAGTCTTTTCTTTAAGGAAATCGTAAGGCTTCATGGATTGACAAAGACAATTACATTGGATCGAGACACAAGATTCGTAAGCCATTTTTGGAGGACTTTATGGAGACTTATGGGCACCCAACTCCAATTTTCGAGCGCTTACCACCCACAAACCGATGGCCAAACCGAAATGGTGAATCGGTCCCTTGGTAATTTACTTTGATGTCTTGCAAACGATCGGCCTCGTCAATGGGATCTCGCTCTTCCTTATGCAAAATTCGTCTACAACTCTTTCAAATGACATTCAACTCAAAAATCGCCATTTGAGGCAGTGTATGGAAGAAAACCAATCAATGTCTTAGATCACATCCCAATTTCAAAGACGAAGAATATTAGTCCGGATGGTGAAAAATTTGCGGGGCACATTAAAGAAATTCAAGTAAGAACCCTAGAGAACATATACGCTAAGTACACGCTGACAAGCACCGCCGACACATGGAATTTGAAGAAGGAAGCTTAGTGATGGTATATTTGCGCAAGGAGCGATTCCAACTGGCACATCAACAAACTTAAAAACAAAAAGATCAAGCGATGTCGTATTGTTAAAAAAATTGGCCCAAATGCATATCGAATAGAGCTACCGCAAGGAATGTACATCAACCCCATCTTCAACATTTCTGATTTTTATATGTATCACCCGAGGTTGAGTTTTTCTAAAGAAGGGGAGAATGATGCAGTTAATGAAGTGGGTTCTTTTGAGGAGCTAGCCGTTGACAAGGAGATGGGCATGGGACAATACTAGCCGTTGACAAGGAGATGGGCATGGGACAATACTAGCATGTATGCATGGTCCATTAAATTTGCAAGGATTTATGAGTGCATGGCCAATAAATTATTTATTATTCTATTGGGGCTTTTAAGTATTATATATATGTGGTTCATTTGTAATGAGAGGATAATTTTTGGGGTTAATCTTTTCTTTGAGCTAGCAACTATAGCTACGCCTTTGGGTGAGAGAGTCCCCTTTATCTTTTGGGTTTAGAGAGTCCCAGATTAGCTTGATTTTCAAGTACCACTGTACTTATTTTTATCTTATCAATGAAATCCTCCCTAGTTATCTTCTAAAACTTGAGCTTTTTATTCCAATAATTCTCCGACATCAACTTCTTACACATTACCCCCTTCCTAATTTTCATTACATATCTCGAACTCTCCAAAAAATGACCCTAATGAAAAATTGCGGCAATTTTTATTTCTCTCTCGCTCTCTCACACATTGAATTGGTTTTAATTTCAAGTTTTTATTAAACCATGACAATTATTGACCTCCTCTTTCATGCACTCCTCGGAAAATTGATTTTCCTCATAAATAATCAGTATAGTGTGCATGTGTACTAATCATTTAGAACCCTCAAACATTTTATTCTCATAAATTTTCCTTTTTATGTTTCTTCTTTTAATTGTGTTTCATTCTTCTTTTAATCTTTGTTGTCTCATTTTTATTGATTTATTTGTGTTCGGTTATATTATTTCAATCTTTTTCATTATCTTCAGTTTTACAACTTATAGCATGAGTGCTAATTTACAAGTATAATTGTGTACACTAAATATTGATGGACTATTTTTGTAGCTTTTACAAAATTGATTTTTAAGTCAAGACATTTTGACCATTACAATACCTTTCTTCCCCCTCCCCCTCTCCTCAACAATTGAATTATGTCAAGCCAATTCAAACATGTTACTAAACCAAGACAATTACCAATCCACTCTTTCATTAAAGTTCATATTTAAAAATCTTTTCTTAACTCGAATTTCCTTTTTCCATTTTATATTTTTTAATTTTGTTTATGCTTTATTTTTATTTTTATTTTTCATTTTCATTTCCTCATTTATTTCTTAATGTATTTGTGTTTCTATAGTTCTTTCAAAAATTTCCTTTATCTTTGGAATTATAACTTATATAGCATAAAATGTCAACCTATATGTTTAATTATATATGTTATTCCTTAATGCTATCTATGGTTTATTTTATAGCTTGTATAAAATCTTCAGATTATATTCTAACCATCAAAATGCCTACCTAATCACCTCGGTCTCTCTCTCACATTGAATCATGTCGCGCTCATTCGGGCATATTTTAACTAAGCCGTGAGATTCCCAATCCCCTCTTTCATGCAATTTTAAGAAAATTAATTGTCCTTTTATGGCAATCAGCATAGCATGCATATTTACTAATCATTTAGAATCCCTCAAAACTTTTTCTCTTGATTATTCTTTTCCATCTTATGTATCTTGTATTCTTTATGTTATACTCTTCTTGTTAGTCTTTGTTTTCTCATTCTTCATGATTTATTTATGTCTGAGTTCTTCCATTTTTTTCCCAACATTAGTTTTATAATTTTATTGTGTTAAGTGCCAATCCATATATGTATATATATGTATATATATATATATATATATATATATAAAGCTAAATGAAAAGTAAAAATTTGACAAATTTTCCTGTTCTGCCTTTAGTTTTTCTTAAATTTACAATATGGTAAAGCATGTGCTTCTTAAATTTGAGTGTTTAATTGAGGATAAATGTAGAAAGGTGGTGTCAAAAATCTACCCTAATTTTTAAGCCAAGAATTGATTTTATTTACAACTTTGCCATCAATTTACTTCAAGAGAAATGTATTTTTGAAATCTTAATTGACTGCCTAATATGTCCTTGAATAATTAAGGCAATTAATTCCATAAAGGAATTAATTCAAAACTTTTTAATTTCCAAAAAAATGCTCCAAACATCTTAATTTTAGCAAACTAATCCACATCCCTTGATCTACATACCATAAAAATCATACCATATTCTTTATTTCTTGAAATTATTGATAACTTCTTTTTGGATTTAAATTTAATTTTTATTTAATAACTCATCTATTGTAATTATAGATAACTTCTTTTTGGATTTAAATTTAATTTCTTTTTTAATAACTCTAGGTTGTAATTAAAAAAGGTATGTGATTTAAGGAAAAATAAAAAGTGATTTGCCTCTTCTATTTACATGAAATAAAAGAATTAAATACAAAAAGAATAGCTATGGAAAACTTTGTATTTATTGTTATTTATATTATTATTAATGATTGAAACTTTAATTTTGTGAACGTATTTTCTTTTAATTATTCATCATCTAACATTATTTTTATATTAATTTGAGCAACAAAATCTTTCAAATGTTTGTGTATTTAGTCTATATTGATCATGACTTATAATGGAAGATGAAACTTCATTTTCTTCCGAACGATAAAAAATAAAACATAAGAATATCTGTATTTCGCTTTTTAAGCATGACTTATAATAATAGATATACATGTCTATCGAAAGTGAAAAAAGCTAGTATATACTAATTATTAGTGCAACCTTTGACTTATTTTGTAGCTTGTATATGACCCATTTACTGTTACAACAATTTTGACCATTGAAGTGCCCACCTAAGCACTTAGATGACCACCAATACAGCTAATCTATCCATTTGCATCACTTAAAACCACTTCTACGACATAGCAGTCGGCGCAGCCTCTCAAGATCAACAACGATCAAAATCCAAGTGGTTGTTCGTACCCTTAAAGTTGTACTTGGTAAGTGGGCATCATACACCATTCCCATTAGGCATTTCATTTCCCCGCATGTGATTCTCAAGCATAAGGCATTGCATTATCATATAGAATGAGCATTCCTCTTAACTTTATATTCTTGTTTAAAATTATTTAACCTTTTGAGCATATTGTTGTCGAAAATTGAAACCAAGCCTAGAACCATTGTGGTGCATCGAGAGGAGGAAACGGTGCCGGGGCTAGTTGAAAAAATTTATATGATTGAATAAGGATTGTCCCTTTCTCGATTTAGATCATTCTCTTGCAATTGAACTATCAAATCTTACCAACAATGTTGTGAAAAGCATAATACGTAGTGAAGCAGGAGGACATGACTTAGGCTTTAGCGGACTTTAGCACAGCAAGCACCAAGACATTTTTAAATAGTATATAAATTGGTATGATGGAAAGGTTAAATAAATGTACATTTGGATGCGAAAAATATATAAATAATAGAGATGTTTTCTTTTTGTATTCTATAATGCTTATATCCAATAATATAATATATTGAATAATATTAAGACAACATTAACAAATATGTCATAACATAAGGTGTAAAAAGATAATATTATAAATTAGAGACAGTAATGAGATTCGATTGTTTGTATCATTTAATACGGTAATTTGTATAATCTAACAAAATAAAGGCTTTATCCAATTATAAACAGCTAAAAAGCGGGTTTAAATGTGGCTTCAAACACATAAAAATTATGCGAAAGCGAGGCGTCATGGCACTTTGTGACTGCTATCCGCTAAAGCGGGGCTTTATGGGCATTTTACAAACATGCTTACCAATAAAAAAACACTATCAATAACAACAGCAACAAGGAACATATCCCAACTTTTGGAGTCAGATTTTTACAAAACGGAAAAGACCAAAATGTTCAAATTGACGGTATCATTTTCTAACATTCAGCTCCACGGTTCCTTGATTAAATTAACAACTATCATATCTTTTTAACTACTAGGATTTTCATCCATGTCCGACGCCTACCACTAGTCCCTTATTGCTCCATTACCTGCAATTATGCCATGCCAATTAGCACAGGTTCGCTACCGTCTATGTCAAATGTTTTTCTCATGTTTCATTTTTGACGGGAGCTACCACTAGCATCCGGGCTAACTGATTTCTTACTTATCTCGTAAAATAAAACGAGTGAACATTCATCCATCTCAACATTCTCGATCCCTGCTCATTTTTCCTTTTTTTTTTGGATACATTTATATTGACTTATGTCATTAAAAACATAGGGTTATTTCTCCTAATTCAAATTAGCAACGAAAAAAGGGTCCTTTTAGCATTCAAAATTGAACAACTAATTCTTTTATCAACAAGAAGCAAAATAGGAGCAGGTTTTGATGCAGCCCCAAATCAAGAAACTGCATTAGGGTTTGGTTGCCCCAAAAAAAAAAAAACTAGCTCACCTGAGACGAGACATCGGCGACGGTGAAGATAGCACCAGCTGTGAGGCTCTTCGTGGGGACAGGGCGCGATTCGATCATCCCTACATACCATCCCACGAACCCATTTCGAGCAACCGACGAAGGATTCGAGGACGATGAAGACGAAGAAGCGCGCACAGTGGGAAAAGCTCTCAGCTTTGAAGAGAATGCATCGGATCGAGGGCGATTCGAGAAAGGAGAAGAGAAATGGCGATTGAAGAGAAAAAGGTGAGCATTTTGGCCGCCATTTCTGAGAGAGCTCGAGCTCATCTTTTCCACGTCGCAGAGAGGCGCGAGATAACGGGAGAGGGTTTTTGGTTTGGGTACGAGGGCAGTTGCTGGCTTTTTGCACGTAGGCCCTCTAATGTTTTCGCTGTTTGCCTAAAGTTTGTAAGTGTTTAGGGTATCCAAAATAAATTGCAGGAAACCCCCATGAACTTTGCCTTGCAGTTTAAAATCCTTCAAAGTTATCATAATTTTAATAATCTTTTATTTCCGAAATACTTCTGATAAAAATATTAATCTCAGGTAACAGAAACAATGACGTTGTTCATATATCTGATAAAAGTATAAAACAAAAAACGCGGTTGGGAGATATGCTAGGACCCTGACAGATGCTTTGGGAATAATTAATGGAACTAATGATGTCGTTGAGTCGTGTATTTTAAATCTAAATATTTATTCCTACGAGTTGGGGCAAAAGCGAAGGGAGCTGCTTACCTTTTTCTTGATGAGCGAAAAACCGTTATCCATTAAGAAATTATATGCTTTTCACCTGGTTTTAGATTACACTAAATTTTAGTTCCCATGACATCCTTCAAGAAATTATGATCAATTATAAAAGCTGGCAGGAGAAGAAAGATAAAGGGTTTTGTTGTTGGACTAAGAGGGGTGAAAGGATGGAAGAAATTACCAGCATATCGAAAGCGATGCTTCCCGACTATGGAGAGAAAGAGCGGAGAGTTTGGGGGTGTTTCCTGCTAATTCTACTTCTTTCTTTTTCATAACTGGACACACATCCTCTTGACCTAGAAATTTTCAATTTATATATGTATCTTTGTTTTGGCAAAACTAACGGTGGAACAGTATGTAATTTATTATCTGCTGGGCTGTCAAGATTGGCTCCACCAAAACACCATTGGCCCAACGGCCCAATTTAGCAGGATCTATAGACTGGTACCGGCCGCTTATAAATGCAACCACAAAACCCTCGCTCGCCGGAGATCCGCCGTTCCTCCGCCCATCGCCGCCGTCTCCTCTCCGCCATGGATCATCCATCGATCATGAAGCTTCTAGAAGACGATGAGGTCTCTCCCTCTCTTTCACACACGAAACCCTAGCCCCCAATTTCGACTCGATTTGATCCCAAATTTGCTCAATTTGCAGGACGAAAGCATGCACTCGGGAGCGGACGTTGAGGCGTTGTCGGCGGCGCTCAATCGAGACATCGGAGGCGACGCCTCGACCTTTTCTCAGCCCTCGGATTCTGAATCTGGTAAAAATCTGGAAATTTTCCCCAATGGTTGAGCAAAAGTTCATTCTTTTTGGTATTGTTATTACCAAAAAGTCTGTGAAAGTTCTTTTTTTTTTAAATTAAAATTTTCATATGTTTAAAGGTAATACTTCTCAAATAATTTTTGTTGAAATGATTCAACTTAAGATATGAGCGCCACTGAAGCACAAATTTATTTTAAAAGCTCATTTTATCTACTGAAACTGCTGTTAAATGTTTGTTACCTAAAAAAGTGTTCATTTTTTGTTAAATAGTTGTTTTGTTAAGCTGTTGTTAAATATTTGTCGTTAAACTGTTGTTAAATGGTCGAGCAAAATTTCAATTTTTTTGGTATTATCAATATAAAAAAGATTGAAAGTTAATTTTTTTTAAATTTTCATATGTTTATTTTCTCCCTAAGGACATATATTTAAGTTTAAGTGTAAGATTTTCACTGGAGATTAAAGGTATACCTCTCAAAACAATACTTAAAACGATTTGCGACAAAAGATGCACAAATTTATTATAAAAGCTCATTTTTTCGTTCTGAAATTGCTGTTAAATGTTTGTTAAAGCCATACACCTTAAAAGAAAAGTAACCATCATTGACTTCGAATCACAACCACATGCAATACATTATATACGAAGCAATCCGAACAATGGATATGGTAAAGCTCATTAGTTATCACCATTTATGCATTTAATGGAGGGTTGACACCATTTAATTCATCATTCTATATTTCTATCGCTTGATATTGAAAGCTCTCAAGAGAACGTATTGAGAGATTCACAACTTTCGATTTACAGCAATTTTGTACGCTGCTAATTTACTTTGCTTACTTGTGAGTTTAGTAGGAGTATTGCCTCAAGCGAGCACCTCTGCGTCCCAACATCTACTTGAGCAGTGGCAGAATTCAAATCAAGATGGGAACATTAGCGAGAATATCCAGCCTAAAGAAGAAAAGCATATTACACACTCTTCAGAGAAGCCTTCATCACAAACAGAATCGGCACATCAAGCATCCGGTACTAAAGAGCACGATCAACAGAGCAATACCCAACCCAAACATGATCAGCAGCAGCTGAAACAGGAGGCTTCAGAAACAAATGCATCTCAATATCTTGAAAAGAACAAGGAGAAGGCTTCTGATCAGACTTTGTTTCAATTGCCAAAACAGGAAAGCAGCTCTCAGCAGTTTGAGAGCCATCAGCAAAATACTCATCAGCAACTGAGTGTTGAACAACAAACTGCCGCTGCTAATGAAGAGAACTGTTCAGCGAAGAGGATGAAAGCTTCACCTAGCATACCGTTTCAGCTCTTGATACCAATCATACGCCCACACCTTGATAAGGATAGGAATATGCAGCTCAATTCTGTATTCACTAAACTCAGGGTAAACTTCTCTAACATGAATTTCTTTACAATTTCATTGGTCAAGTTCGTATCACTTTACCACCCAAAAAAGGGTGAGAGTTTGAGAAAGATACATTGAAGTTTGTTTCTTGCCAACAAACAGTACAAAAGCCTTTTTGTTGTTAAAAAATCCCAGGAAACTTGCTATATGAGAAGTATATGAAATGCAGTTGATTATACTTTGGAGTTGACTTATTTCGATTACTTGTTCTTACTTTTCATTATGCTTAGACCAATGAAGTCAGCAAAGACAACTTCTTAAGAGTAATCAGAAACATTGTTGGGGACCAGATGCTCAGACAAGCAGTTAACCAAGTACATATGCAGGTTAGCTGATTACACATTTGTGGATTCCAAATATATCTAGTTGCTCTCGCACATTTGAAGGCCTATATTGTCCATGAAAAACCCAAAGTTTCGTATATAGTCTTGTTAGCCTGTGGGTGTTATAAGTGATTCAATCCTCTATATAACCTGTTTATCAACTTTACTGCAGCTTCAGGCTCAGGCAACTAGAAATCAACAGCCAGGTCCAAATCAATATTCCTTACAGAATCAGGTTTCTCAGCAGCAGCACAAGTCTCGTGGACCTCATCAGTTTCATGACCCTCGAGCATTTTCATCGCTTAATTCCATGCCATCGTCCCAGACTCAGATGCAGATGGACAATAGTTTTCCACCCATCGAGAACATTGGTCAGAAATCTCGAGAAATAGAAAAGAACATACTCAAATCAGAAAGTTCCCTTCCCGTGAATTCATCACATGGAATGAACAAGCCACAACAACATCCACAACGGCCACAACAAACACCTTTCCCTATTTACACTGGAAGCTCGAGTAGTTTTCATTCTCATCCGTATGCAAGGCCGCCTATGAGTTCTGCAACTTCGGTTAGACCACAAACTCAAGAATCACAAATGAGGCCACATACTCAAGGCATGGTTTCAACACCACTGGGGTCGACCCAGCCTGGTAGTGTAATAAATGTACCCAAGTATGAGCTGCAAAATATTGCCAACGAAACCAAGAGATTTCATGGGGCAGTTCCATGGCAAACAATGGAAAACAAAGAGCAGAGAAGTGCTTATGCGAAACAAGAAGCAGTTGATCTAGCTAGCGAGCCTCAAAGCAACCCTCAATTGAACAATTCAGATGGTACTTTGATTGGCTCAGGACATATTGGGCTAGGGAATCCAACTTTGGGATCTTTGAATAATGAGGGATTAGAAAAGCAATCATCAAGAACGGGTTTATCCGCACCCGTAAGTACTATAGGAAGTCAAGCAAACTCGGCAGATTCAACCATGCAGGTTTGTGTTTTGGTATAACATGAATATTTTAAACCAAGAAAATAGATGAGGATTAAAACTTACATTTTTGGCTTTGCTCGTTTCGGAGACAGAAGATTTGTATAAGTATTTCACAGTAATTTCTAATAGAGTATGGCCGCTTCTTCTTGGCATTTCACATTTTTACAGACATCTTGGTTTTAGCAAACCAGGGACACTTGTTTTGTAAGGACAAGCTATGTGATAAAGAAAACACCCTTTTTAATAAATATTATCACAATAAGTATTGCATTCACTGTTTTGATTGTGCTATACAAATCTTGCCTTCTGTCTGAAGAGAAAAAAGAAAAGGAAAGAGTGTTTTCAATGTGGTAGGTGAATTCCTAATGTGACACCTTGGTGTTTTGTTTATTTGTATATACCATTGATTACATGGAGAATATGATTTCTCTTTCAGATTTCGTCTCCGCCTGTTGCTGGAACTACATCAAAGACACCAGCGAAAAAACCTTCTGTGGGGCAGAAGAAACCATTGGAAGCTGTTACTAATTCCCCTGCCATGGCAAGGTTGACTTTGGTCTTTAGGCCTTGTGTATAAATTGATATCTTGGCACTCTTAATTAAATGTGTAGCTTATTTGTGCTTAGCAAAAAGCAGAAGACAGCCGGCACTTTTCACGATCAAAGCATTGAGCATCTAAATGATGTAACTGCCGTCAGTGGAGTCAATCTACAGGTATGATGTTAATCTTGTGTACTTTGTGTTACACTTGTGCGCTCAATCATCATTTTTCCTTGTAATTACCTTCACATTTTCACAGGAAGAGGAAGAGCAGCTACTCTCTGCTCCTAAAGAAGATACTCGAGCTTCAGAAGCGACTAGAAGAGTTGTCCAAGAAGAAGAAGAAAGGCTGATTCTCCAGAAGGGGCCTCTTCAGAAAAAGCTAGCGGATATCAGTTACAATCTCTTTCAACTTAAACAATCATTAATTCTCTTTTTGATGAATATGCTCCCTCTGGTGCATAAATTCGTTTTTTTCTCCCTCTTCTGTGTTTTGGCAGTATTCAAAAATGGCCTAAAGAAAATTAGCGGTGATGTGGAGCGATGTTTGTCTTTGGTGAGAAAGGACATGAACATACCTTATCATCACAGTTATCTTACTACCTGATCTAATTCGATTTCGTTGTTCAGTGTGTAGAGGAGCGCTTGCGGGGAGTTGTCAGTTCTATTGTACGACTGTCAAAACAGGTCAATAACATTTCTCAATCAATCTAAGTAGGTAATTGGTCATTATCTGATATAGCTCTTGCTTTTCTGAAGAGGGTTGATATCGAAAAGATGAGGCACCGTTTTGTCATCACTCTTGATGTTCGTCGCCATATTTTGGAGATGAATAAGAAGGCTAAGGAAGAATGGGATAAAAAGCAGGCGGAAGAAGCTGAAAAGCTTCGAAAAGTCAACGAAGTGAGCAACTTTTACTGGTTTCTAATCCCTATTTTTGGTTGTTGCATCGTTGTTGAATATAAGCTTCCTGTTGTTTTGTCAATTTAGAAAACTTATAACAAAATGGATATGAATCTAAACTTTATTTACAGATATATATAACCCGAATCCACATAAAAGTAAATTCTATGCATCTCCACTTATACGATACTTATTCTATGATTCTATCCAACTTGCAGAGAAACTAGTGAGAAAATTTTGTGGAAACGAACCACTACACCACTTCGTATAGAATAATTCCTTTGGCGCTATGTCGCTAACAACTATTTCCAAGGTTGCGTGGACACGGATTTAGGGACGTGGATACGACATGATGCGATACAGCAATACGGCAAAATCCTAAAATATTGGATACGGGGACACGGCTATATATATAATCTTATAAAGATAAATAAGATATCAATGTCAATATTAAACAACGAAAAATTAACAAGTCTAAAATGTTCTACGCTAATAACATAATAAATATGTTTATACGACACACATAGAACACATATTACACACACACACACACACACAAATACGTGTCGTGCTAGTATCAGTGTCCGATAAGTGTCGGACACGGATACGGCAACCCATTGGAAGTATCCGTGCAACCTAGACTATTTCTAGGACACGGATACGGCAACCCATTGGAAGTATCTGTGCAACCTAGACTATTTCTATCCTGTAACCTCTTTCTCTGATCTCCAGCAATTCTTTCCTAGATTTCTTTTGTGATTTCACCTTAAAAGATTATGTTGACAATCACCTTCGGCCTCTAGCATATAATTGTGCCTCACTGATTGTTCAATTTCTTCTATGGTATCTTGATTTCTTCATCATTCAATGAGACTCTTTCATATTTCAGTTCATTCATCAGGTGAAATTCTAATCTAGCAATTTTAGATTCTGCATGAGTTAACTGTAAAAACTAACCAACACTGTCTTAAGTTTTCTACTGTTCTTGCATAACAGATCTAGTATAAAGGACTTAACTCATGCACAAAGTGAGAAAGTAGGGTAAAAGAGAACGAGATGACAAGGCTTCAACCTTAGCAAACTAACTCAATTCGCTACTATCTTTACTCATAGAATTCAATCTTAATACTATGCTTCACAAGATGAAACAGCAAGAATTGACATTATCATAAACTAAACTACCTTAACAATTCAAGATTAATTAATTTGTTTAGATTGGAAGTACCCCTCATTTTTAGCCTTATAGCAGGAAATACCCTTCCTTTTTCAAAGCTTGCACTTTGCACACTCCAAGTTTAATGGTGTTATATTTTCCGTCAAGTCAAATTTTTATTCCTAAAGATACTTCTAAACTTCTACTATTTTTCTGCAGTTGTTTCTTAACAGTTCAGAATTAATGTTCTTACTGTGAGGTGCTTTGGGAATACAAATTTGACTTTAGCAGAAAAATTATACGGCCTGTTAAAATTTGGGGGTAGAGTGTAGTTTTTTATATATAAAAAAGGATAGCAAAACAGTGGATTTTTATCCAATTTAGCCTTAATTATTAATGTTGTTGTAAAACTAGTAAACATTACATAAAACTGTTCTTTATGACTCATTGCAGATAGAAGGGAGCTCTGGGTCCGATGCAGATAAGGACAAGGATGAAGGCCGCTCAAAGGCCAACAAGGTAGTGTTAATTGAAACAAGACATTGTTTTATTGTGTGAACTGTTTCCTTCCCCGTCTCTAATTTAGTTATTATAAAAAAATCTGGAACGAAGGCCAACAAGGAAGAGGATGATAAGATGCGAGCAACAGCAGCAAATGTCGCGGCCCGAGCAGCTGTTGGTGGCGACGATATGTTCTCCAAGTGGCAGCTCATGGCGGAGCAAGCTCGCCAGAAGCGCGAAGGGCTTGATGGGCCATCTTCTTCCCAAACAAGTAAAGCGATAACAAGCAATAAGCCCTCCCCAAGCTTAAGAAAAAATTCGAGGGAGCAGCAAGAAACTCAGAAGAGAGGCACTTCTATCTTTGGTAAACGCTTGAAGCTTTTCTTTGTAGATTCACGGAATTTTATATCATGTTGGAAAAAATTCAAATTATATAAAAGAAAATTACGGCAAATTACATAAAGCACAATTTACCTTTTCCCGTTATATTACAGAACACCATTAAACTTAAAAGTCGCAGGCCGGTGGCGAATCCAGGATTTTTTTCCAGATGTGGCGGAGTTCATATACATTGCTAAAAAAACTTTAATATATATATATATATATATATTGAATTCATATACAAAAAGTGTCGATACAAAAAATTTTACAAAGCCATACAATAATTTACCGACGTGGAAGCACCCTTCTATTCTTCAAATTTTGAAAGGTTTGGATGATGCTTTCATTGTCAATAGTACTAAATACATCTCTCTCAATATATGGCACCATAATATCATTCAACCAATCATCTTCCATTCGATTGCGTAGTGGAGTCTTTATGATTTTCATTGTAGAAAATGCCCTTTCCACAATAGCAGTTGCAACGGACAAAATAAAAGCCAATTTCAGAAGCAAATACAAAAGAGGATATCTTGATCCTTTTTGTCTCAACTAACTTTTGTGCAAGACCACCAATTTCTTTCACGTTAGCAAAGTCAACAACGGTAGAAACATCCATAATATAAGTCTCAAGTTGATTATAAAGGGAAATAAGCTTCGGTGGTGAAAATTCAGATGGATAAAACTTAGAAAATTTAACCAACTTTTCCTTATCAAAGCTAGAGAATGAATTGCTTGTATCAAGACATGCCATACAAGAAAGACAAGAAAGTAAATCAGTATTCATCTCATTGAAACGACTATTAAGCTCTTGAAGTTGTATATCAATTACCACATAAAACAAATCAACTTGATAATAGTGAAGGTTAGTGAGCTCTTGAGTGTGACACCGTGATCTTCCTTGCAACACAAAAATATCCTCCATGTGCGATTCACAAAATAAACAAACTTTCTTCAATAGATGGTACCATTCTTTATCTCTCAATATTTGTAGCCGTTTTTTTGATAAGTCCACCATATTCGTGGCATTTACAAGATGTTGATCTTTCCTCTGCAATGCTTGTGGTAACTCATCGGCGATTCCCAAAACTTTTATCATCAAATGGAGCATAAAGACAAACTCAAAACATAATATAGCATTCAATAGATCATGTGCTTCAGGCCTTTGCTCTGAAAGTGTCCCATCTTCCATAATTACTAAAAGCATAGAAGTCGTCAGGGAGAAATTGCAAACTACACTAAGCAAGCTATCATAGTGTGAGCTCTCTCTTGTATCTCCCGATTGTTTTATTGTAGTCTCTTGATTTAAACCCCGCCCCGTAACAAGATCATCGTGACCAATTACATGAATAAACTCAATAAATTGTTTATCCCGCAGGATATCTCTACGTTTGCATGTGGCGCTACACATATTCGCCAAACTTCGAACCGTATTAAAGAAGGAACCAACTTGAATGTTATTCTTGGTAACGGCTATAAGTGTTAGTTGTAGTTGATGTGCAAAGCAGTGGACATAGTAAGCACATTTGTTCTCACTCAAAATCAAACTTTTATGACGTTTGAACTTCCCTTGCATGTTGCTTGCTCCATCGTACCCTTGACCATGTAAGCTTGAGATGCTTAATCCATGATTTGAGAAAAGAATATTTATTGTTGCTTTGAGAGTTTTAGCAGAAATTTCAGCAACGTGTACAATGCCAAGGAAACACTCGATAATATGCCCCTTTTTGTTTACATAGCGTAAACAAATGGCCATTTGTTCTCTAATTGAGATGTCACGAGAATCATCCTCCATGACGGAGAATAATTCATCCCCATATCTTCAATGATGACCTTTGTTGTCTCCATTGTCGCAGCTTGAACTATCTCTTTTTGGATTGATGCTGCTTTCATTTTAAGATTTCCGGGAGCATTGTCCAAACCACTTTATTTATATCTTCATTGTGTTTTGCAAGAAAGATCAAGAGCTCAAAAAAGTTTCCTTGGTTCTTGGAATTACTAGATTCATATGCCCACAAAAGGATATCCCTTACGTATTAGAAATCGAACGCAATCAACTAATGCGTTCAATATTGCATGATAGTCATTTCGAGCTTGATTGGATTTCTTACGTAAAGCAACATCGATGTGTTGCCCTTGTCGGAAAAGTGCCTCACAAGCCAAGAAGCATCTGTTGTGGTTGCTATTAGCCTATTATGGCCTCCAACATGATTGCCCAATTTGCATTTATTTTTCCAATCGGAAAACCCTTTGGTTACAAAGTAATCTTCACCCTATTGGTCACCATGCGTTGATTTAAATAAATAGCAGCACAAGCAAAACACGGCATCCTTTTCTATACTGTACTCCAACCAACAGGGATAATCATTAAACCAAGCACCAATAAATCGTCGCTTTTCAGCTCCATAGGAAAGGTATGGTTCTTAGGTTGAAAAGGATCCTTTTGCCAATAAAATCTTATCTCATCTCGAACATTAGGGTGATAGACCAAGACGATTGGTCGCAACCCCGGATCCAAAGGAAGATTATCGTTGTTGACATCCACATTGTTGATAGTAACATAAGCTCTTTTTTATCGATCTTGAGTATCTTGTTCATTATCACAAGCTTGAGCATCGTGAGAACTAATTACTAGCAGAGGATAGTCTTTTGAAATATTTTTCCATAACTGAGCAAAAGCAATCAAATCCAAATTAAAATCCAAATTAAAATCATGTCCTTAATTTCTTCTTCTACAACATCAAAATCACCACCAATTCTCTAGTCTCATCAACTAAAACAAGCATATGCTGAACAAATAAAATTATAGTACATAAATTTCAAGAATAATTGATTGCTATCATTTACTGCTAGCATATGTTGCAACCCTATATACTAAAAACTAATTCTTTTTTCCTTTTCTACTCTTACAATGGAACTAATTGAGACCATTAAATTTAACCAATTCAAAATAGGGAGAAAAGTAAAAAATCAACGAATCGCAAGAAATTCGCAACAAGTTGGGATCTTTACCTTGGAAGGGTCGATCTTTTGGAAGTTTTTGACAACGGTGATGAAGCGGTCGCGCAACTCGGACTTGTCGCTGGCGGTAATGACGACGGTGATGACGCGTCGCTGACGTCGTTGACTCGCTGGCGAAGGCGCGGACAGACGCGAGAGAGATTCATACGAGAGAGTTAAGCGAGAGAGTTAGGTGAGAGAGATATTGGGTATGGTCCATATGCTGGGCCTTAAAAAATCATAAATTTCAGAGGGGGCGGTCGGGCTTCAAGTTGATCCGTCAGTGGTAAGCACCCGTATTTTTTACCTCTTAATGCATTAAATATTACATGAAACACCATTCAGATGTTGCATTAAACACCCAGTTAGTGGTGGAATTTGTAAATTGTTAAAATCTTACGATTCACGATTCGAATCTTACGATTCGTATAAGCTTTGATGCATATCACAAGATTGTATCGGATTATGATCAAATCATACAATTCACGATTCGTATCGTACGATTTTTATGATTCACGATTCGAATCAAGTCAGTAAATAGGTTGGGTCTGAAATTTTTGGGTTGATTATTTCAAGTCCTAACAATTTAAGATCTAGTTTCATTTTAATCCAAATTGGTAAAATCTCGAGTTTATCAATACTTTCTCGATCTCATCCTCTCTTTCGTCTTCGACCCGAAGCTTCGTCCTCGTCTTTCTTACTGCCTCATCCTTGCCTCAACGTCAGACAATTGACTAATTATCTTATTTATTATGATTAATCACATATTCACATGATTTTTATTGATTCATGCGACTGGTAATTGACTAACTACTATATTTTATATAATGTATTGTCTTATATTGCCAATCTAGTCTCACACACATAATAATGGAGGAAAGAGGCCATAAGAGAGAATTCCCTCATATGGCATCAATAAAAATCAATCATCCATCATTTTATTGGACGATCGATACCCATCATTTTCATCTTTATCATCTAAGATGTTGATACACCAAATTCAATGCAATTTTACCACTTTTCACCATTGATTTAGCAATGTAAAAAGTTCTATTGTTGGTAAACCATTAATTTTGTACCCACTAAATCAATGGTGAAAAAGTGGTTGAATGACATGAAATTTGGTGTATCTACATCTTAGATAATAAAAATGAAGATGATTAGTACCGATCGTCGGAAAAAATGGAGGGTGTATTGTTTCGATCCATAGGAGGCAATTCCCTCCTACGGCCTCTCTCTCTCTCTCTCTCTCTCTCTCTATATATATATATATATATATATATATATATATATATATATATATAATTGCTTTGATTTTGCACAAACAAATATCATATCTTATGATTTATGAAACGATTCATAAGAAAAACGATACATGATTCATATCACAATTTGACAACTTTGTTTGTAATTTATAAAGTTAAATGGTGTTATGTAAAAAATGGAAAAAGGTCAGTGGTGTTTTATGTATTTTACCCTGACTTCAATTTTCGACACTTCGACATTGTGCTTTAAACTAGTACTCACTAAGATTAACTCTTTTTCCAAGGCTATCTTTTTATGATGAAAGTGGAGAGGATCACTATACCCTTTAGCCAAAACAAACATTCCATTGAGAATATGAGATGAGAAATTTCTATAAAATACAAACTAAGAGAATTACAAAAGGGCCTCCAAAATAATTTACCCAAAATAATAACAGTAGAAAAATACCTGCATATATGATTCAACTTTAGACTAACTTCATCGAATGTCAGGGAACAAATTCAGGATGTATGAAACATTCTTCTCCTAGAAATGGCTTAATAATTTTAAAAGCTTCTTGACGTATTTATTAAATATAACTGGTAATTAATTAAAAAAAATCATAAGAGAAGAGATAGAACCTGTTCCTACTTTATGCCTTGTACCTAAAATTCAGGCCTCGAACCCCTCTTGTTCATGAGGATAACCTATTCTTTATATAAAGCTTCCCAACCCATATAATTAAGGGTTAATTGCACATTACCCCCTGTAGGTTACCCCATACAATACTTGCCCGCACAACCGCACCCTCTGTTTATCGACCAATCTCACCCAGATAGACTCAATTCCACTCATTTGAGGTAAAGTAGACAATCATTTGAGTTGTTCAAAGTTGAACTTGAGTGGTGTTGAGGGTTTAATGTTTATGCTAATAAATCACTTGAAGGGTATATAATTGCTGTACTGATTGTCGTCGTACAGATTTGAACCTGTGCCTCCTTAAGGCTTTCATCCCCGAACTTCAGGCATCGAACCACTGCTAATTACAACTCTTATTTATAAAGATGACTTGGTCTTTACATATGGTTTCTCAACCCATTAGGCATATAACAAGCTTTTGCATCTCAGGTGGCTATCGAAAATTTGGGAGGAGCGCAGCATCTATGCCTCAATCCAAAGTGGCACGCAACATTTCTCGAAAAGACGTGATTGCCGTATTGGAGAGGGAGCCTCAAATGTTGAAGTCTACTCTCATCTACCGATTGTATGAGAAATTATCTGATACTTCAGCGGAGGCATGATACTGGTGCCAAGGGAATCGGAATTCTCTCCAGTGGAAGTAGGAAGAAGAAACAGCCAAAGGGTCCACCAATTTTATCAGTGGATCTCTAAGGTCCTAAAGGTGTTTGTATCCATGCTTATTTATTGAGGTTGGAGGCCATGCGAGTGGCGCCAGCAAATTTCCGTGTGCAAACGGGGTAAAACAGGGGGCCGGGTCTTGCTGACGTGTGTGGGACCTGCCCGCCTCCGTCGCACAGGAAAATTTTTGCAGGGGGGCAAACCGTAGGGCCTCTTATACATGTTTGTATGTATTCAGTTGATAGTTCATGAAACATGTTACTTGTTGCTTTGCTTGAAATCTTGTATGTCAAAGGCTCGAGTCAGTTCTGTGTTTGATGCATCACCCTATAAATATCCTTAACTATCGTGTTTGAAATGCCTTAGAGTTTTTAAATTACAGCAAATTACCTTGAGCTATGGTTTTCAATAAATTTATTATCACTAAAATGCCCCCGAAACCAAAGCCTAAGATGTTTTGCCTTGAGAAAAAAAATTTCAAGGTGCTTAAGTGAGAAATCATAATGGTTAAAGATATTTTGGTAATCTATCCTAGCAATTATAATTAATGAACATTGGTTATTTTTTGGATAATTGATACCATTCGTCGTATTCTTCATGGCCTTGTGTATGGATATAGCAACCATCGTTTCTTTTGGATAATTTTTGCTTGCTGATCTAAAAAATGTAAAACGGTGTATGGTGTATGGTCGAGAAACAATTAATTTTGCAATCATCCAATACAAGAAAAATATCGAAAACGTATGAAAATTGATAATTGATGTATACATCCATTAGCTAATGAGATTAAAATGAATGGCGTCGGTTATAAAAAAAAATTGGTTAATATTGATTAAATTAGACATTCTCCGATCCTCAGGTTCATTTTTCTCTAATTATATTTAGGCTTAAGATGTGAACTTGCAGCAGTCTTACCTTTGTATGGGATGATAGGGGATCATGGCCTCACTATAATGGCTGATGCCTAATCATGTATTCAATGGGGAATCATATAAGGGTTTGTGAGCACACATTGATGTGATTGTTAAAATATAAAATTTAGAACTAGCAATTTGCACACAACAATGTGCTGTGGTATTTTCGTATAAATTCTTTCATTATATACTTCTCTCATCAACATTATTTATTGTATTCAGCGATCAGGATGATTATTAAGTTTCGCAAAGTAGGACGAGGAAAATACAGTGAGGTCTTTGAAGGCATCAACACAACAACCAACGAACCGCTGCGTTATCAAAATACTTGAGCCTGTTAAGAAATCGAAGGTATGTCCCTGTTAATCTAAAAGGGCGGCTTTGTATTGTTCAATTTGCATTCAAAAGACGCCGGCGTGTAACATGAGAAATCGAATGTGTGTTACCTGTGCGGTGCACAACAGCAGCAACTAACAAGAGATAGGTTGCCAAGGGAATTGGAATTCTCTCCATTCAAAAGGTGCCCGCGTGTAACATGTTAAGATCTAGCTATCATCTAACAACATGGATAGGCTGTTAAGTAAACCAATAGGGTTGAAAATTTGCTGCATGCAATCCACACTCGTAGTAAGTTGTGAAATTTTGCTCATGGGGCTCAATGCAAGTGCTGGTGATGCTTAAGAGTTTGGGCGTTTGTTTTGACTTGTCTATGGTAGCTACCGACTCTCATGAGGCTGATAAAATTGGATAGGCATCGCATCGAGCATTTTAGCACATTTTGGTGCCGAAGGCCTAGTTATAATGGATTATACACTTCTACAATAAGGGGTTGTCCCTACAGAGATAAAAATCCATAGGGGCAACTTTTTATTGCCCCTGCGGATTAATCCGTAGGGTCATCGGTTTGCATCTACGGTGCCCTGTAGATTAATTAAAAAATATTAAAATGTAATCTTTTAATCGGCTCTACGGAGCTGCAAAAGAAGGCCCTACAGATTAATCCGTAGAGGTATCAAAGGGTTATTTATAAAAAAAAGCTCCGTAATTTCCTCCGCCTCCTAATTATTTCCTCACCAACTTCCCCGTGCGTGATCGATCGTCCGTGCCTCCTCCACCTCTCGTCGCCAAAATTTCCCGTCAGACGTCGCCTCCACCTCTGTCTCGTCACCATACGCACGCTCATCGCCGTCTTGCTGCCACCAGAGGATCTCGTCGAGCTCCATCCCCGATCTCCTTCACCTCGTCGAGCTCCATCTACCGGCAAAACTATAAGTGAGGTGAGTTAATTCCATTTTGAACGATTAATTATTCTTATTTTTTGTGTTATTGTTGTATGGTTAGTTCCGGGTTAATTGGGGGTTAATTAGGGTTAGGGTGAGAGTTAGGGTTAAGGTTAATTAGGTAGGGTTAAGGGTAGGGTTAGGGTTAATTAGGTAAAATTTGGTTGGTGATGATTAGAGTTAGGGTTAGGGTTAATTAGATTAATTAGGGTTATTTTTTGTTTGGGCTAGAGTTAATTTGGGTTGGGGTTTGGGTGATGATTAAGCTTAGGTTAATTTGGATTAGGGTTTGGGCTAAGGTTAATTTGGGTTAATTAGGTAAAATAGAGTGTATTTGTGTTAGGGTGTTGATTAGGGTTTATTTGGGTTAATTTTGAGTTAATTAGGGATAATTTGAGTTAGGGTGGTGATTAGGGTTAATTTGGGTTAATTAGGTTAATTTGGGTTAATTTTGGGTTAATTAGGAATAATTTGAGTTAGGGTGATGATTAGGGTTAGGGTTTAGGGTACACTAGTTTTTTTAGTAGGATACTCAATGATAACGTAAACGCACAATTTTACCGTAAACGCAAGCAAAATTTATACTAAACTTAAAACTTCGAACCCTTAAAAGTGAAACGTAAACGTAAAATCTATTCAACTTAAATGTTCAAGTTAAAACCAATATATGATGCTCGATAATAATATGAAACTTTCATATTCTCATCGATACTCATATGTGAAAATCAAAGCGCGACTTAGTCCCCGTTTATCGGTTAACATACGTTCGATATTCGTCGTGATATAGAACTTTACGAAGGTTGTTAAATATCGGACAGTATAGTTCGGTACCAACAACCGTAGTGTAGTATATGGGACGAGAAGATTCAATCGTATGATAACCGATAGATTTGTCCAGTGTGGACAAGTTAGGAATGCATAAAGCAAACACTTACATTCACTTGTGTTTTCATTCGTTTCGAGTTATTTCGTCGATACTTTTCCACTGGTTCTCCGGGTACAAAGATAGATTAGATGTTCATTTCAACGTTGTTTCACAGTATTGAAATGATTATCTATTATATTACAGTGTACTCGGAGAACAGCGGGGAGGTGCTGCTGAAATTTACTCGAAACGGATGAAAGCACAAGCAAATGTGTGTTTTCTCTATACACTCTTAATGGGATAGAAACATTACCCCTGATAGCCGAAACAAACATATACAACACGAATACACATCGAACACACACACAAAGCACATACACACTAACAACTCTACACTTAAGCGAAATCATAAATTGAAACACACATACATAGAATACAACTCATACCTGGGTATCTTCAAATTTAATTTTGTTTATCGATAATTTATTCTTTTCAATGACAAACTTGCCGCTATGGATTTTCTTCTTCGTCCGTATCCATCACGTTCTTAGATTTCTCAATATAGTCACCATAATCTACAATTTATATGTTATACAGTCTAACATGGCCTATGAGTATATCAGAGTTAAGGACTGGATGTACGTAGATTGGCAACAACGCATGTAATCTAAGTTTGTCGCAGGAGTTACTGCTTTCATTGAATTTGCACGCGCACATAATAAAATCGTGTTAGTGAAGATTCTCTGCCTGTGCGATAGATGTGGGAATAAGTTCTGGCAGAAAATATAAATCGTAGAGCTTCACATCGTTAAACATGGTTTTACTAGACTTTATATAACTTGGTTATATCACGGGAAAGGACAAGAAGAAGACGGTAATGCGGCAGAAGAAGGAGAAGACGGTAATGCGGCAAAAGAAGAACACGATAACTTCTTTCCAGGAGAAGAAATGGAGGATATGGTAGAAGCTACCCTAGGTGATAGTATTCTTACCGAAGATGACATTCCTTCCGGCCAAAGACCGCGTGCGGATAAGTATGAAAAGTTCATGAATGATGTTAGAAGACCAATTTATGAGAATGCAAAGTATTCAACCCTATCATAGTTCGCCTAACTTTTCCAGATTAAGTGTCTAAATGGATGGAATAACAAGTCATTCACGATACTTCTGAAGTTCCTGAAAGATTTCATGCCCCCGAAAAATAACGTGTCCGACAGCTGGTACGAAACCTTGAAGATGATATCTGATTTTGGTCTGAAGTGTGAGAAGATTCATGCATATCCTAAAAATTGCGTGTTGTATCGAAAAGAGAATTCAGATTTGAAACAGTGTCCAACATACGGAAAGGCCCGATATAAGCCAAAAGAATTTGATAAAAAGCCCGATATACCTGTGAAGATAGCACACTACTTTTCCATAACAAGAGACTGCATAGGCTATTCAGGTGCAAGAATACAGTCGAAGCAATAATTTGGTGTAACAACCCTAATTTTCCTATACAAATTTTTTTTTTTTAAATATTTTTTCAAAAATCCATAAAGGGGTATTTTAGCATGAGCACAAGATATAGGTAATTATTTTATTTTTAATTACAAGCAACAAGAATATAATAACTCCATTTTTAGTGTACAAGAATTTACTTTAAATTTAATGTATACTAGGAGTATTTATTCTTGCTGGTATCAGTTTAAATAATTAAATACCATAATAATTACAAGAAGGAGCTTGTAGCTCATTGGTAATACCTTGCACTGCTGAACCAAGCCACCAGAGTTCAAATCTCATACCCTACATTATTTTTAATATTGATTTTTTAAAAAACCTTTAGAATACCAAGAGTTTATACGTGCATATCTCACAAAAACCCCACTACACCCAAAGATGTAACACTTGCAGAGGGTAGATGAACCGTCGGGGGAGATCCAGGTCATCGGACTCGGTCGGGAATCGGCCAACTCGGCCTTGACTAGGCCGACTCAGTGATCCGACCGAGTCACGGCCGAGTCACCCCCGATTCGGCCGATTCCGGCGATGGTCACAACATGAAAGTTGTGTCTTTTCATATTCCCTACGCACCTGCAAAGTTTCAGCCTTATACCACTT
Source organism: Agapanthus africanus (assembly GCA_030015575.1). Taxonomy (NCBI): domain Eukaryota; kingdom Viridiplantae; phylum Streptophyta; class Magnoliopsida; order Asparagales; family Amaryllidaceae; genus Agapanthus; species Agapanthus africanus. The sequence continues at coordinate 28,903,313 of JASDDO010000004.1, read as the reverse complement.
CCAGAGCTCTTTAAAACCCCAATTACTCCACTTTTAATACATTTTTATTACATTTTATCACATTTTTATTTTTAACTTTTCATCTACCCTAACCCTAGCCTAACCCTATAAATACCAACCCTACACACTACCCTATCACCCTCTAAAATCTTGAGCCACTCTCTCAAAAGTTTTCCAAGAAGTGTGTGCTTTGAAACCGAGTTCACGGCGAAACCCTGACGGAATTCCGGCGACGTGCTTTGAAGCAACCGGCGACGAAACCACACCTCGGCCTTTCCCCTAGTCCTCTTTACTCTTTAGAAGAGTTTGAAAACCCGTAAGTCTCAATCTTCCCTCTTTTCTATTTCTTAAAATACGGAATTACGAACCCCGACGGAAATCGGAACAAACCGATTTCCGATTCGGTTTTTTCTACAAAATTTCACTTGTCACCTAATCCACATTACCCTAACATATTCACGTTGACTATTAATCATCTAGAAATCAATTTAAATAAAGTTTCTCACATGAAATGATAGCTTTCTTATAAAACCGTATTCTTTTCTTAAAATTACCATGAAGTTTATTTTTCTTTGTTTAATCAATTCCCTCATTCCTAAATATGTTTATCTTGATCACTAAACTTGTAGAAATCAATTTGAATGAATTTTCACATATGAAATGATAACGTTTTCAAATACCGTATTCTTGCGCTTAAATACCTTCAAGTTTAATATATCATATTTAACCTCTAAACTTCGCAATACCTTAAAATAAGTCACGAGGTAATGACCTACCTCTACACACACACAAATATAACCCTATTGATAAACATCAAAATATAGAATACGAAAATACAGGACTTTTCACTAAAATACCAAATTCTTTATAAACCTTTCTTGAAAGCTTTAAGTTTTACACAATTCTAAATAAATCTTTTAAAATAAAAGCACGATATGTCATGGACATCGATCGTTTATATAAATTGTCTTGTGGTGTCTAGGTAAGTGTGTCTAGGCTAGTGGTTTTTTGTAACGTTTTGAAAATCGTTTCGGTGAAATTTCGAAAAAACGGTAAAATAAAGGGGTTTTCTGTAAAAAGTCAAAATGCAAATATATTTATTATAAAATTAAATATACATATTCTAGCTATGTAATTGCTAGTATTTGGTGTTTATTGAGCCACTGGTGAAATTTCAAATTTTCTGGAAAAAAAAATTTATTTTATTATTATTTTAAGCCGTCACTAATATATTTAATTAGGAAAAATTACAAACTGGAATGGGTTGAAACAAATTTTGTGTATCATCACACATTAAACAAAATTTTATCATGTGGTTTTTGAAACGAAATCGTTTGCCAAAACGGTTTAGAAATTATTGAAGAAAAAGGCTTTTTTTTAATGTAAATGGATGTTTGGGGTATAGTTTTTATCATTTTCCATCACCCCACACTCGTACCCACACTCACACACCCCCATTTTTCCTCCCCCTTGGCTGAATTCAGCAGCCCCCCTCTCTTGTCCCCACTTGTTTTGCAAAAGAAAAGAAAAGAAAAGAAAAGAGAATGATAGAAGTAAAAGGTGGACTTTGACTTTTCTTCTCATTTTTTCCACCTCACTCTCTCTCCTCCCTCACCCCCCCCCCCCCACAATTTCTGGACGAAATTGTGCAGGCCCAACAGCAGCCCCCCCTTTCCTTCTTCTCCTCTCTTTCCATCAAAAAAAAATTGTCAGAAAAATCAATTAAAACCTCACCGAAATCAAAATCCAACTCCTACCCATTTTCCCTCATCTCCTTTAGCATGGATCTTGGTGCAAGGATTTCAAAATGGAGGTCTAGAATTCAAGTTTGATCATGGTTTGTGAGGTATAACTTTTGACCCATTATTCATTTTTTTGATTTAAATTCCTTAATGAAGCTAGTTAGGTGCTTAATTGCGGTTTAATTGAAAGATGTGGGTTTGTAAGAGAAGTTTTAGATTAGGCTTTGTGAAAAATCTAGTTAGGGTTTTGTGTTGTGAAACTATGGTTGTGGGATGTATTTGACATATCAATGTTTTGCTAAATCAATTTAAGTTTCTAGTTTGCATATTTGTTGATTTAAAAGTGATAATTATATAATTAGTAAACTAGGTTTTTGGAATTTGATTAACTAATGGAGATAAAAAAATCTAATTAGGGTATTCATGGAATTATTAACATTTTAAAATATAGTTTAATACTTTAGTTCATGAAAATCCAAGATAGATTGTAGTTTGTGCATTTTTGCTATAAAATTGTTAAAATTTAGGTATTTTGTAAACTAGAATTTTAGGGGTTTTGGAATTTAATGAGATTAAATTTTGGGAATTGTTTTTATGACTTATTTAAGATATTTAGTGAATATTGTGGCCACTAGATTCGTTTATACATCGAGTTTTGTACTAAAACGGTGATTTGTGCTTGCTAGATTTTCGGGAAAATGACTTTTTAAGTGAAATTGGGGGTTTTTGTGAATTTTAAGCTATTTTATATTATAATTAGTTCTTGTAATTGTACAAATGAGTGTGTTGGGAGCTTTCTCGATGGTTTGGCGTTTGTACGCCGACGTCGAAGGTTTTTGGGTCGATTTGTGAAAGCAACCATAGGTTTTGACCTATGTGGGATTCGTGCGTCGTTTTGGTCATGAGTCGGATTTTAATGCGATACGGTGCGTTATGATATGTAGGTACCCCATATGGACTTCGAGACGACAAGCAAGTGCGTGGCGACGTCGGTACCGGCGAGCGAGGACTAGGTGAGTAGATTTATATCTACGGGGAGAAGTCGGGTGGATGGCGTATAGCATCCCCGCAGTCCGTGGTGGTGTATACGGATGCGTATACACACCAACAATTTTATATTATTTGGGATTAATAACGATGTTTAGGATGGATTTTGGTGTGTTGGATTATTTTAGTGTTGCGAACCCTAGGGTAGTGTTGCACTACACATACACACATACATACTTGCATACATTCCTATTTATATGTGCTCATGGGATTCTTTATAGTTATGTGTTCACATGGGTATGGGACTATGTGTTCACATAGGGATTTGAGGATGATACTTGGGTTTGAGATGAGTCGATGAGATTTGTATTGAGGTTGTGAATTCGGTGATATAGCAGGGTTCGTATTTGAGATATGACATGACGTTGTAGCGGGTCCTTGACGTAGTGTTTCACACACGTCCATGCTTACTTAGGCAGTATCAGTATTGTACTAGACGTAGATCAGTACCCCGGATTATGATCTTTGATAAAGAGGATACCAGATGAACAATGTGATGAATGTGATATTGACCCGTATCTAGATCTGGGGATGCCGTACGACGGATTTACGTACGAGCTATATCTTGATGATTGATCCGCACTCTTGACTTGGGATGTCTGATTGTAGATATGGTATCGGATATGATATTATTGAGGCGGGATCACCGACTAATATATATACAGGTATGTATATGGATCGACTCAGATGTTAGGCGGTTTCCTTACCTGTAGTCCAGCTTGTTAGCTTAGCCCTTTAGTTTAGTTTAGTTGTTAGATTAGGTTTGATTCTTACCTATTTCAAAAACTAACGAATCGTGGGTATTTTAAAAGACAGCCCAAGGGATCCTACGGATATTTCAAAAGACGTATTTTTTTCATAAAAACACCGTAGCCCCTATTTTCAAAACCCCATGATTCGTGTTATTTCAAAAGGCACCATTTGTAGGACTTATATTAGATTAATACAGGTTAGTTACAGTTGCGTCTTGTATTCAGCTCCCGCTTATTATTGTGGTTCGCTTCGCATCGCATACTTATGTTATAATTTCTTATTGCAATGTTGATATCATATTGTTAGGACACCAGCACCATTACCGATGATGCGTATGTACCACGTACACTTACTTGCCGGCTCACACACATCTTCATCGGTAATTGCCATGTCACGTACACCTTAGAAAATATTATTGCTTGACTTAGCTTGTTAGTTAGTAATTTGACATGATATTAGTATACCTGCCTTATATTCCAGCTTAACATTGTAATTATTACTTGTCACTTCATGCATACTGTTATTCATTGTTATGCCTATATTCATGGTTTTACATGCTATTGATGATTTGGATTCAGATTTCCACGAGATTTTCTGGATTTGGGGGGAAAACCGCAAAACTTATATAAGCTGATTTCTCTCTTTTTAAATAAAAAGTGCGGTTTTTCCCATGATGTATGAGTCGTCCACCATGAGTTTGCTGATGGATTTCGAGACCCGATTCGAGGAGACGGATGAACCGTTTCGGGTACATGGTGGACCCGGTAAGGTACCCCGAGGCAAGAAGCGCGTGATGATGACGATGTGAGCCTGGCAGGGGAGCACTACCTACCGGTGATTTTACCCGACGCGTCGGATATCCGGAGGATACCGTCGTGGTCTTGAGATGGATGGTAGGGGCCGGTCTGGACTGACGGCGCCCTAGATATTGTGATTGAGACATTGAGATTTCGAGATATTGAGGTACAGAGACTGTGATACAGAGATATCGAGATATTGGGATTACGTTTTGTGCCGATGCTAGGCACTGTTTTATGCTGATTTCATTATGATACCTCATTTTAAAAATACAAAGGAAATCTCACTAAATTATGAAAACAGTTCTTCATTTACATGTATTCCGTTTTCATGCATTCATACCTCATTCATATGATATATTGCTACCTGAGGCACTGACACGGGCATATGAGATTACACTCGGGTTAGATATCACCCTAGCCATTGTTATAGGCTGCATGTTATACATATATTTGAGGATATATTATGATCATTGACCTAAGATTGCGTTATTTATGCGATTTCTTTTCGTAGATGTTTTTCTATTCACGAGTTGGCAACTCACCCCCGTTGTGCCCCAGTTTCTTGCAGGTTTGCCGTACAGGTTTCTTTACGGCTTTGCGGGCATAGTTTCCTTCGGATGATTTGCTAGTAGGTGGGTTTACTTGTATCGTACCCCCATTATATCTTGTATATCAATATTCTGTTGTATCTAGAAGTTCCATCAACCAAACATGTATTATTTTTGAGATAGAGACCAGTGATGTTATTCTTCGACCTTAGAGTCGCGCGTTGTATTTCTATGGTTTTCTTGTTGTTTTGAGTTCCTTTTGAGTTTTGATCCTCACCGTTGGCGTTGTATATTATATTACTTGTGTGGTTGTGACCGTCGATTGACGAAGAGCTAGCTCCCGCTTGGGGATGCCTTTTTATTGATTTCGTATACTATTCATGTTGTATCCCGTTTGGGAGCCAGTATTTACAAAGGAGACTCTGCCGAAATTTTCGGGAAATATTTGATGTTTTTTTTAAACCGCATAATTCGGCTTATGCTATTAAAACTACTTGTTTTAAATTGGTTTTCCTTCACTCTACTACTTTTCTTGGTTTGGATTTCTGGGGTTTCGGTTTACTTAGATTACGTACGCCTTGAGACGTTCGTAGTCTAAGTGCCGGTCATGTTCCGTACTTTCGGGTCGTGACATTTTTAATTAGGCCCACGACTGTGGTTCCTTCCCACTTACCTAGCACTTACCTGGACGCAATTGACGGTAAAGAGGCGATTTTGAGGCTTCTAATGACTTATCGTTTAGACCTTAGAAATAAGCTAGTTGGCTTAGGAAAGCCTAGAAATTAAAATACGGAAATTATATCCTTTACAAATAAATACCTTATATTTATAAAACCGTTTTTCTAAATGAATAGTATTTATTAAACCTAAGCAAAACGCCATTACAACCCACCTTTGGGGAACCCGTTAGGGAAAGTACGGTTCATCGTGCACCCGCGGGCTAGTAGTGCGAGATTCAGACCTCCGCAAGGAGCATTCGGTCTCGAAAGGTTTAAAATACGACATTTAAGAAAAATGAGATTTTGGAAAATAAAATATTTATTTAAAATTATTCTTGTATTAATATATATATAATTATCATTTAAACACCTATTTTATCATAAGATAAAGTTTTCACATTTTTCTAAAATTACAAGTTTAAAAGTTACATTAAAATACCCTGAGTTTCAAATAAATCAATTAATACTTTTATTAGGATATATTCACTAGAATAAGACAAATGAAATTCACATTCGTTATAAATATAAAGACGAATAATAAATACTTGAGGTGTATTTTGAAAAATATACAATAGTACTTTTTACATAAAACCCCTCAATTTTTATAAATTACAATAAGGCCCCTAACAATTATTGAACTTCAACTTACCTTCTTTTAGTCTGACTCGGATTTGAGTCTGACTATTTCTGACTTGAATATGATTCAAGTCAATCTATATTCTTTTATATTCCAACTCAATATGAATACATGAATCACTGAATCCAGTTAACAATCTATATAACTTGACTGAACCGAACCATGGATATGTTCCTTTTACATGTTTCCCAGTTTTCCATTTACATAACTCTACGGTTATAACCGTTTCCTGATATCATGGTTTCGGTCAGTCAGTCAATCAATCTTACAACCAATACAATTTACAAGATAATAATACAAACAAGATATCGCGGGGTTTAAGGGGTAGACTGGTACGGAATATGTTAAAGGTGGCACGAGGTGGTCACTTAAGACGTAATTACATCCATGCCGTTATTCCGTGGTATTATCGACGGAGCCTTGTACTACAGGTTACCAAGGTCCCCGGTGTAAGTGGGACTCTCCTCGTATACACTGGCATCTTCTGTACCAGGCTACAAACAACAGCGTTAATACAACATTAAAATATTATAATACAACATTAAAAGTTACTCTCTCTCTCTAACTTTCTGTCTATTTCTCCCTTATCTTTGGGACTTACCGAGCGACTTGTTCGCTGACGACATTCTATTCCTTTCTTCTTCGAATGTCGTCAGGTGGTTTGGACCCGGCAGAAATCGAGCCATCTGCAGAAGACTTGGAGCAGTTTGCCGAAGATCCAGCACTTTAGTTTCATTGTACACTTTTCTTTCAGTACTTTTCATTTCCTGTTATTCCACTGTTTAGGCATCTTTTATTTCAGATTTTCTTTTCATGTATTGTACAAAGAATGTTAATAAATAAAAGTTGCTGTTCTTTTTATTCTTGTCTCTTGTGTATTTATTTCTATATTGCTTAGATACGCTTAGCGTATGTACTTCTGAGTATATACGTAGCGGACCTCGTCGCGTCCCCTTCGCCGTATACTGGGAAGCGGGGCGTGACAGGTTTTGTTGGTGGCCCATGCAGGTCAGAGCTGTATGAATCCCTGTCATGCAGTTCTGGTCTACGTGAACAACCTAAGCAATATAACACAAGAACCAGCAACTTAAAACATTCTTTACAATTCATATTCCTTGAATCTTGCAAATTTCTATTCCTTGAATCTTATCATTTCATGTATTTGAATATGTCCTAACCCAAATATTTCTTCAAGGTTATGGATTCCCCGAACAACACCAGCACCAACGTCAACAACACTCCTTCAGCACTACCTCTCACACCAGTTGTTCCTGCACCACCCACTGAGCAAACGATGCTATTCGAGGCGATCCGCAGTCTTCTCGAGGGACAGCAACAACTTCTGAACGGTCCTGAGACTGATGCTCCGGGAGTGAAGCAATTCAGGGCTTTACATCCGAAGCAGTTCTCAGGAAAGGGGAGCCCACTGGAAGCTGAGGAATGGGCTCAAAGTATCGAGGATGATCTGACCGCAGCACAAGTGTCAGACGTCGCTTGGGTCCGTGTAGCGAAACTACAACTCACGGACAACGCTCGCAACTGGTGGAAGGCGGAAGAAAGCCGTCTTGTGCAGCCTATTGAATGGAAGACTTTTCGCGAGAAGTTCGACGCGAAATACTTTCCAGCGACTGCCAGGTTTGCAATGGAGCAGCAGTTCATTCATCTACAACAAGGATCGATGTGGGACAAATCAGTAGATGAATACGACGCTGAATTCACCATGTTAAGCCGATTCGCAGCACACTTGATACCGACGGACGATATCAGAGCCCGTCGCTTTCAACAAGGACTGGACACGGAGATTCAGGCTGCCCTAGCCACGGGAAAATTTCTGACTCATGAAGATGCTCTGGAAGCTGCCCGCAGCTATGAAGCAGTGATAAAGGCAAGGGGCAGACCTCAGTCTGCAGGAGTGAAACGTCCTGCCACTCAAATGGCAGGAGGGGCCTCTTCAAGGCCAGCTGTTGAACTCAGAAGACTGGAAGAAGCTAAGGATCGGTCAAGACCCGATTTTTGCTTTTATTGCAAGAGGGAAGGTCACTTGTGGAAGGACTGTAGGCGTGCATAAGGTCTATGTTTGGTTTGTGGCGCGTCCAATCACGGAATTGGAAACTGTCCTTATAGACGCAACTCAGCACACACACCCGCCAACTACCCGCAGCATCCAGCTATCCAGGCTCCTGCAACTCATCCTGCACTCCCAGCACCACCTCCACGTAGATTCCCTGCTCAGCCAAATTGTCAATTCCATCAGGCACTAAGAAATATGCCTCGCGTACAGGGGAATATGCCTCCAGCTAGGAGGAACGTGCCACGGCGACAGGCTTTCACCTTAGCAGCCATAGAACCTGAAACTGTGAACCAAGGTAACCCAGGTAACTTCCTCACCACTTTGACCAAAACTTCTTTACAATCCTTAATTTTGTCACCAAACTGTTATACTTTCCTTTTACAAATTTCGAGGACGAAATTTTTATAAGGAGGGTAGAATGTAACAACCCTAATTTTTCTATACAAATTTTTTTTTCAAATATTTTTTCAAAAATCCACAAAGGGGTATTTTAGCATGAGCACAAGATATAGGTAATTATTTTGTTTTTAATTACAAGCAACAAGAATATAATAACTCCATTTTTAGTGTACAAGAATTTACTTTAAATTTAATGTATACTAGGAGTATTTATTCTTGCTGCTATCAGTTTAAGTAATTAAATACCACAATAATTACAAGAAGGAGCTTGTAGCTCATTGGTAATACCTTGCACTACTGAACCAAGCCACCGGAGTTCAAATCCCATACCCCACATTATTTTTAATATTGATTTATTTTAAAACCTTTAGAATACCAAGAGTTTACACGTGCATATCTCACAAAAACCCTACTACACCCAAAGATGTAACATTTGCAGAGGGTAGATGAACCATCGGGGGAGATCCAGGTCACCGGACTTGATCGGGAATCGGCCAACTCGGCCTTGACTCCGCCGACTCAGTGATCCGACCGAGTCACGGCCGAGTCACCCCCGATTCGGCAGATTCCGGCGATGGTCACAACATGAAAGTTGTGTCTTTTCATATTCTCTACGCACCTGCAAAGTTTCAGCCTCATACCACTTCCAGAGCTCTTTAAAACCCCCAATTACTCCACTTTTAATACATTTTTATTACATTTTATCACATTTTTATTTTTAACTTTTCATCTACCCAAACCCTAGCCTAACCCTATTAACACCAACCCTACACACTACCCTATCACCCCCCAAAATCTTGAGCCACTCTCTCAAAAGTTTTCCAAGAAGTGTGTGCTTTGAAATCGAGTTCACGGCGAAGCCCTGACGGAATTCCGGCGACGTGCTTTGAAGCAACCGGCGACGAAACCACACCTCGTCCTTTCCCCTAGTCCTCTTTACTCTTTAGAAGAGTTTGAAAACCCGTAAGTCCCAATCTTCCTTCTTTTCTATTTCTTAAAATACGGAATTACGAACCCCGACGGAAATCGGAACAAACCGATTTCCGATTCGGTTTTTTCTACAAAATTTCACTTGTCACCTAATCCACAATACCCTAACATATTCACGTTAACTATTAATCATCTAGAAACCAATTTAAATAAAGTTTCTCACATGAAATGATAGATTTATTGTAAAACCGTATTCTTTTCATAAAAATACCATGAAGTTTATTTTTCTTTGTTTAATCAATTTCCTCATTCCTAAATATGTTTATCTTGATCACTAAACTTTTAGAAATAAATTTGAATGAATTTTCACACATGAAATGATAACGTTTTCAAATACCGTATTCTTGCGTTTAAATACCTTCAAGTTTAATATATCATATTTAACCTCTAAACTTCGCAATATCTTAAAATAAGTCACGAAGTAATGACCTACCTATACACACACACAAATATAACCCTATTGATAAACATCAAAATATAGAATATGAAAATACATGACTTTTCACTAAAATACCATATTCTTTATAAACCTTTCTTGAAAGCTTTAAGTTTTACACAATCCTAAATAAATCTTTTAAAATAAAAGCACGATATGTCATGGACATCGATCGTTTATCTAAATTGTCTTGTGGTGTCTAGGCAATTGTGTCTAGGCTAATGGTTTTTAATTAGGCCCACGACTGTGGTTCCTTCCCACTTACCTGGACGCAATTGACGGTGAAGAGGCGATTTTGAGGCTTCTAATGACTTATCGTTTAGACCTTAGAAATAGGCTAGTTGGCTTAGGAAACCCTAGAAACTAAAATACGGAAATTACATCCTTTACAAATAAATATCTTATATTTATAAAACCGTTTTTCTAAATGAATAGTATTTATTAAAGCTAAGCAAAGCGCCGCTACAACCCATCTTTGGGGAACCCGTTAGGGAAAGTACGGTTCATCGTGCACCCGCGGGCTAGTAGTGCGAGATTCAGACCTCCGCAAGGAGCATTCGGTCTCGAAAGGTTTAAAATACGACATTTAAGAAAAAATGAAATTTTGGAAAATAAAATATTTATTTAAAATTATTCTTGTATTAATATATATATAATTATCATTTAAACACCTATTTTATCATAAGATAAAGTTTCCACATTTTTCTAAAATTACAAGTTTAAAAGTTACATTAAAATACCCTGAGTTTCAAATCAATCAATTAATACTTTTATTAGGATATATTCACTAGAATAACACAAATAAAATTCACATTCATTATAACTATAAAGACGAATAATAAATACTTGAGGTGTATTTTGAAAAATATACAATAGTACTTTTTACATAAAACCCCTCAAGTTTTATAAATTACAATAAGGCCCCTAACAATTATTGAACTTCAACTTACCTTCTTTTAGTCTGACACGGGTTTGAGTCTGAATATTTCTGACTTGAACATGATTTAAGTCAATCTATATTCTTTTATATTCCAACTCAATATGAATACATGAATCCCTGAATCCAGTTAACAATCTATATAACTTGACTGAACCGAACCATGGATATATTCCTTTTACATGTTTCCCAGTATTCCATTTACATGACTCTACGGTTATAACCGTTTCCTGATATCATGGTTTCTTTCGGTCAGTCAATCAATCTTACAACCAATACAATTTACAAGATAATAATACAAACAAGACATCGCGGGGTTTAAGGGGTAGACTGGTACGGAATATGTTAAAGGTGGCACGAGGTGGTCACTTAAGACGTAATTACATCCATGCCGTTGTTCCGTGGTATTATCGACGGAGCCTTATACTACAGGTTACCAAGGTCCCCGGTGTAAGTGGGACTCCCCTCGTATACACTGGTATCTTCTGTACCAGGCTACAAACAACAGCGTTAATACAACATTAAAATATTATAATACAACATTAAAAGTTACTCTCTCTCTCTTACTCTCTGTCTATTTCTCCCTTATCTTTGGGATTTACCGAGCGACTTGTTCGCTGACGACATTCTATTTCTTTCTTTTTTGAATATTGTCAGGTGATTTGGACCCGGCAGAGATCGAGCCATCTATAGAAGACTTGGAGCGGTTTGCCGAAGATCCAGCACTTTAGTTTCATTGTACACTTTTCTTTCAGTACTTTTCATTTCCTGTTATGCCATTGTTTAGGCATCTTTTATTTCAGATTTCCTTTTCATGTATTGTACAAAGAATGTTAATAAATAAAAGTTGCTGTTCTTTTTATTCTTATCTCTTGTGTATTTATTTCTATATTGCTTAGATATGCTTAGCGTATGTACTTCTGAGTATATACGTAGCGGACCTCGTCGCGTCCCCTTCGCCGTATACTGGGAAGCGGGGCGTGACAGGTTTTGTTGGTGGCCCATGCAGGTCAGAGCTGTATGAATCTCTGTCATGCAGTTCTGGTCTGCGTGAACAACCTAAGCAATATAACGCAAGAACCAGCAACTTAAAACATTCTTTACAATTCATATTTCTTGAATCTTGCAAATTTCTATTCCTTGAATCTTATCATTTCATGTATTTGAATATGTCCTAACCCAAATTTTTCTTCAAGGTTATGAATTCCCCGAACAACACCAGCACCAACGTCAACAACACTCCTCCAGCACTACCTCTCACACCAGTTGTTCCTGCACCACCCACTGAGCAAACGATGCTATTCGAGGCGATCCGCAGTCTTCTCGAGGGACAGCAATAACTTCTGAACCGTCCTGAGACTGATGCTCCGGGAGTGAAGCAATTCAGGGCTTTACATCCGAAGCAGTTCTCAGGAAAGGGGAGCCCACTGGAAGCTGAGGAATGGGCTCAAAGTATCGAGGATGATCTGGCCGCAGCACAAGTGCCAGACGTCGCTTGGGTCCGTGTAGAGAAACTACAACTCACGGACAACGCTCGCGACTGGTGGAAGGCGGAAGAAAGCCGTCTTGCGCAGCCTATTGAATGGAAGACTTTTCGCGAGAAGTTCGACGCGAAATACTTTCCAGCGACTGCCAGGTTTGCAATGGAGCAGCAGTTCATTCATCTACAACAAGGATCGATGTGGGACAAATCAGTAGATGAATACGACGCTGAATTCACCATGTTAAGCCAATTCGCAGCACACTTGATACCGACGGACGATATCAGAGCCCGTCGCTTTCAACAAGGACTGGACACGGAGATTCAGGCTGCCCTAGCCACGGGAAAATTTCTGACTCATGAAGATGCTCTGGAAGCTGCCCGCAGCTATGAAGCAGTGATAAAGGCAAGGGGCAGACCTCAGTCTGCAGGAGTGAAACGTCCTGCCACTCAAATGGCAGGAGGGGCCTCTTCAAGGCCAGCTGTTGAACTCAGAAGACTGGAAGAAGCTAAGGATCGGTCAAGACCCGATTTTTGCTTTTATTGCAAGAGGGAAGGTCGCTTGTGGAAGGACTGTAGGCGCGCATAAGGCCTATGTTTGGTTTGTGGCGCGTCTAATCACGGAATTGGAAACTGTCCTTATAGACGCAACTCAGCACACACACCCGCCAACTACCCGCAGCAGCCAGCTATCCAGGCTCCTGCAACTCGTCCTGCACTCCCAGCACCACCTCCACGTAGATTCCCTGCTCAGCCAAATTGTCAATTCCATCAGGCACTGAGAAATATGCCTCGAGTACAGGGGAATATGCCTCCAGTTAGGAGGAACGTGCCACGGCGACAGGCTTTCACTTTAGCAGCCATAGAACCTGAAACTGTGAACCAAGGTAAGCCAGGTAACTTCCTCACCACTTTGACCAAAACTTCTTTACAATCTTTAATTTTGTCACCAAACTGTTACACTTTCCTTTTACAAATTTCGAGGACGAAATTTTTATAAGGAGGGTAGAATGTAACAACCCTAATTTTCCTATACAAATTTTTTTTTCAAATATTTTTTCAAAAATCCACAAAGGGGTATTTTAGCATGAGCACAAGATATAGGTAATTATTTTGTTTTTAATTACAAGAAACAAGAATATAATAACTCCATTTTTAGTGTACAAGAATTTACTTTAAATTTAATGTATACTAGGAGTATTTATTCTTGCTGCTATCAGTTTAAGTAATTAAATACCACAATAATTACAAGAAGGAGTTTGTAACTCATTGGTAATACCTTGCACTGCTGAACCAAGCCACCAAAGTTCAAATCCCATATCCCACATTATTTTTAATATTGATTTTTTTTAAAACCTTTAGAATACCAAGAGTTTACACGTGCATATCTCACAAAAACCCCACTACACCCAAAGATGTAACACTTGCGGAGGGTAGATGAACCGTCGGGGGAGATCCAGTTCACCGGACTCGGTCGGGAATCGGCCAACTCGGCCTTGACTCGGCCGACTCAGTGATCCGACCGAGTCACGGCCGAGTCACCCCAGATTCGGCCGATTCCGGCGATGGTCACAACATAAAAGTTGTGTCTTTTCATATTCCCTACGCACCTGCAAAGGTTCAGCCTCATACCACTTCCAGAGCTCTTTAAAAAGCCCAATTACTCCATTTTTAATACATTTTTATTACATTTTATCAAAATTTTATTTTTAACTTTTCATCTACCCTAACCCTAGCCTAACTCTATAAATGCCAACCCTACACACTACCCTATCACCCACCAAAATCTTGAGTCACTCTCTCAAAAGTTTTCCAAGAAGTGTGTGCTTTGAAACCGAGTTCGCGGCGAAGCCCTTATGGAATTCCGGCGGCGTGCTTTGAAGCAACCGGCGACGAAACCACCCCTCGGCCTTTCCCCTAGTCCTCTTTACTCTTTAGAAAAGTTTGAAAACCCGTAAGTCCCAATCTTCCCTCTTTTCTATTTCTTAAAATACGGAATTACGAACCTCGACGAAAATCAGAACAAACCGATTTCCGATTCGGTTTTTTCTACAAAATTTCACTTGTCACCTAATCCACAATACCCTAACATATTCACGTTGACTATTAATCATCTAGAAACCAATTTAAATAAAGTTTCTCACATGAAATGATAGCTTTCTTGTAAAACCGTATTCTTTTCATAAAATTACCATGAAGTTTATTTTTCTTTGTTTAATCAATTTCCTCATTCCTAAATATGTTTATCTTGATCACTAAACTTGTAGAAATCAATTTGAATGAATTTTCACACATGAAATGATAACGTTTTCAAATACCGTATTCTTGCGCTTAAATACCTTCAAGTTTAATATATCATATTTAACCTCTAAATTTCGCAATGCCTTAAAATAAGTCATGAGGTAATGACCTATCTCTACACACACACAAATATAACCCTATTGATAAACATCAAAATATAGAATACGAAAATACATGACTTTTCACTAAAATACCATATTCTTTATAAACCTTTCTTGAAAGCTTTAAGTTTTACACAATTCTAAATAAATCTTTTAAAATAAAAGCACGATATGTCATGGACATCGATCGTTTATCTAAATTGTCTTGTGGTGTCTAGGCAAGTGTGTCTAGGCTAGTGGTTTTTAATTAGGCCCACGACTGTGGTTCCTTCCCACTTACCTGGAACTTACCTGGACGTAATTGACGGTGAAGAGGCGATTTTGAGGTTTCTAATGACTTATCGTTTAGACCTTAGAAATAGGCTAGTTGGCTTAGGAAACCCTAGAAACTAAAATACGGAAATTACATCCTTTACAAATAAATACCTTATATTTATAAAACCGTTTTTCTAAATGAATAGTATTTATTAAATCTAAGCAAAGCGCCGCTACAACCCATCTTTGGGGAACCCGTTAGGGTAAGTACGGTTCATCGTGCCCCCGCGGGCTAGTAGTGCGAGATTCAGACCTCCGCAAGGAGCATTCGGTCTCGAAAGGTTTAAAATACGACATTTAAGAAAAATGAGATTTTGGAAAATAAAATATTTATTTAAAATTATTCTTGTATTAATATATATATATATATATATATAATTATCATTTAAACACCTATTTTATCATAAGATAAAGTTTCCACATTTTTCTAAAATTACAAGTTTAAAAGTTACATTAAAATACCCAGAGTTTCAAATAAATCAATCAATACTTTTATTAGGATATATTCACTAGAATAACACAAATAAAATTCACATTCATTATAACTATAAAGACGAATAATAAATACTTGAGGTGTATTTTGAAAAATATACAATAGTACTTTTTACATAAAACCCCTCAAGTTTTATAAATTACAATAAGGCCCCTAACAATTATTGAACTTCAACTTATCTTCTTTTAGTCTGACTCGGGTTTGAGTCTGACTATTTCTGACTTTAACATGATTCAAGTCAATCTATATTTTTTTATATTCCAACTCAATATGAATACATGAATCCCTGAATCCAGTTAACAATCTATATAACTTGACTGAACCGAACCATGGATATATTTCTTTTACATGTTTCCCAGTTGTTTCCTGATTTAAAATCAGAAAAGCTTATGGAAAAGGCTTAAGAAAGGGTCACGTGCTTACACGTGACCAGCAGTCACGTGTTGGCACGTGACATCCAAAAGCATCATCAAGGCAGATTCAGCTTCCTGACTACATCAAAGAAAAGGGCTTCAGAAAGGGTCACGTGCTCCCACGTGACCAGGGTCACGTGTTGGCACGTGACATTTTAAAGCGGATTCAGAGGCACATCGGTTCCCTGATCAAATCAAGGAAAAAGCTTCAAGAGAGGTCACGTGCTCCCACGTGACCAGGGGTCACGTGTTGGCACGTGACGCTCAAAACATCAGAATTGTTCTCCAGTTAAATCAAGAAAAAGAGTCCAGACAAGGGTCACGTGCTCACACGTGACCAGGGGTCACGTGGTGGCACGTGACGGTTAAGCAGCAACCAGAAGACAGAGCGCAAAAAGAAAGAGGGAGGCTCGTTCCAAGGGGGTCACGTGCCCACACGTGACCATGGGTCACGTGGTCACATGTGACCGGCTTTCAAAGCCCGTTTTGTTAACAGAATTAAATTCTGAAGGAGATTCAAATCTTTCCAAAGGAAAGTGACTATATGGAACCGATCGAATTAAAGATTCAGAGGTGATTAAATATCATCTATCTATGGGAAAATCTCTGGTTTGGAAAGATTCCCCCTTTAAGTCTAAACGAAATAACAAAGGAGAATCCCTGGATTTGAAATCCAATGGTGAATGAAATTCACCTAGCAATCCAAAGATCCAGAACGAATAATGGATGCAAATCAAATATCTCAAGGAAGATTCGTCAAAAACTAATTGACTCGGCTGCTTCTCCTATAAATAGGAGCCAAGAGATACAAAAAAAAGGATATATACGCAGAGGGAGGAAAAAAGAGAGAGCCTTGATACTTTGAGGAATTTGGAGCTTCTGCAAAGGAAAACCCTAGGTAAGAAAGGGAAGGCTTTTTGAAAGAAGGAGAATTTAATTCTCAACAGAGTTTAACTCTGATATATAAAACAGAAGAACATATTTCTTCTCTCTTTGATAGAGGATCTGCAAAGTGCACATCTCCTCTTTAGGTTGAGAATTTAATTCTCAATGGGTTGAGATCCTGCCATGCAGATCCAAAACATAGAGAGGGAATGGAAACACGAGAATTTAATTCTCACAGAACTATAGGAATTTAATTCCTTTAAGATAAAAGTAGGGCTTGACCATGTGTTATGGGAATTTAATTCCTTCAGAACAAAAAGAAACAGGGTTTAACCCTAATTAAAAACCTAGTTCTGTTGAAACAGCGGGAACTTAATTCCCTTAATCATAACTTAACAGAGAATGGGAGTCCAATTCCTTAAAAGTTTTTATTAGGGTTTAACCCTATTCAGTTCTTCACATGTATGAGGAATTTAATTCCTACAGAAAATTCAGAGTTCAACTCTATTCCAGAATATAAGTCTTCAAAAGGAAGTAGGAATTTAATTCCTCGGAAATTTAAAGCTCGAGGAATTTAATTCCTAAGAAAAAGATTAACAGATCCTCTAAAAAAAAAAACAAAAAACAACATAGAGGCAGGGTCACGTGTCACCACGTGACCCCTCAAAAGATCTACAAAAAGCCCTTTGAGGCAGCGCCTCACGTGACCCACGTGACCCTTGGCAGAAGCTTTAACATACCTCATTTAGATACCCGTCACGTGATGACACGTGATGCTCCAAAAAAGAAAATGCGATCTCCTCAGAAGAACAAATGAAGGGAGGGCGCTCTCACGTGTCGCTACGTGATCCCTCTCGCTTTAGTGTTTAACACTAAGTTGGAACTCCCGAATCCAGTGTTAAAACACTGTTGGGCCTTAGTGTTCAATACTAATCAAAGAACTTTATTTGCAGTGTTCAACACTGACTACCTTAGTGTTTAACACTAATTTGAGAGCTCTGTTGCCGATGCTTGATACTGATCTGTTTTAGTGTTTAACACTAATTTGAACGCCCTGTTGCTGGTGTTTAACACCAATTATCTTTTAGTGTTAAACACTAACTTGTCGACCTCATTCCCAGTGTTCAACACTGATTGCTCTGTAGTGTTTAACACTAGGCTTTGGCCCAATTGGCTAAATGGATAGAGGCAAAGCCTCTCCTTCAATGGACCAACAAGAAGCCAATATTCCAGACATGATCGGACTTAGCCCAAGCTAGGCCATGAGTCTTCAATTCGTAATTAACTAGGCTAATGGGCTCATAACATAATTAATCGGTCTTGATCCCAAATTGGGCCAAGGACTACTTAAGCCATTCCGGTTCTAGGGTACATCTCTTCACTCCTTTGATACTTGGCATTGTAATCCCTCAATGTCTTCAAAGAGGTGACGGGTCCCGACGACCACACATTGATATGGACTGTGGGGTCCTTAAACCCGTGTCTAATGCAAAATTCCTGGTTACGTGGAACGTGGATAATGTCACTCTTTGACCCCGCGGAAAACGCCCAGAGCGGAGCCTAGTCCTCGCCGAGCACGGCAGTGAACCCGTGTGAAGCATCTAGTGCAAAATTCCTGGTTACGTGGAACGCAGATAATGTCACTCTTTGATCCCGTGGAAAACGTCCAGAGCGGAGCCTGGTCCTCGCCTAGCACGGCAGTGAACCCGTGTGAAGCATCCAGAGCACATACCGGACTGTGGAGTCCTTAAACCCATGGACTACGACGTCCTTAACCTGGACCGCAATGTCCTTAAACTACCAATGGATCTTAATGTCCTTAAACTACCCATGGACCGCAATGTCCTTAAACTACCCATGGACCGCAATGTCTTTAAACTACCTATGGACCGCAATGTCCTTAAACTACCCATGGACCGCAATGTCCTTAAACTACCCATGGACCGCAATGTCCTTAAACTAGAACAATAGAGCCCCGCATGCTCTTTTGTCGGATCTAAACGGTCCCGTTTAAGTTGATCTTAGCCTCAAAGATGGCTAACGTATCCTTAAACCTTCAAACAGACTGGACTATGAATCCCCCCAATTAACTCTGGCTCGAGGGTACATCTCTGAACTCCTTTGACATCCGTCGTTGTAATCCTTCAACGTCGTCAGAGAGGTGACGGGTCCCGACGGCCACATATACGATGGACCACTATGTCCCTAAACTGGAACAATGGAGCCTAAAACACTCCTTTGTCGGATCTAAACGATCCCGTTAAGTTGATCTTAGTCTCAACGTTAGACTAACGTATCCTTAACAAACGTTTGAGTTGATCTTAGCCTCAAGTATGGCTAACGTATCCTCAAACCAAACCCCCAAACCCAAATCTAAGATAAACACGGATTTGGACTAGTTCACACCCTACGGGCGACGACATAACTCAGTCTCCGTAAACAATCCACGGTCAATAAAACACGAAACAAACACCCACGACACGAAGTGACCAGCTGGAGAAGGAGAAAGTTGTTACCGCGATGCGGTAGCATAATTAACTGCAGGGGGTTGCGCCTGCAGGGAAGAGCGTCCCCACAATCAAAAAACCCTCCACGAGGGGGAATCTGACGAAGTCTGCTACATCGGCCGCACCCATCTAAGCCTCCGATGCACGGTGCCATGGATCAACTTGGCATCTTCGGAGAGGTAGACGGACAACACCAATTAGCATCTGCCCCGAATATCAGGCACGGACGCCCAAGTCCAGGCCGCCGTTCGGAGGGGAACAGATTCTGGCACGCCCGGTGGGACCTTTTCCTCTTTCCACTCCACACTTCGTGTGTCGTGATTCGCGAACCAATCGCGGTTCGCTAATAGTTGCCTTTGGGTTTCAAGATACTAAGAATTGGCATCTTGCTTATTGCAGAAAGCAAAGGATCGATGGCTTCTACTTCTGCGAAATTCTCCAACTGCTCAAACTGCAATTGCGACCAACGCTTTGCCTCGCCAGGAGGTATAGCCTACGGACCCCAAGCTGCTTCGTTATTCACAATGCCGGTGGACCAGGTGACTCAGGCCACTACCGGATTGTTCTTTGGGACTATACTCCCACTAACAAGCTTCACGGCGCCGGTGCTGACAAAGGAAGCTCCCAAGAAGTCGGTCTTTGATCGTCTTACCCCTGCCGTGGCTCCCCTCAACGAGTCGCCCAACGTCAACGCCTCGGTCTTCTCTAGATTGGGTCAGAAATCCTGCAAACTCATCATGGGGCCTACAATCTCAGAGAAGGCTGCTTCTAAGAAAGTGGCCGCTCCTGCCCCCGAAATCGTCAAGGCGGCTTCTCCGGCCACAAAGTCGGTCTTTACAAGGTTGACGGCTTCAGCTCCCGCTCCTGCTACCCAAAGGACATCGGTCTAGCACCAACAGCGACCCCCCACCCACACAGGGGGCAAGACGAGACCATTCTTACCGCTGACCCCATGCCGTCCGCTCGACACGCTCGACGTCGCCATTGGCGCCGAGTAAGGAAGGCTGGGGGCAACTCCCCCTCCGGGCTAACTCCATCAGCCCCGATGGCAGAAGTTAATGCTGCTGTTCCAACTGGGAACAGCTTCGAGATGCTAAATAAGGTGCGGAGGAATTCTCCTACTGCAGTGCTGAAGAGGTCTCCTCCCCCATTAAAAAAGGCTGTGGAAATAAAATCAGAACAGCCCCGATCCCCTCAACGGCTGTCTTCCAAAATCTATAAGGTTTGGCGGCAGGCCCGAGACTTGATCATCGATCCAAACTTCTCCCGCCAGCACAAGAAGCTGAAAATCCAACCGGAGGCTGGTCATCAGGCTAAACCCCGAAAGGCTGTCTGGACGCCCACCTCAACGGCCCCCTCAACCTCCATGGCTCATAAAAGGAGGAGGACAGGGAAGACCCCCCAGCGTGCAACGACGGCTAAAAGCACTGAGCCCAGACGCCCGAAGTCTGGGGGCATGGTGGTGCACACTGTTTACATGGCCTCTGGAAAGGAGGAAAGCCGCACTTCTACAGGCCACCGACCGCTTACCCGATCCGTGACGAAAGCCCAAGAGCAGCAACAAAAGCTTCAGGAAATGATGAATGCTATGGCCGCACTTACCGGGCCAAAAGAAAGCTCAGAAACGTCCTAAAGCTCAGAAACGTCCTCAGACGCACGCCAGGAGGAAGAAACCGATGCTGAATTCCTTCGCCGGATACTGGAGAAAAAGGACAAAGAGGCTGCTGAACAAGCGGCCAACATACAACGTATAGGCCTTCTCTTCCAAGATATGAAAGGCATGATGATCCAGCAGGACTTACCCGCCGAGGATCCCCCAATCGTTCTTGAAGACGACCGAGGAGAAACGTCAAATCCACCACCAGCCCTCTCAACGGCCAAGGAGGAGGCAATCTCTAAGGCTGACTTGGTTGACTACATAGCCCAGCAAATCCGGGTTCATCATGCGACTGAGGCAGCTGGTCAAGTCGTAAAAACGGGGCGGCCCTATCCGAGCTGGTACGACCAAATCAAATACCCGCAAGGCTATACGATACCAAAATTCCACGTGTATAAGGGGACCGGCAACCCCCATCAACATGTCGCCCAGTTCCGGGCCTTCTGCGGTAACACCGGCGGCGATGATAAACTGTTGCTCCGCCAGTTCGTAGGCAGCTTATCAGAAACAGAGTTCGAATGGTATTCGGAACTCCCGAACGATTCTATCAAAACGTTCGCTGAAATGGAGCTGTTGTTCACTCAGCGATTCGCAAGTGCCAGCGAACGCACTCCAATAACTGCATTGATTAACGCCAGGGTAAAACCAGGCGAAACCTGGGTCCAGTATGCTATACACTGGCGGAATTTGTGGTCGAGATGCGAGCAACGCATTGAGGAAGCACCCGCAGTGGGCATGTTCGTGGGAACCCTAGACCCCCACGCAACTATCTCCCAGTTTATGATGTTCTTTAAGCCAACCACATTCCAGGCTTTAATCGACAAGTTGGCTCAGATGGACCAGATGGGTCATAGACCACCTCCCCCGAAGTCGGAACCTCGGAATGACAAGGGTAAAGGAAGGGCAACCTTCGTCGCGAATGCCCAGCAGCAACCTAACGCCCCGAAACCGGCAGATCAACTGGAAGAAAGACGCCGGTATTATAATGAGAAGATGAAACGTCCCTACTCGTTCCCACGGGACAAGACGAAACGGTTATTCGAGCTGGCAGTACGCAACAGACTTATAAACTTGCCAAATCCAAGGCGACCGCCACAACCCATTGAGGTGAATAACCCCAACTATTGCCCTTACCGTCAAACGGTAAGCCATCCGATTGAGGATTGCTTCGTTTTCAAAGGATGGATTGAAGATCAATACCTCCAGGGGAAGTTTGTACTATCCGAAAAGTGGAAGGTGAACCCACCACGGCCGCATACTCCTAAGAAAGCAGATACACCGGGGGCAACCTGCTCCTTTATTGAAGAAGCTCCATGGGAGGTCGTGCTATCAACTAAAACCAAAAGAATGCTGAGAGACCTTCATGCGTGCCCTGCGATCGGATGGGAGGACCCTCTTGAACCTCAAATTATCGAAGGGATGTTGAAGCCCCGCCCAACTACGAAGACTTGCGATGAGGACCCAAATACTCACGCCCAACCGTCAAATCTTCGAAGAAAAAGAAGAAGAAATCCAAGAAGCCCGCGAAGCTTGGAAACGAGCATACGAAATTGCAGAAGCAAATCGACGCGCTGGAAGAATACAATCAAAAGGCGCGAACTCCTGTCACACTGCAAGAGTTCCTCAACCACATCTTTCAAGAGGGAGATGATGAAGAGAGCTCATCGGATGAATCCGAAGAGTATGTGGCGAGTTGTAACGTAATCTCCCACTCGTTTACCGATGATGAGAAAACTCCTGGCACTAAGAAACTAGAGACAGAGCCTGAACCAGAGCGTGCGTGGCCGACAAATGAAGTGATCAATGCTTTTCTAGACGAAATTCGTCTAAAAAGTAAAGCGGATCAGGAGCGTGAGATGGCAACGTCAGAAGGAACCGAATGCAGGCGATTGAACGGAAGAGTTGAACTACCCCTACCAGAGCGAAAGGCATCCGAAGTAGACAAGAAGATATTCAAGACGAGGAAAAGGTTTGCCAAAGCCATGTCAATGGGAATGAAGCTACCACCCTCTGAAGGAAACACACACGATGGGGTGGAAAGGCACCCTGATTATTGCGCATATCATCGGAAAATCTCACACCCCACGAAGGAGTGCGACGCCTTTAAGATATGGTGGCAAGGATATGTTACTCGTTGGCAACATTTTAAGCGCATGAAACGCAAGAGCCGTCGGGAGCGAAGAAGTACTGTCGAAGGGCACAACAGAACTACTGGCAACTGTTATATGGCTCACGCTGGGGGGTCACAAGTTCTCACCTTTGGGAGCGACTCTGATGAAGAAATGGCTCTAGGCCCTCTCTTTAAAGAGTCCGTTTTAGGGAAAGAGGAGAAATCGGAGGCCTGCGAGAACATCCAGCTGCGCAATCGCACACTCCCAGAAAAGAATCTCGGGCCCGTAAGTAGAAAAGATAAGGGAAAGGAAAAGGTCACTGAAGATATCACTTTAGATGACCAAGTCATGAAAGAACTGGCTGCCAAAGACCCTCCTAGGAGGGGTAAAGTGGACTATAACATCATCGCGCACCTAAGGAAGCTACCTTCTCAGCTTAGCATTCTCGATGCCCTCCTATTATCAAAAGAAGCGCGAGACTCACTAATTAAGGCGTTACAAGAACCTGAGCAATTCCAAGCCTTCCTCGCCACTGAAAAGATGAAGGATGAACTGGAGGAAGTGCATACGGCCGATATCACTTTCGGTGATGAAGACCTCCTTCTCGGGACGTGCGACCACAACCGTCCCCTATATGTCTCCGGATTCTGCCATGATATCAAGATAGGCAAGATCCTGGTGGATAATGGATCCTCCGTCAATCTCCTTAATGTTCGGGTGTTGAAGGAAATCTGCATGAGTGTGCAACACCTCGCTCGTGATAAAATTACTATCTCCGGTTTCGATTCACAATCGTCACGGACTCTCGGATCTGTGATACTAACATTACGCTTTGGACTTCTCGTCACAGACATCAAATTCCATGTCATCGACGCCAAGACCTGCTACAACGCCTTGCTCGGCCGTCCTTGGCTACACGAGTACAACATCATCCCTTCTGCGCAACATCAGTGTATGAAGTACTTTAAGGATGGTTTCGAGTATACTGTAACAGGTGAGTTGAACCCATTTTCCGTGAACGAAGTCCGCAAATACGAAGATGCGAAGTACATTTTGCCAGATTTCGAGGATACAGAAAGGTGTCGCAATCCAGAGAACAAAACCGCCGCCACTATCCCTGTTTTTGGGAGCGATACCGAAGAAGAGGAAGAGATAGTTTATGCAGGGCCATCTCAACGCAACAACCTGGGGACGCCCGCCCCCATGTTGGTCTTCGGAAGTGATTCAGAAGATGAAGTTAATGCCGTGTTCTCCAATCGGCTGTCAATACAAGCACCCCCTGGCGATGACCATAGTTTGCAAATCACCATGGTACCGCGAGAACACTACAAGGATCTCGACACGCTTCAAGCTCACAATGTGCAGGACCTGCAAACATTTTACGTCCCTCCCAGGCAAAGGGGTGAGAAGGTGATCCTATTCTACCGATCCTCAGAATCGAAAATAGAGAAAGAGATCTGGCATAGCGCGGATGCTACACTCGACAGGCTCCAACCCATTCATCTGCCCAGATACTATACAAATAGATTAAAGAAGCTATTGAAGCGCCAAGAAGTACCTTTAAAACAGACTGTTCGGCAGGCTCGGTTCTACAACAGGATTTGGGATGTCCCTAGGACTTAACGCAAATTGCCCAATGGGAAAATGGAAACAATTGGGCTTGGATACGCGAGAGCCGGAAAACGGGAACGGGCTCACAGCAGCTACACTATATATACCTTTGATGAAGAAGAGGACGCCCTGTCAGGAGATGCCAACCCCTCATCAAAACTAGACCCCGCGATTGAAGCGCCGAGTCCGTCGTTTGAAGAACGAACGGACAAGCCTATCAGGAAAATGGGTCAGAAAGCTCGGGAAGACCACAACCGCGAGATGGCCATCTACGAGAAGGCCAGGACGCAACGTCTATTTCAACAGGCTGCAAAAGACAAAGATGCTCATCTTTGTCAACCCGTTGTACGAAAGGCCCGATGCGGAGACGGAAATAAATCAAGAAGCGGAAAGAGGAGCCGACAACAATGACGCAGGATTAGAGGGTTACGTGATCGGGTACTGCACGGCTCGGATTCGTCCCTCATGGAGAAGATGAGTCGAGCGTACTCCTTCCCCCGAGACAAGACGGAGAGGTTACTCAAGCTCGCTTTAAAACATCAAATGATCGCGCTTCCAGAGTCTAGACACCCTGAGCAAGCTAACAAGGCTTCTCGTTTGAGCTATTGCTCTTATCACCGAGCCATAGGACATCCTACCGAAGACTGCTTCACCTTCAAGAACTGGGTCGAGGACCAGTACCAACGGGGCAGACTCGCTTTATCCAACGGCTGGAGGGTAACGCCGCCACAAAAGCATAAACCCAAGGCCGCAAGAGCAGAACCGGATCCACCTCAGTCCTGGGAGCGGATTCGCACCTGTTATACGATTACGATATTAAAAGAAGAGCGCGAGAACATGGATGACCTTCCCCAGTGCTTTGAGAACAGCGATGATGAGGTGATCTCAGAATTTCCGCCAGCTCCGAAAGAACTGGAAGATGGTATACATACTACTGCAGATAACCTCAGGAAGATTGAGTTGGGATCGACAGATGACCCGCGACCGACATTTGTCAGCGAGCTACTCTCTGAAGAAAGGGTGGCCGCGTTAAAGAACGTGCTTCTACGGCATAAAGACTGCTTCGCGTGGAACTACTCCGAGATGCCAGGATTAGATCCGGAGGTTGCTGTGCATAAATTAGCAATATCCCCAGATATCAAGCCAGTCAAGCAAGCGCCAAGAAGGATGCGACTCGAGCTTGAAATGAGCATCAACGCCGAAGTCAAGAAGCTGATCGATTCTGGATTTATCCAAGAAGTCCAATATCCCGACTGGATCGCCAATATCGTCCCGGTAATGAAGAAGAATGGGACGGTACGCATATGCGTGGATTTCAGGGATCTCAATAAAGCCTGTCCAAAGGATGATTTCCCAGTACCGGTAACCGAGCTAATGATAGATAACACGTCCACTCATGAGGTTTTCTCCTTTATGGACGGTTCCTCATGATACAATCAGATAAAGATGCATCCCGAAGACCAGAAGCACACCGCTTTCCGGACCCCTTTGGGTATATTCTGCTACAGGGTTATGCCCTTTGGTCTAAAGAACGCTGGCGCTACCTATCAAAGGGCCATGACAAAGATCTTCGACGACCTCATACATGACATCGTCGAGTGCTATATCGATGACCTCGTAGTAAAGAGCATGTCATACGAAGAGCATTTAAACCATCTGGAGACTGTATTTCAACGCCTTCGGCAATATAATTTGAAAATGAATCCCCTCAAATACGCGTTTGGAGTCTCCTCGGGCAAATTCCTGGGATTCATCGTTCGACACCGAGGTATCGAAATAGATCCGTCAAAGATTAAAGCGATCATGGAAATGCCTCCGCCAAGAACCCTCAAACAGTTGCGGTCTCTCCAAGGGAAGCTCGCATACATCCGGCGATTTATCGCCAATCTTTCAGGCAAATGCCGTCCTTACAGCCACCTGATGAAAAAGGGAACTCCATTCGTTTGGGATCACAAATGCCAAGGTGCACTAGACGAGATCAAGCAGTACCTGCAGAACCCTCCGGTGTTGGCCGCGCCGGTCAAAGGAAAACCCCTCATTCTTTATACAACCGCCCTCGAAGGTTCCTTGGGCGCATTATGGGCGCAAGAGAACGATCAGGGAAAAGAGAGAGCACTCTACTACTTAAGTCGAGTTCTACTGGGGGCAGAAAGCAACTACTCTCCCATTGAAAAACATTGCTTGGCATTAATCTTCGTGATAACAAAGCTCAGGCACTATGCGTTGGCGCATGAAGTCCGTCTTATTTCAAAAGTGGACCCCCTTAAATACTTGATGTCAAAAGCCATATTGACGGGACGACTCGCTAAATGGGCCCTGCTCTTGATGGAGTTCTCGATAACGTATCAACCTCTCAAGGCAGTGAAAGGCCAGGCTATTGCCGATTTCCTCGCTGAGCACCCGATACCGGCCGATTCTCCTCTGAACTGTGATTTGCCGGAGGAGCATGCATTTGATGCGATTGGCGGCGGTAGCACCCGATGGGAACTCTATTTCGATGGAGCGTCCTCCGTAAAGAAACAGAAACAAGGTATCCCAATGATCAAATCGGGGATAGGCCTCGTCTTTGCAACTCCACAAGGAGGGATAATGCGCTTCGCCTTCTCCTTAACAGAGCCGAGGACAAACAATGAAGCTGAATACGAAGCTCTGATAGCAGGCCTCGAAATCGCCATCGACCTGGGAATTGAAGACCTCCTTATATACGGGGATTCTCAACTGGTTGTTAGTCAAGTAAATGGTGATTACCAAACGTGCAAACCGGAGTTGGTGAAGTACGGCGAAAAGGTGCAACAACTATTGACCCAAATTCCCTCCTATACTTTGGAGAACATACCACGCGCGGAAAACAGCAAAGCAGATGCGTTAGCCAAACTTGCTAAAGAGCTGGCGGATGAGAACCTCGATGACGTCAGAATCGTGGTACAAAGCCGCCGAGTGCTTGCCCCGGCAGAAATAGCTCCGGAATTATATAAAGAAAAGGGAGCGACTGAGCAGACGACCCTACAAATAAAAGACCATGAGAAGGCCGAGGACTGGAGGGAAGTCTTCATAGACTACTTTAAGTCCCACCGAATGCCCAAAGAAGCGTCCTCAAGACATCAGCTCATGAAACGAGCTCAATCTTTCGCTTTCGTCAACGATACTCTATACAAGAGATCGTTTGATTCTCTATGGCTGAGATGCTTAGGACCTGACGAAGCGGAAAGTGTCATTCAGGAAGTTCACGACGGACTTTGCGGTTCTCACCAAGCAGGCCCAAAGATGAAGTTAAAAATTAAACGGATGGGTTACTACTGGCCCACGATGATCCAGGACTGCCTCGAGTATGCGAAGCAATGCCACTCGTGCCAGATTCATGAAGACTTCATCCACCAACATCCGAATCCACTACATCCAACGGTGGCTAGTTGGCCATTCGAAATGTGGGGGACTGACATAGTCGGCCCCATCGAGCCAGCATCATCCCGGGGACATCGTTTTATCCTGGCGACAACTGATTACTTCTCCAAATGGGCAGAAGCAGTACCACTGAGGGAAGTGAAGACGGAGAATATTCTCCATTTCTTCAAGACGCACGTCATCTATCGGTTTGGAACCCCACGGCGGATTATCTCCGATAACGGGTCAGCCTACAGAAGCCATAAGATTAGCCGCTTCGCGCAGCAGCACAATATAGACTGGAGATATTCTTCAGTTTACAACCCACGAGCTAACGGTCTGGCCGAGGCCTTCAATAAGACCTTGAAGAAGATCATAAAAAAGACCGTTTCCCGGAATAAGAAAGACTGGCACGAGAGGCTGCAAGAAGCCCTTTGGGCTTATCGAACTACATTCAAGACGGACACGAACACAACGCCGTACGCGTTGGTATTTGGGACGGAAGCAGTACTCCCCCTCGAGATAGAGTTACCCTCTCTACGAGTGGCAGTCCACCACGAGCTGACGGACGAAGAAAATGCTCACCTTCGGCTTGAGGAGCTTGATGCCCTCGATGAAACCCGGCTCATAGCGCAACAACATCTAGAAGCCTACAAAGCAAAGATGACGCGCTCGTACGAAAGATTGACCAGGCCGAGGACATTCCGCCAAGACGAACTCGTGCTAGTGGTCAAAAGACCTATGATCCCCAATCGTGCCAAGCGGGGGAAATTTGAGCCAAACTACGAAGGTCCTTACATCATAGACAAGGTCTACCAGGGTGGAGCCTATCTACTCATGGACATGCACGGTAAAAGGCCTTTCAGGCCAATAAACGGCCGTTTCTTAAAGAAATACTATGCTTAATGAGCCATAGCCTGGGTCAATGGTAGATGACGACGACTATGTCCGCTCGCTATCTTCCTAGGCTCAGACTTTACAAGCAGCAGCTGGCCTTAAACTAACGACGGACCGAAACGTCCTTAAACTAACGAAGGACCGAAACGTCCTTAAACTAACGACGGACCGAAACGTCCTTAAACTATCGATGGACCGAAATGTCTTTAAACTAACGACGGACCGAAACGTCCCTAAACTACTACCGCAGCATCCTTAGGCTGACGAGATAAAAAAAAAAGAAAAAGAATAAAAAACGGTGCGTCCACGAGCAAAACGGGCACGGATGAAAACCCGAAAGGGCTCCGTGAGTAAAAACAACAGGACTACCGGCGAGTGTTTGTGAAAACCCGAGAGGGCGCAACCTCGTTAAAAGACACTTATAGGGTCCTCTCGACCTTGTAAGGAGAAACCACCTGCGTGAGATCCCTACGACTCACAAAGGAGCAACACACTTAGGGATCCTCACGATTCCTAAGGAGAAAATACACTTACGAGATCCTCACGACTCGTAAGGAGAACTCTCTTATGGGACTCTTACGGCTCATAAGATTTGAAAGTCTCAAGTTACAGAGACCTAAACATGTGCTTAAGCAATCCTCCACAACCTTCGATATTGCCCTACAAAGGACTCAATACCGACCCTTGTATACAATCCACGGGCGCGAATAAACATTTCCCCAGCAAAGTCCAACCCTTGTAGGTCCTCTCGATCCATAAGGAGAAAGCCCTCTTGTAGGATCCTTACGACTTACAGAGGAGCACACACTTAGGAATCCTCACAATCCCTAAGGAGAAAATACACCTGCAAGATCCTCACGACTTGTAGGGAGAAATACCTTTGTGAGACCCTTACGGCTCATGAAGTCAAAAGCCTTGGTCGACAGGACCCTTAACCCTGTTTGCTGAGCCACCTTTGTTCATCATCGACAAAGGCAAATGATAATTCGCTCCTGGCAACATTCCAGTTGTAGCGGTGCTGATGCCAAAATCGGTGCCTAAAATCCAGGCTTGCAGCGAAAAAGCTAGCAAGCCATACATGCCTACAAAATAGCCGAAATGATGGGGCAACTTGCAATAAAAAGCAGCAAGTAAAAATGAAGGCATGAAAAATAGCCGAAATGATGGGGCAACTCGCAATAAAAAGCAGCGAGCAGAAAATAAATAAATAGCCGAAATGATTGGGCACCGCGAAAAATAGCCGAAATGATGGGGCAATCGCGACCTTCGCGATATAAAAGCTGAAATGATAGAGCATCGCGGAAAAAGAAATAAAATAAAAGTGAAATCCTCGCCCTACAGGTGATGTTACATCTACCCCTGTATACAATCCAGGGGCGCAAACAAAGAAGGGATCATACTCCTTCCCCAGGTTTCATCATAAGGAGAAGCCAAATCTCGACGGTTCACAGATAGCCTAGAGATCATCTCGTCGTTCGTCTCATGGCAGCAGACACAACATCAAGTGAAACGGAACAGCGGCGACCCCCCCCAGTTCCATGGCTCGGCGATATACATATCACCGAGAGTCAAACCTCCATTTCGTGAAATGCGGATACAATCAGCAAATTCCTGGTCACGTGGAACGCGGATAATGTCACTCTTTGACCCCGTGGAAAACGTCCAGAGCGGATCCTGGTCCTCGCAGAGCACGGCAGTGAACCCGTGTGAAGCATCCAGAGCGGAGCCTAGTCCTCGCCGAGCACGGTAGTGAACCCGTGTGAAGCATCTAGTGCAAAATTCCTGGTCACGTGGAACGCGGATAATGTCACTCTTTGACCCCGTGTAAAACGTCCAGAGCGGATCCTGGTTCTCGCAGAGCACGGCAGTGAACCCGTGTGAAGCATCCAGAGCGGAGCCTAGTCCTCGCCGAGCACGGCAGTGAACCCGTGTGAAGCATCTAGTGCAAAATTCCTGGTTACGTGGAACGCAGATAATGTCACTCTTTGACCCCGTGGAAAACGTCCAGAGCGGATCGTGGTCCTCGCAGAGCACGGCAGTGAACCCGTGTGAAGCATCCAGAGCAGAGCCTAGTCCTCGCCTAACGCGGCAGTGAACCCGTGTGAAGCATCTAGTGCAAAATTCCTGGTTACGTGGAACGCGGATAATGTCACTCTTTGACCCCGTGGAAAACGTCCAGAGCGGATCCTGGTCCTCGCAGAGCACGACAGTGAACCCG
Source organism: Agapanthus africanus (assembly GCA_030015575.1). Lineage (NCBI taxonomy): Eukaryota > Viridiplantae > Streptophyta > Magnoliopsida > Asparagales > Amaryllidaceae > Agapanthus > Agapanthus africanus. The sequence goes on along the minus strand of JASDDO010000004.1, from coordinate 28,871,864 downwards.
TATGAAGCATCCAGAGCGGAGCCTAGTCCTCGCCGAGCACGGCAGTGAACCCGTGTGAAGCATCTAGTGTAAAATTCCTGGTCACGTGGAACGCGGATAATGTCACTCTTTGACCCTGTGGAAAACGTCCAGAGCGGATCCTGGTCCTCGCAGAGCACGGCAGTGAACCCGTGTGAAGCATCCAGAGCGGAGCCTAGTCCTCGCCGAGCACGGCAGTGAACCCGTGTGAAGCATCTAGTGCAAAATTCCTGGTTACGTGGAACGCGGATAACGTCACTCTTTGACCCCGCGGAAAACGCCCAGAGCGGAGCCTGGTCCTCGCCAAGCACGGCAGCGAACCCGTGTGAAGCATCCAGAGCAAATTCCGGACTGTGGAGTCCTTAAAATCCACGGACTATGACGTCCTTAACCTCGACCGTGATGTCTTAAAACTAACGATCAACCACCCCGATTCCCTACGGATTCTGCCTTGGTTTAAGGGTACATTTCTTTACTCCTTTGATACCTGGCGTTGTAATTCCTCAACGTCTTCAAAGAGGTAACGGGTCCCTGCAACCAAACATCGGACTGTGGAGTCCCTAAATCCACGGACTATGAGGTCCTTAACCTTGACCGTGATGTCTTAAAACTAACATCGGACTGTGGAGTCCCTAAATCCACGGACTATGAGGTCCTTAACCTTGACCGTGATGTCTTAAAACTAACATCGGACTGTGGAGTCCCTAAATCCACGGACTATGAGGTCCTTAACCTTGATCGTGATGTCTTAAAACTAACAGCGGACTGTGGAGTCCTTAAATCCACGGACTATGAGGTCCTTAACCTTGACCGCGACGTATTTAAACTACGATACCTGGAGCGGCCCCTGATCCCGTGAAACACGGATAAGGGTGACCACACCCAGCACTTGCAGGTCCTCACGACCTGTAAGGAAGAAAAACTCTCTTGTGAGATCCTTACGACTCTCAAGGGAAAACCCGCTTAAGAATCCTCACGATTTTTAAGAAGAACTTACACCTATGGGATCCTCTCGACCTGTAGGGAGAAAAACTCTTTATGAGACCCTCGTGGCTCATAAAAATGCAAAAGTCTTAGGAAGCAGATCTTAACCCTGAATCCTGAGCCATCGCTGTCCTGCAAGGAGATCAAGATAGAATATTCGCAGAATACATTCAATGAAAAGGGGACACACCATTGAAGATAAGAATATGTCTTCATTTATAAACCTCCCTTCGACAACAATAATCGATCTAAAGCCAGCGCAAACCACCCGATACTGGAGATAACGTGGCAAGTTTCTGATCTGTATCCTATCAGGCACGCATTTGCAACTGTACGAATGTTTAAAAGGAAATGTTGCCTGAGGCACTGATGTGCATGCAACGTAACGATGGTGCTCGTAATTAAAGAAAAATAGACAGCTCATTTACGCAAGCAAGACACACGTACGACTATCTGACAAGCATGAAAATTCAACAGAAAGCATGCAAACCACCAATGATTAAAGGAGTACATTGATTCAAACATATTACATTGGTGGGAAAAGATCACCAAACAAGGGATGAGAAATACAAGGGTTAACAAAACAAAGAACAAAGTTCTCCATCTCTCTCTCTGCTTTCTCCAGCACATCGAAGCGACGGTTCTCACGAGGAGTCGCTCCCCATCGATTGGCGCCGTGTTCGTCCGCGAAAGCAGACATAATAGCTCGCCGGGCCTTTATCTGGCTCAGCAGATGAATTGAGCAATCCTTCAAAGCCTGAGTAATCAGGCACGCTTCATGAAAGCCCTCGAGCTTTTCTTCTGCCGCGTCGAGCATCGCCGGGGTCATCTCCGCCGGGTGAGGAGGGATGTCGGCAAGCACGGCCGTGAGAATCATCCGGAGCCAGAGGGAACCCATCGGGAGGGGGGACCCCCTACGGATCGAGAGTTCATGCATGGCTGAGTCACATTCGTTGTCGGTGAGGAGGGGATCCACCAACCGAGCAGCAAAGCGGGGGACCATCTCCTCAATAGGAACTTCACATGGCTGTCGACGAGCGTGCGGACGGTTGCAGGCCATGGCACTTAGTTCTCGAATTAAATCGCGTTAAAATGGGAATAAAAGTTCTCTGTGAAGAAAAAAGGAAAACCATTGCCTCAGATATAAAGGGGTGCATTAAGTGCTGTGCGCAGAAAATCTTGCATGGTGAAGCTATTTCCAAGGCCCGAAAAAGGAAAGGTATCGAAAATCAAGGAGATGGAACTATTTCCAAGGCCCTTTTCCTGCATCTGATATCGTGCGCTGGAAATATGGCATGGAAAATTTTTGTGAACAGCCCCATCAAGGGACCCCACGTGCAGAACACGTGAGGCCCAAACCTGATTTACACTAAAAAAAAATGGAGTAGCACCCTGCATATTAAAAGCGCCAACAACAACAGTAGCAAAATGATAAAATCCCAGAGAAAGGCATGCAAACATGGAAAGACATAATTAGACTTGTTACTCATACTTCAAGAAGTTCATACAAAGTAAAGAGGACACATTTACAATGGTAAAACTTCAGACGCAGGGCATGGGTTGAGAAACTCAAGATTAACTTTGTCCAAGATTCTCCAAGCATTTCGAACCTCCCGAGTATGCTTCCTCTCGCGGTCGCAAGCGTCGGGGTCCTCACGAATGTCCTCCACCCTCCGATAGGCGGCAAGTATGGCTGACTGCTGGAAGGCTCGGTGCAAGAAATCGATGAGGTGATCTCGCCTCCTCTTTGAGATCAAACCCATAAGGTACACCGAATGCACCTTATCCTCAGCAGTGTCCAAGGCCCCTAGCGGTATACCGGTGCAAAAGAGAGGAAGTGCCTCCCGGATCGCCAGCACGATCAGCCTCAGAAGAGAAGAGCGACGGGGAAGTAGCCGGTGGTTGTACTCGTCAAAGCGGCTCATGATCTCGGCACACTGAGCATCGGTGAACTCCTGGTTCTGACTGCGGCCCAGCGCACGAATATTCCCGTAGGAAATGATCTCGTCAAGACTATACAGATGGGCATCCATGATACCTGAAATAAAAGTCACGAGAATCATTACAAAACCCCTATTTCATTAATTGCAGAAGAACAACCTCGGGCCAAGAGACCCCAGGAAGCCTCCGTGTGAAGAAATCAAGTCCTTCATTGGAATTAAATTCCTTATTAAGAAAAGGGAATTCAATTCCCAGAAAACATTTTTTTTGGATGGAATTAAATTCCATGGAGTTGAACCGCCATCATCATCTACTCAAGGATCATCCGACCCTAAGAGATCTACTGATGGAAGTTAAAGAAATTGAAGAAAAAATGGGTTCTTTGTGAAATCCTTAATGTGGATTTAAAATACAGAGAGTTCTTTTAAAACGAAGGCGCTTCAGCCGTTCAACATTATTACCTGAGGAAAAGGGATCCGTCAACAGAGTTAAACTCTGGAAAATGTCTGAGGCAGAGAACTAAGCTCAGGAAACGAGAATTAAATTCTCAGAAAAAGTTCTCAAAAGGAGAAGATGAACAAAGTGAAGGCCCTTCTGAAGAGACAGTGGTATTTATAGAAGGCGATGGAAACGTTTCATCTCCCCAAATCCCTAAAGGAATCCAACGGTCACAAAAGGTGACAGCGTTGCACTCACGTGCGGACACGTGAGAACAACGCTGTGGGGGCATTTGTTTCCTGATTTAAAATCAGAAAAGCTTATGGAAAAGGCTTAAGAAAGGGTCACGTGCTTACACGTGACCAGCAGTCACGTGTTGGCACGTGACATCCAAAAGCATCATCAAGGCAGATTCAGCTTCCTGACTACATCAAAGAAAAGGGCTTCAGAAATGGTCACGTGCTCCCACGTGACCAGGGTCACGTGTTGGCACGTGACATTTTAAAGCGGATTCAGAGGCACATCGGTTCCCTGATCAAATCAAGGAAAAAGCTTCAAGAAAGGTCACGTGCTCCCACGTGACCAGGGGTCACGTGTTGGCTCGTGACGCTTAAAACATCAGAATTGTTCTCCAGTTAAATCAAGAAAAAGAGTCCAGACAAGGGTCAAGTGCTCACACGTGACCAGGGGTCACGTGGTGGCACGTGAAGGTTAAGCAGCAACCAGAAGACAGAGCGCAAAAAGAAAGAGGGAGGCTCGTTCCAAGGGGGTCACGTGCCCACACGTGACCATGGGTCACGTGGTCACACGTGACCGGTTTTCAAAGCCCGTTTTGTTAACAGAATTAAATTCTGAAGGAGGTTCAAATCATTCCAAAGGAAAGTGACTATATGGAACCGATCGAATTAAAGATTCAGAGGTGATTAAATATCATCTATCTATGGGAAAATCTCTGGTTTGGAAAGATTCCCCCTTTAAGTCTAAACGAAATAACAAAAGAGAATCCCTAGATTTGAAATCCAATGGTGAATGAAATTCACCTAGCAATCCAAAGGTCCAGAACGAATAATGGATGCAAATCAAATATCTCAAGGAAGATTCGTCAAAAACTAATTGACTCGGCTGCTTCTCCTATAAATAGGAGCCAAGAGATACAAAAAAAAGGATATATACGCAGAGGGAGGAAAAAAGAGAGAGCCTTGATACTTTGAGGAATTTGGAGCTTCTGCAAAGGAAAACCTTAGGTAAGAAAGGGAAGGCTTTTTGAAAGAAGGAGAATTTAATTCTCAACAGAGTTTAACTCTGATATATAAAACAGAAGAACATATTTCTTCTCTTTTTGATAGAGGATCTGCAAAGTGCACATCTCCCCTTTAGGTTGAGAATTTAATTCTCAATGGGTTGAGATCCTGCCATGCAGATCCAAAACATAGAGAGGGAATGGAAACACGAGAATTTAATTCTCACAGAACTATAGGAATTTAATTCCTTTAAGATAAAAGTAGGGCTTGACCCTGTATTATGGGAATTTAATTCCTTCAGAACAAAAAGAAACAGGGTTTAACCCTAATTAAAAACCTAGTTCTGTTGAAACAGCGGGAACTTAATTCCCCTAATCATAACTTAACAGAGAATGGGAGTCCAATTCCTTAAAAGTTTTTATTAGGGTTTAACCCTATTCAGTTCTTCACATATATGAGGAATTTAATTCCTACAGAAAATTCAGAGTTCAACTCTATTCCAGAATATAAGTCTTCAAAAGGAAGTAGGAATTTAATTCCTCGGAAATTTAAAGCTCGAGGAATTTAATTCCTGAGAAAAAGATTAACAGATCCTCTAAAAAAAACAACAACATAGAGGCAGGGTCACGTGTCACCACGTGACCCCTCAAAAGATCTACAAAAAGCCCTTTGAGGCAGCGCCTCACGTGACCCACGTGACCCTTGGCAGAAGCTTTAACATACCTCATTTAGATACCCGTCACGTGATGACACGTGATGCTCCAAAAAAGAAAATGCGATCTCCTCAGAAGAACAAATGAAGGGAGGGCGCTCTCACGTGTCACCACGTGACCCCTCTCGCTTTAGTGTTTAACACTAAGTTGGAACTCCCGAATCCAGTGTTAAAACACTGTTGGGCCTTAGTGTTCAACACTAATCAAAGAACTTTATTTGCAGTGTTCAACACTGACTACCTTAGTGTTTAACACTAATTTGAGAGCTCTGTTGCCGATGCTTGATACTGATCTGTTTTAGTGTTTAACACTAATTTGAACGCCCTGTTGCTGGTGTTTAACACCAATTATCTTTTAGTGTTAAACACTAACTTGTCGACCTCATTCCCAGTGTTCAACACTGATTGCTCTGTAGTGTTTAACACTAGGCTTTGGCCCAATTGGCTAAATGGATAGAGGCAAAGTCTCTCCTTCAATGGACCAACAAGAAGCCAATATTCCAGACATGATCGGACTTAGCCCAAGCTAGGCCATGAGTCTTCAATTCGTAATTAACTGGGCTAATGGGCTCATAACATAATTAATCGGTCTTGATCCCAAATTGGGCCAAGGACTACTTAAGCCATTCCGGTTCTAGGGTACATCTCTTCACTCCTTTGATACTTGGCATTGTAATCCCTCAATGTCTTCAAAGAGGTGACGGGTCCCGACGACCACACATTGATATGGACTGTGGGGTCCTTAAACCCGTGTCTAATGCAAAATTCCTGGTTACGTGGAACGTGGATAATGTCACTCTTTGACCCCGCGGAAAACGCCCAGAGCGGAGCCTAGTCCTCGCCGAGCACGGCAGTGAACCCGTGTGAAGCATCTAGTGCAAAATTCCTGGTTACGTGGAACGCGGATAATGTCACTCTTTGACCCCGTGGAAAACGTCCAGAGCGGAGCCTGGTCCTCGCCTAGCACGGCAGTGAACCCGTGTGAAGCATTCAGAGTACATACCGGACTGTGGAGTCCTTAAACCCATGGACTACGACGTCCTTAACCTGGACCGCAATGTCTTTAAACTACCAATGGACCGCAATGTCCTTAAACTGCCCATGGACCGCAATGTCCTTAAACTACCCATGGACCGCAATGTCCTTAAACTACCCATGGACCGCAATGTCCTTAAACTACCCATGGACCGCAATGTCCTTAAACTAGAACAATAGAGCCCCGCATGCTCTTTTGTCGGATCTAAACGGTCCCGTTTAAGTTGATCTTAGCCTCAAAGATGGCTAACGTATCCTTAAACCTTCAAAAAGACTGGACTATGAATCCCCCCAATTAACTCTGGCTCGAGGGTACATCTCTGAACTCCTCTGACATCCGTCGTTGTAATCCTTTAACGTCGTCAGAGAGGTGACGGGTCCCGACGGCCACATATACGATGGACCACTATGTCCCTAAACTGGAACAATGGAGCCTAAAACACTCCTTTGTCGGATCTAAACGATCCCGTTAAGTTGATCTTAGTCTCAACGTTAGACTAACGTATCCTTAACAAACGTTTGAGTTGATCTTAGCCTCAAGTATGGCTGACGTATCCTCAAACCAAACCCCCAAACCCAAATCTAAGATAAACACGGATTTGGACTAGTCCACGCCCTACGGGCGACGACATAACTCAGTCTCCGTAAACAATCCACGGGCAATAAAACACGAAACAAACACCCACGACACGAAGTGACCAGCTGGAGAAGGAGAAAGTTGTTACCGCGATGCGGTAGCGTAATTAACTGCAGGGGCTTGCGCCTGCAGGGAAGAGCGTCCCCACAATCAAAAACCCCTCCACGAGGGGGAATCTGACGAAGTCTGCTACATCGGCCGCACCTGTCTAAGCCTCCGATGCACGGTGCCTTGGATCAACTTGGCATCTTCGGAGAGGTAGACAGATAACACCAATTAGCATCTGCCCCGAATATCAGGCACGGACGCCCAAGTCCAGGCCGCCGTTCGGAGGGGAACACCAGTATTCCATTTACATGACTCTACGGTTATAACCGTTTCCTGATATCATGGTTTCGGTCAGTCAGTCAATCAATCTTACAACCAATACAATTTACAAGATAATAATACAAACAAGACATCGCGGGGTTTAAGGGGTAGACTGGTACGGAATATGTTAAAGGTGGCACGAGGTGGTCACTTAAGACGTAATTACATCCATGCCGTTGTTCCGTGGTATTATCGACGGAGCCTTGCACTACAGGTTATCAAGCTCCCCGGTGTAAGTGGGACTCCCCTCGTATACACTGGCATCTTCTGTACCAGGATACAAACAACAGCGTTAATACAACATTACAATATTATAATACAACATTAAAAGTTACTCTCTCTCTCTTTTACTCTCTGTCTATTTCTCTCTTATCTTTGGGACTTACCGAACGACTTGTTCGCTGACGACATTCTATTTCTTTCTTCTTTGAATGTCGTCAGGTGATTTGGACCCGGCAGAGATCGAGCCATCTGCAGAAGACTTGGAGCAGTTTGCCGAAGATCCAGCACTTTAGTTTCATTGTACACTTTTCTTTCAGTACTTTTCATTTCCTGTTATGCCACTGTTTAGGCATCTTTTATTTCAGATTTCCTTTTCATGTATTGTACAAAGAATGTTAATAAATAAAAGTTGTTGTTCTTTTTATTCTTGTCTCTTGTGTATTTATTTCTATATTGCTTAGATACGCTTAGCGTATGTACTTCTGAGTATATACATAGCGGATCTCGTCGCGTCTCCTTCGCCGTATACTAGGAAGCGGGGCGTGACATTTGGCATCACCGTGCTGCTCCAAGTGAAGATGGAAAAATGAGTCATCCAAGAGATTCATCGGCATGAAAATATTTCGATAGGAGGCACGAAATATTCAGTAGTGATCCTCGCAATGTCATGCTCGGACTCGCTAGTGATGGCTTCTGGCCATTCAACTATATGGCTGGAAGCCACAATACATGGCCTGCTGTAATGATAGTTTATAATCTGCCGTCTTGATTGGTTATGAATCAATCCTACTTTATGATGCATCTTCTTAATGACGGACCAAACTCACCGGGAAACAATATCGACGTTTATCTCCGACGTATGATCAATGAGTTAAAATCTTTATTCATTGATCGTGTAGTGCTTACGATGCAAACACAGATACAACCTTCACACTGTGTGCGGCTTTAATGTGGACAATTATGACTTTCCTGCGTATGGAATGCTATGTCTGTACATGGTCACAAAGTATGCCCTTATTGCCATCAATATACAATATCGAAATGGTTGAATTTTAGCAGGAAGGTTTGTTATTGCGGTCATCGGCGTTTCCTGCCCCTATACCATCCCTACAGGTTAGGCGTTGCTCACTTTAATGGTCATCAGGAGCTTCTTAGGCCCCCAGCCTCATTGTCCGGAGAGGACGTGACTGTTCAGTAGGATGGTTACAATAATGTGACATTCGAGATAGATCTGGCAAAACAGATCAAACCATCCTACCGGAACAAGTTAAGCATTTTCTACGAGCTTCCGTACTGGTCAACAAATTTAGTACGTCATTGCCTGGACGTCGTGCACAAAGAGAAGGGAGTATCCGAGCACATACTCAACTTGCATTTTTATAAAGACGGAAAATCGATAGACAATCTCCGTGATCGGATGGATATTTAGGACTGGGAAATTAGAAGTGAATTGCATCCTAAACCGATAGCGGGTAAACCAGGCAAGTTTGTACTTCCCAATACCGCGTATCATATGTCACAACCGGAGAAGAAAAGGTTCATGCAAGTGCTGCATGATTTGAAAGTTCCCACAGGTTTCCTAAAATCATTTAGTAAGAACATAAAAATTGTGAAAGGCAAGATTGATGGGCTGAAAAGTCATGATCACCATGTTATTATGGAGCACTTTCTCCCATTAGCCCTCAAGACTTCCTTTCCCGAATCGGTTGGTCTAATAATCAATGACCTTTGTTGATTTTTTAGAGAATTGTGCCCTAAAATCCTTGATATTGTGACGCTGGAGAATCTAGAAAAATTCTATTTCATTAATACTTTGCAAGCTTGAGCGTATTTTTCCACCGTCATTCTTCGATATCATAATCACCCGACGGTTCATCTTGCAACCGAAGTTATGTTAGCCGAACCGGTACAATATCGATGGATGTATCCCATTGAAAGGTACGTGGAATTTTTCGTTTCACGCAATTTGTAAAATTATTGGTGTCCTATACGCCCGTATTTATTTATTTAATATATTTTTCTTTAGGCATCTCTACACTCTAAAAAAGTATATACGCAATAGAAATCGATCAGAGGGTTCTATCATACAAGGTTATCTTTTAGATGAAGTAACCATATTTTGTTCCCGCTATCTGGACGAGAACATTGAGACAAAACTTAGCCGGCGTCGTTATGTATTTGTCGTAAAATTTGTTTTGTCAGATCCACGATTCAAACTTGTTTGCATCATTAGAGAGAGATTCAAGATATTTAGCCCAGTTTCCTAATATGGAAGTTGCATATTATAAAGGATTCGGTGTTCTTGGATACAAATTTGAAGTTAAGGACATAGAAACATCTCGAACTACTCAGAATAGTAGGATTGCGACGATAGGATCGGATGGTATGATTTATTATTGATACTTAAATTGCATACTTGGCATCCAATATCCCGGACGATCAGAACCGTTTTATATATTTCAGTGTACTTGGTACAATACACGAACCGATACAGATAAGTGGAAAAACAATCTCGAGAGTTGGAAAGATGAATATGGATTGACTGGTGTGAACACACTTCGATTTTACGGTCAGTGTTAGTGATATATGCCCTAGAGGCCATTATTGTATCATACTGGATTGTATATTACATATTGGAAGTTTGAGATATTCACAGTTATGATAACAGTTTTGCTCAAGATGGTAGTATACTACCTGGTTTGATTCTATCTCAATATGTGCATGTGTTTCTTTAAGCATATCGCTTATACATATTGGTAGAGCTCTTAGGATCTTTTCTTGATTACCAGTATTGTGATAACAGTCACACTAGTGGGGTCTGGGTAGTCTATAAGCACATTCTTATACAGGTCTCTGGTCGTAGGATTATCGAGACGGGGCATCGATACTCCAGAGTAGACTAATGTATACGCTTCTCATCCCAGCAGGGGAGATGGTCTATCCCACAGCCATTAGTACGTCGTACTGGAGATAGTATGCAGGTGCTTATTAGGTTATGAGTTGCACTGGACAAGACTCGTCGGGAACTGCTGGTTGGTATTATACCTATCGTCAGGAAGCAGTTCCCAGGTGACATGAGTACAGGTTAGTCCGTTGACTTACTATTGCTATTTCGTCTCGAGTGTGTTCCTACTGCACTTAGATTACTACTCTACCACGGCTCAAAGGAGTCATGCAAACAGGTAGTAGTTGGGTGTAGTCCCAAAGCACTTGGAGACAGTAGCAGTCAGATAAGATTCATCTTTCCCGGTATTAGGGGTTAATATCTCACAGTGTTTGGAAAGCCGTTACATAAAGTCCCTGGCCAGGGCAGTCGAGAAATACTGGTAGGCACTCCAGTAGTTTCTCATGGTGTATTGGGCTCTTCTCCGACACGACTTATTGGGCTGTAAGGGGTCTGACGCTCACCACCCCCTAGGCCCGATATGCGAGTATCTTAGACGAACGGACCGGGCTATACGGAGATTGTCACAGATAGGCTCAATAGAAGTTCGGATGAGTTTGCTCATCGACCTTCTTATCGACAGATATCTGGGTAGCCGTTACGTGCAGCTAGTACCGCTAACGTGCTTGTGGTTAAACCTACTGCCAGCATACTGTCGAGTCTTTAGAGTCCCACACAGAGGGCTTCCCTGCTTCGGGAAAAAGATGTAGAGGCCGTATGGTTTTACGGCAGGGCTACGATCACATACATGTACTTGTACACAGATGTTCGGGCGAACAATACTAGTGGGCTTTGGTTTAAGCCGGATCCTAGTATTGTATTATTGGATTGTTATCGTCTTATTGTATTCGTATTTTTCGGATTACGAATACGGGTATTTATATACGGTGAGGGTATTTTTGTAATTTTCTCAAGAATGCTTCTATAAGGAGACACCTCGTTATTTGGTATTATCCATTTTCTTAAATGGATTAATGAGATGGAATTGGAGGAGACTTTTGTGGTATGGTGTGAGAAATAACTCGGGCATTAATTTATTGATTTGGATGCACTATTGAAGCATGGCTATTATTTTCTATGTGAAATTAATGGATGCTTCATTATTTGTTATGAGCTATTCTCTACACCAAGTCAACCCTAGCTCATTTTCTCATTTTTCTTTCTCTCTCCAAAATTTCATCTCGTTCTTCCTCTAGATTCTTACCGTCACATGAGTTATGAAACAAAGAGTCTCATGAGATAAAACACTCTATTAGCATTCTCTACACTTATGCTACTTGGATTAGTGAACCATTTACCCTAATTACCTCGGTTTAGAGCTTGGAGCTCAAAGCACATACTTTCGGGTGGATCATCTTTGACGCGAGGAGGCCGACATCACAAGTGTTAGTTATATGTTTGCCCTAGAGGCTATTACTGTACATGCGATGTATATTTTAGTGGATGCTTGGACATATATAGGGAGGACTTTCTTGCTCGACATGATAGTATGCTATCTGGTTGCACTTTATCTTAACATGTTAACAAATACTGTTTTATGATCACATGTTGATAAAGCCCTTAGGATGATTACTTGACTACCAGGATTATGATGTAGATCATACTAGTGGGGACAGGGTAGTCGATAAGTACATCCTTCAAATGTTCTTATCGTGGGAGTATCGAGACATGGCATCGATACTCCAGAGTAGACTAGCGCATGCGCTTCTTGACCCATATGATGGGCGATGGATGATCCCATATCCTTTGGTGTTTGACATCAGAGAAGGTATACGAGTGCTCAGTGGAGACTGGGTACACTGGACGGACTCGCCGAGAACTCCTAGATGGTATTATACCTATCATCGGATAGCAGTTCTCTGGTGACACCGGTACAGGTTAGTCTGTAGACCCGAGATCGTCATAGAGTCTTGTGTGATTCCCACTGTGCTTTGATTTCCACCATACCACGGTCAAGAGATCGTGCAAAACAGTGGCTTTTGGGTACAGTCCCGAATCACATGGAGGCAATGAGCGATAGGATGGGTTTTGTCTCTCCTGGTATTAGGGGTTGATGTTGCGCTGTGCTCGATTGGCCATAACAGGAAATCCCTGACCAGGATTGCTGAGATTTACTGGTAAGTGTTATCAGTAGTTTCTCGAAACGTTATGGACCTCACATGAACAAGACTTATCGATTACTGGGGTCTGACGTTTACCACCCCTAGACTAGATATGCGACATATGAGACGAAGAGACCGGACTGTACGGTAGTGTTACTGATTGGATTCGCAGGAGTTATAGCAGGCTTGCTTGTTGATCTTCTGATCGCTCAATACCCGGATGGCCGTTACGTTTAGCAGACCGCTTGCGGCTTGTGGGTGTTTGATATGATCATCACCTACAACCGGCGTATTGACGAGACTTCAGAGTCCTACACAGAGGTTTCCTGATTCATACGAAACGGAGTAGGAGCACAGATGTGATATGTGCGGGACCGAGATTAATACGAGTATATGATACCATATTCTATTCTCGCGATATGTGATATCGGCCGATTATATGTGATATAGCCGGGTTATCGGATCAAGTGTTGATTCGATAAAATTATATATATATATATATATATATATATATATTATGCTCACTTAAATATTTATTATTCTCACTAATGATGCATTTAACATATATGTGATATATGTTTATTGTATTGTTTTCTTTTGTTACATGAATATTATATATGTGATATATAATATTGTGACATGCTAGATTACACATGCAACATGTATGTATGGGACTCATACCATGCTAGGGTTTATGTTAGGGTTTCATTTATCATTAAGTAATTACAAATTAGTGGATTTAATCAAAGCTAGAAGCTTGTAGATAAGGTCTGACTTAGTCCACTCTTTTGTTTCTACTTAAGATATTTTGTGACCTAACCATTAACCCTTACCATGGTTAATTCTCTACATGGATTAGTGTATGGATGATATACTCACGCAAGGGTTGCATTTGAACTATGAGAGATATGTTCATCACTTGAGATATTTCCTTCTTCTTCTTCTTCTTCCTCATCTCATTTTTGCTTTCTTGATTTTGAGATCAAGAAGAAAGATAGTAAGAAATTAAATACTAAAGTGAGCTAAATTCCTACTTCATCATCCTCTACCATTAGCCATTTAGTTTAGCATGTTTGCTTCACTAATCTACACAATTAGTGAAGAGATAGCATGAGCTAGTGTCTCCTCGACGTAGATCATCTTCGGCCTCGAAGACTTCGAAGTAAGCTTGTTCGTTTCTTCATGGGAGCCTCTCTAGAGTCTGGAAGTTCATGATCGCAGCAAAGGGACTACTACACGGAGCTATTGAAGTGAAGGAACGGTCTACAAAGGTTGTATTTCTTGTTCACTTAGATGTAAAGAGTTTACATATCAAGTTTAACCCTAATTCTCTAGTTAAGATCTTGGTTAGGGTTTGTTTAGCATCCCAAAATTTTAAAGTAGCATGATTGATGCTTACCAAAACCTTACTAAGGTGCTAAGCTAACCCTACAGCAAGCTCGATCCATACTTCTAGGAGCCAAAGAGAGGAGGAGAAGAAGACCTGAAGGACCAGTATACGGAGGTATAACACTCTTACCGAGTAGCTAAATCTCCAGTAGTTTAGTTAGTTAAGGTTTTCGAATAGATCCAGAAGTTAGCCGGTGTTGCGTAGTTCGTTAAAATCGTTTTTGAAAATTCCGCCTCCCCGCGAACCCACGGGGTGCACGACATCGGCTTACAGTCAGGATGATCCATTTATCTTTCCGAACCAAGCATTCCAAGTATACTACTCACAGTGCTTGAAGCATCCGGGATGGAGTGTCATATGCCGTTGAAAACTCAGGGATGTTTACGATGTCCCAGAATTCGAGAATCGTATGGAGGACAGCGATGAAGATGAAGAGGAGAGAAGACTTAGAGTGCTCCGACCGTATGTTTCAAAAGACGGGTTGTCTTCGGCTGATCGTGAAGTTACGTGTGTTAGAAATGATATCGATGATGAAATCCAAGTAGATATATCTAATGCGTCCACGAAACAAAAAAGGTTATCAGTAATGTTATATTACTAATTCATAGTTCTACGATCTATACATATATTGCATGCATATATAATGATTGTATTCTTATCTAGGTTTGATGACGTCGACCGAAGCAGCGAGGGGCAGCAGGAGCACCAGCCGCGGCAGCGGTAGAGGCAGAGGCAGAGTGGTTCTGCCGTCCAGAGAGCTGCTCAGGGAGCTTCATAGGACCGGTCTTATACCCCGATCGGTATCCCCTTCGGATGACTCCTTCCGTGTGGACATTGCCACACCTCCAAGTATATTACACGCATATTCATTTTGAATGTAATATTATAGATATACACGCATATTTATTTCAAAATTACTTATATAGTTAATGTTTAATTGTCTAGCTGTTGGTGGTGCGTCCATATCAGAGACAGAGGCCACTACTGCACCTACAGGTATGTTTATATATCCTATAGTGCATATATATTGATTTAGAATGTTATATCATAAATATACACACATTCTTTTTTCTCTTACTTAGATAATCATTTTT
Source organism: Agapanthus africanus (assembly GCA_030015575.1). Lineage (NCBI taxonomy): Eukaryota > Viridiplantae > Streptophyta > Magnoliopsida > Asparagales > Amaryllidaceae > Agapanthus > Agapanthus africanus. Next base: position 28,856,737 of record JASDDO010000004.1, on the reverse strand, counting down.
TGATTGTCTAGCTGTACGTGGTGCCGCATCCTAAAGAAGTATCTATTTCATGTTGAGTGGGGCGATCAGCACCGGCGCTCATTTGCCCTCTTCTGGGATCAGGCTCGGGTATTAATATATTTTTTTATTTGACTTATCCAATATATTTATTATTATTTAACACATGCAATTTAAATACATTATTTTTTTGTATTTGCAGTTGGATTATGACTTTCAGCCTATACCCGACCTTGATCATCCTGAGAGGGTGCTCAATCTTCACGCTCTGTACTAGGGCATGATGAAGAACATGGAATCAAAGGTCTGATACAATAGAAATTAGCTGAAGATCGACTGCTATTCCCTGTGGATGGCGAACCCTGAGGCAGAGAGAGCGGCTCTCCTACATACTCCGGCCTTTGCGAGAGTCGACATAGATACATGTCATCTCTTGTGCCAATATTTTGACTCTCAGCGCAAACAGGTTTGTAATTTAAATTTAATTCATTGTTTAGTATATAATTTATTTTTTGTGTTTCTTAATTAGAAAACTAAATCTGAATGTGTTATGCAGAAACATGCCAATCAAAATAAGGAGAATAGAAAGTCGGCGAAGAGGGGTCGCCCCACTTATACAGGAGGCTCGAGGAACATTACTCGTGCCATGGAGGCATCGGTAAATTACAATAGATCTATTTTGATATAATGTAATATTAAGAGTTATTTTATAATATATGTAAATTTTTGGCGAATTGCAGAGAGTTCAGACCCTGGCATAGGGTGGTACACCGAGCGTGCTGACCGCGTATCTTGTCATCCACGGCACCTCGATTGATCCTACCACGGGCGAGCTTCGATTTCCCGACACCGCTACCCAGGAGTATTGCGTAAGTGTTAATATTTATTCTAACAGATTTGAAATTTTTGTTTTGAAAAGTTCAATTTTTAAATGATATACTTATATTTTAATAGTTAATATGGGTGGTGGAGCGGGTGGTGGAGCAGGAGGAGGCATCGGGGATCAATTTGACTAGATATACCGATCCGATACTACTAACCCCAGTCCTAGACGCCGCACACGAAAGGCACCATGGAGGTTGGGAGAGAGGCCGGGGACTAGGTCCTAGCAGTGCCCATATGAGGTTGGACTTCACTCCGGCGGTTACTTCCCTTACCATCGTGAGCGACGTCGAGAGTATGATGTTACCGTCTTGAAGACCACCGTCGAGGAGTTGAAGGAGATGTTGGTACGTATACTACTTAATAGTAAAATATTATATCACATTATAGATGTAACATATGTAATATTAGTAGCCTGAGCTTATTTGGTTGTAGACTTAACTTTGATTAATCATACTTACATAAAACTGTCTAATTAAAATAAACTATGGTTTTCCAAACTAGATACCCAAACGAGGCCTAAGTCCCTAAGTATTCTAAGATTGGGGTTTCGCAATAACCTGATAATGATATGAATTCAACTAAAATCTAATACACCGTTTGTTCCCACCAAAATTTTGGCTCAAAACTTACTCTCTTATAAATTAATAACAATAAAATAAAAATAAAAATAAAGGGAAAGCTCCATATGCAAAGCATGTAGGTACTGCCTCGGATAGAATTAAATCTTATGATGGCGCCTCACGTGCTCCTCACGCGGGCGCCAATGTGCAAAGCACAAAAAGAAATCTATTAAATAAAAGTTAAACTCTTAGGAGGCAGCACCTCACGTGCAAAGCACGAGGGCGCCAGCGCCAGAACTAAAAGTTCTCCACTCTTGGATCAAAGATCCAACGGAGATGATAAATCATCAGAGCACAGAATTAAATTCTGATTAAGGAAATATTTCTCAAATTTTTCTAAACAAAAAAATTGTGCTCTGTAAATCAGAGCACCGTTGGATCAAAAATCCAATGGTGATTAAAAATCACCAAAATACAGAATTAAATTCTGGTTGAGGAAATACTTCTCAAATGTTTCTAAACAAGAAAAATTGTGCTCTATAAATCAGAGCACCGTTGGATCAAAAATTCAATGGTGATTAAAAATCACCAAGATACAGAATAAGCTCTGTATGGGAAAATATTTTTCCAATCTTGTTAAAAACAAGGAAAATGTTTTCTATAAAACAGAAGTTCTTGAATCAAAGATCCAATGGTGAACAAATTCCCCTAATCAATTAAGAAATCTCTCAATGAGAGATTTCCTTAACCGAATCAACAAATCAGCCTCCCCTATATAAAGGACCTAAGACTTCAAGTCTTATACAGAGGAACCCCCTCCCCCCCATAAACTTCAAGTTCAAAAAGAGAGAGAGAAGAAAAATATATGGAGAGAATTTAATTCTCTAGAAAGAAGAGGAACCCCTCCCAAAAGCTCCCATAAAAACAAAAAGAGAATTTAATTATCAAACCAAGAGTTTAACTCTTCTCAAAAGAACTTAGTTCTTCCTCTGGTTAAGATCTGCAGAAACAGATCTCCCCACAAGTTGAGAATTTAATTCTCATCGGGGAGATTCTGTCATGCAGATCCAAAACCTAGGGAAAAGAACCGAGTTTAAAAGAGTTTAACTCTTACAAAACATATGGGAATTTAATTCCTCTGAAACTAGGGTTTAACCCTTTAAAAAGAATTTAATCTCTGCAAAGAACAAAAGGAGAACTTGATTCCTCAAAACCATAGAAGAACAGCCTGATGATTCATTCGCGTTCAAACGCTACGTAACAGATCACGTGACCTCACGTGACCCCTGAGAAGTGCTCAACACTTATAAAAGAGAAAAGGGAATAAACCCTATTTTTGGGATGCCTCACATGACCCTTGAGAAGTGCTCAGCACTTATAAAAGAGAAAAGGGAATAAACCCTATTTTTGGGATACCTCACGTGACCCCTGAGAAGTGCTCAACACTTATAAAAGAGAAAAGATAATAAACCCTTTTTTTGGGGCGCCTCACGTGACCCCATGTGACCCCTGAGAAGTGCTCAGCACTTATAAAAGAGAAAATGGAATAAACCCTATTTTTGGGGCGCCTCACGTGACCCCACATGACCCTTGAGAAGTTCTCAACACTTATAAAAGAGAAAAATGAATAAACCCTATTTTTGGGGCGCCTCACATGATCCCACGTGACCCCCTAACAGTGCTTAGAACTAGAATAAGAGAATAAAAAAGGCAGCGCCCAATTCTAAGCGCCTCACGTGCCACACGTGAGCTCCCCAACTTTCAGTGTTTAACACTGCTATGGCGCCTCACGTGCCACATGTGAGCATCTCAGATCTCAGTGTTTAACACTGCCTTAGAATATCACGTGGGAGCACGTGGGCACTGAGCATACACTAGTGTTTAACATTGTAAGAGGCCAACTTCAACCTCAGATTAGCTAAGTCTTTCCTGAGATTAAATCTCTATATAAACCGAGCCTCCATGCTCATGACTGAAGACTCCTTATTCTGAAATCTGGTTCAATGGTACATCTCTCCACACCTCTGATACATGTCGTTGTAATTACTCAATGTCTTCAGAGAGGTGGTGGGTCCCAACAACCAACAAGCTGTGGACCGTATTGTCCTTAAACTAAGTATGGACCATAATGTCTTTAAACTAAACCCCCACCTCAAAAATGGTGATCTCTGGACCACAATGTCCCTAAACTTCCATAGACTATGATGTCCTTAAACCTCTATAGACTATGATGTCTTTAAACCCCACAGACCATGATGTCTTTAAACCTCACAGACCATGATGTCTTTAAACCCCATAGACTATGATGTCTTTAAACCCGATAGACTGCAATGTCCCAAAACTAATGACGGACCGTAATGTCCCTAAACTTAAACGATAGAGCCCAAATGCTCTTTCGTTGGATCAAAAATGATCCTGGACCTCCATTAAGTAGATCTTAGTTTAAAACTTAGACTAACATATCCTTAACAAACATTTAAGTTGATCTTAATCTTAAAAAAGGTTAACGATCCTTAAATCAACCAAACCCAAATCTAAGAAAATACGGATTTGGACTAATCTACGCCCTACGGGCGACAACATAAATTAGTCTCCGTATACAATCCACGGACAACCAAAAAGAAAACAAACACACACGACACAAAGTGAACATCTGGAGTAGGAGAAAGTAGTTATCGCTATGCGGTAACGTAATTAACTGCAGGGTTTGCGCCTGCAGGGAAGAGCGTCCCCACAATCAAAAACCCCTCACAATGAGGGGGAATCTGACGAAGTCTGCTATAACGGCCGCATCTGTCCAAACCTCCGATACACGGTGCCATAAATCAACTTGGCATCATCGGAGAGGTGGACGGATAAAACCAAATAACATCTGCTCCCAAAATTCAGGCCAAACGTCCCAACGTCCCAGTCACGTCGTTCGGTGGTGAACACCGTTCTTACTCGTTTATTACACACAAAATTTAACAGATGCGACAGGCTGCTTCGGCTGCGGCTCCATATGCATTTCCTTCGGCTGTGGCTTCGCAAGCCACTATCTCGGCTGCGGCTTCGCAAGCCACTATCTCGACTGCGGCTTTGCAAGACACTCCTACAGCTCCATATCCCACTCAGACTCCCGCACAGTCCGCTCCTTCATTGGTCGAGTTTTTGACGACTTAGGACTGCACCGAGGAGTAGATGCGCCAAATTATGGCGTTTATCAGAGGTGGAGGAGCTGGACTGAGCCAGGGTAGCTTTTTTTTATATTTGAGGATGTATGTACTTATATGATACATATTGTATATTTTTTGGACGATATTGGTGTTTGTTCCCCTCCGAACGGCGGCCTAGACTTTGCGTCGTGCCTGAGATTCGGGGCAGATGCTATATGGTTTTATCCGTCTACCTCTCCGAAGATGCCAAGTTTATTTATGGCACCGTGTATCGGAAGTTTAGACGGATGCGGCCGATGTAGCAGACTTCATCAGATTCCCCCTCGCTAGAGGGGTTTTTGATTGTGGGGACGCTCTTCCCTGCAGGCGCAAGCCCCTGCAGTTAATTACGCTACCGCATCGCGGTAGCCACTTTCTCCTTCTCCAGAATTTCACTTCGTGTCGTGTGTGTTTGTTTTGTTTGTGTTTGCCCGTGGATTGTATACGGAGACTGAGTAATGCCGTCGCCCGTAGGACATGGATTAGTCCAAATCCGTATTTACTTTGATTTGGGTTTGGTGTTTTTAGTTTAAGGATACGTTAGCCATATTGAGGCTAAGATCAACTTAAACGTTCGTTAAGGATACGTTAGTCCTATTTGAGACTAAGATCAACTTAACGTGGTGATCCATTTAATATATGGCCATCGGGACTCGTCACCTCTCTGACGTCGTTGAAGGATTACAACGACAGGTGTCAGAGAAGTTCAGAGATGTACCCTTGAACCAAAGTTGATTTAGAGTTTTATAGTCCATTTGAATGTTTAAGGATACGTTAGCCATGTTTGAGGCTAAGATCAACTTAAACGGGATCGTTTAGATCCGGCAAAAGAGCATTTGGGAGCTCTAGTGCTCCAATTTAGGGACGTGGTGGTCCATGTTCCAGTTTAGGGACGTAGGGGTCCATGTTCCAGTTTAGGGACGTGGTGATCTGTCGCCAGTTTAGGGATGTGGTGGTCTATGTTCCAGTTTAGGGACGTGGTGGTCCATCATTAGTTTAAGGACGTTTCAGTCCGACATTAGTTTAAGGACGTTTCGGTCCACGAGTTTAAGGACCCCGCAGTCCATATTCATGTGTGGTCGTTGGGACCCGTCACCTCCCTGACGTCATTGAAGGATTACAACGAGAGCCGTCAGAGGAGTTCGGAGATGTACCCTCGAACCGGATATAAATTGATTTAAGAGAGCAGCTGTGCTCAGTCAATTTAATTTGAGGACTTACGGCCAAAATTGGGCTAAGTCCAGTTGAAAATGTTCAACACCTTTATTTATTTTTGGTCTATTAGACCTGTGCTAGGGCTTTGCCCACACTTAAATAATGCATTGTATTACTTCTATTTTTTTGTTTTGGCTCTGCCTATAAAAGATACAGAGCATCAATTTGTTTTGGGGCTTTGCCCATTTATAAATGATGCAGAGCATCAATTTCACTTGGGTTCTGCCCTTTTTTATTGCTTTGCAATTTATTTTGGCCTGCTAGGTCTTTTTGACTTGGGCCTGGCCCTTCAACAGAGGAAATGCATTGCATTTCCAGGCGCTTTGCGCTAATCAGAGAGCACAAGCGCTTGTCGTGTTGACACGTGTCGTGCAAGAGCAGTGCGCTGCGCTAGTGCGCTGCGTTTGCGCTACTGACACGTGGCGCGCTCTGGTGAGTTGCGCCAATTTCAGAGAGCAAAGCTCTATTTCAAAAGCGCGTAGCGCAACTGGTTCAGATGCTGACACGTGGCGCTCTCTGGTGGCTTGCGCCAGCCCAAGAGCGCAACAGTGCAGATTTATAAGTGCAAAGCACTATTAATTTGATAATCTTTTAGATTCAAGAACCAATGGTTCATAAAAGAAGTGCAAAGCACTATTTGATTTCTTGATCTAATTTAGATCAAAGAAAAAACAAGTTTTTCTTTTTATTTCAAGAACCAAAGGTTCATAAAAGTGCAAAGCACTAAATATTTTTTATTTTTGTTTTTCCTTGTTTTAAAGAAACAGTTGTTCATAAGAAGTGCAAAGCACTGTTTATTATGTAAAGATCATTGATCTGGTTTTTAGATCAATGATATATTAGAAGAAATTTCTTCTCTCTCGTGAAGGTTTTTTACCTTTTTCTTGGAATTTTCTCAGAGTTCTCTCTATTTGAAGCTCTTGACTTTTTTCAAGAAATGTTGATGCCTTTGAATTGAGGCCTAGGGCCCTTTTTATAGTGCCCATAAATTAGTTAAATTTGTTAAGGAGATATTTCTCTGAGTGATTTGGGGAATTTTCCCCACCGTTGGTTCTTTGATCCAAGGGCTTCTGTTTTACAGAAGAAAATCTTCTTGTTTTAACAAGAACAGAAAGATTTCTTTGAAATCTTAATTCTGTTTGGCGCAAACGCTCCAGAAAATGACACGTGTCGCGCAGCGCACAGTGTAGCGCTACTGCGCTGACACGTGTCGCGCAGCGCACAGCGCAGCGCAACTGCGCTAGCGCATCTGCGCTGACACGTGTCGCGCAGCGCAGTGCTTGCGCAGCTGAAGCATTGCTTCCTTTAATTTTGTTTAAAACAGAGCTTTGCTCTGATTGGGTGAGCTGCCTTAGGCGCTGCGCTGATGCGTCTACGCCTGACACGTGGCGCGTTGCGCCCGGAATTTGAAGCGTTGTTTCAAAATTTGAATTTTGAATCTCCAGCAGAGCTTTGCTCTGATTGGGGAAACAGTGTTGTTTGCTTGTTCACGATGATTTAGATTGATATCGTATTCTGTTTGTTTATTTCTTTTATATATTATGCGTGAGATATTGATTATGAATACTGCGGTATTTGGTTATATGATGTATGTATTATTATGCACAGGATGGGGAAAAACAGGAAGTCCATTTTTATAAAAACCCTGATATTTTGTCCCTACGGATTAATCCGTAGGACCATCTGTTGCACCTACGGATTAATCCGTAGGTGCATAGTTTGCCCCTACACAGTTAGCCGTAGGGATAAAATATCAAGATACCTGATATTTTGTCCCTATGGACTCAGTAACAGGCATTAAACTTGCCCCTACGAATGCATCCATAAGGGCATTTATTTTATAAACCAATAAATTAAATAAATATTTTGTCCCTACGGAGTTATCCGTAGGGATATATGTCCCTACGGAGTAAGGCGTAGGGGCAGTTATTACTCCGTAGGGGCATGTTCAGGACGAAAACTTGCACCTGCGGCCTTTTCCTCTACGGGGGAATTTTACGGTCCTATGGATTAATCCGTAGTGGCAGTGGTTTGCCCCTACGGCTATATCCGTAAGGGAAACCCATTATTGTACTAGTGATAGCACACTGCAGTATAATATAGGTTTAACCATTAGAATGATGGTATATAATTTGATCTTATGGAAATTTTTCTTAGTTTACCTTCCCCACTTTTTGATATATCCCCACACAAATCTTTCATATTTTAAAAAGCCCTACTCAAATCATTATTTCTCTAAATCACTACTAAACTATTCCATACCTAGGTTGCACAGACACGTCATTTTGGTTGCTGAATCCGTTGTTAGAATTTAAAGAGAATTTAGCTTTTAAAAAGAATCTCTTCTTGTTTTGATTATTTTATAAAAACCATATACAATACAATTAAACCATGTCAGAAACGTCAAAATGCTACACAATGGAGTTATTCATGTATCAGGACAATCATTAGAATTAACTGACGTTAAATGGAATATCAAATTGACCCAATCGCATTCAATATGGATTTCAACGGAATATAAGAGAAAGTCAACATCAAAGATCGTTCAAACCATTCAAGACGTCCAAAACTTTTTCATTTTATTTTTTGAGTTTAAAGTCAAGTCAATCTCAAAAGGTTGAAATCAAAAAATATCATCTAATCCCAAAACAAATTCCCAAAATCCAAATTTTTTCTTAAAATAATATCTGAAAAAACTATGCCTAAATAGACATATAGATGTCTATTTCAAGAAAATATACGTCTATTATGCAATTTTTCAAAATTTAATTTTGGTGGGTATTTCGGTTTTGAAACGGTTTTATAACAGCTAAAAACTGTTCTATAATTTAGGGAGAGTTATTTTAACTGCCCCAACTGTCCCAAAATATTTTCTATAAATAGGAAAAAGTTTCATTTGATTTAATATGAATTCTTGCTTTAAAAACTTTGGTTTTTCTGATTTTCTAGAGTTCGTGAAAACTCTTTTTCTCAATATTCTCTAAGTCTTTGTTATTCTTTTTCAAAGAGAAACAATCTTTCTACTCCTTTAGACTTTTCTAAATACTTTAGAAAAGAAAAAGGTGTTTAATTATCGAAGAAGCTACCGATTTTAAACTTGTGTTAATCTTTTAAAAATCCTCTTCGATTTGATTTGATTTTAAACTTTTATATTCTCCAAAGTACAATCCACAATCTTCTTAATTTTAAGTTTTTTATTATTCTTTTAAGATCGTTAGAATTGTCAAACTTGTTGTAAATTGAGATTATTATAATCTTGAATTGTAAAACCTAGTGAAGTAGGGTTATTTAAGTCCTTCACAAATTGTAAAGGTTTAGGACTTGAGCCTTTTGTAAAAAGTCTAGGCGTTGATTGTCTGCAAGTGTAAAGATTTGGACTTGAAACTGGGAAAAGGGTTTGGGGTTTTCCACCTATGAAAGAGTTAGTGAATCCTGAACAGTAGTCTCAGGTGAGCACTAACCACAGAGGTGGTGAAACTCGTTAAAAATCCTCTGTGTCATCTGTATTTATTGTTACATTTTTATACCTCTGTGGTTGATTCTGTAGCTGTGATAATTTAGTATACTTAAAATTCTTTTATTTCGTTGCATATTTTATGTTTTCGCAAAAATACTTTGAGTTTGCTATATAGCTTTATTCAACTTCCCCTCTAAGACTGCTTTCAATTGGTATTAGTGCAAGATTACTCTGTTTATAAAATTAATCTCTTGAGTTTCTGATCTTATAGCAAATCAACTGGAAGGACAAGCTATTAACCGTTCTCCTCTTTTCAATGGTACAAATTATCAATTTTGGAAAGCTAAGATTAAGGTTTTTCTCCAATGTATCGATCTAGAAGTTCTAGAAATCATTCAATCTCCTTTTGTTTCTCCTACGATAAATCCCTTATCTGATGCTGACAAGAAATTGATGACATTAAATGTCAAGGCAATGGATGCATTTCATTGTTCATTAAATTCAAAAGAATTTAATAGAATCTCAATGTGTCAGACTGCTAATGAGATTTGGACTACTCTCCAAACTGTCCATGAAGGAACCAGTCAAGTCAAAGAGAGTAAGATCAACCGTCTCATACATGAATATTGTAAGTGCACGGCGGCGCCCCGGCCGTCAATCCGACGCCGGAATGCAGAAACGAAACTTTTCTAAAAACTAGAAACCGGCACCACCGCGCACTAAAATCCCGGATCGGGCCATTAACCTAACTCTAGCAAACTAGAAAATGGGAAGGAAGCTATACCAAGCGATCAGTGTTCTTCGGTCTTCGCCTCCACTCCGATCTCCTCGTCGGAACGGGCACCACATCGCCGGGTTCTTTTACGGGCTCCCACTTCTGGACCGAGGCAACTCGGGCACGAAGTTAGCGAGCCGACGTGTCCAAGAAATGCTGTAGATGAAGTGTTGAAGGCTTGTCTCAAGCGGGTTGAAGTTGCCTTTGATGATGGAGGAGAGAAAAGAACTTTTGGAGTGAACTAGTATTTTTGTAGCAAGAAGAAATGAGGGATCAATGATTTTTCCTCTACCAAAAATGAAACCCCCACCCCCTCTTAGTAGTGGCCGGCCCCTATTGATCATGGAATGAGGAGAGAGATAGAAAAGGCATATATCAATATGTGAAGATAATTATCAAATTATCTCACATCAAAAACTTATCAAATCCTAATCAAACCCCATCATCATAAATGCAAAAGAAGAGACTTAAAAAGAATCTTATGATGATAGAACTAACATGAAGCCCTCATTTACAAGAAACCCCTCCACAATAACAAATTTGCAAACTTCAAAAAAAAACCTCCACCGGAAATTCAGCCAAAGAATGGAAGAAAGAAAAACTGGCTGAAACGGAATACAAACTGGCAACTTCAAAAAACTGATCCCGTAATAAATTACAGGAAAACCCCGCAACTGTATATACATACCCGCATTTGTATTCTCACTGAATACAAATGCAATGAGACAAAATCTACACAGTACAATACTAGGATCCGACTTAAACCAAAGTCCGCTAGTAATATCCATCCGATCATGATCTGTGCAATACCGCGCGTATCTGATCGAACGCTGCCATATCTCCATACGGCTTCTACAGCGTTTCGCCCAAAACTTGAGAAAACGGTCTGTGGGGGACTCTAAAAACTCGTCAATACTTTGGTTGTGGATTTAACCACTAGCACGTCAGAGGTATTAGCCTATACGTGACGGGCTACCGGGTATTGACCAAAAGGGACGTCGATGAGCGAACTCATCCTGACACCCTACTGAGCCTGTCAGTGATAATATTCGTACAGTCCGGTTCGTTCGTCTATAAGCATCGCATGGCGGGCCTAGGGGGTTGGTAAAAGTCAGACCCCCAATAGCGGTACAAGTAGTGTCGGAGTGTAGCCCAGAACACCCTGAGATACTACTAGAATACCTACCAGTAAATCTCCTGCCTTGGCTAAGGACTTTCATGTACTGGCTCTCCTAGACACAGCGCGACCTCACCCCTAATACCGGGAGAGACGAACTCCTGCAGATCCGCTCACTGCCTCCATGTGGCTCAGGACTGTACCCAACTAAAACCTGTTTGCACGTCTCCTTTAAGCATGGTAGGGTAGTAATCAAAGTACAGTGGGAACTCACACGAGACGAATGACGATCTCAGGTCGATGAACTAACCTGTACACATGTCACCAAGGAACTGCTATTTGACATCAGGTATAATACCAACTAGCATGTTCCCGGCGAGTCCTGTCCTGTGTATTCATAACCCAATGAGCACCTGTATACATCTTAGGTGAACCAACTGACACCAGTGGCTTAAGAGACTGGCCACCGCCCTTCGTCGGGGTCTCGACTGTATACACTAGTCTACTCTGGAGTATCGATGCCCTGTCTCGAAACTCCCACGACTAGGGACCTTTTAAGGATGTGCTTGTAGACCCCAGCTCCCACGTATATGATCGCCCTCATACTGCTGGTAGTCAAGCAAGAATCCTAGGGGCTCTATAAACGTACAATAGTGATCAGTAATGTCACCTAAAGCAGTACACGATGATAAAGATAAACCAGATAGCATACTATCATCTTGAGTAAGACTGTCCTACCGGTATAGGTTCTCCCTCAATCATTACAATCACGTGCCTGTGATCCAATAATTGACTCTGAGGGCACTATCTCCAACAATCTCCCACTTGCACTCAAGACTAATTATTGCGATGTCGCATACTCACAGCCCGTGTGATACCGAACACCCAACTCCTCTACTAGTCAGTCTCACAAAGCTCGTTTGCGAAACTATTGCGTTCGAGGAATAGCCTTAGTGAGTGGATCCGCTGTGATGTTTCTTTCTATGTCTCTCTTTATCTCAAGTTCGCGGAGAAACCCATCTCCCGAAATGAGCAATACCTGTCTTAGAATGTGTCTGGATATCTGATGGGACCTAGCTCATAAATGAACTCCAAATCCAAACTTCTTAGACTGTATCGTCAACCGAACTTAATCAGTATCCTGCGCCATGCTTCCCTCAGTATCCGCTTGGACCTCCTGTCCAAACTACTGCCCCTCGTCAGAGGGAAAACTATAACTCTGACAGCCGCTCTGTCATCCAGGTCACCTTGGAAGCCTGGAATGATAACCGTCTCCTAAAAGAGGCTGCCGTTATCAAATCCCTAGAACACCAACTTATGTTCTAAAACTGCTTCCGATCGTTTCTCCAGGATTAGATTAATATCAACTTACTGCATCTCGTGTAAAAATAACATCTGGTGTGGTACTTGATATCTCATTATTGACTCAATTGCCTAAGCAAGTGATCTGCCAATCATGCACATCCCTGTCCCCTTTAGTCTGTAAGACACCTTTAGAGAGGGTGACTCCATTACCTGCAGGTACACCACCATGCCAGGAGTCGTCCATTCTAAATACTCTTAGAATGCTGTTTAAGTACCCTGATTGGGAAACCATCCAAATCTAGATCTATAGATCTAGTAACCAGAATGTCTTGATATTATATCTAAGTCCCATGTGGAGAAACTACTGTGTGACAACCAAAGTATAAGCGATCGTAGTATAGGAATATCACTTCCTACTCTGTGTATGTCATCCAAATACCAGGACATCACACCCTACTACCTTCTTAACAGATCCATCCCCTATTCTGATGAAGTCAAACCTATGACTGTCACATCAGAAATAGATGATCTATCTCTGCTATATATGCTTTAGTCTATAAATAGACATAGGCCACTTGTCCACAATGCTTCCGCTGCTCCCACTGACTACGACAACCCTCTAGCAGAGTCATATAAACGTATACTTCTAAAGCTAGTTTAGAACGACGCTATACTCATCCTCCTGCCGGGTCTCACAGTCTGGAACAACAGCAATGGAAAGTCTGGGTAAACAAGAATCTCCCTGCCACCGTCCTTGAGCATACCGAAGTACATCTCGAGTGCCTGAGGTTATCCACCATATCTGCGGAGTGGCCAATGGAATGTCAAACCAGATTGAATCTTTAGGTTCTTATCAAATCTTCAGTAATCGTTTGCGGTTCTGGAATCACTTCCAGTTCTACCATACTCCCATACTGTTTTCTGAAAAAATCCATTTTTATTAAAACTGTGGCGGGTCAAGAACAATATCACTATTGATCTTCCAGATGGTAGAAAATCAACCCTCGTCATAGCCCGGGTCAACACACAAACAGCCATTACAGAAACGTGCCTTGAGTTATCCAGAGTCTGGTTTTAAGCATAAGCTGGACAACTCCCCGTACCTGTTCCATATCCAATATAGAAACAGTGGCACTGATTTAATTGAGCCAGATTCAAATCATGCAGCTGTCTCCAGTGCATGTCAACTAAATGGAAGGAGGCCGATCAGCGTTACTCAACTTAGGAATGCTTCCAATTATGAGTAACCTGAAAGAGAAGCAAGTTCTCTTAATCATTACTATTAACTGAATACCATACACAAGTATCTTCATCTTCGATCACTTTGAAGAATCCCGATACTTGCAATACCTGGTTCTCTACTTTACTCTTATACCTATAACTTCTCAAAACTCAGACCCTGTGTTTCTACGAAACACTTGTCTAAAAACTAGAGAAGTCATAAGTAAACCGAATATAGTACGAGGAGCAACCCCTCTGTCCTAATGGACACTGGACAATATACAATACTCTGTATAAGTCCCCTGAGTCTAATAACTTATTCCCTGTATGTCGTAGGTTGAAAACTGTACTTATGGTTAAGAAGAATTACACCGCTGTTTAATGCTCCTTACCTAACCACCCACTGATATAGGTAAATGTCACCGACATAATTTCAAAAAGGTATATCTCACTCTATAAAAACAGACGTACAGATATATCAATTTGAAATTGGTGCATAACAACGGATATTCAAAACCAAATATTTGCCATCCGGCAAACAGCCCAGGCGATTTCCTCAAATATCACCAATTACAACGAATTCCGATATAATGAGGATGATCACCTAATTCCCAATAACTTACTCTAACTCATCATCTGTAAAACCATACAGATGTGAGAATCATACCTGGTAAATACATACCCTGGAGCAAGGGCTAATTGGGAAATCAGTTTTCTTTTAACAGTACACAGTGAAACTGAAATATTGAAATGTTTCGATGTGGTATCCGGATATTCCTTGTAATGCCTCTTCCATTATCCGGATTCACAACTGTAACCGTATAATTCTTTGTCATCTCTCCGAATTCTTTTATATGTCTTTAGTCATTACCTTCTGTACACCCTCTTAAGCTAAATGGTTTTCTTCCTTCCCTACCGTTTGGCACCAGCCTATGATTTGGAAGAAGACTATCCAATAAGCATAATGGGTGTATTGTCCTAATCCTAGGAGCACTCGCAATGCGAGAGAAGGTGAAGATAAAAGACAACCGAATAAACCTTATTCCTATTTCTCCTGAACCAGAATCCATCCTCGAACTGGATCAAGTTCCTTTCGAGTTCGTATATAACCATACGATGGAGTATCCAATAAACTGTGGATTTTCGTAGTGATACGGAGTATCCTGGAGAAATACAAAGGTGATTTAGGATTGGCGAAGAAATACTTGGTTTGGTCCTGAATAGTAGTCGCAATTTACTTTGCCCTCTTACTAATCCCTTGATATGTCTTTACTTAATACTTTCTGTACACCATCGTTATGCTAATTGGTTTTCTTCATTCCCCACCGTTCGGCACCAGCCTAAGGTTTGGAAGAAGACTATCCAATTTGCGTAATAGGTGTACTATCTCCTAAACCAAGGAGTACTTGCAACCTGAGAGAAGGTAAAAGGAAAAGATAACTGAATAGTCCTATTCGTTTTCTCCAGAACCGGAAACCATCCTCGAATAAATTCCTTCGAGTTCGTATATAACCATACGATGGTTTTGTCCAATGGATGTGGACGTTCGTAGTAATACGGGGTGTCCTGGAGAAAAGGGTAAAAGTAGGAGTGGCAATGAGGTTTGCAACTCTGACAATCCAAAAGCCAGTGTTTAAAAAGGTTCGGTTAATTTTGGTCACTGAGTCATAATCAAGGGTCGGGTCATGGTCGTTGCCAAAGAGAGGGAGAAAAGAAACACTCAGCGTGCACTCTAACCTAGATCAGAATGATTATCACTTTATCTAATCAGGAAACCTCCCACTGTAACGTCAAATTCTTCTTCAAACCTGAAAGAAGAATTAGTCGGGATCACCCGAGGAGTAAACCAACTCATCAGTGGGAATCGGGATCCAACTATCATCGCATGATAACGTGACGGAATCCGCTCACGTTATCACACTCCAGAAAGTATGCGCATATCTGGCAAATTTCAGTTTCTTTAGAAACTCCCGATGTGATTTTTGCCCCATGTTCTTATGACCTTGACTTTGGCCAACAAATCATAAGTCACATGTTAAGTTCTACCCGTCATTCTCCAGGTTGATTTGAACCCACCCGTACAAGCCCTTGACTTTGGCCAATAAGGCTATACGACTGTCCCAAACCAACGCATCTTTCTATGCTGCATATGAATACCCAATAGCTACCAATCATTGTGCCTTGACTTTGGCCAACAAACACAGCTTGAATACTTATTGACTATCCATATGAAACGACGGAGGGCTACGAATGGTTTCTGGCGAAAACCTTTAACGTAATGAACTTGATATCGTTGAAGGAACTGGATAGCTTTATAAAAATATAGTGACGAAAACCTTTACTAAAGAGGTCACTCCCGGTGAAGGGATCTCGGCTCTTTCCCCATAGAATGAGGTGCAGGATATTTCAACTGAATACTATGATGCAAAGCAAAAGTAATCGGCTATAGTGAAGTTATTGCCCTGACGCAAACTTTTGTCCAAGGGGTCACTCCCGGTGAAGGGATCTCGGCCCTTACCTTATCGACTGAGGAGCTGGATATTCATAACCGAATACCTCTGTGCAAAACAAAAAAGAACGCCCTTGCAATAACAGCTTTTCGAAAAATGTTCCAACAACAGCAGAATAGGTTTGTTTAGCTTGCTTTGATCCAAATCAACCCAGTCCTATCAATTGATCACACCACAAAAGAACGAAAATAATGATGTACGTATTGTTAGTTGTATGTATGCCCTAGAGGCCAGTATTGTACATATGTTGTATATTATATTGGATGCTTGGACATATATAGAGATGACTTTCTTGCTCGATATGATAGTATGCTATCTGGTTGCTCTTTATCTTAACATGTACACTAGTCTCTTTATACTGTCTTATAGTTACATGTTGGTAAAGCCCTTAGGATGTGTACTTGACTACCTGGACTATGATGCAGATCATACTAGTGGGGACATGGTAGTCCATAAGTACATCCTTCAAGGTCCCTAGTCGTGGGTGTATCGAGACGGGGCATCGATATACCAGAGTAGACTAGCATATACGCTTCTCGACCCATGTGATGGGCGATGGATGATCCCATATCCATTGGTGTTTGACATCAGAGATGGTATACGGGTGCTCAGTGGAGACTGGGTACACTGGACGGACTCGCCGAGAACTCCCAGATGGTATTATACCTCACGTCAGATGGCAGTTCTCAGGTGACACTTGTACAGGTTAGTCTGTAGACCCAAGATCGTCATAGAGTCTTGTGTGATTCCCACTGTGCTTTGATCTCCACCTTACCACGTCCATGAGGGCGTGCAAAACGGTGGTCTTTGGGTACAGTCCCGAGTCACATGGAGGCAATGAGCGATAGGAGGGGTTTCGTCTCTCCCGGTATTGGGGGTTGATGTTGCGCTGTGCTCGATTGGCCGTAACAGGGAAGTCCCTGGCCAGGGCTGATCAGAGATTTGCTGGTAAGTGTTACCAGTAGTTTCTCGACCCGTTACGAGCCTCACATCGGCACGACTTATCGGGTTATTGGGGTCTGACGTTTACCACCCCTAGACCTGATATGCGACGTATCAGACGAAGAGACCGGACTGTATGGTAAGTGTTACTGGTCGGATTCGCAAGAGTGTGAGCGGGCTAGCTCGTCGATCTTCTGATCGCTCAATACCCGGGTGGCCGTTACGTTTAGCAGACCGCTTGCGGCTTGTGGGTGCTTGATATGATCATCATCTGCTACCGGCGTATTGACGAGTCTTTAGAGTCCTACACTGAGGTTTCCTGGCTCAAGCGAAACGAAATAGGAGTGCATATGAGATATGTGCGGGACCGAGAATAATGCGTGTATGTGATACCGCATTTCATTCTCGCGATATATGTTTCGATTGGTTATATTCGATATGACCTAGTTATCGAATCATTGATTCGATAAATCGATACATTGGTTTCTAGCCGGTTATGTGCGACATGACCGGATCATTGAATCAAATGTTGATTTAATGATTTAATGCATAATTATATATTTGATATATTGCATTGCATTAACTAGTATTGGTTCACTTTAAACGGATTTTTCTCACTTGATGCACATTGTATATGTGATATGCTTTAGTGCACTACTTTGTATCATGTTTGATGATACTTGATCATATAGTTAAGTTTATAGAATTAATCCATGGTTAATTTGATAATTAGGGTTTTGCATATTCATTTATTTATTTATTTGTTTATTTATTTATTTGAAATGAGTTATGATAAGAATGGTGGCTAAGTTTGTTTTATATTGAAGCTTCATGAAGCTTTGACTTTGCTAACCATCCTTATCTTCATGCTTAACCCTAACCCATCTAAGTGACCATGGTTAATTCTCTACACTTAACCCTAGTTCAAGTTATGATAAGTATTTGATTTAAATTTTATTTTTATCACAAGACTTATCATATTCTTTTCATGAGCTCATCTTCTTCTTCTTCTTCAAGCTTGCTACAACAATGGCAACTTGAGATCTAGTGAGATAAATCCAAATCTAAAGTGTACCCACCTCCTATTTCTTCACCCTCTACCTCTTGCCAAGTTGTTTTGGGTGTTTACTTCACAAGTTTCAAAAGTTTGTGAGGTCGGAGCTTGAGTTTGTGCAACCTCGACGTAGATCGTCTTTGACACAAAGCCGACGACCTATTCCGCTTGTTTTCCCGATGAAGCCGACGGAGGAGTCTAGGATTCATGATGTACAGCGAGAAGACATCGTTGCGGAGTCGTGGAGGTGGATATCCGGATCTACAAAGGTTGTAATTTCCGTATCCTAGTAGTTAAGAGTTAACTAGCTTTCTATTTCGCCTAAACATCTAGTCTAAAGATCCGTAGTCTAGGGTTTCTCGGCACAAAATTTTTTAAATTGGCATGTCCGATGCCTTGTGAGACCTTACTAGAGTGCCTAGGAACCTTTCAATGGTATCAGAGCCTAACTAGAGCCTTAGGCGAAGTCCCGACGACGTTTGAAATCCGATCGAACCGAAATCCAAAACCTAAAAATGCTCTCTGGACTTTTTCTAAAAATTCGGATTTTTGTCAATTAAAAATATGTAGAAAATCAAGCAGGGTGTTATTAGAATTACTGTGAAACACGAGGGGCTAATTCAACTTTTCCACCGCGGAAGGGCGGCACATGCTAGGCATGTGCGGCTCTTCCGCGGCCTTACTGTTCCCTTGAATGTTTTTTTTCTGCACAGTAACTCTTGTAATATAATGCTATATTTTCTGGGATATTTTGTTGTGACTTAACAGAAGAGTATTTTGGGGTTGCTTTGGGGACTCGTTTTTTTTCAATCGGATTATCAAATGATTGTCTAAGTGTTTTTCTAGATAACTGTAGAATATGTTAAAGAGTTCGACCGGATATAAATACCCAGGTTTTCCCCTGCCGGAATATCCAAGTGTTGGATTATTGTATGGTTTAAGGACGTTCTCAGTAGTGCAAGTAACGCGATGGTCCCTCTAGAAGACAACAAACCTTAACTCGATTATGTGACCGTCTTGAACTGCCCTTTGAACCTTCGGGTTTGGGGCAGTACGGCGTGCCACATGTGAGGCGTTGGCTTGACCCTTCTACGGCTGGACCGTTGGTACTGAGGTATGAAGTGAATGTCTTTGAACCTATTTCATGTGTTGATCGGTGTCAGGAAAACTTGGGTGTTCGAATGTTCGATCGGAAAGTTTGATATATTCTATTTATCCGGAATTGGATACAATAATTGGAATTCACAAAAGTTATGTGATAACTGAATGAATGTTATAAATTTAGCAGTTTAGTCCCATACGATATTGAAAAGAGTTTTCGATAATGAGACTAAAATGCGGGGTTTGTAACTGTTAGGCATGTGATGTCTAAAGAAGTTGCGGATTCCAATTGTTGTAGTTTTACACTTTCTTTTCTGTGACCGTAAGTGTAGTATGTTCATATCGCCGGTTTCGTTGCTATACGTCAACGACAATTGGGGTATGCGTACTTACTTACGTTGATGACATGTGATGTTATGTGTTGCTGGATATGTTATATTGGATCGTCGTATTCGAATAGCCGGGGGTTTTTATGTGAGATGAGTGTTTTTCATTTTCATTCATGTAAAAACTTGTATGTAATATTCTTTTATTTGGGGCACTTCCAGGTAGCGGAAGATGTCACCCTTTGTATATTATTTACTTTTCCGCATTAGGATAGACCCAAGGAGGGGAGCACAAGTAACCGGGTTCTGGGGTCCAGTGGGAGACTAACTCGAGGAGTCGAGTCCGAGTCTCCTAACCCTAGAATTGGTAGGGTTGCTTGCCACTCTCGTAGGGGTCTACGGGTGTGGGATTGGCTATTCATCACGACCGTGGAATTCGTGTTTTATACTGGCTCGTATTGAAAACACGGACGTCCTAGTATATCCAATATTTCATATGTTTATTCTGCTGCGATATCTGTGATGCGATTCTGTGATAGATTTAGTATATGATATATATGATATATTATATAGACGTTACTTATGTTTTACACCCGCGCTAGCCCTGCCCTGCTCTGTCGTTAGTTACCTAACCTAACGGTGCACGAGGGGACATCGAGGCGAATGCGGATGGCATAAGTGTACGTCATATCTATCTGTGATGTTTAGGTATTTAAATGATGGGACTTCATTAATGTGATTAATGAAAGATAAGAAACCTAAGATGTTGTAGAATCAGATTTTAAATAAAACAGGTAGCTACAGTTCTTGCTTTGCACAGCGATATATATGATATATCCCGCACCTCATTCGACGAGGAAAGGACCGAGATCCCTTCACCGGGAGTGACTCCTTTAGCAATAACTGGCAGATGCTACACACTCGGTTTGCTTTTGACTGCTTTTGCGTTTTTGCTTTGCACAGCGATATATATGATATATCCCGCACCTCATTCGACGAGGAAAGGACCGAGATCCCTTCACCGGGAGTGACTCCTTTAGCAAAACCAGAAAAGCCTCAAAATCACTCCATTTCAAAACTTCATTTGATTCTACAACGATATCAAGTTCATTACGCTCATGGTTTTCAGAAAAAACTGGCGTAGCCCTCCGTCATTTCAGATAACTACTATTTAGTATTCGTGCTGCGGTTGTTTGGCATGCGTCAAGGCGTAGTGTACGGTAGCTAACTAGTATTTATCTGCTTATGCATATGATGCAGATTGGATTAGGGTATTCGCACGGCGTTGTTTGGCATGCGTCAAGGGTCGTGCGGGTGGGTTTAATTCAATCAGGAAATGACGGGTTGAACTTGACTAGCGGACTATGGGTTGTTTGGCATGCGTCAAGGTCATAGCACGCTAGGGGCAAAATATTATCGGGAATTTCAAGTGTTGAAATTTGCAATGAGATTGCATACCTTCTATGAGATAGTTGGATCCCGATACCCACTGCGAGTAAGAGTTACTCCTGGGAGAGTTTTACACATTGCAATTAGCCGATCAAGTAGGTGTCTAGAAAGGTGTTAACGAGGTTACGCCTCTGGGAAAACGAGGTTTACATTAATTAGGTTCGTGCGAAAGCACGGGGGACCTCCCTCAAAGTACCGACACTGGCCTGGCTGAAAGATTGGCGAACCTGTAGTGTGTAATTAATCCCGGCTAGTCTTTCCTTTTAGGGTTTGAAGGAAGATTTGATAAAAAGCAGTGGGAGCCATCCTGATTAGATAAGATAATAACCAATCTGATCTTGCACGAGCATACGCTAAAGTGTTTTCTTCTCTCTCTCTCCAGGTAGCGACCAGTTCATGCCTTAATCAAGATAATAATATGGATGTATTGACCGAACCCGCATGTTATACTGTGCTGGGGAACGTTGGTTCCGTTCTTTCCTATAAGAGTTATAAGACTGAACAGGATATAGGGGAATACCAGGATTCCCATGCCACCCGAATGAAGAAAGTACATGATGATGCATTTTCTTCGGGTGTGTTCGTTACTGAGAACTGTTTCTCCATTTGCTCTACGTCCTGGGTATTGGATACCGGGTCAGGATCCCATATATGTAATCAGTTACATGGGCTAAGGAAAGGTAGAGAACTTGGAGAAGGTGATAAAGACATTAGAGTTGGAAATGGTGCAATTGTTGCAGCTAAGACTGTCGGGGAATATCACCTTGTATTACCAACTGGTAATACATTGGTTCTGAACGAATGCTATTACATGCCGAACCTGATATGCAACATTATATCGGTTTCTTTATTAAGCAAAGAAGGATATAATTTTGTATTACAGGATAATGTTATGAACATTTTCCTTAACCAAAAGTTGGTTGGATCAGGCACGTTATGCAATGGCATTTATGTTCTAAATCAATCAACGGTTCTGAGCATAACAAACACACACAAGAGGAAGAGTTCTGAACTCAACGAATCCTTCTTGTGGCATTGTAGACTGGGTCACATCAATG
The DNA here is from genome assembly GCA_030015575.1 of Agapanthus africanus. NCBI lineage: Eukaryota > Viridiplantae > Streptophyta > Magnoliopsida > Asparagales > Amaryllidaceae > Agapanthus > Agapanthus africanus. The sequence continues at coordinate 28,834,571 of JASDDO010000004.1, read as the reverse complement.
CGACACGACTAGCTAAGTTGCATAAAGATGGATATTTAAATCCGTTTGAATTTTCATCTTATGACACTTGCCAGTCATGTCTCAAAGGCAAGATGACCAAGACTCCGTTTACGGGACACGGAGAAAGAGTTACCGAACTCTTGGGACTTATACATAGTGATGTATGTGGTCCCATGTCTACACATGCCAGGGATGGTTCTTCATACTTCATTACATTCACTGACGATCTCTCTAGGTTCGGGTATGTGTTCCTGATGAAACACAAATCAGAAGCTTTTGAGAAATTTAGGGAATATAAACAAGAAGTTGAGAACCAAACCGGAAAAAGTATTAAAATCCTACGATCTGATCGAGGAGGGGAATACTTGAGCAATGAATTCCTGGACTTCCTAAAAGAGAATGGGATTCTCTCTCAGCTGACTCCTCCATATACACCACAGCACAACGGTGTATCTGAACGGAGAAACCGCACCCTATTAGATATGGTGCGCTCAATGATGAGTACAGCTGAGTTACCTATTTCCTTCTGGGGACATGCGCTTGAGACAGCCATGGACCTATTGAATAGAGTTCCTACCAAATCAGTGCCTACCACTCCATATGAGATATGGAAAGGGAAGAGACCACATCTTAATTATATTAAGATATGGGGTTGTCCAGCCTATGTCAAAAGACAAAATCCGGACAAACTCGAGGCAAGATCTGTCCTATGTAAGTTTGTAGGATATCCCAAAAATTCACAAGGGTATATCTTCTACCACCCCGAGGAACAAAAGGTGTTTGTTTCTCGACATGCCACTTTCTTAGAAAAAAGTTTTCTTATGAAACAGATAAGTGGCATTGAGGTAGAACTGGAAGAGGTTCCAGCGACACAGACTACAACAGAAGATTTGGTTGAACCAGAGGATTCCATAGTTCCCGATGAACCCCAGCCTCTCCGCCGATCTAGTAGGGTTTCTCGTCCACCTGAGAGATACTACGGTTTTCTCATTGATGGTGGAAGCGAGGATTGCATCATGGAAGATGATGACCCAACTAGCTTCGAGCAGGCCATCACGAGTGGGGACTCAGTGAAATGGCTGGATGCTATGCGGTCTGAGATGGATTCCATGTACACCAACAAAGTATGGACTTTGGAAGTTGCTCCTGAAGGGGTAAAACCCATTAGGAGCAAGTGGATCTTCAAGAAGAAACTTGGTGTAGATGGGAAAGTGGAGACTTTCAAAGCTAGACTTGTAGCAAAGGGTTTTCGTCAAAGACCAGGTGTGGACTATGACGAGACCTTTTCTCCAGTGGCTATGCTTAAATCCATCCGAATCATGCTTGCCATTGCTGCCTTTCATGACTACGAAATCTGGCAAATGGATGTTAAGACCGCCTTTCTAAATGGTGATTTAGAAGAGTGCGTGTACATGACTCAGCCAGAGGGCTTCGTAGACAGTGGGAGCAGCGGGAAGGTGTGCAAGCTGCTTAAATCCATTTATGGATTAAAGCAAGTATCGCGGAGTTGGAACATCTGCTTTGACGTCGTTATCAAAGAGTTTGATTTCGTCAAAAATCCAGATGAACCTTGTATCTACAAGAAGGTGGCAGAGAGTAAGGTTGTCTTCCTCGTATTGTACGTGGACGACATACTCTTGATAGGAAATGATATTCCTATGCTGCAATCGGTCAAGCTCTTCTTATCACAAAGATTCTCGATGAAAGATCTTGGTGATGCCTCCTGCATATCGGGAATTAGGATCTATAGAGATAGATCCAAACGGATTTTGGGATTGTCCCAATCCAGGTACATTGACACCATACTAAAGAGGTTTAGTATGGAAGAGTCCAAGCGTGGGAATATGCCCACGATCTCTGGAGTCACTCTCTCCAAAGAGATGTCTCCCAAGACTGATTTGGAGAGAGCTCGCATGCAAGGTATACCCTATGCTTCGGCAGTAGGCTCTATCATGTATGCGATGCTATGTACCAGACCCGATGTAGCATACTCACTAAGTATAGTGAGCAGGTATCAAGCTGATCCTGGAGAGAGTCACTGGACAGCTGTGAAGAGCATTCTCAAGTACTTGCGAACGACTAGAGATATGTTCTTGGTGTATGGTAACGGAGAACTCCAAGTGGAGTCCTTTACCGATTCAAGCTTCCAGAGTGATAAGGACGACTCTAAGTCGCAGTCGGGTTTTGTCTTTACCCTTTACGGAGGGGCGGTTAGCTGGAAGAGTTCCAAGCAGGAAACCGTGGCAGACTCGACGATGGAGGCTGAATACATCGCTGCCAACGATGCTGCTAAAGAAGCTGTCTGGATCAAGAAGTTCATTTATGAACTTGGAGTGGTTCTATCCATTGAGCATCCAATACCTTTGTATTGTGATAACAATGGAGCGGTGGCTTTGGCCAAGGAACCCAGGTCCCATCAGCGATCCAGGCATATTCTGAGGCGGTATCACCTGATCCGGGAGATAGTTGATCGCCGGGAGATCGAGGTCAGGAGAGTTGACACGAAGAACAACACGGCGGATCCACTCACGAAGGCCATTCCCCAGACACAGTTTGAGAGACTCTTCGGGATGCTTGGTATGCGATACTACAGCAGCTGGCCCTAGTGCAAGTGGGAGATTGTTAGTTGTATGTATGCCCTAGAGGCCAGTATTGTACATATGTTGTATATTATATTGGATGCTTGGACATATATAGAGATGACTTTCTTGCTCGATATGATAGTATGCTATCTGGTTGCTCTTTATCTTAACATGTACACTAGTCTCTTTATACTGTCTTATCGTTACATGTTGGTAAAGCCCTTAGGATGTGTACTTGACTACCTGGACTATGATGCAGATCATACTAGTGGGGACATGGTAGTCCATAAGTACATCCTTCAAGGTCCCTAGTCGTGGGTGTATCGAGACGGGGCATCGATATACCAGAGTAGACTAGCATATACGCTTCTCGACCCATGTGATGGGCGATGGATGATCCCATATCCATTGGTGTTTGACATCAGAGATGGTATACGGGTGCTCAGTGGAGACTGGGTACACTGGACGGACTCGCCGAGAACTCCCAGATGGTATTATACCTCACGTCAGATGGCAGTTCTCAGGTGACACTTGTACAGGTTAGTCTGTAGACCCAAGATCGTCATAGAGTCTTGTGTGATTCCCACTGTGCTTTGATCTCCACCTTACCACGTCCATGAGGGCGTGAAAAACGGTGGTCTTTGGGTACAGTCCCGAGTCACATGGAGGCAATGAGCGATAGGAGGGGTTTCGTCTCTCCCGGTATTGGGGGTTGATGTTGCGCTGTGCTCGATTGGCCGTAACAGGGAAGTCCCTGACCAGGGCTGATCAGAGATTTGCTGGTAAGTGTTACCAGTAGTTTCTCGACCCGTTACGAGCCTCACATCGGCACGACTTATCGGGTTATTGGGGTCTGACGTTTACCACCCCTAGACCTGATATGCGACGTATCAGACGAAGAGACCGGACTGTATGGTAAGTGTTACTGGTCGGATTCGCAGGAGTGTGAGCGGGCTAGCTCGTCGATCTTCTGATCGCTCAATACCCGGGTGGCCGTTACGTTTAGCAGACCGCTTGCGGCTTGTGGGTGCTTGATATGATCATCATCTGCTACCGGCGTATTGACGAGTCTTTAGAGTCCTACACTGAGGTTTCCTGGCTCAAGCGAAACGAAATAGGAGTGCATATGAGATATGTGCGGGACCGAGAATAATGCGTGTATGTGATACCGCATTTCATTCTCGCGATATATGTTTCGATTGGTTATATTCGATATGACCTAGTTATCGAATCATTGATTCGATAAATCGATACATTGGTTTCTAGCCGGTTATGTGCGACATGACCGGATCATTGAATCAAATGTTGATTTAATGATTTAATGCATAATTATATATTTGATATATTGCATTGCATTAACTAGTATTGGTTCACTTTAAACGGATTTTTCTCACTTGATGCACATTGTATATGTGATATGCTTTAGTGCACTACTTTGTATCATGTTTGATGATACTTGATCATATAGTTAAGTTTATAGAATTAATCCATGGTTAATTTGATAATTAGGGTTTTGCATATTCATTTATTTATTTGTTTGTTTATTTATTTATTTGAAATGAGTTATGATAAGAATGGTGGCTAAGTTTGTTTTATATTGAAGCTTCATGAAGCTTTGACTTTGCTAACCATCCTTATCTTCATGCTTAACCCTAACCCATCTAAGTGACCATGGTTAATTCTCTACACTTAACCCTAGTTCAAGTTATGATAAGTATTTGATTTAAATTTTATTTTTATCACAAAACTTATCATATTCTTTTCATGAGCTCATCTTCTTCTTCTTCTTCAAGCTTGCTACAACAATGGCAACTTGAGATCTAGTGAGATAAATCCAAATCTAAAGTGTACCCACCTCCTATTTCTTCACCCTCTACCTCTTGCCAAGTTGTTTTGGGTGTTTACTTCACAAGTTTCACAAGTTTGTGAGGTCGGAGCTTGAGTTTGTGCAACCTCGACGTAGATCGTCTTTGACACAAAGCCGACGACCTATTCCGCTTGTTTTCCCGATGAAGCCGACGGAGGAGTCTAGGATTCATGATGTACAGCGAGAAGACATCGTTGCGGAGTCATGGAGGTGGATATCCGGATCTACAAAGGTTGTAATTTTCGTATCCTAGTAGTTAAGAGTTAACTAGCTTTCTATTTCGCCTAAACATCTAGTCTAAAGATCCGTAGTCTAGGGTTTCTCGGCACAAAATTTTTTAAATTGGCATGTCCGATGCCTTGTGAGACCTTACTAGAGTGCCTAGGAACCTTTCACGTATATACCATCCGCATTCGCCACTGGGTCCCGTCATCACCCGTTAGGTTACTTAACTAATGACAGAGAGGGGACTGGACTAGCGCGGATTCAAAACATATACAATATCTACTAGTATATATATCAATATATAATATTCGCTCAAGGCGTGATAAAATGCAACATCACAGAAATGTAATATGCATCACAGAACAATATAGATATCTGGGATCCCTTGGTTTCACAGAGCCGCTACTGAAACCCGATGTTCTCCTGGTCGTGTGGATAGCCTGTGCAATGAAATCCTAGACCCCTACGGGTGCGGCAAGTTACCGCCAAAACCTGAAGCGAGACAGCCCCCTTCAGTAACGTGAATGGACCACCCAGCACTTCACGGAATCCGGTAACTTGGGCACCCCTCCTTGGGTCAACCTGTACCTCCTACGAGTGCGATGAATAGCCCGCCAATTCTAGAGTAAAGCCCCTTCCGTCTCAACGCCATGAGAAGCGGACCCGTTGCCCTCTAGAACCCGGCTACCCGTACACCCCTCCGCGGGATAATCCTAGTACAGAAAGTAAAATATACATACAACGGGTACATCGACTTCAGCCCGGTCGTGCCCCAAAAAAATAATATACAAACAGGCAGTGACGGCAGTCCACATGTCGGACGCTTGCCCCGCAATATCAAATGTACATATAAAATAAAACTGTACTACTATTGCATCCAGGCTATCCCCCACGACCATTCCGCAACATCACAGCACAACACAGAACATCAACGTGAATGTCGCATTCGCAAATCCGTCTAAAAGGGCTATAGCAGTTAGACAGGATTTACCGATCAAATGACATTCACGGTCGCAGATATAATGTAAATACTGTGAACTAACATGTTTAAAATTTTCGATCGACTAAATTTACCGAAGTGGGCCCCAAGCACAACTGTAGCACTCAAAGAAAATCTGGGCCCAAACAGAACATTCCAAAAAACCCCATTTCCAACACTGGAATCACTGCAGAAAAGATGTGCAAAGAGGCCACTGTTCCGCGGCGGAACTGCGGCCAAAAGGGGGTTAGGGCCGCTGTTCCGCGGTGCTATAGCGTCCTCACGTGACCATTTTTCTTCAGTGTTCAACAAAAACCCTACATGTTATTCTGCAATGAACTGAAAAAAATTTAGAGCAGAAAACAAAATCGACAGAAACTCATGCAATGGAAATCGGGTTTTCGGAAGATCCGTTCGATCGAACTTGTAAACACGTTAGAGCAAGCTAGACTAGGTTAATGGCGTGGCTCTGATACCAGTGTAAGTGCACGGCGGCGCTCCGGCCGTCAATCCGACGCCGGAATGCGGAAACGAAACTTTTCTAAAAACTAGAAACCGGCACCACCGCGCACTAAAATCCCGGATCGGGCCATTAACCTAACTCTAGCAAACTAGAAAATGGGAAGGAAGCTATACCAAGCGATCCGTGTCCTTCGGTCTTCGCCTCCACTCCGATCTCTTCGCGGAACCTCCGGTCTTTATCTCCTCGTCGGAACGGGCACCACATAGCCGGGTTCTTTTACGGGCTCCCACCTCTGGACCAAGGCAACTCGGGCACGAAGTTGGCGAGCCGACGTGTCCAAGAAATGCTGTAGATGAAGTGTAGAAGGCTTGTCTCAAGTGGGTTGAAGTTGCCTTTAATGATGGAGGAGAGAAAAGAACTTTTGGAGTGACTAGTATTTTTGTAGCAAGAAGAAATGAGGGATCAATGATTTTTCCTCTACCAAAAATGAAACCCCCACCCCCTCTTAGTAGTGGCCGGCCCCTATTGATCATGGAATGAGGAGAGAGATAGAATAGGCATATATCAATATGTGAAGATAATTATCAAATTATCTCACATCAAAAACTTATCAAATCCTAATCAAACCTCATCATCATAAATGCAAAGGAAGAGACTTAAAAAGAATCTCATGATGATAGAACTAACATGAAGCCCTCATTTACAAGAAACCCCTCCACAATAACAAATTTGCAAACTTGCAAAAAAAAACCCTCCACCGGAAATTCAGCCAAAGAATGGAAGAAAGAAAAACTGGCTGAAACGGAATACAAACTGGCAACTTCAAAAAACTGATCCCGTAATAAATTACAGGAAAACCCCGCGACTGTATATACATACCCGCATTTGTATTCCTACTGAATACAAATGCAATGAGATAAAATCTACACAGTACAATACTAGGATCCGGCTTAAACCAAAGACCGCTAGTAATATCCATCCGATCATGATCCGTGTAATACCGCGCGTATCTGATCGAACCCTGCTATATCTCCATACGGCCTCTACAGCGTTTCGCCCGAAACTTGAGAAAACGGTCTGTGGGGGACTCTAAAGACTCGTCAATACTTTGGTTGTAGATTTAACCACTAGCATGTCAGAGGTATTAGCCTATACGTGATGGGCTACCAAGTATTGACCAAAAGGGACGTCGATGAGCGAACTCATCCTGACACCCTACTGAGCCTGTCAGTGGCAATATCCGTACAGTCTGGTCCGTTCGTCTATGAGCATCGCATGGCGTGCCTAGGGGGTTGGTAAAAGTCAGACCCCCAATAGCAGTACAAGTCGTGTCGGAGTGTAGCCCAGAACACCCTGAGATAATACTGGAATACTTACCAGTAAATCTCCTGCCTTGGCCAAGGACTTTCATGTACTGGTTCTCCTAAACACAGCGCAACCTCACCCCCAATACCGGAAGAGACGAACCCCTACAGATCTGCTCACTGCCTCCATGTGGTTCGGGACTGTACCCAACTAAAACCTGTTTGCACGTCTCCTTTGAGCATGGTAGGGTAGTAATCAAAGTACAGTGGGAACTCACACGAGACAAATGACGATCTCAGGTCGATGAACTAACCTGTACACATGTCACCAGGGAACTGCTATCTGACATTAGGTATAATACCAACTAGCATGTTTCCGGCGAGTCCTGTCCGGTGTACTCATAACCCTATGAGCACCTGTATACATCTTAGGTGAACCAACTGACACCAGTGGCTTGTGAGACCGGGCACCGCCCCTCGTCGGGATCTCGACTGTATACACTAGTCTACTCTGGAGTATCGATGCCCTGTCTCGAAACTCCCACGACTAGGGACCTTTTAAGGATGTGCTTGTAGAGCCCAGCTCCCACGTATATGATCGCCCTCATACTGCTTGTAGTCAAGCAAGAATCTTAGGGGCTCTATCAACGTGCAATAGTGATCAGTAATGTCACCTAAAGCAGTACACGATGATAAAGATAAACCAGATAGCATACTGTAGCGCCTTGAAAAGTCGTTTTGGAGTTTTCCCAAAAAACGGTGAAAATTTGGTATTTTTCCGTAAATCGTCTTTTTTGCTATTTTGCAGTTTAGGCCTAATTATAACTAATTTGATAGGTAATTGCTTGTTTTTAGTATCTAATGAGTTACTTATGAAATTCTGATCGTTTAAAATTTTTCCCTAATTTTTCAATTTTTTTATATTATTTTAAGCCGGTAAAAAAATACATTAATTTAGCGATAAATACAAATTTAAATGGGCTAATTTTAATCTTTAAAATCATTTTAATTAAAATCTAATTGTAATATAAATTTTTAGTATTTTATTTCAAGTTTTAATGGGTTTTTATGATGGAAAACAAAAATATAATTTTTTTTTGAACTAAAACTTGCAAATATGAACTTGTGGGGGGTCTTTTTGCATAGAACCTTTTTGTATTCACTCCCACTCACCTCCACTCCCCAAGGCCGGCCCCACCACTGCTGAAGCAGCCCCCATCCCTCTCTTTTTTGACCTTAAGTCTTGTGAATGAATGGTTTTGAATAGGATTTAAATATAGTATTTAGGTGGGGGTATTTGGTATTTTTTGGGGGGGGGGGGGGGGGTTGACTAAGACTTTTTGCACCATCCCCTCACATCCCCCATCCCCTCTCTCTCCACCGAATTCCTGCAGTTTGCAGCAACCCCTCCCCCATTTTTTGCCTCATCTCTTTTCTTCATCAAAGTTAATCCAAAAATTGCTCCAAAAATCAACAATTTCCTTCACCATTTCAACACAAAACCTTGTTCTATCTCTTCTCAAGCCAAATTGGTTTAAATTTTGGAGAAAAGTGGCAACTTTGGAGGCTGATTGCAAGAGGTTCAAAACATGTGAGGTGAAAATTCTAGTCTAATTGTTAATTTGTAGCTAAACTTGCTAAATTAGAACTTGAAAGTGTTAATTTTAGTGTTAATTTCTAATCTAGTTTTTTTGGTTCATGGTTTGAATTTAAACTAGGGTTTTAGAAAACATTAGTAGGTTAATTAAATCTATTTTGTTATCTAGTTATTTTGTTAGCCTAATCTAAGTGGTTAACTTGCCTTTTGGACTTTAAATTAGAGTTAAATTAGTGTATCATGTATGATTTGGGTTGGATTTTGCTAAGTTTGAAAAATCAAGAAGGGTTGTTTATGGAAACATAGGATTTGAAGCTTTGTAATGTGTTTTAATCAATGTGATTGTGGTTAACTAGTTATGCGGTTGGATGTTATGCTAGGCTGTAGTCCTTTTTGTCGCAAATCGGCGATATTTGCACCGATTTTGGAATGCAAATGCTTACTAGTTTTGTTATAAAATTATGTGATGAATTATTTTTGATATCTTGATGATTGTAATGGCTTCTCCTACAACTTTTAGGATATGTGAGTGCGGATTTTTGAGTGATCGGGTTTTAGCTTTCCCGGGCGACCAAATCAACGATTCTAGTTAGTTTTTGCGGTTTTCGTGTGTGTTCCGCGCACCTTGTGCACGTTGTGCCTAGCTTGTGAACGTAGATATTCTCGTTCGGGATTTGCGTCATTTCATGATATGTAACCTTATGTCTTGTATTGATGTAAATTCCAGGTTCGGTCGCGGAGGCTTCGGATGCGGCACGAAAAGGGAAAGCGGTGATCGGACGTAGCTAGCTGAGGATTTCTGTGAGTAGATGTAACATCTACGGGGGACTATCGTGTGGATGGAGCAAGTTGCCCGATAGTTTAAGTAGTAAAAGATTCTTAGTAATGTTAGTAATTAGGGGTGTAATACTTGTATGATTATTTTCTACATTCATGCCTTATATTGACATACACATACGAACCCATTCTATAGGACACCTGCACCATTGCCAGGTTTTTTATATGCAGCACGAGCACTATTCATGCTTACACACACACCCTGGTAATTGCCATGCCACCACACTACATAACCTTTAAATTGAAACCTTTTACTATAATTGACACTTAAACTTGTGTTATTGCCTTTAATTCCTTAAAATGAAATCGTAGGATTGCTATTCATGTGCATGTACTTCATCATATTAATTGTTCATGCCTAATCTATTAATCACACATCGCAACTTGATTATTGATACCATATGCATTCATTATCATTGACATATGCACTTATGAGGATTTCTGAGATTTTATGATATTTCTGGATTTCGGGAGAAAGCCACAAAATTTCTAAACTTATTACTTTTTAAAATATGTAAATTGCGGTTTTCTAGTGATTTAAGTGTCGTCCACCATGAGTTTGCTGTGGTTTTCGAGATCCGTGTCGAGGAGTGAATGAACCGTCACGGGTACATGGTGGGCCCGGTATGGTACCCCGGGGCAAGATGAATGTGGTGTTGACGTTGAGCCTGGCAGGGGACGGATTACCTACCGGTGACTGTTTGGCACGGCGGATATCCAGAGGATACCGACCGTGGCCGTGAGATGATGAGATTTTGATATTGAGCTGGGTCAGCCGGATGGCTGAGGCCAGAGATACTATGACATGGATATATGAGATTTGTGATAGTTTTGAGGTGTCGTTGCTGGACACAGATTCTTGTTGATTCTATTGGTATTGTGCTGGTATTTCAAAAGAGATTCTTAAAGGGAAAAAGATGATTTCTTATACTTACATATGCGGATCACGAGTATATTTATATTGCATACATACTTGCTAGTATAGTCTTATGGCATACATACCTGCTATTATATCCTGCCATACCTGTATTATAGATGCTAGGATGCTTGTGTGCATACTTGAGATAGCCTGTGTAGATGTTATTTATTACTCACGAGTTGGCAACTCACCCCCGTTGTGCCATAGCCTTTTTCAGGTCTGCTCCGTCAGTACAGTAGCGGCGGACGCACTTGCTTCTTTTGCCTCCTTTGCCTGGACTCGAGGTTTTGCTCTTAGATGGGTTATATCATTATTTTTATACCACCTTGTATATTCTTTGTATCTAGTGTACTCCATCTACTGTATCTACCAGTATTGTTGTATATTGACCTAGAGATGAGACTGTGAGATTTGTGGACTTTTATGCTGTATTTTGGGGTCGAGCTCACTTGAGTCGACATGCTGTTTTTCTTATGCTTCCTTATGATTATTTCGCATGTTGTTGCTTTACATTGCGTGGGAGTTGTGACCGCCTTGTGGCGAAGAGCTAGCTCCCGCTTGGGGATGCCTTATTTGTTGGATTCATATATATTCTTGTTGTACCCTTTTTGGGGGCCAGTATTTACAAAGGAGACTCTGCCGAAATTTTCGGAAAAATTGATATTGTTTTAAAAAGGGTTTTATATGACTTATTTGATAAACTCGTTTTCAATTGATTGGGTTCTCTTCACTCTTTTTCTTATTTGGTTTTGGTTTCTGGGCTTTGGCTTACTTATTTTACGGACGTCTTGAGACGTTTCGTAAACTTAAGTGCCAGTCACGTTCCGTACCCTGCGGGTCGTGACAAAGTTGGTATCAGAGCGATAGGTTTTACCTTTTTGAGTGTAGGATGACCCTTGGTAGATGGAGTAAGTGAATTAAGTAGGGTAACGTAGCGTGGGTATGTCCGCGGCATACTTGCGATACGGTACTCCGCCTAAGTGACTTTAGGATATACTTGCTTGAAATTCCTTCTTCAATTCCGTGTATCCTATGATCCTATTGCACTGTTCTTATTGTCCTGTTCCTGTACCAGTTATTATGCCGCCGAAGGCTACGAGGGCACAGAGGGCTGCCGCCCGAGACGAGATTCGAGCTGGCTCGTCCGAGATTAGGACTGAGCAGGGTGGTATGCCTACGCCGCAGGGACAGACCGATCCACCTTCCACAGGCCGTATGGATAGGCTTGAGACTGGTATGGAGGAGTTGCGACAGATGATGGGGAGTATGCAGGAGCTACGTCAGATGGTAGGATCCCTAGTTGCAGCCAGTCGTACACCGAGGCCGGATGACGCACCTACTACATCACAGACGACCATGATACCTGCTCCTACTACTACCGCCGTGACCATCCCGGTTTCACTACAGGATTTCATGAGGCTGAGACCTCCAGTATTCATCGGCACCGAGGCAGCGGAGGACCCACAGACGTTCCTTGACAGTTTAGCCAGGATCTGTCGTTCGCTGAGATGTTCGGATGATCGATGGGTAGAGCTTGTGAGTTTCCGACTAGAGGGTCTCGCGCAGACATGGTGGGAGTCAGTCTTGAGAGGTCGAGCTGCAGGTCTACCGCCTATGACTTGGGCCGAGTTTACAGCGGTCTTTCTAGCTCGTTTCCTCCCAGAGAGCGTTCGTGACGCCAGAGCTCGTAGCTTCGAGGCCTTAGTCAAGACACCTGGGATGATGGTGTCTGAGTATGACATCCAGTTTACACAGTTATCCCGATATGCTCCATATTTGGTGGATACCGTAGAGAAGATGGTGAAGAGGTTCGTACAGGGACTTGATGCCCAGCTATATCTTGCCATTGGCGCCCAGCACTACGACACTTATTCAGCTGCTATGGATACGGCATTACGGATGGAGGCACGCATATCACAGACTTCGGCCGTTTCTGGGCCGAAGAGGATTCGCACCGATGTACCGTCCCAGAGGCAGCGCGCCCGATTTTTTCCGAGAGATAGGCCTGGCAGAGGACTTGGTCGGGGACAGTTATATGGTTCTTATCCCCAGGGACAGCAGCCGTCGCCAGGGTGTTTTGGGTGCGGGAGTCCGCACTATCTTGTCAGAGACTGTCCGGCGAGACGACAGGGAGCAGCGACAGTTCCGCATGTGACCCTACCACCATCACCACCCCCTCCTCAGAGAGCTCTACTTCCTACCACAGGCGATGCTCTACGCCAGCTAGGTGCACCCAGAGGCCTTGGATGCGGCGGTCCTGTTCAGAGAGGACGAGGAGGCAGAGGCCGAGGTCGAGGTCAGCCCGCTATCGGTGGAGGACAGGCCTGAGTATTTGCTTTGACACCGCAGGATGCGCAGGCATCCAATGCCGTTGTGACAGGTACCTTGCCAGTTTGTTCTTTCGACGCACGGGTATTATTTGACCCAGGTTCCACACATTCGTACGTCTCTACACACTTTGCACCGGTATTGGGCCGTGAGTCGTCGTCGTTAGATCATCCGCTTGTTGTTGTTACTCCGGTAGGCGAGTCGTTTGTCGCTCGTTTGTGTTCCGTTCGTATCGGGGAGAGGGATTCATCGGTTGATTTGATTCTCCTCGATATGTTGGACTTTGATGTGCTTCTGGGCATGGATTGGCTAGCCACCTGTTATGCTTCGGTGGACTGCCGTGAGAAGGCAGTCATATTTAGCTTTCCGGGAGAGCCAGTCCTTGTTATTCAGGGAGACCGCAGCGTCACCCTTCCCAGCTTGATTTCGTCTCTTCGCGCTGGTCAGCTCTTGCGGAAGGGATGTCAGGGATTCTTAGCGTATATTTGTGATACTCGAGCTGCAGAGGTTCCGTTGGACCGGGTCCCGGTTGTTTGTGAGTTCCCTGATGTTTTCCCTGATGAGCTACCTGGGCTACCACCTGAGCGCGACGTTGAGTTCTGCATTGATTTGATTCCCGGCTCGGGGCCTATTTCTATACCGCCTTATCGGATGGCCCCAGCAGAGCTTAGAGAGCTGAAGGATCAGTTGCAGGATTTGTTAGATAAGGGGCTTATTCGACCTAGTGTTTCTCTGTGGGGTGCTCCGGTCCTGTTTGTCAAGAAGAAGGACGGAAGTTTACGCTTATGTATCGACTACCGCCAGCTGAACAAGGTTACCGTGCGGAACAGATATCCGTTGCCACGCATTGATGATTTGTTCGACCAGCTTCAGGGTGCGGGGTATTTTTTCGAGGATCGACTTGCGATTAGGGTACCATCAGCTGCGAGTTCGACAGGAGGATATACCGAGGACAGCTTTCCGCACGCGCTATGGACACTATGAGTTTCTGGTGATGTCGTTCGAACTCACCAACGCTCCAGCAGCATTCATGGATTTGATGAACCATACATTAAGGCCGAATCTTGACTTGTTCATCATCGTGTTTATCGACGATATCTTGGTGTACTCCCAGGGCAGAGAGGAGCACGAGCAGCACTTGCGGATTACGTTGCAGACTTTGAGGGAGCACCAGCTTTTCGCAAAATTTTCCAAGTGTGCATTCTGGTTGGACAGCGTCGGATTCTTGGGTCACGTGATTACGAGAGATGGCATATGTGTGTACCCGAAGAAGATTGAGACCGTTCAGCAGTGGCCCAGACCGACATCAGTTATGGAGATCCGCAGTTTCTTAGGCCTGGCTGTCTACTACAGGCGATTCGTTCAGGATTTCTCCCGTATTGCTGCACCTTTGACCGGATTGACCCGGAAGGGAGTTCCTTTCGTTTGGACGGAGGAGTGCGAGCACAGTTTTCAGCAGCTACGGACTCGTTTGACTACGGCGCCGGTATTATCTTTGCCTTCGGGATCAGGCGGATTTGTGGTCTACTGTGATGCTTCGCGAGTGGGATTAGGATGCGTATTGATGCAGCATGACAGGGTGATCGCGTATGCTTCGCGGCAGTTGAAGAAGCATGAACAGAACTACCCCACTCATGATTTGGAGATGGCTGCAGTGGTCTTTGCATTGAAGATTTGGCGACATTACCTATATGGCGAGTCGTGCCAAATATTCACAGACCACAAGAGCTTAAAATACATATTTCAGCAGCGAGACCTGAACCTCAGACAGCATCGTTGGATGGAGTTGGTGAAAGACTACGACTGCGAGATCTTATATCACCCAGGCAAGGCGAATGTGGTGGCAGATGCGTTGAGTAGGAGGCCTGGGGGTAGTCTATCCTTTTTGCGCGCAATGCAGAGGCAGTCATCAGCAGATTGGCAGATGTTATGCGACAGCCGAGTTGAGTTCGAGTTCACTCAGACAGGGGGGCAGCTCGCGCATGTTCGTGCACGCCCACAGTTGCTTGACCGTATATATGAGGCACAGCGCAGTGACGACCGTTACTCAGAGATCATGGCACAGATGGGACAGGGCAGATTTTCCGAGTTCGTGATTGACGATCAGGGGATTTTACGCTATGGATCTAGAATGTGCGTACCAGATGCTGATGGGTTGCGGCGCGACATTCTTGAGGAGGCACACCGATCAGTGTATAGTGTCCATCCCAGTTCCACCAAGATGTACCATGATATGAGAGAGACCTACTGGTGGGACGGGATGAAGAAGGACATTGCGGAGTTTGTATCGAGATGCCTGACTTGTCAGCAAGTCAAGGCCGAGCACCAGAGGCCCGCAGGAGAGCTACAGCCGTTACCCATTCCGGAGTGGAAATGGGAGCAGATTTCGATGGATTTCGTTATGGGTCTACCCAGGACCAGTCGAGGGTATGACTCCATCTGGGTCATCGTAGATCGATTGACGAAAGCGGATCACTTCCTGCCAGTGAAGACGACTTTCAGCTTCGCTCAGTATGCCCAGCTTTACATCGACGAGATCATGCGGTTGCATGGCGTACCGACTTGTATCGTGTCAGATCGAGGCACCCAGTTTACCAGCCGACTTTGGCAGAGACTTCAGGAGGCTTTAGGCACTCGTTTGAGCTTCAGCACAGCATTTCATCCGCAGACCGACGGACAGTCAGAGCGGACCATTCAGACTCTCGAGGACATGCTCAGAGCGTGCGTTTTAGACTTCGGCGATAGCTGGGATCGTCATTTACCTCTAGTGGAGTTCTCCTACAACAACAGCTTCCAGGATACTATTCAGATGGCACCTTTCGAGGCATTGTATGGGAGGAGATGCAGATCGCCCGTCTGTTGGACAGAGCTCAGCGAGAGCAGTATTTTGGGGCCACAGCTTGTTGAGGAGACGACAGCGAAGATACAGTTGATCCGAGATCGGATGAGAGCGGCTCAGAGCAGGCAGAAATCATATGCGGACAGGCGCCGTCGCAGATTAGAGTTCGCAGTTGGCGACCATGTTTTTCTGAGAGTCTCTTCGATGAAGGGCGTGATGCGTTTTGGGCGAAAGGGGGAGCTTAGCCCTAGATTCGTAGGTCCCTTCGAGATCCTCGAGCGTGTCGGCGCTGTTGCATATCGTTTGGCCCTTCCACCCAGCTTTCCCGATGTTCACCCTGTCTTCCATGTTTCGATGCTCCGCAAGTACCTTCATGACCCTTCGCATGCGATTCAGCACCCGACAGTCCAGCTAGAGCACGACCTTTCGTTTGCAGAGCAGCCGATGGCCATCCTGGATCGGCAGGTGAAGAAGTTGAGATCGAAGATTATACCAACCGTCAAGGTCCTTTGGCGTAGCCCGAGCAGCGAGGAGGTTACCTGGGAGACCGAGGGCGAGATGAGGAAGAAATATCCCCATCTCTTTGAAGGTACGTGTAGCTATATTTTTAAATTCGGGGACCGAATTTCGTTAAGGGGGGAAGATTGTAGCGCCTTGAAAAGTCGTTTTGGAGTTTTCCCAAAAAACGGTGAAAATTTGGTATTTTTCCGTAAATCGTATTTTTTGCTATTTTGCAGTTTAGGCCTAATTATAACTAATTTGATAGGTAATTGCTTGTTTTTAGTATCTAATGACTTACTTATGAAATTCTGATCGTTTAAAATTTTTCCCTAATTTTTCAATTTTTTTATATTATTTTAAGCCGGTAAAAAAATACATTAATTTAGCGATAAATACAAATTTAAATGGGCTAATTTTAATCTTTAAAATCATTTTAATTAAAATCTAATTGTAATATAAATTTTTAGTATTTTATTTCAAGTTTTAATGGGTTTTTATGATGGAAAACAAAAATATAATTTTTTTTGAACTAAAACTTGCAATTATGAACTTGTGGGGGGTCTTTTTGCATAGAACCTTTTTGTATTCACTCCCACTCACCCCCACTCCCCAAGGCCGGCCCCACCACTGCTGAAGCAGCCCCCATCCCTCTCTTTTTTGACCTTAAGTCTTGTGAATGAATGGTTTTGAATAGGATTTAAATATAGTATTTAGGTGGGGGTATTATGGTATTTTTGGGGGGGGTTTGACTAAGACTTTTTGCACCATCCCCTCACATCCCCCATCCCCTCTCTCTCCACCGAATTCCTGCAGTTTGCAGCAGCCCCTCCCCCATTTTTTGCCTCATCTCTTTTCTTCATCAAAGTTAATCCAAAAATTGCTCCAAAAATCAACAATTTCCTTCACCATTTCAACACAAAACCTTGTTCTATCTCTTCTCAAGCCAAATTGGTTTAAATTTTGGAGAAAAGTGGAAACTTTGGAGGCTGATTGCAAGAGGTTCAAAACATGTGAGGTGAAAATTCTAATCTAATTGTTAATTTGTAGCTAAACTTGCTAAATTAGAACTTGAAAGTGTTAATTTTAGTGCTAATTTCTAATCTAGTTTTTTTAGTTCATGGTTTGAATTTAAACTAGGGTTTTAGAAAACATTAGTAGGTTAATTAAATCTATTTTGTTATCTAGTTATTTTGTTAGCCTAATCTAAGTGGTTAACTTGCCTTTTGGACTTTAAATTAGAGTTAAATTAGTGTATCACGTATGATTTGGGTTGGATTTTGCTAAGTTTGAAAAATCAAGAAGGGTTGTTTATGGAAACATAGGATTTGAAGCTTTGTAATGTGTTTTAATCAATGTGATTGTGGTTAACTAGTTATGCGGTTGGATGTTATGCTAGGCTGTAGTCCTTTTTGTCGCAAATCGGCGATATTTGCACCGATTTTGGAATGCAAATGCTTAATAGTTTTGTTATAAAATTATGTGATGAATTATTTTTGATATCTTGATGATTGTAATGGCTTCTCCTACAACTTTTAGGATATGTGAGTGCGGATTTTTGAGTGATCGGGTTTTAGCTTTCCCGGGCGACCAAATCGACGATTCTAGTTAGTTTTTGCGGTTTTCGTGTGTGTTCCGCGCACCTTGTGCACGTTGTGCCTAGCTTGTGAACGTAGATATTCTCGTTCGGGATTTGCGTCGTTTCATGATATGTAACCTTATGTCTTGTATTGATGTAAATTCCAGGTTCGGTCGCGGAGGCTTCGGATGCGGCACGAAAAGGGAAAGCGGTGATCGGACGTAGCTAGCTGAGGATTTCTGTGAGTAGATGTAACATCTACGGGGGACTATCGTGTGGATGGAGCAAGTTGCCCGATAGTTTAAGTAGTAAAAGATTCTTAGTAATGTTAGTAATTAGGGGTGTAATACTTGTATGATTATTTTCTACATTCATGCCTTATATTGACATACACATACGAACCCATTCTATAGGACACCTGCACCATTGCCAAGTTTTTTATATGCAGCACGAGCACTATTCATGCTTACACACACACCCTGGTAATTGCCATGCCACCACACTACATAACCTTTAAATTGAAACCTTTTACTATAATTGACACTTAAACTTGTGTTATTGCCTTTAATTCCTTAAAATGAAATCGTAGGATTGCTATTCATGTGCATGTACTTCATCATATTAATTGTTCATGCCTAATCTATTAATCACACATCGCAACTTGATTATTGATACCATATGCATTCATTATCATTGACATATGCACTTATGAGGATTTCTGAGATTTTATGATATTTCTGGATTTCGGGAGAAAGCCACAAAATTTCTAAACTTATTACTTTTTAAAATATGTAAATTGCGGTTTTCTAGTGATTTAAGTGTCGTCCACCATGAATTTGCTGTGGTTTTCGAGATCCGTGTCGAGGAGTGGAGGAACCGTCACGGGTACATGGTGGGCCTGGTATGGTACCCCGGGGCAAGATGAATGTGGTGTTGACGTTGAGCGTGGCAGGGGACGGATTACCTACCGGTGACTGTTTGGCACGGCGGATATCCAGAGGATACCGACCGTGGCCGTGAGATGATGAGATTTTGATATTGAGCTGGGTCAGCCGGATGGCTGAGGCCAGAGATACTATGACATGGATATATGAGATTTGTGATAGTTTTGAGGTGTCGTTGCTGGACACAGGTTCTTGTTGATTCTATTGGTATTGTGCTGGTATTTCAAAAGAGATTCTTAAAGGGAAAAAGATGATTTCTTATACTTATATATGCGGATCACGAGTATATTTATATTGCATACATACTTGCTAGTATAGTCTTATGGCATACATACCTGCTATTATATCCTGCCATACCTGTATTATAGATGCTAGGATGCTTGTGTGCATACTTGCGATAGCCTGTGTAGATGTTATTTATTACTCACGAGTTGGCAACTCACTCCCGTTGTGCCACAACCTTTTTCAGGTCCGCTCCGTCAGTACAGTAGCGGCGGGCGCACTTGCTTCTTTTGCCTCCTTTTCCTGGACTCGAGGTTTTGCTCTTAGGTGGGTTATATCATTATTTTTGTACCACCTTGTATATTCTTTGTATCTAGTGTACTCCATCTACTGTATCTACCAGTATTGTTGTATATTGACCTAGAGATGAGACTGTGAGATTTGTGGACTTTTATGCTGTATTTTGGGGTCGAGCTCACTTGAGTCGACATGCTGTTTTTCTTATGCTTCCTTATGATTATTTCGCATGTTGTTGCTTTACATTGCGTGGGAGTTGTGACCGCCTTGTGGTGAAGAGCTAGCTCCCGCTTGGGGATGCCTTATTTGTTGGATTCATATATATTCTTGTTGTACCCTTTTTGGGGGCCAGTATTTACAAAGGAGACTCTGCCGAAATTTTCGGAAAAATTGATATTGTTTTAAAAAGGGTTTTATATGACTTATTTGATAAACTCGTTTTCAATTGATTGGGTTCTCTTCACTCTTTTGCTTATTTGGTTTTGGTTTCTGGGCTTTGGCTGACTTATTTTACGGACGTCTTGAGACGTTTCGTAAACTTAAGTGCCAGTCACGTTCCGTACCCTGCGGGTCGTGACACATACTATCATCTTGAGTAAGACTGTCCTACCGGTATAGGTCCTCCCTCAATCATTGCAATCACGTGCCTGTGATCCAATAATTGACTCTGAGGGCACTATCTCCAACAAATATGAGATATTTCAAATGAGAGACGATAAATCCATCGACTCCATGTTCTCTAGATTCAACAATGTCATTACCGAAATTTTCAATTTAGAAAAGAAATTTGATGACAAAGAAAAGTGCTATAAATTGCTAAGATCTCTTACGATATCCTGGCAATCTAAAATCACCGCCATTGAAGAGACTAATGATATGACCACCTTAAAGATAGACACCATAATAGATAAACATAAAAGCTATGAGATGCAATTAGAAGACTTTAAGATAAAATAAGAAATAGACACTAAAAAAATCCATCTCACTAAAGGCAACCACTAAGCCGAAGCATTGGGAATTATCAAGTGATGATGAAAATAGTGATGAAGAGATGTCACATATCGTACGCCACTTTAGAAGATATTTGAAGTCCAGAAAATTCCCCCAAAAGAAAAGTACGTATAAGCCAAATAAATTTTTTAATACTAATAAACTTTTGCGTTGTTTTGAATGTAACAAGAAGGGCCAGTCCAAATGT
The DNA here is from genome assembly GCA_030015575.1 of Agapanthus africanus. Taxonomy (NCBI): domain Eukaryota; kingdom Viridiplantae; phylum Streptophyta; class Magnoliopsida; order Asparagales; family Amaryllidaceae; genus Agapanthus; species Agapanthus africanus. The sequence continues at coordinate 28,813,893 of JASDDO010000004.1, read as the reverse complement.
CTAAATCTAAACAAAAACAAGTGGAAGTACAAGAAGAAATCAGAAAAGAGATCATTTCAAGCCATCTAAGATGATATTGATTCAAGCAATTCGGAAGCCGAAAAAGTCGCCAGCGTGTGCTTTATGGCACAAGAAGATGAGATAACTGATGATGAATTTGATATAGAATCTCTAGGCAAAACAAACTTGATTAAGTTATGCCACTTTCTAAAAGATAAATATGATAAACTAAAATCCAAAAATAAAACTTTAAATACAAAATTATCCACTAAAACTAATTCTAAATTGATAATTCAAACTGAACTTAGGAAAATTAAAAACTAACAGAAAATTTAAACTTCATAAACGAAGATAAAGAAAAGATAATCGAAACTAATAAATTTGAAGTTTTTGATTTTAAAAGAAAATTAAAATTAAAAGATGAAATGCTTTTGAATTTTACTAAAAGTAAAGATAATTTAGATATAATTTTAGGTTAATCAATTAAACACTATAAGAAAGAAGGAATAGAATTCAATAAATATTTTGAACCGGTTCCTAAAACAAAACCGTTTAAAAATAAGCACACATATAAATATGCTAATAAGTATTCACAATCTACTTATATTTATTGTTGTACTATAGGACATATATCACAATATTGTAGTATTAAAAATAATTCTGAAAGTATGCGGCAATGCCCCGGCCGTCTAACAGACGCCAATATGCGGAACAAAACTTTTACGACTGGCGCTATTGCGTACTATAACCCGGATCTGCCATTAAAACTAAACTAACAAATTGTAAAGAGGGTAGAATTGTTATACCGAACGATCCGAGTCCTTCGGTCTTTAACCATCATCCCACGCTTTGTTGCGGCGGCTTCGATCTTCAGAAACTTCAGTCTCGTCGTCTAGGTGGCGCCACGTCGACGGATCTTTAAACGGGCTCTCGCCTCTGAACCGAGGCAACTCGGTCGTCAAGTTTGCTAAAAGAGACGACCAAGATGTTGTAGAGAATGATTAGAACATTTTGTCTCGTTACGTCCAAGGCTATGGACGAACGGTTAAAAGAAGTTGCCATTTGGAATCGGGTAAATGGAAATTGAACTATATGAAATTTCCATACACTAAACTATCATTATCTTTTTGCAAAAATGAATCAATCATACCCACAAAGAAGGGGCCGGCCACTTATAACAAGGAGGGGGTGAGTGTAGGAGCAAGCAAGAGGGTGACCATAAGCTTTGAACTTATCCTAACATAACATCAAAGCATGACTCATAAATGACACCAAGTATGAACACAATAAATGCACAATTAAAGCACCATTAATGAACAAATGAGTCACAAGCCTAATCACCACTTCTAGAACCTTCTAGAAGCATGACTCACCCTCAAGACGAAAAGACAAATCCGTATTTAACCGAATGTTAAATACGGGTGATAGAAAACTGGAAACTGGCAACTTCCAAAACTGATCCCGAAACGAATTTCAGGATAACCCCGTAACGGTATAAACATACCCGCATTTGTATTACAACTGAATATAAATGCAACTGAGACAAAGATATTATATCTACACAGTATAATACTGGGATCCGGTTTAAACCAAAGCCTACCAGTATTATCTACCCGAAAAAATGACACGTGCGAAAACGCACGTGCATTTTCCGAACCTTGCCATAATACTATACGGCTTCTACAACGTTTCGCCCGAACATGGGAAAGTGTCTGTGGAGGACTCTAATGACTCATCAATACACTGGCACTGGGTATAACCACTAGCACGTCAGAGGTACAAGCTGTATGTAACGGTTTGCCTATGTATTGATTGGAAGGGAAACTGACGAGCAAACTCATCTATAAACCCTACTGAGCCTGACAGTGACAATATCCGTACAGTCCGGAACATGCGTCTATGAGTATCGCATATAGGGCCTAGGGGGTCGGTAAACGTCAGACCCCCAATAGCAGTATAAGTCGTGCTAGAGAGCAGCCAAGAACACTCTGAGATACTGCTGGAATACCTTCCAGTAAATCTCTATTACCCTGGCCGGGGATTTCGTGTAATGGCTCTCCTAAACACAGCGCGATCTCACCCCCAATACCGGGAGAGACGAATCCCCTGTCGATCCGCTCACTTGCCTCCAATGTGGCTCGGGACTGTACCCAAAATATACCTGTTTGCACGACTCTTTTGACCCGTGGTAGGGTATAAATCAAAGCACAGTGGAAACTCACACGAGATAAATGACGACCTCAGGTCGATGAACTAACCTGTACATATGTCACCAGGGAACTGCTATCTGACGATATGTATAATACCAACTAGCATATTCCCGGCGAGTCCTGTCCGGTGTACTCATAACCCAATGAGCACCTGTATACATCTTAGGTGATCCAACTGACACCAGTGGCTTGTGAGACCGGCAACCGCCCCTCGTCGGGGTCTCGACTGTATACACTAGTCTACTCTGGAGTATTGATGCCCTGTCTCGAAACTTCTACGACTAGGGACACTTTAAGGATGTGCTTATAGACCCCAGCTCCCACATATATGATCGCCATCATACTGCTGGTAGTCAAGCAAGAATCCTATGGGCTTTATCAACATATACATGATGATAAAGACAAACCAGATAGTATACTATCATCTTGAGTAAGACTGTTTTATCGGTATAGGTCCTTCCTCAATCATTGCAATCACGTACCTGCAATCCAGTAATTGACTTAGAGGGCACTATATCCAACAAATTCAACCTATAAATATAGTTTTATACCTAATAATATACAAACTAAATCTATCTGGATCCTAAAAATAACATCTTTTTCTTCCTGGATTGCAGGACTTTCAAAGACGTAATAGTCGTTAGATACTTGATAGCGGTTGCTCAAGACACACAACTGGAAATATTCAAAACTTCGAAACTCTATCAAAAGAAGCAAGTGGCAATGTCACTTTTGGAGATAAGAAAAAGGGTTTGATCATCGGTAAAAGCGATATTTGCTTTAATAATTTAACTAATACAACTAAATAAAAGACGTATTATATGTTGAAAACCTAAAATATAATTTATTTAGTGTTAGCCAAATTTGTGATAAAGGTTATTACGTCATTTTAAAACAGAATACATATAAAATAATGTTTGATAATCAAATTGTTTTAATTGGTAAAAGATATCATAACATATACATAATATATATAGAAAACTTTAATAATCCAGATATAAAATGTTTTATGGCTAATAGTGAAATAGATTCGTTGCTTTGGCATAGGAGATTAGATCATTTCTTAATGGATACCATATCCAAGATCACCAGGAATAACTTAGTTAAAGATATTCCACATGTAAACTTTGTTAAAAATAGATTGTGCGACACTTGCCAAAGAGAAAAACAAATTAAAATATCATTTAAATCTAAGAATAATGCATCCATTGAGGAATGCCCGTGTGTGTATGAGAATCCATTGAGGAATGCCCCCCTCCCCCCCGCCCTTCCAAGCTGTGCAGATGATTGCTAAACCCTTCACACTTCAAAAACCGCCCCGCGCGCGCGTGTGAGAGAGAGAGAGAGAGAGAGAGAGATGTTGCATCCTTTTAAAGCCAAGGCAAGAACTAGCCATTGATGGTATTATGTTCTTTTTCTATCACTATTTTACGGAGCATGATCATAATCAGTGGCGGACCGAGGAATTTCGGTCATGGGGGCACAATATACAATAATGTTCTATTGAAAAGACCAAGTGTATAATATATTAAACTAATTTCATTTGTAATACTTTTTTTCTAGACTTTATAGTTTGGACTTAGCATACAAATCTTTCATTTGGTGAAGGCAATCTTATATTAGGGCACGTGCGCGGTATGCATGTATTTATGTATCTCTATATGTGTGTGAGAGAGATAGAGACAGAGAGGCATCCAAAGCCATGTATTTTTCTCGATTTCTTTTCAGTTTTATTTTGGAAAAAAGAGGAGGCATTTGTTAGGTTTTGGCTGTGTAGTAGTGATGGTTCACGAACAAAATTCTAAAATATTTTATTATCTTTTTAATTAAAAGTATGAAACGAGTACATGATAAGATTAATAATTAAATAATTATAAAAAATGTCAATTGCGGGAATCGAACCAACAACCTCAAGCAACTAAAAGTGTCATACTACCATAACTGATTATAAACACAATACACACGCTCATTTATATATATTTGTGTTAATATATCGAAATAGGGACTTTCTTCTTAGAAAACTCAGTGGGCATGTGCCCCGCTAGTCTCTTTGTGGGTCCGCACATGATCATAATCGCATGAAATTTAGCTAGAGTTGCTGATTGGATTCAATTTAAAGATTTGGGTGGGTTTTTTAGAATTATGAAGACTTGGATGTGAATTATGAAGACTTGGGTGTGGTTTTTAAATATATGATACATGTGGGCGGGGCATAACAAACAAAACTTTTTTTTAATATAAATTTGAATCCATTTAGGAAAAACGGAAAAGGTTCGGCTTATGTTTGAAAACAATCTACAGGGTATTCCTACTTTTACTATTCTGATGCTGTCAGTGTCTACTTGAATTGTTGAGCAGGACTGGCCGTATATACATCTGGGCAGGATAGAGAAAGAAATAGGAATTAACCGTATAGGAATTAACTGTATATATCTGATGATTTCTTTGAATTTTTTCAAAATTTATGGGATCGGCTGTATACATCTGGGCAGGAGAGAGAAAGAAATAGGAACGTTGACTTTACCCAGATGTCCGAAGGGTGCCCGGATTCTCCATCTCTTTCTCTCTCCTGTCCGGACGTATACGGCCGGCACATGAAAAAAAATTCCGTTGAACAGTCACACACTTACTTCCAACAAGTAAGAGCTGCTGAAAACAGCAGGATGCGCGCAACAAATAACGGGATCGAGTAAAGAGTTAAATAGTTGATGGTATTATTATAGGTGTGGATAATGTAGTGTATTTGGATACTTGATTGTAATATTATATGGTATATAGCTGCATTGCTTCAGGCTTGTGGCTCGACAACCGCCGTATGTAGCCAAAAATCACCGACAGTGGTAATGCCCAAGAGAGTAATGATGGACAAAGGTTTTAATAGGGAATCTCTCTTATGTTTATTTATTTATTTTTGGATGTCAATGTTTTATCTTAATCTTCATCATTTAAAGCGTGGAAATACGGAATTGTATATGATGATTTTTTATCTTCCAATGATCCGGCAACAGAAAATTCTCCGATATTGGAAAAACCGTTGATCTTTTGCCGATTTGATCTTTCGCCAACTAAATCAATGGTTAAAAGGCTGAATAACCATATGAAATCAAGATGGACACTGCCATTAGTCAAAAAAATCGGCTACTTTCATGCTATTTTATTTTATGGTAGAAAACCGTGCCCTAAATTCAATTTGAAGTGATTTCCATGATTGGGTCATCATGTTAGAACAGCATCATCATCTAAAGTTTTCACTATCACCCTTTATGTCGACTGAATCTCGCCTTTGTCTACATTAAGGTTTTTGGTAAATATGACATTAAACTCCATTAAACTTTATCAAGTAAATTACAGAAGAAAGAAAAGCTTGCCCTATGTATATAAATAACTACTCGGCAACCTTAAAATTCTTCCAAAAAGTCTAAATATGTTAGGAAGTGATGGAGGTATGGATCTCTTTCAGATGTTACCTTCCGTAGATCTGCTGCGAGCGACAATAGACGGCTGTGATTGAGTTAGAGGTTGCCTCCTGAAACGTGTGGATCTTAATGGGTTTGAGGTTGTTGTGGCCGAGCTACCTACAAGAAAGTCCCGGGGTGGTTGTGACACTGAGGACCCTCCGACGATCAAGTTAGACCGGATATTTTAGCAGAGTAACGGTCTAGTGAGGAGAAAATGACTTACATTGATCGTCTGAGAGAGGGGTTTATATAGCGGCAGCGATGGGTAGGCAGGCACGAGAATCACGCCGGCCGTTACGCTCCCGACGTCACGCCCGCGTGATAAGCGAGATCCCGCATTAATGGCGAGACATGCTCGTTAATGGGGGATCGTGATGGCGTTGAACGTGGGATCGTGGGCGGAGGATATCTCGCGCATGGCGAGATTCGCGGAGCCGTGGCGTGGGAGCCTGTGATCAATGCCGCGGGTCGATCAGGATGAGACCGAGAAGGATGAGTTCGGCAGGAAGCTCGGGGACGAGCGGGAAGCCGAGGTATCCTGGTTCTGCTAAAGCCCGGAGACGAGCTGAGAGGGCCGAGGAGGCCAGTTGTGCAGGGGACTCGGAGGGGAGCCAGCGGTTGTTTGTAAGGCGGGCACTTGTGTGGTGTGGTCGGTAGCAGAAGGTCGGCCATGTCCATGGGTTGCAGACCTGGGGTATTTTACTGACGTACTGTTCCTGGTCTTTTCTTGCTAGCTTCGGGACACGTCATCTGCCACGTGTCACGATCCGAAAAAATCGATGATATCGAGCATCATCATTAGCCCCCCAGTCTCGTCCCAACCCGTTCACGGGTCGGGTCGAGAATGGTCTGCCGGGTCACCCGAGGTGAGCTCATTTTCATAGATATCGTAAGCATGTATTCCCGGGCAATCAGCAGTATTTTCTTGATGACGTCAGCGGATCAGGGGACATATCTTACATTAAAGAGGATGCGCCGGATCGTGCGTACGCTCACCGAAGCGACACCCCACGTGTCTGGAGCTGGTTGGCTAACGCGACGGGCCGCAGATTTCCGGCGTCCGATGGGATGCGATTCATGCGCGTGCGACATGTGGAGCGATAGTGGTCGTCGAATGCAATGAGTCGTTTCGGCGGGAGATGACTGTCGCCGTTGGATGTGAACGTCGGATTCTATAAATAGAGGTGGGGTCCCTACTGTAGGGTTTCTCGGCACACACATGAGGTTCAACAACTGATCAAACATGTCCAATTCAAAATTTTCTATGTGCCAAAGAACCCTAAACTAGATCGTTACTAGAGGTAAGGCGAAACTATGCAAGTTAACAGTTTAACTATAAGTGAAAGTGACTACAACCTTTGTAGATCCGGTCCTCCACCTCTTTAGCTCCGTGATGACATCCCTCCACTGCGATCATCGGATCCCGGACTCTAGCGATGGTTTCGTCGGAGAAATGATCGGGCTAGGTCGTTGACTTCGGTGCCGAAAATGATCTACGTCGAGGCGACTCAAACCCAAGCTCCATCTTCACTAGGTCATGAAACTTGTGAAGATAACACACTCTACTACATGGCAAGTGGTAGAGGATGAAGAAATAGGAAGTGGGTTCACTTTAGAATTGGATTTCTCATTCTTTTTCTCATGGCACCATTGGAGCTATCAAGCTTTCATGAAGCTTGATGAAGATGATGAAGAAGAAAGAATAAAGAGATAATGAAATAAGAATGAAACTTATCCTTTTAATTATAGCACCATGGTTGAGTTAAGCCCTCATGCTTAACTCATGTAGAGAATTGACCAAGGTATTAGGTTAAAGGTTAGGTTAAAGAATTATCATAAGAGTGGACTTTGTCAAGGTATCTCCAAGCTTCTTCAAGCTTGACAACTTTGACCAAGTTCATTTCTTTTGTTAATTCTCTTGATAAAACAATACCCTAATCTTAAACTTAATCTTGATATAATTCTCATACACACAACTTGTATGTATCATCCAATATGATACAAACATATGTACACAAATATATATCATATATACACTTATGCACAAACTAGTGAGAAAACAAATCTTAAGTGAACCAATACTAGTTAATGTAAAGTAATATATCAAATATATAATTATACATTAAATCATTAAATCGATACTTGATTTAATGATCCGGTCATATCGCATATAACCGACTAATATCAAGTGTATCAATGTATAGAATCAACACTTGATTCGGTAACCCGGCTATATCTTATATAACCGTCCAATGATACAAATCGCGAGAATAGAATACAGTATCACATACTGGTATTATTCTCGGTCCCGCACATATCTCATATGCGCTCCTATTTCGTTTCGCTTGAGCCAGGAAACCTCTGTGTAGGACTCTAAAGGCTCGTCAATACGCCGGCAGTAGGTGATGATCATATCAAACACCCACAAGCCGCAAGCGGTCTGCTAAACGTAACGGCCACCCGGGAATTGAGCGATCAGAAGATCAACGAGCAAGCCCGCTCACACTCCTGTGAATCCAACCAGCAACACTTACCGCACAGTCCGGTCTGTTCGTCTGATATGTCGCATATCTCGCCTAGGGGTGGTAAAGTAGCTTGATAAGTCATGCCGATGTAAAGTCCATAACAAGCGTGAAACTACTGATAACTCTTACCAGTAAATCACTGCAACCCTGGCCAGGGATTTCCAGTTATGGCCAGTCGAGCATAGCGCAACATCAACCCCCAATACCGGGAGAGACGAATCCCCTCCTATCGCTCATTTCCACCATGTGAATCAGGACTGTACCCAAAAACCACCTGTTTGCAAGACTCAATAGAGCCGTGGTAGGGTGGAAATCAAAGCACAGTAGGATACACACAAGACTCTATGACGATCTCGGGTCAACAGACTAAGCGTACCAGTGTCACCAGAGAACTGCCATCTGACGTGAGGTATTATACCATCTGGGAGTTCTCGGCGAGCCCGTTCAGTGTACCCAGTCACCACTGAGCACCCGCATACCATCTCTGATGTCAAACACCAATGGATATGGGATCATCCATCGCCCATCACATGGGTCGAGAAGATATACGCTAGTTTACACTGGAATATCGATGCCCCGTCTCGATATTCCCACGACTAGGAACATTGAAGGATGTACTCATGGACTACCCAGGCCTCACTAGTATGATCTACATCATAGTCCTGGAAGTCGAGTACACATCCTAAGGGCTTTATCAACATGTAACAGAGAGACAGAAAGTATACACGTTAAGATAAAGAGCAACCGGATAGCGTACTATCATGTCGAGCAAGAAAGTCCTACCTATATATGTCCCAGCATCCACTACAATATACATCCTATGTACAGTAATGACCTCTAGGGCATACATATAACTAACACCTATCCGGGCCCATACCTCTTCATAATTTCCTCGTCCAGAGTCTCACTAGCTCGGCGCTCTCCTTAGGTCGGATCCCTGCGTTTTCTCTTCCGAGGACTTATCCTCTCCATCAGTTTAGATGTCTTCTTTTTAATTCTACGATAGCGCCCCGGCCGTCAATCCGAGGCCAAATGCGGAAACCTAAACTGTTTAGGAAACTGGTGCTATCGTAGCCTTTCACCCGGATCGAACCATTAACGCTTAACTAGCAAACTACTAAGAAGTAAGAGTGGCTATACCGATCGATCCGTGTCCTTCGGTCTTTGACCACCATCCCAAGCTCCTCGAGGCATCTCCGATCTCCGGTCTTCTCGTCGGAAAGGGCACCACATCAATGAGTCTTTTTACGGGCTCCCGCTTCATCCGAAGCAACTCGGACACGACGTTTGCTAGCCGACGTGTCCAAGGTAAATGTGTGTGATAATTTTGTCTGAAGCATCCATTGATTCTCAACACATGAGAGTGTATGGATGGAGGTTGAAGATGATGCCATTAGTGGAAATGGTGAGCTAGAGGAAGAAGAAGAAGAAGAAGGGGCTTTCTTTTTCTATTGTGTGAGATAAAAGATGAGAGCACTAGAATGATAATCCAAGAGCCAACCCCAAGCCTATGGCTGCCCCCTCTCTCTCCATCCATCATTTCACACCCTTAATCAAATACTAATGTGACATTTGCACAATAAAAGAGACCATGAGTCACTAAACATGTCCATGTCACATTTAATGCACCTCATCATGAACTAAGCTCATAATTGCCACCAAAATAAATATTAACCCAAATGTTTACAACAATAAAAAGATATTGCAATATTTAAAGTAAACTCGTGACGGATCACAAGGATACCCCTCACCTGTATATACATACATGCATCCGCATTCCGACTGAATGCGAATGCGATGAGACTAAAGTAATCCAACAAATCTAATACTAGGATCCGGCTTAAACCAAAGCCCACTAGTATGATCCGTCCGATCATGATCCGTGCACGACTGCACGTATATGATCGAACCCTGCCATAATACCATACGGCCTCTACAACGTTTCGCCCGAAACTTGAGAATCTGTCTGTGTGGGACTCTAAAGACTCGTCAATACTTTGGCTGTGGATTTAACCACTAGCATGTCAGTGGTACTAGATATACGTAACGGGCTACCAGGTATTGACCAAAAGGGAGGTCGATGAGCGAACTCATCCTGACACCCTACTGAGCCTGTCAGTGACAATATCCGTACAGTCCGGTCCGTTCGTCTATGAGTATCGCATGTCGGGCCTAGGGGGTTGGTAAAAGTCAGACTCCCAAAAGCGGTACAAGTCGTGTCGGAGTGTAGCCCAAAACACCCTGAGATACTACTGGAATACCTACCAGTAAATCTCCCGCCTTAGCCAAGGACTTCGTGTAATGGCTCTCCTAGACACAGCGCGATCTCACCCCCAATACCGGGAGAGACGAAACCCCTGTCGATCCGCTCACTGCCTCCATGTGGCTCGGGACTGTACCCAACTAAAACCTGTTTGCACGACCCCTTTGAGCCATGGTAGGGTGGTAATCAAAGCACAGTGGGAACTCACACGAGACAAATGACAATCTCAGGTTGATGAACTAACCTGTACACATGTCACCAGGGAACTGCTATCTGACGCTAGGTATAAAACCAACTAGCATGTTCCCGGCGAGTCCTGTCCGGTGTACTCATAACCCAATGAGCACCTGAATACGTCTTATGTGAACCAACTGATACCAATGGCTTGTGAGACCAGCCACTGCCCCTCGTCGGGGTCTTGACCCGTATACACTAGTCTACTCTGCAGTATCGATGCCCTGTCTCGAAACTCTCTCGACCAGGGAACTTTTAAGGACGTGCTTATAGACCCCAGCTCCCACATATATGATCGCCATCATACTGCTGGCCGTCAAGCAAGAATCCTAAGGGCTCTATCAACGTGCAATATTGACCTGTAATGTCACCTAAAGCATATACACGATGATAAAGATAAACCATATAGCATACTATCATCTTGAGTAAGACTGTCCTTCCGGCATAGGTCCTCCCTCAATCATTGCAATCGCGTGCCTACGATCCAATAATTGACTTTGAGGGCACTATATCCAACAATCTCCCACTTGCACTCAAGGCTAATTATTGCGATGTCGCATACTCATAGACCGTGTGATACCGAACACCCAACTCCTCTACTGATTAGTCTCACAAAGCCCGTTTGCGAAACTACTGCGTTTGAGGAATAGCCTCAGTGAGTGGATCCGCCCTGATATTTCTTTCTATGTCTCTCTTTATCTCAAGTTCGCGGAGAAATCCATCTCCCGAAATGAGCAATACCTGTCTTTGAATATGTCTGGATATCTGATGGGACCTAGTTCATAAATGAACTCCAAATCCAAACTTCTTAGACTGTATCGTCAACTGAACTTAATCAGTATCCTGCGCCATGTCTCCCTCAGTATCCTCTTGGACCTCCTGTCCAAACAACTGCCCCTCGTCAGAGGGAAAACTATAACTCTGACAGTCACTCTGTCATTCAGGTCACCTTGGAAGCCTGGAATGATAACCGTCTCCCGAAAGAGGCTGTCGTTATCATATCCCTTGAACATCTACTTATGTTCTAAAACTGCTTCCGAATGTTTCTCCAGGATTGGATTGATATCAACTTATTGCATCTAGTGCAAAAACAACATCTGGTGTGGTACTTGACATCTCATGATTGACTCAATAGCCTAAGCAAGTGATATGTCAATCCTGCACATCCCTCTCCCCTTTAGTCTGCAAGACACCTTTAGAGAGGGTGACTCCATCACCTGCAGGTATACTACCGTACCAGGAGTCGTCCATTCTAGAATACCTGTAGAATGCTGTCTAAGTACCCTGATTGGGAAACTACCCAAATCCAGATCTAAAACCATAGATCTAGTAACCAGAATGTTTGATATTATATCTACATCCTATGTGGAGAAACCACTGTGTGACAACCAAAGTATAACCGATCATAGTATAGTAATTTCACTTCCTACTATGTGTATGTCATCCATATACCAGGACATCACACCCTAGTACCTTCTTAACAGATCCATCCCCTATTCTGATGAAGTCAAACATGTGACTGTCACATCAGAAATAGATGATCTATCTCCGCTATATCTGCTTTAGTCTATAAATAGACATAAGCTACTTGCCCACTATTCTTCCGCTGCTCCCACTGACTACGACAACCCTCTGGCAGAGTCATATACACGTGTAAAGCTAGTTTAGAACGAAGCTATAGTCATCCTCCTGCCGGGTCTCATAGACTGGAACAACAGTAGTGTCAAGTCTGGGTAAATAAGAACCTCTCTGTCACCGTCCTTGAGGATACTGGAGTACCTCTCGAGTGCTTGAGGTTACCCTACATATCTGCGGAGTGGCCAATGGAATGACAACCCAAATTGAATATTTAGGTCCTATTAAATTTTCAGTAATCGTTTGCGGTTCTGGAATCACTTCCAGTTCTACCATACTCCCACTTCTATTTTCTGAAAAGTCCATTTTATTAAAACTGTGGTGAGTCAAGAACAATATCACTATTGATCTTCCAAATGGTAGAAAATCAACCCTCGTCATAGCCCGGGTCAACCCACAAACTACCATTACAGAAACGTGCCTTGAGTTATCCAGGCTCTGGTTTTAAGCATAAGCCGGACAACTCCCCGTACCTAAACATCGTTAAGATATGAATCGTTCTATATCCAATATAGAAACAGAGAAACTGATTTAATTGGAACCAGATTCAAATCATGCAGCTGTCTCCAGTGCATGTCAACTAAATGGAAGGAGACCGATCAGTGTTACTCAACTTAGAAATGCATCCAGATATGAGTAATCTGAAAGAGAAACAAGTTTCTCAAAATCATTACTATCAACTGAATACCATACACAAATATCTACATCTTCGACCACCTTGAAGAATCCTGATACTTGCAACACCTGGTTCTCTACTTTATTCGTATACCTATAACTTCTCAAAACTTAGACCTTGCATTTATACGAAACACATGTTTAAGAACTAGAGAAGTCACAAGTAAACAGAATATAGTACGAGTACCAACCCCTCTGTCGTAATGGACACAGGACAACATACAATACTCTGTAAAAGTCCCCTAAGTCTAATAACTCATTCCCTGTGTGTCGTAGGTTGAAAACTGTACTTATGGTTAAGAAGAATTACACCGCTGTTTAATGCTCCTTACCTAACCATCCACTGATATAGGTAAATGTCATGGACATAATTTCAAAAAGTTATATCTCACTTTATAAAAATAAACGTACAGATATATCAATTTGAAATTGGTGCATAACAATGGATATTCAAAACCAAATATTTGCCGTCTGGAAAACAACCCAGGCGATTTCTTCAAATATCACCAATTACAACGAATCCCGATATAATGAAGATGATCACCCAACTCCCAATAACTTACTCACACTCATCATCTGTAAAACCATACAGATGTGAGAATCAACCTGGTAAATACATACCCTGGAGCAAGGGCCAATTGGGAAATCATTTTTCTTTTAACAATACACAGTGAGACTGAAACATGAAAATGTTTCGAAGGGGTATTCTGGTATTCCTAGTAATGCCTATTCCATTATCCAGATTCATGACTGTAACCGTATATTTCTTTGTCATCTCTCAAAATCCCTTTACATGTCTTTAGTCATTACCTTCTGTACACCCCTTTAGGCTAAATAGTTTTCTTCCTTCCCTACCGTTCGGCACCAGCCTATGGTTTGGAAGAAGACTATCCATTAAGCATAATGGGTGTACTCTCCTAATCCTAGGAGTACTCGCAACGCGAGAGAAGGTAAGATAAAAGACAACTGAATAAACCTTATTCCTATTTCTCCTGAACCAGAATCCATCCCCAAACTGGAACAAGTTCCTTCGAGTTCGTATATAACCATACGATGGATTATCCAAATAACTGTGGATCTTCGCAGTGATACGGGGTGTTCTGGAGAAATACAAAGGTGAAGTAGGAGTGGCGATGAAATACTTGGTTTGGTCGTGAATGATAGCAGTTGCAATTTACTTTGCCCTCTTTCTGATCCCTTTATTTGTCTTTACTTAATACCTTCTGTACACCTTTTAGGGTAAATGGTTTTCTTCATTCCCTACCTTTCGGCACCTTCCTATGGTTTGGATGAATACTATCCAGTTAGCGTAATAGATGCACCGTCCTAATCCAAGGAGCACTCGCAACCTGAGAAGGTAAAAGGAAAAGACAACTGAATAATCCTATTCATTTTCTCCAGAACCGGAAACCATCCTCGAGTCTGGAACAAGTTCCTTCGAGTTCGTATATAACCATACAATGGTTTTATCCAATGAAAGTGGACGTTCATAGTGATACGAAATGTTCCGGAGAAAAAGGGTAAAAGTAGTAGTGGTAATGAGGTGTGCAACTCAGACAATCCAAAAGCCAGTGTTTTAAGAAGGTTCGGTTAACTTGGTCACTGGGTCATAGTCTAGGGTCGGGCCATGGTCGCTGCTAAAGAGAGAGAGAAAAGAAACACTCTGCGTGCACTCTAACCTAGATCAGAATGGTTATCAATTTATCTAATCAGGAAACCTCCCACTGTAACCTCAAATTCTCCTCCAAATCTGAAAGAAGAATTAGTCGGGATCACCCAAGGAGTAAACCAACTCATCAGTGGGAATCGGGATCCAACTATCATCGCATGATAATGTGATGGAATCCACTCACGTTATCACACTCCAGAAGGTATGCGCATGCCTGGCAAGTTTCAGTTTCTTTAGAAACCCTCGATGTGATTTTTACCCCAAGCGGCTTATGACCTTGACAGATGTCAACATATCATAAGTCGCAAGTCAAGTTCAACCCGTCATTGTTCTTGATTAACTTAGACCCACCCGCACGTGCCCTTGACAGAGGTCAAAATGACCGTGTGACTGTCCTAAATAATCACATATCTATGCAACAAACAAGCATTACCCAGCTACCAAGCACTGTGCCTTGACAGAGATCAACATGCACAACATGAATACTAAGTAATACCTATAAGAAATGACGGAGGGCTACGACTGGTTATTGGCGAAAAACCTTTAATGTAATGAACTTGATATCATTGAAGGAACTGCATATCCTTTTATAAATATATAGTAGCGAAAACCTTTGCTAAAGAGGCCACTCCCGGTGAAGGGATCTCGGCTCTTTCCCCATAGAATGAGGTGCAGGATATTCCAACTGAATACCGCGATGCAAAGCAAAAAGTAATCGACTATAGGGAAGTTATTACCCTGACGCAAACTTCTGCCCAAGAGGTCACTCCCGATGAAGGGATCTCGGCCCTTGCCTCGTCGAATGAGGTGTTGGATATTCATAACCGAATACCTCTGTGCAAAACAAAAGAGAATGTCCTTGCAATAACAGCTTTTTAAAATTATTCCACAACATCAAACAGGTTTATTTTCCTTGCATTGATCTGAATCAACGCAGTCCCATCAATTGATCACACCACAAAAGAACGAAAATATGATGTACGTATATGCCATCCGCATTCACCACTGGGTCACGTCATCACCCGTTTGGTTACTTAACTAACGACAGAGCGGGGACTGGACTAGCGTGGGTGTAAAATATATACAACATCTACTAGTATATATATAGAAATATATAACAATCGCTCCAGGCGTGATAAATGCAACATCACAGAAAAGTAATAAGCATCACAGAACAATACAGATAATCTGGGATCCCCGGGTTTCATAGAGCCGCTACTGAAACTCGACGTTCCCCTGGTCGTGTGGATAGCCTGTGCAATGAAATCCTAGACCCCTACGGGCGCGGCAAGTTACCCGCCAAAACCTGAAGCGAGGCAGCCCCCTACAGCAAAGTGAATGGACCACCCAGCACTTCACGGAATCCGGTAACCTGAGCACCCTTCCTTGGGTCAACCTATACCCCCTACGAGTGCGGCGAATAGCCTGCTAAATCTAGAGTGAATCCCCCTCCGTCTTAAAGCCATGAGATGCAGGCTCGTTGCCCTCTAGAATCCAGCTATCCGTGCACCCCACCGCGGGATAATCCTAGTACAAAAAATAAAATATGTACAACAGTGACATCGACCTCAACCCAGTCGTTCCCCAAAAGAATAATATATAAACAGGCAGTGACGGCAGTCCACATGTCAGACGCTCGCCCCGCAATATCAAATGTACAAATAAAACTAAACTGCACTAACATTACATCCAAGCTATCCACCACGACAAATCCGCAACAACACAGAACATCAACGTGAATGTCACATTCGCAAATCCGTCTAAAAGAGCTATAGCAATTAGACAAGATTTACCGCTCGAATGACATTCACGGTCGCAGATATAATGTAAGTACTGTAAACTAACGTATTTAAAATTTTCGATCGACAAAATTTCCCGAAGTGGGCCCCAAGCACAAATCCAGTACAGTAACAAAATCTGGGCCCAAACAAAAATTCCAGAAACCACAATTCCATGTTCCTGACACCCAGAAGAAAAATGAAGCGCTGAGTCCATAATCCCACCGCGGAACTGCGGCTAACATGCATGTTCTGCCGCATTTCCACGGTGGTATGGTGAGATCATGCTTTCAAATTTCTTCAGGGGTCTTAGAAAAGCCTGCTCGATTTTCTGACATACTAAAAATAATTTTTCGACCACTTTTAAAATTCGGCAGAAACTTGAAGAATGGAAATGCGGTTTTTGAAAATTCCGTCGATCGATCTTTTAAACATGTTAGAACAAGCTAGTAAAGGTTAATGGCGTGGCTCTGATACCATGTAAGTCTACGGTAGCGCCCCGGCCGTCAATCCGAGGCCAAATGCGGAAACAAAAACTTTTTAGGAAACCGGCGCTATCGTAGCCTTTCACCCGGATCGAACCATTAACGCTAAACTAGCAAACTACTAAGAAGTAAGAGTGACTATACCGATCGATCCGTGTCCTTCGGTCTTTGGACACCATCCCAAGCTCTTCGCGGCATCTTCGATCTCCGGTCTCCTCATCGGAAAGGGCACCACATCAATAAGTCTTTTTACGGGCTCCCGCTTCATCCGAAGCAACTCGGACACGAAGTTTGCTAGCCGACGTGTCCAAGGTGATGTAGAGAATGTGTATGATAATTTTGTCTCAAGCATCCATTGATTCTCAACACATGAGAGTGTATGGATGGAGGTTGAAGATGATGCCATTAGTGGAAATGGTGAGCTAAAGGAAGAAGAAGAAAAGACTTTCTTTTTCTATTGTGTGAGATAAAAGATGAGAGCACTAGAATGATAATCGAAGAGCCAACCCCAAGCCTATGGCTTCCCTCTCTCTCTGCATCCATCATTTCACACCCTTAATTAAACACTGATGTGACATTTGCACAATAAAAGAGACCATGAGTCACTAAACATGTCCATGTCACATTTAATGCACCTCATCATGAACTAAGCTCATAATTTCCACCAAAATAAATATTAACCCAAATGTTTACAACAATAAAAAGATATGGCAACATCTAAAGTAAACACGTGACGGATCACAAGGATACCCCTCACCTGTATATACATACCTGCATCCGCATTCCGACTGAATGCGAATGCGATGAGACTAAAGTAATCCAACAAATCTAATACTAAGATCCGGCTTAAACCAAAGCCCACTAGTATGATCCGTGCACGACTGCACGTATATGATCGAACCCTGCCATAATACCATACGGCCTCTACAACGTTTCTCCCGAAACTTGAGAATCTGTCTGTGGGGGACTCTAAAGACTCATCAATACTTTGGCTGTGGATTTAACCACTAGCACGTCAGTGGTACTAGCTGTACGTAACGGGTTACCAGGTATTGACCAAAAGGGAGGTCGATGTAACAACCCTAATTTTCTTATACACTTTTTTCTATACAAATTTTTAAATTATTTTTTTTCAAAATTCATAAAGGGGTATTTTAGCCTGAGCACAAGATATAAGTAATTATTTTGTTTTTTAATTACAAGTTAAAAGAATGTAATAACTCCCATTTTAGTGTACAAGAAATTACTTTAAATTTAATGTATACTTGGAGTATTTACTCTTGCGGCTAACATTTTAAGTAATTAAATAACTCCATAATTACAAGAAGGAGCTTGTAGCTTATTGGTAATATCTTGCACTGCTGAACCAAGCCACAAGAGTTCAAATCCCATACCCCACATTATTTTTAATATTGATTTTTTTAAAACCTTTAGAATACCAAGAGTTTACATGTGCATATCTCACAAAAACCCCACTACACCCAAACATGTAACTCTTGCAGGAGTTAGATGAACCGTCGGGGGGGGATCCAGGCCGCCGGACTCAGCCGGGAATCGTCCAACTCGGTCTTGACTCTGCCGACTCAGTGCTCCGACCGAGTCACGGCCGAGTCACCCCCGAGTCGGCCGATTCTGGCGACGGCCACAACATGAAAGTTGTGTCTTTTCATATTCCCTATGCATCTGCAAAATTTCAGCCTCAGACCACTTCCAGAGCTCTTTAAAAAACCCCAATTACTCCACTTTTAATATATTTTTATTACATTTTATCACATTTTTATTTTTAACTTTTCATCTACCCTAGCCTAACCCTATAAATACCAACCCTACACACTACCCTCTCACCCCCAAAATCTTGAGCCGCTCTCTCAAAAGTTTTCCAAGAAGTGTGTGCTTTGAAAACAAGTTCGCGGCGAAGCTCCGACGAGATTCCGGCGGGAATTCCGGCGACGTTTTTAGAAACAACCGGCGACGAAGCAACGCCTCGGCAACTTCTTTAGTTCCCCTACACTCCTTAGTATAGATCGAAACCCGTAAGTCCCATTCCATCTCCCTTTCTAATTCTCAAAAATACGAAATTACGAAACCCGACGGAATCGGAACAAATCCGATTTCCGATTCGGTTTTCTATAAAATTTCACTTCTAATCAATTCAAACATGTCTAAACATCTTTATCATGATTATTAAACTTGTAAAAATCAATTTGAATAAGTTTTCACATATGAAATGATAACCTTTTTAACTTACCGTATTTTTTTCACTTTAATACCATCATGTTTCAATTTCACATTTAACCCGTTAACATTGCTATACCTTAAAATAGATCACGAGGTAATGACCTACCTCCTCACGCACACATATGCAACCATAATACGCTATCTTGGAAATTCCTAATACGATAAACAAGATTTTACATTAAAATACCATTTCCTTAATAAAACCTTTTATAAAGTTTAGGTTTGATACATTTGTTTAAACAATATCTTTAATAGGAAAAACACGATAAGTTGTAGATATCGATCGTTTATCTAAATCTGACTTTGTGGTGTCTAGGCAAATGTGTCTAAGACGAGTGGTTACTTAATTAGGGCTACTACTTGTAGTGGAGAGCCTCCCACTCACCTGGCACTTACCTGGCCGCAATTGGTGGTGAAGAGGCGATTTGAGGCTTCTAACGACTTTTCGTTTAAACCATTTAGAAATAGGCTAGTTGGCTTAGGAAACCCTAGAATCTAAAATACGGAAAATTACACTTTGCAAATAAATACCTTTTATTTTATAAAACCGTTTTCTAAAAGATTAGCATTTTACAATCTTTGCAAAGCGCCGCTACAACCCATCTTTGGGGAACCCGTTCGGGATCGTGCGGTTTATCGCGTACCCTCGGGCTAGTAGTGCGAGATTCAGACCTCCGCAAGGAGCATTCGGTCTCGAAAGGTTTAAAATACGACATCTTAAGAAAATGAGATTTTTGGAATATAAAATATTTATTAAAAAATTATTTTTGTATAAACATATATATATTTATCATTTAAATATCTATTTTACTATAATATAAATTTTTCCACTTTTTCCTAAAAATCACAATAATAAATTTTACACTAAAATACCATGAACTTCAAAGAATCAATATTACAGATAAATACCTATAACTAGGATATTTTCACTAGAAATGCCACGACATAAAATCCACCCTCATTACAACTCTAAAGATGAACAATAAATACTTGAGGTGTATTTTGAAAAGTATATAAAAGTATTTTTACATAAAACCCTCTCAAGTTTTATAAATTACCCTAAGGATCTTAGCAATTATAAGACTTCGATTCACATTTCTGATTGTCTGACTCGGGTTTGAGTATGATTAATCTGACTTGAATATGATTCAAGTCAATCTATAATCTACAAGTTTCCACTTCAATATGAACTCACGAATTCATGAATCCAATATCAATCTATACATCTTGACTGAACCGAACCATGGATATACCTATTCCTTTTACATGATTCTCAGTTATTCCATTTACATGACTCTATGGTTACAACCGCTTACTGATATCATGATTTCGGTCAGTCAATCAATCTTACAATCAATACAATTTACAAGATAATAATACAAACAAGACATCGCGGGGTTTAAGGGGTAGACTGGTACGGAATATGTTAAAGGTGGCACGAGGTGGTCACTTAAGACATAATTACATCCATGCCGTTGTTCCGTGGTATTATCGACGGAGCCTTGTACTACAGGTTACCAAGGTCCCCGGTGTAAGTGGGACTCCCCTCGTATACACTGGCATCTTCTGTACCAGGCTACAAACAACAGCGTTAATACAACATTACAATATTATAATACAACATTAAAAGTTACTCTCTCTCTCTCTTACTCTCTGTCTATTTCTCCCTTATCTTTGGGACTTACCGAGCGACCTGTTCGCTGACGACATCCTGTTTCTTTCTTCTTTGAATGTCGTCAGGTGGTTTGGACCCGGCGGAGATCGAGTCATCTCAAGAAGACTTGGAGCAGTTTACCGA
The DNA here is from genome assembly GCA_030015575.1 of Agapanthus africanus. Lineage (NCBI taxonomy): Eukaryota > Viridiplantae > Streptophyta > Magnoliopsida > Asparagales > Amaryllidaceae > Agapanthus > Agapanthus africanus. Next base: position 28,792,925 of record JASDDO010000004.1, on the reverse strand, counting down.
AGACCCTGCACTTTAGTTTCATTATACACTTTTCCTTTCTGTACTTTTCATTTCCTGTTATGCCACTGTTTAGGCAACTTTATATTTCAGTTGTATTTCCTTTCATGTATTGTATAAGGAATGTTAATAAATAAAAGTTGTTGTTCTTTTTATTTCTTGTCTCTTGTGTTCTTATTTTATATTGCTTAGATACGCTTAGCATATGTACTTCTGAGTATATACGTAGCGGACCTCGTCGCGTCTCCTTCACCGTACACTGGGAAGCGGGGCGTGACAGTCGATGAGCGAACTCATCCTGACACCGTACTGAGCCTGTCAGTGACAATATCCGTACGGTCCGGTCCGTTCGTCTATGAGTATCGCATGTCGGGCCTAGGGGGTTGGTAAAAGTCAGACCCCCAAAAGCGGTACAAGTCGTGTCAGAGTGTAGCCCAGAACACCCTGAGATACTACTGGAATACCTACCAGTAAATCTCCTGCCTTGGCCAAGGACTTCGTGTAATGGCTCTCTTAGACACAGCGTGATCTCACTCCCAATACTGTGAGAGACGAAACCCCTGTCGATCCGCTCACTGCCTCCATGTGGCTCGGGACTGTACCCTACTAAAACCTGTTTGCACGACCCCTTTGAGCCGTGGTAGGGTAGTAATCAAAGCACAGTGGGAACTCACACGAGACAAATGAAGATCTCAGGTCGATGAACTAACCTGTACACATGTCACCAGGGAACTGCTATCTGACGCTAGGTATAAACCAACTAGCATGTTCCCGGCGAGTCCTGTCCGGTGTACTCATAACCCAATGAGCACATGTATACGTCTTAGGTGAACCAACTGACACCAATGGCTTGTGAGACCAGCCACTGCCCCTCGTCGGGGTCTCGACCCGTATACACTAGTCTACTCTGGAGTATCGATGCCCTGTCTCGAAACTCTCTCAACTAGGGAACTTTTAAGGATGTGCTTATAGACCCCAACTCCCACATATATGATCGCCATCATACTGCTGGCCATCAAGCAAGAATCCTAAGGGCTCTATCTACGTGCAATAGTGACCTGTAATGTCACCTAAAGCATATACACGATGATAAAGATAAACCATATAGCATACTATCATCTTGAGTAAGACTGTCCTTCCGGCATAGGTCCTACCTCAATCATTGCTATCGCGTGTCTGCGATCCAATAATTGACTTTGAGGGCACTATATCCAACATTCTTGTGAAGAGTCTGTAGAAATAGATCGGGTAGAGTCTAGGGAGCCCCCCTGTAGATTCTTCCCCTTTATCTTCTGCTCCTTCTTCTTCTGAGTCGAGCATGTTTCCCCCTTTGGCAGAACAAATGGACCGATTCAGGATTCTTGCTGCTCTCGGTGCCATGTCCCAGAAGAGAGCCGGGGGCGTGGCCATGCCTCGGGCAGACCCGAGTTCCGCACCAAGGGAGTCGCCGGCGACGAGGCCAGTCTCGACTCGAGCCTCCGATGATTGTCGCGGCAGTGGCCAGAGATGTCCGTGGGTTCCCGAACCCCGGACGGAGGAAGTGGGAGAGGACGAAGACGAGGTTCCTCTTAAGAGGAAGAAGACGGTTTCTCCTGCGCCACCGACTGAGATTCCCGAGGGGATTTCTGTGCAGGAGGGGGACGCCTATTTTGGAGTCCCGTCCGGGCTTTCCATTGCTTCCAGCCTGTTTGCTGATATGGAAGAGTCGGCCGGAGACAAGATTCCGTGGGGGACCCTGAGGGCCCAAGTGGCAGCTATAGCTCAGGGGGTGGTGCAGGTACGTACTCCCTTATGCGTTATTTTGAGTGCCCTTTTCTCAGTTCGAGCATCTCTATGTCTCTCTGCTGTTTCTCATTAGGTCCTTTAGCACTGCGCCCTTGTTGCTCGCATGGATGCCGGGGAAACCGTCCATGCTATGAGGTTGGCGGGGGAGCCTTCTTCGGAGGCCAAGGACCTGTGACTCGAGCTGCGTCTGGAGAGGGAGAGGATGGCCGTCCTCGAAGCCCAATTGGCCGCCGGGGAGCTCACCGTCTTAAAGTGCCGGGAGTCCTATTGCCGGCTAAGTGAATCCTACTGAGCCATCAAGGCTAAGTTGGCGGAGCTGGCCAATCTCTATGCAGCAGTGAAGAGGGCGAGGGATGCCAGCAGACGGGATGCCGAGGCTGCGCTTCAGGCGGCGATGATTGCCGAGGTTCGAGCTCGAAAGGCGGTGGCCGATTACAAGAGGTCGGACCAGTTTTACGTCGATCTCGGCGAAGCCTCTGCCATTGTATGGCACGAAGCTCTTGACGCCATCAAGGCGCAATTTCCGGATTTTGCCGACGGTGAGCTCCGCGCTCGGGTCCCACTTTCGGTGGTCATGTCTCCGACAGATGGTGACGAGAGAGGTGAGTGTTTACCCCAATCAGAGCAAAGCTATGTTCAAATTCCAAGGCGGGAGATGAAGCAACGCTTCATCTTCCCCCAATCAGAGCAAACCTTTGCTTTGAAAATTTAAACTTTAATAAATGAAGCAACGCTTCAGATTCTTTGCACTCCGCGCAACGCGCCGCGTGTCAGGCGCAGACACATCAGCGCAGCGCCCAAAGCAGCGCATCCAATCAGAGCAAGGCTCTTTTAAAACAAAAAGTAAAGGAAGCAACGTTTCAGTTGCGCAAACGCTGCGCTGCGTGACACGTGTTTGCACAGTTGCGCAAGCACAACAGCGCAAGCGCTGCGCTGCGCGACACGTGTCTGCGCAGTTGCGCAAGCACACCTGCGCAAGCGCTGCGCTGCACGATACGTGTCTGCGCAGTTGCGCAAGCACAGCTGCGCAAGCGCTGCGCTGCGCGACACGTATCACGCGCTGAGACGTTTGCGCAAAACAAAATTGAGATTTTAAAGAAATCTTTTCTGTTCTTGTTAAAACAAGAAGATTTTCTTCTGTAAAACAGAGGCCTTTGGATCAAAGATCCAACGGTGGGGAAAATTCCCCAAATCACTCAGAGAAAGATTTCTTTAACAAATTTAACTAATTTATGGGCACTATAAAAAGGGCCCCAAATCTCAACTCAAGGAGGATCAACATTATTTTGTGAGAAATTAAACAGAGAGAACTCTGAAGAATTGGAGAGAAATCCTCAAGAAAAAAAGAGGTAAAAACCTTTAGAAAAAGAGAAAATTCTCTTATGAACAGATCATTGATCTGAGAACAAGATCAAGGATCTCTAATGAAAAGAAAAATAAATAATAAACAGTGCCTTGCACTTCTTTTTATGAACCATTGGTTCTGAATCTAAAAGATTCTCAAGATAACAGTGCCTTGCACCTTATATGAACCACTGGTTCTTTAAAAAACAAGAAAAAACTTGTTTTCTTTGATCTAAAATTGATCCAAAAGAATAAGAACAGTGCCCAGCACTTGCCAAAACTGCACTATTGCGTAAGCCGCCAGGAAGCGCCATGTGTCAGCAGTGCAACCGCGCAGCGCACTGCGCTGTTGCGCTTGCGCTCACCAGAACGTAACACGTGTCACCTCCACGAGCGCTTGCGCTCATTAATTGGCGCAAAACGCCTGACAAGCCACGTGGGGCACTGTCAGAGTATTAAATGCAATGCATTATTAAAGGGCAGAGCCCAATCAAAGGTCTAATGGACCAAATAAAAATACTGCACATTATTTTAAAAAGGCAGAGCCCAATTAAAAAGTCTAAACAGACCAAAAATAATGCTATGCATTATTTAAAGGGTAGAGCCCAATTGAGAGGTCCAATGGACCAAAACAAATACTCTGCATTATAATAAAAAGGGCAGAGCCCAGTCAAAATAGGCATAAATGGCCTGAAGTAATGCTATGCATTATTTTAAGAAGGGGAAAGCCCAAACAAAGGCCTAACAGACCAAATGCAAACAAAATGTGAACATTTTCAACTGGACTTAGCCCAATTTTGGCCGTAAGTCCTCAAATTAAATTGACTGAGCAAGATTGCTCTCTTAAATCAATTTATCCGGTTCGAGGGTACATCTCCGAGCTCCTCTGATACATGTCGTTGTAATCATTCAACGTCGTCAGAGAGGTGACGGGTCCCGACGACCACACACATCAATATGGACTGCGGGGTCCTTAAACTCGTGGACCGAAACGTCCTTAAACTAATATTGGACCACCACGTCTCTAAACTGGAATATGGACCACCACGTCTCTAAACTGGTATATGGACCACCACGTCTCTAAACTGGAACATGGACCACCACGTCTCTAAACTGGAATATAGACCACCACGTCCCTAAACTGGAGTATGGACCACCACGTCCCTAAACTGGAGTATGGACCACCATGTCCCTAAACTACCTATGGACCGCAACGTCCTTAAACTACCTATGGACCACCATGTCCCTAAACTGGAATATGTACCCCCATGTTCCTAAACTGGCAATAGACCGCAATATCCTTAAACTACCTATGGACCACTACGTCCCTAAACTGGAACAATAGAGCTCCTAAATGCTCTTTTGTCGGATCTAAACGATCCCGTTTAAGTTGATCTTAGCCTCAAATATGGCTAACGTATCCTTAAACATTCAAACAGACTTTAGTCCCAAATTAGACTATAAGACCCCCAATCAACTTTGGTTCAAGGGTACATCTCCGAACTCCTCTGACACCTATCGTTGTAATCCTTCAACGACGTCAGAGAGGTGACGGGCCCCGATGGCCATGCATACAATGGACCACTATGTCCCTAAACTGGAACAATAGAGTCCCCAAACGCTCTTTTGTCGGATCCAAACGATCCCGTTATGTTGATCTTAGTCTCAAATCAGACTAACGTATCCTTAACGAACGTTTAAGTCGATCTTAGCCTCAATAAGGCTAACGTATCCTTAAACTAAAACACCAAACCCAAATCTAAGTAAATACGGATTTGGACTAATCCACGTCCTACGGGCGATAGCATAACTTAGTCTCCGTATACAATCCACGGGCATCCATAAACAAAACAAACACATATGACACGGAGTGAAATTCTGGAGAAGGAGAAAGTTGTTACCGCGATGCGGTAGCGTAATTAACTGCATGGGGCTTGCGCCTGCAGGGAAGAGCGTCCCCACAATCAAAAACCCCTCAAACGAGGGAGAATCTGACGAAGTCTGCTACATCGGCCGCATCCGTCTAAACCTCCGATACACGGTGCCATAAATCAACTTGGCATCTTCGGAGAGGTGGACGGATAAAACCAAATAGAATCTGCCCTGAATCTCAGCGTCAGGACTTCGCAGTCTTGTGCGCCGTCCTTCGGAGGGGAACAGATTCTGGCACGCCCGGTGGGACCTTTTCCTCTTTCCACTCCACACTTTGTGTGTCGTCTTCGCGAACCAATCGCGGTTTGTTAAATGGTTGCCTTTGGGTTTCAAGTTACTAAGATTTGGTCTTTTTCCTGGCGCAGAACTCAAGCATCTATGGCCTCTAACTGCACCAACTGCTCGAAGTGCCACTGCATCGGACGCTCCACCTCACCTGGAGGTGTAGCATATGGGCCCCAAGCGGCCTCCTTCCTCGCTCTGCCGGTAGAACAGGTGACCCAGGCCACCACCGGCCTGTTTTTCGGGACCATGATCCCACCTACAAGCTTCTCTATGCCAATACCTGCACCGGAAATGACCAAGAAGTCGGTCTTCGACCGGCTCACTGCTACGACGGCCCCTGTCAACAGGTCGCCCACTACCAAACCAACAGCCTATGTTTTCGCCATGATGGATCAGAACTCTAAATTGGCTGTCCCGAGGAAGGCAATAACTGCTGCTCCAGAAGTCGTCAAGGCGGCTTCCCCTGTCAAAGAGTCAGTCTTTTCAAGACTGACGATTCCTGCTCCTGTCCTTGCTCGAGGATCCGTCTTCGACAGGTTGAATATCACCCCTCAAAAGACAACCTCAGTCTTTAAGAGGTTAACACCGGCGGTGCCTCATTCAGACAGGGGGCAAAAAGAAGCTATCTCTATCTCCGAGCCAGTCCCAACGGCTCGTCATGCTCGACGTCGCCATTGGCGACGAGTGAGGAAGGCAGGGGGCAACTCCCCCTCAGGGCTAACTCCACCGGCTCCGGTGGTGGAAGTCAACGCTGCTGTTCCAACGGGGAACAGCTTTGAACTGCTGAGGAGGGTACGTAAGAACTCTCCAACCGCTACACTAAAAAGATCTCCTCCACCTGCGGAGAAAGTTCCGGAAACGAAGCAGGAACAACCCCCTCAACGGCTGTCCTAAAAAATATACAAGGTTTGGCGGAGGGTTCAAGACTCCGTAATTGACCCAGAGCGTTCTCGTCAACAGAAAAAGGCGAAAGTGCAAGAAGGAAAAGACCGTTCTATTAAACAGCAGAGGACAACAATCGCTAGGGCGCCCACTGCAACGGCCCCTTCCACTTCAACGGCCCACAAAAGAAGAAGGCCGGAGAAAACCCCCGTGCTGGAGACAAATATCAGAGGTAGTGAACCCAAACGCCCTAAGTCAGGGGGCATTGTAGTTCATACCGTCTACGTGGCGTCTGGTAAAGAGGACAATCGCATATCTACGGGTCATCGACCGCTTACGCGATCAGTGACCAAAGCGCAGGAGCAGCAGCAGAAGCTCCAAGAGATGATGAACGCTATGGCCGCACTTACAGTGCCAAAAGAAAACCCTGAAACGTCCTCAGATGAACGCCAGAAGAAGAAACCGACGCCGAATTCCTTCGTCGAATATTGGAGAAGAAGGACAAAGAGGCTGCTGAACAAACAGCCAACATACAGCGTATGGGCCTCCTCTTCCAAGACATGGTAGGGATGATGATACAACAAGATCCTCCGGCCGAAGAGCCCCCGATTGTCCTTGGAGACGATAGAGGAGAGACATCAAATCCTCCGCCAGCTCTGTCGACGGCTAAGGAGGATACAATCTCCAAAGATGATTTGGACGAGTACATAGCCTAACAAATACGGGTTCATCATGCGGCTGAAGCAGCTGGCCAGGTCGTAAAAACGGGGAGGCCATATCCAAGTTGGTACGATCAAATCAAGTACCCGCTAGGTTACACAATTCCCAAGTTCCATGTCTACAAGGGGACGGGCAATCCTCACCAGCATGTTGCCCAGTTCAGGGCACTCTGCGGCAACACCGGCGGTGATGACAAGCTATTGGTTCGCCAGTTTGTTGGAAGTTTAGCAGATACGGCGTTCGAGTGGTACTCTGAACTCCCGAACGACTCTATCAAGACCTTCGCAGAGATGGAGCTGCTGTTTACTCAGCGTTTTGCAAGCGCCAGTGAACGCACCCCGATGACGGCACTGATTAACGCCAGGGTAAAGCCAGGCGAGACGTGGGTTCAATATGCTATACGGTGGCGGAACTTATGGTCGAAGTGCGAGCAGCGCATTGAAGAAGCTCCCGCGGTGGGTATGTTTGTGGGAACCCTTGACCCGCAAGCAACCATCTCGCAATTTATGATGTTTTTCAAGCCGACTACCTTCCAAGCCTTGATTGACAAGCTAGCGCAAATGGATCAGATGGGCCATAAACCCCCTCTTCCAAAGCCGGACTCCCGAAATGACAAAGGAAAGGAAAAAGTGATCGTTGTCGCTAATGCTCAACAACAACCGAGCGACTCGAAGCCGGTTCGTCAAAATAATACACGTCCGTACGTAGCCCTTGAGGAGAGGCTAGGACGTTCTTACTCTTTTCCCCGCGATAAAACGAGAAGGTTATTCAAGCTGGCGTTGCGCAAAAGACTCATAAATCTGCCGGATCCAAAACGTCCGTTGCAACCAAGTGATGTCAATGAGCCCAACTACTGTCCTTATCATCGAGTACTGGGTCATCCGATCGAAGATTGCTACGTCTTCAAAAATTGGCTTGAAGACCGGTACCAACAGGGCAAGTTCGCGTTATCTGACAAATGGAAGGTGAATCCCCCGCAGCCCCACACCTCTAAGAGGATGAATACGCCGGGGGCAACATGCTATGTCGTTGAAGAAGCTCCTTGGGAGGTTGTATTATCAGCCAAGACAAAAAGGATGCTAAATGATCTTCAAACATGCCCAGCGATTAGGTGGAAGAACCCGTTGGAACCTCAAATCATTGAAGGAATGTTGAAGCCACGTCCAACTCAAATGATCGATGGAGGTGGCCCAAGCATTCACAAGCAGCCGTCGAAATCTTCAAAGAAGAAGAAAAAGAAATCAAAGAAGCCCGTGAAGCCTGGCAACAAGCGCACGGACTTGCAAAAACAAATTGACGCGCTGGAGGAATACAACCAGAAGGCACAGACTCCCATTACATTCTAAGAGTTCCTCAATCACGTCTTTCAAGAGGAAGATGAGGGAGAAAGTTCATCTGATGAATCTGAAGAATGCGTGGAAAGCTGTCATGTGATTTCCCATTCGTTCATGGACGATGAGGAGACTCCTTGTACTGAAACGCTGGGGGCAGATCCTGAACCAAAAATTCTGGGGCCATCGGATGAAGTAATTGACGCATTCCTCAATGAAGCTCTCTTAAGAAGTAAAGCTGATCGGGAACGCGAGGCGGTCATATTTGAAAGGGCCAAGCGCCAGCGACTTGATGAAAGAGCTGAGACGCTCCCGCTGGAGCAAAATACATCCACTACCGACAAAAGCAAATTCAAGATGAGGAAAAGGTTTGCTAAGGCCATATCAATGGGCATGAAGCTACCATCCTCTGAAGGAAGCATTACTGGTGAAGTGGAAATGCACCCCTCCTATTGCCTGTACCATTGCAAGAAGCACCCAAGAAGTCGTTTTTCAGCGCTCATGTGCTTATTTACGCCTTACTTTGCATTATACTGTATATAAGCACAAACAAAAAAATTATGATAATAAAAGAGTAGAAAGTGAAAAATTATATTTAAAAGATAGGAATAGTTTAAGAAAAACAAGAAAGTTAGATGTTTTCTTAAATGAAACTAGTAATAAGTGGTTATAAGCTGTTGTCCCAAAGGTTAGTAAGATGAAGGAAATTACTAATCTGAGGATAAAAATAAGCTTGAAAAATAGTTTCTATTCTGGAAGCTAAACATTTGAACGTTGAAACCCTACTATACGCACGTACACACATCTTGAAACTCGGGATAGTAGAGGATACCTTGAAATGCTCTTGTCTAGAAGCTAAAGTATGAAGAAAATAAAAGTGGAGAATAAAAGATAAAATGATGAAAAGAAAAATGAACACTGGTTTTGTTATCACCGAGGCAGCAATAAAAAAATATAGCGAGGGTGCTTTATCACCTAGTGCCTTAGACCAACTGGTTTGGGAGCCACTGCTAAGCCTTAGGTGTTGCAAGACGAGGAAAAACACCTAATTAGCAAGCATATGAGTAATCGATCGGTTAGTACCTCAAGAAGTATTAACGGTCGCATGAAGAATGTGTGAGCAAATTCCATCTAAATATCTATTAAAAAGTACTGAGGTAGATGGACAAGAGTATGATTGCTTGAATTGAATTCTCTGAGTGTAGGGATGTCCAGTTCACACACATAGGGGTATATGATCAATGTTTGGAAGAAAGGTAGGAATGAAAACTAAAGGCGATGTTTTATTGAGGGATGATGTGATTTCTAACATATTTTCATGACTATTAAGATAGGGCTCATAGCAACTGAAAAGCTGGTAGAGTTGAAAACTCTTATTTTCAAGTTCTTTCTATTATAGTTCTTATCTTTATATAACTTTCACCTTCTCTCTTTTATTATGCGATTTTGTGGGTGTAATCCGCTGAAAACCCTCAGGAAACAATACCCCTCCTACTAGGGATATACCACTGGCGCCGAGTAAGGAAGACCGGGGGCAACTCTCCTTCTGGACTGACATGGCCGACTCCAATGGCGGAAATTGATGCTGCTGTTCCAACTGGAAACAGTTTTGAACCACTTAGGAAGGTCCACAAGAACTCTCCGACCGCTGTGCTGAAAATATCTCCTCCACCTATGGAGAGCGCTACAAAGGTGAAGCCGGAAAAGCCCCCTCAACGGCTGTCCTCTAAAATCTACAAGGTCTGGCATCAAGTCCAAGACTCGGTAATTGATCAAGATTATCCCCGCCGACAGAAAAAGGTGAAAGTTCAGCGGGAAGAGGACCATCCTATCAAGCCACAAAAGGCGATAGCTACTTGGGTGCCCGCTGCAACGGCTCCTTCAACCTCGACCGCCCACGAAAGAGGAGAAGGCCGGAGAAAATCCCTGGTTCTGCGACGAACTGCAAGACCACTGAACCCAAACACCCCAAGTCTGGGGGCATGATGGTACATACCGTCTATATGCATCCGGAAAAGAGGATAGCCATGTCTTCACAGGTCATAGACCGCTTACGCGATCAATGACTAAGGCTCAGGGGCAACAACAACAAAAGCTCCAAGAAATGCTGACAGCCATGGCCGCACTTACGGGACCGAAAGCAAGCCCGGAGACATCCTCGGAGCAGCGCCGTGAGCAAGAAACTGATGCCGAGTTTTTTTCAGAGAATCCTCGAAAAGAAGGACAAAGAGGTAGCGGAACAAGCTGCCAACATAAAACAAATTCAAGACGAGGAAAAGGTTTGCTAAAGCCATATCAATGGGAATGAAGCTACCACCCTCTGAAGAAAATACTCTCGGTGGAGTAGAGATGCATCCTAATTACTGCCTATATCATCAGAAGATCGCATATCCCACTAAAGACTGCGACTCCTTTAAGTGTTGGTGGCAAGGGTATGTCGCTCACAGGCAACACTTCAACAGGACAAAGCGTGAAGCTCGTAGACAGCGAAAAATACGACAGATGAGCATAAAAGAGTTGCCGGCAATTGTCATAGGGATGACCCCGGGGGATCACGAGTTCTCACCTTCGGGAGCGATTCCGACGAAAAAGCATCCCTCGGCCCTCTCTTCAAGGAGTCCATCTCTGAAGGATTGAGGAGTCGCGAGAACATTCAGCTGTGCAATTGCACGATACTCGGAGAGAATCTCGGGCTCACAAACAACGGAGCGAACAAAAAGGATAAAGGAAAAGGAAAAGGAAAAACGGCCTTCGTCGCCAGCGCTCAACAACAATCAAGTGACCCTAGACCGGGTTTTCGCCAAACCAACAAGTGGCAACCTCTCTATGAGAAGTTGAAACGACCTTACTCATTTCCCCGGGATGAAACAAAGAGGTTGTTCGAACTAGCAGTGCACAACAGGCTTATCACTCTACCGGAGCCGAAACACCAGCTACAACTGAATGATGTCAACAATCCTGATTACTGCCCTTACCACCAAGTATTGGGCCATCCGATCGAAAACTGCTACGTTTTCAAAAACTGGGTTGAAGAACAATACCAACAGGGTGAGTTCGCGTCGTCCGAAAACTGGAATGTGAGCCCGCCACAACCACATACTCCAAGAAAGATGGATATGCCGGGGGCATCATGCTCATTCATAGGGAAAGCCCCATTGAACCAGCATCGTCCAGGGGACATCGATTCATCTTGGCGACGACTGATTATTTCTCCAAATGGGCAGAAGCAGTACCGCTGAAGGAAGTAAAGACGGAGAATATCCTCCATTTCTTGAAGACGCACGTCATCTATCGGTTTGGAACTCCGAGACGGATTATCTCCGATAACAGGCCAGCCTACAGAAGCCACAAAATCAGTCGCTTCGCGCAACAGCATAATATAGACTGGAGATATTCCTCAGTTTATAATCCGCGAGCTAACGGTCTAGCTGAAGCCTTCAACAAGACCTTGACAAAGATCATGACGAAAAAGGTATCCCGAAATAAGAAGGACTGACACGAGAGACTGCAAGAAGCTCTCTGGGCGTATCGAACTACGTTCAAAACAGCCACAAACACAACGCCATATGCGTTGGTATTCGGCACAGAAGCAGTACTCCCCCTCGAGATAGAGTTACCCTCTCTACGAGTGGCAGTCCACTACGAGCTGACGGACGAAGAAAATGCTCACCTTCGGCTTGAGGAGCTTGATGCCCTTGATGAAACCCGGCTCATAGTGCAACAAAATCTGGAGGCCTATAAAGCAAAGATGACGCGCTCATATGAAAGATTGACCCGGCCGAGGACATTCCGCCAAGGCGAACTCGTGCTAGTGGTCAAAAGGCCTATGATCCCCAATCGCGCCAAGCGGGGAAAATTCGAGCCAAACTATGAAGGCCCGTACATCATAGACAAGGTCTACCAGGGTGGAGCCTATCTACTCATGGATATGCACGGTGAAAGGCCTTACAGGCCAATAAACGGTCGATTCCTAAAGAAATACTACGCTTAGCGAGTTACTGCCTAGGTCAATGATAGATGACGACGACTATGTCCGCTCGCTATCTTCCTAAGCTCAAACTTTATAAGCAGTAGCCAGCCTTCTCCTGGACGGACCGAAACGTCCTTAAACTAATGATGGACCGAAACGTCCTTAAACTAATGAAGGACCGAAACGTCCTTAAACTAATGAAGGACCGAAACGTCTTTAAACTACTACAGCAGCATCTTCAGGCTGACGAGATGAATAAAAAATATATATATATATAAAAAATTATATATATATATATATAATAAACGGTATGTCCATAAGCAAAATGGGCACGGATGAAAACCCGAAAGGGCTCCGTGAGTAAAAACAGCAGGGCTAGCGGCGAGTGTTCGTGAAAACCCGAAAGGGCGCGACCTCGTAAAAAAAATTATATATATATGAAAATAAAAGGAATAAAAAAAGGGGTATGTCCATAAGCAAAAAGGGCACGGATGAAAACCCGAAAGGGCTCCTTGAGTAAAAACAGCAGGACTACCGGCGAGTGTTTGTGAAAACCTGAAAGGGCGTAATCTCGTTAAAGGACACTTACAGGGTCCTCTCGACCTTGTGAGGAGAAACCATCCGCGTGAGATCCTTACGACTCACAAGGGAGCAACACACTTAGGGATCCCCACGATTCCTAAGGAGAAAATACACTTGCGAGATCCTCACGACTCGTAAGGAGAACTCTCTTATGGGACCCTCACGGCTCATAAGATTTGAAAGTCTTAAGCTACAGAGACCTAAAGCTGTGCTTAAGCAACCTCCACAACCTTCGATTTTGCCCTACAAGTGGTTCAATACTGGCCCTTGTATACAATCCACGGGTGCGAATAAACATTTCCCTAACCAAGTCCCATCCGTGACTGGAGATAGGTACGCATAACGAACAACCCTTATAAGTCCTATCGACTTACAAGGAGAAGACCCTCCTGTAGGATCCTTACGACTTACAGAGGAACATACACTTAGGAATCCTCATGATACCTAAGGAGAAAATACACCTACAAGATCCTCACGACTTGTAGGGAGAAAAACCATTGTGGGACCCTTACGGCTCATGAAGTCAAAAGCCTTAGTCGACAGGACCCTAACCCTGCTCGCTAAGCCACCTTTGTTCGACATCGACGGAGGCAAATGATGATTCGCTCCTGGCAATATCCCAGTTGTAGCGGTGCTGATGCCGAAATCGGTGTCTAATTTCAGGTTTACGGTGGAAAGCCAGTAGGCCGCACATGCATACGAAATAGCCGAAATGATGGGGCAACTTGCAATAAAAAGCAGCAAGTAAAATGTATGCATGCAAAATAGCCGAAATGATTGGGCAACTCGCAATAAAAAGCAGCGAGTGAAAACAAAATAAACAGCCGAAATGATTAGGCACCGCGAGAAATCGCCGAAATGATTGGGCAATCGCGACCTTCGCGATATAAAAGCTGAAATGATAGAGCATCGCGGAAATAAAAAAAAATGATGATAAAACTTTGGCCCTACAGCTGAGATCACATCGATCCCTGTATACAATCCAAGGGCACAAACAAAGAGGGAGCCATACTTTCCCAACGTGCTCCGCCAGAAAACGAAGCCAAATCTCGACGGTTCATCCTAACTCCGAAGAAACCAGTGTCTTCGGCAAATACCTCAACTCAGGGAAACAAACAATCCTTGACGAGAGCCTCCTGATTCGCGTCGACTCGCAGAGCAACCAGTGCCTCCGTGGGAAATTCTCGACTCGTTTCAACACCAGGGAAACAAATAATCCTTGGCGCTAGGGAAACAAATAATCCTTAGCGAATACCTCAACTCAGGGAAATAAACAATCCTTGACGAGAGCCTCCTGATTCGCGTCGACTCGCAGAGCAACCAGTGCTTACGTGGGAAATTCTCGACTCGTTTCAACGCCAGGGAAACAAATAATCCTTGGCGCTAGGGAAACAAATAATCCTTAGCGAATACCTCAACTCAGGGAAACAAACAATCCTTGACGAGAGCCAGCTGATTCTCGTCGACTCGCAGAGCAACCAGTGCCTCCGTGGGAAATGCTTGACTCGTTTCAACACCAGAGAAACAAATAATCCTTGGCACTAGGGAAACAAATAATCCTTAGCGAATACCTCAACTCAGGGAAACAAACAATCCTTGACGAGAGCCTCCTGATTCGCGTCGACTCGCAGAGCAACCAGTGCCTCCGTGGGAAATTCTCGACTCATTTCAACACCAGGGAAACAAATAATCCTTGGCGCTAGGGAAACAAATAATCCTTAGCGAATACCTCAACTCAGGGAAACAAACAATCCTTGACGAGGGCCTCCTGATTCGCGTCGACTCGCAGAGCAACCAGTGCCTCCGTGGGAAATTCTCGACTCGTTTCAACACCAGGGAAACAAATAATCCTTGGCGCTAGGGAAACAAATAATTCTTAGCAAATACCTCGACTCAGGGAAACAAACAATCCTTGATAAGAGCCTCCTGATCCGCGTCGACTCGCAGAGCAACCAGTGCCTCCGTGGGAAATTCTCGACTCGTTTCAACACCAAGGAAACAAATAATCCTTGGCGCTAGGGAAACAAATAATCCTTCGCAAATACCTCAACTCAGGGAAACAAACAATCCTTGACGAGAGCCTCCTGATTCGCGTCGGCTCACAGAGAAACCAGTGTCTCCGCGGGAAAATTCCCGATTCGTCTCAACTTGCAAGATGAAGCCTCAGGCAGCAGGGACTAAAAAACTTGCTTCCTGAACAATGGGACCCTACAAGTCGATCTAAAAGGTCTCTTGCATACTATTCACGGGTCTCACTCTCCAAAGTTGAATCTCGACAGGGAGGGAAACAACCGCTTACGGGTCCTCTCGACTCGTAATAGGGAAAAATTCTCTTATAGGATCCTTACGACTTACTAGAGAAAACACACTTAGGAGTCCTCACGATTCCTAAGGAGAAAACCCACCTACGAGATCCTCTCGATCCGTAAGGAGAAAAGTCTTTATGAGACCCTCACGGCTCATAAAGTTGGAAAGTCTTAGGCGGCAAATCCGAACCTGCGGCCTAAGCCATCGCTATCCTTTGGAAAAAACTAAGTTGTCTTCCAATTATGTTTATCAAGACAGCATGCTGATAATAAGGGAAAGAAGAAAGCAACAGAAAGAGTATCCGATTTACATTTGATCAAGCGTTCGAGACACATTCAGTCATGCATAAGCAAAAGACTCGGAACAAAAGATAAGACAGGCTAGGAAAAACAAAAATTTCCATTAATATTGCCAGAAGTTCTTACAATCATAAAAGCAATAAACGAAAAACATTATTACAAGGGAATAACCTCGAACTCATGACATGGATTGAGGAACTCGAAAGCGACCTTATCTATGACTTTCCAAGCCTCGCGGACCATCCTAGTGTGCTTTCTTTCGCTAGCACAAGCGTCAGGGTCCCCCCTGATGTTTTCCACCCTCCGATAAGCAGCGAGTATGGCAGACTGTTGAAAGACCTCGTGCAAGAGATCGATAAGACTGTCTCGCCGTATCTTCGAGATAAAGTTCAACAGGTACACCAAGTGCACCTTATCCTCAGCGGCATCCAACGCCCTAAGCGGCACACCGGAACAGAATAGGGGAAGCGCTTCCCAGATGGCTCCCACGATAAGCTTAAGGAGGGAGGAACGTCGGGGAAGCAGTGGACCGTTGTATGCGTCGAAGCGGCTCATAATTTCAATACACTCCGCGTTTGTGAACTCTCGATTTTGAGAGCGGCCAAGTCGGCGGATGTCCCCGTAAGAGATGATCTCGTTAAGAGCATACATATGGGCGTCCATTGTTCCTGTGAAAGAAGATCAACAGAATTAGCAGACCGACCGATTAAGAGAATTCTTGTTAAAAAACGAGCACAGAGAGTTAAACTACTCGAGAGCAATGCTCTACGAATAGGGGTGACGCCTATCAAATTCCATAATAAGGGAAAGTTAAAGAAGTCCCCCAAGATTCTGAGATCATTATTATTAAAAGATGATATAATCCATTAAAATACAAAACTCCATTTTTAATTTTCATTATCCATACTCAAACTCTTAAGAGTTCATCTTTTTTTTAGATCAAAGGGATCTATGTTTTGCCAAAGATGCAAGGTTCTGTTCATGGGCTGAGAAACCCTGAAACAGATTCCTGAGAGCAAGGCTCTATTTGGTGAAACCCCAAAAGGATTTCCTTTAGATCAAAGATCTATGAGAGCAAAGCTCTATTAATTGAAATTAATTTAATTCAAGATTAATTTCTACCTAAATAGTTTCTTTAAAAGAAAATCTAACTCTGAGAGTTCTTGAAGGCAAGAGCAAAGCTCTGAAGTTTCTGAAAATGAAAATTTTAAAAGATGATAATCATCTGTGCAAGACCAAAGGTCCTATTTATAGACATCAAGTGCCCTTTCAACTTCCAAAAGTTGCCGCAACGGTTGGAATTCTGCCACCGTTGCGCTCACGTTTGGGGCCACATAAGCGCAACGGTGGGGGGGACATTTGTTTACCCCAATCAGAGCAAAGCTCTGTTCAAATTCTAAGGCGGGAGATGAAGCAACGCTTCATCTTCCCCCAATCAGAGTAAAGCTTTGCTTTGAAAATTTAAACTTTAATAAATGAAGCAGCGCTTCAGATTCTTTGCGCTGCGCGCAACGCGCCGCGTGTCAGGCACAGACACATCAGCGCAGCGCCCAAAGCAGCGCATCCAATCAGAGCAAGGCTCTTTTAAAACAAAAGGTAAAGGAAGCAACGTTTCAGTTGCGCAAGCGCTGCGCTGCGTGACACGTGTCTGCGCAGCTGCGCACGCACAGCTCCGCAAGCGCTGCGCTGCACGACACGTGTCTGCGCAGTTGCGCAAGCACAGCTGCGCAAGCGCTGCGCGACACGTGTCACGCACTGAGACGTTTGCGCAAAACAGAATTGAGATTTTAAAGAAATCTTTTCTGTTCTTGTTAAAACAAGAAGATTTTCTTCTGTAAAACAGAGGCCTTTGGATCAAAGATCCAACGGTGAGGAAAATTCCCCAAATCACTCAGAGAAAGATCTTTTTAACAAATTTAACTAATTTATGGGCACTATAAAAAGGGCCCCAAACCTCAACTCAAGGAGGATCAACATTATTTTGTGAGAAATTAAACAGAGAGAACTCTGAAGAATTGGAGAGAAATCCCCAAGAACAAAAAAAAAGGTAAAAACCTTTAGAAAAAGAGAAAATTCTCTTATGAACAGATCATTGATCTGAGAACAAGATCAAGGATCTCTAATGAAAAGAAAAATAAATAATAAACAGTGCCTTGCACTTCTTTTTATGAACCATTGGTTCTGAATCTAAAAGATTCTCAAGATAACAGTGCCTTGCATCTTATATGAACCACTGGTTCTTTAAAAAACAAGAAAAAACTTGTTTTCTTTGATCTAAAATTGATCCAAAAGAATAAGAACAGTGCCCAGCACTTGCCAAAACTGCACTATTGCGCAAGCCGCCAGAAAGCGCCACGTGTCAGCAGTGCAACTGCGCAGCGCACTGCGCTGTTGCGCTTGCGCTCACCAGAACGTGACACGTGTCACCTCCACGAGCGCTTGCGCTCATTAATTGGCGCAAAACGCCTAACAAGCCACGTGGGGCACTGTCATAGTATTAAATGCAATGCATTATTAAAGGGCAGAGCCCAATCAAAGGTCTAATGGACCAAATAAAAGTACTGCACATTATTTTAAAAAGGCAGAGCCCAATTAAAAAGTCTAAACAGACCAAAAATAATGCTATGCATTATTTAAAGGGCAGAGCCCAATTGAGAGGTCCAATGGACCAAAACAAATGCTCTGCATTATAATAAAAAGGGCAGAGCCCAGTCAAAATAGGCATAAATGGCCTGAAGTAATGCTATGCATTATTTTAAAAAGGGGAAAGCCCAAACAAAGGCCTAACAGGCCAAATGCAAACAAAATGTGAACATTTTCAACTGGACTTAGCCCAATTTTGGCCGTAAGTCCTCAAATTAAATTGACTGAGCAAGATTGCTCTCTTAAATCAATTTATATCCAATTCGAGGGTACATCTCCGAGCTCCTCTGACACATGTCGTTGTAATCATTCAACGTCGTCCGAGAGGTGACGGGTCCCGACGACCACACACATCAATATGGACTGCGGGGTCCTTAAACTCGTGGACCGAAACGTCCTTGAACTAATATTGAACCACCACATCTCTAAACTGGAATATGGACCACCACGTCTCTAAACTGGAATATGGACCACCACGTCTCTAAACTGGAATATGGACCATCATGTCTCTAAACTGGAACATGGACCACCTCGTCTCTAAAATGGAATATGGACCACCACGTCTCTACACTGGAACATGGACCGCCACGTCTCTAAACTGGAATATGGACCGCCACGTCTCTAAACTGGAGTATGGACCGCCACGTCCCTAAACTGGAGTATGGACCGCCATGTCCCTAAACTGGAATATGGACCGCCATGTCCATAAACTGGAATATGGACCGCAACGTCCTTAAACTACCTATGGACCACCATGTCCCTAAACTGGAATATGGACCCCCATGTCCCTAAACTGGAACATGGACCACCACGTCTCTAAACTGGAACATGGACCACCACGTCCCTAAACTGGAACATGGACCACCATGTCTCTAAACTGGAATATGGACCGCAACGTCCTTAAACTACCTATGGACCACCATGTCCCTAAACTGGAATATGGACCCCCATGTCCCTAAACTGGCAATGGAACGCAATGTCCTTAAACTACCTATGGACCACTACGTCCCTAAACTGGAACAATAGAGCTCCCAAATGCTCTTTTGTCGGATCTAAACGATCCCGTTTAAGTTGATCTTAGCCTCAAATATGGCTAACGTATCCTTAAACATTCAAACAGACTTTAGTCCCAAATTGGACTATAAGACCCCCAATCAACTTTGGTTCAAGGGTACATCTCCGAACTCCTCTAACACCTATCCTTGTAATCCTTCAACGACGTCAGAGAGGTGACGGGTGTTCCCCTCCGAAAGGCGGCCTAGACTTCGCGTCCTGAGCCTGAGGTTCGGGGCAGATGCTATTTGGTTTTATCCGTCTACCTCTCCGAAGATGCCAAGTTGATTTATGGCACCGTGTATCGGAAGTTTAGACGGATGCGGCCGATGTAGTAGACTTCGTCAGATTCCCCCTCAGGGTGAGGGGTTTTTTTTTATTGTGGGGACGCTCTTCCCTGCAGGCGCAAGCCCCTGCAGTTAATTACGCTACCGCATCGCGGTAACAACTTTCTCCTTCTCCAGAATTTCACTTCGTGTCGTGTGTGTTTGTTTTGTTTGTGGTTGCCTGTGGATTGTATACGGAGACTGAGTAATGCCGTCGCCCGTAGGACGTGGATTAGTCCAAATCCGTGCTTACTTAGATTTGGGTTTGGTGTTTTTAGTTTAAGGATGCATTAGTCGCGTTGCGGCTAAGATCATCTTAAACGTTCGTTAAGGATACGTTAGTCCTGTTTTAAACTAAGATCAACTTAACGTAGTAATTAATTTAATGTATGGCCATCGGGACTCGTCACCTTTCTGACGTCGTTGAAGGATTACAACGACATGTATCAGAGGAGCTCGGAGATGTACCCTCGAACCAGAGTTGATTGGGAGTTTTATAATCCATTTGAATGTTTAAGGATACGTTAGCCGTGTTTGGGGCTAAGATCAACTTAAACGGGACCGTTTAGATCCGGCAAAAGAGCGTTTGGTGGCTCTATTGTTCCAGTTTAGGGACGTAGTGGTCCGTTTTCCAGTTTAGGGACGTGGTGGTCCATCGCCAGTTTAGGGACGTGGTGGTCCGATATTAGTTTAAGGATGTTTCGGTCCGATATTAGTTTAAGGACGTTTCGGTCCGACATTAGTTTAAGGACGTTTCGGTCCGACATTAGTTTAAGGACGTTTCGGTCCAATATTAATGTATGTGATCGTCGGGACCCGTCACCTCTCTGATATCGTTGAAGGATTACAACGATAGGTGTCAGAGGAGCTCGGAGATGTACCCTCGAACCGGATATAGATTGATTTAAGAGAGCAATCTTTGCTCAACCGATTTAATTTAAGGACTTACGGCCAAAATTGGGCTAAGTCCAGTTAAAAATGTTCAACACCCTTATTTATTTTTGGTCTATTAGACCTGTGCTAGGGCTTTGCCCCCACTTAAATAATGCATTGCATTACTTCAGGCCATTTATGCCTATTTTGACTGGGCTCTGCCCTTTTTATTATGATGCAGATCATTTGTTTTGGTCCATTGGACCTTTCAATTGGGCTCTGCTCTTTCAAACAATGCACAGCATTTTATTTATTAGGCCTGTTAAGCCTTTTAATTGGGCCTGGCCCTTCAGGAAATGAAATGCATTGCATTTGTCAGACGCTTTGCGTCTATCACTGAGCGCAAGCGCTTGTGGTGAAGACACGTGTCATGCTCTGGCGAGCGCAAGCGCAACAGCGCAGTGCGCTGCGCGAGTGCGCTGCGCTGTTGCGCTGTTGACACGTGGCACGTTCTGGTGAGCGCAAGCGCACTAGCGCAGTGCGCTGCGCTGTTGCGCTGCTGACACGTGGCACGTTCTGGTGAGTTGCGCCAATTCCAGAGAGCAAAGCTCTATTTCAAGAGCGCTTAGCGCAAGTGGTTCTATAGCTAACACGTGGCGCTCTCTTAGGAGCGCAACGGCGCAGTTTGGAAGTGCAAAGCACTAAGAATCTTTTAGATTCAAGAACGGAAGTGCAAAGCACTATTTAATTTCTTGATCTAAATTAGATCAAAGAAAAATAAATTTTTCTTTTGTTTGAAGAACCAGAGGTTCATAAAAGTGCAAAGCACTATTTTTTATTTTTATTGTTTTTAAAGAACCAGAGGTTCATAAGAAGTGCAAAGCACTATTTTTTATTTTTATTGTTTTTAAAGAACCAGAGGTTCATAAGAAGTGCAAAGCACTGTTTTTTATGTAAAGATCATTGATCTTGTTTTTAGATCAATGATCTATTAGAAGGAATTTCTTCTACTTCATGAAGGTTCTTTACCTTTTTCTTGAAATTTTCTCAGAGTTCTTCTGTTTAAAGCTCTTGATTTTTCAAAAAATGTTCATGCCTTCGAATTGAGGCTTAGGGTCCTTTTTATAGTGCTCACAAATTAGTTAAATTTGTTAAAGAGATCATTCTCTGAGTGATTTGGGGAATTTTCCCCACCGTTGGATCTTTGATCCAAGGGCTTCTGCTTTGCAGAAGAAAATCTTCTTGTTTTAACAGGAACAGAAAAGATTTCTTAAAATCTTAATTCAGTTTGGCGCAGATGCCCCAGCGCGTGACACGTGTCGCGCAGCGCAGAGCGCAGCGCAACTGCGCTAGCGCATCTGCGCTGACACGTGTCGCGCAGCGCAGAGCGCAGCGCAACTGCGCTGACACTTGTCGTGCAGCGCAGTGCTTGCGCAGCTGAAGCGTTGCTTCATTTAAACAGAGTTTTGCTCTGATTGGGCGCGCCTTCTTGGGCGCTGTGCTGATGTATCAGCGCTTGACACTTGAAGCGTTGTTTCGAAATTTTTGAATTTTGAATTTCAACAGAGCTTTGCTCTGATTGGGCGAAACAAATGCCCCCCCACCGTTGCGCTCACGTGGCGCGCACGTGAGTGCAGCGGTGGCAACCCCCTGACCGTTGGATCAAGGGGTGAGCTCAAGGGGCGCAAGCGCCTTATAAATAGGACCTCTGGCCCTTAGAAAAATCTTGTCATTTCAAGATTTTGATTTCCAGAGCTTTGCTCTTGCTTAGAACTCCAGAGCTTTGCTCTCGTTTCCAGAACCTTAGAGCTTTGCTCTCATTTTCCAAGTTAGAAAAATTTAGGTAAAATTATTTTCAAGTGAAATTAATTTTAATTAACCACTAGAGCTTTGCTCTCACAGATCTTTTGATCTAAAGAAATCCCCATTGGGGTTTCATAAACAGAGCTTTGCTCTAAAAAAAGAACTTATAGATCTACAGAGATCTTGTTCATGGGTTCTAACCCATGAACAGAGCTTTGCTCTTGAATCAAATGTAGATCTTTTAGATCTGAAAAACAAAGAACTTTTTTATAAGTTTTCATGGATTTTTCAAGATTCCAGAAATTTTAATTTTAAATTTATTTTCAAAATTTTCTTTTTGATGGAATATTACAGAGCTAAGCTCCTTTTTAAGGAATTTTATTCTTTTGAGACCAGAATTTGACAAGTGTCATTCTGTGACAGAGCTTTGCTCTGAAAGAGGAGATTTTCTCCTTGTCTCCAGGGATTCTTTATTAATGAGAATGTTATCCTGTGGAACAACTGACAATCTCATCCAATGATGAGATTGTCCTATTAACTGACGTACTGTCATCCAGATTTTGTGGGTCCCCCTTTGGTCCCTTACTCACTGCACTGCTGTGTGGTGTAATTAATTAATTTTAATTTTAGTTTAATTAATGCATTTTCTTCTTTAAATGCCAAACGTTGGGATTACAACACTAACGGCCAAATTGTTCTTTTGCAGCGATCATGTCTGAAGACACTTCATTACCGTTCGTCCGCTCGGAGGAGGGATTTACCGAGGCGCCCTTGGACCGTGAAGCCCTAACCATGATTAGAGAGTACGACCCGGAGTACAAGAAACTCCACCTTTGGGGGTCTTGGTATAACCAGATTATTATGGGTCGACGCAGCTTCACATGCGCAGTGCCGTCTGAGCCCATCACGGCAATTCACTACGCTACCCCGCCTTCAGTGCAGTATGCCGTGGAGATGATAGACTGGACCGCGAACAGCTTTCTTCATCCCGCTATGGATGCGGTTCCGGTTCAGCGTCCTATGGTTTTGGATCTCCTAGGACGCCGTATCTGTCAGGGGGAAGCACGGCCCTGGGGGCAATCATATAACCTTGGTTTGATTCCCCGTCACCCGATTGGCTATCTGCCGTGGGCCCGGTACATCCTGTCGACGAAGAAGTCGCAGTTGATAAGACTAGGACCGTATACCGCGGTCTACGTCTCTCTCTTCTAATATCCTACGCTCCCCACCTGGTGGTTCAAGGCTTTCTTGGAGCAATGGAATATTCCCACCCACACTTTCCTTACCATGGATCGGGAAGTGTCCATTTCTTTGGAGGAATTCGCGGAGGTATCTGGCCTACCGGTCATGGGGGAACATTATGAAGAGCTGCTCCCGACAGATGAGTACATCTTCGGTGCTAAGCCGATGGTAAGGGGGATTACGCCGGAAAATGCCGTTCAACACCAATTCCCGAGCCTGATCAAGGTGTTGAACATCTACGAGTCCCTCTTCATCGAACACGGGAGCCGAGGAGTTAATTTTGAGGACTTCATTGCTCGCTTCCTCCGTCCGAGCGTTATTTCGCCAGGAGCCGTCAAATCTGCTATCCTGGATGATCCTTTTGGCCTAGGTTTGGATAACCTGCCGACGAAGGAGATAGACCAAAAGGCTTTCTTCCTCCCAGACTTCCCTACCATATCCTTCGCGGAAATTGCAGCCCCTGGGATGGATGAGGAGGCCTTTTTCTTAGGATTTCTTGGGCTGTGGCTGAGTTGGTTCGCGGTCCCAATGCATTCTCATCGCATGCGGCCTTCCGTCTTCTACCCAGCCCACCGAATGGTCATCGGGATAAAGGTGGCCGTGGGGATCGCTGGCCTGGCGCACCTATATCATGGCCTCAGCCGAGCAGCGGATGCCAACGAGCCCGGGGTACTACACGTGGTCTTCCCGCTGCACTACTTTGCATCGTGGCTCGAGCTACACACGGCTGGTGTCTTCGGCATGCATAAAAGGCCTTTATTCTTTGACAAGTGCGGTTTTCCTCGCATTTTACAGTTGATTGGCTCATCAATCGTGACTCCTTCACCACGGGACGCCAAAGGTGGCTCATCAATCGTGACTCCTTCACCACGGGACGCCAGAGGTTTACTGCTTCGCCCTCACACCGTTGGAGTCGGGATGTCCTTTATTGATAAGGTATTAACCATTGGAAAAGCGTCCACCACTGCGGTGCGACCACTACAGGACTCCTTCAAGGATGGAGTTTCAGTGTTAACAGCCCGGGAGATCCTTCATTTGTATTCTATTAGACCGGGTTTCCTAGTCTTCAGGCAGGGCGGTGCAGCAGTCTTTATGAGATATAACCCGCATCGTTTTTCCCGACAACTGGGTTACGATCAAGGGGTACCCTTAGAAGCTTTCTTACTGGAACCTACTGTCAATGAAGAAGGGATGGAGAACGCGTTACACCACTTCATGCGCCTGAACACGGGTTCTCGTTTTTTCATTAGCACGCCGGCCTGTGCTCCACGACTCCTTAATGTATATAAAGAGTGGTACAATCATGCGACGGGGGCTGTCATAAAGGAAGAGAGGCGAGTGTTGATCGACCGTAAAGAAGTACCCCCCGGCACCAATCGTAACGCTCCTTTAGCGCCAAGGATCCTGGTGGTTCCTCCTCTAAAAGATGCTGGGGGCAGACCATCACGTGCGCAAAGCCCTCCACGTGAGCTGCCGCTCCCTGATATCACAGACGCACCTCCCGCACCCTGCGCTCCAGTGGAGACAGTGGTTGTACCCTCGCCGGAGTCTGGCGTGGGTGCGGACATCGGGACCCGTCGTCCCAAAGTGGCTGCTAAACGGAAGTCGATCCCCCGCGAGCCTAGGGTCGGGGGTCAAAAGAAAAAGAAATCGCTCTTTGCTGCGGACGTCGTATTCGGTCAGGAACCCCATGCTCCTCATGCTGAAGGTCTGCTCGAATATGGAACTAACGCAGGGTTGGTGATGCCGCCGCCGGACGATACAGACTTGGAGGCTGCTCTCAGAGCATCGGCATGGTTGGTGAAGCGTGACGCGTGGCTGGCTAAGCTTGCGCAATCAGGTAACTACTAGTCGTCTTTTCTTTATTGCAACATATCCTCTTCATTATTTTTGACTAACGCTTTTCTTTCTTTTCTTTTCTTTCAACAGGCATCACTGATGAAGAAGCCATTGCTGCTTCTCTGAAGACTTTTCAGGAGGAGGAACGTCTCAGAGCATCTATGGGCCTTAGTAAGTTTCGACTCATCAAGTTTTTCATTTTCCTTGTGTTATGGTCGATCTAACCTTTCCCTTTTAATTACAGGAACCTCAATGCTGTTCCCTCCTAGCGACGCAGATGTTCTACCAGCTGCCGACGTTCCTGCTTCTTCTGGGCCACCGCAGGAGGTTCGTCTTGAAGAGACGATAAGAGATGCCTTAAAGGCTCTGGAGGCATCCCTGAATGAAGATGATGATGCCTTGAAGGAGGCGTCACAGAGGTCCCTCATGACCGCTCGGGAGGAGAGGAAGCGGTTGAGGCGTGAGGCGAAGGCGCGCAGAGCTGCCTTGGCTATGGGAGCGGGCCCCAGCACCGCCCCTCGAGCTAATACTCCCTCCGAAGAGGCCCCTGTCGCCCTATTCACTGCTCGCAGAGAGGTGGCGCGAGCAGTTCGAAGCGCAAACGGTAAATCCGCTTCAGGTAATATTTCTCTCAGAGTTTTTGTTATAAGGATTTTAATGTCATTGGTCCTTATATCTCTTATCTTGCAGGGTCAAGTCCGGTCGAAGGGGAAGCGGAAACCGTTGATCCCAAAGAAACAGAGGAGGCGGTACCTGCCGAACTCGAGCCGACGGTGGGCAATATCGTTGTGGCTTTGGAGCCTGAAGTGGAGGTCGAGGGGCCTACCGCCGAGAAGGTCATTGATGCCGAACCTGAAGTGGTGGCAGATGATATGATTATTATAACTGAGTCCAGGGTGGTGACGGATGAGGCGCTCGAGGCCGGCGATCCCCTGGCGACGGTGGACGATACAATCGCAACTACTGAACCCGAGAGAGTAGTGGGAGGTGGCCATGATTCCCGAGGACGAGCCAACCGCTCCTTCTTTGGAATCTGGCAGTACTCCAATCATAGCCCTTCCCGTCTACGGCCCTCCGCCATCTCCAGGTCTTGCGAGCACGACGACGGTCCCCATCGAGTCGGGTGACGAGGCCACGGGAGGTGGTCTCATGTCGATAGAGGAGGGAGTTGCCTCCGTTTCAGCCGGGAGTTCCTCAGGTAAACCTCAAGTGGCTGCTTTTCTTTACTTTACAATCTTTTCTGACAAGTTCACCTTTTCGTAATGCAGGTGCAGCTAGTGCCGATGCCCCACTGCTCGAGGGAGCGCCTTCAACGACTGCTTTGGCGGTGGTCACCTCTCAACCTTCTCTCATACCCTCGAAGATGTTGGAAGGTACGTGTTTACGATTTATTAATCTTGTTTTCCAGACATATAATTCGTGTACTAAAGTCACACTGTTGTGTTTTCAGGAGTGCTTTTTGATCATGTATATCAGATGTTGCTCCCACACTTTTCCTTCCCATCTGAGCTTGCTTCTTCCTCTGGTGGCGTTGGTGAGTATGATTTCCGTTGACATCCTTCCTCTCTTTTTTCTTATTGATGGAATTACCTCTAACCTCTTTTTCTCATCTCAACTGCAGTGCTACAGATTGAAGGAGGGGATAAAAGATCAGCTGTGCCACCAGCCCTTCCGACCTTGCCACCTGTCTCAACTGGTGCAATGACCATCATATTGGTAACTTTCCTCTCTTTATTTTCTGTACTGTTATCTGATCGCATCCTGTTTCTTTCAGCTGTCGTTCTGGCTTCGGCGTCCTTCGAACCTCGCATCACAATGCCGGCAGGTCCTTATCTGAGGAGTCTGTCTTCAAAAGGCGCCGCGAATAGTCTGCGCATGTTGAGTGACTATGTCGAGGAACTCGACGTTGAAACTCCTACATCTGCCGCAGACTTCGCTATGGTGGTTAACCCGATGCTAGCAATACTCGTGAACTTTCATGATGAGGGTATAATTGCATCCTGGGTTAACCATTGTAAGGAGATCGAGGGTCGCCTATATCAGTTGGAGTCGCTGCGTCCCGCTCCCGAGACCGTGGCTGCCAGTAATCAAAGGACAGCGTGGATTGAGCAGAGCGCTCCTTACTTCCGCCATCTCGAACAAGAAGTCATTTCAAGGCGTAAGGAGCGTGGTGAGACTTCGAGCAAGTCTGCTCAACTGCATGCTCGGGTGGAGGCCAATGCCACACGGCTGAAGGTTATCTTTGAGGGCCTCCTGCAATGCCTCTCCGAAGGGTTATCATTGAGGCAAAAACTTGACGTTGTCGAGCGAGCTGCACCCAGCCAGGAAGCAGCCCAGAAGGCGGCGGAGGAGCAACTTTCATCCTTCTTGCAGCAGCGGGCTCAGGTGGAGGCGGAGGTGGCCGCAGCTGTCACTCGAGAGGAAGCGCTGAAGGAAGTGCGAGAGCAGCTTGTGAACTTACTAAAAACACTTCCTCCTCAGTAGCTATCCATTTTTGTATCGTTTGTACTTATAGATAAGAGAATGTATATATATATGTATTTTTTTTTATTCTTTGACATAATGTATCCTGTATCCAATCAAATTTATGAATAAAAGATACACCTTTTTTGTAATGTGTCATTTTCTGGTTTTTTCCTTCTTTTATTATCAGCATATCACCTCAGCGAACATGGTTGACGGATAGTAGGGCACGCATCTTGACTTTCCTAAGAATCAGCGATGGCTTAGGCCGCAGGTTCAGATCTGCTGCCTAAGACTTTTCAACTCCATAAGCCGTGAGGGTCTCATAGAGAATTTTCTCCCTACGGATCGGGAGGATCTCGTAGGTGGGTTTTCTCCTTAGGAATCGTGAGGATTCCTAAGTGTGGTTTTCTCTTATAAGTCGTAAGGATCCTACAAGAGAGTTTTTCCCTCTTACGGGTCGAGAGGACCCACAAGCGGTTGTTTCCCTCCTCGTCGAAATTCGACTTTGGAGAGTGAGACCCGTGAATAGTATGCAAGAGACCAATTTGGATTGACTTGCAGGGTCCCATTGTTCAGGAAGCAAGTTTTTTAGTCCCTGCTGCCTGAGGCTTCATTTGCAAGTTGAGACGAATCGGGAGTTTCCCACGGAGACAATGGTTTCTCTGCGAGCCGACGCGAATCAGGAGGCTCTCGTCAAGGAGTGTTTGTATCCATGAGTCGAGGAGTTTGCTAGGGATTATTTGTTTCCCAAGCGCCAAGGATTATTTGTTTCCTTGGGGTTTGAAACGAGTCGAGGATTCCCACAGGGGCACTTGTGGCTCTGCGGGTCGACGCGGATCAGGAGGCTCTCGTCAAGGAGTGTTTGTATCCGTAAGTCGAGGAGTTTGCTAGGGATTATTTGTTTCCCAAGCGCCAAGGATTATTTGTTTCCTTGGGGTTTGAAACGAGTCGAGGATTCCCACGGAGGCACTGGTGGCTCTGCGAGTCGACGCGAATCAGGAGGCTCTCGTCAAGGAGTGTTTGTATCCGTGAGTCGAGGAGTTTGCTAGGGATTATTTGTTTCCCAAGCGCCAAGGATTATTTGTTTCCTTGGGGTTTGAAACGAGTCGAGGATTCCCACAGAGGCACTGGTGGCTCTACGAGTCGACGCGAATCAGGAGGCTCTCGTCAAGGAGTGTTTGTATCCGTGAGTCGAGGAGTTTGCTAGGGATTATTTGTTTCCCAAGCACTAAGGATTACTTGTTTCCTTGGGGTTTGAAATGAGTCGAGGATTCCCACGGAGGCACTGGTGGCTCTGCGAGTCGACGCGGATCAGGAGGCTCTCGTCAAGGAGTGTTTATATCCGTGAGTCGAGGAGTTTGCTAGGGATTATTTGTTTCCCAAGCATCAAGGATTATTTGTTTCCTTGGGGTTTGAAACGAGTCGAGGGTTCCTACAGAGGCTCTGGTGGCTCTGCGAGTCGACACGAATCAGAAGGCTCTCGTCAAGGAGTGTTTGTATCCGTGAGTCGAGGAGTTTTGCTGAAGTCACTGGCTTCTTCGGTTGAAATGAACCGTTAAGGTTTGGCTTCGTCGTCTGACGGAGTCCGCTGGGAAAGTATGGTTCCTTCTTTGTTTACGCCCTTGGATTGTATACAGGGATCGATGTGATCTTGACTGTAGGGCCAAAGTTTTATCATTTTTTTTATTTTATCTTATTTCCGCGATGCTCTATCATTTCAGCTTTTATATCGCGAAGGTCGCGACTGCCCAATCTTTCGGCTATTTTTCGCGGTGCCCAATCATTTCGACTATTTATTTTATTTTTACTCGCTGCTTTTTATTGCGAGCTGCCCTATCATTTCAGCTATTTCGCATGCATACATTTTTACTTGCTGCTTTTTATTGCAAGTTGCCCTATCATTTCGGCCATTTCGTATGCATGTGCGGCCTATCGGCTTTTTGCCGTAAACCTGAAATTAGACACTGATTTTGGCATCAGCACCGCTACAACTGGGATATCGCCAGGAGCGAATCATCATTTGCCTCTGTCATTATCGAACAAAGGAGGCTTAGCGACCAGGGTTAGGGTCCTGTCGACTAAGGTTTTGACCTTATGAGCCGTAAGGGTCTCACAGAGCTATTTCTCCCTACAAGTCGTGAGGATCTTATAGGTGTATTTTCTCCCTAGGAATCATGAGGGTTCCTAAGTGTATTGTTCCGCTGTAAGTCGTAAGGATCCTACAGGAGGGTTTTCTCCTTGTAAGTCGAGAGGATTTACAAGGGTTGTTTGCCATGCAAACATATCCCTAGTCACGGATGAGACTTGGTTAGGGAAATGTTTATTCGCGCCCGTGGATTGTATACAAGGGTCAGTATTGAGCCACTTGTAGGGCAATATCGAAGGTTGTGGGGGTTGCTTAAGCACAGGTTTAGGTCTCTGTAACTTAAGACTTTCAAATCTTATGAGCCGTGAGGGTCCCATAAGAGTGTTCTCCTTACGAGTCGTGAGGATCTCGCAAGTGTATTTTCTCCTTAGGAATCGTGGGGATACCTAAGTGTGTTGTTCCCTTGTGAGTCGTAAGGATCTCACGCAGGTGGTTTCTCCTTACAAGGTCGAGAGGACCCTATAAGTGTCTTTTAATGAGGTTGCGCCCTTTCGGGTTTTCACAAACACTCGCCAGTAGTCCTGCTGTTTTTACTCACGGAGCCCTTTCAGGTTTTCATCCGTGCCCATTTTGCTTATGGACATACCTTTTTTTTTATTATTCTTTTTATTTTTATATTTTTTTTATATCTTGTCAGCATAAAGATGCTGCGGTAGTAGTTTAAAGACGTTTTGGTCTGCTATTAGTTTAAGGACATTTAGGTCCGTCGTTAGTTTAAGGACGTTTCGGTCCGTCATGGAGAAGGCTGGCCACTTCTTAGAAAGCTTAAGCTCAGGAAGATAGCGAGCGGACATAGTCGTCGTCATCTATCGTTGACCTAGGCTGTGGCTCATTAAGCGTAGTACTTCTTTAGGAAGCGACCGTTTATCGGCCTGAAAGGCCTTTCACCGTGCATGTCCATAAGTAGATAGGCCCCACCTTGGTAGACCTTATCTATGATGTATGGGCCTTCATAGTTTGGCTCGAATTTTCCCCGCTTGGCACGATTGGGGATCATAAGCCTTTTGACCACTAGCACGAGTTCGCCTTGGCGGAATGTCCTCGGTCGGGTCAATCTTTCGTATGAGCACGTCATCTTTGCTTTATAAGCTTCTAGATTTTGCTGCGCTATGAGCCGGGTTTCATCAAGGGCGTCAAGCTCCTCAAGCCGAAGGTGAGCATTTTCTTCGTCCGTCAGCTCGTAGTGGACTGCCATTCGTAGAGAGGGTAACTCTATCTCGAGGGGGAGTACCGCTTCTGTACCGAACACAAACGCGTACGGCGTTGTGTTCGTGGCCGTCTTGAATGTAGTTCGATATGCCCAAAGAGCTTCTTGCAGTCTTTCGTGCCAATCTTTCTTATTTCGGGACACCGTTTTCTTTATGATTTTTGTCAATGTCTTGTTGAAGGCTTCAGCTAGTCCATTGGCTCGCGGGTTATAAACCGAGGAATATCTCCAGTCTATATTATGCTGTTGCGCAAAGCGACTGATCTTGTGGCTTCTGTAAGCTGGCCCGTTATCGGAGATGATCCGTCGCGGAGTTCCAAATCGATATATGACATGCGTCTTGAAGAAGTGGAGGATATTTTCCGTCTTCACCTCACTTAACGGTACTGCTTCTGCCCATTTAGAGAAGTAGTCAGTCGTCGCCAAGATGAAACGATGTCCCCTAGACGATGCTGGTTCGATAGGGCCAACTATGTTAGTCCCCCACATTTCGAATGGCCAGCTAGCCACCGTTGGATGTAGTGGATTTGGGTGCTGGTGGATGAAGTCCCCATGAATTTGGCATGAGTGGCATTGCTTCGCATATCCGATGCAATCCTGAATCATCGTGGGCCAGTAGTAGCCCATCCGTTTTATCTTCAACTTCATCTTAGGGCCTGCTTGATGAGAACCGCAGAGTTCGTCGTGAACTTCCTGTACGACCCTTTTCGCTTCGTCAGGTCCTAAGCATCTCAGCCACAAAGAATCAAATGACCTCTTGTACAGAGTATCGTTGACGAAGGCGAAAGACAGGGCTCGTTTCACGAGCTGATGTCTTGTGGACGCTTCTTCAGGCACTCGGTGGGTCTTGAAGTAATCTATGAAGATTTCTCTCCAATCCTTGGTATTTTCCCAATCTTTTACTTGCAGGGTTGTCTGCTCTTTCGCCCCTTTTTCTTCAGATGATTCTGGAGATATTTCTGCTGGGGCAAGCACCCGACGGCTTTGTACCACGATTCTAACGTCATCGAGGTTCTCGTCAGCCAGTTCTTTAGCAAGTTTGGCCAATGCGTCCGCTTTGCTGTTTTCCGCGCGAGGTATGCTCTCCAAAGTATAGGAGGGAATTTGGGTTAGCAGTTGTTGCACTTTTTCACCGTATTTTACCAATTCCGGTTTGCACGTTTGGTAGTCGCCATTTACTTGACTAACGACCAGTTGAGAATCCCCGTATATGAGGAGGTGTTCAATTCCCATGTCAATGGCGATCTCGAGTCCTGCTATCAGAGCTTCATATTCGGCTTCATTATTCGTCCTCGGCTCTGTTAAGGAGAAGGCGAAGCGCATTACTCCTCCTTGAGGGGTCACGAAGATAAGGCCGACTCCTGATTTGGTCATTGACGTACTTCGTTTGTGCTTCTTCATGGAAGATGCTCCATCGAAATAAAGCTCCCAACGGGTATCACCACCGTCGATTGCGTCAAACGCATGCTTGTCTGGTAAATCGCAATTCAGGGGAGAATTGGCAGGTATCGGGTGCTCAGCAAGGAAGTCGGCTATGGCCTGACCCTTCACTACCTTGAGGGGTCGATACGTTATCGAGAACTCCATTAAGAGCAGGGCCCATTTAGCGAGTCGTCCCGTCAATATGGCCTTTGACATTAGATATTTGAGAGGGTCCACCTTTGAAATGAGATGGACTTCATGCGCTAATGCGTAATGTCTAAGCTTTGTTATTGCGAAGATCAATGCCAGGCAGTGTTTTTCAATGGGGGAGTAATTGCTTTCTGCCCCCAGCAAAACCCGACTTAAGTAGTAGAGTGCTCTTTCCTTCCCCTGGTCATTCTCTTGTGCCCATAATGCGCCTAAAGAACCTTCGAGGGCGGTTGTATAAAGAATGAGAGGCTTTCCCTTAACTGGAGCGGCCAACACTGGAGGGTTTTGCAGATACTGCTTGATCTCGTCTAGTGCGCCTTGGCATTTGTGATCCCAAACGAATGGGGTTCCTTTCTTCATCAGGTGACTGTAAGGACGGCACTTTCCTGAAAGATTAGCGATAAACTGCCGAATGTATGCGAGCTTTCCTTGGAGAGATCGCAGCTGTTTAAGAGTTCTCGGCGGAGGCATTTCCATGATCGCCTTGATTTTAGACGGATCTATCTCAATACCTCGGTGTCGGACGATGAATCCCAGGAATTTGCCCGAGGAAACCCCGAACGCACATTTAAGAGGATTCATCTTCAAGTTGTATTGCCGAAGGCGTTGAAATACAGTCTTCAGATGCTCGAGATGTTCCTCGTATGATTTGCTTTTAACCACGAGATCGTCGATATAGCATTCAACGATTTCGTGTATAAGGTCGTCGAAGATCTTTGTCATGGCCCTTTGATAAGTGGCACCGGCATTCTTTAAACCGAAGGGCATCACCTTGTAGCAGAATATACCCAGAGGAGTCCTGAAACCGGTATGCTTCTGGTCTTCGGGATGCATCTTTATCTGGTTATACCCCGACGAGCCATCCATGAAGGAGAAAACCTCATGAGTGGACGTGTTGTCTATCATTAGTTCGGTGACTGGCACTGGGAAGTCATCCTTTGGGCAAGCTTTATTAAGATCCCGGGAGTCTACGCATATGCGCACTGTCCCATTTTTCTTCTTCACTGGGACGATGTTGGCGATCCATTCAGGATATTGAACTTCCTGGATGAAACCAGAGTCGATCAGCTTCTTGACCTCGGCATTGATACTCATCTCAAGCTCGAGTCGCATTCTTCTCGGCGCCTGTTTGACTGGTTTGACGTTCGGAGATATCGCCAATCTGTGCACAGCAATTTCTGGATCTAGTCCCGGCATTTCGGAATAGTTCCATGCGAAACAATCTTTATGCTGTAGAAGCACATCCTTTAACGCAGCCATCCTTTCTTCAGATAGCAGATCGCTGATGAATGTCGGTCGTGGATCGTTTGCCGTCCCCAACTCAATCTTCTTGAGGTTATCTGCAGTGGTATGGATTCCATCTTCCAGCTCTTTCGGGGCTGGGGGAAATTCTGAGACCACCTCATCATTGTTGTTTTCGAAGCACCAGGGAAGGCTGTCCATGTTCTCGGACTCTTCTTTTAATATTGTTATCATATGACAGGTGCGAATTTTCTTCCAATCCCAATGCGGAGTTGGTTCTGTTCTTGTGTTTTCGGTTTCGTGCTTTTGTGGCGGCGCTACCCTCCAGTTGTCAGACAACGCGAATTTGCCAAGCTGATACTGATCTTCAACCCAATTCTTGAAGGTGAAGCAATCTTCAAGCGAATGCCCTATTACTCGATGATAAGAGCAATAATTTGGGTTGGAGACTTCGCCTGCTTGCTCAGGGTGTTTGGACTCTGGGAGTGTAAGCATTTGATGTTTTAGAGCAAGATCAAGTATCTTCTTCGTTTTGTTCCGAGGAAATGAATATGCTTGACCCATTTTCTTCATGAGGGCCAGGTCATTAACGCTCGACTCTCGTATGCGTGGTTTCTTAGCTCTGCTTTGTGGTTGTTGAGCGCCTTTTTTGCCTTTCGACTTGTTTTTGCTTTCGCGTCGAACCTTTTTTGTAGCAGGTTGACAAGGAGCGGCATTTTCATCCTTCACAGCCTGTTGGAGAAGGCGTTGCGTTCTGGTTTTCTCGTAGATGACCATTTCGCGGTTATGGTC
Source organism: Agapanthus africanus (assembly GCA_030015575.1). Classification (NCBI taxonomy): domain Eukaryota; kingdom Viridiplantae; phylum Streptophyta; class Magnoliopsida; order Asparagales; family Amaryllidaceae; genus Agapanthus; species Agapanthus africanus. The sequence goes on along the minus strand of JASDDO010000004.1, from coordinate 28,758,227 downwards.
GTCTCGGACCTTTTGACCCGCTTCTCTTATAAGCTTGTCCATTTGTTCTTCGAACGATGGACTGGGTTCCTTTGCATCTGGCACTTTCACTGGCTCAGGATTAACGTCCTCCCATTGAGCATCCGCCTCTTCATCGAAGTCATATACGACGTAACAGCCAGGTAGTAACTCTCGCTTCTTCTACCGGATGTATCCGAGCCCTTTTGTTTCCATTCTCCCGTTAGGCAGCTTGCGTTGAGTCCCGGGAACATTCCAGACCCTGTCATAGAATTTGGGTTTTCGAACGGTCTGCTCGAAGGATATCCCCTAGCGTTTCAGCAGTTTCTTCAAACCTTCGGTATAATATCTGGGAAGACGGATAGGCTGAAGCCTGTCGAGCGTGGGATCCGCGCCATGCCAAACTTCTTTTTCTACCTTGGTTTCTTCAGAGCGGTAAAATAGGATTTCCTTCTCGCCTTTTCGTCCGGGGGAGATATAAAATGTTTGCAATTCTTCCACACTGTTGGTGTCAAGTGCATCCAGTTCTTTGTAATGTTCAAGCGACACCATGGTTATCTGCAGACTTCGCTCTTCATCAACAGAAGCCCGTATTGAAAGCCGAGCGGGGAATACATCATGAACTTCATCTTCCGAATCACTACCGAAGATCAATGAAGGAACGGATGGCCCCGGCTTGGTGGATTGGGACGGACCCGCATAAATTATATCCTCTTCGTCCTCGGTGTCACTGCCGAAGACAGGGATAGTGGCGTTAGTCTTGTTCTCCGGCTTGTGACACCTTTCCGTGTCCTCGAAACTCGGCAAGAAGTATTTGGCATCTTCATACTTGCGAACTTCATTCACGGAAAACGGATTCAATTCTCCTGCCACAGTGTACTCGAGACCATCCTTACAATATTTCATACACTGATGTTGTGTAGAAGGGATGATATTATACTCGTGCAACCATGGTCGACCGAGCAGAGTATTGTAGCACGTCTTGGCATCTATGACATGGAATTTAATATCTGTGATGAGTAGCCCGAAGCGTAACGTCAATATTATAGATCCAAGAGTTTTTTAGGATTGGGAGTCGAACCCGGAGATGGTGATCTTGTCTCGGGCGAGGTGTTGGACGCTCATGCAAATTTCCTTTAACACCCGCACATTGAGTAGATTAACAGATGATCCGTTATCGACCAGGATTTTGCCTATCTTTATATCATGGCAGTATCCTGAGACATAGAGAGGGCGATTGTGTTTGCGCGTCCCAAGGAGAAGGTCTTCATCGCCAAAAGCAACGTCGGCCGTGTGCACTTCTTCCAACTCATCCTTCATCTTTTCTTCGGCCAGAAAGGCTTGGAATTGGTCCGGATCTTGTAGCGCTTTAATCAAAGAATCCCTCACCTCTTTTGATAGTAACAGGGCATCAAGAATGCTGAGTTGTGAGGGCAGCTTCCTCAGATGCGCCAAGACATTGTAATCCATCTTATTTCTTTTTGGCGGATTCTTGGCGGTTAGCTCTTCCGCAACTTGGTCATCTAAAGTAATATCCTCAGAAACCTTTTCTTTCCCTTTATCTTTCTTGTTTAAGGGTCCAAGATTCTTTTCAGGTAACGTCCGATTGCGTAGCTGGATATTCTCGCAAACCTTCGGTCCTTCTTCTTTCCCCGATGTGGATTCTTTAAAGAAGGGGCCAAGCTCTAACTCCTCATCAGAATCGCTCCCAAATATAGGCACTTGTGATCCTCCGGCGTCAATCATGCAACAGCCACCGGTAGTTTTATCAAGCACTTTGATCGTTCTGCTCTGCTCTCGGCGAGCTTTGCGTTTTTCCCGCTTAAATTGTTGCCGGTGAGTAACATATCCTTGCCACCACTTATCGAAAGCTTTACACTCTTTAGTGGGATGCGACACCTTCTGATGGTACAAGCAATAGGAGGGGTGCATTTCCGATTCACCAGTGATGTTTCCTTCAGAGGATGGTAGCTTCATGCCCATTGATATGGCCTTAGCGAACCTTTTCCTCATCTTGAATTGGCTTTTGTCAACGGCGGAGGCATTTCGCTCCAGCGGGATTATCTCAGCTCTTTCATCAAGTAGCCGGCGTTTGGCCCTTTCAAATATAGTCATTTCGCGTTTTCGATCAGCTTTACTTTTTAGTCGAGCTTCGTTAAGGAATGCGTCAATCATTTCGACTGATAGCTCCGGAATTTTTGATTCGGTATCTGCCCCCAGCGTTTTAGTGCCAGAAGTCTCTTCATCGTTCGTGATCGAATGGGAGATCATATGACAGCTCGCCACATTTTCCTCGGATTCCTCTGATGAACTTTCTCCCTCATCTTCCTCTTGAAAGACGTGATTGAGGAACTCTTGGAGCGTGATGGGAGTCCGCGCCTTTTGGTTATATTCTTCCAGCACGTCAATTTGCTTTTGCAAGTCCGTGCGCTCGTCGCTAGGCTTTACGGGCTTCTTGGACTTCTTCTTCTTTTTCGAAGACTTTGACGACTGGCCGCAAGTGCTTGAACCCCCTGAACCCCCATCATTGGTCTTTGAAGTTGGATGTGGCTTCAACATCCCCTCAACGACCTGTGGTTCTAATGGGTTCTTCCACTTGATTGCTGGACACGTCCGAAGATCATTTAGCATTCTCCTCGTTTTGGCTGATAATACAACCTCCCAAAGAGCTTCTTCAATGACGGAGCATGTTGCCCCCGGCGTATTTGTCCCCTTAGCGGTGCGGGACTGCGGAGGATTCACCTTCCATTTGTCAGATAACGCGAACTTGCCCTGTCGGTACTGGTTTTCAAGCCAATTTTTGAAAACGTAACAGTCTTCGATCGGATGTCCTAGCACTCGATGATAAGGGCAGTAATTAGGCTCGTTGACGTCACTTGGTTGCAACGGGCGTTTTGGATCTGGCAGATTTATGAGTCTGTTGCGCAACGCCAGCTCGAATAGCCTCCTCGTTTTATCGCGGGGGAAAGAATAAGGACGTCCCATCCTATCCTCAAGGGGTACGTACGGGCGCGTATTGTTTGGACGAGCAACCGGCTTCGAGTCGCTCGGTTGTTGTTGAGCATTAGCGACAACGATCGCTTTTCCCTTTCCTTTGTCATTTCGGGAGTCCGGCTTTGGGAGAGGGGGTTTATGGCCCATCTGGTCCATCTGCGCTAGTTTGTCAATCAAAGCCTGGAAGGAAGTCGGCTTGAAGAACATCATAAACTGTGAGATGGTTGCTTGTGGATCAAGAGTTCCAACAAACATTCCCACCGCAGGGGCTTCTTCTATGCGCTGCTCACACTTCGACCATAGATTACGCCACCGTATAGCATACTGAACCCATGTCTCGCCGGGTTTTACCCTAGCGTTAATCAGTGCCGTCATCGGGGTACGTTCACTGGCACTTGCAAAACGTTGGGTAAACAGCAGCTCCATTTCCGCGAAGGTTTTAATAGAATCATTAGGGAGTTCAGAGTACCACTCGAACGCCGTATCTGATAGACTTCCAACGAACTGGCGGAGCAAAAGCTTGTCATCACCGCCGGTGTTACCGCAAAGCGCCCTGAACTGGGCAACATGCTGATGGGGATTGCCGGTCCCCTTGTAGACATGGAACTTGGGAATTGTGTAACCCGGCGGGTACTTGATTTGGTCATACCAGCCCGGATATGGCCGCCCCGTTTTTACGACATGGCCGGCTGCCTCGGCCGCATGATGAACCCTTATTTGCTGGGCTATGTATTCGTCCAGATCAGTTTTAGAGATTGTATCCTCTTTAGCCGTTGATAGAACGGGCTGAGGATTTGATGTCTCTCCCCTATCATCTCCAAGGACGATCGGGGGTTCTTCAGTCGGGGGATCTTGTTGTATCATCATCCCTATCATGTCCTGGAAGAGGAGGCCCATACGCTGTATGTTGGCCGCTTGTTCAGCAGCCTCTTTGTCCTTCTTTTCCAATATTCGGCGAAGGAACTCGGCGTCAGTCTCTTCCTCTTGGCGCTCATCTAAGGACGCTTCAGGGTTTTCTTTTGGCTCTGTAAGTGCGGCCATGGCATTCATCATCTCCTGGAGCTTTTGTTGCTGCTCTTGAGCCTTGGTCACTGATCGGGTGAGCGGTCGGTGACCCGTAGAAGTGCGGCTTTCCTCCTTTCCAGAAGCCATATAAACCGTATGAACTGTTATGCCCCCTGACTTGGGGCGTTTAGGTTCACCGCTTTTAAACTTTTCCAGTGTCACGGGAGCTTTCTCTGGCCTCCTTCTTTTGTGGACCATTGAGGTTGAAGGAACCGTTGAAGTGGGCATCCTAGCAATTGTTGCCCCCTGCTGTTTAATGGGGCGGGTTTTGTCTTTTTCCACCTTTGCCTTTTTCTGGCGATGAAAGTGATCTGGGTCAATCACAGAGTCTTGAACTCTTCGCCAAACTTTATAAATCCTTGAAGACAGCCGTTGAGGGGGCTGTTCTCGCTTCGTTTCTGGAACTCTCTCCGCAGGTGGAGGAGATCTCTTCAATGTAGCGATTGGAGAGTTCTTCTGTACCCTCCTCAGCAGTTCAAAGCTGTTCCCAGTTGGAACAGCAGCGTCGACTTCCGCCACTGGAGCCGGTGGAGTTATCCCTGAGAGGGAGTTGCCCCCTGCCTTCCTCACTCGTTGCCAATGGCGACGTCGAGCACGACGAGCCGTTGGGATTGGCTCAGCGATAGAGATAACTTCTTTTTACCCCCTGTCTGAATGAGGCGCCGCCGGTGTTAACCTCTTAAAGACTGAGGTTGTTCCTTATGGGGTAATATCCAACCTGTCAAAGACAGATCTTCGTGCAGGGGCAGGAGCAGGAATCATCAGTCTTGAAAAGACTGACACTTTGGCGGGAGAAGCCGCCTTAACAACCTCCGGAACAGCGGCCGTTGCCCTCCTTGGGACAGCTAATTTAGAGTTCTGATTCAGCCTGGTGAAAACAGAGGCTGTCGGTTTGGTAGCGGACGACCCGTTGATAGGGGTCGTGGTAGCAGTGAGCCGGTCGAACACCGACTTCTTGTTCACTTCCGGTGCAGGTATCGGCATAGAGAAGCTTGTAGGTGGAACCATGTTCCCGAAAAATAGGCCGGTGGTGGCCTGGGTCACCTGTTCTACCGGCAGAGCGAGGAAAGAGGCCGCTTGGGGCCCATATGTTACACCTCTCGGTGAGGTGGAGCGTCCGTTGCAGTGGTACTTCGCGCATTTGGTGCAGTTAGAATCCATAGATGCTTGAGTTCTGCGCCAGACAAAAGACCAAATCTTAGCAACTTGAAATCCGAAGGCAACCATTTAACAAACCGCGATTGGTTCGCGAAGACGACGCACGAAGTGTGGAGTGGAAAGAGGAAAAGGTCCCACCGGGCGTGCCAGAATCTGTTCCCCTCCGAAAGGCGGCCTCGACTTCGCGTCCTGAGCCTGAGGTTCGGGGCAGATGCTATTTGGTTTTATCCGTCTACCTCTCCGAAGATGCCAAGTTGATTTATGGCACCGTGTATCGGAAGTTTAGACGGATGCGGCCGATGTAGCAGACTTCGTCAGATTCCCCCTCAGGGTGAGGGTTTTTTTTTATTGTGGGGACTCTCTTCCCTGCAGACGCAAGCCCCTGCAGTTAATTACGCTACCGCATCGCGGTAACAACTTTCTCCTTCCCCAGAATTTCACTTCGTGTCGTGTGTGTTTGTTTTGTTTGTGGTTGGCCGTGGATTGTATACGGAGACTAGGTAATGCCGTCGCCCGTAGGACGTGGATTAGTCCAAATCCGTGCTTACTTAGATTTGGGTTTGGTGTTTTTAGTTTAAGGATGCATTAGTCGCGTTGCGGCTAAGATCATCTTAAATGTTTGTTAAGGATACGTTAGTCCTGTTTTAAACTAAGATCAACTTAACGTAGTGATTAATTTAATGTATGGCCATCGGGGCTCGTCACCTTTCTGACGTCGTTGAAGGATTACAACGACATGTATCAGAGGAGCTCGGAGATGTACCCTCGAACCAGAGTTGATTGGGAGTTTTATAATCCATTTGAATGTTTAAGGATACGTTAGCCGTGTTTGGGGCTAAGATCAACTTAAACGGGACCGTTTAGATCCGGCAAAAGAGCGTTTAGAGGCTCTATCGTTCCAGTTTAGGGACGTAGTGGTCCGTTTTCCAGTTTAGGGACGTGGTGGTCCATCGCCAGTTTAGGGACGTGGTGGTCCGATATTAGTTTAAGGACGTTTCGGTCCGACATTAGTTTAAGGACGTTTCGGTCCCATATTAGTTTAAGGACGTTTCGGTCCAACATTAGTTTAAGGACGTTTCGGTCCAATATTAATGTATGTGATCTTCGGGACCCGTCACCTCTCTGATATCGTTGAAGGATTACAACGATAGGTGTCAGAGGAGCTCGGAGATGTACCCTCGAACCGGATATAGATTGATTTAAGAGAGCAATCTTTGCTCAACCGATTTAATTTAAGGACTTACGGCCAAAATTGGGCTAAGTCCAGTTAAAAATGTTCAACACCCTTATTTATTTTTGGTCTATTAGACCTGTGCTAGGGCTTTGCCCCCACTTAAATAATGCATTGCATTACTTCAGGCCATTTATGCCTATTTTGACTGGGCTCTGCCCTTTTTATTATGATGCAGATCATTTGTTTTGGTCCATTGGACCTTTCAATTGGGCTCTGCCCTTTCAAACAATGCACAGCATTTTATTTATTAGGCCTGTTAAGCCTTTTAATTGGGCCTGGCCCTTCAGGAAATGAAATGCATTGCATTTGTCAGACGCTTTGCGTCTATCACCGAGCGCAAGCGCTTGTGGTGAAGACACGTGTCATGCCCTGGCGAGCGCAAGCGCAACAGCGCAGTGCGCTGCGCGAGTGCGCTGCGCTGTTGCGCTATTGACACGTGGCACGTTCTGGTGAGCGCAAGCGCACTAGCGCAGTGCGCTGCGCGAGTGCGCTGCGCTGTTGCGCTGCTGACACGTGGCACGTTCTGGTGAGTTGCGCCAATTCCAGAGAGCAAAGCTCTATTTCAAGAGCGCTTAGCGCAAGTGGTTCTATAGCTAACACGTGGCGCTCTCTTAGGAGCGCAACGGCGCAGTTTGGAAGTGCAAAGCACTAAGAATCTTTTAGATTCAAGAACGGAAGTGCAAAGCACTATTTAATTTCTTGATCTAAATTAGATCAAAGAAAAATAAATTTTTCTTTTGTTTGAAGAACCAGAGGTTCATAAAAGTGCAAAGCACTATTTTTATTTTTATTGTTTTTAAAGAACCAGAGGTTCATAAGAAGTGCAAAGCACTATTTTTTATTTTTATTGTTTTTAAAGAACCAGAGGTTCATAAGAAGTGCAAGCACTGTTTTTTATGTAAAGATCATTGATCTTGTTTTTAGATCAATGATCTATTAGAAGGAATTTCTTCTACTTCATGAAGGTTCTTTACCTTTTTCTTGAAATTTTCTCAGAGTTCTTCTGTTTAAAGCTCTTGATTTTTCAAGAAATGTTCATGCCTTCGAATTGAGGCTTAGGGTCCTTTTTATAGTGCTCACAAATTAGTTAAATTTGTTAAAGAGATCATTCTCTGAGTGATTTGGGGAATTTTCCCCACCGTTGGATCTTTGATCCAAGGGCTTCTGCTTTGCAGAAGAAAATCTTCTTGTTTTAACAGGAACAGAAAAGATTTCTTAAAATCTTAATTCAGTTTGGCGCAGATGCCCCAGCGCGTGACACATGTCGCGCAGCGCAGAGCGCGGCGCAACTGCGCCAGCGCATCTGCGCTGACACGTGTCGCGCAGCGCAGAGCGCGGCGCAACTGCGCCAGCGCAGCTGCGCTGACACGTGTCGCGCAGCGCAGTGCTTGCGCAGCTGAAGCGTTGCTTCATTTAAACAGAGCTTTGCTCTGATTAGGCGCGCCTTCTTGGGCGCTGTGCTGATGTATTAGCGCCTGACACTTGAAGCGTTGTTTCGAAATTTTTGAATTTTGAATTCCAACAGAGCTTTGCTCTGATTGGGCGAAACAACGGGTCCCGATGGCCATGCATACAATGGACCACTATGTCCCTAAACTGGAACAATAGAGTCCCCAAACGCTCTTTTGTCGGATCCAAACGATCCCGTTAAGTTGATCTTAGTCTCAAATCAGACTAACGTATCATTAACGAACGTTTAAGTCGATCTTAGCCTCAATAAGGCTAACGTATCCTTAAACTAAAACACCAAACCCAAATCTAAGTAAATACGAATTGGACTAATCCACGTCCTACGGGCGACGGCATAACTTAGTCTCCGTATACAATCCACGGGCATCCACAAACAAAACAAACACATACGACACGAAGTGAAATTCTGGGGAAGGTGAAAGTTGTTACCGCGATGCGGTAGCGTAATTAACTGCAGGGGGCTTGCGCCTGCAGGGAAGAGCGTCCCCACAATCAAAAAACCCTCAAACGAGGGGGAATCTGACGAAGTCTGCTACATTGGCCGCATCCGTCTAAACCTCCGATACACGGTGCCATAAATCAACTTGGCATCTTCGGAGAGGTGGACGGATAAAACCAAATAGTATCTGCCCCGAATCTCAGCGTCAGGACTTCGCAGTCTTGTGCGCCGTCCTTCGGAGGGGAACAGTGAGGTTTAGGCGGGGCCTGCGGCCTAAACTTTTTGGCTTTTCCCATTTCTCTCTTTTTGTATGCCTCCGGGCAATTTGGTAAGGCTGGGGAGCCCAGAGTACCTTGTAAGAGATTTTGGAAATTTGAATGAAACTTAGTCTTTTCCTTCTGTGTGACAATGCTTTTCCTGTGTGAGTATTTGAGCTTGTCAGTTCTGACCTCGATCAAGCGTTAGGCCGCAGGTCGATGGCCCATGTTTTAGATAACGATCGCCCTTCGAGTGCTTGTCGGTTAACTGCTGTGAAAGAAGGTCGGTGTCCTCCAGCCCCCGTAATCGAGGTGGTGATCGTTTACATAATCAGTTTGGAGGAACCTTTGTTGCAGGAAGGTTGGCGCTTTCCAAAGAATTAGCCGAGCATTGTTGCTGCTCGGGGCCTCTTGGCGAGGGCTCTGATCCTTAGCGCGGGTTGGGCCGTGAGATGCCTGCTAAGGATTGGCCAAGCAGGGTAGCTTTCCGGTGCCTCTTGGCTAGGGCTTGGATCTCTGGCATCGTGGGGTAGCGAACCACCAGCCGGGGATAGCCGAGCAGGGTAGCCGCTCAGCCACCTCTTGACGAGGGCTTCGGTCCCTGGCGTTGTGGGGTAGGGAACTACCAGGCAGGGATAACCGAGCAAGGGCGAGCCCGGTTGCCTCTTGGCGAGGGCTTTGACCCTTAGCACGGGAGGGGCCTGCTAAGGATGGGTCGAGCAAGGTTGCTGCCCGGTGCCTCTTGGTGAGGGCTTGGATCCTTAAGGATGGGCCGAGCAGGGTTGCTGCCCGGTGTCACTTGGCGAGAGCTTGGATCCTTAAGGACGGGCCGAGCAGGGTTACTACCCGGTGCCTCTTGGCGAGGGCTTAGATCCCTGGCATCGTGGGGTAAGGAACTACCAGCCAGGGATAACTGAGCAATGGCGAGCCCGGTTGCCTCTTAGTGAGGGCTTCGATCCCTGGCGTTGCGAGGTAGGGAACTGCCAGCCAAGGATAACCAAGCAAGGGCGAGCCCGGTTGCCTCTTGGTGAGGGCTTCGATCCTTAGCATTGCGGGGTAGGGAACTACCAGCCAGGGATAACCGAGCAAGGGCGAGCCCGGTTGCCTCTTGGTGAGGGCTTCGATACTTAGCACGGGAGGGGCCGTAAAAGGCCTGTTGAGGACGGACCGAGCAGGGTAGCCGCTCGGCTGCCTCTTGGCGAGGGCTTCGATCCCTGGCGTTGCGGGATAGGGAACTACCAGCCAGGGATAACCGGGAAAGGGCGAGCTCGGTTGCCTCTTGGTGAGGGCTTCGATCCTTAGTACGGGAGGGGCCGTAAGAGGCCTGCTAAGGACAGACCGAGCAGGATTGTTGCCTGGTTACGCCGGGATTCGCCCGACCCTCCCAACGTGTAAGCATCGGGAAGGGTAACAGTCGTGGATGACACGTGTCAGGAACGTATGGGGGAAGGCAGAACGTTTCGGGAAGCCATGTCAGTTTTGCCACATGGCGGCGTGGCATTGGAGTAGTTGTTGCGATTCCCAAGATTCATGCCAGTACGCGTGAGAATCCGGGTCCTTGAGGATTCTGTTTCAAGTTATAAATAGGGAAGAAGATGGCAGCTCCTTCAGCACCGCTTACTTTCGGGATGACTGGGCACGTGTATTTGATCGAAGATATTATCACCCTTGGTGATGTCTCTTTGTACGACCAATCTCTGGCCGAGGATGGATACCGGGGAGTGGTTCAGTGTCTCGAGGATCACTTCGGCCGGCTTCTCCTTCGGTGGTCGTCCCTGCTTCAGATGTTGATGTACACGATCTGGAGGAGGTCCCCAGGGTTGGATAACCCCTTCACTGAGGAACTTCTGGACGAGGCGCTCGACAAGGTGCATTCGATCTTCCTGTTCGGCCTCATCTCGAAAGCAAGGCACGAACGATCCTTGGCTCTCATTCTAGAGTGTTTAAAGATGAGATACATCGTGGGCCAAAGCTCAGAGGGCGGAGCGTCGAGTGCTTCTGTGGCGTCCCGGGTCCGTGTGCAGCGTCGGCAGGAGCGGGCTGCAGCGGCTAGGGCCCGGTTAACGGAAATCTACTCGGAGTATCACCGAGAGTACTTCCTTGATCCCGTTCTCTGTTGTAACTTCCTCTTTTTCTGTAAGACTGAGGAGCCCATAGTACCTTTTTGAATGAATAAGATTCTTCTTTTTGCAATGTTCTGGCGTTCCCTTCTTATTATTTAAATAGAAAGAACTTTAGAAATGTTTACATTGCCTTCGTGAAAGAAGAAACACACAATCGTAGATATTCTCCTCACTGGTACAACTTGAGCTTCTTAGCGTTGTAAGGCCATGGAAACTTTTACCCGTCTGCATCCTGCAAGCGGTAGGCTCCGCCGGGAAGGACCTCGGAGACGAGGAAGGGACCATCCCATTTAGGGGAAAACTTATCAGCCTGCATTGATCAACGAACTCGTTTCGCCTCAGGACCAGGTCTCCGGTCTTGAAGGAGCGACGCTTGACTCGCGCGTTGTAATATCGGGCGGTTTGCTGTTGATAGGCGGCGGCTCTGACCTGAGCCCGGTCTCGTTTATCCAACATGATGTCTAGATTGGTCCGGAGGGCCGTGGTGTTTGCTTCGTCGTCGAAATATTCTACCTGGTGACTGGGTAGCCCAATCTCCGCTGGGACCATCGCCTCGGTCCCGTAGCAGGGACTGAAAGGGGTTTCCCCGGTGGGGGTCTTCTTTGACGTGCGCAGGGCCTATAGGACCCGGGGTAATTCCTCGACCCAACTGCTTTGGCGTCCTTCCAGACGGGTCCGGAGACCTCAGAAGACGTCCCGATTAGCGACTTCGGCTTTCCAGTTGCATTGGGGATGTGTGACCGGGGCAAACTTCATGAGGATATGATACTCATTGCAGAATTCCTTCACTTTCTTGTTTTCGAAGTTCGTCCCGTGGTCGGTGATGATACACCTCGGGATGCCGAACCGGAGTATCAAGTTGTTCTGCAGGAACTTGATAGTCATGGCGGCATCTGGTTTCCTGATGGGGATGGCCTCGATCCACTTCGTGAAGTAATCCACCGCGACGAGGACATATTTGTGTACGTCCGTACCGGTAGGGAACTGGCCTATAATGTCCATTCCCCACTGGGCGAATGGCCACGGGGAGGTTAGGGCAGTCAGCTCGGTAGCCGGGAGGCGAGGTATGCTTCCGTGGAGTTGGCAACTTTTGCATCTCCTGACGAGCTTCTGGGCGTCCTGGTGAATAGTTGGCCGGTAGTACCTCTGGAGCAATGCCTTCTGGATTAAGGTGCGGGCCCCTTGGTGTGCGCCGCCGACCCCTTCGTGGATTTCACGGAGGACGTAGTCGGCTTCGTGGGGGTCGACGCATCGGAGCAGGGGCTGAGTGAAGGACTTCTTGTACAGGTTCCCATTGCTCCAGACGAAGTGACGGGCTTTGGCCCGGAGACGGCGGGCTGCTCCCCGATCTTCTGGGAGTGTACCTTCCCTTAGGAATTCCACGAGGGGCATCCTCCAGTCTCGGTCTTCTTCCTGGGCTGTGTACACATGAAGTATTGTCGCCCCGTCTTCCACGCTGGGCAGTGGTAAGATCTCGAAGAGGATAGATCGCTTGTTGGCCGAGTAGGATGAAACCAGCTTACTCAGGGCGTCAGCTTGGGCATTAAGCTGTCTGGGTATTTGCTCTACCTGGACTTCGTCGAAGTTCTCTCAGATTCTTCTTATCTTGGCCAGATATTTCACCATTAGAGGTTCCCGAGCTTTGAAATGGCCGGTCACTTGGCCAACGACTAGGGCTGAGTCACTGCGAATCCGAATTGTTTTCAGCCCCAGCCCGGAGGCTATGCGCAGTCCAGCCAGCAAAGCCTCGTATTCTGCCGCGTTGTTTGAGGCCTTGAACCCTAACTTCAGAGAATACTCCATTTCTGCCTCGTTCGAGCCTCGAATGATGAGGCCGGCACCACAGCCTTCCTCGGTCGAGGACCCGTCGACGTAAATAATCCACTCAGGTACTGAGTCGGGCCTCCTCTCGATCGAGGGTTGAGCCGCGAGGGTCGGCGCGGACTCCGGTTCCTTACTGGGGATGGTGCACTCGATGATAAAATCGACCAGGGCCTGTGCTTTCATGACTTGCCTCGGGCGATATTTTATGTCAAATTGGGACAGCTCCCACCTACACTTCTCTAAGCGGCCCGAGGACTCGGGTGAGGCGAGGATAGCCCCCAATGGGCGCTCGGTGAGAACGAGGATGGTGTGCGCCTGGAAGTAGTACCGTAGCTTCCTTGAGGCCACAATGAGTGCTACAATAATCTTCTCTATAGCTGGGTACTTTGTTTCTGTGTCTTTGAAGACGTGGCTCACGTAGTATGCCGGCTTCTGCACTCCGTCGACCTCTCGGACGAGCACTGAGCCCGCTTCTTGGTCGGACACTGCCAGATATAGTGATAGCTCGTTTCCTTCAACTGGTCGGGTGAGCAGCGGTGGCGTCGCAAGGTGCCTCTTTAATTGGTCAAAGGCGGTCTAGCACTCCTCTGACCACTCGAACCTCGGGATCTTCCTTAGAGCTTTGAAGAACGGAAGGCACTTCTCCCCAGACCTCGACATGAAATGGCTTAGAGCGGCTACCCGCCCTGTTAGCCGCATGATCTCAACGTTGGTCTTGGGCGCGGCCATATTGAGGATAGCATCGATTTTTTCTGGGTTAGCTTCGATTCCCGGGTGGATGACAATGAAACTGAGGAACTTTCCCCCGGTGATCCCGAATGCGCACTTGGTGGGGTTCAGTTTCATCTTGAACTTGCGGAGCACTTCGAAGGCCTCGCCCAGATCCTTGGCGTGGTCGACCGACGAGACTGACTTGACGAGCATATCGTCGACGTACACTTCTATGTTCCTGCCGATTTGTGGCTTGAACATGCGGTTGACCAATCGTTGGTACGTAGCCCCGGCGTTCTTGAGGCCGAAGGGCATCACCTTGTAGCAGTATACCCCCCCGGTCCGTTGTGAATGCGGTAAGATCTTCGTCTGCCGGATTCATACGGATCTGATTGTAACCGGAAAAGGCATCCATAAAGCTCAATAGCTCGTGGCCTGCCGAGCTATCGATGAGCTGATCTATCCGAGGGAGGGGATAGTTGTCTTTGGGGCAGGCCTTGTTGAGATCGGTTGTAACAACCCCAAATTTCCAATACAAGTTTTTACAAAAAAATTTCAAAATCCATAAAGGAGTATTTATTGCCTGAGAACAAGATAAGTAATTAATTAGCAATTTAATTACAAGAAGGAGCTTGTGGCTCATTGGTAATACCTTGCACTGCTGAACCAAACCACCAGAGTTCAAATCCCATACCCCATATTATTTTTAATATTATTTTGTTTTGAATTATTTAGAATACCAACAGTTACACGTGCATTCCTCACAAAAACCCCACTACACCTGTAAAAGTAAATGTTCCAGATCCTTCACCAGATGACCCCCACCTCCCCAGCTCCCGACTCGGCCTGACTCGGCCGAGTCGGCCGGCGGACCAGCAGACTTGGGCAGGCGCCGCCGGCCGGACTCGGCCAGTCGGCCGAGTCGTCAACAGAAAAAAGTTGGCTCTTGGGCTTCTAAACCCCCCTGCACACTTCAATTCCTCAGATCGTTTCCAGAGAGCTCTTAATACCCCATTTACTCCATTTTATTACAATTTATCACATTATTTTTACATTTTTTAATTTAAACTCTTCACCTATCCTAACCCTAGCATAACCCTATAAATACCAACCCTATACACTACCCCCTCACACCAAACTCTGATCCAACTCTCAAGAATTTTCAAGAAACCATGTGTACTTTGAAAACGAGTAAGAAGCGATGCTACGACGAATTTTCCGGTGAACTTCCGACGACCATCCTAGGAGCTCCCGACGACGAAGCGACGCACTGGCGACTCCTCCCGACCCATCTCCCTCTCCTTGTTGTCCTAAACCCGTAAGTCCCATTTTTATCTTCCTTTTTCTTTCTAAAAATACGGAATTACAAAACCCGATGGAATCGGAACAAATCCGATTTCCGATTCGGTTTCTTTATAAAACCTCACTTTTCTTTAATACAATTATGCTTAAACCATTTCTTGTTGACTATTAATCACTAATTAACCATATTGATCAAGTTTCATATCATAAAATAATTGCTATTTCATTTTACCGTATTTTTCATTTAAATACCACATAGTTTCAATTCTACATTTAACATCACAAAACTTTGGTATACCTTTAAATAGATCACGAGGTAATGACCTACCTCCTCACATACTCATATGCAACATAGCACAATACCCTTGGGAACATAGAATACGCGAAAACGATATCTTTACAAATAAATACCATAATTAATAAAACCGTTTTTCCTTAATGATTAGTATTTATACTGTAACAACTGAGTTCATTTACACCAATTATGTTCCCGTATTTACTTATCTGTGACCTTTTATTGATTTATCGTGTTTGGGTGCGAATGGTATTTTACATTTTATATTGCATTCGACCCGACCCGGTTGCTTGAACTTGTTAACTCATATTTATAAACTACCCAGACTTGTTAAATAGACACGTGCATTTATTGTGGACTGCATATTGACTTTTTATCTAACATCGCACATTTTATCATATAACATTTTAGGTCATATAAAATAAATTAAAATTGCATTTCATAGCCTGCATGATACCCCTAACCCCGTGGTAGCATCCGCGCATCTTGTTCTCGACCCGTTCAGTGAAACAGATGTGTTTGGATAGCTGCGCGCACGTACGTGCGTCCGTTCTTGGGGGTATGCATTTTGGTTACCTAATCATTCATTTTAAAATTAGGAAGTCGTATTTATTTTTCGTATTTAAAATCTGAATTTTTAGACCCGATCCGGACGCATTTTGAAATACTTTTGTATCCCGCTAAAAATTCAATTATTTATTTTTAAAATTTAATCATAATATTTTAAAAGCCTAAGATTTTTCTCAGCCAACTAAAAATATTTTCTCTAAAATATAAAATCTTTTTAAATTTTTCCTAAATTCTTTCCTTAACAAACCCCAGCCTCTCTCTCACTGGCGTCGGGCCCCACTCAATTCCCCTCTCTCTTCTTTCCTCTTCTCTTTCTCTCTCTTCCTCTCTCTCTCTCCCTCACCGCTATCACTTTCTCTCTCCTCCATATAAAAACAAATTCATCTCTCCTCACTATTCATCTCTCTCTCACCTCTCGATCTCCTCTCTCTCTCCTTTCTCCCTCTCTCTCTGAATCCATCTCTCTCTCCTCTCGTATATTCTTTCTCTCTCCCTCTCTCTATATTTTTTCCTTTCTCCTTCCTTCTTTAAAACGAAGCTATAACTGAAACCCTAGCCGCCTACCTCCTCATCGTCGTCGCCCAAAACACCGACGACGCCTTCCCGACCTAGTCACCTCCTCACCCTCATCGCCTCCGCCTCCATCTCTCCTTCCGAGCCCTGTGCTTGCACCCGAAACCAAACCCGAGCACCCCTTCACACCTTGTACCGCCGGAGTTGATCGCCGCCGGTGATCTCGTCTCGTTTCCCCGACTCTGTGCACCCCAGTAAGCCCTGCAATCCCTCTCCTCTTCTTCTTTCTTTCCTTCTTCCTTTCTTTTCTTTCTTTCTTCTTTTTTCTTTTGATGGCCGCTATCCTATGCAGATCTTCTCGCCGGAGCTCCGTCGACGTCGTCGACACCCTCGCAACCCTTTCGCAGACCACGGTGAGTTTCCTCTTCTCACTCTTCTCCTTCCTCCTTCCATTCTTCTCTTTTCTTTCCCTCCATGCATTTTTCCATTAAAAATGTTCACTGTTTTTCTAGATCGCCGGAATCCGATCGTGCCGTCGACGATCCCGATGACCCAGCAAGCGTATCTGACCTGTGTGATCCCCTTGTACGTTGCTTGGATCCGTTTCGTGCATCGTGCGCGCGTCGCGACTTTTCCCGCCGACATGTGACGTTCCGTATACCCGTTTCTTGATCCGTCTAGGTAAGTAAAACTTGCCAAATGCTATTCATAATATTTTACTTATTTATATGCATATTAAACCTGTAAATTAAACCTAATGCCACATGTTCCATTTTAAACATTTCGATGTGCATTATATCATTTTAGATTTAGAACTTGAAACATATCATGTTGCATATTAGATTACGATACACAGTACCCATATTCATATTTGAATCACATAATGCTTATTTGTACAGCCCGTAGTACCCTTTTAATAGTTTATAACCCTTGGACACCGTCTGCATCCATTTAGCTTATTATATATACAATTGCATCCCTAAATCATCTAATACATAATAATGAGATTTTAACATTCCATATTTGATAAAGTGTATTTTAATTAATGTTGGAACTATAACCTTAACCCTAATCGAAAACTGTGCATCCATATGCTTTAATCTGTACCTATTTGCATACCACATCATAATGTTCCATTTTTATTGTTCCATTAGTACCCCATACTTGTTTTGTATACCCATGCTTATTTTAGTTTGATTATGAGCACCCATGGGACATTTTGTGCACCCCTGACATGACTTGATATACCTACTACTTGACACGACTTGATACCGTGCACTTCTTGATATGATTGGATTTATTTACACTACTTGACCTGACCTGATGTACCATATCTTGACCTGTTACCTAATCTTGTTACTAATGCCAACAGCTTTGACATGTTGTCCCTACGGACATTTCCTGTTGTCTATCCAGACAAACATGTACCTGCTTGATCCTGTATTGGCATTAACTCCATATTATTAATACCTGACTTAAACATATAACTTGGGGGTATGGGGAAATCAATGATGAAACCTGACTTGTAACTCGACAGTTCGCTTGCTCATACTGATCAGTTTTAGTGGCTAGGCCAACATTGGGATGATGTTGCTGACATCATTCATCTGTACATATTTTCTGTTTTAGTGCCTAGCGGCATGTCTCGGATTCAGCTCGAGAATCTTGACCATGGTCCCGGGTATACACGGGATACTATTGAGTTACATCGATGATTCATCAAATTGATTTCAAAGACATTGAGAGTAGTTAACCCAATAGACAGTTTAGATTACTCACTACACATTATCCTCACTGTCCTCACTTATATCACTGTTATACCTGTTTTACCATTTATACTCATACCTACATGTATTGCTGTCCCTGTTTATAGTATTGCTTGATATTATGACGCACCGACGTCTGGGTTTTGCATGGCCCAGATTCTTTACCCTTGCTGCAGGCCGAGCATGAGTTTTTCAGTCAGCAGGTTGAGCAGTGAGGACTTGCTAGTAGTTAGTTCATTTTACTTTTGGTATTTTCATTCCTGATGTGAGCCCGCATTATGGGACGTACATTCCAGTTTATTCTTGTATTGGATCTTTTGCTTCCGCATTATTTTATTCTTGACTCGTTTTATTCTGGCTTATGGACATGTATTAGATAGTTTATTATTGTTCTTGATATCTCTACAGCCGTAATGTGATTGTGGAAGGATATTTCCTATCCACAGGTAGCATGGTTGGCTATGTCACGTGCCTATCTTAGCGTACTCTGGTAAGCGGGGCGTGACATGGTTTGTTTGGTATCAGAGCCATAGGATATAGGTTAATCGGGTTTGATTCTTTTGTAGTTGGGTATTGGACCCAATACACGAATCAGAATACTCGTGATTAGGAAACATGTCCTGCCACCTTACCGTCTTACCATTTTTGAATCTTAACTTCCTCCTGATTCTACTTTGACGATATGCAAATCTCTTTTGCATCTCGACTCGAAACCTGGTTTCTTTTTGATTATCTCTGGAACTTAGGCGACTTGGGTGGCGTTATGTGATTGTAGCTATGATACCGCGGCATGGTTACAGTGCGGTACTCTATTTAAGTAACTTGGAGTTCTAGCCTTGATTCATATTCTTGATCTATATTTTGAATCTGTTATCATGCTAATCCTTTTGGTGCTTTGATTTCAGGAACATAGCAGACAAGAATCTGAAAACGTACCAGAGGCGTATTGACGAAGCCGCGATGCTTGGAGTAATACGTGGGATGTTGGAGAACCAAAAGCGACAGACCGAGCTGAACCAGCATCAAGCTGAAGCTTTTCAGGAAGGTTTGCGGACCGTTCAGCAGTCCGTGAACAATGTTGTGGCTAGACCAGTTGATCGTGTGGGTACCATAGCGGATTTCAGGAGATTGGGTCCGTCTGTCTTTACTGGCCTGGAGGAGCCGTTGCCAACGGAGCAGTGGCTGGTTGACACGGAGAATTTACTCGTTACGGCACAGATCCCAGAGGATAAGAGGGTGGATGTGGTACGCATCCAGTTGGTGGATTATGCCCGTGAATGGTGGCTTGTGGAAGAGACCCGCTTGCCCAAGCCGATCAGTTGAGCGGTTTTTTCGAAGAGTTTCTTGGAGAAGTTCTTCCCGCGGACTGCACGAGGGGAAATGGAAGAAAAGTTCATCAGTTTGAAGCAGAACGGCGCGCTTGTAGATGTACATGCAGCTGAGTGGACGCGGCTCAGTAGATTTGCTGGACCTTTGGTTGCCAACGATGCTGATAGGGTAAGGAGGTTCATGCGCAGTTTGGATGTGGACATCCAGAGGCAGATTGTCTCCCTGGGTTTGACCACATTCTCACAAGTACTTACAGCGGCCCGAGAGCAGCAGAGCCTATCAATGAAGACTGGGAGTACACAGCAGCCAGCAGTTACAGTGCGGAAGCCGGCATTTGCACCAAACCAAGAGCATGGACGCAGAGGCATTCCAGTTAATCGACGTGGCGTAACACCTATGAAGAAGCCTGTTGTCGTTGATCAAAGAAGGAGTGTGATTTTTAACTACTGCCATTTACTTGGACATTTGCAAAAAGATTGTCGAAGGATGCGAGGACTCTGTTTGGTTTGTGGATCGGCAGATCATATTATCAACGCTTGTCCGTCGAAGCTTCGCGAGAAAGAGGATGTTCAGAAGCCACCGCAGAAACCGTTTCAGGGACAGAAGCAGCTGACTCAGGGACCCAATCAAGCTCGAGTATTTACCCTGACGGCTGAGGAAGCTAAGGCTTCAGGAGAAGTTGTTTCAGGTATTCTACTTGTTCATGGTTTTCCCGCATTAGCGTTATTCGATTCTGGTGCATCCCATTGTTTTATGTCATCCAAGTTTATTGCTACACACTCGATTGCTTGCACGACCCTGTCTAGTTGTTGGGACATACACATTGGGAATGGGAAGATCATATGTAGTAGAGAATGTAAGAATTGTGCAGTTGTTGTTTGCGGACGGGAGTTTTTTGCAGATTTCTTGGTGATTGATACAAGCAGCTATGAGGTCGTCTTGTGAATGGATTTTCTCGGCACTTTTCACGCTCACATTGATTGTAGGGCAAAGAAAGTAATTTTCCAGATTCCCGGACATCCAGAGTTTATCTTTACTGGAGGAATCAGTTCTGTCGGGCCAGTCGAGTTTAGGGCTAGGCCGACAAATGGTGTTCTTTCGTCGATGGAGGTTGATAAAGATGAAGCGCCAGCTGTTGTTCAAGATTTCATGGACGTGTTCGAGGACATATCAGGTTTACCGCCGAAGCGAGACGTGGAGTTCGCGATTGATCTTGTTCCTGGTGCAGCGCCAGTCTCTAAAGCGTACTATCCAATGGCACCAGTGGAGTTGGAAGAAGTCAAGAAGCAGGTTACTGAATTACTTGAGAAGGGTTGGATTCGCAGCAGTAACTCACCTTGGGGAGCTCTAGTTCGTCTAATCAAGAAGAAAGATTTCACAAGGAGGATGTGTATCGATTATCGAGAATTAAACCGAGTGACTATTAAGAACAAGAACCTGATCCCTCGCATTGGCGAATTGTTCGAGCAGCTTAGTGGCGCGAGGGTATTCTCGAAGATGGATTTGCGATATCATCAGGTCCGAGTTAAAACAGAAGATATTTGCAAGACGACGTTCCAAACTCGGTGTGGACATTACGAGTATTTAGTGATGCCCTTCGGAGTAACGAATGCACCGGCGATATTCATGGACTTGATGAACCGAATCTTTTCACCATTCTTGGACCGGTTTATAGTGGTGTTTATTGATGATATTCTGGTCTACTCTAAGAGTATTGAAGAGCATGCAGAACACTTGAAGATCGCACTGCAGACATTGAGGCAAGAAAAACTGTATGCAAAAATGAGCAAGTGTGAGTTTTGGCTTGAAGAAGTGAAGTTTTTGGGACATGTCATGTCTGGAGATGGAATCTCCGTTGATCCCGAAAAGATTACAGCAGTTCGAGATTAGCCGATTCCGAAGAACATTGTAGAGATCAGAAGTTTTCTGGGACTTGCCGGGTATTACAGAAGGTTCGTGGAGAACTTTGCTCGTCTGGCGGAGCCTTTGACCAAGCTTACGCGCAAAGAAGTACCATTTGTGTGGACGGATAAGTGTGCGTCAGCTTTTGAGGCGTTGAAGCAGAAGTTGATAACCGCTCCTATTTTGACCGTGCCAGACAATTCCGGAGGATTGGTGATTCACAGCGACGCGTCTGGGAAAGGATTGGGATGTGTTTTGTTGCAGCATGGAAAGGTTATAGCTTACACATCGAGATAGTTGAAGACCCATGAGAAGAATTACCCAACTCATGACTTGGAGCTAGCAGCTGTGATTTTCGCTTTGAAGATTTGGAGACACTACTTATTGGGCGAAAGGGTCGAAGTATTCACCGATCATAAAAGCTTGATGTATATGTTCACACAGAAGGAGCTTAATATGAGGCAGCGTAGATGGTTGGAGCTGATGGCTGACTACGATCTTGATCTTAAATACCATCCAGGGAAAGTTAATGTTGTGCCGGATGCGCTTAGTCGGTTACCAGAAATTCACATATTGACTGCACAAAAGGAACTTATTGAAGACTTTCGAAGGTTTGATTTGGAGATTGTGCTGCCGCATTCTTCAGGACAGTTGATGCAGCTGCAAGTATAGTCATCGTTAATCGAGAACATTAAAGCAGCGCAGTTACAGGACCCTAGATTGCAGAAGTTTCGAGAACAGGTTGAAGCTGGACTTCGAACGGACTTGTTGATTCATGAAGATGGTTCGTTGCGTTATGGTAGCCGTTTGTGTGTGCCAAAAGGAGACATTCGCGAAGAACTTATAAAGGAGGCGCACGGTTCAGCATATTCCGTACATCCAGGAGGCACGAAGATGTACCGAGATATACGACAACATTTCTGGTGGGAAGGCATGAAACAGGAGATGGCCCGCTTTGTAGCAAAATGCTTGGTGTGTCAGCAAGTTAAGGCTGAACATCAAAGGGTTGCTAGTTTATTGCAACCACTTCCGATCTCTCAATCGAAGTGGGAACATATAACCATGGATTTCATGACGGCTTTACCGCGGAGTTCAAAAGGCAACAATGTAGTTTGGGTGATCGTTGATCGATTGACCAAGGCCGCTCATTTCATACCATTTCGAGTTGGTCAATCAACAGAAGCTTTGGTAGAGCGGTACATGCAGGAGATAGTAAGATTGCATGGAGTACCGGTAAGCATCGTGTCCGACCGTGATACTCGTTTCTTATCACACTTTTGGAGGAGCTTACAGGAAAGTTTGGGGGCTCGATTGAAGTTTAGCACAGCTTATCATTCTCAGACAGATGGCCAGTCGGAGAGAACGATCCAAACTCTTGAAGACATGTTAAGAGCTTGCATGTTAGACTTCAAGGGTTCATGGGAGGATCATCCACACTTAGTGGAGTTTTCTTACAACAACAGTTTTCAGGCGACTATCCAGATGGCTCCATTCGAAGCTTTATATGGTCGCAAGTGTCGTTTACCTGTTTGTTTGGACGATGTTGGAGAACGAAGATTGTTGGGACCGGATTTGATCGTGCAAACAGTTGAGAATGTTAACACTATCCGGAACATATGAAGGCAGCACAAGACCGACAAAAGAGTTGGGCAGATACATCGAGAAGACCTCTAGAATTCTCCGTTGGTGATTTGGTATTCTTGAAGATATCACTGACTAGAGGGGTGATTCGTTTCGGAATTCGAGGAAAGCTTAGTCCTCGATTCGTTGGACCTTTTGAGATTTTGGAGCGTGTTGGAGAAGTGGCATATCGATTGGCGTTACCGCAATCCTTGGTGAATGTTCATGATGTGTTTCACGTATCTCAACTCCGTAAATATGTTCGAGATGAAACACATGTGTTGGATCATTCGGAGCTGACGGTACGAGAAGATTTAACTTTTGAGGAGCGACTGATGTCGATTGTGGATCGAAGAGAAAAGGCTCTTAAGAACAAGGTTATCCCTCTTGTACTTGTTTCTTGGGGGAACCGCTCATATGGAGAATCAACTTGGGAATGAGAAGATGAAATCCGGCAGAAGTTTCCACATCTATTTTTGTAGTTTGTTGATTGTTTATCCTTTCTTGTTCTTGGAATTTCGAGAACGAAATTCTTTTTGTAGTTGGGTATAATTTAACAACCGAGTTCATTTATACCAATTCTGTTCCCGTATTTACTTATCTGTGACATTTTATTGATTTATCGTGTTTGGATGCGAATGGTATTTTACATTTTACATTACATTCGACCCGATCCGCTTGCTTGAACTTGTTAACTCATATTTATAAACTACCAAGACTTGTTAAATAGACACGTGCATTTATTGTGGACTGCATATTTACTTTTTATCTGACATCGCACATTTTATCATATAACATTTTAGGTCATATAAAATAAATTAAAATTGCATTTCATAGCCTGCATGATACCCCTAACCCCGTGGTAGCATCCGCGTATCTTGTTCTCGTTCCGTTCAGTGAAACAGACGTGTTTGGATAGCTACGCGCACATACGTGCGTCTGTTCTTGGGGGTATGCATTTTGGTTACCTAATCATTCATTTTAAAATTTGGAATGCGCATTTATTTTTCGTATTTAAAATCTGAATTTTTAGACCCGAACCGGGCGCGTTTTGAAATACTTTTGTATCCCGCTAAAAATTCAATTATTTAATTTTTAAAATTTAAACATAATATTTTAACAGCCTAAGATTTTTCTCAGCCAACCAAAAATATTTTCTTTAAAATATAAAATCTTTTTAAATTTTTCCTAAACAAACCCCAGCCTCTCACTCACTGGCCCCTGGCCCCACTCAATTCCCCTCTCTCTTCTTTCCTCTTCTCTTTCTCTCTCTCTCCCTCTCCGCTATCTATTTCTCTCTCCTCCATATAAAAACAAATTCATCTCTCTCTCTCCCACCTCTCGATCTCCTCTCTCTCTCTCTCAGAATCCCCCCCTCTCTCCTCTCGTTTATTCTTTCCCTCTCCCCCTCTATATATTTTTTCCTTTCTCCTTCCTTCTTTAAAACGAACCCATAACTGAAACCCTAGCCGCCTACCTCCTCATCGCCGTGACCCAAAACACCGACGACGCTTTCCCGACCTAGTCGCCTCCTCACCCTCATCGCCTCCGCCTCCATCTCTCCTTCCCCGAGCCATGTGC
This sequence comes from Agapanthus africanus, assembly GCA_030015575.1. Lineage (NCBI taxonomy): Eukaryota > Viridiplantae > Streptophyta > Magnoliopsida > Asparagales > Amaryllidaceae > Agapanthus > Agapanthus africanus. The sequence goes on along the minus strand of JASDDO010000004.1, from coordinate 28,734,077 downwards.
TTGCAACCGAGACCAAACCCGAGCACCCTTTCACGCCTTGCACCGCCGGAGTTGATCGCCGCCTGTGATCTCGTCTCGTTTCCCCGACTCTGTGCACCCCAGTAAGCCCTGCACTCCCTCTCCTCTTCTTCTTTCTTTCCTTCTTCCTTTCTTTTCTTTCTTTCTTCTGTTTTCTTTTGATGGCCGCTGTCCTCTGCAGATCTTCTCGTCGGAGCTCCGTCGACGTCGTCGACACCCTCGCGATCCTTTCGCAGACCACAGTGAGTTTCCTCTTCTCACTCTTCTCCTTCCTCCTTCCATTCTTCTCTTTTCTTTCCCTCCATGCATTTTTCCATTAAAAATGTTCACTGTTTTTCTAGATCGCCGGAATCCGGTCGTGCCGTCGACGATCCCGACGACCCAGCAAGCCTATCTGACCTGTGTGATCCCCTTGTACATTGTTTGGATACGTTTCGTGCATCGTGCGCGCGTCGCGACTTTTCCCGCCGACGTGTGACGTTCCGTATACCCGTTTCTTGATCCGTCTAGGCAAGTAAAACTTGCTACATGCTATTCATAATATTTTACTTATTTATATGCATATTAAACCTGTAGATTAAACCTAATGCCACATGTTCCATTTTTAACATTTCGATGTCCATTATATCATTTTAGATTTAGAACTTGAAACATATCATGTTGCATATTAGATTACGATACACGGTACCCATATCATATTTGAATCACATAATACTTATTTGTACAGCCCGTAGTACCCTTTTAATAGTTTATAACCCTTGGACACCGTCTGCATCCATTTAGCTTATTATATATACAATTGCATCCCTAGATCATCTAATACATAATAATGATATTTTAACATTCCATATTTGATAAAGTGTATTTTAATTAATGTTGGAACTATAACCTTAACCCTAATCGAAAACTGTGCATCCATATGCTTTAATCTGTACCTATTTGCATACCATATCATAATGTTCCATTTTTATTGTTCCATTAGTACTCCATACTTGTTTTGTATACCCATGCTTATTTTAGTTTGATTATGAGCACCCATGGGACATTTTGTGCACCCCTGACATGACTTGATATACCTACTACTTGACACGACTTGATACCGTGCACTTCTTGACATGATTGGATTTATTTACACTACTTGACCTGACCTGATGTACCATATCTTGACCTGTTACCTAATCTTGTTACTAATGCCAACAGCTTTGACATGTTGTCCCTACGGACATTTCCTGTTGTCTATCCAGACAAAGCTGTACCTGCTTGATCCTGTGTTGGCATTAACTCCAGATTATTAATACCTGACTTAAACATATAACTTGGGGGTATGGGGAAATCAATGATGAAACCTGACTTGTAACTCGACAGTTCGCTTGCTCATACTGATCAGTTTTAGAGGCTAAGCCAACATTGGGATGATGATGCTGACATCATTCATCTGTACATATTTTCTGTTTTAGTGCCTAGCGGCATGTCTTGGATTCAGCCCGAGAATCTTGACCGTGGTCCCGGGTATACACGGGATACTATTGAGTTACATCAATAATTTATCAAATTGATTTCAAAGACATTGAGAGTAGTTAACCCAATAGACGGTTTAGATTACTCACTACACATTATCCTCACTGTCCTCACTTATATCACTGTTATACCTGTTTTACCATTTATACTCATACTTGCATGTATTGCTAACCCTGTTTATAGTATTGCTTGATATTATGACGCACCGACGTCTGGGTTTTGCATGGCCCAGATTCTTTACCCTTGCTGCAGGCCGAGCAGGAGTTTTTCAGTCAGCAGGCTGAGCAATGAGGACTTGCTAGTAGTTAGTTCATTTTACTTTCGGTATTTCATTATGGGACGTACATTCCAGTTTATTCTTGTATTGGATCTTTTTCTTCCGCATTATTTTATTCTTGACTCGTTTTATTCTGGCTTATGGACATGTATTAGATAGTTTATTATTGTTCTTAATATCTCTAAAGCCGTAATGTGACCGTGGAAGGATATTTCCTATCCACAGGTAGCATGGTTGGCTATGTCACGTGTTTATCTTAGCGTACTCTGGGAAGCGGGGCGTGACATATACAAATATTTGCAAAGCGCCACTACAACCCATTTGGGGAACCCGTTCGGGATGGTGCGGATTATCGCACATCCTCGGGCTTAGTAGTGTGAGATTCAGACATCCGCAAGGAGCATTCGGTCTCGAAAGATTTAAAATACGACATCTTAAGAAAACGAGATTTCTAGAATCTTATAGATATATACAAAAATTATTTTCATATAAATATATGTATATGTAATATAAAGATATCTATTTTGAAGTTGTAGGGTGTTTTTCGTCACCCCAGTGAGATGGGAATACGCACGCGCTTGTCAGGCGTACTACAGATTCCCCCTGCCTAGGGTAGGCGGGGGTTTAATGATTGTGGGGATCCGAATCTCCGGCAGCCGCGGACTAAGCTGCCGTTAATTACCCATCGCCTTTGGGGCGAGGGAACCTCCGATTAACGGGTTAAACTGGTCATGCGAACTCAATGTGCAGTGTGCGTGTGTTTTGAAAGGGGGTTTTGGATATATCGGGAGCCACGCAGAGTTTTTTACGGGGGTCCCGCTACCCGGATAGCGGGCTGGGGGTCAAGGGGGCTAGCAGCCCCCTTGCGGGGTTCGGGGCAGCGCCCCGGCCCGAAATTTTTTTGGAGGGGGAGAATGTGGCGGAGTATGTATATGTGTGAATTTTTATACATATGTATGTGTATATGTATGTACATACAAAGAGAGGGAAAAGGCATCCAAGGGATGCGGGGGGGCCACGTGTCGGCACGCGAGCGCCTTGCGCACTTGCGCAGGTGCGCAAGCGCGCGCGCCACGTGTCAGCGCGCGGGCGCCTTGCGCACTTGCGCGCGCGCCACGTGTCGGCGCGCGGGCGCCTTGCGCACTTGCGCAGGTGCGCAAGCGCGCGCGCCACGTGTCGGCGCGCGGGCGCCTTGCGCACTTGCGCGCGCGCCACGTGTCGGCGCGCGGGCGCCTTGCGCACTTGCGCAGGTGCGCAAGCGCGCGCGCCACGTGTCGGCACGCGGGCGCCTTGCGCACTTGCGCAAGCGCGCAGGTGCGCAAGCGCGCGCGCCACGTGTTGGCACGCGGGCGCCTTGCGCACTTGCGCAAGCGCGCAGGTGCGCAAGCGCGCGCGCCACGTGTCGGCACGCTGGCGCCTTGCACACTTGCGCTGCGCGCCGGAGAGGCACAAGAGGCTTTTAGCCTGAAAAAATTTCTCAGAAGAGAAATCAGAGAGGAGTTGGACTCCTGAATGTGTTTTTCTTCTTTTTTTGAGGGTTTAGTGAAAGATGTTCTTCTTCTTCCTCCTGTTGCTTGCTGGATCTTGAAGATCAAGAGATGTGAAATCTCAAAATCTCTCCTTTTTAAGATCTGATGACAGATCCAAGTTCCCCTATGTGGGTTTTGTGGTGAAAAACTAATTTGTTTTGAAAAAGGAAGAGTAAAACTCTTGATTTAATTCAAAAGAAAGAAGAAGGTTTTGGAACCTTGGAGAAGGAAGAAAGAGCTCAGCTCTGAAACTTTTTTTGGAGAGAGAAAAAGTTGTTGGGATATTTCATTATCTTTGCCTTTATAGGCCATACATTTTACACATAGCCCCTTGGGCTTCACAAAATGGCATTTTGCCTATCCCATGGCTCATGTGCCATTTCTTTTTGCACATAAGCCATGGGCTTTACAAAAATTTGGCTTTATGCCTATTTTTCTTACATTTATCTATAAAATAAAATAAAAGAAAATGCAACAAAATTATTTATTACAAAAATTTTATCTTGGCATGGGGGGAGGCCGGCCGCTTCATGTTCGGGCTCGACCTGGGCATGGGCCCACTTGGCTTGGGGTTGACTTGGATTTTGACTTGGTCAACCGGGGTGTAAATTTTTATCCCAACAAATTGCCCCCCATCAATAAATGCACACCACATATGTGGGTCGTGTGCATGAAATTGATGGATTTTCTTTCACGTGGAGGCGACTTGATTTGGTTCCCACTTTTTGGGAAGCTGGCACTGCCCTTTTTACGACATGGACGGTCGTTGCTTGTCATGTCTCCGAGACGGAGTGTCCGTGATAGACGTTTTCCCTAGCCCGGAGTTATCTGGTTCCCGCTTTGTAGGAATCCTGCGCTGCCCTTTTTGCGACTTGGACGGTCGGTGCTGCCCTTTTAGCGACGTGGACGGTCGGTTCTGCCCTTTTTGCGACTTGGACGGTCGATGCTGCCCTTTTAGCGACGTGGATGGTCGGTGCTGCCCTTTTAGCGACGTGGACGGTCGGTGCTGCCCTTTTAGCGACGTGGACGGTCGGTTCTGCCCTTTTTGCGACTTGGACGGTCGGTGCTGCCCTTTTAGCGACGTGGACGGTCGGTTCTGCCCTTTTTGCGACTTGGACGGTCGGTGCTGCCCTTTTAGCGACGTGGACGGTCGGTGCTGCCCTTTTAGCGACGTGGACGGTCGGTGCTGCCCTTTTAGCGACGTGGACGGTCGGTTCTGCCCTTTTTGCGACTTGGACGGTCGGTGCTGCCCTTTTAGCGACGTGGACGGTCGGTGCTGCCCTTTTAGCGACGTGGACGGTCGATGCTGCCCTTTTAGCGACGTGGACGGTCGGTTCTGCCCTTTTTGCGACTTGGACGGTCGGTGCTGCCCTTTTAGCGACGTGGACGGTCGATGCCTGATTTGACTTGCTCTGCTTCTTGCAATGTCAGGGGTAGACTTGACTTGCTCCGCTTCTTGCGGTGTCGGAGTGGAAGTTGACTTGTTGATATTGATTTGGGTTGACATCAGCATCGCTATACTGGAATATGGTACCAGGAGCGAATCATCATCTGTCATGGAGAGGATTTTGGGATTTTGGTTTTTGTTTGGCATCTGCATTGCTGCACTGGAATAATGCCAGGAGCAACTCATCATTTGCCCCGAGAGGATTTGGGAGAAATTGGGATTGTTTTACGCCCGTGGATTGTATACGGTTTTGCAGGATGTATGATCCAGACCGTAGGGCCGAAAAAAATTTTGGGAATTTGTCGGCGTCTGCATCGCTGCACTGGAATATGGTACCAGGAGCGACTCATCATTCGCCGTTGGGGTATGGGATTTAGAATTTATTTGGCGTCTGCATCGCTGCACTGGAATATGGTACCAGGAGCGACTCATCATTCGCCATTTGGGGGTTGGGGAGCGATGGCTTAGGAGACAGGTTTAGATCCCTATCGCCTAAGGCTTTTCGATTTTATGGGCCGTGAGGGTCCCATAAAAGCATTTTCTCCCTACGAGTCGTAAGGATCCCGCAGGTGTATTTTCTCCTTAGGAGTCATGAGGACTCCTAAGTGTGTTTTTCCTTTATGAGTCGTAAGGATCCCACAAAGGTTTGTTCTCCTCATATATCGTGAGGACACATGAGTGGGTCTTATCAATGGAGCATCATTCCCAAAGCGGAGACCGGCCGCGTAACTGGTGATTACGGTGGGGCATGGGTACGATGAGAATTATTTGAGCCCGTGGATTGTATACGATGGTCAATTTGGGGACCCACCGTAGGGCCGGGAGAATTTTGAGAAATTGGATTTTGGTTGGCGTCTGCATCGCTGCACTGGAATATGGTACCAGGAGCGACTCATCATTCGCCGTTTGGGAACTTGGAATTTGGATCTTGTTTGGCATCAGCATTGCTGCACTGGAATAATGCCAGGAGCAACTCATCATTTGCCTTAGAAGGACTTGGAATTTGGGTTTTTGGTCGGCATCAGCACCGCTAACACTGAAGCGAGATGCCAAGAGCGAATCATCATTTGCCGTTGCCCGTTGGGGAACGATGGCTTAGGAGTTAGGTTTGGGTCCCTACCACCTAAGGCTTTTCAATTTTATGGGCCGTGAGGGTCCCATAAAAGCATTTTCTCCCTACGAGTCGAAAGGATCTCGTAGGTGTATTTTCTCCTTAGGAATCGTGAGGATTCCTAAGTGTGTTGCTCCTTTGTGAGTCGTAAGGATCTCACGCAGGGGTTTTCTCCTCACAAGGTCGAGAGGACTTTGTGAGTGTATTTTACCTCCTTTCCTTTTTACGAGTTTGCGCCCTTTCGGGTTTTCACAGACTCGCCGGTAGTCCTGCTGTTTTTACTCACGGAGCCCTTTCGGGTTTTCATCCGTGCCCGTTTTGCTTGTGGACATACCGTTTTTTTTTGTTTTGTTTTTTTTTTTTTTTTTTGGCCGCTGGTGGGACTTTAAAGTAGTCTCACCGGCAGGATTCGGGAGAAATAGGGGTCATTTACGCCCGTGGATTGTATACGGTTTTGCAGGATGTCTGATCCAGACCGTAGGGCTGATGTGCTCAATTCGCCTGCGACTTGGAGCATTCACGTGTAGTATTTCTTGAGATATCGGCCATTGATGGGTGGCATGGGCCTTTCTTCCTCGGCACTTATTAGTTGGTAGGATCCTCCGTCAAACACTTTCTCGATGACGTATGGTCCTTCCCAGTTTGGCTCGAATTTTCCCTTGGCATGTCGATTGGGGATAATCGGTCTTTTGAGGACCAACACCAATTCACCTTTCTTGAAGGCGCGGAGACGGGTTATCTTGTCATAAGCCCGTGACATTTGGGCTCGGTATAGCTCCAGATTTTGTTGCACCGCGAGCCTCTTTTCTTCGAGGGCATCGAGTTCTTCAAGTCGAAGGAGCACGTTTTCTTCCTCCGTCAACTCATGTTGGACGGCCATTCTTAAGCTCGGAACTTCAACTTCGAGGGGGAGGACCGCCTCCACTCCGAAGAGCAATGAGTATGGAGTGGACTGAGTTGGAGTACGGTGCGTGGTACGATATGCCCACAATGCCTCGTGAAGCTTGAGATTCCAGTCTCTCTTGTTGGCTGAAGCATTTTTCCTCAGAAGCTTGCATAGAGTCTTATTGAAGGCTTCGGCTAGCCCATTGGCTCTTGGATTATAGATGGAGGAATATCTCCAGTCTATCTTGTGCTGAGTAGCGAACCTTGAGACATTGAAGCTCTTGAAAGAAGGCCCGTTGTCAGAAATGATTCTTCTTGGTGTACCGAAGCGGTATAGAATATTATGCTGGAAGAATGTCAGGATATCCTTTGTCTTGACTTCCTTTAGCGGGACAGCTTCAGCCCACCTGGAGAAGTAGTCTGTCGCGGCCAGTATGAACCGGTGACCTTTAGATGATGGAGGATCAATTGGGCCAACAATGTCGGTGCCCCAAACTTCGAATGGCTACGACGCCACTGTAGGATGCAATGGGTTAGGATGCTTGTGAATAAAATCACCGTGAATTTGGCAGATATAACATTTCTTTGCATGTTCTCCGCAATCCCGTATCATGGTGGGCCAGTAATACCCAAGCCGTTTGATTTGAAGTCGCATCTTGGGGCCAGATTGGTGAGCACCGCAAACGCCCGAGTGGACATCTTTCATGACCTTTTGGGCTTCGGCCAATGACAGACACCTGAGCCAGAGTTGGTCATATGACCTGCGGTATAACGTGTCATTTACAAACACGTATCAGAGAGCTCTTTTCTTCAGCTGAATCCTCACAGATTTTTCTTCGGGCAGCTTGTCATATCGGAGGTACTCTATGAAGGGTTCTCTCCAATCGGGCTCGTCTTGGACGATCGAAGCTTCTTCGGCGGGATTGCTCTTCTGTTCCGCGCTTTCCTCTTCTCGTAGAGAGACAGGGGGTAGGATTTGCCGGCTCCTGACTGTGATCAGAATTTCGTCCATGTCAGGATCAGCCAGCTCCTTGGCCAAGCGAGCGAGTACATCAGCCTTTCCGTTCAACGCTCTAGGGACTCTCGTTAGTTCAATATGAGTGAACCGTTTCATGAGTTCCACCACTCGACCTCTGTACCGAGCTAACTCGGGTTTGTATATCTTATAGTCGCCGCTTACTTGGTTGACGACGAGCTGGGAGTCACCGTAAACTCGCAGCCGACGGATTTCCATTTCTATGGCGAGCTCCAAACCAGCTATCAGAGCTTCATACTCAGCTTCATTGTTTGTCCGAGGCTCGGTGAGAGCAAAAGAACGCCTTAGGGTTCCCATTGATGGTGTGATGAACACCAATCCTATCCCTGCTTTTATCTACGGGACGCTTGATTTACTGGAGGTTCTTATCGATGAGGCCCCATCGAAGTAGAGCTCCCAACATGGCTCGTCATTCTCGAGATGCAGCACTTGTTCTTCGGGTAACTCACAATTTAGTGGCGACCCTTCTGGTATGGGATGAGCAGCGAGAAAGTCTGCAAGAGCTTGCCCTTTTACTGCTTTCTGAGGAGTGTAAACTATGTCAAACTCAAGTAGCATGACAGCCCATCTTGCCATTCTGCCGGCTAGGCTTGCTTTGGTCATCAAGTGTTTGAGCGGGTCGACCTTGGAGATCAGCATAACCCGATGAGCGAGCAGATAGTGCCTCAGCTTCTTCACAGCAAATATCAGAGCCAGGCATTGCTTTTCGATTGGGGAGTAGTTGTGTTCCGCCCCGACTAGAGTTCGACTGAGGTAGTAGAGGGCATTTTCTTTTCCTTCCTCATTATTCTGGGCAAGGAGCGCACCGAGTGACTCGTCCAGCGCGGCAGTGTAGAGAATCAGCGGTTTATTCGGAATGGGAGCGGCCAGTACTGGAGGGTGCAACAAGTATTGTTTAATGCTTTCGAACGCTGCTCGACATTCGGCATCCCAGATAAAAGGAGCTCCTTTCTTCATGAGCTTTGAGAAGGGCCTACATCTCCCTGATAAATTTGAGATAAACCTCCGTATATAAGCAAGCTTGCCTTGAAAAGATCTTAGCTGCGTCAGACTCTTCGGAGGGGGCATCTCCATGATGGCCTTTATCTTTGATGGGTCAACTTCGATCCCTCGATGTCGGACTATGAAGCCCAGGAATTTTCCCGATGACACGCCAAAAGCGCACTTCAGAGGATTCATCTTCAGATCGTATTCCCTCAGTCTGGTGAGAACGGTCCTGAGATCTTGGATATGATCGGCCTTGGCTTTAGTCTTGACGACCAGATCATCAACATAGCATTCAACGACTTTATGGATTAGGTCATCAAAGATATTAGTCATCGCCCTTTGATATGTAGCACCTGCGTTCTTCAGTCCGAATGGCATTACCTTGTAGCAATATATTCCGATCGGGGTTCGAAATGCTGTGTGCTTCTCATCCTCAGGCGACATCTTGATCTGATTATATCCAGACGAGCCATCCATAAAGGTGAACAGTTCGTAATTTGAGGTGTCATCGACCATCATTTCCATGACCGGTAGCGGGAAGTCGTCTTTAGGACATGCCTTATTGAGGTCCCTGAAATCGACACAAACTCGGATCTGCCCATTTTTCTTCTTCACTGGGACTATGCATGCGATCCATTCTGCATATTTCTCTTCCCTGATGAAGCCGGCATCGATGAGCTTCTTGGTTTCCTCGATGACCTTTTCTTCCAACTCCCTTCTCATTCTTCGAGGAGCTTGTTTGACTGGCTTAGCATCAGGAGATATAGCCAGCTTATGCACGGCTACCTCAGGGGAAAGGCCAGGCATTTTTTTGTACGTCCACGCGAAGCAGTCGACGAACTCACGCAGCAAGGCAATTATCTGCTCTTTCATTTCCTCCGATAAGAGTGAGCTGATGTAGGTCAGCCTTGGATTATCGGGCGTTCCTAAGTCAATCTCGGTTAGCTCATCAAAGGTTGCTTGTCCGCCATCTTCGAGCTCTTGAGGAGCTTCTTCTGGCTCGGCTATCTCGTCATCATCATTTGATCTTTCGCTGGCCTCACCAACATGGATCATGTAGCACGCTTTGGAATCAGGTTGAATATAGCCTATGCCCCGTCTATCTGGAATTCGTCCATCGATGAGTGCTCGGACCTGGGGCGGATACCATAGCCCTTCGTAAAACTTTGCTTCGGACTCCGTTTGATATAACCGGCATCCGCACTTCTTAAAGTATTCCCGCATCTCGGGTGCATAGTATCTGGGATTGAGGACGGCTCTTATGCCTCTCTCATAGGGAAGGCACGCGACAGAAAGGTCGTCCGGGTGCACAACGGGGTTTGACCCATAAAACAAGATGCCCTTCTGTCCACTTTTCCTCCCGGGAACGTAGAAAGTTTTCAGCTGGTCCACGGTGGAGATTGATAATGCATCGAGCTCTTTGCACATTTGCTCTGGTACCCTTGTAACGGCTAGGGACCCTTCTGCAACTTCGAAGGTCTCTCGTAGTTTCGCTTGTTGCATGGGGGTCCAATCTGCACCGCTGTTGCACGACAGGTCCTCCTCCTCTGACTCTTCAGTGTCACTGCCAAGATGAGGGCGGACTTTGCTGCTAGATGGGCCTTCAGTAACAGATTCGTCCGTATCGCTGCCGAAATGAGGGCGAGTTTTGCGGAAGGACGGGCTTCCAGCGTCGGACTCATCAGAGTCGCTGCCGAAATGCGGGCGCACTTGGGTATTTTTGCTTTTGAAAGTGATAGCCGGCGCAGATTTGCTTTTGAGTCTTGGGGCCGTTCTATCCTCAGTCAGTTGTGGCTTAGCATTTTGGTGGTTCGTAAAGTACCGAGAATCTTCATATCGGACTTCATGCACACCGAACGGCTGGATGTCTCCGTCAATGCGTCTTTCTTCGCCATTTTTAGTGTACTTCATGCATTGATGGAGAGTTGACGGAATGATGCCGTAATCGTGGAGCCACGGCCGCCCCAAGAGAATCTTATAAGACGTGTCGGCGTCGATCACGTATATCTTAGCTTCAGTTTGCAGATCCCCAAATTTGATTGGCAAAGCTATAGACCCCAGAACTTGCTGGCAATTTTGGTTGAAGCCTTGAATGACAATCCTTTCCCTTGACAGGTGTCGGACGTCCATTGACAAACTCTTCAGAGTTTGCAAGTTCATGATGTTTACTGAGGACCCCGGATCAATCAATATGCGATTAATTCGATCTCCGTCGCTGTACCCGGTCACGTAAAGCGGCCGATTATGCTCAGCCGTTCCCAGTAGCAAGTCTTCATCCTTAAATGTGACTGCGGCGGCATACAAAGCATGCTGGGCTTCTTTCATGTTAATTTCTGCAAAGTGAGCCTGATACCGCTCGGGGTTTTGTAGAGCGTGGATGAGAACATCTCTAAGCTCCTTAGATAGGACCAAGGCGTCGTAGATGCTCAGGAGAGACGGAAGCTTCCGGAGATGCGCCAAGACATTATAGTCCACCGAGGAAGGACTTATGTTTTCATCAGCCGGTTCTCTGCCATCTTCTTCATTAGCGACTTGTTTTTCCTTCCCTTTTGGGGCGTTGCCCTGATTTGGCGGTAGAGCCCTACCGCTTCTGAGCTGGATTTGATTGGCCTTTGTGGTGAGCTCCTCGTCCTCTTCCGGAAAACAGAGATCATCCTCAGAGTCGCTGCCAAGATGGATGGCGTAGCAGGTCACTACTGGAATTTCTTCATTGGAGTCTTCTTCTAACTCCTCCAGAATTTCAGCCGCTTGTACAGGGAAGAACTCCTCCAATTGAATCAATGTTCTTTCCTTTTGCTCATATTCTTCGAGGGAATCGATATACTTTTGAATGGTCGATCTCCCTGCAGACTCTTTTTCGCGCCGAGCTGCACTTTTCTTCTTCTTGAGCTTCTTGGATTTTGAGCCTGATGGAGCCGCATTGGCAGCTGGACTGGTAGGCTTCTTCTGTCCTTCCCATTCCATCCTGGGTTTTTTCCGAAATAGCTTTATCATCTTCTTCGTCTTATTAGATATGTGCGTACTCCACGGAGGCCGCGATGAGTCAGTTTCGTTTGTCAGGGCAGCGGGTTCGGCTGTCTGCTCCAAGAAGGCTTCAGCTTCCGTCTGTATAAAGTTGGCGGTTGCAACTTGATTGTTCACCAACACGCTTTTGGACAGCTCGATCTCTCCAGCCTTGTACTGCTTCTCGACCCAATCCTTGAAGATATAGCAATCCTCGATCGCATGGCTCACTACTCGGTGGTACGGGCAATACAGGGGATTGTCGGTCATTTTTGCTTCTTGGGGTCTTTTCGACTCCGGCAGTTGTAGGCCATTGTTCAAGGCATCTTTAAATATCTTGCGGACCTTGTCCCTTCTGAAAGAGTAAACCTTGTTCTTTTTCTCCTCTAGGGAAGGCCCATCTCCTCCCAGCAATGGCTTTCGAGACCGGTTGGTTTTGGATTCGCCCGCCCTTCGCTTTTCTTCATTGTCGGAGGCATTGAAGACATTGGTACTGCTGGAACTCCCGCTTCTACGGTTGTCGTCCCGCTTGCTTTTCCAGGTTTTGTCTCTCTGAGAGTCCGGCGGGGACTCTTGCTTCGAGCGTTCCAGCATTTGGACTTTTTTGGTTAGCTCCTGAAACGTCTTGAGGCCCGCTGTACACAAGAATGGGACCATCCAATTGCTGAAGTTCCCAATGAGAAGGCTGACGGACTGGTCCTGCTCCAGCGGCGGTTCGCACTTGACTGTGAGATTACGCCATCGGGCGATAAAGTCAGTGTTGCTTTAATTCTTCCCCGGCTTGGTCCTCACAAGATCGGCTATAGAGATTTTATCACTGACGCTCATGAACCTTTGCCGGAACAGAGACTCCATTTGGGCAAAGGTAATGATGGACCCGTCCGGTATACTCGCATACCAGTCGAAGGCGACGCCGGTCAGGCTGTTGACAAACTGACGAAGAAGGAGCGCATCGTTGCCCTCTGTATTTCCGCATGATGCTTTGAAGTGGGCGACGTGCTGGTTTGCATTCCCCGTTCCATCAAATCTTCCGAACTTAGGAATGACGTAGCCGCTTGGGAACTCAATCAGATCGTACTGCGCGGGATATGGCCGCCCACTACTGCCGATTTCTTTCTGAGCTTCAGCTTCGGCCACCAAGGTTTTAACCTTGCTGGTGACCAAATCCATTATCCGATCCTGTGTTAACGGGATAGCGCTATCTGGGGCCAAGGCATCCCCAGAAGCGGAATGTAGCCGGCTTTCATTCGGCTCGACCAGTCTTGGTCCCAAAGGAACAGGCATTGGCTGCCTCGGATTGTCATCACCCGGCTGATTAGTAGCGGCTTGTGCTTGATTAGGAGGCGCTCGAGCAATTTGAGCCGTAAGCTGCATCACCACGTTCGTTAAGTCGTCAATCTTCGAATAGAGCTTGGCCATCTCTTTATCTTTGCTCCTGAGCTGTTTTCGAAGCTCCTGAAGCAGCTCTTGCTCCGCAGTCCTAGGGCGGAAAGTCGGCTCTTCCTCGCTGTCCGAGCTTGACTCTACATGGACCGAGGGGTCTATCTGCCTATCATCCTCATCGAGAGGGTTTTCTTCATCCAGCAGGGGCGGCTGTTCTTGGGCGGCGGCAACCATATTCAGGCTAGATTGGGCTTGGGATGTGGTGGCCCCGTCCTTGCTTTTGCTGCGAAGGTTGTCGCTGGGGCGCCCGCCCGCCATATAGACCGTATGGATGATATATTCGGCCGTCTCTCTATCATTGGCAGCTGATTTCACGGCTCGCTGTCTTGACCCCCTTGTTTCGGTAGATGGTAGTCGATTGAAGGCGGCCGGCCTAACCAGGTTCTTGAATGGTGCTGGCGCTTCTTTTCTGGGTTTGCCCCGCTGCTTTCGCGCGGCACAGAGTGCTTGATAGACTCTTGAAGAGACAGTGTCATACTTTTTCTGTTGGGGCCGGGATACGTCTCTTTGTGGCACTGTTCGGACCGCTGTCTTCTTGATTCTGGCGGTCATGGCGTTTTTCTGAACCCACTTCAGAGGCTCGAAGGAATTGCTGATTCTTACGTCCGACTCGGCCGTCGTCGCCAGGCGACCCTGCACTTGGAACTTCACATGATTCCATTTGGCCGAAGCCTTGGCCCTCTTGTTGGCTCGATACCTGAGCCGCTTCTGCCTTAACTTTTCTGTTCTAAGCACCTGGCAGACTTCGGCTTTTTGGGAAGATGCCGCAGACCGGTTGATGGAGGGCCTTGGAGATACGCCCGATTGTGCATTTGTTAGAGTCATCGCCTGAGCTCGTCCGCGATATTTGATGTTGCCCTTCGCATCGGAAGTCTTGCCCCCAGCTAGAGCGCCAGGGACTCGTTCAGACATCATCTTAAGTTTCGGTTGTGGTGCCTTGGCGATCACGACATTCGTCCTCTTACCCCTTGAGACCGGCTTGGCCACCTGTTCCGCCGGGATCTCTGCCAGGTGAGCGCTTCCGGCAGGGTAGATGATGACAGAGCCAAACTGGCGGGGCGGCTCCTCCCATTGTCAACTGAGGCTTGCGGGGAGAACCACACGAGCGTTGATCTTGACCACGTACGGAATCGGGGTCACGTTGGAAGCTGAATTCGTCTGGGGAGACATTGTCGTCGAAGGTTGATTGCTGCATGGAAAAAAGAACATCATTTCAGTATAGGCAATCGATATGTATATTGATTGAGTTCGCATGAACGTTTAACCCGAAATATGGGAGGAGAGATCGGTCCCACCGGGCGTGCCAGAACCTGTAGGGTGTTTTTCGTCACCCCAGTGAGATGGGAATACGCGCGCGCTTGTCAGGCGTACTACAGATTCCCCCTGCCTAGGGTAGGCGGGGGTTTAATGATTGTGGGGATCCGAATCTCCGGCAGCCGCGGACTAAGCTGCCGTTAATTACCCATCGCCTTTGGGGCGAGGGAACCTCCGATTAACGGGTTAAACTGGTCATGCGAACTCAATGTGCAGTGTGCGTGTGTTTTGAAAGGGGGTTTTGGATATATCGGGAGCCACGCAGAGTTTTTTACGGGGGTCCCGCTAACCGGATAGCGGGCTGGGGGTCAAGGGGGCTAGCAGCCCCCTTGCGGGGTTCGGGGCAGCGCCCCGGCCCGAAATTTTTTTGGAGGGGGAGAATGTGGCGGAGTATGTATATGTGTGAATTTTTATACATATGTATGTGTATATGTATGTACATAAAAAGATAGGGAAAAGGCATCCAAGGGATGCGGGGGGGCCACGTGTCGGCACGCGGGCGCCTTGCGCACTTGCGCAGGTGCGCAAGCGCGCGCGCCACGTGTCGGCGCGCGGGCGCCTTGCGCACTTGCGCAGGTGCGCAAGCGCGCGCGCCACGTGTCGGCACGCGGGCGCCTTGCGCACTTGCGCAAGCGCGCAGGTGCGCAAGCGCGCGCGCCACGTGTCGGCACGCGGGCGCCTTGCGCACTTGCGCAAGCGCGCAGGTGCGCAAGCGCGCGCGCCACGTGTCGGCACGCTGGCGCCTTGCGCACTTGCGCTGCGCGCCGGAGAGGCACAAGAGGCTTTTAGCCTGAAAAAATTTCTCAGAAAAGAAATCAGAGAGGAGTTGGACTCCTGAATGTGTTTTTCTTCTTTTTTTGAGGGTTTAGTGAAAGATGTTCTTCTTCTTCCTCCTGTTGCTTGCTGGATCTTGAAGATCAAGAGATGTGAAATCTCAAAATCTCTCCTTTTTAAGATCTGATGACAGATCCAAGTTCCCCTATGTGGGTTTTGTGGTGAAAAACTAATTTGTTTTGAAAAAGGAAGAGTAAAACTCTTGATTTAATTTAAAAGAAAGAAGAAGGTTTTGGAACCTTGGAGAAGGAAGAAAGAGCTCAGCTCTGAAACTTTTTTTGGAGAGAGAAAAAGTTGTTGGGATATTTCATTATCTTTGCCTTTATAGGCCATACATTTTACACATAGCCCCTTGGGCTTCACAAAATGGCATTTTGCCTATCCCATGGCTCATGTGCCATTTCTTTTTGCACATAAGCCATGGGCTTTACAAAAATTTGGTTTTATGCCTATTTTTCTTACATTTATCCATAAAATAAAATAAAAGAAAATGCAACAAAATTATTTATTACAAAAATTTTATCTTGGCATGGGGGGAGGCCGGCCGCTTCATGTTCGGGCTCGACCTGGGCATGGGCCCACTTGGCTTGGGGTTGACTTGGATTTTGACTTGGTCAACCGGGGTGTAAATTTTTACCCCAACAGAAGTATTATAAATATTCCACCTTTTGCTAAAAATATCACAAGAATCAATTTTACACTAAAATACTATGAATTCCATACAAAACCAATATTACAAATAAATACATTTTATTATGAATTTAGGATATTCTCATTAGAATTGTCTCAAATATAAAATCTACATTTATTACAACTCTAAAGACGATAATCAATACTTAGGGTGTATTTTGAAAACTATACAAAGTATTTTTACGTAAAACCCCCTCATGTTCTATAATTTATCCTAAGGACCCTAGTAAATATATGTTTAAGCGGGACCAATCTCTTGAGCCTCAGGGAGCCGGAGAAGTGGGTGCTTGCCTATCTAAGGTAGACAACTTAACAACGGTGTTATCAATACGGTAATCGTTTTTGAAAAAGACACAAATACTGCCGCCCATGTGCAGCGGTTATCGATAACATCAAAACAATCAGGACTTCAATTTACCTTTCTAATTGTCTGACTCAGTTTGAGTCTCATTATAATCTGACTTGAATATGATTCAAGTGCAATCTACAATCTACAATTTACAATATTACAATTCAACATGAATCCATGAATCCATTATTCCATATATTAAATCTATCAACTTGACTGAACCGAACCATGGATATACATTCCATTTACATGATTATACAGTTACATCCATGATTCTACAGTTACATACATGATTCTCCAGTTACATCTGTTTACTGATATCATGGTTTCGGTCAGTCATCCAAACATACAATCTATATTACATGACAATTCAAGTTGCAATACAATATAACAATACAATCAAGATAACACGGGGTTAAGGGGTAGACTGGTACGGAAGGTGTTAAAAGTGGCACGAGACTGCAATATTAAGACACCTAACATAAATCCAATTGTCGTTGTTCCGGGTTGTATAACAGAGCCTTGTACTTCCATTTGCCTCTAGTCTCTGGCATATAGAGACTCCTCTCGTATACACTGGCATCCTTCTGTACTAAGCTACAAACAACAACGTTAATACTAAATACAACATTATAACAATATAATACAACTTTAAAAGCTACCTTCTTATTCTATCTATTCTACTTCTCCCTTATCTTTGGGACTTACCGAGCGATCTGTTCGCTGACGACATTATCTTTCTTTTTTCTTTGAATGTCGTCAGGTGATCTGGACCCGTCAGAGATCGAGCCCACTGCTGAAGACTTGGACCAGTTCAGTGAAGACCCCGAGCTCTAGTCATTGTACACTTTCCATTTCAGTACTTTTCTTTTTCTGTTATGCCATTATTTAGGCATTGCTTTTTATTTCAGTTGTATTTACTTTCCATATATTGTACAGAAAGAATGTGAATAAATAAAGTTGTTGTTTAATTATATTTTGTCTCTTGTGCTTTACTTTTATATTGCTTAGATACGCTTAGCGTATTTACTTCACAGTAAATACGTAGCGGTCTCGTCGCGTCCTCTACCCGTATACCGGGAAGCGGGGCGTGGCAGATTTTGTTGGTGGCCCATGCAGGTCAGAGCTGTATGAAACTCTATCATGCAGTTCTGTTCTGCGTGAACAACCTAAGCAATATAACACAAGAACCAGCAACTAAAATATTCTTTACAATCATGTTCCTTGAATCTTACAATTTCATATATTTTGAATCCGTCCTAACCCAAAATTCTCTCATCTCTTTTACAATCTTACCAAAACCTTCGCATTCTTTCATTCCTTCACATATTTTCATACACTATCAAGTACTTCTATCACCAAACTTTCCTTGAATCCGTTACACTTTCCTTTTACAAATTTCGAGGACGAAATTTTTATAAGGAGGGTAGAATGTAATAACCCCAAATTTCCAATACAAATTTTTACAAAAAAATTTCAAAATCCATAAAGGGGTATTTATTGCCTGAGCACAAGATAAGTAATTAATTAGAAATTTAATTACAAGAAGGAGCTTGTGGCTCATTGGTAATACCTTGCACTGCTGAACCAAGCCACCAGAGTTCAAATCTCATACCCCACATTATTTTTAATATTATTTTGTTTTGAATTTTTTAGAATACCAACAGTTACACGTGCATTCCTCACAAAAACCCCCACTACACTTGTAAAAGTAAATGTTCCAGAGCCTTCACCAGATGGCCCCCTACCTCCCCAGCTCCCGACTCGGCCTGACTCGGCCGAGTCAGCAGGCGGACAGGCCGACTGGGGTCGGCGCCGCCGGCCGGACTCGACCGGTCGGCCGAGTCGTCAACAGAAAAAAGTTGGCTCTTGGGCTTCTAAACCCTCCTGCACACTTCAATTTCTCAGACCGTTTTCAGAGAGCTCTTAATACCCCATTTACTCCATTTTATTACAATTTATCACATTATTTTTATATTTTTTAACTTAAACTCTTCACCTACCCTAACCCCAGAACCCTATAAATACCAACCCTACACACTACCGCCTCACCCCAAACTCTGAGCCAACTCTCAAGAATTTTCAAGAAACCTTATGTACTTTGAAACGAGTAAGAAGCGAAACTACGACGAATTTTCCGGCGAACTTCTGACGACCATCCTAGGAGCTCCCGGCGACGAAGCGACGCACCGACGACTCCTCCCGATCCATCTCCCTCTCCTTGTTGTCCTAAACCAGTAAGTCCCATTTCTATCTTCCTTTTTCTTTCTAAAAATACGGAATTACAAAACCCGACGGAATCGGAATAAATCCGATTTCCGATTCGGTTTCTTTATAAAACCTCACTTTTCTTTAATACAACTATGCTTACACCATTTCCTGTTGACTATTAATCACTAATCAACCATATTGATCAAGTTTCATATTATAAAGTAATTGCTATTTCATTTTACCGTATTTTTCATTTAAATACCACATAGTTTCAATTCTACATTTAACATCACAAAACTTTGCTATACCTTTAAGTAGATCATGAGGTAATGACCTATCTCCTCACACACTCATATGCAATATAGCACAATACCCTTGGGAACATAGAATATGCGAAAAACGATATGTTTACAAATAAATACCATAATTAATAAAACCGTTTTCCTTAATGATTAGTATTATACAAATCTTTGCAAAGCGCCGTTACAACCCATTTGAAGAACCCGTTCGGGATGGTGCGGATTATCGCACATTCTCGGGCTTAGTAGTGTGAGATTCAGACCTCCGCAAGGAGCATTCGGTCTCGAAAGATTTAAAATACGACATCTTAAGAAAACGAGATTTCTAGAATATTATAGATATATACAAAAATTATTTTCATATTAATATATGTATATGTAACATAAAGATATCTATTTTGAAGTATTATAAATATTCCACATTTTGCTAAAAATATCACAAGAATCAATTTTACACTAAAATACCATAAATTCCATACAAAACCAATATTACAAATAAATACATTTTATTATGAATTTAGGATATTCTCATTAGAATTGTCACAAATATAAAAAATATATTTATTACAACTCTAAAGACGATAATTAATACTTGGGGTGTATTTTGAAAACTATACAAAGTATTTTTACGTAAAACCCCCTCAAGTTCTATAATTTACCCTAAGAACCCTAGTAAATATAGGTTTAAGAGGGACCAATCTCTTGAGACTCAGGGAGCCGGAGAAGTGGGTGCCTGCCTATCTAAGGTAATAATAGTGTTATCAATACGGTAATCGTCTTTGAAAAAGACACAAATCCTGCCGTCCATGTGCAGCGGTTACCGATAACATCAAAACAATCAGGACTTCAATTTACCTTTCTAATTGTCTGACTCAGTTTGAGTCTCATTATAATCTGACTTGAATATGATTCAAGTACAATCTACAATTTACAATATTATAATTCAACATGAATCCATGAATCCATTATTCCATATATTAAATCTATCAACTTGACCGAACCGAACCATAGATATACATTCAATTTACATGATTATACAGTTACATCCATGATTCTACAGTTACATATATGATTCTCCAGTTACATCCGTTTACTGATATCATGGTTTCGGTCAGTCATCCAAACATACAATCTATATTACATGACAATTCAAGTTGCAATACAATACAACAATACAATCAAGATAACACGGGGTTAAGGGGTAGACTGGTACGGAAGGTGTTAAAAGTGGCACGAGACTGCAAGATTAAGACACATAACCTGAATCCAATTGCCGTTGTTACGGGTTGTATAACGGAGCCTTGTACTTCCATTTGCCTCTAGTCTCTGGCATATAGAGACTCCTCTCGTATACACTGGCATCCTTCTATACCAAGTTACAAACAACAGCGTTAATACTAAATACAATATTATAATAATATAATACAACTTTAAAAGCTACCTTCTTATTCTGTCTATTCTACTTCTCCCTTATCTTTGGGACTTACCGAGCGATCTGTTCGCTGACGACGTTCTCTTTCTTTCTTCTTTGAATGTCGTTAGGTGATCTGGACCCGTCAGAGATCGAGCCTACTGCTGAAGACTTGGACCAGTTCAGTGAAGAACCCGAGCTCTATTCATTGTACACTTTCCATTTCAGTACTTTTCTTTTTCTGTTATGCCATTGTTTAGGCATTGCCTTTTATTTCAGTTGTATTTACTTTCCATGTATTGTACAGAAAGAATGTGAATAAATAAAGTTGTTGTTTAATTATATCTTGTCTCTTGTACTTTACTTTTATATTGCTTAGATACGCTTAGCGTATTTACTTCACAGTAAATACGTAGCGGCCTCGTTGCGTCCTCTGCCCGTATACCGGGAAGCGGGGCGTGACATCGGTGAAGTCGACGCACATGCGCCATTTCCCGCTCGACTTTTTGACTAGAACTACGTTCGCCAGCCACTCCGAATAGGGTACATTCCGAATGAATTTGGCGGCGAGTAGCCGATCTACTTCGTCCTCGATAGCTTTCTGTTTGACTGGGGCGAAGCTTCGCTTTTTCTGCCTCACGGGTTGGGCCGTAGGATCTACCCCGAGCTTGTGAGATATAATTTTGGGGTCGATCCCAGGTATGTCAGCAGGCGCCCAGGCGAACATGTCGGAGTTGTTTATGAGGAAATGAACCAGGTCATCTCGCTGAGTTCCAGTCAAAAGCGATCCGATCTGAACGATCCTTTCGCCGTCTCCTTCTACGAGGGGAACCTTTGTCAGCGGCTCCACTGGGGTCCCTCGGACCTCTCTTTGTTCATCTCAAGTGTCCAGAGAACCCCTGATATCACCTTCATCCTCGACACCGTTGGTTGGCCGCTCAGACGAAGATATTGCGGTGAAGCAAACCTTTGCAATTCGCTGGTCTCCATAGACCCGACCTATCCCGCCATGGTCGAGAGGGAACTTCATCGCGAGGCGGTAAGTCGATATCTGGGCCCGGAGGGAGTTCAGCGTTGGGCGGCCGAGGAGGATGTTGTAGGCCGATGGGATTCTCGCTACGATGAATTTTACAGGAACTGTTCGCGTATGGCCGGCCTTCCCGACGTTAAACTGCAGAGTGATTACCCCTTCCGCCGGGATGGAATGGTTGGTGAATCCTGAAAGGACGTGGGAGGTCGGCCTTAATTCTGCTGGGGTGAGCCCCATTCGCAGAAAGCAGTTGTAGAAGAGAATGTCCGCCGAGCTTCCCGAGTCGACCAGTATCCTGTGCACCTCGTATTGGTGGACCCTAACCGTACCTAGGGGTGGTAATTGAACGAGCCAGCTCGGGTTCGATTAAGGTTCGGCTCGGTATCAGCTCGTTCAAATTCGGTTCATTTATTAACGAGCCGGACATGAGTCAGAAAGCCTGGCTCGTTTATTAAACGAGCCGGACTCGGGCTCAGCCAGGCTCGTTCGGTATTGACTCGGGTTCGGCTGGGTTACACAGTTTGAAAAAAAACCAGTAATATGTAATATATAGCAGATTCTATACAACTCTCAGAACACTTAATTCAATTAAATGACAGTATATAAAGTGTACTGAGATAAATATAAAACCCAGCATTTAGACCCATTCAATGCCCTAGATATTAATGTTTTTTAATTTTTCCATATCTCAAAACCCTAAGTTTTAAGCATTATTGTTAATTATGTGTTTTTCTTGGAATATACTATTAATATGAGTAAATGAGCTAAAAACGAGCCAAGCTCACAAACGAGCTCAGTTGAGCTCGGCTTGTGAACTCGGCTCGTTTAATTAATGGGCCACAAATGAACCGAACACGAGCTGGGCATGTTTAATCGAGCCGGACTCGAGCCGAGCATCTCTAGCTCGATTAACTAAACGAGCTGGATTTGGGCCGACAAAAAGAACCACGAGCCGAACTCGAGCCGAGCTTGGCTGGCTCGAGTTCGGCTCGTTTACACCCCTAACCGTACCAGAGGGTCGTTGTGGGGCAGGGATATGCCGTGGAGGTCTCCGTTGTAAAAAATGATCGGCTTGGTCTCCCTGGCCTTCTTCCTCGGACGGCCGTTGGCCTCCGCGGCCGGCGCTGGGTACCGGGTCCCATAGGTACTCGACGTACCCTCCGCCGACGTGACCATGATCTTTGAAAGGCCCCGGTTCCTCTCGATGAGGTTCCTTAGGTTCCCTGACGAGGTAGTCTTCGAGCTGCCATGACGAGTCCCGTTCGCGCGACCCCGTCGAGAGAGGGGGTGTCGGTTAGGCCTGTGAGCAGGCGAGCTGACCGGCATCTCCTCAAGAGGGACGGGGACGCGAAGGGACTCGGGGCGAGGCGCTCTGGCGGCGGACCTCGGTATGGAACTGTGGGGCGCCCAGCGGGTCATAGAATATGTTGGCCCGGGAGATCTGCGGTCGTGGGAGGCAGCGAGGCGGTGGTCGGCCGCGCCGACGCGAGCAGAGCCTTCTCTCCGTCTATATGGGTCCCGGTCCCGAGGTGGGGGGGCAGCGACCTGGGGAGCCTGTCCTGCCGTTTAGACACGGACGAGCGCATCCACGACGGATGCGAGTCGATCTATTCAGGCGGCTAGGTCGTTGATGGCATTCGGGGGAGGAGATTCGTCCGCGCCTCCGTTGTGGGGAGGCGGTGGCTAGCGCTTGGATCATCACGGTGATCGCTCGCCATTGAGTTGAGATCGGAAGGTGAATTTTGTTCAGTGGAATCAAGACTTTCCCACAGACGGCGCCAACTGATGGAGGTCTGGATCTCCTTCAGATGCTACCTTCCGTAGATCTGCTGCGAGCGATGATGGACGGCTGGGATTGAGTTGGAGGTTGCTTCCTGAAGCGTGTGGATCTCAATGGGTTTGAGGTTGTTGTGGCCGAGCTACCTGCAAGAAAGTCCCGGGATGGTTATGCCACCGAGGACCCTCCGACGATCAAGTTAGACCGGATAATTTAGCAGAGTAACGGCCTAGTGAGGAGAAAATGACTTACCTTGATCGTCTGAGAGAGGGGTTTATATAGCGGCAGCGATGGGCAGGCAGGCGCGGGAATCACGCCGGCCGTTACTCTCCCGACGTCACGCCCGCGTGATAAGTGGTATCCCGTATTAATGACGAGACAGGCTCGTTAATGGGGGATCGTGATGGCGTGGAACGTGGGATCGTGGACGGCGGATATCTCGCGTATGGCGAGATTCGCGGAGTCGTGGCGTGGGAGCCTGTGATCAATGCCGCAGGTCAGTCAGGATGAGACCGAGGAGGATGAGCTCGGCGGGAAGCTCGGGGACGAGTGGGAGGCCGAGGTATTCTGGTTCTGCTAAAGCCCGGAGACGAGCTGAGAGGGCCGAGAAGGCCAGTTGTGCAGGAGGTCGGAGGGGAGCCAGCGGTTGTTTGTAAGGCGGGCACATGTGTGGTGTGGTTGGTAGCAGAAGGTCGGCCATATCCACAGGCCGCAGATCCGGGGTATTTTACCGACGTACCGTTCCTGGTCCTTTCTTGCTAGCTTCGGGACACGTCATCTGCCACGTGTCACGATCCGAAAAAATCAACGATATCGAGCATCATCAGGATACATGATCATGTTCAATTTGGAGCACCAATAAATCAATGATGTTAATGGACCTTCGGTATTCCGCGGGGCTTAGTCTCTACGCTAGTAGTAACAAATACCCTTCAATTTATTCGATGTATACAAGAGGGGCTAGGTCCCCAAGTCAGGCAAACCCATGGCCGGTTTTGTTTCTTATTTAACCACACAAAAGGGCCGTGGTATAAAGCAGGCCAATCTCTCCATCTCTACTGTATACTAAAACTAATGGAGGGGTGTAGGATTGTTAAAAGTTGCACCTTTTTTTTGTCTTAATTGCAATTGTGTCCTTTTCATTTAAAAACCAACTATATTTTCAAATAAATACCATCAACTTTCAACACTTTTTTTTTATATAAATACCATGGTCTTGGCTTCTTACATATAAATATCATGGACTTCCCATATCTTTCGGATATATACCATAGACTTTGTTTGTTACAAATTACTACCATTGACTTTGTTTGTTATAAATAAATATCATAGACTTTCAACGTTTTTCACGTAATTACCATAGGATTTGTTGTTAATAAATTTATACCATTGACTACTTTGTTGTTTACAAATAAATACCATGAACTTTCACCGCTTTTTTGATATCACAAACTTTATTTGTTACAAATAAATAACATAGACTTTCAACGTTTTCTCACATAAATACCATGGACTTCGTTGTCCACAGATAAAAACTACCAACTTTCACTGGAATACTTTCACTGTATTCCAGTTAAATACACTTGCTTTGTTGCTTACAAATAAATACCTTGCAGTTTCACCGATTCTCAGATAAATACCATCGACTTTATGCCTCACAAACCAATCCAGTAAAACTTCACCGTTTTCCAGATAAATACATTGGACCATTTCTTAGATAAGTACCATGCACTTTATTCTTTACAAATAAATACTATGAACTTTCTATATTTTCCAAATAACTACCATGGCCAATTAAAGCCTGCTATAAAGTCATAAAAAATGACTAAAGATTTAACTAACTTCACACTTATTTTTGACACTTATTTCATCAAATAAAACTCCAAATATTTCTGAATATAACATGGCCCGCGCATGCACAGGTTCTAGTATATATTTATAAAGCAAATAACAAATTACCCCCTAATCTATAATGTAAACACATAATTTTTCGTTAGGATACACAACAAATGCGGCAAACATATCAACTTACCACAACTTCCCAAACAACAATTTTTGAGCTCGTATAAGCAACAAAAACGATGTATGCCACAAATGTTGTATTTTCACTGCAAGCTGATTATCTAAGGAGAGCCAAACAAGAAGTAAAGGATAAATTTTTAATATATATGTTAACTATATATGGATTAATTTGTTTTATTTTATAACACACATCAAATATGACCATATCTTTGCCTACCCTTTGAGTACTGCACTGGTATAAAAGCATATTTAGAGTACATAATGTTTGAAATTAACATCCAAAGTCATAGGGCACGAGTCCTTGCAGCTCTGGTCCATTGAGTTTGCTGTTGTTATCATAGCTGAAAACATGAAAATAAAACGAATATAAATCTTCATATATCAATAAACATCTGCTATAACTTAAACGGTAAAAATATAAAACTCTATGGAATGACATTAACTTGTTCGTGATAGATGATAAAACGAATGTAACATAGGGAAAGCAAATTATTTAAGTTCTTAATTAGAGAAATATCAAACCGTATAACATTGTTGCTCCTAAGAATTGGTAGTTGGCTCTGACTGTTAATATTATTATGTGTTTCTCTTGAACTGATAATTTTTATTAAAGACGATTCTTCTGTTTTAAAGTCTAAGACAAGTTATAAGTTACAATATGGAAGATTTTTATTATTTAAAGTTTGCACATGATGGCAAACCATACACTGAACATGTTTGTCACAATCCCTTGAGCCTACTTTCCCCCCTTTCCCCCCTTTCACTACCCCTTTAATTAAAAATTCAAAAAATATCCTCAAAACAAAACAAAACAAAATTCAAGTATAGCCCAATCACACCCACCAACTCAATTTTGCATTCAGTGAATCCATGTAACTACCATTATAGACCCGCCAAGACATTTTTTGAATTATTATCTATTTACCTATTTCTAATTTTTTTTTATCATCTTATTCTTCCACAATTTTCACATCTACTCTGAAAAATTTCTTTGCGCACCAAATTGTTTAGGAAAAAGGTCATGATAGATAAATAGACAATCTTGTTAGTTTGAAAATGATAAACAGAACTTCAAGTGGAGGTATATGTTATCAAACTATAGTTTGCAAGGCCTTATTTCCACTAAAACTATAGGCTTGATAGGTTGATTAGCTTTGGAGTTATCTAAACTCCAAAAGTGTTGTTTTGAAGTTACCTAAACTCCAAAATGGGCACTTTCTTTTAGTTCACAAAAAGGAGGTGGGATTGAATATTGGATAGACCCCGTAATCTCTACTTCGGTGTTTAGGACAGGTTATCTAAACTCCAAAATAAAGGCTGAACGGGGTATAGTTAGGATTTTGGAGTTGGGTTTAGATGACATTATGAAACTTCGCTTATCCTAACTCAACTCCAAGGCCAAACAGGCCCATAATCGTTTCAGAATTTTTCATAGAGCACAAAAGTATCTCTTCTGATCGACACGAATAGAAGTATCAGGAAACTGTCTCAAGTCAAGATAAGTATAAAATTTTTGCCGGAAGTAATTTCTATGATCTTTACCTTTGGAGAGGGAAATGAGAGAAAGGTCCATCGATCGGAATGGTTCCACAAAGATCATTGTTCGAAACATCGCTGCAACAAAGAAAGTAAATATGAATACTAAATCAATGCACCACCAAAAGGCAAATCCTAATATATAAATTTCCCTTACAAGGCTTTAAGATTTGAGAGAGAAGCCAACTCTCTCGGAATTGATCCTGTAAGCCTATTGTTGTTCAGCCGCCTGATTTTATAAAAGAAAATCAGCGAGAAAACAATATTATAAATTAATAACAGCAGCAAAAAATTACTTTACGCAGTATCTATGAAAATTTGCAAGCTTACATGTATCTGAGAGATTTCAGATTTGCAAGAGACTTGGGGATTTCTCCTTGAAGCTTATTCCCGTATAAATCCATGCTAATAAGGTTCTTCATGTTGCCCAATTCTTTAGGGATCTGCCCTTGTAAATTGTTTCTATAGAGCTCTCTGTTGTTATAAGCAAATAAATTATTAAAAAAAAAAAAACCAAGTCACAAATTTGCCTAATTATGCAAAGACAAAAATGGAGAAATGAAGTAGTTCAAGGAAAAGATCAAGTACAGGTATCGAAGATGCTTAAGGTTGCCAAGCTCGGGTACTAGAGGTCCAGAGATATTAGAGTTCCCCAAATCCCTGAAACCAAAATTAATAATGAAGAAATTCAATGTGATGATCTTTTAAAGAAACTCAATCTGTTAGAAATAGATTAAATTTCAAAGCGAAATGAAAGGAAGAGGTCCTAATCCCTGCAATAGAAATATGAGCTCAAATCCTTTTTGATGAAATAAGCTACATACTTCCCTCAATAATTATTCAATCAATTCTAGTAGAACCTTAACAAAATTACACCTTTTTAAAAATGATCTCCAATTCAATTCAGATATACTCAAAACCCCACCTTTTTTAAGGAAAAAACAAGATCTTCTAAGATCTTGCTTTTTTAAGAGCAGACCCACTACTCAAAATCCAATCTTTTGGACAACAAAGTGATCAAAATTTGATCTTTGAAAGAGCAAAATAGAAAAAGAGATAGGTGAAAAAGGTGCAAACAGGCGAATAACGTGGCTGTTCTCATCGCAGGTGATGTGGAACCAAGTGCAAGGGTTCACCAGTGTTGGGTCCCAGCTCAGCAACACATTGTTGGGATCATGGAGCTTTGTTCTGAATGCATGAAGAGCTTCACCTGCAAGAAAATATAAAATTTACAAAAATTGGGTCAGAATAGTTTTGATAAAAAGCCAGATTAGATCATGAGAAAGAGAGAGAGTTTGCCTTCAGTGTTTGTGGAGATGGATGATGAAATGATGGAGAGAAAGAGGAGGAAGGAGAAGACGGAGAAGAGAGAAGAAGCAGCCATGAGAGAGGGAGAGATAGGGGGTAGAGGGAAAATGGAGGAGATTTGAGGACTGATTGTAGTCAATTGGGGGAAGTTTTAGGGGGAGAGTCATCAGTCAAAAGATGCAGGGAGAAAGAGGGTAATGGGTTTGGCGTGTGGGGTTTGGTTTGGTCTTCGGTGGGGCCCAAGCTCCATTAAGATGGTGAATGAGTCAGAGTACCTCTCCCTTCTCCTCTGATTTTTTTTTCAACGAAAATGTGAACGCTGCTTACTTTCCAAACAGCAAAAGCAAAAAGAAAAAAAAAAAAGAAAACTCAGGCATCCACTGATTTATCATAGACTACCAGCAGCTTGCCAGGAATAAATAATAAGTCCAAGCAGTGCAAACATGATGGTAAAAACAAAAACAACAAAATATTAATGGCAAAATCCATTAGGATATTAAAATGGTGAGAAATAAACAGGAGGTTAACGGAGGAAAGGTGCGATAAGAGGGACTTTACTCCTATGGCGTCGGAAAAATGCACCCTCCACCATTTTTTTCGACGATAAGCATATATTACGTCCTCTTTATCTTCTAAGATGTGGATACACCAAATTTCATGGGATTATACAATTTTTTCACCGTTGATTTAGTTGGTGCAAAAGTAATGGTTTACCGACAATAAAATTTTTTACATTGCTAATTCAACGGTGAAAAAATGGTGGAATCATAAGAAATTTGATGTATGCACATCTTAGATGATAACGATGATGATGCTGGATGTCGATCGTCGGAAAAAATGATGAAGATTGTATTTTTTCAACGCCATAGGAGGAAATCCCCTCCTATGGCCTCTTTTCTCCATTATTCTCGATAAACAATAAGGTATTGAAATGCGTAAGTGGTTAAAGATTGAGGGATTATTAAGGAATTTACCCTTAAATAAATGAAAAGGTTCAAAACATTAGGCATAACAAATGTGAAACTTTAATCAGAAGAAGAAAAAGTATGGCACCTGATTTAGTCCAAGCATACCATTGATCGTCATTCATCAAAGCACAATTCTTCCCTTATACAAAATTTCCTGCAAAAGTGAAAATTCATCTACAAAAATATTGCATTTACTTCATATATAAGTTGAAGTCTACTAACTGAAACTCAAATCCTATGTAAATAGTGTAGTTGAAGGCAATTTGAACTAATAACAGCTTATAAACTGCATTGTGCAAACAGAAAATGTGCAGGGCAAACTGTTGATAACTTCCACATTTTACTTTCTTTTCTATGATATTTCCATAGCATCAGCTATTGTAATGTCAATGTATATGCTCAGAAAATACAGAATATGACAATCTTAGGGTTTATAATTCAACAATTTAATAGTAAGGAGTTCGATCCGTGAGCCACTTAGTTGCAACCCATTTTTCCCCTTTGATCACTGGACAGCTCCCATGAAGCGATCTCTGCATCGAAAATATATAAGATTAAACCATGGTAAATACAATCTATTCGTGAAAATATAAGAATTTTTTGTATCGGGCACTTGCACTTGGTAAAACAATCACTAAACGATTTTAGCTTTTCTGATATATCAGCCTCGAAACTTGACTATATATATATCACCCCAAAACTTCATTTTTTTCATATAGCACACATTATTCAATATCCTCCCTCCAGTTTTGCAACCCAAGAATATTTTAGAATATTCTGCAATAGTTGCATCATAGCCGTTAAAAATTGGATGGCAACAACCATAAATGAACATTTACCTCCAAAATTTAGAAATTTAAAACTTCCTCTTCCAAAAGAAACAAAAAGCAGTATGATATCTATAATTCTTGGTTTTTTAAAGGGTTGCAAATTTAGGCACTTCAAACAAACTGCGATTAGTTTATTCATGGCATCAAATTAGATTAATAACATGCGAATGATGATGTGGCGCTATATAAATATAGGTAAGGGCTTAGATATAGGTGACATGGAATTATCAAGTTTTGGGGGTGCTATATAATGAGATAGCACATACTTGATCGATTGTGCCATTTGTAAACACTGAGTAAAACAGAAGTGCGTCGCCTTGGCGTGGCTTCACCTTCAAACCAATACATTGCCGGTAATCATAATTGATATTCATATTCAATCCATTCTGCAAAAATCCAATGCAAACACCTAATATCAATATCATTTGATAAGTTGGAGGGAAAAAATAGCTTATTTAAATTTGTGTTTTCTAATTGCCTCATAAGGAAATATCGTTTCTCCTCCTTCCTGGAGGTCCGATAAATACAACAACATGGTAGCAACCTGAAATAATAATAAGAAGAAGAAAATTGTATACTTGTTATCGGAATATTGAAAAAATAAACGAAACTTATAATGCAGTTGCATATGTACCCTTTGGCTATACTGTGGTCCGTATTCCTTCGGATTAAATGCATCATAATGCGATTCATAAAGCTGGCCAATTTCATAGCGGAGGATATTGAATTCCTGCGCCAAGGTTAAGTGATCATCATTCAACAATTCCGGAAAAAAAAACAGACAAAGAATCACATATATCGATATCGATGATCATTAATCCACCATATCCCAACTTCAAAAGATAACTTTCCACTTCCACAATTAATTCTAGCAAAGGCTTACTGGTCATATGTAAATCACATAAAAAAGATTTCAAGATGCATAACAGGATGCTACTTAGTCCATCAACCTACAAAACTAAAGCCACGTTGCTCTACTATTAACTATGGTTCGAAATAGTCAAGAACCATGTTTCCCAAAAGTTTAGGTTGCCGTTTTGTGGGACAACAATGTGTATCAAGCTAAAGCAATCTTAACAATTCTCCTCACATAGGCCTTGGGCCCCATGGAAAGCCTCCAGCAGAAACACTAGGTTGTTAGGGAATGGGAACATAATATCGATATGTTTACGGTTACAAGGTTGGAATTCTGATTCTCTTGAAAGATGGTGTAATACCATGTAAAGAACCACTTTACCGGAAAAGTTGAACTGTTGGTTGTGCAATAGCAATGTATATCAAAGCTACCATAACGCTAACATAATCGAGCATATCAATTATTGACAATATGCAAAAATTGAACAAGCACCCAAGTTCTTAGGGTAGACCTAAAACCCCAAAAATAAGTTCTAAAGAAAGATCACCACAACTGGCCTAATTTATATTGAAAAAGTTAACAGAAAAAAAAAAGAAAAAGAAAACTACCCTGGATTTTGGTGTATAAGATGAGAACGTGCATATGATATACCAAGATCTTAACAAGGTAAATTGGTGTCTCCAAAGAAAATTTTGGAGCAAAATCTCTACATTTCAAATTTTATTTTAGTTTGTGTTATCGTAAGCTTCAACTTCAAGATGCTAAATAATCAATGAAAATGCAAAAATATAAGAATTTGTAATAAAATAATAAATCATGTTCGTAATTGTGTAATTATGTGTATGATACTACCTCTCCTTGCTCTCTTGGAATCATTGTAACCCTCGCAATCTTTCGCTCAATTTGGTCGAGTGTTCCAGTTGGGTCTTCAAATGAGGTTAGAAATGTGCCTGTACTGATGCCAGAAGCCAACAGCAATTAGTTTCTTACATTACATGTTCATAAGTTTTTTTATTTTTATTTTTTGCGAAAGGCAAGGGCCAAAGGCTCAAATGCACATTCATAAGTTGTGTCATATCAAGAGAACGAAAAAATAAATTCACCTTGTTCTTACTCCTCTAGTGTTCTCGGGCGTCTCTCCCTCTCGAAGAGCCAACTTTGATGATTCAAGGCTTGGCTTTGCAATTTTTATTATAGCTTGGCATTGTTCTGCTGTTGCAAATTTAGGAAAATATACTGCACGAGGTTTCCAACTCAACACCTGTTAATTTACATAAAACACGAGTAAATAAGTAATCTATAATTTTTTTCATTGATATAACACAACACAAAAGAAGATAAATTTGGACGATTGCAAACATATATAGGCTAATAAATACTATTAATCTTGATTGGTAATATCCATGAGAAAGAAAGAAGATAGTTTTGTTCATAGGTCAAAATTTTCTCATCAAAGTTATACAACACGGAAAAGTAAAAGAAATATGGTAAATTACACTAAAACACCCTCAACTATCACCCCCTTAAGCTTTTTTTTATTATAGTCAAATACTTTTACTAAGGTTTTTCAGGGGCTTTCTTCACTAAATGCCCCCCAATATAAGGTATTTTACTGCAATAAAAGAACTTTAAGGAATTTTAGTGTAATTTACCCTATAAAAAAATTGCGCCATTGTTGATTTTTTCATGTATCCATATCATCACAAGTAAGATACGTACACTAAAAATTACTGATCATCTAATAAATTTAGAAAACCAACGATCACAAATTTAAGAAGAAACCCCCCCTAGAATTTGGGGAAACGACCTGAAAAGGGATGGAGGAAGTCCGATCCTCTCCAGAATCTCCTTGCGGCATCGCCGGCAACTCCGCCGCCGCCTCCGCCTCCATCAGCCTCAATCGCCGTCCGGCCTCGCCGAAGAAATCTTGGAAGAACAAAACCGATCCGAAGAATCCAGCGAGAAATGATAAACAGCAGAAGACGAGAACAATCGGAAGCCCAAAAAGCTCCGATCTTTTCTTGCTCCCTTTCATTGATCGAGATCGAGGAGCCACGAATTGTGATCTAAACACTCTCTTTTCTTTTTCTTTGGCAAAATTAGGGTATTTTTCTAAAAGATCTTTTTGAGAAAGAAATTTTGAGTGCATCTTTCTCAGGGGTCTTATTGGCGGGATGGATGAATGTATGTGAGTATTACAAAAAAGGACACTGTTAATTTTTATTTTGCGGATCATTCACTGTGTCCTTTCTGAGATTTTGGGTTTGATGGGGCTCAGAGTTGCAGTGGGTGAATTTCATAGAGCATCCCTAATTTTCAGAATTTTATACCAACTGCGAAACTTTAAAAATGCCATAAAGTCCCATTAAACTGGAAATGTTGTCTAAAAACACTAATTTCGTTAGCTAGTTTTAGACACAAATAGATAGACTATACGGAGTAAATAGCACTAAAAGAAACTAAATATGAAATATTTTGACCGAAATGTCCTCCCTATTTTCTTGAATAAAGGACACTTTGCGGGGAGGGAGCGTCACGGTATTTTGAAGTTTAATGATGCTACATTGCAAACCCTGTAACTTCCGTGGTGCTTTGTAGAATTTACCCAACTATAAGATACATTGCATCTCAAATTTTGATTTTAGGGAAGAAATAGAACGTAATTAAGTGCAGCCGTGCAGGTGAATAATTTACAAAGAAAAGATAGATTTTACGTTTCGATATCCGCATGCCGTAGTCTATTATACAGATGCATTGCATTGCAATTAAGAAAGTGAAATCTAAATATGTTCTCACATCTTTTTTTTTTAAAATCAGAAAAGACTTGGATAAAGGCATATTATAAATAATCTTAAATTTTAAACGGCATACATTAATATGATTGTTATAAACTTCAAATTTCATACTAATACATAAAATAAAATAAATTTTGAAGTGCAAATTCGATATTGTTGGGGGGAAAGAAATTTAAAGCTTAGAATCATGGAGGGGCAAGAGGAGATATACAAAACGTTATGGGGCCCACGATTGTTCTTCTTCGCGGAGCAAAACGCGGCAAAATTTAGTTGAGAAATAACCATATCCTAAACCCTAGAAACTCGAAGCCCTAGAAATGGCCGCCGATCATCGCCCTCGCCGTCCCCAAACCCTAACCCCTCGGATCGAGATTCAGGCGGTCGTTCAAAGACGACGCCTATATCTAAGGACTCTCTCGAATTTCTCTCGTTTTCAGGTGAGAAATGCGAACTCTTTTTCGAGTTGTAGGTTTCTAGGTTGCTTAGCATCGTTAAAGTTTGTAATTTTGATACGAAAGGAAGGGAATTTCAAGCAGTTGGTGTATACATTGTGTTTGTTGCATCGTTAAAGTTTGTATGATTTTATAAATTTTTTGGCATGAGGCTTATATCAATAATAATAACAATTATCCACTCTATTTTAGATGTGTCAATGCCATTATCCTCATATTCATGTTTATTCATCATCCTCCACAAAAAAAGAAAGGAAAAAAAATACGAAAATAAAACTCTTGTTTTTGACAGTTATATGAAATTAACCCAGATGACTATTGTTTACCAGCTCGCAGTTTCTTTTTCCCAAATTGCTCATGAACATTTAATCTATGACTGTTTGCAGTTCTTTAAGCTCGATAAGGCTGGCCATGCCATTCAATGCCTGCTTGCTCATTCTCGTCCTGTGCGAATCGTCCGTCACCCTAGAATCCTTGACAAGCTCTGCCTTTTTCTACAAGCGATGATGCCCCCGTAACCTATTGGGATGTACCTTCAGAGGCCCAACTCTTTACCGTCCCCAGGCCCATAAGGAATTCATTCGAGCTGGATCCACATCCCCAATCAGCTCCGATAACTTAGCCACAGGTTCTTACGATAGCTCCATCAAAGTATGGCATATTAGTTTTTAAAACAGTTGTAACCATGTAGTAAATTTCAATAACGAGGATCCTGTGGAGAGCGTTCTTTTCTCGCTCTTGGGTGGTCGACCACATGTGTCGATATTTGGGATGTCCGGAGGTTGATTTCGCCGTTAGAGTCAAGACATTTGATGAGGTTATCGAAGAGAGTTGTTGAGTTGCGTGATGAGGATGTGGAGGCCTCAGAAGAGTTGAGATGCCGGGTGAGAAATCTTGGGTGTGTGGTTGTGGAAGAGGTGATTTTCCATGCCTTGCAATTGCTGCTATATAAGGCATTTTCTTCCCCTTTCATTCATGAGCTTTGCAGTGGGTAATAGGAATTACGATTGATTATTATCTTCGCATTATTACCATAAATTAGTAAAGCTGTCATCGGTAATTTGCTTTTTGTAATTTGGCAAGGTAATTAGAAGTAGTGCTTGTTACATATAAATTATTAAAGATTATTCTTCATGAAACTTTGGAGATGGTCTTTATCATGTTGGTACCAAGGACAATTGTTATTTTTGCAGCAGTTCATTTGTACAATAATCATCAGAAGTTTCTATGTCATTGTTTGCCACCATTGTGCTTTGGGGTGTAACATTTTGGGATCCTTGTAATGCACCAAATATAGAATATTTTAGCTCAAAATGGTCAAATAATAACATATCTTATAATGAAAACATGATGCCACATGAAAATATTGCACTCTGCATACTAAATGGTCTTTTAGTGATATTCCCATTGTCACTCACCCACCAGAACATGCACACTCGGATTTAGGTCTTTTCATTTATTTAAAATAAATGGACAGGTTTACCGTTAGAGATCCAAAAATTCATCAACTCGATGCTCCACTGATGGAGATTAAACCACTCATCAATTAGATCCATGTAAGAGGAGCAGTCTTCCATCAAACTGATGGATGATTGAATCATGATCAGAGTACCTTCCGCAGGATATGTGTATCTACATGTAAGCAGGGTGTCTCCACTAATAATCACAGTGGAAACACCCCTACACCTAAACTTGTATTCCTACCATAAATGGATGGTTGGATCAGCTGTAGGGGTCTCCATGGAGGACCCCTGATCTCATATTCGTACCTCGTGAAAATGAATAACTCTAAAAACACCTACATTTTCATACCTTTTGAATCCATTTTGTCTATCTGACTGTCTTATTGGTGGTTAGATGCAAATCACGAGGACTAACACGATTTACGGAAAATAGAGCCCGATATATCATAGCAAGTTAGAAACAGATAAAATCAATAAGCAAATATAATGATATCATGCCCATGCCAAGCTGGCAGTTCCTAAGGCAAAGCACACAATGTCAATGCATTAGAATCCCCACAGCACACTCTACAAACTTCAAGCCACAAGCTTTTTTGAGTTCACAAAATAACAAGTTTAAAGCTGCTTTCATATGGCCCTCAAATTAATATCCCACACTCAAACTTCAATATAACAATACCAAAAACCATCATCATACAATATTTTGCTTCACATTTGGATAAGAAACTGCACAATTCCCTCCACCTAAAATTTGCATGGTCGCTAGTAGAACATGACAACACAAAGTCTCTCCTCCTCTAGCTTTTAATTGACTTCAAGTGTCATAGAAGAAAAAGCACCATGTCAATAGAGTGAACACCAAAGTATGCTTAGGCTGCAGGTGATTGCTCATGCAGTCACCTGCACGAGGATCTCGCATGCTGGAGAAGATCGGCGACGATTTGTTCTCCATGTTCAGAGCTTGAGGCTTCCAATATTTAAGCCAAGGTTGAAGAGTTTTGGCATTGCTAAAGCCCTGAAAGATGAGGCTAATGGTGGAAAGGGTTTCGCGGGCCAAAGTTGGGATCCTGGATCCGAGATTGAAGTCCCTTTTGAGCAGAGACCGGTAAAATAAATATTTTGCACTTAAAAGTTCCTGATATAAAATGATTTTTAATTATTTGCAATATGTATTTAATGTTCTGAAATGAAATTTAGAACAAGATGCTTCTACTAACATGGTTGATTCTTCCATGAGACTTGAACAAAATAAATGTTTATGCCTTTTCCAGAGACCATAAATTTATCTGGCTCTTTTCCCTTTAGTTATACGTGCATGCAGATGCTGTTGAAAGTTACTTCAGATATCTCACTTCCAATACTTTATAAAGTTGCAGACTTGCAGTTCCTGGAAAATATACAGCACTACACAAAATAAGCTTAATGGAAGCACCATAGCTATGTCATAAATACGATGAAATCAAACTACTTTTAAGTAAACAGTGAATGTGTTCTCAAGTTATTGAGTACTCTGCAAATTTTTTTAATTACTAAAGATGTATTTGCTCACTACAGTCTGCAAAGTTATGAGTTAATAGGTGCGAATAGCAGGAAAATCTGATTATGCAGGATTAACTCATTCACAATGTCTTGTTGTGTAATTAAAGGTAAATGAGTATTCATCTTTGAAGGACAGCACGCTTTACTCATGGGGAGAATTGAGTCCACAATCCTTTTTCTTGCGGCTCGGGGGCTTGTGGCTGGTTGCATTTACAGTTCTTGGGGCACCGATCTCAGCTGCAAGTTTCAGTCCATCTAAGGCGAGTGAAATTCAATCCTACCTTAAATTCTTGACTATGAGCAACAATAAATAAAGTTGTGACAAGAATCAATATATAACTTTTATCTATCATAATGCAAATTTTAGAGACGTCTCTACTATCTCGACAAACTCGTCCT
The DNA here is from genome assembly GCA_030015575.1 of Agapanthus africanus. NCBI lineage: Eukaryota > Viridiplantae > Streptophyta > Magnoliopsida > Asparagales > Amaryllidaceae > Agapanthus > Agapanthus africanus. The sequence continues at coordinate 28,696,740 of JASDDO010000004.1, read as the reverse complement.
GGGTTTTACAATTTCAGACTCCATTTATCTAGCATGTGTTTTACTAAAAAAAAATTTGGCATAAAAGCTGTTGAAAAATAATAAAATTTGCATTTTAATTTGAAACTTACCGATTCTTCTCTTCTTTCACTTGCAGGATCCTGTAAGATTTGTGCTTGCAGCTGGAATTGGAACTCTTTTCCTTGTGTCTCTGATCGTATTGCGCATATATCTGGTATCTTTCTTCTGGGCATGCACAATGATGTTGGAATTCATTCAACTCTATATACATTAAAAAAAATGTTTGTCATTTGTTTGTTCAGTTGACATGACAATAGAAGTTGATGGATTTGGCATTAATAACTTGACCGGGCCACTTGAATTCAAAGTAGCTACTCCAATCAGTCTTTAGATACCACTCAACTTATTCTGATTTCGGCTACACCCAAACTCCAATAGCAAGATGCTGCCTTTCAACTCGATGCAAAAACCTAAAATCCAATGTCTAAACTTCTTGTAGGAAATGCTAGTGTAGTGCAGTACGATACTGCCCTTGGCTTAGAAAACTTGCAGCTTCCCTATTTTTTTTAACGGCTGCTAACTTTTTTCGTTTACAATAACTTTTAATTCCTAAAATATCCTTCTTTGAAGCATGCGACATGTTAATTAAAGAAGCAAACTGCAGCTTCTTTAAAATAAAGGTGTCTTGCTATACAAGTAAAATATAGGAGGTTCCTGTAATTTAGCTAATTATATGACTGCAACGTGAAAATATAGTGATTGTTCTTTATATTTTTCATGACACAGGGATGGAGTTATGTCGGTGACAGGCTATTATCAGCGGTGATTCCTTATGAGGAGAGTGGGTGGTATGATGGGCAAATGTGGGTAAAACCACCAGAGGTAAATCATGTTTCTGATGTAATTTAATCATTTAATTGCAGAAATTAGACTGGATTAACTTGGTACAAGACTTTGATTAGCATTAAAAGAACAAACTCTGTCATTGTTTTCAATTGACGTTTTGTTTCTTTGTCACAGGTCTTGGCTCGTGACAGGCTTTTGGGATCATATAAGGTAAAACATTCAAAATTTTGCACAAGATGAACTATTATGAATGATAAACATCACAAATCTTAGTGTTCAGCCAATTCCTTTTGTACAAAATGGTCCGATAATACAAACTTATAGCGACAGCTATTTATTTAAGTTGTTGATAATGATGTTTAAATCCTATAAAATACCAGAACCTGGCATGATATCAGATAATGACTTCGCCAAAAGCTAAAGCTGTTGGGTTTGAGCTAACCCGTGTTACCATAAATTGCTAAGCCAGTAACAATTTAGACCAATTGTTTCCCAATCAGGGAACACACGGTTTTAGACTGCAAGAATCACCGTTGTTCACAAACATATACAAACAACCCAATAACATTCCACATACCAGAGCTATGTTTTCCGTTCTGTATAAGTGAATGAAAGAAGACCAACACTACTGTACCATGTTTCATGAAAAGTGGCATTCCACACTCCGTTATCGTTGCACATACTTGAATGTTAGGAACCGACACTATATACTTAATAATAGTTGAAAAAGACTGGCGGATATGATTGTTAACCAAGTATCAGTTATTTAAGTTTAAACTAAATTGACAGTTGAAAGTTGCATACTTCGAGAATTGATTCTAATGAACATCCTCAAACGAATTAACTATATTGCATACTGTTAAAGACGCTAATGACAGAAATAGAAATATTAACTGTTCTTACTAGTACAAATATAATAAGGTTGCTAATGATTTATGCTGAGTTTCTTTAAGCGATTGCCTTTTCAGATTTCCCCGTGATTCAGTGCATCGCGACTTTTTTCACATTACGTTTTCAGTTTCTTTAATCTATATGCATCAGGTGAAGCCAGTGATCAAATTGCTGAAACAAACACTAGTAGGCACAGGAGCTTTGCTTGTTACTGCCGTATCTGTATTCATATTCGCTTCCCCAGTCGAAAATTTCATGCATTCGATGTTCGAATCAAATGCAAACAACCCGTCGACTTCAAAGTCCAAGCCTAATATGAGGTAAAATTACTTTATAATTCCAAACGGCCATTTAGTTCAAAGTTTTTTTGTGTAGGTTCATAATCTATACATTTGCTTGTTAAATTTTCAGAAAGGATGAGTTGCTGAGATTACCTGCCGAGGTAATGAAGGACGACGATTTAGCAGCCGCAGCGGCTGAAGCAGCCGATGGAAGGCCAGTGTATTGCAGAGATCGATTTTATCGTGCATTAGCAGGGGGTCAATATTGCAAATGGGATGATTTGCTTAATTAAGAAAAGTCCATTATCCGCGATATTGTGTGTGCTTTGTAAAATGAAAGTTTTTTCGCCCGCAGCAACATTACAGTATTGATGATGAATAGGATATGTTCTTAAAGTCTTGCTGTAACCAACTTCAATTTAGTATGAAAGCAATTCTAATCATAAATAACAAATGGTGTAAAGAATTGATGTGAAAGTTCAGAGGTTTTTATTTGTAATTTTCAGGGTATTTATCTGTAGTGAATAAGGCTACGAATAGAGAGTGGCATTTTTATCAAAAACTTGGATACCGATACTGGTTCTTCGTTCTCTTGAGCAAATTTGCCGTATGGGTAATTTCAGATCTAAAGGAGACCCTGTTAATTCTTTTGTTTGTAAAATGAGGCATCTCAAAAAATTTCTTTAAAATTCGAGAAAAAAAAATAGTTTTGGGAGCATTTTACAAAAGAAAAAAAAGATTTTAAAAGGTATTTCTGACTGGGATGGTGTCGAGGATATGAGATCTCGTAATGATGCTGAGACCGGTCTTTTTAATGATTTGAAAATTGAATTGCATGATATTAATTTAAAAGAGGAAATTTATTGGAAACAAAGATCAAGAGTTCAATGGCTTAGAGAGGGTGATTTGAATACCGGTTTTTTTCTCTCCATAAAATGGCAAATTTTCATAAGAAAAACATAACTTCATTCATGCCTTAGAAGTTAATGGTATTTTAACTAATAACATTGATGATATGCATAAAGAATTTCACAGTTTCTATAAGATTTTGCTTGGTACTCGTCCTACTTTTACTATTGATGTTGATTTACATGATATTTTTTCTGATTCTACTCTTGTCCAACTTGAGGTACTGGATTTGCCTTTTAATATTGATGAAATCAAAGGGGCCATCTTTGGACTAGGTGCTGATAAAGCTCCAGGTCCAGATGGGTATTCACCGATGTTTTATCAATGCTTTTAGAATGTTTTGAAAGAGGAATTGGTTGATTTCTTCAATTTTATTCATAAAGGGGAATGCTCTTTAGAAAGGATTAATTATGCTATTATTTGTTTAATTCCAAAGGTAGAGGGGGCTCAGCAAGCTTAGGATTTCATGCCCATTAGCCTTCTTAATGGTATTTTAAAGATTTTTTACCAAAGTTCTTGCTAATGGGCTGGGGGCTTTGCTTCCTGTTTTGCTTTTATGGTCAATAAATCTACTCTTAATTGTTTTTTTGTTGGTCATGAACCGGTTAATGCTTGTTCTAAGACTAAATCTGGAACTGTTTTGCTTAAAATTTAATTCCAAAAGGCCTTTGATTTTGTCAATTGGAACTTTTTGTAGAATATTTTAAAAGCGAGAGGTTTTGGCACAAAATGGATTAGATGGATTTCCATGATATTGCATGCTAGTTCCCAGGTGATGGTGAATGGGTGTTTGGGAAACATTCTTAAATATCAACTTTCATAAAAGTTCCATTTTTTATTTTGGACAAAAACTTCTTCTGGTGATCAGTTAGCTACTATTCTTAATTGTAAGCTTTCCTTTTTCCCCACTACTTTCATTTTTGGACTGATATTTGGATTAATAAAGATACTTTGGCTAAACAATTTTCATCTCTTTATGCTAAAGCTTGGAATGCTGATGATTTGGTTTGTACCCATGGTCACTTTAATAATAACGGTTGGCATTGGAAGCTTGCTTTTCGTAAAATTCTTCCGAGTCTGATAGGAACTCTCTTATGCATGTCATTTCTGATTGCAATAATTCCGGTAATTTTATTGTTAAATTTGCCTATAATATTTTTAACTCTATTGCTCAGCCTTTCGCTTATTATAGAACCATTTGGGCTAACTCTGCTCCTCTTAAAATTAAAATCTTTGTCTGGTTCTTAGCTAGAAATAGATTCTTAGCTAAAGATAATTTGATTAAAAGAGGTTGGTTTCATAATACTGCTTGTATTTTTGATAATTGCATGATTGAACCTTCTAACCACCTATCATTTTAGTGTAAAATAGTCAAATTTATGTGGAGGGACATCATTCAAGTTTTCAAGGTACATTCTATTCATGCAACCTTTATTGATGTTATTACCAGCCGGAGAGAAAACAATATTCATAAAAGGATTGATCAATTATGGCTCCTACTATTATACTCTATATGTTGGAATATCTGGTTAGCTAGAAACAACAGAATTTTCAATGAGGTACATACCCCTTCTTAACACTATACTTTATCATTTCTTTACCTGGATTGGAGGCATGTCTTGTATTTTAAAGAACAGTATCGTTAATACTCCTGAGCTTCATAACATTTTATATATATATATATATAGAGAGAGAGAGATTAATGGAGGAAAGAGGTCATAGGAGGGAATTCCCTCCTATGGCGTCGAAAAAATACCCCCTCCACCAATTTTTCCGACGATCGGTCCCCATCATCTTCATCGTCATCATTTAAGATGTGGGTACACCAAATTTCATGTGATTCTACAACTTTTTCACCGTTGATTTAGTGGGTTCAAAATTAACGGTTTACCGACAATAGAACTTTTTACATTGCTAAATCAACGGTGAAAAAGTTGTAGAATCACATGAAATTTGGTGTACCCACATCTTAGATGATGACGATGAAGATGATGGGGGCCGATCGTCGGAAAAATTGGTGGAGGGGGTATTTTTTCGACGCCATAGGAGGGAATTCCCTCCTATGGCATCTTTTCTCCATTATTCTCATATATATATATGTATATATATAGAGATTAATGGAGGAAAGAGGCCATAGGAGGGGATTTCCTCCTATGGCATGGAAAAAATACAACCTCCGCTATTTTTTCTGACGATCGACACCGATCAACATCATCGTTATCATCTAAGATGTGCGTACACCAAATTTCATGTGATTCCACAACTTTTTCACCGTTGATTTAGTGGGTTCAAAATTAACGGTTTACCGACAATAGAACTTTTTACATTCCTAAATCAACGGTGAAAAAGTTGTAGAATCACATGAAATTTGGTTTACCCACATCTTAGATGATAACGATAAAGATGATGGGGGCCGATCGTCGGAAAAAATGACGGAGGTTGTATTTTTTCCACGCCATAGAAGGAAATCCCCTCCTATGACCTCTTTCCTCCATTATTCTCATATTATATATATATATATATATATATATATATATATATGAGAATAATGGAGGAAAGAGGCCATAGGAGGGAATTTCCTCCTATGGCGTCGAAATAACACGTTCTCCATCGTGTTTTCCGACGATCGGAATCCATCATCTTCATCGTTGTCATCTAAGATGTGGGTACGCCAAATTTCATGTGATTCTACAACTTTTTCACCGTTGATTTAGCAATGTAAAAAGTTCTATTGTCGGCAAACCGTTAATTTTGAACCCACTAATTCAACGGTGAAAAAGTTGTAGAATCACATGAAATTTGACGTACCCACATCTTAGATGACAACGATGAAGATGATGGATTCCGATCGTCGGAAAACACGATGGAGGACGTGTTATTTCGACGCCATAGGAGGAAATCTCCTTCTATGGCATCTTTCCTCCATTATTCTCTCTCTCTATATATATATAATGGAGTAAAGAGGCCCAAGGATGCCTTTTACGTTAGGCGGCGGCAAAATGTACGCACTCCACCGTTTTATTCAACGATCTGCACCTTCTAACTTGATATCCATCTTTTAATTTGTCGATACACCAAATTTCATATGATTACAACACTATCTCACCGTTGATTTAGTGAGTGCAAAATTAACGGTTTACCGACAATAGAACTTTTTACATCGCTAAATCAACGGTGAAACACATGAAATTCGGTGTTGTAATCATATGAAATTTGGTGTATCAACAAATTAGAGGATGTATATCAAGTTGGAAGATCCCGATCGTGCAGAATCAAATTTTAAAAAATCTAAAAACTTTTCTGTTTGGTGCATAGTTCAAATTTTTTAATCTTAGTTTGCTTTTTGATTTTTCCTACTTGTTTGTGCCCTATTTGGATGCAGCTAGGTTTTAACTGAGGCCTTTTGGGTGATTTTTTTTATATGTTTCTGTTGATTATTATATGTTTACTTGCATTGTGATGTAAGCTATATAGAACTTCACTTTCCTAGTTCCCAAAAATGCATTTTTATTGGGTTTTGTTTATGGTGATTTGCAGGCATAGGCATATGGGGATGCTGCTTTCACAAAACATTGATCTCATTTTATATTTGCTTCTGAGAGTTTAGTTCCTGGGTTGTGGATATGCTCACAGGGTGTACAGCTGATACTATGATACATATCATCAAATATTTTTGTTGCTGATGGTTTGGGGCAACAAGTAGATTGCTTGGCATAACAAAGCCTTCAGAGTTTGATGCTATATGTAATTAGATTAGATCGCCCGAGAGGTTTCGAGCTTCTCATATTTTCCGTGAAAGAAATGTTAATGCTTATATTTTAGTTGATGTTGGAGTGTTAAATTGTATTGTCAAGTTTGATGAGACGACATTTTCAGGAGTTCTATCGATGCGGGATTGTAATGAACATCAAGGTTGCTTTTTGTAAGATCTTAAAGAATGTTTAAAGAAGCATTGAAAGAAGTCTCTGTCTAAATAAAAGATGGAAACTCTAAACAGAGTATAAAACAAAACATCAAATATCAAATGAGATATCAACAATCCACATACCTCTTCATAACTCCACAAAGAAAAAAATGTCCCCAACTCAAATAGAGAATTTTCCATAGAATTCAAAAATTCCCAAATGGCTTGATAGCAAAGATTGCAAATGCTCAAAAGGAGAAATTTGGCATATAGACTTCATAAATTCCCAAACAGCTTGATAAGTGATGATAACAGAGAATGATCAAAAATAATTCTCTTTCAAACAAGTCCATAGACTACCAAAAGGAATAGAATTATGCACCTTTTCTTTTTATGTTTCTTTAGATAAATGTTTTCTCTCCACCCAAAAATATCACTTTCAAAATCCTATGATCGAACAAAGTTGTGTCTTAATATATCCTAGAAGTGCAGCGGCGAGCTAAGATGTGTTGAGAATGTGGATAACATAGTCTCACACCGGGAAAATTATGGGTTGCATATGAGTATAAGATATAAAATGGGCTAAACCTTCATAACGCTTGAGTCTTTTGGATGAAATCCCATTATATCAAAACCCATGTTGTTGTGGGCCCAAAACCAAGTTTTACATGGTATATAGTGATAGGGTGTTTGTTTGTTTACATTGCACATGAGGTATGAACCCTCCTGCAAAAACGGATGCGCGACAATATCTTTTAGCCAAAAAAGTAAAACTAGAAAAATGAGACATCGAGAGTGTTGAAAATTGATGCAAATTAAAGTCTATGGTTAGGTGCCACCTTTTGACATCTATGACATTGTTAGGTGATGACAATGATAGGTGGTGACTTTGGTAGGTGCCACTTTTGACATCTATGACATTGTTAGGTGATGACAATGATAGGTGGTGACTTTGGTAGGTGCTACTTTTGACATCCATGACATTGTTAGGTGATGACAATGATAGGTGGTGACTTTGGTAGGTGCTACTTTTGACATCCATGACATTGTTAGGTGATGACAATGAAAGGTGGTGACTTTGTTAGATAGTGACATTATCCTGGGTGCTATAAAAGCACATCTTATGAGAGGCATTTTGCATCCATCACTTGTATCCATCACAAGTATCATCACAAGAGGCAAAGGCCAAGAAATATTTGTATAGAGAGATTTGAGAGAAATCTCCTAGGGTTGTTCTTGCTTGTAAACTTGATTCAAGTATAGTAGACGTTTGCAGATTCCGCTCTGCCGGGGACTAGCCATACGGTGGGTGAACCTCGTTAACAAATCTATCTTGTTTGTGATTGATTGCTTTCTTATTCCTGCACTTTAATTTATATTGTCTTTCGTCATTTAATTGCGTGATTGTATTTTTGCGTGATTTGGGTTTTGTCGCAAGCACTGTTCCGTGGATCGACTCTCCCTCCCAACAACTGGTATCAGAGCGAGGTTAAGAGAACCTAGGGTTCTTCGATTCTATAATCTAGGTAACGGTGGGTAACGACGCTTGTGTCCTCTTCCCCACTTTCTTAGATTGTAGTTTTGAAGGCGTTGGTTCAGATCTAGGAGGAAGTCGAGTTTGCTGCGATACAGACGAAAGATGGCAGAGGATAAGATAAGAATCGAGAAATTCAATGGTCACAATTTCGGTTGGTGGCGCATGCAGTTAGAAAACTGTCTATACCAAAAGGATCTATATCTTCCGTTGCTAGGAGAAAAGCCCGAGAAGATGACCGATGAGGAGTGGAACCTTTTGGATAGGAAAGCCTTAGCGACGATCAGATTGTCGTTGACTCCGCAGGTGGCCTTTAATATCTCAAAGGAGAAAACAACTAAGGCGCTAATGACGACGTTAGCGAAGTTGTATGAGAAGCCATCGACATCAAATAAAATATTTTTGATGAAGAAGCTTTTCAACATGAAGATGGTGGAGAATGGTTCGGTGATAGAGCACCTGAACGAATTCAACAGCGTGACAAGCCAACTTGAATCCGTTTCAATCATCTTTGAAGACGAGATTCGAGCCCTACTGTTCCTATGTTCGTTGCCAGAGAGTTGGGAGAACCTAGTAATGGCGGTTAGTAACTCTATCTCGGGGATTCTCACGTTTAATGATGCGGTAAGCTGCATATTAAACGATGAGATGCGAAGAAAGTCCGTGAGTGGGAGTTCTGGAACTTCTGCACTTTCGGTGGAGAATCGTGGCAGAACAATAGAAAGGGGGAAGTGGAAAAAGGGCAAGTCTAAAAGCCGAGGTAAATCTCAAGGAAAAATCCAAGGCGCCTGTTGGAATTGCGGAAAGAATGGCCACAGAAGAAGTGAATGCAGGCTTCCGAAGAAAGGCTCAGATGAGAAGACGGATGAAAAGGAAGCGAATGTGGTATCTACACAAGAACAAGGGGAACAAGGTCTTTGTCTATCGGCGAACGATAATACAAAGGCGGATACTTGGTTCCTAGATTCAGGGGCTTCTTTTCATTGCACTTCGGGCAGACACCACTTTAGCGAGTATGTTCAGGGCGATCTTGGACATGTGACGGTGGGAAACGGTGAATCGTGTAAGATCGTTGGAAAAGGGATGATCATCTTGCAACCGTCGGGAGGTGGTCAAATCAAATTGAAGAATGCTCGTCATATTCCTGATTTGAAGAAAAGCTTGATTTCCACAAGTCAGCTAGACAACGAAGGTTTATTACAACGTTTGGGAATTCTCAATGGAAGATTTCCAAAGGATCGTTGGTGGTCGCAAGGGACAAGCTGAGCGGTTCGTTGTACTCATTCAATGGGAGCAGCGGAGGCTCGGCTGCATTGACGGCCAGTTCGGAGAAAGATTCGGAGACTTCGTTGTGGCATAAAAGATTGGGGCACCTCAGCGAGAAGAACATGAAAATTCTTCAAGCTAAGGGGGTTCTTTCGGGGCTGAAAAAGGTGGAGTTGGGGTTTTGTGAGAGCTGCGTTTGTGGGAAGCAAAACGCGCTCAGTTTTCAAATTGGAGGCGTAGCGAAAAAGACCAAGAAACTAGAGATGGTGCATACGGACGTGTGGGGTCCGGCCTCGGTGGAGTCTTATGGAGGAAATCGGTACTTTGTGACGTTCATCGATGATACAAGTCGGAAGACATGGGTGTACGCGATGAAGAAAAAGTCCGATGTGTTTGGCATCTTCAAACACTGGATTGCGCAGGTGCAGAACCAAACGGGGATGAAGGTTAAATGCCTAAAGTCCGATAATGGCGGGGAATACTGCACCCAAGTGTTCGAGGAGTTTTGCTCGCAAAAGGGTATTCGTTGGTTGAAGACGGTACCTGGGACGCCACAACAAAATGGTATCGCTGAAAGGATGAACAGAACGATCCTAGAGCGAGTGCGAAGCATGACCTTGGATGCGAATCTGCCAAAATTCTTATGGGCGGCAGCGGTCGATGCTGCTGTGTATCTGATCAACAGAAGCCCGGCGAGTGCGCTTGATGGAGGTATTCCAGAAGAAATTTGGTCGGGTAAACCGGTCAACTATTCACACCTTAAAGTATTTGGTTGTATCGCGTATTCTTTGATTGATAAGGCAGAAAGGAGTAAGCTTGACTCCAAATCTAAGAAGTGTACTTTCATCGGGTATGGTGGAGACGAGTTCGGATATCGGCTGTGGGATTACACAAGTAAGAAAGTAATACGAAGCCGGAACGTTGTCTTTGATGAACAGCACTTATATAGAGAAGAAAAGCAAGCCAAAGATGGTGTTGTATCTGAGTTCGTGGAGTTAGACGGAACTCAAAAGAACAATCAGGTGTCTTCAAGTGGGGATCAAAACATGGAGGAAGCTGCAGTGCAGGATCAGGTGCAAGAACATGATGGCCACCATGTTCAGCAACCAGATGTACCAGTTTTGAGTAGATCTATATGATGCAGCCACCGGGATACGAGGTGAAGGGAAAAGAAACTATGGTGTGTAAACTGCGAAAGAGCTTGTACGGTCTTAAGCAAGCTCCAAGGCAGTGGTATCTCAAATTCGATCAGTTCATGCTAGAGACGGGATTTGTGCGTGGTGAGTCAGATCACTGTGTCTATATTCAGACTTTTGAGGATGGAGACTATATCATTCTATCACTCTATGTAGATGATATGTTGGTAGCGGGTCCGAATTTCGAGAAAATTCAAAGTCTGAAGAAGATGATGGCTGAAAAGTTTTCCATGAAAGATTTGGGAGCGGCCAAACAAATTTTGGGCATGAAGATCGTTCGAGATAGGAAGCAGCGGAAGCTGAGGTTATCGCAAAGCGACTATATCGAGAAGGTTTTGAAGCGGTTCAACATGGACAAGTCAAAACCGGTGAGTATGCCTTTAGCAAAACATTTCAAACTCATGAAGGAGTTTTGCCCTACAACTCAAGAGCAGAAAGACGAGATGGCAAGAGTGCCTTATGCTTCTGCGGTGGGGAGTTTAATGTATGCAATGGTAAGTACGAGACCAGATATTGCACATGCAGTGGGAGTTGTGAGCCGGTATATGCAAAACCCGGGGAAGGAGCATTGGAATGCGGTGAAGTGGATTTTGAGGTATCTTAAGGGTACGTCTAGTCACTGTTTATGTTTCAGGAGCGACTCTCTAAAGGTGCAAGGTTACGTTGATGCGGACTACTCGGGTGATCGAGATAGTGGGAAGAGCACAACGGGATACGTATTTACAGTTGGGGGAACAACGGTAAGTTGGATATCTCAACTGCAAAAAGTGGTAGCATTGTCAACTACGGAGGCTGAGTACGTGGCAATCACGGAAGCCAGCAAAGAGATGATATGGCTACAAGGGTTACTCGAAGAGTTGGGTAAGAAGCAAGACTTCAATACCTTGTGGAGCGACAGCCAAAGTGCAATACATTTGGCAAAGAATGCAGCATATCATTCTCGGACGAAGCATATCAAGGTGCGGTACCACTTCATACGCATGGCGTTAGAAGATGGTGAGTTGACACTGCAGAAGATCGCGGGAGAAAAGAATCCGGCGGATATGTTCACCAAAATAGTAGACAGAGATAAGCTGAATCTCTGTTGCAGATTGGTGAATCTCTCCATGAAAATTTAATGAGGAGAGAGCAGCAGCGGAATCGTGTGAAGTTTACTAGTGCTGAGAATCAAGCCAAAAAATTACTCCAAGTGGGATAATGTCGAGATTGTGATGAATTTGCATCAAGGTGGAGTTTGTTGAAAATTGATGCAAATTAAAGTCTATGGTTAGGTGCCACCTTTTGACATCTATGACATTGTTAGGTGATGACAATGATAGGTGGTGACTTTGGTAGGTGCCACTTTTGACATCCATGACATTGTTAGGTGATGACAATGATAGGTGGTGACTTTGGTAGGTGCTACTTTTGACATCCATGACATTGTTAGGTGATGACAATGAAAGGTGGTGACTTTGGTAAGTGCTACTTTTGACATCCATGACATTGTTAGGTGATGACAATGAAAGGTGGTGACTTTGTTAGATAGTGACATTATCCTGGGTGCTATAAAAGCACATCTTATGAGAGGCATTTTGCATCCATCACTTGTATCCATCACAAGTATCATCACAAGAGGCAAAGGCCAAGAAAGATTTGTATAGAGAGATTTGAGAGAAATCTCCTAGGGTTGTTCTTGCTTGTAAACTTGATTCAAGTATAGTAGACGTTTGCAGATTCCGCTCTGCCGGGGACTAGCCATACGGTGGGTGAACCTCGTTAACAAATCTATCTTGTTTGTGATTGATTGCTTTCTTATTCCTGCACTTTAATTTATATTGTCTTTCGTCATTTAATTGCGTGATTGTATTTTTGCGTGATTTGGGTTTTGTCGCGAGCACTGTTCCGTGGATCGACTCTCCCTCCCAACAGAGAGAATATGGTATATGATGAGGTTACCAAGTAATTATGAAAATCAAAATACCATACCAAACCTTTTAACAATCTTAGAGTTGCAATCACTTTGAGCACATTAAACAATTAAAAGGTATGAGCCCTCCTGCAAAAACAGATGCGAGACAATATCCGACAAATATGAGCCCTCCCGCAAACAACAAAAACATCATAAAAACCAGGCTTGTTGGCTTTCCCTTTTTCCTATATTCCAATTACAACCAGCACTGACAAGTGACACATAATTTTCTTCTTCTTTTAGCCACAAAAGTAAAACTAGAAAAATGGGACATCGAGAGAATATGGTATATGATGAGGTTACCAATTAATCATGAAAATCAAAATACCATATCAAACCTTTTAACAATCTTAGAATTACAATCGCTTTGAGCACATTAAATAATCAAAAGAGAATAGAGAAAGGCACAGCCATCCATCATCATCCTCATCCTCACCACAGCCAAATAAACTACTCCATCATTATATCAAAATAACAAAGAGAAAGAAAAAGAAACACAAGAAGTAAAGAAGCAAAAGCAAATGAACTAAATAAAAGTGGACATCGGGTTACAAGATAAGCTTACAACTTCAAGCTCCACTTTCCAAGCTTTCAAATAAGAGCTTGCAAGCAGCAGCAGAAGAAATAGACACACATTTCAAATAAGAGCTTGCAAGTGGATCATTTTCACACTTCACATTAAAAACTTTTATCCACTTGCAAGATCCATGATGGTGTTTGTCCACTTGAATGATCCATGGCCTATGAACCACATGCATGATCCATTGATTCATGTCATGCCCACTTGCACATGTATGTGTTCACACTTGATCGCACTTGCATATCTTTGTATCATGTTGGAACATTTGAATTATTTTTGTTCCATACACTTGACTTGTTGCAAAACACTTGGATATTTAATCGGTTTTCTGTCCGGATGCAGTTTTGACTGGAATTTGTCGCAACTGTGCACACTGGGCCGTGTTTTCGTCATAACTGCATGGAATACCTTAAACTTGTATTAATGTAGAAGTCACAGATTAAATAGCATTATTTATTCACAAAATGATATAGAATGAACGGTATAAAATGCAGTTATTCGTGTTGAACAATTGCTAACCACTTTTCCATTTTCTCTCCTTCTCTTTCAGCGCGCGCTCTCTCTCTCTGTCTCTCAGATAATTAATTATTATCGTCATTTACACATGCATGATACCGCTTGAGAAGCTGAAAATGTTAATGCCCACCAATAACATAAGATTTATTGTCGAACAACTCGTTCCATGTATTGAACTAACCATTTTATAGGACTTGTATATCATGAAATAATTGAAACAGGATGGAGGACCGAACTCATATCATCAAATCCATAAGAGGTTGGAGATCAATAGTTGGACTACTAATTTAACAATTTCAGGATCAAGCTTGAAGCCGACATGAAACAAGCAACAAGAGTCAGTGATTGACTCATCGAGTTTTATTTTATTATTATTTATTTTATCAATGACCTAATTGTAAAGGGTTAGGATATAATGAGCTTGAGAATACAAACATGAATTTAAATTTTCATATATTCTTTAATGTGCTGACAAAATATCTTTTTAAGTCTAAAAGTATTTTTCATAAAAATTATATTAAAAGACATTTTTTCATGATACTGAATATATGTTTCCTGTAATTTTTGAAGCCTAAAATTTGGCTAAGTTTAAAACTTGTACATACTGAATATATGCTTTTCTATTTTTGGCTCTTGGACATTTATGCTTCAATCTTCATGCATATTCTTGCTGGATGTATCCATGTTATTAAAGAGTTTATCTAAAATGGAATCATTTTGAAAAAGATTCTATCCACCTTAATTTAATATAGCCGTTGCTAACTCTTTAAATGACAATTTTATTAATATATATATTTTTGGTTGTTTACCTTTGGCACAAAGAGCAATGAGGTGCTAAAATTCCAATATTTGTTCTGCTGCAAATCAAATATTATACCATATTTGAAATAATTAGCGGTTGGCTGATTCTCTGTCATAATATTTTTTATTTGGCTAAGTTTTGTTCACATGATATTATACACCATCTATAAATACTTCAAAGTTTTTGAAGATCAAGTGAACCTCGGCCCAGTTTGGAAAGATAACTTATTTTTAAACCTACGATGTTCCAAAATTGTGAAAAATCCAAAAAATATACTTTGATATTATTTTAAACCAAATCCATTTATATATGTATTTCCTATAATACTTTTTAAATATTTTTTAAAATATTAGAGAATGGATTTTTTTTTTCCCAGGTATTCGAACATAAGTGCCTATATATAGTTTTGGATGGTCTCTTATTATTCTCTCTTTTTCATTGCTCATCTTAATTTCTTTTCTAAATCTATCTTCTTTATTATTGCTTGTCATAGTTTCCGACCTCTTTATTATTCCCTCTTTTTATTAATTGTCCTAGTTTCGACCGTCATGATAGTCTAGATGACGGAATGTGGAGAGGAGATTAGAGAATTGGGAACGTAGATAGGAAATCAGAGGAATTTGATCGGGATTAGGGATTTGAAAGGGAAGATGCAGAATTTAGTAATAGAGTAAGGGGAATCAGAGGAACTGGACACTACTGCAAATAGGGGTTGCCTCCACGGTAATAACCATGAGGGCAACTCACTGCCCCTATGGTGGAAACCGTAGGGTTGAGATTAGTAACTGTGTGGGGAAAAGGCGAGGGGGCAAGTGTATACCCCCACGGTTGAAACTTTTTCCTACAGAGCGTACTGTAGGGGTTTCTGCCACTACGGTTTAATCCGTAGGGGCATTTATTTTATTTTCAAAGTATTTGAAAAAAATATTAATATGTTGCCCCTACGGTTTAGACCATAGAGACATCCATTTGCCCCTACGGATTGCACCGTAAAGGCTAAGTTAAAAAAAATTGTTTATTTTAAATATTTTTTTATTTGCCCCTACGGATTGCACCGTAAAGACTAAGTTAAAAAAAATTGTTTATTTTAAATATTTTTTTATTTGCCCCTACGGATGTAAACGCAAGGGCATATATTTGCCCCTACATATTCTAACGTAGGGACAAGTATAAAAATTATAAATTAACTTTTTTAAAAATATTTTTTATGCCCCTATGGTTACGACCGTGGGGGGGGCAAGATATTTAGCCTCTACAGTTTCCACTATGGGGCTGATTGAACTGTGTTTTTTATATGCGCTATGCTAAGTGTTCTATATGTCCTACTTATCTCGTTCAAGACGGTATCGCTTGATAGGTAGCCGGTTGAGTACGGGCCGTACACTGGGAGATGGTTCGTATGTCCGTTCTTATTTTAGACGAGTCAATGAAAGTGTATATGTGTATGTTCAATTCTATCCTATGTGTTTGTGTTCAGGTAAATTTGTTAGGGTTAAGGTTGATTAGTAGAGTTAGAATTAGTCTTGTGCTTGTTTTTTGCCATTCTTAAAATAATGTTGGGATAATCAGAAGTAGCGGGGATTAGGAGGACATATGAATGGAATTTGCGAGTATACGTGAGCTTTCCAACGCTAAATCCCTTCCTAGTGCCCCTTATCCATCCGCTACATGCTCTTATTTCCAATCCTAGGCCAAACATACACAACTATGTATCCAATTAAGCCACGACTGCATGTCATGTTGTAGTGCGCCCAAAGAACTTCTCGTCTTAGGTCGTGGCTATATGTCATTTATAGCGCGCCTAAGTGAGGGGGTTGTGTTTGTTTGGTCTAGATTTATTTTAAGATGTTTGGCGAAGAGAAGCACAAGCGATTTTTCCATCCCTCGTACTAACCTTCCTTAGCTCTAACAAGTGTGGAAATTATTCACACATTTAAAAGAAAAATAAAATAAGAAGGAAGAAAAGAAAGAAAGGAGAATACAGTTTTAACAAATGGTAGCAACCTAACTACTTGAGCCCTCACCTAAGTAAGGGACTCCGTCGAGTATCATAGTTTGAAAATACGGTTTAGAAGAGAAGGAAAATAAAATAAGAAAAGAAAACCAACAACTACTTAACAACAAATAATAAAGTCACACTAGGAATTAAAATTACAATACAAGAAATTAAAGATACAAGATAATAAAAACAACCTTCATCTTTATTAATCTTCCACTCAAAATCTCTTACTATAATTTCATGGAGAATAGATGATGAAGAATAAGAAAATACAAACTAAACTACACTAAATCCTAGTAAAGAAAAGTATTCCTAACTTGGGACAAAACTGGAGTATTATAGGCAGAGAAATGAAACCCTAGGGCCATATTCTGATCCCCTATATAATTACCAAACCACCCCCAAAAAACGGTCAAGAGATGCCATGTGTAGGCCGCGGTTCCGCCGCCCTAACATATATATGGCCGCTTCCGTGGTCGTTTAGAGGGGTTAAGGTGTCGTTTTTCTTAGGGTTTCTCATGTTGCTTTATTCTTCTGTTTCACATGTTCCAAATTGCAAAATGGTTCCAAAATATCTTCAGATTTTCAACCGTCCAAAATGGCTACACTTTTAATATTTTTGACTTTGATCTCTCTCGAGCTCCGCGCACCTCTTGATCTTTGTGTTGCCCCTCTCGTGCTCTATACTTGTCCGAGACACGAATGGCCACTGTTTTTCGTCTTATCTCTTAAACTGGTAAGCGGCACTGGATGGGTGCAGATGATCGGAACCCGGATTTTAACTGTTTTTGGCAGATATTCTAGATTTTGGTTTAACTGTAGAGATTTTGCATGATTTGCGTTAATTTGGACTAGGAACCTGTAATCATGTAGCAAACACAGATTAAAAACACTTGCCTATAAACAAACGAACAGAAGAATGTGCGGTATTAAATGTAATATTCTGGTGTGAACAAATACCCCCAAACTTATCTTTTGATCGTCCCGAGCAAAACCATTTAGTTCCAAAAAGTCCTAAGCTCACTTTTGTAAGCATCACGGTTGCACTTAGCGTGTGCAATAAGCCGTTAAATCTCTAGGTGTTCCTAGTAGGAGGGGTGTTGTCTTCTGAGGGTTTTCAGTGGATACTAGCCACAAAATCCCGTCAAGCTAGTTTCATAAGTTTCCTTGATTCTAATCCTATGATTTAGTAGCTAAATTAGAAACTCTATCATCCTAAGTTAGCAATATCCATCCCTTATTTTTCACACCTCCTATTTATTCAACTTAAGATCCTATGTGTTTTGACAGTTTAGAAAGATCTCAGTTTTTCTTGAGTTTTCCTTCTAAAGCATGGTCTCCAATCCGGAATTTTTATCAACTTTACGGAAAATATAAGACTTATTTTTTATTTCGACCTTTCCTCCAAATATCGATCGTATACCTCTACGTGTGTATAAATTTCACCTCTACACTTAAAAATTCAGTTCAAGGTATGGTACCCTTACCCTATTATCTAATACTACTTCTTTTCATTAATGATGGACGGATTTACTCACACGCCTTTCATGCGACTATTACTGTTTCCTGAGACACTAATCAGCCTATTACTGAATATGTGAGCTTATTAAAGCGTAAATAGGTCTTGTAATTTATTTTTTCTTTTTCTTTTTATGACCGGATATATTTTTCAATGATACTCTTTTGGTGATTAGCTTTAAAAACAGGTTTTTCTTTCATACTAGGCTTTCAGGTAAGAGTATTTCTAGGTATTTTCTACTATCCCAAGTTTTAAGGTGCGTGTAAGTGCAGTTTGTAGGGTATATACTTTCTGAATTTAGACTTAAAAATAGAAACATTTTTTCAGACTTATTTTTCAATAAAACTTTCAATACTTTCCTTTTATCTCGACTTAACTCAAGAACTGAACTCAAAATTACCTACTTCTAAAAATACTGCAAGGACGTATATTAACCAAGGTTAAACTGAAGGAGGGTTATTTTTAGGGTTTTCAAGTTCTAAGCCTAGAATTTAGTTATTTCTAACCTATCAAACTATTTTTTCGGAATAAAAATCTAAGTTACACTACTAGCTAATTTGACGACAAAGTTTTTATATTTTTTGAAAGATTTTTTAATTTTTGTGGGGTTTTGAATGGGTTTTTAAATAAGTATGCAAATGCAAAATATACATATGAATGCGAAAATATAAAGCTTACCGAGCATACCTCAAACTTAAACTTGACAGTGTCCTCACTGTCATGCTATACTAAGAGGGTCAAAATTGTTGAGTGGTCAAAATCTGTCGGTGTACTCCTATTTTTTTTTTAAAACCAAAAAATATATATACACAAAAAAGATCCCCCCAAATTTAAGTGAAACAGTGTTTCTACCATTTAAGCGTTAAATTTTAGAGTTAGGGGGGAGAGAACGTCATCAATCTATAAAAGGTCTTACACATGACAAAAGTTAATACCAGCCATTCAAAAAATTTATCATGATAATGCAGTGGTTGGAGAAAAAACGCGTAGAGGAAAGAAATGAAGAATACGTGAGACCGTGTGGGGATGGAAGCGACATACGGTCTCGGTGGAGGAGAAGAATGGCGGAGGGGAGAAAGAAATGGAATACGAACTTGATGGTGAAAATGGATTGAATAAATTAGTACAGTTTGTAATAATTGAAGTGTAAAAATGGATTGTATTAATTCATCAAAACGTTGAGAAATGGGGTCAAACCTCTCAATATTCGCAAGAAAACATAGGCCGACTGAACTTGGTGAACCAGACGTAAGAGATGAAGGTGATACGGTGTCACGCCCCGCTTCCCAGTATACGGCGAAGGAGACGCGACGAGGCCCGCTACGTATATACTCAGAAGTACATACGCTAAGCGTAACTAAGCAATATAAATACACAAGAGACAAGAGTATAAAAGAACAGCAACTTTTATTAATAACATTCTTTGTACAATGCATGAAAAGGAAAATACAACAGAAATGAAAAGCGATGCCTAAACAGTGGCATAACATGAAAATGAAAAAAATGAAATTATACTGCTGGGTCTTCGGCAAATTGCTCCAAGTCTTCTTGAGATGTCTCGATCTCCGCCGGGTCCAGGTCACCTGACGACATTCAAAGAAGAGAGAAACAGAATGTCGTCAGCGAACAGGTCGCTCGGTAAGTCCCAAAGATAATGGAGAAATAGACAGAGAGTAAAAGAAAGAGAGAGAGAGAGAGTAGTTTTTAATGTTGTATTGTATTGTCATATTATAGTAGTATGGTGCTAACGCTGTTGTTGTAGCTTGGTACAGAAGGATGCCAGTGTATACGAGAGGGATCTCTATATGCTAGAGATCAGGGCAAATGGAAGTACAAGGCTCCGTTATACAACCCGGAACAACGGCAATTGGATTCAGGTTAGGTGTCTTAATCTTACCATCTCGTGCCACCTTTAACACATTCCGTACCAATCTACCCCTTAAACCCCGCGATGTCTTGTTTGTATTGTTATCTTGTAAAACTTGTAATGATTGCATGATTGACTTGATTGACTGACCGAAACCATGATATCAGGAAACGGTTATAACCGTAGAGTCATGTAAATGGAATACTGGAAAACATGTAAAAGGAATATCCATGGTTCGGTTCAGTCAAGTAGATTGTTAACTGGATTCTGGGATTCATGTATTCATCTTGAGTTGAAATATAAAGAATATAGATTGACTTGAATCATTTTCAAGTCAGAAATAGTTAGACTCTAACCCGAGTCAGACTAAAAGAAAGTAAATTGAAGTTCAATAATTGTTAAGGGCCTTATTGTAATTTATAAAACTTGAGGGGGTTTATTGTAAAAATACTATTGTATATTTTTCAAAATACAACTCAAGAATTTAATTATCGTCTTTATGTACATACAACAATTTAATGATCAAGATAAATATGTATACATGTTCGAATAGCATGAAATGGGTCAAGTATATTATTCGAGTAACTACCATAAACAATGCTGTAAAGAAATATTATGTATGACTAATTAATCAAGTTGAACAAATGCGAAATATAAACAGAAATATGTCTCTAAATGTTTTGCATGCGTAAGTTCCAGTTTCACCTAAATACGACTACCGGTTTGAGAGATATATATGTTTTCGTATCGTCGCGCAAAACAGATCAGAATCTATTCGGCACCGTCACATATTTTTAAAACGCAGTTTGAGTTAATTTCCATGAGGTTTCAGGTTATGAAAATTATTAGAAAATTTTAGGTGTTTCAATGAACTTATCGAAAACACCAAGATTCACATGATTTGGATTTCTAAAGATCTAGTTATGATCATTTTAATATCAGCGTTTAAAACAGAAATTCAGATTTCTGGACAGCAACCATATATTCTATTGCAAAGCCTATATCAGGTTGTTTCATGGATTCCTAAGTAATATAATATACAGAAAATTATAGTTCTATCAATGGTGCATCTACACATCTAAATTTTGTCACAAACGGACATCGGGTGTTCGAGTTATGTCCAATTTAAAAACAGTGTGCGAATCGGAACAGATTCTGTCCAGATCCGTTACTTAATATTGTAACGCGGTTTTCTTTATCTTAGATGGGTTTTCAGTAAAACTATAAAACTATGAAAATCTATATCATTCGATGTAGATATCAAAAACACCTGAGTTTGCTCAATTTGGATCCCGGTATACCAAGTTATGTGTCCTAGAAATTGACCGATAACTGCAGTTTTCTGTTTTACGATCAGTGAATAAATACGATGTAATTCCTAAACCGTTATGCGGATCGATCTAAAATTTTTACAGCATGTATAAAATAATATAATCTATCATATGTAAATTTCGTGAAATTTTCAGAAGTAAAAATTAATTTCTAAAAATTATTTTAAAGCTAAAGGTATTGATGTGTCATATGTGAGAATTGAGAAAACTAAGGTATTTATTCATAACTTTATTTTTTTTTTACAAACTTTAAATAAAGTGATTTAAAATAAAACAACAAACATACAATCTTAATTGGTCACTATGAAATCTTAACATGTGAATTGAGAGTAATGAAAAAGACTTTACAAACTATATATGTGTGTATGTTTATGTGTTCATTATTTATATATGTATCCATTTAATTAATTATTTAGGAACTATGCTATGTCAAGTGAAGTTTTTCATGGCAATATAAAACAAGAGAAATATAAAGAGAAAAAGAAAGAGATGGAGGAAGGAAAAAGTGAAGGGACTTACATGCACAAGCCGGTATTGTCACCGGGCTTGTCTATCCGCCGATAGCCTCGCGTTAGTAGCGAGACCTTCTTGAAGACTTCTTCATGTTCTTCTTCTTGGACTCTAGGTGAAGAGGGAGAAGTATGGGATAGAAAAATGTAAGGAATGAAAAGATAGAGGAGGACAATAAAGATGGTGTAATGGTGAATTATGTATAATAATATATGCATTCAATATGAGAATTAAAAAAAGAAATGAAAGGTCACCATTCATTTTGGAAATGAAAGGTCTCATTTGTAAGTTATGAGAAGAATAAAAAATGATAAAAAATAATTGCAAGAATGGGGATTTGAACATGTGACTTATGGAATAACAATGTAAGAACTTAACCAATGAGCTACAAGGTTGTTCATGCATATATTTAATTAGAATTAAATATATGATGTTGCTTAAAAAGAAAATGGGCTTTTTAGATGGGCTGTAGAGAATAAGAATAATGGATTTGGGTTAAATATTTATGAAAGAAAAAATAAGAATGAGAAGTTAAAAACTTAAATATAAGAAAAAGATATTGTACCTAGAAAAAGATACATAATAGATTGAGGAATAAAATAATAATAAAGAAAAAGGAAAATACCAAGTACAAATAAATACGGTATATTATTGAAGAGGGATAATACAAATGTATAAAGATTTTGGGGTCATTACATACGGTGTGTTGTAAGATGGAGACGACAGAAAGGATGGAGGGAAGTGATCGAGAAATGGTATCGGTTAAACGTTCAGGAGGGTGTGCACAGTTAATGAAAGGGATATGATGAATTGGAAAATCCAACTCATCCAATAAAATTGGTTCATCCTCAATGCTATCCTCAAAATTTTTCTCAAAATTCAGCTCATCCATGCATTCATCATCATCAACAACATCCAGACGCATATAGGATTCGGGAAAAACAGTTAATGGTTCGGGTTGATGCCTACATGGAAATGAAAGGACATAATGAATTGGTGAGAAAAACTTATCCAAAATTGTAGGTTCATCATACAAAATATTTCCAGTGTTGATATCCTCAATCATGTGAAAGTTAAACTTCTCGGATACCTCATCAAAAGCATTGTTTTCAATCAATTGTGGTTGTAGAGTGGAGGTTTAGAGATCAAAGGGATTGGGATTGGTTTCACTTGAAATGGACCCTTCACAATCGGGTAAATCAAACACTACGTAGTCGTAAAACTCATCAAACATTTTATCTTCAATTGGTGAATCATTTGGAGCACTCGATAGAATTTCGAAAATAGAGTTGTGGAATTCAATTTGAAACGGATAGGTTTAATTTGGAAGGGTGTACTTCTCACTCTCACTGCTCAAATCATCAATCTGTCCTATCACCACATCATACAATGCAAAATCGTGAGGTAGTTCGGAACTACCAGATAGTTGTATGAGTGCGACCATGGATTCATTCAATTCCTCTATCTGTCGGCACGAGGCTACCCGAAATTCTTCTAATTATTGTTCAAGACTAGACATGGGTTGTGAAGGGGTTTCAGTAAAAGATTCAAACTCATTTGGATACGTGTAACTCCCAAATGGCCGTTCAAAAGAAATGTCTGGAGAAGGTGTAAAAGTCGAGCAGGATTGATATGAATCGAATGGATGTGAAAAATAGACAAGATTAGGATCAAAATTTTGATAAGAAGGTGATTGGAATTGTTGTCCTAATGAATTTGGAGTGGTGAAAGAAGTGAAAGATCGGTTGTAATGACCCCAAAATCTTTATACATTTGTATTATCCCTCTTCAATAATATACCGTATTTATTTGTACTTGGTATTTTCCGTTTTCTATTAAATTTATTATTATTTTATTCCTCAATCTATTATGTATTTTTTTTCTAGATACAATTTCTTTTTCTTATATTTAAGTTTTTAACTTCTCATTCTTATTTTTCCTTTCATAAATATTTAACCCAAATCCATTATTCTTATTCTCTACAGCCCATCTAAAAAGCCCATTTTCTTTTTAAGCAACATCATATATTTAATTCTAATTAAATATATGCATGAATAACCTTATAGCTCATTGGTTAAGTCCTTGCATTTTTATTCCATAAGTCACATGTTCAAATCTCCATTCTTGCAATTATGTTTTATCATTTTTTATTCTTCTCATAACCTACAAATGAGACCTTTCATTTCCGAAATGAATGGTGACCTTTCATTTCTCTTTTAATTCTCATGTTGAATGCATATATTATTATACATAATTCACCATTACACCATCTTTATTGTCCTCCTCTATCTTTTCCTTCCTCACATTTTTCTATCTCTCACTTCTTCCACTTCACCTAGAGTCCAAGAAGAAGAACATGAAGAAGTCTTCAAGAAGGTCTCGCTACTAACGCGAGGCTATCGGCGGATAGACAAGCCCGGTGACAATACCGGCTTGTGCATGTAAGTCCCTTCACTTTTTCCTTCCTCCGTCTCTTTCTTTTTCTCTTTATATTTCTCTTGTTTTATATTGCCATGAAAAACTTCACTTGACATATCATAGTTCATAAATAATTAATTAAATGGACATATATATAAATAATGAACACACAAACATACACACATATATAGTTTGTAAAGTCTTTTTCATTATTCTCAATTCACATGTTAAGATTTCATAGTGACCAATTAGGATTGTATGTTTGTTGTTTTATTTTAAATCACTTTATTTAAAGTTTGTAAAAAAAAATTGAAGTTACGAATAAATACCTTAGTTTTCTCATTTCTCACATATGACATATCAATACCTTTAGTTTTAAAATAATTTTTATAAATTAATTTTTAACTCTGAAAATTTCAGGAAATTTACAGTGAAAAATATACAATAGTATTTTTACAATAAACCCCTTCAAGTTTTATAAATTACAATAAGGCCCCTAACAATTATTGAACTTCAACTCACTTTCTTTTAGTCTGACTCGGGTTAGAGTCTGACTATTTCTGACTTGGAAATGATTCAATTCAATCTATATTCTTTATATTTCAACTCAAGATGAATACATGAATTCCAGAATCCAGTTAACAATCTACTTGACTGAACCGAACCATGGATATTCCTTTTACATGTTTCCCAGTATTCCATTTACATGACTCTACGGTTATAACCGTTTCCTGATATCATGGTTTCAGTCAGTCAGTTAATCAATCTTACAATCAATACAATTTTACAAGATAACAATACAAATAAAATATCGCGGGGTTTAAGGGGTAGATTGGTACGGAAGGTGTTAAAGGTGGCACGAGGTGGTCAGATTAATACACCTAACCTGAATCCTATTGCTGTTGTACCGTGGCATAACGGTTCCTTGTACTACACGTGCCCTAGTCTCTGGCAAGTGAGACTCCCCTCGTATACACTGGCATTCTTCTGTACCAAGCTACAAATAACAGCGTTAACATAACATTACAACAATAGTTTACACTTTAAAAATGTATCTTCTTATTCTGTCTTCTCTACTTCCCTCTTACCTTTGGGACTTACCGAGCGATCTGTTCGCTGACGACATTCTGTTTCTCTCTTCTTTGAATGTCGTCAGGTGACCTAGACCCGGCAGAAGTTGAGCCAACCCAAGAAGACTTGGAGCAATTTGCCAAAGACCCAGCAGTATAATTTCATTGTACACTTTTCTTTTCAGTACTTTCCTTTTCCTGATATGCCACTGTTTAGGCATCTTTATTTCAGTTGTATTTTCCTTTCCATGTATTGTACAAAGAATGTAAATAAATAAAAAGTTGTTGTTCTTTTATATTCTTGTCTCTTGTGTATTACTTTATATTGCTTAATTACGCTTAGCGTATGTACTTCTGAGTATATATGTAGCGGGCCTCGTCGCGTCCACTTCGCCGTACACTGGGAAGCGGGGCGTGACAGGTTTTGTTGGTGGCCCATGCAGGTCAGAGCTGTATGAAACCCTATCATGCAGTTCTGTTCTGTGTGAACAACCTAAGCAATATAAAACACAAGAAACAGCAACTGAAAACATTCTTTACATTACATATTCCTTGAATCCATCTTGAACTCCACCTTAGGTTTTCTTGAAGTCCATCTCTCCACTTTTGAATCCTTAATTCTTATTCATGCTTTCTATTTGTATCTTGTAGACTTATTAGCTCAATTGGTTAGAGTATCAATCGACGGAGCTCGAAGAAGACATCATCCTAATCCTGTTTCCTTACTCTGTTACATCATCCTTCTTGAGTAATTTCGAGGACAAAATTATTTTTAAGGAGGGTAGAATGTAATGACCTCAAAATCTTTATACATTTGTATTATCCCTCTTCAATAATATACCGTATTTATTTGTACTTGGTATTTTCCTTTTTCTATTAAATTTATTATTATTTTATTCCTCAATCTATTATGTGTTTTTTTCTAGGTACAATTTCTTTTTCTTATATTTAAGTTTTTAACTTCTCATTCTTATTTTTCCTTTCATAAATATTTAACCCAAATCCATTATTCTTATTCTCTACAGCCCATCTAAAAAGCCCATTTTCTTTTTAAGCAACATCATATATTTAATTCTAATTAAATATATGCATGAATAACCTTATAGCTCATTGGTTAAGTCCTTGCATTGTTATTCCATAAGTCACATGTTCAAATCCCCATTCTTGCAATTATGTTTTATCATTTTTTATTCTTCTCATAACCTACAAATGAGACCTTTCATTTCCGAAATGAATGGTGACCTTTCATTTCTCTTTTAATTCTCATGTTGAATGCATATATTATTATACATAATTCACCATTACACCATCTTTATTGTCCTCCTCTGTCTTTTCCTTCCTCACATTTTTCTATCTCTCACTTCTTCCTCTTCACCTAGAGTCCAAGAAGAAGAACATGAAGAAGTCTTCAAGAAGGTCTCGCTACTAACGCGAGGCTATCGGCGGATAGACAAGCCCGGTGACAATACCGGCTTGTGCATGTAGTCCCTTCACTTTTTCCTTCCTCCATCTCTTTCTTTTTCTCTTTATATTTCTCTTGTTTTATATTGCCATGAAAAACTTCACTTGACATATCATAGTTCATAAATAATTAATTAAATGGATATATATATAAATAATGAACACACAAACATACACACATATATAGTTTGTAAAGTCTTTTTCATTACTCTCAAATCACATGTTAAGATTTCATAGGGACCAATTAGGATTGTATGTTTGTTGTTTTATTTTAAATCACTTTATTTAAAGTTTGTAAAAAAAAATGAAGTTACGAATAAACACCTGAGTTTTCTCAATTTGGATACCGGTATACCAAGTTATGTGTCCTAGAAATTGACCGATAGCTGCAGTTTTCTGTTTTACGATCAGTGAATAAATACGATGTAATTCCTAAACCGTTATGCGGATCGATCTAAAATTTTTATAGCGTGTACAAAATAATATATTCTATCATATGTAAATTTCCTGAAATTTTCAGAGTTAAAAATTAATTTATAAAAATTATTTTAAAACTAAAGGTATTGATATGTCATATGTGAGAAATGAGAAAACTAAGGTATTTATTCGTAACTTCATTTTTTTTACAAACTTTAAATAAAGTGATTTAAAATAAAACAACAAACATATAATCCTAATTGATCACTATGAAATCTTAACATGTGAATTGAGAGTAATGAAAAAGACTTTACAAACTATATATGTGTATGTTTGTGTGTTCATTATTTATATATATATCCATTTAATTAATTATTTATGAACTATGATATGTCAAGTGAAGTTTTTCATGGCAATATAAAACAAGAGAAATATAAAGAGAAAAAGAAAGAGATGGAGGAAGGAAAAAGTCAAGGGACTTACATGCACAAGCCGGTATTGTCACCGGGCTTGTCTATCCGCCGATAGCCTCGCGTTAGTAGCGAGACCTTCTTGAAGAGAGATAGAAAAATGTGAGGAAGGAAAAGACAGAGGAGGACAATAAAGATGATGTAATGGTGAATTATGTATAATAATATATGCATTCAACATGAGAATTAAAAGAGAAATGAAATGTCACCATTCATTTCGGAAATGAAAGGTCTCATTTGTATGTTATGAGAAGAATAAAAAATGATAAAACATAATTGCAAGAATGGGGATTTGAACATGTGACTTATGGAATAACAATGCAAGGACTTAACCAATGAGCTATAAGGTTATTCATGCATATATTTAATTAGAATTAAATATATGATGTTGCTTAAAAAGAAAATGGGCTTTTTAGATGGGCTGTAGAGAATAAGAATAATGGATTTGGGTTAAATATTTATGAAAGGAAAAATAAGAATGAGAAGTTAAAAACTTAAATATAAGAAAAAGAAATTGTACCTAGAAAAAAAATACATAATAGATTGAGGAATAAAATAATAATAAATTAATAGAAAAAGGAAAATACCAAGTACAAATAAATACGGTATATTATTGAAGAGGGATAATACAAATGTATAAAGATTTTGGGGTCATTACATTCTACCCTCCTTAAAAATAATTTCGTTTTCGAAATTACTCAAGAAGGATGATGTAACAGAGTAAGGAAACAGGATTATGATGATGTCTTCTTCGAGCTCCATCGATTGATACTCTAACCAATTGAGCTAATAAGTCTATAAGATACAAATAGAAAGCATGAATAAGAATTAAGGATTCAAAAGTGGAGAGATGGACTTCAAGAAAACCGAAGGTGGAGTTCAAGATGGATTCAAGGAATATGTAATGTAAAGAATGTTTTCAGTTGCTGTTTCTTGTGTTTTATATTGCTTAGGTTGTTCACACAGAACAGAACTGCATGATAGGGTTTCATACAGCTCTGGCCTGCATGGGCCACCAACAAAACCTGTCACGCCCCGCTTCCCAGTGTACGGCGAAGTGGACGCGACGAGGCCCGCTACGTATATACTCAGAAGTACATACGCTAAGCGTAATTAAGCAATATAAAGTAATACACAAGAGACAAGAATATAAAAGAACAACAACTTTTTATTTATTAACATTCTTTGTACAATACATGGAAAGGAAAATACAACTGAAATAAAGATGCCTAAACAGTGGCATATCAGGAAAAGGAAAGTACTGAAAAAAAAAGTGTACAATGAAATTATACTGCTGGGTCTTCGGCAAATTGCTCCAAGTCTTCTTGGGTTGGCTCAACTTCTGCCGGGTCCAGATCACCTGACGACATTCAAAGAAGAGAGAAACAGAATGTTGTCAGCGAACAGATCGCTCGGTAAGTCCCAAAGGTAAGAGGGAAGTAGAGAAGACAGAATAAGAAGATACATTTTTAAAGTGTAAACTATTGTTGTAATGTTATGTTAACGCTGTTATTTGTAGCTTGGTACAGAAGAATGCCAGTGTATACGAGGGGAGTCTCACTTGCCAGAGACTAGGGCACGTGTAGTACAAGGAACCGTTATGCCACGGTACAACAGCAATAGGATTCAGGTTAGGTGTATTAATCCGACCACCTCGTGCCACCTTTAACACCTTCCGTACCAATCTACCCCTTAAACCCCGCGATGTCTTATTTGTATTGTTATCTTGTAAAATTGTATTGATTGTAAGATTGATTAACTGACTGACTGAAACCATGATATCAGGAAACGGTTATAACCGTAGAGTCATGTAAATGGAATACTGGGAAACATGTAAAAGGAATATCCATGGTTCGGTTCAGTCAAGTAGATTGTTAACTGGATTCTGGAATTCATGTATTCATCTTGAGTTGAAATATAAAGAATATAGATTGACTTGAATCATTTCCAAGTCAGAAATAGTCAGACTCTAACCCGAGTCAGACTAAAAGAAAGTGAGTTGAATTTCAATAATTGTTAGGGGCCTTATTGTAATTTATAAAACTTGAGGGGGTTTATTGTAAAAATACTATTGTATATTTTTCAAAATACAACTCAAGTATTTAATTATCGCCTTTATGTACATACAACAATTTAATGATCAAGATAAATATGTATACATGTTCGAATAACATGAAATGAGTCAAGTATATTATTCGAGTAACTACCATAAACAATGCTGTAAAGAAATATTATGTACGACTAATTAATCAAGTTGAACGAATGCGGAATATAAACAGAGATATGTCTCTAAATGTTTTGCCTGCGTAAGTTCCAGTTTCACCTAAATACGACTACCGGTTTGAGAGATATATATGTTTTCGTATCGTCGCGCAAAACAGATCAGAATCTATTTGGCACCGTCACATATTTTTAAAACGCAGTTTGAGTTAATTTTTATCGGGTTTCAGGTTACGAAAATTATTAGAAAATTGTAGGTATTTTGAAGTACTTATCTAAAACACCAAGATTCACATGATTTGGATTTCTGAAGCTCTAGTTATGATCATTTTAATATCAGCGTTTAAAACAGAAATTCAGATTTCTGGACAGCAACTATATATTCTATTGCACAGCCTATATCAGGTTGTTTCATGCATTCCTAAGTAATATAATATACAGAAAATTATAGTTCTATAAATGGTGCATCTACACATCTAAATTTTGTCACAAACGGACATCGGGTGTTCGAGTTATGTCCAATTTAAAAACAGTGTGCGAATCGGAACAGATTCTGTCCAGATCCGTCACTTAATATTGTAATGCAGTTTTCTTTATCTTAGATAGGTTTCCGGTAAAACTATAAAACTAAGAAAATCTAGATCATTCGATGTAGATATCAAAAACATCTGAGTTTTCTCAATTTGGATACCGGTATACCAAGTTTTGTGTCCTAGAAATTGACCGATAGCTGCAGTTTTCTGTTTTACGATCAGTGAATAAATACGATGTAATTCCTAAACCGTTATGCGGATCGATCTAAAATTTTTACAGCGTGTACAAATTAATATATTCTATCATATGTAAATTTCCTGAAATTTTCAGAGTTAAAAATTAATTTATAAAAATTAATTTAAAACTAAAGGTATTGATATGTCATATGTGAGAAATGAGAAAACTAAGGTATTTATTCGTAACTTCATTTTTTTTTACAAACTTTAAATAAAGTGATTTAAAATAAAACAACAAACATACAATCCTAATTGGTCACTATGAAATCTTAACATGTGAATTGAGAATAATGAAAAAGACTTTACAAACTATATATGTGTGTATGTTTGTGTGTTCATTATTTATATATATGTCCATTTAATTAATTATTTATGAACTATGATATGTCAAGTGAAGTTTTTCATGGCAATATAAAACAAGAGAAATATAAAGAGAAAAAGAAAGAGATGGAGGAAGGAAAAAGTGAAGGGACTTACATGCACAAGCCGGTATTGTCACCGGGCTTGTCTATCCGCCGATAGCCTCTCGTTAGTAGCGAGACCTTCTTGAAGACTTCTTCATGTTCTTCTTCTTGGACTCTAGGTGAAGTGGAAGAAGTGAGAGATAGAAAAATGTGAGGAAGGAAAAGATAGAGGAGGACAATAAAGATGGTGTAATGGTGAATTATGTATAATAATATATGCATTCAACATGAGAATTAAAAGAGAAATGAAAGGTCACCATTCATTTCGGAAATGAAAGGTCTCATTTGTAGGTTATGAGAAGAATAAAAAATGATAAAACATAATTGCAAGAAGGGAGATTTGAACATGTGACTTATGGAATAACAATGCAAGGACTTAACCAATGAGCTATAAGGTTATTCATGCATATATTTAATTAGAATTAAATATATGATGTTGCTTAAAAAGAAAATGGGCTTTTTAGATGGGCTGTAGAGAATAAGAATAATGGATTTGGGTTAAATATTTATGAAAGGAAAAATAAGAATGAGAAGTTAAAAACTTAAATATAAGAAAAAGAAATTGTACCTAGAAAAAAAAATACATAATAGATTGAGGAATAAAATAATAATAAATTTAATAGAAAAAGGAAAATACCAAGTACAAATAAATACGGTATATTATTGAAGAGGGATAATACAAATGTATAAAGATTTTGGGGTCATTACATTGGTTATGAGATTGTTCAATTTTGTCAGCAATGGACATGGGTTCGGAGTCACAACATGACTCTCAGAAGGGGTGTCAATATAAGAGCTTGAAACGGTTGATACAAAGTGGAGTGCGATGTCCAATTGTTAGTTCTAGAAGCATTTATCCGATCTCTTAAAGAAATTTTGGACATGGATGGATCGTTTGAAGTTCGACCAAAGTAAGAACCGTAAGAAGAAATGTCTGGTTGTGGATACCAAAGTTCAGCAAGAGTTGGTCATTTTGGAGTACCCATGATAGGAATAGAGTGGAAGGTAGGGAGGGTGGAAGTGGCCGAGTTTTAATAATTTTTAAAATTTATTTTTTGGAGTTTTTGGATTTTTTTTGTGAAATTGTTTGTTTTGGTTTTTGAAAAATACGGAATTATACGACTAAACTTTGCACAAGCAAAATCACAATCACAATCACAATATACATAAACAATATTTAAGTTAGAGTCTTCAAAGTCCAACTAGATCGCTCCTAAACTTTCAAGCGACAAATTGCAGGATAACCCTCGAATTGTTTCTTCACTGCCAATTATGGTCAGGTAAGCACAAGTGAGGTAAAGAGGGTTCCGCTCACGAATCACCATGAGATGGACCTTTTAAAATTACCTCCTCACTTGTCTAGCCTAGGCACCACAAAGTCAAGTTTAGATAAACGACCGATTCCCCTCAATCTTCACTTGTCCTAAATGAGTGCGACAAGTCCTTAAAGGTTTGGTCTAGATATTTTTTATTAACTCAAGATAATGTGTATGTTTTTTGTGATTTGTGGTGTTTTGGGAAGGGTGATGAAATCCACACCTAATCTTAATTGGTGTTCAAGCCCCTTAATGTCCGTATTATTATATGTAAAGCGATAAACAGACAAAATCTAAAACAACAAAAAAAAATTATTGGACGGTAGTGCAATTTGTGCAAAGAAACCTGCAGAAAATATAATTCAGTGGAGTTTAGAGGGGTCACTGGAGAAGGAGAAGAGATACAAAAATTTTTGGGCTCAGAAGCCAAGGGAAGACCGCGGAACCGCCGCCTTTCTCTCTAATTGATCGCGGAAGTGCGGTTGAATTGATGAATTAGGGCTTCAACTTTTCTCTACGCACTCTCCTATTTCTTCTATTCCATTTCAAAGCCTCTGTTTCATAATTTGATCACTGCACTTGCTCTAGATTTGCCTGCACACTGGCACAAAAAATATCAAAAATAACAAGATGTTTTTTTATTATATTTATTTATGATTTATTATATATATTTTTATATATATACAAAAAAAATTAACCCGAATGACAAGAAAGAAATACGTTACCGTCTCCCCGGCAATGACGCCATTTGATTGAACTGCGTTTTTAATATGCGCTATGCTAAGCGTTCTATATGTCCTACTTACCGCAATCAAGACATCGTCGCTTAGTAGCTAGCCGGTTGAGTACGGGTCGTCCACTGGGAGATGGTTCGTATGTTCGTTCTTATTTTAGACGAGTCAATGAAAGTGTATATATGTATGTTCAATTATATCCTAAGTGTTTATGTTCAAATAAATTTATTAGGGTTAAGGTTGGTTAGTAGAGTTAGGATTAGTCTTGTGCTTGTCTTTTGCCATTCTTGAAATAATATTGGGATAATCGGAAGTAGCGGGGATTAGGAGGACATAGGAATGAGATTTGTGAGTTTAAGCGAGCTTTCCAACGCTAAATCCATTCCAAGTGCCCCTTGTCCGTCCACTACATGCTCTTATTTCCAACCCTAGGCCAAACATACACAACCATATATCCAATTAAGTCATGACTACATGTCACGTCATAGTGCGCCCAAAAGACTTCTTGAATTAGGTCGCGACTATATGTTACTTATAGCGTGCCTAAATGAGGGGGTTGTATTTGTTTGGTCTAGATTCATTTTAAAATGTTTGGCGAAGAGAAGCACACGAGATTTTTCCATCCCTCGTACTAACCTTCCTTAGTCCTAACAAGTGTGGAAATTATTCAAACATTTAAAAGAAAAATAAAACGAGAAGGAATAAAAGAAAGAAAGGAAAATACGGTTTTAACAAATGGTAGCAAGCTAACTGCTTGGGCCCTCACCTAAGCAAGGGACTCCATCGAGTATCATGGCTTGAAAATACGGTTTAGAAGAGAAGGAAAATAAAACAAGAAAAGAAAATCAACAACTACTTAACAACAAATAATAAAGTTACACTAGGAATTAAAATTACAATACAAGAAATTAAAGATGCAAGATAATAAAAACAACCCCCATCTTTATTAATCTTCCACTCAAAAGCTCTCACTACAATTTCATGGAGAATAGATGAAGAAAAAGAAGAAGATACAAACTAAACTACATTAAATCCTAGTAAAGAAAAGCATTCCTAATTTGGATCAAAACTGGAGTATTTATAGGCAGAGAAATGAAACCCTAGGGCCATATTCTGAGCCCCTATACAATTACCAAACTACCCCCAAAAAACGGTCAAGAGATGCCACGTGTAAGCCGCGGTTCATCCGCCCTAACATACATATGGCTGCGCTTCCGCAGTCGTTTAGAGGGGTTAGGGTGTCGTTTTTTTGTGCTTCCTCGTGTTGTTTTGTTCTTCAGTTTCACATGTTCCAAATTGCAAAATAGTTCCAAAATATCTTCAGATTTTCAATGGTCCAAAATGGCTACACTTTTAATATTTTTGACTTTGATCTCCCTCGAGCTCCATGCATCTCTTGATCTTTGTGCTTCCCCTCTCGTACTCTATGCTCGTCCGAGACACGAATGACCGCTGTTTTTCGTCTTGTCTCTTGAACTGGTAAGCGGTACTGGACGGGTGTAGATGACCGGAACCCAGATTTTATCTATTTTTGGCAGATGTTTTGGATTTTGGAATAACTGTGGAGATTTTGCGTGATTTGCGTTAATTTGGATTAGAAACCTGTAACCTGTAATCCTGTAGCAAACACGGATTAAAAGCATCTGCCTATAAACAAATGAGCAGAAGAATGGACGGTATTAAATGCAATATTCTAGTGTGAACAGGAGCATTCACTTACCCCCATGGTCGTAACCGCAAGGGCATAAAAAATATTTTTTTAAATATATTATTCTCCCGTTTTCTTTCCGTCCTGTACAGGATAATATATATAACACACATGAATACAGAAATATTTATCCAAAACATTCCACGCATAATATATATATATAACGAAATAACCAAACAAAATTCAAAATCAGAATAAAAAATCAAGACATACAACAAACAATATTAAAGATATACAATACGTATCAAATACGGTACATACATCGCACAAAAATAAAAAAAATATAAATACATCGCTACTGGCTCAGTCCAGATTCTCCATCTCCATGTATCTAGGAAATTCGTCGCAGCTGCTCTTCGCTGTAGCCTCGAGCAGAAAAAATCTGGAAAACTGGATCGTTAGGAGTAGGGGTAGGCTGCGGAGCCGAAGCAACAGTCTGCGGTGCTAAATATGAAGCCGAAGGAGGAGCCTGTGCAGTCGCAGCCGAAGTAGTGGCTTGCGAAACCGGACCCGCAGCCGACGCAGTGGCCTGCCGATTCTGTAAAATTTAAAGGTTTGTGTAATTTAGGGTTTGGGGTTAGGATTTGGACTTGTTTATATGTGTGCGTGTGTGTGTTTGTGTGTGCGTGTGTGTATGTGTGCGCGTGTGTATGTGTGTATGTATGTGTGCGTTTCTATGCGCGTGCGCGCGCGTGTGTATGTGTGTGTATGCACACACATACACATATACACACGCCTCTAACTATTGTTGTTTTCACTAAAATATCTTAAAAATTTAACTAAACGATTTATCTTCTTAAATTAACTAAATTACTATAAATTTCACTAAAATACCCTTAACCATTG
The DNA here is from genome assembly GCA_030015575.1 of Agapanthus africanus. NCBI lineage: Eukaryota > Viridiplantae > Streptophyta > Magnoliopsida > Asparagales > Amaryllidaceae > Agapanthus > Agapanthus africanus. The sequence goes on along the minus strand of JASDDO010000004.1, from coordinate 28,660,944 downwards.
TTGTTTTTCACCAAACTATCATTAAAATTTTTAATAAAAAACTCTATCGGCTCAATTTTACTTATTTACACTAAAATAACCTTAATTATTGTTGCTTTTCCACTAAAGTACCCTTAACTATTGTTACTTTTCACTACACTACCCGCCGAATCTTAGAAATAAAGGTATTTTCTTAAAAGTTAAGAGTAATTTCTTAAAAATCTCATTTTGAAAATCATGTTTTTTTAAACTAATTAACAAATTGTAAATAAAAATCTTAATCATAGATTTCATAAACATTATAGAATTTCTTCGTATGTGTGTGGGGTAGGCCATTACTTCGTCTGGTATCATCTAAATTATATTTAACATATTCTAAAATTCACATCAAAACAAATAATATAGTAGGGTTAGATTTGACAAGAGTTCAATGTAGACGAGAATGATGATGAATTACGATTTGGCATTTTTTTGTGTGTGTTTATTTGCGTGTATGTGTGTGTTCAGTTGTGTATGTGTATGTGAGTGTATACGTACCATTGACTCGTGAAAAGCATGAAATTGGACGGTCAATTCGTCCAACCGCTGCTCCAGACGTCACTCGCATAGGGTAACAGATGCAACCACCGGAGAGGAGGATAACTTCATGTGGGCCCTGCTGGGAGCAGTTCCTTGGCCTCTCTCCTAACCACCGTGGTGCTCTCCGTGTACGCGGTCGAGAATAGACGTCAGCACGGCCGAATCGGTCTCTGCGCTGAAATCAATTCCTGATGCCTCTACCTTGTGCACTACCTAAGCCTACACCATGTAAAGCATTCAAACGTAAGTAAGCCGTTTAAATTTAAACTTATCAAAATAAATTTTCATTTTAATTAGAACAAATATTAATACTTACGCAATACTTCTGAGTACCAGCGTCGGGATATCGAAGCTTGCCCGTGACCGAATCTTTAGATGAGATGTGGACGGACAGATAATTCGTCAACATGCTCGTAGTGCCATTTTGAGCCACGGTCTGAGCTTTCTGTAATTCACAAAATACACGCATATATAACATAACTTTTCATATTGTATTATATCAAAAGAGATATCTTATAATTTACCTTTTCCTCCATGGCCCGATTCGTGTTCCTCGAGCCACCGGTGTAGGTTGGTCGACTCCTCCTCATCGACTTCTGATTCTCGTTATTTTGAACGACATGTTTCACCTTGCGCTCATATGCTTAAAACTTGCACAAGAGAGGTCATGTCTCTAAATCAACACCAGTAAAGGCCATAGAATATAGGAGAGCCGCTCTCTCCGCCTCGGGGTTCACGAACCACATATTATAGCAATCGGACTTCATTTCACTCCTATTATACCGGACATGACCCTGTATGTTGATCGTGAGGATCCGATAAATAGCCAGAAGATCGAGTGCTCTATGAGGGTCATAGGGATCGAGGGACTGAAAGTCGTAATCCATCTGTAAGTACAAGAAATTAACGTCGTTAAATTATAAGTGTCGAATGATAGTAAATTTATTTTGATAAATCAAATAAAAATATTTAATAATACATGAACCTGCTCAAATAAGAGGTCAAAGAAGCACTTGTGCTGATCGCCTCATTCAAGGTGAAAAGGATACTTCTTGAAGTGACGGGTCTCATCCCTGCCCCTGGAGCGGCCGCCGCCCCTGTCCCTCGTTGCTCCCGACATCTCCGTCACCCCTAGATAGAAGTACCATCATTACATATGCATGCAATTCATGCATATAAGAGAAATAATAACAATACATGTATATATCATAGAAATGTAAATATATAATATAATATTAATGATAACCTTTTTTGTTTCGTAGACATATTAGATGCCGTAGGAATATCTATTTGGATTTCATTATCAATATCATTCCTAACCCAAGTAACTTCATGCTCAGCCGAAGACAATCTGTTTATGGAGACAGACGGTTGGAGCACTCTAAGTCTTCTCTCTTCTTCCTCCTCATCGTTGTCGTCCATTCGATCCTTGAATTCTGAGGCATCATAAATATCCCTGAATTTCTATCGGCATACAATACTCCATCTTGGATGTTTCAATCACTTTGAGTAGTATACTAGAAATATGTAACACCCTAGCAATGTTATACTATTTATTTTGGGGTATTTCAAATCTTGCGGCAAAATTCTGTATTATTGTTGCTTTTAGGTTTCGAATGGTGCAATTAGCTGTTGTGGTTATTATCTGACCCGACCCACATATTTGAAACCCATCATGGTTCTAGATTATATCAAATATTTGCTAGTACAAAATATCCATGCAAATCTAGATATTACACATATATAGTATATTCCACATATCTTTTAATAATATAAAATAAAAATCAAATGATATATTTTTATCTAGTCTTACATGTCATAGTACCCCATATCATGTAGTTGCGCTCATATATCACGATTCATGTCCCAATTGTTAAACAGACTCGTTTTTGATTGCTACGTATATTTACGTAGATCCATATTTGGGGGTATATGTTTTTATTATCAGGATATCGCATTATGGTTTAAATTCTTACGTATATTTTTCATATTGACTAGATTTTTGAATGGATACAAGTAATATTTGGAGAGATCCGGTATTATTTGTATAATCTAACTAACTATATATATATATATTATATTATATATATATTAATATATTATATATATATATATATGTTAATATATACTAACTTTAATATAAATAACCCTCTCTGTTTCTCTCTCAAATATATATATATATATATATTATATAATATTATAAAATCTATTTATATAAAACCTCACCCTCTTTCTCTCCCCCTCATTTTTTTCCTCACGTCCGCGAACCCTAACACACCTCCATCTCCCTGTCACAGCCCTCACCGTTGCCGTCTCCATTGCCTTCACCTTCCCTACCTTGCCGCCATAACCTCCACTTCTTCCTCCTCTCCCCGACGACCTCAAGCCCAAAACCCACCTCGCCTGCATTTCTTCCCGATCACACCAAGAACCATCCCCCATCGCCGGCAACCCCTCGTTGCCTGAACAGACCACCACCACCACCTTCATCACTTTCCCTCCTTACCGGCAACCCCAGACCACCACTACACCCCGTCTTTCGCCTCTGCACATTACCCGATCATCAGAACCCACACCCTCGTCCACGACGACCTCACCGTCGATGACTTCGTCTCGTCGACGTCACCTTGTCGCCTACCCTCTCCTCTATCCTCGCCAACCCCATAACCAGCAACAGCAACCTCCTCCTCTTCCTTTTCTTTTTCTTCTTCTTCTTCTTTCTTTTCTTTTCTCTTTTTTTGGCCGTCTCGCCGGAGTTGCGCGCGTCGCCAACAATCTAGACGACCCAGTCACCGTCGTCGTCTAACCTAGTCACCACGTCATCCAGCTGCTCAGCCTGCGTGCGTAAGTTTTGCGTCGTGACTTTATTTCGACGTCGGAACGTGACATCCGTATCTTGACGTGAGATCTGATCATGCAAGTTCTAAATTTGCAACATGCTATTTTGATTATATCAATATTCATATGCTCGACTATAGTGCATACATTTTAATAATCAACGAGTAGTAGCAATTTACAGTTTTACAGTATCCGTCTGTATCCGTGCTGATAATAGCTTATCTAGTTGCATGTCGGAATATCACAATGTTATTATACTACTATAACAGTTCAATATGTTATCTTGTTTGCATCATACATGGTAATAGACGTATAACGGTTATTATAGATAGATACATATGCATCCTGGCATTAATTGTATCACGATATTGATTACTGTGTTACATTGGTATCTATTTTGGTTAATATTCAGTACATGACATATTCATAACACATTACCAGACTTGTTACTTGGATCGAATCGCTAATGCCAACAATCCTGATTGTTGTCCTGACGGACGTGACTTGTTGTCTGTATAGACAAGACCTGTATCTGCTTGATTCTTTGTTGGCATTAGATTTATATCGGCAATACTTGACTTGAATATAGAACCTTGGAGGAAAAGGGGAAATCAAGAATGTAACTGAAACGTAACTCAAGAGAATATTATTTTTGTTTGCCTTGATTCCGGGCGTTACGGAATAATCATTATTATTGTTTGCCATTGTTCCCACATAAAAAGAAAGAAAAAAGGGAGAACATTCCCCACAACTCAAGTGTTAAACAACTAATAGGGGAGAATATTCCCCACAATCAAACAACTAATAGGCCAAATTGGCCTCACGTGTTAAACACGTGAGCGCCCATATGCAAGGCATATGAACTCCAAATCGGAGAAGCTAAATAAGCCTCACGTGTTAAACACATGAGGGCACCTCTTTACGTAGAACTAAATTCTACTCGAGAAAGATCCTCTCTGTTAAATAAGGAACCGTTGGATCAAAAATCCAATGATGATTAAGCATAGAATTAAATTCTATTGGAAAGGATATTTTCTGTTAAACAGAAAGTTGGTGGATCAAAGATCCAATAAGATAGAAAATATTTCCCATATCCTTCTAAACAAAGAAAGATTGTGCTTTGTTAAACCGAGCACTCTTGGATTAAAAATCCAATGGTGATAAAAATATCACCGTTCAATAGAATTTTATTCTATATATGGGAGAATGTTCCCTCAATCTTGTTAAAACAAGAAAACATATTCTACAAGACAGAAACACTTGGATCAAAGATCCAACGGTGGGTAAAATTCCCAAAATCAATTTTGAGTCCAATTAAATCAATTAGAATCTCTCAATGAGAGATTTTCTCAAAATTAATTAACAAACTTGTCTCCATTACATAAAGGACCCGAGACTTCAAGTCTCAGATAGAAAATACCCCCTATAAGCTTCTGCCAAAATACAGTGAGCTCTAAAAAGAGAAGAACAGAGAATTTAATTCTTAAAGAAGAAGACTTTTCTCCTCAAAAAACCGTAGGTAAAGAAACACAGAGATCAAAATATCCCCTTTTTACCTATATAAGGGTTTAACCCTTCTCAAAGAACTTAGTTCTTACTCTGGATCAGAGATGCTCAAGACATGTCTCCCACAAGTTGAGAATTTAATTCTCATCGGGAAGATCTTATTCCTGAGAATCAAAGATTTAGAAAAGAGCTAGGTCAAAATGAAAGAAAAGAAAAGAACACATGCTCTGGGAATTTAATTCCTCCAAAATTAGGGTTTAACCATACATAAAGAACTTAGTTCTTATATATATATAAAAAGGGAAGAACCTAGTTCTCCAATTAAATGAAAAAATGATCCAAGATCTTCAAAATAGAAATCTTGATGATCATCAATGACCAAAATGTCATTAACAGAGATTAACATCTCTATAAACAAGAACTTGGCATCTCATGTGAAACACATGCGATCAAAATTGGTGCTCAGCACTATTATAGCGCCTCATGTGTTTCTCACGTGAGTGCCTAAAATAAAAAAAAAGAAAAGTTAAAGCGCCTCACGTGATTTCCACATGAGCGTCCAAAAAACAAAGAAAAACATATTTGTGTTGAATGAACAGCCACCAAATAAAGCAGCCCAACACCCCAAAAATAAAGCAGTCACGTGAAATACATGTGAAATACTCATGGAAACCTGAAATCTGGCGCCTCATGTGCTTCACACGTGGGCACCAGAGCTCTAGCCAAGTGCTTAGCACTTCTGAAAAAAGGGGGTGAACAAATAGAACCCGAAATCAATACTCATCACTCACGTGCTTTCCATGTGAGTGCCATGCAAAGCGCTTAGCACTCTGTGTTCGGTCAAAATGAATAATTGCCTATCAGTGATTGGGCAGCGCCCATATCTAAGCGCCTCACATGTTTCACACGTGAGCGCCAGAGAAAATTAGTGCTTAGGACTATAGTAGCGCCTCACATGAAAAACACGTGAGCGCCAGAAAAGATTAGTGCTCGGCACTATTCTAGTGCCCCCACGTGAAATACGCATGAGCACTGCATATATTAGTGTTTAACACTGTTAAGTAATATAGAAACCCAATCTCAGCCCAAATTTGCTATGTTCCTGAGGTTAAATCTCTTTGATTTATTTTAAATCAACCGAGCCCATATTGCTCATGACTTCTAAACCGATCTTAGTCTCAAACAAGACTAATGATCTCTCATTGATGATATCCGAAATGATATTCATCTCATATCTCCTAAGGAAATCTTAGTCTCAAATATGACTAACGATTCTCAGGTTCACCACAACCTCTTTTTCTCTCAAATACAAGATTTGGTTCAAGGGTACATCTTTCTACACCTCTGATATTTGTCGTTGTAATTTCTAAACGTCTTCTGGCGGGTTCCGACAACCAACAACTCCTTTCATCATATATTGATGCACTTCCAAATTGACATGCACACCTCAAATCGGATCGCGTCCAAAATTGGACGCATTCCATGTCACCATCGTTCACTCCGCCATGTAACAAATACACGTGCGCGCAAGAAGAATGTCGGACCGAAATGTCCTTAAACTAACATTCTTCCCCAAAATGGGAATGTCAGACCGAAATGTCCCAAAACTAATATTCGTCTCCAACATGGCGATAATGGAACGTGATGTCCTTAAACTAAAATAATCGGTCTAAATGCTCATATGTTTAAGTCGATCTTAATCTCAAACCAGATTAACGGTCCTTAAATAAACCCAACCCAAATCTAAAATATATGGATTTGGACTGATCCATGCCCTACGGACAACGACATAAACTAGTCTCCGTATACAATCCACGGGCAACTAAAACAAACAAAACATACACATGACACGAAGTGAACTGCCGGAGCAGAAGAAAGTGGTTAACGCAATGCGGTAACGTAATTAACTGTAGGGCTTGCGTCTGCAGGAAAGAGCGTCCCCACAATCAAAAACCTTTCATAAAATGAGGGGAATCTGATGAAGTCTGCTACAACGGCCGCATCTATCCAAGCCTCCGATATGTGGTGCCATAAATCAACTTGGTATCTTTGGAGAGGTGAATAGATAAATCCAAATAGAATATGCCCCCAAACTCAGGCAAGACGATTTATCCCAGTTCGTTTCTGTTTCGGCGATGAACGACCGTGTTTCCGGGCGTTACGGAATAATCATTGTTTGTCGTGATTCCGGGCGTTATAGAATAAATCATTGTTTGCCATGATTCCGGGCATTACAGAATAAATTATTGTGTCGTGATCCCGTGGGGGTTTGAACAGGAAATATATTGTTGAGATACGATGAGAATTACGTTAATTGATTTCAAAGAATTGTAAAATAGATAACCTAGAAGCATAGATTTTAAGGTGCACATCACGTACATATAGCTCACTATTTATACCTGTGTTTATTATTCGTACGCATGTTTAATAATGGCATCATATCCTGGTTATTACTATTGTTTTGATATTATAACGCACTGACGTCGGGGTTTTGCATGGCCCAGTTCCTTTACCTTTATCGCAGGCAGATCGGGAATAATTTAGCAATCAAGTCGAGCCATGAGGAGCTAGCTATTTATGTTAGAGATGATCAGTTTCTTTTAGTTCGTAGTTTTATTTCTATTGATGTGATCCCATATTGGGACGTGATTCTGACACTATTATTTATTGGATCTTGATTCGTTTCCGCTTTATGCATTTTCTTGATTTTATTTATTGTGGCAGATGGACATGTGTTAGCTAGATTATATATTTTATTGTTCTTGATATCCGATTGACAGTCGTAATATGACTGTGGAGGGATGATTCCTAGCTATAGGTAGCATGGTTGGCTCTGTCATGTGCCGTAGTTACGTGTCTTAGGAAACAGGACGTGCCAGGGTTTGTTTGGTATCAGAGACATAGGATTTAGGGTTAGTTGGGTTTGGTTCTTTTGTAGTCGGGTATTAAACCCAATATACGAACCAGAAAACCAGGAATTAGGAACATGTCTGTTCCCCTCCGAATGGCGGCCTAGACTTTGCGTCTCGCCTGAGATTCGGGGCAGATGCTATTTGGTCTTATCCGTCCATCTCTCCGAAGTTACCAAGTTGATTTATGGCACCGTGTATCAGGGGTTTAGACGGATGCGGCCGATGTAGCAGACTTCGTCAGATTCCCCCTCGCTTGAGGGGTTTTTGATTGTGGGGACGCTCTTCCCTGCAGGCGCAAGCCCCTGCAGTTAATTACGCTACCGCATCGCGGTAACAACTTTCTCCTTCTCCAGAATTTCACTTCGTGTCGTGTGTGTTTGTTTTGTTTGTGGTTGCCCGTGGATTGTATACGGAGACTGAGTAATGCCGTCGCCCGTAGGACGTGGATTAATCCAAATCCGTATTTACTTAGATTTGGGTTTGGTGTTTTTAGTTTAAGGATGCATTAGCCGTGTTGCGGCTAAGATCAACTTACACGTTCGTTAAGGATACGTCAGTCCTGTTTGAGACTGAGATCAACTTAACGTAGTGATCCATTTAATATATGGCCGCCAGGACTCGTCACCTCTCTGATGTCGTTGAAGGATTACAACGACATGTATCAGAGGAGCTCGGAGATGTACCCTCGAACCAGAGTTGATTGGGAGTTTTATAATCCATTTGAATGTTTAAGGATACGTTAGCCGTGTTTGGGGCTAAGATCGACTTAAACGGGATCATTTAGATCCGGTAAAAGAGCATTTGGAGGCTCTATTGTTCCAGTTTAGGGACGTGGCGGTCTATATTCCAGTTTAAAAACGTGGTGGTCCATATTCCAGTTTAAAGACGTGGTGGTCCGTATTCCAGTTTAGGGACGTGGTGGTCCGTATTCCAGTTTAGGGATGTGGTGGTCCGACATTAGTTTAGGGACGTTTCGGTCCGACATTAGTTTAAGGACGTTTCGGTCCAATATTAGTTTAAGGACGTTTTGGTCCAATATTAGTTTAGGGACATCTCGGTCCGATATTAGTTTAAGGACGTTTCGGTCCAATATTAGTTTAGGGACGTCTCGGTCCGATATTAGTTTAGGGACGTTTCGGTCCACGAGTTTAAGGACCCCGCAGTCCATATTGATGCGTGTGGTCATCGGGACCCGTCACCTCTCTGACGACGTTGAATGATTACAACGACATGTGTCAGAGGAGTTCGGAGATGTACCCTCGAACCGGTCGTAAATTGATTTAAGAGAGCAATATTGCTCAGTCAATTTAATTTGAGGACTTACGGCCAAAATTGGGCTAAGTCCAGTTGGAAACGTCCCACATTTCGTTTGCATTTGGCCTGTTAGACCTGTGTTAGGGCTTTGCCTATGTTTAGTAATGCATAGCATTTTATTCTGGTCGGCTAGGCCTTTCTGATTTGAGCTCTGTCCATTTATTTTTGATGCAGAGCATCTGTCTTTGCTTGGGCTCTGCCCCCCTTTTAAAATAATGCAAAGCATTTAGTTCAGCCTGTTAGGTCTTTTTTAATTGGGCTAGGCCCTTCTACAAATAATGCAATGCATTAATTATTTGACAGTGGCTTGTGAGGCGCTTTGCGCCAAATAATGAGCGCAAGCGCTCGTGGAAGCGACACGTGTCGTACTCTGATGAATGCAAGCGCAATAGCACAGTGCGCTGTGTCAGTGCGCTGCGCTGTTGCGCTACTGACACGTGGCGCTCCCTGGTGGCTTGCGCCAACAAAGGAGCGCAACAGCGCAATTTTCAAGTGCAAAGCACTGTTTTATATTTTGATCGATTTTAAATCAAAGAAAACAAGTTTTCTTTTGTTTTCAAAGAACCAATGGTTCATAAGAAAGTGCAAAGCACTATTATTACTTATTTTCCTTTTATTTAAGATTATTGATCTTGTTCTTAGATCAATAATCTGTCCATAAGAGAATTTTCTCTTTTTCCTAAAGGTTTTTACCTTCTGTTGTTCTTGAGGAGTTCTCAAGAGTTCTCTTCTCTTTTTTTTTAGAAAGATATTGATGCCTTTGAATTGAGGTCTGGGGTCTCTTTTATAGTGCCCATAAATTAGTTAACTTTGTTAAAGAGATCTTTCTCTGAGTGATTTGGGGAATTTTCCCCACCGTTGGATCTTTGATCCAAGGGCTTCTGCTTTGCAGAAGAAAATCTTCTTGTTTTAACAAGAACAGAAAAGATTTCTTAGAATTTTAATTCTGTTTGGCACGGATGCCCCAGCGCGTGACACGTGTCGCGCAGCGCACTGCGCAGCGCAACTGCGCGAGCGCATCTGCGCTGACACGTGTCGCGCAGCGCAGTGCATGCACAACTGTGCTAGCGCATCTGCGCTGACACGTGTCGCGCAGCGCACAGCGCAGCGCAACTGAAGCGTTGCTTCCTTTAAATAGAGCTTTGCTCTGATTGGGCGCGCCTTCTTGGGCGCTGCGCCGACGTATCAGCACCTGACATGTGGCGCGTTGCGCCCGAAATTTGAAGCGTTGCTTCAAAATTTTGAATTTTGAATTTCAACAGAGCTTTGGTCTGATTGGGCGAAACAAATGCCCCCCCACCGTTGCGCTCACGTGGTGCACACGTGAGTGCAGCGGTGGAAAACTTCTGATCGTTGGATCAAGGGGTGAGCTCAAGGGGCGCAAGCGCCTTATAAATAGGACCTCTGGCCCTTAGAAAAATCTTACCGTTTTAACATTTTTGATTTCAACAGAGCTTTGCTCTTTCTTAAGAACTTCAGAGCTTTGCTCCTTCCCAAAGTTAGAAACTTTAGGTAAAAATTAACTTAAATAAAATTAATTTAAATTAATCTTAACCAAAGAGCTTTGCTCTCACAGATCTTTTGATCTAAAGAAATCCCCATTGGGGTTTCATAAACAGAGCTTTGCTCGCAAAATTTATAGATCTACAGGGATCTTGTTCATGGGTTTTAACCCATGAACAGAGCTTTGCTCATAGATCTAAAAAAAAACAGCTCTTTTAGATTTGAAAAATGAAGAGTCTTTTTTATAAATTTTTCATGAATCTTTCAAGATTCCAAAAATTTTCTGATGGACTTTTTCCACCATTACCATAAAGCCATGCTCTTTTAAGGAATCTTATTTTCCTGGGACCAGAGTTTGACAAGTGTCACTCTGTGACAGAGCTTTGCTCTGAAAGAGGAGATTTTCTCCTTATCTCTAGGGATTCTTTATTAATGGGAGTGTTTTCCTGGGGACCAACTGACAATCTCATCCAATGACGAGTTTGTCTTATTGACTGACGTATTGTCATCCAGATTTTGTGGGTCCCTTTTTAGTCTCCTGCTCACTGCACTGCTGTGTGGTGTAATTAATTAATTTAATTAATGCATTTTCTTTTTTAAACGCCAAACGTTGGAATTACAACACTAACGGCTAAATTGTTCTTTTGCAGCGATCATGTCTCTAGACACTTCATTCCCGTTCGTCCGCTCGGAGGAGGGATTTCCCGAGGCGCCCTCGGACCGTGAAGTCCTGACCATGATTAGAGAATACGACCCGGAGTACAAGAACCTCCACCTTTGGGGGTCTTGGTATAACCAGATCATCATGGGTCGACGCAGCTTCACATGCGCAGTGCCGTCCGAGCCCATCACGGCAATTCATTATGCTACCCCACCCTCGGTTCAGTATGCCATGGAGATGGTGGATTGGACCGTGAACAGCTTTCTTCATCCCACTATGGATGCGGTTCCGGTCCAACGTCCTATGGTCTTGGATATCCTAGGACGTCGTATCTGTCAGGGCGAGGTGAGACCCTGGGGCAATCATATAACATTGGTCTGATCCCCCGCTATCCAATTGCTACCTGCCGTGGGCCCGGTACATCCTGTCGATGAAGAAGTCGCAGTTGATAAGATTAGGATTGTACACCGCAGTCTACGTCTCTCTCTTCCAGTATCCCACGCTCCCCACCTGGTGGTTTAAGGCTTTCCTGGAGCAGTGGAATATTCCTACCCACACTTTCCTTGCCATGGATCGAGAAGTGTCCATTTCTTTGGAGGAATTTGCGGAGGTATCCGGCTTACCAGTCATGGGGGAACACTATGAAGAGCTGCTCCCGACAGATGAGTACGTCTTCGGTGCTAAGCCGATGGTAAGGGGGATCACGCCGGAAAATGCTGTTCAACACCAATTCCCGAGCCTGATCAAGGTGTTGAACATCTACGAGTCCCTTTTTATTGAACATGGGAGCCGAGGAGTTAATTTTGAGGACTTCATTGCTCGTTTCCTTCGCCCAAGCGTCATTTCATCAGAAGCTGCCAAGTCTGCTATCCTGGATGATTCTTTCGGCCTAGGTTTGGATAACCTGCCGGCGAAGGAGATAGACCAAAAGGTTTTCTTCCTTCCAGACTTCCCTACTATATCTTTTGCAGAAATTGCAGCCCCCGGGATGGACGAGGATGACTTTTTCTTAGGATTTCTCGGACTGTGGCTGAGTTGGTTCGCGATCCCAATGCACTCTCATCGCATGCGGCCTTCCGTATTTTACCCAGCCCACCGAATGGTCATCGGGGTAAAGGTGGCTGTGGGGATCGCCGGCTTGGCGCACCTATACCATGGTCTCAGCCGAGCAGCGGATGCTAACGAGCCCGGGGTATTGCACGTGGTCTTCCCGATGCACTACTTTATGTCGTGGCTCGAGCTACATACGGCGGGTGTCTTCGGCATGCATAAAAGGCCCTCGTTCTTTGACAAGTGTGGTTTCCCTCGCATTATTCAGTTGATTGGTGCATTAATCGTGACCCCTTCACCACGGAACGCCAGAGGTTTACTGTTTCGCCCTCACACCGTTGGAGTCGGGATGTCCTTCATTGACAAGGTATTAACCATTGGAAAAGCGTCCACCACTGCGGTGCGACCATTACAGGACTCCTTTAAGGATGGATCTTCAGTGTTGACGGCCCGGGAGACCCTCCACTTGTATTCTATTAGACCGGGCTTCCTAGTCTTCAGGCAGGGCGGTGCGGCAATCTTCATGAGATATAACCCGCATCGTTTCGCCCAACAACTGGGCTACGATCAAGGGGTACCCTTGGAAGCTTTCTTGCTGGAACCTGCTGCCAATGAAGAAGGGATGGAGAACGCGTTACATCACTTCATGCGCCTGAACACGGGTTCTCGTTTTTTCATCAGCACGCCGGCCTGCGCCCCACGACTCCTTAATGTATATAAAGAGTGGTACAATCATGCGACGGGGGCCGTTATAAAGGAAGAGAGGCGAGTGTTGATCGACCGTAAAGAAGCACCTCCCGGCACCAACCGTAACGCTCCCTTAGTGCCAAGGACCCCGGTGGCTCCTCCTCTAAAAGATGCCGGGGGCAGACCATCGCGTGCGCAAAGTCCTCCGCGTGAGCTGCCGCTCCCTGATATCACAGATGCACCTCCCGCACCCTGTGCTCCAGTGGAGACAGTGGTTATACCCTCGCCGGAGTCTGGCATGGGTGCGGACATCGGGACCTATCGTCCCAAAGTGGCTGCTAAACGGAAGTCGATCCCCCGTGAGCCTAGGGTCGGAGGGCAAAAGAAAAAGAAGTCGCTCTTCGCTGCGGACGTTGTGTTCGGTCAGGAACCCCATGCTCCCTATGCCGAGGGCCTGCTCGAATACGGGACTAACGAAGGATTAGTGATGCCGCCGCCGGACGATACAGACTTGGAGGCTGCTCTCAAAGCTTCAGCATGGCTGGCGAAGCGTGACGCGTGGCTAGCTAAGATTGCGCAATCGGGTAACTACTAGTCGCCTTTTCTTTATTGCAACATATCCTCTTCATTGCCTTTGACTAACGCTTTTCTTTTTTTTTCTTTCAACAGGCATCACTGATGAAGAAGCCATTGCCACTTCTCTGAAGACTTTCCAGGAGGAGGAACGTCTTAGAGCATCTATGGGCCTTAGTAAGTTTCGACTCATCAAGTTTTCATTTTCCTTGTGTTATGGTCGATCTAACCTTTCCCTTTTAATCACAGGAACCTCAATGCCGTTCCCTCCAAGTGACGCAGATGTTCTACCAGCTGTCGATGTTCCTGCTTCCTCTGGGCCACCGCAGGAGGTTCGTCTTGAAGAGCCAATGAGAGATGCCTTAAAGGCTCTGGAGGCATCCCTGAACGAGGATGACGACGCCTTGAAGGAGGCGTCACAAAGGTCCATCACGACAGCCCGGGAGGAAAGGAAGCGGCTGAGGCGTGAGGCGAAGGCACGCAGGGCTGCCTTGGCTATGGGAGCGGGTCCCAGCACTGCCCCTCGTGCTGATACTCCATCTGAAGAGGCCCCTGTCGCCCTATCCACTGCCCGCAGAGAGGTGGCGCGCGCAATTCGGAGCGCAAACGGTAAATCCGCTTCAGGTAATATTTCTCTCAGAGCTTTTGTTATAAGGATTTTAATGTCATTGGTCCTTATATCTCTTATCTTGCAGGGCCAAGTCCGATCGAGGGGGAGGCGGAAACCGTTGATCCTAAAGAAACAGAGGAGGCGGTACCTGCCGAACTCGAGCCGATGGTGGGCAACGTCGTTGTGGCTTTGGAGCCTGAGGTGGAGGTCGAGGGACCTACCATCGAGAAGGTCATTGATGCCGAACCTGAAGTGATGGCAGATGATATGATCATTATAACTGAGTCCAGGATGGTGGCGGATGAGGCGTTCGTGGCCGGCGATCTTGTGGTGATGGTGGACGATACAACCGCGACTACTGAACCTGAGAGAGTAGTGGGTGAGGTGGCTATGATTCCCGAGGACGAGCCAACCGCTCCTTCTCTGGAATCTGGCAATACTCCAGTCATAGCCCTCCCCGTATAAGGTCCTCCGCCGTCTCCAGGTCTCGCGAGCACCACAACGGTTCCCATTGAGTCGGGTGATGAGGCCACGGGCGGTGGTCTCATGTCAATAGAGGAGGGAATCGCCTCCGTTTCAGCCGGCAGCTCATCAGGTAAATCCCAAGTTGCTATCCCTTTTTTTTTTTTTTCTTACAATACTTTCTGACAAATTCGCATTTGTTGTAACGCAGGTGCAAACAGTGCCGATGCTCCATTGCTTGAGGGAGCGCCTTCAACAACTGCTTTGGCGGTGGTCACCTCCCAACCCTCTCTCATACCATCTAAGATGTTGGAAGGTATGGGTTTGCAATTTATTAATCCTGTACTTCAGACATATAATTTGTGTACTAAAGTCATATTGTTGTGTTTCTTCAGGAGTGCTCTTTGATCATGTATATCAGATGTTGCTCCCACACTTCTCTTTCCCATCCGAACTTGCTTCTTCCTCTGGTGGCGTTGGTGAGTATGATTTCCATTGACATCATCTTTTTTTTATTGATGGAATTACCTCTAATCCTCTTTTTCTCATCTCAACTGTAGTGCTACAGATTGAAGGAGGGGGTAAAGGATCAGCTGCGCCACCGACCCTTCCGACCTTGCCACCTGTCTCAACCGGTACAGCGACCATCACATTGGTAACTTCTCTCTCTTTATTTTCTGTACTGTTATCTGATCGCATCCTTTTTCTTTTCAGCTGTCGTTCCGGCTTCGGCGCCCTTCGAGCCTCGTATTACAATGCCGGCGGGTCCTTATCTGAGGAGTCTGTCTTCAAAAGGCGCTGCGAATAGTCTGCGCATGTTGAGTGACTACGTCGAGGAACCCGACGTTGAAACTCCTACATCTGCTGCAGACTTCGCTATGGTGGTTAACCCGATGCTAGCAATACTCATAAACTTTCATGATGAGGGCATCATCGCATCCTGGGTTAACCATTGTAGGGAGATCGAGGGTCGCCTATATCAGTTGGAGTCGCTGCGCCCCGCTCCCGAGACCTTGGCTGCCAGTAATCAAAGAACAGCGTGGATTGAGCAGAGCGCTCCTTACTTCCACCATCTCGAACAAGAAGTCATTTCAAGGCATAAGGAGCGTGGTGAGACTTCGAGCAAGTCTGCCCAACTGCATGCTCGGGTGGAGGCTAACGCCGCACGGCTGAAGGTTGTCTTTGAGGGCCTTCTGCAATGTCTTTCCGAAGGGTTATCGTTGAGGCAACAACTTGACGTTGTCGAGCAAGATGCACCCAACCAGGAAGCAGCCCAGAAGGCGGCGGAGGAGCAACTTTCATCCTTCTTGTAGCAGCGGGCCCAGGTGGAGGCGGAGGTGGCTGCGGCTGTCACTCAGGAGAAAGCGCTGAAGGAGGTGCGAGAGCATCTTGTGAATTTACTGAAGACACTTCCTCCTCAGTAGCTGTCTATCTTTGTATCATTTGTACTCGTAGGTAAAAGAATGTATATATGTATATTTTTTCCTTTGACATAATGTATCCTGTATCCAATCAAGTTTATGAATAAAAGATACACCTTTTTTTGTAATGTGTCATTTTCTCCGTCTTTTCTTTCTTTTATTATCAGCATATCACCTTAGCAAACATGGTTAACGGAGGATTAGAACGAGTATCCTGACTTTCTTAAGGAATAGCGATGGCTTAGGCCGCAGGTTCGGATCTGCTGCCTAAGACTTTTCAACTCTATAAGCCGTGAGGGTCTCATAGAGACTTTTCTCCCTACGGATCGAGAGGATCTCGTAGGTGGGTTTTCTCCTTAGGAATCATGAGGATTCCTAAGTATGATTTTCTCTTATAAGTCGTAAGGATCCTATAAGAGAATTTTTCCCTCTTACGAGTCGAGAGGACCCACAAGCGGTTGTTTCCCTCCTCGTCGAAACTCGACCTTGGAGAGTGAGACCCATGAATAGTATGCAAGAGACCATTTTGGATTGACTTGCAGGGTCCCATTGTTCAGGAAGCAAGTTTTTTAGTCCCTGCTGCCTGAGGCTTCATTTGCATGTTGAGACGAATCGGGAATTTCCCGCGGAGACACTAGTTTCTCTGCGAGCCGACGCGAATCAGGAGGCTCTCGTCAAGGAGTGTTTGTATCCGTGAGTTGAGGAATTTGCTAGGGATTATTTTTTTCCCAAGTGCCAAGGATTATTTGTTTCCTTGGGGTTTGAAACGAGTCGAGGATTTCCCATGGAGGCACTGGTGGCTCTGTGAGTCGACGCGGATCAGGAGGCTCTCGTCAAGGAGTGTTTGTATCTGTGAGTCGAGGAGTTTGCTAGGGATTATTTGTTTCCCTAGAGCCAAGGATTATTTGTTTCCTTGGGGTTTGAAACGAGTCGAGGATTTCCTACGGAGGCACTGGTGGCTCTGCGAGTCGACGCGGATCAGGAGGCTCTCGTCAAGGAGTGTTTGTATCCGTGAGTCGAGGAGTTTGCTAGGGATTATTTGTTTCCCTAGCGCCAAGGATTATTTGTTTCCTTGGGGTTTGAAATGAGTCGAGGATTTCCCATGGAGGCACTGGTGGCTCTGCGAGTCGACGCGGATCAGGAGGCTCTCGTCAAGAAGTGTTTGTATCCGTGAGTCGAGGAGTTTGCTAGGGATTATTTGTTTCCCTAGCGCCAAGGATTATTTGTTTCCTTGGGGTTTGAAACGAGTCGAGGATTTCCCATGGAGGCACTGGTGGCTCTGTGAGTCGACGCGGATCAGTAGGCTTTCGTCAAGGAGTGTTTGTATCCGTGAGTCGAGGAATTTGCTGAAGATACTGGTTTCTTCGGAGGTGGACTGAACCGTCGAGATCTGGATTCGTCTTCTGGCGGAGCCTGTTGGAAAAGTATGGTTCCCTCTTTGTTTACGCCCTTGGATTGTATACAGGGATCGATGTGATCTTAACTGTAGGGCCAAAGTTTTATCATCATTTTTTTGTTTTATTTCCGCGATGCTCTATCATTTCAGCTTTTATATCGCGAAGGTCGCGATTGCCTAATCATTTCGGCTATTTTTCGCGGTGCCCAATCATTTCGGCTATTTATTTTATTCTTACTCGCTGTTTTTTATTGCGAGTTGCCCAATCATTTCGGCTATTTTCCATGCATACATTTTCTTTACTTGCTGTTTTTTATTGCAAGTTGCCCTATCATTTCGGCTATTTCGTATGCATATGCGGCCTATTGGCTTTTTGCTGTAGACCAACTTCGGCATCAGCACCGTTACAACTGGGATATTACCAGGAGTGAATCATCATCTGCCTCTGTCAATGTTGAACAAATGTGGCTTAGCAACCAGGGTTAGGGTCCTGTTGGCTAAGGCTTTTAACTTCATGAGCCGTAAGGGTCTCACGAAGGGATTTCTCCCTACAAGTCTTGAGGATCTCGTAGGTGTATTTTTTCCTTAGGAGTCGTGAGGATTCCTAAGTGTATGTTCCTCTGTAAGTCATAAGGATCCTACAGTAGGGTTTTCTCCTTGTAAGTCGAGAGGACCTACAAGGGTCATATGAACATATCCCCAGTCACGGACGGGACTTGGTTAGGGAAATGTTTATTCGCGCCCGTGGATTGTATACAAGGGCCAGTATTGGACCACTTGTAGGGCAATATCGAAGGTTGTGGGGGTTGCTTAAGTACAGGTTTAGGTCTCTGTAACTTAAGACTTTCAACTCTTATGAGCCGTGAGGGTCCCATAAGAGAGTTCTCCTTACGAGTCGTGAGGATCTCGTAAGTGTATTTTCTCCTTAGGAATCGTGGGGATCCCTAAGTGTGTTGCACCTTTATGAGTCGTAAGGATCTCACGCAGGTGGTTTCTCCTTATAAGGTCGAGAGGACCCTATAAGTGTCCTTTAACGAGGTTGCGCCCTTTCAGGTTTTCACAAACACTCGCCGGTAGTCCTGCTGTTTTTACTCACGGAACCTTTTCGGGTTTTCATCCGTGCCCATTTTGCTTATGGACATACCGTTTTTTTTATTCTTTTTATTTCCTTTTTCTCTCTTTTTTTTACGAGGTCGCGCCCTTTTCGGGTTTTCACGAACACTCGCCGGTAGCCCTGCTGTTTTTACTCACGGAGCCCTTTCTGGTTTTCATCAGTGCCCTTTTTGTTTATGGACATACCGTCTTTATTTATTATATTTTTTAAATATTTTTTTATTCATCTCGTCAGCCTAAAGATGCTGCGGTAGTAGTTTGAAGACGTTTCGGTCTGCTATTAGTTTAAGGACATTTCGGTCCGTCGTTAGTTTAAGGACGTTTCGGTCCGTCATGGAGAAGGCCGGCTACTTTTTATAAACCTTGAGCTTAGGAAGATAGCGAGCGGACATAGTCGTCGTCATCTATCATTGACCTAGGCTGTGGCTCATTAAGCATAGTATTTCTTTAGGAAGCGACCGTTTATTGGCCTGAAAGGCATCTCACCGTGCATGTCCATGAGTGGATAGACCCCACCCTGGTAAACTTTATCTATGATGTACGGGCCTTCATAGTTTGGCTCGAATTTTCCCCGCTTGGCGTGATTGGGGATCATAGGCCTTTTGACCACTAGCACGAGTTCGCCCTGGCGGAATGTCCTCGGTCGGGTCAATCTTTCATATGAGCGCGTCATCTTTGCTTTATAAGCTTCCAGATTTTGCTGTGCTATGAGCTGGGTTTCATCAAGGGCGTCAAGCTCCTCAAGCCGAAAGTGAGCATTTTCTTCATCCGTTAGCTTGTAATGGACTGCCACTCGTAGAGAGGGTAACTCTATCTCGAGGGGGAGTACTGTTTCGGTACCGAACACCAACGTGTACGGTGTTGTGTTCGTGGCCGTCTTGAACGCAGTTCGATATGCCCAAAGAGCTTCTTGCAGTCTTTCGTGCCAGTCTTTCTTATTTCGGGACACCGTTTTCTTTATGATCTTTGTTAAAGTCTTATTGAAGGCCTCAGCTAGTCCGTTGGCTCGCGGATTATAAACCGAGGAATATCTCCAGTCTATATTGTGCTGCTGTGCAAAGCGACTGATCTTGTGGTTTCTGTAAGCTGGCCCGTTATCGGAGATGATTCGCCTTGGCGTTCCAAACCGATATATGACATGCGTCTTGAAGAAATGGAGGATATTTTCCGTCTTCACTTCTCTTAACGGTACTGCTTTTGCCCATTGTTCACACCATAATATTGTATTATTATATTCCCCATTCTTATTCTTTTTATAAATAAACGGGTGCTTTTGACGCATGTCTGCTACATGTTACAGGTTACAGGTTACAGGTTCTTGGACAGAAAACAGTGAAAAAGACAAAAGACGATGTAAAAAGGGACTTTTGACCAACAAATAGAAGGATCTTGATCAAGCCGACATGAAAGATAAAGTTCACAAAGTACAAGGCAGCGCAAGGTCTAAGATGTCAATGAACGGTTGAAAGTCTAATACAAGTATTCACTGGAATATCTGGAAGAAACCTGGAAGCCTATTTGAGAAAATTACCAAAGAAACAAGAAGCCCAAAAAGCCCAGAGCCATATGAAGAAAACTCAAGCAGTGATCTCACTATTGGGCCGCGGAACCGCGGCAGTATGGAGCCTGTATGGAATAAATTTTTTACTATAATTCTTTATGTCTTTGACCGGTCTTTCTAAGGCTATTTTTGTAATTATAAACATACGGATCAAATGTAACCCTAGGGTTTCCTATTCTCTATAAATAGGAACTCTACAGATTGTAATTCTTTATACCTCCCTTTAATGAATAAAATTTAGAAATCTTTTGGAGAGCATCGGTGTTTCTTCTCCATTCAGAAATTCAGATCTGACAACCCTGCATGGATGATTGGAGGGATGCATCTGTAAGTAATTTAATTTCTTGCCTTAGTGTAGATTTAAATTTCATGCCCTAGGAACTTGTTTAGGGTTTAGCTTTTGGGAAGGATTTTGAGAGATGAGATCTCTCATCCCTTTCTTACCCACCAAATATTTACAATAGGACTTCATGCATACATGCACATACTGCTCCCTACGGCACTTTATCCCTCGAGGTAGCGGTGATACCGTAGTATAAAGGCCCGGGTGTGATGTTTTCCATGGAGGTTAGGGTAAGGATCTCTAAAGGAAGAACAAGAACCTAGAGGAAGGAACACCTTCCCGAACGGATCTAATCCACTTTATTGATAATTACCATAACTCCTCATAGATCTTCATTTGGGTATTGAAAGCGGTGAGATTTAATTACATTTCCTAACCATCCCTAAACCTAGCCCTAGCAAGAGTAGATCTAGATAATTGCCCTAGGTTAATTAGGTTTTTAGATTTAATAATTAATCCGAACACCCTTCAGAATTAACTCGTAAGAGCGAATCGGAAATTCACAACATCCCTGTGGACCGACCCGTACTCACCGGCTAGCTGCAAAGCGACGCCGTTCTTGATTGCGGTTACAAATATTTTTGATCTATCTTTTAGAAAGCGCAAGCACGCTAAATCAAATCAATCAAATGGCGCCGTTGCCGGGGATGGCGTGTCATTTCTTTTTTGCAATTTCGGGTTAATCTTAATAAAAAAATTATAAAAATCTGAAAAATCTAAAAAATATAAAAATATATCATCTGTTATTTTTGGAAAGGGTACTTTGTTGTTTGAATTTTGCAGCATCTACAATCAAGTTCGGATCTGGAAATCTCCAGAGATCAAAACAGTAAATAGACGATCCTATCAACAGAAGATTGCAACAAAAGAGGAACAGAAAAAATTTGGAGGACCGAGTCAACAAGAAGAACCGCAGCGATCTGGTGAGCGCAAAAAAAAAGAAAAAGAAAAAAACCCGCCGAAGGCACCAACCCGCGGCGGATTCGCGGTCGGAGGCGGCACTTCGCGGCGGTTCCGCGGTGGTGGCGACAGATCAGTTACCAGAGAAAAAGGCAGAAGCACGGTATTAAAAAAAAAACAGTTCTTCCACCGCAAATCTCTGTGAGTTTTCTCTCTCCTCCTCTGCAAATCTTGATATATCTTCTATAAATTTGCCTGCAGGATTTCTTTGCGCTCAAAAATATTTTCCCTTTCAAATAACAATCTTGTGCAGGATTTTTTGCGCCGCGCATAAAATAAAAATATTTGATTGCAAATGATTTACTGTTTTGCATATCTTTAATTGGACTTTAAGGGGCTTTTTGACCAATTCAGATTGGGTGGGGATTTCATCACCCTTCCCAGGACCCCAGAAATCACATAAAGCATTTGCATTGACCATATCTTAATTAAAAAAAATACTAGACTCAGCCCTAAGGACGTCGCGCTCAATAGGACAGAGGACTAGTATAGGCATCGACCGCTTATCCTAACCTGACTTTGCGGTGCCTAGGCAAGTGTGTCAAGGCTAGTGGTTTTTAATTAGGCCCACAGTGTGGTTCCTTCCCACTTACCTGGCACTTACCTGGCCGCAATTGGCGGTGAAGAGGCGGTTTGAGGTCCTATTTCTAGCCCTTTGGAACAGTTAGGAGCTGTCTAGCTGACCTAGGTGACCCTAGATCTAGGTCTGATTGTGCATTTCTGGTTGATTACATTTGTGTCTAAGCCCTTTATCGAAATTTTTTTTCTGCAAACAGTCTCAAATAAAGAGAAAAAGGAAAAAAAGGAAAATTTTTATAAAAGCTTGCAAAAATTTTGTCGCTAAGAAATCCTTGCACCCTACTTGCACGACCTACCTTCTTCCTTTTCTCATTCTTCTAACATGGGTACCCCACATAATAAATCACTTGCCGAACTTTGGCATCACGAACCTAATTTTGCGTCGTATGTCAATTTGTTCGGTCAATTTAAAGACAATCCTTCCTTGCCTAAAATATCGTTGAAAGATCAAATAGAGGCGTCTAGGAGAAACAGTTTGACTTTTCAACCCACTTTGTGTCAACCAAGTCAACCTTTACCACTTCCACATGTTGATACTACTTTTTCAAGTCCTGCTGTCTCTCCTAAGCCGATGTCCATTGCTGAGCATATTGCTCAATCTCGCAGCCGATCTTTCACCCCTCTCCACTCATCTAGTTTTAGGGATCCGCACGATTATTCACTTTCTTATCCATATGTTGACCCCACCCCTGCCCAACCACCCACTTCCTACAAGTCATACCCGTCCTTCCCACCTTCACTAGACACTGTTTCGACACAGCCATTAGGGAGTTTCACATATCCAACCAATTTTGAATCTTTTACTGAAACCCCCTCACCACCTAAGTCTAGTTTGGAAGAGTCGTTGGAAGTGTACATTGCAGCAACAAATAAAATGATGAGGAATGTGGAAGCGTCCATGGCCGTCCTTATGCAACCTAGTGAACCGGTAGCTAGTGTCCCGCTAGCTCCAAATTTTTCAATGTATGAGGCGGCAGTTGGACAAGATGAGAATGAGAGAGGATTTTCAAATCAAACCTACCCTTACCCAATTGAAGCCCACAACTCCTGTTTTTCATCGATTGCCCTAAATAGTTCACCTGTTGAAAATAAAAATGAGTTCTGTGATTTTGTAGTGTTTGATTTGCCAGATTGTGAGGAACCCCTTTCGAGTGAAACCGCACCTAATCCTTTCGATCTTTACACCTCCACTCTAGAACCTAAATCGATAGATATCCATGCTGTGGATGAAGTGTCTAAAGAAATTGATTTTCACTTGATTGAGGATATAGACGCCGAGAATATTTCGGATGATGAACCTGTCGATTTAATTGAAATTTTATGTTCAAATCATCATCCTGAGTTATTAAATGTTTCTCCCGAATCTCATATGCGTCTAGATTTTGATGATAATGGCATGGATGAGTTGAATATTGAGGATAGTATTGAGGAGAGTCTTGAGGATAATATTGAGGTTGAATCATTTTTATTTGATGTGTCTGATTTTCCAATTCATCCTCCTGAACCTTTGACTGTTATATCACCCTCCCTCTTTCCCATCGTTCTGACCCCGCTTGAAGACTGTGAGCTTGAAACCTTTTCCTTTGAATCTGACAAAATTCTCATAGACGATAACACCTACGAGTGTTTCACTTTTTCGGACGATGCTGATGACTCACCGCCCGAGTTTGAGTCCTTTACATTTTCAGATGAGCCATCAGACTCGGTTGATTATAGTAGTTTCGAACCATTAATGGAATCTTTCAAGTTCGAAACAGTTTACTACGGTGAGAAAGATATTATCCCTAATTCATTCCCTTTCGTCTTTCCCCTTGTTCCGACCGAACAAATGACCGTTACGCTTTCATCTCCTATACCAAGTTCGGCGTACCCATGTTTTCTTGCGAATCTTGAGGGATTTGACCCCATTTCCCGACGGGTTGATAGGTTAGCGCAATCGCTTATAACATATCGGTCATCACATATTGCGCTAATTTATTTACGCAATTTACACCCTCAAGATCGTGCTCCACTTCCTTCTTATTTTCGCCATTCTTCTCCCCCACCGAAACCATATTCTACCATGCTTCTTTCCACACGGTCTCGCGTGCTTCTCATTTTCTTGCACCAACTATACCATTTCCACGATAAAATTTTTGAATGGTTGGTGCTAACTTTTGGCTTGTGTAAGGCCAAGCTTAAGTTTGGGGGAATGTTTATATGTATGTATATATTTTTTGTTTTCTTTTCTATAAAAAAATTAAAAAAAAATTCAAAACATTAAAAATATAAAAAAAATTTATAAATAAATAAACAGGGGAGTATCGGTATTTTGACCCTCTTGGTTTAGCATGACAGTGAGGACACTGTCAAGTTCAAGTTTGGGGGTATGCTCGGTACGTCTTCTTCCTTCGCATTCATTTGTACATATTTTTGCATTTGCATATTTATTTGAAAACCCATAAATATTTGAAAATTTTCAAAAATTATAAAAATAATTGTATTCAATTTTGGCCATATTTGACTTAAGTTTGACAAATAGGTTAACTGGATAGGAACAACTAGATCTTAGACTTAGTGAATTAAAAACCCTAAAGATAACATTCCTTAAAGTTTAACGGTAGAAAGTATATGCCTTGTTGTTTATTTAGAAATAAGCAAATTTTGGGTTCACTTCTTGGGCTAAGTCAAAATGAGGGAAGAGTATTGATGTTCTTATTAGAGTATAAGTTTGAAAAATAGTTCCTAGCTAAGTCTAGATTCTGAAAATGTATACCCTACAATTTGCACAATCACGCACCTTGAAACTTGGAATAGTAGAAGAGACCTTGAAATGCTCTTGTCTAAAGTCCTTAGTACAATGAAAATAAAAGAAAAAAAAGTGAATAAAGGAAAATACGGACACTGGTTTTTGTGATTACTTAAGGCTGTAAAAAAATAGAAAAATATTTAGCAAGGGTGCTTCATCACCTAGTGCCTTAGACCAACTGGTTTGGGAGTCACTGCTAAAGCCTTGGGTGTTGCAAAACTAGGAAGTATGCTTTAAAGTGCTAACGCATCTTGTAATTGGTTGTTGGTACCTCAAGAAGTATTAACGGTCGCATGAAGGATGTGTAAGCGAAATTCAATTAAAAGTTCACTAATTAATAAGTACTTTGGACAACGGACGAGTGCATTATTGCTTGATTTGAATTTCCAAGTGTAGGGGTGATTTATACACACACGTGGGGGTATGTGATTGGAATTTAGATGAGAGAGAGGAATGAAGAATAGAACTTGTATCTTTAGTAGAGTTGATAGAAATTCCTAAGTGGAGATGGAACCCTAGAAGGAAAACTTAAGAAATGCCGAAAGCTAAGTAGGTCTACATAACATATATAATCTTAAGTTAAATAATGAGGAAGTGTGAAGAATATGGGTGGATAATTTGCGAGTCAAAAGGTAATAGAATTCCTTGTTAGAAAACCTAATTGGAAAACAAAAGTCAATGGGCCGAGTTGATAGGATTTTGTGGGTGTAATCCGCTGAAAACCCTCAGGAGACAACACTCCTCCTACTAGGGACACCTAGAGGTTTAACGGCTTGTTGCACGTGCTCAGTGCAATCGCGTTTCCCTGCGAAAGTGTGGTTAGGATTTTAGTGAATAAAAAATAAGTTTGCTCGAGGACGAGCAAAAGATAAGTTTGGGGGTATTTGTTCACACCATAATATTGTATTATTATATTCCCCATTCTTATTCTTTTTATAAATAAACGGGTTCTTTTGACGCATGTCTGCTACATGTTACAGGTTACAGGTTCTTGGACAGAAAACAGTGAAAAAGACAAAAGACGATGTAAAAAGGGACTTTTGACCAACAAATAGAAGGATCTTGATCAAGCCGACATGAAAGATAAAGTTCACAAAGTACAAGGCAGCGCAAGGTCTAAGATATCAGTGAACGGTTGAAAGTCTAATACAAGTATTCACTGGAATATCTGGAAGAAACCTGGAAGCCTATTTGAGAAAATTACCAAAGAAACAAGAAGCCCAAAAAGCCCAGAGCCATATGAAGAAAACTCAAGCAGTGATCTCACTATTGGGCCACGGAACCGCGGCCCAAAGCCTACCCAGGCCGCGGTTCCGCGGCAGTATGGAGCCTGTATGGAATAAATTTTTTACTATAATTCTTTATGTCTTTGACCGGTCTTTCTAAGGCTATTTTTGTAATTATAAACATGCGGATCAAATGTAACCCTAGGGTTTCCTATTCTCTATAAATAGGAACTCTACAGATTGTAATTCTTTATGCCTCCCTTTAATGAATAAAATTTAGAAATCTTTTGGAGAGCATCGGTGTTTCTTCTCCATTCAGAAATTCAGATCTGACAACCCTGCATGGATGATTGGAGGGATGCATCTGTAAGTAATTTAATTTCTTGCCTTAGTGTAGATTTAAATTTCATACCCTAGGAACTTGTTTAGGGTTTAGCTTTTGGGAAGGATTTTGAGAGATGAGATCTCTCATCCCTTTCTTACCCACCAAATATTTACAATAGGACTCCATGCATACATGCACATACCGCTCCCTACGGCACTCTATCCCTCAAGGTAGCGGTGATACCGTAGTATAAAGGCCCGGGTGTGATGTTTTCCATGGAGGTTAGGGTAAGGATCTCTAAAGGAAGGACAAGAACCTAGAGGAAGGAACACCTTCCCGAACGGATCTAATCCACTTTATTGATAATTACCATAACTCCTCATAGATCTTCATTTGGGTATTGAAAGCAGTGAGATTTAATTACATTTCCTAACCATCCTTAAACCTAGCCCTAGCAAGAGTAGATCTAGATAATTGCCCTAGGTTAATTAGGTTTTTAGATTTAATAATTAATCCGAACACCCTTCGGAATTAACTTGTAAGAGAGAATCGGAAATTCACAACATCCCTGTGGACCGACCCGTACTCACCGGCTAGCTGCAAAGCGACGCCGTTCTTGATTGCGGTTACAAATATTTTTGATTTATCTTTTAGAAAGCGCAAGCACGCTAAATCAAATCAATCACCCATTTAGAGAAGTAATCAGTCGTTGCTAGGATGAAACGATGTCCCCTAGACGATGCTGGTTCGATGGGGCCGACTATATCAGTCCCCCACATTTCGAAGGCCCAGCTAGCCACCGTTGGATGTAGTGGATTCGGATGCTGATGGATGAAGTCCCCATGAATTTGGCATGAGTGGCATTGCTTCGCATATTCGAGGCAGTCCTGGATCATCGTGGGCCAATAGTAGCCCATCCGTTTGATCTTCAACTTCATCTTTGGGCCTGCTTGGTGAGAACCGCATAGTCCGTCGTGAACTTCCTGGATGACCCTTTACGCTTCGTCAGGTCCTAAGCATCTCAGCCACAGAGAATCAAATGATCTTTTGTACAGAGTATCATTGACGAAGGCGAAAGACAGAGCTCGTTTCATGAGCTGATGTCTTGTGGACGCTTCTTCGGGCAATCGGTGGGACTTAAAGTAGTTTATGAAGACTTCCCTCCAATTCTCGGCCTTTTCCGGGTCTTTTATTTGCAGAGCCATTCGCTCAGTCGTTTCCTTTTCTTCGGATGATTCCGGAGATATTTCTGCTGGGGCAAGAACTCGACGGCTTTGTACCACGATTCTAACATCGTCGAGGTTCTCGTCAGCCAGTTCTTTAGCAAGTTTGGCCAACGCGTCCGCTTTGCTGTTTTCCGCGCGCGGTATGTTTTCCAAAGTATAGGAGGGAATTTGGGTCAACAGTTGTTGCACCTTTTTCCTGTACTTTACCAATTCTGGTTTGCATGTATGGTAGTCGCCGTTTACTTGACTAACGACCAGTTGGGAATCTCCATATATGAGGAGATTTTCCATTCCCATGTCGATGGAGATCTCGAGGCCTACTATCAGAGCTTCGTATTCAGCTTCATTGTTTGTCCTAGGCTCTGTTAAGGAGAAAGCGAAGCGCATTATCCCTCCTTGTGGAGTTATAAAGATGAGCCCTACCCCCGATTTGATTATATGGGTACTTTGTTTGCGCTTCTTCATGGAAGATGCTCCGTCGAAATAAAGCTCCCATCGGATATTATCACCATCGATCGCATCAAACGCATGTTCGTCTGGAAGATCGCAATTCAGAGGAGAATCAGCGGGTATCGGATGCTCAGCGAGGAAGTCGGCGATGGCCTGGCCTTTCACTGCCTTGAGAGGTTGATACGTTATCGAGAACTCCATCAAGAGCAGGGTCCATTTAGCGAGTCGTCCCGTCAATATGGCCTTTGACATCAAGTATTTAAGGGGGTCCACCTTTGAAATGAGACGGACTTCATGCGCCAACGCATAGTGCCTGAGCTTTGTTATCGCGAAGATCAACGCCAGGCAGTGTTTTTCAATGGGGGAGTAGTTGCTTTCTGCCCCCAGTAGAACCCAACTTAAGTAGTAGAGTGCTCTTTCTTTCCCTTGGTCGTTCTCTCGTGCCCATAATGCGCCTAAAGAACCTTCGAGGGCGGTCGTGTAAAGAATGAGAGGCTTTCCCTTAACTGGAGCAGCCAACACTGGAGGGTTTTGCAGGTAATGCTTGATCTCGTCTAGTGTGCTTTAGCATTTTTGATCCCAGACGAACGGGGTTCCCTTCTTCATCAAGTGGCTATAGGGACGGCACTTGCCTGAAAGATTGGCTATAAATCGCCGAATATATGCGAGCTTTCCTTGGAGAGATCGCAACTGTTTGAGAGTTCTCGGCGGAGGCATTTCCATGATCGCTTTGATCTTTGACGGATCTATTTCCATACCTCGGTGTTGAACAATGAATCCCAGGAATTTTCCCGAGGAAACTCCGAATGCACACTTGAGCGGGTTCATTTTCAAGTTGTATTGTCGAAGGCATTGAAATACGGTTTTCAGATGCTCGAGATGTTCCTCGTATGATTTGCTTTTAACCACGAGATCGTCGATATAGCATTCGACGATTTCGTGTATAAGGTCGTCGAAGATCTTCGTCATGGCCCTTTGGTAGGTGGCACCGGCGTTCTTTAGACCAAAGGGCATCACCTTGTAACAAAATATTCCTAGAGGGGTCCTGAAGGCTGTGTGCTTCTGGTCTTCTGGATGCATCTTTATCTGGTTATACCCCGACGAGCCGTCCATGAAGGAGAAAACCTCATGAGTGGACGTATTGTCTATCATCAGTTCAGTGACTGGTACTGGAAAATCGTCCTTCGGACAAGCTTTATTAAGATCCCGGAAGTCTACGCATATATGCACTGTCCCATTTTTCTTCATCACCGGGACGATGTTGGCGATCTATTCAGGGTATTGAACCTCCTGGATGAAGCCAGAGTCGATCAGCTTCTTGACCTCGGCATTGATGCTCATCTCAAGCTCGAGCCGCATTCTTCTCGGCGCCTGTTTGATTGGCTTGACGCCCATAGATATCGCCAATCTGTGCACAGCAATTTCTGGATCCAGTCCCGGCATTTCGGAATAGTTCCATGCGAAGCAATCTTTATGCTGTAGAAGCACGTATTTTAACGCAGCCACCCTCTCTTTGGATAGCAGCTCGCTGATGAATGTAGGTCGCGGGTCATTTGCTGTTCCCAACTCAATCTTCTTGAGGTTATCTGCAGTGGTATGGATTCTATCTTCCAGCTCTTTTGGCGCTGGTGGGAATTCTGAGATCACCTCATCGTTGCTGTTTTCGAAGCACCAGGGAAGGTCATATATGTCCTCGGCCTCTTCTTTTAATATTGTAATCATGTGACAGGTGAAAATTCGCTTCCAATCCCAATGTGGAACCGGTTCTTCTTTCGTGACCTCGGGTTCGTGTTTCTGTGGCGGCGTTACCTTCCAGTTGTCAGACAGAGCGAACTTGCCGAGCTGGTATTGATCTTCAACCTAATTTTTGAAGGTGAAGCAATCTTCGAGAGGGTGTCCTATCACTCGGTGATAAGTGCAATAATTTGGGTTAGAGACTTCACCTGCTCGTTCAGGGTTTTTGGACTCCGGCAGTGTAAGCATTTGATGTTTTTGAGCAAGATCAAGTATCTTCTTTGTCTTGTCCCGAGGAAACGAGTACGCTCGACCCATTTTCTTCATAAGGGATAGATCAATAGCACTTGACTCCCGTTTGCGTGGCTTCTTAGCCTTTCTTTGTTGCTGTTGAGCGCCTTTTCGGCCTTTCGACTTATTTCTGCTTTTGCGCCGAGCCTTCTTTATAACAGGTTGACAAGGAGCGACATTTTCATCTTTCACGGCCTGTTGAAGGAGGCATTGCGTCTTGGCTTTCTCATAGATGACCATTTCGCGGTTATGGTCGTCCCAGACTTTTTGACCTGCTTCCCTTATGAGCTTGTCCATCTGTTCTTCGAACGACGGACTTGGCATTTTCGCATCTGGAACTTTCACTGGCTTAGGATTAGCGTCCTCCCATTGAGCATCCGCTTCTTCATCGAAGTCGTACACGACATAGCAGCTGTTTAGTAGCTCCCGTTTCTTTGACCGGACGTATCCAAGCCCAATTGTTTCCATTCTCCCATTAGGCAGTTTGCGTTGAGTCCCGGGAACGTTCCAGACTTTGTCATAGAACTTAGTTTTTCTAACGGTTTGTTTGAAGGATATCCCCTGGCGTTTCAGCAGCTTCTTCAAACCTTCTGTATAATATCTGGGAAGACGGATAGGCTGAAGCCTGTCGAGCGTAAGATCCGCGCTCTGCCAGACTTCTTTTTCTACCTTGGTTTCTTCAGAGCGGTAGAACATAATTACTTTCTCGCTCTCTTGCTTGGGAGGGATGTAGAATGTTTGTAGCTCTTCTACGTTGTAAATATTAAGTGCATCCAGTTCTTTAAGGTGTTTAAGCGGCACTATGACGACTTGCAGACTTTGCTCTTCATCAGCGAGTGTTTGTATTGAAGGTCGAGCAGAGAATACAGCATGGACTTCATCTTCCGAGTCGCTGCCAAAGATCAATGTAGGAGCCGATGGTCCTGGCGTGTTGTGTTGGGGCAGACCCGAATACACTATCTCCTCTTCCTCCTCGGTATCACTGCTGAAGACAGGGATGGTGGCGTTAGCTTTGTTCTCCGGTTTGTGACACTTCTCCGTATCTTCGAAATTCGGTAAGAAATATTTGGCGTCTTCATATTTGAGGACTTCATTCACAGAGAATGGGTTCAGTTCTCCCGTCACGGTATACTCGAAACCATCCTTAAAATACTTCATACACTGATGTTGTGTAGAAGGGATGATGTTGTACTCGTGTAACCATGGTCGGCCGAGCAAAGCGTTGTAGCATGTCTTGGCGTCTATGACGTGGAACTTAATGTCCGTGACGAGTAGCCTGAAGCGTAGCGTCAGTATCATAGATCCAAGAGTCTTTGACGATTGGGAGTCGAACCCGGAGATGGTGATCTTGTCCCGAGCAAGGTGCTGGACGCTCATGCAGATTTCTTTTAAGACCCGTACATTGAGGAGATTAACGGAGGATCCATTGTCGATCAGGATTTTTCCTATCTTTATATCGTGACAGTATCCTGAGATATAGAGGGGGCGATTGTGCTCGCACGTCCCAAGGAGAAGGTCCTTGTCGCCGAAAGTAACATCGGCCGTGTGCACTTCCTCCAATTCATCCTTCATCTTTTCTTCGGCCAGGCAAGCTTGGAATTGTTCCGGCTCTTGGAGTGCCTTAATTAACGAATCTCTCGCCTCCTTTGATAGCAAAAGAGCGTCAAGAATGCTGAGCTGTGAGGGTAGCTTCCTCAGATGCGTTAAGACGTTGTAATCCATCTTATTCTTCTTTGGCGGGTCCTTGGCGGCTAGCTCCTCCAGAACTTGGTCATCTAAGACGATATCTTCCGAGACCTTTTCTTTCCCTTTATCTTTTCTGTTTGAGGATCCGAGATTCTTTTCAGGCAGCGTCCGATTCCGCAGTCGAATATTATCGCAGACCTTCGGCTCTTCTTCTTTTCCCGAAGTGGACTCTTTAAAGAGAGGGGCAAGTTCCAGCTCCTCATCAGAATCGCTCCCGAATGTAGGCACTTGTGACCTGCTAGTGTTAACCATGCGACAATTGCCGGCAGTTCTTTTAAGCCCTTCGGTCGTATTTCTTTGCTCTTGAAGAGTTTTACGCTTTTCCCGCTTAAAGCGTTGTCGATGAGCAACGTATCCTTGCCACCATCTATCGAAAGCTTTGCACTCCTGAGTAGGGTGCGAAACCTTCTGATGATATAAGCAATAGGAGGGGTGCATTTCTATTTCACCAGTAATTTTTCCTTCAGAGGATGGTAGCTTCATGCCCATTGATATGGCCTTAGCAAACTTTTTCCTCATCTTGAATTGGCTTTTGTCAGCGGTGGAGGCATTTTGCTCCAGCGGGATCATCTCAGCTCTTTCATCAAGTCGCTGGCGCTTGGCCCTTTCAAATATAACCGTCTCGCATTCTTGATCAACTTTACTTTTCAATCGAGCTTCGTTAAGGAACGCGTCAATCATTTCAACTGATAGCTCCAGAATTTTTGATTCGGTATCTGCCCCCAGCGTTTGAGTGCCAGGAGTCTCCTCATTATTCGTGATCGAATGGGAAATCATATGACAGCTTGCCACATATTCCTCGGATTCATCCGATAAACTTTCTCCCTCATCTCCTTCTTGAAAGACGTGATTGAGGAACTCTTGGAGCGTAATGGGAGTCCGTGCCTTTTGGTTGTATTCATCCAGCGTGTCAATTTGCTTTTGCAAATCCGTGCGCTTGTCGCCAGGCTTCATGGGCATCTTAGATTTCTTCTTCTTCTTTTTCGAAGATTTTGACGGCTGGCTGCAAGTGCTTGAACCACCATGATCGGTCTTTGGAGTTGGACGTAGCTTCAACACCCCCTCAATGACCTGCGGTTCCAACGGGTTCTTCCACTTGATTGCTGGACATGTCTGAAGATCGTTTAGCATTCTCTTTGTCTTGGCTAATAATACAACCTCCCAAGGAGCTTCTTCAATGACGGAGCATGTTGCCCCCGGCGTATTCGTCCCCTTAGAGGTGTGGGGCTGCGGGGGATTCACCTTTCATTTGTCAGATAACGCAAACTTACCCTGTCGGTACTGGTTTTCAAGCCAATTTTTGAAAACGTAGCAATCTTCGATCGGATGGCCTAGTACTCGATGATAAGGACAATAGTTGGGCTCGTTGACGTCACTTGGTTGCAACGGACGTTTTGGCTCTGGCAGATTTATGAGTCTGTTGCGTAATGCCAGCTCGAATAACCTCCTCGTTTTATCGCGGGGAAAGGAATAAGGACGTCCCATCCTATCCTCAAGGGGTACGTACGGGCGCATATTATTTTGACGAGCAACCAGTTTCGGGTCGCTCGGTTGTTGTTGAGCATTAGCGACGACGATCGCTTTTCCCTTCCCTTTGTCATTTCGAGAGTCCGGCCTTGGAAGAGGGGGTTTATGGCCCATCTGATCCATCTGCGCTAGCTTGTCAATCAAGGCCTGAAAGGTAGTTGGCTTGAAAAACATCATAAATTGCGAGATGGTTGCTTGCGGATCAAGGGTCCCCACAAACATACCCACCGCAGGAGCTTCTTCAATGCGCTGCTCGCATTTTGACCACAAGTTCCGCCACCGTATAGCATACTGAACCCACGTTTCGCCTGGCTTTACCCTGGCGTTAATCAGTGCTGTCATCGGGGTACGTTCACTGGCGCTTGCAAAACGCTGAGTAAACAGTAGCTCCATCTCCGCGAAGGTTTTGATAGAGTCGTTCGGGAGCTCAGAGTACCATTCGAACGCCGTATCTGATAAGCTTCCAACAAACTGGCGAAGCAACAGCTTGTCGTCACCGCCGGTGTTGCCGCAAAGTGCCCTGAACTGGGCAACATGCTGATGAGGATTGCCCGTCCCTTTGTAGACATGGAACTTTGGTATCGTATAACCTGGTGGGTACTTAATCTGATCGTACCAGCCCGGATACGGCCGCCCCGTTTTTACGACCTGGCCAGCTGCTTCGGTCACATGATGAACCCGTATTTGCTGGGCGATGTACTCATCCAAATCAGCTTTGGAGATTGTATCCTCTTTAGCTGTCGATAGAGCTGGTGGAGGATTTGATGTCTCTCCCCTATCGTCTCCAAGGACGATCGGGGGCTCTTCAGCCGGGGGATCTTGTTGTATCATCATCCCTATCATGTCTTGGAAGAGGAGGCCCATACGCTGTATGTTGGCTGCTTGTTCAGCAGCCTCTTTGTCCTTCTTCTCCAATATCCGACGAATGAATTCGGCGTCGGTTTCTTCCTCCTGTCGCTCATCTGAGGACGTTTCAGGGTTCTCTTTTGGCCCTGTAAGTGCGGCCATAGCGTTCATCATTTCTTAGAGCTTTTGCTGTTGCTCCTATGCCTTGGTCACTGATCGGGTGAGCGGTCTGTGACCCGTGGATGCACGGTTGTCTTCTTTTCCCGATGCCATGTAAACCGTATGAACTGTTATGCCCCCTGACTTGGGGCGTTTCGGTTCACCATTTTTAACTTTTGCTGCTGACGCAGGAGTTTTCTCTGGCTTCCTTCTTTTGTGGGCCGTTGAGGTTGAAGGGGCCGTTGCAGTGGGCACCCTAGCGATTGTTATCCCTTGCTGTTTAATGGGGCGGTCCTTGTCTTTTTCCACCTTCGCCTTTTTCTGGAGACGAGAGTGACCTAGGTCAATCACGGAGTCTTGAACCCTCCGCCAAACTTTATAAATTTTTGAAGACAGCCGTTGAGGGGGCTGTTCTTGCTTTGTTTCCGGATCTCTCTCCATAGGTGGAGGAGATCTTTTCAGTGTAGCGGTTGGAGAGTTCTTCCGTACCCTCCTCAGCAGTTCAAAACTGTTCCCAGTTGGAACAGCAGCGTTGACTTCCACCACTGGAGCCGGTGGAGTTAGCCCTGAGGGGGAGTTGCCCCCTGCCTTCCTCACTCGTTGCCAATGGCGACGTCGAGCATGACGAGCCGTTGGGACTGGCTCGGAGATCGAGACATCTTCTTTTTGCCCCCTGTCTGAATGAGGTGCCACCGGTGTTAACCTCTTAAAGACTGAGGTTGTATTTTGAGGGGTGATATTCAACCAGTCGAAGACGGATCCTCGAGCAGGGGCAGGAGCAGGAATCGTCAGTCTTGAAAAGACTGACTCTTTGACAGGGGAAGCCGCCTTGACGACTTCTGGAGCAGCAGTTATTGCCTTCCTTGGGACAGCCAGTTTAGAGTTCTGATTTATCCTGGTGAAAACAAAGGCTGTCGGTTCGGTAGCGGGTGACCCGTTGACAGGGGCCATCGTAGCAGTGAGCCGGTCGAAGACCGACTTTTTGTTCACTTCTGGTGCAGGTATTGGCATAGAGAAGCTTGTAGGTGGGATCATGGTCCCGAAAAACAGGCCGGTGGTGGCCTGGGTCACCTGGTCTACCGGCAGAGCGAGGAAGGAAGCCGCTTGGGGCCCATATGCTACACCTCCCGGTGAGGTGGAGCGTTCGTTGCAGCGGCATTTCGAGCAGTTGGTACAATTAAAGGCCATTGAATCTTGAGTTCTGTGCCAGGCAAAAGACCAAATCTTAGTAACTTGAAATCTGAAGGCAACCATTTAACAAACCGCGATTGGTTCGCGAAAACGACACACGAAGTGTGGAGTGGAAAGAGGAAGAGGTCCCACCGGGCGTGCCAGAATCTATTCCCCTCCGAATGGCGGCCTAGACTTTGCGTCTCGCCTGAGATTCGGGGCAGATGCTATTTGGTCTTATCCGTCCATCTCTCCGAAGATGCCAAGTTGATTTATGGAACCGTGTATCGGGGGTTTAGACGGATGCGGCCGATGTAGCAGACTTCGTCAGATTCCCCCTCGCTTGAGGGGTTTTTGATTGTGGGGATGCTCTTCCCTGCAGGCGCAAGTCCCTGCAGTTAATTACGCTACCGCATCGCGGTAACAACTTTCTCCTTCTCCAGAATTTCACTTCGTGTCGTGTGTGTTTGTTTTGTTTGTGGTTGCCCGTGGATTGTATACGGAGACTGAGTAATGCCGTCGCCCGTAGGACGTGGATTAATCCAAATCTGTATTTACTTAGATTTGGGTTTGGTGTTTTTAGTTTAAGGATGCATTAGCCGTGTTGCGGCTAAGATCAACTTAAACGTTCGTTAAGGATACGTCAGTCCTGTTTGAGACTGAGATCAACTTAACGTAGTGATCCATTTAATAAATGGCCGCCAGGACTCGTCACCTCTCTGATGTCGTTGAAGGATTACAACGACATGTATCAGAGGAGCTCGGAGATGTACCCTCGAACCAGAGTTGATTGGGAGTTTTATAATCCATTTGAATGTTTAAGGATACATTAGCCGTGTTTGGGGCTAAGATCGACTTAAACGGGATCATTTAGATCCGGTAAAAGAGCATTTGGAGGCTCTATTGTTCCAGTTTAAAGACGTGGTGGTCCATATTCCAGTTTAAAGACGTGGTGGTCCGTATTCCAGTTTAAAGACGTGGTGGTCCGTATTCCAGTTTAGGGACGTGGTGGTCCGTATTCCAGTTTAAGGACGTGGTGGTCTGACATTAGTTTAAGGACGTTTCGGTCCGACATTAGTTTAAGGACGTTTCGGTCCAACATTAGTTTAAGGACGTTTCGGTCCAATATTAGTTTAGGGACGTCTCTGTCCAATATTAGTTTAGGGACGTTTCGATCCACGAGTTTAAGGACCCCGCAGTCCGTATTGATGCGTGTGGTCGTCGGGACCCGTCACCTCTCTGACGACGTTGAATGATTACAACGACATGTGTCAGAGGAGTTCGGAGATGTACCCTCGAACCGGTCGTAAATTGATTTAAGAGAGCAATATTGCTCAGTCAATTTAATTTGAGGACTTACGGCCAAAATCGGGCTAAGTCCAGTTGGAAACGTCCCACATTTCGTTTGCATTTGGCCTGCTAGACCTGTGTTAGGGCTTTGCCCATGTTTAGTAATGCATAGCATTTTATTCTGGTCGGCTAGGCCTTTCTGATTTGGGCTCTGTCCATTTATTTTTGATGCAGAGCATCTGTCTTTGCTTGGGCTCCGCCCCCCTTTTAAAATAATGCAAAGCATTTAGTTCAGCCTGTTGGGTCTTTTTTAATTGGGCTAGGCCCTTCTACAAATAATGCAACGCATTAATTATTTGACAGTGGCTTGTGAGGTGCTTTGCGCCAAATAATGAGCGCAAGCGCTCGTGGAAGCGACACGTGTCGCACTCTGATGAATGCAAGTGCAATAGCACAGTGCGCTGTGTCAGTGCGCTGCGCTGTTGCGCTACTGACACGTGGCGCTCCCTGGTGGCTTGCGCCAACAAAGGAGCGCAACAGCGCAATTTTTCAAGTGCAAAGCACTGTTTTATATTTTGATCGATTTTAAATCAAAGAAAACAAGTTTTCTTTTGTTTTCAAAGAACCAATGGTTCATAAAAAAGTGCAAAGCACTATTATTACTTATTTTCCTTTTATTTAAGATTATTGATCTTGTTCTTAGATCAATAATCTGTCCATAAGAGAATTTTCTCTTTTTCCTAAAGGTTTTTACCTTCTGTTGTTCTTGAGGAGTTCTCAAGAGTTCTCTTCTCTTTTTTTTAGAAAGATGTTGATACCTTTGAATTGAGGTCTGGGGTCTCTTTTATAGTGCCCATAAATTAGTTAAATTTGTTAAAGATCTTTCTCTGAGTGATTTGGGGAATTTTCCCCACCGTTGGATTTTTGATCCAAGGGCTTCTGCTTTGCAGAAGAAAATCTTCTTATTTTAACAAGAACAGAAAAGATTTCTTAGAATTTTAATTCTGTTTGGCGTAGATGCCCCAGCGCGTGACACGTGTCGCGCAGCGCATCTGCGCTGACACGTGTCGCGCAGCGCATCTGCGCTGACACGTGTCGCACAGCGCAGTGCATGCGCAACTGCGCTGACACGTGTCGCGCAGCGCACAGCGCAGCGCAACTGCGCTGACACGTGTCGCGCAGCGCACAGCGCAGCGCAACTGAAGCGTTGCTTCCTTTAAATAGAGCTTTGCTCTGATTGGGCGCGCCTTCTTGGGCGCTGCGCCGACGTATCAGCACCTGACATGTGGCGCGTTGCGCCCGAAATTTGAAGCGTTGCTTCAAGATTTTGAATTTTGAATTTCAACAGAGCTTTGCTCTGATTGGGCGAAACAATGTCCTGCCACAATACTGTTTTTCCAGTTTTGAATCTATAGCTATCTTGTTTATTGAATCCTGTTTACCGTTACTAATCTCCTTCAGTGTCTTGCCTTCAGAATCATGGGGGATAACGATTTGCCGTCATACCAGAGGTGTGTAGATAACACCGCATTGCTTGGAGTTGTACATGGTATGCTAGAAAACCAGAAGCGACAAACTTAGCTTAATCAACGGTAGGCCAAGGCCTTCCAGGAGAGTCCGCGGACGGTCCAGCAGTCCGTAGTTGCAGTAGCACCCACGCCAACACAACGTGAGGGCATCATGGTGGACTTTAGAAAGCTCGGTCCGTCCACATTTACTGGATTGGAGGAGCCATTGCCAGCGGAGAAGTGGCTAGTTGATACAGAGA
The DNA here is from genome assembly GCA_030015575.1 of Agapanthus africanus. NCBI lineage: Eukaryota > Viridiplantae > Streptophyta > Magnoliopsida > Asparagales > Amaryllidaceae > Agapanthus > Agapanthus africanus. Next base: position 28,622,351 of record JASDDO010000004.1, on the reverse strand, counting down.
ATTTGCTCGTTGCCACGCAGATTCCAGATGAGAAAAGGGTGGATGTAGTACGCATCCAATTGGTAGATTATGCTCGCGAGTGGTAGCTCATAGGATAACCATCTGACCAAACCGATTAGTTGGGCAACCTTTTCGTGAAATTTCTTGGCAAAGTTCTTTCCGCAGTCTGCTCGGGAGGAAATGGAAGAGAAGTACATTAGCTTGAAGCAGAATGGCGGATCCGTTGATACACACGTGGCTGAGTGGACCCGGCTTAGTCGATTTGCTGGGCCCTTAGTTGCCAATGAGGCAGATAGGGTACAGCGGTTTATGCGTAGCTTAGACATGGAGATTCAGAGACACATCATATCTCTGGGATTGACCACCTTCTCCCAAGTTCTCAAGGCAGTCAGGGAGCAACAGAGTTTATCGGTGAAAGGAAAGGGTAATCTGCAGCAAGAAGTTGTAGTGCAGAAGCCGGCTCTTCACCGCCGAAAGACAGGGACGGAGACGTTGGGATGTCTGACTTGAATTTGGGGGCAGATGCTATTTGGACTTCTCCATCCACCTCTTCGAAAATACCAAGTTGATTTATGGCACCATATATCGGAGGTTTGGACAGATCGACCATTGTAGCAGACTATATCAGATTCCCCCTCAATTTATGAGAGGTTTTTGATTGTGGGGATGCTCTTCTCTGCAGGCGCAATCCCCTGCAGTTAATTACGTTATCACATTATGATAACCAGTTTCTCCGACTCCGACAGTTCACTTCGTGTCGTGTGTGTTTTGTTTGTTAAGGTTGCCCGTGGATTGTATTCGGAGACTAGTTTATGTCATCGCTCGTAGGGCTCGGATCAGTCCAAATCCGTATATTTTAGATTTGGGTTTGGGTCAAGGATCTGCTTGACGTGGTTTTGAACTTAGGTTTTATATTCCTTCAGTTCAGAAATATTTTTGTTTTCTTTAAGGACCGTTAATCTAGTTTGAGATTAAAATCAACTTAAATCTATAGGTGAACATTTGGGCTCAGTTTGTTGTTGTTAAGGATGCGTTAGTCTTATTTGAGACTAAGATCAACTTAACAACATTCTAGAATCATTTTTGCTTAAGATTCAACAAAAGACCATTTGGGCTCAGCTGCAAAAAAACTTTAGAGACTTAGCCAATTTGGGCTTAGTCTGCCTATTCTTTTTCTTTTTAATTCAAAAGTGCTAAGCACTTATTTGGGCTCTGTTTGTTCAGCCATTTTCTTTTTATGTAAAAGTGCGAAGCACTTATTTGAGCTCTGATTCTTACATATATGTCATGTGAAGTATTCAGTTATGGGCGCTGCCCAATGAATGTTGAACACTTTAGTCCTTTTGACTAAATGTGAAGTGCTAAGTATTTCCTATGGCGTCTAAGTGAGGTGCACGTGCGGCGCTGGGCGCTGCCCAATTAGTACTAAGCACTCAGCCGTTTTGGCTACATATGAAGTGCTAAACACTTTTTATATGGCGCCTAGGTGAGGAGCACGTACGGCGCTGGGCATTGCCCAAATAGTGCTAAACACTTAGCTGTCTTAGGCTGTATATGGAGTGCTGAGCACTTTTATTAAGCACCTACGTGTGTTTCACGTGAGGCGCTGGCCTTCTGTTTTGCGCGCCCGCGTGTTTTTCACGTGAGGCGCTAGGCGCTGTTATAAGGGCGTCCATGTGGGAAGCACGCGAGGCGCTAGTCTTTTTTTATTTGGAGATTTAATCTCTGTTGATGTTTTCAGAGAGGTTAAACCTCTGTCAATGGTATTTTGACCATTAACGCTCGCCAAAATCACTATTTTTTTAGGATCTCGGGTTGAGTTTCTTTTAAAGAACTAAGTTCTTGATCTGAAGGAACTGAGTTCCTGGAGTATTATGGACTCCATCTTCTTTCTCTTTAAATTTATTCTTCCTTGAATGTTTGATCCTTAAGAACAATATCTTCCCGATAAGAATTAAATTCTCAACTTATGGAAGACTTGTCTTGTAGATCTCAGATCCAGAGAAAGAACTAAATTCTTTTAAAAAGGTTAAACCCTTAGATGTGATATGATATGTAAATGAGATATTTTGATCTATTTTCTTGACCTAGGGTTTTAAGAAGGAAGATCTTCTTCTTTGAGAATTGAATTCTATGTTCTTTTTGAGAGCTCACTGTATTTTTGCAGAAACTTATAGGGGATTCCTTCTATAGTCTCTCTGTTGTCTGTGGTGTCTGAAACTTGAAGTCTCGTGTCCTTTATATAGCAGAGACGAGTTTGTTAATTGGTTTTGAGAAAATCTCTCATTAAGAGATTCCAATTGATTTAATTGGACTCAAAATTGATTTGGGAAATTTTTCCCATGGTTGAATCTTTGATCCAAGGTCTTCTGTTTCACAGAATATGTTATTCTTGTTTTTAACAAGATTGGGAAAATATTTTCACATACAGAATTTATTCTATCAAGTTGTTATTTTTTAATCATCATTGGATTTTTAATCCAAGAGTTCTCTGTTTTACAGAGAGCAATCTTCTTTCTTTTTGTTGTTTAGAAAATTGAAGGAATATATTCCCAAAATAGAATTTTATTATATTATTGGATCATTGATCCAACCGAGAGTATCTTTCTTATTTAGAAAGATTTGGAAGATATTTTCTCCTAATAGAATTTGATTCTATACTTTGATAATTTATCATCTCTGTTGGATTTTTGATCCAACGGCTCTGTTTAATAGAGAGCACCTCAACTTTTTGTTGGGGAAACATAGAATTTAATTCTACTTGAGCGCCGCTCACGTGCTGTGCACGTGGGTGCCGTTTAAGAATTTAATTCTTATGATGGGTATTCCTGTGCTTTGCACATTGGCTCCCGCGTGATGAGCACGTGCGGTGCCATATAAGAATTTAATTTTTACTCAGAAAGTGCTTCTGTGCATTGCGTATTGGTGCCAGCGTGAGGAGCATATGTGGCGCCACCATAGAATTTAATTTTAAGGGAGTGGCTCTGGCACCCTCGTGAGGGGCTCATGAGGTGCTGCCTCAACAAAATCTAACAGAGCTTAGCTCTCTTTATATTGTTTGAATTTTGGGGGAACAAATTCCCCCATCGTTGTTCCCACGTGGCTCATACATGAGTGCAACGGTGTCACTTTTTCCACCGTTGGATCTTGTAGGGAGTTGAATCGTCTATTCACATCTTATAAATAGGGCCTTTGGCCCTTGAGATGACTGCCATTTCATCATCTTCCTTCTTCTTCCTTGAGAATTTAATTCTCTTCTCAGACTTTCGATCTCTACCCAAAGAAACTCTCAAAGTTTAACTCTGTTTAATAAACTTGGTAAGGATTATGACCAATTTTTTAACTCTTTAAAAGGGACTCTTTTTGTTTTGGATTTTTAACCCATCAACACAGCTTTGCTCTTTTTCTTGAAATGATCTCTTAGAGATCTAAAAAACTTTATTTAGGTAGACCGTGGGTCTTAGAGATCTTAGGGTTTTGCCCTATTATTAACTCTAATCTTCGAGAGTTCTCTAGAATTTAATTCCAGTATCTTTCCCATGGGGATTTCTGGGATTTAATCCCCTCATCAGAGGAATCTGATTCCGGATTATATGACAGAGCTAAGCATTTTTTGAAAATTTGTAGGAATTTTGTTTCTCTTCCATCATTTCTTTTTAGGGTTTTTATTGTAGATTTTTCTTACAGATTTGGATTTGTTATAGAACACGTTCTTCAAGAACATTGGGAGTTTTAGACCCCACTGCTTAATAAGATTTCTCATTTAATGAGAATCCTTTTGGATTCTCACTATGTGTACATGTCTCATCATTGATGAGGCGCCACCCTGATTTTGTGGGGCCCATTGTTCTCCCTTTTTACCGCAGTGACTTTAATATGCCATAGTGGAGTACAGATGCTAAGGCCCATAGTTGTAGTTAATTACATTATACCGATAACTAACTCTCTACGGTTTTTTTTCTTTCAGGTACTATGGCCTCTGATCCCTTCTTTCCTTATGTCCGTTCGGAAAGCGCTTTTGTTGATGCGCCTACGGATCGGGAGGTCTTTGCGCTAATTCGAGACTACGACTCAGAGCAGAAGTCTCTTCATCTGTGGAGATCATGGTACAGTTACATTATTCGGGTCGGCACAGCTTCACTTGTACGGTGCCGTCAGAGCCGATCCCGTCAATCCATTACGCTTACCTTCTACTGTTAGTTATATGTATGCCCTAGAGGCCATTACTGTACATAGGATGTATATTGTAGTGGATGCTGGGACATATATAGGTGGACTTTCTTGCTCGACATGATAGTACGCTATCTGGTTGCTCTTTATCTTAACATGTATACTTTCTGTCTCTCTGTTACATGTTGATAAAGCCCTCAGGATGTGTCCTCAACTTTCAGGACTATGATGTAGATCATACTAGTGGGGCCTGGGTAGTCCATGAGTACATCCTTCAATGTTCCTAGTCGTGGGAATATCGAGACGGGGCATCGATATTCCAGAGTAGACTAGCATATATCTTCTCGACCCATGTGATGGGCGATGGATGATCCCATATCCATTGGTGTTTGACATCAGAGATGGTATGCGGGTGCTCAGTGGTGACTGGGTACACTGAACGGACTCGCCGAGAACTCCCAGATGGTATTATACTTCACGTCAGATGGCAGTTCTTAGGTGACACTGGTACAGCTTAGTCTGTTGACCCGAGATCGTCATAGAGTCTTGTGTGTCTCCCACCGTGCTTTGATTTCCACCCTACCACGGCTCTACCGAGTCGTGAAAACAGGTGGTTTTTGGGTACAGTCCCGATTCACATGGAGGCAATGAGCGATAGGAGGGGATTCGTCTCTCCCGGTATTGGGGGTTGATGTTGCGCTATGCTCGACTGGCCATAACTGGAAATCCCTGGCCAGGGTTGCAGTGATTTACTGGTAAGTGTTATCAGTAGTTTCACGTTTGTTGTAGATCTTATATCGGCATGACTTATCAAGCTACTGGGGTCTGACGTTTACCACCCCTAGGCGAGATATGCGACATATCAGACGAACAGACCGGACTGTACGGTAAGTGTTACTGGTTGGATTCACAGGAGTGTGAGCGGGCTTGCTCGTCGATCTTCTGATCGCTCAATACCCGGGTGTCCGTTACATTTAGCAGACCGCTTGCGGCTTGTGGGTGTTTGATATGATCATCACCTACTGCCGGCGTATTGACGAGTCTTTAGAGTCCTACACAGAGGTTTCCTGGCTCAAGCGAAACGAAATAGGAGCGCATATGAGATATGTGCGGGACCGAGAATAATACCAGTATGTGATACTGAATTCTATTCTCGCGATTTATATCATCGGACGGTTATAGCCGGGTTACTGAATCAAATGTTGATTCGATATATTGATACACTTGATATTAGTCGGTTATATGCGATATGACCAGATCATTAAATTAAGTATTGATTTAATGATTTAATGTATAAATATATATTTGATATATTACTTTACATTAACTAGTATTTGTTCACTTAAGATTGATTTTCTCACTTGATATGCACAAGTTGTATATGTGATATATGTTTGTGCACTAGTTTGTATCATGATTGATGATACATGCAAACTTGGGTATGTGTATGTTTTACACCATGTTTAGTTAATGGTTAGGGTTTTATTTTCTTTATTTATTTTGTAAAAACAAAATGGTGGCTTTCTTTGTTATTTGCTAGAAGCTTCATGATGTTTTCAAGCATCTTTGAAAAGTCTAAACCATTTTTGTTTTGTTCTTAAACCTAACCATTACCTAAACTATGATTTGCTCTCTACATGAGTTAACTTACCCATGGTTGCATTATGATAAGTTTTCACTTGATTTATTATTTTCAATAATTCATTTCTATTCTTTTCTTCTTCTTCTTCTTCTTGATGAAGTGAAGAAAGCTTGCTAGAAAATTTCAAGTGTTGAAATCAAGTGAGAAATCCAAATCCAAAGTGAACCCACTTCCTATTTCTTCATACTCTACCACTTGCCATGTTGTATAGGGTGTTTTCTTCATAAGGTTCATGACCAAGTGAAGATGGAGCTTGAGTTTGAGTCGTCTCGACGTAGATCATCTTCGGCACCGAAGTCAACGACCTAGCCCGCTCATTTATCCGACGAAACCATCGCTAGAGTCCGGGATCCTGATGATCGCAGCGGAGGGACATCATCACGAAGCTTTAGAAGTGAAGGACCGGATCTACAAAGGTTGTAATCACTTTCACTTGTAGTTAAAGTTGTTAACTTGCTTGTAGTTTCGCCTTACCTCTAGTTAACGATCTTGCATTAGGGTTTCTCGGCACATGTAAAAAATTTGATTTTGGCATGGTTGATCAGTTGTGGAACCTCATGAGTGTGCCTAGGAACTCTACATCTACAGGTCGCTTATGCGGTGGAAGAGGTCAACTGGACCTCGAAAGTTCGTCTCCAACTTTACATGGCGTCGATACCAGTGCAACCGCCGATGACCCTAAACATTCTGGGGAATCGCATATGCCAAGGAGAAGCGCGTCCTTGAGGCCAGGTCTATACAATAGGAGTGAACCTTTGTCATCCGGCTGGTTATCTGCAGTGGGCTCGTTACATTTTGTCAGCCAAGAAGTCATTGCTACTAAAGACCGGGTTATATCCAGCAATTCACGTATCCCTTTTTTATTACCACACTCTGGTGGGTTAAATCCTTCTTGGAGCAATCGAATATCCCGATCCACACATTTCTCTTATCGAATCCGGAGGTATCAATCTCACTGGAGGAATTCGCGGAGATATCCGGGTTACCCATCAGAGGAGAACATTATGAGGAGATACTTCCTCCTGACGAGTACATCTTCGCTACTGAATCAGTTGTTATGGGTCTTACCCCAGAAAAAGTTGTTCGACACAAGTTTCCGAGCTTGATCAAAGTTTTGAACATATATGAGAGCTTATTCTTAGAGTCCGGGGGGCATGTAGTTAGCTTTACGGACTTTGTTGGCCACTTTCTTCGTCCGAAGGCTCTATCGAAGAAAGCTGCGAAGTTTGCCAAGCTCGATGATCCGCTCGGATTTGGTTTGGACAAACCGCCAAATACAGAGTCAGATTTAAAGAAATTCTTTATTCTGAATACTCCTATTTGAAGGGTTGTTGTTCAGACCATAATATTGCATTTTCCATTCCCCTATTCTTATCCTTTTTATAAATAAACAGGTACTCTTGACGCACGTTTGTTGCATATTACAGGATACAGGGCTTGGATGCAAATACAGTGAAAAAGACGAAAGCTGATGCAGAAAAAGGACTTTTGACCAACAAGTAGACGGATCCGAGTCAAGCCTAGTCGAAGAACAGTGCAAGGTCCAAAAAGTCAAGTGAACGGTTAAAAGATCCTTACAAGTTTTCACTGAAGATCTGGAAAAGACCAGGAACCCAAATAGAGAAAAGTACTGAAGAAACAAAGAGGAAAAGACACCCTAAAGCATACCCTGAAAGATGGCGGCCCAAGACCACCAAAGGGCCGCGGATCCGCGGCCCAAGCCAACCAATGCCGCGGATCCGCGGCCATATAAGGCCCGTGTCGGTGCAGTTTTTCTGTGCTGTTGCGTCGGTGCGGGTGTTGGGATTTTTCGTGGGCAAATCTGTAATTGCGCATGTGCGAGAGTCTGTAACCCTAGGTTTCCTATTTTCCTATAAATTGTAATTTTAGATCTGTAAAATGTTATGCCTCTTTTCAATCAATAAAATTCAGACTTTCTGGGAGTTATTTTCAGATCTGTTCTTCTTGTTTGGAGGGAGCCATCGAATTAGTAAGTAATTTTATTTCTGTTCTTTTAATTAAAATGTTTTCTCATCCCCTAATGAGCGAGTAATCTCCTCGCTTGTTAGGGTTAGCCTTAGGGAAAGGGTTGAGAGATGAGATCTCTCACCCCTTTCAATGCCACCTTCACTTAAGAGTTAGAACTCCATGCATACGCGCACAACCGCTCCCTGCGGCACCCTACCCCTAGAGGTAACGGTGAACCGTAGTATAAAGGGCCGGTTGCGCGCGTTTTCCATGGGGGTTAGGGTAATTATCAACAAAGGAAGGATACAAATCTAGAGGAAGAAACATCTTCCCAAAAGATTTGGATCCACTTTATTGATAATTACCGTAACATCTAATAGATCTAAAAAAGAAGGCATTGAAAGCGGTGAAGAAAAACATTAATCTCCAAAACTTCCTCTAAGCCTAACCCTAGCAAGACTTTTAATTAGATTAATTAGATCCAGTTTTCATAGATTTTTATAAAGCAACCAAAACGACACTTTGAATCAACTCGTTAAAACACATAAAAGAAATTTACCCGTCTCTGTGGATCGACCCGTACTCACCGGCTAGCTGCGAAGCGACGCCGTTCTTGATTGCGGTAAACTCATGTTTTTGACACTAATCAAATGGCACCGTTGCCGGGGACGGCGTAATATTTCTTTTTGTGAATTTTCGGGTTTATATAAATTTTAAAAATTATAAAAATCTGAAAATATAAAAAAATACAAAAATTATCAACTTTGATCTGTTTGAAGGGTGTATCTTTTGAATCTTGCAGGAACAGCGAAGAATCGCGGATCTGGAATTTTACAGAGGGAAAAACAGAAAAGTACATATAAGAACAGAGAGGAACTGAAGGTACAGAACAACAGAGAATTTTTCAGAGCCTGATTCCCTTAACCAATCGCGCTTCCGCCGCATATTGGTGCTCTAGACCGCGGAACCGCCACTGTTCTGCCACGTCAGCGCATAAAAATTACATGGTTTGCTCTCTTTTCCTCCCCTCTGTCAACCTCCATATATCTTTCTGTAAAAATTTTCTGCAGGAATTCTTTGCGTAAAGAGTCTTTCTCCGCCTTCTAAATAACAGATTTTCTGCAGGTTTCTTTGCGCCGCGCTAAAAATTGATTGCAAGTGAAATTTTATTGTTTTACATAATTTAACCGGACTCTAAGGGGCTAATTGACCAAACTCAGATTGGGTGGGGATTTCATCACCCTTCCCAGGACCCCAGAAAACACCTAAAGCATTTTGCATCGACCACAAGTAATTAAAAAAATATTAGACTCAGACCTAAGGACATCGAGCTCAATAGGAAAAGGACTAGTATAGGTATCGACCGTTTATCCTAACCGACATTGCGGTGTCTAGGCTAGTGGTTATTAATTAGGCCCACTGTAGTGGTGGTTCCTTCCCACTTACCTGGCCGTATTTGTCCGTGAAGAGGCGGTTTGAGGTCCTATTTCTAGCTCTAGTTAGGAGCTGTCTAGCAGACCTAGGCAACCCTAGATCTAGGTCTGATTGTGCATGTGTGGTTGATACATTTGTGTCATGAGTCCCATTTCAAAAACCTATTTGCAAAACTCTCACATAAAAAAAAGGGAAAAATCTTTTAAAAACTTGCAAAAATTTTGTCGCTAAGAAATCCCTGCACCCCACTTGCACCACCTACCTTCTTTCTTTTCTCATTCTTCTATCATGGGTACCCCACATCATAAATCTCTTGCCGAATTTTGGTATCCCGAACCTAACTTTGCGTCGTTCGTCAATTGTTTCGGTCAATTTAAAAACGATCCCTCCTTGCCAAAAATTTCGTTGAAAGATCAAATAGAGGCGTCTAGGAGAAATAGTTTGACTTTTCAACCCACTTTGTGTCAACCGAGTCAACCTTTACAACCTACATATGTTGATACCACTTCTTCAAGTCCTTCTGTCACTCCTAGGCCGATGTCCATTGCTGAGCATATTGCTCAATCTCGCAGTCGATCTTTCACCCCTCTCCACTCATCTAGTTTTAGGGATCCGCACGATTATTCACCTTCTTATCCATATGTTGACCCTACACCTGTCTTACCACCCACTTCCTACCAGTCATACCCGACTTTCCCACCTTCACTAGACACTGTTTCGACACAGCCATTAGGGAGTTTCACATATCCAACCAATTTTGAATCTTTTACTGAAACCCCCTCACCACCTAAGTCTAGTTTGGAAGAGTCGTTGGAAGCATATATTGCTGCAACAAATAAAATGATGAGGAATGTGGAAGCGTCCATGGCCGCCCTTATGCAACCTAGTGAACCGGTAGCTAGTGTCCCGCTAGCTCCGAATTTTTCAATGTATAAGACGGCAGTTGGACAGAGTGAGAATGAGAGAGGATTTTCAAATCAAACCTACCCTTACCCAATTGAAGCCCACAACTCCAGTTTTCCATTGATTGTTCCAAATGATTCACCAGTTGAAAATAAAAACGAGTTGTATGATTTTGTAGTGTTTGATTTGCCAAATTATGAGGAACCCCTTTCGAGTGAAACCGCACCTAATCCTTTCGATCTTTACACCTCCACTCTAGAACCTAAATCGATAAATATCCATGCTTTTGATGAGGTGTCTAAGAAAATTGATTTTCACTTGATTGAGGATATAGACGCCGGGAATATTTCGGATGATGAACCTGTCGATTTAATAGAAATTTTATGTTCAAATCATCATCCTGAGTTATTAAATGTTTCCCCCGAATCTCATATGCGTCTAGATTTTGATGATAATGGCATGGATGAATTACATATTAAGGATAGTACCGAGGAGAGTCTTGAGGATAATATCGAGGTTGAACCATTTTTATTTGATGTGTCGGATTTTCCAATTCAGCCTCCTGAACCTTTGACTGCTATATCACCCTCCCTCCTTCCTATTGTTCCGACCAAACAAATGACCGTTACGCTTTCATCTCCTATACCAAGTTCGGCGTACCCATGTTTTCTTGCGAATCTTGAGGGATTTGACCCCATTGCACGACGAGTTGGTAGGTTAGCGCAATCGCTTTTAACACATCGGTCATCACAAATTGCGCTAATTTATTCACTCAATTTACACCCTCAAGATCGCACTCCACTTCTTTCTTCTTTCCGTCTTTCTTCTCCCCCACCGAGACCATATTCTACCATTCTTCTTTCCACACGGTCTCGCGTGCTTTTCATCTCTTTTCTTTCCATCCCATTCTTGCACCAACTCTACCATTACCATGATAAGATTTTTGAATGGTTGGTGCTAACATTTGGCTTGTGTAAGGCCAAGCTTAACTTTGGGGGGAATCTTGTTGTATATATGTATATATCCCTTTGTTTTCTTTTTCTATAAAAAATAAAAAAAAATTCAAAACATTAAAAAAAATTATAAATAAATAAACAGGGGAGTATCGGTATTTTGACCCTCTTGGTTTAGCATGACAGTGAGGACACTGTCAAGTTCAAGTTTGGGGGTATGCTCGGTACGTCTTCTTCCTTCGCATTCATTTGTATATATTTTTGCATTTGCATACTTATTTGAAAACCCATAAAAATTTGAAAAAAATTCAAAAATTATAAAAATTATTGTATTCAATTTTGGCTTATTTGACTAGAGTTTGACAGATAGGTGCTTTGGACAAAGAACGAGAGTACGATTGCTTGATTTGAATTTCCGAGTGTAGGGGTGATCTATACACACACGTAGGGGTATGTGATTGGAATTTAGATAAGAGAGAGGAATGAAAGATAAAATTTGTATCTTTAATAGAGTTGATAGAAAATTCCTAAGTAGAGATGAAACCCTAGAAGGAAGACTTAAGAAATGCCGAAAGCAAAATAAGTCTATAGAACATATATAATCTTAAGTTAAATGATGAGGAAGTGTGAAAAATGTGGGTGGATAATTTACAAGTATAAGATAATAGAATTCCTTGTTAGAAAACCTAATTGGAGAACAAAAGTCAATGGGCCGAGTTGATAGGATTTTGTGGGTGTAATCCGCTGAAAACCCTCAAGAGACAACACTCCTCCTACTAGGGACACCTAGAGATTTAACGGCTTGTTGCACGTGCTCAGTGCAATCGCGTTTCCCTGCGAAAGTGTGGTTAGGATTTTAGAGAATAAAATAATAAGTTTGCTCGAGGACGAGCAAAAGGTAAGTTTGGGGGTATTTGTTCAGACCATAATATTGCATTTTCCATTCCCCTATTCTTATTTTTTTTATAAATAAATAGGTACTCTTGACGCACGTTTGTTGCATATTACAGGATACAGGGCTTGGATGCAAATACAGTGAAAAAGACGAAAGCTGATGAGAAAAAGGACTTTTGACCAACAAGTAGACGGATCCGAGTCAAGCCTAGTCGAAGAACAGTGCAAGGTCCAAAAAGTCAAGTGAACGGTTAAAAGATCCTTACAAGTTTTCACTGAAGATCTGGAAAAGACAAGGAACCCAAATAGAGAAAAGTACTGAAGAAACAAAGAGGAAAAGACACCCTAAAGCATACCCTGAAAGATGGCGGCCCAAGACCACCAAAGGGCCGCGGATCCGCGGCCCAAGCCAACCAATGCCGCGGATCCGCGGCCATATAAGGCCCGTGTCGGTGCAGTTTTTCTGTGCTGTTGCGTCGGTGCGGGTGTTGGGATTTTTCGTGGGCAAATCTGTAATTGCGCATGTGCGAGAGTCTGTAACCCTAGGTTTCCTATTTTCCTATAAATTGTAATTTTAGATCTGTAAAATGTTATGCCTCTTTTCAATCAATAAAATTCAGACTTTCTGGGAGTTATTTTCAGATCTGTTCTTCTTGTTTGGAGGGAGCCATCGAATTAGTAAGTAATTTTATTTCTGTTCTTTTAATTAAAATGTTTTCTCATCCCCTAATGAGCGAGTAATCTCCTCGCTTGTTAGGGTTAGCCTTAGGGAAAGGGTTGAGAGATGAGATCTCTCACCCCTTTCAATGCCACCTTCACTTAAGAGTTAGAACTCCATGCATACGCGCACAACCGCTCCCTGCGGCACCCTACCCCTAGAGATAACGGTGAACCGTAGGGCCGGTTGCGCGCGTTTTCCATGGGGGTTAGGGTAATTATCAACAAAGGAAGGATACAAATCTAGAGGAAGAAACATCTTCCCAAAAGATTTGGATCCACTTTATTGATAATTACCGTAACATCTAATAGATCTAAAAAAGAAGGCATTGAAAGCGGTGAAGAAAAACATTAATCTCCAAAACTTCCTCTAAGCCTAACCCTAGCAAGACTTTTAATTAGATTAATTAGATCCAGTTTTCATAGATTTTTATAAAGCAACCAAAACGACACTTTGAATCAACTCGTTAAAACACATAAAAGAAATTTACCCGTCTCTGTGGATCGACCCGTACTCACCGGCTAGCTGCGAAGCGACGCCGTTCTTGATTGCGGTAAACTTATGTTTTTGACAATCAATCAGTTGTCTACAACGGAAGCAAGGTTGCGGGAGGTATCGTCCATGCCAAATTAAAATTTTACCGTTCTAGGTAACCCTAAGCATAGATCGTTTACTAGAAATAATACGGAATCAAGTGCAAACACTTTGCAATAAGTAAAGAGAGCAAAGAATACAACCTTTGTAAACCGGTCCTTCACTTCAATAGCTCCGTGTATTAGTCCCCTTCGCTGCGACCGTGAACTCCGGACTTTAGAGAGGCTCCCATGAAGAAACGAATACGCTTGCTTCGAAGACTTCGAGGCCGAAGATGATCTACGTCGGGGAGACACTAACCCAAGCCATTTCTTCACTAGGTCAAGAACTTTGTGAAGAGAATACCCTCTACTAAATGGCAAGTAGTAGAGAATGATGAAGTAGGAAGTTTGCTCACATTAGAAATGATTTTTCTCATATTTTATCTCATACCTCCATTAGAGCTAGAAAGATTTTGAGGAGGAGGAAGAAGAAGAAGAACTAACTCATCCAAATGAATTATTGGTGAGGTTAATAATGCAACCAAGGGTTAAGCATGTCATGCTTAACCCTTGTAGAGAGTTAACCATGTGCTATGGTTAAAGGTTAGGTCAAAAATATCTTAAGCAAGACAAAGAGAGAGAACAAAGTCAAAGATGCCTTGAAGCTTCTACAAGCTTTCAACAAATATCAACCATAACTAATTCCTCAATTTTGAATTATTTAATGATAAATTTAAACCCTAATCTTAACCCTAGCATGGTTTAACCCTTATTAACCCTAGTTGCATTTGTAACCTAACTTGATACATTTAACATATATCACATATATATCAATGTACCCAATTTGAGAAAAGAAATCATAAGTGAGCTAATACTAGTTAATGTAATTTAATATATTAAATATATAATTATACATTAAATTATTAAATCAACACTTGATTTAATAATCCGGCTATATCACATATAACCGACTAATATCATAATGCAACATCTTATCGAATCAACACTTGATCCGATAACCCGGCTATATCACATATAACCTTTCATGACGATCTGACGATCTCGGGTCTACAGACTAACCTGTACTAGTGTCACCAGAGAACTGCCATCTGACGTGAGGTATAATATCATCTGGGAGTTCTCGGCGAGTCTGTCCAGTGTACCCAGTCTCCACTGAGCACCCGTATACTGTCTCTGATGTCAAACACCAATGGATATAGGATCATCCATGGCCCATATGTATGGGTCGAGAAGCTATACGCTAGTCTACTCTGGTATATCGATGCCCTGTCTCGACACACCTACGACTAGGAACATCTGAAGGATGTACTTAGCGACTACTCTGTCCCCACTAGTATGATCTTCATCATAGTCCTGGTAGTCAAGTACTCATCCTAAGGGCTTTATCAACATGTAACATAGAGACAATCAGAGTACATGTTAAGATAAAGTGCAACCAGATAGCATACTATCATGTCGGGCAAGAAAGTCCTCCCTATATATGTCCAAGCATCCACTACAATATACATCGTATATACAGTAATGGCCTCTAGGGCATACATATAACTAACACTGTCGTCCTTTCCGTAGAGATTGCCGCTCCGGATATTGATGAGGAGATGCTCTTCATGTGGTTTATCGGCTTGTAGTTGAGTTGGTCTGCGCTTCTAATGCACCCTCGCTATATGAGACCATCTGTCTTTTATCCGGCTCGTTGCATTGCCACGGGGACACGCATGGCTATCAGGGTCGCAGGACTGGCTCACCTATATCATGGTCTGAGTATAGCGGCCGACACCACTCAGCCGGGTTTGAAGCCCGTAAATCTCTCATTGCACTTCTTCACCTCGTGAATCGAGATGCACGTGCTGGAGGCTTTTGGTGTGCATAAACGGCCCAAATTTTATGAAGGATATAATTTTCCTCAGGTCATTGAATTGGTCGATGCTTCTTCTCCAGACCCAACCCAGCAAGAGGCTCGAAGATTTCTTCTTCGCCCACGCATGGTTAGGGATAGCATGACCATCGTCGACAGGGTCTTGACCATCAGCAAGGAATCTTCAAAAGTAATCCATCCGCTCTACGATGTCTTCAAAGATGGAGGTCTGCATTGAGGGCCCGGGAGTTCGTTCATTTATATTCCATCAGACCGGGTTTTCTTGTATTCAGACAGGACGCCTCGGTGTTATTTATGCGATACAGCCCGCATCGTTTCGCCCAGCAATCCGGTTACAACCAAGGCGTTCCCTTTGAAGCGTTCCTCATCGACCCGGTTGCTACAGAAGAGAGCGTTTGCAAACCGGCGCATCATTTCATGCGGCTAAATACGGGGTCTCATTTCTTGATTAGTGAGCCGAGCCATATCCCGAAGGCCTCGAATGCTTTTATCGCTTGGTACCAGCTTGCCGCGGGTGCTATCATCAAATAGGAAAGGCGGATGCTTCTCGACCATAAGGATTCTGTCCCAGCCAGTAATCCCGCGGTCCCGTTGAAGCGACGAGCAATTTTCCGTCCTTCTTTAAGAGAGTGTACCACAGTTGTAATTCGGCGAGCCTTTCCGGATAAGCCAAGGCCGGATGTAAGTGCTCCCATGACTGTGGTGGCTGTGGCGTCCTCTGAGTTAGGTATCGGCTCGGAGATCGGAACTCGCCTCCTGAAGAAGCCCGTTAAGCACAAACTTTTGTCATCGGGTGTTGAGGATGGCTCGCAGAAGAAGGAAAAAATCCTTATTCTCAGCTGACATTGTATTCGGTCAGGAGCCGTATGCTCCTTATAGCGAAGGCTTAGCCGAATACGGCTCCAACATTGGTCTATTCAAAGCCTTTATCGACGAGAATGCCGCTACTGATCTTCAAGCCGCTATCGAGGCTTCTGAGAGACTAGCCCGCGAGCAAGAAATGCTCGCTTCTCTTGCGGCGTTAGGTATATTCCATTTACATTCTTTTATACACACATTTTTTTTGAATTTATTATGCTTTGTTAACGCTCTTTTCCTAACAGGAATCTCCACCGAAGAGGCTCTCTTGGTGTCCCTCAAGATATTTGAGGAAGATGAGAGGCTTCGCGCTTCTATGGGTCTCGATATGTTTTGCGACACATTTACATATTTAATTCATTTAGTACATACCCTGACTCCCTTCCTCTTTCTATTACAGGAACCACCGCCACTCATGTTGTTCCGAGTACCATACTGTCCTTAGATGGTGGTGCGGAGGAGCCTTCAAAGCCACCGGCTATGGTTGAGGTCCCAGGGCCGCCACGGGAGGCGTCTCTAAAGCAGCCGGTGATGGATGTTGCAGCAGATCTGGAGGCTGAGTCTAATTTGGACAAAGATTTCCCCATGCCGGAGGTCCTGAGGAGATCCATTCGTACAGCCAAGGCTGAGAGGAACCGCAAAAAGCACGCAGCAAGGGAGCATCAGGATAAATTGGCCGCAGGCACGAGTTCGAGTGATGCTCGACCCTCTGACGTTCCCATGGAGGACATTCTGCCTGCCTTGTCCACCGCTCATAGACAGGTTGCGCGTGCGGCTCACGAAGAGGCCGAGCGGTTGCTTCAAGGTAAAACAGTGCATGATCCCTTATTGAAACCTAGTATGGCTCGTTTAGTTTCCCGGGTTTCTTATTACAGGAATTTTCTTGAATTAAAACATATTTGCCCCTGAATGATGTGACAGGGCTGAGTTTGGGTATCAACGTGGTGGGTGAAGTGCCCGCGTTTGAAGAGTCTAGGGCGTCAGGCCTTCCTATCGAATTAAGGGAATCTCTAACTGCCGTTTCCCCCTGTGGGTCCTCGGCATCGGCAGGGGATGCGAGCATGACGACGACCCTTATTGATTCGGGAGACGAAGGTGTCGCCGTTGAATCCATCTCCCCGGTGATGGTGGAAACCGAGGAAGCCGTCATGGTTAGTGGCGCTCCACCGCTACGGTTTCTGCCCCGTTAGGTATTCCTTGTGTTATTTCTTTTGGATTAACTAATGTTGCCAAACATTTTCGCTGATATTTTTTTATTCTGAATATAGATGTGGTAGACCTCGGCGTTGTGCTGATTGAAGAATCACTGTCAGGCGCTACCACGACTGTCACTGTTCCACCTCTCTCTTTTGTGCCTCCCCGAGTTCTTTCGGGTTTAATGACGGAAGGTAAAATTTTTTCAATTCCTTGTTTCAGTATAGATATTATTTCTTGGATTAATTTCTTTATCATATATTGTTGCAATACTGTAGGAGTGCTTTTTGACCGCCCATGCCAAATGTTAAGCTCCCACTTCGTCTTCCAATCAGAATTTGTTCTTGCTTTGAGCATCGGTCAGTATATTTTTCATCTCTCATTTCATCTTTTCACGAGTGATCTTTCCATCGCTAAGATTTCCTCGTATTGGCCACAGTCTTACGACTCGAGGGAGAGCATGAAGGAATAGTAGAGCCTCCTAAGCTTCCTGATTTACCACTTTCGACTACTGGTATGCTAGGTCTCATTCATCATCGTCCTTTTTAGTTCTTAGGTTGAAATCTGACCCTTCTTTGTGTGTGCTTTATTCTACAGCAGCTACACCGGCATCGGCTCCTCTTAAGTCTCGCATATCTATGCCCGTGGGGCCGTTCGCTAAATGTCAGTCCTCCAGGGGTGCGGAAAATAGTAGGCGGATGCTAAGTGAATTTATTGAAGACCTTAACGTTGAAGCTCTCACTTCTGCTGTGGACTTTGCGGACGAGGTTAACCCTATGCTGGCGATGCTTGTGACTTTCCACAACGAAGACTTCGTCGGTGCTTGGGTTGACTATTATAGGCGAATTGAGGCTTGTCTCCACGAGATCGAGCACAAGCATCTTACACCCGAAGCATTAAACTCGAAGGCTCAACTAATAGCATTGTCACGACCCAAATGTGGCACATGACCGGCACTTCAATCACGTGACATCTAAAGACATCGACGCGGTTCAAGTAATCCAAAACCCGAAATCTAAACCCTTTTTGAAAATAATTGAGGTGAGGTTTAAATAATCCTCCTACAAAATCCATTTAAAATAACATCTATATTTAACTAAGTATATTGAAAAACATTTATGACGTTTTGAAACTTAACATCACTTCCTTTGTATTTTAATAAACCCGATACAACATAAGAAAACAGAGCATCCCAAATGAAACTAGTCTCCACGTCCAAACAATGGAGCAACCAATAATCTATAACAGAAGTCGACTCTAAAGAGTGCGACATCACCATACATAAACTCTAAGTCTCGCTTCTAAGTCCATAATATATCATTTCCAAATTGATGGAGTTTCCGCTAGATACAAGAATATATGAGTAATCAAGAGTGAGTAGGATGCAATAATAACCCACTTACCAATCAATTTCCGAAAAGAATGTATGCCCAAGCCGCTGATAATCCAAGCGGTAAAACCTGCAAGAAACTGTGGCACAACGGGGATGAGTTGCCAACTCAGTGAATAAAAGTACATCTAAAGGTAGAAATTGAAATGCATGACGATACCTAGGTTATAAGTATAGTACTATCATAATCTGTACTGATGTGCTATATGATATGTATATGTGCAATACTAACTATCATGCAATCCCAAGTATAATATCTCAATGTCATATGAGTCAAAATCATGAATCTATAGTTCGTACTTGAATCCCTTTTTGTATATGAATGTCTATACCAATATATGCAGGTACTGTCCTCCGGATCAGTCCTGGTTGAATCCACTAATAATATCTAAATATGTACCTCATGATAATGATCATATCAATATATACCAATATATATAGATGTCCAACATCGACATCGAAATCCGAAATCTCTCGTGTCCATCATCGACACATAAATACAGATATCGTCGACACCACCTCAATAGATGATCGCCACCCGATATCTTGGATACGATTAGTATCCCCTGGATATCTGCCGTAACCTATTGAACCCCGGTCAGTATCCCCTGGATAGCTACCGTGCTCAATTCTATCTCCGGAATCGAGTATCCTCGTTAGGCTCTCCCGCCTCAATGCGGCTATCCTGCCCTTCGGTCTCGATCCGAGTCCACCATGTATCCGACTGTATATCTCCACCACTTAGTCCGGATATTTCACAAATCCGGAATCGTATAGCTACCCCACCCGGTCCGGAATCAAAATCAGGAAACACAAAACTCATGGTGGACATTTAACTCATCATATCAAAATATCAAGTAAGAAATAAGAATACTTGCATAGATTATATTGATGATATATTATATATATACGTATATAACAGTGTCCCATACCACCGATATATATCATCAGGAGTAAAATATCCAGAAAATCCATAAGAATCAAATACAACATTTATAGTACTAATATTCGTAATTTACAACATGAATACATAAGACTACGCAATTACATCACATAATTATAGATTTCAATTCTACTGTGTCATGGTACTATTAATGATGTGTAGTGTAGCATACGCACCGGTGCTCATGCAACATGACAATCATTAGTATTTGTGCAAGTATTCTTCGTGTAACATCCTATTTATGTTAATATATATAACATCACGGTTCTATAGTGACATGGCAGTACCAATGAGGTGTAGTGTAACATATATTCACGTGCTTGTGCAGCATAGTACTTATTGGTATTTGTGCGGTGTTCTATCAGAGTGTGCGTAACGCAGAAACGTATAATATGGGTAATATAATGCAAACATGTAAAGTAATCTAAACGTAACTATTGTAATAACTTACTATGAGCTATACCATTATTTTTAGAAATGATCGAAACATTAAGTTAAAAAAATAAGGGAGCTGCCCTAGATTTAAAAATAGATATCCGTTTTAGAAACTGGCACGCATCCGTGTATTTTATTTAAAAGACAACGAATCGTGGTTTTTAAAAGAATATAGCTCACACAAGTATTACATCCTAAAACGGGATATAACCTAACGCTATGAGTCAAAGATAAATTGGCCGTTATTCGGCATAAAAATTCATCGTTTCCAATACGTATAAATCCTTATTTATATCTCATCATATCACTGAATATATGTCATCTCAAGTCTATCGTGATCCCTCGTACAAATCATTAAACCATATCCATATCGTGCCACTATATCTGTATCATTCCAAGCATGGCATGATCCCTCGTACAAATCCACCCAACCATATCCATATTGTATCACTGTATCTCATCTATAACTATGCATAAAACTGTATGAAATTGAAAGACATGCTAGATGCGATACTATATAAATATCTTGAATAAATACTAAACTAACTAGATATCATAATACTATTTGTAAGGTTGCGGGGGTGCTATACGCCATCCACCCGACTTTCCCAGTAGATATAAATCTACTCACCAACTTGAGAACTCGCTGAATCCACGCTGCTATATCGCCCACTCCGTCTCGAAATCCTCGAATCGTACCTATAGTCGTAATTAAATCGCATAGATGTAAATATCATATCGGAAATCAAAACAAAAAGTTAAACACCCGTAGGTTAGAACCTACAACATACTTAACTCAAAAACGGCCATATAATTCTGTCGTTAACGTATAAACGTTAACGGTTCAACTGCAACATCAAAATACGAAAACTTCATATCGTAAATATCTGAATTTTTTATAAAACCATTTAAAAACATTCCCAGATATCTCTGTATGAATAATTAGACAAAACAAACAATACAAAGATTTATAAATTACTAAAACAAAGTTACAGGAGATAAACCAACACCAAACTCTCAAGGGGGGCCGGCGTCGCCGGAATTTTTAAGGTGGTTGCCGGATTTTGTGGTGAGTTTGGGACTTTGGTTTTAAGTGAAATCTTCTAGTTTGCTCATTATACTTTTGATCTTGCTAGTTTTTCTACTGTTTATACTATTAGTTCCAGATTCACTTTCTGTAGTTAAATTATCACAAACACTAACCATGCTGCGTGTCGTACATATAGTTTCATTTTTAAACTGATATTAGCTCACAGATCTAACCCACTGAAAAACTAACTTATTTAAACAATACCAATTATCCTAGTATAGATATATGGAGTTACCCTAAAATTTCCAACACCCAATTCCCTATAAAAACCGGCGAGATCGGAATTTTGCTAAGGGTCGCCGGCCAAAATCCGAGGTAGTGGGCTCGTATTCCCATGGTTTATTCTAGGTCTAGTATATAAGATTTTGTAGTTGTTTGATTAGTTTATTTATCAACTAAACTACAGTAGATTCAAACAGAGGCTAATCCTAGCAAAACACGATATCCAATTTCAGACAAAACTGAATTGAACAAAACTGAATAATTTGAAGGAAGAGGAAGATATACCTACAGCAAGATCATTGAAAAAATTTCTCTAAGATGCACAAGCTCAAGGTCCTAGTTAGAGGGTGATGGTGAAGCCTTAACACTTGCTCTTCTTCTCTTCTCTCTTTTCTTATTTTCTTTGTGTTTTCTTTTCCTTTCATTCTCTTTAAAATTTCTGATCTTATGAACTGAACAAAGGGGGTGAGATAAAGAAAAGAATGAGGGTTTGTTGTAGAGCAAGGAGGATGTGGCATGGAGGAAGGAGGTTGTGTCACTTGAAGAAGTACGAGTGATTCATGCAAGGAAGAGGTGTTGGATTTGAAGAAGGAGGTGTAAAGGAAATGAAGGAGGAGGTGTCAACTTATAATTAAGGGTGAAATAAGGTGTTTTGTGTTAGTGTTAACACATAATGATATATGCCAACCATAATAAAATACAACAATAAGTAAAAACCTTCCTATCATAATTTAATTTCATATAACATAAAGGATATGAAATGATAAATCTATTACCTAATTATTACTAGCTTATTGACAAATACCATGTCATGATAAAATATAATTAAAATATCATTTTCTTGATATCACCCGCTTTATTCATATTTATCAAAATAATTACATTTTTCGGATATAATTCCGATACCCCAAATTCATAAGCGATATCATTTCACATAAACTTATCGATTTTATTATTTTTATAATAAAATGAAATTAAATATTCTTAATTTTCCAAAACGTTACAAGCATGGATCGAGCAAAGTGCCGCTTCCTTTCAATACTTTGAGCAGAAATTGGCCCTGAAGAAAAAAGAACGTGAGACAGCTTCTGGCGAATCCATACAATTGCGCACCCAGGTCGAAACAAACACCGCGCAGCTACAAATTATTTTTAGGAATCTTCAGCAATGCGTTTCTAAGGGGATGGCGCTGAGGCAGCACCTCGACTCTACCGAGTAGGGAATGCGAGATTGCGAAGCAGCTAAGCAGGAAATTGCTGAGAAGCTTTCATCATGCTTGCAACAACGGGCCCAAGTTGAAGCGATGCTGGCTGCAATAGTAGCGCGTGAGGAGGAGCTATGGGAAGAGAGTGAGCGGGTTGCCAATTTATTGAAAGCCCCACCTTCTTAATGGCTAAAATTGTATCCCTTTTTTTTATTTAAATTGTATGTCTCAAACACTTTGATTCATGAATAAAGAATATACTTTATTTTTCATGCGCTCCTCTGTATTTGATGTCTCAATTTAGCGCTAATTAGTTTATTCACTCGTCTTGGAGTCTCTATTTTATTTACTCATTTCGGAGTCTCTAGTTTATGTACTCATCTCGGAGTTTATAGTTTATTCACCTGTTTCGGAGTCTCTAGTTTATTTACTCATTTCGGAGTCTGTAGTTTATTCACTCATTTCGGAGTATCTTTAGTTTACGTCCCTTGGGTTTACAGGCAAACCTGTCCTAACGTTGTATGTAGATAACCCCCATTCTTTACAACAGAGGTCCGTTAGGTTTGTGGTACTAGGATTTTAGTCCGTGGTACCGTCGCGTTGGCTGTTGTATTCCTCGATATGCAGTCTTTAAGCTGTTGTTCGAGCGACTGTCGTGTCTCTGATCCCTTCGGGGGCTGGATATGACGTCTTCAAGTAATCTCCTTAAGTTATATTACCGTCTGAAGAGCAAGCGTTAGGAATTTTCCATGACGCTTTTTACTTGAGGTTAGGCTCAATTTGGAGCCCCGATGAATCATAATCGCACCCTTCTGGGGTAGGATGATCTCCGACGATCTTTAGGCTTTATATGAGTTGCCGTCAAGACCCAAAGCTAGGAATATGCCGTCACTTCATTTTTTGCTTTGATGATGTCGCACCGATTCTTTGCTGAAGTAGGGTAGACATCTGTAAGACCTCTATACTGTTTGTATTGCAATTGAAGTCCGGAGCTAAGAGTATTCCATCGCTCCATTTTCATTTAATAGTTGCGTCCGCATCCTGTTGAATGAGGGGAAACGCTGGGATAGTCTCTAGGTTGTATATGTACCGTCAAGACATGGATCTAGGATTTCGCCATGGTTCTATTTTTGTTTTGACCCTTGGGTCTTTTGTTGACGTTGCGTCTGCATCCGGCTGGAATGAGAAGAACGTCGGGGTGATCTCTAGGCTTTAGATGTCGC
This sequence comes from Agapanthus africanus, assembly GCA_030015575.1. Taxonomy (NCBI): domain Eukaryota; kingdom Viridiplantae; phylum Streptophyta; class Magnoliopsida; order Asparagales; family Amaryllidaceae; genus Agapanthus; species Agapanthus africanus. The sequence goes on along the minus strand of JASDDO010000004.1, from coordinate 28,598,638 downwards.
CAGTAAGACCCGAAGTTAGGATTTTGCCGTCACTTCACTTTTATTTGATTGTCGTGTCTGTCCCTGCTGGAATGAGGAAGGAGGGAACGCATGGATAGTCTTTATGTTGTATATATACCGTCAAGACTTAGTTCTCCTTTTGACGAAGCGCGGCGGGAAAATACAGTCCCTTTCTTTCATTTATGCCCACGGATCGTATACAAGTGTCAATATGGATATACTTGCAGGCAGAGGACATTTTATTTTATTTTATTTTTCATTTCTGCGATGCTCTATCTTTTCAGCTTTTTACATCGCGAGAGTCGCGATTGCCCAATCATTTCGGTTATGTATTTTTTTTTTAATTTTTACTCGATATTTTTTATTACGATTCATCCAAATATTTCATCTATGTATTTTTTTTATTTTTTACTCGCTGTTTTTTATTGCGTGTTGCCCAAACATTTTGGCTTTTCATACGCATTTTTTTGCGACTCGCTGAGTTTTATTATGAGTTAGGAACTTGAGATCTGATACCAATTTTAGCATCAGCATCGCTGCAATTGGAATATTATCATGAGCAAATCATCATTTTCCATGAGAGAACTTGGAGTTTGACACCTGTTTAGGCATCGATATCGCTACAACTGGAATGTCGCCAGGAGCGAATCATCATTTGCCTTTGTCGATTTGAACAAAGATGGCTTAGTAGACAGGATTAGGATCCTGCCGACCAAGGCTTTTGACTTTATGAGCCGCGGGGGTCTCATAAAGGTATTTCTCCCTACGAGTCGAGAGGATCTCATAAGTGTATTTCTCCTTAAGAATCGTGGTGATTCCTAAGTGATATTTTCTCTTGTAAGTCGTAAGGATCTTCCAAGAGTGTTTTCTCCTTATAATTCTAAAGGACATACAAGTGTCATTCACCATATGAGGACATTTCTCACCATTGGTAGAACTTGGTGTGGGAATATTTATTCATGCCCGTGGTTTGTATACGAGGGTCAATATTGGATCGCTTGTAGGGAAACTTGGGGGATATGATGGCTTAAGAAAAGATTCAGATCCCTGTAGCTCAAGGCTTTTGAATTCTATGAGCCGTGTAGGTCTTATAGGGGGAATTCTCCTTACGAGTCGTGAGGATCTCGCAAGTATATTATTATTCTTTTACAAGATTGCGCCCTTCCGGGTTTTCACAAGCTCGCCAGTAGTCTTGCTATTTTTACTCATGGTGCCCTTTCGGGTTTTCATCCGTGCCCATTTTGCTTGTGGACGCACCGTTTTTTTATGAGATTGCGCCCTTCTGGGTTTTCACAAGCTCGCCGGTAGACACGCTGTTTTTACTCACGGTGCCCTTTCGGATTTTCATCCGTGCCTATTTCGCTTGTGGACATACCTTTTTTAGCTTCGTCGCAGATGACCCATCTGTTTACCGGTGAGATTTGAGGGTGTCTTAATCGCTGGAGTAGCCGTGTAGCCAGTGGGACTTGAGTTGCAATCTTTGCTACTAAGACTTTGATTGCAAGTATAGATCTCAAGAGAGCATATCGCCGTATTTGGGGTGACGCGGTAGTTTAGGGACGTTCCGGTCCATTATCGCCATGTTTGAGGCGAAATTTTAGTTTAGGGACATTTCGGTCCATTATTTCCATGTTTGAGGCGAATAGTTAGTATAAGAACTTCTTGGTCCAATAACGCCATATTTGAGGCGGATTGTTAGTTTAAGGACTTCTCAGTCCTTCATCGCCATATTTGAGGCGGATAATTAATTTAAGGACTTCTCGATCCATCATCGCTATGTTTGAGGCGGGTAATTATTTTAAGGACTTCTCGGTCCGTCATCGCCATGTTTGGGGAGGATAATTAGTTTAAGGACTTTCGGTCCATCGTCATCGTTTTTGGGGCGATGGAGCTTTTTTGTATTCTATTCTCGGAGTTCTGACTCAGGAAGATAGCGAGCAGACATGAGTGTCGTCGTCTATCATTGACCTAAGTCATGACTCGTCAAGCGTTGTATTTTTTGAGGAATCGGCCGTTTATTGGCCGGAAAGGTCTTTCGCCATGCATATCCATGAGCAGTAGGCTCCACCTTAGTAGACATTGTATATGATGTACGGGCCTTCATAGTTTGGCTCGAATTTCTCTTATTTTGCACGATTGGGGATCATGGGTCTTTTGACGACTAGCACGAGTTCGCCTTAGTGGAATGTTCTCGACCTGGTCAGTCTTTCGTATGACCGTGCATCCTTGCCTTATAATCCTCCAGATTTTGCTGTGCTATAAGGCGAGTTTCGTCGAGGGCGTTCAGCTCCTCAAGCCAAAGATGAGCATTTTCTTCATCTGTCAGCTTGTATCGAACCGCTACTCGTAGAAAAGGGAGTTCTATTTCTAGGGGAAGCACTGCTTCCGTGCCGAATACCAACGCGTATGGTGTGTATTCGTGGCCGTTTTGAACGTTGTTCGGTACTTCCAGAGAGCTTCATGCATCCTTTCGTGCTAATCTTTTTTGTTTCTGGACACAGTAGTCTTTATAATCTTTGTCAAGATCTTGTTGAAAGCTTTAGCTAGATCGTTGGCCCAAGAGTATAGACTGAAGAGTATCTCCAATCTATTTTATGTTGTTGTATGAAACGGCTGATTTTATGATTTCTATAAGCTGGTCCATTATCCGAGATAATTCATCGCGGAGTGCTGAACCGATAGATAACATGTGTTCTGAAGAAATAGAGGATATTCTCCGTCTTCACCTCCCTTAGTGGTATTGCTTCTGCCCACTTAGAAAAGTAGTCGGTCGTTGCCAATATGAACCGATATCTTTTGGATGATGCCAATTCAATAGGGACAATTATATCGGTTTCCCACATTTCGGATGGCCAACTAGCTACTGTTGGGTATAGCGGATTTGGATGTTGGTGGATGAAATCCCCGTGAATTTGGCATGAGTGACACTGCTTCGCATATTTGAGGCAGTCCTGAATCATTGTGGGCCAATACTAACCCATTCTTTTTATCTTCAGCTTCATCTTTGGCCCAGCTTGATGAGAACCGCAGAGTCCGTCATGAGTTTCCTGGACGACTCTGTTCGCTTCTTCTGATCCCAGGCATTTTAGCCATAGACAGTCGAACGATCTCTTATATAGAGTATCATTGACGAAGGAGAAGGATAGAGCTCGTTTCATGAGCTGATGTCTAGATGACACATTTTTGGGCGTTTGTTAGGATTTGAAATAGTCTATGAAGACTTCCCTCCAATCCTTGACCTTTTCTTCATCCTCTGCTTGAAGGGCTACCTGTTTGGTCATTTTTTTTCTTTTGGATGGCTCTATTAAGTCTTCCGAAGATATATCTGTTGGCGCGAGAACTCGGCGGCTTTGCACAATGATCCCTATGTCATCGAGGTCTTCATCGGCCAGTTCCTTAGCCAATTTGGCTAATGCATCTGCCTTACTGTTTTCTGCACGCGCTATATTCTCCAAGATGTAAGAAGGGATTTGTGTCAGCAGTTGCTGCACTCCTTCGCCATACTTTATCAGCTCTGGCTTGCATGTCTGATAGTTTCCGTTTACTTGGCTAACGATTAGCTGGGAGTCTCCATATATGAGGAGGTCTTTGATTCCCATGTCGATAGCGATCTCGAGGCCTGCTATCAAAGCTTCATATCCAACTTCATTGTTAGTCCTTGGCTCCGTTAAGGAAATGGCGTAATGCAATATCCCTCCTTGCGGGGTCATGAAGATAAGGCCCACCCCGGCTTTGATTATGGGGGTGTTCCGCTTTCGTTGCTTCACGAAGGATACTCCATCGAAGTAGAGTTCCCATTGGGAATCATTTTCTTCTTTCTTTTCTTCGATTGCGTAGAACGCATGTTCGTCTGACAATTCGCAGTATAACGGGAGTCGGCTGGTATCGGATGCTCTGCGATAAAGTCATCTATGGCCTGACCTTTCACTGCTTTGAAGGGACGATATGTCACTAAGAAGTCCATCAAGAGGAGGGCCCATTTGGCAAGCCTTCCTGTTAGTATGGCCCTTGATATTAGATATTTAAGAGGATCCACCTTTGGTATGAAATGAACCTCATGTGCCAAGGCGTAATGTCTGAGCTTCTTTATCTCGAAGATCAGTGCCAGACAATGCTTTTCGATGGGGGAGTAGTTGTTTTATGCCCCCAAGAGAACTCGACTCAAATAGTATAGAGCTCTCTCCTTTTTCTGATCGTTCTCTTGTACCCATATCGTGCCTAGAGAACCTTCAAGGGCTGTTGTATATAGGATAAAAGGGTTTCCCTTAACCGGAGTGGTCAATACCGGCGGATTTTATAGGTATTGCTTGATTTCGTTCAGTGCATTTTGGAACTTTTGATCCCATACGAATGGGGTCCCCTTCTTCATTAGATGACTGTAGGGACGGTATTTTCCGGAGAGGTTGGCTATGAACTGCCGGATATATGCGAGCTTTCTTTGAAGTGATCGCAATAGTTTGAGAGTTCTTAGCGTGGGCATTTCCATAATCGCCTTGATCTTTAAGGGATCGATTTTGATACCCCGGTGCCATATGATGAATCCTAGGAATTTGCATGAGTAGACTCCAAAGGCACATTTTAGAGAATTCATCTTCAGATTATAATTCCAAAGATGTCGGAACACTATTTTTATATGTTCTTAATGCTCCTCGTGAGATCTTCTCTTTACCACAAGGTTGTCAATGTAGTATTCGACAATATCATGGATGAGGTCATCTAAGATCTTTATCATGGCCTTTTGGTAGGTAGCGCCAGCGTTCTTTAAACCGAAGGGCATAACCTTATAGCAGAATATGCCCAGCGGAGTTTGAAAGACGGTATGATTTTGGTGTTCATGATGCATTTTTATTTGATTATATCTTGAAGATCCATCCATGAAGGAGAAGACCTCATGGGTTGACGTGCTATCGATCATCAGCTCGGTAATAGGTACTGGAAAATCATCCCTCAGGAAAGATTTGTTGAGGTCCCGAAAGTCCACGCAGATACGCACCGTCCTATTTTTCTTCATCACTGTAACGATGTTAGCGATCCAGTCGCGATAGTGAACTTCTTGGATGAAGCCGGAGTTGATTAACTTCTTGACTTCAGCGTTGATACTCATCTCAAGTTCGAGCCGCATTCTTCTTGGCGCCTGTTTGACTGGCTTTATATCCGGCGATATGGCCAGTTTATGTACTGCTACCTTTAGATCTAGACTTAGCATTTCAAAATAGTTCCACGTGAAGCAGTCTTTATATTGCATGCGCACGTCTTTTAATGTAGCTACCTATTTTTCAGATAGTAGCTCACTGACGAATGTCGGTCTCGGATCATTTTCTGTCCCTAAGTCAATTTTTCTTAGGTTTTCCGCTGTTTACCGCTGTAAACGGAGACAAAACCGCATAGCTCGTCTTGCCTAAATTTGGGGACAGATGTTATTTAGATTTATCCGTCCACCTCTCCGAAGATGCCAAGTTGATTTATGGTGCCGTGTATTTGAGGTTTGGATGGATGCGGCCATTGTAGCAGACATCGTCAGATTCCCCCTCGTTTGTGAGGGATTTTTTTATTATGGGGACGCTTTTCCCTGCAGGTGCAAGCCCCTGCAGTTAACGTTACCGTGTAGCGATAACCACTTTCTCCTGCTGCAGAAGGTCACTTCGTGTCGTGCATGTTTGTTTTATTTTTGGTTGCCCGTGGATTGTATATGGAGATTAATTTATGTTGTCGCCCATAAGGTGTGGATTAGTCCAAATCCGTATATTCTTAGATTTGGGTTTAGGTTGATTTAAGGATCGTTAATCTTGTTTGAGATTAAGATCGACTTTAATGTTTGTTGATGATACGTTAGTCTAATTTGAGACTAAGATCTACTCAACAGGATTTTGGGATCGTTCAGACCCAACAAAAGAGCATTTGGGCTCTATTTCTTTAATTTAAGGACGTTTCGGTCCATTGTTAGTTGAAGAACGTTTCGGTCCGTAGCTAGTTTAAGGATGTTGCGGTATGTTGTAGTTTAAGAATTCGTATTGGGATGTGCTCATCGGTTTAGGAGTGCACCAAAGAGTTGTTAGTTGTCGGAACCTTCCACCTCTCTGAAGACGTTGAAGAATTACAACGACATGTATCAGAGGTGTGGAGAGATGTACCCTTTAACCAATTTCCAGATTGAGGAAAGATATGGGATGAATATCCGTCGGAAGATCATTAGTCATGTTTGGGACTAGAATCAGTTTAGGAAGACATGAGCACAGGGAGCTCGATTGATTGAAGATCAAAGTTGTTTTAATCTCAAGAAGACTTAGCCAACTTGAGGCTGGAGTTGATTTCCCATAGTGTTAAGCACTAGTATACGTTCAGCACTCACGTATTCCCACGTGAGGTTCTAAAGCAGTGTTAAACACTGAATTCTTGTAATCCTAACGTGTGGCACATGAGGCACCTTAAAGCTGGCGCTGTTCATTGGGTTCAAGTCCCCGTTTACATATACGTGTTAAACACTTAATTCTTATGGCACTCATGTGTGAGCACGTGAGGCGCCCCAAAGTTGGGCAATGCTTTTTTGGGTTTACTTCCCTTTTCTTTTATAAGTGCTAAGCACTTGGGCCCTGTGATGCTCACGTGCGGACACGTGAGGCGCTCCAAAGTGGGAGTTGTTTTCTGGGTTTTATTCCCTTCTTCATATAAGTGCTAAGCACTTGATTGGGGGTGTTCGCCACCGAAAACAGAGACGAAATCACATAGGTCGTCTTGCCTGAATTTGGGGTAGATGCTATTTGGTTTTATCCGTCCACCTCTCCGAAGATGCCAAGTTGATTTATGGCACCATATATCGAAGGTTTAGACGGATGCGGCCGATGTAGCAGACTTCGTCAGATTTCCCCTCATTGTGAGGGGTTTTTGATTGTGGGGACGCCCTTCCCTGCAGGCGCAAGCCCCTGCAGTTAATTACGTTACCGCATAGCGGCAACCACTTTTTCCTGCTCCAAAAGGTCACTTCGTGTCGTGTGTTTTTGTTTTATTTTTTTTGATTGCCCATGGATTGTATACGAAGACTAATTTATGTTGTGCCCGTAGGGCGTGGATTAGTCCAAATCCGTATTTTCTTAGATTTGGGTTTGGGTTTGTTTTAAGGATCGTTAACCTTATTTGAGATTAAGATCAATTTAAACGTTGTTAAGGATACGTTAGTCTAATTTTAGATTAAGATCTACTCAACGGGGGTTCAGGATCATTTAAATTCGATGACAGAGCATTTGTGCTCTATCGTTTTAGTTTAGGGACGTTGCAGTCCATAAGTTTAAGGACATCATAGTCCATGGAGTTTAAGGACATCATAGTCCATAGAGTTTAAGGACATCCTAGTCTATAGTTTAAAGACGTCATAGTCTATAGAGTTTAGTTTATGGATGTTGTAGCCCATAAGTTTAAGGACATCATTGTCCATGGAATGTCTGGTTGTCAGGACTCGCCACATCTCTGAAGACGTTGAAGAATTACAACGACATATATCAGAGGAATGAAGAGATATACCCTTGAACCAATATGGGTTGGGAGATCTGTAGCCAGGTTTGGGACTAAGACCAATTAGGGAAATTGTGAGCACATGGGCTCGGTTGGTCTGAGTTAGCGGCTTGTGGCCAACTTGGGCTCAGCCCACTTATTTTTTATTAAAGTGTTAAACACTTTTGTTCAATAATGTTGAGCATTAATTTAGGTTCTGAAACCTTTCTTTCTTTTTATCTTTTATTAAGTGTTGAACACTCTTTGTAGCGCAGAGCACTTTATGTACATAACCTTTCTGTATAGAGCGCTTTGTTGTAGAGTGCTTGGCGATGAGCGCCTGGCGATGAGCACCAGATTTGATGTGCTAAGGTGCTTCTTCTGAGATAGCGCCCACGTGGAGCGCTTGACGCTGAGCGACAGATTTGGAGCGCTAAAGCGCTTCTTTTAAAATAGTGCCCATGTGAGGAGCATATGGCGCGCTTGGCGCTGAGCGCCAGACCTGAAGCGCTAAGGCGCTTCTTATAAAATAGCACCCACGTGAGGAGCACGTGGCGCTGAGCGCCAGACCTGAAGCGCTAAGCGCTTATTTTAAATTGGCGCTGGGAGCGCTAGGCGCCAGACTTGGAGAGCTAAGGCACTTCTTTTTAAATTGGAGCGCTAAGGCTCTTCTCTGGTAGCTCTGATCAATTCTGTGCTCTGAGAATTAAATTCTCGGTTTATAAGAGATTTTGTCTCATGGCTCTAAGAACTAAGTTCTTCTTTTTATGAAGAGAGGCTTTGTCTCATGGATCTAAGAACTAAGTTCTCTTTTTTTGTGAAGGTATGCTTTGATCTCTTCTGTTTCTGTGAAAGACTTGGTCTTTTAGATCTGTGATCTGAAAAAGAACTAAGTTCTTCTGATGTGAGAGTTAAACTCTCAAAATATAGAGGAGATATTATGATCTCTCTTCTTTTTATTTACCTTGAAGAAGGTTCTTCTTATAGGGTTCCTAGGCACACTAAGGAGGTCTCATAAGGCATCAACCATGCCAATTTCAAATTTTACAAGTGCCGAGAAACCCTAATACGGATCGTTAACTAGATTTTAGGCGAATCAAAGCAACTAGTTAACAACTTAACTAAGTGAACGGAAATACAACCTTTGTAGATCCGGTCCTCCACCTCCATAGCTCCGTGATGAAGTCCTCTCCGCTGTCCAAATCGAATCCATGACTCTAGCATCGGCTTCATCAGAGAAATGGGCGGGCTAGGTCGTCGACTTCGATGCCGAAGATGATCTACGTCGAGGCATCACAAGATCAAGCTCCAACTTCACCAAGTCATGAAACTTGTGAAGAAAACACCCTATACTACTTGGCAAGAGGTAGAGGATGAAGAAATAGGAAGTGGGTTCACTTTAGAATTGTATTTCTCACTCATTTTGGCTAGTTGCCATTGATGGAGGCAAGCTTCTTCATTGTTGAAGATGAAGAAGATGAAAGAAAGAAATATGATAAGAATAATATGAAAATAGAAAATAGATCATTCTTATCATAATGTCAACCATGGTTAGATGTAGAGAATAAACTAAGGTTAAAGTGAATGGTTAGGGTTAAGGAAAGAAACAAAATAGTCAACCATTTCAAAGCTTCATGAAGCTTCAAAGATAATCCAAACTTAGCCACCATTTTATTTCTTTCAAAAGAGAATAAATGAATAAATAAATAAGTAAATTAAATCAAATGGAACCCTAACCATTAACTAACCATGGTTTAATTCTTTACACAAACCCAAGTGAGTATGTATCATCAAACATGATACAAACAAGTGCACAAAAGTACATCACATATACAACTTGTGAACTTCAAGTGAGAAAATCCATTTAAAGTGAACCAATACTAGTTAATGTAAAGTAATATATCATATATATAATTATACATTAAATCATTAAATCAACACTTGATTTAACGATCCGGTCATATCGCATATAACCGACTAATATCAATAGTAACAACTTATCGAATCAACACTTGATCCGATAACCCGGCTATATCGCATATAACCGATCTCTGTTACATATCGTGAGAATCGAATACACCATCATATGCTGGTATTATTCTCGGTCCCGCACATATCTCATATGCGCTCCTATTTCGTTTTGCTTGAGCCAGGAAACCTCTGTGTAGGACTCTAAAGACTCGTCAATACGCCGGTAGCAGATGATGATCACATCAAGCACCCACAAGCCGCAAGCGGTCTGCTAAACGTAACGGCCACCCGGGTATTGAGCGATCAGAAGATCGACGAGCAAGACCGCTTACACTCCTGTGAATCCAATCAGTAACACTTACCGTACAGTCCGGTCTGTTCGTCTGATATGTCGCATATCTCGCCTAGGGGTGGTAAACGTCAGACCCCAATAGCTCGATAAGTCATGTCGATATGAGGTCTATAACAGTTCGAGAAACTACAGTAACACTTACCAGTAAATCTCAGCAACCCTGGCCAGGGATTTCCGGTTATAGCCAATCGAACACAGCGCAACATCAACTCCCTATACCGGGAGAGACGAATCCCCTCCTATCGCTCATTGCCTCCATGTGACTCGGGACTGTACCCAAAAACCACCGTTTTGCACGCCCTCTTGGACGTGGTAAGGTGGAAATCAAAGCACAGTGGGAATCACACAAGACTCTATAACGATCTTGGGTCAACAGACTACTCTGTACCAGTGTCACCAGAGAACTGCCATCTGACGTAAGGTATAATACCATCTGGGAGTTCTCGGCGAGTCCGTCCAGTATACCCAGTCTCTACTGAGCACTCGTATATCATCTCTGATGTCAAACACCAATGGATATGGGATCATCCATCGCCCATCTGTATGGGTCGAGAAGGTATACGCTAGTCTACTCTGGTATATCGATGCCCCGTCTCGATACACCCACGACTAGGGACCTTGAAGGACGTACTTATGGACTACCGTGTCCCCACTAGTATGATCCGCATCATAGTCCAGGTAGTCAAGTACACATCCTAAGGGCTTTACCAACATGTAATAGAGAGACAATCAGTGTACACGTTAAGGTAAAGAGTAACCAGATAGCATACTATCTTGTCGAGCAAGAAATTCCTCCCTATATATGTCCAAGCATCCACTACAATATACATCCTATGTATAGTAATGGCTTCTAGGGCATACATATAACTAACAATCTCCCATTTGCACTAGGGCCATCTGTATAGCAGTGGTTGTAGTATCTCATACTCAACCATCCCATAAAAGTCTCTCTCTGGGAAAAGGCCTTTGTGAGTGGATCTGCCGTGTTGTCCTCTGAGTCTACTCTCCTAACCTGGATCGCCCTGGAGATCATCCATCTCCATGATCAGGTGATACTGCCTTAGAATATGTCTGGATCACTGATGGGACGGACATTCCTTGGCATAAGCCACAATTCCATTGTCACACAATGGGAGGAACTAAGTTCATCTCATGAACCAATATACACCCAGACTTCCTCTTTGGTAGCATCTTAAGTAGCGATGTATTCAGCCTTTATCGTCTAGTATGTCACAGTATCTAGCTTGGAACTCTTCCACCATACCGTCCCTTTACTGAGGGTAAAGACAATGCCTGTGACTGACTTTCAGTCGTCCTTATCACCCTGGAACACTTCCAGTGATTCTTCCCAGGACCAATTGATACCATCTCACTACAACTAGTGAGTATCCTAATATCCAATTAGATCTATCTCATAGATCCAAAACCCAGGATTTAGGAGGTATCACTTTGATCCTATATGGAGAATCATTGTGATAAGCGGAGATTGACCGAGCGTAGCATAGGAAACTCCTTCCCTATCAGGAGTATTTCATCCACGTACTCTATGAGGATCACCACCATACTCCCTACTACCTTTTTGTATATACAAGGTTCATCTACCATTTTGATGATGTCAAACTGTTTGAATACCGCATCAAAAACAGACGTTCCATCTCCGCGATGCCTGCTTTATCCTATAAAACATCTTGCACACGTTTCCGCTGCTCCCACTGTCTACGAGGCCCTCTGGCTGTGTACTTATAGACGCTCTCTTCTAAATCATTATTTAGAAAAGCAATCATGGCACCCAACCACCAGATATCGTAGTCATGGTATGTAGCCGTGGCAAGTAGGATCTGGATAGACTTAAGCATAGCCACTGGAAAAAGGTTTCATCATTATCCACGCCTGGTCGATGACGAAAACCTTTAACAAGTCTAGCTTTGAAAGTCTCAACTTTTCCATCTACACCAAGTAATCTTCTCAAGATATACTTGCTCCTGATGGGGATTTAACCCTTCAGATATAGCAACCAAAGTCCATACTTTGTTGGTGTATAAGGATTCCATCTCAGATCGATAAACATCCAGCCATTCTTACAGAGTCTCACTCCTGATGGCCAGCTCGAAACTAGTTGGGTCATCATCTCATGATGCAATCCTCGCTCCCACTGTCATAGAGAAATCGAAGTATCTCTCAGGTGGGTGAGGAACCGTACTAGATCGGCGGAGAGGCTGAGGTTCGTTGGAAACTATTGAATCCTTTGGTTCTGTCAAATCATCAGCTGCAGTTTGTATAGCTGGAACATTTCCAGTTCTACATAACAGACCTTGCTTCGAGCTTGTCCGGATTTTGCTTTTAGACATAGGCTGGACAACCCCAAATCTTAACCATCTTAAGATATGGGCTCTTCCCTTTCCATATCACATATGAAGCGGTAGGCAACTGATTTGATTGGAACCCCATTCAATAGGTATGCAACTTCTCAAGTGCATAACCCCCAAAAGGAAAAAGGTAACTCAGTAGTACTCATCATAGAGCACACCTTATCAAATAGGGTGTGATTGCTCCGCCCCGATACACTGACGTGCTGTGGTGTATACGGAGGAGTAATGCTGAGAGAGAATCTCATTTTCCTTTAGAAAATTCCACGAATTCTGTGCTCAAGTATTCTCCTCCTTGATCATATCAAAGGACATAATACTTATACCCGTATTGGGTCTCTACTTCTAACTTATATTCTGTGAATACCTCAAAATGTTCTGACTTGTATTTCAACAGGAACATATGTCTGAATCTTGAGAGATCATCAGAGAATGTAATGAAGTACAAAGAACTGGTCTTGGTATGTGTAGACATGGGACCTTTATACATCAACATGTATCATCCTAAGAGTTCACTAACTCTTTCTCTGTTTCCAGTAAACAGAGCTATGGTCTTCTTATCTTTGTGACATGACTGGCAAGTTTCATAAGATGTAAATTCAAACTGATTTAAATATGCATCTACATGTAACTTCAGCTAGTCGGGTCGCATTGATATGACCTAGTCTACAATACCTTAAGAAGGAATCGTTCAATTCTGAACTCTTCCTCTTGTGTGTGATCTGTATACTAAGAACTGTAGTTTGATTTAGAACATTAATGCTTTTAGATAACGTGCCTGAACCGATCAACTTTTGATATAGGAAATGTTCAAAACATTATCCAACAATACAAAATTATATCATTTCTTTACTAATAAAGAGACTGATATGATTTTGTATATCAGGTTCGGTATCTAATAGCATTTGTTCAGAATCAATGTATTGGTAATACTGGGTGACAGTGACCAACAGACTTGGCTGCAACACTTGCCCCATTTTCTGTCTCATGAAACTTATCACCCGTTCTCAGTTCTCTACCTTTCTGTAGTCCTATGTAACAGATTACATATCTGGGATCCTGATCCGGTATCATATACCCAGGATGCGGAGGATACTGAGAAACAATTCTTTGTAATGAACACACCCGAAGATGATGCATCAACATGCACTCTCTTCGTTTGGGCGGCACGGGAATTCTGGTAATCCCCAATTTTCTGCTCTGTCTTATAACAATTATAAGTTGGAGCGGGACCAACGTTCCCCAGCTCAGTATAACAAGCGGGTTCGGTCAATATCCGTATTATTATCTTGATTAAGGCGTGATATGGTCGCTACCTGGAGAGAGATAAGAAAACACTCAGCGTGCGCTCTTGCAAGAATAGATTGGTTTTTATTTTATCTAATCAGGATGGCTCCCACTGTTTTTATCAAATCTTCCTTCAAACCCTAAAAGGAAAGACTAGCCGGGATTAATTACACACTAAGTTCGCCAATCTTTCAGCCAGGCCAGTGTCGGTACTTTGAGGGAGGTCCCCCGTGCTTTCGCACGAACCTAATTAATGTAAACCTCGTTTTCCCAGAGGCGTAACCTCGTTAACACCTTTCTAGACACCTACTTGATCGGCTAATTGTAATGTGTAAAACTCTCCCAGGAGTAACTCTTACTCGCAGCGGGTATCGGGATCCAACTATCTCATAGAAGGTATGCAATCTCATTGCAAATTTCAACACTTGAAATTCCCGATAATTTTGCCCCTAGCGTCCTATGACCTTGACGGAGGTCAACAAACCATAGGCTACTAGTCAAGTTCAACCCGTCATTTCTTGATCGAATTAAACCCGCCGCACGACCCTTGACGGAGGTCAACAAGGCCGCACGACTACCCTAATCCAATCTGCATCATATGCATAAGCAGATAAATACTAGTTAGCTACCGCACACTACGCCTTGACAGAGGTCAACAAACGTAGTACGAATACTAAGTAGGACTTATCTGAAATGACGGAGGGTTACGACAGGTTTTTCTGAAAACCTATTGCGTAATGAACTTGATATCGTTGCAGAATCAAATGATTTTAAAATGGAGTGTTTTTTAGGCTTTTCTAGTTTTGCTAAAGGGGTCACTCCCGGTGAAGGGATCGTCGGCCCTTTCCTCATCGAATAAGGTGCAGGATATATCTTATATACCGCTGTGCAAAGAAGAAACTATAGAAGCAATCAAAAAACAAACCGAGGGGTGTAGCATCTGCCAGTTATTGCTAAAGGAGTCACTCCCGGTGAAGAGATCTCGGTCCTTTCCTTATCGAATAAGGTGCAGGATATATCATATATACCGCTGTGCAAAGCAAGAACTGCAGCTACCTGTTTTATTTTGAAATTCGATTCCACAACATCTTAGGTTTCTTTTCTTTTCATTAATCACATTAATGATGTCCCATAATTTAAGTACCTAAACATCACAGATAAATACGACGTAAACTTATGCCATCCGCATTCGCCTCGATGTCCCCTCGTGCACCGTTAGGTTAGGTAACTAACGACAGAGCGGGGCAGGGCTAGCGCGGGTGTAAAACATAAGTAACGTCTATATAATATATCATATATACTATATACAGTATCCATCACAGAACATATCACATGATCACATCACAGATATCGCAGCAGAAGAAACATATGAAATATTGGATATACTAGGACGTCCGTGTTTTCAATACGAGCCTGTATAAAACACGGATTCCACGGTCGCGATGAATAGCCAAACCCACACCCCTAGACCCCTACGAGAGCGGCAAGCAACCCTACCAATTCTAGAGTTAGGAGACCCGGACTCGACTCCTCGAGTTGGTCTCCCACTGGACTCCAGAACCCGGTTACTTGTGCTCCCCTCCTTGGGTTTATCCTAGTGCGGAAAAGTAAATAATATACAAACGGTGACAATCTTCCGCAACCTGGAAGTGCCCCAATAAAAGAATATTACATACAAGTTTTTACATGAATGAAAATGAAAAACACTCATCTCACATAAAAACCCCCGGCTATTCAAACACGACGATCCAATATAACATATCCAGCAACACATAGCATCACATGTCATCAACGTAAGTAAATATGCGCATCCCAATTGTCGTTGACATATAGCAACGAAGCCGGCGATATCATATATTACACTTACGGTCACAGAAAAGAAAGTGTAAAACTACAATAGTTGGAATCCGCAACCTGCATAGACATCGCATGCCTAATCAAATGAATTACTTAGACATCGCATGCCTAACAATTATAAACCCCGCATTTTAGTCTCATTATCGAAAACACTTTTCAATATCAAGTCGGGTAATTCAACAAGATTCCCGACATCCTGATCGAATACTCGTCGCAAACTTTAGTAGACGGCCGTACCCCCGATACCGTCGACGAAGTGCACCAAGGCGGAACACCGCTACCGCGAGCACCCGAACGGATGCTTTCGGCGACGGGGTTCTCCTACAGTCACTTGGTCGGGGCTAAGGGGTGTAGCTGTCTATTAAGTTTACCGGCGAATATCCGCGTACGCTACGTGATTGCGACGGACTTTTGATCACATCAAAATTCCGTGGCAACCGATCAAGTGAGACTAAACTGCTATGTTTATAACATTCATATTAGTTATTTCATAACTATTTGTGAATTCCAATTATTGTATCACATTCCGGATAAATATAAAATGGTAAACTTTCCGATCGAACAATCAAACACCCAAGTTTTCCCGAAACAGATCAACACATGAAATAAGTTTAAAAACATTCATTTCGTGCCTCAGTACCAACGGTCCAGCCGTAGAAGAGTCAAGCCAACGCCTCACATGTGGCACGCCGTACTGCCCCAAACCCTAAGGTTCAAAGGGCAGTTCAAGACGGTCACATAATCGAGTTAAGGTTTGTTGTCTTCTAGAGGGTCCATCGAGTTACTTGCACTACTTAGAACGTCTTTAAACCACGGAAAAATCCAACACTTGGAAATTTCCCGGCAGGGGAAAAAGTGGGTATTTATATCCGGTCGAACTTTTTAACACATTCTAAAATATCCGGAAAGCCACATAGACAAAATTTGATAATCCGATCGAATTTACGAACTCCCAATACAACCCAAAAAACTCAACTCTTGAGTTAATATTAAAAATTCCCATAAAACTCAGCATTTAAATAAAGAAGTTACTGTGCAAAAATGGTTGACTGAAGAGACTAAATGGGCGCGGAACCGCCGCATTAGCATGCTAATGCCGCGGTTCCGCCGCGATTTAGAGACATCATTAGGTAATTTTTGCACCGTAATTCTTAGAATTTCCTGCTGAATTTTTTAAGCATTTTTAATTTGGAAAAAACCCAGTTTTTGAAAAAAGTCCAGAGAGCAAATTTGTGTTAGGGTTTCGGTTCGATCGGACTTCTAACTCCGTCTACGCATCGCCTAAGGCTCTAGCTAGGCTCTGATACCACTGTAGGGTTCCTAGGCACACTAAGGAGGTCTCACAAGGCATCAACCATGCCAATTTCAAATTTTACAAGTGCCGAGAAACCCTAATACGGATCGTTAACTAGATTTTAGGCGAATCAAAGCAACTAGTTAACAACTTAACTAAGTGAACGGAAATACAACCTTTGTAGATCCGGTCCTCCACCTCCATAGCTCCGTGATGAAGTCCTCTCCGCTGTCTAAATCGAATCCATGACTCTAGCATCGGCTTCATTGGAGAAATGGGCGGGCTAGGTCGTCGACTTCGATGCCGAAGATGATCTACGTCGAGGCATCACAAGATCAAGCTCCAACTTCACCAAGTCATGAAACTTGTGAAGAAAACACCCTATACTACTTGGCAAGAGGTAGAGGATGAAGAAATAGGAAGTGGGTTCACTTTAGAATTGGATTTCTCACTCATTTTGGCTAGTTGCCATTGATGGAGGCAAGCTTCTTCATTGTTGAAGATGAAGAAGATGAAAGAAAGAAATATGATAAGAATAATATGAAAATAGAAAATAGATCATTCTTATCATAATGTCAACCATGGTTAGATGTAGAGAATAAACTAAGGTTAAAGTGAATGGTTAGGGTTAAGGAAAGAAACAAAATAGTCAACCATTTCAAAGCTTCATGAAGCTTCAAAGATAATCCAAACTTAGCCACCATTTTATTTCTTTCAAAAGAGAATAAATGAATAAATAAATAAGCAAATTAAATCAAATGGAACCCTAACCATTAACTAACCATGGTTTAATTCTTTACACAAACCCAAGTGAGTATGTATCATCAAACATGATACAAACAAGTGCACAAAAGTACATCACATATACAACTTGTGAACTTCAAGTGAGAAAATCCATTTAAAGTGAACCAATACTAGTTAATGTAAAGTAATATATCATATATATAATTATACATTAAATCATTAAATCAACACTTGATTTAACGATCCGGTCATATCGCATATAACCGACTAATATCAATAGTAACAACTTATCGAATCAACACTTGATCCGATAACCCGGCTATATCGCATATAACCGATCTCTGTTACATATCGTGAGAATCGAATACACCATCATATGCTGGTATTATTCTCGGTCCCGCACATATCTCATATGCGCTCCTATTTCGTTTTGCTTGAGCCAGGAAACCTCTGTGTAGGACTCTAAAGACTCGTCAATACGCCGGTAGCAGATGATGATCACATCAAGCACCCACAAGCCGCAAGCGGTCTGCTAAACGTAACGGCCACCCGGGTATTGAGCGATCAGAAGATCGACGAGCAAGACCGCTTACACTCCTGTGAATCCAACCAGTAACACTTACCGTACAGTCCGGTCTGTTCGTCTGATATGTCGTATATCTCGCCTAGGGGTGGTAAACGTCAGACCCCAATAGCTCGATAAGTCGTGTCGATATGAGGTCTATAACAGTTCGAGAAACTACAGGTAACACTTACCAGTAAATCTCAGCAATCCTGGCCAGGGATTTCCGGTTATAGCCAATCGAACACAGCGCAACATCAACTCCCTATACCGGGAGAGACGAATCCCCTCCTATCGCTCATTGCCTCCATGTGACTCGGGACTGTACCCAAAAACCACCGTTTTGCACGCCCTCTTGGACGTGGTAAGGTGGAAATCAAACCACAGTAGGAATCACACAAGACTCTATGACGATCTTGGGTCAACAGACTATTCTGTACCAGTGTCACCAGAGAACTGCCATCTGATGTAAGGTATAATACCATCTGGGAGTTCTCGGCGAGTCCGTGCAGTGTACCCAGTCTCCACTGAGCACCCGTATATCATCTCTGATGTTAAACACCAATGGATATGGGATCATCCATCGCCCATCTGTATGGGTCGAGAAGGTATACGTTAGTCTACTCTGGTATATCGATGCCCCGTCTCGATACACCCACGACTAGGGACCTTGAAGGACGTACTTATGGACTACCGTGTCCCCACTAGTATGATCCGCATCATAGTCCAGGTAGTGAAGTACACATCCTAAGGGCTTTACCAACATGTGACAGAGAGACAATCAGTGTACACGTTAAGGTAAAGAGTAACCAGATAGCATACTATCATGTCGAGCAAGAAAGTCATCCCTATATATGTCCAAGCATCCACTACAATATACATCCTATGTATAGTAATGGCTTCTAGGGCATACATATAACTAACACTTCTTCTTAGAGCTTGCTCTTCTCTCTTTTCTTTTCTGAAGTTTAGGGGGGGGGTTCTTCTGTGTAAGACTTGAAGTCTTGGGTCCTTTATATAGGGGAGGCTGATTTGTTGAATTAGTTAAGGAAATCAATCTCTGGTTGATTTGAGGATGTTTCCCCACCATTGGATCTTTGATCCTAGGGCTTCTGTTCTATAGAAGACAATCTTCTTGTTTTTAACAAGATTGGGAAAATATTTTCCCATACAGAACTTATTCTTTATCTTGGTGATTTTTAATCACCATTGGATCTTTGATCCAACAGTTCTTTGATTTACAGAGCACAATCTTTTCTGTTTGGAAAGATTTGAGGAGTATTCTCTCAACATAATTTTATTTTGGTTATTTGATGATTTTTAATCATCTTCATTGGATCTTTGATCCAAGGGTGGAGAACGTTTAGTTCAAGCGCTAGCGCTCTCGTGCTTTGCACGTGAGGTGCTATCTCAGTGTCATTGACTCTTGGCGCTAGCGCACTTAGTGCTAGCGCTCTCGTGCTTTGCACGTGAGGTGCTGCCTCAGAGTCTTTAGCGCTGGCGCTCTTGGCACTGGCGTTCTTGGCGCGAGCGTTCTCGTGCTTTGCACGTGAGCGCTGCCTCAGAGTCTTTGACTCCTAGCACTGGCGCTCTTGGCGCGAGTGCTCTCGTACTTTGCACGTGAGTGCTGCTTCAGAGTCTTTGACTCCTAGCGCTGGCGCTCCTGGCGCGAGCGCTTTTATGAGGCACTGCCTTATTTCAAATTTCAAATTTTGAAATTTTAAATAGAGCTTTGCTATCTGATTGGGGGAAACAAATTCCCCCCACCGTTGCGCTCACGCGGCTCACACGTGAGTGCAGCGGTGGCAGCTTTTCCACCGTTGGATCAACTTGGAAGTTGAATCGACTTCCAACGCCTATAAATAGGGCCTTTGGCTCTTGAGATGACTGCTTGTTCATATTCTTGTTTTCTTGTTCTTAAGAATTTGATTCTCTTTCGGAGCCAGGCTTTCTGCCTCAGAAAACTCCTTTAGAGTTAAGACTCTGTCAAATTTTTTGGTAAGATTTGAACCCATTAACAGAGCTTTGCTCTACTTAGATCACAGATCAAGATTTTTTGGGTTTCTCAACCCGTTAATTAAAAACCAGAGCTTTGCTCTTCCTAGATCATGGATCAGAAAAAGAAATCCTTTTTAGGGTTCCTTTAACCCATTAACGAAGAACTCTTAGAGTTCGCTTTAAAGATCTTAAAGATCCTGAAGTTTTTAACTTCTGTAAAAAGCTTTGCTTTTAGGGTTTTTGATGGATTATTCCATCTTCTTCACAGAGCGTGGCTCTTTAGGATTCTTGGGGGATTTTTATTCCCCTCATGATTAGAGTTGACAAGTGTCACTCCTGTCTGCTGAGCGTTGCTCTCAAGGGAGATTAACTCCTTGGCCGGAGGGCCCCCTCATTAAATGAGAATCTTTTTAAGATTTTCTATTTAATGACTGTTTCATTAATGATGAGACTGTCTCATTAATGATGAGTCGTCATCTAGATTGTGTGGGTCCCCTTTGGTCCCTTTCCACTGCATTACAGTGCGGTACGAATTTAAAGTACCAAGTTCCAGAACTTAAACTGTAGCATTGACGGCTAACTTTTGTTTTTTTCGCGCAGGTACTATGTCTTTCGACATTTCTTTCCCGTTTGTTCGTTCGGAAAGCGGATTCCCTGAAGCGCCCGTATACTGAGAAGTTTTTGCACTAATCAAAGATCACGACCCAGAGCAGAAATCTCTTCATTTATGGGGGAAGCGGTACAATCAGATCATCAGGGGTCGGCGTAGCTTTTCTTGCGCAGCACCTTCGGAGCCCATTTTGGCGATCCACTACGCCGACTCACTCCCAGTGAACTATGCCGTGGATGAGGTCAACTGGACCTCAGAGGGTTGCCTTCAGCCTTCTATGGCTGCAATGCCCGTACAGCCTCCAATGGCGTTGGATACTCTGGGGCGACTTATATGTCAAGGCGAGTCGCGCCTTTGGGGACAGCCAAACATGATAGGTTTGACTCCCCGCCATTCAGCCGGATATCTGTAGTGGGCTCGATACATCTTATCGGCCAAGAAATTGCAGCTGCTGAAGCTCGGGCTGTATCCCGCGATTTATGCTTCTCTCTTCCAGTATTCCACGCCCCCTGTATGGTGGGTCAAAGCTTTTTTTGGAACAATGGAATGTTCCAACTCACACCTTCCTCCTATTAGATCGGGAAGTCTCAATCTCTTTAGAGGAGTTCGCGGAGATCTCTGGCTTGCCTGTCAGAGGGGAATATTATGAGGAGATATTACCCCCTGACGAGTACATTTTCGCCACTCGATCAGTAGTGATGGGTCTGACCCCAGAGAATGCAATCAGCACCGATTCCCAAGCTTGATCAAGGTGTTAAAAATTTACAAGAGCATGTTTCTCGCATCCGGAAGCCACGAAGTCAGCTTTACGGATTTCATCGCCCGGAAGTCTTGTTGAAACAAGGTGCGAAGTTTGCCAAGCTCGACGATCCTTTCTGTTTTGGCTTGGATAGCCAGCCGACAGCGGAAGCAGATCAAAAGAATTTCTTCCTCCCAAACGCCGCACTCGTCCCCTTTGCAGAACTCGCCGCTCAAGACATCGACGAAGAGGTGTTCTTTTTAGGGTTCCTTGTTTATGGTTAAGCTAGTTTGCGCTCTCTATGCACCCTCGCTACATGAGGCCGTCCGCTTTCTACCCGGCTCACCGAATGGTTGAAGGGACGCAGGTTGCCATTGGGATCACTGGGCTGGCTCATTTGTATCATGGCCTTAGCTTGGCGGCAGACACCACTTAACCATGGCTGCAGCCCGTAAACTTCCTGATGCATTATTTCACTTCGTGGCTCGGGCTGCATGTGCTCGGCGCCTTTGGAATCCATAAGAGGCCCCGTTTCTACGAAAGTTATAACTTTCCTCGGGTTATGCGGCTGGTTGACGCTTCCGCTTTGGAACCGACTCAACGAGAGGCTCGGGGTCTGATTCTTCGCCCGCGTACGGTCGGGGATGGCATGACCTTCGTCGATAAGGTCATGACTATCGGCAAGGAATCCGCTAAGACGGTGCAGCCGCTGTGGGACACCTTCAAAGAATGGTTTTTTACCTTGAAAGCTCGGGAGATTCTTCACTTATATTCAATCAGGCCGTGCTTTTTAGTGTTTAGGCAGAACGATGCGGCGTTGTTCATGAGATACAACCCGCACCACTTTGCTCAACAATCAAGCTACAATCAGGGTGTCCCGCTTGAAGCCTCTTTAGCTAAGCCTACTGCTACAGAGGAAGGTATCCGTAGTGCGCTGCACCATTTCATGCGGCTAAATACCGGGTCTAACTTCTTTATCAGCGAGCCAAGCTGCGTTCCGAAATCTTTGAATGTGTACGTGGTGTGGTACCAGCACGCGATGGGCGCTATTATCAGGGAAGAAAAATGATTATTGCTTGATTGCAAGGGTGCTGTCCTAGCAGGTAATCCAACCATTCCCTTGAAGCGACGGACCATCGTTCGTCCTCCCCTAAGAGAAGCTGCTGCGACTGTGGTCCCGCGTGCTTTTCCTGATAAGCCTCTACCTCGTACGCCTGTAGAAGCGGTGGCTGCAACGTCTTCCGATTCTAGCATGGGTACGGAGATCGAGACTCGTCGCCCGAAGTTGCCCGCCAAGCGCAAGCTCCTGTTGCCGGATACTAGTGGCCGCTCGCAAAAGAAGAAAAAGTCGTTGTTTTCTGCCGATGTCGTACTCGGCCAGGAGCCACATGCTCCTTACAGCGAGGGCTTAAGTGAATACGAAACCAATGAGGGTTTATTCATTGTGCTGGATGATACCAATCTAGAGGCTGCCATTGCGGTTTCCGAGCAACTAGCTCGCGATGAAGCAGCACTGATCACCATTGCACAGTCAGGTAGACTTCAGTCGTATCTTTCCGCGGTTATATTTTTTATTATTATGATTTGACTGACGCTTTCTTCTTCAATAGATATCTCTGTGGAAGAGGCTCCCGTGGCTTCCTTCAAGACTTTCGAAGAGGAAGAGAGGCTCCGTGTTTATTTGGGCCTTGGTATACTTCGGCGCGTTGTGCCTTCATTCCCTTTTTCTTTATTCGTGGTTTGACTCTTCCTTTTCATCTTATTGCAGGGACTACCTTGACTCGGGTTATTCCGAGTACAGTTCCGGTCCCGCGTGGTGATGCGGCGACGCTTCCAGAGCCGGCTGCCGAGGCCCCAGCTCCCCTAGTATTTCCTCAAGGCGCCTCGCTTAAACAGTCGATGACGGACGCCGTAATGGCTCCAGAGGCAGCTCCTGGTTCGGACGATGACGTCCCTTTGACGGAGGTCTTGAGGAGATCACTTCTCACTGCCAAGGCCGACAAGAAGCATAGAAAGCGTGCGGTGAGGGAACGTGATGTCAGCTTGGCTATGGGTGCAGGTTCAAGCACCACCCCATTTGTTGCTATTTTTCCAGAGGATGCTCCAGCTGCCCTGTCTACCGCTCATAGAAAGGTCATGCAGGCAGCTCGGGAGGCAACTGAGAATCCATTGCCAGGTAATGTAATGCCCGGTCATTTATTAGAACTTGATCCTCAAATTCTTATATACCATATTCTGTAGGGCCAAGTCCTAGCGATGAGGTGGCAGGTGAGATGACGGCAACCATAGAGCCCGAAGTGGCTACTCTCTCTCGGGAGTCTGGGACTACCCAAATTGTCGCTCTTTCTCACTGTGGCTCCCTAATATCGGCAGGCTTGGCAGGCGTCATGACGGCCCTTATCGAATCAGGGGACAAGGCCACGGGCGCAGAAACCATTCCAGTGGAGGAGAGCGAAGAAGCCGCTGCGCCTAGTGATGCTCTCGTCGCGGTTTCGATTGGCGACCTATCAGGTAGATCTTGGATCACTGCTTTCTTTTTATCTTTTGATCCCGTTCAGCCCCATCTGATGACGTTTTAAGTGTAGGTGCAGTGAACGCGGAGATTGTGCCATCTAAAGCACCTCTGGTCGCCGCCGTGACGGCTGTTGTTCCGTTGCCTTCTCCTATGTCATCTGGAGTGCTGGAAGGTATATGTTTGCGACTTATCGGTTTCATTGTGGGTAATATACTCTTTGTATTGACATCGTATTGTTACAACCTTGCAGGAGTCCTTTTTGACCATCTGTATCAGGTGCTGAATCCACATTTCTCCTTCCAGTCAGAAGTCGTCCTGCCTGCCGGTGTTGGTGAGTATAGTTTTTTTAACCGAAATCCTTTTCCTTCTTTTATGGGGAACCATGTCGTTGCTAATTATTCTTTGAATTGATTGCAGCATAACAGATTGGAGGAGGGGATGAGAGAACAGTCGCTCCCCCGGTACTCCCAACTTTGCCACCTGTCGCAGCCGGTATAGTAGACTTCATTGCTCGTGCATTTTATTTATCACTTGAGCTGATATCTGACTATGATTTGTTTTGCAGCAATCGCACCGACTCCAGCTCCCTTCGAGTCTCGCATCCTAATGCCGGCAGGGCCCTTTTCTAAACGTCCATCTTCCAAGGGCGCTGTGACCAGCTTGCGTATGTTGAGTGAATCTATCGAGGAGCTTGACACGGAAGCCCCTGCATTCGCTGCAGATTTTGCTTCTAAGGTTAATCCGATGTTGGCGACGCTTGTGCACTTCCATGGTGAGGGCATCGTCGAATCTTGGGTTAATTATTGCAGACAAATCGAGGCTTACTTGTACGAAGTTGAGCTTAAGCGTCTTGCTCTCGAAGTTCTAGCTTTGAACTCCCAGCGGGCTGCATGGGTTGAGTAAAGTGCTTCTTTCCTTCGCCATTTTGAACAAGAGGCGGCCTTGAGGCGGAAGGAATGCGGGGATGCTTCAAGCGAATCTACTCGGCTGCATGCCGAGGTCAAAGCGAATGCTGCGCAACTGAGAACCATCTTTGATAATCTGCAGTGATGCATTTCGGACGGGCTGCCACTGAGGCAGAAGCTCGACTTCATTGAGCGGGTTACGCAGAGTCGTGAAGTTGCCCAGCGGGAAATCGATGAGAAGGTTTCATCCTGTTTGCAACAACGGGCTCGAGTCGAAGCGGAGCTGGCCGCAGCGGCTGATCATGAAAAGGAGTTAAGAGGAGTGCGCGAAAGGCTTGCCAACTTGTTGAAAACACCTCCTTCCCAATAGTCGTCTTTGTATCGACCAAAAATTTGTAACATGCCTTTATTCTTTTTTTTATTCTTTTGTATGATATATCTTGTACTCAATTGAATTCATGAATAAAAGACATATTTTTTTATTATCACTTTCTTCTCTCTGTTGTGTCGTTGGCATGTTATTCTAGCAAGTGTATCCTGCAGATGATAAATAACAATTCATCTTGAACCCTTTGTAGGGTAGCGATGGCTTAGGAAATAGGTTCAAGTCTGCTGCCTAAAGCTTTTCAATTTTATGAGCCATGAGGGTCTCATAAAGATTTTTCTCCCTACGAGTCG
This sequence comes from Agapanthus africanus, assembly GCA_030015575.1. Lineage (NCBI taxonomy): Eukaryota > Viridiplantae > Streptophyta > Magnoliopsida > Asparagales > Amaryllidaceae > Agapanthus > Agapanthus africanus. The sequence continues at coordinate 28,573,275 of JASDDO010000004.1, read as the reverse complement.
AGAGGATCTCGTAGGTGTAATTTCTTCTTAGGAATCGTGAGGACTCCTAAGTCTGTTTTCTCTTGAGAGTCGTAAGGATCTCACAAGAGAATTTTACTCCCTTATAAGTTGATAGGACTCGTAAGTGATTGTTTCTCTCCTTGTTGATGTTCGACTTCGGAGAGCGTGGTCCGTAGATAGTCTATCTTGACCTCCCTGCAGGACAATGATGGCTTAGGAGACAGGGTTAGACTCTGCCACCTAAGACTTTTCTGCTTTACGAGTCGTGAGGGTCTCATAAAGACTTTTATCTCTACGAGTCAAGAGGATCCCGTAGGTATAATTTTCTTTTCATGCGCGGGGACACTAATTTCCCTAAGGTCGAGGCGAATCGAGAGATTCCTGCAAAGACATTGATTTCCTTGCGGGTCGAAATGAATCGGGAGATTCTCGCCAAGGACGCTGATTTCTCTGAAGTTGAGATGAATTGAGAGATTTCTGCAGAGACACTGATTTCTCTGCGGGTCGACGCGAATCGAGTTTCTCGCCAAGGAGGCTGATTTCCCAGAATCAAGGTTTTTGCTAAGGACACTGATTTCCCTGGGGTTGAGACGAAATGAGAGATTTCTGCAAAAACACTGATTTCCTTGCGGGCCGAAGTGAATCGAGATGTTCTCGTCAAGTACACTGATTCCCCTGAATCGAGATATTTTGCCAAGGACACTGATTTCCCTGGGGTTGAGACGAATCGAGATATTCCTGCAAAGACACTGATTTCCTTGCGGGTAGACGCGAATCAAGAAGTTCTCGTCAAGGATGCTGATTTGCCTGAATCAAGATATTTTGCCAATGACACTGATTTCCTTGAAGTTGAGACGAATCGAGATATTCCTGCAAAGACACCGATTTTCTTGCGGGTCGACGCGAATCGAGAGGTTCTCGTCAAGAACGCCAATTTACCTGAATCGAAATATTCGTTAAGGACACTGATTTCCTTGCCGGTTGAGACGAATCGAGGTATTCCTGCAAAGACACTGATTTCTTTGCGGGTCGACATGAATCGAGAGGTTCTCGTCAAGGACGCTGATTTCCCTGAATCGACATATTTGTCAAGGACACTGATTTCTCTGCCGGTTGAGACGAATCGAGGTATTCCTGCAAAGACACTGATTTCTTTTCGGGTCAACACGAATCGAGAGGTTCTCGTCCAGGACGCTGATTTCCCTGAATCGAGATATTTGTCAAGGACACTGATTTCCCTGCCGGTTGAGACGAATCGAGGAATTCTTGCAAAGACATTGATTTCCTTGCGGGTCGACGCGAATTGAGAGGTTCTCGTCAAGGACGCTGATTTCCCTCAATCGAGATATTTGTCAAGGACACTGATTTCCCTGCCGGTTGAGACGAATCAAGGTATTCCTGCAAAGACACTGATTTCTTTGCGGGTCGACGCGAATTGAGAGGTTCTCGTCAAGAACGCTGATTTTCCTGAATCGAGATATTTGTTAAGGAGACCGATTTCCTTGCCGGTTGAGATGAATCGATGTACTCCTGCAAAGACACTGATTTTCTTGTGGGTCGACACGAATCGAGAGGTTCTCGTGAAGGACGCTGATTTCCCTGAATTGAGATATTTGTCAAGGACACTGATTTCCCTGCCGGTTGAGACGAATCGAGATATTCCTACAAAGACACTGATTTCTTTGCGGGTCAACGCAAATCGAGAGGTTCTCGTCAAGAACGCTGATTTCCCTGAATCGAGATATATATCAAGGACATTGATTTCCCTTCCGGTTGAGATGAATCGAGATATTCCTGCAAATACACTGATTTCTTTACGGGTCAACGTGAATCGAGAGGTTCTCGTCAAGGACGCTGATTTTCCTGAATCGAGATATTTGTCAAGGACAATGATTTCCCCGCCTTACCTAACGTACTTCCGAGACGGGGTCATTTGCTGACATGTTTCCGCAATGGGTCATTGGATGACGTATTTCCGTGACGGGGTCATTGGATGACGTATTTCTGAAACGGAGGTCATTTGCCGTCTTGCTCCGTTTTTTGTGGTGTCGGGGCTGACTCTAGGTTGTCTGTGAACCGTAGAGTCTTTGAACCGAGGACTTTGCCGTGGCTCCGATTGGTGGTGTCGCGTCCGTATCCTGCTGGAACGAGGAGGAACACCGTTGTCGGTCTCCAGGCTGTAGGTGTTGCCGTTGAGATCTGACTCTCTCTTTGGCAGAGTCTATCGGGAAATGTAGTTCCCTTTTCGTTTATACCTATGGATTGTATACAAGGGTCAGTATGGACTTATCTATTGGGAAAAAATTTCATTTCATCATTTTTTTATTTCTTTCCGCGATGCTCTATCATTTCATCTTTTTGTATCGCGAAAGTCGCGATTGCCCAATCATTTCAGCCATTTTTCGCGGTGCCCAATCATTTCGGCTATTTTTTTACTCGCTACTTTTTATTGCGAGTTGCCCAATCATTTCGGCTGTTTTTGTATGCGTATATTTTACTTGCTGATTTTGTTGCAAGTTGCCCTATCATTTCGGCTATTTCATATGTATTTATGGCTCGCTGACTTTTTGCTGCGAGTATGGGACTTGGGATCTGATACCGATTTAGGCATCAACATCGCCACAACTGGGATATTGCCAAGAGAGAATCATCATTTACCTTCGTCGGTTCGAACAAAGGTGGCTTAGCAAATAGGGTTAAGGTCCTGTCGATTAAGGTTTTTGACTTCATGAGTCGTAAGGGTCTCATAAAGGTATTTCTCCCTAAGAGTCGTGAGGATCTTATAGGTGCGTTTTCTTCTTAAGAATCGTGAGGGTTCTTAAGTGCATGTTCTCTTATAAGTCGTAAGGATCTTACAAGAGTGTTTTCTCCTTATAAGTCGAGAGGACTTACAAGGGCCGTTCACCATGTAAGGATATCCCTTGTTGCTGGTGGGACTCTGTTGGGGAAATGTTTATTCGTGCCCGTAGATTATATACAAGGGTCAATATTGAAATGCTTGTAAGTCAATAGTGGGGTGTATGACGGCTTAAGAACATGTTCAGATCCTTGTAGCTCAAGCTTTTGAATCCTATGAGCCGTGAAGGTCTCATAGGGGAATTCTCCTTACGAGCCGTGTTTAACACGTGAGGCTTATTAGCTTTGCCATTGTTTTAATTGCAGTACATATATGCATTGCATATAGGCACTCATGTGTTAAACACGTGGGGATGTTTTAGCCTAGCAATTATTTTAATTGTTGTGCCCATATGCGTTGCATATAGGCACTCACGTGTTAAGCACGTGGGGTTGTTTTAGCCTAGCAATTGTTTTAATTGCTGTGCCTATATACGTTGCATATAGGCACTCACGTGTTAAACACCTGGGGCTGTTTTAGCCTAGCAATTGTTTTAATTGCTGTGCTTATATGCGTTGCATATTGGCACTCACGTGTTAAACACGTGGGGCTGTTTTAGCCTAGCAATTATTTTAATTGTTGTGCCTATATGCGTTGCATATAGGCACTCACGTGTTAAACACGTGGGGCTGTTTTAGTGAGGAACATTCCCTCATCCCTTTTTTTATAAGGGAACAAATGCCCCCCAGCGTTGTTCTTGCGTGGCTTGCACGTGAGTGCAACACTGTCTGTCCTTACAGCCATTTGATTGCCTAGGGGAATGGGAAGATGAACCGCCCCCCATCATGTCTTATAAATGTAAGGCTTTTTCCTTTGGGAAGCCACTGATCTTTCATCTTCTTTAATTCTCTTCTTCAGAGCTTAGTTCTCTGCCCGCTGAGATCTCAGAGTTAATCTCTGTTAAAACTTTTCTTTAGTAAGGATCATGAATGGGACCCCCTCCTCTTTTACTTTTTTTATTGTGTATTTTAAATCCAGATATAGAGCGTATGAACTGATTTCTTAAAGATCCAAAGCCTACATTTTTTTGTAGATTTTGAAGTCTTGAATTAATGGGGATTGTTAATCCTCCCCTCAGGGATTTACCCTGTCACCGATCTTTAAGATTCTTGGAATTTAATTCCATTTTCTTTATCTCCTTGCTGTGGGGGTTTTCTGGGATTTAATCCCTTTGTGAAAGGAATTTAATTCCTTATTCACAGAGCTTGGCTTTGAGAGAGATTTAGATATTTCTGGGAATTTTATTCCCTACTGTTCTCCGAATATTTGAAGGTTTTAATGCCCCTAAAGCAGATTTGAATCTGTTGTGCTTTTAGCAAAACTTGCCTTAAGAGTTTGTTTAAACTTTATTGTTTCCTTGAAGAGAATCCTTCTCGATTCTTTCAATGATTATTTTGCCTCATCATTGGTGAGCCGTCATTTATCCTTTGGGGGTCCATTGGTTTTGCAGTCAGTGGTCCCATGGAAAAAACACCATGTCGATTTCTTTTGTTATTATATATATAAGTCTTATTAATGGTTTTTCTGTCCCATATTTCAGGAACAATGGCTTCACTTCCCTACTTTCCTTATACTCTCTCAGATGCCACTTTTCCACAATCGCCATCGGACGAGGAGGCTATGGCAATGATCAGGGCACATGACAGGGACTGTACGAGTATACACTTATGGGGGTTTGGTATGGTCATATCATCCAGGCCACTGTAGCTTTACTTGTGATGTGCCAACATAGCCCCTCCGCCCTATATCGTCGATGGAACGCCCACATATTGCTTATGCGGTGGAGGCAACTAACTGGACTCCTACAGACCGGCTTGAGCCACCAACAACTGGGATACCCAACCGGCTCCTGCCGGCTATAGATATTTTGGGGCGTCGCATATATCAGGGCGAAGCCCGACCCTGGGGACAAGTTTATAAGGTAGGCGTTACCCCCCGCCACCCAGTAGGCTACCTTCCCTGGGCTCGATATGTTCTTTCCACCCACCGTGCATGGTTACAAAAGGTTGGGCTGTATTAATGTAAGTCTACGGTAGCGCCCCGGCCGTCTAACAGACGCCAAATGCGGAACAAAAACTTTTAACTGGCGCTATCGTATACTCTAACCCAGATCTGCCATTATTGCTAAACTAACAAACTACAAAGAGGGTAGAAAGGTTATACCGAACGATCCGAGTCCTTCATTCTTTAACCATCATCCCACGCTCCGTTGCGGCTGCTCCGATCTCGTCGATCTCCGATCTGCTTGTCCAGTTGGCACCACGTCAACGAATCTTTAAACGGGCTCCCGCCTCTGACCTGAGGCAACTCGGTCATCAAGTTTGCTAAAAGAGATGACCAAGATTGATGTAGAGAATGAGTAGAACACTTTGTCTCACTTCGTCCAAAGCCATGGACGAACGGTTAATGAAGTTTCTATTTGAATCGGGTGATGGAATAAAAGGAGTTATGAAATTTCCATACACCAAAAACTATCATCTTTTTTAAACAACAACCATAAATCCCTCACAAGCAAGGGCCGGCCAATATATATGAGGAAAGTGGTGAATGTAGGAGGAAAAATGGTGACCATAAGAAGAAAGCTTATCACATCACATTAATGAAAGAATGAATCACTAAAATCATTAAATGCAAAATGGTGATTCATAATAACACATCACCATTTCATTTAATGCAAGAAAGATACATGAATCTAGTCACCATTTCTAGAACCTTCTAGAACCATGACTCACCCAAGAAAAGATAAATCCGTATTTAACCGAATGTTTAATACGGGTGATAGAAAACTGGAAACTGGCAACTTCCAAAAGTGATCCCGAAACGAATCTCAGGATAACTTCGTAACAGCATAAACATACCCGCATTTGTATTACGACCGAATACAAATGCAACCAAGACAAAGATATTATATCTAGACAGTATAATACTCGGATCCGGCTTAAACCAAATCCCACCAGTATTATCTGCCCGAAATATGACACGTGCGTAAACGCACGTGCATTTTCCGAACCCTACCATAAAACCATACGGCCTCTACAACGTTTCGCCCGAACTTGGGAAACTATCTGTGGGGAACTCTAATGACTCGTCAGTACCCTGGCAGTGGGTTTAACCACAAGCCGTCAGCGGCACTAGCTGTGCGTAACGGCTGCCCATGTACTGACCTCAAGGGAGGCCGATGAGCGAATTCATCCAGAAACCCTACTGAGCCTAACAATAACAATGTATATACAGTCCGGTCCGTTCGCCTATGAGTATCGCATATCTGCCTAGAGGGCTGGTTACGTCATACCCCCAATTGCAGTATAAGTCGTGTCGAAGTGTAGCCCAAAAACACCCTGAGATACTGCTGGAGTACCTACCAGTAAATCTCCTGCCACGGCCGTGGGCTTTATGTAATAGCTCTCCTAGACACAGCGCGATCTCACCCCTAATACCGGGAGAGACGAATCCCCTGCCGATCCGCTCACTTACCTCCATGTGGCTCGGAACTATACCCAAAAATACCTGTTTGCATGACTCCTTTGAGCCATGGTAGGGTAGAAATCAAAGCACAGTGGGAACTCACACGAGACAAATGACGACCTCAGGTCGATGAACTAACCTGTACACATGTCACCTGGGAACTGCTATCTGACTATAGGTATAATACCAAGTAGCAGGTTCCCGGCGAGTCCTGTCCGGTGTACTCATAACCCAATGAGCACCTGTATACATCTTAGGTGATCCAACTGACACCAGTGGCTTGTGAGACTGGCCACCGCCCCTCGTCGGGGTCTCGACTGTATACACTAGTCTACTTCGGAGTATCGATGCCCTGTCTCGAAACTCCCACGACCAGGGACCACTTTTAAGGATGTGATTATAGACTACCCAACTCTCACGTATATAATCGCCATCATATAGTTGGTAGTGAAGCAAGATCCTAAGGGCTCTATCAAAGTGTAACAGTGATCAGTCACCTGAACCTGTACACGACTGATAAAGGCAAACCAGATAGCATACTATCATCTCGAGTAAGACTGTCCTACCGGTATTGGTCCTCCTCAATCATTGCAATCACGTGCCTGCCATCCAATAATTGATTTTAAGGGCACTATATCCAACAATCTCCCACTTGCACTTAAAGCTAATTATTGTGATGTCGCATACTCACAGCCCGTGTGATACAGAACACCCAACTCCTCTACTAATCAGTTTCACAAAGCTCGTTTGTAAAACTATTGTGTTCGAGAAATAGCCTTAGTGAGTAGATCCGCCCTGATGTTTCTTTCTATATCTCTCTTAAACTCAAGTTCGCGGAGAAGCCCATCTCCCGAATTAAGTAATACCTGTCTTAGAATATGTCTGGATATCTGATGGGACCTAGTTCATAAATGAACTCCAAATTCAAACTTCTTAGACTGTATCGATAACTGAACCTAATCAGTATCCAGCACCATGCCTCCCACAGTATCCTCTTGGACCACCTGTCCATAATACTGTCCCTCGTCAGAGAGAAAACTATAACTCTGACAATCACTCTGTCATCTATGTCACCTTTGAAGCCTGGAATGATAACCGTCTCCCGAAGGAGGCTGCCGTCATCAAATCCGTAGAACATGCACTTATGTTCTAAAACTGCTTCCTTATGTTTATCCAGGATTGGATTAATACAAACTTATCGCATCTAGTGCAAAACAACATCCGGTGTGGTACCTTGACATCTCACGATTGACTCAATTGCCTAAGCAAGTGATCTGCCAATCATGCACATCCCTCTCCCCTTTAGTCTATAAGACACCTTTAGAGAGGGTGACTCCATCACCTGCAGGTACACCACTATGCCAGGAGTCTTCTATTCTAAAAACTATTAGAATACTGTCAAAGTACCTACATTGGGAAACTACCCAAATCTAGATCTAAACCATAGATCTAGAAACCAGAATGTCAGATATTATATCCATATCCCTTATGGAGAAACAACTGTGTGACGACCAAAGTACAACCGATCATAGTATAGGAATTTTACTTCCTACTCTGTGTATGTCATCCAAATACCAGGACATCACAGCCTACTACATTCTTAACAGATCGATCCCCTATTCTGATGAAGTCAAACCCATGACTGTATCATCAAAATTAGATGATCTATCTCCGCTATAACTGTTCAAGTCTATAAATAGACATAAGCTACTTGCCCACTATGCTTCCGCTGCTCCCACTGAGCACAACAACCCTCTGGCAGAATAATATATACGTGCACTTCTAAAGCGAGTTTAGAACGACGCTATACTTAACCTCCTGCCAGGTCTTATAGCCTGGAACAACAGTAGTGTCAAGTCTGGGTAGATAAGAACCTCCCTGTCACCGTCCTTGAGGCTACCGGAGTACCTCTCGGGTGTCTGAGGTTACCCACCATATCTGCAGAGTGGCTTATGGAATGTCAAACCTGATTGAATTTTTAGGTTCTATTAAATTTTCCGTAATTGTTTGCGGTTCTGGAATCACTTCCAGTTCTACTATACTCCTACTACTGTTTTCTGAAAAAATCTATTTTACTAAAACTGTGGCGAGTTAAGAACAATATCACTATTGATCTTCTAGATGGTAGAAAGTCAACCCTCGTCATAGCCTGGGCCAACCCACAAACAGCCATTACAGAAACGTGCCCTGAGTTATCCAGAGTCTGGTTTTAAGCATAAGCCGGACAACTCTCCGTATCTTAACATCGTTAAGATATTATCCATTCTATATCCAATATAGAAACTTTGACACTTATTTAATTGGAGCCAGATTCAAATCATGCAACTGTCTCCAGTGCATATCAACTTAATGGAAAGAGGCTAATCAGCATTACTCAAACTTAGGAATCCATCCAATTATGAGCAACCTGAAAGAGAAAAAAGTTTCTCAAAACCATTACTATTATCTGAATACCAATCACAAGAATCTACATCTTTGATCTCTTTGAAGAATCCCGATACTTGCGACACCTGGTTCTCTACTTTATTCTTATACCCACAACTTCTAAAAACTTAGACCTTGTATTTCTACGAAACACTTTTCTAAAAACTAGAGAAGTTAAAAGTAAATAGAACATAGTACGAGGACCAACCCCTTTGTCCTGCTGGACATTGGACAACATACAATACTCTGTATAAGTCCGCTGAGTTGAATAACTCAAAACCTGTGCATCGTAGGTTGAAAACTGTACCCAGGCGATTTCCTCAAATATCACCAATTACAACGAATTCCGATATAATGAGGATGATCACCTAATTCCCAATAAATTACTCCCACTCATCATCTGTAAAACTATACAGATATGGGAATGAAACCTGGTAAATACATACCTTGGAGTAAGTATCTAATCGGGAAAACAGTTTTCCTTTAACAATGCACTGAAACATGAAAATGTTTCGTAGGGGTATCCTGGTATTCCTAGTAATGCCTCTTCCACAATCCAATTCATGACTATAACCATATATTTCTTTGCCATCTCTCCAAATCCCTTTATTTGTCTTTAGTCATTACCTTCTGTACACCATCGTTAGGCCAAATGGTTTTCTTCCTTCCCTACCGTTAGGCACCAGCCTATGGTTTGGAAGAAGACTATCCAGTAAGCATAATAGGTGTGCCCTCCTAAACCAAGGAGTACTCGCAACTTGAGAGAAGGTGATGATAAAAGACAACTGAATAATACCTTATTCTATTTCTCCCGAACTGGGGAAAAAAGCAAAGGTGAAATAGGAGTGGCGATGAAGTACGTGGTTTGGTCGTGAATGATAGCAGTCGCAATTTACTTTGCCCTCTTTCTAATTCCTTTATTTTGTATTTAGTTATTACCTTCTGAACACCATACTTAGGCTAATTGGTTTTCTTCATTCCCTACCTTTCGGCACCTGCCTATGGTTTGGAAGAAGACTATCCAATAAGCGTAATAGGTGTACTCTCCTAAACCAAGGAGCCCTCGCAACCTGAGAGAAGGTGATAGTAAAAGACAACTGAATAAACCAATTCTATTTCTCCTGAACCTGGATCCATCCTCGAAGAAGTCCCTTCGAGTTCGTATATAACCATACGATGGATCTATCCAATGGAAGTGGATGTCCGTAGTAATACGGGGTGTTCTGAGAAATGCAAAGGGTAAAAGAAGGAGCGGCAATGACTTATGCAACTCGGACAATCCAAAAGCCAGTATTTTAAGAAGGTTCGGTCAACTTGGTCACTGAGTCATAGTCTAGGGTCGGTCAATGGTCGCTGCCAGAGAGAGAGAGAGAGAAAAGAAACACTCTGCATGCACTCTAACCTAGATCAGAATGGTTATCACTTTATCTAATCAGGAAACCTCCCACTGTACTGTCAAATTCTCCTCCAAACCTAAAAGAAGAATCAATCGGGATCACCCGAAGAGTAAACCAACTCATCAGTGGGAATCGGGATCTAACTCTCATCGCATGATAACGTGACGAAATCCACTCACGTTACTCACACTCCAGAAGGTATGCGCATACTTGGCAAGTTTCAGTTTCTTTAGAAACTCCCGATATGATTTTTTCCCCATGCTCTTATGACTTTGGCTTTGGTCAAAATGTCATAAGTCACATGCCAAGTTCTACCCGTCACTGTCTTGTCAATTTGAACCCACCCGTACATGCCTCTGACTTTGGCCAATCGGCAGAACGACTGTCCGAAACCAACTCATCTATCTATGCAACAAATGAATACTCAGCAGCTACTAAACACTATGTCTTAACTTTGGCTAAAATGCATAGCTTGAATACTACTGAATACCCAAAAGAAATGACGGAGGGCTACGGCTGGTTTTTGGCGAAAAACCTTTAACGTAACGAACTTGATATCGCTGAAGGAACTTGATAGCTTTTTATAAAAAATATAGTGACAAAAACTTTGCTAAAGAGGTCACCCCCGGTGAAGGGATCTCGGCTCTTTCCTCGTGGAATGAGGAGCAGGATATTCTAACTGAATACCGCGATGCAAAGTAACTTGTAATCGACTATAGTGAAGTTATTACCCTGACGCAAACTTCTGCCGAAGGGGTCATTCCGGGTGAAGGGATATCAGCCCTTGCCTCGTCGAATGAGGTGCAGGATATTCCAACCGAATACCTCTATGCAAAACAAAAGGAAACGTCTTTGTAATAACACCTTTTAAAATTGTTCCAACAACTCCCAAACAGGTTTGTTTTCCTTTGCATTGATTAGAATCAATGCAGTCCCATCAATTAATCACACCAGAAAAGAACGAAAATAAAATGTACGTATATGCCATCCGCATTCGTCACTGGGTCCCGTCATCATAGGTTACTTAACTAACGACAGAGCGGGGACTGGACTAGCGCGGGTGCAAAACATATACAACATCTAATAGTATATATACCAATATACAATAATCGCTCCAAGCGTGATAATATGCAACATTACAGAAAAGTAATAAGCATCATAGAACAATACAGATAATCTGGGATCCCTGGGTTTCATAGAGCCGCTGCTGAAACCCGACGTTCCCCTGGTCGTGTGGATAGCCTGTGCAATGAAACCTAGACCCCTACGGGTGCGGCAAGTTACCCGCCAAAACCTGAAGCGAGGCAGCCCCCTACAGAAAAGTGAATGGACCACCCTGCACTTTACGGAATCCGGTAACTTGAGCACCCCTCCTTGGGTCAACCTGTACCCCCTACGAGTGCGGCGAACAGTCTGCCAATTCTAGAGTGAAGCCCCTCTGCTCTCAAAGCCATGAGATGCGGACCCGTTGCCCTCCATAACCCGGCTATCCGTGCACTCCGTCGCGGGGTAAACCTAGTACAGAAATGAAAAATATATACAACGGGTACATCGACCTCAGCCTGGTCGTGCCACAAAAGAATATTATACAAACAGGCAGTGACGGCAGTCCACATGTTGGACGCTCGCCCCGCAATATCAAATGTACAAATAAATCCAAACTGCACTACCATTGCACACTGCTATCCACCACGACAAATCCGCAACATCACAGCACAACACAGAACATCAACACGAATGTCACGTTCGGAAACCCGTCTAAAAGAACTATAGCAATCAGACGCGGTTTACCACTCAATTGACATTCACGGTCGGAGATATAATGTAAGTACTGTAAACTAACATGTTTAAATTTTGATCGACAAAATTTCCCGAAGTGGGCCCACGTACATCTGCAGTATAGTAAAAATATGGGCCCAAAAGAACAGTACCAGAAACCACAATTTCCAACAAAGAAACACCAGAAGAAAAATGGCCAAGTGAGTCACCAAGACTGCCGCGTTTCCGCGGTCAAAGCTAGGCTTTGACCGTGTTTCCGCGGCGGTACGGTCGAATCACTTGATCGTTTTTCTTCTGTATTCTTATAAAAGCCTGCTTGATTTTCTGGTATGGTCAAAATGATTTTTAGACCCCTTTTAAAATCGACAGAAACTTTAAAACTGAAAATTGTGATTTTCGAAAATCCGTTCGATCGATGTTTTAAACGCGCTAGCACAAGTTAGTAAAGCTTAATGGCAAGGCTCTGATACCACTGTAAGTCTACGGTAGCGCCCCGGCTGTCTAACAAACGCCAAATGCGGAACAAAAACTTTTAACTGGCGCTATCGTATACTATAATCCGGATCTGCCATTATTGCTAAACTAACAAACTACAAAGAGGGTAGAAAGGTTATACCGAACGATCCGAGTCCTTCGTTCTTTAATCATCACCCCACGCTCCGTTGCGGCTGCTCCGATCTCGTTGATCTCCGATCTGCTCGTCCAGGTGGCACCACGTCAACGGATCTTTAAACGGTCTCCCGCCTCTGACCCGAGGCAACTCGGTCATCAAGTTTGCTAAAAGAGATGACCAAGATTGATGTAGAGAATGAGTAGAACACTTTGTCTCACTTCGTCCAAAGCCATGGACGAACGGTTAATGAAGTTGCTATTTGAATCGGGTGATGGAATAAAAGGAGTTATGAAATTTCCATACACCAAAAACTATCATCTTTTTTAAACAACAACCATAAATCCCTCACAAGCAAGGGCCGGCCAATATATGTGAGGAAAGTGGTGAGTGTAGGAGGAAAAATGGTGACCATAAGAAGAAAGCTTATCACTTCACATTAATGAAAGAATGAATCACTAAAATCATTAAATGCAAAATGGTGATTCATAATAACACATCACCATTTCATTTAATGCAAGAAAGATACATGAATCTAGTCACCATTTCTAGAACCTTCTAGAACCATGACTCACCCAAGAAAAGATAAATCCGTATTTAACCAAATGTTTAATACGGGTGATAGAAAACTGGAAACTGGCAACTTCTAAAAGTGATCCCGAAATGAATCTCAGGATAACCCCGTAACAGCATAAACATACCCGCATTTGTATTACGACCGAATACAAATGCAACTAAGACAAAGATATTATATCTACACAGTATAATACTCGGATCCGGCTTAAACCAAAGCCCACCAGTATTATCTGCCCGAAATATGACACGTGCGTAAACGCACGTGCATTTTCCGAACCCTGCCATAAAACCATACGGCCTCTACAACGTTTCGCCCAAACTTGGGAAACTATCTGTGGGGAACTCTAATGACTCGTCAGTACCCTGGCAGTGTGTTTAACCACAAGCCGTCAGCGGCACTAGCTGTGCGTAACGGCTGCCCATGTACTGACTTCAAGGGAGGCCGATGAGAGAATTCATTCAGAAATCCTACTGAGCCTAACAGTGACAATGTATATACAATCCGGTCCGTTCACCTATGAGTATCGCATATTTACCTAGGGGGCTGGTTACGTCAGACCCTCAATAGCAGTATAAGTCGTGTCGGAGTGTAGCCCAAAAACACCCTGAGATACTGCTGGAGTACCTACCAGTAAATCTCCTGCCACGGCCGTGGGCTTTGTGTAATGGCTCTCCGAGACACAGCGCGATCTCACCCCCAATACCGGGAGAGACGAATCCCCTGCCGATCCGCTCACTAGCCTCCATGTGGCTCGGGACTGTGCCCAAAAAATACCTGTTTGCACGACTCCTTTGAGTCGTGGTAGGGTAGAAATCAAAGCACAGTGGGAACTCACACGAGACAAATGATGACCTCAGGTCGATGAACTAACCTGTACACATGTCACCTAACTGCTATCTGACGATAGGTATAATACCAACTAGCAGGTTCCCGGTGAGTCCTGACCGGTGTACTCATAACCCAATGAGCACCTGTGTACATCTTAGGTGATCCAACTGACACCAGTGGCTTGTGAGACCGGCCACCGCCCCTCGTCGGGGTCTCGACTGTATACACTAGTCTACTCCGGAGTATCGATGCCCTGTCTCGAAACTCCCATGACTAGGGACCACTTTTAAGGATGTGCTTATAGACTACCCAACTCTCACGTATATGATCGCCATCATACAGTTGGTAGTGAAGAAAGATCCTAAGGGCTCTATCAAAGTATAACAGTGATCAGTCACCTGAACCTGTACACGACTGATAAAGGCAAACCAGATAGCATACTATCGTCTCGAGTAAGACTGTCCTACCGGTATAGGTCCTCCTCAATAATTGCAATCACGTGCCTGCGATCCAATAATTAACTTTGAGGACACTATATCCAACAATTAAGTGGTGTACGCATCTCTATTTCATTACCAGGCCCCTCACGTCTAGTGAGTTAAAGTCTTTCTGAACCAATAGAATCTTACCACCAACACCTTCTTGCTAGGGGATCGTGAGGTCTCGATTTCACTGGAAGAGTTCCGCGAGATCTCCAGATTGCCAATCATGGGAGAGCATTATGAAGAGTTGCTGCCTTTCGATGAGTATGTGTTCGCGACCGTTCCTGCTATGCTTGACGGCCTGACGACTGAAAGCGCCGTCTGCCATAAGTACCCAAGTCTGATCAATTGGGTATTTTTGAGAAACTATTCATGACGTCAGAAGGGCAAAGCGTCACCTTTGAGACCTTCATCGCATTCTTTCTCCATGGAAATGCTTTATCCAAAAAGGCTCCAAAGTTTGCGAACATCGACGACCATTTTGGGTTCAGGTTGAATAAACTGTCGGCTAAAGAGGAAGATTTGCCGCAGTTCTATATTCCGACCTCATCGGCCGTTTCCTTCGATGCGATTGCGGCTCCCGGCATGGACGGAGAGACCTTCTTCGTTGGCTTCATCAGTCTCTGGCTCAGTTGGTTTGCCATACCGACACATTGACGCTTTATGTGAGCCTCCGTCTTCTACCCAGCTCATCGCATAGCTGGAGGGGCACGATTGGCCGTTGGTGTTGCAGGATTGTCGCACCTATATCATAGATTAAGCGTTGCGGTTAATACTTCGACCCCAGGCACGAATATTATGAATCTTTCCCTCCACTACTTCACGTCGTGGATCGAGATGCATGTATTGGGAGCATTTGCTGCTCACCGACGGCTAGATTTTTATGACTCCTATACCTTCTCATGGGTTATGAGGTTGGTGGATGCTTCCGCTCCTAATCCGACTCAGCCAGGGGCCCTCTGCGTGTTGCTTAACCAATACTCAAATGAGGGCGGGATGGTTTTTAATGATCGAGTCCTATCTACTCCCGCGGGGCCCATTCAGCAGCTATTTGATCTGTCAAAGGGTGGAGCGCAATCTCCAAAGCCTAAAGAGATATGCACCTGTACTCGATTAGGCCGGGCCATTTGGTGTTTCGTCAGAATGACGCAGTTCTTTTTATGCGGTATAATCCACACCGCTTTGCCTAACAATTGGGCTATAACCAGGGCATCCCTCTCGAGGCGTTTTTAGTTGAGGCCACTTTGTTTTCGAAAGTCACCCGCGACGTCATCCATCATTTTATGCGGCTGAACATCAGCTCCCGTTTCATGATCCCTGAGTCCGACTATCTTCCAAGGTCTGTGGGGTCTTTCAAAGGTTGGTATCGCCATCGAGTCGGTCCTGTCATTGCCGAGGAGAGGCGGGTACTCTTCGAATGTAGAGTTCCAGCTCCGACCCCAGTCACTAGCGCTCCGTTGAGGTATAGCAGTCCGGTACTTATCTCCAAAGCCGCCGAAATAGAATTGCCCCCTCGTATTGCTGATATGCCGGTGCACACTAGAGCCGAAGAAAAGACTTCTAATGAAGATCCAGCGGTAGCATCGCCAGTAGTGGTGTCACCAAAGGGGGATACCGGAAGTGAGGTTGGTCAACGTCATGCCAAAGCGCCGAGGGGGAGGAAGTGTTCTTCCGCTAGTGCTAGCACAAATTCTAAGAGGAGGAAGAAATCGGTTGCCGGCTTACTCGACACCCTGCTTGAGTCCGAGCCATTTATTCTGGACGAACCGATCGCTATGGAAGAGTCGGATGCCGGTCTTATCTACCGTGGCTCGTCTGCTGAGGAGGCCGCGCAATTGGCTGAGGTTTTGAGGCGCTCATAAGATGAGACCGAGAACGTGTACGTCCCAAAGAAGCTCTACCCTCCTGTTATATTCTATGACGTTGATCCATCATTATGGAGGGTACATATGGGTCCTTTGTTGATGAAAGAAGAACGTGCCCTCAAACAACCCATAACGATTGCCTCCGAAAACGAGCTTGCATTAAAGATAGTTAGTCATTCATCTGCACTTGAACCTCGGTGAGCGTACTTAGCCAGAAAGGAAAAATGTCTCGAGAAAGCCATACTTCAAGCTCCTTGGTGTATTGATATGCGTCTTTCTCATGTCCTTCTTTTAGAGAATAGTCTGTATTACTTTTATGTCTTCTCATTTTTGCGCGATCTTTGCAGGGACTTCGAAGGGTGTAGAGGAGGTGAATGAAGCGTCCATCCGTGTTGTGGAGCTCCCAATGGCAGCCGATGTCCCTTCCGTGTCTATTCCCTCAGCAGGGCTGACATCATCGGCCACGGATCCCATGGACATCCCTAGCGATGTACCGGAGAGTATAGAGGAGATTGTTGAGGCCATCATCCTTGCCTTGGAGCCTTCAACGGCGCCTTTTTCCCTTATTGGAGACTACGACGCCGGCCATAGGTTTCACAGATATCTCCAGTGATGCACCTGAAGGTGTGAAGGAGACCACTAATGCTGCCATTCCGCCATCTCAGGGCGGGCGAAGCATTGAAGGTAATCTCATGTACCTATACATTTTGTTTAATGACACTTCTGTTATCTGACCCTTTCTTTCCGTCAGAATTGCGGGAATTGACGACCTCCATCGTGGACCTCTCTCTAAGAAGAACCTTCCAGCGCTTGCTCGACATAGCTGCCCCCCAAGAAATACCCCACAAAACATAGTTCTTTCCTCATGCCAAGGATGGTATTCTTTATCCTCTTTTGTTTTAACACAGTTCTGGAAGCCGATGACAAAGTTGAGATCCTCGATGGGCCTGGGGATCTCTCAAACCCCCCTTGCATGACTATGGGTAAGTAAGTCTTTATCTTTGGCATTGTTTTGTCTATTCCATGTTCGTAAATCTCACTGACTGTTCGTAAATCTTGACAGCTCTGCCAACCCTAACCCCGTTAGAATCTCGGATCTCCATGCCACCGGACCCCTATGCCCGGCGTGCGTCAGAAAGGATGGAGAAACAAAGCATTTACTCCCTAACGGCTCTCATTGAAGACCTTCGCGCTGTTACTTCTTTCACGACTAAAGAATTCGCTGTCGAAGCCAATGCTTCCTTGTCCGTTCTCGGCACCTATCATGACGAATCATTGGTGCGTGTCTGGGTTAAGTACTGTCGCCGAGTAGAGGTCTGCTTACACGGGCTTGAGTGCATCCACCTTCCTTCGGACATCTTAACTATAAAATCGAGTCTGCGGAGATGGATCAAATGGTGCACAGCCAATCTACAGTCATGCGAGAAGAGGCTCAACCGGAAGTTTTCAGAGAGGGGGTTAGCTTCAAACGCTTTGGGGAAACTTCAGGCTCAGCTTACCGCCAAGATCACCTGCACGTACGAAATCTGGCGGGTGCTTCAAGAAGCCATTACAGAGGTGGTAGCTCTTGACAAAGACATTATTTTCACCCATGAGATGGTCGAAGCCCATAAAGTCGCCAAAAAGGAGTTTGAGAGTCGGTTTGCTTCATACCAGGCTCAACAGACTCAGGCGGGGACCCATCTTGCCGCACTAACGGAGCTTAAAGCCGAGGTCCAGCGGAAGAATGACGAACTTACTAGCTTATTGCACCATCCGCCGGCTTAAACATTTTTTTGTCGCCGTATATTCCTTCTTCTTTTTTTTGTATTCATTCATGAATAAGAGTATTTTGTATTCATTTTGATTCATGAATAAAAGTCAGATTTTTCTTTATACTAGCGCTTTTCTTTCTTTTGCTGTCTTGATTTAGTATAAAGTAGTTTATATACTCATTTCGGAGCTTGTAGTTTATTCACTCATCCCGGAGTCTCTAGTTTATGAACTCATTTCAGAGCTTTTAGTTTATTCACTCATCTTGGAGTCTCTAGTTTATGAACACATTTCGGAGCTTGTAGTTTCTTCACTCATCCCGGAGTCTCTAGTTTATGAACTCATTTCAGAGCTTGTTTAGTTTACATCCCTTGGGATTGTAGGCAAACTTGTCCTAACATCACAGTTAACCTCCGCTCTTTACGACAGAGGTCCGTTAGGGTCTGTGGTACTAGGTTTTTTGTCCGTCGTACCGTCGCGTTGGCTGATGCATTCCCCGATATGCAGTCTTGCTGTTCGAGTAGCCCCGCGACTGTCGTGTCTCTGATCCCTTCGTAGGCTGGACAAGACATCTTCAGGTAATCTCCCAGGTCATATTACCGTCGAAAGAGCAAGTGTTAGGGATTTTCCATGCCGCTTTTTACTTGAAGTTTGGCTCAGTTTGGGAGCCCCGATGAGTCATAACCACTCCGCGCTGGTGTGGGATGATCTCCGATAGTCTTTTAGGTTTTATTTGAGTCTCCGTCAAGACCCTGAAGCCAGTGATTTTCCTTTGCTTCGTTTGCTGGCATTGCGTCTGCTGTAACGAGACGGATGTCGAGGTTGTCTCTAGGTTGTCTGTGAACCGTCGAGGCTTGGAATTAGGGATTTTGCCATGGCTCCGAGGTAGTCTCTAGGTTGTTGGTGAACTGTCGAGACTTGGAACTAGGGACTTTGCCGTGGCTCCGTTGTTTTGACCTTGGGGTCGGTTGCTGACGTCGCATCTGCATCCTGCTGGAGTTGAGAAGGAACGCCGGAGTGACATTGCGTCTGCTGTATCGAGACGAACGTCGAGGTGGTCTCTAGGTTGTTTGTGAACCGTCAGGACCTGGAACTAGGGACTTTGCCATGGCTCCAAGGTAGTCTCTAGGTTGTTGGTAAACCGTTAAGGCTTGGAACTAGGGACTTTGCCATAGCTCCGTTGTTTTGACCCTGGGGTCAGTTGTTGACGTCGCGTCTGCATCCTGCTGGAGTGAGAAGGAATGCCGTGTTGATCTTCTAGGCTGCAGATGTTGCCGTTGAGATCTGACTCTCCCTTTGATAGAGCCTGGTAGGGAAAGACGGTTCTCTTTTCGTTTATGCCCATGGATTGTATACAGGGGTTGATGTGGACTCACCTGCAGAGCAAAAGTTTCATCATCATTTTTTTATTTCTTTCCGCGATGCTCTATCATTTCAGCTTTTTTATATCGCGAAAGTCGCGATTGCCTAATCATTTCTACTTTTTTTATCGCAGTGCCCAATCATTTCAGCTATTCTTTTTTTTTACCCGCTGTTTTTTATTGCGAGTTGCCCAAACATTTTGGCTGTTTTTATATGCATATATTTTGCTCGCTGATTTTTATTGCGAGTCGCCCCATCATTTCGGCTATTTCATATGCATTTGTTTTGGCTCATTGATTTTTGTTGCGAGTGTGGAACTTGAGATCTGATACCAATCTTGGCATCAGGACCGCTGCGACTGGAATATTGCCAGGAGCGAATCATCATTTGCCGTGAAAGGACTTAAAAATTAACACATGTTCAGGCATCAGCATCGCTACCATTGGAATATTGCCAGGAGCGAATCATCATTTGCCTTTGTTGATTTGAACAAAGGTGGCTTAATAGACAGGGTTAGGATCCTGTCGACTAAGGCTTTTGACTTTATGAGCCGTAAGGGTATCATAAAGGGGTTTTCTCCCTACGAGTCGAGAGGATCCCGTTGGTGTAGATTCTCCCTGGAAGTCGTAAGGACTCCTAAGTGATATTTTCTCTTGCAAGTCGTAAGGATCTTACAAGAGTGTTTTCTTCTTACAAGTCGAGAGGACTAGAGACTTTGATTTACGTTTCAACAACTATCATCTTATAAGTGTCGTTCACCACAAGAGGACATTTCTCGATATTGGTGGAACTTGGTGGGGGAAATCGTTTATTTGTGCCCATGGATTGTTTACAAGAGCCAATATTGACCGCCTGTGGGGCAACTTGGGGAGTGTGATGGCTTAAGAACAGGTTCAGGTCCCTATATCTTAAGGCTTTTGAATCCTATGAGCCGTGAGGATCTCACAGAGGGAATTCTCCTTACGAGTCATGAGGATCAAGTAAGTGTAATTTCTTTTTAGGAATCGTGGGGATCCCTAAGTGTGTTGCTCCCTTGTGAGTCGTAAGGATCTCACGCAAATGTTTTCTCCTCACAAGGTCGAGAGGACCTTGCAGGTGTTTTTATTTTAACGGGATTGCGCCCTTTCGGGTTTTCAAAAACTCGCCGGTAGCCCTGATGTTTTTACTCACGGCGCCCTTTCGGGTTTTCATCCATGCCCATTTTGCATGTGGATGTACCGTGTTTTTTATCAACAAGATTGCACCCTTTCTGGTTTTCGCAAGCTCGCTGGTAGCTCTGCTGTTTTTACTCACGGCGCCATTTCGGGTTTTCATCCGTGCCTATTTTGCTTGTGGATGTACCGTTTTTTTATTTTTTATTTTTTATTACCCCTCTGTTCGCCAATGAAACTTATAGGGGACTTCATCACCGGGGTAGCTGTGCAGCCAACAGGACTTGAATTGCAGTCTTCACCGCTGGGACTTATGGACTTGAATTCCACTATCGTCGTGTTTGAGCCGACGTATTTAGTTTAAGGACATTCCGGTCTAGTGTTTAGTTTAGGGACATCTCGGTCCGTTGTTAGTTTAGGGACATCTCGGTCCATTATTAGTTTAGGGACATCTTGGTCCATTGCTAGTTTCGAGGCGAAGTTTTACCGTATACTACTTATGGAGTCTTGACTCAGGAAGATAGAGATCGGACACGAGCGTTGTCATCTATCATTAACCTGAGTTGTGACTTGTCAAGCATAGTATTTCTTAAGGAACCGACCATTTATTGGCCGGAAGGGTCTTTCGTCATGCATATGCATGAGCAAGTAGGCCCAACCTTGGTAGACCTTGTTTATGATGTACGGACCCTTATAGTTCGGCTCGAATTTCCCCCGCTTTGCACGGTTAGGGATCATAGGTCTTTTTACGACTAGCACGAGTTCGCCTTGGTGGAATGTTCTCTGCCTGGTTAGTCTTTCGTATGAGTGCGTCATCCTTACTTTGTAAGCTTCCAGGTTTTGCTGCGCCATGAAACGAGTTTCATCGAGGGCATCGAGCTCCTCAAGCCGAAGATGGGCATTCTCTTCATCCGTTAGCTCGTATCGAACTGCTACTCGTAGAGAGGGTAGCTCTATCTCTAAGGGAAGTACCGCTTCCGTGCCGAATACTAACGCGAATAGCGTTGTATTTGTGGCCATTTTGAACGTGGTTCGATACGCCCAGAGAGCTTCATGCAGTCTCTCGTGCCGGTCCCTTTTATTTCTGGACACCGTTTTCTTTATGATCTTCGTCAAGGTCTTGTTGAAAGCCTCAGCTAGACCATTAGCTCGGGGATTATAGACTGAAGAGTATCTCCAATCTATATTATGCTGCTATACGAAGCGGATGATTTTATGGCTCCTGTAGGCCGGCCCATTATCCGAGATGATTCGTCACGGAGTGCCGAACCGGTAGATGACATGTGTACCGAAGAAATGGAGAATGTTCTCCGTCTTCATATCCCTTAGTGGCACTGCCTCTGCCTGCTTAGAGAAGTAATTGGTTTTTGCCAATATGAACCGATGTCCCTTGGACGATGCTGGCTCGATGGGCCCGATTATATCGGTTCCCCACATTTTGAACGGCCAGCTAGCCAACGTTGGGTGTAGCGAATTTGGATGCTGGTGGATGAAGTCCCCATGAATTTAGCATGAGTGACACTGCTTTGCATATTCGAGGCAGTCCTGAATCATCATGGGCTAATAGTAACCCATTCTCTTGATCTTCAACTTCATCTTTGATCCGTCTTGATGAGAACCACAGAGTCCGTCGTGAGTTTCTTGGACGACCCTCCTTGCTTCCTCCGGTCCCAAGCATCTTAGCTACAAACTGTCAAACAATCTCTTATATAGAGTATCATTGACGAATGCGAAGGATAGAGCTCGTTTCATGAGCTGATGTCTTGACGACACGTCTTCGGGTGTCCAATCGGATTTGAAGTAATCTATGAATACTTCTCTCCAATCCTTAGCCTTTTCTTCGTCTTCTATTTGGCAAGCTGCTTGTTTGGTCATTTTCTTCCTTTCAGACGATTCCGGAGATATTTCTGCCGACGCGAGAATCTGGCAGCTTTGCAAAATGATCTTTACATCATCGAGGTTTTTGTCGGCCAGTTCTTTAGCTAGTTTGGCTAATGCATCCGCCTTGCCATTATTGCTCGAACCTTTTTTTGTTGGCCCGAGGTTCTTCTCAGGCAGCGTGCAGTTACGTAGCTGAATGTTCTCGTATTTCTTCGCCTCCTCTTCTTTTCCAAAGGTGGATTCTTTGAAGAGAGGGCCGAGGGTAATTTCATCCTCAGAATCATATAACGGTTGCCAGTCGGTTTTCCATGCTCATCTGTCACACTTTTTTGCTTTCGACGAACTTCGCGCTTCATCCTCTTAAAGTTTTGTTGGTGGGCGACGTATCCCTGCCACCACTTCTTGAAGGCACTGCACTCTTCGGTAGGGTGCGTGACCCTCCGGTGGTATAAGCAGTAGTTCGGATGTACATTCGCTTCATCGAGGCACGTACTCCCGGGAGTCTTTTCTTTGAAAGGTGGCAGCTTTATTCCCACTGACATGGCTTTAGCGAACCGTTTCCCCGTCTTAAACCTGCTTTTGTCAGCCGCGGGTGTGCTTCAATCTGGTTGGAGTACTTTGTAACTCTTCCTCGCCGCAGCTTCTTCATCCTGACGCCGATGCTTAGCCTTTTCGTATATGGCTGTTTCACGCTCTCGGTTAGCTTTGCTCTTTTGAAGGGCTTCGTTTAGTAGCCTGCCAATCAAGTCGTCTGACGGCTTCAGGGATGTTTGCACCGGTCTTGCCCCCATCTTCTCTGCATCGTTTCTGACTCCGAGGGGGTCTCTTCATCTTTTAAAGATGAATGAGAGACCATGTGGAAACTCGCTACATAATTCTCGGGTTATTTTGACAAGTCGTTCCCCTCATCATTGTCACTGTCTCTTCGAGAGTGACTGGGGTCTGCGCCTTTTGGTTGTACTCCTCCAGTGCTTCGATGTATTTTTGCACGTCTGTGCGCTTGTCATCAGGTTGTACGGGCTTCTTGGTCTTTTTCTTTCCCTTCAAAGACTTTGAAGGCTTGACCTGGGTGTCTTGTCCGTCATTAGCTGTTTTCGGAGTGGGACGCGGTTTCAGCATCCCTTTAATGATCTCGGGCTCCAGCGGGCTTTTCCACTTGATCGCCAGATATGTTTGAAGGTCCTTCAACATTCTTTTAGTTTTAGCTGAAAGGAAAACTTCCCATTGATCTTCTTCTACAAACGAGCATGATGCCCCTGGCATGTCCACCTTTTTAGGAGCGTGCTTCTGTGGCGGGTTCACACTCCAGTTTTCGGACAGCGCAAACTTACCCTGTTGGTACAGGTCCTCGACCCAATTTTTAAAGACGTAGCAATCCTCAATTGGGTGGCCCAATACTCTGTGGTAGGAGAAGTAGTTGGGATTGTTGACGTCACCCGGCTGCAGATGACGTCTTGGATCCGGCAGAGCGATAAGTTTGTTGCGTACTGCCAGTTCGAATAGTCTCCTCATTTTATCTCGGGGAAACGAGTAAGGACGTCTTAGATTCTCTTCGAGGGATCGGCGTGGGCGTGCGTCGCTTTGGCGAGAAAACGGTTTCGGGTCAATTGGTTGCTGTTGAGTGTTAGCAATGAAGGTCGCTTTCCCTTTGCCCTTTTCATTTCGGGGATCCGTTTTTGAAGAGGACGGCCTATGGCCCATCTGGTCTATTTGGGCCAGCTTGTCGATCAAGGCCTGGAAGGTGGTCGGCTTGAAGAACATCATAAATTGGGATATAGCCGCCTGAGGATCAAGGGTCCCTACAAACATGCCCACAGCCGGAGCTTCTTCAATTCGTTGTTCGCATTTCGGCTACAGGTTCCACCACCGAATTGCGTATTGAACCCAGGTCTCCCCTGGCTTCACCCTGGCATTGATTAATGTCGTGATCGGGGTGCGCTCGCTTGCGCTTGAGAACCGCTGTGAGAATAGTAATTCCATCTACGTGAATGTTTTCACAGATTCATTTAGGAGCTCGGAGTACCATTCAAATGCCATTTCCGACAAGCTGCCAACAAACTGGCGAAGCAGCAGTTTGTTGTCACCTCCAGTATTACTGCACAGAGCTCTGAATTAAGCAACGTGCTGGTGTGGATTGCCTGTCCCCTTATACACATGGAATTTAGGGATCCTATATCCTGGCGGGTACTTGATTTGATCGTACCAGCCTGGATAAGGTCGCCCAGTTCTGACGACTTGGCCAGCCGCTTCACTCGATTGATGAACTCGTATTTGTTGAGCTATATAGTCATCAAGGGCAGCCTTGGAGTTCGTTTCTTCCTTAGCTGCTGAGAAAGCTGGTGGAGGGTTTGACGTTTCCCCTCTGTCGTCTTCGAAAATTATCGGAGGGTCTTCGGCTGGAAGTTCTGGCTGGACCATCATCCCAACCATGTCTTTGAACAGAAGCGCCATCTGCTTTAGCAGCCTGTTCTATGGCCTCCTTATCCTTCTTTTCGTGCACCCTTCGCAGAAATTCTGTATCAGTCTCCTGCTCCTGGCGTTGTTAAGACGTCGATTCCGAGCTTTCTTTTTGCCCAGTGAGTGCTGCCATTTTCGTCAGCATCTTCTGGAGCTTTTGCTGCTGCTCCTGGGCTTTCGACAATGACCGAGTTTGTAGTCGATGACTCATGGAATTACAGCTTTCCTCTTTCCCGGAAGCCATGTACACCATGTGCACGATCATTCCCCCGGACTTGGGGCGTTTGGATCCATCACCCTTAGGATTTGCCGCCGACGGCGGTAGATTCTCCGGCCATCACTTTTATGAGAAGTCGAAGTCGAAGGAGCTATTGTAACAGGTGCCTGAGAAGTCCCTCGCTGCATGCTAGAGGGATGATTGTCCTCTTGTTGAACCTTCATTTTCTCCGGTCGACGAGAGTAGTTCTTGTTGATCACAGAATCATGGACTTTCCGTCAGACTCTGTGGATTTAGGAAGACAACCGCTGAGGGGGCTGCTCCGGCTTCGCCTGTACCATGTTTTCAACATGTGGGGGCGATTTCATCAGCACCGTGGTCGGAGAGTTATTCCGCACCCTCCCTAGCGGTTCAAAGCTGTTCCCAGTTGGAACAGCAGCGTCAACTTCCACCATTGGAGCTGGTGGAGTAAGTCCAGAGGGGGGGTTTGCCCCCAGCTTTCCTCGCTCGGCGCCAGTGGTGACATCGATCATTCCTTGCAGATGGGATTGCCTCAGTTGTGGGAGTGGCTTAGTCATGCCCCCTGCTCTGATGAAGGGCTACTACTGGTGCCAGCCTGTTGAAGACTGACATCCGTTGAGAGGGGACGATCAACCTTTCGAAGGCTGACCTTCTGGTAGGGGAAGCTTTATTGATGACTTCACCCGTAGCAGGAATTGGAACAACTAATCTTGCGAAGACCGATCCTTTAGTATGAGAAGCTCCTTTGATGACTTCACCCGCCGGAGCTGGAACGGCTATCCATTTCGGGATAACCCCTTCTGGTATTGCAAGCCTCTTTGTGAGCCTACTTGAGGTTTGGTTCAGCATGTTGAAGACCGAGGTGGCAGACTTGGGCGACCCGTTGAGAGGGGCCGTGGTGGTTGCAAGTCGATCAAAGACCGACTTCTTTGGAGCTTCCTGTGATGGTATCGGGGCGCTGAAGCTTGTCGGTGGGAGCATGGTCCCGAAGAACAATCCAGTGGTGGACTGAGTCACCTATTCCACTGGCATCGAGAAGATGCAGGCCGCATTTGGCCCGTACGTCACTCCTCCAGTGGGGACGGAGTGGGAGTTGCTGTTGCAGGTGCAGTTGGAACTCATCGATTTCTCTTATCTGCACAGGAGCAAAACACCAAATCTTAGTACCTCGAATCCAAGGGCATCCATAGCAAACCATGATTTTTTCGCGAACACGACACACGAAGTGTGGAGTGGAAAGAGGAAAATGTCCTACCGGGAGTGCTAGAATCTGTTTACCGTCGAAAACAGAGACGAAACCGCGTAGGTAGTCTTGCTTGAATTTGGGGGCAGATGCTATTTGGATTTATCCGTCCACCTCTCCGAAGATGTGAAGTTGATTTATGCCACCATGTATCGGAGGTTTGGATGGATGCGGCCGTTGTAGCAGACTTCGTCAGATTCCCCTTCGTTTGCGAGGGTTTTTTTTTATTGTGGGGACGCTCTTCCCTGCAGGCGCAAGCCCCTACAGTTAATTATGTTACCGCGTAGCGATAACCACTTTCTCCTACTCCAGAAGGTCACTTCGTGTCGTGTATGTTTGTTTTATTTTTGGTTGCCCGTGGATTGTATACGGAGACTAATATATGTTGTCGCCCGTAGGGCGTGGATTCTTAGATTTGGGTTTGGGTTGATTTAAGGATCGTTAATCTCGTTTGAGATTAAGATCGAATTTAATGTTTATTGAGGATAAGTTAGTCTAATTTGAGACTATGATCTACTCAAGGGATTTTGGGATCGTTCAGACCCAACAAAAGAACATTTGGGCTGTATAGCTTTAGTTTAAGGACGTTTCGGTCCGTTTTTAGTTTAAGGACGTTTCGATCCGTATCTAGTTTAAGGATGTTGCGATCCGTTGTAGTTTAAGGATGTTGCGGTCCGTATTGGGATGTGCTCATCGGTTTAGGAGTGCACCAAAGAGTTGTTAGTTATCGGGACCCTCCACCTCCTGAAGACGTTGAAGAATTACAACGACATGTATCAAAGGTGTGGAGAGATGTACCCTTGAACCAATTTCAAGATTGAGGGAAGATATGGGATGAATATCCGTCGGAAGATCATTAATCATGTTTGGGACTAGGATCAGTTTAGGAAGACATGAGCACAGGGAGCTCGATTGATTGAAGATCAAAGATATTTTATTCTCAAGAAGACTTAGCCAACTTGAGGCTGGAGTTGACTTCCTATAGTGTTAAGCACTAGTATACTTTTAGCACTCACGTATTCCCACGTGCGGTTCTAAAGCAGTGTTAAACACTTAATTCTTGTGGTCCTCACGTGTGGCATGTGAGGCACCTTACAGCTGGCGCTGTTCATTGGGTTCAAGTCCCCATTTACATATAAGTGTTAAACACTTAATTCTTGTGGCACTCACGTATGAGCATGTGAGGCGCCACAAAGTTGGGCACTGCCTTTTTGGGTTTTACTTCCCTCTTCTTTTATAAGTGCTAAGCACTTGGGCCTTGTGATGCTCACGTGCGGACAAGTGAGGCGCTCCAAAGTGGGAGTTTTTTTCTGGGTTTTATTCCCTCCTTCATATAAGTGCTAAGCACTTGATTGGGGGTCGCGTGGAAAACACGTGACTACCCTAAGAGTCACTTCTTGTTCTTCTTTTAGGCGCCCGCGTGGAAAACACGTGACTCAGTCTCAGCCATTCTTTTTTGTTCATTAGAGATGCTCACGTGGGGAAACACGTGAGGTTTCGTTATAGTATTGAACACTAATGAATCACCAGTGTTTCCTTCTATGTGCATGAAGATTTTGATCTCATATTAATGATGCTGAGATCTGAGTTTAAAGAATTTCAAGTCTCTTGTTTTATAAGAATTAAATTCTTTTTACAGGGTCAAACCCTAGTTTTATCAGAGGAATTAAATTCCTATATACTTTTATAAGAATTAAATTCTTTGAATTTAGTTCTTTTCCCTAGATTTTGAATCTGCAAAACAGAATCTCCCCGATGAGAATTAAATTCTCAATTTGTGGGGAGATCTGCTTCTGCAGACCTCAACTAGAGGAAGAACTAAATTCTTGCATGAAGGGTTAAACCCTTAAATAGGCGAAGAAGGGATAAGATAGTTTCTGTATTTTCTTCTTACCTAGAGTTTTTTTTAAGAAGGGGATCTTCTTCTTTTAGAGAATTGAATTCTCTTTTTCTCTTTTCTTCTCTCTTTTTATTTCTGTATGTTTCTCTCCCTGTTCTCTTTTTTTTTTTTTTTGAACTTGGAGTCTTGGGTTCTTTATATAGTGGAGAGAAGTTTGTTAATTAGTTTTAGGAAATCTCTCATTGAGAGACTTCAATTGATTTAGGTTTTTACCCGCTGTTGGATCTTTGATCCAAGGGTTTCTGTCTTACAGAACATATTTTCTTGTTTCTTAAACAAGATTAGGAAAATATTTTCCCATACATAATTTATTCTGTAGATTGGTGATTTTTAATCACCGTTGGATTTTTAATCCAAGGGTGCTTGGTTTAACGGAGCACAATTTTTCTTTGTTTTAAAGAGATATGAATAATATTTTCCAACTCATGGTATTTTTGATCCGCCAACTTTCTGTTTAACAGAAAATACCATTTCCTATTTAAAAGTTCGATAGAATTTAATTCTATCATCACTGGATATTTTATCCAACGGTTCTTTGTTGAGTAGAATTTTAGTTCTACGTAGGGACGTGCCCTCACGTGAGGCTTTTTAGCCTGGCCACTGTTTCAATTGCAGTGCCTATATGCGTTGCATATAGGCACTCACATGTTAAACACGTGGGGCTGTTTTAGCCTAGCAATTGTTTTAATTGTTGTGCCCATATGCGTTGCATATAGGCACTTATGTGTTAAACACATGTGGTAGTTTTAGGCTAGCAATTGTTTTAATTGCTGTGCCTATATGCATTGCATATAGGTACTCACGTGTTAAACACGTGGGGCTGTTCTAGCCTAGCAATTGTTTTAATTGTTGTGCCTATATGCGTTGCATATAGTCATTCACGTGTTAAACACGTGGGGTTGTTTTAGCCTAGCAATTGTTTTAATTGCTGTGCCTATATTTGTTGCATATAGGCACTCACGTGTTAAACACGTGGGGCTGTTTTAGTGAGGAACTTTCCCTCATCCCTTTTTTTTATAAGGGAACATCCGCCATGGTGTGTGTCCCATCTTTCAGCTCTTTTGGTGATGGTGGAAACTCGGAGATAAGCTCTTTCTCATCTTCATTTGCAAAGCACCTGTAGAGGTCATCTATAGTCTCGAGCCCTCCCTCTTTTGAGAGTGTTATCATATGGCAAGTACGAGTTCGCTTCCCTTTTTGTGGTTGAGTTTGTCCTATCCTTACGGTATAGATCCTCTTTGGCTCATGCTTTTGCGGCAGGGTTACCCTCCAGCTGTCAGATAAAGCGAACCTGTCTTACTGATGCCGGTATACTACCCAGTCTTTGAAGATGAAGTATTTTTCAAGGGGATGACCTATTACTCAGTCGTAGGAGCAATAATCTAGATGACGGACCTCGTTAATTTGTTCGGGATGCCAAGACTCTGGGAGCGTCATCATTTGATACTTCATGACAAGGTTGAATATTTTCCTCGTCTTTTCTTGGAGGAATGAATATTCCCAACCCATCTTCTTTATAAAGGACGGGTTCCAATCGACTTTTTCTTGATTGCACGGCTTCTTAGATCCGCTTCGTTGTTTTCGAACGTTGTTTCCCCTGTTTTTGCCTCTATTTCGGGATTTTCCCCTTTCGCGAGGATATATAACGGGCTGGGGATGAGAAGCATTATAGTTTTCTTTCTCCGCAGATTGCTGATTGAGACGTTGCATCCCGACCATTTCATAAATGGGAATTTCGTGGCTGTAGTTATCTCGGCTCTTTTGACAAGCTTCTTTTATTAGCTTATCGATTTGTTCTTCGAGCGACGGCCTTAATGTTTTTTGGGCGGGATTTCGCTCTGTTTCAACGTCACAGCCATTTGGAAGAGCGTTTTACTCTTCGCTGGAGCTATTTATGACGCGGCAGCTGTGGAACTTCTCCCATTTTTTGGACCGAACATATCCAATCCCAGTTGTCTCTATCTTCCCGTTGGGCATTTTTCGCTGTGTCCCGGGAATGTCCCAAATCTTTTTGCAAAATTGGACTTGTCAAACAGTTTGTTCGAGGGGTACACTTTGGCGTCCTAACAGCCTTTTCAATCCCTCCGTGTAGTATCTTGGAAGACGGATAGGTTGAATCCTGTCAAGTGCAAAATCGGCACAATGCCAGACTTCTTTTGCTATTTTGGTATCCGTAGATTGGTAGAAGAGGATCGCCTTTTCATTTCTTCGCCTGGGAGGGATGTAGAAAGTCTATAGTTCTTGTACGTTGTATGTATCGAGAACATCAAGTTTCTTGTAATCCCGTGGCGGAGCCATTGTGATTTGCAGACTCTGATCTGCTCCGGCGAGGGTTTGCACTAACGGGCGGATGGAGAACACTGCATTGGTCTCATCCTTAGAGTCACTGCCAAAGACCAGAATAAGAGTAAATAGTCCAGGTATATTGTTTTATTTTTGGGGTTTCCCCGAGTAGACTATTTCTTCATCTTCCTCAGAATTTCTCCCAAAGATCGGGATAGTGGCAACGGACTTATCCTCCGGCTTATGACAAATTTCCGTATCTTCGAAGTTTGGTAGGAAATACTTTGCGTCTTCATATTTTTGGAGCTCGTTTACGGAGAATGGATTTAGCTCCCCTATAATGGTGTATTCCAATCCTTCTTTGAAATATTTTATACACTGATGTTGTGTAGAAGGGATGCTGTTGTACTCATGTAACCAAGGTCTGCCGAGCAAAGCGTTATAGCAAGTCTTGGCGTCAATGATAAGAAGTTTGATGTCAGTGACGATCAACCCGAAGTGCAGCGTCAGTATCACGAACCCGAGCGTTCGTAACGACTGTGAGTCGAATCCGGAGATGGTAATTTTGTCTCGGGATAGGTTCTGAACGTTCATGCAAATCTCCTTCAATACTCTCACGTTAAGAAGGTTGACAGAGGATCCGTTGTCGACAAGGATTTTCCCTATGTTGATGTCGTGGCAGTACCCGATAACGTATAACGGGCGATTATGTTCGCAAGTACCAAGGAGGAGATCTTCATTGCTGAATGTAATGTCAGCCGTGTGGACCTCTGCCAGTTCATCTTCTCTTCCGCGAGAAAAGCTTGGAACTGATCCGGCTCTTGTAATGCCTTGATCAGAGAATCCCGTGCCTCTTTGGACATGAGGAGAGCATCCAATATGCTCAATTGTGAAGGTATTTTCCTCAAATGTGCTAGGACATTGTAATCCACCTTGTTTTTCCTATGCGGGTCCCTTGCTGTGAGCTTTTTGACAACTCCATCGTCCAGGGTAATTTCCTCAGAGATTTTTTCTTTCCCTTTGTCCTTTTTGCTCGAATCTTTGTTTGTAGGTACGAGATTCTTTTCAGGCATCATGCGGTTACGCAGCTGAATATTCTCGCAGTTCTTCTCCTCTTTTTCTTTTTCGGAGGTGGAGTATTTGAAAAGAGGACTGAGGGGTATTTCGTCCTCAGAGTTGCTTCCGAAGGCAGGAACTTGGGGTTTTTCCCCCTTCCGAACTGGTACCAACTATATGGCAGTTGCCAGTCATTTTTTCATGTGTATCTGTCACATTATTTTGTCATCGACGAGCTTCGCGCTTCATCCTCTTCATGTGTTTTTTATGGACAACATATCCTTACCACTATTTCTTGAAGGTGCTGCATTCTTCGGTGGGGTGGGTAACCTTCCGATGATATAGGCAGTAGTTTGGATGTGAATCCTCTCCGTAGAGGAATATGACCCCCGGAGTGTTTCCTACAAGAGGTGGCAGCTTCATTCCCATTGACAGGGTTTTAGCGAACCGCTTCTCTGTCTTGATCCTGCTCTTATTTGTCGCAGGTATGCCTTGGTTTGGTTGGAGTACTTTACGACTCCACCTTGCCGTAGCTTCTTCATCCTGACGCTGACGCTTAGCCTTTTCGTATATGGTTGTTTCGCGTTCTTGGTTAGCTTTTCTTTTTTGAAAGGCTTCGTTTAACAGCTATTGATCGGGTCTTCTGGAAGGTCCGGGGATTTTAGCGCCGATCCTGCCCCCAGTTCCTCCGTATTGTTTTCTGATGTCGAGGGAGTTTCTTCGTAATTTAACGATGAATGAGAGACCATGTGGAAACTTGCTTCACAGTTTTCGGTTTCTTCTGACGAGTCATTTTCCTCATCGTTTTCACTATCTTCGTTCTCAAGAATATGATTGAGAAACTCTTCGCGTGTGACCGGTGTCCGAGCTTTCTGGTTGTACTCCTCCAGCGCGTCAATGTATTTTTGTAGATCTGTGTGCTTGTCGTCATACTTGGCAGGCTACGTAGGTATCTTGGTCTTCTTCTTTTTATTTGAAGACTTCGGAGGCTTGACTTGGGGATTTTGCCCCTTGTCAACGACTTTCGGTACGGGAAGGGGTTTCAGTATCCCTTCGATGATTTCGGGTTCAGGTAGGCTTTTCCACCCGACTACTGGACATGCCTGTAGATCCTTCAGCATTCTTTTGGTTTTAGCTGAAAGAACGACTTCCCATAGAGTTTCTTCTATGAGCGAGCATGATGCCCCCGGTGCATCCACCTTTTTGGGAGTGTGCTTCTATGGCGGTTTTACCCTCCAGTTATCAGATAGGGGGAATTTCCCCTTTTGATACTGGTCCTCGACCCAGTTCTTGAAGATGTTGCAATCTTTAATTAGGTGGCTCCCCATTCTGTGATAAGAGCAGTAGTTGTTAGTGTATATGCCCTAGGGGCCATTATTGTATCATACTAGTTTGTATATTACTTAATGGAAGCTTGGGATATTCACATGTATATAACAGTCATGCTAAACATGGTAGTATGCTACTTGGTTTTTCTATCTTAATATGTGAGTATACGTATTGATAGAGCTCTTAGGATCTTGCTTGACTACTAGCGTTGTGATGGCAGTCACATTAGTGAGGGCTGGGTAGTCTACAAGCACATCCTTATTCATGTCCCTAGTCGTAGGATTATCGAGACAGGGCATCGATACTCCGGAGTAGACTAGTGTGTACGCTTCTCATCCCAGTTGGGGAGATGGTCTGTCCCACAGCCGTCAGTACGTCGTACTGGAGATAGTATACAGGTGCTCGTTGGGTTACGGGTACACTGGATAGGACCCACAGGGAACTGTTAGTTGGTTTTATACCAGTCGTCAGTTAACAGTTCCCAGGTGACATGAGTACAACATAGTCCGCAGACTTGACACTGCTACTTCGCCTCGAGTGTGTCCCACTGTTCTTAGATTGCTACCCTACCATGGCTCAAAGGAGTCGTGCAAACAAGTAGCAGTTGGGTGCAGTCCCGAGCACTTGGAGGCAGTGGCGGTTAGACAGGATTCGTCTCTTCCGGTATTGAGGGTTGATATCGCGCTGTGTCAGAGAGCCATTACGCAAAGTCCCTGGCCAGGGCAAGCGAGATTTGCTGGTAGGTTCCAGTAGTTTCTCAGGGTGTAATGGGCTTCGCTCCGACACGACTTATACTGCTATTAGGGGACTGACGTTTACCGCCCCCTAGGCCCGATATGCGATAGTCTTAGACGAACAGACCGGACTGTACGGAGATTGTCACATCAGACTCAGTAGGAGTTCGGATGGGTTTCCTCATCGGCCTTCTTATCGACATCTACCCAGGGACCGTTACGTACAGCTAGTGCCATTTGCGGTCTGTGGTTAAACCCACTGCCAGCGTAGTAGTCGAGTCTCTAGAGTCCCACACAGAGAGTTTCCCTACTCCAGGCGGAACGAGATAGAGGTCCTATGGTTTTACGACAAGGGTTCGGACGCATACGTGTGTTTACGCACGTACGACTTTCGGACAGTTTTTACTAGCCGGCTTTGGTTTAAGCCAGTTTCTATTATCCGGTTATTGGATTTATACAGTCTAAAGTTTTTCCGTGTTTTCACGGATAGGAGGGGCGTTTTCGTAATTGCGCGAGAAGCTTCTAGAAGATGGTGACTTGGGGGTTAAGGTGGCATATGCATTAAATGGGATTAGTGAGTCATATGAGTGATTCATCCATGTCATTAATGCATCATAAATGCTTAATGACTCATGGAGATGAATCACCCTCTTATATTTATGAAGCATGATTATTCATCCTTTATTTTCTTTTATTGGATAAATGATAATGCTTGATATATATTATGATACATCATTATCTCATCTCATTCTTTAGCTCACCTTCTCTCTCCTCAAGCTGTCTTTCTTCAAACCCTAATCCTCTCCTCTCATGTATTGAGTACAAGGATTAGATTAGACTACTTAATCCTTAACCATTCTCTATATCACCTAGGTTACTTAGATTAGCGATTTAAGAAACCTAGTTACCTCAAGTTAGAGGTGAAGCTTGAAGTTAAGCTCTCGGGTGGATCTTCTACTACATAGAGAAGGCCGGAGAAGTCGTGGAGAACGACAAGACGAAGGACTCGGTTCTACATGTATAATCACTTTTCATAGTAGTTTAGAACTCCTATGATATTTCTTAGTTATCGTTTAGCAAAGATTCTCGGTTAGTCGATGTTTACGCCTAAAACAAGATCGTTTTTCATTATTCCGCCTCCCCGCAAGTCGTGGGGTGTTGTACATCTACTTACAGTAGTATCAGAGCCTCGCTAAATAATAATTAACTCATTAGCAAAGTCGTATGCATTTCGAACGCAAAACGAACCAGAAAACGACATCGATATCATAAGTTTCTGTCGATTTTTAAACAGGCTCTAAAAATTTTTCAGGTTGCTGCAGAATAACCTACAGAGAATTGTAAGAAAACTGGTGAAAAATGGGTTCCTGAATCGGCCATACAGCCGCAGAACTGCGGCCGATCCCACCGATCCGCCGCGGATCCGCGGCCGAGTTGGGGACGATTCAACCCAATTTTCACCAGTAATTCTTCTGTGATATTTGTGTGTTTTCTGGGATGTTTATTTTTCTGCTCAAGTCTCAGGTGCACAGAGAAGTTTTGGAGCGGAATCTAAAGTGTTTGCTCGATCGAAATTTTATGAGGTTGCTAATTTTATTATATCTGTGTTTGTATAATGTGTTCGTAAACCTTCCCTAACTGCTAGTATGTCGGTTGGCAGGGGGTTGCACATTTCTGTAATGGTTTTATCTTTTTGTGTATATGAACTGTGTTGGACTGTTGTGATGTTTAGCTGGGGTTTTGTGATGGGTTATTATTTAATTCATTCGATGTAAATGTAATTTGTTGTAATATTATTTTGCGGGGCACATCCAGGTTGCGGTTGTTGCCACCGTTGTATTATTTTATTTTACTGTTTTTGCTCCTAGGACAGACCCAAGGTGGGGTGAACAAACTACCGGGTACTTTGAAGTGTTTAGTGGCTTACTCACTTTGTTGAGGGAGACCGCTTCACTTCGGGTACTTGGCGGGTAGTTTGCCGTACCCGTAGGGGTCTAGGGTGGGGTAAAGGCTATTCATCACAACTGTGTAATCCGTCTTTTGTTGCAGGCTCTAAACAAACGCGGATTGCTTGCAAATCCAATAAAGTTCATATGAGATCTGGAATGCCTATTATTGCGTCTGACGAATGTACAATATCTATATATAGATAGCTATTTAGATGTCACTTATGTTTTACACCCGCGCTAGCCCAGCCTCCGCTCTGTCGTTAGTTAAGTAATCTAACGGGTGATGACGGGACCCAGTGGCGAATGCAGATGGCATAAGAGGACGTTGTATTTTTGTTTTTTTCTGCAATGATAGGTTAATGATGGGACGCATTATTATTAATGCAAAGAAAATAAACCAAAGTTAAATCGTTGGAACAAATTTAAAAGAAACCACTCGGTTAATTTTAAAAAGGATATTTTTAAATGCGGAGCTTTAACCACTCCTTTTAAAAGCTATCAGGTTCCTTCGATTATATCAAGTTCACTACGTTCACGGTTTCGCCAAAACCAGTCGTAGCCCTCCGTCATTTCTTATGAATGGTCAGTAGTATTCAAGCTATGTTTGTTTGTCCTTTAGTCAAGACATAGTGATTGGTAGCTGCTGGGGTATTCATTTGTTGCATAGATAGATGAGTTGATTTGGGACAGTAGTATTACTTTGTTTGGCCCTTAGTCAAGAGTATATACGGGTGGGTTCAAATTAACAAGATAATGATGGGCAGAACTTGACATGTGACTTATGATTTGTTGGCCCTTAGTCAAGATCATAAGAACATGGGGCAAAAATCTATATCGGGAATTTCTAAAGAAACTGAAATTTGCAAAGAAATGCATACCATTTGGAGTTTGATGAATGTTGGTCGGATTCCTTCAGCATTATCAGACGATGATATTTGGATCCCGATCCTACTATGTGTATATGCTACTTATCAGGAGATTCGTCACTTAACGATCAATGCTATAAACCAAGTAGGTGCCGAGAAAGGTATCAGCGGGGCTACGCCCCCAGAGAAAAGAGGTTCTTTAATTAAGGAACTTCGCGAAAGCGTTGGAAAACCTCCCTCGAATTATCGACACTAGCTTGGCTGAACGGTTAAGCAAGTATTGTACGGTGAGAATAGTCCTGGCTAATTCTTCTTTTATGGTTTGAGGAAGGATTCGAGAAACAGTGGGAGCCATCCAGTTTAGATAAACTTAAAACCAATCTAAACTTGCAAGAGCATCATGATAAAGTGCTTTCTTCTCTCTCTCATTGCAGCGACCTTGTGACCATGACTAGGTTACATCTAGATAACAAGTTGACTGAATCTAACTTATATGACTGGCAAAGGTCTGTCCAGACGTCCATTGCCTATGACAAGCTGGACCACCATATTACTACTCAAGATCCCGCCGTCCCAGGTCCAGTTTCCACTGTCACGGATATGGATATCCGTCCGACAAAGGAAAAGGATAAAGCGAAAGCCAAGTGCCTCGTGTTGGCTTCAGTTGATGGTATATACCAGAAGCAGCACGAGAAGATAGACTTATTTTCCATCTTTCTCCATAACAAAGATTTATATGGAGAGCAATCTCATATCGCAAGATATGAGTCCTCGAACGAATTAATTCAAGCGAGGTTGGCTGTCGGGTCATCAGAAGGGGACAACGTCCTTACGATGACTAGCTATATTAATAAGCTCAAGGACCTGGAGACCACGTTGGGAAACATGTCATATGCTGACTTATTTCCACAGTCCCTACCCTCTACTTACACCCTGAAAGAAACCAGGGAGATACAAGCTCTGCTTAATGGAGGACCTTCTTCTTCTACATCCAAGGCGAAAGCAAAGGGTGAAATGAAGAAGACCTCTACAAAGCCAATATACGGTGTCAGTAAAGTAGGAGGAAAGGGAAGAGCATAAGTTTCGGGGCTTGGTGTAGGTAACGAGGGATATTCCTATTGTTATGGGAACGAGCATTGGCAGAAGGATTGCAGGGCTTTAGAAGCCAATAGCCAGAATACGAAGCATGTTGTGGCTTCAGCCTCAAGTGTGTTTGTAATTGAGAACTGTTTGTCAATTAACTCTACTTCCTGGGTATTAGATACCGGAGCAGCATCTCATATCTGTAATTCATTACATGCTTTAAGAAACCGTAGAGTTATAAGGATAGGTGATTTGTCTCTCAGAGTTGCAAACGGAATGAGCGTGGACGCTGAATCCGTAGGAGAATATCGCCTAGGTTTGACAAGTGGGCAGATATTGATTCTACGTAACTGTTTATATGTACCTAGTTTGACTTGTAATATCATATCAGTGTCCTTAATTTCGAAAGAGGGATATGATTTTACATTCGTAAGTGATGTAGTTCACATCCACCTAAATCAAGTTCTGATTGGGTCCGGTACATTAGATGACGGAATATACGTATTGAATCAAGCTCAGGTTTTCAATGTCCAGAACACACTTAAAAGAATGAAATAAATCAGGCTTTCTTATGGCATTGTAGACTAGGTCACATCAATGAAACACGATTAACAAAGTTACATAGAGAAGGATATTTGAATCCGCTCGAATATCAATCTTATGCCACTTGTGAATCTTGTCTCATGGGAAAGATGACAAAGACTCCGTTTACTGGACACGGAGTAAGAGCGAGCGAGCTATTAGGACTCGTACACAGTGACGTGTGCAGTCCAATGTCTACAAATGCGCGAGGTGGTTATTCCTACTTCATTACTTTTACGGATGATTTCTCTAGGTATGGATATATCTTCTTAATGAAGCATAAATCCGAGGCATTTGAGAAATTCCGAGAATACAAGAATGAGGTGGAAAAACAGACAGGCAAAAGTATCAAGACACTGAGATCTGATCGAGGTGGTGAATACTTAAGTGCCGAGTTCCTGGGTTACTTAAAAGAGAATGGAATTCTCTCTCAGCTTACTCCTCCATACACACCACAACACAACGATGTATCAGAAAGGAGGAATCAAACCCTATTGGATATGGTTTGTTCCATGATGAGTA
Source organism: Agapanthus africanus (assembly GCA_030015575.1). Classification (NCBI taxonomy): domain Eukaryota; kingdom Viridiplantae; phylum Streptophyta; class Magnoliopsida; order Asparagales; family Amaryllidaceae; genus Agapanthus; species Agapanthus africanus. The sequence continues at coordinate 28,534,564 of JASDDO010000004.1, read as the reverse complement.
AGGCTGAGTTACCGCGATCTTTCTGGGGTTATGCACTAGAATCAGCTGCATATCTTTTGAACCAGGTTCCAACCAAGACTGTGCCTACCACACCATATCAGATGTGGAGTGGGAAGAAACTCTGTCTTAAACATTTTAGGACATGGGGATGTCCAGCTTTTGTAAAAAAGCAGCATGCGGACAAGCTCGAGGCACGCTCAGTACAGTGTAAACTTGTAGAATATCCAAAGAACTCCAAGGGATATTATTTCTATTACGCAGAGGAACAAAAGGTTTTTGTTTCTCGTCATGCCCACTTCTTGGAAATTGAATTTTTAGAAAATCAGAAGAGTGGGAGCACAGTAAAACTGGAAGAAATTCCAGAACCACAAGCTGTTACTGAAAGTTTGGTAGAACAAGAAGTTTCAGAAGAAAGGGACATACCAGTGCCTATCCGTAGAAGTAGTAGGCAGTCTCATCCGCCCGAGTGATACTACGATTTTCTCATAGACGGGGATCGAGAAGATTGCGTTATTGATAATGACGACCCTACTAGCTTCCAGCAAGCCATTCAGAGCGGCGACTCGGTAAAATGGCTGGATGCAATGCGGACCGAAATGGAGTCCATGTACACTAACATAGTATGGACTTTGGACATTACTCCAGATGGGCTAAATCCCGTAGGATGCAAATGGATCTTCAGAAAGAAGATTGGTGTAGATGGACAGGTTGAAACCTATAAGGCTAGACTTGTTGCAAAGGGTTTTCGTCAAAGACCTGGTTTGGAATATGACGAAACCTTTTCTCCGGTGGCTATGCTCAAATCTATTCGGGTCCTTCTTGCTATTGCTGCCTTCCACAATTATGAGATCTGGCAGATGGACGTAAAGACGGCCTTTCTAAATGGTAATTTGGAAGAGTGCGTCTATATGGATCAGCCAGAGGGATTCATTCAGAGTGGGAGTAGCGGTAAAGTGTGCAAGCTGCTTAAGTCCATTTATGGACTAAAGCAGGCATCGCGGAGTTGGAACATCTGTTTTGATGATACCGTCAAAGAATTCGATTTTATCAAAAATCCAGATGAACCATGCATATACAGTAAGATTGTAGGGAGAGTTGTTGTATTCCTCGTCTTGTACGTGGATGATATTCTCCTAATAGGAAATGATAATCCTATACTACAGTCAGTCATAAGATTCTTGTCACAGAAGTTCTCCATGAAGGACCTGGGTGATGCCACCTACATTCTGGGGATCCAGATCTATCGTGATAGATCAAAGAGGATGTTGGGACTTTCGCAGTCCAGGTACATAGACACCATATTGAAAAGATTTAGTATGGATGATTCTAAGCGCGGTAACCTACCGGCCTGTCACGGAATCACCCTCTCCAAAGAGATGTCTCCCAAGACTGATTTGGAAAGGGATCGCATGTCGATTATACCGTACGCTTCTGCGGTAGGCTCTATAATGTATGCGATGTTATGTACCAGACCAGATGTAGCATACGCATTGAGAGTTGTAAGCCGGTATCAGGCAAACCCAGGGGAGAAGCACTGGATAGCAGTAAAGAACATTCTCAAGTACCTAAAAAGGACCATGGAGATGTTCTTGGTTTACGGCGGAAAAAACCTCAAGTTAGAGGCCTTTGCTGATTCCGGCTTCCAGAGTGATAAGGACGATTCCAAGTCCATGTCAGGTTATGTCTTTACCCTCAATGGAGGGGCGGTGTGCTGGAAGAGTTCCAAGCAGGACACCGTTGCTGACTCGACGATGGAAGCGGAATATATTGCTGCTTGCGATGCCGCAAAAGAAGCGGTCTGGATGAAGAAGTTCCTAAAAGAACTTCAGGTGGTTCCTACCATTGTCGATCCAATACCTCTGTATTACAACAACAACGGAGCTATAGCCTTAGCGAAAGAACCAAGGTCCCATCAGAAGTCCAGACACATCTTAAGGCGGTATCACCTGATCAGGGAGATCATTGATCGTCGGGAGATCGAGGTTCGGAGAGTTGCTACTGAAGAGAACATAGCTGATCCATTCACGAAGGCCCTACCTCAGATTCAGTTCGAGAGGCTACTCGAGATCATCGGTCTTCGATATGCCAGTACATGGCCCTAGTGCAAGTGGGAGATTGTTAGTGTATATGCCCTAGGGGCCATTATTGTATCATACTAGTTTGTATATTACTTAATGGAAGCTTGTGATATTCACATGTATATAACAGTCTTGCTAAACATGGTAGTATGCTACTTGGTTTTTCTATCTTAACATGTGAGTATACGTATTGATAGAGCTCTTAGGATCTTGCTTGACTACCAGCGTTGTGATGGCAGTCACACTAGTGGGGGCTGGGTAGTCTATAAGCACATCCTTATTCAGGTCCCTAGTCGTAGGATTATCGAGACAGGGCATCGATACTCCGGAGTAGACTAGTGTGTACGCTTCTCATCCCAGTTGGGGAGATGGTCTGTCCCACAGCCGTCAGTACGTCGTACTGGAGATAGTATACAGGTGCTCGTTCGGTTACGGGTACACCGGACAGGACTCACAGGGAACTGTTGGTTGGTTTTATACCAGTCGTCAGTTAACAGTTCCCAGGTGACATGAGTACAGCATAGTCCGCAGACTTGACACTGCTACTTCACCTCGAGTGTGTCCCACTGTTCTTAGATTGCTACCCTACCACGGCTCAAAGGAGTTGTGCAAACAGGTAGCAGTTGGGTGCAGTCCCGAGCACTTGGAGGTAGTGGCGGTTAGACAGGATTCGTCTCTCCCGGTATTGGGGGTTGATATCGCGCTGTGTCAGAGAGCCATTACGCAAAGTCCCTGGCTAGGGCAAGCGAGATTTGCTGGTAGGTTCCAGTAGTTTCTCACGGTGTAATGGGCTTCGCTCCGACATGACTTATACCGCTATTAGGGGACCGACGCTTGCCGCCCCCTATGCCCGATATGCGATAGTCTTAGACGAAAAGACCGGACTGTACGGAGATTGTCACATCAGACTCAGTAGGAGTTCGGATGGGTTTCCTCATCGGCCTTCTTATCGACATCTACCTGGGGACCGTTACGTACAGCTAGTGCCACTTGCGGTCCGTGGTTAAACCCACTGCCAGCATAGTAGTCGAGTCTCTAGAGTCCCACACAGAGAGTTTCCCTACTTCAGGAGAAACGATATAGAGGTCGTATGGTTTTACGATAAGGGTTCGGACGCATACGTGTGTTTACGCACGTACGACTTTCGGACAGTTTTTACTAGCCGGTTTTGGTTTAAGCCAGTTTCTAGTATCCGGTTATTGGATTTATACAGTCTAAAGTTTTTCCGTGTTTTCACGGATAGGAGGGGCATTCTCATAATTGCGCGAGAAGTTTCTAGAAGATGGTGACTTGGAGGTTAAGGTGGCATATGCATTAAATGGGATTAGTGAGTCATATGAGTGATTCATATATGTCATTAATGCATCATAAATGCTTAATGACTGATGGAGATAAATCACCCTCTTATATTTATTAAGCATGATTATTCATCCTTTATTTTCTTTTATTGGATAAATGATAATGCTTGATATATATTATGATACATCATTATCTCATCTCATTCTTTAGCTCACCTTCTCTCTCCTCAAGCTCTCTTTCTTCAAACCCTAATCCTCCTCTCTCATGTGTTGAGTACAAGGATTAGATTAGACTACTTAATCCTTAACCATTCTCTATATCACCTAGGTTACTTAGATTAGCGATTTAAGAAACCTAGTTACCTCAAGTTAGAGGTGAAGCTTGAAGTTAAGCTGTCGGGTGGATCTTCTACTACATAGAGAAGGCCGGAGAGGACATGGAGAACGACAAGATGAAGAACTCGGTTCTACAGGTATAATCACTTTTCATAGTAGTTTAGAACTCCTATGATATTTGTTAGTTATCGTTTAGCAAAGATTCTCGGTTAGTCTATGTTTACGTCTAAAATAAGATCATTTTTCATTATTCCACCTCCCCACAAGTCGTGGGGTGTTGTACATCGAATTACAGTAGTTGGGGTTATTGACGTCGCCGGGTTGCGGTGGACGCCGTGGGTCTGGCAATGTGATGAGTTTGTTACACACTGCCAACTCGAACAGTCTCATCGCAGGGAATCGAGTAAGCGCATCCTAGTCGTTCTTCCATGGACGGGCACAGACGCGCGTTGTTTTGGCGAACAACCGGTTTTGGGCCACTCGGTTGTTGTTGCGTGTTGGCAACGAAGGCCACTTTCCCTTTACCCTTGTTATTTCGAGGGTCTTTATATGAGGGAGAAGGCCCGTGGCCCATGTGGTCCATTTGGGCCAATTTATCAATCAGAACCTGGAAGGCGGTTGGTTTGAAGAATGCCATGAACTGGGACACAGTAGTTTGAGGGTTATGGGTTCCGATGAACATTCCCACGGCGGGGGATTCTTTAATGTGCTGTTCGCACTTAGACCATAGGTTCCACCACCGGATCGCATATTGGACCTAAGTTTCTCCTGGCCTTACCCTGGCATTGATTAATCCGTAATTGGAGTGCGCTCGCTTGCGCTGGCGAAACGCTGTGTGAATAGTAGTTCCATCTCTGTGAAGGTTGTTACGGAGTCATTTAGGAGCTCCAAGTACCATTTAAAGGCCGTTTCTGACTGGCTGCCAACGAACTGGCGAAGCAACAGTTTGTCGTCGCCTCCAGTGTTGCCGCACAGAGCTCTAAATTGCATAACGTGCTGATAGGGTTGCCTATCCCTTTGTATACATGGAACTTGGGGATCGTATATCCCGGCGGGCACATGATTTGATCATACCAGCCTGGATACGGTCGCCCAGTTCTGACGATTTGGCCAACCGCTTCATTTACTTGATGAGCTCTTATTTGTTGAGCAATATAATCATCAAGAGCATCCTTGGAGATCATTTCCTCCTTGGCTGTTGATAATTCCGGAAGATAGTTTGATGTTTCCCCTCTGTTATCCTCAACGATTATCGGCGGATCCTCGGCTGGGGGTTCTGACTGGATCATCATTCTAACCATATCCTGAAACAAGAGTGCCATCTGCTTCATGTTAGCAGCTTGTTCAGCGGATTCTTTATCTTTTCTTTCAACCACCCTTCACAGAAACTCTGTATCGGTCTCCTGCTCCTGGCGCTGTTCGGCTATTGTGTCCGGGCTTTCTTTCTACCCGGTAAGTGCTGCCATTTTGGTCAGCACTTCCTGGAGCTTTTGTTGTTGCTTCTGAGCTTTTGTCAGTGACCGAGTTTGCGGTCGATGGGTTGTGGAAGCACGGCTTTCTTCTTTCCCGGAAGCTATGTGGACCGTATGTACGATTATGCCCCCAGACTTAGGGCGGTCGGGTCTATCGCCTTTGGAATTTGCTGCAGGCGGTGGGATTTTTTCCAGCCTCATCCTTTTGTAGGAAGTCAAAGTTGAAGAAGCTGTTATGAAAGGCTCCTGTGTAGAAGAAGTCCCTCGCTGTATGATGGGGGAGTGGTCCTTTTCTTGCCGAGAATTCAATTTCTTCGGCCGAGGAGAGTAATCTTTGTTGATCATAGAGTCCTGGACTTTCCGCCAGACCCTGTGAATTTGCGAGGAGATCCGCTGATGGGGTTGCTCCAAATTTGCCTGCACTATGGCTTCTACAGGTGGGGGCGAATTCTTTAGCACCGCCATTGGAGAGTTCCTGCGCACCCTCCTGAGCAGATCAAAACTGTTCTCGGTTGGAAGAGCATCGTCAACTTCCACCATTGGAGATGGTGGGGTAAGTCCCAAGGGGGAGTTGCCCCCATCTTTTTTCACCCGGCGCCAGTGGCGACGTCGAGCGTGCCTTACAAAAGGGACCGCTTCAATTTTGGAAGCGGCTTTGTCATACCCCCGGCTTTGCTGAAGGGCTGCTGTTGGTGTCAGCCTGTTGAAGACCGACGTCCCGATTGAAGTTTGGGGAGAAATGTCCAATCTTTCAAAGACTGGCCTTCTAATGGGGGAAGCGCTTTTGACGGCTTCGCCCATAGCAAGAGTTGGGAGGGCTATCCGTTTTGGGGCAGCCTCTTCAGATATCACGAGCCTCTTTGCGGGCCCGTTTGGGTTCTTACCCAGCCTGTTGAAGACTGAGAGGTCAGCTTTGGATGGCCCATTAACAGGGTCATTGCGGTTGCTAGTCGATCGAAGACCGACTTCTTGGGAGCTTCCTCTTGCGGCGCTGAGGCACCGAAACTCACTGGTGGGAGTATGGTCCCAAAGAACAATCCAGTAGTGGCTTGTGTAACTTGCCCCACCGGCATTGAAAAGGTAGAGACCGCGTTGGGCCCGTAAGTCACTCCTCCAGCTGGGGTGGAGCCAGATTTGCTATTGCAAGAGGTGCGGCTAGAAGCCATCGATTTTCTCTGCACTGAAGGCATACACCAAATTTTAGTACCTCGAATCCAGGGGCAACCATAACAAACAGCGATTTTGTTCGCGAAACACGACACACGAATTATGGAGTGGAAAGAGGAAAAGGACCCATCGGGCGTGCCAGAATCTGTTCACCGCCGAAAGACAGGGACCAAGACGTTGGGACGTCTGGCCCGAATTTAGGGGCAGATGCTATTTGGACTTCTCCATGCACCTCTCCGAAGATACCAAGTCGATTTATGGCACCATATATCGAAGGTTTGGACAGATGCAACCGTTGTAGCAGACTATATCAGATTCTCCCTCATTTTATGAGGGGTTTTTGATTGTGAGGACGCTCTTCTCTGCAGGTGCAAGCCCGTGCAGTTAATTATGTTATCACATTATGATAACCACTTTCTCCTGCTCCGGCAGTTTACTTCGTGTCGTGTGTGTTTTGTTGGTTAAGGTTGCCCGTGAATTGTATACGAAGACTAGTTTATGTCATCGCCCGTAGGGCGCGGATCAGTCCAAATCTGTATATTTTAGATTTGGGTTTGGGTCAAGGATTTGCTTGACATGGTTTTGAACTTAGGTTTTATATTCCGTTAGTTCAGAAATATTTTTATTTTCTTTAAGGACCGTTAATCTAGTATGAGATTAAGATCAACTTAAATCTATAGGTGTGCATTTGGGCTCAGTTTGTTCTAAGGATGGATTAGTCTTATTTAAGACTAAGATCAACTTAACAACATTCTAGGATCACTTTTGTTTAAGATTCAGCAAAAGAGCATTTGGTCTCAGCTGCAAGAAAACTTCATAGACTTAGCCAATTTAGGATTAGTTTGCTTATTTTGTTTCTTTTTTATTCAAAAGTGCTAAGCACTTATTTGGGCTCTGTTTGTTCAGCCCTTTTCTTTTTATGTGAAAGTGCTAAGCACTTATTTGAGCTCTGATACTCACATATATGTCATGTGAAGCATTCAGTCATGGGCGCTGCCCAATGAATGTTGAACACTTAAGTCATTTTGACTAAATGTGAAGTGCTAAGCACTTCCTATGGCATCTACGTGAGGTGTATATGCGGCACTGGGCGCTGCCCAATTAGTGCTAACCACTCAGCCATTTTAGCTACATATGAAGTGCTAAGCACTTTTTATATGGCGTCCACGTGAAGAGCACGTGCGGCACTGTGCGCTGCCTAATCAGTGCTAAGCACTTAGATGTCTTCGGCTGTATATGGAGTGTTGAGCATTTTTATTCAGCGCCCACGTGTGTTTCACGTGAGGCGCCGGCCTTCTCTTTTGGGCGCCCGTATGTTTTTCACGTGGGGCGCTAGGCGCTGTTAAAAGGGCTTCCACGTGGGAAGCACGTAAGGCGCTAGTCTTTTTTTTATATGAAGATTTAATCTCTGTTGATGTTTTCAAAGAGGTTAAATCTCTATCAATGGTATTTTAACCATTAACGCTCGCCAAAATCACTACTTTTTTTAGGATCTCGGGTTGATATTTTAAAAAAAAAACTAAGTTCTAGATTTGAAGGAACTAAGTTCCTGGAGTATTGTAGACTCCACCTTCTTTCTCTTTAAATTTGTTCTTCCCTGAATGTTTGATTCTCAAGAACAAGATCTTCTCGATGAGAATTAAATTCTCAACTTATGCGAGACTTGTCTTGTGGGTCTCAGATCTAGAGAAAGAACTAAGTTCTTTTAAAAGGGTTAAACCCTTTGATGTGATATGATATGTAAAAGAGATATTTTGATACCTTTTCTTCACCTAGAGCTTTGAGAAGGAAGATCTTCTTCTTTGAGAATTGAATTCTCTGTTCTTTTTTAGAGCTCACTGTATTTTTGCAGAAGCTTATAGGGGGTTCCTTCTATGGTCTCTCTGTTGTCTGTGGTGTCTGAGACTTGAAGTCTCGGGTCCTTTATATTGCAGAGGCGAGTTTGTTAAATGATTTTGAGAAAATCTCTTATTGAGAGATTCCAATTGATTTAATTGGACTCAAAATTGATTTAGGGAATTTTACCCACCGTTAGATCTTTAATTCAAAGACTTCTGTTTTACAGAATATGTTGTTTTTGTTTTTAACAAGGTTGGGGAAATATTTTCCCATATACAGAATTTATTCTATCAAGTTATGATTTTTTAATCACCATTGGATTTTTAATCCAAGAGTTCTCCGTTTTACAGAGAGCAGTCTTCTTTCTTTTTTTTGTTTAGAAAGATTGAGAGAATATATTCTCAAAATAGAATTTTATTTTATTATTGGATCATTGATCCAACCGAGAGTATCTTTCTTATTTAGAAAGATTTGGGAGATATTTTCTCCTAATAGAATTTAATTCTATATTTTGATGATTTATCATCTCCGTTGGATTTTTGATCCAACTGTTCTGTTTAACAGAGAGTATCCCAACTTTTTGTTAGGGAAACGTAGAATTTAATTCTACTTGGGCGCCGGCGCTCACGTGCTGTGCACGTGAGCGCCACTTGAGAATTTAATTCTTATGATGGGTATTCCTGTGCTTTGCACATTGGCGCCCATGTGATGAGCACGTACGGCGCCATATAAGAATTTAATTCTTACTCAAAAAGTGCATCTGTGTTTTACACATTGGCGCCGTCATGAGGAGCACGTGCCGCCACCATAGGATTTAATCCTAAAAGAGTAGCGCTGGCGCTGGTGCCCTCGTGAGCGGCACGTGAGGGGCTCCCTCAACAAAATCTAAAAGAGCTTAGCTCTCTTTATATTGTTTAAATTTTGGGGGGAAACCGGCGTTTACGCCAAACAGAGCTCCTGTAAGCAGAAGCATTCCGGTAAACAAGCGAAGCGCTGTACCCATGAAGAAGCTCGCTGTATCTGTTTAGAAAACAAGTGTGATTTGTGACTTTTGCCATTCACCCGAACACCTACAGAAGGGCTGTCAAAAGAGGCTCGGATTTTGTCTAGTTTGTGAATCAGCTGACCATACCATCAGTGCTTGCTCTTCAAAGTTACGATTGAGTGAAGATATTCAGAAACCACCTCAGAAGCAAATTCATGGACAGAAGCTGATCACACAGAGGCCTAATCAAGCACGGGCCTTCACCTTGACGGCCGAGGAGGCCAAGGCGTCAGATGACGTTGTTTCAGGCATCCTACTCGTTTATAATTTTCCTGCATTGGTATTATTCGATTTAGGTGCATCCCATTGCTTCATGTCACCCAAATTTTTTAGTGCACACTTTATTCCACAAACGGCCCTGTTTAGTTGCTAGAACATACACATTGGGAATGGGATAATCATATCTAGCAGTGAGTACAAGGGTTGCTCGATCGTTATTTGTGGACGGGAGTTATTCACGGATTTCTTAGTAATTGATACGGGAAGCTTTGATGTTGTCTTGAGAATGGATTTTCTCGGCACTTTCCACGCTCACATTAATTGTAAGGCAAAGAAAGTGATTTTCCAGATTCTCGGACAACCGGAGTTCATATTTTTGGGAGGTAGCAGATCTGTCGGGCTAGTCGAATTTAGGGCTAGGATAACTAATGCCGATCTTTCATCGATAGAAGTAAACAAGGTGAAAGCTCCAGCAGTAGTTCGGGAATTTATAGATGTGTTTGAGGACATCTCGGTTTTACCGCTAAAACGAGATGTGGAGTTCGCGATTGATCTTATTCCTGGAGCAGCGCCAATTTCAAATGCCTATTATCCAATGGTGCCGGTGGAACTAGAAGAGTTAAAGAAACAAGTTTCCGAATTACTAGAAAAGGGTTGGATTCGCAGCAGTAATTCACCTTGGAGAGCTCCAGTTCTTTTAGTCAAGAAGAAGTATGCCACACGATGGATGTGCATTGACTATCGAGAATTGAATCAGGTGACAATTAAGAAAAAGTACCCAATCTCTCGCATCAGCGAATTATTTGATCAACTCTGTAGCGCGAGAGTATTTTCGAAGTTGGATTTGCGATCCGGATATCATCAAGTTCGAGTGAAATCAGAAAACATTTGCAAGGCAGCGTTCCGAACTCGATATGGGTATTATGAGTACATAGTGATGCCATTTAGAGTTACTAACGCACCTGTAACGTTTTAAAAATTAAAAAAATAAACTTTGTCACGACCCGAAGGTACGGAACGCGACTGGCACTTAGATTACGAGACGTCTAAAGGCGTAACGTAACCTAAGTCAGCCAAAGCCCAGAAAAATCTAAACCAAAATCAAAAGAATGAAGGAATCCTTTCATGAAAACGACTTTGAAATCAATTAAGTTGCATTGAACCCTTTTTAAAAAAAAAATCAAAAAAATTTTCGAAAATTTCGGCAGAGTCTCCTTTGTAAATACTATCCCCCAAAATGAGTATAACAAGATATATAAACCTGTAATAACAAAATGGCATCCCCAAGCGGGAGCTAGCTCTTTGCCCAAGACGGAACACAACCACACACAATATATATGTAATATCAAGAAAAATAGTATAAAGAAATGTAAAATATAAGAAAACACAACGTCGGCTCAAGTAAGCTCGACCCCAAAAAAACCACATATACACAAATCTCTTAAGTCTCCTCACTAGGTCGCATATACAATTAAGAAGTGGTAGATGGAGAATACTAGATACAAAAATAATACAAAAAGAGATAAAAGTGCCCTCGCAACCCACCTACGAGCAATGTCGCGAGTCAAAGAAAAAAAGAGCCAATGATAAGAAGATCCCGCCGCTAAAAGGCTGACGAGTCCGACCTGCAAGATACTATAGCACAACGGGGTGAGTTGCCAGCTCGTGAGTAGAATGTAACATCTAATAAGGCTATCGTAAGAATGCACGCAAATACGTCACAACATGTATGTCTAGATGTTATGTAATGCCACTAGTATGTATGCACATGTATGCAACATCAATACGAAATCTTTAAGTGTTTTTAAATACTATGAGCCCTGCATTTTTAATTTTAAAAAAAGAATATCTATGCAATAGCTAAGTACCATCATGAAATCATCTGAAAACCGTGCCAAGCATCGACACCAAATATGGAAATATATCTGTCTCAATGTCTCACTGTATCAATGTCTCAATACATCTGGCTCCGTCAGTCCGGATCGGCCCATACCATCAAATCTCACGACAACGGTCGGTATCCTCCGGATATCTGCCGCGCCAGACATCACCGGTAAGTAGTCTTCCCCTACCAGGCTAATCGTCTACAACTCGATCTTCTTACCCCGGGGTACCATACCGGGCCCACCATGTACCCGAGACGGTTCATCCACTCCTCGAATCGGGTCTCGAAAACCAACATAAAACATAAAAACTTATGGTGGACGACACATACATCACGAGAAAATCGCAACTTGCATTTTAAAATGATGATAATAAACTTTTATAAAATTCTTGCGGTTTTCCCCCAAAATCCAGAAATCTCATCAATACGGAAATCCTCAAAAAGAACCACAATACATGATTATGTAGGAAATGATAATATCTATGATATCCATGTCATGAAATGCAATTATAACTAGAAAACTATGTATGAATGATGATGAAATGCGGTATATATACGACTACCAGTTTAAATATCATGTAAGATGCGAATATTTTTTATACTGGTCTAAGAAGGTTCTATAGTGTTCGCATAAATAGTGCACGTGCGGCAAGAACCAATAGTAATGCTGCAAGTGTCCTGTAAGATGATATGACATATGTCTATATTTATACATATACGATGCGACGCAATGAGATGGCTAACTAGGAATTTCGCATATAAAGTAAATATTTTAAATAATACTAAACCCTCGGGCGACTCGCGCCATCCAGACGATCCCCCTATAGATGTATACATCTACTCACCGGAGCGCTTCGGCTAAACCGATCCGATCTCCGTTTATCTTTTCGCGCCGCGTCCGACACCTCTGCACACGATCCTAGAATCACACACAACCAATTAAAAGGATAAACATACGATAGTCACGAATACAATGATGCAAGTCAACCACACACACAAATTAGACGCGCACACACTTGGAGCACAAAACGGGCTCGCGACAAACACAACATACAACTAGGGTCGCTATACCTGAAAAACATCAAAACTAAAACCCAAATCGCATCAATTGCGCACTCAACATTCTAGATATTATATGAAGTAGGTCATAATTTATTAAAACCTGAAACTCATTTAAAAGCTACTTATTCCGAAACCCAGTAAGTGTCCATTTCCAATTTTATTCAAAACTTGACGTTCTAACAATCCTAGCGACCAAGATGATAATTTAATCTCTTAATTATTCCATACAAACCCTAACTTAATTTTTAATTTCATCTAATTACGCATTAATTAAAACCTAGTTTGAAATATTGCACCATTAATACCATTTAAAAGTAACACTTAGCAAAATTAACAACTAGACTAAATTTTACTTGCTTTAATATGTCAAACTACATGTTGTGACCTTAATAATGTGGTAAAAAGCCTAACCATAATTTCAATCCTTCTCTTGAAAATTATATCTTGAAACTAAAACCCTAATTAAAAACTTAATTAGCTTAGATTCAAGTAATTATCTAACGATTAAACCATGGATTAAGATTTATACCTCTCAATTTTGAGTTCCAGCAAGCAAATCTTAGCCTCCAAAAGTAACTTCTATACTCCAAAATCCAAGCTTGAATGGCCTAGGAATAATGGTAGAGATTTAATTAGGAAATGGTGAAGTTTTGTATTGATTGATTTTATTTTTTGAACTTTGAACAGTTTTTGTTGGAATTGAAATGGGGAAAATTAGAGAACAACACATGGAAGGCTCGGCCTTAGCAGCCAAGGAAAGAGAGAGAGAGAGAGAGAGAGAGTTGTGTAGGTATTTGTATAATGTGTAGAAACTTCCTCATTTAATTAATCTCCTTAATTTATTAATTTCTTACATTTGATGAGTTTAATGAATTGAATGGATGGAGGTATGAATGCAGGCCGACCAAACAAGGAAGGAGGGATTTTTGGGCTTGTGTGTGAAATTTTTAAGCGGAGAAAAGCCCATTAAACTCTCATTAAAGTATTTCATTCCCATTTATATTTTCATTTTATTTTATTTCCCTTATTCTAATTAAACCTAGCTACTACAGTGAAATGAGGTGAAGTAAATTGTTGGGGTGCTAAGTGGCTCGGTCCTATAAGGAGAGGGGTGTGTGTGTGGATGTGTGAGGAATTTCTAGGCTAAGATAAGTCCTAATATTACATATACCAATTCATTTCTTTATCAAATTATTTTTCCAATCATCTAAATCCTACAAATCTCTAGAAATGTGAAGACAACTTGAGAATAAAAGAGTATGCTACAAGCTTGATCCTAAGTTGTCATGGTTCACATTTGCAAATTTTAACCCATTTTATTTTGTAATTATACCAATTAAATATATATAATTAAAAGCTTATAATATTATATTGAATTTATTTAATTTAAGAAAATATTTAATTAAACTAACAATTTATAAGTGACTACGTAAATATCAATTACAAGCAATTACATGGTTAAAATAGACGTATTTAAAACTATGATGAAAATATAATTATAGTTCGGTTTTTATGGAAAATACGGTTTATTTTACCGATAATCAGAAAATTCACAAAAAGGATTTTATTTATTTAATTTTTAAAACATTACAATCTTTCCCCCTTAAAGAAATTCGGTCCCCGAATTTAAAATCTAATTACACTTATCCACGAAGAGATGGGAATGTTTCTTCCGTATCTCGACCTTGGCTTTCTACGTGTCCTCTTTGCCGCTTGATCAGTCGAAAATATTGTATATTTTAGCCGGCAATTTCCTTAACATTTGCATACACTTAGAAGTGTTCGGCATTCATATTCTACATATTAGCAAATCTGTCACAAAATATGAGATTGCATGTGTTAGACTTTTAAACCGACACTTTAAAGGAAATTAACCGCATTTCATGGCATCGCATCATTTCTGTATTTGCGCAACACTTGTCTTGAGTCTGTGCAGGAAAATACGGAAGAAAAACCAAAGAGCTGATCAATATTACGCCAATTCAATCAATTCAGATCTGGTAGCAGTGTAGAAGGAATTAGACAATTCTGTATATAAAAAGAAGGCCCACAACATAGCCCAAGACTACCACAGAAAGAACAGGCCCCAAGGCTCCAAGAGCGCCGCGCTTCCGCGGCATAAGATGGCTTTAGCCGCGGAAACGCGGCGGTTCTGCCACGTCAGCAGTCAACTTTTTAAGCACAATCTCTTTCTCTGGGCCCACAGTCTTTTATGACACTTCAAAGTCCATAACTCTCTCGAAGCTACTACAGATCAGAAATGAAGATTAAGAAGGCTAATCCTAATTAAGCTCCTAATTAATCCTATTCTAGAAGCTCCTCCTAACTAATTACATCTAGAACCTTCTCCCCTAACTAACTTTTGGAGGGAAATTTGAATTTCCTCAACAAACTTTAGGAGGGAAAGTTAGAATTTGAAATCCTAGATCTAGGGTTAGTTATCTATAAATAGAGCACTAGATCTAGGGTTAAAGGCTCATCAATCTTTAATAAAAAATCAATAACCATTGATTCATTCTACACCATCTTCTTCCACAAGTCTCGTGACAAGGCTTGTGCGAAACCCTAACCCTAATTCCACTCCTAATCCAAGATCTTGAGTACCAAATCAAGCGAGAAGCCTTCAACTTTTTAGGAGCCGAGCCGATCTTCAATCGGGCAAGTGATCCAAGCCGATCCGCGATCCACGGAGACGAGCGAAGCCAAGTCGACGATCAAGTTCTTCCTCTTGTAGTTCTTGAGTGATTGTAACGAAATTGTTGATATAAATAAAAGGTGAAATTCGTTAATCTTGCTTTCTTTTAATTCTTGCATCATGATTAGATCTCAATTTGTAATTGTTGCTCTTGTTGTGATGTTCGAGTAAAACTCCGCTCGTTAAGGAGTCGAGACGATTGTAGAATGATGATGTAACAAATTCTAATACTATTTTTAAGTCCTACGAGTTTTGTAAACCCTAGCAAGTTCAAGAATCGACAACCTAGTTTTGTTGCGATGCTTCCTTGATTGTGATCGCTCGGAATTAGGGATCTACGATCGTTTCTTGAATTTACTAGAGGCTAGAATGTGAATGACATCGACGAAAGAACAAGGGATAAGATGAAACCCTAGTTTCACAAGAAATCCCTAATTCTCATCGATTATCATCGATCTAGTATCAATTCATCGAAGGATAAGAATACGTAATTGTAAGATTACATCACATCTATAGATCCGATCGATTCCTACGAGCCTCATTTCGATTCTTGAGATTTGGTTTGGAAAAATCATAAAACGATCAATTCTTGATTCTATCTTTTAATGCTTTCTTAGATCTAGTTTTTTCTCATTCTTGAACTTCAACTATAAATCTTGAATTGTTTGTTTTCTTTTCATTAAATTTTCAACTCATTTAATTCGAAAGACGAACGATTACACTTTCCCTGTGGACGATCCGCACTCACATACTTACTACAATCCGACACCGTAGTTGATTGCGGTCAAATAATTTTTGGTTGTGATTTCTTTACAATTTCATACTACACATCGAGAATTCTTTTCAATCAAATGGCGCCGTTGCCGGGGACTATTTGATTCGATTTATTACAATCACAAGAAATTATATCAATCAAATGGCACCGTTGCCGGGGATAGTGCGCTAATAGTTCGTATTTTGAAATTTGAGTTGAACAATTTATTCCATTATAATTTTTAGATCAAAATTCGTGCAAACACTAATACGTGTGTTGTGATTTGTTGCGAGAAAATCTGGAATCATTGGAGCTGGAGAAAATTTTTTCTGAATTTTCCAGAGAGCTGAAGAGTTCAAGGTGAACAGTTACAGAAATTTTGGTGCAGTGAACAGTCACTCTGACCGCCCATCCGCGGCTAAAGTACCACATCCGCGGTGGAAGCGCCGCAGTTCCAGCTCTTCTCTGCATAAATTTTGCTCTGTAAGTCCCTCACTTTCTTATCTCTTCCCAAATCTGCTCCAACTAATATTTTGTGCAGGTTTCTTTGCAAATAAATCGCAGCGCCGCAAAGCAATAAAAATTTTGTGCGTGTTTTGATTCTTGGTTGTTGCATATTAATACGGAAATTTAAGGGGCACGACCAAATCCAAATTAGGTGGGGAGTTCATTACCCTTCCTAGGCCCCGAAAAATCGCAAAACTTGCATCCGCATTTACCCTCATTAATTAAAAGAAATCTAGAGATGACTCTAAGGACCGTCGCGCTCAATTAGGACAGAAGAAGGCCGTGGGTAATTCATTGCTTATCCGCGTTTTTCTGTGGTGCCTAAGGCGAGTGTGTCTAAGGCTAGTGGTTATTAATTAGGCCCACTGTAGTGGTGGTTCCTTCCCACTTACCTGGCACTTATTCGGCCACAGGGGGACAAAGAGGCAGTGGAGGATTTATCCTGCGACTTGTCTTTTGGCAGTTAGGAGCGGTCTAGAGTTTGACCTAGGTGACTACTAGATTTTAGGGTTTTGTGTGTTGCATTTGTTTTGTTGCATCATTTTTTCAAAATCCGTATCTTTTTCAAAATAAACACCACATTCATTCTTTCCCCTAATTATAAATTCACGCTGCCACTTGTACTAACCCTTTTTAGTGCAAGATAGGCTGGACACGGGTGTCTAGTGCCCGTTAAGTCCGCGTTTTCCTTGATCGACCCAAAAGTCGATATTTCTACATTTACCTTTCTTTTACCCACCACCACACCCACATCGATGGATCCACCTCCATCGAACTTCTTTTCCACTACTCTGCCGCCGTCCGTTGGTGCGCGGAATCCACCTCGCATCTCTCTCCAAGAGAGATGTTATCCTACACGAGGCCCACTTTCCATATGTCTTTCCACACCACCAGCCAACGGGGAAAATTTTCAAATAAAACCCCAATACATCAACCTTCTACCAAAATTTCACGGTCTCGAGTCTGAAGACGCATACGTGTTTATCACGAAATTTGAAAATGTATGCGCAATGATGGGTACCTCACAGTTGTCTGTGGATGCTTTCCGTCTTCGTCTTCTCCCATTTACTTTGTGCGATTTAGCCGAGAAGTGGCTATATAACACTACCGCACATTCCATTTCAAATTGGGACGAATTCGTCAAAGCATTCCTTAAGAAATTTTACCCACATCAAAAGACAGCTCGAGTCCGTAGCGAAATCTATCAATTCACCCAGCTTCCAAATGAAACATTTTCAAAATGTCTTGACCGCTTCAAGGATCTGTTACTCCAATGTCCACATCACGGCATCCCAAGATAGGAACTGTGCCGAATCATTTATGAGGGCATTACTCCTTACACAAGACAGTCCCTTGAATCTATGTGTCAAGGCAACTTTATGACCAAAGATGATTGGGAAGCCTGGAAATTTCTAGAAGATTTCGCTGAAAAATCTTTACAGTGGGAGGGTGTGAGTCAATCATCTAGGGATGGCAATGATATTTCCATAGAAGTTAGAGCTGACATTGCAGCTATCTATAAGAAACTCGAGAATATGGAAAATAAATTTTTAGCCGCCGCCCTAAGTCAAATATCACTCTCCAAAACTGTATGTGGTTGTTGTTCTGATCCGTCTCACTTGACGGAAGAATGTCCGTTTCAAGGTCATGAGCATACCAATACATCATTCCAAAGACCTAGAAACGATCCATCTTCCTCCACATATGATCAGGGTTGGAGGAATAACCCTAACTTTGCTTGGAACCAATCACAATTTCAAAACACGGTTCCAATTCAAAACAATTTCCAAAGGGTCCCTTCACCACAACAGCACCCACAACTTCTATTGAGTCAGCACCCCTTCCAATCACAAAACTTCCAAAATCCGGCCAACACTTTTGCACCGTCTAGTCCTTTGCAATTGACCGGTATAGATAATACCTCTGCACTAGCACAAACCTTGGATACTTTCATGAAACAATCCATCCAAGGGACGGCAAGTTTGCAATCTTCAGTCGAGAATGTAATGAAGATCATTATCTCTCAAAATGAAAACATCAAATCGATGGAAGAACAAATTGCACAACTAAAAGCCGAAATGAGTGCAAGAGAGAAAGGGAAACTTCCAACTCAACCTTTACCTAATTCTGGCTATTCACATGATGTGGATGCAATCACGTTGAGGTCTGGAAGAGTGCTTGACCATCACGTTGGGGAAGAGTTTGATGATAATGATAAATCAATCAATAGAACCCCGGCTGAGACCTTTTCTCACACACACACTTCTTACCCCAGTTCTTCTACCCTACCACCTTCTTCTGAGCCTATTCTCCATTTCCCAAAAGGCTCGCCACTACAGCCCACCTCTTTTACCCCTCCACGGACGATCCCCACTTCTATTCCGGGATCGGTTCCATACCCACTTCCTTCTCCTATGATGGACCAAGCGCTTACTGCTAAAGCACCTTATCCGAATCGGTTAAGGCCTAACACACCGAGTCCACATATGGAGAAGATTATGAACATTTTTAAGCAAGTAAACACCAACATCCCTCTCCTAGATGCTATCCAACAAGTTCCGTCCTATGCAAAAACTCTTAAGAACTTGTGCACTAGGAAGAGGAAGAATCCAGTGCCTAAGAAGATTTTCATGGAAAAAACAATAGACACGGCTTTCCCCCAACAATTATCGAGGAAACGTAAGGATCCTGGATATCCTACTATTTCCGTTTCTATTGGGGAAAAACACATCAACCGTGCTCTATTAGATCTTGGCGCTAGTGTTAACTTGCTTCCATACTCAGTCTATGAGCAATTAGGAATCGGAGAGTTGAAGCCAACCAATTGCACTCTCCAGATGGCTGACCGATCAATCACCAAACCTAGGGGTGAATTGGAGGATGTGTTAATAAAAATCGGAGAATTTATATTCCCGGTAGATTTTATTGTAATTGATACACAACCTGTAGCGAACCCACGGAATCAAATTCCGGTGATTTTAGGTCGCCCCTTTTTGGCCACTTCCAATGCTATAATCAACTGTCGTAATGGTTCTATGACCCTATCTTTCGGGAATAGGTCAATAGAGCTGAACATTTACAAGTTGGGAAGTGTACCCTCCGAACCTATTGCTCAGGCATGTTCTGTCGACTTAATGGATGTCGACAGCAGCGAATTTGATGATCCTCCTGATATCGATCTAGACTCTTTTCATATGTTATTGTTTGACCCAACTATGTATCATACACATACGGACTCTTCCACCGAGATGTCCGGGTCAACAATTAACACTGATTATGAACTGTTCTTAGAGTCTGAAGATCACCCCGCACTTTGTGATGACATTATTCACCGGGGTATGGATGGAACTTTTGAGGAGATCTTCGCTGATGAACTCGCATTTTTGAATGACACGGGTGTTGAGATGAATCATCTCCGAATCGATGAATTTGAACCTCCACCCCTTCTTTTGACTTGTAAAAAGAATGCGAGCAATCCATCATATTCACTGCATCGTCTCTCCAATATGAGACGCACACACTTTCTCTTCCACCACTTAACCTTTCTCCACTTCTTCTTCCACCAACCCGAGCACTGCATTGATAAAATTTTCGAATGGTTGGTGTTAACATTTGGTCTTTGCAAAGCTTGGCATCGACCAATGATTTTTTTACCCCCACTTGTGATTTTAAAGATTAACATTGCATAACTCAAGTTTAGGGGGGTATAATTTTTTTTCTGGCTCCTGAAAAGAAAATTTTTACAAAATGATGAGCCAAAAATAAGTTTCGGGGAAGTTCTTCACTTAAATATTTTTCCCCCACTAATAAATTCCTCCCAAGCTTACAGGTTTTTCGAGATTTAGCAGAAGGCAACAGTGAGGACACTGTTGAAAACAAGTTTGGGGGAGATTTGTGCTTATTTACGCATCATTTGCATCATACATTGCATAAGCACAAAACATTTTTTCGAAAACCATAAAAATTTAAAAATTATAAAAATTATAAAAATATTTTTTGTACATAAATAAAATAATGAAAGATTAGATAGTGAACAATTACATCCATGAGATTAGAAAAATTTAAGAAAACTAAGAAAATTAGAAGTTTTCTTATACGAACTAGTAATAAGTAGTTATGAGCCGTTGTCCCAAGGGTTAGTAAGATGAAAGACGTCACTAATCTGAGGATAAAAATAAGTCTGAAAAATAGTTTCTATTCTGAAAGCCAAACATTTTGAACGTTGCTACCCTATTATTCGCACTTACACACATCTTAAAGCCTGGGATAGTAGAGGATACCTTGAAATGCTCTTGTCTTAAAGCCAAAAGTATGAAACGAAAAATATGTTTTAAAGTGGTGAGAAAAATGGATACTGGTTTTGTTATCACCAAGGGCAAGAAAAATATATAGCAAAAGGGTGCTTCTTCACCTAGTGCCCCAAGGTCAACTGGTCTGGGAGTCACTGCTATGCCTGAGGTGGTGCAAGACTAGGAAAATACACCAAGCACGCAAGCACATTAGTAATCGGTCGGTTAGTACCTCAAGAAGTATTAACGGTCGCATGAAAGTGTGTAAGCAATCTCGTTTATCAAGAAGTACTGAGGCCGATGGGCAAGAGTATGATAGCTTGAATTGAATTCTCCGGGTGTAGGGATGTTTTTACACACACGCAGGGTGATATGATCGATGTTTGGAATAAAGATAGGAATGAAGAATAAGACGATGTTTTATTGAGGGAGGACGTGATTTCTAACATTTTTTCATGACCATTAAGATAGGGCTCATGACAACCGAAAAGCTAGCTTAGTTGGAAACCCTAATTTTCAAGGCTTTTCTTTTACAGTTCTTGTCTTTAAATGTAATATTCATGATCTTTCTTTTATTATTGGATTTTGTGGGTGCAATCCGCTGAAAACCCTCAGGAGACAACACTCCTCCTACTAGGGACACCTAGAGGTTTAAAGGCTTGTTGCACATGCTCAGTGCAATCGTGTTGCCTACGAAAGTGTGCTAGTTAGTTTTTCTCTTTCTTTATTTTCTCCTTCTCTTTTTAATAAAACATTCGCTCGAGACGATCGAAATTAAGTTTGGGGGTATTTGATCAGTCGAAAATATTGTATATTTTAGCCGGCAATTTCCTTAACATTTGCATACACTTAGAAGTGTTCGGCATTCATATTCTACATATTAGCAAATCTGTCACAAAATATGAGATTGCATGTGTTAGACTTTTAAACCGACACTTTAAAGGAAATTAACCGCATTTCATGGCATCGCATCATTTCTGTATTTGCGCAACACTTGTCTTGAGTCTGTGCAGGAAAATACGGAAGAAAAACCAAAGAGCTGATCAATATTACGCCAATTCAATCAATTCAGATCTGGTAGCAGTGTAGAAGGAATTAGACAATTCTGTTTATAAAAAGAAGGCCCACAACATAGCCCAAGACTACCACAGAAAGAACAGGCCCCAAGGCTCCAAGAGCGCCGCGCTTCCGCGGCATAAGATGGCTTTAGCCGCGGAAACGCGGCGGTTCTGCCACGTCAGCAGTCAACTTTTTGAGCACAATCTCTTTCTCTGGGCCCACAGTCTTTTCTGACACTTCAAAGTCCATAACTCTCTCGAAGCTACTACAGATCAGAAATGAAGATTAAGAAGGCTAATCCTAATTAAGCTCCTAATTAATCCTATTCTAGAAGCTCCTCCTAACTAATTACATCTAGAACCTTCTCCCCTAACTAACTTTTGGAGGGAAATTTGAATTTCCTCAACAAACTTTAGGAGGGAAAGTTAGAATTTGAAATCCTAGATCTAGGGTTAGTTATCTATAAATAGAGCACTAGATCTAGGGTTAAAGGCTAATCAATCTTTAATAAAAAATCAATAACCATTGATTCATTCTACACCATCTTCTTCCACAAGTCTCGTGACAAGGCTTGTGCGAAACCCTAACCCTAATTCCACTCTTAATCCAAAATCTTGAGTACCAAATCAAGCGAGAAGCCTTCAACCTTTTAGGAGCCGAGCCGATCTTCAATCGGGCAAGTGATCCAAGCCGATCCGCGATCCACGGAGACGAGCGAAGCCAAGTCGACGATCAAGTTCTTCCTCTTGTAGTTCTTGAGTGATTGTAACGAAATTGTTGATATAAATAAAAGGTGAAATTCGTTAATCTTGCTTTCTTTTAATTCTTGCATCATGATTAGATCTCAATTTGTAATTGTTGCTCTTATTGTGATGTTCGAGTAAAACTCCGCTCGTTAAGGAGTCGAGACGATTGTAGAATGATGATGTAACAAATTCTAATACTATTTTTAAGTCCTACGAGTTTTGTAAACCCTAGCAAGTTCAAGAATCGACAACCTAGTTTCGTTGCGATGCTTCCTTGATTGTGATCGCTCGGAATTAGGGATCTACGATCGTTTCTTGAATTTACTAGAGGCTAGAATGTGAATGACATCGACGAAAGAACAAGGGATAAGATGAAACCCTAGTTTCACAAGAAATCCCTAATTCTCATCGATTATCATCGATCTAGTATCAATTCATCGAAGGATAAGAATACGTAATTGTAAGATTACATCACATCTATAGATCCGATCGATTCCTACGAGCCTCATTTCGATTCTTGAGATTTGGTTTGGAAAAATCATCAAACGATCAATTCTTGATTCTATCTTTTAATGCTTTCTTAGATCTAGTTTTTTCTCATTCTTGAACTTCAACTATAAATCTTGAATTGTTTGTTTTCTTTTCATTAAAGTTTCAACTCATCTAATTCGAAAGACGAACGATTACACTTTCCCTGTGGACGATCCGCACTCACATACTAACTACAATCCGACACCGTAGTTGATTGCGGTCAAATAATTTTTGGTTGTGATTTCTTTACAATTTCATACTACACATCGAGAATTCTTTTCAATCAAATGGCGCCGTTGCCGGGGACTATTTGATTCGATTTATTACAATCACAAGAAATTATATCAATCACCGCTCGAGTTACGCTAAAGAATCAAAACGGTCGGTATGATCTCGGACCTCGATTTCTTCATCTACTGATCTGGAATACTATCTGCTGCTTGATGAAAGAAGGTTTGCTCTCCAGCTAAAACATCTAATGCTGTATCGCGTAAGAGGGTTCATGAAGGTACTTGTAAAGTATCGATACTTGAAACACGGGATGAACAACTAGAAGTATGGTTGAAAAGTCAAACGATAATACTGTGTCGAAAAGCTCGAGAATCTCCAAAACCCCACATATCTGAAACTAAGCACCCTTTCCTCCTGAATCTCAACATGCCCTTCATCAGAGAAACCATCAAGAAAACATGATTGCCAATGGTGAACTCAGGTCTGCAACAGCGTCTATCAGCTTTAAACTTCGGCCTGCTCTAGGCCGCTCTCACCTTATTCCCAATCAATTGAATCTTTTCGGTTGTGTCCCGCACAATCTGTGAACCCAAAAACTGCTCTCACCGAGCTCTGTCCAACAAATGTGCGATTGACCTCTCTTCCCATAAAATGCTTTAAAGGGGGCATCTGAATCGTCTCCTGGAACTGTTTTTGTAAAAAGACTCTGTCAAGGGCAAGTGGCAATCCCAACTGCCACCGAAAACTAGAACACAATCCCAGATCGTATCCTCAAGAATTTATAGGGTCCTCTTTGATTGATCGTCGGTCTGCGGATAGAAAACTGCATTGAAACTCAATTGGGGTGTCCAAAACCTCCTGAAGTCTTTGGCATCGTCGGCAGTGAACTGGGTGTCCCAATCGGGCATAAAACACGTCGGAACTTCATGAAGTCACACCATCTTATCAACATACATCTGAGCGTACTAAACGAATCCGAAAATGGCCTTGACCGGCAGAAAAAATGAGCCGCTTTCCGTCAATCGGTCTACAATCTCCAAATAGAGTCATACTCTCAACAGATCCTAAGTAGACCCAGATAAAATCCATAGAAATTTTCTTCCATTCCATTCCAGAATGGGCAAAGGTTGTAATTCTCCTTCTGACCCCTGATTCTCATCCCTGACTTGCTGATAATTCAGTCCCCCGAAACAAATCTATGGCATCCTTCTTCATCCCTTCACATGATATCCGGACGACGTTAAACCTTCCGATCGATTCATCAAAGTCCCACAATTTCCCCCAAGAGCTCATCACTTGAGTGCAGTTTAATGATATCCAGTACATACCACAATACCTGCGGACCAGCCTGTTAGTTATGTATATGCCCTAGAGGCCATTGTTGTACATTTGATGTATATTACAATGGATGCTTGGTTATATATAGAGAAGACTTTCTTGCTCGTCATGATAGTATGCTATTTGGTTTCACTTTATCTTAACATGTTGACTTGTATTGGTTTACTGTTTTACTCTCACATGTTGATAAAGCCCTTAGGATCTGTACTCGACTACTGGGACTATGATGAGATCATAGTAGTGGGGCCGCGGTAGTCGATGAGTACATCCTATAACTGTTCCTAGTCGAGGGTATATCGAGACAGGGCATCGATACACCAGAGTAGACTAGCGTATACGCATCTTGACCCATATGATGGGCGATGGATGATCCCATATCCATCGGTGTTTGACATCAGAGATGGTGTGCGGGTGCTCAGTGGAGACTGGGTACACTGGACGGACTCGCCGAGAACTCCCAGATGGTGATATACCACACGTCAGATGGCAGTTCTCCGGTGACACTGGTACAGGGTAGTCTGTAGACCCGAGATCGTCATGGAGTCTTGTGTGATTCCCACTGTGCTTTGATTTCCACCTTACCACGTCCAAGAGGGCGTGCAAAACGGTGGCTTTTGGGTACAGTCCCGAATCACATGGAGGCAATGAGGGATAGGAGGGGATTCGTCTCTCCCGGTATAAGGAGTTGATGTTGTGCTGTGTTCGATTGGCTATAACTGGAAGTCCCTGGCCAGGGCTGATATAGAGATTTACTGGTAAGTGTTACTAGTAGTTTCTCGACCTGTTATGAGCTACACATCGACACGACTTATCGGTTACTGGGGTCTGACGTATACCACCCCTAGACTTGATCTGCGACATATCAGACGAACAGACCAGACTGTACGGGAGTGTTACTGGTTGGATTCACAGGAGAACGCACAGGCTAGCTTGTTGATCTTCTGATCGCTCAATACCTGGGTGGCTGTTACGTTTAGCTGACCGCTTGCAGATTGTGGGTGTTTGATATGATCATCACCTGCTACCGGCGTATTGACGATTCTTTAGAGTCCTACACAGAGGTTTCTTGGCTCAGGCGAAACAGAGTAGGGGCACATATGTGATATGCGCAGGAGCGAGAATAATGCGATATGGGATACCGTATTATATTCTCGCGATATTTGGATATGAACCGGGTCATCGGATCAAGTGTTGATTCGATGAATCGGTACATGATATATTAGTCGGTAATATTCGATATAGCCGGATCGTCGGATCAAGTGTTGATTCGATGATTTAATATATAATAATATATATGATATATTATTATATTAACTAATATTGGCTTGCTTTATTATTTCATTTTCTCAGTGGATGATATATTGATATATATGCGATATATGTTAATTGTATTATTTTCTTTTGTTGCAAATATATAATATATATGTGATATATATTATTGTGACATGATATGATTAATTGTTAAACATGTTTAAGGATGATTAATTGAGGTTAGGGTTTGATTAGGTTTAGATGCTTCAAGTTCCTTTTAGAAGCATTTTTTCTTTTGTCATTTGTAAAGATATTTTGTGATGACACATTATTAACTTAACCAAACCCTAACTCTAGTTATTTCTCTACAAGATCCTAGCCACTCATCCTTGACCATGGTTTTACAATTCAATCATATGTTTTATTCTATTCATCACAAAAGAAAATGAATTATCATTATTCTTTTTCCATTCTCATCTTCTTGCTTCTTGAAAAGCTTGCTAGATTTTCTTAAGTGATGAAAGATTATGAGAAAATGATATAAAAGGAAAGCAAAATTACTACTCTCTCATCCTCATCTCATCTAGCCCATGGGATTAGTGTGTTCTCTTCTTTAAGAGTGAGAAAGCTTGAGTCGTAGCAACTTCAAGGTAGATCATCGGAGATTTGGAATACGACAAGCTAGAATGGATCGTTCGAGTCGTGGAGCCTCTCATGAGTCCGGGAGATCGTGGATCGCGGCAAAGGGACTTCTACTCGGAGCTTGTGAAGTGAAGGAGCGGACTACAAAGGTTGTAATCCCTCACACTTAGATAAAAGTTATCTTATTGCATGTTAAACCCTAATAATCTAGCAAAGATCCCGACTTTGGGTTGTTCGGCATGTCTAAAATTTAATCCGGGCATGTTTGATGCCTTATGAACCTTCACAAGAGTGCCTAGGAACCCTACAGTGGTATCAGAGCCTAGCTAGAGCATTAGGCGATGTGTTTACGAAGTTAAAACTCCGATCGAACCCGAAACGAACAAAATGGACCCCTCTCTGGAAATTTTTTAAATTTTGGGATTTTTCAGAATTAAAAATATGTAAAAAAATCAGCAGGGAATTCTAAGAATTACCATGAAACACGTGCCCACAATTCCACCAACAGAGCGCGGATCCGCGGCAGTAACAAGGTTCACGCGGCGGTTCCGCGGCGGAACTGTAGGATTGGGACACGTGGCTTCATGGTATAGACCGTAGGTACTTGCTGACTATTCTGGGTATTTTTAATCTGCTTCAGGTGTTTAAAATTCTGGGGTTTGTTTTGTAATAGTAGACTCGATCGGAATATTTAAATTCGTATTTCTTTCCGGATATTTAGAAACTGTTAAACTATTTGAACGGATATCATTAACTTACTGTTTCCCGGTACGGCAAACTTTCAAGCGTTGAATTTTTATTGGGTTTAAATCTTTCGGAAAAATTGTACAAGTTAAGCGGTGGACCCTCTAGAAGACAACAAACCTTAACTCGATTATGTGACCGTCTTGAACTGCCTTTTGAACCTTTGGGTTTGGGGCAGTACGGCGTGCCACATGTGAGGCGTTGGCTTGACCCTTCTACGGCTGGATCACCGGTACTGTGACATGTTCTGGGATTATTTGAACCCCGCTCAAGTGTTGAGCAGTTTAGGAAATTTTGGGTGTTTGATTATCTGTTCAGAAAGTTTAATACCGTCTATTTATCTGGAATGTGATACAATATGTGGAATTCATAGAGTTAGGCATGAAATAGGGAGTATGTGATATTTCGGATTTATGATGTCTAAAGTGATTGTGGATTCCAAATATTGTAGTTTTACACTTTCTTTTCTGTGACCGTAAGTGTAATATGTGATTTCGCCGGTTTCGTTGCTATATGTCAACGACAATTGGGATGCGCATATTTACTTACGTTGATGATATGAGATATTATGTGTTGCTGTGATATGTTATATTGGATCGTCGCGATCAGAATAGCCGGGGGTTTTATGTGAGATGAGGGTTTTTATTTTCATTCATGTAAAATTCATTTGTAATGTAATATTCTTTTATTTGGGGCACTTCCAGGTTGCGGTTGATGTCACCAGTGTATATTATTTACTTTTCCGCATAAGGTAGACCCAAGGTGGGGAGCACAAGTAACCGGGTTCTAGGGTCCAGTGGGAGGCCATCTCGAGGAGTCGAGACCGGGTCTCCTAACCCTAGAATTGGCAGTGTTACTTGCCGCTCTCGTAGGGGTCTTGGGATGTGGGTTTGGCTATTCGTCGCGACCGTGGAATCCGTGTTTTATACAGGCTCGTATTGAAAACACGGACGTCCTAGTATATCCAATATTTCATATATGTTCTTCTGCTGCAATGTTCTGTGATGAGATCATATTACTGCCTGAGACGAATGCTTATACTATATATATATGCTGATATATAAATATTACTGCTTTCGTTTCTTCTGTGATGCTTAGGAAGCATAAGCTGATGGGATTTTTATTAATGAGATTAATAAAAGAAAAGAAACCTAAAGATGTTGTAGAATCAAAACTTTATAAAAAAGGGTAGCTACAGTTTTGCTTTGCACAGTGATATATATGATATATCCTGCACCTTATTCGATGAGGAAAGGACCGAGATCCCTTCACCGGGAGTGACTCCTTTAGCGAAACTGGCAGATGCTACAAAACGCGGTTTGTCTTTTGATTGCTTTTAGTGTTTTGCTTTGCACAGCGGTATATATGATATATCCTGCACCTTATTCGATGAGGAAAGGGCCGACGATCCCTTCACCGGGAGTGACCCCTTTAGCGAAACTAAGAAAAGCCTCAAAACACTCTTTTTCAAAAAAAATACATGATTCTACGACGATATCAAGTTAATTACGCAATAGGTTTTCAGAAAAAACCTGTCGTAGCCCTCCGTCTTTTCAGATAAGTCCTGTTTAGTATTCGTGCTGCGTTTGTTGACCTTGTCAAGGCGCAGTGTGCGGTAGCTAACCGGTATTTATCTGCTTATGCATATGATGCAGATTGGGTTAGGGTAGTCATGCGGCCTTGTTGACCTTGTCAAGGGTCGTGCGGGTGGGTTTGATTCAATCAAGAAATGACGGGTTGAACTTGACTTGCGGTCTATGGTTTGTTGACCTTGTCAAGGTCATAGATCGTTTGGGGCAAAATATTATCAGGAATTTCTAGCATTGAAATTTGCAATGAGATTGCATACCTCCTATGAGATAGTTGGATCCCGATACCCACTGCGAGTAAGTGTTACTCCTGGGAGAGTTTTACACAGGACAATTAGTCATTCAAGTAGGTGTCTAGAAAAGTGTTAACGGGGTTACGCCTCTGGGAAAACGAGGTTTACTTTAATTAGGTCCGTACGAAAGCACGGGGAACCTCCCTCAAAGTACCGACACTGATCTGGCTGAAAGATTGACGAAGTTGTAGGGTGTAATTAATCCCGGCTAATCTTACCTTTTAGGGTTTTAAGGTAGATTTGATAAAAACAGTGGGAGACATCCTGATTAGATAAGATAATAACCAATCTAATCTTGCAAGAGCATACGCTAAAAGTGTTTTCTTCTCTCTCTCTCCAGGTAGCGACCATGTCATGCCATAATCAAGATAATAATATGGATGTATTGACTGAACCCGATTATTGTACTGAGCAAGGGAACGTTAGACCCATTCTTTCTTATAAGAGTTATAAGATTGAACAGGAAACAGGAGAATATCTGGATTCTCACGCCGCCCAAAAGAACATGCATGTTGATGCATCTTCTTCGGGTGTGTTTGTTATTGAGAACTGTTTCTCAGTTCACCCTACGTCCTGGGTATTAGATACCGGATCAGGATCCCACATATGCAAACAGTTGCATGGGCTACGTAAAGGTAGAGAACTGGGAAAAGATGATCATTCCGTTCTAGTAGGGAACGGTGCAAATGTTGCAGCCAAAGCAGTTGGCGAATATCACCTTGTATTGCCAAATCGTAATACACTGATTCTAAATGAGTGCTATTATATACCGAACATGATGTGCAACATTATATCAGTTTCTTTATTGAGTAAAGAGGGATATAATTTTGTAGTAAAGGATAATGTTATGAACATATTCCTAGATCAAAAGTTGATTGCATCAGGCTCGTTACATAATGGCATATTCATTCTAAATCAGAATACAGTCATGAATATACAAAACACACACAAGAGGAAAAGTTCAGATATGAACGAATCCTACTTGTGGCATTGTAGACTTGGTCATATCAATGCGACACGACTGGCTAAGTTACATAGAGATGGTTATTTGAATCCGTTCGAATTATCATCTTATGATACTTGCCATTCATGTCTCAAAGGAAAAATGACCAAAGCTCCGTTTAGTGGACACGGAGAAAGAGTTACCGAACTCTTAGGACTGATACATAGTGATGTATGCGGTCCCATGTCTACGCATGCCAGGAACGGTTCTTCCTACTTCATTACATTCACTGACGATCTCTCTAGATTCGGACATGTGTTCCTGATGAAACACAAGTCTGAAGCTTTTGAGAAATTCAGAGATTATAAGCACGAAGTAGAGAACCAAACGGGCAAAAGTATTAAGATTCTTCGATCTGATCGAGAAGGTGAATACTTAAGCGGTGAGTTCCTAGATTATCTAAAAGAGAATAGGATTCTCTCTCAGCGTACTCCTCCTTATACACCACAGCACAATGGTGTATCTGAACAGAGGAATCGCACCCTATTAGATATGGTACGCTCTATGATGAGTACAGCTGAGTTACCTATTTCCTTCTGGGGGTATGCGCTTGAGACAGCGGCATACCTATTGAATCAAGTTCCAACTAAATCTGTACCTACCACACCATATGAGATATGGAGTGGGAAGAGACCGTATCTTAAACGAGTTAAGATATGGGGTTGTCCGGCCTATGTCAAAAGGCAAAATCCGGACAAACTCGAGGCACGATCAGTTCTTTGCAAGTTTGTAGGATATCCGAAGAATTCTTATGGATATTTTTTCTATCACAGTGAGGAGCAAAAAGTGTTTGTTGCTCAACATGCCACCTTTTTAGAAAAGGAATTTCTTGCAAAAGAAATTAGTGGCGATGAGGTAGAGCTGGAAGAGGTTCCAGCAACACAAACTACAACTGAAGATTTAGTAGAACCAGAGGATTCAGTAGTACCCGACGAACCCCAGCCTCTCCGCCGATCTAGTAGGGTTTCTCGTCCACCTGAGAGATACTACGGTTTTCTCATTGATGGTGGAAGCGAGGATTGCATCATGGATGATGATGAACCAACTAGTTTCGAGCAGGCCATCACGAGTGGTGACTCTGTGAAATGGCTGGATGCTATGCGATCTGAGATGGAATCCATGTACACCAACAAAGTATGGACTTTGGAAAATGCTCCTGAAGGGGTAAAACCCATTGGGAGCAAGTGGATCTTTAAAAAGAAATTTGGTGTAGATGGAAAAGTTGAGACTTTCAAAGCTAGACTTGTAGCAAAAGGTTTTCGTCAAAGACCAGGTGTGGACTATGACGAAACCTTTTCTCCAGTAGCTATGCTTAAGTCCATCCGGATCTTACTTGCCATTGCTGCATACCATAACTACGAAATCTGGCAAATGGATGTTAAGACCGCCTTTCTAAACGGTGATTTAGAAGAGTGCGTGTACATGACTCAGCCAGAGGGCTTCGTAGATAGTGGGAGCAGCGGAAAGGTGTGCAAGCTGCTTAAATCCATCTATGGGTTAAAGCAAGCATCGCGGAGTTGGAACATCTTCTTTGATGTTGTAGTCAAAGAGTTTGACTTCATCAAAAATATAGATGAACCTTGTATCTATAAGAAGGAAGCAGAGGGTAAGGTTGTCTTCCTCGTATTGTACGTGGATGACATACTCTTGATAGGAAATGATATTCCTATGCTGCAATCAGTCAAGCTCTTCTTATCACAGAGATTCTCAATGAAAGATCTAGGTGATGCCTCCTGCATATTGGGAATCATGATCTATAGAGATAGATCTAAACGGATACTGGGATTGTCCCAATCCAGGTACATTGACACCATACTGAAGAGGTTTAGTATGGAAGAATCCAAGCGTGGGAACCAACCCACGATCTCTGGACTCACTCTTTCCAAAGAGATGTCTCCCAAGACTGATTTGGAGAGAGCTCGTATGCAAGGGATACCCTATGCTTCGGCAGTAGGCTCTATCATGTATGCGATGCTGTGTACCAGACCCGATGTAGCATACTCACTAAGTGTAGTGAGTCGGTATCAAGCAGATCCAGGAGAGAGTCATTGGACAGCAGTGAAGAACATTCTCAAGTACTTGCGAAGGACTAAGGAGATGTTCTTGGTGTATGGTAACGGAGAACTCCAGGTGGAGTCCTTTACCGACTCCAGCTTCCAAAGTGATAAGGACGACTCTAAGTCGCATTCGGGTTTTGTCTTCACCCTCAATGGAGGGGCGGTATGTTGGAAGAGTTCCAAACAGGATACCGTTGCAGACTCAACGATGGAGGCTGAATACATCGCTGCCAACGATGCTGCCAAAGAGGCTGTCTGGATCAAGAAGTTCATTAGTGAACTTGGTGTGGTTCCATCCATTGAGCATCCAATACCTCTGTATTGCGATAACAATGGAGCTGTGGCTTTGGCCAAGGAACCCAGGTCCCATCAGAAGTCCAGACATATTCTGAGGCGGTATCACCTGATCAGGGAGATAGTTGATCACCGGGAGATCGAGGTCAGGAGAGTAGATACGAAGGACAACACTGCGGATCCATTCACGAAGGCTATTCCCCAGATACAGTTTGAGAGATTATTCGGGATGCTAGGTATGAGATACTACAGCAGCTGGCCTTAGTGCAAGTGGGAGATTGTTAGTTATGTATATGCCCTAGAGGCCATTGTTGTACATTTGATGTATATTACAATGGATGCTTGGTTATATATAGAGAAGACTTTCTTGCTCGTCATGATAGTATGCTATTTGGTTTCACTTTATCTTAACATGTTGACTTGTATTGGTTTACTGTTTTACTCTCACATGTTGATAAAGCCCTTAGGATCTGTACTCGACTACTGGGACTATGATGAGATCATACTAGTGGGGCCGCGGTAGTCGATGAGTACATCCTATAACTGTTCCTAGTCGAGGGTATATCGAGACAGGGCATCGATACACCAGAGTAGACTAGCGTATACGCATCTTGACCCATATGATGGGCGATGGATGATCCCATATCCATCGGTGTTTGACATCAGAGATGGTGTGCGGGTGCTCAGTGGAGACTGGGTACACTGGACGGACTCGCCGAGAACTCCCAGATGATGATATACCACACGTCAGATGGCAGTTCACCGGTGACACTGGTACAGGGTAGTCTGTAGACCCGAGATCGTCATGGAGTCTTGTGTGATTCCCACTGTGCTTTGATTTCCACCTTACCACGTCCAAGAGGGCGTGCAAAACGGTGGCTTTTGGGTACAGTCCCGAATCACATGGAGGCAATGAGCGATAGGAGGGGATTCGTCTCTCCCGGTATAGGGAGTTGATGTTGTGCTGTGTTCGATTGGCTATAACTGGAAGTCCCTGGCCAGGGCTGATATAGAGATTTACTGGTAAGTGTTACTAGTAGTTTCTCGACCCGTTATGAGCCACACATCGACACGACTTATCGGTTACTGGGGTCTGACGTATACCACCCCTAGACTTGATATGCAACATATCAGACGAACAGACCGGACTGTACGGGAGTGTTACTGGTTGGATTCACAGGAGAACGCACAGGCTAGCTTGTTGATCTTCTGATCGCTCAATACCTGGGTGGCTGTTATGTTTAGCTGACCGCTTTTAGCTTGTGGGTGTTTGATATGATCATCACCTGCTACCGGCGTATTGACGATTCTTTAGAGTTCTACACAGAGGTTTCTTGGCTCAGGCGAAACAGAGTAGTGGCACATATGTGATATGCGCAGGAGCGAGAATAATGCGATATGGGATACCGTATTATATTCTCGCGATATTTGGATATGAACTGGGTCATCGGATCAAGTGTTGATTCGATGAATCGGTACATGATATATTAGTCGGTAATATTCGATATAGCCGGATCGTCGGATCAAGTGTTGATTCGATGATTTAATATATAATAATATATATGATATATTATTATATTAACTAATATTGGCTTGCTTTATTATTTCATTTTCTCAGTGGATGATACATTGATATATATGCGATATATGTTAATTGTATTATTTTCTTTTGTTGCAAATATATAATATATATGTGATATATATTATTGTGACATGATATGATTAATTGTTAAACATGTTTAAGGATGATTAATTGAGGTTAGGGTTTGATTAGGTTTAGATGCTTCAAGTTCCTTCTAGAAGCATTTTTTCTTTTGTCATTTGTAAAGATATTTTGTGATGACACATTATTAACTTAACCAAACCCTAACTCTAGTTATTTCTCTACAAGATCCTAGCCACTCATCCTTGACCATGGTTTTACAATTCAATCATATGTTTTATTCTATTCATCACAAAAGAAAATGAATTATCATTATTCTTTTTCCATTCTCATCTTCTTGCTTCTTGAAAAGCTTGCTAGATTTTCTTAAGTGATGAAAGATTATGAGAAAATGATATAAAAGGAAAGAAAAATTACTACTCTCTCATTCTCATCTCATCTAGCCCATGGGATTAGTGTGTTCTTTTCTTTAAGAGTGAGAAAGCTTGAGTCGTAGCAACTTCAAGGTAGATCATCGGAGATTTGGAATACGACAAGCTAGAATGGATCGTTCGAGTCGTGGAGCCTCTCATGAGTCCGGGAGATCGTGGATCGCGGCAAAGGGACTTCTACTCGGAGCTTGTGAAGTGAAGGAGCGGACTACAAAGGTTGTAATCCCTCACA
The DNA here is from genome assembly GCA_030015575.1 of Agapanthus africanus. Lineage (NCBI taxonomy): Eukaryota > Viridiplantae > Streptophyta > Magnoliopsida > Asparagales > Amaryllidaceae > Agapanthus > Agapanthus africanus. The sequence goes on along the minus strand of JASDDO010000004.1, from coordinate 28,499,814 downwards.
CTTAGATAAAAGTTATCTTATTGCATGTTAAACCCTAATAATCTAGCAAAGATCCCGGCTTTGGGTTGTTCGGCACGTCTAAAATTTAATCCGGGCATGTTTGATGCCTTATGAACCTTCACAAGAGTGCCTAGGAACCCTACCAGCCGTAGAAGGGCAAACCCAAGCCTCACTAATGGCACCACGGAACTGCCGCCAACCCTAAGGTTCAAAAGCGTTCCTATGGTTATTATGTCGAGTTAGGGTTTCATTCTTCTAAAGCGTTCATAGAATTACTTGCATTTTTTTCTGAATACCTTAAACTACGAAAATAGAACACCCGAATTGCCCAAATTGTAAGATCATATCACTTGCGAACTTAGCAAAAACAAGTAACACCTGAAAAGAAAAAAAATTTGAAGCCAGGACTTTCAAATAGGGTTGGCAGTCACGAAAGATCTGCTACTCTACCGTCGAATGGCTTTGAACCATGCTCAAATAACAAAAGCTACCTCCGGCTTCAGACTCAAAACATCTGCCACAACATTTGCCTGGCCCGGACGATGAAAATCTCGCAGTCATAGTCTTTCATCAACTCCATCCATCAGCTCTATCCCAAATCTTGATCTTGTTGCTGAAAAAATGTACAGTAAGCTTCTTGTGATCCGTAATTATCTGGTACGACTCGTCTCGAAATCTTAAATGTAAAATCACTGCAACCATCTCTTTGTCGTGGGTGGAATATTTCTACTTGCTTTTCTTCAACTGTCGTGAAGCATCACTATACCCAACAACACCGCTTGATCCGGGTCAAACCCCAAAAATGCTGTGAACCTCCGTCACTGATACAGGTTTGGGTCAATGCTAAACGGCCTCGATCTCCTTCGGTTCCATACTTACTATCTCTCGTACTACGTGATCCAAGAAGTCCACACTATCCATCCAGAAAACACACTTGCATAATTTAGCGAATAGTCGGTGCTCCCTCAAAATCTGCAATGAAATCCTCAATTACTGTCCAGGCTCCACTCGGCGCCAAAAGTACACTATGACGTCCTCAATTGACACGATGAAAAACTGATCAAGAACGGCATGGATATTCGGTTCATCCAATCTATAAACGCTACTGGGGCATTGGTGAGCTCGAAATACATCATCAAAACTCATAATGCCCGTAACTTGTATGAAAATCAGCCTCGGAATATCATCCTATCGAACCCACAATTGGCAGTAGCCTGACCGCAAGTCAATCTTCGAGAAATGTCTCACACAGTAACCCGACTCAACTGACGATAATTACTGCATCAACACAAACTGCTATCTTTCTCCCTGATGAACAGGGCAGGAGTTCTCCAAGGTGACGCACTCGAACGAACAAGCCTTTTATCCAATAATCTTGCAACTGTTCTTTCAATTCTTTACACATCGCCGGGAATCAAGTCAAAGCAGCACTCAATATCGCGCTGCGGCGACAAACCAAACAACTTGTCTGAAAGACATCTGGAATCTTTCTCACAATCGGGACCTGGTCCAACGGGAACCTTACGGCTCTAACATCATAGACATACGTCCATAATTCCTGACATCCTTTCCTCAAGAGCTGACTAGCACGAAAGAAGAGATTAACTGGGAAGGGTGGCGCTAAGTCTCTTTAAGCAACAAGAACTGGCTCACCCGGAAAAACTAAATCCGATTGCCTCCTCACGGCAGTCCACGGATGCACAACACGTAGCTAACCATTCCATGCCAAGAAATCTTCGAAGTCCGACATTTCGGGAAGAATCAAATCGACAAAAGAATTCTTATCTCCGATGCGAATGAATCACGAACGAACAACTTACCGAGAGACCAAAAATTTTAGCCTGTCACAACGGTGTCTATCTAACCGCCTCTAAGCTGGCATACTGGTACAAATCCGCTTTGGTCCCGAAATGACCGAAGTCTTATAAATGCGCTCCTTTAGCAGTAAGGTTGCATCCATCGCGGCTGCATAAGTATCAAAATACTGGGTACCAACAGCAAGAAGTAACTGCATGTCCAATCTCCACAAGAATCTCTTTATCTGTTTCTCTCCAGTGTCCACCAGGTAAGGAGCATATCGGACCGCCAAGAAATATGAATGTTCTACTCGGACACTATCTTCACTGAATTCTTACGCAACGGCTTGAAACCATGAACTCGGACATCTCGAACGTTCTCCAGAAGAAAACGAGCAAGAATTACGGCTGCGAATTCCTCCCAAGTCATAAGAAGTAGGTCTGTAGCTCGAACTCTCTCAATGGACTTGCACCACGTCTGAGCAAGACGTCAAGATGAAAACTTGCAAACTCAACCCATATCTTGTCAGAACATCTCTGCGAACGACAATTCCAGCCATCCTGTCAAGGATTGTCTACGTATCCTCCGTTGCATCCGTGCCGGTAAAACAAACTGAAGGCCTCAGCCTCAAACTCTTATAAGGATACAAAAATAATCTTGGTAACAACAGAAACATCTGCCTGTGCAGCAGGTACAGACACAATCCCTAAAATAGGAGGGACATCATCGGCTCTCAGAGCTCGGCTAACCATCAGTAACAAACCAATCATCTGTCACACGTCCTGAATACTCGACTCCAACCTAGCCATCCGTCTGGGAAAAAAAAAGGTGGACCACTCTGTCCCTGAGGGGTAGGCGTATCGCCTCGATCGACCCTCGTCTCAACGAGCCTACTTTAATCTCATCCCTAGCGGCAGCCCGCTGAGCTATCGTAGTCTTTGGTAGCATCGAGGCCGGAATAAGAAACATGAGCGATAAGAACATTGCAATTGAATCAAGGAACGCAAGGAATCAAGAAAGGAAATACAAGCAATTATGTCCTAAGGTCACTTAGGCGGAGTACCGTATCGTAAGTATGCCGCGGAACATACACACGCTACGCCACTCTGCTTAAGTCACCTACTCCATCTACCAAGGGTTTTCCTACACTCAGAAAGGCAAAACCTACGCTCTGATACCAACTTTGTCACGACCCGAAGGTTCGGAACACGACTGGCACTTAGATTACGAGACGTCTAAAGGCGTAACGTAACATAAGTCAGCCAAAACCCAGAAAAATCTAAACCAAAATCAAAAGAATGAAGGAATCCTTTCATGAAAACGACTTTGAAATCAATTAAGTTGCATTGAACCCTTTTTAAAAAAAAAAACATCAAAAAATTTTTCGAAAATTTCGGCAGGGTCTCCTTTGTAAATACTATCCCCCAAAATGGGTACAACAAGATATATAAACCTGTAATAACAAAATGGCATCCCCAAGCGGGAGCTAGCTCTTCGCCCAAGGCGGATCACAACCACACACAATATATTTGTAATATCAAGAAAAGGAGCATAAAGAAAAGTAAAATATAAGAAAACACAACGTCGGCTCAAGTAAGCTCGACCCCAAAGAAACCACATATACACAAATCTCCAAGTCTCCTCACTAGGTCGCATATACAATTAAGAAGTGGTAGATGGAGAATACTAGATACAAAAATAATACAAAAAGAGATAAAAGTGCCCTCGCAACCCACCTACGAGCAATGCCGTGGGTCAAAGAAAAAAAGAGCCAATGATAAGATGATCCCGCCGCTAAAAGGCTGACGGGTCTGACCTGCAAGATACTGTGGCACAAAGGGATGAGTTGTCAGCTCGTGAGTAGAATGTAACATCTAATAAGGCTATCGTAAGAATGCACGCAAATACGTCACAACATGTATGTCTAGATGTTATGTAATTCCACTAGTATGTATGCACATGTATGCAACATCAATACGAAATCTTTAAGTGTTTTTAAATACTATGAGCCCTGCATTTTTAATTTTAAAAAAAGAATATCTGTGCAATAGCTAAGTACCATCATGAAATCATCTAAAAACCGTGCCAAGCATCGACACCAAATATGGAAATATATCTGTCTCAATGTCTCACTGCATCAATGTCTCAATACATCGGGCTCCGTCAGTCCGGATTGGCCCTTACCATCAAATCTCACGACAACGGGCGGTATCCTCCGGATATCCGCCGCGCCAGACATCACCGGTAGGTAATCTTCGCCTGCCAGGCTCATCGTCAACAACTCGATCTTCTTACCCCGGGGTAACATACCGGGCCCACCATGTACCCGAGACGGTTCATCCACTCCTCGAATCGGGTCTCGAAAACCAACATAAAACATAAAAACTCATGGTGGACGACACATACATCACGAGAAAATCGCAACTTGCATTTTAAAATGATGATAATAAACTTTTATAAAATTCTTGCGGTTTTCCCCCAAAATCCAGAAATCTCATCAATACGGAAATCCTCAAAAAGAACCACAATACATGATTATGTAGGAAATGATAATATCTATGATATCCATGTCATGAAATGCAATTATAACTAGAAAACTATGTATGAATGATGATGAAATGCGGTATATATACGACTACCAGTTTAAATATCATGTAAGATGCGAATATTTTTTATACTGGTCTAAGAAGGTTCTATAGTGTTTGCATAAATAGTGCACGTGCGGCAAGAACCAATATGGTAATGCTGCAAGTGTCCTATAAGATGATATGACATATGTCTATATTTATACATATACGATGCGACGCAATGAGATGGCCTACTAGGAATTTCGCATATAAAGTAAATATTTTAAATAATACTAAACCGTCGAGCGGCTCACGCCATCCAGACGATCCCCCCATAGATGTATACATCTACTCACCGGGGCGCTTCGGCTAAACCGATCCGATCTCCGTTTATTTTTCTGCGCCGCGTCAGACACCTCTGCACCCTATCCTAGAATCACACACAACCAATTAAAAAGATAAACATACGATAGTTATGAATACAATGATGCAAGTCAACCACACACACAAATTAGACGCGCACACACTTGGTGCACAAAACGCGCTCGCGACAACCACAACTTACAACTAGGGTCGCTATACCTGAAAAACATCAAAACTAAAACCCAAATCGCATCAATTGCGCACTCAACATTCTAGATATTATATGAAGTAGGTCATAATTTATTAAAACCTGAAACACATTTAAAAGCTATTTATTCCGAAACCCAGTAATTGTCCATTTCCAATTTTATTCAAAACTTGACGTTCTAACAATCCTAGTGACTAAGATGATAATTTAATATCTTAATTATTCCATACAAACCCTAACTTAATTTTTAATTTCATCTAATTACGCATTAATTAAAACCTTGTTTGAAATATTGCACCATTAATACCATTTAAAAGTAACAATTAGCAAAATTAACAACTAGACTAAATTTTACTTGCTTTAATATGTCAAACTACATGTTGTGACCTTAATAATGTGGTAAAAAGCCTAACCATAATTTTAATCCTTCTCTTGAAAATTAGATCTTGAAACTAAAACCCTAATTAAAAACTTAATTAGCTTAGATTCAAGTAATTATCCAACGATTAAACCATGGGTTAAGATTTATACCTCTCAATTTTAAGTTCGAGCAAGCAAATCTTAGCCTCCAAAAGTAACTTCTATTCTCCAAAATCCTAGCTTGAATGGCCAAGGAATAATGGTAGAGATTTAATTAGGAAACGGTGAAGTTTTGTATTGATTGATTTTTTTTTTTTAACTTTGAACAATTTTTGTTGGAATTGAACTGGGGAAAATTAGAGAACAGCACATGGAGGGCTCGGCCTTAGCAGCCAAGGAAAGAGAGAGAGAGAGAGAGAGTTGTGTAGGTATTTGTATAATGTGTAGAAACTTCCTCATTTAATTAATCTTCTTAATTTATTAATTTCTTACATTTGATGAGTTTAATGAATTGAATGGATGGAGGTATGAATGCAGGCCGGCCAAACAAGGAAGGAGGGATTTTTGGGCTTGTGTGTGAAATTTTTAAGTGGAGGAAATCCCATTAAACTCTCATTAAAGCATTTCATTCCCTTTTATATTTTCATTTTATTTTATTTCCCTTATTCTAATTAAACCTAGCTACTACAGTGAAATGAGGTGAAGTAAATTGTTGAGGTGCTAAGGGGCTCGGTCCTATAAGGAGAGGGGTGTGTGTGTGGATGTGTGAGGAATTTCTAGGCTAAGATAAGTCCCAATATTACATATACCAATTCATTTCTTTATCAAATTATTTTTCCAATCATCTAAATCCTACAAATCTCTAGAAATTTGAAGACAACTTGAGAATAAAAGAGTATGCTACAAGCTTGATCCTAAGTTATCATGGTTCACATTTGCAAATTTTAACCCATTTTATTTTGTAATTATACCAATTAAATATATATAATTAAAAGCTTATAATATTATATTGAATTTATTTAATTTAAGAAAATATTTAATTAAACTAACAATTTATAAGTGACTACGTAAATATCAATTACAAGAAATTACATGGTTAAAATAGACGTATTTAAAACTATGATGAAAAAATAATTATACTTCGGTTTTTATGGAAAATACGGATTATTTTACCGATAATCAGAAAATTCACAAAAAGGATTTTATTTATTTATTTAATTTTTAAAACGTTACAGCACCGGCAATATTTATGGACTTGATGAACCGAATCTTTTCATCGTACCTGGACCAATTTGTAGTGGTGTTCATTGATGATATTCTGGTCTATTCGAGAAGCAAAGTAGAGTATGCAGAACACTTGAGGATCGCACTGCAAACATTGAGATAAGAAAGGTTATATGCTAAGATGAGCAAGTGCGAGTTTTGACTCGAAGAAGTGAAGTTCTTGGGTCATATTGTATCCGGAGATGGAATTGCTGTTGACCCTGAAATGATTGCAGCTGTTCATAATTGGCTAATTTCAAAGAATGTAAGGGAGATCAAAAGTTTTCTTGGGCTTGCCGGATACTATAGAAGGTTTGTGGTGAACTTCACCCGAATAGCGGAACCATTGACCAAGCTAACATGAAAGGAGGTACCATTCGTATGGACTGAGAAATGTGCGTTAGCTTTTGAAGTGTTGAAGCAAAAATTGACCACCGCTCCTATTCTGACAGTGCTAGATGGTTCCGGAGGACTAGTAATACATAGCAACACATCTGGAAAAGGCTTGGGATGTGTTCTAATGCATCATGGGAAGGTCATAGCTTATGCGTCGAGACAATTGAAGACTCATGAAAATAACTACCCAACTCATGATCTGGAGTTAGCAGCAGTGATTTTCACTCTGAAGATTTGGATACACTACTTATTGGGCGAAAGGGTAGAAGTATTTACCAATCATAAAAGCCTAAAATATGTGTTCACACAGAAAGAGCTCAACACGAGGTATCGTAGATGGTTAGAGCTGATGGATGACTATAATCTTGACCTAAAATACCATCCGAGGAAAGTTAATGTAGTGCCGGATGATCTAAGTCGGTTGCCAGCGATACGAATGTTGACTGCACAAAAGATGATTATAATTGATTTTCAGATATTCGAATTGGAGATTGTACTACCAAATTCTTCGAGACAGTTGATGCAGTTGCAAGTATAGTCATCCTTGATCGATAACATTAAAGCAGCGTAGTCGCACGATCCAAGATTGCAGAAATTTCTAGAACAAGTAGAAGCGGGACTTCGAACGGATCTGTTAATTCATGAAGATGGTTCGTTACATTATGGGAGTCGTTTATATGTGCCCAAAGGATAAATTCATGAAGAAGTCATGAAAGAGGCCCATAGTTCCGCTTATTCCGTACATCCGGGAGGCACGAAGATGTACCGAGACTTACGACGACATTTCTGGTGGGAAGGCATGAAAAGGGAGATTGCTTGCTACATATCGAAATGCTTGGTGTGTCAGCAAGTCAAGGCTGAATATCGAAGGGTAAATGGTTTGTTGCAACCACTTTCGATTACTTAATGGAAGTGGGAATGCATAACCATGGATTTCGTGACGGTATTACCACGAAGTCCAAAGGGAAATAATGCAGTTCGGGTTATTGTCGATCGATTGACCAAGGCAGCTCATTTTATACCGTTTCGTATTGGTCAGTCGACGGAGGCTTTGGCAGAGAGGTACATGCAGGAGATCATGAGATTGCATGGAGTACCCATGAGCATTGTTTCCGATTGTGATACTCGATTTCTATCACACTGTTGGAGGAGTCTAATGGAAAGTTTGGGTACTTGCTTGAAGTTTAGCACAGCCTATCATCCTTAGACAGATGGCCAGTCTAAAAGAACGATCCAAACTCCTGAAGATATGTTGAGAGAATACATGTTAGACTTCAAGGGTTCATAGAAGGATCATTTGCACTTGGTGGAGTTTTCTTAGAATAATAGTTTTCAGGCGGTTATACAGATGGATCCATTCGAAGTATTATATGGTCGTAAGTGTCACTCGCCTGCCTATTGGGACGATGTTGGAGAACGAAGATTATTAGGAGCGGATCTTATTGTGCAAACGGTGGAAAATGTTAACGTGATCCGAATCATATGAAGGTGGCACAAGATCTGCAGAAAATTTTGGGCTGATACTGGACGAAGACCTCTGGGGTATGCAGTTGGTGATCTTGTGTTCTTGAAGATATCACCGACCAGAGAAGTGATCCGATTTGGTAATCGAGGCAAGCTTAGTCCTCGACTCATGGGGCCTTTTGGTATTATCGAGCGTGTTGGAGAGGTATCTTATCTCTTGGCTTTACCACCATCCTTGGCATGTGTTCGTAACGTGTTTCATATATCTCAACTCCACAAGTATGTTAAAGATGAGACGCACGTCCTAGATCACTCGAAACTGACGGTAATGGAAGATTTAACATATGAAGAGCGACCAATGGCGATTGTGGATCGACGAGAAAAGGACCTCAAGAATAAAGTTATCCCACTAGTACTTGTTTCATGGGGGAATCGTTCGAACGGAGAATCTACTTGGGAACGTGAAGAAAAGATCCGATACAAGTTTCCACACCTCTTTTCTTAAAATCCTTGTTTTCTTGTCTTTTCTTGTTTCGGGAATTTCAAGGACAAAATTCTTTTGTAGTTGGGTATAATGTAACACCCTAGCACTGTTATACTATTTATTTTGGGGTATTTCAAATTTTGCGGCAAAATTCTCTATTATTGTTGCTTTTGGGTCCGAATGGTGCAATTAGCTGTTGTGGTTATTATCCGACCTGACCCGCATGTTTGAAACCCATCATGGTTCTAGATTATATCAACTATTTGCTAGTACAGAGTATCCATGCAAATCTAGATATTACACATATATAATATATTCCACATATCTTTTAATAATACAAAATAAAAATCAAATAATATATTTTTATCTAGCCATGCATGTCATAGTACCCCATATCATGTGGTTGCACCCATATATCATGATTCATGTCCTAATTGTTAAACAGACTCATTTTTTTATTGCTACGTATATTTACGTAGATCCGTATTTGGGGTTATATGTTTTTATTATCAAAATATCGTATTATGGTTTAAATTCTTACATATATTCTCCATATTGAAAAACTAGATTTTTGAATGGATACGGGTAATATTTAGAGAGTCCGATATTATCTGTAGAATCTAACTATATATATAAACTAACTGTTATATATAATATATAATATATTAATTAATATAAATAACTCTCTCTATTTCTCTCGCCCCTCCCCCTCTCTCTGTTTCTCTCTAATGTGTGTGTGTGTGTGTGTGTGTATGTGTTTACTGCCGAAATCTGGGAAAGACAAACGTCTTGCCTGAATTTGGGGGCAGATGCTATTTGGGTTTATCCGTCCACCTCTCCGAAGAAGCCAATTTGATTTATGGCACCGTGTTTTAGAGGTTTGGACGGATGTTACCGTTGTAGCGGACTTCATCAGATTCCCCCTCATTGTGAGAAGTTTTTTATTGTGGGGGCGCTCTTCCCTGCAGGCGCAAGCCCCTGAAGTTAATTACGTTACCGCATAGCGATGACCACTTTCTCCTTCTCCAGATGTTCACTTCGTATCGTGTGTGTTTGTTTTATTTTTGGTTGTCTGTGGATTGTATACGGAGACTAATTTCTGTTGTCGCCCGTAGGGCGTGGATTAGTCCAAATCCGTATATTCTTAGATTTGGATTTGGTTTAATTTAAGGATCGTTAACCTTGTTTGAGATTAAGATCAACTTAAATATTTGTTAAGGATACGTTAATTCGATATTGGACTAAGATCTACTTAACGGGGGTTCAGGATCATTTTTGATCCAAGGAAAGAGCATTTGGGCTTTATCGTTTTAGTTTAGAGACGTTACGGTCCATAAATCATCATTTTTTGGGGATGAGAGTTTAGTTTAAGGACGTTGCGGTCCATAACTAGTTTAAGTACTTTGCGGTCCACAGGGATGTGCTCATACGTTTGAGAGTGCGCCAAAGAGCTATTGGTTGTCGGGACCCTCCACCTCTCTGACGGCGTTGAAGAATTACAACGACATATATCAGAGGTGTGGAGAGATGCATGATTAAATGATTCAGCGTGCTTGCGCTTTCTAAAAGATAGATCAAAAATATTTGTAACCGCAATCAAGAACGGCGTCGCATGAAGCTAGCCGGTGAGTACGGGTCGGTCCACAGGGATTTTGTGAATTTCCGATTCGTTCTTACGAGTTAATTCCGAAGGGTGTTCGGTTGATTATTAAATCTAAAAATTGATTCTATCTAAAAACTAAATTAATCTAGATCTAAATCTTGCTAGGGTTAGGTTTAGGAATGGTTTGGAAATGTAAATAAATCTCAACGCTTTCTATACCCAGATTAGGATCTAAGAGGAGTTATGGTAATTATCAATAAAGAGGATTGGATCCATTCGGGAAGGTGTTCCTTCCTCTAGGTTCTTGTCCTTCTTTTAGAGATCCTTACCCTAACCTCCATGGAAAACATCACACCCGGGCCTTTATACTACGGTATCACTGCTACCTCGAGGGATAGGGTGCCGTAGGGAGCGGTATGTGCATGTATGCATGGAGTCTTATAGATTCTATGTGATGAGTAAGAAAGGGATGAGAGATCTCATCTCTCAAAAGCCTTTCCCAAAGCTAACATCTAAGGCAAGCAATTAAAATCTAAACTAGAACAAGAAATTAAATTACTTACAGATGGATCCCTCCAATCTTCCATCCAGGTTTGTCAGATCTGAATTTCTGAATTAAAGAGAGGCACCGATGCTCTCCAAAAGATTTCTAAATTTTATTCATTAAAGGGAGGCATAAGAAATTACAATGAGTAGAGTTCCTATTTATAGAGAATAGGAAACCCTAGGTTACATTTTGATCCGCATGTCTACAATTACAAAAATAGCCCTAGGTCAACTAATCAAAGCCGCAAATGAATTTTGGTAAAATAAAATCTTCCTTTTGTCTTCTTAAAAAGGAAGTATTGGGCCTTTCCTTTGTGGGCTCTTCTGTCTTTGGGCTTCCCGGGCTACTTAATTCTTTAATTCTTTCTTTAAAATAGCTTCTGTTCTCTTTCAGATTTTCCAGTGAATAATTGTGGTGGACTTTTAACCGTGGCTTCGAAATCTTGGACCTTGCATTGCCTTGTACTTTGTGAATTTTATCTTTGATGTAGGCTTGATCAAGAGTCTTCTGTTTGTTTGTCAAAAGTCCATTTTTGTATCAACTTTTGTCTTTTTCACTGTTTTCGCTCCAAGAACCTGTAACCTGTAATATGTAGCAGACATGCATCAAAAGCACCTGTTTATTTATAAAACGAATAAGAATGGGGAATATAAAATGCAATATTATGATATGAACAAATACCCCCAAACTTATCTTTTGCTTGTCCTCGAGCAAACTTATTTTTATTCACTAAAATCCTAACCGCACTTTCGCAGGGAAACGCGATTGCACTGAGCACGTGCAACAAGCCTTTAAACCTCTAGGTGTCCATAGTAGGAGGAGTGTTGTCTCCTGAGGGTTTTCAGCGGATTACACCCACAAAATCCTATCAACTCGGCCCAACTTTTGTTCTCTAATTAGGTTTTCTAACTAAGAATTCTATTATCTTTTACTTGTAAATTATCCACCCATATTCTTCACACTTCCTCATCATTTAACTTAAGATTATATATATCCTATAGACTTACTTAGCTTTCGGCATCTCTTAAGTTTTCCTTCTAGGATTCCATCTCGACTTAGGAATTTCTATCAACTCTATTAAAGATATAAGTTCTATTTTTCATTCCTCTCTCTTATCTAAATTCCAATCACATATCCCTGCGTGTGTGTATAGATCACTCCTACACTTGGAAATTCAAATCAAGCAATCATACTCTCGTCCATTGTCCAAAGCACTTATTAATTAGTGAATTTTTAAATGAAATTTGCTTACACATCCTTCATGGGACCGTTAATACTTCTTGAGGTACCAACAACCGATTACAAGATGCGTTAGCACTTTAAAGCGTACTTCTTAGTTTTGCAACACCCAAGGCTTTAGCAGTGACTCCCAAACCAGTTGGTCTAAGGCACTAGGTGATGAAGCACCCTCGCTAAATATTTTTCTATTTTTTACAGCCTTAAGTAATCACAAAAACCAGTGTCCATTTTTTATTCTTTATTCACTTTTTTTATTTATTTTCATTGTACTAAGGACTTTAGACAAGAGCACTTCAAGGTCTCTTCTACTATTCCAAGTTTCAAGGTGCGTGATTATGCAAATTTTAGGGTATACATTTTCAGAATCTAGACTTAAGCTAGGAACTATTTTTCAAACTTATACTCTAATAAGAACATCAATACTCTTCCCTTGTTTCGACTTAGCCCAAGAAGTGAACCCAAAATTTGCCTATTTCTAAATAAACTACAAGGCATATACTTTCTACCGTTAAACTTTAAGGAAGGTTATTTTTAGGGTTTTTAATTTACTAAGTTTAAGATCTAGTTGTTCCTAGCCAGTTAACCTATTTGTCAAACTCAAGTCAATTAGCCAAAATTGAATACAATGATTTTTATAATTTTTGAATTTTTTTAATTTTTATGGGCTTTCAAATAAATATGCAAATGCAAAAATATGTACAAATGAATGCGTAGGAAGAAGACGTACCGAGCATGCCCCCAAACTTGAACTTGACAGTGTCCTCACTGTCATGCTAAACCAAGAGGGTCAAAATACCGATACTCCCCTGTTTATTTATTTATAATTTTTTTTTTATATTTTTAATGTTTTGGAATTTTTATTTTATTTTTTTATAGGAAAAAAAACAAAAAATATATACATATATACAAAGATTCCCCCAAACTTAAGCTTGGCCTTGCATAAGCCAAAAGTTAGCACCAACCATTCAAAAATCTTATCGTGGAAATGGTATAGTTGGTGCAAGAAACTGAGAAGCACGCGAGACCGTGTGGAAAGAAGAATGGTAGAATATGGTCTCGGTGGGGGAGAAGAATGGCGAAAAGAAGAAGGAAGTGGAGTACGATCTTGAGCGTGTAAATTGAGTGAATAAATTAGCGCAATATGTGATGACCGATATGTTATAAGCGATTGCGCTAACCTATCAACCCGTCGGGAAATGGGGTCAAATCCCTCAAGATTCGCAAGAAAATATGGGTACGCCGAACTTGGTATAGGAGATGAAAGCGTAACGGTCATTTGTTCGGTTGGAACAATGTGAAAGACAAAAGGGCGTGAATTAGGGATAGTATCTTTCTCACCGTAGTAAACTGTTTCGAACTTGAAAGATTCCATTAATGGTTCGAAACTACTATAATCAACCGAGTCTGATGGCTCATCTGAAAATGTAAAGGACTCAAACTCGGGTGGTGAGTCATCAACATCGTCCGAAAAAGTGAAACACTCGTAGGTGTCATCGTCTGTGAGAATTGTGTCAGATTCAAAGGAAAAGGTTTCAAGCTCACAGTCTTCAAGTGGGGTCGGAACGATGGGAAGGAGGGAGGGTGATATAACAGTCAAAGGTTCATGAGGATGAATTGGAAGATCAGACACATCAAATAAAAATGATTCAACCTCAATATTATCCTCAAGACTCTCCTCAATACTATCCTCAATATTCAACTCATCCATGCCATTATCATCAAAATCTAGACGCATATGAGATTCGGGAGAAACATTTAATAACTCAGGATGATGATTTGAACATAAAATTTCAATTAAATCGACAATTTCATCATCCGAAATATTCCCGGCGTCTATATCCTCAATCAAGTGAAAATCAATTTTTTTAGACACTTCATCCACAGCATGGATATTTATCAATGTAGGTTCTAGAGTGGAGGTGTAAAGATCGAAAGGATTAGGTGCGGTTTCACTCGAAAGGGGTTCCTCACAATTTGGCAAATCAAACACTACAAAATCACACAACTCATTTTTATTTTCAACTGGTGAATCATTTGGAACAATCGATGGAAAACCAAAGTTGTGGGTTTCAATTGGGTAAGGGTAGGTTTGATTTGAAAATCCTCTCTCATTCTCATTCTGTCCAACTGCCGCCTCATACATTGAAAAATTTGGAGCTAGCGGGACACTAGCAACCGGTTCACTAGGTTGCATAAGGGCGGCCATGGACGCTTCCACATTCCTCATCATTTTATTTGTTGCAGCAATATATGCTTCCAACGACTCTTCCAAACTAGACTTAGGTGGTGAGGGGGTTTCAGTAAAAGATTCAAAATTGGTTGGATATGTGAAACTCCCTAATGGCTGTATCGAAACAGTGTCTAATGAAGGTGGGAAAGTCGGGTATGACTGGTAGGAAGTGGGTGGTATGACAGGGGTAGGGTCAACATATGGATAAGAAGGTGAATAATCGTGCGGATCCCTAGAACTAGATGAGTGGAGAGGGATGAAAGATCTACTGCGAGATTAAGCAATATGCTCAGCAATAGACATCGGCCTAGGAGTGACAGAAGGACTTGAAGAAGTGGTATCAACATATGTAGGTGGTAAAGGTTGACTTGGTTGACACAAAGTAGGTTGAAAAGTCAAACTATTTCTCCTAGACGCCTCTATGTGATCTTTCAAAGATTTTTTAGGCATGGAGGGATCGTTTTTAAATTGACCGAACAAATTAACATATGACGCAAAATTAGGTTCGGGATACCAAAGTTCGGCTAATGATTTATTATGTGGGGTACCCATGTTAAAAGAAGGGGAAAAGGAAAGAAAGTTTGTTGTGCAAGGATTTATTTGCGGCTAAAAATTTTTGCAAGTTTCTATAAAATATTTGTACTTTTTATCTTCATTTTTCATTAATTTTTTCTTTCTCTTTATTTGAAATTTTTTTTTTTGCAAAAAGATTTTAGAGAAAAGATATGCAACGGCAAAATATTTTATAGACAAGATATGCAACAGCAAAATGTAACTTGCAATCAATTATTATTTTAAGCATATCACAAGAATCTTTATTTGGAAAGAATTGTTGCAAAAAGATATTCGAGAAAAGATATGCAACAACAAAATATTTCTTGCAATCAATTTAGTTCAAGCGGGGCCCAAAAATCCTGCACAAGATCGTTATTTGGAAGGGAATATATTTTTAAAGTGCACAAAATCCTGCAGGTATTTTTCAGAAAATATATTTCAAAAATTACAGAGGAGAAACAGAAGATCTTACAGAAAATTTTTCAGAAGAAGATGCCACTGTACCGCCGCCTTTCCGCGGTAAAAACGCGTTTGTGCCGCGTTTTCGCGGCGAGATCGTCGGATCGAGTCCCCAAAAAAATTCTGCCGCACTGATTCCACTAGAAGGCCGCGGTTCCGCGGCCTAAGGTGGGTTTTGGCCGCGGAATCGCGGCGGGATGAGGGAATTAGGTCTCCAAAAAAATTTTCACTATTCTGATTTTTAATTTCCCTTCTGTTTCGATATTTGGTTTTCTGTTTCACCTTCTGCAATTTTCCAGATCCGATTTTGTATATCCTGCAAAAATTTAAACAAAAAAGTATCCCTTCCAAAAATAACAAAATATATATATTTTTATATTTTTTTGATTTTTCAGATTTTTATGAATTTTTTAATTTTATGATTAACCCGAAATTGCGAAAAGGAAAGTTCTACGCCATACCCGGCAACGGCGCCATTTGATTGAATTGATTCAGCGTGCTTGCGCTTTCTAAAAGATAGATCAAAAATATTTGTAACCGCAATCAAGAACGGCGTCGCATAAAGCTAGCCGGTGAGTACGGGTCGGTCCACAGGGATTTTGTGAATTTCCGATTCGTTCTTACGAGTTAATTCCGAAGGGTGTTCGGTTGATTATTAAATCTAAAAATTGATTCTATCTAAAAACTAAATTAATCTAGATCTAAATCTTGCTAGGGTTAGGTTTAGGAATGGTTTGGAAATGTAAATAAATCTCAACGCTTTCTATACCCAGATTAGGATCTAAGAGGAGTTATGGTAATTATCAATAAAGTGGATTGGATCCATTCGGGAAGGTGTTCCTTCCTCTAGGTTCTTGTCCTTCTTTTAGAGATCCTTACCCTAACCTCCATGGAAAACATCACACCCGGGCCTTTATACTACGGTATCACTGCTACCTCGAGGGATAGGGTGCCGTAGGGAGCGGTATGTGCATGTATGCATGGAGTCCTATAGATTCTATGTGATGAGTAAGAAAGGGATGAGAGATCTCATCTCTCAAAAGCCTTTCCCAAAGCTAACATCTAAGGCAAGGAATTAAAATCTAAACTAGAACAAGAAATTAAATTACTTACAGATGGATCCCTCCAATCTTCCATCCAGGTTTGTCAGATCTGAATTTCTGAATTAAAGAGAGGCACCGATGCTCTCCAAAAGATTTCTAAATTTTATTCATTAAAGGGAGGCATAAGAAATTACAATGAGTAGAGTTCCTATTTATAGAGAATAGGAAACCCTAGGTTACATTTTGATCCGCATGTCTACAATTACAAAAATAGCCCTAGGTCAATTAGTCAAAGCCGCAAATGAATTTTGGTAAAATAAAATCTTCCTTTTGTCTTCTTAAAAAGGAAATATTAGGCATTTCCTTTGTAGGCTCTTCTGTCTTTGGGCTTCCTGGGCTACTTAATTCTTTAATTCTTTCTTTAAAATAGCTTCTGTTCTCTTTCAGATTTTCCAGTGAATAATTGTGGTGGACTTTTAACCGTGGCTTCGAAATCTTGGACCTTGCATTGCCTTGTACTTTGTGAATTTTATCTTTGATGTAGGCTTGACCAAGAGTCTTCTATTTGTTTGTCAAAAGTCCCTTTTTGTATTAACTTTTGTCTTTTTCACTGTTTTCGCTCCAAGAACCTGTTGTTGGGGTAAAAATTTACACCCCGGTTGGCCAAGTCAAAATCCAAGTCAACCCCAAGCCAAGTGGGCCCATGCCCGGGTCGAGCCCGAAAATGAAGCGGCCGGCCTCCCCCCATGCCAAGATAAAATTTTTGTAATAAATAATTTTGTTGCATTTTCTTTTATTTTATTTTATGGATAAATGTAAGAAAAATAGGCATAAAGCCAAATTTTTGTAAAAGCCCATGGCTTATGTGCAAAAAGAAATGGCGCATGAGCCATGGGATAGGCAAAATGCCATTTTGTGAAGCCCAAGGGGCTATGTGTAAAATGTATAGCCTATAAAGGCAAAGATAATGAAAATATCTAACAACTTTTTCTCTCTAAAAAAAAAAGTCTTAGAGCTGAGCTCTTTTCTTCCACCTTCAAGGTTCTAAACCTTTTCATTTTCTTTTGAATTTAAATCAAGAGTTTTACTCTTTCTTTTCCAAAACTAAGTAGTTTTCCACCACAAAACCCACAAAGGGGAACTCAGATCTCCCATCAGATCTAAAAAAAGGAGTGATTTTTAAAATCTCCTGTTTCTTGATCTTCAAGATCCGGCCAAGCGATAGGAGGAAGAAGAAGAACATCTTTCACTAAATCCCAAAAAAAAAAAAAGAGAAGAAGAAGAAGAAGAACACTCAGGAGTCCAACTCCTCTTTGATTTCTCATCAGAGAAATCTTTTTAGGCTAAAAGCCTCTTTTCCTCGCCGGCGCTCAAGCGCAGAGCGCCCACGTGCCGACACGTGGCGCGCTTGCGCTCCAGCGCAAGCGCTCGAGCGCAAGTCGCCCTCGTGCCGACACGTGGCGCTCTTGCGCTCCAGCGCAAGCGCCCGAGCGCAAGTCACCCTGGTGTCGACACGTGGCGCGCTTGCGCTCCAGCGCAAGCGCTCGAGCGCAAGTCGCCCTCGTGCCGACACGTGGCGCTCTTGCGCTCAAGCGCAAGCGCTCGAGCGCAAGTCGCCCTCGTGCCGACACGTGGCGCGCTTGCGCTCAAGCGCAAGCGCTCGAGCGCAAGTCGTCTACGTGCCGACACGTGGCGCGTTGCGCTCCAGCACTCTGCGCTCGAGCGCAAAGCGCCCACGTGCCGACACGTGGCGCGCTCGCGCTCAAGCGCCTAGGCGCTGGCCCCACGCATCCTTTGGATGTCTTTTTCCCCTTTACTTATATATACATGTATATATATACATATGTATACAAATATACACATACACATACTCCGCCACACTCTCCCCCTCAAAAAAATTTTCGGGCCGGGGCGCTGCCCCGAACCCCGCAAGGGGGCTGCTAGCCCCCTTGACCCCCAGCCCGCTATCCGGGTAGCGGGACCCCCGTAAAAACTCTGCGTGGCTCCCAATATATCCAAAACCCCCTTTCAAAACACACGTATACTGCACATTGAGTTCGCATGACCAGTTTAACCCGTTAATCGGAGGTTCCCTCGCCCCAAAGGCGATGGGTAATTAACGGCAGCTTAGTCCGCGGCTGCCGGAGATTCGGATCCCCACAATCATTAAACCCCGGCCTACCCTAGGCCGGGGGAATCTGTAGTACGCCTGACAAGCGCGCGCGTATTCCCATCTCACTGGGGTGACGAAAAACACCCTACAGATTCTGGCACGCCCGGTGGGACGCTATCTCTCCTCCCATATTTCGGGTTAAACGTTCATGCGAACTCAATCAATATACATATCGATTGCTTATACTGAAATGATGTTTTTTTTTCCGTGCAGCAATCAACTTTCGACGACAATGTCTCCCCAGACGAATTCAGCTTCCAACATGACCCCGATTCCGTACGTGGTCAAGATCAACGCTCGTGTGGTTCTCCCCGCAAGCCTCAGTCGACAATGGGAGGAGCCGCCCCGCCAGTTTGGCTCTGTCATCATCTACCCTGCCGGAAGCGCTCACCTGGCAGAGATCCCGGCGGAACAGGTGGCCAAGCCGGTCTCAAGAGGAAAGAGGCCGAATGTCGTGATCGCCAAGGCACCACAACCGAAACTCAAGACGCTATCTGAACGACTCCCTAGCGCTCTAGCCGGGGGCAAGACTTCCGATGCGAAGGGCAACATCAAATGTTGCGGACAAGCTCAGGCGATGACTCTAACAAATGCACAATCGGGCGTATCTCTAAGGCCCTCTATCAACCGGTCTGCGACATCTTCCCAAAAAGTCGAAGTCTGCCAGGTGCTTAGAACGGAAAAGTTAAGGCAGAAGCGGCTCAGGTATCGAGCCAACAAGAGGGCCAAGGCTTCGACCAAATGGAATCATGTGAAGTTCCAAGTGCAGGGTTTTCCCGCGACGACGGCTAAGTCGGACGTAAGAATCAGCAATTCCTTCGAGCCTCTGAAGTGGGTTCAGAAAAACGCCATGACCGCCAGAATCAAGAAGACGGCGGTCCGAGCAGTGCCACAAAGAGACGTGTCCCGGCCCCAACAGAAAAAGTATGAAACTGTCTCTTCAAGAGTCTATCAAGCACTCTGTGCCGCACGAAAGCAGCGGGGAAAACCCAGGAAAGATGCGCCAGCACCATTCAAGAACCTGGTTAGGCCAGCCGCCTTTAATCGACTACCAGCTACCGAAGCAAGGGGGTCAAGACAGCGATCCGTGAAATCAGCCGCCAATGATAGAAAGACGGCCGGATATATCACCCATACGGTCTATATGGCGGGCGGGCGCCCCAGCGACAACCTTCGCAGCAAAAGCAAGGACGGGGCCACCACATCCCAAGCCCAATCTAGCCTGAATGTGGTTGCCGCCGCCCAAGAACAGCCGCCTCTGCTGGATGAAGAAAACCCTCTCGATGAGGATGATAGGCAGATAGACCCCTCGGTCCATGTAGAGTCAAGCTCGGACAGTGAGGAAGAGCCGACTTTCCGCCCTAGGACTGCGGAGCAAGAGCTGCTTCAAGAACTTCGAAAACAGCTCAGGAGCAAAGATAAAGAGATGGCCAAGCTCTATTCGAAGATTGACGACTTAACGAACGTGGTGATGCAGCTTACGGCTCAAATTGCTCGAGCGCCTCCTAATCAAGCACAAGCCGCTACTAATCAGCCGGGTGATGACAATCCGAGGCAGCCAATGCATGTTCCTTTGGGACCAAGACTGGTCGAGCCGAATGAAAGCCGGCTACATTCCGCTTCTGGGGACGCCTTGGCCCCAGATAGCACTATCCCGCTAACACAGGACCGGATAATGGATTTGGTCACCAGCAAGGTTAAAACATTGGTGGCCGAAGCTGAAGCTCAGAAAGAAATCGGCAGTAGTGGGCGGCCATATCCCGCGCAGTACGATCTGATTGAGTTCCCAAGCGGCTACGTCATCCCTAAGTTCGGAAGATTTGATGGAACGGGGAATGCAAACCAGCACGTCGCCCACTTCAAAGCATCGTGCGGAAATACAGGGGGCAACGATGCGCTCCTTCTTCGTCAGTTTGTCAACAGCCTGACCGGCGTCGCCTTCGACTGGTATGCGAGTATACCGGACGGGTCCGTCATTACCTTTGCCCAAATGGAGTCTCTGTTCCGGCAAAGGTTCATGAGTGTCAGTGATAAAATCTCCATTGCCGACCTTGTGAGGACCAAGCCGGGGAAGAATGAAAGCAACACTGAATTTATCGCTCGATGGCGTAATCTCACAGTCAAGTGCGAACCGCCGCTGGAGCAGGACCAGTCCGTCAGCCTTCTTATTGGGAACCTCAGCAATTGGATGGTCCCATTCTTGTGTACAGCGGGCCTCAAGACGTTTCAGGAGCTAACCAAGAAAGTCCAAATGCTGGAACGCTCGAAGCAAGAGTCCCCGCCGGACTCTCAGAGAGACAAAACCTGGAAAAGCAAGCGGGACGACAACCGTAGAAGCGGGAGTTCCAGCAGTACCAATGTCTTCAATGCCTCCGACAATGAAGAAAAGCGAAGGGCGGGCGAATCCAAAACCAACCGGTCTCGAAAGCCATTGCTGGGAGGAGATGGGCCTTCCCTAGAGGAGAAAAAGAACAAGGTTTACTCTTTCAGAAGGGACAAGGTCCGCAAGATATTTAAAGATGCCTTGAACAATGGCCTACAACTGCCGGAGTCGAAAAGACCCCAAGAAGCAAAAATGACCGACAATCCCCTGTATTGCCCGTACCACCGAGTAGTGAGCCATGCGATCGAGGATTGCTATATCTTCAAGGATTGGGTCGAGAAGCAGTACAAGGCTGGAGAGATCGAGCTGTCCAAAAGCGTGTTGGTGAACAATCAAGTTGCAACCGCCAACTTTATACAGACGGAAGCTGAAGCCTTCTGGGAGCAGACAGCCGAACCCGCTGCCCTGACAAACGAAACTGACTCATCGCGGCCTCCGTGGAGTACGCACATATCTAATAAGACGAAGAAGATGATAAAGCTACTTCGGAAAGAACCCAGGATGGAATGGGAAGGACAGAAGAAGCCTACCAGTCCAGCTGCCAATGCGGCTCCATCAGGCTCAAAATCCAAGAAGCTCAAGAAGAAGAAAAGTGCAGCTCGGCGCGAAAAAGTGTCTGCAGGGAGATCGACCATTCAAAAGTATATCGATTCCCTTGAAGAATATGAACAACAGGAAAGAACATTGATTCAATTGAAGGAGTTCTTCCCTGTACAAGCGGCTGAAATTCTGGAGGAGTTAGAAGAAGACTCCAATGAAGAAATTCCAGTAGTAACTTGCTACGCCATCCATCTTGGCAGCGACTCTGAGGATGATCTCTGTTTTCCGGAAGAGGACGAGGAGCTCACCACAAAGGCCAATCAAATCCAGCTCAGAAGCGGCAGGGCTCTACCACCAAATCAGGGCAACGCCCCAAGAGGGAAGGAAAAACAAGTCACTAATGAAGAAGATGGCAGAGAACCGGCTGATGAAAACATAAGTCCTTCCTCGGTGGATTATAATGTCTTGGCGCATCTCCGGAAGCTTCCGTCTCTCCTGAGCATCTACGACGCCTTGGTCCTATCTAAGGAGCTTAGAGATATTCTCATCCACGCTCTACAAAACCCCGAGCGGTATCAGGCCCACTTTGCGGAAATTAATATGAAAGAAGCCCAGCACGCTTTGCATGCCGCCGCAGTCACATTTAAGGATGAAGACTTGCTACTGGGAACGACAGAGCATAATCGGCCGCTTTACGTGACCGGGTACAGCGACGGAGATCGAATTAATCGTATATTGATTGATCCGGGATCCTCAGTGAACATCATGAACTGGCGAACTCTGAAGAGTTTGTCAATGGACGTCCGACACCTGTCAAGGGAAAGGATTGTCATTCAAGGCTTCAACCAAAATTGTCAGCAAGTTCTGGGGTCTATAGCTCTGCCAATCAAATTCGGGGATCTGCAAACTGAAGCTAAGATATACGTGATCGACGCCGACACGTCTTATAAGATTCTCTTGGGGCGGCCATGGCTCCACGATTACGGCATCATTCCGTCAACTCTCCATCAATGCATGAAGTACACTAAAAATGGCGAAGAAAGACGCATTGACGGAGACATCCAGCCGTTCGGTGTGCATGAAGTCCGATATGAAGATTCTCGGTACTTTACGAACCACCAAAATGCTAAGCCACAACTAACTGAAGATAGAACGGCCCCAAGACTCAAAAGCAAATCTGCGCCGGCTATCACTTTCAAAAGCAAAAATACCCAAGTGCGCCCGCATTTCGGCAGCGACTCTGATGAGTCCGACGCTGGAAGCCCGTCCTTCCGCAAAACTCGCCCTCATTTCGGCAGCGATACAGACGAATCTGTTACTGAAGGCCCATCTAGCAGCAAAGTCCGCCCTCATCTTGGCAGTGACACTGAAGAGTCAGAGGAGGAGGACCTGTCGTGCAACAGCGGTGCAGATTGGACCCCCACGCAACAAGCGAAACTACGAGAGACCTTCGAAGTTGCAGAAGGGTCCCTAGCCGTTACAAGGGTACCAGAGCAAATGGGCAAAGAGCTCGATGCATTATCAATCTCCACCGTGGACCAGCTGAAAACTTTTTACGTTCCCGGGAGGAAAAGTGGACAGAAGGGCATCTTGTTTTATGGGTCAAACCCCGTTGTGCACCCGGACGACCTTTCTGTCGCGTGCCTTCCTTATGAGAGGGGCATAAGAGCCGTCCTCAATCCCAGATACTATGCACCCGAGATGCGGGAATACTTTAAGAAGTGCGGATGCCGGTTATATCAAACGGAGTCCGAAGCAAAGTTTTACGAAGGGCTATGGTATCCTCCCCAGGTCCGAGCACTCATCGATGGACGGATTCCAGATAGACGGGGCATAGGCTACATTCAACCTGATTCCAAAGCGTGCTACATGATCCATGTTGGTGAGGCCAGCGAAAGATCAAGTGATGATGACGAGATAGCCGAGCCAGAAGAAGCTCCTCAAGAGCTCGAAGATGGCGGACAAGCAACCTTTGATGAGCTAACCGAGATTGACTTAGGAACGCCCGATAATCCAAGGCCGACCTACATCAGCTCACTCTTGTCGGAGGAAATGAAAGAGCAGATAATTGCCCTGCTGCGTGAGTTCGTCGACTGCTTCGCGTGGACGTACAAAGAAATGCCTGGCCTTTCCCCTGAGGTAGCCGTGCATAAGCTGGCTATATCTCCTGATGCTAAGCCAGTCAAACAAGCTCCTCGAAGAATGAGAAGGGAGTTAGAAGAAAAGGTCATCGAGGAAACCAAGAAGCTCATCGATGCCGGCTTCATCAGGGAAGAGAAATATGCAGACTGGGTCGCATGCATAGTCCCAGTGAAGAAGAAAAATGGGCAGATCCGAGTTTGTGTCGATTTCAGGGACCTCAATAAGGCATGTCCTAAAGACGACTTCCCGCTACCGGTCATGGAAATGATGGTCGATGACACCTCAAATTACGAACTGTTCACCTTTATGGATGGCTCGTCTGGATATAATCAGATCAAGATGTCGCCTGAGGATGAGAAGCACACAGCATTTCGAACCCCGATCGAAATATATTGCTACAAGGTAATGCCATTCGGACTGAAGAACGCAGGTGCTACATATCAAAGGGCAATGACTAATATCTTTGATGATCTAATCCATAAAGTCGTCGAATGCTATGTTGATGATCTGGTCGTCAAGACTAAAGCCAAGGCCGATCATATCCAAGATCTCAGGACTGTTCTCACCAGACTGAGGGAATACGATCTGAAGATGAATCCTCTGAAGTGCGCTTTTGGCGTGTCATCGGGAAAATTCCTGGGCTTCATAGTCCGACATCGAGGGATCGAAGTTGACCCGTCAAAGATAAAGGCCATCATGGAGATGCCCCCTCCGAAGAGTCTGACGCAGCTAAGATCTTTTCAAGGCAAGCTTGCTTATATACGGAGGTTTATCTCAAATTTATCAGGGAGATGTAGGCCCTTCTCAAAGCTCATGAAGAAAGGAGCTCCTTTTATCTGGGATGCTGAATGTCAAGCAGCGTTCGAAAGCATCAAGCAATACTTGTTGCACCCTCCAGTGCTGGCCGCTCCCATTCCAAATAAACCGCTGATTCTCTACACTGCCGCGCTGGACGAGTCACTCGGTGCGCTCCTTGCCCAGAATAATGAGGAAGGAAAAGAAAATGCCCTCTACTACCTCAGTCGAACTCTAGTCGGGGCGGAACACAACTACTCCCCAATCGAAAAGCAATGCCTAGCTCTGATATTTGCTGTGAAGAAGCTGAGGCACTATCTGCTCGCTCATCGGGTTATGCTGATCTCCAAGGTCGACCCGCTCAAACACTTGATGACCAAAGCAAGCCTAGCCGGCAGAATGGCAAGATGGGCTGTCATGCTACTTGAGTTTGACATAGTTTACACTCCTCAGAAAGCAGTAAAAGGGCAAGCTCTTGCAGACTTTCTCGCTGCTCATCCCATACCAGAAGGATCGCCGCTAAATTGTGAGTTACCCGACGAACAAGTGTTGCACCTCGAGGAAGATGAGCCATGTTGGGAGCTCTATTTCGATGGAGCCTCGTCAATAAGGACCTCCAGTAAATCAAGCGTCCCGGAGATAAAAGCAGGGGTAGGATTGGTGTTCATTACGCCATCAATGGGAACCCTACGGCGTTCTTTTGCTCTCACTGAGCCTCGGACAAATAATGAAGCTGAGTATGAAGCTCTGATAGCTGGTTTGGAGCTTGCCGTAGAAATGGGAATCCGTCGGCTACGGGTCTACGGTGACTCCCAGCTCGTCGTCAGCCAAGTAAGCGGCGACTATAAGATATACAAACCCGAGTTAGCTCGGTACAGAGGTCGAGTGGTGGAACTCATGAAACGGTTCATTCATATTGAACTAACGAGAGTCCCTAGAGCGTTGAACGGAAAGGCTGATGTACTCGCTCGCTTGGCCAAGGAGCTGGCTGATCCTGACATGGACGAAATTCTGATCACAGTCAGGAGCCGGCAAATTCTACCCCCAGTCTCTTTACGAGAAGAGGAAAGCGCGGAACAGAAGAGCAGTCCTGCGGAAGAAGCTTCGATCATCCAAGACGAGCCCGATTGGAGAGAACCCTTTATAGAGTACCTTCGATACGACAAGCTGCCCGAAGAAAAATCTGCGAGGATTCAGCTGAAGAAAAGAGCTCTCCGATACGTGTTTGTAAATGACACGTTATACCGCAGGTCATATGACCAACTCTGGCTCAGGTGTCTGTCATTGGCCGAAGCCCAAAAGGTCATGAAAGATGTTCACTCGGGCGTTTGCGGTGCTCACCAATCTGGCCCCAAGATGCGACTTCAAATCAAACGGCTTGGGTATTACTGGCCCACCATGATACGGGATTGCGGAGAGCATGCAAAGAAATGTTATATCTGCCAAATTCACGGTGATTTTATTCACAAGCATCCCAATCCATTGCATCCTACGGTGGCGTCGTGGCCCTTCGAAGTCTGGGGCACCGACATTGTTGGCCCAATTGATCCTCCGTCATCTAAAGGCCACCGGTTCATACTGGCCGCGACAGACTACTTCTCCAGATGGGCTGAAGCTGTCCCGCTAAAAGAAGTTAAGACAAAGGATATTCTGACATTCTTCCAGCATAATATTCTATACCGCTTCGGTACACCAAGAAGAATCATTTCTGACAACGGGCCTTCTTTCAAGAGCTTCAATGTCTCAAGGTTCGCTACTCAGCACAAGATAGACTGGAGATATTCCTCCATCTATAATCCAAGAGCCAATGGGCTAGCCGAAGCCTTCAATAAGACTCTATGCAAGCTCCTGAGGAAGAATGCTTCAGCCAACAAGAGAGACTGGAATCTCAAGCTTCACGAGGCATTGTGGGCATATCGTACCACGCACCGTACTCCAACTCAGTCCACTCCATACTCATTGCTCTTCGGAGTGGAGGCGGTCCTCCCCCTCGAAGTCGAAGTTCCAAGCTTAAGAATGGCCGTTCAGCATGAGTTGACAGAAGAGGAAAACGTGCTCCTTCGACTTGAAGAACTCGATGCCCTCGAAGAAAAGAGGCTCGCGGTGCAGCAAAATCTGGAGCTATACCGAGCCCAAATGTCACGGGCCTATGACAAGATAACCCGTCTCTGCGCTTTCAAGAAAGGTGAATTGGTGCTGGTCCTCAAAAGACCGATCATCCCCAATCGACATGCCAAGGGAAAATTCGAGCCGAACTGGGAAGGACCATACGTCATCGAGAAAGTGTTCGACGGAGGATCCTACCAACTAATAAGTGCCGAGGGAGAAAGGCCCATGCCACCCATCAATGGCCGATATCTCAAGAAATACTACACATGAACGCTCCAAGTTGCAGGCGAATTGAGCACATCAGCCCTACGGTCTGGATCAGACATCCTGCAAAACCGTATACAATCCACGGGCGTAAATAACCCCTATTTCTCCCAAATCCTGCCGGTGAGACTACTTTTAAAGTCCCACCAGCGGCAAAAAATAAAAAAAAAAAAAAAAAAAACGGTATGTCCACAAGCAAAACGGGCACGGATGAAAACCCGAAAGGGCTCCGTGAGTAAAAACAGCAGGACTACCGGCGAGTCTGTGAAAACCCGAAAGGGCGCAAACTCGTGAAAAGAGATGCAATACACTCGCAAAGTCCTCTCGACCTTGTGAGGAGAAAACCCCTGCGTGAGATCCTTACGACTCACAATGGAGCAACACACTTAGGAATCCTCACGATTCCTAAGGAGAAAATACACCTGCGGAATCCTTACGACTCGTAGGGAGAAAATGCTTTATGGGACCCTCACGGCCCATAAAATTGAAAAGCCTTAGGTGATAGGGACCCAAACCTATCTCCTAAGCCATCGTTCCCCAACAGGCAACGGCAAATGATGATTCGCTCCTGGCATTTCGCTTCAGTGTTAGCGGTGCTGATGCCGACCAAAAACCCAAATCCCAAGTCCTCCCGAGGCAAATGATGAGTTGCTCCTGGCATTATTCCAGTGCAGCAATGCTGATGCCAAACAAGATCCAAATTCCAAGTCCCCAAACGGCGAATGATGAGTCGCTCCTGGTACCACATTCCAGTGCAGCGATGCAGACGCCAACCAAAATCCTATTTCTCAAAATTCTCACGGCCCTACGGTGGGTCCCCAAATCGACCATCGTATACAATCCACGGGCTCAAATAATTCTCATCATACCCATGCCCCACCGTAATCACCAGTTACGCGGCCGGTCTCCGCTTTGGGAATGATGCTCCATTGATAAGACCCACTCATGTGTCCTCACGATATATGAGGAGAACAAACCTTTGTGGGATCCTTACGACTCATAAAAGAAAAACACACTTAGGAGTCCTCACGACTCCTAAGAAGAAAATACACCTGCGGGATCCTTACGACTCGTAGGGAGAAAATGCTTTTATGGGACCCTCACGGCCCATAAAATTGAAAAGCCTTAGGCGATAGGGATCTAAACCTGTCTCCTAAGCCATCGCTCCCCAACCCCCAAATGGCGAATGATGAGTCGCTCCTGGTACCATATTCCAGTGCAGCGATGCAGACGCCAACCAAATTCCAAATCCCATACCCCAACGGCGAATGATGAGTCGCTCCTGGTACCATATTCCAGTGCAGCGATGCAGACGCCGACAAAATCCCGAAATTTTTCCGGCCCTACGGTCTGGATCATACATCCTGCAAAACCGTATACAATCCACGGGCGTAAAGCAATCCCAATTTCTCCCAAATCCTCTCGGGGCAAATGATGAGTTGCTCCTGGCATTATTCCAGTGCAGCAATGCAGATGCCAAACAAAAACCAAAATCCCAAAATCCTCTCCATGACAGATGATGATTCGCTCCTGGTACCATATTCCAGTATAGCGATGCTGATGTCAACCCAAATCAATATCAACAAGTCAACTTCCACTCCGACACCGCAAGAAGCGGAGCAAGTCAAGTCTACCCCTGACATTGCAAGAAGCAGAGCAAGTCAAATCAGGCATCGACCGTCCACGTCGCTAAAAGGGCAGTACCGACCGTCCACGTCGCTAAAAGGGCAGAACCGACCGTCCACGTCGCTAAAAGGGCAGCATCGACCGTCCACGTCGCTAAAAGGGCAGTACCGACCGTCCACGTCGCTAAAAGGGCAGCACCGACCGTCCAAGTCGCAAAAAGGGCAGAACCGACCGTCCACGTCGCTAAAAGGGCAGCACCGACCGTCCACGTCGCTAAAAGGGCAGCACCGACCGTCCACGTCGCTAAAAGGGCAGCACCGACCGTCCACGTCGCTAAAAGGGCAGCACCGACCGTCCAAGTCGCAAAAAGGGAAGAACCGACCGTCCACGTCGCTAAAAGGGCAGCACCGACCGTCCACGTCGCTAAAAGGGCAGCACCGACCGTCCAAGTCGCAAAAAGGGCAGCGCAGGATTCCTACAAAACGGGAACCAGATAACTCCGGGCTAGGGAAAACGTCTATCACGGACACTCCGTCTCGGAGACATGACAAGCAACGACCGTCCATGTCGTAAAAAGGGCAGTGCCAGCTTCCCAAAAAGTGGGAACCAAATCAAGTCGCCTCCACGTGAAAGAAAATCCATCAATTTCATGCACACGACCCACATATGTGGTGTGCATTTATTGATGGGGGGCAATTTGTTGGGGTAAAAATTTACACCCCGGTTGGCCAAGTCAAAATCCAAGTCAACCCCAAGCCAAGTGGGCCCATGCCCGGGTCGAGCCCGAAAATGAAGCGGCCGGCCTCCCCCCATGCCAAGATAAAATTTTTGTAATAAATAATTTTGTTGCATTTTCTTTTATTTTATTTTATGGATAAATGTAAGAAAAATAGGCATAAAGCCAAATTTTTGTAAAAGCCCATGGCTTATGTGCAAAAAGAAATGGCGCATGAGCCATGGGATAGGCAAAATGCCATTTTGTGAAGCCCAAGGGGCTATGTGTAAAATGTATAGCCTATAAAGGCAAAGATAATGAAAATATCTAACAACTTTTTCTCTCTAAAAAAAAAAGTCTTAGAGCTGAGCTCTTTTCTTCCACCTTCAAGGTTCTAAACCTTTTCATTTTCTTTTGAATTTAAATCAAGAGTTTTACTCTTTCTTTTCCAAAACTAAGTAGTTTTCCACCACAAAACCCACAAAGGGGAACTCAGATCTCCCATCAGATCTAAAAAAAGGAGTGATTTTTAAAATCTCCTGTTTCTTGATCTTCAAGATCCGGCCAAGCGATAGGAGGAAGAAGAAGAACATCTTTCACTAAATCCCAAAAAAAAAAAAGAGAAGAAGAAGAAGAAGAACACTCAGGAGTCCAACTCCTCTTTGATTTCTCATCAGAGAAATCTTTTTAGGCTAAAAGCCTCTTTTCCTCGCCGGCGCTCAAGCGCAGAGCGCCCACGTGCCGACACGTGGCGCGCTTGCGCTCCAGCGCAAGCGCTCGAGCGCAAGTCGCCCTCGTGCCGACACGTGGCGCTCTTGCGCTCCAGCGCAAGCGCCCGAGCGCAAGTCACCCTGGTGTCGACACGTGGCGCGCTTGCGCTCCAGCGCAAGCGCTCGAGCGCAAGTCGCCCTCGTGCCGACACGTGGCGCTCTTGCGCTCAAGCGCAAGCGCTCGAGCGCAAGTCGCCCTCGTGCCGACACGTGGCGCGCTTGCGCTCAAGCGCAAGCGCTCGAGCGCAAGTCGTCTACGTGCCGACACGTGGCGCGTTGCGCTCCAGCACTCTGCGCTCGAGCGCAAAGCGCCCACGTGCCGACACGTGGCGCGCTCGCGCTCAAGCGCCTAGGCGCTGGCCCCACGCATCCTTTGGATGTCTTTTTCCCCTTTACTTATATATACATGTATATATATACATATGTATACAAATATACACATACACATACTCCGCCACACTCTCCCCCTCAAAAAAATTTTCGGGCCGGGGCGCTGCCCCGAACCCCGCAAGGGGGCTGCTAGCCCCCTTGACCCCCAGCCCGCTATCCGGGTAGCGGGACCCCCGTAAAAACTCTGCGTGGCTCCCAATATATCCAAAACCCCCTTTCAAAACACACGTATACTGCACATTGAGTTCGCATGACCAGTTTAACCCGTTAATCGGAGGTTCCCTCGCCCCAAAGGCGATGGGTAATTAACGGCAGCTTAGTCCGCGGCTGCCGGAGATTCGGATCCCCACAATCATTAAACCCCGGCCTACCCTAGGCCGGGGGAATCTGTAGTACGCCTGACAAGCGCGCGCGTATTCCCATCTCACTGGGGTGACGAAAAACACCCTACACCTGTAACCTGTAATATGTAGCAGACATGCATCAAAAGCACCTGTTTATTTATAAAACGAATAAGAATGGGGAATATAAAATGCAATATTATGATATGAACAATGCACCCTTAAACCAAATTCCAGATTGAAGGAAGAGATGGGATAAATATCATTTTAGATACCATCTGTTAGGAGATCATTAGTCATCTTTAGGACAGGGATCTATTTGGAGAGATCTGAGCATAGGAGGGATCGGTTGATTGGTGATCAAAAGGGTTTTGGCCTGGGGAGACTTAGCTAATTTGGGTTAAGGTTGGCCTCTAATATTGTTAAACACTAATATATGCTCGGTGCTCACATGCTCTTACATGAGTCTCTAAAGCAGTGTTAAACACTGAAATTTAGGGCGCTCACGTGTGGCACGTGAGACATCTAAAAGTTGGTGCTATGCCCTTGGGTCCAAATCTCCGTCTATATATGCAAGTGTTAAACACTTAATTCTTATGGCCATCACGTGTGGGCACGTGAGGCGCCCCAAAGTTGGTCACTGCGTCTTTGGGTTTGTTCCTTCTTCCTTTTATAAGTGCTAAGCACTATTGGGGGTCACGTAGGATCACGTGAAGCTCACCAAAATGGAAACTGTCTTTGGATTTATCCCCCATTTTTTCTTTTGAAAGTGCCAACCACTATTAGAGGGTCCCGTGGGATCACGTGAGGCGCCCCAAAATGAGAACTGTCTTTGGAGTTTCCTTCTTTTTCATATGAGTGTTGAACAACTGTTTGGGAGTCACGTGAAAACACGTGAGGTGCCCTAAAATGGGGACTGTCTTTGGATTTATTCCCTTTTTATAAGTGATAAGCACTTGTCTTAAGGTCTTACGTGGGAACATGTGAGTCGATCTCAGTTTGTTTTTTTATGCAGGGTTAAACCCTAGTTTTGTCAGAGGAATTAAATTCCTATATCTTTTGGTAGAATTAAGTTCTTCAAACTTACTTCTTTCCTCTAAGTTTTGGGACTACATGACAGAATCTCTCTAATGAGATTTAAATTCTCAACTTGTGGGGAGATCTGCTTCTGCAGATCTCAACCAGAGGAAGAACTAAGTTCTTTTTTTTGGAAGAGTTAAACTTTTATAATGGCGAAGAGGAGATAAAATTATCTCTAGGTCTTTTTTTCTTACCCAAAGCTTCTTTTCTTAAAAGAGAACTCCTCTTCTTCTTTTTTTGTTTCTCAAATCTTATGGGGGGTCTCCTCTTCTTTAGAGAATTAAATTCGTTCTGTATTTTTCTTCCCCACTCTCTTTGTATATCTCTTTTTTTTCCTCCTTTCCTTTCTCCTATTTATATGAAAAGAAAAAGAATCAATTTGTTAAGAAAATCCCTCATTGAGAGAACATGATTGATTCCGTGATCTTTTAGATCAATCGGTGAATTTTATTCACCGTTGGATTTTTAATCCAAAGGCTCTCTGTTTAAGAGAGAAGATTTCTTATTTGTTTAGCAAGATTATGAATATCTTGTTAGTTTTAACAAGATCAGAATTTTATTGTATCAAATCTTTATAGTTTAACAAGATAAGAAATATATTTTCTTAATATGAATATCTTGATTTTTATTCTTGTTATAAGATTAGGAAAATATTTTCCTATGATAGATTTTAATTCTATCATATGATCATCGTTGGATATTTGATACAAGAGTCCTCTGTTTAACAGAGAAGATCCTTCTAGTTTAAGCAAGATCAAGAAAATATTCCCCAAATAGAATTTAATTCTAGAATTTGATAGGGGCATTTTAAATTGGGGCGTTCACATGCTTTGCATGTGAGTAGCAAGAGAACTCACGTGTTTAACACGTGACCCCTAGTGTGGGTTTTAGCCTGTTTATTTTCAGCGCTCATATGCTTTACATATGAGCGCTCACGTGTTTAAAGCATATGAGCGCTCACGTGTTTTACACGTGAGCATGTTTGGCCATTAATTGTTTTATTTAGTTTATTTTCAGCGCCTATATGCTTTACATATGAGTGCTCACGTGTCTAGCACGTGAGGCCTGTTTGGCTATTAGTTGTTTTATTTGGTTTATTTTCAACGCCCATATGCTTTACATATGAGCGCTCATGTGTCTAGCACGTGAGGCCTGTTTGGCCATTAGTTGTTTATATTCAGCGCTCATACGCTTTGCATATGAGCGCTCACGTGTTTTACACGTGAGGCCTGTTTGGCCATTAATTGTTTTATTTTCAGCGCCCATATGCTTTGCATATGAGCGCCCACGTGTTTAACACGTGAGGCCAAATTTTGATGACTCTCCCCCCTTTTTTATAAGGGAACAAGTTGCTCTTGCCCGAAAATTTTGGTGGGAACAAATGCCCCCCACTACTTTGCTCACGTAAGTATATACGTGGGTGAAGTAGTGCAGAGTCATGCTTGACTATAGAATTGATGTCTTAGGAGACAAGTTTAAGGTCCTTATAGCCTAAGACTTTTTTCTTTCCATCTTTATGAGCCGTAAGGGTCTCAAGAAGGTTTTTTTTCTTAAGAGTTGAAAGGTTCTCGTAGGAATATTGTTTTCCCTACGAGTCGAGACGAGTCGAGAAGTTCTCGCAGGAACATTATTTTCCCTGCAAGTCGAGACGAATCGAGAAGTTCTCATAAGGGCATTATTTTCCTTACGAGTCGTGAGGATCTTATAGGTGTATTTTCTCCTTAGAAATCGTGAGGATTTCTATGTGTTCGTCGCCTCTGTGAGTCATAAGGATCTCACTCGGGTATTTTTCCTTACGAATCGTGAAGACCCGTAAGTAACTTGTTTATTTCATTGGCGAATGTGGCTCGCAGATAGTCCATCTTGACCTCCTTGTAGAGCAGCGATGGCTTAGGAAACAGGTTTGGATCTGCCACCAAAGACTTTTCAACTTCATGAGCCGTGAGGGTCTCATAAAGACTTTTCTCCCTACGAGTCGAGAGGATCCTGTAGGTGTATTTTCTCCTTAGGAGTCGTGAGGACTCCTAAGTACGTTTTCTCTTGAGAGTTGTAAGGATCTCACAAGAGAATTTTTCCCCTTACAAGTCGAGAGGACTCGTAAGTGGTTTTTTCACTCCCTGTCGATATTCGACTTTGGAGAGTGGCACGTGGATAGTATACAATAGTCTAACTTTGACCGACTTGCATGGCAGCGATGGCCTAGGAAACAGGTTCAGATCTGCCGCCTAAGACTTTTCAACTTTATGAGCCGTGAGGATCTCATAAAGACTTTTCTCCCTACGAATCGAGAGGATCCCGTAGGTGTATTTTCTCCTTAGGAGTCGTGAGGACTCCTAAGTGCGTTTTCTCTTGATAGTCGTAAGGATCTCACAAGAGAATTTTCCCCCTTTACAAGTTGAGAAGATTCGTAAGTGGTTGTTTCCCGCCTTGTCGATATTCGACTTTGGAGAGTGTGGCCCGTGAATAGTATGCAATAGTCCATCTTAGACCGACTTGCAGGGCCCCAGTGCTTAGGAAACATGTCCTTATTCCCGTTGCCTAAGGCTTTTCCCTACGAGTCGAGACGAGTCGAGAAGTTCTCGCAGGAACATTATTTTCCCCACGAATCGAGAAGTTCTCACAAGGATGTACTAAACTCACAGTTAACTCCTGGTAATAGAAGTCCGTTAGGGTCTGTGGTACTATAGTTTTTTACTCGTTGTACCATCATGTTGGCCGATGTATTCCTCGATACGCAATCTTGCTATTCGAGTAGCCCTGCAACTGTCGTGCCTCTGATCCCTTCGGAGGCTGGACAAGACGTCTTCAAGTAATCTTCCAGGTGAAATTACCGTTGAAAGAGCAAGCGTTAGGGATATTCCATGTCGCTTTTTATTTGAGGTTAAGCTCAGTTTTGGAGCCCCGATGAGTCATGACCACTCCACGCTGGTGTGGGATGATCTCCGATAGTCTTTTCAGGTCTCATTTGAGTTGCCGTCAAGACCCTGAAGCTAGGGATCTTCCTTCGCTTCGTTTGTTGACATTGTGTCTGCAATATTGCGACGACTGTCGAGGTTGTCTCTTGGTTGTCAGTAAACTGTTGAGGTTTGGATTTAGGGGACTTTGCCATTGCTCCATTTGTTGGTGTCGCGTCAATATCCTGCTTGGGGGGAGGAAGAACGCTGTTGTTGATCTCTAGGCTGTAGATGTTGCCGCCGAGACTTAGAACTAGGGACTTTGCCATGGCTCCAAGGTAGTCTCTAGGTTGTCTGTGAACCGTCGAGATTTGTAACTAGGGGACTTTTCCATGGCTCTGTGTCACGACCCAAAATTTAGCATGTGACGGCCCTTAAACTATATAACGTCTCCAGGCGTAACGTAATTCAAGTAAGCCAAAAACCCAGCAATCTAAACCATCAAAAGTAGTAAGTGATAATAATATTGTTAAAACTTTTGAAATCTTAATCAAAATTCTTTAAAGTTCAAATTTACTTCCTTGAAAATTTGGCAGCACCTCCTTTGTAAAACAAGCCCCCAAAAAGGGTACAACAAAAGATATAAGTAAAGCATCCCCAAACGGGAGCAAATCCACGCCCAGAGGCAGAAAACAACCACCACAACAGATATACGACGCCGTAGCGAAGAAAAAGACGATATGAATAAAAACTGCATAAAAGATCTCCAAGTCATAAAATAATATACAATATCGTCCTCACAACTCGTCTCTAAGTCAATACATGAAAGTGGTAGATGGAAAGTACATGGATACAACGAATATGCAAATGAGCATTATCAGATAACCGCAAAACTGCACACAGTCAGCCGTAGCGGTATCTGCTGCAAAAGATGATACGGTAGATGAAAGCCCTGCCTCTGACCACTCTGAGGGACAACCTGTACAACCCTGTGGCACAACGGGGATGAGTTGCCAACTCGTGAATAGTAAATAACATATGCAGGTAATCGCAAGTATGCACGTACTGCGCTAATCTATCACATGCAAGCTGATAGCAATAAATAGCAATATGTATATACAACGGTCATGAAAGGTACTCTATCAGTTACTACTAATACATGAAGCAAGGCATATCAAATAAATGCGGAGTATGGAATAAAACATATCATCCTCACGCCGGGCACATAGGCTTCTCATATCGGGCACATCGGCCCCTCACGTCGGGCACATAGGCCTCTCACATCGGGCACATAGACCCCTCATATATAATGAATAAGAATACTTGCACAGATCATTATGATGATATATATTATAGGTATACATATATAACAGTGTCCCATACCACTGATATATATATGTATAAATTATAGGTGTACATATATAACAGCGTCCCATACCACTGATATATATATATATATACATGTATATATATATCAGTGGTATAGGACGCTGATATATATACATGTATATATATCAGCGTCCCATACAACTGATATATATACATGTATATATATCAGCGTCCCATACCACTGATATATAGATATACATGTATATATATCAGCGTCCCATACCACTGATATATATATACCTAGGAGTAAAACATCCAGAAAATATCATATGAAATCCATATATCAATGCGAAAACCATGAAATATAATATATGCAACATGAAACAGTAATATGAGCATATAAAGGAAAAACCGCTATTTAAATGCAACAAATTATGACATATATCATGCGGTTCCTAATTTCTCCGAAATCCAACACAAAATCATATAAAGGTGAACATGTAGCTATAGCCAGGTATGCGTAACCATGTCGGTATAGCAAGATATGTGTATCTACCTATCAATAATGATGTAATACCCTCCAGGTATATGTGTAGCTATATCAAGGTATAGGGGTGTACATGTAAGTATGTATGCAAGATGTACATGTAGTTATGTCTCATATGTATATATACATATCTCTAATGGTACAATACCATATAGGTATATGAGTAGCTAGCATGTAGGCATGGTAAGAAATATGTATAAGCATGTAGGTATACAGGTATGCTATATGTCATATGCACAATGGAATATGAATCAATGTCTCAATGTCCCTAATCAAACAATATCATATATGTATGTGTGTTGTGCGTGTGATGGCAATTATTGACGGTGTGGGTGGCATACAATCAGTGCTCGTGCAACATGAACCGTCAATAATAGTGCAGTGTCCAAAGGGTACAAGTCCAAGCACAACAAGTAATAATATGCAATGAAGTTTTATGCACAATCTCTATATGTGCAATATAAACATGCGACTAATATCATATCATATCTAGCCCAGACGCATAACGCCATGCGGGCGATTCCCCTGTAGATGTTAAATCTACTCACTGATGATCCTGGGGCTAAGTAAAGACAACCACTCATTTTCCCTTCTTCGCAGCGTCCAAAGTCCCTACCTGCACCCCTAAGATCATAAAACAACATAACAAGTGTATATTAGCAATCGACCAATAACACGTACCAACTACGTTTGACCGACGTACCAACTCCAAACAAACTCTCAAGTGTTCGTCTAGTGGCTAACGTGCGTAGCAACACTATGAAACCAACTCAAAAGCAAAAACTACACAAAGTACACGCACCGTGTCGGATAACGTAACACACGTATTCGTAACACTAGAAACAAGCTAAGTGATCCCAGATTTTGTATAAAGTCAAAACCTAAAAATCAAGCAAACCAAACACACCTAATCCACTACATGCAGCTACCCACCAAAAACCAAACCAAAACTCTACCAATTGGCCGAGGTCGCCGGATCTAGCCTGTGTCTCGCCGGCCAAAACCTAGCAGGAGGGGTTCGTGCTTCAAGTGTAGGCTTAGGGTCTCTAGTACAACACTACTACACTGCTAGATTTTCTAGTACACACACTGGGTTACAGCAGATCACAAATATCCTATAATGACACTAAAAATATGATATGTGCACAAAACTAAACTTTAAGTGCTCTAAACTAAAACTAAAAGGCTACACAACGCTATAACATCATATAGAACAGATAGAGATCATTACCTACTCCCACAAGCTTAAAGATCCTAGCTTTCCAAGTTCTAAGGCATATAAGAGGCAAAACAAGTCTTTAGAAGTGATTTGGGTAAGATTTTTGTAAAGTTTAGTGAAGGTTTAGTGAAGGATTAGCAAGTGTTCAGTTGAGAGAAGGAGGAAGTGGAGAAAGAAATGAGAAAGAGATAAAGTGAGAGAGAATGAGAGTGAGTGAGTGAGGATAATGAGAGAGAGGTGAGTGGAAGAAGGTGAGAGCACCAAGCATTAACTTCACATTAATGCAAGCCATACCCTCAAGTGAGTCACCATGCCACCTACTCCCAAATCCAAAACAAAACAAAGAATATCTCTCACAAATATCAGGGTTTAAGGTTAAAGCAAAGCAAGGATTAGGATTAGGATTAGGTTAAGTTGTCATGGTTGCTAATCTAGATTAACATAAACACACCCTCACATTAACATGTACAAGTGTGTGCAAGACATAACAAATAATAATAAATTATTTATTAAATATTATAAAATATGAGGAAACCAAATTGGTAAACTTTTTACAGAAAACCCGCATTATCGCTTAATTAACACTAATCGCATTCTAAGGTGTTACACTCCGAGGCAGTCTCTAGGTTGTCTGTGACCCGTCGAGATTTGGAACTAGGGGAATTTGCCGTGGCTCCGAGATAGTCTCTAGGCCGTCTGTGAACCGTCGAGATTTGTAAGTAGGGGACTTTGCCGTGGCTCCGAGGTAGTCTCTAGGCTGTATGTGAACCGTCGAGATTTGGAACCAGGGGACTTTGTCATGGCTCCGTTTTGCTGACGTCGTATCTGCTTCTGGTTAGAACGAGAAGGAATGCCGTTGTTGATTTCTAGGCTGTAGATGTAGCCATCGAGATCTGGCTTCCCTTTGACGAAGCCCGGTGGGGTAATATGGTCCCTTTCTGTTTGTGCCCATGGATTATATACAGGGGTCAATGTGATCTCACCTGTAGGGCAAAAGTTTGATTCATTTTTTTTTCTTTCCGCGATGCTCTATCATTTCAGATTTTTATATCACGAAAGTCATGATTGCCCAATCATTTCGGCTATTTTTTGCGGTGCCCAATCATTTCGGCTATTTTTCTTTTCTTTACTCGCTTCTTTTTATTGCGAGTTGCCCAATCATTTCGGCTATTTTTATATGCATATATTTTACTCGCTGATTTTTGTTACGAGTTGCCCTATCATTTCGGCTATTTCATATGCATTTTTGGCTCGCTGATTTTTTGCTGCGAATATGGAACTTGAGATCTGATACCAATCTTAGTATCAGCATCGCTGCGACTGGAATATGGCCAGGAGCGAATCATCATTTGCCGTGAAAGGACTTAGAATTTGATACTGATTTAGGCATCCGCATCGCTACAACTGGGATATTGCCAGGAGCGAATCATCATTTGCCTTTATCTATTTGGGCAAAAGTGGCTTAGCAATCAGGGTTAGGATCCTGTCGACTAAGGCTTCTGACTTCATGAACCGTAAGGGTCTCATAAAGGTTTTTCTCCCTATGAGTCCTAAGGATCTCGTAGGTGTGTTTTCTCCTAAGGAGTCTTGAGAATTCCTAAGTGTGTGTTCTCTTATAAGTCGTAAGGATCTTACAAGAGCATTTTCTCCTTATAAGTCGAGAGGACTTACAAGTGTCGTTCACCACGTGAGGACATTCCTCGTCATTTGTGGGACTTGGTGGGGGAAACGTTTATTTATGCTCGTGGATTGTATACAAGGGCTGATATCGGACCGCCTGTAGGGCAACTTGGGGAATGTGATGGCTT
The DNA here is from genome assembly GCA_030015575.1 of Agapanthus africanus. NCBI lineage: Eukaryota > Viridiplantae > Streptophyta > Magnoliopsida > Asparagales > Amaryllidaceae > Agapanthus > Agapanthus africanus. The sequence goes on along the minus strand of JASDDO010000004.1, from coordinate 28,460,111 downwards.
AAGAACAGGTTCAGATCTCTGTAACTTAAGGCTTTCGAATCCTATGAGCCGTGAGGGTCTCATAAGGGAGATTCTCCTTACGAGTCGTAAGGATCTCGTAAGCGTGATTTCTCCTTAGGAATCATGGGGATCCCTAAGTGTGTTGCTCCCTTGTGACTCGTAAGGATCTCACGCAGGTGCTTTCTCCTCACAAAGTCGAGAGGACCCTGCAGGTGTTTTTTATTTTAACGAGATAACGCCTTTTTGGGTTTTCACAAACTCGCTGGCAGCCCTGTTGTTTTTACTCAAGGTGCCCTTTCGGGTTTTCATTTATGCCCCTTTTTCTTGTGGACGTACCGCATTTTTTTAACTCCTCCGTTTGCCTATGGCACTTAGGGGGAATTTCACTACCGGGACGGTTGTGCATCCAGCGGGACTTAAGTTGCAATCCTCACCGCTGGGTCTTGAAGACCTGGATTCCACTCTCGCCGTGTTTGAGGCGGCGTATTTGGTTTAAAGACATTGCGGTCCATTGTTAGTTTAAAGACATCTTGGTACAATGTTACTTTTAATGACATCTTGGTCCATTGTTAGTTTAGGGACATCTCGGTCTACAGCTAGTTTAAGGACATTGCAGTCCGTTATTAGTTTAGAGACATCTCGGTCCACATCTAGTTTAAGGACGTTGCGGTCCGTTGTCATTTTGAGGTGAGGTTTCGCCGGATACTATTTATAGAGTTTGGACTCAGGAAGACAACGAGCGGACACGAGCGTCGTCGTCCATCATTAACCTGAGCCGTGACTTGTTAAGCATAGTATTTCTTAAGTAACCGACCGTTTATTGGACGGAAGGGTCTTTCGCCATGCATATCCATGAGCATGTAAGCCCCACCTTGGTAGATCTTGTCTATGATATATGGGCCTTCATAGTTTGGCTCGAATTTCCCCCGTTTGGCATGATTGGGGATCATAGGTCTTTTGACAACTAGCACGAGTTCGCCTTGGTGGAATGCTCTTAGCCTAGTTAGTCTTTCGTATGAGCGCGTCATCCTCGCTTTGTAAGATTCTAGGTTTTGCTGCGCCATGAGACGAGTTTCATCGAGGGCATCGAGCTCCTCAAGCCGAAGGTGGGAATTTTCTTCATCTGTCAGCTTATGTCGAACCGCTACTCATAGAGAGGGTAGCTCTATCTCCAAGAGAAGTACTGCTTCCGTGCCAAATACCAACGCAAATGGCGTTGTATTCGTGGCCGTCTTGAACGTGGTCCGATAAGCCCAGAGAGCTTTATGCAAGCTCTCGTGCCAATCCTTTCTGTTTCTGGACACCGTCTTCTTTATGATCTTCGTCAAGGTTTTGTTGAAAGCATCATCTAGACCGTTAGCTCGGGGATTATAGACCAAAGAGTATCTCCAATCTATATTATACTGTTGTGCGAAGTGGCTGATCTTATGGCTTCTGTAGGCCGGCTTAATATCCGAGATGATCCGTCGCGGAGTTCCGAACTGGTAGATGACATGTGTCTTGAAGAAATTGAGGATGTTCTCCATCTTCACCTCTCTTAGCGGTATTGCTTCTGCCCACTTGGAGAAGTAATCGGTCGTTGCCAATATGAACCGATGTCCCTTGGATGATGCTGGTTCGATGGGCCCAATTATATCGGTTCCCCACATTTCGAATGGCCAGCTAGCCAGTGTTGGGTGTAGCGGATTTGGATGTTGGTGGATGAAATCCCTCTGAATTTGGTACGAGTGACACTGCTTCGTATATTTGAGGCAGTCCTGAATCATCGTGGGCCAATAGTATCCCATCCTTTTGATTTTCAGCTTCATCTTTGGTTCGGCTTAATGATAACCGCAGAGTCCGTCATGAGTTTCTTGGATGACTCTCCTTGCTTCTTCTGGTCCCAGACATTTTAGCCATAAGCAATCAAATGATCTCTTATATAGAGTATCATTGACGAAGGCGAAAGACAGAGCTCGCTTCATGAGCTGATGTCTTGATGACGCGTCTTCGAGCGTATGATGAGATTTGAAGTAGTCTACAAAGACTTCTCTCCAATCCCTCGCCTTTTCTTCATCTTCTAATTGGAATGCCGCTTTTTCGGCCATTTCCTTTTCTTCAGACGACTCCGGAGATATTTCTGCTGGCGCGAGAATCCGGCGGCTTTGCATAATGATCCTTATGTCATCGAGGTTTTCGTCCGCCAGTTCTTTAGCGAGCTTGGCTAACGCATCTGCCTTACTATTTTCCGTCCATGGTATACTTTCTAGGATGTAGGAGGGGATATGAGTCAGCAGTTGTCGCACTCTTTCGCCATATTTTACCAACTTTAGCTTGCATGTCTGATAGTCGCCATTTGCTTGGCTAACGACCAGCTGGGAGTCTCCGTATATGAGGAGGTTCTCGATTCCCATGTCAATGGCGATTTCGAGACCTGCTATCAAAGCTTCATATTCCGCTTCGTTGTTTGTTCTTGGCTCCGTTAAGGAAAGGGCAAAACGCATTATCCCTCCTTATGGAGTCACAAAGATAAGGCCTACTCCGGCTTTGATTATGGGGGTGCTTTGCTTCCGCCTCTTCATAAACGATGCCCCATCGAAGTAGAGTTCCCATCGGGTATCATTCCCTTCTTTCTCCCCGTCAATTGTATCAAACGCATGTTCGTTCGGAAACTCGCAGTTTAAGGGAGAATTAGATGGTATCAGATGTTCAGTGAGAAAGTCAGCGATGGCCTGGTCTTTTATTGCCTTGAGGGGTCGATATACTATCGAGAACTCCATCAAGAGCAGAGACCATTTGGCAACCCTTCCCGTTAGTATGCCTCTTGACATCAAATATTTGAGAGGATCCACCTTTGATATGAGATGGACCTCATGTACCAAGGCGTAATGTCAGAGCTTCGTTACCGCGAAGATCAGTGCTAGGCAATGCTTTTCGATGGGGGGTTGTTTTCTGCCCCCAGGAGAACTCGACTCAAATAGTAGAGAGCTCCTTCCTTCTCCTAGCCGTTCTCTTGTGCTCATAGCGCGCCTAAAGAACCTTTAAAGGCTGTTGTATACAGGATGAGGGGCTTTCCTTTGATTGGAGCGGTCAGTACCGGCGGGTTCTGCAGATATTGCTTGATTTTGTCCAGTGCACTTTAGTATTTACGATCCCAAACGAACGGGGTTCCCTTCTTCATTAGATGACTGTAGGGGAGGCATTTGCTGGAGAGGTTAGCTATGAACCGCCGGATATACGCGAGCTTTTCTTGGAGAGACCGCAGTTGTTTGAGAGTTCTTGGCGAAGGAATTTCCATAATTGCCTTGATCTTTGACGGGTCTATTTCAATGCCTCGATGTCGTACGATGAATCCCAGGAATTTGCCTAAGGATACTCCAAACACGCATTTCAGAGGGTTCATCTTTAGGCTGTACTTCCGAAGGCGCTGGAATACTATCTTCAGATGCTCCCAGTGCTCCTCATACGATTTTCTTTTCACCACGAGGTCGTTAATATAACATTTGACAATCTCGTGTATGGGGTTATCAAAGATCTTTGTCATGGCCCTCTGGTAGGTGGCGTCGGCGTTCTTTAGACCGAAGGGCATCACTTTGTAGCAGAATATGCCCAGCAGAGTCCGGAAGGTAGTGTGCTTTTGGTCTTCAGGATGCATCTTTATTTGATTATACCCCGAAAATCCATCCATGAAGGAGAAGATTTCATGGGTGGATGTGTTATCAATCATCAGCTCGGTAACGGGCACTAGGAAGTCATCCTTCGAACAAGCTTTGTTGAGATCCCAAAAATCTACGCAGATGCGTTTTGTCCCATTTTTCTTCACTACTGGAACGATATTGGCGATCCAGTCAGGGTATTGAACTTCTTGGATGAAGCCGGAGCCGATTAGCTTCTTGATTTCGGTATTGATACTCATCTCAAGCTCGAGCCGCATTCTTCTTGGTTCTTGTTTGACTGGCTTGACGTCTGGTGATATTGCTAGTTTATGCACAGATATTCTTCTTGGTACTTGTTTGACTGGCTTGACGTCTGGTGATATCTGCTCTTCCGACAATAGCTCGCTGACGAACATTGGCCTTGGCTCATTTGCCGTCCCCAAGTCGATTTTCCTCACATTGTCTGTTGTGGTATGTATCCCGTCTTCCAACTCCTTTGGCGCTGGTGGAAATTCTGGGGTCGCCTCGTCTTCACCTTCATCTGTGAAGCACTGGGAGAGGTCGTCCACATTCTCATGCTCTCCCTCCTTTGAGAATTTTATCATGTGGCAGGTACGAGCTCGTTTCCAAGCTCGATGTTGATCTGAACTTACCCTCGTTGTGTAGGTTGCTTTTCGCTCATGCTTCCGTGGTGGGGCTACCCTCCAATTGTCGGACAGAGCAAACCCGCCTTGCTGATACTGGTCTTCGACCTAATCTTTGAAGGTGAAGCAATCTTTCAGAGGATGTCCTATTGCTCGGTGGTAGGAGCAATAAGCCGGATGATAGATCTCATTTATTTGCTCAGGGTGCCGAGATTCTGGGAGCGTCATCATTTGGTGCTTCACGACAAGGTTGAATATCTTCCTTGTCTTGTCCTGGGGGAAAGAATACTCCCGACCCATCTTCTTCATAAAAGACGGGTTCCAGCTGACTTTTTCTCGCTCGCGTGGCTTCTTGGATCTGCTTCGCTATCTTTGAACGCCGTCCCCGTTCTTGATCTTGTTATTGCTTTTGCGTCGGACTTTTTTCTTGCCGCAAGAGCGCACAGTAGGCTGACGGTGAAGGGAATCGTCGTCTTCTCCTTCCGTAGCCTACTGAATGATACGCTGCGTCCTGGCTTTCTCGTAAATGGCCATTTCGCGGCTATGGTCATCCCGAACCTTTTGACCCGCTTCTCTTATCAGCTTGTCAATCTGATCTTCGAATGACGGGCTTAGTATTCTCACGGTGGGATCTTGCTCTGGTTCGACATCAACGCTATATGGAAATGCATTCGCTTCTCCACCAGAGTTATTTATGATATGGCAGCCATAGAACCGCTCCCTTTTCTTGGACCAAACGTATCCAAGGCCAGTCGTCTCCATTCTCCCGTCGGGCATCTTTCGCTGAGTCCCGGGAACATCCAAATCTTGTTATAGAACTGGTCTTGTTGAGCAGTCTGTTTGAAGGGTACGCCTTGGCATCTTAATAACCTTTTCAGTCCTTCTGCATAGTATCTGGACAGACGGATTAGCTGATGCCTGTCGAGCGCAGGTTCGACACCGTGCCATACTTCTTTCTCCACTTTGGTCTCCGTGGATTGATAGAAAAGGATCGCCTTCTCACCCCTTTGCTTAGGAAGGACGTAGAAGGTCTGCAGCTCTTGCATGCTATACGTATCAAGTGCATCAAGTTCTTTGTAATGCCGCTGCGGAACCATGGTAATTTGTAAACTCTGGTCAGCTCCGGCAAATGACTGTATTGACGGGCGGACAGAGAACACTGTGTTGGCCTCGTCTTCAGAGTCACTGCCAAAGACCAGAATAGGAGTAGATGGTCCTGGCCCGTTGCCTTAGGGTTGTCCCGAGTAGACCATCTCTTCATCCTCCTCGGTATCGCTCCCAAATATCGGGATAGTGGCGATGGATTTTTGTTTATTCTCCGGTTTGCGGCATCTTTCTATGTCTTCAAAGTCTAGTAAGAAGTACTTGGCGTCTTCATATTTGCTGACTTCATTTACGGAGAATGGGTTCAGCTCCCCTGTAACTGTGTACTCGAGGCCGTCTTTGAAGTACTTCATATACTGATGTTGTGTAAAAGGGATGATGTTGTACTCATGTAACCAAGGTCTGCCGAGCAAAGCGTTGTAGCAAGTCTTGGCATCAATGACATGAAACTTGATGTCAGTGACGAGCAGCCCGAAGTATAATGTCAGTATTACTGACCCGAGCGTTTGTGATGATTGGGAGTCAAAACCGGATATGGTAATTTTATCCTGAGCCAGGTGTTTACCCCAATCAGAGCAAACCTCTGTTCAAATTCCAAGGCGAGAAACGAAGAAACGCTTCTGTTTCCCCCAATTAGAGCAAAGCTCTGTTTTGAAATTAAAGTTAAAATAAATGAAGCAATGCTTCAGATCCCCTGCGCCGTGCGCAGAGCGCCGCGTGTCAAAATCAGACACGTCAGCACAGGGAGCGCAGCGCCCAAGGCAGCGCACCCAATCAGAGCAAGGCTCTGTTTAAAATTCAAATTCTAATAAAGGAAGCAACACTTCAGCTGATTTGCGCTCTGCGCTGTGCGATACGTGTCACGTGTCGCGCAGTTGCGCTGGCGCAGTTGCGCTGCGCGACACGTTTCAGCGCAGTTGCGCTGCACTCTGCGCTGCGCGACACGTGTCAGCGCAGTTGCGCTGCGCTCTGCGCTGCACGATGATTGGTCTCAAAAACTATCTATTAACCGCAATCAAGAACGGCGTCGCATGAAGGTAGCCGGTGAGTACGGGTCGGGCCATAGGGATGTTGTGAATTTCCGATTCGCGCTTAGGAGTTAATTCCGAGGGGTGTTCGGGTTGGTTATTAAATCTAAAAACCTAAATTAATCTATATCTAATTCTTGCTAGGGTTAGGTCTAGGTTAAGTTTGGAAAGTTAATAAATCTCACCGCTTTCTATACCCATATGAAGATCTAATTAGGTGTTATGGTAAATATTAATAAAAGGGATTAGGATGATTGGGAAGATTGTTCTTCCTCTAGATCCTTGTCCTTCATTTCTTAATCTTTATCCTAACCTCCATGGAAAACCTTAAAATCCGGGCCTTTAGACTACGGTATCACCGCTACCTCGATGGTCAGGGTGCCGTAGGGAGCGGAATAAGAAGGTATGCATGGAGTTCTATGAAAATATATGACGGGCAAGAAAAGGGATGAGAGATCTTCGTCTCTCAAACCTTCCCCAGATCTAATCCTAACAAGCGAGGAGACTACTCACTCATTAGAGAATTTAAAAACATTTATCTAGGGCAGAGAATGAAAATTACCTAGGGCAAGAATTGAAATCTAAACTAGGGCAAGAATAGAAAATTAACCTAGAGCAGAAAATAAAGAACTTACAAAAATGATGCTCTCCAAAAGAATGTTGAAATTTATTAATGAAGGGAGGCATAAAAAGAATACAATGATTTGGGTTTCTATTTATAAGATATAGAAACCCTAGGTTACAATTGATTCGCATGTCTACATTTACCAAAATATCCTTAAGAAGACCTAGTCAAAGTAGACTTCCAAGCTTTGGTAAAATTTTATGTCTGGAATTTTTGGAACTGATTCTGGACTTCTTGGGCTTTTTATTTCTTTGGATCTTTATTTAATTTGGCTTCTCTATTTCTTCCAGATCTCCAGTGAACAATTGCAGTGGACTTTTAAGCGTTTGCTTTGTAATCTTGGACCATGTGTTGTCTTGTACTGATCTTTTGTGTAGACTTGATTAAGATCCTTCTATTTGTTGGTCAAAGTCCCTTTTTTGTGTCGTTTTTTTTGTCTTTTTCATTGTTTTCGCTCCAAGAACCTGTAACCTGTAATATGTAGCAGACTCGCGTCAAAAGCACCTGTTTATTTATAAAAAGAATAAGAATGGGGAATATAATAATACAATATTATGGTATGAACAATTACCCCCAAACTTATGTTTTGCTCGTCCTCGAGCAAACTTATTTTTTTATTCACTAAATTCCTAACCACACTTTCGCAGGGAAACGCGATTGCACTGAGCACGTGCAACAAGCCGTTAAACCTCTAGGTGTCCCTAGTAGGAGGAGTGTTGTCTCCTGAGGGTTTTCAGCGGATACTACCCACAAAATCCTATCAATTCGGCTTTTTCGACTTTTGTTTTCCAATTAGGTTTTCTAACAAGGAATTCTATTATCGTCGACTCATAAATTATCCACCCATATTCTTCACACTTCCTCATTATTTAACTTAAGATTATATATGTTCTATAGACTTACTTAGCTTTCGGCATCTCTTAAGTTTTCCTTCTAGGGTTCCATCTCCACTTAGAAATTTTTATCAACTTTACTGAAGATACAAGTTCTATTCTTCATTCCTTTCTCTTATCTAAACTCTAATCACATATCCCCACGTGTGTGTATAAATCACCCCTACACTTGGAGATTCAAATCAAGCAATCATACCCTTGTCCATTGTCCAAAGCACTTATTAATTGTGGAATTTCGCTTACACATCCTTCATGCGATCGTTAATACTTCTTGAGGTACCAACAACCGATTACAAGATGCGTTATCACTTTAAAACGTACTTTCTAGTCTTGCAACACCCAAGGCTTTAGCAGTGACGCCCAAACCAGTTGGTCTAAGGCACTAGGTGATGAAGCACCCTCGCTAAATATTTTTTCTATTTTTTTAGCCTTAAGTAATCACAAAAACCAGTGTCCATTTTTTTCCTTTATTCACTTTTTTCCATCATTTTTTTTATTGTGCTAAGGACTTTAGACAAGAGCATTTCAAGGTCTCCTCTACTATTCCAAGTTTCAAGGTACGTGATTGTGCAATTTGCAGGGTATACATTTTCAGAGTCTAGACTTAAGCTAGGAACTATTTTTCAAACATGTACTCTAATAAAATATCAATACTTTCCCTTCGTTTCGACTTAGCCCAAGAAGTGAACCCAAAATTTGCCTATTTCTAAATAAACTATAAAGACATATACTTTCTACCGTTAGACTTTAAAAAAGGTTATTTTTAGGGTTTTTAATTTACTAAGTCTAAGATTTAATTTTTCCTAGCCAGTTGACCTATTTATCAAACTCAAGTCAATTAACCAAAATTGAATACATTAATTTTTATAATTTTTGAATTTTTTCAATTTTTATGGTTTTTCAAATAAATATGCAAATGCAAAAATATGTACAAATGAATGCGAAGGAAGAAGACGTACCGAGCATACCCCCAAACTTGAACTTGACAGTGTCCTCACTGTCATGCTACACCAAAAAGGGTCAGAATGCCGGCACTCCCCTGTTTATTTATTTTTAATTTTTTTATTTATTTTTATTTATTTTTTATTTTTTTATTTTTTTATAGAAAAAGAAAACAAAAATATATATACATATATACAACAAGGTTCCCCCTAAACTTAAGCTTGGCCTTACACAAGCCAAAGGTTACCACCAACCATTCAAAAATTTTATCATGGTAAAGGTATAGTCGGTGCAAGAATGGGGTGGAGATAAAAGAAATGAGAAACACGCGAGACCGTGTGGAAAGAAGAATGGTAGAATATGGTCTCGGTGTGGGAGAAGAAGGGCGGAAAGGAGAAAGAAGGATTGCGCGAACTTGAGGGTGTAAATCGAGTGAATAAATTAGCGCAATATGTGATGACCGATGTGTTATAAGCGATTGCGCTAACCTATTAACCCGTCTGGAAATGGGGTCAAATCCCTCAAGATTCGCAAGAAAACATGGGTACGCCGAACTTGATATAGGAGATGAAAGCGTAACGGTCATTTGTACGGTCGGGACAATAGGAGAGACGAAAGGGAGTGAATTAGGGATAGTATCTTTCTCACCGTAGTAAACTGTTTCGAACTTGAAAGATTTCATTAATAGTTCGAAACTACTATAATCAACCGAGTCTGATGGATCATCTGAAAATGTAAAGGACTCAAACTCGGGCGGTGAGTCATCAGCATCGTCCGAAAAAGTGAAACACTCGTAGGTGTGATCATCTGTGAGAACTGTGTTAGATTCAAAGGAAAATTTTTGAAGCTCACAGTCTTCAAGCGGGGTCGGAACGATGGGAAGGAGGGAGGGTGATATAACAGTCAAAGGTTCAGGAGGATGAATTGGAAAATCAGACACATCAAACAAAAATGATTCAACCTCAATATTATCCTCAAGACTCTCCTCAATACTATCCTCAATATTTAACTCATCCATGCCATTATCATCAAAATCTAGACGCATATGAGATTCGGGAGAAACATTTAATAACTCAGGATGATGATTTGAACATAAAATCTCAATTAAATCGACAGGTTTATCATTCGAAATCTTCTCGGCGTCTATATCCTCAATCAAGTGAAAATCAATTTTCTTAGACACCTCATCAAAAGCATGGATATCTATCAATTTAGGTTCTAGATGGGAGGTGTAAAGATCGAAAGGATTATGTGCGGTTTCACTCGAAAGGGGTTCCTTATAATTTGGCAAATCAAATACTACAAAATCACACAATTCGTTTTTATTTTCAACAGATGAACTATTTAGGGCAATCGATGGAAAACAGGAGTTGTGGGCTTCAATTGGGTAAGGGTAGGTTTGATTTGAAAATCCTCTCTCATTCTCACTCTGTCCAACTGCCGCCTCATACATTGAAAAATTTGGAGCTAGCGGGACACTAGCTACCGGTTCAGCAGGTTGCATAAGGGTGGCCACGGACGCTTCCACATTCCTAACCATTTTGTTTGTTGCAGCAATATAAGCTTCCAACGACTCTTCCAAACTAGACTTAGGTGGTGAGGGGGTTTCGGTAAAAGATTCAAAATGGTGTGGATATGCAAAACTCCCAATAGGCTGTGTAGAAACAGTGTCTAGTGAAGGTGGGAAGGTCGGGTATGACTGGTAGGACGTGGGTGATTGGACAGGGGTAGGGTCAACATATGGATAAAAAGGTGAATAGTCGTGTTGATCCCTAGAACTAGATGAGTGGAGAGGGTTGAAAGATCGGCTACGAGATTGAGCAATATGCTCAGCAATGGACATCGGCCCAGGAGTGACAGAAGGACTTGAAGAAGTGGCATCAACATATGTAGGTGGTAAAGGTTGACTCGGTTGACACAAAGTGGGTTGAAAACTCAAACTATTTCTCCTAGATGCCTCTATTTGATCTTTCAAAGATATTTTTGGCAAGGAGGGATCGTCTTTAAATTGACCGAACAAATTGACATACGATGCAAAATTAGGTTCGGGATACCAAAGTTCGGCTAATGATTTATTATGTGGGGTACCCATGTTGGAAGAAAAGGTGAAAAGGAAGAAGGTTTGTGGTGGTGCAAGGATCTATTTGCGGCCAAAAATTGTGCAAGTTTCTATAAAATATTTGTCCTTTTTATTTTCATTTTTCATTATTTTTTCTCCTCTTTATTTGGAAAAATTTTGTTGCAAAAAAATTTTAGAGAAAAGATATGCAACAGCAAAATATTTTATAGAAAAGATATGCAACAGCAAAATATTACTTGCAATCAATTTAGTTCAAGCGGGGTGCAAAAATCCTGCACAAGATCGTTATTTGGAAGAGAATATATTTTTAAAGCACACAAAATCTTGCAGGCATTTTTCAGAAAATATATTTCAAAATGTACAGAGAAGAGACAGTGGGCCTTACAGAAAAATTTGCATAAAATGTTGTCACTGTACCGCCGCCTTTCCGCGGTAAAAACGCGTTTGTGCCGCGTTTTCGCGGCGAGATCGTCGGCTCGATTCCCCAAAAAATTTCTGCCGCTCTGATTCGACTAGAAGGCCACGATTCCGCGGCCTAAGGTGGGTTTTGGCCGCGGAATCGCGGCGGGTTTTGGGTTTTGGGTCTCAAAAAAAAATTTCCCTGTTCTGTTGTTCAAAATTTCTTCTGTTTCGATATGTTATTTCCTGTTTTGCTTTCTGGAAATCTCCAGATCCGAATTTGTATATCCTGCAAGAATTCAAACAACAAAGTATCCCTTCCAAAAATAACAGATTATATATTTTATATATTTTTTGGATATTTTTAGATTTTTACGATTTTTTAAATTTTATGATTAATCCGAAATTATGAAAAGGAAAGTTCTACGCCATCCCCGGCAACGGCGCCATTTGATTGGTCTCAAAAACTATCTATTAACCGTAATCAAGAACGACGTCGCATGAAGCTAGCCGGTGAGTACGGGTCGGTCCACATGGATGTTGTGAATTTCCGATTCGCGCTTACGAGTTAATTCCGAAGGGTGTTCGGGTTGGTTATTAAATCTAAAAACCTAAATTAATCTATATCTAATTCTTGCTAGGGTTAGGTCTAAGTTAAGTTTGGAAAGTCAATAAATCTCACCGCTTTCTATACCCATATAAAGATCTAATTAGGTGTTATGGTAAATATTAATAAAAGGGATTAGGATGATTGGGAAGAATGTTCTTCCTCTAGATCCTTGTCCTTCCTTTCTTAATCTTTACCCTAACCTCCATGGAAAACCTTAAAATCCGGGCCTTTAGACTACGGTATCACCGCTATCTCGATGGATAGGGTGCCGTAGGGAGCGGAATAAGAAGGTATGCATGGAGTTCTATAAAAATATATGACGGGAAAGAAAGGGGATGAGAGATCTTCGTCTCTCAAACCTTCCCCAGATCTAACCCTAACAAGCGAGGAGACTACTCACTAATTAGGGAATTTAAAAACATTTATCTAGGGCAGAGAATGAAAATTACCTAGGGCATGAATTGAAATCTAAACTAGAGCAAGAATAGAAAATTAAGCTAGAGCAGAAAATAAAGAACTTACAAAAATGATGCTCTCCAAAAGAATGTTGAAATTTATTAATGAAGGGAGGCATAAAAAGAATACAATGATTTGGGCTTCTATTTATAAGACATAGAAACCCTAGGTTACAATTGATTCGCATGTCTACATTTACCCAAATATCCTTAAGAAGACCTAATCAAAGTAGACTTCCAAGCTTTGGTAAAATTTTATGTCTGGAATTTTTGGAACTGATTCTGGGCTTCTTGGGCTTTTTATTTCTTTGGATCTTTATTTAATTTGGCTTCTCTATTTCTTCCAGATCTCCAGTGAACAATTGCAGTGGACTTTTAACCGTTTGCTTTGTAATCTTGGAACTTGCGTTGCCTTGTACTGATCTTTTGTGTAGGCTTGATTAAGATCCTTCTATCTGTTGGTCAAAGTCCCTTTTTGTGTCTTTTTCACTGTTTTCGCTCCAAGAACCTGTAACCTGTAATATGTAGCAGACATGCGTCAAAAGCACCCGTTTATTTATAAAAAGAATAAGAATGGGGAATATAATAATACAATATTATGGTATGAACACGCGACACGTATCAAGCGCAGTTGCGCTTGCGCCGGCTGTGCCAGCATTTAAAACAGAAAAATTCTGGAAAGATCTTTCTGATCTTATTAAAACAATAAGATTCTCTTCTGTAAAACAGAAGCCCTTGGATCAAAGATCCAACGGTGGGGAAAAATCCCTAAATCACTCAGAGAAAAATCTTTTTAGCTGATTTAACAAATCAATTGGCAGTATATAAAGGCCCCTAGACTCTAAGTCTAAAACACAGAGAGAGAAAGAGTAAACACAGAACTCCTCTAAAAAAAGTTTTGAGAAGAGCCCAGAAAAAGAAAAGATAAAAACCTTTGAATAAAAGAAGAATTTTCTTCTATAAAGATCAATGATCTAAGAACATGATCAAGATCTTCAATTAAAAAGGAAAAAAAGATAAAAAAGTTCCAATCACAAAAAGATAAAAAGAAGTATTACTTCACAGATCATTTGATCTACATAAAGGCATTACCTTTTGATGAACCATTGGTTCTGGAATGATAAAAGATTCTTTTATTCAATCCAAAATTGGATCAAGGTATTAAACGGTGCCTTGCACTTTTGAGTTTGCACTGTTGCGCTCCTTGGATTGGCGCAAGCCACCAGGGAGCGCCACGTGTCAGCCCTAGAACAAACTGCACCTTCCGCTTTACAAAAATGAGCATTGCGCTCTTGGATTGGCGCAACTCACCAGAGCGCGCCACGTGTCAGCAGCGCACTAGCACATCGCAATGGCGCAGCACACTGCGCTTGCGCTCACCAGAGCGTGACACGTGTCACCATCACATGAGTTTGCGCCCTGCGCTCCTCAATTGGCGGAAAGCGCCTGACAAGCCACATGGGGCGCTGTCAGAGCATTTAATGCAACGCATTATCAAGGGCAGAGCCCAATAAAAAAGGTCTATCAGACCAAACAAAAGTGCTATGCACTATTAAAAGGGGCAGAGCCCAATTAAAAAGAAAAAAAAGTCTAAACAGACCAAAATAAAATGCTCTACATTATAAAAAAATAAAGGGACAGAGCCCAAATCAAAAAGGCCTAACATGCCAGAATAAAATGCAGTGCATTATTAACAGGGGCAGAGCCCTAGTGAAGGCCTAATTGGTCAAATGCAAATGTTGGACATTTTCAACTGGACTTAGCCCAATTCTAGCCTTAAGTCCTCAAATTAAATTGAACTGAGCATGTCTGCTCTCTCAAATCAATTTATATCCGGTTCATGGGTATATCTTTGAACTCCTCTGACATTTGTCGTTGTAATCCTTCAACGTCGTCAGAGAGGTGACAGGTCCTGACAACCAAACATTGCTACGGACTTAAGCGTCCTTAAACCAATATACGGACTTAAGCGTCCTTAAACTCACGGACTTAAGCGTCCTTAAACCAACTCATGGACTTAAGCGTCCTTAAACCAACCTATGGACTTAAGCGTCCTTAAACCAACTCATGGACTTAAGTGTCCTTAAACTCACGGACTTAAGCGTCCTTAAACCAATGGACCACCATGTCCCTAAACTGGCAATGGACCTCTACGTCCCTAAACTGGAACAATAGAGCCCCTAAATGCTCCTTTGTCGGATCTAAACGATCCCGTTTAAGTTGATCTTAGCCACAAATATGGCTAACGTATCCTTAAACATTCAAACAGACTTTAGTCCCAAATTGGACTATAGATCCCCCAATCAACTTTGGTTCAAGGGTACATCTCTGAACTCCTCTGACATTTGTCGTTGTAATCCTTCAACGTCGTCAGAGAGGTGATGGGTCCCGACGGCCATACATGCAATGGACCACTATGTCCCTAAACTGGAACAACAGGGCCCCCAAATGCTCTTTTGTCGGATCCAAACGATCCAGTTAAGTTGATCTTAGTCTCAAACTGGACTAACGTATCCTTAACAAGCGTTTAAGTTGATCTTAGCTTCAAATACGGCTAACGTATCCTTAAACCAAAACCCCAAACCCAAATCTAAGAAAATACGGATTTGGACTAATCCACGTCCTACGGGCGACGACATAAATTAGTCTCCGTATACAATCTACAGGCAACCACAAACAAAACAAACACCCACGACACGAAGTGAAATTCTGGAGAAGGAGAATGTTGTTACCGCGATGCGGTAGCGTAATTAACTGCAGGGGCTTACGCTTGCAGGGAAGAGCGTCCCCACAATCAAAAACCCTTCAAGCGAGGAGGAATCTGACGAAGTCTGTTACATCGGTTGCATCCGTCTAAACCTCCAATACACGGTGCCATAAATCAACTTGGCATCTTCGGAGAGGTGGACGGATAAAACCAAATAGCATCTGCCCCGAATCTCAGGCAAGACAAACCTACGCGGTCGCGCCTCCGTATTCGGAGGGGAAAAGATTCTGTCACACCCGGTGGGACCTTTTCGTCTCTCCACTCCACACTTCGTGTGTCATGTTCGCAAACGAATCGCGGTTTGCTGTGGTAGCCTGTGGATTTGAGGTACTTAGATTTTGTGTCTTGCTCCGTGCAGAAAATAAAAGATCAATGGCTTCAAACTGCACTACCTGCAACTGCAACTCTCGCTCCGTCCCTGCTGGAGGAGTGACTTACGGGCCCCAAGCGGTCTCTCTTTTCAAGATGCCAGTGAAACAGGTAACTCAAGTCACCAGTGGGCTATTCTTCGGGACCATGCTCCCACCGATGAGCTTCAATGCCCTAATGACGTTGTAAGAAGCCCCAAAGAAGTCGGTCTTTGATCGACTTACCACTGCCGCGGCCCTTCTCAACGGGTCGCCCAACTTCAATACCCCAGTTTTCAACAGACTGGGCCAGAACGTCTACAAGCCCGCGATACCTGAAGTTGCCATCCCAAAGCGGATAGCCATCCCAGCTCAAGCGGACGAAATCATTGGAAAGGCTTCTCCTTCCAAGAAGTCAGTTTTTACAAGGTTGGCCATTCCGGTTTCTACTCCTGGCGAGGTCCTCGAGGCTGCTTCCTCTGCTTAGAGGTCTATCTTTGACAGATTAGATATTGCTTCTCAACGGGTGTTAGTCTTCGACAGGCTAGCACCAATAACAGTCTCTCCTAAAAGCTGGGAGCATGATGAAGTCACCCCTACAGATAAACCAACTCCATCCGCACGACACTCTCGACGTCGCCACTGGTGCAGAGTGAGGAAGGCTGGGGGCAACTCTCCCTCTGGGATAACTCCACAAGCCCCAACGGTGGGGATCGATGCTGCTGTTCCAACCGGGAACAGCTTTGAATTGCTGAAAACGGTGCGCAGAAACTCTCCTACTTCGGTGCTGAAGAGAGCTCCTTCACCTGTGGAGAATACTCCAGAGAAGAAGCTGGAGCAGCCCCCTCAACGGCTGTCCTCTAAAATTTACAAGGTCTGGGGTCAAGTCCAAGACTCCGTAATGGATCGAGACTATCTCCGCCGACAGAAAAAGATGAAGGTTCGGCAGGAGAAGGACTACTCTGTCAAGCCAGAAAAAGCAACAGCTGGCTGGATGCCCACTGCAACGGCTCCCTCAACATCAACTCCTCAAAAGAAAAGGAGGCCGCAAAAAGCCCCTGTGAACATGGCGAACCGTAGAAGCGCTGAGCACAAATGCCCCAAGTCTGGGGGCATGGTGGTGCACACTGTTTATATGGCTTCCCGAAAGGAGGAAGGCCGTGCTTCGATGGGTCACCGACCGCTCACTCGATTCGTGACAAAAGCCCAGGAGCAACAACAGAAGCTTCAGAAAATGATGACTGCAATGGCCGCACTTACCGGGCCAAAAGAAAGCTCGGAGGCATCGTTAGAACAGTGTCACGAACAAGAAACCGACGCTGACTTCCTACGCAGAGTCTTCGAAAAGAATGACAAAGAAGCCGCAGAACAAGCGGCTAACACAAAACAAATGGCGCTCCTCTTCCAAGATATGGTAGGGATGATGTTACAGCCGGACCCTCCAGCTGATGACCCTCCAATCATTGTTGAAGACGATAGAAGGGAGACATCTAATCCTCCTCCGTCTCTTTCAGCAACCAAGGAAGAAACCATTTCCAAGGCCGCACTGGATGACTATATAGCTCAGCAAATACGGGCTCATCAGGCGAATGAAGCGGCTGCGCAAATTGTTAGAACCGGACGACCCTATCCAAGCTGGTATGACCAAATCAATTACCTGCCGGGATATACGATCCCTAAATTTCACGTGTATAAGGGGACAGGGAATCCACATCAGCATGTCTCTCAATTCAGGGCCTTATGCGGCAACACTGGAGGCGATGACAAATTGTTGCTTCGCCAATTCGTCGGAAGCTTAGCAGAAACGGCCTTCGAGTGGTATTCGGAGCTACCTAATGACTCTGTCAAAACATTTGTGGAGATGAAGCTACTGCTTGCACAAAGATTCGCGAGTGCTAGTGAACATACCCCGATAACAGCGCTGATCAACGCCAGGATAAGGCCAGGCGAAACGTGGGTTCAATACGCAACACGATGGCGAAATCTGTGGTCAAAATGCGAACAATGCATCGAAGAAGCGCCAGCGATAGGCATGTTCGTGGGCACGGTTGATCCGCAAGCGACCATCTCACAGTTCATGATGTTCTTCAAGCCAATTACTTTCCAGGCCTTGATCGACAAGTTGGGCCAAATGGATCAGATGGGACATAAACCGTCTCCTCCAAAGCCAGACTCTCGAAATGAGAAAGGGAAAGGAAAAGCGATTGTCGTCGCCAACATTCAACAACAATCGAGTGGCCCTAGACCGGTTGTTCGCCAAAACAACAAGTGGCAACCCCTCTATGAGAAGTTGAAACGTCCTTACTCATTTCCCCAGGATGAAACAAGGAGGCTGTTCGAACTGGCAGTACGCAACAGGCTTATCACTCTACCGGAGCCGAAACACCAGCTACAACTGAATGATGTCAACACTCCTAATTACCGCCCTAACCACCAAATATTGGGCCATCCGATCGAAAACTGCTACGTTTTCAAAAACTGGGTTGAAGACCAATACCAACAGGGCAAGTTCGCGTTATCCGAAAACTGGAAGGTGAGCCCGCCACAACCACATGCTCCGAGAAAGATGGATATATCGGGGGCATCATGCTCATTCATAGGGAAAGCCCTATAGATCGAAAAGTCAGTAAACTAGAGATTCGCCTCAAATACGGCGACGGCGGACCGAAACGTCCTTAAACTAACGACGGACCACTACGTCCTAAAACTAGCTGACGACCGAAACGTCTTTAAACTACTACCGCAGCATCCTCAGGTTGACGAGATAAGAAAAATAAAGAATAAAATAAAAAAAAACGGTCTGTCCATAAGTGAAATGGGCACGGATGAAAACCCGAAAGGGCTCCGTGAGTAAAAACAGCAGGGCTACCGGCGAGTGTTTGTGAAAACCCAAAAGGGCGCAACCTCGTAAAAAAAAAGAATAAAAAAGAATAAAAAGAATTTAAAAAAATGGTATGTCCATAAGCAAAATGGGCATGGATAAAAACCCAAAAGGGCTCCGTGAGTAAAAACGGCAGGACTACTGGCGAGTGTTTGTGAAAACCCGAAAGGGCGCAACCTCGTTAAAAGACACTTGCAGAGTACTCTCGACCTTATAAGGAGAAACCACCCGCGCGAGATCCTTACGACTCACAAGGGAGCAACACACTTAGGGATCCTCACGATTCCTAAGGAGAAATTACACTTGCGAGATCCTCACGACTCATAAGGAGACCTCCCTTATGGGACCCTCACGGCTCATAAGATTTGAAAGTCTTAAGTTACAGAGACCTGAACCTGTTCTTAAGCAACTCCCACAACCTTCGATATTGCCCTACAAGTGGCTCAATACTGACCCTTGTATACAATCCACGGACGCGAATAAGCATTTTCCCTAACCAAGTCCCACCCGTGGCTAGGGATATATCCGTATGGTGAATAACCCTGTAAGTCCTCTCGACTTATAAGGAGGAAACCCTCTTGTAGGATCCTTACGACTTACAGAGGAACATGCACTTAGGAATCCTCATGATTCCTAAGGAGAAAACACACCTACGAGATCCTCATGACTTGTAGGGAGAAATACCTTTGTGAGACCCTTACGGCTCATGAAGTCAAAAGCCTTAGTTGACAGGATCCTAACCTTGTTCACTAAGCCACCTTTGCTCGATATCGACAGAGGGAAATGATGATTCGCTCCTGGCAATATCTCAGTTGTAGTGGTGCTGATGCTGAAATCGGTGTTTAATCCCAAGCTTGCAGTAAGAAGCTAGCGCGCCATACATGCATACGAAATAACCGAAATGATGGGGCAACTTGCAATAAAAATCAGTAAGTAAAAATGTATGTATGCGAAATAGCCAAAATGATTGGGCAACTCACAATAAAAAGCAGCGAGTAAAAATAAAATAAATAGCCGAAATGATTGGGAAACTCGCAATAAAAAGCAGCGAGTGAAAATAAAATAAATAGCCGAAATGATTGGGCACCGCGAAAAATAGTCGAAATGATTGGGCAATCGCGACCTTCGCTGTCACGACCCGAAAGTACGGAACATGACCGGCACTTAAACTACGAATGTGTAGGGTTCCTAGGCACTCTTATAAAGGTTCATAAGGCATCAAACATGCCCGGATAAAAATTTAGACGTGCCGAACAACCCAAAGCCGGGATCTTTGCTAGATTATTAAGGTTAAACATGCAAGATGATAACTTTTATCTAAGTGTGAGGGATTACAACCTTTGTAGTCCGCTCCTTCGCTTCACAAGCTCCGAGTAGAAGTCCCTTTGCCGCGATCCACGATCTCCCGGACTCATGAGAGTCTCCACGACTCGAACGATCCATGCTAGCTTGAAGTGTTCCAAATCTCCGATGATCTACGTCGAAGTTGCAAAGACTCAAGCTTTCTCACTCTAAAGAGATGAACACACTAATCTCATGGGCTAGATGAGATGAGGATGAGAGAGTAGTATTTTTGCTTTCTTTTTAAATCATTTTCTCATATTTATTCATCACATAAAGAATTTCTAGTGAGCTTTTTCATCAAGAGAGAAGAAGATGATAATGGAAAAGATAATAATAAATCCTTTTGTGATGAATAGAAATAAAAGTATATGATTGATGTATAAACCATGGTCAAGGATGAGTGGCTAAGAATGTGTAGAGAAACAACTAGAGTTAGGGTTTGGTTGGGTTAGAAATGTGTCATCAAAAAATATCTTAACCATGACAAAAGAAATTGCTTCTAGAAGGTGCATGAAGCAACTAACCCTAATCAAACCCTAACCTCATTTAATCATCCTTAAACATGTTTAACAATAAATCATATCATGTCACAATAATATATATCACATATATATTATATATTTGCAACAAAAGAAAATAATACAATTAACATATATCGCATATATATCAATGTATCATCCAGTGAGAAAATGAAATAATAAAGCGAGCCAATATTAGATAATGTAATACAATATATCATATATATTATTATACATTAAATCATCGAATCAAAACTTGATCCGACGATCCGGCTATATCGAATATTACCGACTAATATATCATGTACCGATTCATCGAACCAACACTTGATCTGATGACCTGGTTCATATCTAAATATCGCGAGAATATAATACGGTATCTCATATCGCATTATCCTCGGTCCTGCACATATCACATATGTGCCTCTACTCCGTTTCGCCTGAGCCAAGAAACCTCTGTGTAGGACTCTAAAGAATCGTCAATACGCCGGTAGCAGGTGATGATCATATCAAACACCCACAAGCTGCAAGCGGTCAGCTAAACGTAACAGCCACCCAGGTATTGAGCGATCAGAAGATCAACAAGCTAGCCTGTGCGTTCTCCTGTGAATCCAATCAGTAACACTCCCGTACAGTCCGGTCTGTTCGTCTGATATGTCGCATATCAAGTCTATGGGTGGTATACGTCAGACCCCAGTAACCGATAAGTCGTGTCGATGTGTGGCTCATAACGGGTCGAGAAACTACTAGTAACACTAACCAGTAAATCTCTATATCAGCCCTGGCCAGGGACTTCCAGTTATAGCTAATCGAACACAGCACAACATCAACTCCCTATACCGGGAGAGACGAATCCCCTCCTATCGCTCATTGCCTCCATGTGATTCGGGACTGTACCCAAAAGCTACCGTTTTGCACGCCCTCTTGGACGTGGTAAGGTGGAAATCAAAGCACAGTGGGAATCACACAAGACTCCATGACGATCTCGGGTCTACAGACTACCCTGTACCAGTGTCACCGGAGAACTGCCATCTAACGTGTGGTATATCACCATCTGGGAGTTCTCGGCGAGTCCGTCCAGTGTACCCAGTCTCCACTGAGCACCCGTACACCATCTCTGATGTCAAACACCGATGGATATGGGATCATCCATCGCCCATCATATGGGTCAAGATGCGTATACGCTAGTCTACTCTGGTGTATCGATGCCCTGTCTCGATATACCCTCGACTAAGAACAGTTATAGGATGTACTCATCGAGTACTGTAGCCCCACTAGTATGATCTCATCATAGTCCCAGTAGTCGAGTACAGATCCTAAGGGTTTTATCAACATGTGAGAGAAAAACAGTAACCAGTACAAGTCAACATGTTAAGATAAAGTGAAACCAAATAGCATACTATCATGACGAGCAAGAAAGTCATCTCTATATATATCCAAGCATCCATTATAATATACATCATATGTACAACAATGGCCTCTAGGGCATATACATAACTAACAATCTCCCACTTGCACTAAGGCCAGCTGCTGTAGTATCTCATACCTAGCATCCCGAATAATCTCTCAAACTGTATCTGGGGAATAGCCTTCGTGAATGGATCCGCAGTGTTGTCCTTCGTATCTACTCTCCTGACCTCGATCTTCCGGCGATCAACTATCTCCCTGATCAGGTGATACCGCCTCAGAATATGTCTGGACTTTTGATGGGACCTGGGTTCCTTGGCTAACGCCACAGCTCCATTGTTATCGCAATATAGAGGTATTGGATGCTCAATGGATGGAACCACACCAAGTTCACTAATGAACTTCTTTATCCAGACAGCCTCCTTGGCAACATCGTTGGCAGCGATGTATCCAGCCTCCATCGTTGAGTCTGCAACGGTATCCTGTTTGGAACTCTTCCAACATACCGCCCCTCCATTGAGGGTAAAGACAAAACCCGAATGCGACTTAGATTCGTCCTTATCACTTTGGAAGCTGGAATCGGTAAAGGACTCCACCTGGAGTTCTCCGTTACCATACACCAAGAACATCTCCTTAGTCCTTTGTAAGTACTTGAGAATGTTCTTCACAGCTGTCCAATGACTCTCTCCAGGATCTGCTTGATACCGACTCACTACACTTAGTGAGTATGCTACATCGGGTCTGGTACATAGCATCGCATACATGATAGTGCCTACTGCCGAAGCATAGGGTATCCCTTAAATGCGAGCTCTCTCCAAATCAGTCTTGGGAGACATCTCTTTGGAGAGAATGAGTCCAGAGATCGTGGGTTGGTTCCCACGCTTGGATTCTTCCATACTAAACCTCTTTAGTATGGTGTCAATGTACCTGGATTGGGACAATCCCAGTATCCGTTTAGATCTATCTCTATAGATCATGATTCCCAATATGCAGGAGGCATCACCTAGATCTTTCATTGAGAATCTCTGTGATAAGAAGAGCTTGACTGATTGCAGCATAGGAATATCATTTCCTATCAAGAGTATGTCATCCACGTACAATACGAGGAAGACAACCTTACCCTCTGCTACCTTCTTATAGATACAAGGTTCATCTATATTTTTGATGAAGTCAAACTCTTTGACTACAACATCAAAACAGATGTTCCAACTCCGCGATGCTTGCTTTAACCCATAAATGGATTTAAGCAGCTTGCACACCTTTCCCCTGCTCCCACTATCTACGAAGCCCTCTGGCTGAGTCATGTACACGCTCTCTTCTAAATCACCGTTTAGAAAGGCGGTCTTAACATCCATTTGCCAGATTTCGTAGTCATGGTATGCAGCAATAGCAAGTAAGATCCGGATGGACTTAAGCATAGCCACTGGAGAAAAGGTTTCGTCATAATCCACACCGGGTCTTTGACGAAATCCCTTTGCTACCAGTCTAGCTTTGAAAGTCTCAACTTTTCCATCTACACCAAATTTCCTTTTAAAAATCCACTTGCTCCCAATGGGTTTTACCCCTTCAGGAGCATTTTCCAAAATCCATACTTTATTGGTGTACATGGATTCCATCTCAGATCGCATTGCATCCAGCCATTTCACAGAGTCACCACTCGTGATGGCCTGCTCGAAACTAGTTGGGTCATCATCTTCCATGATGCAATCCTCGCTTCCACCATCAATGATAAAACCGTAGTATCTCTCAGGTGGATGAGAAGCCCTGCTAGATCGGCGGAGAGGCTGGGGTTCGTTGGGTACTACTGAATCCTCTGGTTCCACTAAATCATCAGTTGTAATTTGTGTTTCTGGAACCTCTTCCAGTTCTACCTCTTTGCCACTAATTTCTTTTTCAAGAAATTCTTTTTCTAAAAAGGTGGCATATTGAGAAATAAACACTTTTTGTTCCTCAGCGTGATAGAAAATATATCTTTGAGAATTCTTAAGATATCCCACAAATTTGCAAAGAACTGATCGTGCCTCGAGTTTGTGTGGATTTTGTCTTTTGACATAGGCCGGATGATCAGTCGAAAATATTGTATATTTTAGCCGGCAATTTCCCTAACATTTGCATACATTTAGAAGGGTTCGGCATTCATATTCTACATATTAGCAAATCTGTCACAAAATATGAGATTGCATGTGTTAGACTTTTAAACCGACACTTTAAAGGAAATTAACCGCATTTCATGGCATCGTATCATTTCTGTATTTGCGCAACACTTGTCTTGAGTCTGTGCAGGAAATACGGAAGAAAATCAAAAGAAGCTGATCAAACAATAAGCCAATTCAATCATTTCAGATCTGGTATCAATGCAGAAGAAATTAGACAATTCTATATATCAAAAGAAGGCCCATACAACAGCCCAAGATCACACCAGAGAGGCCAAGCCCCAATGCTCCAAGTTAGCCGCGGATCCGCGGCAGGGAACAGGCTTGCGCCGCGGATCCGCCGCGCTTCTGCCACCTCAGCAAATCATTTTTTAGCATAATCCTCAGCTCTGGTCCCACATTGCTTTCTGACACTTCAAAGTCCAGAACTATCTCGAAGCTACTGCCAGATCAGAAAAGAAGATTAAGGAAGGCTAATCCTAATTAAGCTCCTAATTAATCCTCTTCTAGAAGCTCCTCCTAACTAATTACATCTAGAAGCTTCTCCCCTAACTAACTTTTGGAGGGAATTTTGAATTCCCTCAACAAACTTTTGGAGGGAAAGTTAGAATTTGAAATCCTAGATCTAGGGTTAGTTATCTATAAATAGAGCCTAGATCTAAGGGTTGAGGTGGTTCACCATTAGTTCACCATTAATCATTAGTTAGTTTTCTCTCATCATCCTCTTTCTTCATCTTCTTCCACAAGTCTAGTGACAAGGCTTGTACGAAACCCTAACCCTAATTCCACTCCAAATCCAAGATCTTGAGTACCAAATCAAGTGAGAAGCCTTCAACCTTTTAGGAGCCGAGCCGATCTTCAATCGGGCAAGTGATCCAAGCCGATCCGCGATCCATGGAGACGAGCGAAGCCAAGTCGACGATCAAGTTCTTCCTCTTGTAGTTCTTGAGCGAATGTAACTAAATTGTTGATATAAATAAAAGGTGAATTTCTTTAATCTTGCTTTCTTTTAATTCTTGCATCATGATTAGATCTCAATTTGTAATTGTTGTTCTTATTGTGATGTTTGAGTAAAACTCCGCTCGTAAAGGAGTCGAGACGATTGTAGAATGATGATGTAACAAATCTTAATACTATTTTTAAGTCCTACGAGTTTTATAAACCCTAGCAAGTTCAAGAATCGACAACCTAGTTTCGTTGCGATGCTTCCTTGATTGTGATCGCTCGAAATTAGGGATCTACGATCGTTTCTTGAATTTACTAGAGGCTAGAATATGAATGATATCGACGAATGAACAAGGGATAAGATGAAACCCTAGTTTCACAAGAAATCCCTAATTCTCGTCGATCATCATCGATCTAGTATCAATTCATCGAAGGATAAGAATATGTCATTATAAGATTACATCACATCTATAGATCCGATCGATTCCTACGAGCCTCATTTCGATTCTTGAGATTTGGTTTGGAAAAATCATCAAACGATCAATTCTTGATTCTATCTTTTAATGCTTTCTTAGATCTAGTTGTTTTTCTCATTCTTGAACTTCAACTATAAATCTTGAATTGTTTTGTTTCCTTTTCATTAAAGTTTCAATTCATCTAATTCAAAAGACGAACGATTACACTTTCCCTGTGGACGATCCGCACTCACATACTAGCTACAATCCGACACCGTAGTTGATTGCGGTCAAATAATTTTTGGTTGTGATTTCTATACTATTTCATACTACAAATTTTATAACAATCAAATGGCGCCGTTGCCGGGGATAGTGCGCTAATAGTTCGTATTTTGAAATTTGAGTTGAACAATTTATTCCATCATATTTTTTTTTAAGATCTAAATTCGTGCAAACACTAATACGTGTGTTGTGATTTGTTGCGAGAAAATCTGGAATCATTGGAGCTGGAGAAAAAATTTTCTGAACATTCCAGGGGACTCAAGAGCTTAACTGAAGCTCTCTGTAAAAACATTGTGCAGTGACCTTACTGTTCAAGCGCGGAAGCGCGGCACTAGAGCATCATCCGCGGCGGATCCGCCGCAGATTCAGCTCCTCTCTGCACCAAACTTCCTCTGTAAGCTACTAACTTTCTTATCTTCTTCTTTCTCTGCGCCAACTAATATTTTGTGCAGGATTCTTTGCAAATAAATCGCAGCGCCGCAAAGCAATAAAAATTTTTGTGCGTGTTTTTGATTCTTGTGGTTGTTGCATATTAATACGAAATTTAAGGGGCACGACCAAATCCAAATTAGGTGGGGAGTTCATTACCCTTCCTAGGCCCCGAAAATCGCAAAACTTGCATCCGCATTTACCCTCATTAATTAAAAGAAATCTAGAGATGACTCTAAGGACCGTCACGCTCAATTAGGACAAGAGAAGGCCGTGGGTAATTCATTGCTTATCCGCGTTTTCTTGTGGTGCCTAAGGCGAGTGTGTCTAAGGCTAGTGGTTTTTAATTAGGCCCACTACTTACGTAGTGGAGTACCTTCCCACTTACCTGGCACTTATCCGGCCACAGGGGGACAAAGAGGCAGTGGAGGATTCTATCCCGCGACTTGTCTTTTGGCAGTTAGGAGCGGTCTAGAGTTTGACCGAGGTGACCACTAGATTCTAGGGTTTTGTGTGTTGCATTTGTTGTGTTGCATCATTTTTTTTTTCAAAAATCCGTATCAATTTTCAAAACAAACACCGCATTCATCATTTCCCCTAATTATAAATTCACGCTGCCACTTGTACTAACCCTTTTTAGTACAAGATAGGCTGGACACGGGTGTCTAGTGCCCGTTAGTCCGCGTTTCCTTTCATCGACCCAAAAGTCGGTATTTCTACATTTACCTTTCTTTCACTCACCACCACACCCACATCGATGGATCCACCTCTATCGAACTTCTTTTCCACTACTCTGCCGCCGTCCGTTGGTGCGCAGATTCCACCTCGCATCTCTCTCCAAGAGAGATGTTATCCTACACGAGGCCCACTTTCCACCTGTCTTTCCACACCACCAGCCAACGGGGAAGATTTTCAAATAAAACCCCAATACATCAACCTTCTACCAAAATTTCACGGTCTCGAGTCTGAGGACGTATACGTGTTTATCACGAAATTTGAAAATGTATGCGCAATGATGGGTACTTCACAGCTTTCTGTGGATGCTTTACGTCTACGTCTTCTCCCATTTACCTTGTGCGATTTAGCCGAGAAGTGGCTATATAACACTACCGCACATTCCATTTCAAATTGGGACGAATTCGTTAAAGCATTCCTTAAGAAATTCTACCCACACCAAAAGACAGCTCGAGTCCGCAGTGAAATCTATCAATTCACCCAGCTTCCAAATGAAACATTTTCAAAATGTCTTGACCGCTTCAAGGATCTGTTAATCCAATGTCCACATCACGGCATCCCAAGATGGGAACTGTGCCGAATCATTTATGAGGGCATTACTCCTTACACAAGACAGTCCCTTGAATCCATGTGTCAAGGCAACTTTATGACCAAAGATGATTGGGAAGCCTGGAAATTTCTAGAAGATTTCGCTGAAAAATCTTTACAGTGGGAGGGTGTGAGTCAATCGTCTAGGGATGGCAATGATATTTCCATAGGAGTTAGAGCTGACATTTCAGCTATACAAAAGAAACTCGAGAATATGGAAAAATTCTTAGCTGCCCTAAGTCAAATATCACTCTCCAAAACTGTATGTGGTTGTTGTTCTGATCCGTCTCACTTGACGGAAGAATGTCCGTTTCAAGGTCATGAGCTTACCAATGCCTCATTTCAAAGACCTAGAAACGATCCATCTTCCTCCACATATGATCAGGGTTGGAGGAATAACCCTAACTTTGCTTGGAACCAATCACAATTTCAAAACACGGTTCCAATTCAAAACAATTTCCAAAGGGTCCCTTCACCACAACAGCACCCACCACTTCAATTGAGTCAGCACCCCTTCCAAGCACAAAATTTCCAAAATCCGGCCAACACTTTTTCACCACATGAAAACTTTTTGCAATTGACCGGTACAGATAATACCTCTGCACTAGCACAAACCTTGGATACTTTCATGAAACAATCCATCCAAGGTACGGCAAGTTTGCAATCTTCCGTCGAGAATGTAATGAAGATCATTATATCTCAAAATGAGAACATCAAATCGATGGAAGAACAAATTGCACAACTAAAAGCCGAAATGAGTGCACGAGAGAAAGGGAAACTTCCAGCTCAACCTTTATCTAATTCTGGCTATTCACATCATGTGGATGAGATCACGTTGAGATCTGGAAGAGTGCTTGACCATCACCTTGGGGAAGAGTTTGATGATACTGATAAATCAATCAATAACATCTCGGCTGAGACCTTTCTACACACTTCTGACCCCAGTTCTTCTACCCTACCACCTTCTTCCGAGCCTATTCTTCATTTCCCAAAAGGCTCGCCACTACAGCCCACCTCTTTTACTCCTCCACGGACGATCCCCACTTCTATTCCGGGATCGGTTCCACACCCACTTCCTTCTCCTATGATGGACCCAGCGCTTATTGCTAAAGCACCTTACCCTAATCGGTTAAGGGCTAACACACCGAGTCCACATATGGAGAAGATCATGAACATTTTTAAGCAAGTAAACACCAACATCCCTCTCCTAGATGCCATCCAACAAGTTCCGTCTTATGCTAAAACTCTTAAGAACTTGTGCACTAGGAAGAGGAAGAATCCAGTGCCCAAGAAGATTTTCATAGAAAAGACAATAGACACGGCTTTCCCCCAACAATTACCGAGGAAACGTAAGGATCCTGGATATCCTACTATTTCCGTTTCTATTGGGGAAAAACACATCAACCGTGCTCTATTAGATCTTGGCGCTAGTGTTAACTTGCTTCCTTACTCAGTCTATGAGCAATTAGGGATCGGAGAGTTGAAGCCAACCAATTGCACTCTCCAGATAGCTGACCGATCAATCACCAAACCTAGGGGTGAACTGGAGGATGTGTTAATAAAAATCGGAGAATTTATATTCCCGGTAGATTTTATTGTAATTGATACACAACCTGTAGCGAACCCACGGAATCAAATTCCGGTGATTTTAGGTCGCCCCTTTTTGGCCACTTCCAATGCTATTATCAACTGTCGTAATGGTTCTATGACCCTATCTTTCGGGAATAGGTCAATTGAACTGAACATTTACAAGTTGGGAAGTGTACCCTCCGAACCTATTGCTCAGGCATGTTCTGTCGACTTAATGGATGTCGACAGCAGCGAATTTGATGATCCTCCTGATATCGATCTAGACTCTTTTCATATGTTATTGTTTGACCCAACTATGTATCATACACATACGGACTCTTCCACCGAGATGTCCGGGTCAACAATTAACACTGATTATGAACTGCTTTTAGAGTCTGAAGATCACCCCGCACTTTGTGATGACATTATTCATCGGGGTATAGATGGAACTTTTGAGGAAATCTTCGCTGATGAACTCGCATTTTTGGATGACACGGGTGTTGAGATGAATCATCTCCCAATCAATGAAATTGAACCTCCACCCCTTTTTCTAACTTGTAAAAAGAATGCGAGTAATCCATCACTTTCACTGCATCGTCTCTCCAAAATGAGACGCACACACATTCTATTCCACCACTTAACCTTTCCCCACTTCTTCTTCCACCAACCAGAGCACTGCATTGATAAAATTTTTGAATGGTTGGTGTTAACATTTGGTCTTTGCAAAGCTTGGCATCGACCAATGATTTTTGACCCCCACTTGTGATTTTCAAAGCTTAACATTGCATAACTCAAGTTTGGGGGGTATAATTTTTTCTGGCTCTTGAAAAGAAAAGTTTTACAAAATTTTGAGCCAAAAATAAGTTTGGGGGAGGTTCTTCACTTAAATATTTTTCCCCCATTAATAAATTCCTCCCAAGCTTACAGGTTTTTCGAGATTTAGCAGAAGGCAACAGTGAGGACACTGTTGAAAACAAGTTTGGGGGAGGTTTGTGCTTATTTTCGCATCATTTGCATCATACATTGCATAAGCACAAAACATTTCTTTAAAAACCTATAAAAATTTAAAAATTTTCAAAATTATAAAAATATTTTTGTATATAAATAAGATAATAAAAGTTTAGATAGTGAACATTTACATCCATGAGATTAGAAAAATTTAAGAAAACTAAGAAAATTAGAAGTTTTCTTATACGAACTAGTAATAAGTAGTTATGAGCCGTTGTCCCAAGGGTTAGTAAGATGAAAGACGTCACTAATCTGAGGATAAAAATAAGTCTGAAAAATAGTTTCTATTCTGGAAGCCAAACATTTTGAACGTTGCTACCCTGCTATTCGCACTTACACACATCTTAAAGCCTGGGATAGTAGAGGATACATTGAAATGCTCTTGTCTTAAAGCCAAAAGTATGAAGAAAAAAAGTATTTTGAAAATGGTGAGAAAAATAGACACTGGTTTTGTTATCACCAAGGGTAATAAAAAATATATAGCAAAAGGGTGTTTCTTCACCTAGTGCCCTAAGGTCAACTGGTCTGGGAGTCACTGCTATGCCTGAGGTGGTGCAAGACTAGGAAAATACACCAAGTTAGCAAGCACATTAGTAATCGGTCGGTTAGTACCTCAAGAAGTATTAACGGTCGCATGAAAGTGTGTAAGCAATCTCGTTTTCCAAGAAGTACTGAGGTCGATGGGCAAGGGTATGATAGCTTGAATTGAATTCTCCGGGTGTAGGGATGTCTTTACACACACGCAGGGTGATATGATCGATGTTTGGAAGAAAGATAGGAATGAAGAATAAGACGATGTTTTATTGAGGGAGGACATGATTTCTGACATCTTTTCATGACAATTAAGATTGGGCTCATGACAACCGAAAAGCTAGCTTAGTTGGAAACCCTAATTTTCAAGGCTTTTCTTTTACAATTCTTTTCTTTAAATGTAATATTCATGATCTTACTTTTATTATTGGATTTTGTGGGTGCAATCCGCTGAAAACCCTCAGGAGACAACACTCCTCCTACTAGGGACACCTAGAGGTTTAAAGGCTTGTTGCACGTGCTCAGTGCAATCGTGTTGCCTACGAAAGTGTGCTAGTTAGTTTTTCTCTTTCTTTATTTTCTCCTTCTCTTTTTAATAAAACATTCGCTCGAGACGATCGAAATTAAGTTTGGGGGTATTTGATCAGTCGAAAATATTGTATATTTTAGCCGGCAATTTCCCTAACATTTGCATACATTTAGAAGAGTTCGGCATTCATATTCTACATATTAGCAAATCTGTCACAAAATATGAGATTGCATGTGTTAGACTTTTAAACCGACACTTTAAAGGAAATTAACCGCATTTCATGGCATCGTATCATTTCTGTATTTGCGCAACACTTGTCTTGAGTCTGTGCAGGAAATACGGAAGAAAATCAAAAGAAGCTGATCAAACAATAAGCCAATTCAATCATTTCAGATCTGGTATCAATGCAGAAGAAATTAGACAATTCTATATATCAAAAGAAGGCCCATACAACAGCCCAAGATCACACCAGAGAGGCCAAGCCCCAATGCTCCAAGTTAGCCGCGGATCCGCGGCAGGGAACAGGCTTGCGCCGCGGATCCGCCGCGCTTCTGCCACCTCAGCAAATCATTTTTTAGCATAATCCTCAGCTCTGGTCCCACATTGCTTTCTGACACTTCAAAGTCCAGAACTATCTCGAAGCTACTGCCAGATCAGAAAAGAAGATTAAGGAAGGCTAATCCTAATTAAGCTCCTAATTAATCCTCTTCTAGAAGCTCCTCCTAACTAATTACATCTAGAAGCTTCTCCCCTAACTAACTTTTGGAGGGAATTTTGAATTCCCTCAACAAACTTTTGGAGGGAAAGTTAGAATTTGAAATCCTAGATCTAGGGTTAGTTATCTATAAATAGAGCCTAGATCTAAGGGTTGAGGTGGTTCACCATTAGTTCACCATTAATCATTAGTTAGTTTTCTCTCATCATCCTCTTTCTTCATCTTCTTCCACAAGTCTAGTGACAAGGCTTGTGCGAAACCCTAACCCTAATTCCACTCCAAATCCAAGATCTTGAGTACCAAATCAAGTGAGAAGCCTTCAACCTTTTAGGAGCCGAGCCGATCTTCAATCGGGCAAGTGATCCAAGCCGATCCGCGATCCACGGAGACGAGCGAAGCCAAGTCGACGATCAAGTTCTTCCTCTTGTAGTTCTTGAGCGAATGTAACTAAATTGTTGATATAAATAAAAGGTGAATTTCTTTAATCTTGCTTTCTTTTAATTCTTGCATCATGATTAGATCTCAATTTGTAATTGTTGTTCTTATTGTGATGTTTGAGTAAAACTCCGCTCATAAAGGAGTCGAGACGATTGTAGAATGATGATGTAACAAATCTTAATACTATTTTTAAGTCCTACGAGTTTTATAAACCCTAGCAAGTTCAAGAATCGACAACCTAGTTTCGTTGCGATGCTTCCTTGATTGTGATCGCTCGAAATTAGGGATCTACGATCGTTTCTTGAATTTACTAGAGGCTAGAATATGAATGATATCGACGAATGAACAAGGGATAAGATGAAACCCTAGTTTCACAAGAAATCCCTAATTCTCGTCGATCATCATCGATCTAGTATCAATTCATCGAAGGATAAGAATATGTCATTGTAAGATTACATCACATCTATAGATCCGATCGATTCCTACGAGCCTCATTTCGATTCTTGAGATTTGGTTTGGAAAAATCATCAAACGATCAATTCTTGATTCTATCTTTTAATGCTTTCTTAGATCTAGTTGTTTTTCTCATTCTTGAACTTCAACTATAAATCTTGAATTGTTTTGTTTCCTTTTCATTAAAGTTTCAATTCATCTAATTCAAAAGACGAACGATTACACTTTCCCTGTGGACGATCCGCACTCACATACTAGCTACAATCCGACACCGTAGTTGATTGCGGTCAAATAATTTTTGGTTGTGATTTCTATACTATTTCATACTACAAATTTTATAACAATCACCGGACAACCCCATATCTTAACTCGTTTAAAATATGGTCTCTTCCCACTCCATATCTCATATGGTGTGGTAGGTACAGATTTAGACGGAACTAGATTCAATATGTATATGGCTGTCTCAAGCGCATACCCCCAAAAGGAAATAGGTAACTCAGCATCGCTCATCATAGATCGCACCATATCTAATAGGGTCCGATTCCTTCGTTCCGATACACCGTTGTGCTGTGGTGTATAAGGAGGAGTTAGCTAAGAGAGAATCCCATTCTCTTTTAGATAATCTAGGAACTCACTGCTTAAGTATTCACCTCCTCGATCAGATCGAAGAATCTTAATACTTTTGCCCGTTTGGTTCTCTACTCCGTGCTTATACTCTCTGAATTTCTCAAAAGCTTCAGACTTGTGTTTCATCAGAAACACATGTCCGTATCTAGAGAGATCGTCAGTGAATGTAATGAAGTAGGATGAACCGTTCCTGGCATGCGTAGACATAGGACCGCATACATCACTATGTATTAGTCCTAAGAGTTCAGTAACTCTTTTTCCGTGTCCACTAAACGGAGCTTTGGTCATTTTTCCTTTGAGACATGAATGGCAAGTATCATAAGATGATAATTCGAATGGATTCAAATAACCATCCTTATGTAACTTAGCCAGTCGTGTCGCATTGATATGACCAAGTCTACAATGCCACAAGTAGGATTCGTTCATTTCTGAACTTTTCCTCTTGTGTGTGTTTTGTATATTCAGGACTGTATTCTGATTTAGAATGAATATGCCATTATGTAACGAGCCTGATGCAATCAACTTTTGATTTAGGAAGATGTTCATAACATTATCCTGTACTACAAAATTATATCCTTCTTTACTTAATAAGGAGACTGATATAATGGTGCACATCATGTTCGGTATATAATAGCACTCATTTAGAATCAGTGTATTACGACTTGGCAATACAAGGTGATATTCGTCAACTGCTTTGGCCACAATACTTACACCGTTCCCTACTTGAACGGAATGATCACCTTTTCCTAGTTCTCTATCTTTTCGTAGCCCATGTAACAATTTACATATGTGGGATCCTGATCCGATATCTAATACCCAGGACGTAGGGTGAACTGAGAAACAGTTCTCAATAACTAACACACCCGAAGAAGATGCATCAACATGCATGTTCTTTTGGGCGGCTTGAGAATCCAGATTTTCTCCTGTTTCCTGTTCAGTCTTATAACTCTTATAAGAAAGAACGGGTCCAACATTCCCTAGCTCAGTACAATAATTGGGTTCAGTCAATACATCCATATTATTATCTTGATTATGGCCTGACATGGTTGCTGCCTGGAGAGAGAGAGAAGAAAACACTTTAGCGTATGCTCTTGCAAGATTAGATTGGTTATTATCTTATCTAATCAGGATGTCTCCCACTGTTTTTATCAAATCTACCTTCAAACCCAAAAAAGGTAAGATTAGCCGGGATTAATTACACCCTACAATTTTGTCAATCTTTCAGCCAGATCAGTGTCGGTACTTTGAGGGAGGTTCCCCGTACTTTCGCACGGACCTAATTAAAGCAAACCTCATTTTCCCAGAGGCATAACCCCGTTAACACTTTTCTAAACACCTACTTGAATGACTAATTGTCCTGTGTAAAACTCTTCCAGGAGTAACTCTTACTCGCAGTGGGTATCGGGATCCAACTATCTCATAAAAGGTATGCAATCTCATTGCAAATTTCAACACTTGAAATTCCCAATAATATTTTTCCCCTAGCGATCTATGACCTTAACTAAGTCAACAAACCATAAATCGCAAGTCAAGTTCAACCCGTACATTTCCTGATTGAATTAAACCCACCCGCACGACCCTTAACTGAGTCAACAAGGCCGTACGAATACCCTAATCCAATCACATCTCATGTTTTAGCAGATAAACATTACTTAGCTACCGTACACTATGCCTTAACTAAGTCAACAAACATAGCACGAATACTAAATAATATATATCTGAAATGACGGAGGGCTACGCAGGTTTTTCAGAAAACCCTGAGCGTAATGAACTTGATATCGTCGTAGAATCAAGTGTTTTTGAAAAGGAGTGTTTTTGAGGCTTTTCTTAGTTTCGCTAAAGGGGTCACTCCCGGTGAAGGGATCGTCGGCCCTTTCCTCATCGAATAAGGTGCAGGATATATCATATATACCGCTGTGCAAAACAAAACCTTAATCGCAATCAAAAGACAAACCGAGTTTTGTAGCATCTGCCATTTTCGCTAAAGAGGTCACTCCCGGTGAAGGGATCGTCGGCTCTTTCCCCATCGAATAAGGTGCAGGATATATCATATATATCATTGTGCAAAGCAAAACTGTAGCTACCCTTTTTTATAAAGTTTTGATTCTACAACATCTTTAGGTTTCTTTTCTTTTATTAATCTCATTAATAAAATCCCATCAGCTTATGCTTCCTAAGCATCACAGAAGAAACGAAAGCAGTAATATTTATATATCAACATATATATATAGTATAAGCATTCGTCTCAGGCAGTAATATGATCTCATCACAGAACATTGCAGCAGAAGAACATATATGAAATATTGGATATACTAGGACATCCGTGTTTTCAATACGAGCCTGTATAAAATACGGATTCCACGGTGGCGACGAATAGCCAAACCCACATCCCAAGACCCCTACGAGAGCGGCAAGTAACACTGCCAATTCTAGGGTTAGAAGACCCGGTCTCGACTCCTCGAGATGGCCTCCCACTGGACCCTAGAACCCGGTTACTTGTGCTCCCCTCCTTGGGTCTACCTAATGCGGAAAAGTAAATAATATACACTGGTGACATCAACCTCAACCTGGAAGTGCCCCAAATAAAAGAATATTACATTACAAATGAATTTTACATGAATGAAAATAAAAACCCTCATCTCACATAAAACCCCCGGCTATTCAGAACACGACGATCCAATATAACATATCACAGCAACACATAATATCACATATCATCAACGTAAGTAAATATGCGCATCCCAATTGTCGTTGACATATAGCAACGAAACCGGCGATATCACATATTACACTTACGGCCACAGAAAAGAAAGTGTAAAACTACAACATTTGGAATCCACAATCACTTTAGACATCGTAAATCCGAAATATCACATACTTCGCATTTCATGCCTAACTCTATGAATTCCACATATTGTATCACATTCCAGATAAATAGACAGTATTAAACTTTCCGAACAGATAATCAAACACCCAAGATTTCCCAAAGTGCTCAACTCTTGAGCGGAGTTCAAATAATCCCAGAATATATCAAAGTACCAGTGATCCAGCCGTAGAAGGGTCAAGCCAACGCCTCACATGTGGCACGCCGTACTGCCCCAAACCCGAAGGTTCAAAAGGCAGTTCAAGACGGTCACATAATCGAGTTAAGGTTTGTTGTCTTCTAGAGGGTCCACTGCTTAACTTGTACAATTTTTCCGAAAGATTTAAACCCATTAAAAATTCAACGCTTGAAAGTTTTACGTGCCGGGATAAAGTGGGTTAATGATATCCGTTCAACTAGTTTAACAGTTTCTAAATATCCGGAAAGAAATACGAATTTAAAATTTCCGATCGAGTCCACGATTACAAAAGAAACCCCAGAATACTCAACACTTGAGTCAGAATAAAAATACCCATAAAATATATCTCACAGAAATATTAATTACTGTGCAAAAATGATTCCTTGATCTATTCATACTGCCGCGGTTCCGCGGCCCAAGCAAGGTAAGGCCGCGGTTCCGCGGCGCTTTGTACGGATCAGGGGATAATTTTTCCACCGTAATTCTTATATTTTCCTGTTGTATTTTTCAGGTATTTTTAATTCAGAAAAATCCCAGTTTTATAAAAATTTCCAGAGAGGGGGTTAAATTCGTCGGTTCGGGTTCGATCGGAGTTTTAAGTTCGTAAACACGTCGCCTAATGCTCTAGCTAGGCTCTGATACCAATGAAAGTCAGGCAGCCACCCCATCCAATGGGGTCGCCGTGGCACCAACGAGTCCCTCAGCCGCTACTTTTTACGCATGCCCCCTCGCGAGGACTACAACCCGCCGGAACACCTTCCGGTCTCGGGACACCCTGGGGGTAAGAGCCTATGCTTCGTCACACTGTCACACAGTGAGAACCCCCCATAGGTCGACATCCAATGCCTAGTAGCTCTGATACCACTGTAGGGTTCCTAGGCACTCTTGTGAAGGTTCATAAGGCATCAAACATGCCCGGATAAAAATTTAGACGTGCCGAACAACCCAAAGCCGGGATCTTTGCTAGATTATTAGGGTTAAACATGCAAGATGATAACTTTTATCTAAGTGTGAGGGATTACAACCTTTGTAGTCCGCTCCTTCGCTTCACAAGCTCCGAGTAGAAGTCCCTTTGCCGCGATCCACGATCTCCCGGACTCATGAGAGGCTCCACGACTCGAACGATCCATGCTAGCTTGAAGTGTTCCAAATCTCCGATGATCTACGTCGAAGTTGCAAAGACTCAAGCTTTCTCACTCTAAAGAGATGAACACACTAATCTCATGGGCTAGATGAGATGAGGATGAGAGAGTAGTATTTTTGCTTTCTTTTTAAATCATTTTCTCATATTTATTCATCACATAAAGAATTTCTAGTGAGCTTTTTCATCAAGAGAGAAGAAGATGATAATGGAAAAGATAATAATAAATCCTTTTGTGATGAATAGAAATAAAAGTATATGATTGATGTATAAACCATGGTCAAGGATGAGTGGCTAAGAATGTGTAGAGAAACAACTAGAGTTAGGGTTTGGTTGGGTTAGAAATGTGTCATCAAAAAATATCTTAACCATGACAAAAGAAATTGCTTCTAGAAGGTGCATGAAGCAACTAACCCTAATCAAACCCTAACCTCATTTAATCATCCTTAAACATGTTTAACAATAAATCATATCATGTCACAATAATATATATCACATATATATTATATATTTGCAACAAAAGAAAATAATACAATTAACATATATCGCATATATATCAATGTATCATCCAGTGAGAAAATGAAATAATAAAGCGAGCCAATATTAGATACTGTAATACAATATATCATATATATTATTATACATTAAATCATCGAATCAACACTTGATCCGACGATCAGGCTATATCGAATATTACCGACTAATATATCATGTACCGATTCATCGAACCAACACTTGATCCGATGACCTGGTTCATATCTAAATATCGCGAGAATATAATACGGTATCTCATATCGCATTATCCTCGGTCCTGCACATATCACATATGTGCCTCTACTCCGTTTCGCCTGAGCCAAGAAACCTCTGTGTAGGACTCTAAAGAATCGTCAATACGCCGGTAGCAGATGATGATCATATCAAACACCCACAAGCTGCAAGCGGTCAGCTAAACGTAACAGCCACCCAGGTATTGAGCGATCAGAAGATCAACAAGCTAGCCTGTGCGTTCTCCTGTGAATCCAATCAGTAACACTCCCGTACTGTCCGGTCTGTTCGTCTGATATGTCGCATATCAAGTCTATGGGTGGTATACGTCAGACCCCAGTAACCGATAAGTCGTGTCGATGTGTGGCTCATAACGGGTCGAGAAACTACTAGTAACACTTCCCAGTAAATCTCTATATCAGCCCTGGCCAGGGACTTCCAGTTATAGCCAATCGAACACAGCACAACATCAACTCCCTATACCGGGAGAGATGAATCCCCTCCTATCGCTCATTGCCTCCATGTGATTCGGGACTGTACCCAAAAGCCACCGTTTTGCACGCCCTCTTGGACGTGGTAAGGTGGAAATCAAAGCACAGTGGGAATCACACAAGACTCCATGACGATCTCGGGTCTACAGACTACCTTGTACCAGTGTCACCGGAGAACTGCCATCTGACGTGTGGTATATCACTATCTGGGAGTTCTTGGCGAGTCCGTCCAGTGTAC
This sequence comes from Agapanthus africanus, assembly GCA_030015575.1. NCBI lineage: Eukaryota > Viridiplantae > Streptophyta > Magnoliopsida > Asparagales > Amaryllidaceae > Agapanthus > Agapanthus africanus. The sequence continues at coordinate 28,421,278 of JASDDO010000004.1, read as the reverse complement.
CCAGTCTCCACTGAGCACCCGTACACCATCTCTGATGTCAAACACCGATGGATATGGGATCATCCATCGCCCATCGTATGGGTTAAGGTGCGTATACGCTAGTCTACTCTGGTGTATCGATGCCTTGTCTCGATATACCCTCGACTAGGAACAGTTATAGGATGTACTCATCGACTACCGTGGCCCCACTAGTATGATCTCATCATAGTCCCAGTAGTCGAGTACAGATCCTAAGAGCATTATCAACATGTGAGAGAAAAACAGTAAACCGGTACAAGTCAACATGTTAAGATAAAGTGAAACCAAATAGCATACTATCATGACGAGCAAGAAAGTCATCTCTATATATATCCAAGCATCCATTATAATATACATCATATGTATAACAATGGCCTCTAGGGAATATACATAACTGACAGAACGTCTCAAGGCGTACGTATTCTAAGTAAGCCGAAAACCCAGAAATCCAAACCAAGAAGAGTAGTAGAGAGTAGGAAAACCAATTTAAATCCAGAAGTTTTAATAGCATAAGCCGAATTATGCGATTTTTAAAAACGTTACAATGTTTTCTGAAAATTTCGGTAGAGTCTCCTTTGTAAATACTGGCTCCCAAACGGGATACAACATGAATAGTATACGAAATCAATAAAAGGCATCCCCAAGCGGGAGCTAGCTCTTCGTCAATCGACGGTCACAACCACACAAGCAATATAATATACAACGCCAACGGCGAGGATCAAAAACTCAAAGGAAACTCAAAACCACAAGAAATCTGCAGAAATAGACGCGCGACTCTAAGGTCGAAAGAATAACATCACTGGTCTCTATCTCAAAAACAAATACATGTTTGGTTGATGGAATTTACTAGATACAACTGAATCATATAATACAAGGTAATATGATGGGTACGATACCAATAAACCCACCTACTAGCAAATCACCCGAAGAAAACTATGCCCGCAAGCCGTAATGAAACCTGTACGGCAAACCTGCAAGAAACTGGGGCACAACGGGGGTGAGTTGCCAACTCGTGAATAGAAAAACATCTACGAACAGAAATCGCATGTATGACGCAATCCTAGGTCATACGATCATAATATATCCTCAAAATATATAACCAGCAGCCTATAACAAGGTTAGGGTAAATATCTAACCCGAGTGTAATCTCATGTGCCCGTGTCAGTGCCTCAGGTAGCAATATATCATATGAATGAGGTATGAATACATGAAAACAGAATACATGTAAATGAAAAACTGTTTTCATAATTTAATGAGATTTCCTTTGTATTTTTAAAATGAGGTATCATAATGAAATCAGCAATAAACAGTGCCCAGCATCGACACAAAACAAGTGTCCAAATATCTCGATATCTCTGTATCACAATCTCTGTACCTCAATATCTCAAAATCAATATCTAGGGTGCCGTCAATCTAGATCGGCTCGTGCCATCCATCTCAAGACCACGACGGTATCCTCCGGATATCCGACGCGTCGGGTAATATCACCGGTCGGTTGTGCTCCCCTGCCGGGCTCAACGTCAACAACACATTCCTCTTGCCCCGGGGTACCGCACCGTGCCCACCATGTACCCGAAACGGTTCCTCCACTCCTCGAATCGGGTCTCGAAATCCATCAACAAACTCATGGTGGACGACTCATACATCATGGGAAAACCGCACTTTTTATTTTAAAAGAGAGAAAAGGTTTATTTATGTTTTTGCGGTTTTCCTCCAAATCCAGAAAATCTCATGGAATCCGAATCCAAAACCTTAATAACACGTAAAATAGTGAATATATGCATGAGAATCCATGAATGCGGCATAACAATGAATAACAGTATGCATGAAGTAGCAGGTAATAACTACAATGTCTAAACTATTAGCTAACAGGCTATGTCAAGCAATAATATTTTCAAAGGTGTACGTGACATGGCAATTACCGATGAAGATGTGTGTGAGCCGGCAAGTAAGTGTACGTGGTACATACGCATCATCGGTAATGGTGCTGGTGTCCTAACAGCATGATATCAATAATGGAGTATGAAACATAATATAAACATGCGATGCGAAGCGAACCACAATAATGAGCGGGAGCTGAATACTAGACGCAACTATAACTAATCTACATTAATCTAATATAAGTCCTACAAATGGTGCCTTTTGAAATAACACGAATCATGGGGTTTTGAAAATAGGGGCTACGGTGTTTTTATGAAAAGATACGTCTTTTGAAATATCCGTAGGATCCCTTGGGCTGTCTTTTAAAATACCCACGATTCGTTAGTTTTTGAAATAGGTAAGAATCGAATCTAATCTAACAACTAAACTAAACTAAAGGCCTAAGCTAACCAGCTGGACTACAGGTAAGGAAACTGCCTAACATGTGAGTCGATACATATACATACCTGTATATATATTAGTCGGTGATCCCACCTCAATAATATCATATCTGATACCATATCTATAATCAGACATCCCAAGTCAAGAGTACGGATTAGTCATCAAAATATAGCTCGTACGTAAATCCGTCGTACGGCATCCCCAAATCTGGGTACGGGTTAATATCACATTCAATCACACTATTCATCTGGTATCTTCTTTATCAAATATCTGTGTGTATACGTATTCGTATACATCACCACGAACTGCGGGGGTGCTATACGCCATCCACCCGACTTCTCCCCGTAGATATAAATCTACTCACCTGGTCCTCGTTCGTCGGTGCCGACGTCGCCACGCGCTTGCTTGTCGTCTCGAAGTCCATATGGGGTACCTACATATCATAACGCACCGTATCGTATTAAAATCCGACTCATGACCAAAACGATGCACGAATCCCACATAGGTCAAAACCTATGGTTGCTTTCACAAATCAACCCAAAAACCCTCGACGTCGGCGTACAAACGCCAAATCATCGAGAAAAACCCACATACACTCATTTGCACATTCACGAACACTAATTTTAATATAAAATAGGTTAAAATTCACAAAAACCCCAATTTCACTTAAAAAGTTATTTTTCCGAAAATCTAGCAAGCACAATTCGCCATTTTTGTACAAAGCATGATGTATAAACAAATCTAGTGGCCATAATACTTATTAAATATCTTAAATAAGTCATAAAAACAATTTCCATAATTTAATCTCATTAAATTCCATTAACCCCAAAATTCTAGTTTACAAAATACCCAATTTTTTTTAACAATTTATAGCAAAAATGCACAAACAACAATTTAGCTAGGATTTTCATGAACTAAAAGCATTAAACCACTCAATATATTATCTATAATGACATGAAACCATTATTATAATTTAATCTAAAGCATTTACAAATTTTCCAAAACTCTAGTTAGCAAAATAACTTAATTAGGGCATTTTATAAGTAATGGTTTGGAATTAACAACTAAATTAGCTTTCTATAAAACTTAAGATGTTAATCCACAACACAAAACCATGCACAATTTATCATAACCCATTTCCACAACAAAACCCTAATTCAACTCAAGCCATAAACTTTAAAGAAAAAACTAGTATGCAAATAGCACTAAAATTAACACTAAAACAACTCAATTAAATAAATCTAAACATAAGAATTTAAATGGGTAGAAATTATACCTTAAAATCTAGTGATCTAGCAAGAAGAATTTGCCTCCAATGATGGCTTCATAACACCATGATCCAAGTGATAAAAGCTAAGGAGAATGGGATGAAGAATGGAAATCAATTTGTGAGATTTAAATTGGATTTTGGAGCAATTTTTTTTGATTTAAAATTGAAGGAAATGAAAAGAGGAAAGTGAAGGGGGAAGGGCTGCAGAATTTCGGCCATGGGCTGATGGGGGGAATGGTGTGGGTGTTGTGCACAATTGGTCAAGTCAACCCCTCTCAAATCAAGGTACAATGAGCCTCCAAAACAATACATCTTAACCTACACCTATAAACTCTATTTCACCCACACAAATGAGATGGAGAAATTTTTGAGGGGGAGAAGTGGGCTGCTGATGGTGGGCTCGGCCATGGAGGGGTGAGGGTGTGTGTGAGTGATTACAAAAAGAATTCCATGCAAAAAGATCCCCCACAACCTCAAAATTGCAAGTTTTAGCTTAAATTAATTATTTTTTTGTTCTCCATAATAAAAACACATTAAAACTTGAAATAAAATACTAAAAATTTATATTACAACTATATTTTAATTAACATGATTTTAAAGATTAAAATTAGCCCATTTAAATTTGTATTTATCGCTAATTTAATGTATTTTCTTACCGGATTAAAATAATATTAAAATAATATTTTTTTCAGAAAATTTGAAATTTCACCAGTGACTCAATAAACACCAAATACTAGTAATTACATAGCTAGAATATGTATATTTAATTTTATAATAAAGATATTTGCATTTTGACTTTTTACAGAAAACCCCCTTATTTTACCGTTTTTTTCGAAATTTCACCGAAACGATTTTCAAAACGTTACATTCGCGATATAAAAGCTGAAATGATAGAGCATCGCGGAAATAAAATAATAATAAAAAAAATGACTGAAACTTTTGCCCTACAGGCGATATCATAGCAATCCCTGTATACAATCCAGGGGCACAAACAAAGAAGGAAATACATCTTCCCTCCCTATGCTCCATCAGAAAATGGAACCAAGTCTTGACAGCAACTCATATAAAACCGGAAAGACCATCGGAGATCATCCCGCAAGAGGTGATCACCTCCTCAACATTCGTCTCGATACAACAGACGAGATGTCAACAACGGCGTTCCTTCGCAGTCCAGCAGGATATAAATGCAACGTCAGCAAAAGACCCCATGGTCAGTAAAGCGGAGTGGCGGCAAAATCCCAGCTCCACCTCAACATTCGTCTCGATATAGCAGATGAGATGTCACAACAATGTCTTTCCTCCAACAGGATTCGTACGTGACAAAGCAAACGAAGCAAAGGCCAAATTCCTAGCTTCAGGGTCTTAACGGCAAGTCATATAAAGCCTGAAAGACAACTGGAGATCATCTCACACCAGTGCGGAATGGTCACCACCTCGACGTTCATCTCGACACAGCAGACGCAACATCATCAAACAGCGGAGCCACGACAAAGTCCCTAGTTCCAAACCTCTACGGTTCACCAACAATCTAGAGACAACCGCGACATTCGTCTCGATATAGAGGGTGCAATGCCAGCAAATGAAGCGAAGGCCAAATTCTTAGCTTCAAAGTCTTGACGGCAAGTCATATAAAACCGGAAAGACAATCGGAGATCATCTCGCACCAGTGTGGAGTGGTATCCACCTCGGCGATCGTCTCGATATAGCAGACGAGATGTCAACCACAGCGTTCTTCTTCCAACAGGGTTCAGAGGCGACTATAACAAAGGAGCCACGGCAAAGTCCCTAGTTCCAAACCTCGACGGTTCACCAACAACCTAGAGACAACCGCGGCATTCGTCTCGATACAGAGGACGCAATGCCAGCAAACGAAGCAAAGGCTAAATTCCTAGCTTCAGGGTCTTAACGGCAAGTCATATAAAGCCTGATGACAATCGGAGATCATCTTGCACCAGTGCGGAATAGTCACCACCTCGACGTTCGTCTCGACATAGCAGACGCAACATCATCAAACAACGAAGCCACGGCAAAATCCCTAGTTCCAACCCTCGATGGTTCACCAACAACCTAGAGACAACCGCGACATTCGTCCCGATATAGAGGACGCAATGCCAATAAACGAAGCAAAGGCCAAATTCTTAGCTTCAGGGTCTTAACGGTAAGTCATATAAAGCCTGAAAGACTATCGGAGATCATCCCACACCAGCGCGGAGTGGTTATGACTCATCGGGGCTCTCCAAAATGAGCCTAACCTCAAATAAAAAGTGACATGGAATATCCCTACACTTGCCCTTTCGACGGTAATATTACCTGGAAGATTACTTGAAGACGTCTTGTCCAGCCCCCGAAGGGATCAGAGACATGACAATCGCAAGGCTACTCGAACAGCAAGAATGCATATCGAGGAATATATCAGCCAACGCGACGGTATGATGGCCAAAACCCTAAGTACCACAGACCCTAACGGACTTCTGTCGTAAAGAGCAGAGGTTAACTGTGACGTTAGGATATTCTTGCGAGAAATACTCGATTCGTCTCGACTCGTGAGGAAAAGCCTTAGGCAGTGGGGATTAAAAAAAACCTGTTTCTTAAGCACTGGGACCCTGCAAGTCGGTTAAAAAATGGACTCTTGCATACTATTCATGGGTCACACTCTCCAAAGTCGAATCTCGACAAAGAGGGAAACAACCGCTTACGGGTCCTCTCGACTCGTAAGGGGGGAAAATTCTCTTATAAGATCCTTACGACCTATAAGAGAAAACGCACTTAGGAATCCTCACGATTCCTAAGAAGAAAATACACCTACGAGATCCTCTCGATCCGTAGGGAGAAAATTCTTTATGAGACCCTCACGGCTCATAGAGTTGAAAAGTCTTAGGTAGCAGATCTGAACCTGCCTCCTAAGCCATCGCTAACTCTTGAAGAAACCAAAACAGGATGCTCGCCCTATCATCTATCAACCGTGTTTACTAAGGCAGCATACTAATAATAAAAGAAAGAAGAAAGCGACAAAAAGAACATCCGATTTGCATTTGGTCAAGCGTTCGAGACACACTCATTCATGCACGTGCAAAAGACTCAGAACGAGAAATAAGACAAGCTGAAATAAAAAAAATTCCATTCATATTGCAAAGGGTTCTTACAATCATAAAGAAATAGACAAAAACATTATTCAAATGATTACAATGGCAAAATCTCAGATCCAGGGCATGCATTAAGGAATTCGAAAGTAAGGCCATCTAGAGTTTTTCTGTCCTTTCTGATTATTCTCGTGCGCATCCTCTCGCGCGCACGTGTGTCAACATCTTCGGCAAGGCCCTGATCGCACGCTTTTGGCGTGTCGAATTTTAAGAGTTCTAAAGTTTACCGCGATCAGGACGGTGTCGCTATGCAGCTAGCCGGTTGAGCACGGGTCGATCCACAGGGAGATGGTTGTATGTCCTTCCTTGTCTTAGATGAGTCAAAAAAGAATCTGTATGAGTTTGATTCTAACCAATGTGTTTATTTGCAAGTATAAAGTTGTTAAGAAGAAAATACGAGATTGTAAGCTAAGGAAATCCGTACTCAAAACCTTTGAGCCGAGTCTTGACCAATTGAAGCTAGAGCAATCGGCAACAACGTGGATTAGGGGATTTAAGCGCGGTATTCGTGGAATACGGCTTATTTACCCTTGTCCTTCCGTTCTTGTCTCTTGCTTTCGCCTCCGGCCAAACCGAACGCAACCGGTCGCGGTTAGGAATCACCGTTACCTTGTCAGGGTAGGGTGCCTAACGGAGCGCTTGCGTATGGTTTGGGCGGAGTTCAATGGAAATGAGAAAGAAGATATTAACTTACAATACCGTATTTCATCTTAACAACAATAATTACAACCATTCACAAAATGAACAAAAGAGAGCAAAAGAAAAGAACAAAGAAAAGATTACAAGTATTAAGTGCATGAATTAAATTGCATGAAATAAATTGCAAGAAAGAAAAGCAAGATAATAATAAGCAAGTAATAAAAAAGCAATAAAAAGAACAAGAAGGTAATTACAAGAACATAGAACTCAAGACAAGCATGTGATCAATAGCCAACCCTTAAACTTGCAAGCTCAATTAAGAGGTTGCAAGATCAAGAGAAGGGTAGAGAACGCATGTGAAGTGAAGAACTAGTCCCGTGAGAAAATACGACCCTTGAGATCAATAACTAACCCTTAACCATTCAAGCTCAATGAAGAGGTTGAATGATCAAGAGAAAGCAAGAATCTCAAGGGGAAGAAGAAACAAAAGAGAATGATACAAAACCCTCATCTTCATTAATATCCACTCAAAAAGCTCTCACTACAATTTTCATGGAGAAAGAATGAAGAAGAAGAAGAAGAAGAAGAACTATACAAAAAACTACAAAAGAGGAACAAAGAAATTGGACCCTTGGCTTAGCTCAATTCTGGAGTATTTATAGGCGGGGAAATGGAAACCTAGGGCAACATTCGGGCATAAGATGAAAGTACCAAACTGCCCATAAAATTTGACCCAGCAAGGAGCCTACATGGCCGCGGATCCGCGGCCAATACCCCCTATTGGCCGCGGATCCGCGGCCGTATAGAGGAATTGGGCGCTCCGTTTTTCTGTGCTTCCCTGGTCTGTTGTCCCCTGTTGTCTGGTACATATATTTTCTGAAAATACTTTCACATTTCTTCCAGAATTTCTGTTGAGGAAAGGTGGACTTTTTGTGAATGCTTTTGTCATGATTGCCTCGAGCTCCGCGTAGATTTCTTGGAACTTGTTGTTGCCATTGAGCCTTGTGCATGAAAACGACATTGATTTGACATTTCGTCTCCCTAAACTGGTATCTGGCAACATACGGATGAAGAGCGGAGACCGTGTTTTATCTGTGGTTGGCAGGAACCCGGATTTTGTCGTGTTTTCCATGAATTTCACCGTTTTAGAACCGAGAACCTGTATCCTGCAAATATGTAACAAACACGGATTAAAAGCACCTACCTATAAACAACCGAGCGTAAGAATGGGCGGTATAAAATGCAGTATTCTGTGATGAACAAATACCCCCAAACTTAACTTTTGCTCGTCCCGAGCAAAACCAATTATTCACAAAAAATAAAATCCTAACCGCACTTTCGCAGGGAACGCGATTGCACTGAGCACGTGCAACAAGCCGTTAAACCTCTAGGTGTCCCTAGTAGGAGGAGTGTTGTCTCCTGAGGGATTTCAGCGGATTACACCCACAAAATCACGTCAAGCTAGTGTCATAAGTTAACATAGATTCTACTCATACAGTTCAGTATTTACGTTAGAAACTCTATTATCCTAAGTTAGAAATATCCAACCCTAATGCTTCACACCTCCTATCTATTTAACTTTAGATCATATACGTTCCAAAAAAAGTTTAGAAAGATGTTGGTTCTCCTTAGTTTTCCTTCTAAAAGTGTGGTCTCAAATCAGGGATTTTTATTAACTTTACAGAAAACACAAGTCTTATTCTTCATTTCTATCTTTTATTCAAACATCGATTGTATACCCCTACGTGTGTGTATATTTGCACCCCTACACTCAAGAATTCAATTCAAGCTATAATACCCTTGCCCTAATACCTAATACTACTTCTTTTCATTAAGGATGGACGGATTTGCTCACACACCTTTCATGCGATTATTAATGCTTCTTGAGGCACTAATGGCCGATTACTGAATGTGTGAACATTAAAGCGTAAATAGCAGTTTCCAGGTCTTGACTTTATTCTATTTTTTCTTTTTCTTTTCCTTTTTCTTTTTTCTTTTTCAAGACCGGATATATTTTTCAATATGCTCTTTTGGTGTTTAGCTTTAAATACCGTTTTTTTCTTTCATACTAGGCTTTCAGGCAAGAGTATTTCTAGGTATCCTCTACTATCCCAAGTTTCAAGGTGCGTGTAAGTGCAGTTTGTAGGGTATATACTTTCTAAATTTGAACTTAAGAAAAGAAACTATTTTTCAGACTTATCCTTCAGTAGAGCATCAATACTTTCCCTTCATCTTGACTTAACTAAAGAACTGAACTCAAGATTACCTATTTCTCAAAAAAACTGTAAGGACGTATACTTACCAAGTTTAAACAAAATGAGGGTTATTTTTAGGGTTTTCAATTCCTAAGCCTAGAATTTAGTTATTTCTATCATATCAACTAATCTTTCGGAATAAAGATCTAAGTTACCCTATTAGCTAACTTGACGACAAAGTTTTTATATTTTTGGAAAATTTTCGATTTTTGTGGGTTTTTAATAAGGTATGCAAATGCAAAATATACAAATGAATGCGAAGGAAGAAAGCTTACCGAGCACACCCCCAAACTTAAACTTGACGGTGCCCTCACTGTCAGGCTATACCAAAAGGGTCAAAATTGTCGGCGCTCTCCCTAAAAACGAATTATATACAACAAAAAAAAACAAAAAAATATATACAAAAAAGGAGTCCCCCCCAAACTTAAGTGAAACAGTGTTTCCACTGTTAAGCGATGAAGTTCAGGATTAGGGGGGAAAGAACAGTATCAATCTATACAAGGCCTTACACAGGCCAAAAGTTAACACCAACCATTCAAAAATTTTATCTCTATAATGTGCTGGTTGGGGAAAGAAGGCGTAGAGAAAAGAGATGGACAATACGCGAGACCGTAGGCGAAGAGAAGCGGGATACGGTCTCGGTATATGAGAGGAAGAAGAATGGCGGAAGGGAAAAAGAAGTGGAATACGAACTTGAGGGTGTAAATGGAGTAAATAGATTAGCACAACTTGTGATGACCGATGTGTGAAAAGCGATTGTGCTAATATATTAACCCGTCGAGAAATGGGGTCAAATCCCTCAAGATTCGTAAGAAACCATGGGTATGACGAACTTGGTAAACCAGACACAGGAAGTGAAAATGATACGGTTTCTTGCAAGGTCGGAACGATGGAAAGGATGGAGGGAAGTGGTTGAGGAAGGGTATCGGTTAAGGGTTCTGGAGGGTGTACACAGTCAGTGAAAGGAACAGGATGAATTGGAAAATCTGACTCATCAATTAAAACTGGTTCATCCTCAAAACTATCCTCAATATTCTCCTCAAAATTTAGCACATCCATGCACTTTTCTTCAAAATCCAGACGCATATAGGGTTCGGGAAAAACATTTAATGACTCGGGATGATGATTTGAAGAGAAAAACTCAGCCAAATCTATAGGTTCATCATCCAAAATATTCCCGGCGTCAATATCCTTAATCAAGTGAAAGTCAATTTTCTCAGACACCTCAACCAAAGCATGGATAGTAATCAATTCAGGTTCTAGAGTGGAGGTGTAGAGGTCAAAAGGTTTAGGATCGGTTTCACTTGGATGAGTCCCTTCACAATCGGGCAAATCAAACACTACGAAGTCGCACAACTCATTCATCATTCTATCTTTAATTGATAAATCATGTGGGATACTCGATAGACTTTCAAACAGGAGTTGTGGGATTCAATTTGGGACGGGTAGGTTTGATTTGGAAGGGGGTACATCTCACTCTCTCCACTCAAATTCACAGCCTGTCCTGCCGCCTCATCATACATTGAAAAAGTTGGAGCTAGTTGAAAACTAGCTACCGGGTCACTAGGTTGCATGAGGGCGGCCATGGACGCATTCAAATCCATCATCTGTTGGCTTGACGCTACCCTAAAGTCTTCCAACGACTGTTCTAGACTAGACATTGGTTGTGAAGGGGTTTCAGTAAAAGATTCAAAGTTGTTTGGATACTGAAAACTCCCAAAAGGCTGTGTAGAAGCAATGTCTAGGGAAGGTGTAAAAGTTGGGTAGGACTGGTAGGAATTGAATGGCTGAACAGGAGTGGGATCAATATTGGGATAAGAAGGTGAATGGAATTGTTGATCCCAAGAATTTGTAGTGGTGAAAGGAGTGAAAGATCGGCTACGAGATTGTTCAATACGTTCAGCAATAGACATAGGTCTCGGGGTTACAACTGGATTTTCAAAAGGGGTATCAACGTAAGAAGGTGTGAATGTTTGAAACGGTTGATACGAAGTGGATTGCGGGGTCCAGTTGTTCGTCCTAGACGCGTCTATCCGATCTTTCAAAGAAATTTTTGGCATGGATGGATCGTTCGAAGTTCGACCAAAACAAGAACCGTAGGAAGTAATGTCTGGTTGTGGGTACCAAAGTTCGGCAAGAGTTTTGCGAGGTGGAGTACCCATGATATGAAGAGAGAGAGAAAAAGGTAGAGAGAAGGAGGGGGGAAAGAATGTGATATTTTTTTTAATTTTTTTTTCAATATTAACAAAAGAATGAAGTATACACAAAAAAGAATATGGACAAAAAACAATCACGACACAAAAATACCACACACCTAATCGTTCTAGGGTTCACCTAGGTCAACTAGACCTGCTCCAGAACTTAATTGTCGAAGTAAAACCGTGTCGAGAAACAGGCTCAAGATACACTGATCACGAGGCCAGGTAAGTGCAGAGATAAGGGGAGGTTGTCCAACGCTTTCGCGAAGTTCCTTAATTAAATAACCCTTTCTCTTTTGGCGGTTTCGCCGTTAACACTTTCCTAGACACCCCGTAAAAAATATACCGTTAAGCAAGGTTCTAAACACAGTTAACTTCTCCTAATGAGCGCGAAGTCCTTAAGGCTTAAAGTCTAGTTTCTTTTAAAATTTGTGCGGGTAAACGTTATGCTCAAGTTCGTGATTTGTGGGCCACGGAAAAGGTGATGAAATCCTTTACCGTAACTTGTGGGGTTCGCTTGCCCTTAAGTCCGTATTAATTGATGCAATGCGCAATTCAATAAAAATTCTATAAAGAATCAAAAAATCGTTTTTTAGTTTAAGCGCGGCGCTGCAACAAATACGGGTTAGTCAATTTTTAGCGTTTGCTAGCGAACTTGCAAAGAATCCTGCAAAGAATAGTATATTGGATGCGTCGGATTTGAGAAGAAGGTGTTAGTAAAATACGTATCGTTAAGTTTTGGGTTAGGAAACCCCCGTTGAATCAAATCCAGTAAGCTTGAAAGGTTCGCTTGCGCGGGTCAAACTACCCGGATCTTTGGCACTGTACTTTGCAATCACCTTAGCCTTGAATGCACACTTTGCTCCCCACAATCGCCGTTTGCAAATCCGCAAAAATCTGCAGACTTGCTCACAAAAATTATATATAAAAAAAGATTTTTTTATGTTTTTTTTTTAAATATATACAAAAAGAATATTAACCCGAATAACAAGAAAAGAAATACGTTACCGTCTCCCCGGCAACGGCGCCATTTGATCGCACGCTTTTGGCGTGTCGAGTTTTAAGAGTTCTAAAGTTTACCGCGATCAGGACGGTGTCGCTATGCAGCTAGCCGGTTGAGCACGGGTCGATCCACAGGGAGATGGTTGTATGTCCTTCCTTGTCTTAGACGAGTCAAAAAAGAATCAGTATGAGTTTGATTCTAACCTATGTGTTTATTTGCAAGTATAAAGTTGTTAAGAAGAAAATACGAGATTGTAAGCTAAGGAAATCCGTACTCAAAACCTTTGAGCCGAGTCTTGACCAATTGAAGCTAGAGCAATCGGCAACAACGTGGATTAGGGGATTTAAGCGCGGTATTCGTGGAATACGGCTTATTTACCCTTGTCCTTCCGTTCTTGTCTCTTGCTTTCGCCTTCGGCCAAACCGAACGCAACCGGTCGCGGTTAGGAATCACCGTTACCTTGTCAGGGTAGGGTGCCTAACGGAGCGCTTGCGTATGGTTTGGGCGGAGTTCAATGGAAAATAACGGGAAAAGGAAATGAGAAAGAAGATATTAACTTACAATACCGTATTTCATCTTAACAACAATAATTACAACCATTCACAAAATGAACAAAAGAGAGCAAAAGAAAAGAACAAAGAAAAGATTACAAGTATTAAGTGCATGAATTAAATTGCATGAAATAAATTGCAAGAAAGAAAAACAAGATAATAATAAGCAAGTAATAAAAAAGCAATAAAAAGAACAAGAAGGTAATTACAAGAACATAGAACTCAAGACAAGCATGTGATCAATAGCCAACCCTTAAACTTGCAAGCTCAATTAAGAGGTTGCAAGATCAAGAGAAGGGTAGAGAACGCATGTGAAGTGAAGAACTAGTCCCGTGAGAAAATACGACCCTTGAGATCAATAACTAACCCTTAACCATTCAAGCTCAATGAAGAGGTTGAATGATCAAGAGAAAGCAAGAATCTCAAGGGGAAGAAGAAACAAAAGAGAATGATACAAAACTCTCATCTTCATTAATATCCACTCAAAAAGCTCTCACTACAATTTTCATGGAGAAAGAATGAAGAAGAAGAAGAAGAACTATACAAAAAACTACAAAAGAGGAACAAAGAAATTGGACCCTTGGCTTAGCTCAATTCTGGAGTATTTATAGGCGGGGAAATGGAAACCTAGGGCAACATTCTGGCATAAGATGAAAGTACCAAACTGCCCACAAAATTTGACCCAGCAAGGAGCCTACATGGCCGCGGATCCGCGGCCAATACCCCCTATTGGCCGCGGATCCGCGGCCGTATAGAGGAATTGGGCGCTCCGTTTTTCTGTGCTTTCCTGGTCTGCTGTCCCCTGTTGTCTGGTACATATATTTTCTGAAAATACTTTCACATTTCTTCCAGAATTTCTGTTGAGGAAAGGTGGACTTTTTGTGAATGCTTTTGTCATGATTGCCTCGAGCTCCGCGTAGATTTCTTGGAACTTGTTGTTGCCATTGAGCCTTGTGCATGAAAACGACATTGATTTGACATTTCGTCTCCCTAAACTGGTATCTGGCAACATACGGATGAAGAGCGGAGACCGTGTTTTATCTGTGGTTGGCAGGAACCCGGATTTTGTCGTGTTTTCCATGAATTTCACCGTTTTAGAACCGAGAACCTGTATCCTGCAAATATGTAACAAACGCGGATTAAAAGCACCTACCTATAAACAACCGAGCGTAAGAATGGGCGGTATAAAATGCAGTATTCTGTGATGAACAGGCCCCCTATCCTTCGATAAGCAGCAATTATCGTCGTTTGTTGAAAAATTTGATGCAGAATGTCGATGAGGCTATCTCGCCGTTTCTTCGAGATCAGCCACAATAGGTACACTGAATGCACCTTGTCTTCGGCATCATCCAGCGCATTAAGCGGCATGGCCTCGTGAAACCCCGGAAGTGCTCTCCAAATTGCTCCCAGTACGACTTTCAAGAGAGCAGAACGGCGAGGAAGCAACCAACCAACGCGTGCGTTCAGACGACCCATAACCTCCGCACACTGGGCATCTCTAAACTCTTGGTTTTGGTGACGGCCCTATACGTGGATATTCTCATAAGTGATGAATTCGTGCAGACTGTATAGATGAACAACTATAATGCCTGAAGGAAACATCATTGGAAGATTAGCAATAAAAAAAAGACACAGGGAGTTAAACTCCTCGAGAGCAATACTCTGCAGACAGGAGTGACACCTGTCAAAATCCAGTAATGAGGGGAATTTAAAGAAATTCCCCGAGAACTCTGAGAGCCTTACTATGAAAAGATGATATAATCCATCAAAGATAAAACTCCATTTTTGATCTTCATTATCCATGATAAAACTCTTAAGAGTTCCTCACAAAAGATTAAGAAATCTACTTGTATCAAGAGAGCAGAGCTCTGATTCATAGGCTAAGAAACCCCAAGAAAAGATCATGATCTGAAGAGAGCAAAGCTCTATTTATAAAACCCTAAATGGGTTTTCTTTAGATCAAAGATCTATGAGAGCAAGGCTCTGTCATTTAAAATTAATTTAATTTAATTTAAGTTAATTTTACCTAAAAGTTTTCCAGAGTTTAACTCTTAAGTTCTTGAACGCAAGAGCAAAGCTCTGAAGTTCTGAGAATGAGAAATCTTGAAGATAGTGATCATCTGTTGAGGACCAAGGGTCCTATTTATAGGCACTTGGCGCACCTTCAACTCCTGAGTTGCCGCAACGGTTGGATTCTGCCACCGCTGCACTCACGTTTGGGGCCCCGTAAGCGCAACGGTAGGGGGCATTTGTTTACCCCAATCAGAGTAAAGCTCTGTTCAAATTCCAAGGCCGGAAACGAAGCAACGCTTCTGTTTCCCCCAATCAGAGCAAAGCTCTGTTTTGAAATTAAAGTTAAAATAAATGAAGCAACGCTTCAGATCTCCTGCGCTGCGCGCAGAGCGCCACGTGTGAAAATCAGACACGCCAGCGCAGGGAGCGCAGCGCCCAAGGCAGCGCGTTCAATCAGAGCAAGGCTCTATTTAAAATTCAAATTCTAATAAAGGACGCAACGCTTCAGCCGACTTGCGCTCTGCGTTATGCGACACGTGTCAGCGCAGTTGCGCTGTGCTCTGCGCTGCGCGACACGTGTCAGCGCAGTTGCGTTGCGCTGCGCGACGCTCTACGCTGCGCGACACGTGTCAAGCGCAGTTGTGCTTGCGCCAGCTGTGCCAGCATTTAAAATAGAAAAATTCTGGAAAGATCTTTCTGATCTTATTAAAACAATAAGATCCTTTCTGTAAAACAGAAGCCCTTGGATCAAAAATCCAACGGTGGGGAAAAATCCCTAAATCACTCAGAGAAAGATCTCTTTCACTGATTTAACAAATCAATTGGCACTATATAAAGGCCCCTAGACTCCATGTCTAAAACACACAGAGAGAAAGAGAAAACACAGAACTCCTCTAAAAAAAGTTTTGAGAAGAGCTCAGAAAAAGAAAAGGTAAAAACTTTTGAATAAAAGAAGAATTTTCTTCTATAAAGATCAATGATCTAAGAACAAGATCAAGATCTTCAATTAAAAAGGAAAAAAGATCAAAAAGGTCCAATAACAAAAAGATAAAAAGAAGTATTACTTCACAGATCATTTGATCTACATAAAGGCATTGCCTTTCGATGAACCATTGGTTCTGGAATCTTAAAAGATTCTTTTCTTCAATCCAAAATTGGATGTAGATATTAAACAGTGCCTTGCACTTTTGAGTTTGCACTGTTGCGCTCCTTGGATTGGCGCAAGCCACCAGAGAGCGCCACGTGTCAGCCTCAGAACAAACTGCGCCTTGCGCTTTATAAAAATGAGCATTGCGCTCTTGGATTGGCGCAACTCACCAGAGCACGCCACGTGTCAGCAGCGCAATGGCGCAGCGCACTGCGCTTGCGCTCACCAGAGCGTGACACGTGTCACCATCACATGAGTTTGTGCCTTGCGCTCCTCAATTGGCGCAAAGCGCCTGACAAGCCACGTGGACCACTGTCAGAGCATTTAATGCAACGCATTATCAAGGGCAGAGCCCAATAAAAAAGGTCTATCAGACCAAACAAAAGTGCTATGCACTATTAAAAGGGGCAGAGCCCAATTAAAAAGAAAAAAAGTCTAAACAAACCAAAATAAAATGCGCTGCATTATAACAAAATAAAGGGACAGAGCCCAAATCAAAAAGGCCTAACAGGCCAGAATAAAATGCAGTGCATTATTAACAGGGGCAGAGCCCTAGTGATGGCCTAATGGGTCAAATGCAAATGTTAGACATTTTCACCTGGACTTAGCCCAATTCTGGTCGTAAGTCCTCAAATTAAATTGAACTGAGCATGACTGCTCTCTCAAATCAATTTATATCCGGTTCAAGGGTACATCTCTGAACTCCTCTGACATTTGTCATTGTAATCCTTCAACGTCGTCAGAGAGGTGACGGGTCCTGACAACCATACATTGCTACGGACTTAAGCGTCCTTAAACCAATATACGGACTTAAGCGTCCTTAAACTCATGGACTTAAGCGTCCTTAAACCAACCTATGGACTTAAGCGTCCTTAAACCAACTCATGGACTTAAGCGTCCTTAAACTCACGGACTTAAGCGTCCTTAAACCAATGGACCACCATGTCCCTAAACTGGCAATGGACCTCTACGTCCCTAAACTGGAACAATAGAGCCCCCAAATGCTCTTTTGTCAGATCTAAATGATCCCGTTTAAGTTGATCTTAGCCACAAATATGGCTAACGTATCCTTAAACATTCAAACAGACTTTAGTCCCAAATTGGACTATAGATCCCCCAATCAACTTTGGTTCAAGGGTAGATCTCTGAACTCCTCTGACATTTGTCGTTGTAATCCTTCAACGTCGTCAGAGAGGTGATCGGTCCTGACGGCCATACATGCAATGGACCACTTGTCCATAAACTGGAACAACAGAGCTCCCAAATGCTCTTTTGTCGGATCCAAACGATCCAGTTAAGTTTATCTTAGTCTCAAACTGGACTAACGTATCCTTAACAAGTGTTTAAGTTGATCTTAGCTTCAAATACGGCTAACGTATCCTTAAACTAAAACCCCAAACCCAAATCTAAGAAAATACGAATTTAGACTAATCCACGTCCTACGGGCGACGACATAAATTAGTCTCCGTATGCAATCCACGGGCAACCACGAACAAAACAAACACCCACAACACGAAGTGAAATTCTGGAGAAGGAGAAAGTTGTTACCGTGATGCGGCAGCGTAATTAACTGCAAGGGCTTGCGCCTGCAGGGAAGAGCGTCCCCACAATCAAAAACCCCTCAAGCGAGGGGGAATCTGACGAAGTCTGCTACATCGGTCGCATCCGTCTAAACCTCTGATACACGGTGCCATAAATCAACTTGGCATCTTCGGAGAGGTGCATGGATAAAACCAAATATCATCTGCCCCGAATCTCAGGCAAGACGAACCTACGCGGTCGTGTTTCCGTATTCGGAGGGGAACACTAGGTGCTGCTCATTCATGAAAATCTCCTTCAACACCCTTACATTGAGAAGATTGACGGAGGACCCGTTGTCGACCAGGATCTTCCCTATCTTGATATCGTGACAATACCCGGTTACATACAACGGACGATTGTTCTCACATGTTCCGAGAAGGAGGTCTTCATCGCTGAAGGTGATGTCTACCGTGTGGACTTCTTCCAGCCCTTCCTTCATCTTTTCTTCTGCAAGGAAGGCTCTGGTCGGGTTCTTGTAACGTCTTGATCATGGAATCTCGTGTCTCTTTAGTTAGGAGAAGGGCATCCAAAATGCTTAATTGTGAGGGTATCTTCCTCAGATGTGCCAAGACGTTGTAATCAACCTTGTTATTCTTAGGCGGGTCCTTGGTTGTGAGCTTTTCGATGACTTTATCATCGAGGGCAATCTCGTCAGGGTCTTTTTCCTTCCCTTTGTCTCTTTTACCCGAACCTTTGTTTGAGGGTCCGAGATTCTTTTCAGGCAACGTATGGTTACGCAGCTGAATGTTTTCACAGTTCCTCATCTCTTCTTCTTTTCCAAAGGTGGATTCCTTGAAGAGAGGGCCGCGGGCCATTTCCTCGTCCGAATCACTCCCGAAGGTAAGAACTTGAGACTTCCCTTTTGTTGGGATGGCATCAACCATATGACAGTTACCGGCTGTTCCTTTATGCTCATCTGCCGTGCTTCTCTGCTCCCGACGGGCTTTGCGCTTCATTCACTTGAATCATTGTCGATGGGCAACATATTCCTACCACCACTTCTTGAAAGCATTGCACTCTTCGGTAAGGTGTGTGACCTTCCGATGGTATAAGCAGTAGTTCGGATGTACATCCGGTTCGTCGGGGCACGTACTCCCGGAAGTATTTTCTTTGAAAGGTGGCAGCTTCATTCCCACCGACAGAGCTTTGTTGAACTGCTTCCTCATCTTAATTCTGATCTTGCTGGTGGTAAGGGCACTTCGATCCGGTTGAGATAATTTATTGCTTCTCATTACCGAAGCTTTTTCGGCCTGACACCGACGCTTGGATTTTTCGTAAATGGCCACTTCACGTTCTCGATCAACTTTTCTCTTTTGAAGAGCTTTGTTCAGCAGCTTATTGATCAGATCATCTAACGGTTCCATGGATTTTGGTACTGGATCTGCCCATATCAGGAGCCTCTTTGACATTTATCGACGAGTAAGAGATCATGTGGCAACTCGCCACATAATCCTCAGGTTCTTCTGAAGAATCGTCTCCTTCATGAATGTCCCTGTTTCCGTTCTCAAGAACATGCTTGAAGAATTCTTCCAGTGTGACTGGGGTCCATGTCTCTTGGTTGTATTCCTCCAGTATATCGATGTATTTTTGCAGACCCGTACAATTGCCGTCGAGATGGACGAGATTCTTGGCCTCCTTCTTTTTCTTTGAAGACTTCAAAGGCTTGGCCTGGAGGTTTTGCCCATCGTTAGCAACTTTCAGCATTGGGCATGGTTTCAACATCCCATTAATAATCTCAGGCTCCAGCGGGCTTTTCCACCTAATCGCCGGACATTCTTGAAGATCATTCAGCATCTTTTAGTTTTATCCAAAAGGACAACTTTCCACGGAGCTTCCTCTACAAATTAGCATGATGCCCCCGGTGTATCCACCTTTTTAGGAGCATCCTGTTGGATATAGTGCCCTCAAAGTCAATTATTGGATCGCAGGTATGTGATTGCAATGATTGATGGAGGACCTATACCGATATGACAGTCTTTCTCGAGATGATAGTATGCTATCCGGTTTGTCTTTATTATCGTATATATGCTTTAGTTCACTGTTGCATGTTGATAGAGCCCATAGGATTCTTGCTTGACTACCAGCGGTATGATGGCGATCATATACGTGGGAGCTGGGGTTTGTAAGCACATCCTTAAAGTGTCCCTAGTCGTGGGAGTTTCGAGACAGGGCATCGATACTCTAGAGTAGACTAGTGTATACAGTCGAGACCTCGACAAGGGGCGGTGGACGGTCTCACAAGCCATTGGTGTCAGTTAGTTCACCTAAGATGTATACAGGTGCTCATTGGGTTATGAGTACACCGGACAGAACTCGCCGGGAACATGCTAGTTGGTATTATACATATCGTCAGATAGCAGTTCCCTGGTGACATGTGTACAGCTTAGTTTGTCGACCTGAGATCGTCATTTGTCTCGTGTGGGTTCCCACTGTGCTTTGATTTCTATCCTACCACGCTCAAAGGAGATGTGCAAACGGGTATTTTTTGGGTACAGTCCCGAGCCACATGGAGGCAGTGAGCGGATCGTCGGGGATTCGTTTCTCCCGGTATTGGGGGTTGATGTCGCACAGTGCATGGGTGGCCATCGCTAGAAATCCTCGACCGAGATAGTGAAGAATTACTGATTTAGATCAGTAGTTTCTCAGGTGGTGATGGGCTTCATGCCGACAAGATTTATCGCGTTATTAGAGGTCTGACTTTATCCACCCCCCAAGACTCGATATGCGATACTCTTTAGACGAACGGACCGGACTGTATGGATATTGTCACTGCCAGGCTCAGTAGGGTTTATGGATGAGTTCACTCGTCAGCTTCCCTTCCAATCAATACATAGGAAAACGTTACGTACAGCTCGTACCTCTGACGTGCTAGTGGTTATACCCAGTGCCAGTGTGTTGATGAGTCATTAGAGTCCCCCACAGACAGTTTCCCAAGTTCGGGCAAAACGTTGTAGAGGCCGTATGGTTTTATGGCAGGGTTCGGAAAATGCACGTGCATTTTCGCACGTGTCATATTTCGGGCAGATAATACTGGTAGGCTTTAGTTTAAGCCGGATCCGAGTATTATACTGTGTAGATATAATATCTTTGTCTCAGTTGCATTTGTATTCGGTCGTAATACAAATGCGGGTATGTTTATACTGTTACGGGGTTATCCTGAAATTCGTTTCAGGATCACTTTTGGAAGTTGCCAGTTTCCAGTTTTCTATCTGCCGTATTTAACATTCGGTTAAATGCGGATTTATCTTTTCTTCTTGAGGGTGAGTCATGAGGTGAGTCATGAGTGGAAGCTTCATGTTGTGGTGACTAGGTTAGTGACTCGTTAGTGCATTTAATGTTCATTTATTGTTTGTGGTGATTAGGTTAATGAATCTTCATTTGCATTAATTGATGTTGCAAGGTGTCTTATAACTCACTCATATCATTTATGTTATAGTCACCTTCCCCTTCTCCTACACTCACCCCCCTTGCTCATATATGTGGCCGGCCATTCCTAGTGGGAATTATGGTTGTTCATTTGAGAAAAGATTATAGTTTTGGTGTATGGAAATTTCATAGCTCTTTTCATTCCATCACAGTTCCAAAAGGCAACTTCATTAACCGTTCGTCCATGGCTTTGGACGAAGTGAGACAAAGTGTTCTACTCATTCTCGACATCATCTTGGTCATCTCTTTTAGCAAACTTGATGACCGAGTAGCCTCGGTTCAGAGGCGGGAGCCCGTTTAAAGATCCGTCGACGTGGAGCCACCTGGACGAGAAGATTGGAGATTCAGGAGATCGGAGCAGCCGCAACAAAGCGTGGGATGATGGTTGAAGACCGAAGGACTCGGATCGTTCGGTATAACATTTTTACCCACTTTGTAGTTTGTTAGTTTAGCTTTAATGGCAGATCCGGGTTATAGTACACGATAGCGCCAGCTGTAAAAGTTTTTTGTTCCGCATTTGGCGTCTGTTAGACGGCCGGGGCGCTACCGTAGACTTACAGTGGTATCAGAGCCTCACAATTAAGCTTTACTAATTTGTGCTAACACGTTTAAAATATCGATCGAACCGATTTTCAAAAACTACACATTTTCTGTTCAAACTTTCTGTCGATTTTTAAAAGGATCTAAAAATTATTTTGCATATCACAGAAAATTGAGCAGGGTTTTTGAAGAGTTATGGTGAAATTTGAACACGTGTTACCACTATACCGCCGCGGATCAGCGGTCAAAGCTTGGGTTTGACCGCGGAACCGCAGCCGGTATGTGGCAATAGTGGACCAAATTTTTCCAGTGTGTTCTTCATGTGAAATTGTGGTTTTTGGTAAATTTCTTTTGGGCCCAGATTTTGTTACTGTACAGCAGATGTACGTGGGGCCCACTTCGGGAAGTTTTGTCGATCGAAATTTTATACTTGTTAGTATGCAGTATTTACATTATATCTCCGACCGGGAATGTCATTTGAGCGGTAAATTGCGTCTAATTACTATAGTCCTTTTAGACGGATTTGCGAACGTGACATTCGCGTTGATGTTCTGTGTTGTGCTGTGATGTTGCGGATATGTCGTGGTGGATAGCAGTGTGCAATGGTAATGCTGTTTGGATTTATTTGAACATTTGATATTGCGGGACGAGCGTCCAACATGTGGACTGTCGTCACTGCCTGTTTGTATAATATTCTTTTGGGGCACGACCGGGTTGAGGTCGATGTACCCGTTGCATATATTTTCTTTTCTGTACTAGGATTACCCCGCGATGGAGTGCATGGATAGCCGGGTTCTGGAGGGCAACGGGCCCGTATCTCATGGCTTTGAGAGGCAGAGAGACCTCACTCTTGAATTGGCAGACTATTCGCCGCACTCGTAGGGGGTACAGGTTGACCCAAGGAGGGGTGCTCAAGTTACCGGATTCAGTGAAGTGTCGGGTGGTCCATTCACTATGCTGTAGGGGGCTGCCTCGCTTCAGGTTTTGGCGGGTAACTTGCCGCACCCGTAGGGGTCTAGGTTTCATTGCACAGGCTATCCATACGACCAGGGGAACGTCGGGTTTCAGTAGTAGCTCTGTGAAACCCGGGGATCCCAGATTATCTGTATTGTTCTGTGATGCTTATTACTTTTCTGTAATGTTGCATATTATCACGCCTGGAGCGATTACTGTATATTGGTATATATACTATTAGATGTTGTATATGTTTTACACCCGCGCTAGTCCAGTCCCAGCTCTGTCGTTAGTTAAGTAACCTAACGGGTGATGACGGGACCCAGTGACGAATGCGGATGGCATATACGTACATTTTATTTTCGTTCTTTTCTGGTGTGATTAATTGATGGGACTGCATTGATTCTTATAAATGCAAGGATAAAACAAACCTATATTTGATGTTGTTGGAACCAATTTAAAAAGTGTTATTACAAAGACGTTTCCTTTTGTTTTGCATAGTGATATTCGGTTGGAATATTCTGCACCTCATTCGACGAGGCAAGGGCTGATATCCCTTCACCGGGAGAGAACCCTTGGGCAGAAGTTTGCGTCAGGGTAATAACTTCAATATAGTCGATTACAAGTTGCTTTGCATCGAGATATTCAGTTGGAATATCCTGCACCTCATTCCACGAGGAAAGAGCCAAGATCCCTTCACCGGGAGTGACCTCTTTAGCAAAGGTTTTCGCCACTGTATTTTTATAAAAAGCTATCAGGTTCCTTCAACGAGATCAAGTTCATTACGTTAAAGGTTTTTTCGCCAAAAACCAGCCGTAGCCCTCCGTCATTACTTTTGGGTATTCAGTAGTATTCAAGCTATGTATTTTGGCCAAAGTCAAGGCATAGTGTTTGGTAGCTGCTGGGTATTCATTTGTTGCATAGATAGATGAGTTGGTTTGGGACAGTCGTTCTGCCATTTTGGCCAAAGTCAAGGGCATGTGCGGGTGGGTTCAAATTGACCTGGATAGTGACGGGTAGAACTTGGCATGTGACTTATGACATTTTGACCAAAGCCAAGGTCATAAGAGCATGGGGAAAAAATCATATCGGGAGTTTCAAACATAAAGAAACTTGCCATGTATGCGCATACCTTCTGGAGTGTGATAACGTGAGTGGATTCCGTCACGTTATCATGCGATGAGAGTTGGATCTCGATTCCCACTGATGAGTTGGTTTACTTTTCGGGTGATCCCCACTAATTCTTCTTTAAGGTTTGGAGGAGAATTTGAGATTACAGTGGGAGGTTTTCTGATTAGATAAAGTGATAACCATTCTGATCTAAGTTAGAGTGCATGCAGAGTGTTTCTTTTCTCTCTCTCTTTGGCAGCGACCATGGACCGACCCTAGACTATGACTCAAGGACCAAGTTGACCGAACCTTCTTAAAATACTGGCTTTTGGATTGTCTAAAGTTGCATAAGTCATTGCCGCTCCTTCTTTTACACTTTGTATTTCTCAGAACACCCTGTATTACTACGGACATCCACTTCCATTGGATAGATCCATCGTATGGTTATATACGAACTCGAAGGGACTTCTTCGAGGATAGATCCGGGTTCAGGAGAAATAGAATTGGTTTATTCAGTTGTCTTTTATCATCACCTTCTCTCAAGTTGCGAGTACTCCTTGGTTTAGGAGAGTACACTTATTATGCTTACTGGATAGTCTTATTCCAAACCATAGGCAGGTGCCGAAAGGTAGGGAATGAAGAAAACCAATTAGCCTAAGTAGGGTGTGCAGAAAGTAATATGTAAAGACAAAATAAAGGGATTAGAAAAAGGGCAAAGTAAATTGCAACTGTTATCATTCACGACCAAACCACGTACTCCATCGCCACTCTTATTTCACCTTTGCTTTTTCCCAGTTCGGGAGAAATAGAATAAGGTATTATTCAGTTATTTTTTTATCATCACCTTCTCTCAAGTTGCGAGTACGCCTAGGATTAGGAGGGTACACCTGTTATGCTTACTGGATAGTCTTCTTCCAAACCATAGGCTGGTGCCGAACGGTAGGGAAGGAAGAAAACCACTTAGCCTAACGATGGTGTACAGAGGGTAATGAATAAAGACAAATAAAGGGATTTGGAGAGATGGCAAAGGAAATATATGGTTAAAGTCATGAATTGGATTATGGAAGAGGCATTACTAAGAATACTAGGATACCCCTACGAAATATTTTCATGTTTCAGTACATTGTTAAAGGAAAACTGATTTCCCGATTAGATACTTACTCCAGGGTATGTATTTACCAGGTTTCATTCTCATATCTGTATGGTTTTACAGATGATGAGTGGGAGTAAGTTATTGGGAATTAGGTGATTATCCTCATTATATCGGAATTCGTTGTAATTGGCGATATTTGAGGAAATCGCCTGGGTACAGTTTCCAACCTACAATGCACAGGTTTTGAGTTATTCAAACTCAGCGGACTTATACAGAGTATTGTATGTTGTCCAGTGTCCGTCAGGACAAAGGGGTAGGTCCTCGTACTATGTTCTGTTTACTTGTGACTTCTCTAGTTTTTAGACAAGTGTTTCGTAGAAATACAATGTCTAAGTTTTGAGAAGTTGTGGGTATAAGAATAAAGTAGAGAACCAGGTATCGCAAGTATCGGGATTCTTCAAAGAGATAGAAGATATAGATTCTTGTGATTGATATTCAGTTGATAGTAACTGTTTTGAGAAACTTGTTTCTCTTTCAGGTTACTCATAATTGGATGGATTCTTAAGTTGAGTAATGCTGATTAGCCTCTCTCCATTAAGTTGATATGCACTGGAGACAGCTGCATGGTTTGAATCTGGTTCCAATTAAATTAGTGCCTCTATTTCTATATTGTATATAGAATGGTTCATATCTTAACGATGTTAAAGTAAGGGGAGTTGTCCAGCTTATGCTTAAAACCAGACACTGGATAACTCAAGACACGTTTCTGTAATGGCTGTTTGTGGGTTGACCCTGGCTTTGACGAGGGTTGACATTTCTACCATCTGGAAGATCAATAGTGATATTGTTCTTGACTCGCCACAGTTTTAGTAAAATGGATTTTTCTTCTTCAGAAAACGGTAGTGTGAGTGTGGTAGAACTGGAAGTGAATCCAGAACCGCAAACCATTACGGAAAATTTAATAGGACCTATATATTCAATCAGGTTTGACATTCCAATAGCCACTCCGCAGATATGGTGAGTAACCTCAGACACCCGAGAGGTGCTCCGGTAGCCTCAAGGACGGTGACAGGGAGGTTCTTGTTTACCCAGACTTGACACTACTGTTGTTCCAGACTATAAGACCCGGCAGGAGGATAAGTATAGCGTCGTTCTAAACTAGCTTTAGAAGTGCGCGTATATATTATTCTGCCAGAGGGTTGTTGTGGTCAGTGGGAGCAGTGGAAGCATAGTGGGCAAGTAGCTTATGTCTATTTATAGACTTCAGCGGTTATAGAGGAGATAGACCATCTAATTTTGATGAGACAGTCATGGCTTTGACTTCATCAGAATAGGGGATGGATCTGTTGAGAAGGTAGTAGGGTGCGATGTCCTGGTATTTGGATGACATACACAGAGTAGGAAGTAAAATTCATATACTACGATCGGTTGTACTTTGGTCATCACACAGTTGTTTCTCTACAAAGGATATGGATATAATATCAGACATTCTGGTTACTAGATCTATGGTTTTAGATCTAGATTTGGGTAGTTTCCCAATGTGGGTATTTTGACAGTATTCTAATAGTATTTTAGAATAGATGACTCCTGGCATGGTGGTGTACCTGCAGGTGATGGAGTCACCCTCGAAAGGTGTTTTAGAGACTAAAGGAGAGAGGGATGTGCATGATTGGCAGATCACTTGCTTAGGCAATTGAGTCAATCATGAGATGTCAAATACCACACCAGATGTTGTTTTGGCACTTGATGCGATAAGTTTATATTAATCCAATCCTGAAGAAACATAAGGAAGCAGTTTTAAAACATAAGTGCATATTCTACGGATTTGATGACGGCAGCCTCCTTCGGGAGACGGTTATCGTTCCAGGCTTCAAAGGTGACATGGATGACAGATTGATTGTCAGAGTTATAGTTTTCCCTCTGACGAGGGACAATATTATAGACAGGTGGTCCAAGAGGATACTGTAGGAGGCATGGTGCTGGATACTGATTAGGTTTAGTTATCAATAAAGTCTAAGAAGTTTGGATTTGGAGTTCATTTATGAACTAGATCCCATCAGATATTCAGACATATTCTAAGATAGGTATTACTCAATTCGGGAGATGGCTTTCTCCACAAACTTGAGATTAAGAGAGACATAGAAAGAAACTTCAGGGCGGATCCACTCAATGAGGCTAATTCTCGAACACAAGAGTTTTACAAACTAGCTTTGTGAAACTGATTAGTAGAGGAGTTGGGTGTTTGGTATCACACGGGCTGTGAGTATGCGACATCGCAATAATTAGCCGTAAGTGCAAGTGGGAGATTGTTGGATATAGTGCCCTCAAAGTCAATTATTGGATCGCAGGTACGTGATTGCAATGATTGATGGAGGACCTATACCGATATGACAGTCTTACTCGAGATGATAGTATGCTATCTGGTTTGTCTTTATTATCGTATACATGCTTTAGTTCACTATTGCATGTTGATAGAGCCCATAGGATTCTTTCTTGACTACCAGCAGTATGATGGCGATCATATACGTGGGAACTGGGGTCTGTAAGCATATCCTTAAAGTGTCCCTAGTCGTGGAAGTTTTGAGACAGGGCATCGATACTCCAGAGTAGACTAGTGTATACAGTCGAGACCCCGACGAGGGGCGGTGGCCGGTCTCACAATCCATTGGTGTCAGTTGGTTCACCTAAGATGTATACAGGTGCTCATTGGGTTATGAGTATACCGGACAGGACTCGCCGGGAACATGCTAGTTGGTATTATACATAACGTCAGATAGCAGTTCCCAGGTGACATGTGTACAGGTTAGTTTGTCGACCTGAGATCGTCATTTGTCTCGTGTGAGTTCCCACTGTGCTTTGATTTCTACCCTACCATTCTCAAAGGAGACGTGCAAACAGGTATTTTTTGTGTACAGTCCCGAGCCACATGGAGGCAGTGAGCGGATCGTCGGGGATTCGTCTCTCCCGGTATTGGGAATTGATGTCGCACAGTGCACGGGTGGCCATCACTAGAAATCCTCGGCCCAGGTAGTGGAGAATTACTGATTTGGATCAGTAGTTTCTCAGGTGGTGATGGGCTTCATACCGACATGATTTATCGCGTTATTAGGGGTCTGACTTTATCCACCGCCCTAGACTCGATATGCGATACTCTTTAGATGAACGGACCGGACTGTACGGATATTGTCACTGCCAGGCTCAGTAGGGTTTCTGGATGAGTTCGCTCGTCAGCTTCCCATCCAATCAATATATAGGAAAACGTTATGTACAGCTCGTACCTCTGACGTGCTAGTGGTTATACCTAGTGCCAGTGTGTTGATGAGTCATTAGAGTCCCCCACAAACAGTTTCCCAAGTTCGGGCGAAACGTTATATAGGCCGTATGGTTTTATGGCAGGGTTCGGAAAATGCACGTGCGTTTTCGCACATGTCATATTTCGGGAGGATAATACTGGTAGGCTTTAGTTTAAGCCAGATCTGAGTATTATACTGTGTAGATATTGTAAGTCGATGTACAATACCCCATGACTTGCGGGGAGGCGGAAATATGAAAAACGATCTTGTTCTTTCCTTAAACATCGACTAACCGCATGAATCGAAGCTAAACGATAACTAACAACTATCATAGAAGTTCTAAACTACTATGTGAAGTGATTATACCTAAAGAACCGTGTCCTTCGTCTTTACGAACTTCACCTCCTCCTCGGCCTTCTCCAAGTAGTAGACGATCCCCCACGAGAGCTTTACTCCAAGCTTTGCCTCTAAACTTGAGGCAACTAGGTTTCTTTAAGTGCTAATCAAAGTACCTAGATGATATAGAGTGAGGGTTATGGATTAAGTAGTCTAACTAATCCTTGTACTCAACATATGAGAGGGGAGGATTAGGGTTTGAAGAGAGGAAGCTTGAGGAGAGAGAAGGTGAGAATAATAATGAAATGAGAAAATGAGTTATCATAATATATATCAAGCATTATTGTTTTTCAAGAAAAGAAAAGAAAATGATTTACAACCATACTTGATAAATATCTAATGGTGATTCATCTCCATGAGTCATTAAGCATTTATGATGCATTAATGACATGGATGAATGATCCATATGACTCACTAATCTCATTTAATGTATATGCCACCTTAACCCCCTTAGTCACCATCTTCTAGAAGCTTCTCGCGCAATTACGAGAATGCCCCTCCTATCCGTGAAAACACGGAAAAACTTTAGACTGTATAAATCCAATAACCGGATACTAGTAACTGGCTTAAACCAAAGCCGACTAGTAAAAACTGTCCGAAAGTCGTACGTGCGTAAACACACGTATGCGTCCGAACCCTTGTCGTAAAACCATACGACCTCTATATCGTTTCGCCTAGAGTAGGGAAACTCTCTGTGTGGGACTCTAGAGACTCGATTACTACGCTGGCAGTGGGTTTAACCACAGACCGCAAGCGGCACTAGCTGTACGTAACGGTCCCCAGGTAGATGTCGATAAGAAGGCCGATGAGGAAACCCATCCGAATTCCTACTGAGTCTGATGTGACAATCTCCATACAGTCCGGTCCATTCGTCTAAGACTATCGCATATCGGGCCTAGGGCGGCGACAAGCGTCAGTCCCCTAATAGCGGTATAAGTCGTGTCGGAGCGAAGCCCATTACATCCTGAGAAACTACTGGAACTTACCAGCAAATCTCGCTTGCCCTGGCCAGGGACTTTGCGTAATGGCTCTCTGACACAGCGCGATATCAACCCCCAATACCGGGAGAGACGAATCCTGTCTAACCGCCACTGCCTCCAAGTGCTCGGGACTGCACCCAACAGCTACCTGTTTGCACGACTCCTTTGAGCCGTGGTAGGGTAGCAATCTAAGTACAGTAGGACACACTCGAGGCGAAGTAACAGTGTCAAGTCTGCGAACTATGCTGTACTCATGTCACCTGTGAACCGTTCACTGACGACTGGTATAAAACCAACCAATAGTTCCCTGTGAGTCCTGTCCGGTGTACCCTTAACCTAACGAGCACCTGCATACTATCTCCAGTATGACGTACTGACGGCTGTGGGACAGACCATCTCCCTAACTGGGATGAGAAGCGTACACACTAGTCTACTCCGGAGTATCGATGCCCTGTCTCGATAATCCAACGACTAGGGACCTAAATAAGGATGTGCTTATAGACTACCCAGCCCCCACTAGTTTGACTGCCATTACAACGCTGGTAGTCAAGCAAGATCCTAAGAGCTCTATCAATACGTATACTCACATATTAAGATAGAAAAAACCAAGTAGCATACTACCATGTTTAGCAAGACTGTTATATACATGTGAATATCCCAAGCTTCCATTAAGTAATATACAAACTAGTATGATACAATAATGGCCCCTAGGGCATATACACTAACAATCTCCCACTTGCACTAGGGCCATGTACTGGCATATCGAAGACCGATGATCTCGAGTAGCCTCTCGAACTGAATCTGAGGTAGGGCCTTCGTGAATGGATCAGCTATGTTCTCTTCAGTAGCAACTCTCCGAACCTAGATCTCCTGACGATCAATGATCTCCCTGATCAGGTGATACCGCCTTAAAATGTGTCTGGACTTCTGATGAGACCTTGGTTCCTTCGCTAAAGCTATAGCTCCGTTGTTGTCACAATACAGAGGTATTGGATCAACAATGGTAGGAACCACCTGAAGTTCTGTTAGGAACTTCTTCATCCAGACTGCTTCTTTTGCGGCATCGCAAGCAGCAATATACTCCGCTTCCATCGTCGAGTCAGCAACGGTGTCCTTCTTGGAACTCTTCCAGCACACCGCCCCTCCATTGAGGGTAAAGACATAACCCGACATGGACTTGGAATCGTCCTTATCACTCTGGAAGCCGGAATCAGAAAAGGCCTCCAACCTGAGGTCTTTTCCGCCGTAAACCAAGAACATCTCCTTAGTCCTCCTTAGGTACTTGAGAATGTTCTTTACTGCTATCCAGTGCTTCTCCCCTGGGTCTGACTGATACCGGGTTACCACACTCAGTGCGTAAGCTACATCTGGTCTGGTGCACAACATCGCATACATTATAGAGCCTACTGCAGAAGCGTAGGGTATAATAGACATGCGTTCCCTTTCCAAATCAGTCTTGGGAGACATCTCTTTGGATAGGGTGATTCCGTGACAAGCCGGTAGATTACAGCGCTTAGAATCTTCCATACTGAATCTTTTCAGTACAGTGTCGATATACCTGGACTGTGAAAGTCCCAACATCCTCTTGGATCTATCACGATAGATCCGGATCCCCAGAATGTAAGAGGCATCTCCCAGGTCTTTCATGGAGAACCTGTGTGACAAGAATCCTTTGACAGATTGTATCATAGGAATGTCATTTCCTATCAACAGAATGTCATCTACGTACAAGACGAGGAATACGACACTTCTGGCTACAACTTTACTATATATGCACGGTTCATCTGGATTTTTGATGAAGTCATATTCTTTGACTGTTTCATCAAAATAGATGTTCCAACTCCGCGATGCCTGCTTCAGTCCATAAATGGACTTAAGCAACTTGCATACTTTCCCGCTGCTCCCACTCTGATTGAAACCCTCTGGCTGATCCATATAGACGCACTCTTCTAAATTTCCATTCAGAAAAGCCGTCTTTACGTCCATCTGCCAGATTTCATAATCATGGAAGGAAGCAATAGCAAGAAGGCCCCGAATGGATTTGAGCATAGCCACTGGAGAAAAAGTTTCGTCATAGTCCAAACCAGGTCTTTGACGAAAACCTTTTGCAACAAGTCTAGCCTTATAGGTTTCCACCTGTCCATCTACACCAATCTTTTTCTTGAAGATCCATTTGCATCCTATGGGTTTTACCCCATCTGGAGCAAAGTCCAAAGTCCATACTTTGTTGGTGTACATAGACTCCATTTCGGTCCGCATTGCATCTAGCCATCGTACCGAGTCGCCGCTCTGGATGGCCTGCTGGAAGCCAGTAGGTTCATCATTATCTATGATGCAATTCTCTCTATCCCCATCTATGAAAAAACCGTAGTATCTCTCAGGCGGATGAGACGGCCTACTACTCCTACGGAGGGGTGCGGAAATGTCCTGTTCTTCTTGAACTACTTGTTCTACCAAACTTTCAGTATTAGTTTGTGGTTCTGGAATTTCTTCCAGTTCTATTTCGCTCCCACTTATTTCCTTTTCTAAAAACTGATATTCTAGAAAATGGGCATTACGAAAAACAAACACCTTTTGTTCCTCTGCGTAATAGAATAGATACCCCTTGGAGTTCTTTGGATATCCCACAAACTTACACTTTACTGATCGTGCCTCGAGCTTGTCCACATGCTGCTTTTTAACAAAAGCTGGACATCCCCATATTTTCAGATACTGAAGATAGGGTTTCTTCCCACTCCACATCTGATATGGCGTGGTAGGCACAGTCTTGGTAGGAACCATGTTCAAAAGATATGCCGCAGACTCTAGCGCATAACCCCAGAAAGATCGCGGTAACTCAGCATTACTCATCATAGATCGTACCATATCCAATAGGGTTCGATTCCGTCTCTCCGATACACCGTTATGCTGTGGAGTGTATGGAGGAGTAAGCTGAGAGAGAATTCCTTTCTCTTTTAGGTAACCTAGGAACTCGGCACTCAAGTATTCACCACCTCGATCAGATCTTAGTGTCTTGATACTTTTGCCGGTTTGGTTTTCTACTTCATTCTTATACTCTTGGAATTTCTCAAAAGCCTCGGATTTATGTTTCATCAGATAAATGAATCCGTAGCTTAAGTAATCATCCGTGAAAGTAATGAAATAGGAAAAACCACCTCTTGCATGTGTAGACATTGGACCACATACATCGCTGTGTATGAGTTCTAAGAGCTTGCTCGCTCTTACTCCATGTCCAGTAAATGGAGTCTTTGTCATCTTTCCTTTGAGACAAGATTGACAAGTGGTATAAGTTTGATATTCGAACGAGTCCAAATATCCTTCTCTATGTAACTTAGTCAACCTTCTCTCATTGATGTAACCCAGTCTACAATACCATAAGAAAGCTTTATTTAAATCCGGAGACTTTCTTTTTAGTGTGTTCTGGACATTGAAAATCTGGAGTTGGTTTAAGACATATATACCGTTATTTAGTGTACCGGACCCAATCAAACCATGATTTAGGTGGATGTTGACAACATCACTTACAAACGTGAAATCATAACCTTTATTTGATAACAAGGAAACAGATATGATATTACACGTTAAGCTTGGTACATAAAAACAGTTATGTAAAACCAAAATGTGTCCACTCGTCAATCCCAGGTGATAATCCCCGACGGACACAGCTCCCACGCTAGCTCCGTTAGCAACCTTTAGGGTCATATCACCTTCCTTCAGCACTTTACGGTTTCTCAGTGCCTGCAATGAATTGCATATATGAGATCCTGATCCGGTATCCAATACCCAGGAAGTAGAGTTGATTGACAGACAATTCTTAATTACAAACACACCTGAAGTCGAAGCCACAGCTTGCTTCGGTTCCTGGTTCTTGGCGTTCCACGCCTTGTAATCTTTCTTCCAGTGCCCTTTCCTGTGACAATGGAAGCATTCATCCTGGCCCACTACCGGTACCGCAAACTTTTTCTTTCCCTTCCCTCCCACCTTACTTACACCTCCTCTAGGTCTGGGGGCGGCCTTCTTTTTCCTTCCTTTGGCCCTAGCCTTGGACCCGGAAGAAGAAGCACCGCCAACAAACATAGAGGGTGTTTCCCTTGCCTTCTGCAAGGTGCCCTCTGCACTCCTTAACATGTTCAGGAGTTCCGGAAGTTCAACTTCTTTTCTTTGAATGTTGAAGTTCAGGATAAACTGGGCGTAGGTGGGAGGAAGGGACTGGAGAATAAGGTCTGTATATAGCTCATTATCCAAAGTCGTCCTAAGGTCTGCAAGCTCTTCTATATAGCCGATCATCTTTAGGACATGTTCTCCTACCGATGACCGACAGGCAACCTCGCTCGAAACAAGTTCTTAGAGGTCTCGTATCTTGCTATACGAGATTGCTCTCCATAAAGTTCTTTCGTATGGAGAAATATGGCATCTAGTTCCATATCCTCGTGCCTCCTCTGAAGTTCATTGTTCATCGAGGCAAGTACGATGCACTTGGCTTTCGCGCAATCGAAATCCCAGGTTTTGCGGATTTCCTTATCCGCATTACTGGATTTGGGACCAGGGACAGCAGGTGCCGTAGCGGTGAGGACGTACCCCAATTTGTCATAGGTCAAAGTCATTTTGACATTCCGCAGCCAATCTTTATAGTTTGGCCCTGTCAGTATATTTTTCTCTAAAAGTAAATTAAGTCCAGTCATTTTTCAGGGTCGCTGCAATTAGGAGAGAGAGAAGATAACTCTTTAGCATGATGCTCTTGCAAGTTTAGAGTGGTTTTTAATTTATCTAAACTGGATGGCTCCCACTGTTTCTCGAATCCTTCCTCAAACCATAAAAGAAGAATTAGCCAGGACTATTCTCACTGTACAATACTTGCTTAACCGTTCAGCCAGGCTGGTGTCGATACTTCGAGGGAGGTTTTCCAACGCTTTCGCGAAGTTCCTTAATTAAATAACCTCTTTTCTCTGGGGGCGTAACCCCACCGACACCTTTCTTGACACCTACTTGGTTTATAGCATTGATCGTTAAGTGACGAATATCCCGATGAGTAGCATATACTCACAGTAGGATCGGGATCCAAATATCATCGTATGATAATATTGAAGGAATGCTACCAACATTCATCAAACTCCAAATGGTATGCATCTCTTTGCAAATTTCAGTTTCTTTAGAAATTCCCGATATATGTTTTTGCCCCATGCTCTTATGACCTTGGCGTTGGTCAAAATGTCATAAGTCACATGTCAAGTTCTACCCATCATTATCTTGTTAATTTGAACCCATCGGTACATATCCTTGACGTTGGCCAAAATGATCATACGAATGTCCCAAACTAACTCATCTATCTATGCAACAAATGAATACCCAGCAGCTACCAAACACTATGCCTTGGCATTGGTCAAAATACATAGCTTGAATACTACTGAATACCCAAATGAAATGACGGAGGGCTACAAATGGTTTTGGCAAAACCGTGAACGTAGTGAACTTGATATAACCGAAGGAACCTGATACCTTTTAAAAGGAGTGGTTAAAGCTCCGCATTTAAAAATATCTGTTTTAAAATTAACCGAGTGGTTTCTTTTAAATTGTTCCAACGATTAAACTTTTGGTTTATTTTCTTTGCATTATAAATAATACGTCCCATCATTAACCTATCATTGCAGAAAACAGCGAAAATACAACGTCCTCTTATGCTATCCGCATTCGCCACGGGGTCCCGTCATCACCCGTTAGGTTACTTAACTGGCGGCAGAGCGGGGGCTGGGCTAGCGCGGGTGTAAAACATAAGTGACGTCTAAATAGCTATCATATATAGATATTGTACATTCGTCAGACGCAATAATAGGCATTCCAGATCTCATATGAACTTTATTGGATTTGCAAGCAATCTGTGTTTGTTTAGAGCCTGCAACAAAAGACGGATTACACAGTTGTGATGAATAGCCATTACCCCACCCTAGACCCCTATGGGTACGGCAAACTACCCGTCAAATACCCGAAGTGAAGCGGTCTCCCTCAACAAAGTGAGTAGGCCACTAAACACTTCAATGTACCCGGTAGTTTGTGCACCCCATCTTGGGTCTATCCTAGGAGCAAAAATAGTAAAATGAAATAATACAACGGTGGCTACAACCGCAACCTGGATGCGCCCCGCAAAATAATATTACAACATATTACAATTACATCGAATGAATTAAAATAATAACCCATCACAAACCCTGGCTAATCATCACAACAGTCCAATACAGTTCACATCCACAAACAGTAAAAACCATTACAGAAATGTGCAACCCCCTGCCAACCGACATACTAGCAGTTTGGGGAGGTTTACGAACACATTATACAAAAACAGATATAATCAAATTAGCAAACATCGTAAAATTTCAATCGAACAAACGCTTTTAGATTCTACTCCAATACTTCTCTGTGCACCTGAGACTTGAGCAGAAAAATAAACATCCCAGAAAACACAAAAATATCACAGAAGAATTACTGGTGAAAATTAGGTTGAATCGGCCCCAACTCGGCCGCGGTTCCGCGGCGGATCGGTGGGATCCGCCGCGGTTCCGCGGTCGTTTGGCCGATTCAGGAACCCATTTTTCACCGGTTTTCTTACAATTCTCTGTAGGTTATTCTGAAGCACCCTGAAAATTTTTTTGAGCCTATTTAAAATTCGACAGAAAGTAGTGAAATCGATGTCGTTTTTTGGTTCGTTTTGCGTTCGAAATTCTTGCGACTTTGCTAATGAGTTAATTATTGTTTAGCGAGGCTCTGATACCACTGTAAGTCGATGTACAACACCCCACGACTTGCGGGGAGGCGGAAATATGAAAAACGATCTTGTTCTTGTTGGAGATAGTGCCTTCAGAGTCAATTATTGGATCACAGGCACGTGATTGCAATGATTGAGGGAGGACCTATCCCGGTAGGACAGTCTTACTCAAGATGATAGTATGCTATCTGGTTTATCTCTATCATCGTGTACTGCTTTAGGTGACCTTACGAGTCACTATTACACATTGATAGAGCCCTTATGATTCTTGCTTGACGGCCAGCAGTATGATGGCGATCATATACGTGGGAGCTGAGGTCTATAAGCACATCCTTAAAAGGTCCCTAGTCGTGGGAGTTTCGAAACTGGTCATCGATACTCCATTAGTAGACTAGTGTATACAGTCGAGACCCCGACGAGGGGCGGTGGCTGGTCTCACAAGCCACTGGTGTCAGTTGGTTCACCTAAGATGTATACAGGTGCTCATTGGGTTATGAGTACACCGGACAGGACTCGCCGGGAACCTGCTAGTTGGGATTATACCAGACGTCAGAGAGCAGTTCCCTGGTGACATGTGTACAGGTTAGTTCATCGACCTGAGATCGTCATTTGTCTCGTGTGAGTTCCCACTGTGCTTTGATTACTACCCTACCACGGTTCAAAGGAGTCGTACAAACAGGTTTTAGTTGGGTACAGTCCCGAGCCACATGGAGGCAGTGGGCGGATCTGCAGGAGTTCGTCTCTCCCGGTATTGGGGGTGAGGCCGCACTGTGTCTAGGAGAGCCATTACACAAAGCCCTTGGCCGAGGCAAGAGATTTACTGGTAGGTATTCCAGTAGTATCTCAGGGTGTTCTGGGCTTCACTCCGACACGACTTGAACCGCTTTTAGGGGTCTGACTTTTACCAACCCCCTAGGCCAGCCATGCGATACTCAAAGACAAACGGACCGGACTGTACTGATATTATCACTGACAGGCTCAGTAGGGTGTCAGGATGAGTTCGCTCATCGACGTCCCTTTTGGTCAATAGCTGGTGGCCCGTCACGTATGGCTAATACCTCTGACGTGCTAGTGGTTAAATCCACAGCCATAGTATTGACGAGTCATTAGAGTCCACCACAAACAGTTACTCAAGTTTCGGGCGAAACGCTGTAGAGGCCGTATGGAGATATGGCAGGGTTCGATCAGATACGTGCGGTATTGCACGGATCGTGATCGGACAGTTTTTACTAGCCGGCTTTGGCTTAAGCCGGATCCTAGTATTAGATAGTGTAGATTTTGTCTCTTTGCATTTGTGTTCAGTAGGAATACAAATGCGGGCATGTATATGCAGTAGTGGGGTTTTCCTGTAATTTATTACGGGATCAGTTTTTCTGAAGTTGCCAGTTTGTATTCCGTTCCGGCCGGTTTTTCTTTGTTCCTTCACGGCCGGACTTTTGTGATGGAGGGGGTTATTTGCAAGTTTGCAAATAACTCTTTGTGGAGGTGTTATTTGTGAAATGGGAGATTATGAAAGCATCTTTTGATACCATTCTTTTCTATCATCATTTCTTGCTTTATTGTGATTAGAATTTGATTTGATATGGTTATCATTTCCTTTGGTTGTGGTCACCCTATACTTTTCCTACCATCACCTCCCTTCTTATTTTGTTGAATCCTACACCATTTTCTTAAGGGGGGTCGGCGATAATTCTTGAGGGGAGAGGATGAGAGAGGTTCATTTGGATGAGAGAAATTATTCATCTCTTATTTTTCTCTTGCTACACAAATTCTAGCTCTCTCCAAAGTTCTTCATACCTCCATCATATTATGGCAACTTCAATCACCCCAAAGAGACAAAGCATTCTACGTTGTTCCTACAGCAACCCTTGGATGCGTCGGCTAGCCAACTTCGCGCCCGTGTTTGTCACGACCCGCAGGTTACGGAACGTGACTGGCACTTAAGTTTACGAAACGTCTAAAGGCGTCCGTAAAACAAGTAAGCCAAAGCCCAGAAAACAAAACCGATGAAGCAAAAGAGTGAAGAAAACCCAATCAATTGAAAGCGAGTTATCAAATAAGTCATGTAAAACACTTTTTAAAAACAATACAAATTTTCCCGAAAATTTCGGCAGAGTCTCCTTTGTAAATACTGACCCCCAAAAATGGGTACAACAAAATATATACATGAATCCACAAAATAGGGCATCCCCAAGCGGGAGCTAGCTCTTCGCCATACGGCGGTCACAAATCCCACGCAATGTAAATGACAACAAGCATAATAAAGCATAAGGAAGCATGAAAAAGTAGCATGTCGGCTCAAGTGAGCTCGACCCCAAATACAGTATAAAATCCACAAACCTCACAGTCTCATCTCTAGGTCAATATACAAATATCTGGTAGAACAGTAGATGGAGTACACTAGATACAAGAATATACAAGGTGGTACAAAAATAACATAACCCACCTATGAGCAAATCTCGAGCTCAGGCAAAAGAGGCAAAAGACAAGTGCGCCCGCCGCTACTGAACTGACGGAGCGGACCTGCAAAAGACTGTGGCACAACGGGGGTGAGTTGCCAACTCGTGAGTAATAAATAACATCTACAAAGGCTATCGTATGCATGCACACAAGCATCCTAGCATCTAAAATACAGGTATGACTGGATGCACTAGCAGGTGTGTATACAATATCAGTGTGCCAATATGTATGCAACATGAAAATCTGAGGTCTCAATAGGTATATATATAAAATATCTTATCTCTTTTTGTTTTTGAAACTCTTTTTAGAATGCCAGCAAATGTCAATGAATCGACGAAAATCGGTGTCCAGCAACGACACCCCAAAAGCTGTCTCAAATCTCATAATGTATCTCTGTCCTCAGCCGTCCGGCTGACCCATCTCAAATATCAATATCTCATCATCTAGCGGCCACGGTCGGTATCCTCTGGATATCCGCCGTCCCAAACAGTCACCGGTAGGTAATCCGTCCCCTGCCAGGCTCAACGTCATCACCACATTCCTCTTGCCCCGGGGTACCTTACCGGGCCCACCATGTACCCGTGCCGGTTCCTCCACTCCTCGACACGGATTTCCAAAGCCACAGCAAACTCATGGTGGACGACACTTACATCACTAGAAAACCGCAATTTACATGTTTTAAAAATATCATAAGTTTGGAAATTTTGCGGCTTTCCCCCGAAATCCAGCAATATCATAAAATCTCAAGAAAACCCTCATAAGTGCATATATCAATGACAATGAATGCGTATGATATCAATAATCAAGTTGCGATGTGTGATTAATGGATTAAGCATGAACAATGAATATGATGAAGTACATGCACATGAATAGCAATCCTAGGGTTTCATTTTAAGGAAATAACACAATTTAAGTATCAATTAGTAAAAGGTTTAAATTAAAGGTTATCTAGTGTGGTGGCATGGCAATTACCAGGGTGTGTGTGTAAACATGAATAGTGCTCGTGCTGCATATAAAAACCTGGTAATGGTGCATGTGTCCTACAATTGAGTTTGCGTATATGGGTATAACCTATCGATCTAATTGCAGCAATTATCATGCCCGTATTATTATTCTAATGACACAAGTGATTATCCAATTTACTATTTTCCAGTTTACTAAATCTATCGGGCGACTT
Source organism: Agapanthus africanus (assembly GCA_030015575.1). NCBI lineage: Eukaryota > Viridiplantae > Streptophyta > Magnoliopsida > Asparagales > Amaryllidaceae > Agapanthus > Agapanthus africanus. The sequence continues at coordinate 28,380,955 of JASDDO010000004.1, read as the reverse complement.
GCGCCATCCAGACGATCGTCCCCCGTAGATGTTAAATCTACTCACCGGGATCCCTGGCTAGCTGTGTCCAATCACTGCCTTTCCCTTTCGCGCCGCGTCTGACGTCTCCGCGACCGAACCTGGAATTTACATCAATACCAAACATAAGGTTACGTATCAAGAACGACGCAAAACCCCAACGAAACTACTAAAGTTCGCTAACTGGGTACAACGTGCACAAAGTGCGCGGACACACGCGAAAATCGCAAAAACTGCCAAAAACGCCGATTTTGGGTCACCCGGCAAAACTAAAACCCGACTACCCAAAAACCGCACTCACGCATCCTAAAAGTCGTAGGACAAGCCAACAAAATCATCAAGATGCCACAATTAACTCATCACATAACTTCTATAAAAATCTAGTAAGCAGAAATTGCAATTTGATGCAAACATCGACAATATAGCGACAAAGTCAACACCACCCAACGCCAACATTCCAAACTAACCAAAAAGTTAGCCAAAACACCAATTCTAAACCATTAACTAAGCTTAAAAAAACTAATTTACATAACAAAACCTTCTCTTGATTTTTATAAATAGCAAACATAACTCAAACTATATAAGAAATCCTTACTTTAACACTATAATTTAGCCTAATAAGCAAATTAACCACTTAGCTTAAGGTTAGCAAAACACTAGATAGCAAATTAGGTCTAATCAACACAAATTAGGTTTAATCAACTCACTAATCATGTTTTCAAATACCATTTCCATACAAAAACCTTTTCTTGAAAACCTTAAAACAACAACTTTACAACTAAAATCAACTTCTAAAGTTACCTAAATTAGCATAATTAAAGACTACATAATAAGGTAACCATATAGATTAGTTTACTAACAACTAGATTAACTAATAAACAACTTAAATAAATTATCATGGTTCAAAACCTAGTTAGAATGTTCAAACAAAAATCTAAGAAAACTAGATTAACTACACTAAATTAACACTAAACCATAACACATAAACACTTAAACAAGGAATTTAACAAGATGGAATTTATACCTCTTGATCAATAGATCAAGCAAGAAAGTTTCCTCCAAATGATGGCCTCAAACACCAAGATCCAAGCAAGAATGGCTAAGGAAAATGATAGCATATGGATTTTGTATGGATTTTTGGAATTAATTCATGGATTTTGATGCATTTCCTTGAAGGAAATTGAAGAAAAATGCAAAGAAAAGAGATGAGAAAGAGGGGTGCAGGTTTCGGCCAGGTTGGAGGTATGGGGGAGGGTGTGGGGTGAGTGGGAAGGTCAAGGGTCAAGTTTTAAAGTCAATGTATCATACATTTATCCAATATATTAAAATAAATACCATAAACTATCAATTAACTCAAGAAACAACTCAAGAAAGAGAGAGGTCAGAATTTTCTGGTCTTGGCCAAGACTTGGGCTGTTACAGGGCTGAGGGAAAAGATAGAGGGGTTTTACAAAAGAAATTTTATGCAAAAAGGCCCCCTACAACTCAAAAATTGCAAGTTTTAGCCCAAAAAATCAATAAATTCGTTTCAATTCATAAAAATTGGTTAAAAATCAAAATAAATTACTAAAAATTTATGTTATCACTAGAATATAATTATCATAATTTTAGAGATTAAAATTAGCCCGGAAAAATTTGTATTTATCGCTTATTTAATGTATTTTCTTACCGGCTTAAAATAATATAAAAAATTGAAAAATAGGGAAAAATTTTTAAATGACCAAAATTTCATAATTAACTCATTAGTCACTAAAAACAAGTAATTACCTATCCATTTAAGGTATAATTAGCCCTAAACTGCAAAATATCGAGAAAGACGGTTTTCGGAAAAATACCGAATTTTCACCGAATTTCAAGAAAACACCAAAACGACTTTTCAAGACGCTACAATCTTCCCCCCCTTAAAGAAATTCGGTCCCCGAATTTAAGAATATAGCTACGCGTACCTTCAAAGAGATGGGGATATTTCTTCCTCATCTCGCCCTCGGTCTCCCAGGTAACCTCCTCGCTGCTCGGGCTACGCCAAAGGACCTTGACGGTTGGTATAATCTTCGACCTCAACTTCTTCACCTGCCGATCCAGGATGGCCACCGGCTGCTCTGCAAAGGAAAGGTCGCGCTCTAGCTGGACTGTCGGGTGCTGAATCGCATGCGAAGGATCGTGAAGGTACTTGCGGAGCATCGAAACATGAAAAACGGGGTGAACATCGGGAAAGCTGGGTGGAAGAGCCAAATGATATGCAACAGCGCCGACACGCTCGAGGATCTCGAAGGGACCTACGAATCTAGGGCTAAGCTTCCCCTTTCGCCCAAAACGCATCACGCCCTTCATCGGTGAGACCTTCAGAAAAACATGGTCGCCAACTGCGAACTCTAAACTGCGACGGCGCCTGTCTGCATAGGATTTCTGCCTGCTCTGAGCCGCTCTCATCCGGTCTCGGATCAACTGTATCTTCGATGTCGTCTCCTCAACAAGCTGCGGCCCCAAAATACTGCTCTCGCTGAGCTCTGTCCAACAAACGGGCGATCTGCATCTCCTCCCATACAATGCCTCGAAAGGTGCCATCTGAATAGTATCCTGGAAGCTGTTGTTGTAGGAGAACTCCACTAGAGGCAAATGACGATCCCAGCTACCACCAAAGTCTAAAACGCACGCTCTGAGCATGTCCTCGAGGGTCTGAATGGTCCGCTCTGACTGTCCATCTGTCTGCGGATGAAACGCTGTGCTGAAGCTCAAACGAGTGCCCAAAGCCTCCTGAAGTCTCTGCCAAAGTCGGCTGGTGAACTGAGTGCCTCGATCTGACACGATACAAGTCGGTACGCCATGTAGTCGCACGATCTCGTCAATATAGAGCTGAGCATACTGAGCGAAGCTGAAAGTCGTCTTCACTGGAAGGAAGTGAGCCGCTTTCGTCAATCTGTCCACGATCACCCAGATGGAGTCGTACCCTCGACTGGTCCTGGGTAGACCCACAACGAAGTCCATCGAAATCTGCTCCCATTTCCACTCTGGAATGGGTAACGGCTGTAGCTCTCCTGCGGGCCTCTGGTGCTCGGCCTTGACTTGCTGACAAGTCAGGCATCTCGAAACGAACTCCGCAATGTCCCTCTTCATCCCGTCCCACCAGTAGGTCTCTCTCATATCATGGTACATCTTGGTGGAACCGGGGTGGACACTATACACTGATCGGTGTGCCTCCTCAAGAATGTCGCGCCGTAATCCATCAGCATCTGGTACGCACAGTCGAGATCCATATCGTAAAATCCCCTGATCGTCAACCATGAACTCGGAAAATCTGCCCTGTCTCATCTGTGCCATGATCTCTGAGCAACGGTCGTCACTACGCTGTGCCTCATATATACGGTCAAGCAACTGTGGGCGTGCATGAACATGCGCGAGCTGTCCCCCTGTCTGAGTGAACTCGAACTCAACTCGGCTGTCGCATAACGTCTGCCAATCTGCTGACGACTGCCTCTGCACTGCGCGCAAAAAGGATAGACTACCCCCGGGCCTCCTACTCAACGCATCGGCCACCACATTCGCCTTGCCGGGGTGATATAAGATCTCGCAGTCGTAGTCTTTCACCAACTCCATCCAACGACGCTGTCTGAGGTTCAGGTCTCGCTGCTGAAATATGTACTTTAAGCTCTTGTGATCGGTGAATATCTGACATGACTCGCCGTAAAGGTAATGTCGCCAAATCTTCAGTGCAAAGACCACTGCAGCCATCTCCAAATCATGAGTGGGGTAGTTCTGTTCATGCTTCTTCAACTGCCGAGAAGCATAAGCGATCACCCGGCCATGCTGCATCAAAACGCATCCTAATCCCACTCGCGAAGCATCACAGTAGACAACAAATCCGCCTGATCCCGAAGATAGAGATAATACCGGCGCCGTAGTCAAACATGTCCGCAGCTGCTGAAAACTGCGCTCGCACTCCTCTGTCCAAACGAAAGGAACTCCCTTCCGGGTCAAACTGGTCAACGGTGCAGCTATACGGGAGAAGTCCTGAACAAAACGCCTGTAGTAGCCCGCCAAGCCTAGAAAACTACGGATCTCAGTAACCGATGTAGGTCGGGGCCACTGCTGAACAGCCTCAATCTTCTTCGGGTCCACACAAATGCCGTCTCTCGTAACCACGTGACCCAAGAATCCGACGCTGTCCAGCCAGAAAGCACACTTGGAGAACTTCGCGAACAGCTGGTGCTCCCTCAGAGTCTGTAACGTAATCCGCAAGTGCTGCTCGTGCTCCTCTCTGCTCCGGGAGTACACCAAGATATCGTCGATAAACACGATGATGAACAAGTCAAGATACGGCCTGAATGTACGGTTCATCAAATCCATGAATGCTGCTGGGGCGTTGGTGAGTCCGAACGACATCACCAAAAACTCGTAGTGGCCATAGCGTGTACGGAAAGCTGTCCTCGGTATATCCTCCTGTCGGACTCGCAGCTGATGGTATCCTGATCGTAAGTCGATCCTCGAAAAATACCCCGCACCCTGAAGCTGGTCGAACAAATCATCAATGCGCGGCAACGGATATCTGTTCCGAATGGTAACTTTGTTCAGCTGGCGGTAGTCGATACATAAGCGTAAACTTCCATCCTTCTTCTTGACAAACAGGACCGGAGCACCCCACGGAGAAACACTCGGTCGAATAAGCCCCTTATCTAACAAATCCTGCAACTGATCCTTCAGCTCTCGAAGCTCTGCCGGGGCCATCCGATAAGGCGGTATAGAAATAGGCCCCGAACCGGGAATCAAATCAATGCAGAACTCAACATCGCGCTCAGGCGGTAGCCCAGGTAGCTCATCAGGGAAAACATCAGGGAACTCACAAACTACCGGGACCTGGTCCAACGGAACCTCTGTAGCTCGAGTATCACAAACAAACGCTAAGAATCCCTGACATCCCTTCCGCAAGAGCTGACCAGCGCGAAGAGAAGAAATTAAGCTGGGAAGGCCGACACTGCGGTCTCCCTGAATAACAAGGACTGGCTCTCCCGGAAAGCTAAATCTGACTGCCTTCTCACGGCAGTCCACCGAAGCATAACAAGTGGCTAGCCAATCCATGCCCAGAAGCACATCAAAGTCCAACATATCGAGGAGTATCAAATCAACTGATGAATCCCTCTCCCCGATACGAACGGAACACAAACGAAATACAAACCGAGCGACAAACGACTCGCCTACCGGAGTAACAACAACAAGCGGCTGGTCTAACGACGACGACTCACGGCCCAACATCGGTGCAAAGTGTGTAGAGACGTACGAATGTGTGGAACCTGGGTCGAATAATACCCGTGCGTCGAAAGAACAAACTGGCAAGGTACCTGTCACGACGGCATTGGATGCCTGCGCATCCTGCGGTGTCAAAGCAAAAACTCGGGCCTGTCCTCCACCGATAGCGGGCTGACCTCGACCTCGGCCTCTGCCTCCTCGTCCTCTCTGAACAGGACCGCCGCGTCCACGGCCTCTCGGTGCACCTAACTGGCGTGGAGCATCGCCTGGGGTAGGAAGTAGGGCTCTCTGAGGAGGGGGTGGTGATGGTGGTAGGGTCACGTGCGGAACTGTCGCTGCTCCCTGTCGTCTCACCGGGCAGTCTCTGACAAGATGGTGAAAACTCCCGCACCCAAAACATCCTGGCGACGGCTGCTGCCCCTGGGAATAAGAACCATATAACTGTCCCCGCCCAAATCCTCTGCCAGGCCTATCTCTCGGAAAGAATCTGGCGCGCTGCCTCTGAGGTGGTACATCGGTGCGCATCCTCTTCGGCCCAGAAACGGCCGAAGTCTGTGATATGCGTGCCTCCATCCGCAATGCCGTATCCCTAGCAGCTGAATAAGTGTCGTAGCGCTGGGCGCCAATGGCAAGATATAGCTGGGCATCAAGTCCCTGTACGAACCTCTTCACCATCTTCTCCTCGGTATCCACCAAATACTGAGCATATCGGGACAACTGAGTAAACTGGATGTCATACTCAGACACCGTCATCCCAGGTGTCTTGACTAAGGCCTCGAAACTGCGAGCTCTGGCGTCGCGAACGCTCTCTGGAAGGAAACGGGCTAGAAAGACCGCTGTAAACTCGGCCCAAGTCATAGGCGGCAGATCTGCAGCTCGACCTCTCAAGACTGACTCCCACCATGTCTGCGCGAGACCCTCTAGTCGGAAACTCGCAAGCTCTACCCATCGATCATCCGAACATCTCAGCGAACGGCAGATCCTGGCTAAACTGTCAAGGAACGTCTGTGGGTCCTCCGCTGCCTCGGTGCCGGTGAATACTGGAGGTCTCAGCCTCATGAAATCCTGTAGTGAAACCGGAATGGCCACGGTGGTAGTAGTAGGAGCAGGTATCATGGTCGTCTGTGATGTAGTAGGTACGTCATCCGGCCTCGGTGTACGACTGGCTGCAACTAGGGATCCTACCATCTGACGCAGCTCCTGCATGCCTCCCATCATCTGTCGCAACTCCTCCATACCGGTCTCGAGCCTATCCATACGGCCTGGGGAAGGTGGATCGGTCTGTCCCAGCGGCGTAGGCATACCACCCTGCTCAGTCCTAGTCTCGGACGAGCCAGCTCGAATCTCGTCTCTGGCGGCAGCCCTCTGTGCCCTCGTAGCCTTCGGCGGCATAGTGGCTGTCACAGGAAAACGGATAGTAAGGACAGTGCAATAGGATCATAGGATACACGGAATTGAAGAAGGAAATTTCCAAGCAAGTATCCTAAAGTCACTTAGACGGAGTACCGTATCGTAAGTATGCCGCGGACATACGCACGCTACGTTACCCTGCTTAAGTCACTTACTCCATCTACCAAGGGTCATCCTACACTCACAAAGGTAAAACCTATCGCTCTGATACCAACTTTGTCACGACCCGCAGGTTACGGAACGTGACTGGCACTTAAGTTTACGAAACGTCTAAAGGCGTCCGTAAAACAAGTAAGCCAAAGCCCAGAAAACAAAACCGATGAAGCAAAAGAGTGAAGAAAACCCAATCAATTGAAAGCGAGTTATCAAATAAGTCATGTAAAACACTTTTTAAAAACAATACAAATTTTCCCGAAAATTTCGGCAGAGTCTCCTTTGTAAATACTGACCCCCAAAAATGGGTACAACAAAATATATACATGAATCCACAAAATAGGGCATCCCCAAGCGGGAGCTAGCTCTTCGCCATACGGCGGTCACAAATCCCACGCAATGTAAATGACAACAAGCATAATAAAGCATAAGGAAGCATGAAAAAGTAGCATGTCGGCTCAAGTGAGCTCGACCCCAAATACAGTATAAAATCCACAAACCTCACAGTCTCATCTCTAGGTCAATATACAAATATCTGGTAGAACAGTAGATGGAGTACACTAGATACAAGAATATACAAGGTGGTACAAAAATAACATAACCCACCTATGAGCAAATCTCGAGCTCAGGCAAAAGAGGCAAAAGACAAGTGCGCCCGCCGCTACTGAACTGACGGAGCGGACCTGCAAAAGACTGTGGCACAACGGGGGTGAGTTGCCAACTCGTGAGTAATAAATAACATCTACAAAGGCTATCGTATGCATGCACACAAGCATCCTAGCATCTAAAATACAGGTATGACTGGATGCACTAGCAGGTGTGTATACAATATCAGTGTGCCAATATGTATGCAACATGAAAATCTGAGGTCTCAATAGGTATATATATAAAATATCTTATCTCTTTTTGTTTTTGAAACTCTTTTTAGAATGCCAGCAAATGTCAATGAATCGACGAAAATCGGTGTCCAGCAACGACACCCCAAAAGCTGTCTCAAATCTCATAATGTATCTCTGTCCTCAGCCGTCCGGCTGACCCATCTCAAATATCAATATCTCATCATCTAGCGGCCACGGTCGGTATCCTCTGGATATCCGCCGTCCCAAACAGTCACCGGTAGGTAATCCGTCCCCTGCCAGGCTCAACGTCATCACCACATTCCTCTTGCCCCGGGGTACCTTACCGGGCCCACCATGTACCCGTGCCGGTTCCTCCACTCCTCGACACGGATTTCCAAAGCCACAGCAAACTCATGGTGGACGACACTTACATCACTAGAAAACCGCAATTTACATGTTTTAAAAATATCATAAGTTTGGAAATTTTGCGGCTTTCCCCCGAAATCCAGCAATATCATAAAATCTCAAGAAAACCCTCATAAGTGCATATATCAATGACAATGAATGCGTATGATATCAATAATCAAGTTGCGATGTGTGATTAATGGATTAAGCATGAACAATGAATATGATGAAGTACATGCACATGAATAGCAATCCTAGGGTTTCATTTTAAGGAAATAACACAATTTAAGTATCAATTAGTAAAAGGTTTAAATTAAAGGTTATCTAGTGTGGTGGCATGGCAATTACCAGGGTGTGTGTGTAAACATGAATAGTGCTCGTGCTGCATATAAAAACCTGGTAATGGTGCATGTGTCCTACAATTGAGTTTGCGTATATGGGTATAACCTATCGATCTAATTGCAGCAATTATCATGCCCGTATTATTATTCTAATGACACAAGTGATTATCCAATTTACTATTTTCCAGTTTACTAAATCTATCGGGCGACTTGCGCCATCCAGACGATCGTCCCCCGTAGATGTTAAATCTACTCACCGGGATCCCTGGCTAGCTGTGTCCAATCACTGCCTTTCCCTTTCGCGCCGCGTCTGACGTCTCCGCGACCGAACCTGGAATTTACATCAATACCAAACATAAGGTTACGTATCAAGAACGACGCAAAACCCCAACGAAACTACTAAAGTTCGCTAACTGGGTACAACGTGCACAAAGTGCGCGGACACACGCGAAAATCGCAAAAACTGCCAAAAACGCCGATTTTGGGTCACCCGGCAAAACTAAAACCCGACTACCCAAAAACCGCACTCACGCATCCTAAAAGTCGTAGGACAAGCCAACAAAATCATCAAGATGCCACAATTAACTCATCACATAACTTCTATAAAAATCTAGTAAGCAGAAATTGCAATTTGATGCAAACATCGACAATATAGCGACAAAGTCAACACCACCCAACGCCAACATTCCAAACTAACCAAAAAGTTAGCCAAAACACCAATTCTAAACCATTAACTAAGCTTAAAAAAACTAATTTACATAACAAAACCTTCTCTTGATTTTTATAAATAGCAAACATAACTCAAACTATATAAGAAATCCTTACTTTAACACTATAATTTAGCCTAATAAGCAAATTAACCACTTAGCTTAAGGTTAGCAAAACACTAGATAGCAAATTAGGTCTAATCAACACAAATTAGGTTTAATCAACTCACTAATCATGTTTTCAAATACCATTTCCATACAAAAACCTTTTCTTGAAAACCTTAAAACAACAACTTTACAACTAAAATCAACTTCTAAAGTTACCTAAATTAGCATAATTAAAGACTACATAATAAGGTAACCATATAGATTAGTTTACTAACAACTAGATTAACTAATAAACAACTTAAATAAATTATCATGGTTCAAAACCTAGTTAGAATGTTCAAACAAAAATCTAAGAAAACTAGATTAACTACACTAAATTAACACTAAACCATAACACATAAACACTTAAACAAGGAATTTAACAAGATGGAATTTATACCTCTTGATCAATAGATCAAGCAAGAAAGTTTCCTCCAAATGATGGCCTCAAACACCAAGATCCAAGCAAGAATGGCTAAGGAAAATGATAGCATATGGATTTTGTATGGATTTTTGGAATTAATTCATGGATTTTGATGCATTTCCTTGAAGGAAATTGAAGAAAAATGCAAAGAAAAGAGATGAGAAAGAGGGGTGCAGGTTTCGGCCAGGTTGGAGGTATGGGGGAGGGTGTGGGGTGAGTGGGAAGGTCAAGGGTCAAGTTTTAAAGTCAATGTATCATACATTTATCCAATATATTAAAATAAATACCATAAACTATCAATTAACTCAAGAAACAACTCAAGAAAGAGAGAGGTCAGAATTTTCTGGTCTTGGCCAAGACTTGGGCTGTTACAGGGCTGAGGGAAAAGATAGAGGGGTTTTACAAAAGAAATTTTATGCAAAAAGGCCCCCTACAACTCAAAAATTGCAAGTTTTAGCCCAAAAAATCAATAAATTCGTTTCAATTCATAAAAATTGGTTAAAAATCAAAATAAATTACTAAAAATTTATGTTATCACTAGAATATAATTATCATAATTTTAGAGATTAAAATTAGCCCGGAAAAATTTGTATTTATCGCTTATTTAATGTATTTTCTTACCGGCTTAAAATAATATAAAAAATTGAAAAATAGGGAAAAATTTTTAAATGACCAAAATTTCATAATTAACTCATTAGTCACTAAAAACAAGTAATTACCTATCCATTTAAGGTATAATTAGCCCTAAACTGCAAAATATCGAGAAAGACGGTTTTCGGAAAAATACCGAATTTTCACCGAATTTCAAGAAAACACCAAAACGACTTTTCAAGACGCTACAGTGTTGCCTCGGCCCAGAGGTGGGAGCCCGTAAAAGAAATCGGCTACGTGGTGCCCTTTTCGACGAGGAGGTGACGGACGGAGATTCCGCGGAAGATCGGAGTGGAGACGAAGACCGGAGGACACGGATCGCTCGGTATAGCTTCTACCCCATTCTCTTGATAGCTAGGATAAGGTTAATGGTTACGATCCGGGTTTTATTGTCCGCGGTAGCGCCAGTTTAAAAGTTAAGAAAATTTTTGATTCCGCATTTTGGCCTCGAGTAGAAGGCCGGGGGGCTGCCGTAGCGCAACATGGTATCAGAGCCACGCCATTAACCCAGTCTAGCTTGGTCTAGTGTGTTTAAAACTTCGATCGAACATTTATCCCAAAACCGCATTTTCATTCCATGTGTTTTCTGTCGAAATTTTTTTAGCTCCAAAATTTTTTCAGATTGTTGCAGAATGATGTACATGGAATTATAAGAACTGTGAAAATTTGGTAGTGTGATCCCTCCATACGACCGCGGAACCGCGGCCATAACCCCTATTTGGCCTCGGTTCCGCCGCAGTATTGAGTCTTCACTTCACCAATTTTTTGCAGTGGGCTCTTGGGTTGAAAATGGGGGTTTTGGGATATTCTGTTTGGGCCCAGATTTTCTGTAAGTGCTACAGTACTGCTTGGGGCCCACTTGATAAAATTTGTTCGATCGGATATTTTAAACATGCTAGTTCACAGTATTTACATTATATCTGCGACCATGAATGTCACTTGATCGGTAAATCCTGTCTAACTGCTATAGCCCGGTTAGACGGATTTGTGAACGTGACATTCACGTTGATGTTCTGTGTTGTACTGTGTTGTTGCGGATCAGTCGTGGGGATAGCCTGGTTGCAGTGGTAGTACAGTTTTGTTTATATATGTACATTTGATATTGCGGGGCGAGCGTCCGACATATGGACTGCCGTCACTGCCTGTTTGTATTATTCTTTTGGGGCACGACCAGGTCGAGGTCGATGTACCCGTTGTATGTATATTTTACTTTCTGTACTAGGATTACCCCGCGGAGGGGTGCACGGATAGCCGGGTTCTAGAAGGCAACGGGCCCACATCTCATGGCATTGAGACGGAGGGGGCTTTACTCTAGAATTGGCGGGCTATTCGCCGCACTCGTAGGGGGTATAGGTTGACCCAGGAGGGGTGCCCAAGTTACCGGATTCCGTGAAGTGCTGGGTGGTCCATTCACGTTGCTGAAGGGGGCTGCCTCGCTTCAGGTTTTGGAGGGTAACTTGCCGCGCCCGTAGGGGTCTAGATTTTCATTGCACAGGCTATCCACACGACCAGGGGAACGTCGGGTTTCAGCAGCGGCTCTATGAAACTCGGGGATCCCAGATATCTGTATTGTTCTGTGATGCTTATTACATTTCTGTGATGTTGCATTTTATCACGCCTTGAGCGAAATATTATATATTGATATATATACTAGTAGATGTTGTATATGTTTTGCATCCGCGCTAGTCCAGTCCCCGCTCTGTCGTTAGTTAAGTAACCTAACGGGTGATGACGGGATCCAGTGGCGAATGCGGATGGCATATACGTACATCATTATTTTCGTTCTTTATTCAATTGATGGGACTGCGTTGATTCGGATCAATGCAAGATAAACAAACCTATTCTGATGTTGTTGGAACATTTTTCAAAAATCTGTTGTTGCAAGGGCGTTCTCTTTTGTTTTGCACAGTGGTATTCAGTTGGAATATCCTGCTCCTCAGTCGACGAGGCAAGGGCCGAGATCCCTTCACCGGGAGTGACCCCTTGGACAAAAGTTTGCGTCAGGGCAATAACTTCACTATTGCCGCTTACTTTTGCTTTGCATCATGGTATTCAGTTGGAATATCCTGCACCTCATTCTACGGGGAAAGAGCCGAGATCCCTTCACCGGGAGTAACCTCTTTAGCAAAGGTTTTCGTCACTATATTTTTTATAAAAAGTTATCCGGTTCCTTCAACGATATCAAGTTCATTGCGTTAAAGGTTTTTCGCCAAAAACCAGTCGTAGCCCTCCGTCATTTCAGATTAGTATTGCTTAGTATTCGTGCTACGTATGTCGTGCTCAGCCGAGACGTAGTGTGCGGTAGCTCTGTAATGCTTTTCTGTCTTATAGATATGTGATTGGTTAAGACAGTCGTACAGTCATTTTGGCTCAGTCAAGGACTCGTGCGGGTGGGTCTAATGCAATCAAGATAATGACGGGTTGAACTTGACTAGGATCCTTTGATATGTTGGCTCAGTCAAGGTCACTTGGGTCCTAGGGGTAAAAATTCACATCGGGAGTTTCTAAAGAAACTGAAACTTGCCAGGCATGAGCATACCTTCTGGAGTGTGGTGACTTGAGTGGATTCCGTCAAGTTATCATGAGATGATAGTTGGATCTTGATTCCTACTGATGAGTTGGTTTACTCCTCGGGTGATCCCGACTAATTCTTCTTTCGGGTTTGGAGAAGAATTTGAGGTTACAGTGGGAGGTTTCCTGATTAGATAAAGTGATAACCATTCTGATCTAGGCTAGAGTGCACGCTGAGTGTTTCTTTTCTCTCTCTCTTTGGCAGCGACCATTGACCCGACCCTAGACTATGACTCAGTGACCAAGTTAACTGAACCTTCTTATAACACTGGCTTTTGGATTGTCAGAGTTGCAAACCTCATTGCCACTCCTACTTTTACCCTTTTCTCCAGGACACCCCGTATTACTACAAACGTCCACTTCCATTGGACAAAACCATCGTATGGTTATATACGAACTTGAAGGAATTCGAGGATGGTTTCCGGTTCTAGAGAAAACGAATAGGACTATTCAGTTGTCTTTTCCTTTTTACCTTCTCTCAGGTTGTGAGTACTCCTTGGTTTAGGAGATAGTACACCTATTACGCAAATTGGATAGACTTCTTCCAAACCTTAGGCTGGTGCCGAACGGTGGGGAATGAAGAAAACCAATTAGCATAACGATGGTATACAGAAGGTATTAAGTTAAAACAAAGAAAGGGATTAGTAAGAGGGCAAAGTAAATTGCGACTGCTGTTCACGACCAAACCAAGTATTTCTTCGCCAATCCTAAATCACCTTTGTATTTCTCCAGGACACTCCGTATCACTACGAAGATCCACAGTTTATTTGGATATTCCATCGTATGGTTATATACGAACTCGAAAGGAACTTGTTCCAGTTCGGGGATGGATTCTGGTTCAGGAGAAATAGGAATAAGGTTTATTCGGTTGTCTTTTATCTTCACCTTCTCTCATTGCGAGTGCTCCTAGGATTAGGACAGTACACCCATTATGCTTATTGGATAGTCTTCTTCCAAACCATAGGCTGGTGCCGAACGGTAGGGAAGGAAGAAAATCATTTGGCCTAAAGGGGTGTGCAGAAGGTAATGACTAAAGACATATAAAGGGATTTGGAGAGATGGCAAAGAATTTTACGGTTACAGTTGTGAATCTGGATAATGGAAGCGGCATTACTAGGAATGCCAAGATACCCCATCGAAACATTTCAATGTTCCAGTTTCACTGTGTACTGTTAAAAGAAAACTGATTTCCCAATTAGACACTTACTCCAGGGTATGTATTTACCAGGTATGATTCTCACATCTGTATGGTTTTACAGATGATGAGTGGGAGTAAGTTATTGGGAATTAGGTGATTATCCTCATTATATCGCGATTCGTTGTAATTGGTGATATTTGAGGAAATCACCTGGGTTGTTTGCCGGTCGGCAAATATTTAGTTTTGAATACCCGTTGTTATGCACCAATTTCAAATTGATATATCTGTACGTCTATTTTTATAGAGTGAGATATACCTTTTTGAAATTATGTTTATGACATTTACCTATATCAGTGGATGGTTAGGTAAGGAGCATTAAACAGCGGTGTAATTCTTCATAACCATAGTACAGTTTTCGACCTACGACACACAGTGAATGAGTTATTAGACTCAAGGGACTTATACAGAGTATTGTATGTTGTCCAGCGTCCATGAGGACAGAGGGGTTGGTTCTCGTACTATATTCGGTTTACTTATGACTTCTCTAGTTTTTAGACAGGTGTTTCGTAGAAACACAGGGTCCGAATTTTGAGAAGTTATAGGTATATGAATAAAGTAGAGAACCAGGTATTGCAAGTATCGGGATTTTTCAAGGTGATCGAAGATGTAGATACTTGTGAATGGTATTCAGTTGATAGTAATGATTAAGAGAACTTGCTTCTCTTTCAGGTTACTCATAATTGGAAGCACTCCTAAGTTGAGTAACGCTGATCGGCCTCCTTCCATTTAGTTGACATGCACTGGAGACAGCTGCATGATTTGAATCTGGTTCAATTAAATCAGTGCTTCTGTTTCTGTATTGGATATAGAACAGTTCATATCTTGACATTGTTAGGATACGTGGAGTCGTCCAGCTTATGCTTAAAACCAGACTCTTGATGACTCAAGGCACGTTTCTGTAATGGCTGTTTGTGGGTTGACCCGGGCTATGACGAGGGTTAATTTTCTACCATCTAGAAGATCAATAGTGATATTGTTCTTGACTCGCCACAGTTTTAATAAAAATGGATTTTTTCAGAAAACAGTAGTGGGAGTATGGTAGAACTGGATGTGATTCCAGAACTGCAAACGATTACTGAAAATTTGATAGGAACCTAAAGATTCAACCAGGTTTGACATTCCATTAGCCACTCCGCAGGTATGGTAGGTAACCTCAGGCACCTGAGGGGTACTCCAGTAGCCTCAAGGACGGTGACAGGGAGGTTCTTGTTTACCCAGACTTGCCATTTCTGTTGTTCCAGACTGTGAGACCCGGCAGGAGGATGAGTATAGCGTCGTTCTAAACTTGCTTTAGAAGTGTACGTGTATATGACTCTGCCAGAGGGTTGTCGTGGTCAGTGGGAGCAGCGGAAGCATTGGTGGACAGGTGGCTTATGTCTATTTATAGACTAAAGCAGATACAACGGAGATAGATCATCTATTTCTGATGTGACAGTCATAAGTTTGACTTCATCAGAATAGGGGATGGATCTGTTAAGAAGGTAGTAGGGTGTGATGTCCTGGTATTTGTTGACGTACACAGAGTAGGAAGTGATACTCCTATACTACGATCGGTTATACTTTGGTTGTCACACAGTGGTTTCTCCACATAGGACTTGGATATTATATCAGACATTCTGGTTACTAGATCTATAGTTTTAGATCTAGATTTGGATAGTTTCCCAATCTGGGTACTTAGACAGCATTCTATGAGTATTTAGAATGGATGACTCCTGGCACGGTAGTGTACCTGCAGGTGATGGAGTCACCCTCTCTAAAGGTGTCTTACAGACTAAAGGGGAGAGGGATGCGCATGATTGGCAGATCACTTGCTTAGGCAATTGAGTCAATCATGAGATGTCAAGTACCACACCAGATTTTGTTCTTGCAGTAGATGCAATAAGTTGATATTAATCCAATCCTGGAGAAACGATCGGAAGCAGTTTTAGGACATAAGTGAATGTTCTAGGGATTTGATAACGGCAACCTCCTTTAGGAGACGGTTATCATTCCAGGCTTCCAAGGTGACCTGGACGACAGGGTGACCGTCAGAGTTATAGGTCTCCCACTGACGAGGGGCAATATTTTGGACAGGTGGTCCAGGCGGATACTGAGGAAGGCATGGCGCAGGATACTGATTAAGTTCAGTTAACGATACAGTCTAAAAAGTTTGGATTTGGAGTTCATTTATGAACTAGGTTCCATCAGACATCCAGACATTCCAAGACAGGTATTGCTCATTTCGGGAGATGGCTTTCTCCGCGAACTTGAGATATAAAGAGACATAGAAAGAAACATCATAGCGGATCCACTCACTGAGGCTATTCCTCGAACGCAATAGTTTCGCAAACGAGCTTTGTGAGACTGACTAGTAGAGAAGTGGGGTGTTCGGTATCACACGAGCTGTGAGTATGCGACATCGCAATAATTAGCCTTGAGTGCAAGTGGGAGATTGTTGGAGATAGAGCCTTCAGAGTCAATTATTGGATCACAGGCACGTGATTGCAATGATTGAGAGAAGACCTATCCCGGTAGGACAGTCTTACTCAAGTTGATAGTATGCTATCTGGTTTATCTCTATCATCGTGTACTGCTTTAGTTGACCTTACGAGTCGCTATTACACGTTGATAGAGCCCTTAGGATTCTTGCTTGACGGCCTTCAGTATGATGGCGATCATATACGTGGGAGCTGGGGTCTATAAGCATATCCTTAAAAGGTCCCTAGTCGTGGGAGTTTCGAGACTGGGCATCGATACTCCATTAGTAGACTAGTGTATACAGTCGAGACCCCGACGAGGGGCGGTGGCCGGTCTCACAAGCCACTGGTGTCAGTTGGTTCACCTAAGATGTATACAGGTGCTCATTGGGTTATGAGTACACCGGACAGGACTCGCCGGGAACCTGCTAGTTGGGATTATACCAGACGTCAGATAGCAGTTCCCTGGTGACATGTGTACAGGTTAGTTCATCGACCTGAGATCGTCATTTGTCTCGTGTGAGTTCCCACTGTGCTTTGATTACTACCCTACCACGGCTCAAAGGAGTCGTGCAAACAGGTTTTAGTTGGGTACAGTCCCGAGCCACATGGAGGCAGTGAGCGGATCTGCAGGGGTTCATCTCTCCCGGTATTGGGGGTGAGGTCGTGTTGTGTCTAGGAGAGCCATTACACAAAGCCCTCGGCCGAGTCAGGAGATTTACTGATAGGTATTCCAGTAGTATCTCATGGTGTTCTGGGCTTCACTCCGACACGACTTGTACCGCTTTTAGGGGTCTGACTTTTACCAACCCCCTAGGCCCGCCATGCGATACTCATAGACGAACGGACCGGACTGTACGGAAATTGTCACTGACAAGCTCAGTAGGGTGTCAGGATGAGTTCCCTCATCGACGTCCCTTTTGGTCAATAGCTGGTGGCCCGTTACGTATGGCTAATACCTCTGACGTGCTAGTGGTTAAATCCACAGCCATAGTATTGACGAGTCTTTAGAGTCCACCACACACAGTTACTCAAGTTTCGGGCGAAACGCTGTAGATGCCGTATGGAGATATGGCAGGGTTCGATCAGATACGTGCGGTATTGCACGGATCGTGATCGGACGGTTTTTACTAGCCGGCTTTGGCTTAAGCCGGATCTTAGTATTAGATAGTGTAGATTTTGTCTCTTTGCATTTGTGTTCAGTGGGAATACAAATGCGGCCATGTATATGCAGTAGTGGGGTTTTCCTGTAATTTATTACGGGATCAGTTTTTCTAAAGTTGCCAGTTTGTATTCTGTTCCGGCCGGTTTTTCTTTGTTCCTGCACGGCCTGACTTTTGTGATGGAGGGGGTTATTTGCAAGTTTGCAAATAACTCTTTGTGGAGGTGTTATTTGTGAAATAGGAGATTATGAAAGCATCTTTTGATACCATTCTTTTCTATCATCATTTCTTACTTTATTGTGATTAGAATTTGATTTCATATGGTTATCATTTCCTTTGGTTGTGGTCACCCTCTACTTTTCCTACCATCACCTCCCTTCTTATTTTGTTGAATCCTCCACCATTTTCTTAAGGGGGGCCGGCCACAATTCTTGAGGGGAAAGGATGAGAGAGGTTCATTTGGATGAGGGAAATTATTCATCTCTTATTTTTCTCTTGCTACACAAATTCTAGCTCTCTCCAAAGTTCTTCATACCTCCATCATATTATGGCAACTTCAATCACCCCAAAGAGAAAGCATTCTACGTTGTTCCTACAGCAACCCTTGGACGCGTCGGCTAGCCAACTTCGCGCCCGAGTTGCCTCGGTCCAGAGGTGGGAGCCCGTAAAAGAAATCGGCTACGTGGTGCCCTTTTCGACGAGGAGGTGACGGACGGAGATTCCGCGGTAGATCGGAGTGGAGACGAAGACCGGAGGACACGGATCGCTCGGTATTGATTCTACCCCATTCTCTTGATAGCTAGGATAAGGTTAATGGTTACGATCCGGGTTTTATTGTCCACGGTAGCGCCAGTTTAAAAGTTAAGAAAATTTTTGATTCCGCATTTTGGCCTCGAGTAGAAGGCCGGGGCGCTGCCGTGGCGCAACAGTTCTTTGCTTAAACATCGACTAACCGCATGAATCGAAGATAAATGATAACTAAAAACTATCATAGAAGTTCTAAACTACTATGTGAAGTGATTATACCTAAAGAACCGTGTCCTTCGTCTTTACGAACTTCACCTCCTCCTCGGCCTTCTCCAAGTAGTAAACGATCCACCACGAGAGCTTTACTCCAAGCTTTGCCTCTAAACTTTAGGAAAATAGGTTTCTTTAAGTGCTAATCAAAGTACCTAGATGATATAGAGTGAGGGTTATGGATTAAGTAGTCTAACTAATCCTTGTACTCAACACATGAGAGGGGAGGATTAGGGTTTGAAGAGAGGAAGCTTGAGGAGAGAGAAGGTGAGAATAATATTGAAATGAGAAAATGAGTTATCATAATATATATCAAGCATTATTGTTTTTTAAAAAAAGAAAATAAAATGATTTACAACCATGCTTGATAAATATCTAATGGTGATTCATCTCCATGAGTCATTAAGCATTTATGGTGCATTAATGACATGGATGAATCATCAATATGACTCACTAATCTCATTTAATGTATATGCCACCCTAACCCCCTTAGTCACCATCTTCTAGAAGCTTCTCGCGCAATTACGAGAACGCCTCTCCTATCCGTGAAAACACGGAAAAACTTTAGACTGTATAAATCCAATAACCGGATACTAGTAACTGGCTTAAACCAAAGCCGACTAGTAAAAACTGTCCGAAAGTCGTACATGCGTAAACACACGCATGCGTCCGAACCCTTGTCGTAAAACCATTCGACCTCTATATCGTTTCGCCTGGAGTATGGAAACTCTCTGTGTGGGACTCTAGAGACTCGACTACTACGCTGGCAGTGGGTTTAACCACAGACCGCAAGCGGCACTAGCTGTACGTAACGGTCCCCTGGTAGATGTCGTTAAGAAGGCCGATGAGGAAACCCATCCGAACTCCTACTGAGTCTGATGTAACAATCTCCATACAGTCCGGTCCGTTCGTCTAAGACTATTGCATATCGGGCCTAGGGGGCGGCAAGCGTCTGTCCCCTAATAGCGGTATAAGTCGTGTCGGAGCGAAGCCCATTACACCCTGAGAAACTACTGGAACCTACCAACAAATCTCGCTTGCCCTGGCCAGGGACTTTGCGTAATGGCTCTCTGACACAGCGCGATATCAACCCCCAATACCGGGAGAGACGAATCCTGTCTAACCGCCACTGCCTCCAAGTGCTCGGGACTGCACCCAACTGCTACCTGTTTGCACGACTCCTTTGAGCCGTGGTAGGGTAGCAATCTAAGAACAGTGGGACACACTCGAGGCGAAGTAGCAGTGTCAAGTCTGCAGACTATGCTGCACTCATGTCACCTGGGAACTGTTCACTGACGACTGGTATAAAACCAACCAACAGTTCCTTGTGAGTCCTGTCCGGTGTACCCGTAACCTAACGAGCACCTACATACTATCTCCAGTACAACGTACTGACGGCTGTAGGACAGACCATCTCCCCAACTGGGATGAGAAGCGTACACACTAGTCTACTCCGGAGTATCGATGCCATGTCTCGAAAATCCAACGACTAGGGACCTGAATAAAGATGTGCTTGTAGACTACCCAGCCTCCACTAGTGTGACTGCCATCACAACGCTGGTAGTCAAGCAAGATCCTAAGAGCTCTATCAATACGTATACTCACATATTAAGATAGAAAAAACCATGTAGCATACTACCATGTTTAGCAAGACTGTTATATATATGTGAATATCCCAAGCTTCCATTAAGTAATATACAAACTAGTATGATACAATAATGGCGCCTAGGGCATATACACTAACAGATATAATATCTTTGTCTCAGTTGCATTTGTATTCGGTCGTAATACAAATGCGGATATGTTTATACTGTTACGGGGTTATCCTGAAATTCATTTCAGTATCACTTTTGGAAGTTGCCAGTTTCCAGTTTTTTATCTACCGTATTTAACATTCGGTTAAATACGAATTTATCTTTTTTTCTTGAGGGTGAGTCATGAGGTGAGTCATGAGTGGAAGCTTCATGTTGTGGTGACTAGGTTAGTGACTCGTTAGTGCATTTAATGTTCATTTATTGTTTGTGGTGACTAGGTTAATGAATCTTCATTTGGATTAATTGATGTTGCAAGGTGTCTTATGACTCACTCACATCATTTATGTTATGGTCACCTTCCCCTTCTCCTACACTCACCCCCCTTGCTCATATATGTGGCCGGCCATTCCTAGTGGGAATTATGGTTGTTCATTTGAGAAAAGATTATAGTTTTGGTGTATGGAAATTTCATAGCTCTTTTCATTCCATCACAGTTCCAAAAGGCAACTTCATTAACCGTTCGTCCATGGCTTTGGACGAAGTGAGACAAAGTGTTCTACTCATTCTCTACATCATCTTGGTCATCTCTTTTAGCAAACATGATGACCGAGTTGCCTCGGTTCAGAGGCGGGAGCCCGTTTAAAGATCCGTCGACGTGGAGCCACCTGGACGAGAAGATTGGAGATTCAGGAGATCGGAGCAGCCGCAACAAAGCGTGGGATGATGGTTGAAGACCGAAGGACTCGGATCGTTCGATATAATATTTCTACCCACTTTGTAGTTTGTTAGTTTAGCTTTAATGGCAGATCTGGGTTATAGTACATGATAGTGCCAGTTGTAATAGTTTTTTGTCCGCATTTGACATCTGTTAGACGGCCGGGGCGCTACCGTGGACTTACATTTCGGACAGCGCGAACTTGCCCTGTTGGTACTGGTCTTCAACCCAGTTTTTGAAGACATGATAATTTTCGATTGTTTGGCCCATTATTTGGTGGTAGGGGCAGTAATTAGGATAGTTGACGTCGCTCGATTGCAGTGGGAGTCTCGGATCCGGCAGAGTGATGAGCCTGTTACGCACCGCCAGTTCGAATAGTATCCTCGTTTTATCCCGGGGGAACGAGTAAGGACATTTCAACTTTTCTTCAACGGATCTTGGTTTTTTATTTTGGCGAGCTACCTGTTTCGGGTCACTCGGTTGTTGTTGAGTGTTGGCGACGAAGGTCGCTTTCCCTTTGCCCTTTTTCATTCCGAAGATCCGTCATTGAAGAGGATGGCCTATGGCCTATCTGGTCCATTTAGGCCAGTTTGTCAATCAAGGTCTGGAAGGTGGTCGGCTTGAAGAACATCATAAAATAGGATATAGTTTCCTGAGGATCAAGGGTCCCCACGAACATGCCCATAGCAGGAGCTTCTTCTATGCGCTGTTCACGCTTTGACCATAGCTTACGCCACCGAATCGCGTATTGAACCTAGGTCTCTCCCGGCTTCACTCTGGCGTTGATTAATGCCGTGATTGGGGTGCGCTCGCTTGCGCTTGCGAACCGCTGTGTGAACAGTAATTCCATCTTCATAAATGTCTTGAAAGAGTCATTTAGGAGCATGGAGTACCATTCAAATATCGTCTCCGACAAGCTGCCAACAAACTGGCGAAGTAACAATTTGTCATCGCCCCCGGTATTACCGCACAAAGCTCTAAATTGAGCAACGTGTTTGTGACGATTGCATGTCCCCTTATACACATAGAATTTAGGAATCGTAAATGCTGGCGGGTACTTAATTTGGTCGTACCAGCCTGGATAAGGTCGTCCAGTTCTGACGACTTGGACAGCCGCTTCGTTCGCTTGATGAGCTCGTATTTATTGAGCTATGTAGTCATCAAGGGTAGCTTTGGTGATCGTCTCCTCTCTGGCTGCTGATAAAACCGGAGGAGGGTTTGATGTCTCCCCTATGTCGTCTTTAATGATTATTGGAGGGTCTTCGACTGGATCATCATCCCAACCATGTCTTGGAACAGAAGCGCTATTTGTTTTATATTAGCCGCTTGTTCTGCGGCCTCTTTGTCTTTCTTTTCAAGAACCCTCCGTAGGAATTCGGTGTCGGTCTCCTGCTCTTGGCGTTGTTCCGAAGATGTTTCCGGGCTTTCTTTCTACCAAGTGAGCGCGGCCATCCTTGTCAACATCTCCTGAGCTTTTGTCACAGACCGTGTGAGTGGTCGATAACCCGTGGAAGTACGACTTTTCTCATTCCCAGAATCCATGTACACCGTGTGCACTACCACGCCCCTAGACTTCGGGCGTTTGGGTCCACTGCCTTTGAAATTTACCGCAGGCATGGGGATCTTCTCCGGCCTTCTTCTCTTATGGGAGGTCGAAGTTGAGGGGGCCGTTGCAGCAGGCACCCATGCAAATAATACCTTTCGTGGTATGACGGAGGGATGGTCCTCCTCTTGCCGAGCCTTCGTCTTCTTCAGCCGGCGAGAGTAATCTTTGTCAATTACAGAGTCTTGGACTTTCCACCAAACTCTGTGGATCTTGGAGGACAACCGCTGAGGAGGCTGTTCTGGCTTCACCCGTGTCATGCTTTCAGCAAGCGGAGGAGACTTCTTCAAGATGGCGGTTGGAGATTTCTTGCACACCCTCCTGAGTAGCTCGAAGCTGTTTCCAGTTGGAACAGCAGCATTAGTTTCCACTGTTGGATCTGGTGGGGTGAGTCCAGAGGTGGAACTACCCCCGTCTTTCCTCACTTAGCGCCAGTGGCAACGTCGAGCATGTCGTGCAGACGGGACTACCTTTGTCGTTCGAGCAACTTCATCATGCTCCCTGCTTTGATGAGAGTCTGCTGTCGACGTCAGCCTGTTGAAGACCGACGTCCGCTGAGAGGGAATGGTTAGTCTGTCAAAGGCAAACTTTTTGGCAGGGGAAGAAGCCTGGGTGACTTCGCCCGAAGCGGAAGTTGGAACGTCCAGCCTTGTGAAGATCGATCCTTTAATAGGAGAAGCCCCTATGACGAATTCGTTTGCCGGAGCTGGAATGGCTATCCGATTTGGGATAACCCCTTCAGGTATCGCGAGCCTCTTTGCGGGTCTACTGGAGCTTTGGCTCAGCCTATCGAAGACTAAGGCGGTAGACTTGGATGACCCGTTGAGAGGGGCCGTGGTGGTTGCGAGCCGATCAAAGACCGACTTCTTTGGAGCCACTTGTGATGGCATTGAGGCATTGAAGCTTATTGGCGGGTGCATGGTCCCAAAAAACAGTCCAGTGGTGGACTGAGTGACCTGTTCCATCGGTATTGCAAAGATAGAGGCCGCCTGAGGCCCATAAGTCACTCCTCCGGTGGGGACAGAGCGAGAGTTGCTGTTGCAGTTACACTTGGAAGCCATCGATCTTCTTCTCTTCTGCATAGGAGCAAGACACCAAATCTTAGTACCTCAAATCCAGATGCAACTATATTAAACCGCGATTCACTCACGAACATGACACATGAAGTGTGGAGTGGAAAGAGGAAAAGGTCCCACCGGGAGTGCCAGAATCTGTTTACCGCCGAAAACCGGGAAAGAAAAACGTCTTGCCTGAATTTGGGGGCAGATGCTATTTGGGTTTATCCGTCCACCTCTCCGAAGATGCCAAGTTGATTTATGGCACCGTGTTTCGGAGGTTTGGATGGATGCAACCGTTGTAACAGATTTCGTCAGATTCCCCCTCACTGTGAGAGGTTTTTGATTGTGGAGACGCTCTTCCCTGCAGGCGCAAGCCCCTGCAGTTAATTACGTTACCGTGTAGCGATAACCACTTTCTCCTGCTCCAGATGTTCACTTCGTGTCGTATGCGTTTGTTTTATTTTTGGTTGCCCGTGGATTGTATACGGGGACTAATTTGTGTTGTCGCCCGTAGGGCGTGGATTAGTCCAAATTCGTATATTCTTAGATTTAGGTTTGGTTTGATTTAAGGATCGTTAACCTTGTTTGAGATTAAGATCAACTTAAATATTTTATAAGGATACGTTAATCTGATATTGGACTAAGATCTACTTAACGGGGGTTCAGGATCATTTTTGATCCAACGAAAGAGCATTTGGGCTCTATCATTTTAGTTTAGGGACGTTACGATCCATAGATCACCATTTTTTGGGATGGGGGTTTAGTTTAAGGACGTTGCGGTCCATAACTAGTTTAAGGACATTTCGGTCCATAGGGATGTGCTCATGGGTTTGAGAGTGCGCCAAAGAGCTGTTGGTTGTCGGGACCCTCCACCTCTCTGACGATGTTGAAGAATTATAACGACATATATCAGAAGTGTAGAGAGATTTACCCTTAAACCAAATTCCAAATTGAAAGAAGAGATGGGATGAACATCGTTTTAGATACCATCTATTAGGAGATCATTAGTCATCTTTCGGACTGAGATCGATTTAGGGAGACATGAGCATAGGAGGGCTCGGTTGATTGGTGATCAAAAGGGTTTTGGTCTCGGGAGACTTGGCTAATTTGGGCTAAGGTTGGCCTCTCATAGTGTTAAAACACTAATATATGCTCGGTTCTCACGTGCTCTCACGTGAGTCTTTAAAGCATTGTTGAACACTGAATATTGGGGCGCTCATATGTGGCACATAAGACATCTAAAAGTTGGTGCTATGCCTTTGGGTCATCTATATATGCAAGTTTTAAACACTTAAGTCTTATGGCCATCACGTGTGGGTACGTGAGGCGCTTCAAAGTTGGTCACTGCGTCTTTGGGTTTGTTCCCTCATCTTTTTATAAGTGCTTTCTTTTGACAGCGCCAAGCACTATTAGAGGGTTACATGGGGTCATGTGAGGTGCCATAAAATGGGATCTGTCTTTGAAATTTCTCCCTAAGAATCTGTTTACCGCCGAAAACCGGGAAAGACAAACGTCTTGCCTGAATTTGGGGGCAGATGCTATTTAGGTTTATTCGTCCACCTCTCTGAAGATGCCAAGTTGATTTATGGCACCATGTTTCGGAGGTTTGGATGGATGTGACCGTTGTAGCGGACTTCGTCAGATTCCCCCTCATTGTGAGAGGTTTTTGATTGTGGGGACGCTCTTCCCTGCATGCGCAATCCCCTGCAGTTAATTACGTTAACGCGTAGCGATAACCACTTTCTTCTGCTCCAGATGTTCACTTCGTGTCATGTGTGTTTGTTTTATTTTTGGTTGCCTTTCGATTGTATACGGAGACTAATTTGTGTTGTCGCCCGTAGGGCGTGGATTAGTCCAAATCCGTATATTCATAGATTTGGGTTTGGTTTGATTTAACGATCGTTAACCTTGTTTGAGATTAAGATCAACTTAAATATTTGTTAAGAATACGTTAATCCGATATTGGACTAAGATCTACTTAATGAGGGTTCATGATCATTTTTGATCCAACGAAAGAGCATTTGGGCTCTATCGTTTTTGTTTAGGGACGTTAAGGTCCATAGATCATCATTTTTTTTGGGATGAGAGTTTAGTTTAAGGACGTTGCGGTCCATAGCTAGTTTAAGGACGTTGCGGTCCATAGGGATGTGCTCATGGGTTTGAGAGTGCGCCAAAGAGCTGTTGGTTGTCGGGAACCTCCACCTCTCTGACGACGTTGAAGAATTACAACGACATATATCAGAGGTGTGGAGAGATGTACACTTAAACCAAATTCCAGATTGAAGGAAGAGATGGGATGAACATCGTTTTAGATACCATATGTTAGGAGATCATTAGTCATCTTTGGGACTGGGATCGATTTGGAGAGACATGAGCATAGGAGGGCTCGGTTGATTGGTGATCAAAAGGGTTTTGGCCTTGGGAGACTTGGCTAATTTGGGCTAAGGTTGGCCTCTCATAGTGTTAAACACTAATATATGCTCGGTGCTCGCGTGCTCTCACGTGGGTCTCTAAAGCAGTGTTAAACATTGAAATTTGGGGCGCTCACGTGTGGCACGTCAGACATCTAAAAGTTGGTGCTATGCCCTTGGGTCCAAATCCCTGTCTATATATGCAAGTGTTAAACACTTAAGTCTTATGGCCATCACGTGTGGGCACGTGAGGCGCTCCATAGTTGGTCACTGCGTCTTTGGGTTTGTTCCTTCTTCCTTTTATAAGTGCTAAGCACTATTGGGGGTCACGTGGGATCACGTGAGACGCCCCAAAATAGGAACTATCTTTGGATTTATCCCCCCTTTTTTCTTTTGAAAGTGTCAAGCACTATTAGAGGATCATGTGGGATCACGTGAAGCGCCCCAAAATGGGATCTGTCTTTGGAATTTCCCCCTTTTTCATATGAGTGTTGAACAACTGTTTGGGTGTCACGTGGGAACACGTGAGGCGCCCTAAAACGAGGACTGTCTTTGGGTTTATTTCCTTTTTCTTTTATAAGTGCTAAGCAATTATCTTAAGGGGTCACGTGGGAACACATGAGTCGATCTCAGTTGTTTTTTTTATGCAGGGTCAAACTCTAGTTTTGTCAGACAAATTAAATCCCTATATCTTTTGGAAGAATTAAAATTTTCAAACTTAGTTCTTTCCTCTAAGTTTTGGGACTGCATGACAGAATCTCCCTGATAAGAATTAAATTCTCAACTTGTGGGAGATCTGCTTCTGCAGACCTCAACCAAAAGAAGAACTAAGTTCCTTTTTTTTGGAAGAGTTAAACTCTTATAATGGCGAAGAGAAGATAAAATGATCTCTAGGTCTTTTTTTTTCTTACCTAAGGTTTCCTTTCTTAGAAGAGAACTCCTCTTCTTCTTTTTTTGTTTCTCAAATCTTATGGGGGGGTCTCCTCTTCTTTAGAGAATTAAATTCTCTCGGTATTTTTCTTCCCCTCTCTCTGTGTATATCTCTTCTTTTTTTCTCCTCTCCTTACTCCTATTTATATGAGAAGAAAAAGAATCAATTTGTTAAGAAAACCCCTCATTAAGAGATCATGATTGATTCCATGATCTTTTAGATCAATCGGTGAATTTTATTTACAGTTGGATTTTTAATCCAAAAGCTCTCTGTTTAACAGAGAAGATTTCTTATTTGTTTCGCAAGATTATGAATATCTTGTAAGTTTTAACAAGATCAGAATTTTATTCTATCAAATCTTTTTAATTTAATAAGATCAGAAATATATTTTCTTAGTATGAATGTCTTGTTATCATAGAATTTTATTTTTGTTATAAGATTAGGAAAATATTTTCCTATGATAGATTTTTATTCTATCATATGATCATCACTCAAGGGTCCTCTGTTTAACAGAGAAGATCTTTCTAGTTTAAGGAAGATAAAGAAAATATTCCCTAAATAGAATTTAATTCTAGAATTTGATAGGAGCATTTTAAATTGGGGCGTTCACATGCTTTGCACGTGAGTAGCAAGAGAACTCACGTGTTTAACACGTGACCAATAGTGTGGGTTTTAGCCTATTTATTTTTAGCGCTCATATTCTTTACATATGAGCGCTCACGTGTTTTACACGTGAGCATGTTTGACCATTAATTGATTTATTTAGTTTATTTTCAGCGCCCATATGCTTTACATATGAGTGCTCATGTATCTAGCACGTGAAGCCTATTTGGCCATTAGTTGTTTTATTTGGTTTATTTTCAACGCCCATATGCTTTACATATGAGCGGTCACGTGTCTAGCACGTGAGGCATGTTTGTCCATTAGTTGTTTATGTTCAGCACTCATACGCTTTGCATATGAGCGCTCATGTGTTTTATATGTGAGGCCTGTTTGGCTATTAATTGTTTTATTTTCAGCGCCCATATGCTTTGCATATGAGCGTCCACGTGTTTAACACGTGAGGCCAAATTTTGAGGACTCTCCCCCCGTTTTTATAAAGAAACAAGTAGCTCTAAGCCGAAATTTTGGCGGGAACAATATATATAGTTATAAAATATATTTATATAAAACCTCACCCCCTCTCTCTCTCCTTCATTTTTTTCCTCACATCTGTGAACCCTAACCTACCTCTATCTCCCCGTCGCAGCCCTCACCATCACCATCCCTATTTCCTTCACCCCCTACCTCGCCGCCATCACCTCCACCTCCCCCTCCTCTCCCCAACGACCTCAAGCCCCAACCCACCTCACCTGCACCTCTTCCCAATCATACCACCCCGATCGTTGGTCTCTCTAATATATATATATATATATATATATATATATATATATATATATATATATATATAATTTATATAAAACCTCACCCTCTCTCTCTCCTTCATTTTTTTCCTCACATCCGTGAACCCTAACCCACCTCCATCTCCCCATCACAGCCCTCACCGTCACCGTCCCTATTGCCTTCACCTCCCCTACCTCGCCGCCATCACCTCCACCTCTTCCTCCTCTCTCCGACGACCTCAAGCCCCAAACCCACCTCGCCTACACCTCTTCCCGATCACACCACCCCGATCGTCGGTAACCCCTCATCGCCTGAACAAACCACCACCACCACCTTCATCACCTTCCCTCCTCGCTGGCAACCCCAGACCACCACCACACCTCTTCTCCTGCCTCTGCACATTCCCCGATCACCAGAACCCACACCCTTATCCACGACAACCTCGCCGACGACGACTTCGTCTCGTTGACGTCACCTCGTCGCCTACCCTCTCCTTTGTCCTCGCCAACCCCATAACCCGCAACAGCAACCTCCTCCTCTTCCTCCTCCTCCTCCTCCTCCTCTTCTTCTTCTTATTTCTTTTCTTTTCTCTTTTTCCAACCGTCTCGCCGAAGTTGTGTGCGTCGCCGATGATCCAGACGACCCAGTCATCACGTCACACAGCTATTCAGCCAGGTCCAGTCTTGTGTGCGTAAGTTTTGCGTCGTGACATTATTTCAACGTCGGAACGTGACATCCGTATCTCGACGTGAGATCCGATCAGGCAAGTTCTAAACTTGCAACATGCTATTTTGATTATATCAATATTCATATGCTCGACTATAGTGCATACGTTTTAATAATCAGCGAGTAGTACGATTTACAGTTTTACAATATCCGTCTGCATTCGTGCTGATAATAGCTTATCTTGTTGCATGCCGGAACATCACAATATTATTGTACTATTATAACAGTTCAATATGTAATCTAGTTTGCATCATACATGATAATGGACGTATAACGGTTATTACAGATATACATATGCATCCTGACATTAGTTGTATCACGATATTGATTACAGTGTTACATTGGTATCTATTTTGGTTAATATTCAGTACATGACATGTTCATGACACATTACCAGACTTGTTACTTGGATCGTATTGCTAATACCAACAATCCTGATTGTTGTCCTGACAGACGTGACTTATAGTCTGTATAGACAAGACGTGTACCTGTTTGATCCTGTGTTGGCATTAGATTTATATCGGCAATACCCGACTTGAATATAGAACCTTGGGGGAAAGGGGAAATCTAGAATGTAACTGAAACGTAACTCAAGAGGATATTATTATTGTTTGTCATGATTCCGGACGTTATGGAATAATCATTATTATTGTTTGCCGTGATTCCGGGCGTTACGGAATAAATCATTGTTTGCCGTGATTCCGGACGTTACGGAATAAATTATTGTGCCATGATCCCATGGGGGTTTGAACGGGACATATACTATTGAGTTACGATAAAGATCACATTAATTGATTTCAAAGACTTGTAGAATAGATAACCTAGAAGCACAGACTTTAGGGTGCACATGACATACATATAACTCACTGTTTATTATTCGTATGCTTTTTTAATAATGGTATCATATCCTGGTTATTACTATTGTTTTGATATTATAACGCACCGACGTCTGGGTTTTTCATGGCCCAGTTACTCTACTTTTATCGCAGGCAGATCAGGAGTACTTTAGCAATCAAGCCGAGCCATGAGGAGCTAGCTATTTATGTTAGAGATGATTAATTTCTTTTATATCCGTAGTTTTATTTCTATTGATGTGAGCCCATATTGGGACATGATTTTGATAATATTGTTTATTGGATCTTAATTTGTTTTCGCTTTATGCATTTTCTTGATTTTATTTATTATGGCAGATGGACATATGTTAGCTAGATTATATATTTTACTGTTCTTAATATCCGATTGACAGCCGTAATGTGACTATGGAGAGATGATTCCTAGCCACAGGTAGCATAGTTGGCTCTGTCACGTGCCGTAGTTATGTATCTTGGGAAACGGGGCATGACAAAATGCTTAATGCGGAAAGATGAATGGATCATCCTCGCAACAAAATTGACGAGTGTTTACACCAGTCAATCCATATTTATCTTTTCGAGTCTCGAGATTATCTCTCCACCTATTCGTATTAATTCGTGTATCGTACCAAATATACTAAAATATATAAATTGGTTCTGATCGTCCCGGATATTGGATACTAAGTATGCAATGTAAGTATCCATAATAAACCACACCGTTCGATCATACGATCGCAACCCCAATATTTTGGATGATTCGAGATTTTTCTACATCCTTAACTTTAAATTTGTATCCAAGCACACTAAATCCTTTGTAGTATGCAACCTCCATACTTGGATACTGGGCTAAACATCTCGAGTCTCTCTCCACTGATACAAACATGTTCGGATTTTGGATCTGAAAAAACAAATTATGCGACAAATACATAACGATATAAGTTTAGATTAACACTACTCGCAAAAAGTATGAGATTCGAACATCTTACATGATCTGCAAACCAGCAGCAAATTTTTTCCTGATGAAATTTTTCCAATCGATCATCAGTCCAATTGGGATGCTCCTCACGTACTTCATTGTTATGAATTCTGTTATCAACATTAAATTTTGACATCAACATTATATTATTTCATATGTTTACATATATAAAGAACAATTAATACAAAATAGACTTACTATCTAATTTCATCAAGACATCCGATATTGAGGAGGACAAACCGATGTATCTTGTTGATAAACATGAGTTCTACTCTCTGTAATAAGCTTTATCGTATGTTCTGTCATGAATTCTCTGAGGCCTGTTGAGTTTTGTCTCAATGTCTTCATCCAGATAGCGGAAACAAAAAGTGGTTACTTCATCTAGAAGATAATCTTGCATGATAAAACCCTCTGGTCGATTTCTATTGCGTATATAATTTTTTAGGGTGTAGAGCTACCTAAAAAACATATGTTAAATAAAAGAATACAAGCATATATATAAGATAGAAAAACTTTTATATGTGTTTTCAATTAGCGAGGTCTTTTATAAAATGCGTGAACCAAAAAATTCAAGATGGGATAGATCCATCTATATTGTACCGGTCCGGCAATCTTGGCCTTGGTTGCAAGATGAACAGTCAGTTGTATTATGATATCGAAGAACGACGGCGGGAACATCCGCTCAAGCTTGCATAGTGTAACACCCGAGCCCAATAATATTATTTCTGTTACTGGTTGAGTGTTTGATATTGCTCAACTCATTTGTCTTGCTTGTTTGGTGCTTGTTGCTAAATTTTAACCGGCTAAGTCATTTTTGCATATAACAAATTTTAACACCTAAAGTGAAATTAAAAATATCCATATTGACCTACTCGTCACCACTAGTCGCGTGGTAGCGTCCGCGCGTCGAGATTTCATCCCGTTCGGTGAAACGGGCGAGTTTGGACGGCTACGCGCGCGTGTAAGTGTCCGACTTGGGGGCATGCATTTTAATCATAAGACATCTCATTTTAAAATTTGGAACTCGCTTAAAATCCTATTATTTGAATTTCAAACTTTTGGGCGCAACCCGGGCGCGATTTGGAAATGTTTCGTTTAGCGCCAAAATCCCAATTTAATAATATATTCTAAAACTTTATATATACATTCTGTTACTATGTAAATCTTTTAAATCTTTTTTATCTCCTTTGCAAATTCTCGCAGCCAATCACGAGGCTCAATTCCTCGTGGGCCCCGCCTGTTATCCTCTCTCTCTTTCCCTCTATCTCTTTATCTCTCTGCCTCTCTATCTCTATCTCTCCCTATATCTCTCTTCCTTTTTCTCTCTCTCTCTAATTTCTTGTTCACTCTCTCTCTCAAACCCTCTCTCTGTCTGTCTAACTCTCTCTTCAAATTTCTCTATCTCTCTCTTTTCATATAATCTCTCTCTCTATCCTTATTTTTTCCTTCGTCTTCTCCCCAGAAAACCATCGCGAGAACCCAACTCCTCGCTTGCCCTCGCCTCGTCGTCGCCACCACCATTGTTCTCGTCGCCTCCTCCTCAACCACCTCTGCACCTCCCTCATCCCTCTCTCCATTTCCCCGACCAGGACCCTGCAATACCCCGTCGCAGCCAACCCAAGAAACCCACGACGCCCGAGCCCTAGCCCTCACTGCCGATCGCCGGCAACCCCTCGTCGTCACCATCTCCATCACCTCCTTCCTCCTCTTCCCGAGCTCTCCTTTTCCTTGCAAGAACCCCATCCTTCCCTGCACACCAACTCAAGAACCTGCACACGCCTTGCTTCGCCGGAAAACCTCGTCTGAACCCTCACCTGAGCTCCGACCCTCGTCGTCCTCATCACCACCTTCGACTCTTGACACCATCACCACCACCCTCACCCTACAACCACCAGAACCCCGATCACCCGATCTTGCAGCACTGCCCTCGCCGCTGCACCTTCGCCGGAGCTCTGACTTATCGTCGCCTCCATTCCCTCGCTTTCTCTCAACCTTTCTTGCAAACCCAGTGCAACCATTCTCCTTGCTCTTCTTCTTCTTTCTTCTTCTTTCTTCTTCTTCTCCTTTCTTCTTATTTTCATTTCTTTACTTGATCCGTATTTTCCAGTCACCGCCGGAGCCGTGCTCGACGCTGCCGATCCGAGTAGTCCAGTGAACGTTCCTTACCTGGGTGGTTGTCCTCTTGCCCTCTCTAGACCCGTCCTGCATGCCGTGTGTGCGTTGCGACGATTACCCGACGTCGGACGTGCCGTACACGCCCGTCATACGATCTGTTCAGGCAAGTATTACTTGCTACATGCTATGTTATACTAATTAAGTGTGCTTGACTCATAAAACCTGCAAAGATTAACTAGTGTTGTTACTTTTCTCATTTGGACGAAATATGATATATATCATGATACAGTAACCTAAACCGTATTTTGCCACTGTAACCCTAATAACAAAACTACCAGTTAATCGTTTTGCTATTTAAAGGACGATAATCGTACACATATAGCTTCATTACTTTCTGTTATTGATATTGCACTACCTCGTGATTATTGCACCCCAAGGGTGCTCGAACCTGTTAATATGTTAATACAACTGCACCATATTAATGCACCATTGTGATTAGATGAACTGTTATTGTTGTTTACTTTATTTCCTGCTGTGATTCCTTATTCGATTATATACATGTTGTGAGCACACCCTTGATTGCGTCATATATTGACCTGACCTTGATACACATGACATATATACATACCGATGCACCGGACATGGTACCCTTTACTATCAACTCAACCTGTTGTACCATGACCCGACCTGTTACCTGATCTCATGCCTAATGCCAACAAACCTGACTTGGGGTCCTCATGGACCATTCCTGTTGTCTATCCAGACAAACCTGCTTTTACCTGATCCTGTGTTGGCATTAGTTCTTGATTACTGAATACCTGACCTGACATACATAACTTGGGGGTATGGGGAAATCAAAGGTGAAACCGACTTGTAACTCAACAGTTCGATACCTGTTCTGATCAGTCTTACGGGCTTGGCCAGCCCCGGAGTGATGATGCTGACATCACTCGCCCATCCTGCTACCTGTTACTGCCTAGCGGCACGTCTCGGATTCAGCCCCGAGGGTCTTGACCGTGGTCCCGGGCATGCACGGGATACTATTGAGTTACATCGACGAGTCATCAATTGATTTCAAAGACTTTAGAATAGAAACCTGATAGAACAGTTTAATTACCCACTGCACACTATCCTGCACTGTTGTTTCATATTATTGCCTTATTCATGTTTATTTCCTGCATTGCTTATTACCATGTTCATATTATATTATTGGTTGACATGACGCGCTGACGTCTGGGTTTTGCATGGCCCAGATTCTTTACCACTGTCGCCGACCGAGCAGGAGTACTTCAGCCAGCAGGCTGATTTGTGAGTTCTGTAGTGGTTAGTTCATTTATTGCATTTTATTTCCAGGTGTGATCCCGCATTATGGGACGTACCTTTCTATTATTGTATTGGATCATTTTCTTCCGCACTTATTTATCATTAACTCTGGTTATTATGGATTTGGACATGTGTTAGATAGTTTATTTATCTTGTTCTTGATATCTCTACAGCCGTAATATGACTGTGGATGGATACTTCCTACCCACAGGTAGCATGGTTGGCTATGTCACGTGCCCAATCTTGCGTACTCTGGGAAGCGGGGCGTGACATGGTTCTTTTGGTATCAGAGCCATAGGTTAGTTGGGTTGATTCTTTTGTAGTTGGGTATTGTACCTGATACACGAATCAGAATACCCGTACTTAGGAAAACATGTCCTACCACCTTGATCATCTTACCATTCTCGAATCACATTCTTCCTGATTATATCTTTAACGGCGTGCAAACTTACTTTGCATTGTCGACTCGAAAACCTGATTCCTTGTTATCTCTAGGACTTAGGCGACTTGGGTGGAGTTAAGTAATTGTGGCTATGATACCGCGGCATAGCTACAATGCGGTACTCTATTTAAGTATCTTGGAGTTCTAGCCTTGATCCATATTCAGAATCTATCATCATGCTAATGTTGGGTGTTTTGAGTTCAGGATTATGACAGGTAAGAAGTTGAAGACGTACCAGAGGCCTGTGAACGAAGCCGCCATGCTTGGAGTGATAAGAGAAATGCTGGAAATCAAAGAAACGGACCGAGCTGATCCAGCAGCAAGCGGACTCGTTTCAGGAAGGTTTGCAGATCGTTCAGCAGTCTGTGAACGAGGTTGGAACTAAACCAGTTGACCGAGTAGGGACCGTGGCAGATTTCAGACGTTTGGGTCCTACTACTTTCACTGGTCTGGAGGAGCCGTTGCCAGCCGAGCAGTGGCTAGTGACACGGAGAATTTGCTGATTGCGGCATAGATTCCAGAGGACAAAGGAGTTGATGTGGTGCGCATTCAGCTAGTGGATTACGCCCGAGAGTGATGGCTTGTGGAGGAGACCCGCTTGCCCAAGCCGATCAGTTGGGCGGATTTCTCTAAAAGTTTCCTGGAGAAATTCTTCCCGCAGACTGCACGGGAGGAAATGGAAGAGAAATTCATCGGACTAAGGCAGAATGGAGCAACCGTGGACGTGCATGCAGCAGAATGGACGAGACTCAGTAGTCTCGCTGGACCTTTCGCGGCCAACGATGCAGACAGCAGTGCGGTAAGGAGGCAGTTCTGTCGGGCCAATCGAGTTTAGGGCTAGGCCGACACACAGTGTTCGTGCAGCTATGGAAGTTGATGGTTGTGAAGAACCGGTGGTAGTTCACGATTTCATGGACGTAGTAAAGATATATCGGGTCTACCACCGAGGAGAGACGTGGAGTTCACGATTGACCTTATTCCTGGTGCAGCGCCAGTATCTAAATCTTATTATCCGATGGCACCAGTGGAATTGGAAGAAGTTAAGAAACAAGTTGCTGAATTACTTGAAAAGGGTTGGATTCGAAGCAGCAACTCGCCTTGGGGGAGCTCCAGTTCTTTTAGTAAAGAAGAAGGATGGCACGAGAAGGATGTGCATTGATTATCGAGAATTGAACCGGGTGAATATGAAGAACAAGTACCCGATCACTCGCATTGGAGAACTTTTTGAGCAGCTTAGTGGCGCGAGAGTATTTTCGAAACTGGATTTGCGATCCGGATATCATCAGGTCCGAGTGAAAGCAGAAGACATTTGCAAGACGGCGTTTCGAACTCGATATGGAAATTTCGAGTATCTGGTGATGCCCTTCGGAGTAACGAATGCGCCGGCAATATTCATGGATTTGATGAACAGAATCTTTTCACCATTCTTGGACCAGTTTATTGTGGTATTCATTGACGATATTCTGGTGTACTCGAAGAGTCCGGAGGAGCATGCTGAGCATTTGAATATCGCACTGCAGACGCTGAGACAGGAGAAATTGTATGCGAAGATGAGTAAGTGCGAATTCTGGCTGGAAGAAGTGAAATTTTTGGGGCATGTTGTGTCTGGCGATGGCATTGCCGTCAATCCAGAAAAGATTGCAGCAGTTCGAGATTGGCCTATTCCAAAGAATGTTGCTGAGATAAGAAGTTTCCTTGGATTAGCCGGATACTACAGGAGATTTGTGGAGAACTTTGCTCGTCTGGCAGAGCCGTTGACCAAGCTTACGCGCAAGGAGGTACCTTTTGTATGGGCGGATAAGTGTGCGTTAGCTTTCGAGACGTTGAAGCAGAAGTTGATAACCGCCCCTATCCTGACCGTACCAGACAATTCAGGAGGACTGGTGATTCACAGCGACGTATCTGGACAGGGATTGGGATGTGTTTTGATGCAGAATGGGAAGGTCGTAGCTTACGCATCAAGACAACTGAAGACTCATGAGAAGAATTACCCGACTCATGACTTGGAGCTTGCGGCCGTGATCTTCGCCTTGAAAATTTGGAGACACTATCTTTTGGGCGAGAGAGTCGAAGTCTTTACAGATCACAAGAGTTTAAAGTATGTGTTCACTCAGAAGGAGTTGAACATGAGGCAACGTAGATGGTTGGGGCTGATGGCCGACTACGACCTTGATCTTAAGTACCATCCGGGAAAGGTTAACGTCGTGCCGGATGCGCTTAGTCGGTTACCAGCGATTCAGGTATTGACTACACAGAGGGAGATCATTGCGGATTTTCGAAGATTTGATTTGGAGGTTGTGCTACCACATGCTACGGGACAGTTGATGCAGTTGCAAGTACAGTCATCCTTAGTTGAGAAGATTAAAGCGGCACAATCGCAGGATCCTAGACTGCAAAGGTTTCGAGAGCAGGTTGAAACCGGACTACGAACAGATTTACTGGTCTACGAAGACGGTTCGTTAAGATATGGTAGCTGTGTGTGTGTGCCAAAGGGGGATGTGCGTGCAGAGCTTATGAAGGAAGCACACAGTTCAGCCTACTCTGTACATTCGGGAGGTACAAAGATGTACCGAGATATTCGACAGCACTTCTGGTGGGAAGGTATGAAACGGGAGATCGCTCGCTTCGTGGCTAAGTGCTTGGTGTGTCAGCAAGTCAAGGCTGAACACCAAAGGGTTGCTGGTTTGTTGCAACCACTTCCGATTCCTCAGCGGAAGTGGGAACATATAACCATGGATTTCGTGACAGCTCTACCGCGGAGTCCAAAGGGCAACAATGCAATATGGGTGATTGTTGATCGTTTGACCAAGGCAGCTCACTTTATTCCTTTTCGGGTTGGTCAATCGACGGAGACTTTGGCAGAGCGGTACATGCAGGAGATGGTAAGATTGCATGGAGTACCGGTGAGCATCGTGTCCGATCGGGACACTCGGTTCTTGTCACACTTCTGGAGGAGTTTACAAGAAAGTTTGAGGACTCGATTGAAGTTTAGCACAGCTTATCATCCTCAAACTGATGGGCAGTCCAAGAGAACGATCCAAACTCTTGAAGATATGTTGAGAGCTTGCATGTTGGACTTCAAAGGTTCTTGGGAGGATCACCTACACTTGGTGGAGTTTTCGTACAACAACAGCTTCCAAGCGACTATTCAGATGGCTCCGTTTGAAGCTCTTTATGGTCGTAAGTGCCGTTCACCTGTTTGTTGGGATGATGTTGGTGAACGAAGGTTACTGGGACCAGATTTGGTAGTACGGACAGTCGAGAGGGTGAATACAATCAGGAAGCATATGAAGGCAGCTCAAGACAGACAGAAAAGTTGGGCTGACACATCACGAAGACCTCTAGAGTTCGCCGTGGGTGATTTGGTATTCTTGAAGATATCACCGATTAGAGGGGTGATTCACTTTGGGAGTCGGGGAAAGCTTAGTCCTCGATTCGTTGGACCCTTCGAGATATTGGAGCGTGTGGGAGAGGTAGCGTACCGTTTGGCGTTACCACAGTCCTTGGCAGGAGTGCACGATGTGTTTCATGTATCTCAACTACGGAGGTATGTTCGAGATGAAACCCACGTCTTGGATCATTTGGAGTTGACTGTACGGGAGGACCTAACTTTTGAGGAGCGACCAGTTGAAATCAAGGATCGAAGAGAAAAGGTTCTTAAGAACAAGGTTATCCCACTTGTGCTAGTTTCTTGGGGTAATCGATCGCATGGAGAATCCACTTGGGAGCGAGAAGACGAGATCCGGCAGAAGTTTCCTCACCTTTTTCTGTAGTTAGCTATCTTGTATTCTTGGAATTTCGAGGACGAAATTCTTTTTGTAGTTGGGTATGATGTAACACCCGAGCCCAATAATATTATTTCTGTTACTGGTTGAGTGTTTGATATTGCTCAACTCATTTGTCTTGCTTGTTTGGTGCTTGTTGCTAAATTTTAACCGGCTAAGTCATTTTTGCATATAAAAAATTTTAACACCTAAAGTGAAATTAAAAATATCCATATTGACCTACTCGTCACCACTAGTCGCGTGGTAGCGTCCGCGCGTCGAGATTTCATCCCGTTCGGTGAAACGGGCGAGTTTGGACGGCTACGCACGCGTGCAAGTGTCCGACTTGGGGGCATGCATTTTAATCGTAAGACATCTCATTTTAAAATTTGGAACTCGCTTAAAATCCTATTATTTGAATTTCAAATTTTTGGGCGCAACCCGGGCGCGATTTGGAAATGTTTCGTTTAGCGCCAAAATCCCAATTTAATAATATATTCTAAAACTTTATATATACATTCTGTTACTATGTAAATCTTTTAAATCTTTTTTATCTCCTTTGCAAATTCTCGCAGCCAATCACGAGGCTCAATTCCTCGTGGGCCCCGCCTGTTATCCTCTCTCTCTCTCCCTTTATCTCTTTATCTCTCTGCCTCTCTATCTTTATCTCTCCCTATATCTCTCTTCCTTTTTCTCTCTCTCTCTAATTTCTCGTTCTCTCTCTCTCTCTCTCTGTCTCTCTATCTCTCTCTTCAAATTAATCTCTCTCTCTCTTTTCATATAATCTCTCTCTCTATCCTTATTTTTTCCTTCGTCTTCTCCCCAGAAAACCATCGCGAGAACCCAACTCCTCGCTTGCCCTCGCCTTGTCGTCGCCACCACCATTGTTCTCGTCGCCTCCTCCTCAACCACCTCTGCACCTCCCTCATCCCTCTCTCCATTTCCCCGACCAGGACCCTGCAACACCCCGTCGCAGCCAACCCAAGAAACCCATGACGCCCGAGCCCTAGCCCTCACTGCCGATCGCCGGCAACCCCTCGTCGTCACCATCTCCATCACCTCCTTCCTCCTCTTCCTGAGCTCTCCTTTTCCTTGCAAGAACCCCATCCTTCCCTGCACACCAACTCAAGAACCTGCACACGCCTTGCTTCGCCGGAAAACCTCGTCTGAACCCTCACCTGAGCTCCGACCCCCGTCGTCCTCATCACCACCTTCGACTCTTGACACCATCACCACCACCCTCACCCTACAACCACCAGAACCCCGATCACCCGATCTTGCAGCACTGCCCTCGCCGCTGCACCTTCGCCGGAGCTCTGACTTATCGTCGCCTCCATTCCCTCGCTTTCTCTCAACCTTTCTTGCAAACCCAGTGCAACCATTCTCCTTGCTCTT
Source organism: Agapanthus africanus (assembly GCA_030015575.1). NCBI lineage: Eukaryota > Viridiplantae > Streptophyta > Magnoliopsida > Asparagales > Amaryllidaceae > Agapanthus > Agapanthus africanus. The sequence goes on along the minus strand of JASDDO010000004.1, from coordinate 28,340,767 downwards.
CTTCTTCTTTCTTCTTCTTTCTTCTTCTTCTCCTTTCTTCTTCTTTTCATTTCTTTACTTGATCCGTATTTTCCAGTCACCGCCGGAGCCGTACTCGACGCTGCCGATCCGAGTAGTCCAGCGAACGTTCCTTACCTGGGTGGTTGTCCTCTTGCCCTTCCTGGACCCGTCCTGCATGCCGTGTGTGCGTTGCGACGATTACCCGACGTCGGACGTGCCGTACACGCCCGTCATACGATCTGTTCAGGCAAGTATTACTTGCTACATGCTATGTTATACTAATTAAGTGTGCTTGACTCATAAATCCTGCAAAGATTAACTAGTGTTGTTACTTTTCTCATTTGGACGAAATATGATATATATCATGATACAGTAACCTAAACCGTATTTTGCCACTGTAACCCTAATAACAAAACTACCAGTTAATCATTTTGCTATTTAAAGGACGATAATCGTACACATATAGCTTCATTACTTTCTGTTATTGATATTGCACTACCTCGTGATTATTGCACCCCAAGGGTGCTCGAACCTGTTAATATGTTAATACAACTGCACCATATTAATGCACCATTGTGATTAGATGAACTGTTATTGTTGTTTACTTTATTTCCTGATGTGATTCCTTATTCGATTATATACCTGTTGTGAGCACACCCTCGATTGCGTCATATATTGACCTGACCTTGATACACATGACATATATACATACCGATGCACCGGACATGGTACCCTTTACTATCAACTCAACCTGTTGTACCATGACCCGACCTGTTACCTGATCTCATGCCTAATGCCAACAAACCTGACTTGGGGTCCTCATGGACCATTCCTGTTGTCTATCCAGACAAACCTGCTTTTACCTGATCCTGTGTTGGCATTAGTTCTTGATTACTGAATACCTGACCTGACATACATAACTTGGGGGTATGGGGAAATCAAAGGTGAAACCGACTTGTAACTCAACAGTTCGATACCTGTTCTGATCAGTCTTACGGGCTTGGCCAGCCCCGGAGTGATGATGCTGACATCACTCGCCCATCCTGCTACCTGTTACTGCCTAGCGGCACGTCTCGGATTCAGCCCCGAGGGTCTTGACCGTGGTCCCGGGCATGCACGGGATACTATTGAGTTACATCGACGAGTCATCAATTGATTTCAAAGACTTTAGAATAGAAACCTGATAGAACAGTTTAATTACCCACTGCACACTATCCTGCACTGTTGTTTCATATTATTACCTTATTCATGTTTATTTCCTGCATTGCTTATTACCATGTTCATATTATATTATTGGTTGACATGACGCGCTGACGTCTGGGTTTTGCATGGCCCAGATTCTTTACCACTGTCGCCGACCGAGCAGGAGTACTTCAGCCAGCAGGCTGATTTGTGAGTTCTGTAGTGGTTAGTTCATTTATTGCATTTTATTTCCAGGTGTGATCCCGCATTATGGGACGTACCTTTCTATTATTGTATTGGATCATTTGCTTCCGCACTTATTTATCATTGACTCTGGTTATTATGGATTTGGACATGTGTTAGATAGTTTATTTATCTTGTTCTTGATATCTCTACAGCCGTAATATGACTGTGGATGGATACTTCCTACCCACAGATAGCATGGTTGGCTATGTCACGTGCCCAATCTTGCGTACTCTGGGAAGCGGGGCGTGACACATAGTATCAAGGGTATCACAGTTTCTAGCTTGTCAAGCGCCACAACATTGATGTTTTTAGCGCACAATTCTTTAAAGAAGTAGCAAAGATCATTGAGTAGTAGACCGACCGATTCAGGAAGGGAAGTCTTGAGGGCTAATGGGAGAAGATGCTCCATAGTAACATGGTGATCATGACTTTTCAGCCTATCGATCTTGTCTTTCACAATCTTTATCTTCTTACTAAATGATCCTGAGAATCCTGTGGGAACTTTCATATCAAGTAACGGTTGCAAAAACCTTTTCTTCTCTGGTTGTGACATATGAAACGCGGCATTGGGAAGTACAAACTTGCCTGATTTACCCATTAACGGTTTAGGATGCAAATCACTTCTAATTTCCCAATCTGAAGATCTATCCGAGCACGGAGGTTGTCTTTTTATTTTCCATGTTTACAAAGAAGCAAGTTCAATACGTGCTCGGATACTCCCTTCTCGATGTACATGACATCCAGATAATAACGCACTAAATTTGTTGACCAATACAGGGGCTCGTAGAAAATGCTTAACTTGTTCCAGTAGGGTGGAGTGTCCTGCCTTGCCGGATCTATCCCGAAGGTCACTGTTCCTGCCAAAATTTTGGCTCAAAACTTGCTCCCTTATAAAATAACAATAAAATAAAAATAAAAATAAAGGGAAAGCTCCACGTGCAAAGCATGTAGGTACTGCCTTGGATAGAATTAAATCCTATGATGGCGCCTCACGTGCTCCTCACGCGGGCGCCAATATGCAAAGCACAAAAAGAAAACTATTAAATAAGAGTTAAAAACTATGAGGCAGTGCCTCACGTGCCTTGCACGAGGGCGCCAGAGCCAGGAGTTAAACACTCTGAGGCAGCGCCTCACGTGCCTTGCACGAGGGCGCCGGCGCCGAGAGTTAAAAACTCTAAGGCAACGCCTCACGTGCCTTTCATGAGGGAGCCAGCGCCAAGAGTTAAAAACTCATAGACAGCGCCTCACGTGCCTCACACGAGGGTGCCGGCGCCAGAACTAAAAGCTCTGTGTTAAACAGAGCCGTTGGATAAAAAAAATCCAATGGAGATCATCAGAGTGCAGAATTAAATTCTGTTGAGGAAATATTTCTCAAATCTTTCTAAATAAGAAAGATTATTCTCTATAAAATAGAGCACCGTTGGATTAAAAATCCAACGTTGGTCACCAAGCTACAGAATAAGCTCTGTATGGGAAAATATTTCCCCAATCTTGTTAAAAATAAGAAAAATATTTTCTGTAAAACAGAAATCCTTGGATCAAAATCCAACGGTAGACTTCAAGTCTTGTAGAGAGGAACCCCCTATAAACTTCAAGTTCAGAAACGAAAAGCAAGCAAAAAAAGGAAAGCTTTAAGAGAGAAGAAAGAAGAAGAACTTTCTTCAAGGTAAATAAAAGTAATAGAGATCAGAGTATCTCATCTGTATATCTAAGGGTTTAACCCTCATAAAAGAACATAGTTCTTTCCCTGGATCTGAGATCCATGAGAAAAGTCTCTCACAAATGATAATTTAATTCTTATAAGGATTAATTTGTTCTTGGGGATCGAAGATCCAGGGGAGAGCAGAGAATTGAACTCTTCAGAAAAATACACAAAGAAAGAAACAACGCCAAGCCCCTCACGTGCCCCTCACGTGGGCGCTGTTCAAATAAAAAGTGCTTAGCACTCAATGGTTGGCGCTCAGCGCCAAGCGCCTTACGTGCCCCTTACGTGGGCGTTGTTCAAATAAAGAGTGCTTAGCACTCAATAGTTGGCGCTCAACGCCAAGCGCCTCACGTGCCCCTCATGTGGGCGCTGCTTAACATAAAGTGCCTTGCACTCATCAAACAGTGCCCAGCGTCTAGAGCCAAGCACCTCACGTGCTCCACACGTGGGCACCATAAAGAGTATTTAACACTCCATAAAAATTAAAAGAATAAAGAAAAAGAAGGGAAAATAAAGCAAAGCATTATTTGCACAGAAAAGGGACCAAGTCTAAGCATGTGTTTAACACTTTATTCAAAGATTAAGTGGGCTGAGTCCAAGTTGACCAAATCACCAACTCAGATCAACCGAGCCCATGTGTTCATCATGTTCCAAATTGGTCTTAGTCCCAAACACAACTATAGATCTCCCAACTGACATTGGTTTATAGATATATCTCCTCACACCTCTGATACATGTCGTTGTAATTCTTCAGCGTCTTTAGAGAGGTGGCGGGTCCCGACAACCAACAACTCCTTGGACCGCAACGTCCTTAAACTAGCTATGGACCACAACGTCCTTAAACTAAGATAATATAGAGCCCAAATGCTCTTCTGTTAGGTCTGAATGATCCCAAAATCATGTTGAGTAGATCTTATTCTAAAAAATTAGACTAATGTATCATCTACAAACATTTAAGTTGATCTTAGTCCCATATGAGATTAACGATCCTTAAATTAAACCAAACCCAAATCTAAGAAAAAATACGGATTTGGACTAATCCACGCCCTACAGGCGGCAACATAAATTAGTCTCCGTATACAATCTATGCTCAACCAAAAATAAAACAAACACACACGATACGAAGTGACCTTCTGGAGCAGGAGAAAGTGGTTATTTCTATGCGGTAACGTAATTAACTGCAGGGGCTTGGGCCTGCAGGGAACAGTGCCCCCAAAATAAAAAAACCCTCGCAACGAGGGGGAATCTGATGATGTCTGCTACAACGGCCGCATCCGTCCAAACCTCCGATACACGGTGCCATAAATCAGTTTGGCATCTTCGGAGAGGTGGACGGATAAATCCAAATAGTATCTGCCCCCAAATTCAGGCAAGACATTTGTCTTCCCGTTTTTCGACGGTAAACAGATTCTGGCACACCCGGTGGGACCTTTTCCTCTTTCCACTCCGCAGTTCGTGTGTCGTATTCGCGAACGAATCGCGGTTTAATATGTTTGCCCCTGGATTCGAGGTACTAAGATTTGGAGTCTTGCTCTATAAGGAAAAGAAGATAACATCGATAGCCTGTAGCTGCACTAACTGCAACAGCAACTCCCACTCTGTCCCCGCTGAAGGAGTGATCTATAGGCCCCAAGCGGCCTCCATCTTTGTAATGCCGATGGAATAAATGACTCAGGCCACCACTGGATTGTTCTTCGGGACCATGCTCCCGCCAATGAGCTCCAATGGTTCAGTGATATCACATGAGGCTCCAAAGAAGTCGTTCTTCGATCGGCTTGCAACCACCGTGGCCCTTCTCAACGGGTCGTTCAATTCCAACGCCTCAGTCTTTAACAGGCTGAGCCTAAGCTTAAGTGGGCCTGCAAGGAAGCTCGCCATACATCAAGGGGTTATCCCAAAGCGGATAACCATTTCTGTTCCGACAGACGAAGCCATCAAAGGGGCTTCTCCTGCTAGAGGATCGGTTTTCGCAAGACAGGCTGTTCCAACTCCTGCTGCGGGTGAGGTCGTTACAAGTGCCTCCACTACTCGAAAGTCAGTCTTTGACATGTTAGACATTCCCTTTCAACGGAGGTCAGTCTTTGACAGGCTGGCACCAACAGCAGCCTCTCATCAAAACAAGGGGCATAACGAGGTCGCTTCTACAACTGAGGGATCCCATCCACAAGACATGCTCGACGTCACCACTGGCGCTGAGTGAGGAAAGCTAGGGGCAGTTCCCCATCTGGACTTACCCCACCAGCTCCAACAGTGGAAATTGACGCTGCTGTTCCAACTGGGAACAGCTTTGAGCTGCTCAGGAGGGTGCGCAAGAACTCTCCAACCGTTGTACTGAAGAAGTCTCCCCCGCCTGTTGAAAGCACAACGCAGGCAAAACCGGAACATCCACCTCAGTGGCTGTCCTCTAAGATCCACAAAGTCTGGCGGAAAGTCCAAGACTCTGCAATTGACAAAGATTACTCTCGCCGGCTGAAGAAGACGAAGGCTCGGCAAGAGGAAAACCATCCCTCCATCGTACCACGGAAGATATCATCTGCGTGTGTGCCTGCTGCAACGGCCCCCTCAACCTCGACCTCCCACAAGAGGAGAAGGACGGAGAAGATCCCCATGCCGGCAGCAAATATCAAAGGCGGTGGACCCAAACGCTCCAAGTCTGGGGGCATGGTAGAGCACACGGTGTATATGGCTTCCAGCAAAGAGGAAAGCCGTACTTCCGCGTGTCATCGACCAATTACACGGTCTGTGAGAAAAGTTCAGGAGCAACAACAAAAGCTCCAGGAGATGTTGACAAGGATGGCCGCACTCACTGGACATAAAGAAAGCCCAGAAGTATTATCGGAACAACGCCAGGAGCAGGAGACCGACACCGAATTCCTACGAAAGGTGCTTGAAAAGACAGATAAAGAGACCACGGAACAAGCGGCAAATATAAAACAAATGGCGCTTCTGTTCCAAGATATGGTAGGGATGATGATCCAACCGGATCTTCCAGCCGAAGACCCTCTAATAATCATTGAAGACGACAGAGGGGAGACATCAAATCCTCCTCCGGCTTTCTCAGCAGCCAAGGAAGAAACGATCTCCAAGGCTGCCCTTGATGGCTACATAGCTCAACAAATATGAGCTCATCAGGCAAGTGAAGCGGCTGGTCAAGTCGTTAGAATTGGGCGACCTTATCCAGGCTGGTACGATCAAATTAAGAATCCAACGGGATATACGATCCCTAAGTTCCACGTGTATAAACGGGCAATCCACACCAGCACGTTGCTCAACTCAGAGATCTATGCGGCAATACTGGAGGCGATGACAAACTATTGCTTCGCCAATTTGTCGGCAGCCTAGCGGAGACAGCATTTGAATGGTACTCGGAGCTTCCAAATGACTCCATCAAAACATTTACAGAAATGGAGCTACTGTTTACGCAACGGTTCGCAAGCGCTAGCGAGCGCACCCCGATCACGGTGTTAATTAATGCTAGAGTGAAGCCAAGGGAGACCTGGGTTCAATACGCAATTCGATGGCGTAACCTATGGTCAAAATGCGAACAACGCATAGAAGAAGCGCCTGCCGTGGGCATGTTCGTGGGAACCCTTGATCCCCACACAACTATATCACAGTTTATGATGTTCTTCAAGCCGACCACCTTCCAGGCCTTGATTGACAAACTAGCCAAAATGGACCAGATGGGTCATAGGCCGTCCTCTTCAAATACGGATCTTCGGAATGAAAAGGGCAAAGGGAAAGCGACCTTCGTTGCCAACGCTCAATAACAACCGAGTGACCCGAAACCGATAGATCGCCAAAACAACAAACCAAGATCCCTCGAAGAAAAGTTGAGACGTCTTTACTCGTTCCCCCGGGATAAAACGAGGAGACTATTCGAACTGATGGTGCGCAACAGGCTCATCACTCTGCCGGATCCGAGATGCCTGCTGCAACCGGGCGATGTCAACAATCCTAATTACTGCCCCTACCATCTAATAGTGGACCACCCAATCGAAGATTGCTACATCTTTAAAAAACTGGGTTGAAGACCAGTACCAATAGGGAAAGTTCGCGCTGTTCGAAAACTGGAAGGTAAACCCGCCATAACAGCACGCTCATAAAAAGGTGGATACGCCAGGGGTATCATGCTCATTTGTAGAGGAAGCTCCGTGGGAAGTTGTTCTTTCGGCTAAAACTAAAAGAAGGCTGAAGGATCTTCAAGCATGTCCGGTGATTAGGTGTAAAAGCCCACTGGAGCCTGAGATTATTGACGGGTTGCTGAAACCGCGCCCAACGTCGAAAGTTAGTAACAATGGGAAAAACCTCCTGGCCAAGCCTCTGACGTTTTCAAAGAGAAAGAAAAAGGCTAAGAAGCCCTGCAGCTCGATGGCAATTGTACAGATCTGCAAAAATATATCGACACACTGGAGGAATACAACCAAAATGCACGGACCCCAGTTACACTAGAAGAATTCTTCAAGCATGTTCTTGAGAACGGAAACAGTGGCATTGATGAAGGAGACAATTCTTCAGAAGAACCGGAGGATTATATGGCGAGTTGTCACATGATCTCTCACTCGTCAATAAATGGAAAAGAAGCTTCTGACGTAGAGAAACTGGGGGCAGATCCAGAACCAAAATCCATGGAACCGTCAGATGACCTGATCGACAAGCTGCTGAACGAAGCTTTTCAAAAGAGCAAAGCTGATCGAGAACGGGAAGCGGCCATATACGAAAAGGCCAAGCGTTGGTGTCAGGCTGAAAAAGCTACGGTAATGAGAAGCCATAAAGTACCTTAACCGGATCGAAGCGCCCTTGCCACCAGCAAGAGAAGAATCAAGATAAGGAAGCAGTTCACCAAAACTCTATTAGTGGGAATGAAGCTGCCACCTTTCAAAGAAAATGCTTCTAAGAGTAAGTGCCCCGACGGACCGGATGTACATATGAAATATTGCTTGTATCATCGGAGGGTCGCACCCCCTACCGAAGAGTGCAATGCCTTTAAGAAGTGGTGGCAGGGATACGTTGCCTACCGACAACACTTCAAGCGAATAAAGCGCAAAACCCTTCGGGAGCAGAGAAGCATGACAGATGAGCATAAAGGAACAACCGGTGACTTTCATATGGTTGATGCCATCCCAACAAAAGGGAAGTCTCAAATTCTTACTTTCGGGAGCGATTCGGACGAGGAAATGGTCCTCGGCCCTCTCTTCAAGGAATCCAAATCCACCTCTGGAAAAGAAGAAGAGATGAGGAACTGTGAGAACATTCAGCCGTGTAACCGTACGTTTCCTGAAAAGAATCTCGGACCCTCAAAAAAAGGTTCATGCAAGAAAGACAAGGGGAAGGAAAAAGTCTCTGAAGAGATTTCCCTCGATGATAGGGTCGCCAAAGAGCTCACAGCCAAGAACCCGCCCAAGAAGAACAAGGCGGATTACAATGTCCTGGCACATTTAAGGAGGATACCCTCACAATTGAGTATTTTGTATGCCCTTCTCTATCTAAAGAGGCACGAGGTTCCCTGATCAAGGTGTTACAAGAGCCCGACCAGTTTCAAGCCTTCCTTGCAGAAGAAAAGATGAAGGATGAGCTGGAAGAAGTTCGCACAGCGGACATCACATTCAGCGATGAAGACCTCCTCCTCGGAACGTACGAGCACAATCGTCCGTTATATGTAATCGGGTATTGTCACGATTTCAAGATAGGGAAGATCCTGGTCGACAACGGGTCCTCCGTCAACCTTCTAAATATAAGAGTGTTGAAGGAGATTTGCATGAATGTGCAGCACTTGGCTCGGGATAAAATTACCATCTCTGATTTTGACTCCCAATCATCATAAACGCTCGGGTCTGTAATACTTACATTACGCTTCGGGCTGCTCGTTACCGACATCAAGTTCTATGTTATTGACGCCAAGCCTTGCTACAACACTTTGCTCGGCAGGCATTAGTTACATGAGTACAACATCATCCCTTCTACACAACATCAGTGTATGAAGTACTTCAAGGATGGCCTCGAGTACACAGTTACAGGGAGCTGAACCCATTCTCCGTAAATAAAGTCCGCAAATATGAAGACGCCGAGTACTTCTTACCATATTTCGAAGACATGGAAAGATGTCGCAAACCGGAGAATAAACAAAAAGCCATCGCCACTATCTCGATCTTTTGGAGCGACACCGAGGAGGATGAAGAGATGGTCTACTCAGGACAACCCCAAGTCAACAAGCCAGGACAATCTACTCCTATTCTGGTCTTTGGCAGTGACTCTAAAGACGATGCCAACACATTGTTCTCCGTCCGCCCGTCAATGCAAACCTTTACTGGAGCTGACCAGAGTTTACTGATTACCATGGTTCCGCAGTGGCATTACAAAGAACTTGATGCACTTGATACATACAGCGTGCAAGAGATGCAGACCTTCTATGTCCCTCCTAAGCAAAGGGGTGAGAAGGCGATCATTTTCTATCAATCCACGGAGACCAAAGTGGAGAAAGAATTATGGCACGGTACTGAACCTGTGCTCGACAGGCTTCAACCGATCCGTCTGCCCAGATACTACGCAGAGGGACTGAAAAGGCTATTGATATGCCAAGGCGTACCCTTCAAACAAACTGCTCGACAATCCCAGTTCTATAAAAAGATTTAGGATGTTCCCGGGACTCAGCAAAAGATGCCCAACGGGAGAATGGAGACGACTGACCTTGGATACGTTCGGTCCAAGAAATGGGAGCGATTCCATGGCTGGCATGTTATAAATGATTCCAGTGGAAAAGAGAATGTCTTTCAAGATAGCGAGGATATTGAAACAGAGCGAAATCCTACCGTACAAATATCAAGTCCGTCATTCGAAGAGCAGATTAACAAGCTAATAATGGAAGCGGTTCACAAGGTTCGCGATGACCACAACCGCGAAACGGACATTTACGAGAAAGCCAGGACGCAACGTCTCATTTAGCAGGCTACGGAGGATGGCGACACCTTTCACCGTCAGCCCGCTGTGCGCTCTCATGGCAAGGGAAAAGCCCGACGTAGAGGCAACAATAAGGTGAAGAACGAAAATGACGTTCAAAAACAGCGAAGCGAATCCAAGAAGCCTCGTGATCGAGAAAAGGTTCGCCGGAATTCGTCGATGATGAAGAAGATGGTTCCGGAATACTCTTTCCCTCAAGACAAGACGAGGAAAATATTCCACCTTGTCATGAAGCATCAAATGAAGACACTCCCAGAATCTTGGCACTCTGAGCAAGTAAATGAGATCCACCATCCGGCTAATTGCTCCTAACACCGAGAAATAGGACATGCTTTTGAAGATTGCTTCCTTTTCAAAGACCGGGTCAAAGATCAGTACCAACGAAGCAGATTCGCAAAAAAAATTGGCCGGCCACCATACATGTGATCTCGGCCCAATTCCGAGCACCAGCCTTGAAATTTGCATGGTGTTCATGTTGTATCCAATACAACACTCTGCACTTGTTTAAATAATTTTTAAAGGTCATATAAAAATCGACAGAAACACAGTCTCGATGTTTCATGTTTCAGAGTAATTTTGGTTTCGTAATCTGACAAACACCGTCTAATACTCTAGCCCGGCTCTGATACCAATGTTGGGATTCCTTAGCATCCTACTGGGTTTTCACAACAACTACCATACCAAATTTAAAAAATTCTAAGGTGCTAATCAATCCAAAGCTAGGATCAAGTTAGAGTAAATAAACGAAATGAACATGTAATCGACCATTACAAGTAGTGAGCAAGGAATACAACCTTTGTAGACCGGTCCTTCATTTCTAAAGCTCCATGTTGATGTCCCTTCACTGCGATCATGGCAAGTGAAGATTTCCTGAAATCTAGAATGGTTCCCTCGGAGAAATGAACAAGCTTACACGAAGTCTTCGAGGCCGAAGATGATCTACGTCGAGGAGACTCAAATCCAAGCTACCTCTTCACTAGGTCAAGAACTTTGTGAAAAGAACACCCTTTACTATCCAAGCAAGTGTATAGGATGATGAAATAGGAAGTGGGCTCACTTTAGATTTTATTTTCTCACAATATTTCATCACTAATCCAAAACCTAGAAAGCTTTTTTGGAGTTTTGATGAAGAAGAAGAAGAAGAAGAAGGAACTCATCTCATGAGAGAGGTAACCATGGGTGAGTTTTTATCATATATAAACCCTTGTAGAGACTTAACTAAAGCTTAGGATCATGGTTGGGTAAGAAAATATCTTAAGTAAAAACAAATTAGTGGACAAGTCAAATGAATCCACAAGCTTCATCCATTTGACCATTTTCCACCTAGTTTGATTAACTTTAAATATGTAAAACCCAAGGATTATCATAAGCTTAGTGTAAGTCTCATACAACCATACCTCTTGTATCATCTAGCATGACACAAACATGTATACTAGTATATATCAAATATATACTTAATACATAATCAAGTGAGAAAAACAATCTTAAGTGAACCAATACTAGTTAATGTAAAGTAATATATCAAATATATAATTATACATTAAATCATTAAATCAACACTCGATTTAATGATTTGGTCATATCGTATATAACCGACTAATATCATGTGTATTAATATATCGAATCAACGCTTGATTCGATAACCCGGCTATAACGCATATAACCGACCGATGATACAAATCGCGAGAATTGAATGCGGTATCACATACGCGCATTGATCGTGGTCCCGCACATATCTCATATATGCTCATACTCCGTTTCGCCTGAGCCAGGAAACCTCTATGTAGGACTCTAAAGACTCGTCAATACGCCGGCAGTAGGTGATGATCATATCAAACACCCACAAGCTGCAAGAGGCATGCTAAACGCAACGGCCACCCGGGTATTGAGCGATCAGAAGATCAACACGCAAGCCTACTTATACTCCTGCGAATTTAATCAGTAACACTTTCCGTACAGTCCGGTCTCTTCGTCTGATATGTCGCATATCTCGTGTAAGGGTGTTAAACGTCAGATCCCAGTAACTCGATAAGTCGTTCCGATATGAGGCTCATAACGGGTCGGGAAACTACTGGTAACACTTACCAGTAAATCTCTAAAACAGCTCTGGTAAGGGACTTCCTGTTATAGCCAATCGAACACAGCGCAACATCAAACCATAATACCGGGAGAGACGAATCCCCTCCTATCGCTCATTGCCTCCATGTGACTCGGGACTTATTGATATCATAATTTTACATTATTATATTCCCCATTCTTCTTCATTCAACAAATAAACAGGTGTTTTTGATTCATGTCTGCTACATAGTTGCAGGTTACAGGTTCTCGGAACAAAACAGTGAAAATAAGGAAAAGACGCTACAAAAGTGAGACTTCGACCAAAAAACAGAGAATCTTTATCATGCCTACAGTTTTAAGAACAAACGAAGAACAATGAACAATTTCACAAAGTACAAAGGCAGTGCAAAGATTCAAGACTTCAACACGAAGCGAACGGTAAAAGTCCACGACATTATGCACTGTGGAAATCTAGAAGAAATTAGAAGACATTCTGAAGAACCAAGTGAGAAAAGTAGAATGAAAATGCAACTTGAAGCTACACTGAAGATTTCATCCCAAGAACCCACAATATGGCCGCGGAACCGCAGCCAAACATACTTTCTGGTCACGGATCTGCGGCCATATAGGACACGTGTCGGTGCAAAAAGTCGGTGGGTGGCGGTGCGTTGACTAGGCTTCTCAGGGTAGTTTTTTAAATGTAGATAGGGATCAGATGTAACCCTAGGGTTTCTATAATCTATAAATAGAAACCCTATAGCTCTTTTTGAGGGGTGCCTCCTTTTGGGTGTCTCTTTAGAGATGTCTCTTTTAAATTCAAGATCTTAGATTTTCAATTCAATGTAATCGTCAAAGAGTGCATCAATAAAGAAGTAAGGTTTTTATCTTGCCCTAGTTAATTTCTTTTCTGCCCTAGTTATAAATTTCTTTTCTGCCCTAGTTATAAATTTTATTTATCTGCCGTAGTTGTTAATTTTATTTATCTGCCGTAGTTGTTAATTTTATTTATCTGCCGTGGTTGTTAAATTAAAATCATAAAAATGAACTCTTAGATCTTAAAATAAGAACACCATTTTTTTTGGATTAACTCGTTAGAACAGAAAGATAAGGAATCCATTTCCCTGTGGACCGACCCGTACTCAACCAGCCAACTACCAAGCGACACCGTTCTTGATTGCGGTTAATATTCTTTGATTCATCCTTTTGAAGCGCAAGCGCGCGAAAATTTCATTCAATCAAATGGCGCCGTTGCCGGGGAGACGGTAGTCTCTTTCTTTGTGTAATTTCGGGTTAAAAAAATTATAAAAAATAAAAAATATAAAAAATATAAAAATTGAATTTTTTTAAAACAAACAAATTTTTTTAAAATAAAATAAGAATAAAATTCATCTTGTTCTTTTTGAGAGGTATTGTGTGAATTGTGCAGGAAAAGAAGAACAGATTCAGATCTGGAAAAATCCAGAGAGCAAAACAGAAAACAGCAGATCTGAACAAACAAAGGATAATCGGAACAGAGAAACAGAAGAATTTTTGGGATCTGAACCGCCAAGTCAACCGTGGAACCGCGGTCAAAGGCACGTTCCCGCGGCGGAACCGCGGCTCCTTGGTGACGTCAACGCGTGGAAAACTCTCTGTAAGCATTTTTTCTTCTTCTGAACCCCCCCCCCCGATCTCCTCTGAAATATTTTCCTACAGGGTTCTTTGCGCAAAAAATTTTTTCTTCCTCTCCAATAAATTGTTTTTGTACAGGATTCTTTGAGCTACAAAATAGAAATTTTTTTTTAAAGTGTTTTAGATTTTTTGGTGTGTTAATTGCTTTGAATTTTTAAAATAGACTTTTAAGGGGCTATAACACCAATCCAGATTGGGTGGGGATTTCATTACCCTTCCTAGGACCCCAAAAATCACAAAAAGCATTTTGCATCAACTCTCGAGTTAATAAAAAAATATTAGACTCAGCCAACTAAGGACTGTCGTGCACATTAGGACAAAGGAAAGGTTGTAGGAATCGATCGTTTATCTAAACCTGACTTTGTGGTGCCTAGGCTAGACAAGTAGGAAAGGTAATTTTAAAAGGCCCGTCTTATGGTGATTCGTGAGCGGATCCCTCCTTTCTTTACTTGTGCTTACCTGGCCACAATTGGCGGTGAAGAGGCGATTTGAGGATCCCACAACTTGCCCTTTGGAACAGTTTGGAGCAGTCTAGTTGACTTAGGAGACCCTAACTCTAGACTTGATTGTGCATATATAAATTGTGATTGTGCCGTAGTTCCATATAAATTTTTGCAAAACTATTTCTAAAATACACACTTTCAAAAATTTCAAAACTCCAAAAACAATTTTTTTTTTATAAATTTTTTTAAAAAATAAAAAATATAATCACATTCTTTTTCTTCTCCTTTCTCATATCAAGGGTACCCACCTCCCAAAACTCTTGCCGAACTGTGGTACCCTGAACCAAACTTTGCTTCCTACGCGAATTGTTTTGGTCGAATTACGGACGACCCCTCCATGCCCAAAATTTCTTTGAAAGATCAAATAGTCTCTGCAATCCACTTTGTATCAACCGTTTCAACCTTCACCACCTTCTTACGTTGATACCCCTTTTGAGAGTCCGAAGGTAACTTCGAAACCCATATCTATTGCTGAACATATTGAACAATCTCGTAACCGATCTTTCACTCCTTTCAACACTTCCAGTTCTTGGGATCAACAGGTCCATTCACCTTTTTATCCAAATGTTGATCATACTCCCGTCCAACCAGTCAATTCCTACCAGTCCTACCCGACTTTCACACCTTCCTTAGACATTGCTTCTACACAGCCATTTGGGAGTTTCCAGAATCCAAACAATTTTGAATCTTTTACTGAAACCCCTTCACAACCTATGTCTAGTCTGGAACAGTCGTTGGAAGCTTATATTGTAGCAACAAATCAACAGATGAGGAATTTGGATGCGTCCATTGCCGCCCTATTACAACCTAGTGACCCGGTAGCTAGTTTCCAACTAGCTCCAAATTTTCCAATGTATGATGAGGCGGTTGGACAGAGTGAGAATTTGAGTTGTGAGAGTGAGCTGTACACACTTGTAAATCAAACCTACCCATCCCCAATTGAATCCCACAACTCCGGTTTTCAAACAAGTGTCCCAAATGATTCACCAGTTAAAGATAAAACGTGTAATGAGTTATGCGACTTTGTAGTGTTTGATTTACCTGATTGTGAAGAGCCACTTTCGAGTGAAACCGTCGCAAATCCTTTTGACCTCTACACCTCCACTCTAGAACTTGAATTGATAAATATCCATGCTTTTGATGAGGTGTCTAAAAAAATTGATTTTCACTTGATCGAGGATATTGACGTCGGGAATATTTTGGATGATGAACCCGCAGATTTGATTGAAATTGTCTCTCCAATTCATCATCCCGAATTATTAAATTTTTTTCCCGAACTTCATATGAGTCTTGATTTTGATGATAATGGCATGGATAAGCTAAATTTTGAGGAGAATATTGAGGAAATTATTGAGGATAAACCAGTTTTGTTTGATGAGTCGGATTCTCCAATTCATCCCGTTCCTTCCACTGACTGTGTAAACCCTCCTGAACCTTTAACTATAATCCTTCCTAAATCACTCCCCTTCGTCCTTTCCATCGTTCCGACCGCGCAAGAATCCGTTACGCTTTCATCTCCAATGTCTGGTTTACCAAGTTTGACGTACCCATGTTTGCTCATGAATCTTGAGGGATTTGATCTCATTTCTCCGTGGGTTGATAGATTAGCTCAATCGCTTTTTACACGTCGGTCATTACAAATTGTGCTAATTTATACATTCCATCCCCACTCTCAAGTTCGTATTCCCACTTTCTTTGGTTCTTCTAATCTTCCTTTAATGATACCGAGTGTTGACAAATCACAATCCGATATTTTGAGTTCGATAATTTTAGAAAAACAACTTGAATTAGAATCTTTTGAGAATAAGGTAGATGAGCTTTACGAGTCTCCTACCTCCGTAATTTTTGAAAAATCATATGTGTTGAATTCTGGCGTGACACTTATTGACATTGAAACGTTCAATCGAACCTTCGATGAAAGTTTCGAAGATATTTTCGCCGACGAACTCACATTCCTAAATGACACGGATTTTGTGATTAATCAACCCCCACTTGAAGAAGTCGAACCACCACCATTTTTTTTCTCTTCCGCCATTTTTCTCCTCCACCGAGACCGCATACTGCTTCTATCTCCACACGGTCTCGTGTGCTTCTCATATCTTTTCTCTACACTCCATTCTTTCACCAACCACACCATTATAACGATAAAATTTTTGAATGGTTGGTGCTAAGTTTTGCCCTGTGTAAGGCCTTGTATAGCTTGATATTGTGTTTTTCTCCTCCCCAACTCTGAACTTTAACGCTTAAACAGTGGAAACACTGTCTCACTTAAATTTGGGGGGACCTTTTTGTATATATATTTTGTTTTTCTTTTAACAATCGAAAAAAAACATATAAATAAATAAACAGGGGAGTGCCAACATTTTTGATCCTCTTGGTGTAGCCTGACAGTGAGGATACTGTCAAGTTTAAATTTGGGGGTGTGCTCGGTAAGCTTTCTTCCTTCGCATTCAAATGTATATTTTTGCATTTGCATACTTATTTTAAAACCCATAAAAATTGAAAAAAAAATTATAAAAATTGAAAAAATTCAATTTTGGCAATAATTGACTTAAATTTGACAAGACGGTTAACTAGTTAGGAAAAACTAGATCTCAAAACTTAGTAAATTAAAAACCCTAAAAATAACCTTTCTTAAAATTTAACGGTAGAAAATATATGTCCTTGTAGTTTATTTAGAAATAGGCAAATTTTGAGTTCAGTTCTTGGGCTAAGTCAAAATAAGGGAAGGGTATTCAATTTTTATTTGAAATGTAAGTCTGAAAAATAATTCTGAACCTTAAGTCTAAATTCTGAAAATATATACCCTACAACTTGCACAAACACGAACCTTGAAACTTGGAATAGTAGAGGAGACCTTGAAATGCTCTTGTCTAAAATCCTTAGTACGAAGGAAAATAAAATTATAAGTGTGAATAAAGAGATATAAAAAAAATGAACACTGGTTTTGTAATTACTTAAGGCTGCGTAAAAAAATATATATAGCGAGGGTGCTTCATCACCTAGTGCCTTAGACCAACTGGTTTGGGAGTCACTGCTAAAGTCTTAGGTATTACAAGACGAGGAATTACGCCTTGATGTGCAAACACATTTTGTAATCGTTCGTTAGTACCTCAAGAAGTATTAACGGTCGCATGAAGGATGTGTAAGCAATTTCATCTAAAAATTCACCAACTAAAAGTACTTTGGAGAATGGACAAGAGTATAAGAGCTTGAATTGAATTTCCAAGTGTAGGGGTGATACATACACATACGTAAGGGTATATGATTGGGGTTTGGATGAGAGATAGGAATGAAAAATAGGACTTATATCTTTAGTAGAGATGATAAAAATTCTTAAGTTGAGATGGAACCTTAGAAGGAAAATTCAAAAGATGCTAAAAGCTAAGTAAATTTGCAGAACATGTATGATCTTAAGTTAAATGAACAGGAAGCGTGAAAAATATGGGTTGATAATTTCTGAGTTAAAGATAATAGATTTCTTGCTAGAAAACCGAATTGGAGAATAAAAGTCAATAGGCCGAATTGATAGGATTTTGTGGGTAGTATCCGCTGAAAACCCTCAGGAGACAACACTTCTCATATTAGGGACACCTAGAGGTTTAACGGCTTGTTGTACGAGCTTAGTGCAATCGCGTTTCCCGGCGAAAGTGAGGTTAGGTCTTTTTCGAGAATAAACTAGTTTTGCTCGAGGACGAGCAAAAGATAAGTTTGGGGGTTATTTGTTCATATCATAATTTTGCATTATTATATTCCCCATTCTTATTCATTTTACAAATAAACAGGTGCTTTTGATTCATATCTGCTACATAGTTGCAGGTTACAGGTTCTCGGAACAAAACAGTGAAAATGATGAAAAGACGCTACAAAAGTGAGACTTCGACCAACAAATAGAGAATCTTTATCATGCCTACAGTTTTAAGAACAAACGAAGAACAATGAACAATTTCACAAAGTAAAAAAGCAGCGCAAAGATTCAAGACTTCAACATGAAGCGAACGGTAAAAGTCCACGACATTATGCACTGTGGAATCTGGAAGAAATTAGAAGACATTCTGAAGAACTAAGTGAGGAAAGTAGAAGGAAAATGCAACTTGAATCTACACTAAAGATTTTAGCCCAAGAACCCACAATATGGCCACGGAACCGCGGCCAAACATGTCTTCTGGCCGCGGATCTGCGGCCATATAGGACACGTGTCGGTGCAAAAAGTCGGTGGGTGGCAGTGCGTTGACTAGGCTTCTCAGGGTAGTTTTGTAAATGTAGATAGGGATCAGATGTAACCCTAGGGTTTCTATAATCTATAAATAGGAACCCTATAGCTCTTTTTGAGGGGTGCCTCCTTTTGGGTGCCTCTTTAGAGATGCCTCTTTTAAATTCCAGATCTTAGATTTTCAATTCAATGTAATCGTCAAAGAGTGCATCAATAAAGATTTAAGTTTTTTATCTTGCCCTCGTTAATTTCTTTTCTGCCCTAGTTATAAATTTCTTTTCTGCCCTAGTTATAAATTTTATTTATCTGCCATAGTTGTTAATTTTATTTATTTGTCGTAGTTGTTAATTTTATTTATCTGCCGTAGTTGTTAAATTAAAATCATAAAAACGAACTCTTAGATCTTAAAATAAGAACACCATTTTATTGGATTAACTCGTTAGAACACAAAGATAAGGAATCCATCTCCCTGTGGACCGACCCGTACTTAACCGGCTAGCTACCAAGCGATACCGTTCTTGATTACGGTTAATATTCTTTGATTCATCCTTTTGAAGCACAAGCGCGTGAAAATTTCGTTCAATCAGGACTGTACCCAAAAACCACCGTTTTGCACGTTCTCATGAATGTGGTAAGGTGGAAATCAAAGCACAGTGGGAATCACACAAGACTCTATGACGATCTCGGGTCGACAGACTAACCTATACCAGTGTCACCAAAGAACCACTATCTGACGTGAGGTATAATACCATCTGGGAGTTCTCGGCGAGTCCGTCCAGTATACCCAGTCTCCACCGAGCACCCGTATATCATCTCTGATGTCAAACACCGATGGATATGTGATCATCTATCGTCCATCTACATGGGTCAAGAAGCTATTCGCTAGTCTACTCTGGTATATCGATGCCCCGTCTCGATACACCCACGTCTAGGGACATTAAAGGATGTACTCACAGACTACCTTTGTCCCACTAGTATGATCTCCATCATAATTTAGGTAATCAAGTACGCATCCTAAGGGCTTTACCAACATGTAACAGAGAAACAATCAGTGTATATGTTAAGATAAAGTGTTACCAGATAGTATACTATCATGTCGAGCAAGAAAGTCCTCCCTATATATGTCCAAGTATCCACTACAATGTACATCTCATGTACAGTAATGGCCTCTGGGGTATACATATAACTAACAATCTCCCACTTGTACTAGGACCATCATATAGCAGTGGTTGTAGTATCTCATACTCAACCATCCCATAAAAGTCTCTCTCGGGGAAAAGGCCTTTGTGGGTGGATCCGCCGTGTTGTCCTCTGAGTCTACTCTCCTAATCTCGATGCCCTAGAGATCAACCATCTCCATGAGCAGGTGATACTGCCTTAGAATATGTCTGGATCACTGATGGGACGGGGGTTCCTAGGAATAAGCTACAGCTCCATTGTCACACAATGGTAGGAACGAAGTTCATCTCATGAACTAATATACACCCAGACTTCCTCTTTGGTAGCATCTTTGGTAGCGATGTATCTAGCCTTTATCGTCTAGTTTTCCACGGTATCTAGCTTGGAACTCTTCCAACATACCGTCCCTCCACTGAGGGTAAAGACCATGCCTGTGACCGACATTCAGTCAACCTTACCACCCTGGAATCTATCCAGTGATTCTCCCCAGGATCGATTGATACCATCTAACTACACCTAATGAGAGTCCTAACATCCATTTATATTTATCATATAAATCCAGAAACCAGGATTTATGAGGTATCACCTAGATCCTATATGGAGAATCAATGTGATAAGAGGAGATTGACCGAGTGTTGCATAGGAAACACCTTTCCTATCAAGAGTATGTCATCCACGTACTATACGAGGAAGACCACCTTACTCTCTACAACCCTTTTGTATATACAAGGTTCATCTACCATTTTGATACAGTCAAACTCTTTAACTATCACATCAAAACAGATGTTCCAACTCCGCGATGCCTGCTTTAACCCATAAAGCAACCTGCACACATTTCCGCTGCTCCCACTATCTACGAAGACCTTTGGCTGTGTACTTATAGACGCTTTCTTCTAAATCAATATTTAGAAAAACAGTCATGATACACAACCACCAGATATCGTAGTCATGGTATGTACCAATGACAAGTAAGATCCGGATGGACGTAAGCATAGCTTCAGGAGAAAAGGTTTTATCATAATCCACACCTGGTCAATAAAGAAAACCTTTTACAACTAGTCTAGCTTTGAAAGTCTCAACTTTTCCATGTACACCAAGTAATCTTCTCAAGATATACTTGCTCCTGTTGGGGATTTAACCCTTTAGATATAGCAATCAAAGTCCATACTTTGTTGGTGTATATGGATTGCATCTCAGATCGCTTAGCATCCAGCCATTCTTACAGAGTCCCCATTCGTGACGGCCTTCTCGAAAGTAGTTGGGTCATCATCTCATGATACAATCCTCACTCCCACTGTCATCGAGAAACCAAAGTATCTCTCAGACGGATGAAGAACCCTACCTGATCGGCGAAGAGGCTGAGGTTTGTCGGGAGCTATTGAATCCTCTAGTTCTACCAAATCATCAGTTGTAGTTTGTATAGCTGGAACTCCTTCCAGTTCTACCTCATGACCACTAATTTCTTTCTAAAATAAATTCCTTTTCTAAAAAGGTGGCATGCCGAGAAATAAAACACCTTTTGTTCCTCGGTGTGGTAGAAGATATTCCTTTACGAAACCTTGGGATATCCAACAAACTTCCACAGAACTGACCTTGCCTCAAGCTTGTTCAGATTTTGCTTCTGACATAGGCCGGACAACCCCAAATCTTAACTTACTTAAGACATGGGCTTTTCCCATACCATATCTCATATGGAGTGGTAGGTACCTGATTTGGTTGGAATGCTATTCAATAGGTATGCAGCTTCACAAGTGCATAACCCCAAAAGGAAATAGGCTACTCAGTAGTACTCATCATAGAGCGCACCATATCTAATAGGGTGCGATTGCTCTGTCCCGATACACCGACGTGCTGTGGTGTATACAGAGGAGTAATGCTGAGAGAGAATATCATTCTCCTTTAGAATAGTCCAGGAATTCCATGCTCAAGTATTCTCCTCCTTAATCTCATCAAAGGACATAATACTTATACCCGTTTTGGTTCTCTACTTCTAACTTATGTTCTTTGAATTTCTCAAAAGCTTCAGACTTGTGTTTCAATATGAACATGTGTCCGAATCTTGAGAGATTATCGGTGAATGTAATGAAGTATAAAGAACCGGTCCTGGCATTTGTAGACAGGGGACCTACATACATCATCGTGTATCATTCCCAAGAGTTTATTAACTCTTTCTCTGTTTCCAGTAAACAGAGCTGTGGTCATTTTATCTTTGTGACATGGCTGGCAAGTTTCACAAGATGTAAATTCAAACTGATTTAAATATGCATCTTAATGTAACTTATCTAGTCAGGTCGTATTGATATGACCTAGTCTACAATACCTCAAGAAGGATTCGTTCATTTCTGAACTCTTCCTCCTGTGTGTGTTTTGTACGTTGAGAACTGTAGTTTGATTTAGAACGCATATGTTTTTAGATAACGTGCCTGAACCGATCAACTCTTGATATAAGAAATGTTCAAAACATTATCCAACAATACAAAATTATATCCTTCTTTATTAAATAAAGAGACTGATATAATGTTGTATATCAGGTTCGGTATCTAATAGCATTCGTTCAGAATCAATGTATTGGGTAATACAGGGTGATAACTGCCAACATCTTGGCTGCAACAAATGCACCGTTTCCAACTCTTGAAACTTATCACCCATTCCCAGTTCTCTATCTGTCTGTAGCCCATGTAACATATTATATTTGTGGGATCCTGGTCCGGTATCAAATACCCAGGACGTAGAGGATACTGAGAAACAGTTCTCAGAAATGAACACACCCGAAGAAGATGTATCATCATGCACTTTTTTCGTTTGGGCGGCATGGGAATTCCAGTAATCCCCTATTTCCTGCTCGGTCTTATAACAATTATAAGTTGGAGCAGGACCAACGTTCCCCAGCTCAGTATAACAAGCGGGATCGGTCAATACATCCATATTATTATCTTGATTAAGGCGTGACATGGTCGCTACCTGGAGAGAGAGAGAAGAAAACACTCAGCGCATGCTCTTGCAAGATTAGATTGGTTATTATTTTATCTAATCAGGATGGCTCCCACTATTTTTGTCAAATCTTCCTTCAAACCCTAAAAGGAAAGACTAGCCGAGATTAATTACACCTTACAATTTTGCCAATCTTTCAGCCAGGCCAGTGCCGGTACTTTGAGGGAGGTTCCCCGTGCTTTCGCACGGACCTAATTAAAAAAAATGTCATTTTCCCAGGGGCGTAACCCCGTTGACACCTTTCTAGACACCTACTTGATCGGCTAATTGTAATGTGTAAAACTCTCCCAGGAGTAACTACTACTCGCAGTGGGTATCGGGATCCAACTATCTCATAGAAGGTATGCAATCTCATTGCAAATTTCAACACTTGAAATTCCCGATAATATTTTGCCCCTAGCAGCTATATGACCTTGACAAGGTCAACGAACCATAGACCGCAAGTCAAGTTCAACCCGTTATTTCTTGATTGAATTAAACCCACCTGTACGACCCTTGACAAGGTCAACAAGGTCGTATGACTACCCTAATCCAATCGCATCATATGCTAGCAGATAAACACTAATCATCTACCGCACACCACGCCTTGACAAGGTCAACAAACGCAACACGAATACTAAATACTATTTATCTGAAATGAAGGAGGGCTACGACGGGTTTTTAAGAAAACCTTTTGCGTAATGAACTTGATATCGTTGTAGAATCGAGTGATTTTGAAAAGGAGTGTTTTTGAGGTTTTTACTAGTTTTGCTAAAGAGGTCACTCCCGGTAAGGGATCTCGGCTCTTTCCTTATCGAATAAGGTGCAGGATATTTCACAAATACCGCTATGCAAAGCAAGAACTATAAAAGTAATCAAAAAACAAATCGAGTTTGTAGCATCTGCTAGTTTTGCTAAAGAGGTCACTCCCGGTGAAGGGATCTCGGCTCTTTTTTTATCGAATAAGGTGTTGGATATTCTGCAAGGAATACCGCTATGTAAAGCAAGAACTAGAGCTACCAGTTTTTAAAACAAGTTTCTACAACATCTTTAGGTTTATTTTCTTTCATTAATCCCAATAATGAATGTCCCATCATTTTAAGTTACCTAAACATCACAGATAAATACAATGTACGCTTATGCCATCCGCATTCACCTCGATGTCCCGTCATGCACCGTTAGGTTAGGTAACAACGGTAGAGTGCGGCAGGACTAGCGCGGGTGTAAAACATAAGCAACGTCTATATAATATATCATATATACTATATACAATATCTATCTCAACATATCAAATGATCACATCACAGATATCGCAGCAAAAACAACATATGAAATATTGGATATACTAGGATTTCCGGGTTTTATATTAAGCCTGTATAAAACACGGATTCCACGGTCGTGATGAATAGCCAAACCCACATCCCTAGACCCCTACGAGAGCGGCAAGCAACCCTACCAGTTCTAGAGTTAGGAGACCCGGACTCGACTCCTCAAGATGGTTTCCCACTGGACCCTAGAACCCGCTTACTTGTGTTCTCCTTGGGTCTATCCTAATGCGGAAAAGTAAATAATATACAATGGTGATATCATCCTCAACCCGTAAGTGCCCCAATAAAAGAATATTACATACATTGAATTTTACATGAATGAAAAAGAAAAACTCTCATCTCACATAAAACCCCCCGAGCTATTCAAAACACGACGATCCAATATAACATATCACAGCAACACATAACATCATATGTCATCAATGTAAGTAAATATGCGTATCCAAATTGTCGTTGACATATAGCAACGAAACCGGCGATACACCACATATTACACTTACGGCCGCAGGAAAGAAAATAAAAAACTACAACAATTGGAATCCGCACTGCCCTTAGACATCATAAACCTGGAATATCACATATTCTGGATTTCATGCCTAACAATGCAATTTTATATTTATGTCTCAACCATGAAAACACTTTTCAAAGGAAGTCGGGTAATTCAACAAGATTCCTGATTCCGTCCAAGCCCGAAATGTTAAACTTGCATGCAACTAGATAGATTCCAATTATTATATCCCATCACATGATATCCGGACGACGTTAAACTTTTCGATCGATTCATCAAAATCCCACAATTTCCCAACAGCTCAACACTTGAGCACGGTTTTAATAATACCCGGAACATGTCGCAGTACCTATGGACCAACCGTAGAAGGGCAAACCTAAGCCTCACTCATATCGCCACGGAACTGCGGCAAAATCTAGGGTATGACCGCGGTTCCGTGATCCAAAAAAGTCGAGTTAGGCTTTCATTCTTCTAGAGGGTCCACAGAATTACTTGCATTTTTTTCCGAATACGTTAAATTTGGAAAAATGGGCTTTTGACATTCGATCGAACTTTTTAACTTCGCCTAGATAACTTGTGAAACCCAAATACAATGTTAAACTATGAATACGAAACACTCCGAATTGTTTATAGTGTAAGATTACATCACATGCAAAATTAGCAAAAACAAACAACACCTGAAATATCAATACCAAGTCTCTAGAACACCCAGCAAATTTCAAGCAAATCCAAAAAAAAATGGCCAGCCACCATACATGTGATCTCGGCCCAATTCCGAGCACCAGCCTTGAAATTTCCATGGTGTTCATGTTGTATCCAATAAAACAATCTGCACTTGTTTAAATAATTTTTAAAGGTCATATAAAAATCGACAGGAACCCAGTCTCGATGTTTCACGTTTCGGAGTAATTTCGGTTTCGTAATCTAACAAACACCGTCTAATACTCTAGCCTGGCTCTGATACCACTGTTAGGATTCCTTAGCACCCTACTGGGTTTTCACAGCATCTACCATACCAAATTTAAAAAATTCCAAGGTGCTAATCAATCCAAAGCTAGGATCAAGCTAGAGTAAATAAACGAAATGAACATGTAATCAACCATTACAAGTAGTGAGCAAGAAATACAACCTTTCTAGACCGGTCCTTCACTTCTAAAGCTCCGTGTTGACGTCCCTTCGCTGCGATCATGGCAAGTGAAGATTTCCCGAACTCTAGAATGGTTCCCTTGGAGAAATGAACAAACTTGCACGAAGTCTTTGAGGTCGAAGATGATCTACGTCGAGGAGACTCAAACCCAAGCTACCTCTTCACTAGGTCAAGAAATTTGTGAAGAGAACACCATTTACTACCCAAGCAAGTGTATAGGATGATGAAATAGGATGTGGGCTCAATTTAGATTTTATTTTCTTACAATATTTCATCACTAATCCAAAACCTAGAAAGCTTTTGGAGTTTTGATGAAGAAGAAGAAGAAGGAACTCATCTCATGAGAGAGGTAACTATGGGTGAGTTTTTATCATATATAAACCCTTGTAGAGACTTAACTAAAGCTTAGGATCATGGTTGGGTTAAGAAAATATCTTAAGTAAAAACAAATTAGTGGACAAGTCAAATGAATCCACAAGCTTCATCCATTTGACCATTTTCCATCTAGTTTGATTAACTTTAAATAAATAAAACCCAAGGATTATCATAAGCTTAGTGTAAGTCTCATACACCCATACCTCTTGTATCATCTAGCATGACACAAACAAGTACACTAGTGTATATCAAATATATACTTAATACATAATCAAGTGAGAAAAACAATCTTAAGTGAACCAATTCTAGTTAATGTAAAGTAATATATCAAATATATAATTATACATTAAATCATTAAATCAACACTTGATTTAATGGTTCGGTTATATCGCATATAACCGATTAATATCATGTGTACCAATATATCGAATCAACACTTGATTCGATAATCCGGCTATAACGCATATAACCGACCGATGATACAAATCACGAGAATTGAATGCGGTATCATATACGCGCATTAATCTTGGTCCCGCACATATCTCATATGTGCTCCTACTCCGTTTCTCCTGAGCCAGGAAACCTCTGTGTAGGACTCTAAAGACTCGTCAATACGCCGGCAGTAGGTGATGATCATATCAAATACCCACAAGCCGCAAGAGGCGTGCTAAACATAACGGCCACCCGGGTATTGAGCGATCAGAAGATCAACAAGCAAACTTGCTCATACTTCTGCGAATCCAATCAGTAACACTTACCGTACAGTCCGGTCTCTTCGTCTGATATGTCGCATATCTCGTCTAGAGGTGGTAAACGTCAGACCCCGGTAATTCGATAATTCGTGCCGATGTGAGGCTCATAACGGGTCGAGAAACTACTGGTAACGCTTACCAGTAAATCTCTGAAGCAGCCCTGGCCAGGGAATTCCTATTATAGCCAATTGAGCACAGCGCAACATCAACCCCCAATACCGGGAAAGACGAATCCCCTCCTATCGCTCATTGCCTCCATGTGACTCGGGACTGTGCCCAAAAGGCACTGTTTTGCACTTTCTCATGAATATGGTAAGGTGGAAATCAAAGCACAGTGGGAATCATACAAGACTCTATGACGATCTCGGGTCGACAGACTAACCTGTATCAGTGTCACCAGAGAACTGCCATCTGACGTGAGGTATAATACCATCTGGGATTTCTCGGCGAGTCCGTCCAGTGTACCCAGTCTCCACCGAGCACCCATATATCATCTCTGATATCAAACACCAATGGATATAGGATCATCCATCGCCCATCTACATGGGTCGAGAAGCTATACGCTAGTCTACTCTGGTATATTGATGCCCCGTCTCGATACACCTACGACTAAAGACATTAAAGGATGTACTCACAGAATACCTTTGTCCCACTAGTATGATCTCCATCATAATCTAGGTATTCAAGTACGCATCCTAAGGGTTTTACCAACATGTAACAGAGAGACAATCAGTGTACATGTTAAGATAAAGAGTAACCAGATAGAATACTATCATGTCGAGCAAGAAAGTCTTCCATGTATATGTCCAAGCATCCACTACAATATACATCTCATTTATAGTAATGGCCTCTAGGGCATACATATAACTAACAGAAAATAGCAAGGCAGATGCGTTAGCCAAGCTTGCTAAAGAACTGGCCGACGAAAACCTTGATGATATAAGGATCATTATGCAAAGCCGCCAGATTCTCGCGCCAGCAGAAATATCTTCGGAGTCGTTTGAAGAAAAGTAAGTAGCCAAACAAGCGGCATTCCAATTAGAAGATGAATAAAAGGCAAGGGATTGGAAAGAAGTCTTTGTAAACTACTTCAAATCTTATCATACGCCCGAAGATGCATCATCTGGACATCAACTCATGAAGCGAGCTCTGTCTTTTGCCTTCGTCAATGATACTCTATATAAAAGATCATTGGATTGTTTGTGGCTAAGATGTCTGGGACCAGAAGAAGCAAGGAGAGCCGTCCAAGAAACTCATGATGGACTCTGTGGCTCTCATCAAGCCGGGCCAAAAATGAAGCTGAAAATCAAAAGGATGGGCAATTATTGAACCACGATGATTCAAGACTGCCTCGAATATGCGAAGCAATGTCACTCATGCCAGATTCACTGGGACTTCATCCACCAGCATTCGAATCCGCTACACCCAACATTGGCTAGCTGGCCATTCGAAATATGGGGAACCGATATAATCGGGCTCATCGAACCAGCATCATACAAAGGATATCGGTTCATACTAGCAACAACCGATTACTTCTCTAAGTGGGCAGAAGCAATACCGCTAAGAGAGGTGAATACGGAGACCATCATCCATTTGTTCAGAACACATGTCATCTACCGATTCGGCACTCCGCGACGGATTATCTCAGATAACGAGACAGCCTACAGAACCCATAAGGTTAGTCTCTTTGCGAAACAACATAATATAGACTGGAGATACTCTTCAGTCTATAACCCCCAAGCTAACGGTCTAGCTGAGGCTTTCAATAAGACCTTGACGAAGATCATAAAGAAGACGGTGTCCAGAAACAGAAAAGATTGGCACGAGAGATTGCATGAAGCTCTCTGGGCTTATCGGACCACGTTCAAGACAGCCACGAATACAACGCCATTCGCGTTGGTATTCGGAACGGAAGCAGTTCTCCCCTTGGAGATAGAACTACCCTCTTTACAAGTGGCAGCCCGACATGAGCTGACGGATGAAGAAAATGCCCACCTTCGGCTTTAAAAGCTTGATGCCCTTGATGAAACTCGTCTCATGGCATAGCAAAACCTAGAAGCTTACAAAGTAAGGATGACGTGATCATACGAAAGACTAACTATGCCAAGAGCATTTCGCCAAGGCGAACTTGTGCTAGTTGTCAAAAGACCTATGATACCCAACCATGCCAAACAAGGGAAATTCGAGCCGAACTATGGGGGCCCATACGTCATAGACAAGGTTTATCAAGGAGGTGCCTACTTGCTCATGAATATGCATGGCGAAAGACCCTTCCGGCCAATAAATGGCCGCTTCCTTAAGAAATACTACCCCTGACAAGTCACAACTCAGGTTAACGATGGATGATGATGCTCGTGTCCGCTCGCTATCTTCTTGAATCAGAACTCTATATGTAGTATCCGGCAAAACTTCGCCTCGAAGCTGCATTGGACCGAGACGTCCCTAAACTAACAATGGACCGGGATGTCCCTAAACTAAAAATGGACCATAATATCCTTAAACTAAATACGTCGCCTCAAACATGGCAATAGTGGAATTCAAGTCCGCAAATCCCATCGGCGAGGACGGAAACTCAAGTCCCGCCGGCTGCAAAGCTGCCCTAGTGGAGAAGTTCCCCATAAATTCCATTGGCGAATAGAGGGGGTAAAAAATGCGGTACGTCCACAAGCAAAAGGGGCACGGATGAAAACCCGAAAGGGTGCCATGAGTAAAAACAACAGGGTTACCGGCGAGGTTGTGAAAACCTGAAAGGGCGCAATCTCGTGATGTAAAAAAAAGGGTACGTACACAAGCGAAATGGGCACGGATGAAAACCCGAAAGGGCTCCGTGAGTAAAATCAGCAGGACTGCCGGCGAGTTCCTGAAAACCCGAAAGGGCGCAGACGTGTAAAAAAAATCATTCGCACTTGTAAGGTCCTCTCGACCTTGTGAGGAGAAAACACCCGCGTGAGATCCTTACGACTCACAAAAGGGAGCAACACACTTAGGGATCCCCATGATTCCTAAGGAGAAATTGCACTTACGAGATCCTTACAACTCGTAAGGAGAATTCCCCTTTTGAGACCCTCACGACTCGTAGGATTCAAAAGCCTTAAGCTACATGGATCTGAACCTATTCTTAAGCCATCACACTCCCCAAGTTGTCCTATAAGAGATTCAATATTGACCCATGTATACAATCCACGGGCACAAATAAACGTTTCCTCCACCAAGTCCCACCAACGACGAGGAATGTCCTCATGTGGTGAACGACACTTGTAAGTCCACTCGACTTATAAGGAGAAAACACTCTTGTAAGATCCTTACAACTTATAAGAGAACATACACTTAGGAATCCTCACGACTCCTAAGGAGAAAACACACCTACGAGATCCTCTCGACTCGTAGGGAGAAACACCTATATGAGACCCTTACGGCTCATGAAGTCAAAAGCCTTAGTCGACAGGATCCTAACCCTCTTTGCTAAGCCACCTTTGTTTGAATCGACAAAGGAAAATGATGATTCACTCCTGGCAACAATCCCAGTGGTAGCAATGCTGATGCCTAGATTGGTATCAAATTCCAAGTCCTTTCACGGCAAATGATGATTCTCTCATGGCAATATCCTAGTAGTAGCGATGTTGATGCCTAAATTAGTATCAAATTCCAAGTTCTTTCAAAGCAAATGATGATTCGCTCCTGGCCATATTCCAGTCGCAGCGATGTTGATGCTAAGATTGGTATCAGATCTCAAGTTCCAAACTCGCAATAAAAATCAGCGAGCCAAAAATGCATATGAAATAGCTGAAATGATGGGCAACTCGTAATAAAAATTAGCGAGTAAAATATATACATATAAAAATAGCCGAAATGATTGGCAACTCGCAATAAAAATTAGCAAGTAAAATATATACATATAAAAATAGCCGAAATGTTTGGGCAACTCGCAATAAAAAGCAGCGAGTAAAAAGAAAAAACGGCCGAAATGATTGGGCACCGCGAAAAAATAGCTGAAATGATTGGGCAATTGCGACTTTCGCGATATAAAAAGCTGAAATGATAGAGCATCGCGAAAAGAAAAAAATGAAACTATTGCCCTACGGGTGAGATCACATTGACCCCTGTATACAATCCATGGACACAAACGGAAACGGAACCATATTATCCCACCGGGCTTCATCAAAAGGAAGCCAAATCTCGATGGCTATATCTACAGCCTAAAAATCAACAACGGCGTTTCTTCTCACTCCAAACGGATGCAGACGCAACGTCAACAAAGCGGGGCCATTGCAGAGTCCCTAGTTCCAAGTCTCGATGGTTCATCGACAGCCTAGAGATCAACAATGGCATTTCTTCACACTCCAACCGGATGCAGACGCAACGTTAATAAAGCGGAGCCATGGCAGAGTCTCTAGTTCCAAGTCTCGATGACAATATCTACAGCCTAGAGAAAAAAACGGCGTTTCTTCTT
The DNA here is from genome assembly GCA_030015575.1 of Agapanthus africanus. Classification (NCBI taxonomy): domain Eukaryota; kingdom Viridiplantae; phylum Streptophyta; class Magnoliopsida; order Asparagales; family Amaryllidaceae; genus Agapanthus; species Agapanthus africanus. The sequence continues at coordinate 28,309,523 of JASDDO010000004.1, read as the reverse complement.
ACTCCAACCAGATGCAGACGCAATGTCAACAAAGCGGAGCCATGGCAGAGTCCCTAGTTCCAAGTCTCGACGGTTCATCAACAGCCTATAGATTAACAACGACGTTTCTTCTCACTCCAATCGAATGCAGACTCAACGTCAACAAAGCGGAGCCATGTCAGTGTCCCTAGTTCCAAGTCTCGACGGCAACATCTACAGCCTAGAGATCAATAACAGTGTTCTTCCTCACGCCACCAGGATGCAAACGCGACATCAACAAACGGAGCCATGGCAAAGTCCCCTAGTTCCAAATCTCGACGGTTCACAGACAACCCATAGACAACATCGACATTCGTCGCAATATTACAGACACAATGTCAAAAAACGAAGCAAAGGAAGATCCCTGGCTTCAGGGTCTTGACGGCAACTACCTGAAAACACTATCGGAGATCATCCAACACCAGCACGGAGTGGTCATGACTCAACGGGGCTCCCAAAATGAGCCTAACCTCAAGTAAAAAGCAGCATAGAATATCCTAACGCTTGCTCTTCCAACAGTAATATCACCTGGAAGATTACTTGAAGACGTCTTGTCCAGCCCCCGAAGGGATCAGAGACACGACAGTCGTGGGGCTACTAGAACAACAAGATTGCGCATCGAGGAATACATCGTCCAACGCGACGGTACGACGGGTAAAAAACCCTAGCACCACAGACCCTAACGGACTTCTATTAGCAGGAGTTAACTGTGACGTTAGGACATCATTGCGAGAACTTCTCGATTCATCTCGACTCGTGGGGAAATAATGTTCCTGCGAGAACATCTCGACTCGTCTCGACTCGTAGGGAAAAGCCTTAGGCAACGGGGATAAGGACCTGTTTCCTAAGTACTAGGGCCCTGCAAGTTGGTCCAAGATGGACTATTGCATACTATCCACGGGCCACACTCTCCAAATTTGAATATCGATAAGGAGGGAAAAAACAACTTACGAGTCCTTTCGACTTGTAAGGGGAAAAATTCTCTTGTGAGATTCTTACGACTCTCAAGAGAAAACGCACTTAGGATTCCTCACGACTTCTGAGGAGAAAATACACCTGTGAGATCCTCTCGACTCGTAGAGAGAAAAGTCTTTATAAGACTCTCACGACTCATAAAGTTGAAAAGTCTTAGGCGGCAGATCCAAACCTGTTTCCTAAGCCATCGCTGCCCTACAAGGAGGTCAAGATGGACTATCTACAGGCCACATTTTCCAAAGCCATATTCTCCAATGAAATAAAGAAGCTACTTACGGGTCCTCACGATTCGTAAGGAAATATACCCGAGTGAGATCCTTATGACTCACGAAGGCGATGAGCACTTAGAAATCCTCACGATTTCTAGGGAGAATTTGAACTTACGAGATCCTCTCGACTTGTAGGCAGAAAAAACATTCTTGAGACCCCTACGGCACATGAAGATGAAAAAAGTCTTAGGCTACAAAAACCCTAAACTTGTCTCCTAAGCCCTCAATTCTATGGCTATGCATAACTCTACACTACTTCACCCACGTACATACTTACGTGGGCAAAGTAGTAGGGGCATTTGTTCCCGCTAAAATTTTGGCTCAAAACTTGCTCCCTTATAAAATAAAAATAAAAATAAAAATAAAGAGAAAGCTTCGCATGCAAAGCATGTAGGTACTGCCTTGGATAGAATTAAATCCTATGATGGCGCCTCACGTGCTCCTCACGCGGACGCCAATGTGAAAAGCACAAAAAGAAATCAATTAAATAAGAGTTAAAAACTCTGAGGCAGCGCCTCACGTGCCTTGCATGAGGGCGCCAGCACCAAGAGTTAAAAACTCTGAGGCAGCGCCTCACATGTTTTCGACGAGGGAGCCGGCACTGAGAGTTAAAAACTCTGAGGCGACGCCTCACATGCCTTGCAAGAGGACGCCAGCGTCAAGAATTAAAAACTCTTAGGCAGCGCCTCACGTGCCTCGCACAAGAGCGCCAGCGCCAGAACTAAAAGCTCTCTGTCAAACAGAGCCGTTGGATAAAAAAATCCAACGGAGATGATAAATCATCAGAGTGCAGAATTAAATTCTGTTGATGAAATATTCCTCAAATTTTTCGAAAAAAGAAAGATTAGTCTCTATGATGACCACCATTAAAAATCCAATGGTGGTCACCAAGCTACAGAATAAGATCTGTATAGGAAAATATTTCCCAAATCTTGTTTAAAACAAGAAAAATATCTTCTGTAAAACAGAAATCCTAGGATCAAAGATCCAACGGTGGATAAAATCCGCAAATCAATTAAGGATCTCTCAATGAGAGATTTCTTTAACTAAATCAACAAACTTACCTCCACTATATAAAAGCTCCAAGACTTCAAGTCTTGTAGAGAGGAACCCCACTATAAACCTTAAGTTCAAAAAAGAAAAGCTAGCAAAAAAAAATCTTTAAGAGAGAAAAAAGAAGAAGAACTTTCTTCAAGGTAAATAAAAGTAATAGAGATCAGAGTATCTCATCTGCATATCTAATGGTTTAACCCTCATAAAAGAACATAGTTCTTTCCCTGCATCTGAGATCCATGAGACAATTCTCCCATAAATGAGAATTTAATTCTCATGGGGATGAATTTGTTCTTGAGGATCGAAGATCCAGGGGAGAACAGAGAATTGAAATCTTCAGAAAAATACATGTTTCCCCCAATCAGAGCAAAGCTCTGTTTTGAAATTCAAAATTCAAAAATTGAAGCAACGCTTCAGATCCAGCGCTAGGCGCGTTGCGCGCCACGCGTCAAACACGGATGCGCTAGCGCCAGGTGCACTGCGTCCTAGGCAGCGCATCATGAGTGCACTAGCGCTGAGCGCGCTGCGCGCCACGTGTCAAACACGGGTGCGCTAGCGCAGGCTGCGCTGCGCTCTGAGCAGCGCACCACGTGTCAAACACTGGTGCGCCAGCGCAAGGTGCGATGCGCTCTGAGCAGCGCACCACGTGCAAAGCACGGGTGTGCTAGCGCTGGAATTAAAAATTCCCCACCCTTAGATCAAAAATGATAAATCATTAATTAATCAGAATTAAAATTCTGTTATGGAAAGATTCCTCAAAATCTCTCCAAACAACAAGATTGTGCTTTGTAAATCAGAGCACCGTTGGATCAATGATCCAATGGTAAATAAAAATTACCAAAGACAGAATAAATTCTGCATGGAAAGATTTCTCAATCTTATTAAAACAAGAAGATTATCTTCTGCAAAACAGAAGCCCCTGGATCAAAGATCCAACGGTGGGAAATGCCCCAAAATCAGTTAGAGAAAGATCTCTTTAACTGATTTAACAAATCAACTTGCCCTATATAAAGGCCCCAAGACTTCAAGTCTGATATAGAGAAACCCCCCCCCCATAAACTTTGAGAAAAACTCAAAGAAAGAGAGCAAGCTCTTGAAAGAAGATTATTTTTTCAAGGTAAAGATCATGAACGATGAACACAGAGATGAAATCATCTCATAAAAAGAAGAATTATCTTCTTAAAAGATCATAAATCTACAAAGACCAAGGTCTTTCATAAAAAAGATCGAAAGATCTCATCACATAATAAAGAAGAAAATATTCTTCACACAGATCATTGATCTATAAAGGCAAACCCCTTTCAAAAATAAGAACTGTTGTTCTTGAATCTTGAGACAAAGTCCCTTTTAAAAGAACATAAATTTCTGCGCTTTGCCTATTGAAATGTGCCTTGCGCTCTTGAACAGCGCTTCTGCGGTCTCTGGACCGGTGCTCAGCGCCAATGCGCCACGTGTCACTCATGGGTGCACCACTAAATTGATAGCGCAATGCGCTCATGGACCAGCGCTTAGCGCTCATAAACTGGCGCAATGCTCCCATCATCTGGCGTTTAGCGCCAAGCGCGACACATGTCCTTCTCGTGTGCGCTACTTGGCAGAAGCGCACTGCACTCCTTAACTGACGCAAAGCGCCTAGCGCACCATAGGTTGCGCTGACAGAACATAAATTGTTCTGATGAATGCTCTGCATTCAATACAAGACGATAAAAGTGTCAGGATCTAATGCTCAGCATTATTAAAAGGGCCAAGCCCAAATAAAAGGCTCAATAGCCAGAACAGAATAAAATGTTAAACATTTATTGGACTTAGCCCAATATTGGCCATAAGTCCTCAACTTATATTTAATTGAGCCCATCTGCTCACGAATATTTAACAGATCTTAGTCCCAAATTGGACTACAGATCTTTCAACCAACTTACACCGGTTCGAGGGTACATCTCTTTAATCCTCTGATACATGTCGTTGTAATCCTTCAACGTCTTCAGAGAGGTGACGGGTCCCGACAACCACACATTTCACGGACTGTGGGGTCCTTAAACCCATGGACTACGATGTCCTTAAACTTTATAGACTATGACGTCTTTAAACTACGGACTGTGGGGTCCTTAAACTCATGGACTACGATGTCCTTAACCCGGACTGTGGGGTCCTTAAACTCACGGACTACGATGTCCTTAACCCAGACTGTGGGGTCCTTAAACTCACGGACTACGATGTCCTTAACCCGGACTGTGGGGTCCTTAAGCCCATGGACTACGATGTCCTTAACCTAGACCGAGATGTCCTTAAACTAACATTGGATCGTAATGTCCTTAAACTAATTGACCGCAATGTCCCTAAACTAAACAATAGAGTCCAATTTCTCTCTTGTTGGATCTAAATGATCCTGTTAAGACGATCTTAGTCTAAAAATTAGACTAACGTATCCTTAACACACGTTTAAGTCGATCTCAGTCCCAAATGAGGCTAACGTATCCTTAAAACCAACCCCTAAACCCAAATTTAAGAAGATACAGATTTGGACTAATCCACACCCTATGGGCGACAACATACATTAGTCTCCGTATACAATCCACGAGTAACCAAAAACAAAACAAACATACACGACACAAAGTGACCATCTGGAGAAGGAGAAAGTGGTTACCGCGATGCGGTAGCGTAATTAATTGCAGGGGCTTGCGCCTGTAGGGAAGAGCGTCCCCACAATCAGAAAACCCCTCAACGAGGGGGAATCTGACGAAGTCTGCTACAACAGCCGCATCCGTTTAAACCTTCGATACATGGTGCCATAAATCAACTTGGCACCTTCGGAGAGGTGGACGGATAGCACCAATTTGCATCTGCCCTGAAATTCAGGCAAGACGTCCGCCGCGTCTTCGTCCGTGTCTTTCGGCGGGGAACAGATTCTGGCACACCCGGTGGGACCTTTTCCTCTTTCCACTCCACACGCCGTGTGTCGTGTTCGCGAACGAATCGCGGTTTGCTAATGGTTGCCCTTGGGTTCGAGGTACTAAGATTTTGTCTTACTTGGTGCAGAAAACGAAATATCAATAGCGTCTACTTGCACGAAGTGTTCCAGCTGAAACTGCAACTCGCGTTCCGCCTCATCTGGAGGTATAGCTTACGGGCCCCAAGCGGCCTCCCTGTTCACAATGCCGATAGAGCAGGTGACACAGGCTACCAGCGGTTTATTCTTCGGGACCATACTCCCACCAGTGAACATTAATATCCCGCTGCCGCAAGAAGTGCAAAAGAAGTCGGTCTTTGACCGGCTCACTACTACCATGGCCCTTCTCAATAGGTCGTTCGATGTCAAGCCAATGGTGTCAGTCTTCGACAGGCTGAGCCTGAACTCCAATGGGCCGGTCAAGAAGCCCACGATACCTGAAACGGCCATCCCAAAGCGGATAGCCATTCCTGTTCTTGAGGTCACTAAAGAAGCTTTTCCTGTCAAGGGATTAGTCTTTACGAGGTTGGCCACCCAGCTCCCATTCCAGCTCAAAGGTCTGTCTTTGACAGATTGGATACTGCTGCTCGACGGATGTCGGACTTCAAGAGGCTGGTACCAGCAGCGCCTCACCAGAAAAAAGGGCATGACGAAGTCACCCCTAAAGCTGACACAATCCCAATGGCTCAACACGCTCGACGTCGCCACTGGCGCCGAGTGAGGAAGGCTGGGGGTAACTCTCCCTCTGAGCTAACTCCACCAGCCCCAACAGTGGAAGGCAATGCTGTTGTTCCAACCGGGAACAGCTTTGAAATGCTGAACAAGGTGCGTAGGAACTCTCCTACCGCCGTACTGAGAAGATCTCCTCCACCTGTGGAGAATATTACAGAAACAAAGCCGGAGCAGTCCCCTCAGCGGCTTTCTTCTAAAACTTACAAAGTCTGGCTACAGGTTTAAGACTCAGTAATCGATCAAGATTACCCTCGCCGAAAAAAGAAAGTGAAATTTCAACAGGAAGAGAACCGTCCTGTCAATCCACAAAGGATGACAACTATCTGGGTGCCCGCTGCAACGGCCTCCTCAACGTCAACTTCTCAAAAGAGAAGGAGGCCAGAGAAAGCCCCTGTGACTACGGCAGACTACAAAGACGCTGAGCCCAAACGCCCCAAGTCTGGGGGCATAATGGTGCATACTGTTTATATGACTTCCAAAAAGGAGGAAAGCCGCGCTTCGACGGGTCACCGACCGCTCACCCGATCCGTAACGAAAGACCAGGAGCAGCAACAAAAGCTTCAAGAAATGATAACGCAAATTGCCGCACTTACCAGGCCGAAAGAAAGCCCAGAGGCGTCATCTGAGCAGCATCATAAACAAGAAACCGATGCTGACTTCCTCCGCAGAGTTCTCGAAAAGAAGGACAGAGAAGTAGCAGAACAAGCGGCTAATATAAAACAAATGGCGCTACTCTTCCAAGACATGGTCGGGATGATGTTACAGCCAGAACCTCCAACTGAAGACCCTCCGATCATCATTGAAGACGACATAGGGGAGACATCGAACCCTCCTCCGGCTCTTTCAGCAGCCAAAGAGGAAACCATTTCCAAGGCCGCTTTGGATGACTATATAGCTCAGCAAATAAGAGCTCACCAGGCGAATGAAGCGGCCGGCCAAGTCGTTAAAACTAGGCGACCATATCCAAGCTAGTATGACCAGATAAAGTACCCGCCGGGATATACGATCCCTAAATTTCATGTATACAAAGGGACGGGCAATCCCCACCAGCATGTCACCCAGTTCAGGGCTCTATGTGGTAACACCGGAGGTGATGATAAATTGCTACTTCGCTAGTTCGTCGGCAGCTTGTCGGAGACGGCTTTCGAATGGTACTCTGAACTTCCAAACGACTCTGTCAAGACTTTCATAGAAATTGAGCTATTATTCACCCAACGATTCACGAGTGCTAGTGAACTAACCCGATAACGGCATTGATCAATGCCAGGGTGAAGCCAGGTGAAACGTGGGTTCAATATGCAATACGATGGCAGAATCTGTGGTCGAAATACGAACAGCGCATCGAAGAAGCGCCGGCGGTGGGCATGTTCGTAGGCACTCTAGACCCTCATGCAACTATTTCCCAATTTATGATATTCTTCAAGCCGACCACATTCCAAGCCTTGATCGAAAAACTGGCCTAAATAGACCAGATGGGTCATAGACCGTCTCTTCCGAAGCCGGAGCCACGGAACGAAAAGGGAAAGGGGAAAGCGATCGTCGTCGCCAATGCTCAACAGCAGCCCAGTGGTCTGAGGCCAGTCGATCGCCAAAATAATAGAACTCTATTTCTTGAAGACAAATTGAGACGACCTTACTCATTCCCTCAAGACAAGACGAAGAGGTTATTCGAGCTAGCACTGCGCAACTGGCTCATCACTCTGCAAGAGCCAAGACACCCAGCGCAATCAGGCGACATTAGCAATCCTAACTATTGCCCTTATCACCGAATGTTGGGCCATCCGATCGAGGATTGTCACATCTTCAAAAGCTGGATAGAAGATCAGTACCAGCAGGGAAAATTCGTATTACCAGAGAATTGGAAGGTGAACCCGCCTCGGCCACACACTCCCAAGAAGACGGATACACCGGGGGCATCATGCTCTTTCGTAGAAGAAGCTCCATGGGAGGTCGCTCTTTCAGCCAAGACAAAAAGAATGCTGAAAGATCTCCAAACTTGCCCGGCGATCAGGTGGAAAAATCCACTTGAACCCGAGATCATCGAAGGAATGTTAAAACCGCGTCCAACTCCAATGATCGGTGGTGATAGCCAAAGCACTCACACCCAGCCGTCAAAATCTTTGAAAAAGAAGAAGAAATCCAAAAAGCCCGTGAAGCCTGGTGACAAGCGCACGGACCTGCAAAAACAGATTGACGCACTGGAAGAATATAATCAAAAAGCGCGGACTCCAGTCACACTCCAAGAATTTCTCAGCCACGTTCTTGAGGACAGAGATGATAGAGAAGACTCGTCGGATGAATTTGAAGATTACGTAGCAAGCTGCCATGTGATCTCTTACTCGTCAATAGGCAGTGAGGAAGCTCCTTACATAGAGAAACTGGGGGCGGATCCTGAGCCGGAACTTCTAGGGCCATCAGATGAAATGATTGATGCATTCCTGAATGAAGCTCTTTCAAAAAGCAAAGCTGATCGGGAGCGTGAGATAGCCATATTTGAAAAAGCCAAACACCAGCGACTAGATGAAAGGGTTGGAACACTCCCGCCAGATTAAAGTACATCCGTTGCAAATAAAAGCAGGTTCAAGACATAGAAGAGGTTCGCCAAAGCCATATCAATGGGAATGAAGCTGCCACCCTCCGAAGCGAACGCTCTTGGTGAAACAGAAACACATCCTAGCTACTGCTTATATCATCGACAGATTTCGCACCCTACCGAAGAATGAAACGCTTTTAAAAGATGGTGGCAGGGATATGTTGATCACCAGCAACATTTCAAGCAGATGAAATGCAAAACTTGTCGGAAGCAAAGGAGTACGACCGAGGAGCGTAAAAGAACTGCCAGCAACTGTCGTACGGTCAACGCCGGGGGATCCCAAGTTCTCACCTTCGGGAGCGACTCTGACGAAGAAATGACTCTTGGCCCTCTCTTTAAGGAGCCCACCTTGGGAAAAGAGGAAGAACCGAAGAACTGTGAAAATATTCAGCTGTGCAATCGTACGCTGCCCGAAAAGAATCTTGGGCCCTCAAATAGTGGGTCAAATAGAAAAGATAAGGGAAAAGTAAAGGTCCGTGAGGATATCATCCTTGATGACCAAGCCGTCGAAAAGCTAACAGCCAAGGACCTGCCAAAGAAAAGTAAGGTGGACTATAACGTTCTCGCACACTTGAGGACGATACCCTCACAGCTAAGTATTCTCGGCGCCTTTCTGCTATCCAAAGAGGCGAGAGATTCTTTAATCAAGGCACTGCAAGAGCCAGAGCAATTCCAAGCTTTCCTTGCCGAAGAAAAGATGAAGGACGAGCTGGAAGAAGTACACACAGCCGATATCACGTTCGGCGATGAAGATCTCCTCCTTGGGACATGCGAGCACAATCGCCCCCTATATGTCTCCGGATACTGTCATAACATCAAGATAGGCAAAATCCTGGTCGACAATGGGTCCTCCGTCAATCTCCTTAACGTAAGGGTGCTAAAGGAAATCTGCATGAGCATTCAACACCTCGCTCGTGATAAAATCACCATCTCCGGGTTTGACTCCCAGTCATCACGGACGCTCGGGTCTGTGAAACTGACGTTACGCTTTGGGCTGCTTGTCACGGACATTAATTTTCACGTCATTGACACCAAGACATGCTATAATGCTTTGCTCGGCCGGCCCTGGTTACACGAATACAACATCATCCCTTCTACACAACATCAGTGTATGAAGTATTTCAAGGACGGTCTCGAGTATACCGTAACGGGAGAGTTGAACCCATTCTCCATGAACGAAGTCCGAAAGTATGAAGATGCAAAATATTTCTTGTCGTACTTTGAAGACACGGAAAGATGTCGCAAACCGGAGGATAAGAACAAAGCTATCACCACTATTCCGGTCTTCGGGAGTGATACCGAGGAAGAAGAAGAGATAGTTTATTCATGGCCGCCCCAATGCAACAAGCCGGGACCATCCGCTCCTATGTTGATTTTCAGCAGCGACTCGGAAGATGATGTCAATGCCATATTCTCCGCTCGACCATCCATACAAACCTTCGCTGATGAAGAACAAAGTTTGCAAGTTGCTATGGTTCCACCCAATCATCATAAAGAACTAGACGCGCTTGATACCTACAGTGTAGAAGAACTGCAGACATTCTACATACCTTCTATGCGAAATGGTGAAAAGGCGATCCTATTCTACCGATCTGGGGAAACCATAGTGGAGAAAGAAATCTGGCATGGCGCGGATTCTGCACTTGATAGGTTCCAGCCCATCCGTTTGCCCAGATATTACACAGACGGACTGAAGAGACTCTTGAGACGCCAAGGTGTACCCCTTAGGCAAACTGCGCGACAAGCACGGTTCTATAACAGGATCTGGAACGTTCCCGGAACTCAAAGAAAGTTGCCTAACGGAAGAATGAAAACGAACGGGCTCGGGTATGTTCAATCCAAGAAACGGGAGCTACTCCGCGACTGCTACTTCATACATGACTTTGATGAAGAAGGAGATGCTCTGTGGGAAGATGCTAACCCTGAACCAGAAAAAGTTCCCGCTTTGAAAATGCCCAGTCCGTCATTCAAAGAACAAATGGACAAACTTATAAAGGAAGCAGGTCAAAAGGTTCGAGACGACTATAATCGCGAAATGGCCATCTACGAGAAAGCCAGGACGCAACGCCTCCTTCAGCAGGCTGTGAAAAATGAAAATGCTCTTCCTCGTCAACTTGTCATACAAAAGGCCCGACGCAGAGGCAAAAATAAACCCAAGAACGAAAAAAGCGTTCGACGGCGGCAAAGCGGGTCTAAAAAGTCATGCGATCAAGAATCGAACAGCCGGGAGCCGTCTCTTATAAAAAAGATGGGTCGAGAATATTCTTTTCCCCAAGACAAGACAAGGAAGATACTCGAGCTTGCCCTAAAACATCAGATAATTACCCTCCCGGAGTCCAAGCACTCCGAGCAAGCAAACGGGGTCTCTCATCCCGACTATTGCTCCTATCACTGAGCAATAGGACACCGTCTTGAAGACTGCTTCACCTTCAAGAACTGGGTCGAAGACCAATATCAACAAGGAAGGTTCGCTCTATCCAGCAGCTGGAGGGTAACCTCACCGCAGAAGCATGAACCCAAAGCCACAAGAGTAGAACCAGATCAACATCAGTTTTGGAAGCGAGCTCGTACCTGTCATATGATAACGCTATCAGAAGAAGAACCCGGGAATGTGGATGATCTCCCCTGGTGCTTCGAAAACGATGATGGCAAGGTGATCTCAGAGTTTCCACCAGCGCCAAAAGAGCTGGAAGATGGAATACATACTACTGCAGACAACCTCAGAAAGATTGATTTGGGGATGGCAAGTGACCCCGACCAATATTCATCAGCGAGCTGTTGTCTGAAGAAAGGGTGGCTGTGTTAAAGGACGTGCTCATGCAGCATAAAGATTGCTTCACATGGAACTATTCCGAGATGCCAGGGTTAGATCCAGAGATCGCTGTGCACAAACTGGCAATATCCCCGGACGTCAAGACGATTAAACAAGCGCCGAGAAGAATGCGGCTCGAGCTTGAGATGAGCATCAACGCCGAGGTCAAGAAGCTAATAGACTCCGGTTTTATCCAAGAGGTTCAATATCCTGACTGGATCGCCTAAATCGTCCCGGTGATGAAGAAGAATGGGACGGTGCGCATATGTGTGGACTTTCAGGATCTCAACAAAGCTTGCCCAAAGGAAGACTTTCCAGTATCGGTCACCGAGATGATGATAGACAATACGTCCACTCATGAAGTTTTCTCCTTCATGGACGGCTCGTCAGGATACAATCAGATAAAAATGCATCCTAAGGACCAGAAGTATACCGCTTTCCGGACCCCTTTGGGGATATTCTGCTACAAGGTGATACCTTTCGGTCTAAAGAACGCCGGTGCCACCTATCAGAGGGCCATGACTAAGATTTTCGACGACCTCATACATGAAATCGTCGAATGCTATATCGACGACCTCGTAGTTAAAAGCAAATCATATGAGAAACATTTAGAGCATCTAAAGATTATGTTTCAGCGCCTTCAACAATACAATTTGAAGATGAACCCTCTCAAATGCGCGTTCGGAGTTTCCTCGGGCAAATTCCTAGGATTCATCGTCCGACACCGAGGCATCGAGATAGACCCATCGAAGATCAAGGCGATCATGGAAATGCCTCCTCCAAAGACTCTCAAGCAGTTACGATCCCTCCAAGGAAAGCTTGCATATATCCGGCGATTTATAGCCAATCTCTCCGGCAAGTGTCGTCCTTACAGTCACCTAATGAAGAAAAGGACCCCTTTCGTCTGGGATCACAAATGCCAAGGCGCACTTGACGAAATTAAGCAATACCTATAAAATCCGCCAGTGCTGACCGCTCTGGTCAAGGGAAAGCCTCTCGTCCTGTATACGACAGCCCTCGAAGGTTCTTTAGGCGCGCTGTGGGCACAAGAGAGCGACCAAGGGAAGGAGAGAGCCCTTTATTATCTAAGTCAAGTTCTCCTGGGGGCAGAAAGCAATTACTCTCCCATTCAAAAACACTGCCTGGCATTGATCTTCGCAATAACGAAGCTCAGACACTACGTATTGGCGCATGAGGTCCATCTCACATCAAAAGTGGATCCTCTCAAATATTTGATGTCAAAGGCCATATTAACAGGACGGCTCGCTAAATGGGCCCTCCTCTTGATGGAGTTATCGATAACTTATCGGACACTTAAGGCAGTGAAAGGCCAGGACATCGCTGATTTCCTCGCTGAGCATCCAATACCTGCCAACTCTCCCTTTAACTACGAATTGCCAGACGAGCACGCGTTTGACACGATCGACGGGGAGAGAAGAGAGAATGATACCCGATGGAAACTTTACTTCGACGGAGCATCATCCATGAAGAAGCGTAAACAAAGCACCCCATAATCAAATCAGGGGTAGGCCTCATCTTCATGACTCCACAAGGAGGGATAATGCACTTCGCCTTCTCCTTAACACAGCCGAGAACGAACAATGAGGCCGAATATGAAGCTTTGATGGCAGGTCTCGAGATCGCTATCGACATGGGAATTGAAAACCTCCTCATATACGGAGACTCCCAACTGGTCATTAGTCAAATAAACGGCGACTACCAAACTTGCAAGCTAGAGTTGGTGAAGTACGGCGAAAGAGTACAGCAACTGCTGACTCAAATTCCTTCCTACACCCTGGAAAGCATACCGCGTGCGAAAAATAGCAAAGCGGATGCATTAGCCAAGCTCGCTAAAGAACTGGCCGACGAGAACCTCGATGACGTAAGGATCGTTGTGCAAAGCCGTCGAGTTCTTGCACCGGAAGAAATATCTCTGGAGTCGTACGAAGAAAAGAGAGCGACCGAGCAAACGACTCTATAAATAAAAGACCAGAAAAAGGCTAAGGATTGGAGGGAAGTCTTTATAGACTACTTCAAATCCCGTCGAACACCTGAAGATGCGTCCTCGAAACATCAGCTTATGAAACGAGCTCTGTCTTTCGCTTTCGTTAATGATACTCTATATAAGAGGTCATTTGATTCTCTGTGGCTAAGATTCCTAGGACCTGAAGAGGCAAAGAGAGTCGTCCAAGAAACTCATGACGGACTCTGCGGTTCTCACCAAGCCGGGCCGAAGATGAAGCTGAAGATCAAATGGATGGGTTATTATTGGCCCACGATGATCCAAGACTGCCTTGAATACGCTAAGCAGTGCCATTCGTGCCAGATTCACGGAGACTTTATCCATTAGCATCCAAATCCACTACATCCAACAGTGGCTAGCTGGCCGTTCGAAATGTGGGGGACTGACATAATCGGCCCCATCGAACCAGTATCGTCCAGAGGACATCGATTCATTTTGGAGACAACTGATTACTTCTCCAAATGGGCAGAAGCAGTACCGCTAAGGGAAGTGAAGACGGAGAATATACTCCATTTCTTCAAGATGCACGTCATTTATCGGTTTAGAACTCCTGACAGATTATCTCCGATAACGGGCCAGCCTACAGAAGCCACAGGATCAGCCGCTTCGCACAACAGCATAACATAGAATGGAGATACTCTTCAGTCTATAATCTCCGAGCTAACGGTCTAGCTGAGGCTTTTAACAAGACCTTGACAAAGATCGTGAAAAAGACGGTGTCTCGAAATAAGAAGGACTGGCATGAGAGACTGCATAAAGCTCTCTGGGTGTATCGAACTACGTTCAAAACAGCCACGAACACAACATCATACGCATTGGTATTCGGTACAGAGGCGGTACTCCCCCTCGAGATAGAGCTACCCTCTCTACGAGTGGCAGTTCACTACGAGCTAACGAATGAAGAGAATGCTCATCTTCGGCTTGAGGAGCTCGATGCCCTTGATGAAATCCGGCTCATGGCGCAACAAGATCTGGAGACTTATAAAGCAAAGATGACGCGCTCATACGAAAGACTAAATAGGCCGAGAACATTCCGCCAAGGCGAACTCGTGCTAGTGGTCAAAAGACTTATGATCCCCAATCGTGCCAAACGAGGGAAATTCGAGCCGAACTATGAAGGCTCGTATATCATAGACAAGGTCTACCAGGGTGGAGCCTATCTACTCATGGACATGCATGGCGAAAGGCCCTTCAGGCCAATAAACGGTCGCTTCCTGAAAAAGTACTACGCCTGACGAGTCACGTCCTAGGTTAATGATAGATGACGACGACTATGTCCGCTCGCTATCTTCCTAAGCCCAAACTCTATAAGTAGTAGCCAGCTAACGGACCGAAACGTCCTTAAACTAACAACAGACCGCAACGTCCTTAAACTAACAACGGACCGAAACGTCCTTAAACTAACACTGGACCGGAACGTCCTTAAACTAACGATGGACCACTATTTCCTAAAACTAGCTGTCGACCGAGACGTCGATAAACTACTGTGGATTGCAGCATCCTAAGGCTGATACGGAAAAAAAGAGAAAGAGAAAAGAATACAAAAAAAGAAAGAAAAGAAAAACGGTATGTCCATAAGTAAAAAGGGCACAGATGAAAACCCGAGAGGGCTCCGTGAGTAAAAACAGCAGGGCTACCGGCGAGTGTTTGCGAAAACCCGAAAGGGCACAACCTCGTTAAAAGATACTTGCAAGGTCCTCTCGACCTTGTGAGGAGAAACCACCTGCGTGAGATCCTTACGACCTACAAGGGAGCAACACACTTAGGGATCCCCATGATTCCTAAGAAGAAATTACACTTGCGAGATCCTCACGACTCGTAAGGAGAACTCTCTTATGAGACCCTCACGGCTCATAAGATTCAAAGTCTTAAGCTACATGGATCTGAACCTGTTCTTAAGCGGCCACCACAACCTCCAACTCTACCCTACAAGAGGCTCAGTATTGACCCTTGTATACAATCCACGGGCGCGAATAAACATTTCCCTAAAAAAAGTCCCATCCGTGACTAGGGATATATTTGCACAGTGAACAGCCCTCGTAATTCCTCTCGACTTATAAGGAGAAAGCACTCTTGTAAGATCCTTACGACTTATAAAAGAGCATGCACTTAGGAATCCTCTCGATTCCTAAGGAGAAAACGCACCTACGATACCTTCACGACTCGTAGGGAGAAATACCTTCATGAGACCCTTACGGCTCATGAAGTCAAAAGCCGTAGTCGACTGGATCCTAACCCTGTTCGCTAAGCCACCTTTGTTCAATATCGACAGAGGCAAATGATGATTCGCTCATGGCAATATTCCAGTTGTAGCGGTGCTGATGCTGAAATCGGTGTCTAACTCCAAGCTTGCAGCGAAAATCTAGCGAGCCACACATGCATACGAAATAGCCGAAATGATGGGGCAACTTGCAACAAAATCAGCAAGTAAAAATGTATGCATGCAAAATAGCCGAAATGATCGGGCAACTCGCAAACAAAAGCAGCGAGTAAAAATAAAATAAATAGCCGAAATGATTGGGCAACTCGCAATAAAAAGCAGCGAGTAAAAATAAAATAAATAGCCGAAATGATTAGGCACCGTGAAAAATAGCCGAAATGATTGGGCAATTGCCACCTTCGCGATATAAAAGCTGAAATGATAGAGCATCGCGGAAAGAAAAATATATAAAATAAAATTTTCTGCCCTACAGGTGATATCACATCAATCCCTGTATACAATCCAGGGGCGCAAACAAAGAAAGAATCACACCTTCCCTCCCCAGGCTATCAGAAAATGAAGCCAAATCTCGATGGTTCAGGGATAGCCTAGAGATGATCAACAGCGTTCCTCTCCATTCTAGCAGGATTCAGATGCTGCAATCAACCCTGGAGCTACGGCAAAGCCCCTACTCCAAATCTCGATGGTTCCTAGACAACCTGGAGACCACGTCGATATCCGTCTCATTACAACAGACGATACGTCATCCAAATGACCCCATCTCGGAAATACGTCATCCACATGACCCTGTCTCGGAAATACGTCATCCACATGACCCCATCTCGGAAATACGTCATCCACATGACCCCGTCACGGAAATACGTCATCCAAATGACCCCGTCTCGGAAATACGTCATCCACATGACCCCGCCGTGGAAATACGTCGTCCACATGACCCCGTCGCGGAAATACGTCGTCCACATGACCCCGTCGCGGAAATACGTCCTCCACATGACCCCGTCGCGGAAATACATCATCCACATGACCCCGTCTCGGAAATACGTCATCCAAATGACCCCGTATCGGAAATACGTCATCCAAATGACCCCGTATCGGAAATACGTCATTCATATGACCCTGTTTCAGAAATTCGTCATCCACATGACCCCGTCTCGGAAATACGTCATCCAAATGACCCCGTCGCGGAAACACGTCATCCACATGACCCTGTCTCGGAAATACGTCATCTACATGACCCTGTCTTGGAAATACGTCATCTACATGACCCTGTCTCGGAAATATGTCATCCACATGACCTCGTCTCGGAAATGCGTCATCCAAATGGCCCCGTCGTGAAAATACGTCATCCACATGACCCCGTCTCGGAAATACGTCATCCACATGACCCCGTCTCAGAAATACGTCATCGGAAATACGTCATCCACATGACCCCGTCTCAGAAATACGTCATCGACATGACCCCGTCTCGGAAATACGTCATCCAAATGACCCCGTCTTGGAAATACGTCATCCACATGACCCCGTCTCAGAAATAAGTCGTCCACATGACTCCGTCGTGGAAATACGTCATCTACATGACCCCGCCTCGGAAATACGTCACCCAATGACGCCGTGAAATGCGGATAACGCCAATCTCATTAAACACTTACGGATCCTCTCGATTCGTAAGGAAGAAAACTCTCTTACAAGATTCTTATGACTTATAAGGGAAAACACACTTAGGAATCCTCACGACTCCTAAGGAGAAAAGACGCCTACGAGATCCTCACGACTCGTACGGAGAAAAGTCTTTATGGGACCCTCACGGCTCATAAAGTTGAAAAGTCTTAGGTAGCAGATCTGAACCTGCTTCCTAAGCCATCACAACCCCTCGAAGAAGCCAAAACAAGATGCTCGCTCTATCATCTGTCGGCTATGCTTGCTAAGGTGACATACTGATAACAAAAGAAAGAAGAAAGCAGAGAGATGATACAAGACATTGCGAAAGAAATGTAACTTTTATTCATGAATTCAATTGGGTACAAAATACGTCATATGAAAGAATAAAAGAATGAATACATTTTATTCAAAATTACAAATGGTACAAAAATAATTATTGAGAGGGAAGCGCTTTCAATAATCCGATCAGTTGCTCGGGCACTTCCCTCAGCCCCTTTTCTTGATTAGCTGCCGCGGCCAACTCTGCTTCGACCCGGGCTCGCTGCTGCAAGTAAGATGAAAATTTTTCCTCGACGGCCCGCTGAGCTGCTTCACAATTTTGTGCATCCCGCTCGACGACGTCGAGCTTCTACCTCAGTGTTAACCCATCAGAGATGTATCGCAGAAGGCCTTCAAAGATAACTTTCAACTGGGCAGCATTCGCATCAACCTGAGCATGCAGTCGAGCAGATTTGCTTGAAGTTTCTTCACATTCCTTATGCTTTAAGGCCACTTCTTGTTCAAGATGGCGGAAGTAAGAAGTACTCTGCTCGACCCACGCAGCCCGTTGAGTGTTCACAGCCAGAATCTCAGGAGCAGGACGCCTAAGCTCAAGCTCATGCAGGCAAGCCTCAATTTCCCTGCAGTGATTAACCCAAGACTCAACGACGCCCTCACTATGAAAATTCACAAGCGTCGCCAGCATAGGGTTAACCTCCGCAGAAAAATCTGCGGCGAATGTGGGAGTCTCTACGCCAAGCACCTCAATGTAGTCACTCAACATGCGTAGACTATTCGCAGCACCTTTTGAGGATGGACGTCTGGAAAAGGGTCTGGCCGGCATTATGATGCGAGACTCGAACGGGGCTGGAGTTGATGTGACTGCTACAAAATAAATCATAGTCAGATGTCAGCTCAAGAAATAAAGAAAATACACGAACAATAGAGTCTGCTATACCAGCTGCAATAAGGGGCAGAGCTGGGAGTACTGCTGGCGCAACGATAGCCTCGTTCCCTCCTTCAATTTGTAAGGCTACAAGCAATAAAAAGAAGAATTAGCAATAATGTGACTGCCCGTTAAAGAAAGGACGTCGTTTAGAAAAGATACTCACCGACACCAGCAGGCGGACTAATCTCTGACAGGAAAGAGAAGTGTGGGTGCAGCACCTGATACAGGTGGTCAAATAGGACTCCTGTAAGGACGCAGTAATGTAACGTCAGTACATAAGTTATACAGCCTAAAAATAAGACTGATGGGTCATGAATTCGCACCTTCCAACATCTGAGATGGACATGAGAAGGTAGAGGAATGGTCGCCGTCAAAGCGGTAACTGATGGCGCTGCCTCGAGTAGCGCAACCTCAACGCTCGCCACACTTACATTAGAAACGAGATAAATACTGTCAAGAAAGATTGAAAGGGATTGCAGAATAAAAAGAGAATCAATGACCCAAAATCTACCTGGTGAGTCGCCGATTGGAACCGCAACAAGGGCGTCACTTGATATAGCGATTGCTTCACCCTCCTCCATCGGAATGGTTTCGCCGCCCGTGGCTTCATCCCCCGACTCCAAGAGAATCGTCGTGATAATCGCAGCTCCCAGCAACGGCAGGGAGCCGCAAGGGGAAAGAGCCATAATTGGAGCAGTTCCGGACTCTTGAGAAAGGGTGGCCACTTCAGGCTCAATGGTTGCCGCCATCTCACCCACCGCTGCCTCGAGTTCGGCGACCATGGCTACCTCCTCTACCGCCACCTCAGGCTCGACAATGGTAGCCATCTCACTTACCGCCATCTCGGTCTCGGCGATCGCGAACGTCTCACCCACCGCTACCTCGAGCTCGGCAATTGTAGCCATCTCGCCTACCGCTGCCTCGGGTCCGGCGACCATGGCTACCTCCTCTACCGCTATCCCAAGCTCAGTGGTCGCCGCCACTTCTTCGGTAAGACTTGGCCCTGCAAGATAGGATATATAAGAACTGAAAGTTAAAACTTTGACAACAGAACCCAATGTCACATTACCTTGAGTTGGTCTTCCAATTACTTCCCGAGCCGCACGTGCTGCCTGTCTGTGGGCGGTGGACAAGGCAGCCGGAGTATCTTCTGAAGGAGTAGGGGCAGGGGTAGCGGTGCTAGAACCTGCACCCACGGCCAAGGCAGCACTACGCTCCCTTACCGCACGCATTCTGCGCTTCCTTTCCGCTCGGGCCATTAGAGCGGATCTTCACGAAGCCTCCATCAACAGGACGTCATCGTCCGTGCCAAGGGTTACCTCTGGAGCCATCAAGGCATCCGTCATCGGTTGTTTGAGCAAGGCTTCTTTCGGCAGTGCCGAGGAAGCTGGGACTTCGATGGCTGTCCCGGGAAGAATCTCTGCATCACCTTGCGAGATTGGCATTGTAGTCCCTACGATGAGGTAAAGAAGGGATCAGATTGTCCATAAGAAAGGAGAATGAAGATGCAATGAGCCGGGACATACCAATGCCCAACAAAGCGCGAGTCATCTCCTCCTCCTCAAAGGTCCTAAGAGAAGCCACTAGAGCCTCTTCAGTTCTAAAACCTGTTACATAAGAAAAAATGTCAGTCAAGACATGATAATAAAAATAAAAAATATAATGCAATAACAGAAGTTACGTCTTATACTCACTTGATTGCGTGAGGACGGCCATTTCTGCTTTCTGGTTTGCTGATCGCACAGAAGCTGCAATAGCGGTCTCGAGATCAGTGTCTTCCGGCGCTAGGAATAGACATTCATTGGTCCCATATTCGCTCAGGCCTTCGTTATAAGGAGCATGAGGCTCCAGGCCGAGTATAGCGTCTACAGAGAGGATTGACTTCTTCTTCCTCTTCTGCGAGCAAGCTCCAGTCGCAGCCAGCACAAGCTTACGCTTGGTGGGCACTTTGGGGCGACGAGTCCTGATATCTGAGCCCACACCAGACTCAGGGGAAGCCACATTTACCGTCTCCATGGGAGAACGGGGAACCAGAGCTACATCCACCGTCTCCACGGGAGTACGGGGCACCGGTAACTCAGGCCTGTCGTGAGGGACTTCAATCACGGCAGCTTCTCTTAGCGGAGGGAGGACAATGGTCCGTCGCTTCAAGGGGACGTTTCGATCACCAGCAGGGGGTGCACCCTTGCGATCAAGCAGCAGTCACTTCTTCTCCCTGATAACAGCGCCCATCGCATGTTGGTACCAGGCCACGTGTACATTAAGGGCCTTCGGGACACAACTCGGTTTGCTGATAAAGAAGTGAGACCCCATATTCAAGCACATGAAATGATGCAGCGCGCCCTGCATTCCCTCTTCGATGGCAACAGGTTCTACCAGGAAAGCCTCCAGCGGGACTCCCTGATTGTAACTCAGCTGCTGGGCAAAATGATGGGGGTTGTATCTCATGAATAGCGCCGCATCATTTTGCCTGAATATAAGAAAGCCCGGCCTTATGGAGTACAAATGGAGAATCTCCTGGGCTTTCAACACGGAGGCCCCGTCCTTAAAAATGTCTTACAGGGACAACACCACCTTTGAAGTTTCCTGGCCGATGGTCAAGACTTTGTCTGTGAAAGACATACCATCTCCGACCGTGCGCGGACGAAGGAGCAAGCCCCTAACTTCCCGCTGTGACGGACTCATGATGGAGGCGTCAACCAGTCGCATAATCCGAGGGAACTTGCATCTCTTGTAAAACGAAGGTCTCTTGTGAATGCCAAAGACCCCGAGCACGTGCAGCTCCATCCATGAAGTGAAGTAATGCATCGAGAAGTTGGTAGGATGCACTCCCGGTTCAGTGGTATTCGCTGCTACGCTAAGACCGTGATATAGATGGGCTAATCTGGAGATCCCGATGGCCACTTGTATTCCAGCAACCATACGATGCGCGGGGTAGAAGACGGAAGGCCTCATGTAACGAGGATGCATAAGAAGCGCGAACCAGCTCAACCATAGCCCAAGAAACCCAAGAAAAACGCTTCCTCGTAAATACCCGGAGCGGCGATTTCTGACAGAGGGACAATCATGACGTCAGGAAGAAAGAAACCTTTCTGATCAGCTTCCAATATCGGCCGACGGTCCAAGCCAAAGCCGAAGGTGTAACACCTTAGGAGGTGTTTAGTGGCTAATTATATTTAAATAAATGGTTTTTAATAAAAAGTTTACCAAATTGATTTTCAAATATTTTATCAAATTTAATGAATATTTTATTAGAATTTTCCTAGGCTTGCACACACATGTGCATGTAAACTAGGGCTTAATTAGGGTTAAACCATGATTAGCAACCATGGTGGGTTAACCCATTTTAACTAAGTTATTTGGTTTGGGTTTTAATTTAGTATGGTGTTTTTTTTTTAAAAAAAGGAAAATGATTTGAATTTAGTTGACGTGGAGGGGGGGAGAGAGAGAGAGAGAAATGGCATGATGGCCTTGCCATGCTTACACTTAATGTAGAGAGAGAGTGGGGTTGACATTTTGAGCTGTCATTTCTTTGCCTCCCATTTGTTTCTCACATATCTCTCACTCTCACTCACTCATACACACACACACTCATTCAGCAGCAGCAGCAGAAGTTGCAGCAGCAGAAGCCCCAGCAGCAGCAACAAACAACAACAACAACAACAACAAGTAGCAGCAGCTGAAGCAACAGCAACAGCATCTGCAGCATCGGTAACAGCTTCAGCAGCACCAGCAGCAGCTCCAGCAACTGCAGCAGCTCTTCTCCTTCCTCCTGCTTCCTAGGGTCGAGAGTGGGGTATATTTCTTAAACCTACTTCTTAGTTTTCTTAGTTTGTGTAGAAATAGCTTCGATTAGTGTAAAAAGTGAGTTTTGTGCTTAATTTGGTGAATAGGGTGGACTTTTGGTTAGGGGATGATTTTATTGGTTAGCCTAACATAGTTAAGTGTTGTTAGGGCCACTTAAATCTAGGTAAACCCCAGATTTCACTAAAATACCTTAGGGTTTCATTTTGTGTAAAATATAACGTTTTTAAGTGAATTTTTAGCTTTCTGTGATCTGCTTGTAACCCGGCTCCTTCAGAGAAAATCTGAGCAAACTGGAGTATGTATACTAGGTCTAGACTACACACACCAAGCACGAACCCCTAACCCCACACCCAGGCCGCCGATTTATTCTTTCTGGCTGCAAATTGCGGCTAGATGAGGGAGCTAGGTGTTAAGGTTTTGGCTATAGGAGTCTGCTGCATATTCCAGTGTTTTGGCATGTGCAATTTTGTAAGTTTTTCACCTGGGTAGAATCTGGAACAATATATCGTTTTTCAAGTACGTTTGGTTTGCGCGATACGTGAGTGGATTCTGTGATCCAGCGTGTCGCGGCGTGTCGGGATGTTTTAGACGTGTATACACACGATCTAGCGTATCGAACACGCGCGCGTATGGTTCGCGACACGAGTTTCTCGTTTGATTTCGATATCGTGTTTTGCGAGATATTTTGCTTATATATGGATCCGTTGTGTAAATTCCAGGTTCGCAAGAGGGTACGTCAGACGCCGCAAAGAAGGGAAAGCAGGTGGTCGGCTACGTGTAGCACGCGACCAGGTGAGTAGATTTAACATCTACCGGGAAATCGCCCGTATGGCGTTAAGCGTCAGGGCGTAATAGGATATTTAGTTGTATGTGTTTATATATATATACTATAGTAGCATACCATCTCCTGCTGCATGTAGAATGGTAGATATAGAACACTGCACTGTCACTGACGGTTCAAGCTGCACGAGCACTAAATGTATATTACACTCACGCCGTTAGTGATTGCCATGACACTCGCACTATAGGATCACCGCATCATTGATGATTGTCATGGCTTTTTGCATACTGGCATACACACATATATTGATATTTTCATACTTGCACACATGCACACTTTATATTCATACCAGTGCATACATATATTGATATCTTCATACCTACGCACATGCACACTGTATATTCATACCAGTGCACATATATAATGATATCTTCATACCTGTGCACATGCACACTGTATATTCATACCAGTGCACACATATATTGATATCTTCATACCTGAGCACATGCACACTGTATATTCATACCAGTGCACACATATATTGATATCTTCATACCTGCGCACATGCACACTGTATATTCATACCAGTGCACACATATATTGATATCTTCATACCTGCGCACATGCATACTGTATATTCATACCAGTGCACACATATATTGATATCTTCATACCTTCTCACATGCACACTGTATATTCATACCAGTGCACACATATATTGATATCTTCATATCTGCATACATGCACACTGTATATTCATACCAGTGCACACATATATTGATATCTTCATACATGCGCACAAGCACACTGTATATTCATACCAGTGCAGACATATATTGATATTTTCATACTTGTGCGCATGCACACTGTATTTTCATAGTAGTGCTACACTCATATTCACGTATATATCCATGTGCACATCCATACCTACATACATACATATGTTACATACATGGATGATACTGATTTGATTTCATGAAAAATAGGGACCGCATGAGATATTTTCAAAACTGTATTCCTTTAAAAAGAGTGGTTTTTCCCTTTTTCACTCTTAGTGTCATATGACACCTTGCATGGATTTACGCATTGAGTTTGGATTTATGGGATTTCTGGATTTGAGAACCGTAGTATTATCTTAAGAAAATACGCACTATTTTAAAAACCCGGTTTCTCTTGATATGATATTTCAGTGCGTCCACCATGAGTTTTCTCGGTTCCAAAGAGCTTGTGTGAGTATACCCGATTCGAGGAGCGGTAGGCACCGACTGCGGGTATATGGTGGACCCAATACGGTACCCTGGGGCAAGAAGACTCGTATTGTTAGACTGTGAGCCCGGTGGAGGGACTACTACCTACCGGTGATTGGTTAGACCAGGTGATTATCCGGAGGATACCGACCAGAGTCGATAGATGGATACGGGACGACGCGTATTGCCGAGGCCGAGGGCCGATTCCGCAGACGGAGCCCATGGGCCGATCCGACTGACGGAGCCCGATACTTGAGAATTTGAGTGTCGATGCTAGACACGATGATTTTATGATATTTCGAGTGCCGATGTTGGGCACTCACGATTCTATGAGATTTATAGGATTTGAGGGCCGATGAGGATGACGGCGCCTGAGTTTTACTGGGATTTGGGTGTATTGATGGACACCGATTATTTCCACGTTGACATTCCGTGTAAATGTTATTTATTCCCATGCTCAGCATTCAGTATTTTACATCTCATCCTATATCTATAGTGCCTGATAGAGTACATATGACATGCACGATTATTGCATACTTGCTCACTCTATACAGATGTTGTTAGATTACATTTGCTATGCACGATTATTGCATACCTGCTCAATCTATATAGATGTTGTTAGATTGCATTTGCTATGCACGACTATTGCATACCCTACTCATCATATAGAGATGTCATTAGATCGCACTTGTTGCATGATTATTGCGCATCTAGTTCATCATATAGATGTTATCTGTTGGCATAGGTTAGAGTATCGCAGCACGTGCATACTCGCGATTACTTTTATATGTTATCTACTATTCACGAGTTGGCAACTCACTCCTGTTGTACCACAGTGTTTACAAGTTGCCCCTCGGAGTAGTCGCGGCAGGCTGTTTTCTTGCATCTTTTGACACAGATACCACTGCAGTTGGCGTACTAGCCCTTTGCTGATAGGTGGGTTTTTGTGCGGTATCTGTTATTTCCAGTTGTATATACTATTGTATCTAGTACTCTCCATCTACCACTTATGTATTGACTTAGAGACCAGTTGTGAGGACGATGTATATTATTGTACTCTGGTGTCGAGCTCGTTGTGAGCTGACTTTATTTATGCAGTTTTATATTTCATGTTGTCTTCACTTATTTTTACTCTTTCTTCGCTACGGCGTCGTATATTATCGTTGTGGTAATTGTTTCCGCTGTTGGGCGTGATTGCTCCCGTTTGGGATGCCTTATCCTTATTGTATATCATTTTACTCATATATTGTCTTGTACCCGATTTCGCGGCTAGTTTTTACAAAGGAAATGCTGCCAAAATTTTTAAGATAATAACTTGAACTTTAAAGAATTTTACTAAACAACTTAAAATTTTCTAAATGTTTTAACAAATGTTCTAATAAATGTTTTAAACACTCAATACCTTTAATGGTTTTGATTTCTGAGTTTCAGCTTACTTAGTCGCGTTACGCCTGTAGATGTCATGTGGTTAAGTGCCGGTCACAGGCCGAACTTTGGGTCGTGACAAAGTTGGTATCGGAGCGTAGGTTTTACTTTTGGAGTGTAGGATGACCCTGGTATGATGGAGTAGGTAGCTGAAGCAGAGTGGCGTAGCGTGCGTATGTTCCGCGACATACTCACGACACGGTACTCCGCCTAAGCGACCTTAGGACTTATTGATTGAAATTCCTTCATGATTGTATATATTCTTGCGATTCGATTTTCGTATCCTTATCGAATCTTATCTTCTTTTTAGCCACTATGCCGCCAAAGACTACGAGGTCGTAGAGAGTGGCCGCGAGAGCCAAGATTCAAGTTGACTCGTCCGAGACGAGGACTGATCCGGGTAGTACCCCTGTTGTACCAGAGCAGACTGTTCCTCCTACGATAGATCAGATCGCCATGCTAGGGGCTGGTATGCAGGAGATGCGCCAGATGATAGGATCGCTAGTTGAGACGCTTCGAGCGCAGCGACCAGAGGTAGCTCCACCCGTTACGGGGACCGTGATGGTACCTACAGTACAAGCAGTTACCCCTGCAGCCACGGAGGTTATTACAGTATCGCTATCAGAGTTCATGAGGCTGAAGCCTCCGGTCTTCACAGGCACCGATGCAGCCGAGGACCCACAGTCTTTTATTGATAGGATGGCCCGGATATGTCATTCGCTCAGATGCTCAGATGCGAGATGGGTAGAGTTCGTGAGCTTTCTCCTAGAAGTTCTTGTGCAGAAATGGTGTGAATCGGTCGAGAAGGGCAGAGCAGCGGGTCTTCCTCCTATGACCTGGACCGAGTTTGTGACGGTATTTCTAGCCCACTTCCTTCCCCAGAGTGTTAGGGATGCCCGAGCACGCAGATTCGATTCCTTACGCCAGACGCCAGAGATGACAGTGGCAGAGTACGATATACTGTTCACCGAGCTATCCGTTTATGCCTCATACCTAGTGGCGACTGAGGAGATGCGAGTCAAGAGATTTGTCCGAGGCTTGCTTACACCACTGCTCCTTCCGATCAGCGTCCAGCATTGCGAGACGTATGCAGCAGCTGTAGACGCAGCTCTATTGGTCGAGGAGTGCCTTGCAGAGACTTCGGTAGTTCCAGGGCCGAAGAGGGTTCGTACTGATACAGCAGTACGGAGACATCCATTCGGACACCGTGATAGACGTCGTACAGGTGGCAGAGACTCAGGGTGAGGTCAGATGTTTAGCTCTTACCCCCAGGAGGGTCAGCAGTCATCGCGTGGATGCTTTAGATGTGGCAGTCCCCATCACCGCGTCAGAGATTGTATCGAGATACACCGGAGGGAGCCAGCGGTACCGCGTATCACACTTCCACCTTCTCCACCCCAGAGGGCGTTGCCTATTGTACCTACTGTTGCTCCGCGCCAGACTCATGCACAGAGAGGTCGTGGTCGCGGAGGGTTTACTCATAGAGGATGAGGTGGCCGAGGCAGAGGACAGCCAGCTGCCGGCAGAGTACAGCCAGTTGTTAATAGGGGACCGCCAGTTCCAGGCAGAGGACAGGCATAGGTTTTCGCGTTGACGCATCAGGACGTGTAGGCGTCCAATGTTGTGGTCTCAGGTACCCTATCAGTATGTTCTGTTGACGCACACGTATTGTTTGATCCCGGATCCACGCACTCGTACGTTTCCACACACTTCATGCCGAGTTTGGGTAGAGAGTCCGGTTTGCTTGATCAGCCGCTTGTTGTGACCACTCCTGTGGGAGAGTCGTTTGTTGCTAGGCACGTGTTCCGATCCTGTGTTGTCCGTATTGGCGAGAGAGAGCTGCATGTCGACTTGATCCTTCTTGAGATGTTGGACATCGACGTTCTTTTAGGCATGGATTGGTTAGCCATGTGCTATGCATCTGTGGACTGCCGTGAGAAGACAGTTAGATTTTGTTTTTCCGGCGAGTCGGCTTTTGTTGTGCAGGAGGACTGTTGTGCCGCCCCTCACAGTTTGATTTCTTCTCTTCGCGCTGGACAGCTGTTGAGGAAGGGATGTCAGGGATTTCTAGCCTGTGTTTGCGATACTAGAGCTACAGATGTTCCATTGGACCGGGTTCCGATTGTATGTGAGTTCCCTGATGTTTTCCCTGACGAGCTTCCTGGGCTACCGCCTAAGCGCGACATTGCCTTCTGTATTGATTTGATTCCCGGCACGAGGCCGATTTCTATACCGCCTTATCGGATGGCCCCGACGGAGATTAGTGAGTTGAAAGGTCAGTTGCAAGATTTAACGGATAAGGGACTTATTCGACCCAATGTTTCTCCTTGGGGTGCTCCGGTCCTGTTTGTCAAGAAGAAGGACGGCAGTTTGCGTTTGTGTATCGACTGCCGCCAGCTGAACAGGGTTACCGTGCGGAACAGATATCCTTTGCCGCGTATCGACGACTTGTTCGACCAGCTTCAGGGGGCAGGATACTTTTCGAGGATCGACTTGCGATCAGGATACCATCAGCTGTAGCTTCGACAGGAGGATATACCGAGGACCACTTTCCGCATGCGCTACGACCATTATGAGTTTTTGGTGATGTCGTTCGGACTCACCAACGCACCAGCAGCATTCATGGACTTGATGAACCGTATATTCAGGCCGTATTTGGACTTGTTCATCATCATATTCATTGACGATATATTGGTGTATTCCCGGAGCCGAGAGGAGCACGAGCAGCACCTGCGGATCACACTGCAGACTTTGAGGGAGCACCGGCTTTTCGCAAAATTCTCCAAGTGCGCATTCTGGCTTGACAGCGTAGACTTCTTGGGTCACGTGATTACACGAGATGGTATATGTGTGGACCCGAAGAAGATCGAGGCCGTTCAGCGTTGGCCCAGACCCGCATCAGTTATGGAGATCCGCAGCTTTCTAGGATTGGCCGGTTACTACAGGCGATTTGTGCAGGACTTCTCCCGTATTGCCGCACCTTTGACTGGGTTGACTCGGAAGGGAGTTCCTTTCGATTGGACGGAGGAGTGCGAGCATAGCTTTCAACAGCTACGGACCTGTTTGACTACGGCGCCGGTGTTATTATTGCCTTCAGGATTAGGCGGATTTGTGGTCTATTGTGACGCTTCACGAGTGGGGATAGGGTGCGTATTGATGAAGCATGATAGGGTGATCACGTATGCTTCACGACAGCTGAAGAAACATGAACAGAACTACCCTACTCAAGATTTGGAGATGGCTGCAGTGGTCTTTGCACTTAAGATCTAGCGACATTACGTATACAGCGAGTCGTGCCAGATATTCACTGATCACAAGAACTTAAAGTATATATTTCAGCAGCGAGATCTGAATCTCCGACAGCGCCATTGGATGGAACTAGTAAAGGACTACGATTGCGAGATCTTGTATCACCCAGGAAAGGCGAATGTAGTGGCGGATGCTTTGAGCAGGAGGCCCGGGGTAGTCTATTTTGTTTGAGCGCAATGCAGAGGCAGTTGTCGGCAGATTGGCAGATATTATGCGATGGCTGAGTGCAGTTTGAGTTCACGCCGATCGGGGAATAGCTTGCGCATGTTCGTGCACGCCCACAGTTGCTTGACCGTATACATGAGGCACAGCACAGTGATGACCGTTGTTCAGAGATCATGGCACAGATTGGACAGGGCATATTTTCCGAGTTCGTGATTGATGATCAGGGGATACTGTGATTTGGGATTAGACTGTGCGTACCAGATGCTGAGGGACTGCGGCGTGAGATTCTTGAGGAGGCACATCGATCGGTGTATAGTGTCCATCCGGGTTCCACCAAGATGTACCATGATATGAGAGATGTTTACTGGTGGGACGGAATGAAGAAGGACATCGCAGACTTCGTGTCGAGATGCCTAAATTGTCAGCAAGTCAAGGCCGAGCACCAGAGGCTAGCGGGAGAGCTACAGCCGTTACCCATTCCGGAGAGGAAATGGGAACAGATTTCGATGGATTTCGTTGTGGGTCTACCCAGGACTAGGCGAGGGTATGACTCCATTTGGGTGATCGTGGATCGTTTGACGAAAGAGGCTCACTTCCTGCCAGTGAGATGACTTTCGGATTTACTCAGTATACCCAGATATACATCGACGAGATAGTACGACTGCATGGAGTCCCGACGTGTATCGTGTCCGACCGAGGCACCCAGTTTACCAGCCGACTATGGCAGAGACTTCAGGAGGCGTTGGGCACACGCTTGAGTTTCAGCACAGCATTTCATCCGCAGACCGACGGCCATTCAGAGCGGACTATTCAGACTCTCGAGGACATGCTCAGAGCGTGCGTTTTAGACTTTGGTGGTAGCTGGGATCATCATTTACCCTTGGTGGAGTTCTCCTAAAACAATAGTTTCCAGGATACTATTCAAATGGCACCTTTCGAGGCTTTGTATGGGAGGAGATGTAGATCGCCCGTCTGTTAGACAGAGCTCAGTGAGAGCAGTATTTTGGGGCCACAGATCGTACAGGAGACGACCGAGAAGAGCTGATTCGAGACAGGATGAGGACAGCTCAGAGCAGGCAGAAATCGTATGCTGACAGACGCCGCCGCAGATTAGAGTTCGCAATTGGCGATCACGTTTTTCTGAGGGTCTCTCCGATGAAGGGAGTGATGAGGTTTGGACGGAAGAGGAAGCTTAGCCCCAGATTCATAGGTCCCTTCGAGATTCTCGAGCATGTTGGCACAGTAGCATATCGTTTGGCTCTTCCACCCGACTTCCCAGATGTTCACCCCGTATTCCACGTGTCGATGCTTCGCAGATACCTACATGACCCTTCGCACATGATTCACCATCAGACCATTCAGCTCGAGCGCGATCTTTCCTTCACCGAGCAGCCAGTCGTGATATTGGACCGGCAGGTGAAGAAACTTAGATCGAAGGTCTTACCATCAGTGAAGGTGATTTGGCGCAGTCCGAATGGTGAAGAAATCACTTGGGAGGCCAAGGGCGAGATGCGGAAGAAGTTCACTCATCTTTTTGAAGGTATGCGTAGCTTTATATTTTTTTTAAATTCGGGGACGAATTTCTTTAAAAGGGGAAGATTGTAACACCTCAGGAGGTGTTTAGTGGCTAATTATATTTAAATAAATGGTTTTTAATAAAAAGTTTACCAAATTGATTTTCAAATATTTTATCAAATTTAATGAATATTTTATTAGAATTTTCCTAGGCTTGCATACACATGTGCATGTAAACTGGGGCTTAATTGGGGTTAAACCATGATTAGCAACCATGGTGGGTTAACCCATTTTAACTAAGTTATTTGGTTTGGGTTTTAATTTAGTATGGTTGTTTTTTTTTTTAAAAAAAAAGGGAAATGATTTGAATTTAGTTGACTTGGAGGGGGAGAGAGAGAGAAATGGCATGATGGCCTTGCCATGCTTACACTTAATGAAGAGAGAGGAGGGGGAGGGGTTGACACTATGAGCTATCATTTCTTTGACTCTCATTTGTTTCTCACATCTCTCTCACTCTCACTCACTCATACACACACACACACTCATTCAGCAGCAGCAGCTCCAGCAGCAGCAACAAACAACAACAACAACAACAACAACAAGTAGCAGCAGCTGAAGCAACAGCAACAGCATCAGCTTCAGCAGCATCAGCAACAGCTTCAGCAGCAGCTCCAGCAACTGCAGCAGCTCTTCTCCTTCCTCATGCTTCCTAGGGTCGTATATTTCTTTAACCTACTTCCTAGTTTGCTTAGTTTGTGTAGAAATAGCTTCGATTAGTGTAAAAAGTGAGTTTTATGCTTAATTTAGTGAATAGTGTGAACTTTTGGTTAGGGGATGATTTTATTGGTTAGCCTAGCTTAGTTAAGTGTTGTTAGGACCACTTAAATCTAGATAAACCCTAGATTTCACTAAAATACCATAGGGTTTCAATTTGTGCAAAATATAATGTTTTTAAGTGAATTTTTAGCTTTCTGTGATCTGCTTGTGACCCGGCTCCTTCAGAGAAAATCTGAGCAAACTAGAGCATGTATACTAGGTCTAGACTACACACACCAAGCACGAACCCCTAACCCCACACCCAGGCCGCCGATTTATTCTTTCTGGCCGCAAATTGCGGCCAGATGAGGAAGCTAGGTGTTAGGGTTTTGGCTATAGGAGTCTGCTGCATATTCCAGTGTTTTGGCATGTGTAATTTTGTAAGTTTTTCACATGGGTAGAATCTGGAACAATATATCGTTTTTCAAGTACGTTTGGTTTACGCGATACGCGCGATACGTGAGTGGGTTCTGTGATCCAGCGTGTCGCGGCGTGTCGAGATAGTTTTAGACACGTATACACACGATCTAGCGTATCGGACACACACGCGTATGGTTCGCGACGCGAGTTTCTCGTTTGATTTCGATATCGTGTTTTGCGAGATATTTTGCTTATATATGGATCCCTTGTGTAAATATTCCAGGTTCGCAGGCGGGTACGTCGGACGCCGCAAAGAAGGGAAAGCAGGTGGTCAGCTACGTGTAGCACGCGACCAAGTGAGTAGATTTAACATCTACGGGGAAATCGCCCATATGGCGTTAAGCGTCTGGGAGTAATAGGATATTTAGTTGTATGTATTTATATATATATATATATATATATACACACACTATAGTAGCATACCATCTCCTGCTGCATGTAGAATGGTAGATATAGAATACTGCACTGTCACTAACGGTTCAAGCTGCACGAGCACTAAATGTATGTTACACTCACGCCGTTAGTGATTGCCATGACACTCGCACTATAGGATCACCGCATCATTGATAATTGTCATGGCTTGTCGCATATTGGCGTACACACATATATTGATATCTTCATACCTGCGCACATGCACACTGTATATTCATACCAGTGCACATATATATTGATATCTTCATACCTGCGTACATGCACACTGTATATTCATACCAGTGCACACATATATTGATATCTTCATACCTGCGCACATGCACACTGTATATTCATACCAGTGCACACATATATTGATATCTTCATACCTGCGCACATGCACACTGTATATTCATACCGGTGCACATATATATTGATATCTTCATACCTGCGCACATGCACACTGTATATTCATACCAGTGCACACATATATTGATATCTTCATACCTGCGCACATGCACACTGTATATTCATACCAGTGCACACATATATTGATATCTTCATACCTGCGCACATGCACATTGCATATTCATACCAGTGCACACATATATTGATATCTTCATACCTGCGCGCATGCACACTGTATTTTCATAGAAGTGCTACACTCATATTCACGTATATATCCATGTGCACATCCATATCTACATACATACATATGTTACATACATGGATGATATTGATTTGATTTCATGAAAAATAGGGACCGCATAAGATATTTTCAAAACTGGATTCCTTTTAAAAGAGCGGTTTTTCCCTTTTTCACTCTTTGTGTCATACGACACCTTGCATGGATTTACGCATTGAGTTTGGATTTATGCATTGAGTTTGGATTTATGGGATTTCTGGATTTGAGAACCGTGGTATTATCTTAAGAAAATACGCACTGTTTTAAAAACCCGGTTTCTCTTGATATGATATTTCAGTGCGTCCACTATGAGTTTTCTCGGTTCCAGAGAGCTTATGTGAGTATACCAGATTCGAGGAGCGGTAGGCACCGATTGCGGGTACATGATGGACCCGGTACGGTACTCCGGGGCAAGAAGACTCGTATTGTTAGACGGTAAGCCCGGTAGAGAGACTACTACCTACCAGTGATTGGTTAGAACTGGCAATTATCCGGAGGATACCGACCAGAGTCGATAGATGGATACGGGACGACGCGTACTGCCGGGGCCGAGGGCCAATTCCGCAGATGGAGCCCGTGGGCCGATCCGACTGATGGAGCCGGATACTTGAGGATTTGCGTGTTGATGCTAGACACTACGATTTTATGATATTTCGAGTGCCGATGTTGGGCACTCACGATTCTATGAGATTTACAGGATTTGAGGGCCGATGAGGATGACGGCGCCTGAGTTTTACTGGGATTTGGGTGTATTGATGGACACCGATTATTTCCACGTTGGCATTCCGTGTAAATGTTATTTATTCCCATGCTCAGCATTTAGTATTTTACATCTCATCCTATATCTGTAGTGCCTGATAGAGTACATATGACATGCACGATTATTGCATACCTACTCACTCTATACAGATGTTTTTAGATTACATTTGCTATGCACGATTATTGCTTACCTGCTCACTCTATATAGATGTTGTTAGATTGCATTTGCTATGTACGACTATTGCATACCCTGCTCATCATATAGAGATGTCATTAGATCGCACTTATTGCATGATTATTACTCATCTAGTTCATCATATAGATGTTATCTGTTGGCATAGGTTAGAGTATCGCAGCACGTGCATACTCGCGATTACCATTATATGTTATCTACTATTCACGAGTTGGCAACTCACCCCCGTTGTGCCACAGTATTTGCAGGTTGCCCCTCGGAATAGTTGCGGCAGGCTGTTTTCTTGCATCTTTTGACACAGATACCACTGCAGTTGGCGTACTAGCCCTTTGCTGATAGGTGGGTTTTTGTGCGGTATCTGTTATTTCCAGTTGTATATACTATTATATCTAGTACTCTCCATCTACTACTTATGTATTGACTTAGAGACCAGTTGTGAGGACGATATATATTATTGTACTCTGGTGTCGAGCTCGTTGTGAGCCGACTTTATTTATGCAGTTTTATATTTCATGTTGTCTTCACTTATTTTTACTCTTTCTTCGCTACGGCGTCGTATATTATCGTTGTGGTAATTGTTTCCGCTGTCGGGCGTGATTGCTCCCGTTTGGGATGCCTTATCCTTATTGTATATCATTTTACTCATATATTGTCTTGTACCCGATTTCGGGGCTAGTTTTTATAAAGGAAATGCTGCCAAAATTTTTAAGATAATAACTTGAACTTTAAAGAATTTTACTAAACAACTTAAAGTTTTCTAAATGTTTTAACAAATGTTCTAATAAATGTTTTAAACACTCAATACTTTTAATGGTTTTGATTTCTGGGTTTCGGCTTACTTAGTCGCGTTACACCTGTAGACGTCACGTGGTTAAGTGCCGGTCACGGGCCGAACTTTGGGTCCTGATAGAAGGGATCATCAAGTTTAGAAAACTTTTCGACTGGTCGTGTCAAAATCTCCGGGCGAAGAAAACGGGCAATGAAGTCCGCAAAGCTACCTGTTCAACACCTTTATCAGGCTTGGGAACTGGTGTTGAATGGCGTTCTCTGGGGTGAGGTCCATCACCACTGGCTTGGTGGCAAAAACATATTCGTCCGGAGGAAGCAACTCCTCGTAGTCCTCCTCCTAAACTGGTAAACCAGAAATCTCGGCGAATTCTTCCAAAGAAATGGAGACCTCTCTATCCAGTAGAAGGAAGGTATGGGTCGGGATGTTCCACTGCTCCAAGAACGCCTTGATCCACCATGTGGGAGGTGCAGAATACTGGAACAGGGAAGCGTAGACCGCAGGGTATAAGCCGAGCTTTAGCAGCTGTGATTTCTTTGCCGACAAGATATACTGGGCCTACTGCAAGTACACGGGCGGATGACGGGGAGTTATCCTGATGTTGTAGGGCTGTCCCCAAGGGCGCGACTCGCCCTGATATATACGCCACCCTAGGGTATCCAAAGCCACCGCCGGCTGCACGGGTACTGCGGCAATCGAAAGATGAAGGAGAACCTCCAAAGTCCAATTAACCACCTCCACGGCATAGTTCACCGGGGGTGCATCCGCATACGGGATCGCCGAGATAGGATCTGAAGGCGTCTCACAAGAGAAGCTTCGACGACCTCTGATAATCTGGTCGTACCATCTACCCTACAAGTGTTAGTGTATATGCCCTAGGGGCCATTATTGTATCATACTAGTTTGTATATTACTTAATGGAAGCTTGGGATATTCACATGTATATAACAGTCTTGCTAAACATGGTAGTATGCTACTTGGTTTTTCTATCTTAATATGTGAGTATACTATTGATAGAGCTCTTAGGATCTTGCTTGACTACCGGCGTTGTGATGGCAGTCACACAAGTGGGGGCTGGGTAGTCTACAAGCACATCCTTATTCAGGTCCCTAGTCGTTGGATTATCGAGACAGGGCATCGATACTCCTGAGTAGACTAGTGTGTACGCTTCTCATCCCAGTTGGGGAGATGGTTTGTCCCACAGCCGTCAGTACGTCGTACTGGAGATAGTATACAGGTGCTCGTTAGGTTACGGGTACACCGGACAGGACTCACAGGGAACTGTTGGTTGGTTTTATACCAGTCGTCAGTGAACAGTTCCCAGGTGACATGAGTACAGCATAGTCCGCAGACTTGACACTGCTACTTCGCCTCGAGTGTGTCCCACTGTTCTTAGATTGCTACCCTACCACGGCTCAAAGGAGTCGTGCAAACAGGTAGCAGTTGGGTGCAGTCCCGAGCACTTGGAGGCAGTGGCGGTTAGACAGGATTCGTCTCTCCTGGTATTGGGGGTTGATATCGCGCTGTGTCAGAGAGCCATTACGCAAAGTCCCTGGCCAGGGCAAGCGAGATTTGCTGGTAGGTTCCAGTAGTTTCTCAGGGTGTAATGGGCTTCCCTCCGACACGACTTATACCGCTATTAGAGGACTGACGCTTGCCGCCCCCTAGGCCCGATATGCGATAGTCTTGGACGAACGGACCGGAATGTATGGAGATTGTCACATCAGACTCAGTAGGAGTTCGGATGGGTTTCCTCATCGGCCTTCTTATCGACATCTACCTGGGGACCGTTACGTACAACTAGTGCCGCTTGCGGCCTGTGGTTAAACCCACTGCCAGCGTAGTAGTCAAGTCTCTAGAGTCCCACACAGAGAGTTTCCCTACTCCGGGCGAAACGATATAGAGGTCGTATGGTTTTACGACAAGGGTTCGGACGCATACGTGTGTTTACGCACGTACGACTTTCGGACAGTTTTTACCAGTCGGCTTTGGTTTAAGCCAGTTACTGGTATCCGGTTATTGGATTTATACAGTCTAAAGTTTTTCCGTATTTTTGCGGAAAGGAGGGGCGTTCTCGTAATTGTGCGAGAAGCTTCTAGAAGGTGGTGACTAAGGAGGTTTAGGTGGCATATACAATGAATGTGATTAGTGAGTCATATGGATGATTCATACATGTCATTATCCATGGAGATGAATCATCACTAGATATTATCAAGCATGGTTGTTAAATTGATTTATTTTCTTTTCTTGATAAAAAGATATGCTTGATATATATTATCATAACTCACTATTCTCACTTCATTATTATGTTCATCTTCTCTCTCCTCAAGCTCTCCCTCTTCAAACCCTAATCCTCCCCTCTCATGTGTTGAGTACAAGGATTAGTTAGACTAACTAAACCATAACCCTTACTCTATATCACCTAGCTTCTTTGATTAGCACTTAAAGAAGGTTAGTTGCCTCAAGTTTAGAGGCTAAGCTTGGAGTAAAGCTCTCGGGTGGATCGTCTACTACTTCGAGAAGGCCGAGGAGGAGGTGGAGTTCGCAAAGACGAAGGACACGATTCGTTAGGTATAATCCCTAAGCATAGTAGTATAGAACTTCTATGTTTCATGTTAGTTATCGTTTAGCTTCGATTCATGCGGTTAGTCAATGTTTAAGTAAAGAACAAGATCGTTTTTTAAATTTCAGCCTCCCTGCAAGTCGTGGGGTGTTGTACATCGACTTACAGTGGTATCAGAGCCTCGCTAAACAATAAATAACTTACTTGCAAATTTGTATGAATTTCGAACGGAAAAAACGAAACCGGAAAAGCCCGAAATCATCAGTTTCTGTCGTTTTTAAAATGAAGTCCAAAAATTTTTCAGGGATGTTCAGAAAGCTTGAAAAGACGGTAGAAGAACACCCAAGAAATTTGGGCCCCTGAATCGCCTAAAGCGCCGCGGAACCGCGGCGGATCCTACCGATTCGCCGCGATTCCGCCGCCGAGTTGGCGATTCAGGAACCCAATTTTCCTGTGTTGGTTCTCTGGAATATTTGGTATTTTCTGGAATTTTTTAATTTTTGCTCAGGTTTAAATTTTACAGAGAAGTATTGGAGCAAAATTAAAAGTGTTTAATCGATCGAAATTATACAGTTTTTGCTTGTTGTATTATATCTGTGTTTGTATAATGTGTTCGTAAACCTCCCCTAACTGCTAGTATGTCGATTGGCAGGGGGTTGCACATTTCTGTAATGGATTTTATCTGTTTGTGCATATGAACTGTGTTGGACTGTTGTGATGTATAGCCGGGGTTATGTGATGGGTTATTATTTAATTCATTTGATATAAATGTAATTTGTTGTAATATTATTTTGCGGGGCACATCCAGCTTGCGGTTGTAGCCACCGTTGTATTATTTTATTTTACTGTTTTTGCTCCTAGGACAGACCCAAGGAGGAGTGCACAAACTGTCGGGCGGGTAGTTTGCCGCACCCGCAGGGGGTCTTGGGTGGGGTAATGGCTATTCATCACAACTGTGTAATCCGTCTTTTGTTGCAGGCTCAAAACAAACACGGATTGCTTGCAAATCCAATTAAGTTCATCTGTGATCTAGAATGAATATCATTGCGTCAGACGAATGTAAAATATCTATATATATGATAGCTATTTTAGACGTCACTTATGTTTTACACCCGCGCTGGCCCAGCCCCCGCTCTGTCGTTAGTTAAGTAACCTAACGGGTAATGACGGGACCCAGTGGCGAATGCGGATGGCATAAGAGGACGTCATATTTTCGTTGTTCTCTGCAATGATAGGTTAATGATGGGACGCATTATCTATAATGCAAAGAAAATAAACCAAAGTTTTAATCGTTGGAACAATTTAAAAGAAACCACTCGGTTAATTTTAAAACAGATATTTTTAAATGCGGAGCTTTAACCACTCCTTTTAAAAGCTATCAGGTTCCTTCGGTTATATCAAGTTCACTACGTTCACGGTTTCGCCAAAACCATTCGTAGCCCTCCGTCATTTTATTTGGGTATTCAGTAGTATTCAAGCTATGCATTTTGGCCAAAGTCAAGGCATAGTGTTTGGTAGCTGCTGGGTTTTCATTTGTTGCATAAGATAGATGAGTTGGTTTGGGACAGTCGTATTACCATTTGACCAAAGTCAGGGGTATATACGGATGGGTTCAAATTGACAAGATAATGACGGGTAGAACTTGACATGTGACTTATGACATTTTGACCAAAGCCAAGGTCATAAGAGCATGGGGCAAAAACTTATATCGGGAATTTCTAAAGAAACTGAAATTTGCAAAGAGATGCATACCATTTGGAGTTTGATGAATGTTGGTAGCATTCCTTCAACATTATCATACGATGATATTTGGATCCCGATCCTACTGTGAGTATATGCTACTTATCAGGATATTCGTCACTTAACGATCAATGCTATAAACCTAGTAGGTGTCCAGAAAGGTGTCAGCGGGGTTACGCCCCCAGAGAAAAGAGGTTATTTAATTAAGGAACTTCGCGAAAGCGTTGGAAAACCTCCCTCGAAGTACCGACACCAGCCTGGCTGAACGGTTAAGCAAGTATTGTATAGTGAGAATAGTCCTGGCTAATTCTTCTTTTATGGTTTGAGGAAGGATTCGATAAACAGTGGGAGCCATCCAGTTTAGATAAACTAAAAACCACTCTAAACTTGCAAGAGCATCATGCTAAAGAGTTTTCTTCTCTCTCTCCTAATTGCAGCGACCCTGAAAATGACTGGACTTAAGTTACTTTTAGAGAAAAATATACTGACAGGGCCAAACTATAAAGATTGGCTGCGGAATGTCAAAATGGCTTTGACCTATGACAAATTGGGGTACGTCCTCACCGCTACGGCACCTGCTGTCCCTGGTCCCAAATCCAGTAATGCGGATAAGGAAATCCGCAAAACCTGGGATTTCGATTGCGCGAAAGCCAAGTGCATCGTGCTTGCCTCGATGAACAATGAACATCAGAGGAAGCACGAGGATATGGAACTTGATGCCATATTTCTCCATACAAAGGAACTTTATGGAGAGCAATCTCGTATAGCAAGATACGAGACCTCTAAGAACTTGTTTCGAGCGAGGTTGGCTGTCGGGTCATCGGTAGGAGAACATGTCCTAAAGATGATCGGCTATATAGAAAAGCTCGCAGACCTTGGGACGACTTTGGATAATGAGCTCTATACAGACCTTATTCTCCAGTCCCTTCCTTCCACCTACGCCCAGTTTATCCTGAACTTCAACATTCAAAGAAAAGAAGTTGAACTTCCGGAACTCCTGAACATATTAAGGAGTGCAGAGGGCACCTTGCAGAAGGCAAGGGAAACACCCGCTATGTTTGTTGGCGGTGCATCTTCTTCCGGGTCCAAGGCTAGGGCCAAAGGAAGGAAGAAGAAGGCCGCACCCAGACCTAGAGGAGGTGTAAGTAAGGTGGGAGGGAAGGGAAAGAAAAAGTTTGCGGTACCGGTAGTTGGCCAGGATGAGTGCTTCCATTGTCACAGGAAAGGGCACTGGAAGAAGGATTGCAAGGCGTGGAACGCCAAGAACCAGGAACCGAAGCAAGCTGTGGCTTCGACTTCAGGTGTGTTTGTAATTGAGAATTGTCTGTCGATCAACTCTACTTCCTGGATATTGGATACCGGATCAGGATCTCATATTTGCAATTCATTGCAGTCACTGAGAAACCGTAGAGTGCTGAAGGAAGGTGATATGACCCTAAAGGTTGCTAACGGAGCTAGCGTGGGAGCTGCGTCCGTCGGGGATTATCACCTAGGATTGACGAGTGGACACATTTTGGTTTTACATAACTGTTTTTTTGTGCCAAGCTTAACGTGTAATATCATATCAGTTTCCTTGTTATCAAATAAAGGTTATGATTTCACGTTTGTAAGAGATGTTAACATCCACCTTAATCATGGTTTGATTGGGTCCGGTACACTAAATAACGGTATATATGTTTTAAACCAACTCCAAATTTTGAATGTCCAGAACACACTAAAAAGAAAGTCTCCAGATTTAAATAAAGCTTTCTTATGGCATTGTAGACTGGGTCACATCAATGAGAGAAGGTTGACTAAGTTGCATAGAGAAGGATAT
Source organism: Agapanthus africanus (assembly GCA_030015575.1). Lineage (NCBI taxonomy): Eukaryota > Viridiplantae > Streptophyta > Magnoliopsida > Asparagales > Amaryllidaceae > Agapanthus > Agapanthus africanus. The sequence continues at coordinate 28,268,575 of JASDDO010000004.1, read as the reverse complement.
TTGGACTCGTTCGAATATCAAACTTATGACACTTGTCAATCTTGTCTCAAAGGAAAGATGACAAAGACTCCATTCACTGGACAAGGAGTAAGAGCGAGCGAGCTCTTAGGACTCATACACAGCGATGTATGTGGTCCAATGTCTACACATGCAAGAGGTGGTTTTTCCTATTTCATTACTTTCACGGATGATTACTCAAGATACGGATTCATTTATCTGATGAAACATAAATCCGAGGCTTTTGAGAAATTCCAAGAGTATAAGAATGAAGTAGAAAACCAAACCGGCAAAAGTATCAAGACACTTAGATCTGATCGAGGTGGTGAATACTTGAGTGCCGAATTCCTAGGTTACCTAAAAGAGAAAGGAATTCTCTCTCAGCTTACTCCTCCATACACTCCACAGCATAACGGTGTATCGGAGAGACGGAATCGAACCCTATTGGATATGGTACGATCCATGATGAGTAATGCTGAGTTACCGCGATCTTTCTGGGGTTATGCGCTAGAATCAGCAGCATATCTTCTGAACAGGGCTCCTACCAAGACTGTGTCTACCACTCCATATCAGATGTGGACTGGGAAGAAACCCCATCTTCAGCATATGAAGATTTGGGGATGTCCAGCTTTTGTTAAAAAGCAGCATGTGGACAAGCTCGAGGCACGATCAGTAAAATGTATGTTTGTGGGATATCCAAAGAACTCCAAGGGATATTATTTCTATTACACAGAGGAACAAAAGGTCTTTGTTTCTCGTAATGCCCATTTTCTAGAACATCAGTTTTTAGAAAAGGAAATAAGTGGGAGCGAAATAGAACTGGAAGAAATTCCAGAACCACAAACTGCTACTGAAAGTTTGGTAGAACCGGAGGTTCAAGAAGTATAGGACATTCCCGCACCCCTTCGCAGGAGTAGTAGGCCGTCTCATCCGCCTGAGAGATACTACGGTTTTCTCATAGATGGGGATAGAGAGGATTGCATCATAGATGATGATGAACCTACTGACTTCCAGCAGGCCATCCAGAGCGGCGACTCGGTACGATGGATAGATGCAATGCGGACCGAAATGGAGTCCATGTACACCAACAAAGTATGGACTTTGGACTTTGCTCCAGATGGGGTAAAACCCATAGGATGCAAATGGATCTTCAAGAAAAAGATTGGTGTAGATGGACAGGTGGAAACCTATAAGGCTAGACTTGTTGCAAAGGGTTTTCGTCAAAGACCTGGTTTGGACTATGACGAAACTTTTTCTCCAGTGGCTATGCTCAAATCCATTCGGGTCCTTCTTGCTATTGCTGCCTTCCATGATTATGAAATCTGGCAGATGGACGTAAAGACGGCTTTTCTGAATGGAAATTTAGAAGAGTGCGTCTATATGGATCAGCCAGAGGGTTTCAATCAGAGTGGGAGCAGCGGGAAAGTATGCAAGCTGCTTAAGTCCATTTATGGACTAAAGCAGGCATCGCGGAGTTGGAACATCTGTTTTGATGAGACAGTCAAAGAATATGACTTTATCAACAATCCAGATGAACCGTTCATATATAGTAAAGTTGTAGCCAGAAGTGTCGTATTCCTCGTCTTGTACGTAGATGACATTCTATTGATAGGAAATGACATTCCTATGCTACAATCTGTCAAAGGATTCTTGTCACACAGGCTCTCCATGAAAGACCTGGGTGATGCCTCTTACATTTTGGGGATCCGGATCTATCGTGATAGATCCAAGAGGATGTTGGGACTTTCGCAGTCCAGGTATATCGACACTGTACTGAAAAGATTCAGTATGAAAGATTCTAAGCGCGGTAATCTACCGGCTTGTCACGGAATCACCCTCTCCAAAGAGATGTCTCCCAAGACTGATTTGGAAAGGGAACGCATGTCTATTATACCCTACGCTTCTGCGGTAGGCTCTATAATGTATGCGATGTTGTGTACCAGACCAGATGTAGCTTACGCACTGAGCGTGGTAAGCCGGTATCAGTCAGACCCAGGAGAGAAGCACTGGATAGCAGTAAAGAACATTCTCAAGTACCTGAGAAGGACTAAGGAGATGTTCTTGGTTTACGGCGGAAAAGACCTCAGGATGGAGGCCTTTGCTGATTCCGGCTTCCAGAGTGATAAGGACGATTCCAAGTCCATGTCGGGTTATGTATTTACCCTCAATGGAGGGGCGGTGTGCTGGAAGAGCTCCAAGCAGGACACCGTTGCTGACTCGACGATGGAAGCGGAGTATATAGCTGCTTGCGATGCCGCAAAAGAAGCAGTCTGGATGAAGAAGTTCCTAACAGAACTTCAGGTGGTTCCTACCATAGTTGATCCAATACCTCTGTATTGCGACAACAACGGAGCTATAGCTTTAGCGAAGGAACCAAGGTCCCATCAGAAGTCCAGACACATCTTAAGGCGGTATCACCTGATCAGGGAGATCATTGATCGTCAGGAGATCGAGGTTCGGAGAGTTGCTTCTGAAGAGAACATTGCTGATCCATTCACAAAGGCCCTACCTCAGATTCAGTTCGAGAGGCTACTCGAGATCATCGGTCTTCGATATGCCAGTACATGGCCCTAGTGCTAGTGGGAGATTGTTAGTGTATATGCCCTAGGGGCCATTATTGTATCATACTAGTTTGTATATTACTTAATGGAAGCTTGGGAGATTCACATGTATATAACAGTCTTGCTAAACATGGTAGTATGCTACTTGGTTTTTCTATCTTAATATGTGAGTATACTATTGATAGAGCTCTTAGGATCTTGCTTGACTTCCGGCGTTGTGATGGCAGTCACACTAGTGGGGGCTGGGTAGTCTACAAGCACATCCTTATTCAGGTCCCTAGTCGTTGGATTATCGAGACAGGGCATCGATACTCCTGAGTAGACTAGTGTGTACGCTTCTCATCCCAGTTGGGGAGATGGTTTGTCCCACAGCCGTCAGTACGTCGTACTGGAGATAGTATACAGGTGCTCGTTAGGTTACGGGTACACCGGACAGGACTCACAGGGAACTGTTGGTTGGTTTTATACCAGTCGTCAGTGAACAGTTCCCAGGTGACATGAGTACAGCATAGTCCGCAGACTTGACACTGCTACTTCGCCTCGAGTGTGTCCCACTGTTCTTAGATTGCTACCCTACCACGGCTCAAAGGAGTCGTGCAAACAGGTAGCAGTTGGGTGCAGTCCCGAGCACTTGGAGGCAGTGGCGGTTAGACAGGATTCGTCTCTCCCGGTATTGGGGGTTGATATCGCACTGTGTCAAAGAGCCATTACGCAAAGTCCCTGGCCAGGGCAAGCGAGATTTGCTGGTAGGTTCCAGTAGTTTCTCAGGGTGTAATGGGCTTCCCTCCGACACGACTTATACCGCTATTAGGGGACTGACGCTTGCCGCCCCCCTAGGCCCGATATGCGATAGTCTTGGACGAACGGACCGGACTGTATGGAGATTGTCACATCAGACTCAGTAGGAGTTCGGATGGGTTTCCTCATCGGCCTTCTTATCGACATCTACCTGGGGACCGTTACGTACAGCTAGTGCCGCTTGCGGTCTGTGGTTAAACCCACTGCCAGCGTAGTAGTCGAGTCTCTAGAGTCCCACACAGAGAGTTTCCCTACTCCGGGCGAAACGATATAGAGGTCGTATGGTTTTACGACAAGGGTTCGGACGCATACGTGTGTTTACGCACGTACGACTTTCGGACAGTTTTTACCAGTCGGTTTTGGTTTAAGCCGGTTACTGGTATCCGGTTATTGGATTTATACAGTCTAAAGTTTTCCGTATTTTTGCGGAAAGGAGGGGCGTTCTCGTAATTGTGCGAGAAGCTTCTAGAAAGTGGTGACTAAGGAGGTTTAGGTTGCATATACAATGAATGTGACTAGTGAGTCATATGGATGATTCATACATGTCATTATCCATGGAGATGAATCATCACTAGATATTATCAAGCATGGTTGTTAAATTGATTTATTTTCTTTTCTTGATAAAAAGAAATGCTTGATATATATTATCATAACTCACTATTCTCACTTCATTATTATGTTCATCTTCTCTCTCCTCAAGCTCTCCCTCTTCAAACCCTAATCCTCCCCTCTCATGTGTTGAGTACAAGGATTAGTTAGACTAACTAAACCATAACCCTTACTCTATATCACCTAGCTTCTTTGATTAGCACTTAAAGAAGGTTAGTTGCCTCAAGTTTAGAGGCTAAGCTTGGAGTAAAGCTCTCGGGTGGATCGTCTACTACTTCGAGAAGGCCGAGGAGGAGGTGGAGTTCGCAAAGACGAAGGACACGATTCGTTAGGTATAATCCCTAAACATAGTAGTATAGAACTTCTATGTTTCATGTTAGTTATCGTTTAGCTTCGATTCATGCGGTTAGTCGATGTTTAAGTAAAGAACAAGATCGTTTTTTAAATTTCCGCCTCCCCGCAAGTCGTGGGGTGTTGTACATCGACTTACAACAAGTGAAGTTTTTTGTGTTCCGGGTCATGGTCTTTGATGAGCGCCAGAACCTTCCGGTCCACAGGCGCCTCAGGGAATCCTCCCTCTGAATGGACAAACGGGAAAGAGAGATCGAAAGACATGTCGCCTGCCAAAAAAAAGTGGACAGGAGTCAACTGTCAGTGATATAATTTAATTTTAAATTCTGACACTCGGTACTTTAAAATTTGTACCACGCTGCAATGCAGTGGAGAGGGACCAAAGGGGGCCCACAAAATCTGGATAGCAATGCATCAATTAATAAAACAGTCTCATCATTTGGTGAGACTGTCATTTAAATGAGGATATCCTCAGGAAAATTCTCATTAAATGAGAGATCCCTCGGGAAAAAGATAAAATCTCCCTTTGAAGTGCAAAGCTCTATGACAGAGTGACACTTGTCAAACTCTGATCATGAACTGTAATGATGATGGAAAAATCCATCAGAAAAGAATTAATTAAAAATTAATTTTTATGAATTAAAAATTCTGGGATCTTCAAGATCCATGAACAAACTCTTAAGAGTTCTTCATAAGAGATTAAGAAATCTACATGTTATCAAAAGAGCAGAGCTCTGATTCATGGGCTAAGAAACCCCAAGAAAAGATCTCTTTAGATCTATGGGTTCAGAAGAGCAAAGATCTGTTAATGAAACCCTAAATGGGTTTTCTTTAGATCAAAAATCTATGAAGAGCAAGGCTCTGTTAATGGGTAAAACCCTAGTTTATTAAAATTTTAATTTTTACCTAAAATTTTAACGGAGACTTTACTCTTGAAGAAGTTCTTAAACAAGAGAGCTATGCTCTGTGGGAGAATGAAATTTTCAAAAAAAAAGAGGAATATGAAAATCATCTAAGGGACCAAAGGTCCTAGTTATAGGCATTGAAACGCCTCTTCAACTTCTGAGTTGATCCAAGGGCGCAGATGCTGCCACCGTTGCACTCACATATGGACCACGTAAGCGCAACGGGGGGGGCATTTGTTTCCCCCAATTAGAGCAAAGCACTGTTTTGAAATTCAAAATTCAAAAATTGAAGCAACGCTTCAGATCCAGCGCTAGGCGCGCTGCGCGCCATGCGTCAAACATGGATGCGCTAGCACCAGGTGCGCTGCGCCCTAGGCAGCGTATCATGAGTGCGCTAACGCTGCGCACGCTGCACGCCATGTGTCAAACACGGGTGCGCTAGCGCAGGCTGCGCTGCGCTCTGAGCAGCGCACCACGTGTCAAACACTGGTGCGCCAGCGCAAGGTGCGCTGCGCTCTGAGCAGCGCACCACGTGCAAAGCACGGGTGCGCTAGCGCTGGAATTAAAAATTCCCCACCCTTAGATCAAAAGATCTAATAATAATGATAAATCATTAATTAATCAGAATTAAAATTCTGTTATGGAAAGATTCCTCAAAATCTCTCCAAACAACAAGATTGTGCTCTGTAAATCAGAGCACCGTTGGATCAATGATCCAATGGTAAATAAAAATTACCAAAGACACAATAAATTATGCATGGAAAGATTTCTCAATCTTATTAAAATAAGAAGATTATCTTCTACAAAACAGAAGCCCCTGGATCAAAGATCCAAACGGTGGGAAATACCCCAAAATCAGTCAAAGAAAGATCTCTTTAACTGATTTAACAAATCAACTTGCCCTATATAAAGGCCCCAAGACTTCTAGTCTGATATAGAGAAACCCCCCCCAATAAACTTTGAAAAAAACTCAAAGAAAGAGAGCAAGCTCTTGAAAGAAGATTATTTCTTTAAGGTAAAGATCATGAACGATGAACACAGAGATGAAATCATCTCATAAAAAGAAGAATTATCTTCTTAAAAGATCATAGATCTACAAAGACCAAGATCTTTCATAAAAAAGATCGAAAGATTTCATCACATAATAAAGAAGAACATATTCTTCACACAGATCATTGATCTATAAAGTCAAAACCCTTTCAAAAATAAGAACTGTTGTTCTTGAATCTTGAGACAAAGTCTCTTTTAAAAGAACATAAATTTGTTCTCTGATCATAAAAATTGATCAAATGTGCTTTGCGCTATTGAAATGTGCCTTGCGCTCTTGAACAACGCTTCTGCGCTCTCTGGACCGGCGCTCAGCGCCAATACGCCACGTGTCAACCACGTATGCAACTTGCTCTTTGCGCTTCTGAAATAGCGCATTGCACTCATGGGCTGGCGCTCAGCGCCAAGCGCGCCACGTGTCACTCACGGATGCGCCACTAAATTGATAGCGCAATGTGCTCATGGACTAGCGCTTAGCGCTCATAAACTGGCACAATGCTCCCATCATCTGGCGTTTAGTGCCAAGCGCGACACGTGTCCTTCTCGTGTGCGCTACTTTGCAGAAGCGCACTGCGCTCTTTAACTGACGCAAAGCGCCTAGCGCACCATAGGTTGCGTTGACAGAATATAAATTGTTCTGATGAATGCTCTGCATTCAATACAAGACAATAAAAGTGTCAGGATCTAATGCTCAGCTTTATTAAAAGGGCAAAGCCCAAATAAAAGGCTCAATAGCCAGAACAGAATAAAATGTTAAACATTTATTGGACTTAGCCCAATATTGTCCATAAGTCCTCAACTTATATTTAATTGAGCCCATCTGCTCACGAATATTTAACAGATCTTAGTCCCAAATTGGACTACAGATCTTTCAACCAAGTTACACCGGTTCGAGGGTACATCTCTTTACTCCTCTGATATCTGTCATTGTAATCCTTCAACGTCTTCAGAAAGGTGACGGGTCCCGACAACCACACATTTCATGGACTGTGGGGTCCTTAACCCATGGACTACGATGTCCTTAAACTTTATAGACTATGACGTCTTTAAACTATGAACTGTGGGGTCCTTAAACTCATGGACTACGAAGTCCTTAACCTGTACTGTGGGGTCCTAAACTCACGGACTACGATGTCCTTAACCCGGACTGTGGGGTCCTTAAGCCCATGGACTACGATGTCCTTAATCTAGACCGAGATGTCCTTAAACTAACATTGGACCGTAATGTCCTTAAACTAATTGACCGCAATGTCTCTAAACTATACAATAGAGTCCAATTGCTCTCTTATTGGATCTAAATGATCCCGTTAAGTCGGTCTTAGTCTAAAAATTAGATTGACGTATCCTTAACACACGTTTAAGTCGATCTTAGTCCCATATGAGGCTAACGTATCTTTAAAACCAACCCCTAAACCCAAATCTAAGAAGATACGGATTTGGACTAATCCACGCCCTACGGGCGACAACATACATTAGTCTCCGTATACAATCCACGGGCAACCAAAAACAAAACAAACACACACGACACGAAATGACCATCTGGAGAAGGAGAAAGTGGTTACCGCGATGCGGTAGCGTAATTAACTGTAGGGGATTGCGCCTGCAGGGAAGAGCGTCCCCACAATCAAAAAACCCCTCAACGAGGGGGAATCTGATAAAGTCTGCTACATCTGCCGCATCCGTTTAAACTTTCGATACATGATGCCATAAATCAACTTGGCATCTTCGGAGAGGTGGACAGATAGCACCAATTAGCATCTGCCCCGAAATTCAGGCAAGACGTCTGCCGCGTCTTCGTCCGCGTCTTTCGGCGGGGAACAATGCACAAAGAAAGAAACAGCGCCAAGTGCCTCATGTGGGCACTGTTCAAATAACGAGTGCTTAGCACTCAATGGTTGGCGCTCAGCGCCAAGCGCCTCACGTGCCCCTCACATGGGCGTTGTTCAAATAAAGAGTGCTTAGCACTCAATGATTGGCGCTCAGTGCCTCACGTGCCCCTCATGTGGGCGCTACTTAACATAAAGTGCTCTGCACTCATCAAACAGCGCCCAGCGTATAGGGCCAAGCTCCTCACGTGCTCCACACGTGGGCGCCATAAAGAGTGTTTAACACTCCATAAAAAATAAAAGAACAAAGAAAAAGAAAGGAAAATAAAGCAAAGCATTATTTGCACAGAAAAGGGACTGAGTCTAAGCAAGTGTTTTAACACTTTATTCAAAAATTAAGTGGGCTGAGTCCAAGTTGACCAAATCACCAACTCAAATCAACTGAGCCCATGTGTTCATCATATTCCAAATTGGTCTTAGTCCCAAACACAACTACAGATATCCCAACTGACATTGGTTTAAAGGTATATCTCCTCACACCTCTGATACATGTCGTTATAATTCTTCAGCGTCTTCAGAGAGGTGGCGGGTCACGACAACCAACAATTCCTTAGACCGCAACGTCCTTAAACTACTTATGGACCGCAACGTCCTTAAACTAAGACAATATAGAGCCCAAATACTCTTCTGTTGGGCCTAAATGATCCCAAAATCATGTTGAGCAGATCTTAGTCTAAAAAATTAGACTAATGTATTCTCCACAATATTTAAGTTGATCTTAATCCAGAATGAGATTAACGGTCCTTAAATTAAACCAAAAACAAATCTAAGAAAATACGGATTTGGACTAATCCACGCCCTACAGGCGACAACATAAATTAGTCTCCATATACAATCCACAGGCAACCAAAATTAAAACAAACACACACGACACGAAGTGACCTTCTAGAATAGGAGAAAGTGGTTATCGCTACGCATTAACGTAATTAACTGTAGGGGCTTGCGTTTGCAGGGAAGAGCGTCCCTGCAATCAAAACCCCCTCGTAACGAGGGAGAATCTGACGAAGTCTGCTACAACGGCCGCATCCGTCCAAACCTCCGATACACGGTTCCATAAATTAGCTTGGTATCTTCGGAGAGGTGGACGGATAAATCCAAATAGCATCTGCCCCCAAATTCAGACAAGACGTCTGCCTTCCCGGCTTTCGGCGGTAAACAGTCACGTTATCGTAACCATCCCACCGAGCAATCACGTCATCTACGGACAATTGGGATGGAGGCCCATGAAGCTCCTAACGACCATCAAAGTGAGCACCGTCAAGCCTGTAGGGATGGTCTAGTGGCAGAAAATGTCGATAACCGCATTAGCAAACCTTTTTATTATAGATCAACCATCTCGATGTTGTATCTTGTTGGAAGTAATGATATACTTTGTAACCATGTATGGTCCAATCTGATAGCATTCCATATGCAGGAAAGTCATTAATTGTCTACATTAAAGCCGCACGTATCGTGAAGGCAGTATCTGTATTTGCATCGTAAGTCTCCATTCCAACAGTGAATAAGGATTTTAACTCGTCGATCAGAGGTTGGAAGTAGACGTCGATATTGTTTCCCTGTGATTTCGGTCAATAAGAGGTATCATAAAGTAGGACTGATCCATAGCCAATCACGACGACAGATTATAAACCATCGTTACAACGGGCCATGTGCCGCGGGCTCCACCCATATAGTTGAATGGGCAGAAGTCATCACTAGCCAGTCCAAGCCTGATATTCCGAGGATCACTACTTAATGTTGAGTGCCTCCTATCGAAATCCTTTCATGCCGACGAATCTCTTGGATGACTCGTTCTTCCATCTTCGCTTGGAGCAGCACGATGATGCCAAATCATTGCCTCCGATGTTTTCTTACACTTGAATAGCTTCTGCAGGCTCTGTATTATGGGAAATATCGTGCTATCTTGACAGTTTTATCTAGCTTCTTATTAGATTCTTTCGGCTTATATCTGCCCTCTCCACAGGTAGGTCATTCTTTCAAATAAGAATTCTCGTTCCGGTACAACACGCAATCTTTGGGACATGCATGAATTTTCTCATAGTTCAGACCCAAATCAGACATCAGCTTCTGGGTTTCGTACCAGCTCTCGGGCACATTATTTTCCGGGGGCATAGAATCTTTCAGAAACCTGAGAAGTATCGTGAATGACTTTTTGCTCCATCTATTTAGGTATTTAATCTGAAAAAGATGGACGAACCATGATAGTGTTGAATACTTTGCATTCTCATCGATTGGTCTCCTGGTATCGTTCATGTACTTCTCATGCTTATCCACACGAGGAACTTGACCGGAAGGAGAATTACTATCACCGAGAGCGGTCTCAACCATATCCTCCATTTTCTCTTCTAAAAACAAGTTTTCTTCTTCTTTCGCCGCATTATCATCATCATCATCATCTTCTTCTTCTTCTTCTCCTTCACCGTGATATAACCAAATCGAATAAAATTTGGTAAAACCATATTTAACGATGTGAAGGTTTATCACTTATACATTCCGCCAATACTTGTTCCCACACCTGTTGCACGGACAAAGGATTTTCCTCAAGATTTCCTTATGATGTTCACGTGCAAATTTGAGGAAAGCAGCGACTCCGTCAATGAACTTAGGGTTCATGAATTGATGCAAATCCGCGTACATCCAGTCTTTAACTCTGATGTGCTCATGGGCCATGTTAGACTGTATGACATATAAATTGTAAATTATGGAAGTTGGTTTTTGATAATGACTTGAGAAATCTAAGAACGGGATGATTATTGACAAAGAAGAGAATGAGAAGGGCAAGTTTATCGTTGATTTCAATTTTTGATTTTGCTTAGGTTTAGGGTTGTTATTGTGTATGTCTTTGTGTATATTTGTACTGTGTATGCATATTGTATGTGTGTGTTTCGGCTGTCGGGGGTAAGACTTCTATCCCATTAAGAATATATAAAGCATACACCCATTCACTTGTGCTTTCATCCGTTTCGAGAAAATTTTGGCAGCACGTTCATGTTGTTCTCCGAATACACTGTAATAGAAAAATAATCATTTCAATACTGTCAAACAATATAAAAATGAATATTTAATTTATCGTTGTACACGGAGAACCAGCGGAAAAGTACCGACTAAATATCTTGAAACGAATAAAAAACATAAGTGAATGCAGGTGTTTGCGTTATACATTCCTAATTTTTCCATACGGGACAAATCTATCGGTTATCATCCGATTGAATATTCTCGTCATATAGACTACGCGATGGTTGTTAGAAGCCGAACAATGCCTTCCATGTTTAACAACTTTCGTGTAGTTTTATGTCACGACGTACATCAAACGTATGTTAACCGAAAGAAAAAAGCTAAGTCGCGTTTTGATTTTCACATATGATTATTGATGATAATATGAAAAATTCATATTATTATCGAGTATCATATATACACTTAGCGTAAGATTTAACTTGTATTGGTTTTACCATTTACATTTCAATTACACGGTTTTATCGTTTAGGGTAAATTTTTTAACGTTTAGGGTTTTCTTAATCAAGTTTAAGTTTTAGATTTAGTTCAGATAATGAAATAGAGGATGAAGATTTAGGGTTGGGGTTAGGATCAGTTTGACAAGAGTTCAATATAAAGGAGAATGATCATGATGAATTAAGATTTGATCTTGTTTGATTTTTGAGATCATCGTCATTATCTCACACACACACACACTTAAATTGCTATAAAATGCCTTAAAATTCTTCACTGAACTACCCTTAGCTATTGTTGTTTTTCACTAAACCCTAAACCTAACCAAAATTCTAATCCTGATCCTAACCTTAATCCTAAGCCTACCCCTACCCATTAACCCTAATCATAACCCTAACCAAACCAAAACCTAACCCACAACCAATCTTCTTCTTCCTCCTCCTCTCACCACTACCACCAATCTCATCTAAAATTACTTTTCCCGGCCCCTCACCCGACCTAACCGGTCCCCATCGACCTTCCCAGAACCCTTTCCCCACCACCACAGCCACCACCATAGCCACCACAACCGCCGCCGCCACCCACATCCTTAAACAACCCCCAAATTAAAGCCCAGCCGCCGTCGCCCACCACCACCACCAATAACAGTCACCAACACAGCCGCCGCCACCAATCACCACAGCCGCCGCCACCATCCAAAATCCCCAAATTAACATTAACCCACAAATTAAATTCCTATCCACTAAATTCAATTTAGGAAAATAAAATTTTAATTTGATTAAATTAACTAACCGGTTGAGAATCTCGACGTTGACGAGAAAGCTGGGAAAGAGCTCGACGTTAATGAGGACGGCGATCGATGTTGACGAGGAGGGCGCAAGGCGACGATCGATCGAGCTTGAGCGGTAGCCGGGGAGGATCTCGACGGAGGCAAACGAGGACTTTGTCGTTGAAGAGGAGGATGTCGAGTGGCAACCGCGGAGGATCTCGATGGCAGTGACAAATCAAGGCTCAATGAGGAACTCGAGGAGGCTAGAAAGGAGGCTAGGATCTCTACGAGATGGAGGAGGCGACAAGGACCTTGATATCGATCGGCAGTGATGAAGAAATCGATGATGAGGACCTCGATGTTGATCGACGGCGATGGAGGAAATTTTTTGGGGGGCAACACGAGAGAGGAGATGAAAATATTTTGGGAGAAAGGAAAATTTGGCTTGGGAAAACATTATCTTGTTCTTTTATATTTTTTTATTACAGCAGTTTTGCTCCTACGGTGAAAACCGCAGAGAATTCTCTTGCGGCACCATAGAGGCCTCTACAAAGATTATTTTTTAAATTTTTTTACGTATCACTTCCCTTAAGGTGGTAACCGTAGGGGTGTTTGTTGCCACTACGGTGTTGACCGTAGGGGCAAAATATAATTGCTCCTGCAGATTTTCTTTTCTGTAGGGCATCCCCTCTTTGTAGTAGTGGGATATGATTGAAGATGAATGATTAGAACAAGAAGATGCAGATTTTAGGAGAGAAGATTAGGAAGAAAAAATGGGGAATTGGGAAAAAACACTGAAGAAGAAAGAGTGAACCATAATAGTCGTGAGAGGAAATCATATAGATATTTTTTGAGAGAATAATCATACGTATATTTGATTAAAAAGAATGAGAGTAAACATGGAATTTTGGAAAAAAATATCCAAAGTATAATACACACAAGCTATTTTGGGCTTGAAACATCCATATTCTGTAAGTATTGGATTTTTTCACAAATTTGAATATATATACATGGATCTAAAAATAAATCATTTTTGTAGACCGAGCAAAGAAACAATTTTCCAGAAAAAAAACAGCACAAACATTGGTGTATAGATCTCCATTGAGCGGACAAAAACAGCACCCATAAAAAGGGATGCAGCTCCCATCTAAAATTCTGTTCAGACCCATCCAGTTAGTTTTTATCTGCCACGTCATCAGTACCTATGTATGGAAACAGCTTCTAGAAGCCAAACTAGTTTACGTTGGATTTTGATCCCATACCGACTGTCGAGGCATCGGATCCTTCTTCCTCAGGATCAAAATCCCTTAAACCTAAACCAACATCCCTCACCAATTTTCTTGAAAAGTTCTTCGGTCGAGAAATTATTCAGCATATACCGAATGCAATGCGTCCGTACAGGATAGAGAAAAGGATGAAACTTTTCAGGTACCGTTTGATTCCTCTCTTATGACCGGACTGTATGCACAAGAATTTTTTGAGACGAATGATGATCATATGTTCCAGTGATGAAATAGAAAGAAATAAAACCTCGGGTACTTGCAAACTGTCCGAACGATGTCTGAAAAGTTGCATCTCTTTCCCACTCCTGTATAGCTGCCTTGCACACCGCATACCAAATAATTTCTCCAATTCAAGAGGGAAATAAGAAAATTGATCCGAAGTTAGCATACATGAATCAAGCATGGGCATGTTTGGTTGCAAACCTAAAATGATGGATTAGATAAATGCATCAGCAATCCATGGCTCCTTTTCCCCAATACAATTTCAATCTTTCTTTTTGGATAGAAGTGTCAAATTCGGATACATTCAAACTGTTTGTTGGTTGGTGCAAATAAAAACGGAGGGGTGCGTTTTCAGCGGGCTATAGGGACACCCACGCTCATTTTTAACTACCTGTTAAAACATATGATGTCTTGTTAAAAGTCAAAATCGACTAAATCGAAATCGGTAGGTCCATTCTTCTTTCTATTTTTTCTATGTGCAAGAATTATGTATCATATATGTTCATGTGAAATTTTTGGAACTGGTATATGTTCCTTGTGACCTGTATCCAGCTACCAATGCATGAAAGTGTCTATACAATGCAAGCATGGCAACTATGAAGTTATATTGTGCCTATGGTACATCAAGTCAGGCATGAGCCTTATAAATTGGGGAGGAGTTTAGTGCAGAAAGATTCTCATTGGTTGAGTGCAAATATAAGTATACATGGCTATTACAAAGATATAGAAGTATCCATAATCAAATCATCATCTTTGGATAATGAGCAAGCATTTAGAAAAATCCAAGTCTCTACTCAGGTAAAATATCTCTCTCCCTCTTCCTTCCCCTCCCCCACATTTTTCCTATACTAGTTATAAACTTTTTCAAATATTTTGTAAAACATCACACTTTATATTATCGATGTTATTTGGTAGTGACGGGGGCGGATCCACCTGAGGGCAGGATGGGGTCATGGCCCATCATGTATTGAAAAATAAACACCATATATATGTATATATATTAATGATGTGTATATATATCATTATATAGATATAAATAAAATGATGGAGATGAGGGTGCTTTAGTGGTTTTAGGAGCGTGGGTTCAACTGACATATTTTCTTTGGAATTAAATTATTCCCACACTATTCAAAACTCCATCACAATATACTTTCCTTTTGTCCTGTCCTCTTATTTTGACTATAATATAGCAGTTTTTCCATGTTCTATTTTTATAAATTTGTTTTGTCCTTGCAGGGAGGTGCAACACGGACGGAAAACTCTGAATCATAACAACAACAACAACAACAACAACAAGAGAGAGGAAAAGAGGAGGTTGGAACCAACCCTTTGGGTCCCACATCCAAGGACTGGGATTTACTATCCCAAGGGTCATGAATCAGTAATGGAAGGCATCCCAAATGGAGCTGCCTCATTGAAGCAGAAGTATTGGTTGAGGAGTTATGAAGGAGTTGATAAGCCTATTGTCGATCCTTCTACTTGTGGCATGTTTGATCACCCTTTCCTTAACATGTAAAATGGCAAAAATTATATAATTATATATATATGAGAAGAATAAATTAGCTAATAAGGGTGTCCAATCATATATGAAATGAATAAGTGCTTTATATATATATATATATATATATATATATATATATATAATCAAAACGAAGTCAATATGCCCCACCGATTTCATTAAACAAAAAGTATAATGAAACTACAAAGCAAAGTTTAAATAAAAATAAAAAAGGACAGAAAAACGGAAAAACCGCCTAATGGGCAAAGAAACCCTACATATCAAAATAAATAACTCCTTTCAACCTCTGAAAAACCAGAATTCCGCTATCGAGAACGAAATATGTGTCACTTATCCTAAACCCTACCTTGTATCTAGAGAACAACGCCTCTGCCCGTTCCGAACCTGGCCCCTCTCATTCAACTGATTACTCTGTATGAATTCTTTTGTGCGTCCAAACTGTCCCGCCGGTAAGAAATGATAAATTTAAATAGCTACATCAGGTTAAAGGAACAAATCGATTACCACAGATGGATTAAGTGAGTCTGTGAGTTTATTCGATATCTATAGCTTCGTGAAAGTTTATATATAGAATATCAAACAAAAGATGAGTGAAGGCTCATGAGGAACGAAATTGGTCTCCAGCTGCTTTGCAGAAAAATGATCGATAAATATGCATGAAGATAGTGAGGAATTGCCTATCTTATATTAACCTTCAGAATTAGGTAAGCGTAGCGCAAGCAAGCTCGATCAACGATGAAATGCGCACGCAACTATTATTTTGCTCTCGACTACTAGACCTAGAAACAATAGGTTGGCCTGTAGTTAAGAAAATTGTATTAGCTTCATTTTTATTCAAATATAGAAAATAATGAATTTTAATAGGGTTAAAATGGATTATTTGTATTCATGTAATCATAGCTTCATTGAATGTCAAACACGATATAAAAACAAAGCAAGATATAAAAACAAAGCAAATTTCTCTTCCTTGTATGTCTTCGGAGTTACAAATTGCATGCTTTTTTTAACCAGGAGTCGCACCTCCAAAAACCATATGCTTCAGCTATCTAAACTCTCGGTACTTAACCCGTGTGAGTCCGTAGGATGTAGCAGATATTACTTATATACAGAAGATTTGATGTCCTAATTCTATATAAATATTCATTTTGTTTAGTTGGGAAAATATTTCATTCTCTACCAATTTCGGTTTCAGATATTTAGGATATTTATGCTCTATAACAAATAACTATGCTCTCTTGGATATAATTACATTTCGAATTATAGATTAATTAAAAGTCTTGTACATGACTTATTTTCTGTGGTTTGTCTTAAATTTTCTTGGAAAATAAAAATAAAAAATTATGTGAACACATAAGGTCCCACATTAAATTTTTGAGAATAAGTTGATAGAAATCCAATTAAATGAACATGACTCCTTTTTGTAAGTAGTCTTTTGCAAAGGGGCTTCGGTTTGATGGCCCTTATTTTGGTCTTATGGCCCCTAAGAACGCAACTGTTAACCTTTTTTAAATGTTTTTTTTAAAGAAACCTTTTTTGAGCATATATAATTGTTTGTTGAATTAGCTCATGAATTTAATAGCTTTTGAATCTTATAGTTTAATTTTGATTGTAATGCCCAGTCCAACGTTGAAAATAGCTAGCTACATAACATATAACATAGTGTGGCCATTTTGCAACCTAGCGCACCAATATATCGCATTTACAAAATAGCTTAAGCTACATAATGCCTACATAGCATTATGTAGCTTAGGCTATTTAAGGTATATTGCAAAAGTTTTTAATGAGTAGTTTACTTTAAAAACCCGACACAGATCCCAAAAGCCAATAACAAAACCCGCTGCATCCAAAACCTAGGACTAACAACGCCTTTTTCTCTTCGCAGCACCTCTTTTCTTCCCCATGCCTCTTCGCTCTTCCTGGTCTCCCTGCCCCTCATCTGAAATCCTAGTGTTTTTGGATATTTTATCAAGAATTTTGTATCTAAGTTCATAGGATCGGACTTATGGTGTTCGAATAGCTATTTACTTATGTTATTTTGTTTCCTAAATACTTTATTTAATTTGAATGTCTTATTTATATTCTATACATTTTGTTCAATGAGAGCTTTACTATGAATTTGGATGAACTTGTCATTCAATCTCAAGATATAAACCGTGATTTTATTCGTAAAATAAGACTACCTGAGGTTAAAGAAGCTTTGAACAGAATGAGTTTAAGAAAAACGGTTGGCCCTGACGGGATTCCTATCGAGATTTGGAGATGCTTAGGAGAAATAGGCGTTAAATGGCTGGCAGGTCTGTTTAATAAGATTTGGCAGACAAAAAAGATGCCAAATGAATTGAGAAAAAGTATCCTTGTACCTATCTACAAGAACAAGGGTGACATTCAAAGTTACTCAAACTACCGGGGAATAAAACTTATGTGTCACACCATGAAACTTTGGGAGAGAGTGATTGAACACAGGCTAAGGAAGGATATTAAGATAACAGAAAACCAGTTTGGGTTCATGCCTGGACGATCAACGAAAGAGGCTATTCATTTGCTTCGTCAACTTGTCGAGCGTTTTCGAGAGAAAAGAAGAGATTTGCATATGATATTTATTGATTTAGAAAAAGCGTACGACAAAGTAGCTAGAGAGGTATTATGGGGGACAATGATGAAGAAGGGGGTCCCTGTCAAGTATATTGACATAATCAAGGATATGTACGATGGAGTAGTGGCAAATGTCAGAACTTGCGGCGGCTTAACGAGTGATTTTCCGATTACTATTGGTTTACATCAAGGATCTGCATTAAGTTCATTCCTGTTTACCATCATGATGGATGAGTTTACTAGAACTATCCAAGATGAGGTACCTTGGTGTATGCTATTCGCTGATGATATTGTTCTAGTAAATGAGACGAAAGCAGGGGTTAATGCCAAATTGGAATTATGGAGGCAAACATTGAAATATCGGGAATTCAGATTGAGCAGGTCCAAGACAGCATATATGCATTGCAAATTTAGTAACCAGAGAAGTCAAAACCATATTGGTATAACCTTGGAAGGGCAAGAGATATCACTGAGCGACCAGTTTAGATTTCTAGGTTCCATCATCCAAAAGAATGGGGAGATCGATAGTGATGTTAATCAAAGGATCCAAGCTGGTTGGTTAAAATGGAGGAGTGCAACAGGGATTTTGTGTGATCGTAACTTTCCGTTAAAATTGAAAGGAAAGTTTTATCGGAGCGCTATTCGGCCTGCCTTATTATATGGTACAGAATGCTGGGCTCTTAAGAAGCATCATACACAGAAGATGCACGTAGCGGAGATGCACATGCTTCGTTGGATGTGCGGTAACACTAGAAAAGATAAGGTGCGAAATGAGGATATCCGTACAAAATTTGGTGTCGCCCCTATTGAGGAGAAGATGCGGGAAAACCGGCTAAGATGGTTTGGTCATGTGCGACGCAGACCTATGGAAGCACCGGTCTGACGAATAGATACTCTCGATATGGGCAATGGCACAAGGGCAAAAGGAAGACCGAAGAAAACATGGATGGAGGTGTTACGAAACGATATGGTTGCCAAAGGACTCAATGAAAGTATATTGTTCGATAGGAGTGAGTGGAGGCAGAGGATTCATGTGCTGGCCCCGGCGTGATTTTCATGTTGGATCATGTAGCCTACCCCATATGCTTGGGATAAAAGGCTCAGTTGTTATTGTTGTTGTATGTAATTGTCTTGTGAACTATTGATGATGGATGTGAGTCGTAAACTCATGGATTACACTTTAGGAATATTATTGTATGCTAGTATTTTTTTAGATTTTTTTTAAAATTATTTTATACCATTTTTTGCTAGTTTCAATATTTAGTATAACTAAACTGATATTTTTAAATTAAATATTTATAAACTGTTGGCTATAGTGCCCTTAAAGCAATTATCATAGTCGCGGACTTGTGATTGTGATGATTGAGGCAGGACCTATACCGATAAAACGGTCTTACTCAAGATGATAGTATGCTATCTGGTTTGTCTTTATCATCATGTACATGTTGATAGAGCCCTTAGGATTCTTGCTTGACTGCCAGCATTATGATGGCGATCATATATGTGGGAGCTGGGGTCTATAAGCACATCCTTAAATGTCCATAATCGTAGGAGTATCGAGACCAGGCATCGATACTGCAGTGTAAACTAGTGTAGACTGATCGAGACCCCGACGAGGGACGGTGGCCAGGTCTCACAAGCCATTGGTGTTAGTATGTTCACCTAAGATAGTATACAGGTGCTCATTGGGTTATGAATACACTGGACGGACTCGCCGGAAACCTGCTAATTGGTATTATACCTATTGTCAGATAGCAATTCCCAGGTGACATGTGTACAGATTAGTCTGTCGACCTAAGATCGTCATTTGTCTCGTGTGAGTTCCCACTGTGCTTTGATTACTACCCTACCACGGCTTAAAGGAGTCATGCAAACAGGTTTTAGTTGGGTACAGTCCCGAGTCACATGGAGGCAGTGATCGAATCGTCGGGGATTCGTCCCTCCCGGTATTGGGGGTTGATATCGCGTTGTGTACGGATGGCCATCACCATAAATCCGTGGCCACGGTGGATGAGAACTACCGATCCAGGATCGATAGTTTCTCAGGTGGTGATGGGTTTCATGCCGACACTAAATATCGCGTTGTTAGGGGTCTGACTTTATCCACCCCCTTAGACTCGATATGCGATACTCTTAGACGAACAGACCGGACTGTACGGATATTGTCACTGTCAGGCTCAGTAGGGGTTCAGGATGTGTTTTCTTGTCGGCCTCCCTTTCACTCAATACCTGGGTAGCCGTTACGTACAGCTAGTGCTGCTGACGTGCTTGTGGTTAAACCCACTGCCAGCGTATTGACGAGTCTTTAGAGTCCCACACAGAGAGTTTTCACAGTTCAGGCGATATGGTGTACATGGGGTATGTTGATACATACAGGTGTCCGATTAAATATGCGCACATGCTGCGCAGACTTTAATCGGACGGTTGATAATACTAGCGGCTTAGAATTAAGCCGGATTATTAAATCGGGTTTTGATTTAATAATTTATATATATATTTGTATATACTTATTCTAGTATTATTGTTCACTATTCATTTTCTCTCTTTACTATTCGTATTTTTGTATGAATACGCGTATATGTATTTCGATACGTGTACCGGGAAGTATTCCGTATTTTCTATGGAATAGCTTCTAGAAGATGCCACCTCATTTATATGATTTACCATTTATGGAAATTCATTTGTTTTTTTATAAATGAGGTGGAAAAGGAGGTATGGTCATGGACATGTTGAGTGGTATAGGTCAAAACATGGTTGCATATTGTTTATTTGTAAAGAAGAAATGATTTTTTTTGTGGGGTTGAGAGAGGGGGGGCCGGCCACTTCCATGATGGGGGTGAATTTCATTTTGGCTTATTACACATTACTTGCTAGCCCACTCTCTCACTCTCTCAAGTTCACAAAAGAAAAAACACATAGCCATTTTCCTTTGTTCATGCAAAAGCTTCATCACCTCCATTCATCTTTTATGGTTGCTCTCATGAGCACAAGAGTTGAGAGAAAATTGTAGTGACACTTTCATACACCCCCACTCTCCATCGCTAGCGACTTTGGAGCGTCGGTTACCTCGTTCGACGAGATTAGAGCTTGCGCCGTTTCCCTCGGGTGGATCATCGGAGATGGAGGAAGACCGACAACCAAACATTATCAAAGGATCACTAGGAGTTTGGAATGAAGACCGAAGGACACGGATCAACTCGGTATAACGATTCTAACTCTTAGTTAGTTTGCTAGTTTAGGGTTTAAGATCGATCTGGGATTCGGGTAGCGGTAGCGCTGGTTCTGTAAATTTTTGTTCCGCATTTCGGCCGCGTTTCGACGGCCGGGGCGCTGCCGTGACCCAATATGGTATCAGAGCCACCCTTTAAACCCCATACTAGCTTGTTTAAACGTACTTTAAAAGATCGATCGACGGAAATTGCCAAAATCACGATTTCATTTTCTGTTTGCTGTCGATTTTCAAAAGTAGTCACAAAATTATTTCAGGCATCTTAAAAATCCGTGCAGGCGATTTTAAGGGTACAGGAAAAATTTGGGCTCCTGAAGCCTCCAAGCCGCCGCGGAACCGTCGCACTTACCCCCTATTGACGGCGGTTCCGCGGCCATTTAGTGGCGACGGGCTTCAAAAATTTTCCTGTAGCCCCCTGAGTTGGAATTGTGATTTTTGTGATATTCTGTTTTGGCCCAGTTTTCTGTGCAGTGCTGTTATTGCTATTGGGGACAATTTGGAAATTTATCGATCTATATTTTATGTGTGCGTTTAACAGTACATACATTTCTATCTGCGACCGTGAATGTCATTTGATCGGTAAACCTGTCTAACTGCTATATGTTCTTTTATACGGATTTGCGAACGTGACATTCACTTTGATGTTCTGTGTTGTGCTGTGATGTTGGTTGGATCGTCGTGGTGGATAGCCAGTGGTGCAATAATAGTACAGTTTTAGTTTCATTTTATTTGTACATTTGATATTGCGGGGCAAGCGTCTGACATGTGGACCGCCGTCACTGCCAGTTTGTATATTATTCTTTTGGGGCACGACCGGGCTGAGGTCGATGTCACCCTTGTATATTATTTTATTTTCTGTACTAGGTTTACCCCGCGGTGGAGTGCACGAATAGCCGGGATCTAAAGGGCAACTGGTCCGCATCTCATGGCGTTGGGACGGAGGGAACCTTACTCTAGAATTGGCGGGCTATTCGCCGCACTCGTAGGGGGTATAGGCTGACCCAGGAGGGGTGCCCAAGTTACCGGATTCCGTGAAGTGCTGAGTGGCCCATTCACGTTGTTGAAGGGGGCTGCCTCACTTCTGGTTTTGGCGGGTAACTTGCCGCGCTCGTAGGAGTCTAGGTTTTCGTTGCACAGGCTATCCACACGACAGGGAACGTTGGGTTTCATTTGCGGCTCAAATGAAACCCGGGGCTCCAAATTATCCACCATTCTGTGTTGTTTCTGTGACATTTCTGTGATGTTTCTTTATATCATACCTGGGACGATTGTTATATATTTATATATATACTAGTAGATATTGTATATGTTTTGCACCCGCGCTAGCCCAGTCCCCGCTCTGTCGTTAGTTAAGTAACTTAACGGGTGATGACGGGACTCAGTGGCGAATGCGGATGGCATATATGTACATTTTATTTTCGTTCTTTTCTGGTGTGATTAATTGATGGGGCTGCATTGATTCTTATCAATGCAAGTATAAAACAAACCTATTTTTGATGTTGTTGGAACCAGGTTTTTTAAAAACTGACATTACAGACGTTTTCTTTTGCTTTGCATCGCGGTATTCATTTGGAATATCCTACACCTCATTCGACGAGGCAAGGGCCGAGATCCCTTCATCGGGAATGACCCCTTGAGTAAAAGTTTGCGTCAACGTAATGACTTCACTATAGTCATTTTCTTTTGCTTTGCATCGTGGTATTCAGTTTGGAATATCCTGCACCTTATTCTACGAGGAAAGAGCCGAGATCACTTCACCGGGAGTGACCTCTTTAGCAAAAGTTTTTGCCACTATATATTTATAAAACCACTTGGATCTCTTCAACGACATCAAGTTCATTACGTTAAAGGTTTTTCGCAAAAAACCAGCCGTAGCCCTCCGTCATTTCAGATTAGTATTGCTTAGTATCCGTGCTACGTTTGTCGTTGCTATTTGCTGAGGCGTAGTGTGCGGTAGCTCTGTAATACTTTTCTATCGCATGGATATGTGGATTGGTTAGGACAGTCGTACGACTTTGTTGATTATTCGTCAAAAGTCGTGCGGGTGGGTTTAATGCAATCAAGATAATGACGGGTTGAACTTGACTAGGACCTTTTGATTTGTTGATTATTCGTCAAGGTCACTTGGGTCCTAGGGGTAAAAACACATATCGGAAGTTTCAAACATACAAGAAACTTGCCAGGCTTGCGCATTCCTTCTGGAGTGTGGTGACTTGAGTGGCTTCCATCAAGTTATCATGCGATGATAGTTGGATCCCGATTCCCACTGATGAGTAGGATTACTCCTCGGATGATTCCGACTAATTCTCCTTTTGGGTTTGGAGGAGAATTCGAGGAAACAGTAGGAGCCATCTAGATTAGATAAAATGATTAACCATTCTGATCTAGGTTAGAGTGCACGCTGAGTGTTTCTTTTCTCTCTCTCTCTCTGGCTGTGACTATGACCCGACCTTTGACTAAAACTCATAAACCAAGTTGACCGAAACTTCTTAAAACACTTTGGCTTTTGGAATGTCACGGTGTCGCATACATCAATGGCACTTCTATATCACCTTTTCTTTTCTCCGAAACACCCCGTATTATTACGAACATCCACTTCCATTGGATAAATCTATCGTATGGTTATATACGAACTCGAAGGAACTTTTTCGAGGATGGATTCTGGTTCTAGAGAGAATGAATATGATTATTCGGTTGTTTTTTCTCTTTACCTTCTCTCAGGTTGTGAGGGCTCCTAGGATTAGGAGAGGGTACACCTATTGAGCTTATTGGATAGTCTTCTTCCAAAGCATAGGCAAGTGCCGAACGGTAGGGAAGGAAGAAAACCAATTAAGCTTAAGTATGGTGTACAGAGGGTAATAAGTAAAGACATATAAAGAGATTAGAATAATGGCAAATGAAATTGCGATCACCATCATTCACGACAAAGACCGGGTATACCCCTGCCACTCCTACATCCACTTTGCTTTTCTCTGAGACACTCCGTATCACTACGGATATCCACTTCCATTGGATAAATCCATCGTTTGGTTATATACGAACTCGAAGGAATTTTTTCGAGAATGGATTCTGGTTCTGGAGAGATTGGATAGGATTATTCAGATGTCTTTTCCTATTACCTTCTCTCATGTTGCGAGGGCTCCTAGGATTAGGAGAGTACACCTATTACGCTTATTGGATAGTCTTCTTCCAATCTTAGGCTGGTGCTGAAGGGTAGGGAAAGAAGAAAACCAATTAGCCTAAAGAAGGTGTACAGAAGGTAATAAGTAAAAACATAATAAAGGGATTGGAGTGAAGGCAGGTAAGTATATGGTTACTGTCGTGAATTAGGATAGTGGAAGAGGCGTTACTAGAAATACCAGTTAAACCCTTTTGAAATATTTTCATGTTTCAGTCTGACTGTGCGATATTAATTGAAAACTGTTTTCCCAATTGGAATCTAACTCCAGGATATGTATTTACCAGATCAGTTTCTTATATCTGTATATTATTACAGATGGTGAGTGGGAGTAAGATATTGGGAATTGGATGATTAGATCCTCATTATATTGGAATTCGTTGTAATTGGTGATATTTGAAGAAATCATCTGGATTTTGCCGGATGGCAAATATATGGATTTGAATATCCGTTGTTATGCACCAATTTCAAACTGATATATCTGTACGTTTATTTTTATAAAGTGAGATATAACTTTGTGATATAATGTCTGTGACATTTACCTATATCATTTGGTGATTAGGTAAGGTGCATTCAACAGCGGTGTAATTCTTCTTAACCATAGTACGGTTTTTCAATCTACGACGCACAGAGTTTGAGTTGTTGGACTCAGGAGACTTATACAAAGTATTGTATGTTGTCCAGTGTCCATTAGGACAATGGGGATGGTACTCGCACTGTATTCTGTTTACTCATAAATTCTCTGATTCTAGACATGTATTTCATTAAAATGCAAGGTTCAGATTTTAAGAAGTTATAGGTATAAGAATAAAGTAGAGAACCATTAGTTGGAAGTATCAAGAGTCTTCGATGAAGTCGAAGATGTAGATACTTGTGTTTGGTATTCCGTTAATAGTAATGGTTTTGAGAACTTGTTTCTCTTTCAGGTCACTCATATACGGATGCACTCCTAGATGAGTAATGCTGATTGACCTCCTTCCGTTTTGGTTGATATGCACTGGAGACAGCTGCATGATTTTGAATCTGGTTCAAATTAGATTAGTGCTTTTGTTTCTATATTAGATATATATAGAATCAATTTATATCTTAACGATGTTAAGGTATAGGGAGTTGTCCGGCTGATGCTTAAAACCAGAATCCGGATAAACTCAAGGCACATTTCAGTAATGGCTGTTTGTGGGTTATCCCGGGCTTTGACGAGGGTTAACTTTTTACCATCAGGAAGATCAATAGTGATATTGTTCTTGACTCGCCACAGTTTTAGTAAAATGAATTTTTCAGAAAAACAAAAGTGGGAGTATGGTAGAAGTGGAATGATTCCAGAACCACAAACGATTACTGAAGATTTAATAGAACCTGAGAATTCAATTGGTTTTGACGTTCCATTAGCCACTCCGCAGATTTGGTGGGTAATCTCAGGCACCCAAAAGGTACTTCGGTCTTCTCAGTAACGGTGACAGGGAGGTTCTTGTTTACCCAGACTTGCCATTGCTGCTGTTCTAGACTATAAGACCGGGCAGGAGGATGAGTATAGCGTCGTTCTAAACTAGTTTTAGAAGTGCACGTGTATATGACTCTGCCAGAGGGTTGTTGTAGTCAGTGGGAGCAGCGGAAGCATAGTGGGCAAGTAGCTTATGTCTATTTATAGACCAAAGCAGGTATAGCGGAAAAGGATCATCTAATTTTGATGTGTCAGTCATAGGCTTTAACCTCATCAAAATAGGAGCTGGATCTGGTAAGAAGATAGTAGAGAGTGATGTCCAGGTATTGGTATGACATGCACTTGATAGAAAGAGATATCTCTATACTACGATCGGTTATACTTTGGTTGTCACATAGTTGTTTCTCCACATAGGATATGGAAATAATATCAGGTTTTCTGGTTACTAGATCTATAGTTTTAGATCTAGATTTGGGAAATATCCCAATCTGGGTACTTTGACATTATTCTAAAGGAATTTTAGAATGGACGACTCCTGCTATGGTGGTGTACCTGCAGGTGATGGAGTCACCATCTCTAAAGGTGTCTTACAGACTAAAGGGGAGAGGGGTCTGTATGATTAGCATTTCACTTGCTTAGGAAAAGTTAATCATGAAATGTAAAGTACCACACCAGATATTGCTTTTGCACTAGATGCAATATGCAGATATATTAATCCAACCCTGGAGAAACATTGGGAAGTAGTTATTGAATATAAGTGAATGTTCTAGGGAATTGATTACGGCAGCCTCCTTCAGGAGACGGTTATCATTTCAGGCTTCCAAGATGACCTGCATGACAGAGTGACTGTCAGAATTATAGTTTTTCCCTCTTTTGAGGGACAGTATGTTGAACAGGTAGTCCAAGCGGATACTGAAGAAAGGCATGGCGCAGAATACTGATTAAATTCACTGGGCGATACAGTCTAGGAAGTTTGCTGGAATTGGAGTTCTCTTGTGAACTGGGTCCTATCAAATATCCAGACAAATTCTAAAACAAGTATTGCTCATTTCGGGAGATAGTCTTCTCCACGAAGTTGAGATATGGAGAGATACAGAAAGAAATATTGGTGCGGATCCACTCACTGAGGCTATTTCTCGAACGCAATCATTTTCGCAAACGGGCTTTGCGAAACTGATTAGTAGAGAAGTTGGGTGTTCGGTATCACACGGGCTGTGAGTATGCGACATCGCAATAATTGGCCTTAAGTGCAAGTGGGAGATTGTTGGCTATAGTGCCCTCAAGGAAATTATCATAGTCGCGGACTTGTGATTGTGATGATTGAGGCAGGACCTATACCGATAAAACAGTTTTACTCAAGATGATAGTATGCTATCTGGTTTGTCTTTATCATCATGTGTATGTTGATAGAGACCTTAGGATTCTTACTTGACTGCCAGCATTATGATGGTGATCATATATGTGGGAGCTGGGGGTTATAAGCACATCCTTAAATGTTCCTAGTCGTAGGAGTATCGAGACCGGGAATCGATACTCCAGTGTAGACCAGTGTATACTGATCGAGACCCCGACGAGGGGCGGCGACCAGGTCTCACAAGCCATTGGTGTTAGTATGTTCACCTAAGATAGTATACAGGTGCTCATTGGATTATGAGTACACTGGACGGACTCGCCGGGAACCTGCTAGTTGGTATTATACCTATTGTCAGATAGCAGTTCCCAGGTAACATGTGTACAGGTTAGTCTGCCGACCTGAGATCGTCATTTGTCTCGTGTGAGTTCCCACTATACTTTGATTACTACCCTACCACGGCTCAAAGAAGTCGTGCAAACAGGTTTTAGTTGGGTACAGTCCCGAGCGACATGGAAGCAGTGATCGGATCGTCGGGGATTCGTCTCTCCCGGTATTGGGGGTTGATGTCGCGTTGTGTATGGATGGCCATCACCATAAATCCGTGGCCACAGTGGATGAGAACTACCGATCCAGGATCGATAGTTTCTCAGGTGGTGATGGGTTTCATACCGACACTAAATATCGCGTTGTTAGGGGTCTGACTTTATCCACCCCTTAGACTCGATATGCGATACTCTTAGACGAACAGACCGAACTGTACGGATATTGTCACTGTCAGGCTCAGTAGGGGTTCAGGATGTGTTTTCTCGTCGGCCTCCCTTTCGCTCAATACCTGAGTAGCCGTTACGTACAGCTAGTGTCGCTGACGTGCTTGTGGTTAAACCCACTGCCAGCGTATTGACGAGTCTTTAGAGTTCCACACAGAGGGTTTTCACGGTTCAGGCGATATGGTGTACATAGGGTATGTTGATACATACAGGTGTCCGATTAAATATGTACATATGCTGTGCAGACTTTAATTGGACGGTTGATAATACTAGCGGCTTAGGATTAAGCTGGATTATTAAATCGGGTTTTGATTTAATAATTTATATATGTATTTGTATATACTTATTCTAGTATTATTTTTCACTATTCATTTTCTCTCTTTGCTATTCGTATTTTTGTACGAATACGTGTATATGTATTTCGATACATGTATCGGGAAGTATTCCGTATTTTCTACGGAATAGCTTTTAAAAGATGCCACCTCATTTATATGATTTTCCATTTATGGAAATTCATTTGTTTTTTTTATAAATGAGGTGGAAAAGGAGATATGGTCATGGACATGTTGAGTGGCATGGGTCAAAGCATGGTTGCACATTGTTTATTTGTAAAAAAAATGATTTTTTTTGTGGGGTTGAGAGAGGGGGGGCGGCCACTTCCATGATGGGGGTGAATTTCATTTTTGCTTATTACACATTACTTGCTAGCCCACTCTCTCACTCTCTCAAGTTCACAAAAGAAAAAACACTTAGCCATTTTCCTTTGTTCATGCAAAAGCTTCATCACCTTCATTCATCTTCTATGGTTGCTCTCATGAGCATAAGAGTTGAGAGAAAATTGTTGTGACACTTTCATACACCCCCACTCTCCATCTGTAACAATCCTAAATTTCCTATACAATTTTTTTATTCAAATATTTTTTTCAAAAATCCACAAAGGGGTATTTTAGCATGAGCACAAGATATAGGTAATTATTTTGTTTTTAATTACAGGCTACAAGAATATAATAATTCCATTTTTAGTGTACAAGAATTTACTTTAAATTTAATATATATTAGGAGTATTTATTCTTGCTGCTATCAGTTTAAGTAATTAAATACCACAATAATTACAAGAAGGAGCTTGTAACTCATTGGTAATACCTTGCACAGCTGAAGAAAGCCATCAGGGTTCGAATCCCATACCCCACATTATTTTTAATATTGATTTTTTAAAACCTTTAGAATACCAAGAGTTTACACGTGCATATCTCACAAAAACCCCACTACACCCAAAGATATAACACTTGCAGAGTATAGATGAACCGTCGGGGGAGATCCAGGTCACCGGACTCGGTCGGGAATCGGCCAACTCGGCCTTGACTCGGCCGACTCAGTGATCTGACCGAGTCAAGGCCGAGTCACCCCCGATTCGGCCGATTCCGGCGAGGGTCACAACATGAAAGTTGTGTCTTTTCATATTCCCTACGCACCTGCAAAGTTTCAGCCTCATACCACTTCCAGAACTCTTTAAAAACCCCAATTACTCCACTTTTAATACATTTTTATTACATTTTATCATATTTTTATTTTTAACTTTTCATCTACCCTAACCCTAGCCTAACCCTATAAATACCAACCCTACACACTACCCTCTCACCCCCCCCCCCCAAAATCTTGAGCCACTCTCTCAAAAGTTTTCCAAGAAGTGTGTGCTTTGAAACCGAGTTCACGGCGAAGCCCTGACGGAATTCCGGCGACGGGCTTTGAAGCAACCGGAAACGAAACCACACCTCGGCCTTTCCCCTAGTCCTCTTTACTCTTTAGAAGAGTTTGAAAACCCGTAAGTCCCATCCTTCTCACCTTTCTATTTCTTAAAAATACGGATTTATGGAACCCGACGGAAATCGGAACAAACCGATTTCCGATTCGGTTTTTCTAAAAAATTTCACTTGTCACCTAATCCACAATACCCTAACATATTCATGTTGAGTATTAATCACCCATAAACCAATTTAAATAAGGTTTCTCACATGAAATGATAACTTCTTTGTAAAACCGTATTCTTTTCATAAAAATACCATAAAGTTTATTTTTCTTGTTCTAGTCAATTCCCTCACTCCTAAATATGTTTACCTTGATAAATAAACTTGTAGAAATCAATTTGAATGAATTTTCACACATGAAATGATAACGTTTTCAGATAGCGTATTCTTGCGCTTTAATACCTTCAAGTTTAATATATCATGTTTAACCTCTAAACTTTATTAAAACTTAAAATAAGTCACGAGGTAATGACCTACCTCTACACACACACAAATATAACCCTAATTGATAAACATCAAACTATAAAATACGAAAATATTGGACTTTTCACTAAAATACCATATTCTTTATAAATCTTTTCTAAAAGGTTTAAGTTGTACACAATTCTAAATAAAATCTTTTAAAATGAAAGCACGATATGTCATGGACATCGATCGTTTATCTAAACTGACTTTGTGGTGTCTAGGCAAGTGTGTCTAGGCTAGTGGTTTTTAATTAGGCCCACTACTGTGGTTCCTTCCCACTTACCTGGCACTTACCTGGCCGCAAATGACGGTGAAAGGCGATTTGAGGCTTCTAATGACTCGTCGTTTAGACCTTAGAAATAGGCTAGTTGGCTTAGGAAACCCTAGAAACTAAAATACGGAAATCTATACCCTTTTACAAATAAATACCTTATATTTATAAAGCCGTTTTTTCTAAATGAATGGTATTTGTTAAACCTAAGCAAAGCGCCGCTACAATCCACCTTTGGGGAACCCGTTAGGGATAGTACGGTTCATCGTGCACCCGTGGGCTAGTAGTGCGAGATTCAGACCTCCGCAAGGAGCATTCGGTCTCGAAAGGTTTAAAATGCGGCATTTAAGAAAAAATGAGATTTTGGAAAATAAAATATTATTTAAAATTATTCTTGTATTAATTTAATTATCATTTAAACACATATTTTATTATAAGATAAAGTTTCCATTTTTTTCTAAAATTACAAGATTAAAAGTTACATTAAAATACCATGAGTTTCAAATAAATCAATTAATACATTTAATGGGATATATTCACTAGAATAACACAAATAAAATTCACATTCATTATAACTATAAAGACGAATAATAAATACTTGAGGTGTATTTTGAAAAATATACAATAGTACTTTTTACTTAAACCCCCCTCAAGTTTTATAAATTACAATAAGGTCCCTAACAATTATTGAACTTCAACTTACCTTCTTTTAGTTTGACTCGGGTTTGAGTCTGACTGTTTCTGACTTGAACATGATTCAAGTCAATCTATATTCTTTTATATTCCAACTCAATACGAATACATGAATCCCTGAATCCAGTTAACAATCTATATAACTTGACTGAACCGAACCATGGATATATTCCTTTTACATGTTTCCCAGTATTCCATGACTCTACGGTTCTAGCCGTTTCCTGATATCATGGTTTAGGTCAGTCAGTTAATCAATCTTACAATCAATACAATTTTACAAGATAACAATACAAATAAGAAATCGCGGGGTTTAAGGGGTAGACTGGTACGGAATATGTTAAAGGTGGCATGGGGTGGTCACTTAAGACGTAATTACATCCATGCCGTTGTTCCGTAGTATTATCGACGGAGCCTTGTACTACAGGTTACCAAGGTCCCCGGTGTAAGTGGGACTCCCCTCGTATACACTGGTATCTTCTGTACCAGGCTAAAAACAACAACGTTAATACAATATTATAATATTATAATACAACAGTAAAAGCTCTCTCTCTCTCTCTTTCTTACTGTCTGTTTATTTCCACCTTATCTTTGGGACTTACCGAGCGACCTGTTCGCTGACGACATTCTATTTCTTTCTTCTTTGAATATCGTCAGGTGGTTTGGATCCGGCAGAAGTTGAGTCAACCCAGGAAGACTTGGAGCAATTTGCTGAAGACCCTGCAGTATAATTTCATTGTACACTTTTCTTTTCAGTATTTTCCATTTCCTGTTATGCCACTGTTTAGGCATCTTTATTTCGGTTGTATTTTTTTTTCCTTTCCATGTTTTGTACAAAGAATGTTAATAAATAAAAGTTGCTGTTATTTTTAAACTCTTGTCTCTTGTGTAATATTTTATATTGCTTAGCTACGCTTAGCGTATGTACTTCTGAGTACATACGTAGCGGACCTCGTCGCGTCCACTTCACCGTACACTGGGAAGCGGGGCGTGACAGGTTTTGTTGGTGGCCCATGCAGGTCAGAGCTGTATGAATCCCTATCATGCAGTTCTGGTCTGCGTGAACAACCTAAGCAATATAAAACAAAGAACCAGCAACTAAAACATTCTTTACGATTCATGTTTCTTAAATCTTGCAATTTCATCTTCCTTGAATCTTATCATTTCAAGTACTTGAATCTGTCCTAACCCAAATTTTTCTTCAGGGTTATGGATTCCCCAAACAACACCAGCACCAACGTCAACAACACACCCTCAGCACTACCTCTCACACCGGCTGTTCCTGCACCACCCACTGAGCAAACAATGCTATTTGAGGCGATCCGCAGCCTTCTCGAGGGACAGCAACAACTTCTGAACCGTCCTGAGACTGATGCTCCGGGAGTGAAGCAATTCAGGACTTTACATCCGAAGCAGTTCTCAGGAAAGGGGAGCCCACTGGAAGCTGAGGAATGGGCTCAAAGTATCGAGGATGATCTGGCCGCAGCACAAGTGCCAGACGTCGCTTGGGTCCGTGTAGCGAAACTACAACTCACGGACAACGCTCGCAACTGGTGGAAGGCGGAAGAAAGCCGTCTTGCGCAGCCTATTGAATGGAAGACTTTTCACGAGAAGTTCGACGCGAAATACTTTCCAGCGACTGCCAGGTTTGCAATATAGCAGCAGTTCATTCATCTACAACAAGGATCGATGTGGGACAAATCAGTAGATGAATACGACGCTGAATTCACCATGTTAAGCCGATTCGCAGCACACTTGATACCGATGGACAATATCAGAGCCCGTCGCTTTCAACAAGGACTGGACACGGAGATTCAGGCTGCCCTAGCCACGGGAAAATTTCTGACTCATGAAGATGCTCTGGAAGCTGCCCGCAGCTATGAAGCAGTGATAAAGGCAAGGGGCAGACCTCAGTCTGCAGGAGTGAAACGTCCTGCCACTCAAATGGCAGGAGGGGCCTCTTCAAGGCCAGCTGTTGAACTCAGAAGACTGGAAGAAGTTAAGGATCGGTCAAGACCCGATTTTTGCTTTTATTGCAAGAGGGAAGGTCACTTGTGGAAGGACTGTAGGTGCGCAAAAGGCCTATGTTTGGTTTGTGGTGCGTCCAATCACGGAATTGGAAACTGTCCTTATAGACGCAACTCAGCGCACACACCCGCCAACTACCCGCAGCAGCCAGCTATCCAGGCTCCTGCAACTCGTCCTGCACTCCCAGCACCACCTCCACGCAGATTCCCTGCTCAGCCAAATCGTCAATTCCATCAGGCACTGAGAAATATGCCTCGAGTACAGGGGAATATGCCTCCAGTTAGGAGGAACGTGCCACGGCGACAGGCTTTCACCTTAGCAGCCATAGAACCTGAAACTGTGAACCAAGGTAACCCAGATAACTTCCTCACCACTTTGACCAAAACTTCTTTACAATCTTTAATTTTGTCACCAAACTGTCACACTTTCCTTTTACAAATTTCGAGGACAAAATTTTTATAAGGAGGGTAGAATGTAACAACCATAATTTTCCTATACAAATTTTTTTTTTCAAATATTTTTTTCAAAAATCCACAAAGGGGTATTTTAGCATGAGCACAAGATATATGTAATTATTATTTTTTTAATTATAAGCTACAAGAATATAATAACTCCATTTTTAGTGTATAAGAATTTACTTTAAATTTAATGTATATTAGGAGTATTTATTCTTGCTGCTATCAGTTTAAGTAATTAAATACCACAATAATTACAAGAAGGAGCTTGTAGCTCATTGGTAATACCTTGCACTGCTGAATCAAGCCATCAGAGTTCGAATCCCATACCCCCACATTATTTTTAATATTGATTTTTTAAAACCTTTAGAATACCAAGAGTTTACATATGCATATCTCACAAAAAACCCCACTATACCCAAAGATATAACACTTGCAGAGTGTAGATGAACCGTCGGGGGAGATCCAGGTCACCGGACTCGGTCGGGAATCGGCCAACTCGGCCTTGACTCGGCCGACTCAGTGATCCGACCGAGTCACGGCCGAGTCACCCCCGATTCGGCCGATTCCGGCGAGGGTCACAACATGAAAGTTGTGTCTTTTCATATTCCCTACGCACCTGCAAAGTTTCAGCCTCATACCACTTCAAGAACTCTTTAAAAACCCCCAATTACTCCACTTTTAATACATTTTTATTACATTTTATCATATTTTTATTTTTAACTTTTCATCTACCCTAACCCTAGCTTAACCCTATAAATACCAACCCTACACACTACCCTCTCATCCTCCAAAATCTTGAGCCACTCTCTCAAAAGTTTTCCAAGAAGTGTGTGCTTTGAAACCGAGTTCACGGCGAAGCCCTGACGGAATTCCGGCGACGTGCTTTGAAGCAACCGGCGATGAAACCACACCTCGGCCTTTCCCCTAGTCCTCTTTACTCTTTAGAAGAGTTTGAAAACCCGTAAGTCCCATCCTTCTCACCTTTCTATTTCTTAAAAATACGGATTTATGGAACCCGACGGAAATCGGAACAAACCGATTTCCGATTCGGTTTTTCTACAAAATTTCACTTGTCACCTAATCCACAATATCCTAACATATTCATGTTGACTATTAATCACCCATAAACCAATTTAAATAAGGTTTCTCACATAAAATGATAGCTTCTTTGCAAAACCGTATTCTTTTCATAAAAATACCATAAAGTTTATTTTTCTTGTTCTAGTCAATTCCCTCACTCCTAAATATGTTTATCTTGATAAATAAACTTGTAGAAATCAATTTGAATGAATTTTCACACATAAAATGATAACGTTTTCAAATAGCGTATTCTTGCTCTTTAATACCTTCAAGTTTAATATATCATGTTTAACCTCTAAACTTCATTAAAACTTAAAATAAGTCACGAGGTGATGACCTACCTCTACACACACACAAATATAACTCTAATTGATAAACATCAAAATATAAAATACGAAAATATAGGACTTTTCACTAAAATACCATATTTTTTATAAATCTTTTCTAAAAGCTTTAAGTTGTACACAATTCTAAATAAAATCTTTTAAAATGAAAGCACGATATATCATGGACATCGATCGTTTATCTAAACTGACTTTGTGGTGTCTAGACAAGTATGTCTAGGCTAGTGGTTTTTAATTAGGCCCACTACTGTGCTTCCTTCCCACTTACCTGGCACTTACCTGGCCGCAAATGACGGTGAAAGGCGATTTGAGGCTTCTAATGACTTGTCGTTTAGACCTTAGAAATAGGCTAGTTGGCTTAGAAAACCCTAGAAACTAAAATACGGAAATCTATATCCTTTTACAAATAAATACCTTATGTTTATAAAACCGTTTTTTCTAAATGAATTGTATTTGTTAAACCTAAGCAAAGCGCCGCTACAACCTACCTTTGGGGAACCCGTTAGGGATAGTACGGTTCATCGTGCATCCGCGGGCTAGTAGTGCGAGATTCAGACCTCCGCAAGGAGCATTCGGTCTCGAAAGGTTTAAAATGCGGCATTTAAGAAAAAATGAGATTTTGGAAAATAAAATATTATTTAAAATTATTCTTGTATTAATTTAATTATCATTTAAACACATATTTTATTATAAGATAAAGTTTCCATTTTTTTCTAAAATTACAAGATTAAAAGTTACATTAAAATACCATGAGTTTCAAATAAATCAATTAATACATTTAATAGGATATATTCACTAGAATAACACAAATAAAATTCACATTCATTATAACTATAAAGACGAATAATAAATACTTGAGATGTATTTTGAAAAATATACAATAGTACTTTTTACTTAAACCCTCCTCAAGTTTTATAAATTACAATAAAGCCCCTAACAATTATTGAACTTCAACTTACCTTCTTTTAGTCTGACTCGGGTTTGAGTCTGACTATTTCTGACTTGAACATGATTCAAGTCAATCTATATTCTTTTATATTCCAACTCAATACGAATACATGAATCCCTGAATCCAGTTAACAATCTATATAACTTGACTGAACCGAACCATGGATATATTCCTTTTACATGTTTCCCAGTATTCCATGACTCTACGATTTTAGCCGTTTCCTGATATCATGGTTTCGGTCAGTCAGTTAATCAATCTTACAATCAATACAATTTTACAAGATAACAATACAAACAAGATATCGCGGGGTTTAAGGGGTAGACTGGTACGGAATATGTTAAAGGTGGCACGAGGTGGTCACTTAAGACGTAATTACATCCATGCCGTTGTTCCGTGGTATTATCGACGGAGCCTTGTACTACAGGTTACCAAGGTCCCCGGTGTAAGTGGGACTCCCCTCGTATACACTGGCATCTTCTGTACCAGGCTAAAAACAACAACGTTAATACAATATTATAATATTATAATACAACAGTAAAAGCGCTCTCTCTCTCTCTCTCTCTCTTACTGTCTGTTTATTCCCCCCTTATCTTTGGGACTTACCGAGCGACCTGTTCGCTGACGATATTCTATTTCTTTCTTCTTTGAATGTCGTCAGATGGTTTGGACCCGGCAGAAGTTGAGT
The DNA here is from genome assembly GCA_030015575.1 of Agapanthus africanus. Taxonomy (NCBI): domain Eukaryota; kingdom Viridiplantae; phylum Streptophyta; class Magnoliopsida; order Asparagales; family Amaryllidaceae; genus Agapanthus; species Agapanthus africanus. The sequence goes on along the minus strand of JASDDO010000004.1, from coordinate 28,231,845 downwards.
CAACCCAGGAAGACTTGGAGCAATTTGCTGAAGACCCTGCAGTATAATTTCATTGTACACTTTTCTTTTCAGTATTTTCCATTTCCTGTTATGCCACTGTTTAGGCATCTTTATTTCAGTTGTATTTTTTTTTCCTTTCCATGTTTTGTACAAAGAATGTTAATAAATAAAAGTTGCTGTTATTTTTATACTCTTGTCTCTTGTGTAATATTTTATATTGCTTAGCTACGCTTAGCGTATGTACTTCTGAGTACATACGTAGCGGACCTCGTCGCGTCCACTTCACCGTACACTTGGAAGCGGGGCGTGACACCATCGCTAGCGACTTTGGAGCGTCGGTTATCTCGTTCGACGAGATTGGAGCTTGCGCCGTTTCTCTCGGGTGGATCATTGGAGATGGAGGATGACCGACAACCAAATATTATCAAAGGATCACTAGGAGCTTGGAATGAACACCGAAGGACACGGATCAACTCGGTATAACGATTCTAACTCTTAGTTAGTTTGCTAGTTTAGGGTTTAAGGTCGATCCGGGATTCGGGTAGCGGTAGCACCGGTTTTGTAAATTTTTGTTCCACGTTTCGATGGCCGGGGTGCTGCCGTGACCCAACATAAACAATATAGCAAACGCTATACGCTATGTGTCACGACCCAAGTTTGGATGTGACAGGCACTTAGATTTGTATCATATCTAAAGATATGCACAAGTCCAAGTAAGCCAAAAACCAAGATCAAAATACCTTATTCGGAATTATTTATGAAAGTTTAGTTTTTAAGTAGAAATCTCAAGTTATGAATTTAAATTAGTAAACAATTAACAAGTTTAAGTTTAGTTGCATTCCGAGTTGGAATCAACAATATCAATAATGAACATGAATATAAGCATATGAAATATCACTGAATCTCATAAAGAAAGAAACTATGAAACTGATCAACCGATCCCAACTGTATATATATATATATCATCTCTCCTTTCTAAGTCAAAATACAAGTCTGATGGAGTCTTTCTAGATACGAAATACAAAATGGAAGGTTACTACACATGTAACCTACCTATCAAAAGATGAAATACAACAGCAAAAGTGATCCTACCTCGCAGCTACCCGTCCACTCTATCCCTGCAAGGAACTGTGGCACAACGGGGATGAGTTGCCAACTCAGTGAATACGACTAACATATAACGGCGAATAAAGTAAATATGACAATCATGCTACTGAATATGAATCAATATGATATATGAGTATATGTGAAATCAAACAACAAATCTCATTATACTTCTGAAATCACAACTCAAGTAAATCATTTCTCAGTGTCCATCAACGACACAAAATCTTCATTTCTTTTAGGCATCATTCCCCGAATGATCCTATACTCATAATATCGGCCGTTATCCTCTAGATACACGCCGTATTTCTATAACCAACTCCGGTATCGAGTAACCTCGCTAGGCTCCCCCGTCTCAATACGGCTATCCTGCCCCTCGGTCTCGACCGGGTCCACTCTGTATCCAACTGTATAGCTCCCCCACTCAGTATGGATAACGTAAATCCGCGACCGTATATCTCCCCCACTCGGTCCGGAATAAAACCAAAAACAGAAATCAACTCAGGGTGGACATGTCACATCAATCATGAAAACTGGATTTATGTAGTAGTATTCAAAACTCAAAATCATAAATCCTCAATTCTGCATCTATCTCATATCCAACATGGAAATACGCATAAAGCAACAGGATGTAAATAATGAATTCTACCAATACACTTGATATATGAAATACAATATAATCCATGTTAATAGGTATGATATTTAAGTGTATGTGACATGGCAATATCGACGAGGTGTGTGTAGCATATAAGATGTGCACGTGGCATGACTCGTCGATACTTGTGAAGTGTTCTAACAACTAAGCAATATACAAGTATTTTAATGAATGAAATTCTAATAATTAAACATGATGATATGAATATCGCATTAAGTAAAACCATGGGCGAAACACGCCATCTTTACTAAATTCCCCGGTAGATGTTTAGTCTACTCACCGGAAAGTCGAATCTACTCCGGAATCGCTAATCCTTTCCCTTTCCTCGCGGCTTCCGTATTTCTCGTATCCGTGTCTAAATATGCAAAGTTAACTTATATAAGCAAACTAGCTATTCCGATATAACGGAAATAGAAAACACGCTATCCCTCTTATATGTTACCTATTATCTGATTATATCAAGTTATAAAACACTTAATCTTGCTGGATTTTAGCCTAAAACTGTACTGTTGCAGAATTTAAAACGCGACGTAGTTTCGTCGTGTCGTATTTAGTGTTTTACGATTCTTTTTCCGATATATTATCCCAGATTAAACTACAGTAAAACTAAGTTAAATCAACAGTGCCAAAATAACCTAAATTGTACACTGAAAATACCCCAAAAACCAAAACCCCAAATTTCCTCCACTTGGCCGGCGACGCCGGCCAAAACCCTTCTGTCGCCGGCCCAAAACCGGCCCCCCATGGTCGTTTTCTTTTGGTGTGTTCTAGTTGTTACCTACATCATTTCTACTCTGTTGAATTTATTTTATTAAGTTCCAGATTAAAGCAGATTCTAGTAGACTATAAGTTTTAACTAAATACGATATTATGCAACCTAGCTAAACTAAAATTAACTAATCTACAGAACTTAATCTCTACTAAGTTTAAGAAGTTTACCCTCCTATTAGTTGTAGGAATGACCCTCCAAGATCTACAAGCTCCTCCTAGCTTGATGAAGAACTACCACCAAGAACAAGCTCCTCAATCCTCTTCTTCTTCCTCTTATCTCTTTCCTCCTTTACTTTTCTTTTCTTTTGATTTTCTTTCAGTTTTTGATTCTGAAATTAACTGAATTTGAGCTATTTGTATGGGAGGAGGAAGGGATAAGGCTAAGGAGGTGGTGTCAAGCTTTGAAAGGTGTAGGTTTCATGCAAGTAGGAGGTGTAATGTGAAGGTGCTCATGCAAGCATGAGGTGGTTTGGTGATTATCCTCTATTTTCCCTTTTCTTTTGTTTTATTTTGAATTTACTTTCAGAACTGAAATTATCTCAATTATTTTCACTTAAACCCTTGACAATACCCTATTTGCATAAAAACTTAACTTTACAATTTAACCCCTCACAACTAACTTATTATAAAACACATCTTTTGTTAAAATGAAGCTAAAATTATCTTTAAAACCCTTATAACTTATTTATATTACATTATAAAATTCTAATTTAATTTGTATTACAAATAACTTATGAAGATTGACATATTTGATTTTAACCATTTTGTGATTTATCAGCTTATTCTTAATTTAATTAATTTTATTTATTTCTAGGTTTTTCCTAAATGTTACAATATTCCCCCCTTAAGAAAATTCGGTCCCCGAATTTAAACTAATAACTAGACATACCTAAGAAAAGATGTGGAAATTTCTTCCGCATCGCGTCCTCCGTCTCCCAAGTAATCTCCTTGCGATCCCTTCCTTGCCAGAGAACCTTTACAGAGGGCAGTATCCTTGATCGTAATTGCTTTGCTTGCCTGTCCAGAATAGCTACTGGCTGCACTGTGAAGGATAGATCTGGCTCAAGCTGTAGAGTCTGATGCTGGATCGCATGAGATGGATCGTGAAGATATCTGCGAAGCATCGAAACATGGAACACCGGATGTACGTCGGGAAAACCAGGTGGGAGTGCTAATCGATAAGCCACAGTGCCCACTCTCTCTAAAATCTCGTAAGGTCCAACATATCTGGGGCTGAGCTTCCCTTTCTTCCCGAAGCGCATCACACCCTTCATTGGAGATACTCGAAGGAACACATGATCTCCCACATCAAACTCAAGTTTGCGTCGTCGTCGATCTGCGTATGACTTCTGTCTGCTTTGAGCCGCTTTCATTCTATCTCGTATCAATTGAATCTTCTCTGTAGTTTCCTGTACTATCTGCGGTCCCAATATACAACTCTCACTAAGTTCCGTCCAGCAAACAGGTGATCTACACTTCCTTCCATACAAGGCTTCAAAGGGTGCCATCTGGATCGTCTCTTGAAAACTGTTGTTATATGAGAATTCTACCAAAGGTAGGTGACGATCCCAACTACCACCGAAATCTAGGCTATAAGCCCGAAGCATATCCTCTAGTATCTGAATGGTCCGCTCCGACTGACCGTCTGTCTGTGGGTGGAAAGCTGTACTAAAACTCAGTCGTGTACCAAGAGCGTTCTGAAGTTTCTGCCATAGCCTGCTCGTGAATTGGGTACCTCGATCTGATACTATGCATGTCGGCACTCCATGTAGACGTACAATTTCATCGATATATATCTGTGCATACTGAGCAAATCCATATGTCGTCTTCACTGGAAGAAAATGAGCGGCCTTCGTCAGCCTGTCTACTATCACCCAAATGGAATCATACCCTCTGCTAGTCCTGGGTAGACCCACCACAAAATCCATGGAAATCTGTTCCCATTTCCACTCTGGAATGGGTAAAGGTTGCAGTTCCCCGGCTGGCCTCTGGTGTTCTGCTTTAACTTGCTGACAAGTCAAGCATCGAGAAACAAAATCCGTAACATCCTTCTTCATTCCTTCCCACCAATAATTATCCTTCAAATCACGATACATTTTGGTGGAACCAGGATGAATACTGTATACTGATCTGTGGGCATCCTCCAAAATCTCACGCCTCAATCCGTCAGAATCTGGCACACAGAGACGAGTCCTAAAACGTAACACTCCATAATCATCAATCACGAACTCCGTCTCCTTGCCCTGCCTAACATGATCCATAATCTCCATCAAGCGAGTATCTCGGTAGGCTGCGCATCTCGAATATGATCCAATAGCTGAGGTCTGGTGCGAACATGTGCTAACTGACCTCCTGCCAATGTGAACTCAAACTGTATACGACTATCACATAAGATCTGCCAGTCTGTAGAAGACTGTCTCTGCAAAAGACTCAAATGAGATAAATTACCTCCAGGCCTCCGGCTCAAGGCATCTGCTACAACATTTGCCTTGCCTGGATGGTACAAAATCTCACAGTCGTAATCTTTCACCAGTTCCATCCATCTACGCTGCCTGAGATTCAGATCTTTCTGCTGAAAGATATACCTTAAACTTTTATGATCTGTGAAGATTTGACACGTTTCTCCATACAAGTAATGTCTCCAAATCTTCAATGCGAAAACTACAGCAGCCATCTCTAGATCATGAGTGGGATAATTTTGTTCATGCCTCTTCAACTGTCGAGAAGCATATGCTATAACCTTGCCGTGTTGCATCAACACACAGCCTAAGCCCACTCTAGAAGCATCGCAATACACTACGAAACCCCCTGACCCGGAAGGTAAAGATAATACAGGTGCAGTCGTCAAACGCGTCTTTAGTTGTTGGAAACTCTGCTCACACGCATCTGTCCACTGAAATGGAACTTCCTTCCTAGTCAATCCTGTCAAAGGTGCCGCTATCCTTGAAAAATCCTGTACGAAGCGTCTGTAATAACCTGCCAGACCTAAGAAACTCCGAACCTCTGTAACTGACATAGGCCTGGGCCAGTGTTGTACCGCTTCAATCTTCTTTGGGTCAACGCATATACCTTGTCTTGTAACTATGTGACCCAAGAACTCCACACTATCGAGCCAAAAAGCACACTTAGAAAACTTTGCATACAACTGATGCTCTTTCAAGGTCTGCAACGTGATACGTAAATGCTGCTCGTGCTCCGTCTGACTCCGAGAATATACAAGAATATCATCTATGAATACTATAATAAACCGATCGATAAATGGTCTAAAGATACGGTTCATCATATCCATAAAAGCTGCTGGAGCATTGGTGAGTCCGAACGACATCACCAGAAATTCATAATGCCCATATCTCGTACGAAACGCTGTCTTCGGAATATCGTCCTTCCGAACTCTCAACTGATGATATCCTGACCTCAAGTCAATCTTTGAAAAGAATCCGGCTCCTTGCAACTGATCGAACAAGTCATCTATTCGTGGTAATGGATACCTGTTTCGCACCGTGACACGATTCAGTTGTCGGTAGTCAATGCACATTCTCATACTACCGTCCTTCTTCTTTATAAATAACACAGGAGCTCCCCACGGTGAAACACTAGGACGAACAAGTCCTCTATCTAACAACTCTTGCAACTGGCCTTTGAGTTCTTTCAATTCCGTCGGTGCCATTCGATAGGGTGGTATAGAAATAGGCTCTGCACCCAGAATCAAGTCAATGCAAAATTCAATATCTCGATCAGGTGGCAATCCTGATAACTCAGCAGGAAATACCTCAGGAAATTCTCGTATGATCGGGATTTGGTCCAATGGAACTTCAGCGACCCCTATGTCCTGAATAAAAGCCAAGAACCCATGACAACCCTTCTTCAATAGCCGTCTTGCACCAAAAGCAGAAATCATGTTGACAGGGGTTAACTTGCAATCCCCCTGCACAACAAACACCGGTTCACCTGGAAAACAAAATCTAACCGCTTTTCCTCTACAATCTACATAGGCATGACAAGCGGCTAACCAATCCATCCCAAGAAGTATATCAAAATCCAACATGTCCAGGAGAATCAGATCAACTAGCGAATCTCTATTACCAATACGCACCGAACACGATCTGAATACGTGCCGAGCTATAAAGGAATCTCCAACTGGAGTAATCACTACCAATGGTAACTCTAATAATGACGACTCCTTTCCCAATAAAAGTGCGAATCGTGAAGATACATAAGAGTGTGTAGAACTGGGATCAAATAAGACATGTGCCTCTAATGAGCATACTGTAAGAGTACCTGTCACGACTGCATTTGATGCCTGGGCATCCTGTGGAGTCAGCGCAAAAACCCGTGCCTGGCCCCTGCCCGCATCCTGTCGTCCTCTACCTCTATCTCCTCTACCTCTCTGAGCACGTCCTGCATAGCCTCGACCTCTTGGTGCAACTGCCTGGCGTGTAGCGCCAACTGGGGGAGGAAGTAAAGCCATCGGTGTAGGAGATGGAAGGGGTAAAGCAGCCTGTGGAGCAACGGTCCCGCCCTGAGATCTGCAATCTCTCGCAAAGTGCCCGGGAAGTCCACATTTATAACAAGTATATGGTGATCTCTGATCATCAGGATATGAACTGAACATCTGGCCCTGTGTCCAATCTCGTCCAACACTGCGGTGTCACGCCCCGCTTCCCAGAGTGCGCAAGATTTGGGCACGTGACATAGCCAACCATGCTACCTGTGGGTAGGAAGCATCCATCCACAGTCACATTACGGTTGTAAAGATATCAAGAACAGTAAAAATAAACTAAACTAATACATGTCCAAATCCATAATAACCAGAACCAATAAACAATAAGTGCGGAAGCTAATGATCCAATACAATGAATAAACAGTACGTCCCATAATGCGGGCTCACATCCGGAAATGAAATGACATAAATAAACTAAACTCTCAAGAACTCACAGTTCAGCCTGCTGGCTGAAGTACTCCTGCTCGGTCGACGTCAAGGGCACGGAATCTGGGCCATGCAAAACCCAGACGTCAGCGCGTCATGATATCAAGTAATGTAGCATAAACATGGTAATAAACAATGCAAGCATGAACATGAATAAAGCAGTAATAAGAAGTAATAAACAGGGTAATGTGCAGTAGTGACTAACTGTCCTATCAGGTTTTCTACTCTACAGTCTTTGAAACCAATTGATGAATCGTCGATGTAACTCAATAGTATCCCGTGCGTGCCCGGGACCACGGTCATAATTCTCGGGGCTGAATCCGAGACGTGCCGCTAAGCAGTAAAAGGTAGTAGGATAGATGAGTGATGTCAGCATCAACACTCCGGAGCTGGCCAAGCCCGTAAGACTGATCAGAACAATGTGTCGAACTGTTGAGTTACAAGTCGGTTTCACCTTTGATTTCCCCATACCCCCAAACTATGTATGTCAGTCAGGTATTCAGTAGTCAAGAACTAATGCCAACACAAGTCAAGTAAAGGTAGGTCTGTCTGGATCGACAGCAGGAATGGTTGGGTTTGTCGGCATTAGGTATAAGATCAGGTAACAGGTCAAGTTACTTTCAACAGGTAGAGTTGATATGTACAGGGTGTTGTGTCCGGTGTATCAGTACATGTGTCAGGTGTATCGAGATCGGTCAATATGTAATGCAATCAGGTATATGATGATAATAGGTATAGTAACAAGTACTGAACAGTAGCATGAAACAGTAAGTAACAATTATTATTCTATGGGAACACAGTGATGTTTGTAATTCCATATTAATCCGGTTCACGCACCTTTGAGGTGCAAAAGCCACAAGACGAGCAATACCGATAATATACGTAATGGAGTTACATGAACTTAAACTAAGCATAATAATAGTTACGAGGACGATTTACTTGGTTTGATTAATTAAGTATGAATTAATAGCAGACCGGTTAAAGCGAGCAATGATTTCATTGATTTCAAATTACGGATAATCGTGGCTAGCAATTCTAAGTTATAACAGGTATCAATATTATATTAGTGGTGTGGTTATAATATGACGATTAAGTTATAGCATGTTAAGCAAGTATGCAGATACTTGCCTCGGCGGTTCCGCAAACCGAAACACGGGTGCGATGTCGGTAGAAACCACGATACGGAAGCACGGGCCACGGATCGAGTCCCAACAGAGGTCAACGGGATCACACGGACCAGGGGGCTTCGCTGGAGCGTCGGGTTCGCCGGATGGCACGGTCGGATCCCGGTAAAATGTCAAAAGTAACGGAGTTAGCGACAAAATACGATACACGCAAAACTAACGACCAGCGGGGGGTTGTACTAAAAGGAAGGAGAAGGAAACTTACAGGGAGACACCAGGGGTGTGACCACGGCGGGTTCGACGGCCCTGGAACGCCGGCGAGGCCGCGACGGTGGCTGCGAAGGCTGGGACAGCCGCTGGGCTTGCTGGAGAGGGGTGCGACGAGTGGAGGAGAGAGGGGGTCGGCTCTGGTGGTCGAGGGAACAGGGAGGTGGTGCGGGAGACATCGACGAGGGTCGTCGGCGCGATTTCCGGCGACCTGGAGATGGTGCAGGTGTTGGCTCGGGCCTGAAGGTGGTCCGGCGAGGAAAGGAGGGGGTGACGGCGAGGTCTCGACGAGGAGGGTGCAAGGGGGTCGTGGGAGGCCTCAGCGGTCGGAGTCGACGTCGACAGCGAGGTCGCGAGGGATGGAGGCGTCGGGGAGATGGGTTGCAGGCGCTGGATCGTCGGGAGGACGGGGAAAAGAAGGTAGGTGGGTGCGGTGGAGGTCGTGGTGGTGAGGGCGGCGACGGCGAGGTCTCGAGGAGGCCGGCGGTGGGATCGCGAGGCTAGGTTAGGGTTTGCGTGGGGTTCTCGTGGTCGCGTGGGTTAGAGGGAGGAGACGGCTGCATGGTGAAAATATAGAGGAGGGAGAGAGAAGCTGATGGAAAGGAGAGAGAGAGAGAGAGATTCGTGAGGATGAGAGAGAGAGACTGAGGGAAAGAGAAAGAGAGAGAGGAAGAGGAGAGAGGCAGAGCTGAGGACAGAGAGGAGGGGCCCACGAAGGAAATCAAGCCATTTGATTGGCTGCAAAAGAAACAGGAAGGAAATTTTTGAAGGATTTTTGGGGATATGCTGTTAGGAATTAGATTAGAGTGTAAATATATATATATTCGATATTAAATTTAAATGGGCCATTTTGGCGCGAAATGAAACATTTCCAAATCGCGCCCGGGTTGCGCCCAAACGTTCCAAATTCAAATTTTAGGATTTTAAGCGGGTTCCAAATTTTGAAAAGAGGTGTTTAATGATTAAAATACATGCCCCCAAGTCGGACACTTGCACGCGCGCGTAGTCGCCCAAACCTGCCCGTTTAGCCAAACGGAACGGAATCTCGACACGCGGACGCTACCACGCGACTAGTGGCGACGAGTAGGCCAACCTGGACACCTTAAATTTCAATTTAGGAGTTAAAATTTGTTATGTGTAGAAATGACTTGACCGGGTAAAATTTAGCAATAAACACCAGAAAATCAGGAAAATTTGGGAACGAGCAAACCACAACCCTCAACTAGTAATCTACATAGTATTATTGGGCTCGGGTGTTACATGCGGCCTGGAATAAATCTGCCTGGATAGGACCCTCTACCTCGGCCAAACTGTCTGTTTGTCGGCACGAATGGCCTACTCCTCTTTGGCTCCGGAACAACTCCTGATTGGCTCAAACGCTCCTCTACTCGAATCGCCGCATCCATGGCCTGTGCATATGTATCAAAATGCTGGGAGCCTATCGCCAGATACAACTGTGTGTCCAAACTCCTTAGGAACCTTTTCACCCGAAGCTCCTCTGTAGGTACTAAGTATGGGGCATATCGCGATAGCTGGGTGAATCGTAAGTCATAATCAGCTACTGACATACTTGCTGATTTCTTCAACGCTTCGAAACTGCTAGCTCTAGCATCCCTCACACTCTCGGGAAGAAATCTGGCAAGAAAGACTGTAGAAAACTCGGTCCACGTCATCGGAGGAAGATTCGTAGCTCGCCCTCTCTCCATCGACTCACACCACTCCTGTGCAAGTCCCTCCAAACGAAAGCTAGTCAGCTCAACTGACCTCGCATCAGAACATCGCAATGATCTGCCTATTCTCGCCATTCTATCAAGAAAAGACTGAGGATCTTCCGCCACATCGGTCCCTGTAAATACCGGGGGTCTCAATCTCATAAACTCCGCAAGTGATACCTCCATCACTCTCGTATCTACTGGTGCTACCGTCTGTGTAGGCTGTACCTCGGACTCTGCTACGGTCGGTGCTGGATCTGATCTCAAAGCTCGAGTGGTCTCAGCTAACTGTCCTACCACTCGCTGTAATCCCAACATACCCTCCTCGATCCTAGTCATGCGATCTGGAGGAGGAGGATCAGCATGCTCATGCACCTCCTGCACGTCCGGTGTACCAGTCTTCATCACAGGCGGACTCGCCCTAGCTGCATTCCTGGCTGCGGCTCGTCTAGCCCGCGTAGCCATGGCAACTGGAACAAGAAACGAGAGTTGATAAGGTGTGGGAACAGAAGCACTCAATACGGAGAATCAACGGAAGAATAGATCAAGATAAACATCCTAAGGTTAGTTAGGCTGAATACGATAACGTAAATATGCCGCGGAACATACGTACGGTACTGCATTCGTCCTAATTCACCTACTCCATCAAACCAAAGGTCATCCTAACTCTCAGACTTACCTCAACCTATAGAAATCCCTTACTGAATTCCGTAAGGTTACTCCTAAGCTCTGATACCAACTTTGTCACGACCCAAGTTTGGATGTGACAGGCACTTAGATTTGTATCATATCTAAAGATATGCACAAGTCCAAGTAAGCCAAAAACCAAGATCAAAATACCTTATTCGGAATTATTTATGAAAGTTTAGTTTTTAAGTAGAAATCTCAAGTTATGAATTTAAATTAGTAAACAATTAACAAGTTTAAGTTTAGTTGCATTCCGAGTTGGAATCAACAATATCAATAATGAACATGAATATAAGCATATGAAATATCACTGAATCTCATAAAGAAAGAAACTATGAAACTGATCAACCGATCCCAACTGTATATATATATATATATCATCTCTCCTTTCTAAGTCAAAATACAAGTCTGATGGAGTCTTTCTAGATACGAAATACAAAATGGAAGGTTACTACACATGTAACCTACCTATCAAAAGATGAAATACAACAGCAAAAGTGATCCTGCCTCGCAGCTACCCGTCCACTCTATCCCTGCAAGGAACTGTGGCACAACGGGGATGAGTTGCCAACTCAGTGAATACGACTAACATATAACGGCGAATAAAGTAAATATGACAATCATGCTACTGAATATGAATCAATATGATATATGAGTATATGTGAAATCAAACAACAAATCTCATTATACTTCTGAAATCACAACTCAAGTAAATCATTTCTCAGTGTCCATCAACGACACAAAATCTTCATTTCTTTTAGGCATCATTCCCCGAATGATCCTATACTCATAATATCGGCCGTTATCCTCTAGATACACGCCGTATTTCTATAACCAACTCCGGTATCGAGTAACCTCGCTAGGCTCCCCCGTCTCAATACGGCTATCCTGCCCCTCGGTCTCGACCGGGTCCACCCTGTATCCAACTGTATAGCTCCCCCACTCAGTATGGATAACGTAAATCCACGACCGTATATCTCCCCCACTCGGTCCGGAATAAAACCAAAAACAGAAATCAACTCAGGGTGGACATGTCACATCAATCATGAAAACTGGATTTATGTAGTAGTATTCAAAACTCAAAATCATAAATCCTCAATTCTGCATCTATCTCATATCCAACATGGAAATACGCATAAAGCAACAGGATGTAAATAATGAATTCTACCAATACACTTGATATATGAAATACAATATAATCCATGTTAATAGGTATGATATTTAAGTGTATGTGACATGGCAATATCGACGAGGTGTGTGTAGCATATAAGATGTGCACGTGGCATGACTCGTCGATACTTGTGAAGTGTTCTAACAACTAAGCAATATACAAGTATTTTAATGAATGAAATTCTAATAATTGAACATGATGATATGAATATCGCATTAAGTAAAACCATGGGCGAAACACGCCATCTTTACTAAATTCCCCGGTAGATGTTTAGTCTACTCACCGGAAAGTCGAATCTACTCCGGAATCGCTAATCCTTTCCCTTTCCTCGCGGCTTCCGTATTTCTCGTATCCGTGTCTAAATATGCAAAGTTAACTTATATAAGCAAACTAGCTATTCCGATATAACGGAAATAGAAAACACGCTATCCCTCTTATATGTTACCTATTATCTGATTATATCAAGTTATAAAACACTTAATCTTGCTGGATTTTAGCCTAAAACTGTACTGTTGCAGAATTTAAAACGCGACGTAGTTTCGTCGTGTCGTATTTAGTGTTTTACGATTCTTTTTCCGATATATTATCCCAGATTAAACTACAGTAAAACTAAGTTAAATCAACAGTGCCAAAATAACCTAAATTGTACACTGAAGATACCCCAAAAACCAAAACCCCAAATTTCCTCCACTTGGCCGGCGACGCCGGCCAAAACCCTTCTGTCGCCGGCCCAAAACCGGCCCCCCATGGTCGTTTTCTTTTGGTGTGTTCTAGTTGTTACCTACATCATTTCTACTCTGTTGAATTTATTTTATTAAGTTCCAGATTAAAGCAGATTCTAGTAGACTATAAGTTTTAACTAAATACGATATTATGCAACCTAGCTAAACTAAAATTAACTAATCTACAGAACTTAATCTCTACTAAGTTTAAGAAGTTTACCCTCCTATTAGTTGTAGGAATGACCCTCCAAGATCTACAAGCTCCTCCTAGCTTGATGAAGAACTACCACCAAGAACAAGCTCCTCAATCCTCTTCTTCTTCCTCTTATCTCTTTCCTCCTTTACTTTTCTTTTCTTTTGATTTTCTTTCAGTTTTTGATTCTGAAATTAACTGAATTTGAGCTATTTGTATGGGAGGAGGAAGGGATAAGGCTAAGGAGGTGGTGTCAAGCTTTGAAAGGTGTAGGTTTCATGCAAGTAGGAGGTGTAATGTGAAGGTGCTCATGCAAGCATGAGGTGGTTTGGTGATTATCCTCTATTTTCCCTTTTCTTTTGTTTTATTTTGAATTTACTTTCAGAACTGAAATTATCTCAATTATTTTCACTTAAACCCTTGACAATACCCTATTTGCATAAAAACTTAACTTTACAATTTAACCCCTCACAACTAACTTATTATAAAACACATCTTTTGTTAAAATGAAGCTAAAATTATCTTTAAAACCCTTATAACTTATTTATATTACATTCTAAAATTCTAATTTAATTTGTATTACAAATAACTTATGAAGATTGACATATTTGATTTTAACCATTTTGTGATTTATCAGCTTATTCTTAATTTAATTAATTTTATTTATTTCTAGGTTTTTCCTAAATGTTACACTATGCTATTTGCGTTTTTTGGTATGCGGAGGCAGAGCACTACGCTATCGCAATTTTTAACATTGGTTTATGCTGCAGGAACATGGTAATATGTATATACATATATGTATGTATATACATGTATATACATATATGTATGTATATATTGTATATATATCTATACATGTATATATATAAAGGAGGAAAGAGGCCATAGGAGGGAATTTCCTCCTATGGCGTCGAAAAAGCACGCCCTCCGTCGTATTTTCCGACGATCGGAGTCCATCATCTTCATCGTTATTATCTAAGATATGGATACGCCAAATTTCATGTGATTCAACAACTTTTCACCGTTGAATTAGCAATGTAAAAAGTTCTATTGTCGGTAAACCATTAATTTTGAACCCGCTAATTCAACGGTGAGAAGGTTGTAGAATCACATAAAATTTGGTGTACCCATATCTTAGATGATAACGATGAAGATGATGGGTGCCGATCGTCGGAAAACACGACGGAGGACGTACTTTTTCGTCGTCATAGAAGAAAATTCCTTTCTATGGCATTTTCCCTCCATTATTCTCTCTCTCTCTCTCTCTTATATATATATATATATATATATATATATAAGAGAGAGAGAGAGAGAGATAGATATTTGGTTCTTTTGGGTGTCTTATTTTATGATTTATTCAAATGGAAGTTTATGTATGAAATTTAATGATTTGCATGTTGGTCCATTGTTATATATATAGTTTTGGTTCTTTTGTGTGTCTTATTATATGATTTATTCAAATGGAAGTTTATATATGAAAATTAATGGTTGCATGTTGGTCCATTGTTATTTTTTAGAAACAAAATTGAACCTGGTGGTGATCATATTGAAGTCTAGAATTATTTTGTGAGGCATTTTTATTCCTGTAAATGGAACTATATTTATTAACTAGGGTTTTTGGTATGTGCTTTGCATATTATTACAAAGAAAATATTATGATAAATTTCTTAATTTATTTAACTACATCACACTTGAAAAAATAATAATGACGTGATAATTTAATTACAGGTATCGCACTAATAAAATATTAATAAAATGGCATTAATTTCGTGTATTACACATATAAAAATGGTGTTTTTTTTTGTTTGATTTCTCTAAATAAATAAACACCCACACCACCCATCAAGTTCAAAATTAAATGGCCTTCTTCCTTTGGCCAGTAGAGATAAATATTTTAGCTCTCAATTTCTTATGTTTGCATTGTTGCATAATTAGCAAATTAAATCTTTGCAACCACGACAAATAAAAATGCAATTATTGTTATGGTTGTGAGGCAAATTCACTTGGAAAAATAAACTAAATTTGATCAAAACAATCTCTATAATTCATGCAAAGTAATAAATTGTTAAAAACAAAAGATAAGGAATCATTGAGACAATGCCAAAGTCTAATCAATTGCCAAATTTTCTTTACATTTGTAATTAGAGCTGGACACATTCAAATTCCACCACCAACCACCACCACTTTCTCCTTTCTATAAAAAGATTCACACTTGTATCATGACACCAACAAACAACATGTTGCATGCCGAATGAAAGCATGTCAGGAAAAAAATTCAAATTCAAAGCTTTTCAAAAAGCATGACCACTCTCACCAAAACCTCAAGAACAACAAACAAAAAGAAGAAATTAGAAATTTTAAAAAAGAAGTTACCAAACACAATAAACTAAAAACAAAAAAGAAGAAAAGAAAAAAGAAGCATCACAATGATCACCAATTCACACAATTGTGAGCTCCTCTAACCATTCAAACATCCTACTACTTTTAGACATGACTTCTTTCCTACCCTACGGAATCAACGGCCGGGTCGAATTCCTCTTAACGGGCTCCGTAACATCGTCGCGTTTACATCCGAACCTGAACACGGATACGGGCTTCTTCACTTTAGCCGGCCCACATTTAGTCTCGTTGGACCTCAACTGCCGCGACCGCAAGTCGTTGAGCTCGATTTCCGGCGCCTTCGCCACCCCTAGCCGGAAGACCGCCCAGCCGGATGGGGCCGAGCCTGTGCTTCTCCGTCCCAATACACTGGTCCGGACCTGCGGGCTCGGGCTAGGGTGTGCATAGAACTTGTTAGAGACGGACAGTCTCGGACCGTCGACGCAACTGCTTGAATTACCACTGCTAGACGAGTGACTCCTGCTAATAGACCTGCTACTGCAGGTCGAACTGCTGAGGCTACGGGCGCTGCGTAAACTTTTCGAGCTTTGTGATGCCTGCAGAGGAAGCAAATGTCCTCGGTAGAAGATGTCATCGGCGGGGACGCACGTGTCGTCGGAGGAGGGTTTGAGTAGAAGCCCGTTCCCGCTCGTCCGGAACTCGAAGTCCTCCAGTCCTTGAGTAAGGCTATTGTGGTCTTTCTTTTGATTTTCGTCGCCGTCGTTGTCGGGACTGAAGGTCTCCCATTTTGATTGTGGAGCCATGATGATGAGTTTGGTTGAGGGTGGAGGAGATTTATACGGGGAGGGTGGAGGGTTTGAGGGGAGAGGGGGAGGGGAAGACATTTGGATGATTGTGAAGCAGAAGATGCAGGCTCAGCAAACTCTGTTTTGTCCCAAGAAATCCTTATTTGTAAGGCTGTGCCGGCTCTGTTTAAGAAATTATTCTATATACCAGATGTATTACACCAGGGTAGGAGAGAAAAAGAGATGGAAAATTTCGGGCACCCTTCAGACTGCTTGGTGGGGTCTGTGTTCTTATTTCTTTCTCTCTCATGATCCGGCATATATGAACGACACACCGTAGAATTTTCCGCTCTTTACATGCCTTCAGGGTTTTTTTCATCAAATTTTTTTGTTTTTGTTATAATTTTTATTGAACATTGTTGTGATTGTTTTTTAAGGTTTGGTTGGTTATTGTGGTGGCTTGTGGGGGCCCTGGCTTGTGATGCATGTGTTTGGGTTGTTTATTATTAAAAACTAGGTCTTACTTGCGTTTCAGCTAAATTGTTGTGATTATTACATAAGTAGATACCGGTTTCATTTTTTATTTTGAGGCCAAACTTTTAAACACACAACTCCTGTGTTTTTCATTGATCTGTATCGGTCACTTTGATCTAATTATATTAGATAGATTATGTATAAAGTTTCATTAGATTTGGAGATCTCTGACATATACATCATATGATCTTGTTTTTCATGTATCGAATGACGTCGCTTTTTAGTCTATTGATGGATTAGTTAGAGATCTTCAAATCTCCTAAAATTTAATACATAACACATCTAAGTTGTGTGGATCACGATGATTGGTGTGGATCGGTGAAAAACACAACGTATTGTGTGTTTGAAAAGTATACCTCAAAATAAGAAATGAGACCGAACCTCATAAGATCAGCTACCTTATTAGATATTAGTTATGAGTTTTATAAATTGAGATGGGTATTATTATAATAGCGGGCTTTTTTTACGAAAAAGCCCGCTCATACTTTGCTAATTACTAAAAGTCTTTCATACATCTTATTTATTTAAAAGGCCCCTTTATATATTTAAGTCGCACTAAAAAGGCTCTTCCAAACCGAAAAGAGAATTTTTTGGCATCTTCCATTACTCCGTTAAAAGGCTAATGATGTGTATCGAGTTAGGATTTTAAAGCTTCACAACCATTCTTCTTTTTCCTAAATTCCTAATTTTTCCTCTAAATTGGTTTTAGGATTAGAGCTTTGGAAAAAAAATTCTCTCGACTTGGTCAAGAAAACCGGTTCATCTTTCACACTTCTTCAGTAATGTGCTTGTCGAGTGTCATTGTCTCTTCAATTGCAAGATTCTAGTTCGTGGGCACCTCATTTGAAAGGAGACCGATTCTTTAGTTGCGCTAAATCACAATTTTTAATTAAATATTTGGGTTTTTTTATGGGAGAAAGAACTACCTATATATCTAGAAGGCAAGAGAATCGTTCAAGCATAAACTCCATCTCTACCTTCCTAACCGGAATAATTTTTTATGGAAAACTAGTGAAAGGTTTTTTTTAATGCAGTTTAAATGTATGAGGGGACTTTTAAATAAATATGAAGTATGATCATAGTCACAAATTCGTCGTTCGGGAATAATTATTCGGCGAGGTCGAAAATTCGGATTCGGAGAACTATTCGGAAAAAATCGGCAGGTATTCGGAAAGATTCGGTAAGTGTTCGGGAAATGTTCGGGAAGGATTTCGAGCAATAAATTAATATATGAGACGCTAGGTTTTGATTTTATGAATTATTTGCTGTTTTTTTGAATTATTCGCTGCTTTTCACATAATTCGAGAATAATTCACGATTTATTCACGAATAATTCGTGAATTATTCGGCCAGTTCGGCATTGACGATTAATTCGGAGATTAATTCGTCTGATAAAAAATGCACGAATTATTCGTGAATTATGTGACTATGAGTATGATGGTTTTTTTATTAATTAGTGAAGTATGAAGAGTGTATGAAGGGACTGTTAAGTAAATATGAAGTATGATGGGACATTTTATTAATTAGTGAAGTATGAAGAGGCTGTTCTGTAAAATGCTTTATAATAAAATGATGGGTTCTTGTTTCTAATCTTGGTAGCTGAACTAAATCTATCTATACCTAGAGTTTTTGGCATGTGCATCGCCATAATTATAGAGAATTTTATGGTAAATTTTTTTATTAATTTAATCACGCTTCTCGTATTTATAAAATAATAATGATATGACAATTTAATTACTTGCATTGCTCTTATAAAATGATAATAACATAGTATTTAATTATGTTATTATCATTTTATTTGTTTGATTATAAAATAAAATGATAATAACATAGTATTTAATTATAAAATGCATATAAAACAAATGTGCTTTTTGTTTGATTTCTTTATAAAAAAAAGAGCAATGCTTTTCCTAAGCTCGATTTGGTTACCCAAAAGTTTACCCAAGTAACAAAATGGTAGGACCCACAACATCTAGGTAATAACGTCAAACAGATGAGCTCATGGTGTTTGTCTTTTGGATAGATAAATTGCGGTAGAAAAACTATTTTTATGAAGAAAAAAAGAAACCACGTTGTCAGCCAATTTTAAAATTAAAAGACCCTTCTTTATTTTTACAGAATAATTGTAGAGAAGAGATAACTAGAGTATCATGTACCCTTGCATGAAGATATTTTATTTTCTGACATTAGAGCATCATTTAGGAATTACATTTATTGTGCTTTATTTAATTTTTTTTATAATCCTATTTTTACACAGCTTAGATATCATTTTGGTTTGGCAAAGTTCTAAAACTTCTAAACCCGGAAAATAATTGAAACATACATGTTTTTTTCCCCACCTATGCAGAGAGTAAGGTCGGGTCTCGATCTTATATTAAGCAGTGATAATGAAAGAACATTTTATAAGCTCGTCTTGTAAATTTATTATATGAATTCTGGTTTCTTGCACAGCGGTATTACAATAATCTTTTAGCGTACCTCATGAGACATTAAATAAGATGGAAAGAAAAAGAAACTTAATTAAAATAATAGGAATGCGACAAACATGTGAGATACAAGGATCTAAAGTGAGAAAGAGACAGCATTACGCAAGACATTTGTGAGATCAAGCGGATCATGGGGAACATGTGGGCCCTCCCTCCTCCCTCCCGCTCTCTCTCTCTCTCTAAGAGGAGACCCCTCAAGAGCTTAATTAGCACCTAACTTTCTCCCAACAACAATTTGCAGCTTATAATATTGTTATGGAGGAGAAGATTTAATTAAAATGATATAGATACATATTAATTAAAGCCATACACAAATTCAAATTCAAAGTAACATGCATATATTTATACCAGTTTATAAAAGAAGTAATTAAACAGTCGTCCAACTAAGCAGAGTGGTAGCATTCAATCATTGTTAGATCATATCAAACTTCATTAGACATGCATTTAAATAGATTATAACAGAGATGGAGCCTTAATTAATATTGATTGTCGTTGTTGTTGCCTTCAAATCAAATAATTAAAGGGTTTCAAAAAGGAGTTTTTTTTTCTTGTTTTGACTTCAACGATTGATGAAGGTGAACTTGAATAATGATTGCTATGCTGAAAAAAGAAAAAGAAGAAACAATAGAAGAGCTTTGAGTCTTTGGGGGTGGGAAATGAAGGTGTGGATTTAAAAAGGTGGTTGTCATGTTGCTTGATCTATGCGACTTTAAATCTAGAAGATGTTTGATTAAAGCCATTTTACTTTACAATTAATATGTGCTATTTTAGCTAATCAATCCTTAATTAAACTTAAAAACGAAGAAAAATATTAATAAACTCATGGGGGAAAAACAGTACTTGCAAGTTGCCGAAGAATATTTGTGAAAGAATGAGTTTGACACTATACGGTTTATTTTGATGCAATTTATAGGACATGATGAAAGGGGCCATTTAGTATGACGGGCAAATTCTGAAGAATATTTGTGTTATTTGGACCTGAACAAGTATGAACATACTAAAAATAGGTGTTGAAAACACACAACTCATGATCTTGGCATCAAAATCGCTATTTTTGTACCTTTACAAAAAACCGTCGGGTTTCTGGCGCTCGCGCATAGGAAGCGGAATTTGCTAACAAAAATTCGTGCGAGCACGAGTAACCGCAACCCTAGAAAGCGATCCAAACACTAAACTAGTAAACTAAACAAGATATCTAGCTACAAGTTTGCGGGCATATAACCTTTGTAGCGTGTTCATCCAATCGTGGAAGACCCCTTCATGCTCCGTAGGCCGTCGGGAACGAGCTTAAGAGTCGATCATCCTTACCGAAGATGATCCATCTGAGAGAAACCAAATCAAGCTTCAGTTTCGCTCCAAAGCAAATTTTGAGGAAGCAACTCACCATCTAAACTTGCTAGGAATAGAGTGTGAGAAATATAGGAATTATCACAATCACAATCTCTCAAAATCATAACCTAAGAGAGCTAAGTCTCAAGAGAGAAGAGAGGAGAGAGAGTGCGTGAGAGAATGAATCCATCATATGATAAAATGAGCCATACAACAATGTTTTTACCCAAATGAATTTTACAATAAAATATGGTGCTCAATTCTCTTAACCATGCTCTCCACCATGCCTCCATCTCCACCTCATTTCTTTTCTTTTCTAAAAAACAAAAATAAATAATGAGGTGTCCCTTTCTACAAGTATTTGTATAAATACAAATAGTATCCCGGTATATGTATTGAAATACGTATACGCGTATCCGTATAAAAATATGAATAGCCAAGAAAGAGAAAATGAATAGTGAACATAATACTAATATATATATATATATATATATATATATATATATATATATATATATATATTATTAAATCAATACTTGATATAATAATCCGGCTGGTATTATCAAATGTCCGATTAGAGTCCATGTAACATGTACATGTATTTAATCGGATTTTGCATGTATCAACATACGACCTCTACATCATATCGACTGAACCGGGAAAACCCTCTGTGTGAGACTCTCAAAACTCGACAATACGCTGGAAGTGAGTTGCTGAATAAAAAGCATAACCACAAGCACGTCAGCGGCATTAGCTGTATGTAACGGCTACCCATGTATAAGTCAAAAGGGAGATTCACAATTAAGTCCATCCGTACCCTACTGAGCCTCTAAGTGAAAATATCCATATAGTCTGGTCTCTTTTTCTGAGAGTGTCGCATGCCGGATCTAAGGGGTAGTAAACGTCAGACCCCTAATAACCCGATAAGTTGTGCCGGTGTCAAGCTCATTGTAGGGTTACTAGGCACTAGAACAAGGTTCTACAAGGCATCAACCATGCCAAAATCAAATTTTTCATGTGCCGAACAACCCTAACCAAGATCTTAGACTAGAGATTAGGCGAAACAAAGAGCAAGTAAACAACTTTACTTCTAAGAGTTAGGGATTACAACCTTTGCAGTCCGTTCCTTCACTTCTAAAGCTCCGTGTTGAGGTCCCTTCACTGCGATCATCGAGTACCCGGACTTTAGAGAGGCTCCATGAAGAAAAAGATGTAGGCTTGCTTCCGATCTTCAATAATAAAGATGATCTACCTTGAAGAAACTCAAACCCGAACTCTTGTTTTGCTAATCAAGTATTAACAAAGCAAACACCCTAATCTAAGCGGCTAGAATAGATGAGGATGATGAAGTAGGAATTTAGCTCTCAATTGTTTTCAATTTCTCAATCATTTTCATCACATTTGCAAAAAGCTAGAAAGCTTTTTCAAGAGGAAGAAGAAGAATAATCTATTTTGTGATGAATAATGAAATCAAGTGTGAGGTTAGAATTGCAACCATGGGTTAAGAATGAAGACTTAACCCATATAGAGAATTTACTATGGTAAAGGGTTTGGGTTTGGTTAAGAAATATCAACAAAATATCTTTACAAAATATCTTTGCTTAAAAACAAAAACAAAGCTTCTAGAAGTTTCAAGAAAGCTTAACCCTAATCCAAACCCTAACCATGTTTAAACTCCACAAAACATGTTGCATTTGTAACTGTTTACCCCAATCAGAGCAAAGCTCTGTTCAAATTCCAAGGCGGGAAATGAAGCAACGCTTCTGTTTCCTCCAATCAGAGCAAGGCTCTGTTTTAAAAGCAATTCAAATAATAATAAAGGAAGCAACGCTTCAGCTGACCTGCGCTCTGCGCTGCGCGACACGTGGCAGCGCAGTTGCGCTGCGCTCTGCGCTGCGCGACAACTGGCAGCGCAGTTGCACTAACGCAGTTGCATTGCGCTCTGCGCTGCTCGATACGTGGTAAGCGCAGGAGCGCTTGCGTCAACTGTGCCAGCACCAAAACAGAATTAAAATTCTAGAAAGATCTTTCTGATCCTATTAAAACAATAAGATTCTCTTCTGTAAAACAGAAGCCCTTGAATCAATGATCCAACGGTGGGGGAAAATCCCTAAATCACTCAGAGAAAGATCTCTTAAACTGATTTAACAAATCAATTGGCACTATAAAAAGGCCCATAGACTCCAAGTCTAAAACACATAAAAAACAGAGAGAGATATTCAGAACTTCTCCAGAAAATTTTGAGAAGAGCTCACAAAAAATAAAGGTAAAACCCTTTGAATAAAAAGAAGAGTTTCTTCTAAAAAAATCATTGATCTAAGAACAAGATCAAAGATCTTCAATAAAAAAATATAATAATAATAAAGGCATTGCCTTTTGATGAACCACTGGTTCTTGATATTTGAGGTAAAACCTCTCTGGAAAACAAGAAAAACTTGTTTTCTTTGATCTAAATTTGATCAAAATATAAAACAGTGCCCTGCACTTGTAAAATTTGCACTGTTGCGCTCTTGAGTTAGCGCAAACCACCAGAGAGCGTCACGTGTCAGCCCTAGAGCAATATGCGCCTTGCACTTTAAAAAAATGAGCATTGCACTCTTGGGTTGGCGCAATTCACCAGAGCGCGCCACGTGTCAGCAGCTCAACAGCGCAGCGCACTGCGCTTGCGCTCACCAGAGCGTGACACGTGTCACCTCCACATGGACTTGCGCCTTGCGCTCCTCAATTGGCGCAAAGCGCCTGACAAGCCACGTGGCGCTTTGTTAGAATAATTAATGCAGCGCATTATTAAAGGGCAGGGCCCAATTAAGAGGCTCAATGGACCAAAACAAATGCTCTGCATTATAAAAAAAAGGGAACAGAGCCCAATTTAAAAGGCCTAACAGGCCAGAATAAAATGCAATGCAGAGCCCAAACAAAGGTCTGTCAGAACAAAACAGATGCTGTGCATCATTTAAAAGGGCAGAGCCCAAATAAAGTTCTAATAGACCAAACAAAATGCCATGCATTATTAAACAAGGGCAGAGCCCAATCAAATGCCTAACAGGCCAGACAAATAAAAAATTGTTGAATATTCTCAACTGGACTTAGCCCAATACTGGCCGTAAGTCTTCAAATTAAATTGAGCTGAGCACAACTGCTCTCTTAAACCAATTTACACCCGGTTCAAGGGTACATCTCCGAACTTCTCTGATATTTGTCGTTGTAATCCTTTAACGTCTTCAGAGAGGTGACGAGTCCCGACAACCACACATCGATACGGACTGCGGGGTCCTTAAACTCGTGGACTAAAACGTCCTTAAACTAATATTCGTCCCAAATTGAGAATGTTGAACCGAAATGTCCTTAAACTAATGTTCGTCCCCAAATGGGAATGATGGACCACCATGTCCCTAAACTGGAAATCGACCGCAATGTCATTAAACTAAACAATAGAGCCAATTGCTCTCTTGTCGGATCCAAACGATCCCGTTAAGTTGATCTTAGTCTGGAGATTAGGCTAACAAAAGTTTAAGTTGATCTTAGCCTTAAATAGGGCTAACATATCCTTAAACCAAAACCCCAAACCCAAATCTAAGAAAATACGGATTTGGACTAATCCACGTCCTACGGGCGATGACATAAATTAGTCTCCATATACAATCCACGGGCAACCACAAACAAAACAAATACCCACGACACGAAGTGAAATTCTGGAGAAGGAGAAAGTTGTTACCGCAATGCGGTAGCGTAATTAACTGCAGGGGCTTGCGCCTGCAGGGAAGAGCGTCCCCATATTCAAAAACCCATCAAGCGAGGGGGAATCTGACAAAGTCTGCTACATCGGCCGCATCCGTCTAAACCTCCGATACACGGTACCATAAATCAACTTGGCATCTTCGGAGAGGTGGACGGATAAAACCAAATAGCATCTGCCCCGAATCTCAGGCAAGACGTCCATGTCTTGGCCGTCGTTCGGAGGGGAACAGATTCTGGCACGCCCGGTGGGACCTTTTTCTCTTTCCACTCCACACTTCGTGTGTCATGTTCGCGAACAAATTGCGGTTTGCTGTGGTTGCCTGTGGATTCGAGGTACTTAGATTTGGTGTCTTGCTCCGTGAAGAAAACAGAAGATCAATGGCTTCAAACTGCACTACCTGCAACTGCAACTCCCGCTCCGTCCTTGCTGGAGGGGTGACTTACTGGCCCCGAGCGGCCTCCCTTTTCAAGATGCCAGTGGAGCAGATAACTCAAGCCACCACCGGGCTATTCTTCGGGACTATGCTCCCATCAATGAGCTTCAATGCCCCAATGTTGTCGCAAGAAGCTCCAAAGAAGTCGGTCTTTGATCGGCTTACAACTACCGCGGCCCCTCTCAATAGGTCACCCAACTCCACTGCCTCGGTTTTTAACAGACTAGGCCAGAGCTCCAACGAGCCCATGAAGAAGCCTGCAATACCAGAAGGCGTTATCCCGAAGCGGATAGCCATTCCTGCTCCCGTTCCAGGAGAAATCACCAAGGTTGCTTCCCCTACTCGGAAGTCTGCTTTTGATAGGTTGGCCGTCCCCATTCAACGGACGTCGGTCTTTAAAAGGCCGATACCAGCGAATTTTGACCAACACAGGGGGCATGAGGAGGTCACCCCTACGGCTAAACCAACTCCAATCGCGCGACATGCTCGCCGTCGTCACTGACGCCGGGTAAGGAAAGCTGAGGACAACTCCCCCTCTGGGATAACTCCGCCAGCTCCG
Organism: Agapanthus africanus; assembly: GCA_030015575.1. Taxonomy (NCBI): domain Eukaryota; kingdom Viridiplantae; phylum Streptophyta; class Magnoliopsida; order Asparagales; family Amaryllidaceae; genus Agapanthus; species Agapanthus africanus. The sequence goes on along the minus strand of JASDDO010000004.1, from coordinate 28,206,307 downwards.
ATGGTGGAAATCAATGCTGCTGTTCCGACCGGGAATAGCTTTGAACCGCTAAGAAGGGTACGCAGAAATTCGCCAACTGCGGTGCTCAAAAGATCTCCTCCACCAGTAGAGACCGCCGTGAAAGCAGAACCAGAAAAGCCGGAGCAGTCTCCTCAACGGCTGTCCTCCAGGATCTACAAGACTTGGCGATGAGTCCGAGAATCGGTGATTGATTCGAATTTCTCTCACCAGCATAAGAAGTCGAAAGTTCGGCAGGAAGAAAATCCCCCTGTCAGGCAACGAAAGACGACGACCACCTGGGTGCCCAAAGCAACGACCCCCTCAACTTCAACGGCCCATAAGAGAAGAAGGCCGGAGAAAATCCCCACGCCTGCGGCGAACGTCAAAGGCAGTGAACCCAAACGCCCTAAGTCTTGGGGCATTGTGGTACACACCATCTACATGGTGTCTGGGAAAGAGGACAGCCGTATATTCACAGGTCATAGACCGCTTATGCGATTGGTGACTAAAGCTCAAGAGCAGCAGCAGAAGCTCCAAGAAATGATGACTGCGATAGCCGCACTCACTGGGCCAAAAGAGAGCCCAGAAACATCCTCGGATCAACGCCAGGAGCAAGAAACCGACGCCGAGTTCCTTCGGAGAATATTAGAAAAGAAAGACAAAAAGGCTGCGGAACAAGCAGCCAATATAAAATGAATGTCCCTTCTGTTCCAAGACATGGTGGGTATGATGATCCATCAAGATCCTCCTGCTGAAGATCCTCCGATTGTCCTTGAAGATGACAGAGGAAAAACGTCGAATCCTCCACCGGCTCTGTCAACAGCCAAGGAGGAGACAATTTCCAAAGCTGTCCTGGATGAATATATAGCTCAGCAGATACGAGTTCACCAGGCAACTGAGGCAGCCGGTCAGGTCGTTAAAACGGGACGATCATATCCGAGCTGGTATAATCAGATCAAGTACCCGCCGGGCTACACGATCCCGAAGTTCCACGTATATAAAGGGACAGGGAATCCCCATCAGCATGTCGCTCAATTCAGGGTTCTTTGTGGCAACACTGGAGGTGACGACAAACTACTGCTTCGCCAATTCGTCGGCAGTTTAGCAGAAACGACCTTTGAATGGTATTTGGAGCTACCTAACGATTCTGCCAAAACATTTGCGGAGATGGAGCTACTGTTTACACAAAAATTCGCAAGCACTAGTGAACGCACCCCGATAACAGCATTGATTAATGCCAGAGTAAGGCCAGGCGAGACATGGGTTCAGTACGCGACACGATGGCGGAATCTGTGGTCGAAATGCGAACAGCGCATCGAAGAAGCACCTGCGGTAGGCATGTTCGTGGGCACCCTAGACCCTCATGCAACTGTTTCACAGTCATGATGTTCTTTAAACCGACCACGTTCCAGGCTTTAATTGATAAGCTAGCCCAGATGGATCAAATGGGTCACAGACCGTCTCCTCCGAAGCCGGAATCCTGAAACGACAAGGGTAAAGGGAAAGTGACCTTCACTGCGAACACCCAATAGCAGCCCAGTGCCCCAAAGCTAGCGGATAAACTGGAAGAGAGACGACGGTATTATAATGAGAAAATGAAGCGCCCTTACTCATTCCCGCGGGATAAAACGAAGAGGCTGTTCGAGCTAGCGATGCGCGATAGGCTTATCTATCTCCCGAATCCAAGGAGACCACCGCAACCCAGCGAGGTGAATAATCCCAATTATTGCCCTTACCACCAAACGGTAAGTCATCCGATCGAGGATTGCTTCGTCTTTAAGGGATGGATTGAAGACCAATACCTACAGGGTAAGTTTGCGCTGTTTGAAAAGTAGAAAGCAAACCCACCACAGCCGCACACTCCAAAGAAGATGGACATGCCGGGGGCAACTTGCTCTTTTATTGAAGAAGCTCCATGGGAGGTCGTGCTTTCCGCCAAAACCAAAAAGATGCTGAATGATCTCCAGACATGCCCGGCGATCAGGTGGAAGAACCCGTCGGAACCTGAGATCATCGAAGGGATGCTGAAACTGCGTCCAACTCCAAGGATTGGTGGGGATAGCCAAAGTGTTCACACCCAGCCGTCGAAATCTTCGAAAAAGAAGAAGAGATCCAAAAAGCCTGTGAAGCCTGGCGACAAGCGCACGGACCTGCAGAAACAAATCGACGCACTGGAAGAGTACAACCAGAAAGCGCGAACCCCAATCACGCTCCAAGAGTTTCTCAGCCACGTCCTTGAAGACGGAGATGATGGAGAAGACTCATCAGATGGATCTGAGAATTACGTGGCAAGTTGTCATGTGATCTCTCACTCATCGATAGATGATAAAGAAGCTCTTTGCACCGAGAAACCGGGGGGGGGGGTCCTGAAACAGAACTTCTGTGGCCGTCAGACGAGATGATCGATGCCTTCCTGAATGAGATTCGTCTGAAAAGTAAAGCCAATCAGGAGCGTGAGATGGCCATATTGGAAGGAGCCAAACGCCGGCAACTAGACGAAAGAGTCGAGGCACTCCCGTCAAATCAAATGACATCCGCTGCGGATAAAAACAAATTCAAGACGAGGAAAAGGTTTGCTAAAGCCATATCAATGGGAATAAAACTACCACCCTCTGAAGAAAACACTCTCGGAGGAGTAGAGATGCATCCTAATTACTGCTTATATCATCAGAAGATCGCACATCCCACTGAAGACTGTGACTCCTTTAAGTGTTGGTGGTAAGGATATGTCGCTTACAGGCAATACGTTAACAGAACAAAGCGGGAAGCTCATAGACAGCGAAAAAATACGACAGATGAGCATAAAAGAGTTGCCGGCAATTGTCATAGGGATGATCCCGAGGGATCACGAGTTCTCACCTTCGGGAGCAATTCCGACGAAAAAGTAGCTTTCGGCCCTCTTTTCAAGGAGTCCATCTCTGAAGGATTGAGAAGTTGCGAGAACATTCAGCCGCACAATTGCACGATATCCGGAGAGAATCTCGGACCCACAAACAACGGAGCGAACAAAAAGGATATAGGAAAAGGAAAAATGGCCTTTGTCGTCAATACTCAACAGCGATCGAGTGACCTTAGACCGATTATTCGCCAAAACAACAAGCGGCAACCCCTCTACGAGAGGTTGAAACGTCCTTACTCATTTCCCCAGGATGAAACAAGGAGGCTGTTCGAAGTGGCGGTACACAACAGGCTTATCACTCTACCGGAGCTGAAATACCAACCACAACTGAATGATGTTGACAATCCTAATTATTGCCCTTACCACCAAGTATTGGGCCATCCGATCGAAAACTGCTACGTTTTTAAAAACTGGGTCGAAGACCGATACCAACAGGGCAAGTTCGCGTTGTCCGAAAACTGGAAGGTGAGCCCGCCACAACCACATGCTCCGAGAAAGGTGGATATGCCGGGGGCATCATGCTCATTCATAGGGAAAGCCCTATAGACCGAAAAGTCAGTAAACTAGATATTCGCCTCAAATGCGGCAACGACGGACCGAAACGTCCTTAAACTAATGACGGACCACTACGTCCTAAAACTAGCTGACGACCGAAACGTCTTTAAACTACTACCGCAGCATTCTCAGGCTGACGAGATAAAAAGAAATGGAATAAAAAAGAATAATAAAACAAATAATAATAATAATAATAAAGACGGTATGTCCATAAGCAAAATGGGCACGGATGAAAACCCGAAAGGGCTCCGTGAGTAAAAACAGCAGGGCTACCGGCGAGTGTTCGTGAAAACCCGAAAGGGCGCGACCTCGTTAGAAAAAAGAATAAAAAGAATTAAAAAAAATGGTATGTCCATAAGCAAAATGGGCACGGATGAAAACCTGAAAGGGCTCCATGAGTAAAAACAGCAGGGCTACCGACGAGTGTTTGTGAAAACCCGAAAGGGCGCAACCTCGTTAAAAGACACTTACAGGGTCCTCTCGACCTTGTAAGGAGAAACCACCCGTGTGAGATCCTTACGACTTACAAGAGAGCAACACACTTAGGGATCCTCACGATTCCTAAGGAGAAATTACACTTGCGAGATCCTCACGACTCGTAAGGAGAACTCTCTTATGAGACCCTCACGGCTCATAAGGTTTGAAAGTCTTAAGTTACAGAAACCTTAACCTGTTCTTAAGCAACCCCCACAACCTTCGATATTGCCCTACAAGCGGCTCATACTGACCCTTGTATACAATCCACGGGCGCGAATAAACATTTCCCTAACCAAGTCCCACCCGTGACTGAAGATATGTCCATACGGTGAACAACCCTTGTAAGCCCTCCCGACTTATAAGGAGAAAACCCTTTTGTAAGATCCTTACGACTTACAGGGGAACATACACTTAGGAATCCTCATGATCCCTAAGGAGAAAACACACCTACGAGATCCTCACGACTTGTAGGGAGAAATACCTTTGTGAGACCCTTATGGCTCATGAAGTTAAAAGCCTTAGTCGATGGGATCCTAACCCTGTTCGCTAAGCCATCTTTGTTCAACATCGACAGAGGCAAATGATGATTCGCTCCTGGCAATGTCCCAGTTGTAGCGATACTGATGCCTAAACTGGTATCAAATTCTAAGCCCTTTCATGGCAAATGATGATTCGCTCCTGGCAATATTCCAGTTGTAGCGATGCTGATGCTGAGATTGGCGTCAGATTCCAAATTCCGCACTTGCGGAAAAAAAAATCAGCGAGCCATATATGCATACGAAATAGCCGAAATGATTGGGCAACTCGCAATAAAAAGCAGCGAGTAAAAATAAAATAAATAGCCGAAATGATTGGGCAACTCGCAATAAAAAGCAGCGAGTAAAAATAAAATAAATAGCCGAAGTGATTGGGCAACTCGCAATAAAAAGCAGCGAGTGAAAATAAAATAAACAGCTGAAATGATTGGACACCGCGAAAAAATAGCCGAAATGATTGGGCAATCACGACCTTCGCGATATAAAAGCTGAAATGATAGAGCATTGAGGAAAGAAAAATAAAAAAATGAATGAAACTTCTGCCCTACAGGAGATATCATAGCAATCCCTATATACAATCCAGGGGCAGAAACAAAGAAGGAAACATATCTTACCTCCCTATGCTCCATCAGAAAACGGAGCCAAGTCTCGGCGGCAAGTCATATAAAGCCCGAAGGACATTCGGAGATCATCTTGCACCAGTGCGGAATGGTCACCACCTCGACGTTCGTCTCGATACAGCAGACGAGATGTCACCCCGGCGTTCTTCCTCCAATAGGCTTCAGACGCGACAATCAAACAGCGGAGCCATGGCAAAGTCCCTAGTTCCAAACCTCGACGGTTCACCAACAACCTAGAGACAACCGCGACATTCGTCTCGATATAGAGGACGCAATGCCAGCAAACGAAGCAAATGCCAAATTCCTAGCTTCAAGGTCTTAACGACAAGTCATATAAAGCCTGAAAGACAACCGAAGATCATCTCACACCAGTGCGGAATGGTCACCACCTCGACGTTCGTCTCGACACAGCAGACGCAACATCATCAAACAGTGGAGCCACGGCAAAGTCCCTAGTTCCAAACCTCGACGGTTCACCAACAACCTAGAGACAACCGCGACATTCGTCTCAATACAACAGACGCAATGCCAGCAAACAAAGCGAAGGCCAAATTCCTAGCTTCAAGGTCTTAACGGCAAGTCATATAAAGCCTGAAAGACAACCGGAGATCATCTCACACCAGTGCGGAATGGTCACCACCTCGACATTCGTCTCGACACAGCAGACGCAACATCATCAAACAGCGGAGCCACGGCAAAGTCCCTAGTTCCAAACCTCGACGGTTCACCAACAACCTAGAGACAACCGCGACATTCGTCTTGATATAGAGGACGCAATGCCAGCAAACGAAGCAAAGGACAAATTCCTAGCTTCAAGGTCTTAACGACAAGTCATATAAAGCCTGAAAGACAACCGGAGACCATCTCACACCAGTGCGGAATGGTCACCACCTCGACGTTCGTCTCGACACAGCAGACGCAACATCATCAAACAGCGGAGCCACGGCAACGTCCCTAGTTCCAAACCTCGACGGTTCACCAACAACCTAGAGACAACTGCGACATTCGTCTCGATATAGAGGACGCAATGCCAGCAAATGAAGCAAAGGCCAAATTCCTAGTTTCAGGGTCTTGACGGCAAGTCATATAAAGCCTGAAAGACTATCGGAGATCATCCCACACCAGTGCGGAGTGGTTATGACTCATCGGGGCTCTCCAAAATGAACCTAACCTTAAGTAAAAAGTAACATGGAATATCCCTACGCTTGCTCTTTCGACGGTAAGATTACCTGGAAGATTACTTGAAGACGTCTTGTCCAGCCCCTGAAGGGATCAGAGACACGACAATCGCAAGGCTACTCGAACAGCAAGATTGCATATCGAGGAATATATCAGCCAACGCGACGGTACGACGGCCAAAACCCTAAGTACCACAGACCCTAACGGACCTCTGTCGTAAAGAGCAGAGGTTAACTGTAACGTTAGGATATTCTTGCGAGGAGGGCTCGATTCGGCTCGACTCGTGAGAAAAAGCCTTAGGCAGTGGGGACTGAAAAACCTGTTTGCTAAGCACTGGGACCCTGCAAGTCGGTCCAAAACGGACTCTTGCATACTATTCACGGGTCACACTCTCCGAAGTCAAATCTTGATAAGGAGGGAAACAACCGCTTACGGGTCCTCTCGACTCGTAAGAGGGAAAAATTCTCTTATGGGATTCTTACGACTTATAAGAGAAAACGCACTTAGGAATCCTCACGATTCCTAAGGAGAAAATACACCTACGAGATCCTCTCGATCCGTAGGGAGAAAAGTCTTTGTGGGACCCTCACGGCTCATAAAGTTGAAAAGCCTTAGGTAGCAGACCTGAACCTGCTTCCTAAGCCATCACTACTCCCCAAGGTGTTCAAGAAAGTATGTTCTACATCGATTACAGGCTGCGCTTGCTTAAGAAACATGCCAACAGTAACAAAGCAGAAAATAAAAGGAAGGAGGCAAAGGATTTGTCATTCATACTCGAAAAATTCTTACATCAATAAAAACAATAAACAAAAACAACATTATTAAAAGGTTTACAACGGTATGACCTCGGACCCAGGACATGGATTGAGGAACTCGAAAGTAACCTTATCTAAGACTTTCCAAGCTTGGCGAACCATTCTAGTGTGCTTTCTCTCGCGAGCACAAGCGTCGGGGTCCCCACCGATGTCCTCTTCCCTCCAATAAGCAGCGGGTATGGCGGACTGTTGGAAGGCCTGGTGCAGGAGATCAACAAGATTGTCTCGCCGTCTTTTCGAGATTAAGTTCATCAGGTACACCGAGTGCACCTTATCCTCGGCGGCATCCAACGCCCTAAGCGGCACACCAGAACAGAATAAGGGAAGCACTTCCCAGATGGCTCCCACGATAAGCTTCAGGAGGGAGGAACGTCGGAGAAGCAGTTGACCGTTATATGCGTCGAAGCGGCTCATGATTTCGGCACACTCTGCGTTTGTGAATTCTCGATTTTGAGAACGGCCGAGTCGGCGGATGTCCCCGTAAGAGATGATCTCTTCGAGATCGTACATATGGGCGTCCATCACTCCTATAAAAGAAAATCGACAAAATTAGCAACTCTTAAGAATTCTGCTATATGATTTAAAAGGAGCAAAGCTTCATTAATGAATCAAGAAATTATAAATAAAATCCTTTCGGAATATCAAAACTCTAATAGAGTTCTCTTTAGTTCTCTCTGGATCCCTATAGAGCAAAGCTCTGCTAAGTGAAACCCTAAATGGGTTTCCTTTAGATCAGGGATCTATTGAGAGCAAGGCTCTTAAAAAATTAATTTAATCTATTTTAATTTTTACCTAAAGATTCTCTAGAATCTGAACTCTTAAAAATGTTTAAACAAGAGAGCAAGGCTCTGAATAAAAATTCTTAACAAAATAGATGAAAATTATCTAAGGGACCAAATGTCCTATTTATAGGCATTGAGAGCCCTTTCAACTTCCAAAAGTTGCCGCAACGGTTGGAATTCTGCCACCGCTGCGCTCACGTTTGGGGCAACGTAAGCGCAACCGAGGGGGGCATTTGTTTACCCTAATCAGAGCAAAGCTCTGTTCAAATTTCAAGGCGGGAAATAAAGCAACGCTTCTGTTTCCCCCAATCAGAGCAAGGCTCTGTTTTAAAAGAAATTCAAATAATAATAAAGGAAGCAACGCTTCAGCTGACCTACGCTCTGTGCTGCGCGACACGTGGCAGCGCGGTTGCACTAGCTTCAGCTGACCTGCGCTATGCGCTGCGCGACACGTGGCAGCGCGGTTGCGCTGCGCTCTGCGCTGCTCGACACGTGGCAGAGCGCTTGCGCCAACTGTGCCAGCACCAAAACAGAATTAAAATTCTAGAAAGATCTTTCTGATCTTATTAAAACAATAAGATTCTCTTCTGTAAAACAGAAGCCCTTGGATCAAAGATCCACGGCAGGGAAAAATCCCTAAATCACTCAGAGAAAGATCTCTTTAACTGATTTAACAAATCAATTGGCACTATAAAAAGTCCCCTAGACTCCAAGTCTAAAACACACAAAAAACAGAGAGAGATATTCAGAACATCTCTAGAAAATTTTGAGAAGAGCTCACAAAAAAATAAAGGTAAAACCCTTTGAATAAAAAGTAGAGTTTCTTCTAAAAAGATCATTGATCTAAGAACAAGATCAAAGATCTGCAATAAAAAATATATATAATAATAATAAAGGCATTGCCTTTTGATGAACCACTGGTTCTTGATATTTGAGGTAAAACCTCTTTGGAAAACAAGAAAAACTTGTTTTCTTTGATCTAAATTTGATCAAAATATAAAACAGTGTCCTGCACTTGTAAAATTTGCACTGTTGCGCTCTTGGGTTGGCGCAAGCCACCAGAGAGCGCCACGTGTCAGCCCTAGAGCAATTTGCGCCTTGCGCTTTAAAAAAATGAGCATTGCGCTCTTGGGTTGGCGCAATTCACCAGAGCACGCCACGTGTCAGTAGCTCAACAACGCAGCGCACTGTCGCAGCGCACTGTGCTTGCGCTCACCAGAGCGTGACACGTGTCACCTCCACATGGACTTGCGCCTTGCGCTCCTCAATTGGCGCAAAGCGCCTGACAAGCCACGTGGCGCTCTGTCAGACTAATTAATGCAGCGCATTATTAAAGGGCAGGGCCCAATTAAGAGGCCCAATGGACCAAAACAAATGCTCTGCATTATAAAAAAAAGGGAACAGAGCCCAATTTAAAAGGCCTAACAGGCCAGAATAAAATGCAATGCAGAGCCCAAACAAAGGTCTGTCAGAACAAAACAGATGCTGTGCATCATTTAAAAGGGCAGAGCCCAAATAAAGGTCTAATAGACCAAACAAAATGCCATGCCTTATTAAACAAGGGTAGAGCCCAATCAAAGGCCTAACAGGCCAGACAAATAAAAAATTGTTGAATATTCTCAACTGGACTTAGCCCAATACTGGCCTTAAGTCCTCAAATTAAATTGAGCTGAGCACATCTGCTCTCTTAAATCAATTTACACCCGGTTCAAGGGTACATCTCCGAACTCCTCTGATATTTGTCGTTGTAATCCTTTAACGTCCTCAAAGAGGTGACGGGTCCCGACAACCACACATCGATACGGACTGCGGGGTCCTTAAACTCGTGGACCGAAACGTCCTTAAACTAATATTCGTCCCAAAATAGGAACGTTGGACCGAAATGTCCTTAAACTAATGTTCGTTCCCAAATGGGAATGATGGACCACCATGTCCCTAAACTGAAAATCGACCGCAATGTCATTAAACTAAACAATAGAGCCAATTGCTTTCTTGTCGGATCCAAACGATCCCGTTAAGTTGATCTTAGTCTGGAGATTAGGCTAACAAAAGTTTAAGTTGATCTTAGCCTTAAATAGGGCTAACATATCCTTAAACCAAAACCCCAAACCCAAATCTAAGAAAATACGGATTTGGACTAATCCACGTCCTACGGGCGACGACAAAAATTAGTCTCTGTATACAATCCACGGACAACCACAAACAAAACAAACACCCACGACACGAAGTGAAATTCTGGAGAAGGAGAAAGTTGTTTCCGCGATGCGGTAGCGTAATTAACTGCAGGGGCTTGCGCCTGCAGGGAAGAGCGTCCCCACAATCAAAAACCACTCAAGCGAGGGGGAATCTGACGAAATCTGCTACTTCGGCCGCATCCGTCTAAACCTCCGATACACGGTACCATAAATCAACTTGGCATCTTCGGAGAGGTGGACGGATAAAACCAAATAGCATCTGCCCCGAATCTCAGGCAAGACGTCCATGTCTTGGCCGCCGTTCGGAGGGGAACAGTAACCTTAATTTGTTACAATATTATATATCACATATATAATATATTTTGTAACAAAATAAAATAATACAATTAACATATATCACATATATATCAATGTATTACCCGAGTGAGAAAATGAATCTTTAAGTGAGCTTATATTAGTTAATATAATTTAATATATCAAATATATTATTATACATTAAATTATCGAATCAACACTTGATCCGATAATCCGGCTATTTCACAAATAACCGACTAATATAATCTGTATCAGTTCATCGAATCAATACTTGATCCGATGACCCGGCTATATCACATATACCCGGCCAATATCATATATCGCGAGAATCTAATACGGTATCACATACGCGTATTGTTCTCGGTCCCGCACATATCACATATGTGCTCCTACTCCGTTTTTCCTGAGCCAGGAAACCTCTGTGTAGGACTCTAAAGAATCGTCAATACGCCGGCAGTAGGTGATGATCATATCAAACACCCACAAGCTGCAAGCGGTCAGCTAAACGTAACAGCCACCCAGGTATTGAGCAATCAGAAGATCAACAAGCAAGCCTGCACATTCTGTAAGTCTACGTTTGTCACGACCCGAAAGTACGGAACGTGACCGACACTTAAATTACGAAGCGTCTAGAGGCGCAACGTAATCTAAGTAAGCCGAAGCCCAGAAATCTAAACCATAAAAAAGAAGAAGTAAAGGAAAACATATAGGAAAACAAGTTTAAAAGCAACATCAAATTTTCTCAAAAATTTCGGTAGAGTCTCCCTTGTAAAAACTGGCCCCAAACAAGTATAATATATACAAACGATAAAATGGCAACCCCAAGCGGGAGCTAGCTCTACGCCAACATGCGGAAACAACCACACAATGCATAATAATATACAACGCCAAAGGGCGAGGCTCAAAACCCAAAAGAAAGCAAATCCACCAGATACCATAATAATACAAGCGCGACTCTAAGGTCGAAATAAATAACTGGTCCTTTAAACTTATCAAGTAATACAAGTTTGGTTGATGGAGCTTACTAGATACCAATGAAACAATAAAAGTACAACGGCGGTCCTGATACAAGTGAACCAACCTACCGTGCAAATCACCCTGAATGAAAAGATGTGCCAGCAAGCTGCCAAGGAAACCTGTACATCGAACCTGTAATAAAATTTGGCACAACGGGGGTGAGTTGCCAACTCGTGAGTAGAAGACATCTGCGAAAAGAAATCGAATGCACGACGCTATCCTAGGTCATAATAATATACCAATATGTCACTAGTCATCTAGTAGTGCAGGGTAATAAACTACGCGTAAGTGCAAATGCTCCGTGCTCGTGTCAGTGCCTCAAATAGTAATATGTCATGTGAATGAGTATTCATGCACCATGAATGTAAAACAATCAACCCTGAAATCTGGATATATCTGTATTCAAAGTCTTTAACTTTCATCATAGTAAAATTTGTATAGAAGTCTGAAACATCATCGATGAAATCCATGGAAATCCGTGTCAAGCATCGACACAAAATATGTAAATCTCAAGTCTCAATACCTCATAGTCTCAATATCTCGGGCTCCGTCAGTCCGGATCGGCCCATATCATCAAATCTCACGACAACGGTCGGTATCCTCCGGATATCCGCCGCGCCAGACATCACCGGTAGATAGTCTTCCCCTGCCAGGCTCATCGTCTACAACTCGATTTTCTTGCCCTGGGGTACCATACCGGGCCCACCATGTACCCGAGACGGTTCATCCACTCCTCGAATCGGGTCTCGAAATCCAACAGAAAACATGAAATCTCATGGTGGACGACACATACATCACGAGAAAACCGCAACTTATATTTTAAAAAGAGAGGAGGAGAAAGAAAAGTTTTTATATATATTCTTGCGGTTTTCCCCCAAAATCCAGAAATCTCATAGAAATCCAAAATCCCAAAATCATGAGTAAGTACATAATACGTATCGGCATAAGCCCCACAATACTACATGATAACATGAAAATGTGAATGCATGAAACGTCTAAGTAATAAATGCAATGTCTAGACTAACTGTAAGTCCGCGGCAGCGCCTCGGCCGTCTAATAGACGCCAATATGCGGAACAAAACTTTTACGACTGGCGCTATCGCGTACTTTATCCCGGATCGTCCATTAAAGCTAAACTAACAAATTGTAAAGAGGGTAGAATTGTTATACCGAATGATCCGAGTCCTTCAGTCTTCAACCATCATCCCACGCTATGTTGCAACTGATCCGAACTTGCTTGATCTCCGTTCTCATCGTCCAGGTGGCACCACGTCGACGGATCTTTAAACGGGCTCCCGCCTCTGAACCGAGGCAACTCGATCGTCAAGTTCGCTAAAAGAGACGACCAAGATGAAGTAGAAAATGAGCAGAATACTTTGTCTTGTTACGTCCAAGACTATGGACGAACGGTTAAGAGAAGTTGCCATTTGGAATTGGATGAATGGAAATTGAACTAGGAAATTTCCATACACTAAACTATATGAAATCTTTGGCCAAAAATGAATGAATCAAAAAAATCTCTCTCTCCCACAAAGAAGTGGCCGGCCATATATATCAAAGGAGGGAGGTGAGTGTAGGAGAGTTCAAGTGGTGACCATAACAAATGATAGTTATCATAACAATAATGAAAGAATGAATCATCAACTATCATTAAATGGAACCAATCACATTAAACCTAGTCATCCTCCATCATTAATGAACCATTAATGACCCAAGTGAGTCACAAGCCTTGTCATCACTTCTAGAACCTTCTAGAAGCATGAATCGCTCTGAAGACGAAAAGAAAAATCCGTATTTAACCGAATGTCATAATACGGCTGATAGAAAACTGGAAACTGGCAACTTCCAAAAATCATCCCGAAACGAATTTCAGGATGACCCCGTATCGGTATAAACATACCCGCATTTGTATTACGACCGAATACAAATGCAACTGAGACAAAGATATTATATCTACACTGTATAATACTGGGATCCGGCTTAAACCAAAGCCTACCAGTATTATCTGCCCGAAAAATAACACGTACGAAAACGCACGTGCTTTTTCCGAACTTTTCCATAATACCATACGGCATCTACAACGTTTCGCCCGAACTTGGGAAAGTGTCTGTGGGGGACTCTAATGACTCATCAGTACACTGGCACTGGGTATAACCACTAGCACGTCAAAGGTACTAGCTGTACGTAACGTTTTGCCTATGTATTGATTGGAAGGGAAGCTGACGAGCAAACTCATCTATTAACCCTACTGAGCCTGACAGTGATAATATCCGTACAGTCCGGAACGTTCGTCTATGAGTATCGCATATTAGGCCTAGAGGGTCGGTAAACGTCAGACCCCCAACAGCTGTATAAGTCGTGTCAGAGAGCAGCCCAAAACACGCTGAGATTCTGCTGGTATACCTACCAGTATATCTCGATTACCCTGTCCAGGAATTTTGTGTAATGGCTCTCCTAAACACAGCGCGATCTCACTCCCAATACCGGGAGAGACGAATCCCCGAAGATCCGCTCACTTGCCTCCAATGTGGCTCGGGACTGTATCCAACTAAAACCTGTTTGCACAACTCCTTTGAGCGTGGTAGGGTATAAATCAAAGCACAGTGGGAACTCACACGAGACAAATGACGACCTTAGGTCAATGAACTAACCTGTACACATGTCACCTGGGAACTGCTATCTGACGATATGTATAATACCAACTTGCATGTTCCCGGCGAGTCCTGTCCGGTGTACTCATAACCTATTGAGCACCTGTATACATCTTAGGTGATCCAACTGACACCAGTGGCTTGTGAGACCGGCCACCACCCCTCGTCGGGGTCTCGACTGTATACACTAGTCTACTCTGGAGTATCGATGCCCTGTCTCGAAACTCCCACGACTAGAGACACTTTAAGGATGTGTTATAGACCCCAGCTCCTACATATATGATCGCCATCATACTGCTGGTAGTCAAATAAGAATCCTATGGGCTTTATCATGATGATAAAGACAATCCAGATAGCATACTATCATCTCGAGTAAGACTGTTTTATCGGTATAGGTCCTACCTCAATCATTGCAATCACGTACCTGCGATCCAATAATTGACTTAGAGGGCACTATATCCAACACTAACACCTGAGAGTAATCACAACATTATATTGATCTAGCCTTTAGCTGATTTTATCAATAAAAGATAATATGTTCTAAAGTGTACGTGACATAGCAATTACCGATGATGATATGTGTGAGCCGGCAAATAAGTGTACGTGGAATATGCGCATCATCGGTAATGGTGCTGGTGTCCTAACAGACAGAGTTTCATACTGACAAAGAAATATATGTATGAACATGCAACTTGATGATTACAATCTGAAAGTAAAGATGAATGTTTATTAACCACTCATTGGTAATATACATGTCTAACTACAACTAAATGACTCGAGCCTAAACTAGTATCTATCTAACTCCCTAAGAAATTAAACTAAAGAAAATAGTCGATCAGAAATAAGGATCCACCTAGGGTCTGAGTCTATATCTCTAATAGTCGGCGATCCAGCCTCAATAGCGTCACGTATATAGTATGACTTCCTCGAATCAAGAGTGCGGATCAATCATCACATCTCTGCCTCGTACGATAAAATCCATCGTACGGCATCCCAATATCGGGGTACGGGTCAAGTATCACCCACGTATATCATCATTCGTTTAATATCATCGTCAAATAATATCATGATCAAAGGTACTGTACTATAATCGCATACATCCCAATATCATCAATCATATATCATTGCCAGCATAGATACACATCGTCAATTTATCCTCAGAAATATCATGTCACCTATATCATATCGTGATTAAGTCATACTTATATCATATCGTAATCAAGTCACACATATATCATATCGTGATTCAGTCACATGTTACAGTCCGGGTTCTATTTTAGAGTCTCATGTATCTCAATATTATCACCACCTATTATTGTTTATGTACACATGTCCATTATCTCATTTTCTAATGATCCGCTAACATCATAACACAACCGTATAGCCAAGAGATCACGGCATCAAGCCCAGTTATATTGTTTCATCCCCGTGTATCATATCACATCCTTATATCACATATACATGTTGTGTATATATATATATACCTGCACATAGTCCTATATATATACACATACATATATACACCAAGTCAAGTCTCTCTGTGTGCGCGTGTGTGTGTCTACCTGAAACCTACTAATCTCCTCCAAGATATTCGTCCTCTGATAAGGTCTTTCTAAATCAGTTTAGTCCAATCTAAGGTCATTACTAGGGTCCTACTCACCAAGAATCTAAGGTCACGTCTGGCTTCCTAATGACAATAGGTAATATTCCTATTCTACGTTTGCGGGGGTGCTAAACGCCATCCACCCGACTTCCCCCGTAGATATACATCTACTCACCTGGTCCTTGTCTGCCGAAGACGGTGTTGCCATCCTCTTCTTCATCGTCCGCATTCCACGTGAGGGGTACCTATACGCAACCATATATAATATCGTAAATTGAATCACGGACAAAATCAAAATGACGCACGGAACGCGCATAGATTAAAATCTATGTCCCGCTCATGCAAAAGAACCAAATATCGCTCGATATCGGCGTACAAACGCCGGTTGATCGAGATAAAACACCAATAACAACTCGTAGTTTTAAAACTCATTACTTATAATTTAAAACTTGGTTTAAATCATCGAAACCCTAAAATCGATCAAATCGTCCAATTCCGAAAAACCTTAAAAATGTCAATTTACCGTTTTACTTCAAAACTTGACGTTTAAATGGAAATAATGGTCATAATACTCATTAAATAGCATAACTAGATTATATAAACCATTACTATATTTTTAACACCCTAATTTGTATTAAATTGAAATTCTAGTTTGTAAACTTGCCCGATTTCGGTATTTTTAAGCAAAATTTCACAATTTCACTTCCAAACTTGATTTTGCATATTTTAAATCATTAAAACACTCCTTGAAATCTTAAGGATGTTCTAAAACCCTAACTTTATTTTTAATCCCGCATTTTAAATAAATTTTTCAAAACCTAGTTTAACAAAAATAGCAATATTGTGACAATTTTAAAGTGAAAGCTAGCGATTGCAACTAGATTATGTTTCATGCTCAATTAACATGTTAATCTACACACTAATACCACAATATAATAATAAAAACCTTAATTAGAATTTTATCACACCATTATATATTTATTATGAAAACCTAGTTTGCAAATGAACCTAATTTAAAACAATTTAAATGCAACAACTAGCAAATTGGCTACTAAATTAAGTTTAACATTTCCTAATATGTTAAACTACAATTTTAGATCAATACTCAAGAATGAAAACCCTAATTAGATTTAATAACCATATTCTAGAAATTTAAATCTTAAACTTAAAACTATATTAAACAACACAATAATCAATTTTGGATTAAATAAACAACACTTGACAAATGGTTTAAGATTTTACCTTAATGTACTTGAGATCCAACATGCAACTCGACCTTCAAAATGGTCTCTTGCTCCAAGGATTTTAAGATAGAATGATCAAAGAATAATGGTAGAAGGTTAATTAAGAATTTAATAGGATTTGTGTTGATACCAGCATGGATTTTGTATTAATTTTGAGAAGGAATTAGATGGGAATGAGAGAGAGATGTAGCAGCAGCAGGAAGCAAGGGGAGGGTCGAAATTTTTGAGGGGAGGAAAAGAGTGGGGTATGTGTATGTGTAGAGTTGTGTAGAAGCTTCAAAGTTAACACCTCCTTTTAACTCTTTTTCTTTTTCTAACCAATTAATTTCCTACCCTTTAATTTCTTTAAGTGGAGAAGTAAAGAAGGTGGCGGAATTGGGCTCGGCCCAGTTGGTGGGCATGAAATTTCAAGTGAAGAAAAAACCCCTTCCAAGTATTACAATTTCATCCCACATCAAATTTAAATTTTCACCATAATATTTTCTTTTTTATTTTAATTTCTTTTTCCTAATTTTCTAGAACCATCTTAGCAACCCATTTTATTTCAAATACCACATTTTACCTTTTGTTTAATGTGTTATGATGCACAAAATTTGTCTCAACTCATTCCAATTTGTAATTTTCCCTAATTAAATATATTAGTGACGGCTTAAAATAACATTAAAATAATTAACTTCGGAAAATTTTTTAGAAAATTTGAAATTTCACCAGTGGCTCAATAAATACCAAATACTAGCAATTACATAGCTAGAATATGTGTATTTAAATTTTAAAATAAAGATATTTGTATTTTGACTTTTTACAGAAAACCCCCTTACTTTACCGATTTTCCGAAATTTCACCAAAACGATTTTCAAAAAGTTACAACGTTGCCCGTCCCGGTTCTTACGGGGAGGCGGAAACGGTAAAAAACGATTTTTAAACTCAAGACAACATGGACTAGAAATGAGGATCTTTGCTAAACAAAAACCTAGCATACTAACTAGAAGTTTAACTACTATGTTAGAGGGTTATACCTTGGTCTTGAACTCCTTCTCTTCTTGCTCCTTGGAGTGGTTGGATCGGCTCCACCTCGTAGTCTCCTTGTTGTCAAAGAAGGACCCACCCGAAAGCTTCTACCTTGAGCTCCTACCTCAACCGAGAGGAAACTAAAGTGCTTGGCTTGCTAGACCTTGTACTCTAGAGTGAGTAGAGAAGAGTTTTTGAGGGTTTTATCTCAATGGCTCATGCTTCTCAACACATGAGACATGAGAGCCTTGAGGGAGAGGAAGAGGGTGAGCTTTGGATGTGAGAGAATGAGAATGATAGAATGAGCTTGACTTTTTACATCCATGCTCACAAAAGAGAAAATAATCATGATAATAATAATAATTAAGTATATGTGATGGTTCATATCAATGGCCATTATCATTTCATGCATTTAATGCATTTTGTAAAGAACAACAAGTAAACAAAAGTCGTAGCCATGAAATGATGATGGTCAACAAGTCCAAAATAGTCAACCGGTCAACAAAGTCAACAAGTCAACAAAAGTCAAACTTTCAACTCAACCATGGCACAATAATACTTAATTAATATTATTATTAATCATATTTCTTATTCTCATTAGGGTTTAGAAAAATTCAACAGTCAACAACCCCAATGAGAATCCCCTGCCTCTGCCTCAGTCAACTGTGCATACACACCCGCATCCGTGCTTCGAGGAACACGAATACAATGAGATAAAACCAATCCTAAAACATATACTAGGATCTGGCTTAAACCAAAGCCCGCTAGTAATAACAGCCCGGACACCAAACGTGCACAAGTGCGCGGATGCGAACGAACCCTGTCGCAAAACCATGCGACCTCTACTCTGTTTTGCCCAAAGGAGAATAGCTCTCTGTGTGGGACTCTAAAGACTCGACACTACGCTGGCAGTGGATTTAACCACAGGCCGCAAGCGGTACTAGCTATACGTAACGGTCCCCAGGTAGATGCCGACAAGAAAACTGATGAGGTGAACCCATCCGAACTCCTACTGAGCCTGAATGTGACAATCTCCGTACAGTCCGGTCTGTTTGTCTGAGAATATCGCATGGCGGGCCTAGGGGTGGTGAATGTCAGTCCCCTAATAGCGGTACAAGTCGTGTCGGAGCGTAGCCCAGAACACCCTGAGACAACACTGGATAACCTACCAGTATATCTCGCTTGCCCTGGCCAGGGACTTTGTGTAATGGCTCTCCGAGACACAGCGCGATATCAACCCCCAATACCGGGAGAGACGAATCCTGTCTAACCGTCACTGCCTCCAAGTGCTTCGGGACTGCACCCAACGGCTACCTGTTTGCACGACTCATTTGAGCCGTGGTAGGGTAGCAATCAAAGAACAGTGGGAACACACTCGAGGCGAAGTGACAGTGTCAAGTCAGCGGACTAAGCTGTACTCATGTCATCTGGGAACTGATAACTGATGATAGGTATAGTACCAACCAACAGTTCCCGACGAGTCCTGTCCAGTGTACTCGTAACCTAACGAGCACCCGCATACTATTTCAAGTACGACGTACTGACGGCTGTGGGACAGACCATCTTCCCTGCTGAGATGAGAAGCGCATACGCTAGTCTACTCCGGAGTATCGATGCCCCGTCTCGATAATCCTACGACCAGGGACCTGTATAAGGATGTGCTTGTAGATTACCCAGCCCCCACTAGTGTGACTGCCATCACAACGCTGGTAATCAAGCAAAGATCCTAAGGGCTCCACTAATGTGTATAGGCGATATGCTAAAAGAAACACATGCACACATTAAAGTAGAAACAAACCAAGTAGCATACTACCATTTCGAGCAAAATTGTCTATACAACTGTGAATATCCCAAGCTTCCATCAAGTAATATACAAACTAGTATGATACAGTAATGGCCTCTAGGGCATATACACTAACACATTCTCCTGTGAATCCAACCAGTAACACTCCCGTACAGTCCGGTCTCTTCGTCTGATATGTCGCATATCTTACCTAGGGGTGGTAAACGTCAGACCCCAGTAGCTTGATAAGTCGTGTCGATATGAGGTCACTACTGATAACACTTACCAGTAAATCTCAGCAACCCTGGCCAGGGATTTCTAGTTATAGCCAATCGAACACAGCGCAACATCAACTCCCTATACAGGGAGAGACGAATCCCCTACTATCGCTCATTGCCTCCATGTGATTCGGGACTGTACCCAAAAGCCACCGTTTTGCACGCCTTCTTGGACATGGTATGATTGAAATCAAAGCACAGTGGGAATCACACAAGACTCTATGACGATCTCGGGTCTACAAACTAACCTGTACCAGTGTCACCAGAGAACTGCCATCTGACGTGAGGTATAATACCATCTGGGAGTTCTCGGCAAGTCCGTCCAGTGTACCCAGTCTCCACTGAGCACCCGTATACCTTCTCTGATGTCAAACACCAATGGATATGGGATCATCCATCGCCCATCGTATGGGTCAAGAAGCGCATACGCTAGTCTACTCTGGAGTATCGATGCCCTGTCTCGGTACTCCCACGACTAGGAACATTTGAAGGATGTACTTGGCGACTACTCTGTCCCCACTAGTATGATCTGCATCATAGCCCTGGTAGTCAAGTACTCATCCTAAGGGCTTTATCAACATGTGACATAGAGACAATCAGAGTACATGTTAAGATAAAGAGTAACCAGATAGCATACTATCATGTCGAGCAAGAAAGTCCTCCCTATATATGTCCAAGCATCCACTACAATATACAACGTATGTACAGTAATGGCCTTAAGGGCATACATATAACTAACAATCTCCCACTTGCACTAGGGCTATCTGTTGTAGTATCTCATACCCAACAATAAGCTGTGGTTGAAGTATCTCATACTCAACCATCCCATAAAAGTCTCTACTGGGAAATAGGCTTTTGTGAGTGGATCCGCGCTGTTGTCCTCCGTGTCTACTCTCCTAACCTCGATCAACCTGGAGATCAAGCATCTCCATGATCAGGCGATACTGCCTAAGAATATGTCTGGATCTCAGATGGGACGGGGGTTCCTTGGCATAAGCCACAACTCCATTGTCACACAATGGCAGGAACGGAGTTCATCTCATGAACTAAAATATATCCAGACTGCCTCTTTGGTAGCATCCTTGGTAACGATGTATCTTGCCTTTAATCGTTTAGTATGTCACGGTATCTAGCTTGGAACTCTTCCAACATACCGTCCATCCACTGAGGGTAAAGACAATGCCTGCGACTGACATTCAGTCGTCCTTATCACCCTGGAACCTTTCCAGTGATTCTCCCCAGGATCGATTGATACCATCTCACTACAACTAGTGAGAATCCTAACATCTAGTTAGATCTATCTCATAGATCCATAACCCAGGATTTAGGAGGTATCACCTTGATCTTATAGAGAATCTTTGTGATAAGTGGAGATTGACCGAGCGTAGCATAGGAAACTCCTTCCCTATCAAGAGTATGTCATCCATATACTCTACGAGGATCACCACCATACTCTCTACTACCTTTTTGTATATACAAGGTTCATCTACCATTTTGATGAAGTCAAACTCTTTGACTACCACATCAAAACAGACGTTCCAACTCCGCGATGTCTGATTTATCGCATAAAACAACTTGCACACGTTTCCGCTGCTCCCACTGTCTACAAAGCCTTTTGGCTGTGTACTTATAGACGCTCTCTTCCAAATCATCATTTAGAAAGGCAGTCATGACACCCAACCGCCAGATATCGTAGTCATGGTATGTAGCAGTGGCAAGTAGGATCTGGATGGACTTAAGCATAGCTTTGAAAGTCTCAACTTTTCCATGTACACCAAGTAATCTTCTCAAGATATACTTGCTCCTGATAGGGATTTAACCCTTCAGATAAAGCAACCAAAGTCCATACTTTGTTGGTGTATAAGGATTCCATCTCAGATCGCTAAGCATCTAGCCATTCTCATAAAGTTCCCACTCCTGATGGCCTGCTCGAAACTAGTTGGGTCATCATCTCATGATACAATCCTCTCTCCCACTGTCATAGAGAAACCGAAGTATCTCTCAGGTGGATGAGGAACCCTACCAGATCGGCGGAGAGGCTAAGGTTTGTTGGAAATTATTGAATCCTCCGGGTTTACCAAATCATCAGCTGCAGTTTGTTTAGCTGGAACTCCTTCCAGTTCTACCTCATGACCACTAATTTCTTCACAAGAATTCCCTTTTTCTCAAAAAGTGGTATGCCGAGAAATAAAACATCTTTTGTTCCTCGTTGTGGTAGAAGATATTCCCTTGCAAATGCTTGGGATATCCAACAAACTTCCACAGAACTGACCTTGCCTCGAGCTTGTCCGGATTTTGCTTTTGACATAGGCCGGACAACCCCAAATCTTAACTTCCTTAAGAGATGGGTGCTTCCCATACCATATCATATATGGAGTGGTAGACATCTGATTTGGTTGGAACCCTATTCAGTAGGTATGCAACTTCTCAAGTGCATAACCCCAAAAGAAAATAGGCAACTCAGTAGCACTCATCATAGAGCACACCATATCACATAGGGTGTAATTGCTCCGCCCCGATACACCGACGTGCTGTGGTGTATACGGAGGAGTAATGCTGAGAAAGAATCTCATTCTCCTTTAGAATAGTCCAGGAATTCCGTGCTCAAGTATTCTCCTCCTTGATCACATCAAAGGACATGATACTTATACCCGGTTTTTGGTTCTCCTTCTAACTTATATTCTGTGATTATCTCAAAAGTTTCGGACTTGTGTTTCAACAGGAACATATGTCTGAATCTTGAGAGATCATCAGGGAATATAACGAAGTAAAAAGAACCTGTCCTGGCATATGTAGACATGGGACTATCATACATCATCATGTATCAATCCCAAGAGTTCACTAACTCTTTCTCTGTTTCCAATAAATGGAGCTGTGGTCATCTTATCTTTGTGACATGAATGGCAAGTTTTACAAGATGTAAAT
This sequence comes from Agapanthus africanus, assembly GCA_030015575.1. Classification (NCBI taxonomy): domain Eukaryota; kingdom Viridiplantae; phylum Streptophyta; class Magnoliopsida; order Asparagales; family Amaryllidaceae; genus Agapanthus; species Agapanthus africanus. Next base: position 28,183,425 of record JASDDO010000004.1, on the reverse strand, counting down.
CCAAACTAATTTAAATATGTATCTTTATGTAACTTCAGCTAATCGGGTCGCATTGATATGATCTAGTCTACAATGCCTCAAGAAGGATTCGTTCATTTCTGAACTCTTTTTCTTGTGTGTGTTCTGTACGTTAAGAACCGTGGTTTGATTTAGAACGTCTATGCTTTTAGATAACGTGCCTGAACCGATCAACTCTTGATATAGGAAATGTTCAAAACATTATCCAACAATACAAAATTATATCCTTCTTTACTAATAAAGAGACTGATATGATGTTGACTGATATAATGTTGTATATCAGGTTCGGTATCTAATAACATTGGTTCAGAATCAATGTATTATGGTAATACAGGGTGATAACTGCCAACAGACTTGGCTGCAACACTTGCATCATTTCCAACTCTTGAAACTTATCACCCGTTCTTAGTTCTCTACCTCTCTGTAGCCCATGTAACAAATTATATTTGCGGGATCCTGATCCGGTATCTCATACCCAGGACGTAAAGAATACTGAGAAACAGTTCTCGGTAATGAACATACCCGAAGATGATGCATCAGCATGCACTTTCTTCGTTTGGGCGGTACGAGAATTCTGGTAATCCCCTATTTCCTGCTATGTCTTATAACAATTATAAGTTGGAGCGGGACCAACGTTCCTTAGCGCAGTATAACAAGCGGGTTTGGTCAATACATCTGTATTATTATCTTGATTAAGGCGTGACATGGTCGCTACCTAGAGAGAGATAGAAGAAAACACTCAGCGTATGCTCTTGCAAGATTAAATTGGTTATTAATATATCTAATCAGGATGTCTCCCACTGTTTTAGTCAAATCTTCCTTCAAACCCTAAAAGGAAAGACTAGCCGGGATTAATTACACTCTACAAGTTCGCCAATCTTTCAACCAGGCCAGTGCCGATACTTTGAGGGAGGTTCCTCGCGCTTTCGCACGGACCTAATTAAAATAAACCTTGTTTTCCCAGAGGCATAACCCCGTTAACACCTTTCTAGACACCTACTTGATCGGCTAATTGCAATGTGTAAAACTCTCCCAGGAGTAACTTTTACTCGCAGCGGGTATCGGAATCCAACTATCTCATAGGAGGTATGCAATCTCATTGCAAATTTCAACACTTGAAATTCCCAATAATATTTTACCCCTGGTGACTTATGACCTTAACTATGGTCAACAAATCATAAGCACTAGTCAAGTTCTACCCGTCATTTCTTGATTAATTAAACCCACCCATATGACCCTTAACTATGGTCAACAAAGTCATATGACTATCCTAATTAATCAAATTATATGTTTTATAGGAAAACATCACTCAGCTACCGTACACTGCGCCTTAACTATGGTCAACAAACGTAGCACGAATACTAAGTACTCTATTTCCTAAAATGACGGAGGGTTACGACAGATTTTTAAGAAAACCTTTTGCGTAATGAACTTGATATCGTTGTAGAATCGAGTGATTTTAAATGGAATGTTTTTGAGGCCTTTTCTAGTTTTGCTAAAGAGGTCACTCCCGGTGAAGGGATCTCGGCTCTTTCCTCATCGAATAAGGTGCATGATATTTCACAAATATCACTATGCAAAGCAAAAACTATAAAAACAATCAAAAGACAAACCGAGTTTGTAGCATTTGCTAGTTTCGCTAAAGAGGTCACTCCCGGTGAAGGGATCTCAGCTCTTTCCTTATCGAATAAGGTGCTGGATGTTCTACAAGGTTCACCGCTATGCAAAGAAAGAACTAGAGCTACCAGTTTTTGAGACAAGTTTCTACAATATCTTTAGGTTTCTTTTAGTTTCATTAATCTCATTAATGAAGTCCCATTTTATTATGCTTCACAAGCATCACATTTGAAACGAAATCAGCAATATAACATATATCTCATATATATAATATAAACATTCATCTTAGGCAGTAATATGATCTCATCACAGAACATTGCAGCAGAAGAACATATATGAAATATTGGATATACTAGGAGGTCCGTGTTTTATGCGAGCCTGTATAAAACGCGGATTCCATGGTCGCGATGAATAACCAAACCCACATCTCTAGACCCCTACGAGAGCGGCAAGCAACACTGCCAATTCTAGGGTTAGGACACCCGGTCTCGACTCCTCGAGATGGTCTCACACTGGACCCTAGAACCCGGTTACTTGTGGTCCCCGCTTTGGGTCTATCCTAATGCGGAAAAGTAAATAATATACAATGGTGACAGCATCCTCATCCCGGAAGTGCCCCAATAAAAGAATATTACATACATTGAATTTTACATGAATGAAAAAGAAAAACTCTCATCTTACATAAAACCCCCGGCTATTCAAACACGACGATCCAATATAACATATCACAGCAACACATAATATCACATATCATCAACGTAAGTAAATATGCGTATCCCAGTTGTCGTTGATGTATAGCAACGAAATCGGCGATACACCACATATTATACTTACGGTCACAGAAAAGAAAGTGTAAAACTAAAACAGTTGGAATCCGCAATCTTTTTAGACATCGCATGCCTAACCAAATGAATTCCTTAGACATCGCATGCCTAACAATTATAAACCCCGAATTTTAGTCTCAATATCGAAAACTCTTTTCAATATTAAGTCGGGCAATTCAGCAAGATTCCCGACACTCTGATCGTATGATCGTCGAAACTTTAGTAGATTTCCACACCCCCGATGCCGTCGACGAAGTGCACTAAGGCAGAATACCGCTGACGCGAGCACCCGAATGGATGCTTTTGGCGACGGGGTTCTCCTGCAGTCACTTGGTCGGGGCTATGGGGCGTGGCTATCTATTAAGTTTACTCGGCGAGTGTCCGCGTACGCTACGTGATTGCGACGGACTTTTGATCACATCAAAATCCTGTGGCAACCGATCAAATGAGACTAAACTGCTAGATTTATAATATTCAAATTAGTTATCTCATAACTACTTATGGATTCCAAATATTGTATCACATTCCAGATAAATAGACAATGTTAAACTTTCTGATCGAATAAACAAACACCCAAGATTTCCTAAATAGCTCAACACTTGAGCGGAGTTCAAAAAGTATCCATCACATGACACAGTACCAATGGTCCAGCCGTAGAAAGGTCAAACCAACGCCTCACATGTAGCAACACCGTACTGCCGCAAACCCTAAGGTTTAGAGGCGGTTCAGACAGTCACATAATCAAGTTAAGGTTTGTGTTCTTCTAGAGGGTCCACCGCGTTACTTACACGACTATGAATGTTCTTTAATTAATGAAAAATCCAACATTTGAAAATTTTCCGGCAGGGGAAAAAGTGAGTTATTGATATCTGTTCGAACTTTTTAACACGTTCTAAATTACCCAGAAAAACTTGAACGAAGTTAAACTTTCCGATCGAATTAACGAATACTAAAGATCTCCAGAAAACTCAACACTTGAGTAGAATTAAAAATTCCCAGAAGTATGCAAAATTAACCAAGAATAAACCCCAGAAGCATTGGCCCCTAACTCCCAAGGGTGGCCGCGGAACCGCCGCCAAACGCATGGTTTGGCCGCGGTTCCGCGCTCCCTTGAGGGAATAATGGGTTCGTACTTCACAGTATTTCTTAGAATTCCCTGCTTAATTTTCTGAGTATTTTTAATACAGAAAAAATCAACATTTTAAAAAATTTCCAGGGAGGGGTCTAAATGTAATGTTTCGGGGTTCGATCGGACTTTAAACTTAGTCTAGACTTCGCCTAAAGCTCTAGCTTGGCTCTGATACCACTGTAGGGTTACTAGGCACTAGAACAAGGTTCTACAAGGTATCAACCATGCCAAAATCAAATTTTTCATGTGCCGAACAACCCTAACCAAGATCTTAGACTAGAGATTAGGCGAAACAAAGAGCAAGTAAACAACTTTAATTCTAAGAGTTAGAGATTACAACCTTTGTAGTCCGTTCATTCACTTCTAAAGCTTCGTGTTGAGGTCCCTTCGCTGCGATCATCGAGTACCCGGACTCTAGAGAGGCTCCATGAAGAGAAAGATGCAAGCTTGCTTCCGATCTTCAATAACAAAGATGATCTATCTTGAAGAAACTCAAACCCAAGCTCTTGTTTTGCTAATCAAGTATTAACAAAGCAAACACCCTAATCTAAGCGGCTAGAATAGATGAGGATGATGGAGTAGGAATTTAGCTCTCAATTTTTTTCAATTTCTCACTCATTTTCATCACATTTGCAAAAAGCTAGAAAGCTTTTTCAAGAGGAAGAAGAAGAAGAATCTATTTTGTGATGAATAATGAAATCAAGTGTGAGGTTAGAATTGAACCATGGGTTAAGAATGAAGACTTAACCCATGTAGAGAATTTACTATGGTAAAGTGTTTGAGTTTGGTTAAAAAATATCAACAAAATATCTTTACAAAATATTTTTGCTTAAAAACAAAAACAAAGCTTCTAGAAACTTCAAGAAAGCTTAACCCTAATCCAAACCCTAACCATGTTTAAACTCCACAAAACATGTTGCATTTGTAACCTTAATTTGTTACAATATTATATATCACATATATAATATATTTTGTAACAAAACAAAATAATACAATTAACATATATCACATATATATCAATGTATTACCTGAGTGAGAAAATGAATCTTTAACTGAGCTTATATTAGTTAATGTAATTTAATATATCAAATATATAATTATACATTAAATTATCGAATCAACACTTGATCCGATAATCCGGCTATTTCACAAATAACCGACTAATATAATCTGTATCAGTTCATCGAATCAACACTTGATCCGATGACCCGGCTATATCACATATACTCGGCCGATATCACATATCGCGAGAATCTAATACGGTATCACATACATGTATTGTTCTCGGTCCCGCACATATCACATATGTGCTCCTACTCCATTTTGCCTGAGTCAGGAAACCTCTGTGTAGGACTCTAAAGAATCGTCAATACGCTGGCAGTAGGTGATGATCATATCAAACACCTACAGGCTGCAAGCGGTCAGCTAAACGTAATAGCCATCCAGGTATTGAGCAATCAGAAGATTAACAAGCAAGCCTGTACATTCTCCTGTGAATCCAACCAGTAACACTCCCGTACAGTCCGGTCTCTTCGTCTGATATGTCGCATATCTCGCCTAGGGGTGGTAAATGTCAGACCCCAGTATCTTGATAAGTCGTGTCGATATGAGGTCCACAACAGTTCGAGAAACTACTGATGACACTTACCAGTAAATCTCAGCAACCCTGGCCAGGGATTTCTAGTTATAGCCAATCGAACACAGCGCAACATCAACTCCCTATACCGGGAGAGACGAAACCCCTCCTATCGCTCATTGCCTCTATGTGATTCGGGAATGTACCCAAAAGCCACCGTTTTGCACGCCCTCTTGGACATGGTATGATGGAAATCAAAACACAGTGGGAATCACACAAGACTCTATAACGATCTCGGGCCTACAGACTAACCTGTACCGGTGTCACCAGAGAACTGGCATCTGACGTGAGGTATAATATCATCTGGGAGTTCTCTGCGAGTCCGTCCAGTGTACCCAGTCTCCACTGAGCACCCGTATACCTTCTCTGATGTCAAACACTAATAGATATGGGATCATCCATCGCCCATCATATGGGTCAAGAAGCGCATACGCTAGTCTACTCTGGAGCATCGATGCCCTGTCTCGGTACTCCCACGACTAGGAACATTTGAAGGATGTACTTGGCGACTACTCTGTCCCCACTAGTATGATCTTCATCATAGTCCTGGTAGTCAAGTACTCATCCTAAGGGCTTTATCAACATGTGACATAGAGACAATCAGAGTACATGTTAAGATAAAGAGTAATCAGATACCATACTATCATGTCGAGCAAGAAAGTCCTCCCTCTTTATGTCCAAGCACCCACTACAAAATACAACGTATGTACAGTAATGGCCTCTAGGGCATACATATAACTAACACTCATCACCCACTGAGAAACTACAGATCTACTATCAGTAAATCTCATCAACCATGACTAGAGATTTATGGTGATGGCCAACCGAACACAGCGCGACATCGACTCCCTATACCGGGAGAGACGAATCCCTGACGATTGCTCACCGCCCCCATGTAGTTCGGGACTTTATTTAACTAAAATATGTTTACACGACTCTTTTGAACCGTGGTAGGGTAGTAATCAAAGTACAGTAGGAACTCACACAAGAAAAATGATAATCTCGGGTCAAAAAACTATCCTGTACTCATGTCACCAGAGAACTAATATCTAACGATAGGTATAATACCATCTAAAAGTTCTCGGTGAGTACTTTAAGTGTACTCACCTTCAGTGAGCACCTGTATATGATCTTAGGTGCCATAACACCAATGTCTTATGAAGCCGGCTACTGCCTCTTGTCGGCGTCTAGAAAGTATACACTAGTTTATTCCGGAATATCGATGCACAGTCTTGTTACTTCACGACTAGGCACATTTAAGGATGTGCTTATGGACTCCCCAGCTCCCACATATGTGATCACCATGTAACGATCTCAAAATTCCTATACCTTCGTATAATTCTTCTTTTTATAAAAATACTATATTTATTTGTTTTTCGGTATCCCCATATATTTTTTCTCTATTAAATATATTAGTTTATCACTCCTTCTATTTTTCCTAGTTTATAATTTTTCAAAGCCCAAACCTAAGCCAAGACAAATCCATTTGATTTCTTTTTTTTTTTCTAAGCACACTTTCTTTTCAAGCAACGACATATATTTAATTCTTATTAAATATATGCATGAACAACTTTGTAGCTCATTCGTTAATTCCTTGCATTATTATTCCATAGGTCACATGTTCAAATCCTCATTTTTGCAATTATTTTTTATCAATTTTTATCCTTCTCATAACCTACAAATGAGACCTTTCATTTCATGTTCTTTTTAACTCCCAAAATAATTAGAATGGTTATGAGCTATAATTTATTAGAATTATAGTGGCCATAAACCTTTTTTATATGTCACTGTTCTTTCTTTTTTCATCTCACATTTCTATCATTTCTCATCTCTCTCTTCATCTTTTCTTCATCCCACCTTAGCCATTTTTTTTATCAATTCTAAAAATAAAATAAAATAAAATCTCGTTTCCCTTGAGCTTGGAGAAGCACCGGTTCCATCAAGATTCAAAGACTCGATTGAGGATTTTATCTAAATGGTGAGCCGGTTGTTATACCAACTCATACAACCTGTAAGTCCTTTTTCTCCCTCTCCCTCTCTTTCACTCTATTATTGTGTCTTCTCCATGATTTCATTTTCTTGACCGTGGTACCTAATCGAGTGTGTGCGCGTGTGTGTGTGTGTGTATTTTAAAATATTGTTTGTTTATACTTAATCTTCATGGTTATTCATTATTTTCTTATAGAATAAAAATGCCTACATATCATAGATTTACTTTTACATTAACTAGGAATATCATAGATTGAATATAAATAAACGATGCGCGATAACACAACTTTACATAAGCTATCTTGAAATTAGGACTTTCCTGGTACAGGACGTTGTCGAAATTCATGATCCATATATTGACATTAGGGGATCCAATTTGAAGTATATAGTGCATGTGCCGTTTATTTTATAATTGATTAATTTTTTTTATATAAAAGAGAAAAACGAAGCTGCAAATATATCCAGTAGTTTAGTCACCTTTAAATACGGTCCTCCATAACTTTTGTCCTTAAAATAATTTTTAAAAATTAATTTTCACATCTGCAAATAATAGAAAAATTAGGATAAATAATAGATAGAATTTTAGATTTACAGTAAAAGTTTTCATATCAAACCGAAAAATGGTTTAGAATTTGCGTTGTTTTTTTTATTCACTGTTTTTAAAACCAGAAAACTACCAATAAGGGTCTTCTTCGAAAGACCATAAATCTATAATTGTTTATCCAAATTAAGTGTTTTCAGATGTTTTGAACATCTACATCGAAAGATATAGATTTTCTTATTTTTAAATATTTACTGAAAATCGACGTAAAATATAGAAAACCGCGTTACAATATTAAGCGACGAATATAGACAGAATCTGTCTTGATTCGCACACTGTTTTTAAACAGGACATAACTCGAACTCCCGATGTCCGTTCGTGACAAACTCTAGATGTGTAGATGGATAATTGATAGAACTATAATTTCTTGTATATTATATTACTTATAAACGCATAAAACAACTCGATATAGGTTTTGCAATATAACATATAGCTGCTGTCCAGAAATCTGAATTTCTGTTTTAAATGCTGATATTAAAACGATCATAATTAGAGCTTCAGAAATCCAAATTGCGCGAATCTTAGTGTTTTGGATAAGCAATCCTAAAGAACTACAATTTTCTAATAATTTTTGTAACCTAAAACCCGATATAAATTAACTCAAACTACGTTTTAAAAATGTGTGACGGTGCTGAACAGATTCCGATCTATTTTGCGCGACGATACGAAAACATGTATATCTCCCAAACCGGTAGTCGTATTTAGGCGAGACTGAAATTCATGTGTGCATAACACTTAAGGTTATGTTTTCGTTTATATTATGATTTCAAATGACTTGATTAACTAGTCGTACATATCACATATTTATAACATTGTTTTGGATGTTACTTATATACTTATCTCATATCATATTCCGTGATTACTTATTTATTTTTATTTATACGACTTGTGATTAAACCATTATATGCTAGAATTGACTTGATCTTGACATGACTCAATTATGAATACTTGAACCCAGTATTTACATTTGAACCAACTTGACTCGAACCATGAATACAATTGGCATGACTAGCACTTTACATGACGACATGGACTCGATCTTGAAAACTTGATATCATACATCATCTTTTGTATTCATGGATTCAATCAAGACCCGTAGCATTAATCATAGACTAATATACATGGGGTGTTGGGGTAGTTTGAGTATGAATCCAATGGAATTTCATGAGTCCCATTAATACAAATCATGTTGTTGTGGTACCGGACTGAAACAGTACAAATCATGTTGCTGTAGTACCGGGCTGAAACGGTACAAATAACGAATTCATTAATGAAGACCCATGTTTCCAAGCCCCTGGATGATAGCCTGTTGGGTTTGGAATACTTCAATAACAATTGAAATCCCGCTATTTTGGGCCCGTGATTCCTTACCGTGGACAATAGCCTTGGGTTCGAGAATACTCTTGAGATTGGTTGACATTCACACTTGAACTCACGTTAGTTGCTTTTATCCTTTTAGAGACCTTTTAGGACACTTACATTCACTTCATGTTCACCATACCTACACTACACGGTCATGCTATACTTGTTTACTATGCTCATATTATATTACCATGCTTATATAGTTGTTATTAATATTACCATGTTATACTTATTCATGTTTTATTTCCATTCATACTATATCACATGTCAGCTTGCATATTCATTTATATACATTCACATCCCACCTTTCTTGGGGACTTGCCGAGCGCAAGTTTGCTGAAGGGCATTCCACTCATTTCTTTGTTTCCTTAGAATGTTCGTCAGATAATCTAGAGATTGAGGAGATCGACCCGAGTCAGGAGAATTACTCTTAGATTGCGGAGCAGACCGACTACTAGTTCTTTCTTTTTAGCTTTTACTTTCTGTATGCTACCTGTTTAGGCACTTTCTTTTATGCATCTTTGTTTTCAGACATCATGTATTCAGTTTGAAACTTGTGAAAGTTGGGAATATAAATATATAAAGTTGGATTTTCATTATCATATCTTTTCTTGTCATTTTATATTGCTTATATACGCTTAACGTATTTGTTTCGAGAAGTAACCTTCTCGGAATAAATACATCGCGGGCTTGTCATATGCCGTTACTGCTCTTTTGGGAAGCGGGGCGTGACACACCATCATAATTTTGGTAGTCAAGCAAGAATCCTACGGGATTTATCATTATATATTAGCGACACATAAGAGCAAGTAAAACGTGTACACATCAATGATAAAGACAAATCAGACGGTATCCTATCATCTCGAGCAAGACTGTTCTATCTATATAGGTCCTCCTTCAATTATCATAATCGCCTACCTGCAATTACAATAATTGCCTTGAGGGCACTATAGCTAACAATCTCCCAGTTGCACTTAAGGCCAATTATTACGGTATCGCATACCCACATCTCGTGTGTTACCAAATACCTAACTTCTCTATTAACAGTTTCGCAAAGCTTGTTTGAGAAACTTTCGTGTTCGAGAAATAGTCTCAGTGAGTGGACCGCTACAATGTTTCCAACTTTATCTCTTTATATCTCAACTTTGCGGAGACCAATTATCTCCCGAACTGAGCGATACCCTGCCTTAGAATTTGTCTGGATACTTAATGGGACCAAGTTCATAAATGAACAATTTTATCCAACAAATTTCTTGGGATGTATCCTCCGCTGATCATAATCAGTATTTTGCACCATGTCTACCTCAGTATTCTGCTAGGAGCCCTTTCCAACATATTGTCCCTAAGAAGATGGTAAACTTATAACTCTGACAGCTACTCTGTCATCCAGGTCACCTTAGAAGTTAGAATCGGTAACCGCCTCCCATAGGAGGCTGCCGTTACTACACATCAAGAACATCCTCATATGCTCTTCACTGCTTCCCTTTGTTTCTCTAGGATTGGATTAATATCTGCTTACTACAGTAAATGCAAAAGTAATATCTGGTCTGGTACATGACAACACATGATTAACCTAAATTGCCAAAGCAATTGAAATTTCATTCACGCGAGTCCCTTTCCTCATCAATTTGGAAGAAATCTTTTTAGAGAGGGCGACTCTATCACATGCGAGTATAACTACCGCACTAGGAGTCGTCCATTCTAAACCCCTTTAGAATGGTGTCCAAGTACCCGAATTGGAACACTTTCCAAATCTAGATCTATCGACATAGACTTAGTCAACAGAATTCTTGATACAGTATCCATATCCTATAAGGAGAAACATTTGTGACAAACAAAGTTTAACTGAATGTAGTATAGGAATGTCACTTCCTATCAGGAGTATGTCATCCATATATTGTAGGGTGTTTTTCGTCACCCCATTGGGATGGGAATACGTGCGCGCTTGTCAGACGTACTACAGACCCCCCTGCCCAGGGTAGGCGGGGGTTTATTGATTGTGGGGATCCAAATCTCCGGTAGCCACGAACTAAGCTGCCGTTAATTACCCCTCGCCTTTGGAGCGAGAGAACCTCCGATTGACGGGTCAAACTGATCATGCGAACTTAACGTGCAGTGTGCATATGTGTATCTTAAAGGGTTTTGGATATATCGGGAGCATCGCATAGTTTACGGGGGACAGTGTTGTGGAGTGTGTGTGTATGGAAAAAAGTGAAGAATAGCGTCCAAAGGACGCGTGGGTGCCAGCGCCTCACGTGCCTAGCATGCGGGCGCTGGACGCTGGCGCCCCACGTGCTTGGCACGTTGGCGCTAACCGCTAGGCGTCGGCGCCCCTGTTCCCATATAAAAAATAAATAATAAATAAAAAGCGATGGGAAAAATTCCCCAAATGGAGCATCACGTGCCTACACGTGATGCGTCTTGGAGCAAAGATTATAGGCATTGTGCTTAACAAATAAGGATGAAATTGAGCCTCACGTGCAAACACGTGAGTATCTATATACAAAGTATATAGGGGCTTTCCTAAAACAAATAACAGGCCAGAGAAGCTCACGTGATACTCTTTGTTGGGCTTAACTTCGTGGGGGTCACGTGCCACACGTGACATTCCTGAACATCAGCTCATGTGCCAACACGTGATGCCTTTTTCTGGGACTGCTGCATATAAGCAAACCAGTTTAATGCTATGGGGGTCACGTGCTACACGTGAGGGTTCCTAATCACCTTCCAAGCTGATAGAATTAAATTCTAAATAAAAAGGATCAAAACCCTATTTGGGAAATATTTCCTTAGATCTTTCTAAACAACAAAGATTACGATCTGTAAAACAGAGCACCGTTGGATTAAAAATCCAATGGTGATTAAAAATCACCAAGCTACAGAATAAGTTCTGTATGGGAAAATATTTCCCCAATCTTTCTAAATAAGAAAGATTACGCTCTGTAAAATAGAGCACCGTTGGATTAAAGATCCAATAGTGATTAAAAATCACCAAGCTACAGAATAAACTCTGTATGGGAAAATATTTTCCCAATCTTGTTAAAAACAAGAGAAATATGTTCTGTAAAACAGAAGTTCTTGGATCAAAAATCCAACGGTGGATAAAATCCCCGAATCAATTAAAAATCTCTCAATGAGAGATTTCCTTAACTAAATCAACAAACTTTCCTCTACTATATAAAGGACCCGAGACTAAAATGAAAAAAGAGGAGACCCCCATATGATTTGAGAAACAAAAAAAAGAGGAGGAATTCTCTTTAAAGAAAAGAAACCCTAGGTAAGAAAAAAAGACCTAGAGATCATTTTATCTTCTCTTACAAGAGTTTAACTCTTCCAAAAAATAACTTAGTTCTTCCTCTGGTTGAGGTCTGCAGAAGCAGATCTCCCCACAAGTTGAGAATTTAATTCTCATCGGGGAGATTATGTCATGCATTCCCAAAACTTAGAGGAAAGAACTAAGTTTGAAGAATTTAATTCTTCCAAAAGATATAGGAATTTAATTCGTCTGATAAAACTAGGGTTTAACCCTGCATAAAAAAACAACTAAGATCGACTCACGTGTTCCCACGTGACCCCTTAAAACAAGTGCTTAGCACTTATAAAAGAAAAATGGAATAAATCAAAGACAGTTCCCATTTTGGGGCACCTCACGTGATCCCACGTGACTCCCTAATATTGCTTAGCACTTTCAAAAGGAAAAGGGGAATAAATCAAAGACAGTTCCCATTTTAGGGCGCCTCACGTGATCCCACGTGACCCCGTAATAGTGCTTAGTACTTTCAAAAGGAAAAGGGGAATAAATCAAAGACTTCATTTTGGGGCGCCTCACGTGATCCTACGTGACCCCTAATAGTGCTTACCACTTATAAAAGAAAAAGGGAATAAACCCAAAGAATCAGTGCCTAATTCTCAGGCGCCTCACATACCACACGTGAGCGCTCCAAATTTCAGTGTTTAACACTACTTTAGAGCCTCACGTGGGAGCACGTGAGCGCTGAGCCGATATTAGTGTTTAACACTATGAGAGGCCAACCTTAGCCCAAATTAGCCAAGTCTCCCAAGGCCAAAACCCCTTTGATCATCAATCAACCGAGCCCTCCTATACTCAGGTCTCCCCAAATCGATCTTAGTTCCAAAGATGACTAATGATCTCTTGACACATGGTATCTAAAATGGTGTTCATTCCACCATGATCTCTCCCTTCAATCTGGAATTCGGTTCAAGGGTACATCTCTCCATACCTCTGATACATGTCGTTGTAATTCTTCAATGTCTTCAGAGAGGTGGAGGGTCCCGACAGCCAACAGCTCTTGGGTGCATTCCCAATCCCATGAGCACATTACAACAGACCGCAATGTCCTTAAACTAGCTATGGACCGTAATGTCCTTAAACTAGTTGTGGACTGCAACGTCCTTAAACTAAACCCTCATACCAAAAATGGTGATCTATAGACCATAACATCCGTAAGCTAAAGCAATAGAGCCCAAATGCTCTTTTGTCGGGTCAGAATGATCCCAAAATCATGCTGAGTAGATCTTAGTCTAAAATTATACTAACGTATTCTCAACAAACCTTTAAGTTGATCTTAATCCCAAACGAGATCAATGATCCTTAAATCAAACCAAATCCAAATATAAGAAAATACGGATTTGGACTAATCCACGCCCTATGGGCGACAACACAAATTAGTGTCTGTATACAATCCATGGGCAACCAAAAATAAAGCAAGCACACATGACACGAAGTGAACATCTGGAGCAGGAGAAAGTGGTTATTGCTACACGGTAACGTAATTAACTGCAGGGGCTTGCGCCTGCAGGGAAGAGCGTCCCCACAATCAAAAGCCCCTCAGAAATGAGGGGGAATCTGACGAAGTCTACTACAACGGCTGCATCCGTCCAGACCTCTGATACACGGTACCATAAATCAACTTGGCATCTTCGGAGAGGTGGACGGATAAACCCAAATACCATCTGCCCCCAAATTCAGGCAAGACGTTCATCTTTCCCGGCTTTCGGCAGTAAACAGATTCTGGCACGCCCGGTGGGACCTTTTCCTCTTTCCACTCAACACTTCGTGTGTCGTGTTCGCGAATGAATCGCGGTTTAATATGGTTGCCCCTGGATTCGAGGTACTAAGATTTGGTGTCTTGCTCCATGCAGAAAAGGATATATCGATGGCCTCCAGCTGTGTTAACTGCAACAACAACTCCCACTCTGTCCCTGCCGGAGGAGTGACTTACGGGCCCCAAGCGGCCTCCATCTTTGCAATGCCAGTGGAGCAAGTGACTCAGGCCATCACTGGATTGTTCTTCGAGACCATGCTCCCACCAATGAGCTTCGATGCTTCAATACCATCACAGGAGGCTCCAAAGAAGTCGGTCTTCGATTGGCTTGCAACTACCACGACCCCTCTCAACGGGTCGTCCAAGTCTTCTACCTCAGTCTTTAACAGGCTGAGCTACAGCTCCAGTGGGCCCACAAAGAGGCCCGCAATACCTAAAGGGGTTATCCCGAAGCGGATAGCCATTCCTATTCCGACAGACGAAGTCGTCAAAGGGGCATCTCCTATTAAAGAATCGGTCTTCATAAGACTGGCCGTTCCAACTCCCGCTTCAGGCAAAGTCACCAAGGCTGCTTCCCCTATCAAAAGATCTTCCTTTGCAAGATTGACCGTTCCTTCTCAGCGGACGTCAGTCTTTGACAGACTGACACCAACAATACCCCATCAGAGCAGAGGGCATGACAGAGTCGCTCCGACGACAAAGGTAGTTCCGTCTGCACGACATGCTCGACGTCACCACTGGCACCGAGTGAGGAAAGCTGGGGGCAATTCCCCCTCTGGACTTACCCCACCAGCTCCAACAGTGGAAACTGACGCTGCTGTTCCAACTGGGAACAGCTTCGAGCTGCTCAGGAGGGTGCGCAAGAACTCTCCAACCGCCATACTGAAGAAGTCTCCTCCGCCTGTCGAAATAACAAAACAGGTGAAGCTAGAACAGCCTCCTCAGCGGTTTTCGTCCAAGATCCACAGAGTTTGGCGGAAAGTACGAGACTCTATAATTGACAAAGATTACTCTCGCCGGCTGAAAAAGACGAAGGCTAGGCAAGAGAAGGACCATCCCTCCATCGTACCACGGAAGGTATCATCTGCGTGGGTGCCTGCTACAACGGCCCCCTCAACCTCGACCTCCCATAAGAGGAGAAGGCCGGAGAAGATCCCCATGCCGACAGCAAATATCAAAGGCAGTGGACCCAAATGCCCCAAATCTGGAGGCATGGTAGTACACACGGTGTACATGGCTTCCGGGAAAAGGGAAAGCCGTACTTCCACGGTTCATCGACCACTTACACGATCTGTGACAAAGGCTCAGGAGCAACAACAAAAGCTCCAGGAGATGTTGACAAGGATGGCTGCACTCACTGGGCAGAAAGAAAGACAGGACGCATCGTCGGAACAACGCCAGGAGCAGGAGATCGACACCAAATTATTGTCATGAAGCATCAAATGAAGAAGATGGGTCGGGAGTACTCTTTCCCTCAAGACAAGACAAGGAAAATATTCAACCTTGTTATGAAGTATCAAATGATGACGCTCCCGGAGTCTCGATACCCCGAACAGATAAACATGGTCCATCACCCGGATTATTGCTCCTACCACCGAATAGTAGGACATCCTCTTGAAGACTACTTCACCTTCAAAGACTGGGTTGAAAATCCGTATCAGCAAGGCATGTTTTCTCTATCCGACAGTTGGAGGGTAGCTCCGCCACAAAAGCATGAGCCGAAAGCAACTTACACTACAAGGGAAAGTCGAGATCAGCATCGAGCTTGGAAACGAACTCGTACCTGTCACGTGATAACATTCTCAAAGGAGGAGGAGCATGAGAATATGGACGACCTCTCCCAGTGCTTCGCAAATTAAGATGAGAACGAGGTGATCTCAGAATTTCCACCAGCGCCAAAAGAGCTGGAAGATGGGATACACGCCACAGCAGACAACCTGAGAAAAATCG
Organism: Agapanthus africanus; assembly: GCA_030015575.1. NCBI lineage: Eukaryota > Viridiplantae > Streptophyta > Magnoliopsida > Asparagales > Amaryllidaceae > Agapanthus > Agapanthus africanus. Next base: position 28,167,233 of record JASDDO010000004.1, on the reverse strand, counting down.
ACTTGGGGACGGCAGACGAGCCAAGGCCAACGTTCGTCAGTGAGCTGTTGTCTGAGAAACAGGTGGCCATGTTAAAAGACGTGCTTATGCAGTATAAAGACTGTTTTGTATGGAACTATTCCGAGATGCCGTGATTAGATCCAGAGATAGCTGTGCATAAACTGGCAATATCGCCGGACGTCAAGATAATCAAACAGGCGCCAGGAAGAATGCGGCTCGAGCTTGAGATGAGTATCAATGCCGAAGTCAAGAAGCTAATCGACTCCGGCTTCATCCAAGAAGTTCAATACCCTGACTGGATCGCCAATATCGTTCCGGTAATGAAGAAAAATGGGACAGTACGCATCTGCATAGATTTTCGGGATCTCAACAAAGCTTGTCCGAAAGATGACTTCCCACTGCCTGTTACCGAGCTGATGATCGATAACACATCCACCCATGAAGTCTTCTCCTTCATGGACGGATCCTCAGGGTACAACCAAATCAAGATGCATCCTGAAGACCAAAAGCACACTGCTTTCCGGACTCCGCTGGGTATATTTTGCTACAAAGTAATGCCCTTCGGTCTGAAGAACGCTAGCGCCACCTACCAGAGGGCTATGACAAAGATCTTTGATGACCTCATACACGAGATTGTTGAATATTATATTGACGACCTCATGGTGAAAAACAAATCGTACGAGAAGAACTGGGAGCATCTAAAGATAGTGTTCTAGCGCCTTCGGAAGTACAACCTGAAGACGAACCCTCTGAAATGCGCGTTTGGAGTTTCCTCAGGAAAATTCCTAGTATTCATTGTACGGCACCAGGGCATCGAAATAGACCCGTCAAAGATCAAGGCGATTATGGAAATGCCTTCACCAAGAACTCTAAAGCAACTGCGGTCTCTCCAAGGAAAGCTCGCATATATCCGATGGTTCATAGCTAACCTCTCCGACAAATGCCGCCCCTACAGTCATCTAATGAATAAGGGGACCCCGTTCATTTAGGATCGTAAATGTCAAAGCACACTGGACGAAATCAAGCAATATTTGCAGAACCCGCCGGTACTGACCGCTCCAGTCAAGGGAAAGCCCCTCATCCTGTACAAAACAGCCCTTAAAGGTTCTTTAGGTGCGTTATGGGTACAAGAGAACGACCAGGGGAAAGACATAGCTCTCTACTATTTGAGTCAATTTCTCCTGGGGGCAGAAAACAATAACTCCCCCATCGAAAAGCATTTCCTGACACTGATCTTTACGGTAACGAAGCTCCGACATTACGCCTTGATATATGAGGTCCATCTCATATCAAAGGTGGATCCTCTTAAATATTTCATGTCAAGAGCCATACTAATGGGAAGGCTTGCCAAATGAGCCCTCCTCTTGATGGAGTTCTCGATAGTATATCGACCCCTCAAGGCAATAAAAGGCCAGGACATTGCTGACTTTCTCGCTGAGCATCCGATACCAGCTAATTCTCCCTTAAACTGCGAGTTGCCAGACGAACATGCGTTTGACGCAATCGATGGGGAGAAAGAAGGGAGTGATACCCGATGGGAACTCTACTTCGACAGGGCATCGTCTATGAAGAGGCGGAAGAAAAGCACCCCCATAATCAAAGCCAGAGTAGGCCTTATCTTTGTGACTCCACAAGGAGAGATAATGCGTTTTGCCCTTTCCTTAACGGAGCCAAGAACAAACAATGAAGCGGAATATGAAGCTTTGATAGCAGATCTCGAGATCGCCATTGACATGGGAATCGAGAACCTCCTTATATACGGAGATTCCCAACTGGTCGTTAGCCAAGTAAATGGAAACTACCAGACGTAGAAGCCAGAACTGATCAGGTATGGTGAAAGAGTGTGGCAACCGCTGATTCAAATTCCCTCCTACATATTAGAAAGCATACCGCGTACGGAAAATAGCAAGGCGGATGCGTTAGCCAAGCTCGCTAAAGAACTGGCCGACGAAAACTTCGATGACATAAGGATCATTGTGCAAACCCGCCGGATTTTCGCGCCAGCAGAAATATCTTCGAAGTCTTCTGAAGAAAAGGAAGCAGCCGAACAAGCGGCATTCCAATTAAAGGATGAAGAAAAGGCTACGAATTAGAGAGAAGTCTTCATAGACTACTTCAAATCCCATCAAATGCCCGAAAACGCATCATCAAGACATCAGCTCATGAAGCGAGCTCTGTCTTTCGCCTTCGTCAGTGATACTCTATATAAGAGATCGTTCGATTTTTTGTGGCTAAGATGCTTAGGACCGGAAAAAGCAAGGAGAGTCATCCAAGAAACTCATGACGGACTCTGTGGTTCCTATCAAGTCGGGCCAAAGATGAAGCTGAAGATCAAAAGAATGGATTATTATTGGCCCACGATAATTCAGGACTGCCTCGAATATGCGAAGTAGTGTCACTCGTGCCAAATTCATGAGGACTTCATCCACCAGCATCCGAATCCGTTACACCCAACACTGGCTAGCTGGCTATTCGAAATGTGGGGAACCAATATAATCAGGCCCATCGAACCAGCATCATCCAAGGGACATTGGTTCATACTAGCAACAACCGATTACTTCTCCAAGTGGGCAGAAGCAATACCTCTAAGAGAGGTAAAGACGGAGAACATCCTCCATTTCATCAAGACACATGTCATCTACCGGTTCGTCACTCCACGACAGATCATCTCGGATAATGGGCCGGCCTACAGAAGCCATAAGATCAGCTGCTTCACACGGCAGCATAAAATAGATTGGAGATAATCTTCGGTCTATAATCCCCGAGCTAACGGTCTAGCTGAGGCTTTCAACAAGACCTTGACGAAGATCATAAAGAAGACGGTGTCCAGAAATAAAAAGGACTGGCACGAGAGATTACATGAAGCTCTCTGGGCTTATCGGACCACGTTCAAGACGGCCACAAATACAACGCCGTTCGTGTTGGTATTTGGCACAGAAGAAGTACTTCCTTTGGAGATAGAGCTACCCTCTCTACGAGTAGCAGTTCGATACGAGCCGACAGATGAAGAAAATGCCCATCTTCGGTTTGAGGAGCTCGATGCCCTCGATGAAACTTGTCTCATAGCGCAACAAAACCTAGAAGCTTACAAAGCAATGATGGCGCACTCATACGAAAGATTGACTAGGCCGAGAACATTCAGCCAAGGCGAACTTGTGCTAGTCGTAAAAAGACCTATGATCCCCAATCGTGCCAAATGAGGAAAATTCGAGCCAAACTATGAATGTCTGTATATCATAGACAAGGTCCACCAAGGTAGGGCCTACTTGCTCATGGATATGCATGGCGAAAGACCCTTCCGGCCAATAAACGGCCGGTTCCTTAAGAAATACTATACTTGACAAGTCACGGCTCAGGTTAATGATGGATGACGACGCTCGTGTTGTCTCGCTGTCTTCATGAGTCCAAACTCTATAAGTAGTATCCGGCGAAACCTCGCCTCAAAATCCCAACGGACCGCAGCGTCCTTAAACTAGCTGTAGACCGAGATGTCCCTAAACTAACAACGGACCGCAATGTCTTTAAACTAGCTGTGGACCGAGATGTCCTTAAACTAGCTGTGGACTGCAACGTCCTTAAACTAGCTGTGGACCGAGATGTCCCTAAACTAAATACGCCGCCTCAAACACGGCGACAGTGGAATCCAGGTCCATAGGTCCCAGCGGCGAGGATTGCAATTTAAGTTCCGCTGGCTGCACAACCGCTCCGGTGGCGAAATTCCCCCTGAGTGCCATTGGCAAACGGAGGTGTTAAAAAATGCGGTACATCCACAAGGAAAAGGGGCACGGATGAAAACCCGAAAGGACGCCATGAGTAAAAACAGCAGGGCTATCGACGAGCTTGTGAAAACCTGAAAGGGAATAATCTCGTGATGTAAAAAAAACGGTACGTCCATAAGAAAAAGGGGCACGGATGAAAACCTGAAAGGGCTCCGTGAGTAAAAACAGCAGGACTGCTGGCGAGTTCGTGAAAACTGTTAGTTATATGTATGCCCTAGAGGCCATTACTGTACATACGATGTATATTGTAGTGGATTCTTGGACATATATAGGGAGGACTTTCTTGCTCGACATGATAGTACGCTATCTGGTTGCTCTTTATCTTAACATGTACTCTGATTGTCTCTATGTTACATGTTGATAAAGTCCTTAGGATGAGTAATTGACTACCAGGACTATGATGCGGATCATACTAGTGGAGACAGTGTAGCCGCTAAGTACATCCTTCAAATGTTCCTAGTCGTGGGAATATCGAGACAGGGCATTGATACTCCAGAGTAGACTAGCGTATGCGCTTCTTGACCCATATGATGGGCGATGGATGATCCCATATCTATTGGTGTTTGACATCAGAGAAGGTATACGGGTGCTCAGTGGAGACTGGGTACACTGGACGGACTCGCCGAGAACTCCCAGATGGTATTATACCTCACGCCAGATGGCAGTTCTCTGGTGACACTGGTACAGAGTAGTCTGTAGACCCGAGATCGTCATAGAGTCTTGTGTGATTCCCACTGTGCTTTGATTTCCATTATACCACGTCCAAGAGGGCGTGCAAAAAGGTGGTTTTTGGGTACAGTCCCGAATCACATGGAGGCAATGAGCGATAGGAGGGGATTCGTCTCTCCCGGTATAGGGAGTTGATGTTGTGCTGTGTTCGATTGGCTATAACTGGAAATACCTGGCCAGGGTTGCTGAGATTTACTGGTAAGTGTTATCAGTAGTTTCTCAAACTGTTATAGACCTCATATCGACACGACTTATCAAGCTACCGGGGTCTGATGTTCACCACCCCTAGGAGAGATATGCAACATATCAGACGAAGAGACCGGACTGTACGGGAGTGTTACTGACTGGATTCGCAGGAGAATGTACAGGCTTGCTTATTGATATTCTGATCGCTCAATACCTGGGTGGCTGTTACGTTTAGCTGACCGCTTGCAGCTTGTGGGTGTTTGATATGATCATCACCTACTGCCGGCGTATTGACGATTCTTTAGAGTCCTACACAGAGGTTTCCTGACTCAGGAAAAACGGAGTAGGAGCACATATATGATATGTGCGGGACCGAGAAAAATATGTGTATGTGACACCGTATTAGATTCTCGCGATATGAGATATCGGCCGAGTATATGTGATATAGCCGGGTCATCGGATCAAGTGTTGATTCGATGAAATGATACAGATTATATTAGTCGGTTATTTGTGAAATAGCCGGATTATCGGATCAAGTGTTGATTCGATAATTTAATGTATAATTATATATTTGATATATTAAATTACATTAACTAATATAAGCTCACTAAAAGATTCTTTTTCTCACTCGGGTAATACATTGATATATATGCGATATATGTTAATTGTATTATTTTATTTTGTTACAATAAATATTGTACATGTGATATATAATATTGTAACATATTAGGGTTATAAATGCAACATATTTTGTGGAGTTTAATTGTGGTTAGGGTTTGGATTAGGGTTAAACATTCATGAAGCTTTCAAAAAGCTTCTTGAAGCTTTGACTTTGACCTTGATATTTTGTGATATTTTGTGATATTTCTTTAACCCAACCCTTTAACCATAGTTAAATCTCTACATGGGGTAAGTTTTCATACTTAACCCATGGTTGCATTTCTAACCTCACTTGATTCATTATTCATCACAAAAGGATTTTGATCTTCTTCTTCTTCTTCTTGCTTGAAAAGCTTTCTAGCTTTTTCAAAGGTGATGAAAATGAGTGAGATAAAGAAAACAAATGAGAGCTAAATTCCTACTTCATCATCCTAATCTATTCTTACCAATTAGATTAGGGTGTTCACTTCATTTAGTGAGTGAGAGCTTGTGTTAAAGAAACTTCAAGGTAGATCATCTTAGTTATCGAAGATTGGAAGCAAGCTTGCATCTTTCTCTTCGTGGAGCCACTCTAGAGTTCGGGAACTTGATGATCGTAGTGAAGGGACTACAACACGGAGCTTTAGAAGTGAAGGAACGGACTACAAAGGTTGTAATCCCTATCTCTTAGATGTAAAGTTGTTTACATGCTTTGTTTCGCCTAATCTCTAGTTTAAAGATCTTGGTTAGGGTTGTTCGGCACGTCTAAATTTTAAATCGGGCATGGTTGATGCCTTATAGACCCTTGTGAGAGTGCCTAGTAACCCTACAAAAACCCGAAAGGGCACAGACTCGTAAAAAAATTCATGCACACTTACAATGTCCTCTCGACCTTGTAAAGAGAAAATACCTGCGTGAGATCCTTATGACTCATAAAAGGGAACAACACACTTAGAGATCCCCACCATTCCTAAGGAGAAATTGCACTTACGAGATCTTCACGACTCGTAAGGAGAATCCCCCTTATGAGACCCTCACGGCTTATAAGATTCGAAAGCCTTAAGTTACAGGGATCTGAACTTGTTCTTAAGCCATCACACTCCCCAAGTTGCCCTATAAGCGGTCCAATATTGACCCCCGCATACAATCCACGGGCACAAACAAACGTTCCCTCACCAAGTCCCACCAGTGATGAAGAATTTCCTCATGTGGTGAACGACACTTATAAGTCCTCTCGACTTGTAAGGAGAAAACACTCTTGTAAGATCCTTACGACTTGCAAGAGAAAATATCACTTAGGATTCCTTACGACTTCTAGAGAGAACCTATACCTATGAGATCCTCACGACTCGTGGGGAGAAATACCTTTATGAGACCCTTACGGCTCGTAAAGTCAAAAAGCCTTAGTCAACATGATCCTAACCCTGTCTGCTAAGCCACCTTTGTTCAAATCGACAAAGGCAAGTGATTATTCGCTCCTGGCAATATCCCAGTTGTAGCGATGCTGATGCCTAAATCGGTATAGAATTCCAAGTCATTTCACGGCAAATGATGATTCGATCCTGACAATATTCCAGTCGCAGCGATACTGATGCTAAGATTGGTATCAGATATCAAGTTCTAAACTCGCAATAAAAGCAGCAAGCAAAATATATGCATACAAAAATAGCCAAAATGATGGGGCAACTCGCAATAAAAAGCAGCGAGCAAAATATATGCATACAAAACAGCCGAAATGTTTGGGCAACTCGTAATAAATAGCAGTGAGTAAAAAGAAAAACAGCCAAAATGATTGGACACCGCGAAAAATAGCCGAAAGGATTGGGCAATCGCGACTTTTGCGATATAAAAAGCAGAAATGATAGAGTATCGCGGAAAGAAACAAAAAAATGAAAATAAAACTTTTGCCCTACAGGTGAGATCACATTGACCCCTGTATACAATCCATGGGCACAAACGGAAAGGGAACCATATTACCCCACCGGGCTTCGTCAAAGGGAAGCCAGATCTCGATGGCTACATCTACAGCCTATAGATCAACAACAGCATTCTTCCTTCCTCCAGCAGGATACAGATACAACGTCAACCAAACGAAGCCACGATAAAGTCCCCTAGTTCCAAATCTCGACGGTTCACAGACAACCTAGAGACCGCCTCGGAGCCACAGCAAAGTCCCCTAGTTCCAAATCTCGACGGTTCACAGACAGCCTAAAGACCACCTCGGAGCCACGGCAAAGTCCCCTAGTTCCAAATCTCGACGGTTCACAGACAACCTAGAGACTACCTTTGAGCAACGGCAAAGTCCCCTAGTTCCAAATCTCGATAGTTCACAGACAACCTAGAGACCACCTCGGAGCCACGGCAAAGTCCCTTAGTTCCAAATCTCGACGGTTCACAGACAACCTAGAGACCACCTCGGAGCCACGGAAAAGCCCCCTAGTTTTAAATCTCGATGGTTCACAGACAGCCTAGAGACTACCTCGGAGCCACGACAAAGTCCCCTAGTTCCAAATCTCGACGGTTGACAGACAGCCTAGAGATCAACAAACGGAGTCATGGCAAAGTCCCCTAGTTCAAAATCTCGACGGTTCACAGACAACCCAAAGACAACCTCGACATTCGTGGCAATATTGCAGACACGATGTCAACAAACGAAGCAAAGGAAGATCCCTAGCATTAGGGTCTTGACGGCAAATCAAATGAGACCTGAAAGACTATCGGAGATCATCCCACTCCAGCGCGGAGTGGTCATGACTCATCGGGGCTCCCAAACTGAGTCTAACCTCAAGGAAAAAAGCAACATGGAATATCCCTAACGCTTACTCTTTCGACGGTAATATCACCTGGAAGATTACTTAAAGACGTCTTGTCCAGCCCCCGAAGGGATCAGAGATACGACAGTCGCGGGGCTATGCGAACAGCAAGATTGCGTATCGAGAAATACACCGGCCAACACGGCGGTACGACAGGTAAAAAACCCTAGTACCAGAGACCCTAACGGACTTCTATTAGCAGGAGTTAACACTGACGTTAGGACATCCTTGCGAGAACTTCTCGATTCGTCTCGACTCGTGGGGAAAATAATGTTCCTGCGAGAACTTCTCGACTCGTTTCGACTCGTAGGGAAAAGCCTTAGGCAATAGGGATAAGGACATGTTTCCTAAGCATTGGGGCCCTGCAAGTCGTTCCAAGATAGACTATTGCATACTATTCACGGGCCACACTCTCCAAAGTCGAATATCGACAAGAAGGGAAACAACCACCTACGAGTCCTCTCGACTTGTAAGGGAGAAATTCTCTTGTGAGAACCTTACAACTCTCAAGAGAAAACACACCTAGGAGTCCTCACGACTCCTAAGGAGAAAATACACCTACAGGATCCTCTCGACTCATAGGGAGAAAAGTATTTATGAGACCCTCACAGCTCTTAAAGTTGAAAAGTCTTTGGCGGCAGATCTGAACCTGTTTTCTAAGCCATCGCTTCCCTGCGAGGAGATCAAGATAGACTATCTATAAGACGCATTTGCTAAAGAGACACGCCAGTATGAAATAAAATATGTCTTTTATTCATGAATCCAAATGAATACAAGGTACATTTCATAAAAGAATCAAAATGAATGCAAGATACTCTCATTCAGGAGTAAATACAAAAAAAGGGAGAATATACACAAAAATCTTTAAGCCGGCGGATGGTGTAATAAGCTCGTCAGTTCATCGTTCTTCCACTAAGCCTCGGCTTCAAGCTTTGTTATTTCCACAAGACAGGTCTCCGCCTGAGACTGTTGAGACTGATATGAAGCGAACCGACTCTCAAGCTCCTTTTCAGCAACTTTATGAGCTTCAACCATCTCACGGGTAAAGATAACGACTTTCTCAAGAGCTACCACCTCTGTGATAGCTTCTTAAAGCGCCCGCCGAATTGCGTACGCACGAGTGGTCCTGGTAGTGAATTGAGCCTGAAGCTCCCCCATAGCATTTGAGGCTCGCTTCCTCTCCGAAAATTTCCGGTTGAGTCTCTTCTCGCAAGACTGTAGATTAGCGGCACACCGCTCAATCCACCCCCACAGGCTCACCTTTGCAGTTAGAAGCTCGGAAGGAAGGCGTATGCACTCAAGATCATGTAAGTAAGCCTCCACTCGACGGCAATACTCAACCCAAACATGCACCAATTTTTCGTCATGATAAGTAGCAAGGAAGACAAGGAGTGAATGCTTTGTCTCGCCATCCTTTCAGACGCACGTCGGGCATATGGGTCCGGTGGCATAGAGATTCGGGACTCTAATGGAGCCAAAGCTGGCAAAGTTGTCAAGATTTATGAATAGTTAGCGAGACTGGAAAACATGGAATAAACAAAACAATGCCAATGGTAAAGTTTTACTTACCCACAGTCATGCAAGGGGGGTTTGATCGATCCCCAGGCCCATCAAGGATCTCCACTTCGTCATCAGCTTCCAGAACTGCAGAGGGTATATTAGCATCGTTATAAAAATAATAATAAAGCAAAGGGGTCAAAGAATACCGACCTTACCCGGAAGAAAGGACGATACTTTACGGGGATATCACCTATAGGGCAGCCATATCAAGTAGGCGCTGAAAGGACTTCTTGGGAGATAGGTCCACTATGGAAGCCACCAATTCCCGCAATTTTGAAGGAAAGAAGAGTTCAGATAATGAGAGGATCATTAAAATGAAATGTAAAAGATTACCTTCGATGCTCCGCTCGCCTTGAACCGGAGGGATAGCAGCTTCGGCAGCCTCCTCCGCGCCCTCAGACACATCACCGGGGTTATTTGCTGGCGTAGCAGATTCCAGTTGCGGAACAACAACCGCCACTTCAGGCTCCAAAGAGGGAACGGTGGCCTTGGCGGTCTTTCCTACAATCTTCAAGACGCCATCAGAAAGATCCATTGGGTCTACGACCGGCAAGGTCGCCTCTGTGGAAAGTACAGACGCTGAAGAAGTGGAGGTTATCACCGGGAGCTCCAAGATAGAACTAACAGCTTCGACAATCTCTTCTACACCTTTCTGTGCATCATTAGAGACATCCATAGGGTCCGCGGCCAATGGGGTCGCCTCTGCTGGAGGAATGGACACTGAAGTAACAAGAGTCACCACCGGAAGTTCCACAACAGGAACGGCGGCTATAGTGATCTCTTCTGCACCTGCCGATGCGTCATGAGAGACATCTATAGAATTTATGGTCATGGCACGGCCTGGGCTCAAATTCTCTTTCGTTGCTGAAGTCCCTGCAAAGTTTTCGCAAAGATAAGAAGATATAAAAAGCGATACAAATTACTTTTCCAAACGAAAAATACGGAAAACACGCACACCGATACGCCAGGATGCTTCTAGTATGGCTTTTTCGAGCCTTTGTTCCTTCCTGAGGAAATGTGCTCGCCGGGCTTTAAATGCGGATTCATGCCCATCAGTCTTCAGTGCTAGCTCGTCTTCAGAAGCAGCCGAGATGGGCTGCTTGAAGACTCTTCCGTCTTCCCTTCGCATAGGACCCATATGTACTCTCCGTAGCGATAGTGGATCTTCGTAGAAGATAACCGGGGGGTAGGGCTTTTTCGGGATGTGCACATTCTCGGTCTCATCCTGTGGGCTCCTTAAAACTTTAGCCAATTCGGCGGCTTCCTCAGCGGACGAGCCAGGGTAAATAAGACCATCATCTGGCTCTTGCATGGATATGGGTTCGTCTTGAACAATAGGTTCAGATTCTAGCAAGAGGTCAAGCAAGCCAGCAACTGTTTTCTTCCTCCTTTTCGAGCTGGAGCTAATACTAGAAGAGGATCGCTTCCTTCCCCTCGGCGCTTTGGCGCGACGTTGGCCAACCTCGCTTCCGGTATCGCCTTTTGGTGATACCACCGCTAATGACACCACCATTGATGGAGCCACCGCTGATGGCACTGCCGCCGGCGCTTCATTTGAATCCTTTTTTTGGGCTCTAGTGCGCACTGGCATACCAGCAGTGCGGGGAGTCGATTATGTTTCTGAGGCCTTGGGGATAAGTACCACACCGCTATCCCTCAATGGAGGATGAACCACTATACATGGCCGCAACAGAACACCAGTGGCTTGAGCCAGAGCTGAAGATCGACATTCAAAGAGTACCCGCCTCTCCTGGACAATGACGGGACCGACTCGATGACGATACCAACCCGTAAAAGACCCCACACACCTTGGAATATAGTCAGCCTTGGGGATCAAGAAACGAGATCCGGTATTCAGCCGCATAAAGTGATGGGCGGCGTCACGCGTGACTTCCAGAGATGGGGTAGGCCCAATTAAGAACGCCTTGAAAGGGACACCCTGGTTATAGCCCAACTGCTGGGCAAAGCGGTGTAGATTGTACCGCATAAAAAGGCCCGCGTTATTCTGACTGAACACTAAGTAGCCCGGCCTAATCGAGTATAGGTGAATGATCTCCTTAGGCTTTAAAGACGACGCTCCACCTTTCGACAGAGCAAACAGCTGCTGGATAGGCCCCGCGGGAGCAGAGAGGACTCGGTCGCTAAAAACCATCCCGCCCTCATTGGAGTACAGGTTAAGCAGCACGCGGAGGGCTCCTAGCTGGGTCGGATCGGGAGTGGAAGCATCCACCAACATCATAACCCGTGGGAAGGTGTAAGAGTCATAGAAATCTAGCCGCCGATGCGCTGCGAATGCTCCCAGTACATGCATCTCGATCCACGACGTGAAGTAGTGGAGGGAGGAATTCACGACATCTGTACCTGGGGTTGAAGTGTTGGCCGCAACACTTAATCCATGATAAAGATGCGACAGTCCCGCAATGCCAACGGCCAACCGTGCCCCTTCGGCTACGTGATGAGCTAGATAGAAGACGGAGGCTCTCATGAAGCGTCGATACGTCGGCATGGCAAAGCAACTGAGACAAAGATTGATGAAGTCGACGAAGAAGGTCTCTTCATCTATGCCAGAGGCCGCAATTGAATCGAAGGGCATGGCCGACGAGGCCGGAATGTAAAACTACGACAAGTCCTCTTCTTTGGACGGCAGCTTATTCAGCCTAAACTCAAAAGGGTCATTAATGTTCACAAATTTTGGAGCCTCTTTTGATAAAACATCTTCACGGAGAAAACAGGCGATGAAGCTCTTAAAGGTGATGCCCTGTCCTTCTGACTCCGTGAATAGCTTCTCGAAAATACCCAGAGTCTTGATTAGACTGGGGTACTTATGACGGACGGCGTTTTCAGTCGTCAAGCCGTCAAGCGTAGCAGGCACGGTCGTGAACACATACTCATCGGGAGGCGACAACTCTTCATAATGCTCTCCCCTGATCGGCAATCCGGAGATCTCGCGGAACTCTTCCACTGAAATCGAGACCTCACGATCCCCTAGCAAGAAGGCGTTGATGGGAAGATTCCATTGGTTCAGGAAAGCTTTAACCCACCAGACGTGAGGAGTCGGGTAATGAAAAAGATACGCGTACACCGCTTGATATAACCCAACCTTCTGCAACCTTGCACGGTGGGCGGAGAGAACATATCGAGCCTAAGGAAGATAGTCGATTGGGTGGCGAGGGATAAACCCTACCTTATAAACTTGTCCCCAGGGTTGGGCTTCACCTTGACAAATGCGGCGCCCCAAGATATCTATAGTCGGCAAGGGTTGGTTGGGTATCCCGATTGTTGATGGCTCAAGCCGGCCTGTAGGAGTCCAATTATCCACCTCCACCGCATAAGCGGTCTGCGGATGATCCATCGGCGATATTGGGTGGAGAGGCTCTGTTGGCATCTCATAAGTAAAGCTGCGGCGGCCCTGGATGATATTCCCATACCAAACTCCCTATAGGAGAAAACTAGTACAGCCCTTATCATAGGCCCTGATCATTGCTATAGCCTCCTCATCCGACGGCGATTGTGGGAAAGCGGCGTCCGAGCGAGTAAAAGAAAAGTAGGGAAGAAAAGTCATTGTTCCTGAAATACGGGAAAGAAAAACCGAGACAGGACAATTATTGTGAGAATAAAAAAAGGATTCTCATTAAACAGAGATGGGAGTTTAAACAACTCTTGACATCTTTATAGAGAAAACAAGTTCTGTTAAAATACCCAACGAATTTAAATTCGTGCAAATAAGGAAAAAACCTTATAAAAATGTTCTCAAGAACACTAGGGAATGAAATTCCTGAAAGGCCCTTTTGATCTTTCAGAGCTAAGCTCTTCGGTGAGGAATTAAAATTCCTTTTATGCGATAGAATTAAATTCCAGAAACCCCCATGATGAGAAAACGAAAAATAAAAATATCATGAATCCTTAAAGATCAGAGAGGGAATGCCTAAGACATTGAGGTTTACTACTCAAAGATCACGTCTTTGAATCTTTGAGAGATGTGTTTCAGAAGAGAGCAAAACTCTTATGGTGGATTTAAAATCCCGGAATTTTTTTTAAAGAAAAAGGGTTTCTTTGTTGTTCAAGATCTTTACCTAAAAAGGGTTTCTTTTTCTGACAGAGTTTAACTATGGAATTGCAATGGGCAGAGAACTTAGCTCCGAAGAAGAGAATTAAATTCTCAAAGAAGATAAGGAAAGAAGAAGATGAAAGAACAGGGACTTCCCAGAGACAAAACCCTTGCATTTATAAGACGTGACAAGGGCGGTTCATCTCCCTATCCCCCTAGGCAATCCAACGGCTGTAAAGGTGACAACGTTGCACTCATATGAAAGCCATGTGAGAACAACGCTGTGGGGGCATCTGTTCCCTTATAAAAAATAAATAAAAAATAAAAAGCGATGGGAAAAATTCCCCAAATGGAGTATTACGTGCCCACAAGTGATGCGCCTTGGAGCAAAGATTATAGGTATTACGCTTAACAAATAAGGCTGAAATTGAGCCTCACGTGCAAACACGTGAGCATCTATATACAAAGTATATAGGGGCTTTCCTAAAACAAATAACAGGCCAGAGAAGTTCACATGTCAGCACGTAATGCTTTGTTGGGCTTAACTTCGTGGGGGTCACGTGCCACACGTGACATTCCTGAACATCAGCTCACGTGCCAACACATGATGCCTTTCTCTGGGACTGCTGCATATAAGCAAACCAGTTTAATGCATTGGGGGTCATGTGCTACACGTGAGGGTTCCTAATCACCTTCCAAGCTGATAAAATTAAATTCTAAATAAAAGGGATCAAAACTCTATTGGGAAATATTTCCTTAGATCTTTCTAAACAAGAAAGATTACGCTCTATAAAACAGAGCATCGTTGGATTAAAAATCCAATGGTGATTAAAAATCACCAAGCTACAGAATAAGCTCTGTATGGGAAAATATTTCCCCAATTTTTCTAAACAAGAAAGATTACGCTCTGTAAAACAGAGCACCATTGGATTAAAGATCCAATGGTGATTAAAAATCACCAAGCTACAGAATAAGCTCTGTATAGGAAAATAATTTCCCAATCTTGTTAAAAACAAGAAAAATATCTTCTGTAAAATAGAAGTCCTTGGATCAAAAATCCAACGGTGGATAAAATCCTCGAATCAATTAAAAAATCTCTCAATGAGAGATTTCCTTAACTAAATCAACAAACTTGCCTCTACTATATAAAGGACCCGAGACTAAAAAGAACAAAAGAGGAGACCCCCCATAAGATTTGGGAAACAAAAAAAGAGGAGGAGTTCTCTTTGAAGAAAAGAAACCCTAGGTAAGAAAAAAAGACCTAGAGATCATTTTATCTTCTCTTACAAGAGTTTAACTCTTCTAAAAAAGAACTTAGTTCTTCCTTTGGTTGAGGTCTGCAGAAGTAGATCTCCTCACAAGTTGAGAATTTAATTCTCATCGAAGAGATTCTGTCATGCAGTCCCAAAACTTAGAGGAAAGAACTAAATTTGAAGAATTTAATTCTTCCAAAAGATATAGGAATTTAATTCCTCTGACAAAACTAGGGTTTAACCCTGCATAAAAAAAACAACTGAGATCGACCCACGTGTTCCCACGTGACCCCTTAAAACAAGTGCTTAGCATTTATAAAAGAAAAATGGAATAAATCAAAGACAGTTCCCATTTTGGGGTGCCTCACGTGATCTCACGTGACCCCCTAATAGTGCTTAGCACTTTCAAAAGGAAAAGAGGAATAAATCAAAGACAGTTCCCCTTTTAGGGCGCCTCACGTGATCCCACGTGACCCCCTAATAGTGCTTAGCACTTTCAAAAGGAAAAAGGGAATAAATCAAAGACAACTCCTATTTTGGGGTACCTCACGTGATCCCACGTAACCCCCAATAGTGCTTACCGCTTATAAAAGAAAAATGGAATAAACCCAAAGAATCAGTGCCCAATTCTCAGGCGCCTCACGTGCCACACTTGAACGCTTCAAATTTCAGTGTTTAACACTACTTTAGAGCCTCACGTAGGAGCACGTGAGCGCTGAGCCGATATTACTGTTTAACACTATGAGAGGCCAACTTAGCCCAAATTAGCCAAGTCTCCCAATGCCAAAACACCTTTGATCATCAATCAACCGAGCCCTGCTATACTCAGGTCTCCCCAAATCGATCTTAGTTCCAAAGATGACTAATAATCTCTTGACACATGGCATCTAAAATGGTGTTCATTACACTATGATCTCTCCCTTCAATCTGGAATTCGGTTCAAAGGTACATCTCTCCATACCTCTGATACATGTCGTTGTAATTCTTCAACGTCATCAGAGAGGTGGAGGGTCCCGACAGCCAACAGCTCTTGGGTGCATTCTCAAACCCATGAGCATATTACAATGGACCGCAATGTCCTTAAACTAGCTATGGACCGTAATGTCCTTAAACTGGCTGTGGGCCGCAACGTCCTTAAACTAAACCCTCATACTAAAAATGGTGATCTATAGACCGTAACGTCCTTAAACTAAAGCAATAGAGCCCAAATGCTCTTTTGTCGGGTCAGAATGATCCCAAAATCATGCTGAGTAGATCTTAGTCTAAAATTATACTAACGTATTCTCAACAAACCTTTAAGTAGATATTAATCCCAAACGAGATTAACGATCTTTAAATCAAACCAAACCCAAATCTATGAAAATATGGATTTGGACAAATCCACGCGCTACGGGTGACAACACAAATTAGTCTCCGTATACAATCCACGAGCAACCAAAAATAAAATAAACACACACGACACGAAGTGAACATCTGGAGCAGGAGAAAGTGGTTATCGCTACGCAGTAACGTAATTAACTGCAGGGGCTTGCGCCTGCAGAGAAGAGTGTCCTCACAATCAAAAAACCCTCAGAAATGAGGGGGAATCTAACGAAGTCTGCTACAACGGCCGCATCCATCTAGACCTCTGATACACGGTGCCATAAATCAACTTGGCATCTTCGGAGAGGTGGACGGATAAACCTAAATAGCATCTACCCCTAAATTCAGGCAAGTTGTTTGTCTTTCCCGGCTTTCGGCGGTAAACAGCCCCACGTACTTGGCACGCGGGCGCTGGGCGTCAACAGGAAAAGGGACTTAGTCCCTGAACTGGGAGCTGTGCTCCCGATTTGACTCCTAGAGTTAAACTCCTGAAAAGAGATTTAAATTATGGAGTTAAACTCCAGCAGATCTTGAATGGAGTTCAACTCCCAGAAATCTTTGTAAAAAATTGAAGGGAACCCCCTTCTTCTCTCCTTTAGCCTTGTATTTTTCCCAAAGTGGGATTTTTAGAGGTGAGTCTCCTTCTTCTTCCTCTCAGTTGGCCGGATCTTGGAGAAAAATGGAGGGATTTAAAAATCTCTCCCTTTTGAGATCTGATGGAAGATCTGAGCTCCCATTTATGGGTTTTGTAGTAAAAAACTATCTAATTTTGGAAAAGGAAGAGTAAAACTCTTGATTTAATTGAAAAGGGGAAGAAGGTTTAGAACCTTGAGGAAGGAGAAGGAGGCACAAAAACCCTAGATTTTTTAGGAGAATGAAAAGTTATCCTTTATTTCATTATCATATTGCCTTATATAGGCTTACAAATTTACATATAGCCGCTTGGGTTTTACAAAATGGCATTTTGCTCATCCCATGCCTCATGTGCTCATCTTTTTTGCACATGAGCCATGGCCTTTACAAAAATTTGGTTTTATGCTCATTTTCCTTACATTCATGCATAAAAAATTACATCAAAATTATTTATTACATAATTTCATTTTAGCATGGGGGAGGCCGGCCACGGGGCTCGACTTAGGCATGGGCCCACTTGATCTGGGCTTGGATCCGCTTATTTGGGGTTGACTTTGACTTTGACTTGGTCAACCGGGGTGTAATTTTCGACCCCAACATATATCATATGATACTACTCCCTATATCCTTCTTATTAGGTTCATCTGTTGTTTTGATGAAATCAAACACCTTGACTTTTACATCAAAATAAATGATCCATCTCCGCTATGCCCAGTTTAGTCTATAAAATAGACATAAGCATCTTGCACACCTTCTACTGCTTCCACTGATTATGATAACCTTTGACAGAGTTATATACACATGCACTTCTAAATTCTCATTTAGAAAGACGTTATAGTTATCCTCCTACCAGATCTCTTAGTCATGAATAGCAGCAGTGGCAAGTCATATCCGTATAGATTTCAGCACGGGCATTAAAGTAAAAGGTTCATCACAGTCGTCCATACCGGGCATTTGATGAAAAACCCTTTACTATAAGTCTATCCTTAATAGATTACCACTTTTCCACCTACATCGATCTCGAAAAGATCTATTTGCTCGTAATGGGTTTTACCCCTTCAGGAACATCTGGCAAAGTCAAAAGTTCATAATTTGTCGGAGTGCGTGGAGTCCAACTTGGATATCTTGTATCTGATCACTTGGAAGTTACCATATTATATGACCTGCTGATAACTAATAGGGTCATCATCACGATGATGATGACCTCTCTGTCACCGTCTACGAAAATACCGAAGTATCTTTCAGGTGGCTGATACCACCTACTAAAATCTTCGGAGTGGATATGGTTTGTCAAGTCTAATTGAATTCTTAAGTTCTACTAAATTTTCAGTAATTGTTTGTGGTTCTGTAATCACTTCCTGCTCTACCATACTCCCACTAATTTTTTTTTGCAAGAAAGTCCTTTTTATAAAAAGGTGACGAGTCAAGAACAATGTAATTATTGACCTTGAAAATGGTAGATATTAAACTTTTGCGAACATTTGGGATAACCCACAAATTGCAATTATTGAAGTGTGCCTTGAGTTTGTCCGGATTATGCTTTTAAAAAAAACCCCGGATAACTCCATATCTTAACATCATCAAGATATGCTGCCATTCTATATCCATATAGAATCAAAAGGCACTAAGTTTGATGGAACCAGATTTAAATGTTATGCAACTGTGTCTAGTGCATATCGCCTAAATGGAAGAATGACATACATCATTACTCATCAAGAAGCGCACCCACGAATGAGTAACCTGTAAGAGAATCAAATTCTCAATAACTATGATGGAATACCTATCATAAGTATCTACATTTTTTATCATTTCGAAGAATCTTGATACTTCCAACGTTTAGTGATCTACTTTATTCTAATACCCTATGAACTTCTCAAAATATTTGGACCTTGCATTTCAACAAATACGTGTTTAAAACCAGAGAACTCATAGATAAAAATGGAATGAAGTAAGAGTACCAACCACTTGTCCTAAAGGACACCGGAAAATATACATTATCATGTATAAGTCCTAAGAGTTCAATAACTCAAATTCCGCGTGTTTTAAGTTGAGAAATGTATTTTGGTTAAGAACGTCTACACCGTTATTAAATGCAGCTTAGCTTGTCTTCAACTGATAAAGGTAAAGGTCCAAAACATATTTTCAAAATTTATATCTCATTTTATTAAATAAAAATACAGATATAACATTTTAAAAATTAGTGTAAAACAACGATTATTCAAAACCAAAAGTTTGCCGTTAGGCAAAACCATGTGAATTCCCCAATATCATCAATTACTACGAATTCCGATATTGAGGATCAAATCACCCATTTCCCAATATTCTACTTTTTCTCAGAATCTGTAACGCCCTATAGATGTGAGATTCTAATCCAGTACACATATACTCAGGAGTCAGAATTAATTGGGAAACAGTTTTCAATTACAACATAGAAAATCTGAAACATCAAAAATATTTCAAGGGGATGACCGGGTATTCCTAGTAATATCTCTTCTATTGCCCAGATTCATGACAATAGTTGTAATTTTCTTTGCCCTCACTTCAACCCTTTTATATGTCTTTACATCTTGCCTTATGTACACCATACTTAGGCTAGTTGATTTTCTTCCTTCCCTATCTTTCGGTACCGGCCTAAGATTTGAAAGAAGACTATCCAACAAGCGTAACAGGTGTACACTCCTGATAAAAGGAGCTCTCAATTAGAGAGAAGGTAAAGAGAAGAGACAACAGAATTATACAATTCAATTTCTCTAGAATCTGTGACCAGCCTCGGACTAAAATAATCTTTTTTGAGTTCGTATGTAACTATATGAGATGGTCTTTCCAAACAATATGGATTTTCGTAGTGATACGAAGTGTTCTGGAGAAGGCAAAAGGGAAGTAGAAGCAACAGGGATATATGTGACTTTGTCGTGAATCATGACATTCCAAAGCCAGATGGTAAAAAGGTTCAGTTAACTTGGTTTATGAGTTTTAATTTAAGGTTAGTCATGGTCGCAAACCAGAAAGAAAGAAAAGAAACACGCAGCGTGCACTCTATCAAAATTAGATTGGTTTATTAATTTATGTAATCAGGATGGTGTTTACCGCCGGAGACGGGTCTGAGACGTCGGAAGGACGTCTTGCCTTAATACGGGGGCAGATACTATTTGGAACATATCCATCCACCTCTCCTAAGATGCCAAGTTAATTTGTAGCACCGTATATTGGAGTTTTGGATGGATTCGACTGATGTAGCATGATTTATCAGATTTGCCCTCGTATGGGATGGCTTTTTAATTGTGAAGACGCTCTTCTCTGCAGGCGCAAGCCCCTACAGTTAATTACGCAATCGCATTGCGATAACAACTTTCACCTACTCCGGGTATACCATTTCATGTCGTGTTATATTTATTTATATGGGGTTGCCCTTGGATTGTGTACGGAGACTAGTTTTGTCGTCGCCCATAGGGCGCGGATTATTCCAAATCCGTATATATCATATTTTGGATCGAAATTTAGGACGTGTATCTCATATGAAGTCCTTCGGTTCGAAATATGTCATCTGAAGGTCATTAGTCGTCTTTGAGACTAAGATCAATTCAGTAATATGGTTAAAGACCGTTAATCCTGTTTTGAGCTAAGATCAGCTCAACAAATATAGACTAAGAACCGTTAGTCGTCTTTGAGACTAAGATCGACTTAGATTAATAATATTTAGGTCATATATGAGAAGCAAAAGCTTCATTACTTAGTTTAATTTAACTAAGTAGCCAAGCAAAAGCTTGTTGTCCAAATACGTAAGTGCATATGAGACGCACATGCAAGTTTGTTTCATCTGAAAAGGGTGCGCATGTGCGTTGCACATGGTTACGCACTTGTTTCAAGTCATAGTGATGCGCACATGCATATCACTTGGCTCACATTCATTATCATTTCAAAATTATATGTGCGCATGTATTTAAGTCAGCATCTTTTAGTTGCATACATATGCATGTCACGCGCCGCTCACACATCCATGGTCAATATATATCAAGTGCGTACACGTGTATATCACGTGACGCGCATGCCTTTATAGGCAGCATTCAACAAATGCGCACACGTGCGTATCACGTGATGTGCATATCTTCAAGGACTTTATTTTCCCATAGACGATTTTTTTATTAAGTGCGCACTCGATTTGGGTGCGCACTTATTTAGATCAGAAAGCAAAAGCTTTCATAAGAATCAATGGCTTCTGTCCTTTATTTTTATTCTTCTTTTATTTTTCAGGAAGCTTGCCAATTCTCGGGAAACCCGCCAATTCTAGAGCGAGGCAGTCCGGTCCCAACTCCATAAGATGGCCACCTTCCGCACTCTAGAATCTGGTTTCCCGAGAACTTCTCCACGGGTTCATCCTAATACATGTAATGAAATATTACAATGACAACAACGTCCGCATCCTGGACATGTCCCAGCAAAAGAATATATATCAAACGAAAACGATGGCCACAAGTCGGTCGCTCGTCCCAAACAAATGAATGCATATAACAAAACTGTACAAACATCACAGTAGCAACATGTGTGCAACCCCGTCTAATCAGCAATTAGACGGCGTTTCCAACATATATACAAAATACAGATAATCAACGATGCTTTAGTTTCGATCAAAACTTTTCCGTGTTGCCCGAAATCAAAGATAACATAAACTGAAATCTGGGGCAAAAAGAAATATCCTAAAAATCCCAATTCCTTGAAACCAAGCTACTGTGAGAAGCTCGAGGCCAGAGCTTGCACTTTGGCCGACCTGGTTGGCCAGAGCACAAACTTCTGGGCTTGTGCCCCACCAGTGTCTTTTTTGAACAATTTCCAGTCTAAAAATACCTATCTTTTATTTTTCAGAGACTTAAAAAAAACGAACAGAAACTTGGTTTTTAGGAATTGAAATACGAAAAAAATTTGATCTGAAATGTGAGCATCGTCAACTACTAGCTGTAGTGTTTGGTTGGCTCTGATACCACTACCGGGTTCCTGGCGCTCGCGCAGCAGAAGCGGAATCCGCGAACAAAAATTCGTGCGAAAGCGACGAATCGCAACCCTAGAAATCGATCGAAACACTAAACTAACAAACTAAACAAGATATCTAACAACATGTTTACGAGAATACAACATTTGTGGCATGTCCATCCAATCGTGGAAAACCCCTCCATTCTCCATAGACCTTCAAGAACGAGCTTGAGAGTCGATCGCTCTTACCGAAAAAGATCCACCTAAAGGAAACCGATCCAAACTCCAATTTCATTCCAAAGCGAACTTTGAGGAAATTACTCACCATCTAAACTTACCAGGGATAGAGTGTGAGAAATGTAGAAATTATCACTATCACAATCCCTCAAAATCACAACTCAAAAGTGCTAAGACTCAAGAGAGAAGGAAGAGGAGGAGGAGAGGGGGGGAGAGAGAGAGAGTGCATGCGAGAATGAATCCAATATACAAGAAAATGATCCATACAACAATGTTTTTAGCCAATTAAATTTAACAATAAAATATAGTGTCCATTCCTCTTTACCATGCCTCCTTCTCCACCTCATTTCTTTTCTTTTCTAAAAAAGAAAAACAAATAATGTGTTGTACCCTTCTAGAAGTATTTGTATAAATATAAATACGACCCCGGTATATGTATCGAAATATATATACGTGTATCCGTATAAAAATATGAATAGCCAAGAGAGAGAAAATGAATAATGAACATAATAACAGAATATATATATATATATTATTAATCAATACTTGATTTAATAATCCGGCTTAATCCTAGTATTATCAAATGTCCGATTAAAGTCCGTGTAGCCAGTACATATATTTAATCGGACCCCTGCACGTAATAATATACGACATCTATATCATACCGCCTAAACAGGGAAAACCCTTTGTGTAAGACTCTAAAAACTCGACAATACGTTGGCAGTGAGTTGCTGAATAAAATCCATAATCACAAGTACGTCAGCGGCACTAGCTATACGTAACGGCTACCCATGTATATGTCGAAAGGGAGGTCGACAATCAAGTCCGTTCATACCCTACTGAGCCTGTAAGTAACAATCTCCATACAGTCCGGTCTTTTTGTCTAAGAGTGTCAAATACCAGGTCTAGCGGGTGGTAAACGTCAGACCCTTAATAACCCGATAAGTCTGTTCCCCTCCGAAAGACACGACGAAGACGCAGCAGACGTCTTTCCTGAAATTCGGGGCTGATGCTAATTGGTGCTATCCGCCCACCTCTCCGAAAATGCCAAGTTGATTTATGGAACCATGCATCGAAGGTTTAAACGGATGCGTCCGATGTAGCAGACTTCATCAGATTCCCCCTCGCTTGAGAGGTTTTTGATTGTGGGGACGCTTTTCCCTGCAGGCGCAAGCCCCTGCAGTTAATTACGCTACCGCACCGCGGTAACAACTTTCTCCTACTCCAGATGATCACTTCGTGTCGTGGGTGTTTGTTTCGTGTTTGGTTGCCCGTGGATTGTATATGGAGACTAAGTTATGTTGTCGCCCGTAGGGCGTGGACTAGTCCAAATCCGTATCTTTCTTATATTTGGGTTTGGGGGGGTTTGTGTTTAAGGATACGTTAGCCTTATTTGAGGCTAAGATCAACTTAAACGTTTGTTAAGGATACGTTAGTCTAATTTTTAGACTAAAATCAACTTAACGGGATCGTTTAGATCCGACAAGAGAGCAATTGGGGGGCTCTATTGTTTGGTTTAATGACATTACGGTCGATAGGTAGTTTAAGAACATTGAGGTCCAATGTTAGTTTTAAGACGTTGCGGTCAAGGTTAAGGACATCATAGTCCGTGGATTTAAGAACTCCACAGTTCGGTGTTAGTTTTAAGACATCTTGGTCGAGGTTAAGGACGCCATAGTCCGTTGTTAGTTTTAAGACATCCCGGTTAAGGTTAAGGACATCATAGTCCATGAGTTTAAGGACCCCACAGTCCGTGAAATGTATGGTTGTTGGGACCCGTCATCTCTTTGAAGACGTTGAGGAATTACAACGACAAATATCAAAGGAGTGAAGAGATGTACCCTTGAACCAAGGTAGATTAAATGATCTGTAGCCCAATTTTGGAACCAAGACCAATTAATTATATTATGAGCCCATTGGCTCAGTTAAGTCTGGATTGATGACTTATGGCCAACTTGGGCTAAGTCCAACCGAGTTTGACCCTTTATTGGACTATTTGACATTTGTTTAGCTTTAGCCCACATTATTTTCATCTTTGATCTCCTCAATTTTGAGATTCAATTGAAGGAGGGGCTTTGCCTCTGGAAAATTAGCCAGGTTGGCCAAAAATAGTGTTTAGACAATAGGGAGCAGCAGTGTTAAACACTAGAAATAAAGCTTTTAGATTAGTGTTAAACACTAGAGAATAATAGTGTTAAACACTGGAAAGTAAGATTCTCAAATTAGTGTTAAACACTAAAAGATGATCAGTGTTAAACACTGGGAATAGGATTCTCGAATTAGTGTTAAACACTAGCAGATAATCAATGTTAAACACTAGAAATAAGACTCTCAAATTAGTGTTAAACACTAAAAGATGATCAGTGTTAAACACTGGGAATGAAGCTCTTGAATTAGTGTTTAAAATACTAAAAGGAAGAATCACGTGGGGACACGTGAGGGCGCCCAAAGGTGGGACCGGATCTCCTTTTCTTCTTTCTGCAAGTAAGCGTTAAACACTTTTTATATTTTCTTTGGAGCATCACGCGCTGACACGTGAGGAGGATTAGTGCGCTGATTGTTAGAGCACCAGCCAAGGGGTCACGTGGGAACACGTAAGAGGGCCCAAGGCTTTTATTTCTTTTATTTTTTCTATCTGTGTTTCGGGGGTCACGTGGAGCACGTGAGGCATTGCCTCTGAGATTTTTCCTCCTTATTTCTGTGGGTCTTTACAGGGGTCACGTGGGGCACGTGAGGTGTTGCCTCTGAGTTCTTTCCTTTTCATTTGTGGGGTTCTTTTCAGGGGTTACATGGGAACACATGACCCGGGTTCTTTACCTGTTTGAAGATCTGTTTATCCTTTTTAAGGATTAAATTCTTCATAGGGTTAAACCCTAGCAATAACTTTAGAGGAATTAAATTCCTATTTTCTTTTGAAAAATTATATTCTTAGATAGGGTTAAACCCTAATTCTCCTTCTGTGGGAATTAAACTCTCATATATGTAAGGAATCAAGTTCTGGCATAGGGTAAAACCCTAATTTTATTTTGAGAGGAATTAAATTCCTGTGAGTTTGAGAGAATCAAATTCTCAATTAGGGTTAAATCTTAGTTCTGTCCATCTTGAAGGAATTAAATTCCTATAATTTTTGGAGAATTGAATTCTCACATAGTGTTAAACCCTAATTTCATATCTTGGAGGAATTAAATTCCTATAGCTTTGGGAGAATTAAATTCTCTGAACTCAATTCCCCCTCTAAGTTTTAGATCTGCATGGCAGGATCTCAACCCGATGAGAATTAAATTCTCAACTTATGGGGAGATGTGCGCTTTGCAGATCTTCAACTAGAGGAAGAACTAAGTTCTTTCATAAAAGAGTTAAACTCTTAGATTGAGAATTAAATTCTCTTTTTTGAAGTTTTGATCCCCTTTCTTTTCTTACCAAGGGTTTTTCTTTTGTAGAGAATTAAATTCTCCTCTCTTTTCTCTCTGAAATTTCAAGATTCAGAAACTCTATATCCAAAACTCTCTCTATCTCTCTCCCTTCTTTTGGCTCATATTTATAGGAGAAGGAAAAGAATCAATCTGTTTGGTAAATCTTTCATTGAAAAATTTGATTTGTTTTCATCATTAATTCGGGCCTTTAGATTATTAGGTGAATTTTATTCACCGTTGGATTTTAAATCCAAAAATATTCCTTTTGTTATTTCGGTGAGATTTAGGGGAAATCTTTCCTTGTCCAAGATTTTTCCATAAATTGGTGATATTTAATCACCCTGGGATTCTTAATCCAGCGGTTCTCCATAATTCTTCTCCATTTTGGAAAGATTTAAATGATCTTTTTCAGAATTTAATTCTGTTGAACAGTAAATCTTTTAAAGCCAGTCACGTATGGCCACGTGACCCCCGGTCACGTGTGAGCACGTGACCCCCGGTCATGAATGGACTCCTCTTCTGCACTCTGTTCTTTGCCGCTGCTTTAACCATCACGTGCCAACACGTGACCACTGGTCACGTGTGAGCACGTGATGCCTCTTCTGAAGCTTTTTCCTAATTTTTAATCAGGGAACAAATGCCCCCACAGCGTTGCTCTCACGTGTCTGCACATGAGTGCAACACTGTCACTTTTGTGACCGTTGGATCTGCCTTGGGAGTAAGGTAGATGAAACGTTTTCCATCCCATCCTATAAATGCCAATGTCTTTTCAGAAGAGCCTCCACTTTGCTCATCTTCCTCCTTTGAGAACTTTCTTCTTTTGAGAATTTAATTCTCCTTTTCCAGAGCTTAGTTCTCTGCTTCAAACATTTTCCAGAGTTTAACTCTGTTGAAGGATTCCCTTTTCCTCAGGTAATGCTCTTGAACGAACGAAGAACTTCCATAGAAACCTTCATTGGATTTTAAATCCAGACCAGGGGCTTTCCCTTTAATCAAGAACCCATCTTTTTTGAAACTCTCTAAAAAAACAGAGAATCATTTAATCTTCAAACCATAGATCTTTTAGAGTTTCTTTAACCTTTAGGGAGATGATGGGATCGGTTGCCTTTTCTATGGAATTTAATTCCATCCAAAAAAACTTTGGTTATGAAGGGTGTCTCTGGGAAGGAATTTAATTCCAACGAAGAACTAAGTTCTTCCCATAGGGACTCCTTAAGGTTTTCTTGCCCTTAGTTGTCTTTCTCTCATCTGAGTTTACAATGTTGCTCTCTGGGAATTTAATTCCCTTGATTCTGTTTGATTTGTCACAGAGTCCAAGATGGATTTCTTATTAGGGGAATGTGTAGGGTCATTTGAAATCCATTGTCTATTTAATGAGAATCTTCCCTTTGTCTCATTATAATTGCTTTGCTTTATCATTAGCCAGCCGCCATCTTGATTTTGTGGGACCCATATGTTTTGTAGCCAATGGTCCCATAAAATGAGTCTTCTGTCACTGTCTTTTTCCTTGTATATATATCTATAATCACTGTTGGTTTTGCCTTAACAGTTTCCCCTTATTTTATTACAGGTGCAATGACGTCTGTTCCGTATTTCCCTTTCGCTCGCTCGGAGGCCGCCTTTCCTCAATCACCATCTGATGAGGAAGTGATGGCGATGATCAAGGCCCATGACCCGACCTGCACCAACTTGCTTTTTTGGGGGACCTGGTACGTTCATATTATCCGGGGACGTCGAAGCTTCCTTTGCGAAGTACCAACGGAGCCCACCTTTCCGTTTCTGCCAATGGACCCACCAAGGACAGTCTTTGCTGTGGAGATGTCGAATTGGACTCCGATGGGGCGGCTCGAGCCTTTGACGACTGGTATCTCGAACCATCCGATCCCAGCTATAGATATTCTGGGACGGCGTATTTGTTAGGGTGAGGCCCAACCTTGGGGACAAATCTATAAGATAGGGCTCACCCCTCGACACCCTACGGGCTACCTCCTCTGGGCTTATTACATCCTGTCCGCCCATCGCGCTCTGCTGCAAAAGGTCGGGCTTTACCAGGCGATGTATGCGTCGCTCTTCCACTACCAATCCCCGCATGTCTGGTGGGTTAAGGCGTTCTTGAACCAGTGGAATCTCCCCACCAACACTTTTCTTTTAGGGGACCGCGAGGTTTCGATCTCTCTAGAAGAACTTCGCGAGATCTCGGGGCTGCCAACCAGGGGTACACTGTATGAGGAGCTGCTGCCTCCTGATGAGTATGTTTTTGAGCCCGAGCCGGCAATTACCGACGGCTTTTCTAGTGAGAACGCCGTTCGCCACAAGCGTTCAAGTTTAATCAAGGCGCTGGGTATTTTTGACCGGCTGTTCACGGAATCTGAGGAGCAGGGAGTTACTTTTAAGAGCTTCATTGTCTGCTTCCTCCGTGAGAATGTCTTGTCGAAGACGGCTCCGAAGTTCGCAAACATCAAAGACCCCTTTAGGTTTGGTCCGAAGAAGCTGCCGACCAAGGAATCGGATTTACCGCAGTACTACATTCCTATTATTTCGCCGGTATCTTTTGAATCTATCACAGCTCCTGGCATGGATGAAGAGACATTCTTCGTGGGCTTTGTCAGTGTCTAGCTTAGCTGGTTCGTCATTTCCATGCATCGCCGCTTCATGAGAGTCTCGGTTATCTATCCGGCTTATCGCATCGCTGAGGGAACGCGGTTGGCCATTGGTATCCCGGCGTTGGTGCATCTATATCACGGGTTGGGCATTGGGGCTAATACCTCGACTCCTGGCATGAATGTAGTAAACTTTTCCCTGCATTACTTCACGTCTTGGCTCGAAATGCATGTGCTGGGGACTTTTGCTATGCATCAAAGGCCCGGTTTTTATGATGCCTACACCTTCCCGTGACTTATGCGATTGGTGGATGCTTCTGCCTCTGACCCAACTCAGTTTGGGGCCATTCGGACGTTGATTGCCCCTTACGCTACTGCTGGCGGATTGGTATTTACCGATCGGGTTCTATCTTCTCCTTCAGGTCCCGCTTCGCAACTCTGGGACCAGTCAAAGGACAATGTGCCTTCTTTAAGGCCCCGGGAGGTCGCGCACTTGTATGCCATCAGGCCAGGCTATCTGGTATTTCGCCAGGATAATGCGGCCCTTTTCATGCGGTACAACCCGCATCGCTTCGCCCGGCAGCTTG
Organism: Agapanthus africanus; assembly: GCA_030015575.1. Taxonomy (NCBI): domain Eukaryota; kingdom Viridiplantae; phylum Streptophyta; class Magnoliopsida; order Asparagales; family Amaryllidaceae; genus Agapanthus; species Agapanthus africanus. The sequence goes on along the minus strand of JASDDO010000004.1, from coordinate 28,138,429 downwards.
GATACGACCAGGACGTCCCTTTCGAGGCTTTCATAAATGCGCCGGTCTCTTCACTCGAAGCCGTTCGCGATGCAGCTCACCATTTCGTGAGGTAGAACACCGGCTCCCATTTCATGATCCCTAAAGCTGACCATCTTCCCCGGTGCGTGGGGTCGTTTACGAGTTGGCACCTTCATCGGTTCAACCCGATTATTGTTGAGGAGAGAAAGGTACTCTTTGGCCATGGTGCTCCTACTCAGGTTCCGGCCACAGGAGCTACGCTGTGACCGCGCGCCCCGGTCCGTTTTCCCCTGAGGGATACCGGTGTTGCGCTTATTCCAGGAGAGTCGGGGGTAGACCTCATTCCCACAGTTGGTATGCCATTGAGCACCCAGTCACGAGCTAATCGGGCTCCGGTAGAAACACCACCACCCATGGCGTCGACAATGGCGGTGTCGTCCTCGGTAGCACCGCCAAACGAGGGTGTTGAAGGTGAGGTGGGTCGGCGTCGTGCCAAGGCTCCATGGGAAAAGAAGCGAGCGTCCTCTGGCATTAGTTCCGGGCCAAAGAGGAGGAAGAAAATGGTCGCCCATATGCTCGATCTTTCAGAGGGATCCGAACATGTCGTTCAAGACGAACCAATATCCATGATATCGCCGGACGATGGACTTCTTTTCCCAGGTTCATCTGCCGAGGAAGCCGCACAATTGGCTGAGGCTATAAGACGCTCGCAGCTTGAAGCTGAGAAGGTAAGGATCCCGAAGAGTCCTTATCCTGCCGTCATCTTCTATGAAGACCCTTCGTGGATACGGCGGCGGTTCATTGGCCCTTTGGAGGGGTGGGGAGAAAGGGCCCTTAAGCAGGCTGCTTCGGAGGATGCCGCGGACGTGCTCTCCTTGTGGACGGGCGGCCACGAGTCCACTCTTAAACCCCGGCGAGCACACCTCATTGAGAAGGAGCATCGGCTTGAAGAAGCCATATTGAAGGCTTCCCTACGCATTGGTATGTTTCTATATTTCTTTGCAGTACTTCATGTTGCCTACACTCATATACATGTATTCTTATTCTTGTGTGAATTGTGCAGAGACTTCGGCGATGGGGGAAGTTCCTACGGGCTTGTTGAAAATAGAGCCTGTTGATGTTCCAAATGAAACATTGCTCGATGTAGAGGGGGTTGACGATGCCGCTCCTCTCACAATAGAACCTCCGGTGGCGGTTCTTGATTCCGGAGCACTCGCTCCTTTGGGAGAGGCTCCCTTGGTGGTCGCCGCCTCAACGACTCTTCCTGAAGGCGGCCCAGAGGCTGGGATGGAGGTAGTCGGGACCACCTTCCCTTTGTTGGAGCCCGATGTCACGGCGGAGGCCCTTGAAGCTGCTATTCCCCCAGCTCAGAATGGGAGGAGTGTCGAAGATAACCTTCCACATTTTAAGCTAGTAATCTTTCTGTTACCTAAACACTTTTGTCTTTTCAGAATTGCGCGGACTGGCGGCCTCTATTGCCGATCTGTCTCCCCGGCAATCCTTTCAGCATCTGCTGGAGATGGCCGCTCCGCAGGCGATATCTCCTCAACGCATCGTCCTCTCGTCTGGGCAAGGTTAGTGTCGTTCACCATCTTTTCATATCATTGTTATTATTTTTCGGAATGACATTGAAGTCCTTTACAGTTCTGGAGGCCGATGACGAGGTTGAGATTCTTGAGGGGCCAGGGGAGCTTTCGGCTCCTTCTTGCATGACTGTGGGTAAGTGACGTCTCAATATGGTCCCACTTGTTCCTTTGCTTAAGAGTTTCACTGACCTTTTATAAATCTGAACAGCCCTGCCAGTTCTCACAATGCTGGAGTCGCGCATCGCCATGTCGCCCGGTCCTTATGCTTTGCGAGCCTCAGACCGTCTGGCGAAATTAAGCCTTGACTCCTTATCATCCCTGATCGAGGAGCTTCGTGCGGGCAGTGTAATCACAGCCGAAGCATTTGCTGCCGAAGCTAATGGTTCTCTTCCTTTTCTTGCTGTCTATCATAGCGAGGCCGTGGTGCAAGTCTGGGTTGAGTTTTGCCGTCAGGTGGAGGCTTGTCTGCACGTGCTTGAGTGTACCCGCCTTTCCTCGGAGGCTGTGGCTGCGAAAGCAGGCTTGCGAGGTTTGATTGAGCGGTGCGCGGCGAACATGGTGTCATGCGAGAAGAGGCTCGGCCGCAAATTCTCGGAGAGGGAGCTGGCTTCTAAGGCGCTGAACGAGCTTCAAGCCAATCTTACCGCCAAGGCCAACAAAGCGTACGAACTCTGGTGAGTGCTTCAAGAGGCCATCAAGGAGGTAGTGGCCATCGACAAGGCCGCCGAGTTTACTCGTGAAAGAGTCGAGGCCCACAAAGCTACCGAGAAGGAGCTCGAAGGTCGGCTTGCCTCATATCAGGCTCAGCAGGCTCAGGCAGAGGCCCGTCTTCTGGCGATACTGAATCACGAAGGCGTGGCCCAGCGAAACAAGGATGAGCTGACCAAGCTGCTAAATCGCCCGCCGGCCTGAAGACTTATATATCCCTTTTTTTCTTCTTTTATACATACTCCTGAATGAGAGTATATATTTTTTGTTCCTTCACGAATTGTACTTTGTATCCATTTTGGTTTATGAATAAAAGACATATTTTTCTTCTCAATGGTGTGTCTCTTTTTATTGAATGTATTCTGCGGATAATCTATCATGATCTCCTTGCAGGGCAACGATGGCTTAGGATTCAGGGTTAAGATCTGCCTCCTGAGACTTTTCAACTTTTTGAACCATGAGGGTCTCATAAAAAGTTTTTCTCCCTATAGGTCAAGAGGATCCCATAGGTGTAATTTCTCTTTGAGAATCGTGAGGATTCCTAAGCGTGTTTTCCCTTGAAAGTCGTAAGGATCTCCTAAGAGAATTTGCTTCCTTACGGGTCGTGAGGACCCGCAAGTGCTGGGTGCAGTTGCCCTTATCCGTATTTTGCGGGGTCAGGGGTTGCTCTGGATGTTTTCCGGGGTACCGTAGTTTAAAGACATCGCGGTCAAGGTTAAGGACATCATAGTCCGTGGGTTTAAGGACTCCACCGTCCATTGCTAGTTTTAAGACATCACGGTCGAGGTTAAGGACATCGTAGTCCGTGGATTTAAGGACTCCACAGTCCAACGTTAGTTTTAAGACATCACGGTTAAGGTTAAGGACATCATAGTCCGTGGATTTTAAGGACTCCACAGTCCGATGTTAGTTTTAAGACATCACGGTCAAGGTTAAGGACATCATAGTCCGTGGATTTAAGGACTCCACAGTCCACGAAATATGTGGTTACCGGGACCCGTCACCTCTTTGAAGACGTTGAGGAATTACAATGACAAATATCAAAGAAGTGAAGAGATGTACCCTTGAACCAAGGTAAAACCAGTCTAGAATCATTATGGTTGATCGTTAGTTTTAAGACATTACGGTCGAGGTTAAGGACATCATAGTCCGTGGATTTTAAGGACTCCACAGTCCGATGTTTGCTCTGGATGCTTCACACGGGTTCACTGCCGTGCTCTGCGAAGACCAGGCTCCTCTCTGGACGTTTTCCGCGGGGTCAAAGAGTGACGTTATCCGCGTTCCACGTGACCAGGAATTTTGCTCTGGGTGCTTCCCACGGGTTCACTACCGTGTTCGGAGAGCACTAGGCTCCGCTCTGGATGCTTTACACGGGTTCACTGCCGTGCTCTGCGAGGACCAGGATCCGCTCTGGACGTTTTCCACGGGGTCAAAGAGTGACGTTATCCGCGTTCCACGTGACCAGTAATTTTGCTCTAGGTGATTCCCACGGGTTCACTATCGTGTTCGGTGAGGACTAGGCTCCGCTCTGGACGTTTTCCACAGGGTCAAAGAGTGACGATATCCGTGTTCCACGTGACCATGAATTTTTCTCTGGATGCTTCCCACGGGTTCACTGCCGTGTTCGGCGAGGACCAGGCTCCACTCTGGACGTTTTCCATAGGGTCAGAAGTGACGTTATCCGTGTTCCACGTGACAAGGAATTTTGCTCTGGATGCTTCCCACGGGTTCACTGCCGTGTTCGGTGAGGACCAGGCTCCGCTCTGGATGCTTCACACGGGTTCACTGTCGTGCTCTGCGAGGACCAGGATCCGCTCTGGACGTTTTCCACGGGGTCAAAGGGTGACGTTATCCGCGTTCCACGTGACCATGAATTTTGCTCTAGGTGCTTCCCACGGGCTCACTGCCGAGTTCGGCGAGGACTAGGCTCTGCTCTGGACGTTTTTCACGGGGTCAGAAGTGACGTTATCCGCGTTCCACGTGACCAGGAATTTTGCTCTAGATGCTTCCCACGGGTTCACTGCCGTGTTCGGCGAGGACCAGGCTCCGCTCTGGATGCTTCACATGGTTCACTGCCGTGCTCTACGAGGACCAGGATCCGCTCTGGATGTTTTCCACAGGGTCAAAGAGTGACGTTTTCCACGTTCCACGTGACCAGGAATTTTGCTCTGGATGCTTCCCACGGGTTCACTGCCGTGTTCGGTGAGGACCAGGCTCCGCTCTGATCGTTTTCCACGGGGTCAAAGAGCGACATTATCCACGTTCCACGTGACCAGGAATTTTGCTGATTGTATCCGCATTTCACGGAGTTGGGATTTGACTCTCGGTCATTTGTATACCGTCGAGTCATGGAACTGGGAATTTCCGCTGTTCCGCTTTGCTTGATGTTGTGTCTGCTGCAATGAGATGAACGTCGAGATGATCTCTAGGCTATCTGTGACTCATCGAGATTTGGCTTCTTCTTCTGATGAAACCTGGGAGAGGAGGAGTGCGATTCCTTCTTTGTTTGCGCCCCTGGATTGTATACAGGGATTGATGTAATATCACCTGTAAGGCATAAATTTCATTTTTTGTTTTATTTCTTTTTCTGCGATGCACTATCATTTCAGCTTTTATATCGCGAAGGTCGCGATTACCCTATCATTTCGGCTATTTTTCGCGGTGCCCAATCATTTCGGCTATTTATTTTATTTTTACTCGCTGCTTTTTATTGCGAGTTGCCCAATCATTTCGGCTATTTTTCATGCATACATTTTTACTTGCTGCTTTTTATTGCAAGTTGCCCCATCATTTCGGCTATTTCATATGCATTTTTAGCTCGCTGATTTTTTATCGCGAATGTAGAACTTGGAATCTGGTGCTAATCTCAGCATCAACATCGCTACAACTGAAATATTGCCAGGAGCGAATCATCATTTGCCATGAAAGAACTCGGAATTTGATACCGTTTTAGGCATCAGCATCGCTATAACTGGGATATTGCCAGGAGCGAATCATCATTTGCCTCTGTCGATGTCGAACAAAGGTGGCTTAGTAAACAGGGTTAGAATTCTGTCGACTAAGGCTTTTGACTTCGTGAGCCGTAAGGGTCTCACAAAGGTATTTTTCCCTACAAGTCGTGGGGATCTCGTAGGTGTGTTTTTTTTCTTGGGAATCGTAAGGATTCCTAAGTGCGTGTTCCTCTGTAAGTCGTAAGGATCTTACAAAAGGGTTTTCTTCTTATAAGTCGAGAGGACTCACAAGGGTCGTTCACCGTGCGAACATATCCCCAGTCACAGATGGGACTCGGTTAGGGAAATGTTTATTCGCGCCCGTGGATTGTATACAAGGGTCAGTATGAGCCGCTTGTAGTGTTAGTGTATATGCCCTAGGGGCCATTATTGTATCATACTAGTTTGTATATTACTTAATGGAAGCTTGGGATATTCACATGTATATAACAGTCTTGCTAAACATGGTAGTATACTACTTGGTTTTTCTATCTTAATATGTGAGTATACGTATTGATAGAGCTCTTAGGATCTTGCTTGACTACCAGCGTTGTGATGGCAGTCACACTAGTGGGGGCTGGGTAGTCTACAAGCACATCCTTATTCAGGTCCCTAGTCGTTGGATTATCGAGACAGGGCATCGATACTCCGGAGTAGACTAGTGTGTACGCTTCTCATCCCAGTTGGGGAGATGGTCTGTCCCACAGCCGTCAGTACGTCGTACTGGAGATAGTATGCAGGTGCTTGTTAGGTTACGGGTACACCGGACAGGACTCACAGGGAACTGTTGGTTGGTTTTATACCGGTCGTCAGTGAACAGTTCCCAGGTGACATGAGTACAGTATAGTCCGCAGACTTGACACTGCTACTTCGCCTCGAGTGTGTCCCACTGTTCTTAGATTGCTACCCTACCACGGCACAAATGAGTCGTGCAAACAGGTAGCAGTTGGGTGCAGTCCCGAGCACTTGGAGGCAGTGGCGGTTAGACAGGATTCGTCTCTCCCGGTATTGGGGGTTGATATCGCGCTGTGTCAGAGAGCCATTACGCAAAGTCCCTGGCCAGGGCAAGCGAGATTTGCTGGTAGGTTCCAGTAGTTTCTCAGGGTGTAATGGGCTTCGCTCCGACACGACTTATACCGCTATTAGGGGACTGACGCTTGCCGCCCCCTAAGCCCGATATGCGATAGTCTTAGACGAACAGACCGGACTGTACGGAGATTGTCACATCAGACTCAGTAGGAATTCGGATGGGTTTCCTCATCGGCCTTCTTATCGACATCTACCTGGGGACCGTTACGTACAGCTAGTGCCGCTTGCGGTCTGTGGTTAAACCCACTGCCAGCGTAGTAGTCGAGTCTCTAGAGTCCCACGCAGAGAGTTTCCCTACTCCAGGCGAAACGATATAGAGGTCGTATGGTTTTACGACAAGGGTTCGGACGCATACGTGTGTTTACGCACGTAGGACTTTCGGACAGTTTTTACTAGTCGGCTTTGGTTTAAGCCAGTTACTAGTATCCGGTTATTGGATTTATATAGTCTAAAGTTTTTCCGTGTTTTCACGGATAGGAGGAGCGTTCTCGTAATTGTGCGAGAAGCTTCTAGAAGATGGGGACTAAGGAGGTTAAGGTGACATATACATTAAATGAGATTAGTGAGTCATATGGATGATTCATCCATGTCATTAATGCTTCATAATTGCTTAATGACTCATGGAGGTGAATCACCATTAGATATTTATCAAGCATGGTTGTAAATCATTATCTTTTCTTTTCTTGATAAAATAAAATGCTTGATATATATTATGATAACTCATTTTCTCATTTCATTATTATTCTCACCTTCTCTCTCCTCAAACTCTCTCTCTTCAAACCCTAATCCTCCCCTCTCATGTGTTGAGTACAAGGATTAGTTAGACTACTTAATCCATAACCATACTCTATTTCATCTAGGTACTTTGATTAGCACTTAAAGATACCTAGTTGCCTTAAGTTTAGAGGCAAAGCTTGGAGTTTAGCCCTCGTGGTGGATCTTCTACTACTTGGAGAAGGCCGAGGAGGAGGTGGAGTTCGTAAAGACGAAGGACACGGTTCTTTAGGTATAATCCCTTCACATAGTAGTTTAGAACTTCTATGTTTGATGTTAGTTATCGTTTAGCTTCGATTCGTGCGGTTAGTCGATGTTTAAGGAAAGAACAAGATCGTTTTTCATATTTCCGCCTCCCTACAAGTTGTGGGGTGTTGTACATCGACTTACAGTGGTATCAGAGCCTCGCTAAACAATAATTAACTCACTTGCAAAATTTTATGAATTTCAAACGGAAAAAACAAAACCGGAAAACCCCGATATCATGAGTTGCTGTCGATTTTTAAATGAGGTCCAAAAATTTTTCAGGGACCTTCAGAAAGCCCTAAATGATAGTATTAGAACACCCAAGAAAACTGGGCTCATGAATCGGCTAAAGCGCCGCGGAACCGCGGTGAATCCCCCCGATCCGCCGCGATTCCGCCGCCGAGTTGCCGATTCACCAGCCCAATTTTCCTGTGTTGGTTCTCTGTGATATTTGGTATTTTCTGGAATTTTTTAATTTTTGCTCAGGTTTCAAATTTACAGAGAAGTATTGGAGCAAAATTAAATGTGTTTAATCGATCGAAATTATACGGTATTTGCTTGTTGGTTTATATCTGTGTTCGTAAACCTCGCCTAACTGCTAGTATGTCGGTTGGCAGGGGGTTGCACATTTCTGTAATGGTTTTTACTGTTTGTGGATATGAACTGTATTGGACTGTTGTGATGATTAGACGGGGTTAAGAGATGGGTTATTATTTAATTCATTTGATGTAAATATAATTTGTTGTAATATTATTTTGCGGGGCACATCCAGGTTGCGGTTGTAGCCACCGTTGTATTATTTCATTTTACTGTTTTTGCTCCTAGGACAGACCCAAGGTGGGGTGCACAAATTGCCGGGTGGGTAGTTTGCCGTACCCGTTGGGGTCTTGGATGAGGTAATGGCTATTCATCACAACTGTGTAATCCGTCTTTTGTTGCAGGCTCAAAACAAACACGGATTGCTTGCAAATCCAATTAAGTTCATCTGTGATCTGGAATGCCTATTATTGCGTCTGACGAATGTACAATATCTATATATGATAGCTATTTAGACATCACTTATGTTTTACACCCGCGCTAGCCCAGCCCCCGCTCTGCCGTTAGTTAAGTAACCTAACGGGTGATGACGGGACCCCGTGGCGAATGTGAATGGTATAAGAGGAGGTTGTATTTTCGTTGTTTTCTGCAATGATAGGTTAATGATGGGACGCATTATTTATAATGCAAATAAAATAAACCAAAAAGTTTAATCGTTGGAACAATTTAAAAGAAACCATTCGGTTAATTTTAAAAACAGATATTTTTAAATGCGGAGATTTAACCACTCCTTTTAAAAGCTATCAGGTTCCTTCGGTTATATCAAGTTCACTACGTTCACGGTTTCGCCAAAACCATTCGTAGCCCTCCGTCATTTCATTTGGGTATTCAGTAGTATTCAAGCTATGCATTTTGGCCAAAGTCAAGGCATAGTGTTTGGTAGCTGCTGGGTTTTCATTTGTTGCATAAGATAGATGAGTTGGTTTGGGACAGTCGTATTATCATTTGACCAAAGTCAGGGGTATATACGAATGGGTTCAAATTAACATGATAATGACGGGTAGAACTTGACATGTGACTTATGACATTTTGACCAAAGCCAAGGTCATAAGAGCATGGGGCAAAAACTTATATCGGGAATTTCTAAAGAAACTGAAATTTGCAAAGAGATGCATACCATTTGGAGTTTGATGAATGTTGGTAGCATTTCTTCAACATTATCATACGATGATATTTGGATCCCGATCCTACTGTGAGTATATGCTACTTATCAGGATATTCGTCACTTAACGATCAATGCTATAAACCAAGTAGGTGTCAAGAAAAGTGTCAGCGGGGTTACGCCCCCAGAGAAAAGAGGTTCTTTAATTAAGGAACTTCGCGAAAGCGTTGGAAAACCTCCCTCGAAGTATCGACACTAGCCTGGCTGAACGGTTAAGCAAGAATTGTACAGTGAGAATAGTCCTGGCTAACTCTTCTTTTATGCTTTGAGGAAGGATTCGAGAAACAGTGGGAGCCATCCAGTTTAGATAAACTAAAAACCACTCTAAACTTGCAAGAGCATCATGCTAAAGAGTTTTCTTCTCTCTCTCCTAATTGCAGCGACCCTGAAAATGACTGGACTTAAGTTACTTTTAGAGAAAAATATACTGACAGGGCCAAACTATAAAGATTGGCTGCGGAATGTCAAAATGGCTTTGACCTATGACAAATTGGGGTACGTCCTCATCGCTACGGCACCTGCTGTCCCTGGTCCCAAATCCAGTAATGCGGATAAGGAAATCCGCAAAACCTGGGATTTCGATTGCGCGAAAGCCAAGTGCATCGTGCTTGCCTCGATGAACAATGAACATCAGAGGAGGCACGAGGATATGGAACTAGACGCCATATTTCTCCATACAAAGGAACTTTATGGAGAGCAATCTCGTATAGCAAGATACAAGACCTCAAAGAACTTGTTTCGAGCGAGGTTGGCTGTCGGGTCATCGGTAGGAGAACATGTCCTAAAGATGATCGGCTATATAGAAGAGCTCGCAGACCTTGGGACGACTTTGGATAATGAGCTCTATACAGACCTTATTCTCCAGTCCCTTCCTTCCACCTACGCCCAGTTTATCCTGAACTTTAACATTCAAAGAAAAGAAGTTGAACTTCCGGAACTCCTGAACATGTTAAGGAGTGTAGATGGCACCTTGCAGAAAGCAAGGGAAACACCCGCTATGTTTGTTAGCTGTGCATCTTCTTCCGGGTCTAAGGCTAGGGCCAAAGGAAGGAAGAAGAAGGCCGCCCCCAGACCTAGAGGAGGTGTAAATAAGGTGGGAGGGAAGGGAAAGAAAAAGTTTGCGGTACCGGTAGTTGGCCAGGATGAGTGCTTCCATTGTCATGGGAAAGGGCACTGGAAGAAGGATTGCAAGGCGTGGAACGCCAAGAACCAGGAACCGAAGCAAGCTGTGGCTTCGACTTCAGGTGTGTTTGTAATTGAGAATTGTCTGTCGATCAACTCTACTTCCTGGGTATTGGATACCGGATCAGGATCTCATATTTGCAATTCATTGCAGATACTGAGAAACCGTAGAGTGCTGAAGGAAGGTGATATGACCCTAAAGGTTGCTAACGGAGCTAGCATGGGAGCTGCGTCCGTCGGGGATTATCACCTAGGATTGATGAGTGGACACATTTTGGTTTTACATAACTATTTTTTTGTACCAAGCTTAACGTGTAATATCATATCAGTTTCCTTGTTATCAAATAAAGGTTATGATTTCACGTTTGTAATAGATGTTGTTAACATCCACCTTAATCATGCTTTGATTGGGTCCGGTACACTAAATAACGGTATATATGTTTTAAACCAACTCCAAATTTTCAATGTCTAGAACACACTAAAAAGAAAGACTCCAGAATTAAATAAAGCTTTCTTATGGCATTGTAGACTGGGTCACATCAATGAGAGAAGGTTGACTAAGTTGCATAGAGAAGGATATTTAGACTCGTTCGAATATCAAACTTATGACACTTGTCAATCTTGTCTCAGAGGAAAGATGACAAAGACTCCATTTACTAGACAAGGAGTAAGAGCGAGCGAGCTCTTAGGACTCATACACAGCGATGTATGTGGTCCATTGTCTACGCATGCAAGAAGTGGTTTTTCCTATTTCATTACTTTCATGGATGATTACTCAAGATACGGATTCATTTATCTGATGAAACATAAATCCGAAGCTTTTGAGAAATTCCAAGAGTATAAGAATGAAGTAGAAAACCAAACCGGCAAAAGTATCAAGACACTTAGATCTGATCGAGGTGGTGAATACTTGAGTGCCGAGTTCCTAGGTTACCTAAAAGAGAAAGGAATTCTCTCTCAGCTTACTCCTCCATACACTCCACAGCACAACGGTGTATCGGAGAGACGGAATCGAACCCTATTGGATATGGTTCGATCCATGATGAGTAATGCTGAGTTACCGCGATCTTTTTGGGGTTATGCGCTAGAATCAGCAGCATATCTTCTGAACAGGGCTCCTACCAAGACTGTGCCTACCACTCCATATCAGATGTGGACTGGGAAGAAATCCCATCTTCAGCATATGAAGATTTGGGGATGTCCAGCTTTTGTTAAAAAGCAGTATATGGACAAGCTCGAGGCACGATCAGTAAAATATATGTTTGTGGGATACCCAAAGAACTCCAAGGGATATTATTTCTATTTCACAGAGGAACAAAAGGTTTTTGTTTCTCGTAATGCCCATTTTCTAGAACATCAGTTTTTAGAAAAGGAAATAAGTGGGAGCGAAATAGAACTGGAAGAAATTCCAGAACCACAAGCTGCTACTGAAAGTTTGGTAGAACCGGAAGTTCAAGAAGAACAGGACATTCCAGCACCCCTCCGCAGGAGTAGTAGGCCGTCTCATCCGCCTGAGAGATACTACGGTTTTCTCATAGATGGGGATAGAGAGGATTGCACATAGATGATGATGAACCTACTGACTTCCAGCAGGCCATCCAGAGCGGCGACTCGGTACGATGGCTAGATGCAATGCGGATCGAAATGGAGTCCATGTACACCAACAAAGTATGGACTTTAGACTTTGCTCCAGATGGGGTAAAACCCATAGGATGCAAATGGATCTTCAAGAAAAATATTGGTGTAGATGGACAGGTGGAAACCTATAAGGCTAAACTTGTTGCAAAGGGTTTTCGTCAAAGACCTGGTTTGGACTATGACGAAACTTTTTCTCCAGTTGCTATGCTCAAATCCATTCGGGTCCTTCTTGCTATTGCTGCCTTCCATGATTATGAAATCTGGCAGATGGACGTAAAGACGGCTTTTCTGAATGGAAATTTAGAAGAGTGCGTATATATGGATCAGCCAGAGGGTTTCAATCAGAGTGGGAGCAGCGGGAAAGTATGCAAGCTGCTTAAGTCCATTTATGGACTAAAGCAGGCATCGCGGAGTTGGAACATCTGTTTTGATGAGACAGTCAAAGAATATGACTTTATCAAAAATCCAGATGAACCGTGCATATATAGTAAAGTTGTAGTCAGAAGTGTCGTATTCCTCGTCTTGTACGTGGATGACATTCTATTGATAGGAAATGACATTCCTATGCTACAATCTGTCAAAGGATTCTTGTCACACAGGTTCTCCATGAAAGACCTGGGTGATGCCTCTTACATTCTGGGGATCCGGATCTATCGTGATGGATCCTGATCTATCGTGATAGATCCAAGAGGATGTTGGGACTTTCGTAGTCCAAGTATATCGACACTGTACTGAAAAGATTCAGTATGGAAGATTCTAAGCGCGGTAATCTACCGGCTTGTCACGGAATCACCCTCTCCAAAGAGATGTCTCCCAAGACTGATTTGGAAAGGGAACGCATGTCTATTATACCCTACGCTTCTGCGGTAGGCTCTATAATGTATGCGATGTTGTGCACCAGACCAGATGTAGCATACGCACTAAGCGTGGTAAGCCGGTATCAGTCAGACCCAGGGGAGAAGCACTGGATAGCAGTAAAGAACATTCTCAAGTACCTGAGAAGGACTAAGGAGATGTTCTTGGTTTACGGCGGAAAAGACCTCAGGTTGGAGGCCTTTGCTGATTCCGGCTTCCAGAGTGATAAGGACGATTCCAAGTCCATGTCAGGTTATGTCTTTACCCTAAAAGGAGGGGCGGTGTGCTGGAAGAGCTCCAAGCAGGACACCGTTGCTGACTCAACGATGGAAGAGGAGTATATAGCTGCTTGCGATGCCGCAAAAGAAGCAGTCTGGATGAAGAAGTTCCTAACAGAACTTCAAGTGGTTCCTACCATAGTTGATCCAATACCTCTGTATTGCGACAATAACGGAGCTATAGCTTTAGCAAAGGAACCAAGGTCCCATCAGAAGTCCAGACACATCTTAAGGCGGTATCACCTGATCAGGGAGATCATTGATCGTCAGGAGATCGAGGTTCGGAGAGTTGCTTCTGAAGAGAACATTGCTGATCCATTCACGAAGGCCCCACCTCAGATTCAGTTCGAGAGGCTACTCGAGATCATCGGTCTTCGATATGCCAGTACATGGCCCTAGTGCAAGTGGGAGATTGTTAGTGTATATGCCCTAGGGGCCATTATTGTATCATACTAGTTTGTATATTACTTAATGGAAGCTTGGGATATTCACATGTATATAACAGTCTTGCTAAACATGGTAGTATGCTACTTGGTTTTTCTATCTTAATATGTGAGTATACGTATTGATAGAGCTCTTAGGATCTTGCTTGACTACCAGCGTTGTGATGGCAGTCACACTAGTGGGGGCTGGGTAGTCTACAAGCACATCCTTATTCAGGTTCCTAGTCGTTGGATTATCGAGACAGGGCATCGATACTCCGGAGTAGACTAGTGTGTACGCTTCTCATCCCAGTTGGGGAGATGGTCTGTCCCACAGCCGTCAGTACGTCGTACTGGAGATAGTATGCAGGTGCTTGTTAGGCTACGGGTACACCGGACAGGACTCACAGGGAACTGTTGGTTGGTTTTATACCAGTCGTCAGTGAACAGTTCCCAGGTGACATGAGTACAGTATAGTCCGCAGACTTGACACTGCTACTTCGCCTCGAGTGTGTCCCACTGTTCTTAGATTGCTACCCTACCACGGCTCAAATGAGTCGTGCAAACAGGTAGCAGTTGGGTGCAGTCCCGAGCACTTGGAGGCAGTGGCGGTTAGACAGGATTCGTCTCTCCCGGTATTGGGGGTTGATATCGCGCTGTGTCAGAGAGCCATTACGCAAAGTCCCTGGCCAGGGCAAGCGAGATTTGCTGGTAGGTTCCAGTAGGGTGTAATGGGCTTCGCTCCGACACGACTTATACCGCTATTAGGGGACTGACGCTTGCCGCCCCCTAGGCCTGATATGCGATAGTCTTAGACGAACAGACCGGACTGTACGGAGATTGTCACATCAGACTCAGTAGGAGTTCGGATGGGTTTCCTCATCGGCCTTCTTATCGACATCTACCTGGGGACCGTTACGTACAGCTAGTGCCGCTTGCGGTCTGTGGTTAAACCCACTGCCAGCGTAGTAGTCGAGTCTCTAGAGTCCCACGCAGAGAGTTTCCCTACTCCAGGCGAAACGATATAGAGGTCGTATGGTTTTACGACAAGAGTTCGGACGCATACGTGTGTTTACGCACGTAGGACTTTCAGACAGTTTTTACTAGTCGGCTTTGGTTTAAGCCAGTTACTAGTATCCGGTTATTTGATTTATACAGTCTAAAGTTTTTCCGTGTTTTCACGGATAGGAGGGGCGTTCTCGTAATTGTGCGAGAAGCTTCTAGAAGATGGTGATTAAGGAGGTTAATGTGGCATATACATTAAATGAGATTAGTGAGTCATATGGATGATTCATCCATGTCATTAATGCTTCATAATTGCTTAATGACTCATGGAGGTGAATCACCATTAGATATTTATTAAGCATGGTTGTAAATCATTATCTTTTCTTTTCTTGATAAAATAAAATGCTTGATATATATTATGATAACTCATTTTCTCATTTCATTATTATTCTCACCTTCTCTCTCCTCAAGCTCTCTCTCTTCAAACCCTAATCCTCCCCTCTCATGTGTTGAGTACAAGAATTAGTTAGACTACTTAATCCATAACCATACTCTATTTCATCTAGGTACTTTGATTAGCACTTAAAGATACCTAGTTGCCTCAAGTTTAGAGGCAAAGCTTGGTGTTTAGCTCTCGTGGTGGATCTTCTACTACTTGGAGAAGGCCGAGGAGGAGGTGGAGTTCGTAAAGACGAAGGACACGATTCTTTAGGTATAATCCCTTCACATAGTAGTTTAGAACTTCTATGTTTGATGTTAGTTATCGTTTAGCTTCGATTCGTGCGGTTAGTCGATGTTTAAGCAAAGAACAAGATCGTTTTTCATATTTCCGCCTCCCCGCAAGTTGTGGGGTGTTGTACATCGACTTACATGTAGGGCAATATCGAAGGTTGTGTGGGGGTTGCTTAAGAACAGGTTCAGGTCTTTGTAACTTAAGACTTTCAAATCTTATAAGCCGTGAGGGTCTCATAAGAGAGTTCTCGTTACGAGTCGTGAGGATCTCGCAAGTATAATTTCTCCTGAGGAATCGAGAGGATTCCTAAGTGTGTTGCTCCTTTGTGAGTCGTAAGGATCTCACGCAGGTGGTTTCTCCTTACAAGGTCGAGAGGACCCTGTAAGCGTCTTTTAACGAGGTTGCGCCCTTTCGAGTTTTCACAAACACTCGCCGGTAGCCCTGCTGTTTTTACTCACGGAGCCCTTTCGGGTTTTCATCCGTGCCTATTTTGCTTATGGACATACCGTCTTTCCTTTTTTTTTATTCTTTTTATTTTTCTAACGAGGTTGCGCCCTTTTAAGTTTTCACAAACACTCGCTGGTAGCCCTGCTGTTTTTACTCACGGAGCCCTTTCGGGTTTTCATCCGTGCCGATTTTGCTTATGGACATACCGTTTTTATTTTTTTTTTTATTTTTTTATTCCCTTTTTTGTATCGGTTTCGGGATGCCGCAATCCATCGTAGTTTATCGACATCTCGGTCAACAACTAGTTTTAGGACATAGTAGTCCATCGTTAGTTTAAGGACGTTTCGGTCCGTTGTTAGTTTAAGGATATTTCGGTCCGTTGTTAGTTTAAGGACATTTCGGTCCGTTGTTAGTTTAAGGACGTTTCGGTCCGCTGTTGCAGAAGGCCGGTCACTACTTATAGAGTTCGGGCTTAGGAAGATAGCGAGCGAACATAGTCGTTGTCATCTATCATTGACCTAGGCTGTAACTCATTAAGCGTAGTATTTCTTTAGGAAGCGACCGTTTATTGGCCTGAAAGGCCTTTCTGTTGGAGATAGTGCCCTCAGAGTCAATTATTGGATCACAGGCACGTGATTGCAATGATTGAGGGAGGACCTATCCCGGTAGGACAGTCTTACTCAAGATGATAGTATGCTATCTGGTTTATCTTTATCATCGTGTACTGCTTTAGGTGACCCTACAGGTCACTATTGCACATTGATAAAGCCCCTAGGATTCTTGCTTGACTACCGGCAGTATGAGGGCGATCATATACGTGGGAGCTGGTAGTCTATAAGCACATCCTTAAAAGGTCCCTAGTCGTGGGAGTTTCGAGACAGGGCATCGATACTCCAGAGTAGACTAGTGTATACAGTCGATACCCCGACGAGGGGCGGTGGCCGGTCTCACAAGCCACTGGTGCCAGTTGGTTCACCTAAGATATATACAGGTGCACATTGGGTTATGAGTACACCGGACAGGACTCGCCGGGAACATGCTAGTTGGTCTTATACCTGACGTCAGATAGCAGTGTTGCGCCACGGCAGCAACCCGGCCGTCTATTCCGAGGCCAAATTGCGGAATCAAAATTTTCCTTACTTGGAAACCGGCGCTACCGCGGACAAAGAAAACCCGGATCGTTAACCATTAACCTAATGCTAGCAAACAAGAGATGGGAAGAAAAGTATACCAAGTGATCCGAGTCCTCCGGTCTTCTCTTCATCGTCCCGATCTCTCGCGGAAAGTCTTGGCTCCACATCGTCGCCTCCTCGCCGGAAGGGCACCACATCGCCTGCGTCTTTTACGGGCTCCCGCCTCAATACCGAGGCAACTCGGGCATGAAGCCGGCAACTCGACATGCTCAAGATATGCTGTAGAATGTGTAGTAGATCATGCTAGTCTCATTTGGGATTTGTAGTTGCCTTGATGGAGGAATGGGGTTAGGAAAAATGGTGCTTTCATTTTTCCAAAACAAGAAGAAGAAGGAGATGAAGAATTCCTCACATAACAAAGATGAACTCTCTCATTCTTTTCTTTCTCTCAAGTGTTCTTTCTCTCATCTAGTGAGAATGATAATCATGGTGGAGGAATGAGAAATACCAACCATAAGAAGGGATGTGAGTGTAGGATAAAGAGAAGGGTGACTATATCCTAAACATCATCATTACAAACTTACATCAACCATTCTTATCAATTCTAATCATAATAAAGCATGAAAAGATGAAGGAAAAGAATGGTATCTAAAGATGCTATCATAATAAATACATATGCAAGAAAATCCTCCACAAAGTGTAATTTGCAAAACTGCAAATTACCCCCTCCATCGGAAAAGTCCGGCCGGGAAAGAACAAAGGAAAACCGGCCGGAACGGAATGCAAACTGGCAACTCCAGAAAACTGGTCCCGTAATAAATTACAGGAAAACCCCGATGCTGTGCATACACACCCGCATCTGTATTCCGACCGGATACAAATGCAATGAGACAAAATCTACACTGTACTAAACTAGTACCGGCTTAAACCAAAGCCGGCTAGTAAAATCCGTTCGATCCTGATCCGTGCAATACCGCACGTATCTGATCGAACCCTGCCATATGACTATACGGCCACTAGTACAAAACTGTCCGATCCTGATCCGTGCAATACCGCACGTATCTGATCGGACCCTGCCATATCTCCATACGGCCTCTACAGCGTTTCGCCCGAAAGCTTGAGTAACTGTAAGTGTGGTGGACTCTAAAGACTCGTCAATACTATGGCTGTGGATTTAACCACTAGCACGTCAGAGGTATTAGCCAATACGTGACGGGCCACCAGCTATTGACCAAAGGGACGTCGATGAGCGAACTCATCCTGACACCCTACTGAGCCTGTCAGTGACAATATCCGTACAGTCCAGTCCGTTCGTCTATGAGCATCGCATGTCGGGCCTAGGGGGTTGGTAAAAGTCAGACCCCTAAAAGCGGTCCAAGTCGTGTCGGAGTGTAGCCCAGAACGCCCTGAGATACTACTGGAATACCTACCAGTAAATCTCCTGCCTCGGCCGAGGGCTTTGCGTAATGGCTCTCCTAGACACAGCGCGACCTCACCCCCAATACCGGGAGAGACGAACCCCTGAAGATCCGCTCACTGCCTCCATGTGGCTCGGGACTGTACCTAACTAAAACCTGTTTGCACGACTCCTTTGAGCCGTGGTAGGGTAGTAATCAAAGTACAGTGGGAACTCACACGAGACAAATGACGATCCTCAGGTCGATGAACTAAGCTGTACACATGTCACCAGGGAACTGCTATCTGACGTCAGGTATAAGACCAACTAGCATGTTCCCGGCGAGTCCTGTCCGGTGTACTCATAACCCAATGAGCACCTGTATACATCTTAGGTGAACCAACTGACACCAGTGGCTTGTGAGACCGGCCACCGCCCCTCGTCGGGGTCTCGACTGTATACACTAGTCTATTCTGGAGAATCGATGCCCTATCTCGAAACTCCCATGACTAGGGATCTTTTAAGGATGTGCTTATAGACTACCAGCTCCCACGTATATGATCGCCATCATACTGCCGGCAGTCAAGCAAGAATCCTAGGGGCTCTATCAGCGTGTAATAGCGACCTGTAAGGTCACCTGAAGCAGTACACGATGATAAAGGTAAACCAGATAGCATACTATCATCTCGAGTAAGACTGTCCTACCGGGATAGGTCCTCCCTCAATCATTGCAATCACGTGCCTGTGATCCAATAATTGACTCTGAGGGCACTATCTCCAACAATCTCCCACTTGCACTCAAGGCTAATTATTGCGATGCCGTATACTCACAGCCCGTGTGATACCGAACACCCAACTCCTCTACTAGTCAGTCTCACAAAGCTCGTTTGCGAAACTATTGCGTTCGAGGAATAGCCTCAGTGAGTGGATCCGCTGTGAAATTTCTTTCTATGTCTCTCTATATCTCAAGTTCGTGGAGAAAACCATCTCCCGAAATGAGCAATACCTGTCTTAGAGTATGTCTGGATGTCTGATGGGACCTAGCTCATAAGTGGACTCCAAATCCAAACTTCTTAGACTGTATCGTCAACTGAACTTAATCAGTATCCTGCGCCATGCCACCCTCAGTATTGCCTTGGACCACCTGTCCAAAATACTGCCCCTCGTCAGAAGGAAAAACTATAACTCTGACAACCTCCTTGTCGTCCATGTCACCTTGGAAGCCTGGAATGATAACTGTCTCCCGAATGAGGCTGTCGTTATCATATCCCTAGAACATCCACTTATGTTCTAAAACTGCTTCCGATTGTTTCTCCAGGATTGGATCAATATCAACTTATTGCACCTACTGCAAGAACAACATCTGGTGTGGTACTTGACATCTCATGATTGACTCAATTGCCTAAGCAAGTGATCTGCCAATCATGAACATCCCTCTCCCCTTTAGTCTGTAAGACACCTTTAGAGAGGGTGACTCCATCACCTGCAGGTATACTACCGTGCTAGGAGTCGTCCATTCTAAATACTAATAGAATGCTGTCCAAGTACCCAGATTGGGAAACTACCCAAATCTAGATCTAAAACCATAGATCTAGTAACCAGTATGTCTAATGTAATGTCCAAGTCCTATGTGGAGAAACCACTGTGTGACGACCAAAGTATAACCGATCGTAGTATAGGAATATCACTTCCTACTACCTTCTCAACAGATCCATCCCCTATTCTGATGACGTCAAACCTATGACTGTCACATCAGAAATAGATGATCTATCTCCGCTACATCTTCTTTAGTCTATAAATAGACATAAGCCTGATGTCCACCAATGCTTCCGCTGCTCCCACTGACTACGACAACCCTCTGGCAGAGTCATATAGGCGTGCACTTCTAAAGCTAGTTTAGAACGACGCTATACTCATCCTCCTGCCGGGTCTCGCAGCCTGGAACAACAACAATGGCAAGTGTGGGTAAACAAGAACTTCCCTGTCACCGTCCTTGAGGCTACCGAAGTACCTCTCGGGTGCCTGAAGTTACCCACCTTATCTGCGGAGTGGCCAATGGAATGTCAAATCAGATTGAATCTTTAGGTTCCTTATCAAATCTTCAGTAATCGTTTGCGGTTCTGGAATCACTTCCAGTTCTACCATACTCCCACTTCTGTTTTTGAAAAAATCCATTTTTTAATAAAACTGTGGCGAGTCTAGAACAATATTTCTATTGATCTGCCAGATGGTAGAAAGTCAACCCTCGTCATAGCCTGGGTCAACCCACAAACAGCCATTACAGAAACGTGCCTTGAGTTGTCCAGTGTCTGGTTTTAAGCATAAGCCGGACAACTCCCCGTACCTTAACATCGTTAAGATATGAACTGTTCTATATCCAATATAGAACCAGAGGCACTGATTTAATTGAACCAGATTCAAATCATGCAGCTATCTCCAGTGCATGTAAACTAAATGGAGAGAGGCCGATCAGCGTTACTCAACTTAGGAATGCTTCCAATTATGAGTAACCTGAAAGAGAATCAATTTCTCTTCATCATTACTATCAACTGAATACCATACACAAGTATCTACATCTTCGATCACTTTGAAGAATCCCGATACTTGCTACACCTGGTTCTCTACTCTATTCAAATACCTATAACTCCTCAAAACTTAGACCCTGTGTTTCTACGAAACACATGTCTAAGAACTAGAGAAGTTAAAAGTAAACAGAATATAGTATGAGGACCAACCTCTCTGTCCTAATGGACACTGGACAACATACAATACTCTGTATAAGTCCGCTGAGTCTAACAACTCTTTCACTGTGTGTCGTAGGTTGAAAACTGTACTTATGGCTAAGAAGAATTACACCGCTGTTTAATGCTCCTTACCTAACCATCCACTGATACAGGTAAATGTCATCGACATAATATCAAAAGGTATATCTCACTCTATGAAAATAGACGTACAGATATATCAATTTGAAATTGGTGCACAACAGCGGATATTCAAAACCAAATATTTGCCAACCGGCAAACAGCCCAGATGATCTCCTCAAATATCACCGATTACAACGAATCCCGATATAATGAGGATGATCACCCAATTCCCAATAACTTACTCCCACTCAGCATCTGTAAAACCATACAGATGTGAGAATCATACCTGGTAAATACATACCCTGGAGTGAGTGTCTAATCGGGAAATCAGTTTTCCATTAACAGTACACAGTGAAACTGAAACATCGAAATGTTTCGTTGGGGTATCCTGGTATTCCTAGTAATGCCTCTTCCACTATCCAGATTCACGACTGTAACTGTATAATTCTTTGCCACCTCTCCAAATCCCTTTATATGTCTTTAGTCATTACCGTCTGCAAACCCTTTAGGCCAAATGGTTTTCTTCCTTCCCTACCGTTCGGCACCAGCCTATGGTTTGGAAGAAGACTATCCAATAAGCATAAAAGGTGTACTGTCCTAATCCTAGGAGCACTCGCAAAACGAGAGAAGGTGAAGATAAAAGACAACCGAATAAACCTTATTCCTATTTCTCCTGAACCAGAATCCATCCCCGAACTGGAACAAGTTCCTTTCGAGTTCGTATATAACCATACGATGGAGTATCCAAATAAACTGTGGATCTTCGTAGTGATACGGAGTGTCCTGGAGAAATACAAAGGTGATTTAGGATTGGCAAAGAAATACTTGGTTCGGTCGTGAATAGCAGTCGCAATTTACTTTGCCCTCTTACTAATCCCTTGCTTTGTCTTAACTTAATACCTTCTGCACACCATCGTTATGCTAATTGGTTTTCTTCCTTCCCCACCGTTCGGCACTAGCCTAAGGTTTGGAAGAAGACTATCCAATTTGCGTAATAGGTGTACTATCTCCTAAACCAAGGAGTACTCGCAAATGAGAGAAGGTGAAAAGAAAAGACAACTGAATAATCCTATTCGTTTTCTCCAGAACCAGAAACCATCCTCGAAGTCCTTCGAGTTCGTATATAACCATACGATGGTTTTGTCCAATGGAAGTGGACGTTTGTAGTAATACGGGGTGTCCTGGAGAAAAGGGTAAAAGTAGGAGTGGCAATGAGGTCTGCAACTCTGACAATCCAAAAGCCAGTGTTAAGAAGGTTCGGTCAACTTGGTCACTGAGTCATAGTCCAGGGTCGGGTCAATGGTCGCTGCCAGAGAGAGAGAAAAGAAACACTCAGCGTGCACTCTAACCTAGATCAGAATGGTTATCACTTTGTCTAATCAGGAAACCTCCCACTGTACCTCAAATTCTCCTCCAAACCTGAAAGAAGAATTAGTCGGGATCACCCGAGGAGTAAACTAACTCATCAGTGGGAATCGGGATCCAACTATCATCGCATGATAACTTGACGGAATCCACTCAAGTCACCACACTCCAGAAGGTATGCGCAAGCCTGGCAAGTTTCAGTTCTTTTGAAACTCCCGATGTGATTTTTACCCCAAGCGGTTTATGACCTTGACTAGGTCAACAAACCATAAACCGCCAGTCAAGTTCAACCCGTCATTTTTCTGGATTGCATTAAACCCACCCGTACGTGCCCTTGACTAGGTCAACAAGGCCGCACGACTGTCTTAACCAATCCCACTTATGCAACAAACAAGTACCACTTAGCTACCGAACACTACGTCTTGACTAGGTCAACAAACGCAGCACGAATACTAAATAATACCTGTAGGAAATGACGGAGGGCTACGGCTGGTTTTTGGCGAAAAACCTTTAACGTAATGAACTTGATATCGTTGAAGGAACTGCATAGCCTTTTATAAAAATATAGTGACGAAAACCTTTACTAAAGAGGTCACTCCCGATGAAGGGATCTCGGCTCTTTCCCCGTAGAATGAGGTGCAGGATATTCCAACTGAATACCACGATGCAAAGCAAAAGTAATCGGCTATAGTGAAGTTAATGCCCTGACGCAAACTTTTGTCCAAGGGGTCACTCCCGGTGAAGGGATCTCGGCCCTTGCCTCGTCGACCGAGGAGCAGGATATTCCAAATGAATACCACGATGCAAAACAAAAGTGAACGTCCTTACAATAACAGCTTTTTTGAAAAATGTTCCAACAACATCAGAATAGGTTTGTTTATCTTGCATTGATCCGAATCAACGCAGTCCCATCAATTGATCACACCACAAAGAACGAAAATATACTGATGTACGTATATGCCATCCGCATTCGCCACTGGGTCCCGTCATCACCCGTTAGGTTACTTAACTAACGACAGAGCGGGGACTGGACTAGCGCGGATGCAAAACATATACAACATCTACTAATATGTATACCAATATATTATATTTCGCTCAAGGCGTGATAAAATGCAACATCACAGAAAAGTACAGCATCACAGAACAATACAGATATCTGGGATCCCCGGGTTTCACAGAGCCGCTGTTGAAACCCGACGTTCCCCTGGTCGTGTGGATAGCCTGTGCAATGAAATCCTAGACCCCTACGGGCGCGGCAAGTCACCCGCCAAAACCTGAAGCGAGGCAGCCCCCTTCAGCACCGTGAATGGACCACCCAGCACTTCAAGGAATCCGGTAACTTGGGCACCCCTCCCGGGTCAACCTGTACCCCCTACGAGTGCGGCGAATAGCCCGCCAATCCTGGAGTGAAGCCCCCTCCGTCTCAATGCCATGAGATGCGGGCCCGTTGCCCTCTAGAACCCGGCTATCCGTGCACCCCTCCGCGGGGTAATCCTAGTACAGAAAGTAAAATATACATACACCGGGTACATCGACCGCAACCAGGTCGTGCCCCAAAAGAATAATACAAACAGGCAGTGACGGCAGTCCACATGTCGGACGCTCGCCCCGCAATATCAAATGTACATAATACAACAACACTGTGCTAGCATTACATCCAGGCTATCCCCTACGACCGATCCGCAACAACACAGCATAAACATAGAACATCAACGTGAAAATCACGTTCGCAAATCCGTCTAACCGGGCTATAGCAGTTAAACGGGATTTACCGATCAAGTGACATTCACGGTCGCAGATATAATGTAAATACTGTGAAATAATGTGTTTAAAAATATCCGATCGATCAAACAATTAACAAGTGGGCCCCCAAGTAATACTGTAGCAGTCACAGAAGATCTGGGCCCAAATTTAATATCCCAAAACCCACAAAATTAGCCCACAAGCCCACTGGAAAATTTTGACACAGTGAAGACACCAACACGCGGCGGAACCGCGGCCCAAGGGGGGGTTTGGCCGCGGTTCCGCGCTCAAGTCAACGACTGACTGCGTCGAAATTTTACAGCAGTCTTAGAATTCCCTGCACATCATTCTGAGACCACCTGAAAAATTTTTAGACTTCAAAAAATTTCAACAGAAACTGATGTGAAGGAAAAATACGGTTTTTGGAAATTTTGGTCGATCGGAAACGCAAACACATTAGAACAAGCTAGGAAAGGTTAATGGCGTGGCTCTGATACCATGTTGCGCCACGGCAGCGCCCCGGCCGTCTATTCCGAGGCCAAATTGCGGAATCAAAATTTTCCTTACTTGGAAACCGGCGCTACCGCGGACAAAGAAAACCCGGATCGTTAACCATTAACCTAATGCTAGCAAACAAGAGATGGGAAGAAAAGTATACCAAGTGATCCGAGTCCTCCGGTCTTCTCTTCATCGTCCCGATCTCTCGCGGAAAGTCTTGGCTCCACATCGTCGCCTCCTCGCCGGAAGGGCACCACATCGCCTGCGTCTTTTACGGGCTCCCGCCTCAATACCGAGGCAACTCGGGCATGAAGCCGGCAACTCGACATGCTCAAGATATGCTGTAGAATGTGTAGTAGATCATGCTAGTCTCATTTGGGATTTGTAGTTGCCTTGATGGAGGAATGGGGTTAGGAAAAATGGTGCTTTCATTTTTCCAAAACAAGAAGAAGAAGGAGATGAAGAATTCCTCACATAACAAAGATGAACTCTCTCATTCTTTTCTTTCTCTCAAGTGTTCTTTCTCTCATCTAGTGAGAATGATAATCATGGTGGAGGAATGAGAAATACCAACCATAAGAAGGGAGGTGAGTGTAGGATAAAGAGAAGGGTGACTATATCCTAAACATCATCATTACAAACTTACATCAACCATTCTTATCAATTCTAATCATAATAAAGCATGAAAAGATGAAGGAAAAGAATGGTATCTAAAGATGCTATCATAATAAATACATATGCAAGAAAATCCTCCACAAAGTGTAATTTGCAAAACTGCAAATTACCCCCTCCATCGGAAAAGTCCGGCCGGGAAAGAACAAAGGAAAACCGGCCGGAACGGAATGCAAACTGGCAACTCCAGAAAACTGGTCCCGTAATAAATTACAGGAAAACCCCGATGCTGTGCATACACACCCGCATCTGTATTCCGACCGGATACAAATGCAATGAGACAAAATCTACACTGTACTAAACTAGTACCGGCTTAAACCAAAGCCGGCTAGTAAAATCCGTTCGATCCTGATCCATGCAATATCGCACGTATCTGATCGAACCCTGCCATATGACTATACGGCCACTAGTACAAAACTGTTCGATCCTGATCCGTGCAATACCGCACGTATCTGATCGGACCCTGCCATATCTCCATACGGCCTCTACAGCGTTTCGCCCGAAAGCTTGAGTAACTGTAAGTGTGGTGGACTCTAAAGACTCGTCAATACTATGGCTGTGGATTTAACCACTAGCACGTCAGAGGTATTAGCCAATACGTGAGGGCCACCAGCTATTGACCAAAAGGGACGTCGATGAGCGAACTCATCCTGACACCCTACTGAGCCTGTCAGTGACAATATCCGTACAGTCCGGTCCGTTCGTCTATGAGCATCGCATGTCGGGCCTAGGGGGTTGGTAAAAGTCAGACCCCCAAAAGCGGTACAAGTCGTGTCGGAGTGTAGCCCAGAACGCCCTGAGATACTACTGGAATACCTACCAGTAAATCTCCTGCCTCGGCCGAGGGCTTTGCGTAATGGCTCTCCTAGACACAGCGCGACCTCACCCCCAATACCGGGAGAGACGAACCCCTGAAGATCCGCTCACTGCCTCCATGTGGCTCGGGACTGTACCCAACTAAAACCTGTTTGCACGACTCCTTTAAGCCGTGGTAGGGTAGTAATCAAAGTACAGTGGGAACTCACACGAGACAAATGACGATCCTCAGGTCGATGAACTAACCTGTACACATATCACCAGGGAACTGCTATCTGACGTCAGGTATAAGACCAACTAGCATGTTCCCGGCGAGTCCTGTCCGGTGTACTCATAACCCAATGAGCACCTGTATACATCTTAGGTGAACCAACTGACACCAGTGGCTTGTGAGACCGGCCACCGCCCCTCGTCGGGGTCTCGACTGTATACACTAGTCTACTCTGGAGAATCGATGCCCTGTCTCGAAACTCCCACGACTAGGGACCTTTTAAGGATGTGCTTATAGACTACCAGCTCCCACGTATATGATCGCCATCATACTGCCGGCAGTCAAGCAAGAATCTTAGGGGCTCTATCAGCGTGTAATAGCGACCTGTAAGGTCACCTGAAGCAGTACACGATGATAAAGGTAAACCAGATAGCATACTATCATCTCGAGTAAGACTGTCCTACCGGGATAGGTCCTCCCTCAATCATTGCAATCACGTGCCTGTGATCCAATAATTGACTCTGAGGGCACTATCTCCAACAAGCAGTTCCCTGGTGACATGTGTACAGGTTAGTTCATCGACCTGAGGATTGTCATTTGTCTCGTGTGAGTTCCCACTGTACTTTGATTACTACCCTACCAAGCTCAAAGGAGACGTACAAACAGGTTTTAGTTGGGTACAGTCCCGGGCCACATGGAGGCAGTGAGCGGATCTTCAGGGGTTCGTCTCTTCCGGTATTGGGGGTGAGGTCGCGCTGTATCTAGGAGAGCCATTACACGAAGTCCTTGGCCAAGGCAGGAGATTTACTGGTAGGTATTCCAGTAGTATCTCAAGGTGTTCTGGGCTATACTCCGACACGACTTGTACCGCTTTTGGGGGTCTAACTTTTACCAACCCCTAGGCCCGCCATGCGATGCTCATAGACGAACGGACCGGACTGTACGGATATTGTCACTGACAGGCTCAGTAGGGTGTCGGGATGAGTTCGCTCATCGACGTCTCTTTTGGTCAATAGCTGGTAGCCCGTCACGTATGGCTAATACCTCTGACGTGCTCGTGGTTAAATCCACAGCCATAGTATTGACGAGTCTTTAGAGTCCCCCACATTCAGTTACTCAAGTTTCGGGCGAAACGCTGTAGAGGCCGTATGGAGATATGGCAGGGTTCGATCAGATACATGCGGTATTGCACAGATCAGGATCGGACGGTTAGTACTAGAGGCCGTATGGATATATGGCAGGGTTCGATCAGACACGTGCGGTATTGCACGGATCAGGATCGGACGGATAATACTAGCAGGCTTTGGCTTAAGCCGAATGCTAGTATTGTACTGTGTAGATTTTGTCTCATTGCAATTGTATTCGGTCGGAATACAAATGCGGGTGTGTATATACAGTAGCGGGGTTTTCCTGTAATTTATTACGGTGAGTTGCCAGTTTGTTTTCCGTTTCAGCCATATTTCTTTGTATCTTTCATTGGCTGAAAATTGGTGGAGGATGGCTTATTTGTATTTGTGCAAATTAGTATTTGTGGAGGGTTTTCTTTGCATCTTGTTGTTTCATGATGATTCTACCACCCTTGACTTTCCTTTGTTCATGATGGTTCATGATAGCTTGACTTTGTGATGAGATGATGAGGTTGGTGGAGTGTTGGTTTTGTCTTGTGATCATTTCTTTACATCATCACTTTTCTCTCTCTTGGATTATGAGAGACTCTCATTTTTTCTTTTGATACATACTCACTCCCTCACTCCCTCACTCTCTTCTCTTCACCATGGTGCATGGCCGGCCAAGCATGGAGAGGGGCTGCCCATTTTTTTGGTGTGGGAATTTTTGCTCTTTTCATGCTACAAAAAATTCCCAAGTTCATCCACAAAAGCTTACATCTCAATCCTCCACCAAAGGCAACTTCAAGTAACCCCAAATGAGACATAGAGCACTACATATATTCTATAGCAAATCTTGGGCACGTCGACTCGCCAGCTTCGTGCCCGAGTTGCCTCGGTCCAGAGGCGGGAGCTCGTAAAAGAAGCCGGCGACGTAGTGCCCTTCCGGCGACGAGGTGGAGACCGGAGATTCCGCGGGGAGATCGGGACGACGATGAGAAGACCGAAAGACACAGATCGCTTGGTATATCTCTTTACCCCCTTCTCTAGATAGCTAGGACTAGATTAATGGCCCGATCCGGCTTTATAGTGCGCGGTGGTGCCGGTTTAAAAAGTTAAAGTAAATCACCGCTTCCGCATTCCGGCGTCGGATTGACGGCCGGGGCGCCGCCGTGCACTTACACTTTCACCTTGCATATCCATGAGTAGATAGGCTCCACTCTGGTAGACCTTGTCTATGATGTACGGGCCTTCATAGTTCGGCTCGAATTTTCCCCGCTTGGCGCGATTGGGGATCATAGGTCTTTTGACCACTAGCACGAGTTCGCTTTGGCGGAATGTCCTCGGTCCGGTCAATCTTTCATATGAGCGCGTCATCTTTGCTTTATAAGCCTCCAGATTTTGTTGCGCTATAAGGCGGGTTTCATCAAGGGCATCAAGCTCTTCAAGCCGAAGGTGAGCATTTTCTTCGTCCGTCAGCTCGTAGTGGATTGCCACTCGTGGAGAGGGTAACTCTATCTCGAGGGGGAGTACTGCTTCCGTACCGAATACCAACGCGTATGGCGTTGTGTTCATGGCTGTTTTGAACGTAGTTCGATACGCCCAGAGAGCTTCTTGCAGTCTCTCGTGCCAGTCCTTCTTATTTCGGGACACCGTCTTCTTCACGATCTTCGTCAAGGTCTTGTTGAAAGCCTCAGCTAGACCGTTACCACGGGGATTATAAACTGAGGAATATCTCTAGTCTATGTTGTGTTGTTGCGCGAAGCGGCTGATCTTATGGCTTCTGTAGGCTGGCCCGTTATCGGAGATGATCCGTCGTGGAGTTCCAAACCGATAAATGACGTGCGTTTTGAAGAAATGGAGGATATTCTCCGTCTTCACTTCCCTCAGCGGTATTGCTTCTGCCCATTTGGAGAAATAGTCAGTTGTCGCCAAAATGAATCGATGTCCCCTGGACGACGCTGGTTCGATGGGGCCGATTACATTAGTCCCCCACATTTCGAATGGCCGGCTGGCCACTGTTGGATGTAGTGGACTTGGATGCTGATGGATAAAGTCCCCATGAATCTGGCATGAGTGGCATTGCTTTGCATATTCGAGGCAGTCCTGAATCATCGTGGGCTAATAGTAGCCCATCCGTTTAATCTTCAACTTCATCTTTGGGCCTGCTTGGTGAGAACCGTAGAGTCCGTCGTGAACTTCCTGAATGACTCTTTTCGCTTCGTCAGGTCCCAGACATCTCAACCACAAAGAATCAAATGACCTCTTGTACAGAGTATCGTTGACGAAGTCAAAAGATAGAGCTCGTTTCATAAGCAGATGTCTTGAGGACGCATTCGACGGGACTTGAAGTAGTCTATAAAGACTTCTCTCCAATCCTCGGCCTTTTCCTGGTCTTTTATTTGCATAGCCATTTGCTCAGTCACTCCCTTTTCTTCGGATGATTCCGGAGATATTTCTGCTGGGGCAAGTACCCGAAAGCTTTGTACCATGATTCTTACGTCATCGAGGTTCTCGTCGGCCAATTCTTTAACGAGCTTAGCTAGTGCATCTGCCTTACTATTTTCCGCACGCGGTATGCTTTCCAGCATATAGGAGGGAATTTGAGTCAACAGTTGATGTACTCTCTCGCCATATTTCACCAGTTCGGGTTTGCACGTTTGGTAGTCACCACTTACTTGACTGACGACCAGTTGAGAATCTCCATATATAAGGAGGTTTTCAATTCCCATATCGATGGCGATCTCGAGGCCTGCTATCAAAGCTTCGTACTCAGCTTCATTGTTCTTCCTCGGCTCTGTCAAGGAGAAGGCGAAGCGCATTATCCCTCCTTGTAGGATCACGAAGATGAGGCCTACCCCTGATTTGATTACAGGGGTGTTCTTTTTGTGCTTCTTCATGGAGGATGCTCCATCAAAGTAGAGCTCCCATCGGGTATCACTACCGTCGATCACATCAAACGCATGTTCGTCTGGCAATTCGCCATTCAAAGGGGAATCGGCAGGTATCGGATGCTCAGCGAGGAAGTCGGCGATGGCCTGGCCTTTCACCGCCTTAAGAGGCTGATAAGTTATCGAAAACTCCATTAAGAGCAAGGCTCATTTAGCGAGTCTCCCTGTCAATATGGCCTTCGACATTAAATATTTAAGGGGGTCCACCTTCGAAATGAGACGGACTTCATGCGCCAACGCATAGTGCCTGAGCTTTGTTATCGCGAAGATTAACGCCAGGCAGTGTTTTTCGATGGGAGAGTAGTTGCTTTCTGCCCCCGGTAGAACTCGACTTAAGTAATAGAGAGCTCTTTCTTTCCCTTGGTCATTCTCTTATGCCTACAATGCACCTAAGGAACCCTCGAGGGCGGTTGTATAAAGAATAAGAGCTTTCCCTTGAACGGAGCAGCCAACACTGGTAGATTCTGCAAGTATTGCTTGATTTCGTCTAGTGCGCTCTGGCATTTGTGATCCCAAACGAAAGGGGTTCCCTTCTTCATCAGGTGACTGTAAGGGCGACACTTGCCTGAAAGGTTGGCTATAAATCGCCGGATGTACGCGAGCTTCCCTTGGAGAGACCGCAATTGTTTGAGAGTCCTTGGCGGAGGCATTTCCATGATCGCCTTGATCTTTGACGGATCTATCTCGATAACTCGGTGTTGGACGATGAATCCTAGGAATTTGCCTGAGGAAACTCCGAATGCGCACTTGAGAGGGTTCATCTTCAGGTTGTATTGCCGAAGGCGTTGAAATATGGTCTTCAGATACTCTAAATGCTCCTCGTATGATTTGCTATTAACCACGAGGTCGTCGATATAGCATTCGACGATTTCGTGTATAAGGTCATCGAAGATCTTTGTCATGGCCCTTTGATAGGTGGCACCGGCGTTCTTTAGACCGAAGGGCATAACCTTATAGCAGAATATACCCAAAGGGGTCCGGAAAGCGGTGTGCTTCTGGTCTTCGGGATGCATCTTTATCTGATTGTATCCTGATGAGCCGTCCATGAATGATAAAATCTCGTGAGTGGACGTGTTATCTATCATCAGCTCGGTGACTGGTACTGGGAAGTCGTCCTTCGGGCAGGCTTTATTGAGATCCCGAAAGTCCACACATATGCGCACTGTCCCATTCTTCTTCATCACTGGGACGATGTTGGCGATCCAATCAGGGTATTGAATCTCTTGGATGAAGCCGGAGTCGATTAGCTTTTTGACCTCAGCGTTAATGCTCATCTCAAGCTCAAGCCGCATTCTTCTCGGTGCTTGTTTGATTGGCTTAACGTCCAGGGATATGGCCAGTTTGTGAACAACAATCTCTGGGTCTAATCCTGGCATTTCAGAATAGTTCCATGCGAAGCAGTCTCTATGCTGCATAAGCACATCTTTTAACGCAGCCACCCTTTCTTCAGATAGCAGCTCGCTGACGAATGTCGTTCGCGGGTCGCTTGTCGTCCCCAGCTCAATTTTCTTGAGCTCATCTGCAGTGGTATGGATTCCATCTTCCAGCTCTTTCGGCGCCAGCGGGAATTCTGAAATCACCTCGTCATTATTGTTTTCGAAGCACCAGGGAAGGTCATCCATATCCTCGGGCTCTTCTTTTGATATCGTTATCATATGACAAGTACGAGTACGCTTCCAGGACCGATGTAGGTCTGGGTCTATCCTCGCTGTATGCGCGGCTTTTGGTTCGTGCTTCTGTGGCGGACTTATCCTCCAGCTACTGGATAGAGCAAACCTGCCTTGCTGATACTGGTTTTCGACCCAGTTCTTGAAGGTGAAGCAGTCTTCGAGAGGGTGTCCTATTGCTCGGTGATAAGAGCAATAGCCCGGATGAGAGACCTCGTTAGCTTGCTCAGGGTGTTTGGACTCCGGAAGTGTAATCATTTGATATTTTAAAGCGAGCTCAAGTATCTTCTTTATCTTGTCTTGAGGGAAAGAGTATGCTCGACTCATCTTCTTCATAAGGGACGGATCCGGATTGCTCGATTCCCGATCGCGTGGCTTCTTGGTTTCGCTTTGTTGCTGTTGAGCGCCTTTTCCACTCTTTGTCCTGTTTCTGTCTCTGCGTCGGGCCTTTTGCACAGCAGGTTGACAGGGAGGAGCATTTTCATCTTTCACAGCCTGTTGAAGAAGGCGTTGCGTCCTGACTTTCTCATAGATGGCCATTTCGCGGTTATGATCATCTCGAACTTTCTGACCTGCTTCCCTGATAAGCTTGTCCATTCGTTCTTCAAATGACGGACTCGGCATTTTGATTGGAGGATCTTGTTTTGGTGCGGGGTCGACATTTTCTGACAGGGTGTCCTCTTCTTCATCGAAATTATATATGGCGTAGCTACCATGGACTCGTTCCCGTTTCCCGGATTTCATATATCCAAGCCCGAGCGTTTCCATTTTCCCGTTGGACAGCTTGCGCTGAGTTCCAGGGACATACCAAATCCTGTTGTAGAACCGAGCTTGTCGAATGGTGTGTTTGAGAGGTACCCCTTGGCGCTTCAAGAGCCTTCTCAAGCCTTCCGAGTAATATCTGGGCAGACGGATGGGCTGGAGTCTGTCGAGTGTAGAATCCGCACCATGCCAGATTTCTTTCTCTACTCTTGTTTCCGTGGACCGGTAGAATAGGATCGCCTTTTCACCTTTTCGCCTGGGAGGGACGTAAAATGTCTGCAGGTCTTGCACACTGTAAGCATCAAGTGCGTCGAGATCTTTGTAGTGCTCCAGCGAATTCTTGTATTGACGGCTGAACGGAGAACACAGTATTAACCTCATCCTCCGAGTCACTTCCGAAGATCAACATGGGGGCAGACAGTCCCGGGTTGTTGTGTCGAGACAGCCCAGAATAAACTATCTCTTCCTCTTCCTTGGTATCACTCCCGAAGACAGGAATGGTGGCGACAGCTTTGTTCTCCAGTTTGTGACACCTCTCTGTGTCCTCGAAATCTGGCAAGAAGTATTTTGCATCTTCGTACTTGCGGACTTCGTTCATAGAGAATGGGTTCAACTCCCCTGTCACAGTATACTCGAGACCATCCTTAAAATACTTCATACACTGATGTTGCGTAGAAGGGATGATGTTGTATTCGTGTAACCAAGGACGACCGAGCAAGGCGTTGTAGCAGGTCTTGGCGTCAATGACGTGAAACTTAATATCCGTGACGATTAGTCCGAAGCGTAATGTTAGTATTACAGATTCGAGAGTCCGTGACGACTGAGAATCGAAACCGGAGATGGTAATTTTATCACGAGCGAGGTGCTGAACGCTCATGCAGATTTCCTTCAACACCCGAACATTAAGGAGATTGACGGAGGATCCTTTATCAACCAGAATTTTACCTATCTTGATATCGTGGCAGTATCCAAAGACATAGAGGGGACGGTTGTGGTCGCATGTCCCAAGGAGAAGGTCTTCATCACCGAACGTGACATCGGCTGTGTGCACTTCTTTTAGTTCATCCTTCATCCTTTCCTCGGCGAGGAAGGCTTGGAATTGCTCGGGTTCTTGCAGTGCCTTGATTAATGAATCTCTCGCTTCTTTTGATAATAAGAGGGCGTCGAGAATGCTGAGCTGAGAGGGTAGCTTCCTCAGGTGCGCTAGGACGTTGTAGTCCACCTTGTTTTTCTTTGGTGGGTCCTTGGCGGTCAGTTCTTTCATGACTTAGTCGTCCAGGGTGATATCCTCGGAGATCTTTTCTTTTCCCTTATCTTTTCTACTTATGGGTCCGAGATTCTTTTCGGGCAGCGTACGATTGCGCAGCTGAATATTCTCGCAGTTCTTCGGTTCTTCCTCTTTTCTTGACATGGATTCTTTGAAGAGGGGGCCAAGAGTCATTTCTTCATCAGAGTCGCTCCCGAAGGTGAGAACTTGCGATTCCCCAGCGTTGACCACGCGACAGTTGCTGGTAGTTCCTTTATGCTCTTCGGTCGCGCTTCTCTACTCCCGACGAGTTTTGCGTTTCATCCGCTTGAAATGCTGCCGGTGGGCAACATATCTCTGCCACCATCTTTTAAAAGCGTCGCATGCTTCGGTGGGGTGCGAAATCTTTCGGTGATATGAGCAGTAATTAGGATGCATCTCCGCTCCACTGAGAGTGTTTTCTTCAGAGGGTGGTAGCTTCATTCCCATTGATATGGCCTTAGCAAACCTTTTCTTCGTCTTGAATTTGTTTTTATCCGCAACGGATGTCTTTTGATTTGACGGGAGTGCCTCGACTATTTCGTCTAGTCGCCGATGTCTGGCTCCTTCCAGTATAGCCATCTCATGCTCCTGATTGGCTTTACTTTCCAGACGAATCTCATTCAGGAAGGCGTCGATCATCTCGTCTGATGGCCATAGACGTTCCGGTTCAGGACCCGCCCCCGGTTTCTCGGTGCAATGGGCCTCTTTATCATCCATCAACGAGTGAGAGATCATATGACAACTTGCTACGTAATTCTCAGATTCATCTGACGAGTTTTCTTCATCATCTTCCTCTTGAAAGACGTGACTGAGGAACTCTTGGAGCGTGATGGGAGTCCGTTCCTTCTGATTATACTCTTCCAGCGCGTCGATCTGTTTCTGCAGGTCCGTGCGCTTGTCGCCAGGCTTCACGGGCTTTTTGGATTTATTCTTCTTTTCTGAAGATTTCGACGGCTGGGTGTGAGCGCTTGGGCCCTCACCACCGATCTTTGGAGTTGGGCGTGGCTTTAGCATCCCTTCGATGATCTCAGGTTCCAACGGATTCTTCCATCTGATCGCTGGGCATGTCTGGAGATCATTCAGCATCCTTTTGGTCTTGGCCGAAAGAACCACCTCCCATGGAGTTTCTTCAACAAAAAAGCACGTTGCTCCCGGTGTGTCCGCCTTCTTAGGAGTGTGCGGTTGTGGTGGGTTTACCTTCCACTTCTCGGACAGCGCAAACTTGTCTTGTAGGTACTGATCCTCGATCCATCCCTTGAAGACGAACCAATCCTCGATCGGATGGCTTACCGTTTGGTGGTAAGGACAGTAATTAGGATTATTCACTTCGCTGGATTGCGGTGGTCGCCTTGGATTTGGCAAGTTGATAAGCCTGTTGCGGACTGCCAACTCGAACAGCTTCCTTGTTTTGTCCCGTGGGAATGAGTAAGGACGCTTCATTTTCTTATTGTAATAGCGTCGTCTCTCTTCCAGTTGATCCGCTAGCTTTGGGGTACTGCGATGCTGTTGGGTGTTCGCGACGAGGGTTGCCTTCTCTTTACCCTTGTCGTTTCGCTGTTCCGGCTTCAGGGGAGACGGTCTGTGACCCATTTGATCCATCTGAGCCAGCTTGTCAATTAGGGCCTGGAACGTGGTCGGTTTAAGGAACGTCATGAACTGTGAAATAGTCGCGTGAGGATCTAGGGTGCTCACGAATATGCCCACCGCTGGTGGTTCTTCGATGCGCTGCTCGCACTTCGACCACAAGTTCCGCCATCGGATTGCATATTGAACCCAGGTTTCGTCCGGCTTCACCCTTGCATTAATTAATGCTGTTATCGGGGTGCGTTCACTGGCGCTTGCGAAACGCTGAGTGAATAGCAACTCCATCTCTGCGAAAGTTTTGACGGAGTCATTTGGAAGCTCGGAGTACCACTCAAACGCCGTCTCCGATAACCTGCCGACGAATTGGCGAAGCAAGAGCTTATCATTGCCGCCGGTGTTGCCGCAGAGAGCCCTGAACTGGGCCACATGTTGATAGGGATTGCCTGTCCCCTTTTAGACATGGAATTTTGGGATCGTGTAGCCCGGCGGGTATTTGATCTGATCATACCAGCTCGGATATGGTCGCTCCGTTTTGACAACTTGGCCGGCTGCCTCAGTTGCCTGGTGAACTCGTATTTGTTGAGCTATGTATTCATCCAGGGCAGCTTTGGAAATTGTCTCCTCCTTGGCTGTTGAAAGAGCCGGCGGTGGATTTGATGTTTCTCCCCCGTCATCTTCAAGGACAATTAGAGGATCTTCCGTAGGAGGATCTTGCTGGATCATCATACCCACCATATCCTGGAACAGAAGGGCCATTCGTTTTATATTGGCTGCTTGTTCCGCAGCCTCTTTATCCTTCTTTTCCAGTATTCTCCGAAGGAATTCGGCATCGGTTTCTTGCTTCTGGCGTTGATCCGAGGATGCTTCTGGGCTTTCTTTTGGCCCAGTGAGTGCGGCCATCGCAGTCATCATTTCTTGGAGCTTCTGCTGCTGCTCTTGAGCTTTAGTCACCGTTCGCGTGAGCGGTCTATGACCTGTGGATATACGGCTATCCTTTTTTCCGGACGCCATGTAGACGGTATGTACCACCATGCCCCTACACTTAAGGCGTTTGGGTTCAGTTCCTTTGACTTTTGTCGTCGGCACAAGGATCTTTTCCGGCCTTCTTTTCTCAGGAGCGGTCGAAGTTGAGGGAGCCGTCGAGGTGGGCACCCAGACAGCTTTTCGTGGCTTAGCAGGATGGTTGACTTTCCGTTGGACCTTCAACTTCTTGTGCTGGCGGGAGAAATTTGGATCAATCACTGAGTCTCGGGCCTGCCGCCAGACTTTATAGATTTTAGAGGACAGACGTTGAGGGGATTGGGGCTATTCTGGCTTTGCTTCTACAGCCTTTTCCAGCGGAGGGGGAGACCTCTTCAGTACAGCGGTAGGAGAATTCCTATGCACTTTATTTAGCAGTTCAAAGCTGTTCCCAGTTGGAACAGCAGCATTAATCTCCGCCGTCGGGGCTGGTGGAGTTAACCCGGAAGGGGAGTTGCCTCCAGACTTCCTCACTCGGCGCCAGTGGCGACGTCGAGCATGTTGAGTTGTTGGGATTGGTTCAGCGACGGCTTTATCTTGCCCCCTGTTCAGGTGAGGGCTGTTGCCGGTGTCAGCCTCTTGAAGACTGACGTCCGTTGAGAAGCCGTGTCCAACCGGTCAAACACAGATTTCTGAGCGGGAACGGGAACAATCAGTCTCACAAAGACCGACCCTCTGGGAGGAGAAGCTACCTTGACGACTCCAGGAGCAGTTATCTTCTTTGGGATGGCCACTTCAGGTATTATGGGCTTCTTGGTAGGCCCTTTGGAGCCCGAGTTCAGCCTGGTGAAGACTGAGGAATTGGACGACCCGTTGAGAGGGGCCGTGGGAGTAGCAAGTCGATCGAAAACCGACTACTTTGAAGCTTCCGATACGGGTACAGGGATGGTGAAGCTCGCTGGCGGGAGCATGGTCCCGAAAAACAGACCAGTAGTAGCTTGGGTAATTTGTTCCACCGGCATCGTGAATAGTGATGTCGCCTGCGGTCCATAGGCTACACCTCCAGGTGAGGTGGAGCGTCGGTTGCACTTGCAGTCGGAGCAGTTCGAGCAGTTGAAAGCCATTGCTGTTTGATTTCTACACCAGGCAAAACGCCAAATCTTAGTACCTCGAAACCCAAGGGCAACCATTAGCAAACCGCGATTGGTTCGCGAACACGACACACGAAGTGTGGAGTGGAAAGAGGAAGAGGTCCCACCGGGCGTGCCAGAATCTGTTCCCCTCCGAAAGACGCGGCGAAGACGCGGCGGACGTCTTGCCTGAAATTCAGGGCAGATGCTAATTGGTGCTATCCGTCCACCTCTCCGAAAATGCCAAGTTGATTTATGGCATCATGCATCGAAGGTTTAAACGGATGCGTCCGATGTAGCAGACTTCGTCAGATTACCCCTCGCTTGAGAGGTTTATGATTGTGGGGATGCTCTTCCCTGCAGGCGCAAGCCCCTGCAGTTAATTACGCTACCGCACTGCGGTAACAAC
The DNA here is from genome assembly GCA_030015575.1 of Agapanthus africanus. Taxonomy (NCBI): domain Eukaryota; kingdom Viridiplantae; phylum Streptophyta; class Magnoliopsida; order Asparagales; family Amaryllidaceae; genus Agapanthus; species Agapanthus africanus. The sequence continues at coordinate 28,100,162 of JASDDO010000004.1, read as the reverse complement.
TTTCTCCTTCTCCAGATGATCACTTTGTGTCGTGGGTGTTTGTTTCGTGTTTGGTTGCCCGTAGATTGTATACGGAGACTAAGTTATGTTGTCGCCCGTAGGGCATGGACTAGTCCAAATCCGTATCTTTTTTAGATTTGGGTTTGGGGGGGTTTGTGTTTAAGGATACGTTAGCCTTATTTGAGGCTAAGATCAAGTTAAACGTTTGTTAAGGATACGTTAGTCTAATTTTTAGACTAAAATCAACTTAACAGGATCGTTTAGATCCGACAAGAGAGCAATTGGGGGGCTCTATTGTTTAGTTTAATGACATTACAGTCGATAGGTAGTTTAAGGACATTGCGGTCCAATGTTAGTTTTAAGACGTTGCGGTCAAGGTTAAGGACATCATAGTCCGTGGATTTAAGGACTCCACAGTCCGGCGTTAGTTTTAAGACATCTCGGTCGAGGTTAAGGACGTTATAGTCCGTTGTTAGTTTTAAGACATCCCGGTCAAGGTTAAGGACATCATAGTCCATGAGTTTAAGAACCCTACAGTCCGTGAAATGTATGGTTGTTGGGACCCGTCACCTCTTTGAAGACGTTAAGGAATTACAACGACAAATATCAAAGGAGTGAAGAGATGTACCCTTGAACCAAGGTAGATTAAATGATCTGTAGCCCAATTTTGGAACCAAGACCAATTAATTATATTATGAGCCCATAAGCTCAGTTAAGTCTGGATTGAGGACTTATGGCCAACTTGGGCTAAGTCCAACTGAGTTTGATCCTTTATTGGACTATTTGACATTTGTCTGGTTTTAGCCCACATTATTTTCATCTTTGATTTTCTCAATTTTGAGATTCAATTGAAGGAGGGGCTTTGCCTCTGGAAAATTAGCCAGGTTGGCCAAAAATAGTGTTTAGACAATAGGGAGCAGCAGTGTTAAACACTATAAATAAAGCTTTTAGATTAGTGTTAAACACTAGAGAATAATAGTGTTAAACACTGGAAAGTAAGATTCTCAAATTAGTGTTAAACACTAAAAGATGATCAGTGTTAAACACTGGGAATAGGATTCTCGAATTAGTGTTAAACACTAGCAGATAATCAGTGTTAAACACTAGAAATAAGACTCTCAAATTAGTGTTAAACACTAAAAGATGATCAGTGTTAAACACTGGGAATGAAGCTCTTGAATTAGTGTTTAAAATACTAAAAGGAAGAATCACGTGGGGACACGTGAGTGCGCCTAAAGGTGGGACCAGATCTCTTTTTCTTCTTTCTGCAAGTAAGCGTTAAACACTTTTTATATCTTCTTTGGAGCATCACGCGCTGACATGTGAGGAGGATCAGTGCGCTGATTCTCAGAGCACCATCCAAGGGGTCACGTGGGAACACGTGAGAGCGCCCAAGACTTTTATTTCTTTTATTTTTTCTATCTGTGTTCCGGGGGTCACGTGGAGCACGTGAGGCATTGCCTCTGAGCTTTTTCCTCCTTATTTCTGTGGGTCTTTACAGGGGTCACGTGGGGCACGTGAGGTGTTGCCTTTGAGTTCTTTCCTTTTCATTTGTGGGGTTCTTTTCAGGGGTCACGTGGGAACACATGACCCGGGTTCTTTGCCTGTTTGAAGATCTGTTTATCCTTTTTAAGAATTAAATTCTTCATAGGGTTAAACCCTAGCAATAACTTTAGAAGAATTAAATTCCTATTTTCTTTTGAAGAATTATATTCTTAGATAGGGTTAAACCCTAATTCTCCTTCTGTGGGAATTAAACTCCCATATATATAAGGAATCAAGTTCTGGCATAGGGTAAAACCCTAATTTTATTTTGAGAGGAATTAAATTCCTGTGAGTTTGAGAGAATTAAATTCTCAATTAGGGTTAAACCCTAGTTCTGTCCATCTTGAAGGAATTAAATTCCTATAATTTTTGGAGAATTGAATTCTCACATAGAGTTAAACCCTAATTTCATATCTTGGAGAAATTAAATTCCTATAGCTTTGGGAGAATTAAATTCTCTGAACTCAATTCCCCCTCTAAGTTTTAGATCTGCATGGCAGGATCTCAACCCGATGAGAATTAAATTCTCAACTTATGGGGAGATGTGCGCTTTGCAGATCTTCAACTAGAGGAAGAACTAAATTCTTTCATAAAAGAGTTAAACTCTTAGATTGAGAATTAAATTCTCTTTTTTGAAGTTTTGATCCCCTTTCTTTTCTTACCTAGGGTTTTTCTTTTATAGAGAATTAAATTCTCCTCTCTTTTCTCTCTGAAATTTCAAGATTCAGAAACTCTATATCTCCAAAACACTCCCTATCTCTCTCCCTTCTTTTGGCTCCTATTTATAGGAGAAGGAAAAGAATCAATCTGTTTGGTAAATCTTTCATTGAAAAATTTGATTTGTTTTCATCATTAATTCGGGCCCTTAGATTATTAGGTGAATTTTATTCACCGTTGGATTTTAAATCCAAAGATATTCCTTTTGTTATTTCGATGAGATTTAGGGGGAATCTTTCCTTGTCCAAGATTTTTCCATAAATTGGTGATATTTAATCACCCTGGAATTCTTAATCCAGCGGTTCTCCATAATTCTTCTCCATTTTGGAAAGATTTAAATGATTTTTTTCATAATTTAATTCTGTTGAACAGTAAGGCTTTTAAAGTCAGTCACGTGTGGCCACGTGACCTTTGGTTACGTGTGAGCACGTGACCCCCGGTCACGTGTGAGCACGTGACCCCCTGAATGGACCCCTCTTCTGCGCTCTGTTCTTTGCCGCTGCTTTAACCATCACGTGCCAACACGTGACCACTGGTCACGTGTGAGCACGTGATGCCTCTTCTGAAGCCTTTTCCTGATTTTTAATCAGGGAACAAAGTCGTGCCGGTGTCCAGCTCATCACCCACCGAGAAACTACTGATCTCCTATCAGTAAATCTCATCCACCGTGGCCAAAGATTTATGCTGATGGCCAACCGAACACAGCGCGACATCAACTCCCTATACTGGGAGAGACGAATCTCTGACGATCGCTCACTGCCTCCATGTGGTTCGGGACTGTACCCAACTAAAACCTGTTCGACTCTTTTGAGCCGTACTAGAGTAGTAATCAAAGTACAATGGGAACTCACACGAGAAAAATGATGATCTTATGTCAAAAGACTACCATGTACTCATGTCACCAGAGAACTAATATCTTACGATATGTATAATACTATTTAGAAGTTCTCGGCGAGTTCGTTCGGTGTACTCATATCCAGTGAGCACGTGTATATAATCTTAGGTCCCATAACATCAATGGCTTGTGAGATCGGCCACCGCCCCTCGTTAGGGTCTAAAAAATATACACTGGTCTACTCTGGAATATCGATGCCCAGTTTCGATACTCCTACGACTAGGAACATTTAAGAATGTGCTTATGAACTATCCGGCTCTAACATATATGATCACCATCATAACACTGGTAGTCAAGTAAGAATCCTATAGGATTTATCATTATGTATAGCAAGTAAAATATGTACACATTAATAATAAAGACAAATTAGATGGCATACTATCATCTCGAGCAAGACTGTTCTACATATATAAGTCCTCCTTCAATTATCATAATCGCCTATCTGCAATTACAATAATTGCCTTGAGGGCACTATAGCTAACAAAAAAGACATCGAAAGTCATACGAGAGGGTCGGCATGATTTAGTTGACCATCCGGTTTGATTGCAATCAAAGTTTGTTTGGAGGATATATAAAGCCTTTAAGGTTATTGTAACGACCATGCCCGTTTTGAAATAAATAAAATTTTGTTTAAATTTAATCTTATTATTTCTGTTTCTTAATTAATAAAATATAATTTTTAATTTTTGAAAAGATAAAATTGATTTGCTAGTATTTTAAAAGAGAAGAGAATGAATTTATTTTTATAAAAAAGGAATCGTGATTTTAAATTTTATTAGATTTTCAAAAAGTTGATTTTTGAAAAGAGAATGTTTAGGAAAGGATTTTCAATATAAAAAAATTTATTAGTATTTTAAAGAAAAAGATTTTGTTTATTTTTAATTTAAAATATCTTTTGTTAGAGAAAATAATTTCTAAAACCATATTTGGTATTTTTAAAAGACAAGAAAAGATTAAGAAATTGATAAAAAAGTTTTTGAAAAGATAAAATTATTTATTAAGTATTTTTAAGATTTTAATTATATCTTATTTTAATTAAAGATATATTTTTTAAAACAAACCTATTTTTATGAAAATCTCTCTTTAAATTATTAGAGCTAATCTTTTTTAAACCTAGTCCTACATCTCAAACACTAATCCCTAGTACTGTAAGTAAATCTTTTCTCCTCTTCCTCTTTTATAAATTTTCGTCATAACAAAAGGTCTTTCTTGAGCCGCTATAGAAATTTCAAGTCAACTGGGGTCTCAATTTATGAGTTGGGACTCTGGCAAATTGATTGTTTTATCGATTTGCACACTTTTGTAAGTTTCCCTTGTCCGTATATTTAAATTTTCCGGAAGCTCTTTTCATATTTTCCTACTGAGATAATGTGACTGTTGATTGTTTTCATCATATAGATTTCCCAAGTATTTATTCATGTTTTATGAAATTTTTTACAAGTTATGTCAGTTTACATTTCATATGAGATACTTGATATGTGATTACTAATTTATATGTGATTGATACTTGATTCATATTACTGGTTAACTCTTGTTTATAGAAAATTCATACTTCATTTAGTAAACCGTTTTTGACATGAGATAATGGGAGAGTTGGAAAAGGAATAGAGTCGTATAAATCGAGAAGATAGTAAATGCTATTGTATGCAGAACTAAGTGTTACGTGGAACAAAATGCCACGTCATGAGGACGCGGGCCACCTCTAGAATCCCCATATGATATTCCGACATGACGAACGGAATACTCAAGATTTTGCATGCTCTATTCTTATTTCGATTCGTATAAGATAAAACATGATTTTAAAAATATATACGTAAATATCTTTTTACATGAGCTTACATTATTTTTCCTTGCTATTTTCTGAGTTGATTTTGTTTTATATTAATATCATATTTTCATTATCTTTATTGGATTTTTGGGAGACTTACTGAGCGTTAGTTTGCTGATGGGCTTTTCGTATGTTTTCTTCTTTTTTATTTTTTTTAAAATATTCATGAGATTCTATTTTAAAGGGGGACAAAGCAGTGCTCGGTGAGTAGAACGTATCAACCTATGACTTTTCACACAATCAGCCATTTCTGAAGTATTATCTCTTTTTGTTATTGATCACTTTACGACATGTATCTTGTGTATGGTTCGTGCTTGAAAGCTCTTTCTTTTGTATCGCTGGTTACTTTATTGTGAACCTTGATTATCTTATTTAATAAATATTATTATAAATTTTTGTGATACAACTAGTGCATGTAGTGATGTTTAGCGTATCTATTTCGGAAATATATGCTTCTTGATATAGATACGTCGGGAGACTCGTCACGTTCTCGCTATTTTATAATTTATTTTGGAAAATGGGACGTGTGAGATATTGCTAAGTTTGACAATTTTATTGGTTTTAAAAAAATTTATCTCTATTAAATCATCTCCTAGGAGAGAGTTGGTTAGGATTTGATAGAGTCCTTTTGCTTTAGTTTATGATAAGTATTGTTATTATATAAAATTAAGCCCCCCCCCGCCCCCACCCAACAATTCCTAAAAAACAAATTCATAGTTTTTTAAAACATATTAAAAAATTAAAGAAATATCATTTGCTATTTGCCTTTCTCCTTTCTCCAATTTACAAAACATACAAACAAATAATGAAAATGACTTTTCCAACCAAAATTCAGACATGTTTCCAGATGAACAAAAATTAAAAATACAATTTGAAACAACGGTTAGATGCTGAAATTGATTTATAAGCATCCAAACAGCTCGATAGCAACAATTTTGCTCTTAATTAACTGGTTTATTTATTATTAATTAAAGATGACAACATAATGTCGTATTAGGACATTTTCCATGATGGCTTGACCACCTGAATTTGTATTATATCTAACTCTTTAGTAAGCGCTGGTGGGGTTATAATTGTTGAAATATTAGTTTAAATTTAAATAGTTAGTTATTATTAATATAATAAGAAATATTCTTATTTAAATTAGAAAAAGGATATAAATTTAAATAAGGATAAGTCATGTTAATATAGGAAAATAGCCTAATCTCTACTATTATATTATAAGGCAAAAGGAAGGGAGTTTTAAATTTTGAAATCAATTTGGTGACGCGTCATTCTTATTTGTAAGAGAAATCAACTAAAAATCTCTAAATATCGAATTAGATTTCATAACCGTAAATACCAAATTTAGCGGATGCAATTGATTTTTTTTCTTTTTCCTAATACAACTCTTCACACTAACCTCTATTTCTTTAAGGAAACCATTCCCACCGTCTAAATTAATTAATTTGGTCATTTAAAAATCTAATTTTTCAAATGCGAGGCGCACGACGACACGAGCAAAACATTAGTGGAAAGAAACTAAATTAGAAGATAAAATTCTTATTAAATTCGCAAAGACAAAGCAACACTACGACTAGGGTTGAGAGGTGGAAGGTGTTTTGGGGAGAAACATGGGCTTTTGCGCAGCGATATTTTTAATTTAATAAATCCGCATTTAATACGCGCTCGGTGAGAATCAAACCTGGGCTGCTTTGATACCATGTGAAATGTCCCTACTACTACACAAAAACTCTGAAGTATGATGAGAGTTGAGGGAACATAATTTATATTTTAATACGCCCCCGCAGGCTGAAGGCCCTTTGGGCCGAAACCTAGACTTTTGCGGAGCGGTATTTTTAATTTAAATAAAACCGCATTTAATACGTGCCCGGTGGGAATCAAACCTAGGTTGCTCTGATAACATGTGAAATGTCATTTCCATTGTACCAAAACTCCAAAATTATGAAGAAAGCATGAAGAATATATTTTATATTCTAACAGACAAACAGGCAAAACTAAGGTAAAAGCAAAGCCAAGACTAGAAAAAATAGAAATGTATTCCTTATGATAAATCCCTTCCACCCCACCCAAACACGACATCCCCCCTTCCCCCGGCGCCGCTGCCGCCCCTCCGGCCGAGATCAAGAATGGCGACATTAGGGATCGGAGAGGATAGACCGGTGTAACTTTGTTGTTCTTCAGGATAAAGGAATCCTCACATTTGTCTCATGGCTTAGGCCGGGTTTGGTCGTGCAAGGTTAATGTCCCTTCTTTTCTTGGATAGTCGTCTTGCGTGATAAGATTCTGGCATCATCAAAGATTTGATGCTTTCAAAGGAAACATTTCCCATCAATGATGATGATGCTGCTAGAAACAAATGGCTCTCAATACTTGGTTTGCTTCTTGAATGGCACATTTTGACAAAGACAATTAGAGATTAATAAAGTGAGTTTACATGTACATTAGATTAATTAGCCATTGCAAGATTGCATGTCGTTTTCAGGTCTAAGTTGTGGCAACGTACGGCTTTAATTTTTGTGCAAGTGAAGTAAAGGTTTCCTATAAAGAATTGATTATAGTATAATTTATCGCCAAATGTCTCTTTTTGGAAAATACGGCAATATTGCCAAATGTAAATGTTATATGCTCATCTAAGAAAGTGTTTTCAGGATTGTTTCCTTGTAGCAATTATATCATTAACTTATAATGTTGATGTTGATGTATTAAAATTAGTAAGTTGATATATTAAAATTAGTTAGTAGATGGTGAAGGTAATAATTAAAAAATAGATATGGCAATTAAGATAATAATATTTTTTTATGAAATTTAAGACAATAATAATATTTATAGGCATATATATATATATATATATATATATATATATAAACGCATGCACCTCTATGGCGGAAATGGATGCATCAATTTCTCAAAAAAACAATTTTTTAATCTAAAATTAAATGCGTATCTTTGCTTCATCTCTATCTCATCGATGAAAGATCTGATCATATATAAACAAAGTAACTTTTGGTAGCCTTTGCCCCCCTTATATAGGGTTATGGTACGATATCTCAAGTCCAAATATCCGATATGGGACTAAAACCAACATATTAATAATACTACAATTATATAATATTTCTCTTATAGTTGTGTCTAAATCTTCTACAGAAAGGCTTATAGGTGGGACCAATTGGATCTCACATCAAGAGCCAACTATCAATTAAATTGATTCATAATTAATAAATTAATAACTTTAATTTAACAGTTAAATACCTATCGTGCCGACTGTTCATAAGAACTCTAGCATAATATGTGATGACAATAAATATCAATTTACATGCAATCATTTCCAACGTCAAGTTACTTATCCTTAAACCATTAAATGAGCAAGATATGTTCACCTAATTACCCAAGTCTAAAGTTTCATTCCCCATGAACACAAATTCATTTCGAAAAATAAGTATTACTACAATAATATAATTTTGAAATACATTTCTCAAAACACCCGTAGACAGGATTTTTATGCCTTCATGAGAATGAACAGTAAATTTATTCTCATCAACATAAGAATACCGGATTCTATCTAGACATCTATTGTGCTCCTAAATGTATTTAAGCAGCCCTATATTTCAAGTTTGTTATTCCTGTCAAATAATAATAAGTTCTATCATATCAAAACTTACTAAATGACAGATCGAGGACAACATTACCATCAAGTAAAAGAGATTATGTAACTGTTTAAATTCTCTATCTCATAGATGACATATTCTAGATAATTCAAACGTGGTCTTGTACTACATGTATCACAATACGTGCTTATGACACGCACCTGAAGAATCTTCATTCTCGGTGAATGAGACACATCACCACATCTAACATGTTTGTGTCATGTATGCTAGTCTGTTATAAAGTTAGCTATCTCATACTAGATATAGGCTAAGTACTCATTTAAGAAATCACTAGATTAGACCATATCTCCATACAAGTGACAAATCACAGTGCATGATCTAAAAATATGATTTCTAGAGATATTATAACAATTATAAATACATATGACCCAGCTAACCAATTACTATGCAACTATAAAATTATATTAATATTTAATAAATATGAAAAGAATTTTATTGAATGTGTAAGGGCACATACAACCACTCTAGCAATCTCCCACTTTCCCTCACATCCAATCGGATACAATAATAACAAAGTTATTAACGTCTTGTCAAAAATCATTTAAGACAATAACTAAGTTAATCATTTGTTCATATTGTTTTGTAACTATCTTTTATATAATTATATAAACTTATCCCAAAAAGACTTTCTATAGTTGGAATACAATCTAATAAAACCATGCCAAGTTCAATGTGGAAATCTCATAACATTTTATTTCTCATGTTTATAATTAATATACCACAATAAATTATTCTACATATTTCAAAATAGAATTTTTAAATTTTTGAATTCGGATTGGAAATCTAAATTGAAGCATACTTTAATGTTTAGAAACATCCGCATCATAACTAAACAACAGTTTTAGTTAAATGCTAAAATATGGTTGTCACTTTATGATTGGTGCAATTTATTGCAAATTTTTCTAACGCATTTATCATTTTATTATCAAATATTATATTGTTACGGGCATCTTTTGTGAATTATTACAGATAGCAGCGTTTGGATGCAAAAACACTGAAAATTGTCCTAAAATGAGAATTACATGCATACAATGGAGATTTAAGGGAATTATTTAGAAAATCAAATGACAATTGCAAATTTGGAACAAATTTGGGAATATCATTACAAATTAGCAAAAACCGCAACAAATAGAGATGAATTAATAATTACAACAACAAATCAGTTGGAGAAACCAAATCAAATTAAAAGCAATAAATCAACCTGTCTAATTTTATGCCAAATTTGGGAACAATTCGAAAATCCACGCAACTACAGAAATACAACGAGATATTCAAAATTTTATGAGCTAAAAAATTATCTAAATTGACGATAAAACCACAGCAAAAATCTGGAGCCACGAATCCAAAATTCGGCAGTGGATCAGCGGCTAATCATGTCAATTAAGGACGGATCAGTGGTCGGTTTTAGGTCGTTCGATGAGATTTTTTATGGGCACGGTCATATTTCCATATACATTAATATGAGATGTAGGATTTCGTCTTTTGAAGATTCTGAAAGCACACAACAATATCTTACAGAGCAACTAGATTCTCGTTGATTAGATTTTCATAATTGTTAGCAAGTTGATTCTCTTGTATTTTTTATTACTTATTCTCCAAACTTTCTTAACCCTATATAAACACATATATAGTCCTAAGGTTTCATATCTCTTTCATAGCCTTCAAAAATTAGGTTTTGCAAAAGTAGGAGAGATCAATAGTAACTGTAAGTTTTATTTCATAATGAATAAAATTTATAATTTCCTTTCTATGAGTAACTAATTATTTTTCTAGGGTTTTGTATTATCTTTCATTCTATGGTTGGATGTGTTTTATGGTCTTCTTTTTTTTTTACTTCATCATGAATTACTTTTGATATAATTTCTTTCTTATACTTTTTATCATATAAACTAGATCTTATAGGGATAATTGACGTTTTGAATTAGATCTAGAGATTGATGATACGCATAAAAACTAATTAGGATAACGAAAATTTAACAAACTAGAATCCTTATTAGGGACGGTAAAAGATATGCTTTTTATTAAAATAAATTCAACCTAGATAGTTAAAGAGTTCTGGGTTAATCAACATGATAGTTTAGATTAGCTATCTATTACTATTAATCAAAAATTCAACGTAGGTTATTCTTAATTATCTAGAACTAAGTTTTTAATATAGTTCCTAAATGATCTTTTATAATTGATAGACTATTTTTAATTAATTTAATATAACCTATGCTTTTATATTAAGTAATAGAAAACATACTAGAAATAGATAAAGCAAAGAAGTGGTATCTTTTAAACCAATCATATAAAAATAAGCAATACAAAAACCCTAAAAATTTCTCTCTTATAAAAAAAACCAACTTTTATTTGCACTTTTAAAAAAATCCAAGTCTTTAACTTAGTTTTAAAATAGTTAACACACTTTTCTATGGGAACGATCCTTAAATACAACTGCGATAAACTGTATACTTGCGGTTAAATTTGGAGACTAATAAAATCCTTATCACTTTAATCCAACGTTCGTCTTTAGGGTTTATTACAATCTACTTATAAAACTCTATCATATCGTGTATGTAGAATCTTCTAAGGATCTTATCCACGTAGATGGATTTCAACTGCAAGTCTCTACTCTATCTTATATAAAGTGCGGGGCTTAAATTAAAATATATGACCAAGATCTATCATAAAGAACTTGTCTAAAAAACATTACTTAAATGTTGTCATTGGACCTACATCATTCTAAATGGGTAGAATTGAAGGGTTACCCTAGTGTCCCGACCAACTCCTGTGGCCAAATGCGGAACAAAAATTTTCTTGCGAACGAAAACTTGGCACTAGAATAAAACTTAACCGGATCTTTAACCATAAACCTAGTTAGCTTATTGAGTTCTACCTACTATGAAAGAAGATATACCAAACGAATCGAGTCCTTCGGTCTTCTCTCCTCGTCATGTGCTCCAAGTGGCCTCCTTGAACTCGTTAGATCTCCTTTTCCGGCTCCATCGGTCCTCTGGGATCGAGTTTGTTCTCCGGCCCCCTTTTGTCGTAGAGATTCACCCGGAGAGTATGATCCATGGCTCTAGCTCTTTGCTATATGTCAAAAGAGCAACTAGAGAACTTGGGATGCTAGTCCAAGTGGTCTAGGATGTAGTTTTGGATGTCTATGTGTTTGCTATCTCTTTTCTAACATCTTCACTTGTTTCTCAACATATGAGAATGTTAGTGAAGAGGAAGAAGATGAAGATAGAGGAAAGCAAGAGGAGGGAGGAGCTTTGAGAGAAAATGGAGCTCAAGAAAATTATGAAGCATGAATGAAAGAGAAAATACACACAAGGGTTTTGTGTATTAATTCTTTCATTAAGCAATTAGCAACCATGCTTCAATAGTAACTCCAAAATGAATTATAAATTCATTTATTCATTTTTGAAGCATAGTCACCTCCATTCCTCCCTCACCTCTCACTTTACACCTCATTTCCAATTATTAAATAAAAGGAAAATACATAATGAGGTGGCCGCCTTCTAAAAGGAAATCTGCAGTAAATACGGATTTCAGTCTACTGTACATATATACCGGCAATCAGATAAAAATCCGAACGTCCAAAGAGATATAATAACATGAAGAACGTAATACTAGAATATATATATCGAAATACATATACGTAAATTATTAAATCAATACTTGATTTAATAATCCATTTCAAACCCAAGCCGGCTAGTATTACCAACTATCCGATCGAAAGTACCAGTACAAAGTACATCAATCGATCGAACCCTGCACGTATCCAATACGGCTACTACATCATTTCTCCTGAATCAGGGAAACCCTCTGTGTGGGACTCTAAAGACTCGACAGTACTCTGGCAGCGGGTTTAACCACAAGCACGTCAGCGGCACTAGCTGTATGTAACGGCTACCCAGGTACCTATCGAAAAGAAGGCCGATGAGCAAACTCATCTGGATCTCCTACTGAGCCTATCCGTGACAATATCCGTATAGTCCGGTCTCTTCGTCAAAGAGTATCGCATACCGGGTCTAGGGGATGGTGAACGTCAGACCCTCATAACCTGATAAGTCGTGCCGATATGGCTCAGGACTAATCCGGGAAACTACTGATCAACTTATCAGTAAATCCCCAGTGCCTTGGCCAAGGTCTTATAGTCCTGACCAATCGAATCACAGTGCAATATCGACTCCCTATACCGGGAGAGACGAATCCCCGACAATCGCTCACTGCCTCTATGTGGCTCGGGACTGAACCCAACCAAAACCTATTTGCACGACTCAGTAGAGCCGTGGTAGGGTAATGATCAAAGTTCAGTGGGAACTCACACGAGACAAATGCCGATCTCGGGTCCAAAGACTAACCTGTACACATGTCACCTGAGAACTTCCATCTGACGATAGGTATAGTACCACATGAAAGTTCTCGGCGAGTCCGTCCAGTGTACTCACACCCAGTGAATACCTGTATACGATCTTAGGTGCATTAGACCAATGGCTGCGGGACCAACCATCCTCCGACGGGGATAGAAATGTACACACCAGTCTACTCTGGAGTATCAGTGCCCGGTCTCGATACTCACGCGACTAGGGACCATTTAAGGAAGTACTTATGGACTACCCTGCTCCCATAAGTATGATCGCCATCACAACGCAGGTAGTCAAGTAAGATCCTAGAGGCTTTATCGACATGTAACCACAATATGTAATAACGAGTATGACATATGCCATGTTAAGATAAAGACAAACCACAATAGTATACTACCGTATCGAATCTTTATCAATATGTGCAAACCAGATATAACAACAATACAAGTAAATACACATATCCCGATAAAGACAAGTCAAATAATATACTATAAAACCGAGCAAGATTGTTCTGTTCAAACATATCCCTAGTATCCATATGTATACATATACAATACTGGCCTCTAGGGCATATACATCCAACAATCTCCCACTTTCACTAAAGGCCGGTGATTGGCGTACCGAATACCCAACGTCTGCTCTAAGGCAAGCTGTTGACGTACCGCATACCCAACATCCTAAAAAGTCGCTCGAACTGTGCTTGGGGGAGGGCCTTTGTAAATGGATCTGCTGTGTTGTCTTTCGTATCCACTCTCCGGACCTCGATCTCCTGGCGATCTACGATCTCCTGGCGATCTACGATCTCCTGGCGATCAGGTGATACCGCCTTAAGATGTGCCTGGATTTCTGATGGGACCGTGGTTCCTTTGCTAAAACTATAGCCCCATTATTATCACAATACACCGGTATCGGATCAACAATGGACGGAACCACCTAAAGTTCAGCTATGAACTTCTTTATCTAGACCGCCTCTTTTGCGGCATCGCTTGCAGCAATGTATTCAACCTCCATCGTCGAGTCTGCGACGGTATCCTGTTCGGAGCTCTTCCAATATACCTCCCCTCTACTAAGAGTAAACACAAAACCAAAGACAGACTTACTGTCATCCTTGTCACTCTGGAAGCTTGAGTCGGTAAAAGACTCGACCCTGAGGTCTCCATTACTATAAATCAGGAACATCTCCTTGTTGGAGATAGTGCCCTCAGAGTCAATTATTGGATCACAGGTACGTGATTGCAATGATTGAGGGAGGACCTGTCCCAGTAGGACAGTCTTACTCAAGATGATAATATGCTATCTGGTTTATCTTTATCATCGTGTACTGCTTTAGGTGACCCTACATGTCACTATTGCACGTTGATAGAGCCTCTAGGATTCTTGCTTGACTACCAGCAGTATGAGGGCGATCATATACGTGGGAGCTGGGGTCTATAAGCAAATCCTTAAAAGGTCCCTAGTCGTGGGAGTTTCGAGACAGGGCATCGATTCTCCATAGTAGACTAGTGTATACAGTCGAGACCCCGACGAGGGGCGGTGGCTGGTCTCACAAGCCACTGGTGTCAGTTGGTTCACCTAAGATGTATACAGGTGCTCATTGGGTTGTGAGTACACCGGACAGGACTCGCCGGGAACCTGCTAGTTGGTATTATACCTGATGTCAAATAGCAGTTCCCTGGTGACATGTGTACAGGTTAGTTCATCGACCTGAGATTGTCATTTGTCTCATGTGAGTTCCCACTGTGCTTTGATTACTACCTTGCCACGCTCAAAGGAGACGTGCAAACAGGTTTTAGTTGGGTACAGTCCCGAGCCACATGGAGGCAGTGAGCGAATCTACAGGGGTTCGTCTCTCCCGGTATTGGGGGTGAGGTTGCGCTGTGTCTAGGAGAGCCAGTACATGAAAATTCCTTGGCCAAGGCAGGAGATTTACCGGTAGGTATTCCAGTAGTATCTCAGGGTGTTCTGGGCTGCACTCCGACACGACTTGTACCACTTTTGGGGGTCTGACTTTTACCAACGCCCTAGGCCCGCCATGCGATGTTCATAGACGAACGGACCGGACTGTACGGATATTGTCACTGACAGGCTCAGTAGGGTGTCAGGATGAGTTCGCTCATCGACGTCCCTTTTAGTCAGTACCTGGTAGCCCGTTACGTATTGGCTAATACCTCTGACGTGCTAGTGGTTAAATCCACAACCAAGGTGTTGACGAGTCTTTAAAGTCCCCCCACAGACCAGTTTCTCAAGTTTCGGGCGAAACGCTGTAGAGGCCGTATGGAGATATGGCAGGGTTCGATCAGATACGTGCGGTATTGCACGGATCATGATCGGACGGATAATACTAGCGGGCTTTAGTTTAAGCCGGATCCTAGTATTAGACAGTGTAGTTTTGTCTCTTTGCATTTGTGTTCAGTGGGAATACAAATGCGGGCATGTATATGCAGTCGCGGGGTTTTCCTGTAATTTATTACGGGATCGGTTTTCTGAAGTTGCCATTTTGCATTCCGTTCCGGCCAGTTTTCCTTTGTTCCTTCACGGCCGGACTTTCCGATGGAGGGGGTTATTTGCAAGTGTGCAAATAACATTTTGTGGAGGGGTTTTCTTGCATTATGTGGCTTCATGATGAGATTCTTTTTCCATTTCTTCCTTTGCATTAAATGGTGATTAGGATGGATTAGAAATTGATATGATATGGTTATCATTTCTTTTGGATGTGGTCACCCCTTTGCTTTTACTACACTTACCTTTCTTCTTGGTTTTGATTTATTCCCTCCACCATTTGTTAATTGAAGGGGCCGGCCACTTTGAGGGAAAGGGGAGGCTTCATTTTGCATGAGTGAAAATCTATCATCTCATTTTAGCTTGCTTGCAAAATTCCTAATACATCCTAAAAGCTCATTGTTTCATTCCTCCATCATGGCAACTTCACAACCCCAAGAGACAAAGTTTCTACACTAGTCTACAGCATTCCTTGGACGCGTTGGCTAGCCAATTTCGCGTCCGAGTTGCCTCGTTCCAGAGGTGGGAGCCCGTAAAAGAACCCGGCGATGTGGTGCCTATTTAGACGAGGAGGCGACGACCGGAGATTCCGCGAGGAGATCGGAGTGGAGACGAAGACTGAAGGACACGATCGCTCGGAATAGCATTCTACCCTTTTCTCATGTTTGCTAGTAGCTAGGTTAATGGCCCGATCCGGGTTTTATAGTGCGCGGTGTTGCCGGTTTGCAAGTTTCGCAAAGTTTTTCGTTTCCGCATTCCGGCGTCGGATCGATGGCCGGGGCGCCGCCGTGCACTTACATTGGTATCAGAGCCACGCTATTAACCTAGTCTAGCTTTCTAACATGTTTAGAACTCGATCGAACAAAAAGTCCCAAAAACCGTATTTTCAAAAGCGCAGGTTTCTGTCGAAATTTTTTTTTGGCTCCAAAAATTTTTCAGGGTGTTATAGAAATATGTGCAGAGTGTTCTAAGACTTCTGGAAAAATTTGGTGGCATGATTCGACTTTTCCACCGCGGAACTGCGGCCAAACACATGCATTGGCCGCGGTTCCGCGGCCATAATGATCCCTTGTTGCACCATTTTTTTCCAGTGGGTCCTAGTCTGTGAAATGGGGTTTTTGGAATATTAGTTTTGGGCCCAGATTTTCTATGAGTGCTACAGTAGTGCTTGGGGCCCACTTTGGTAAATTTGTTCGATCAGATATTTTAAACATGTTAGTTCACATTATTTACATTATATCTACGACCGTGAATGTCATTTGATCGGTAAATCCTGTCCAGCTGCTATAGCCCGGTTAGACGGATTTGCGAACGTGACATTCACGTTGATGTTCTGTGTTGTGTTGTGATGTTGCGGATCGGTTGTGAGGATAGCCTGGTTGCAGTGGTAGTACAGTTTTGTTTTATATGTACATTTGTTATTGCGGGGTGAGCGTCCAATATGTGGACTGCCGTCACTGCCTGTTTGTATATTATTCTTTTGGGGCACGACCGGGTCGAGGTCGATGTACTCGTTGTATGTATATTTTACTTTCTGTACTAGGATTACCTTGCGGAGGGGTGCACGGATAGCCGGGTTCTAGAGGGAAACGGGCCCGCATCTCATGGCATTGAGACGGAGGGGGCTTTACTCTAGAATTGGCGGGCTATTCGCCGCACTCGTAGGGGGTACAGGTTGACCCAGGAGGGGTGCCCAAGTTACCGGATTCTGTGAAGTGCTGGATGGTCCATTCACGTTGCTGAAAGGGGCTGCCTCGCTTCAGGTTTTGGCGGGTAACTTGCCGCGCCCGTAGGGGTCTAGGATTTCATTGCACAGGCTATCCACACGACCAGGGGAACGTCGGGCTTCAGTAGCGGCTCTGTGAAACCCGGAGATCCCAGATATCTGTATTGTTCTGTGATGCTGATTACATTTATGTGATGTTGCATTTTATCACGTCTTGAGCGAATATTATATATTGATATATATACTAGTAGATGTTGTATATGTTTTTCATCCGCGCTAGTCCAGTCCCCGCTCTGTCGTTAGTTAAGTAACCTAACGGGTGATGACGGGACCCAGTGGCGAATGCGGATGGCATATACGTACATCATTATTTTCGTTCTTTTGTGGTGTGATCAATTGATGGGACTGGGTTGATTCGGATCAATGCAAGATAAACAAACCTATTCTGATGTTGTTGGAACATTTTTCAAAAAGCTGTTATTGTAAGGGCGTTCTCTTTTGTTTTGCACAGTGGTATTCGGTTATGAATATCCAGCTCCTCAGTCGACGAGGCAAGGGCCGAGATCCCTTCACCTGGAGTGACCCCTTGGACAAAAGTTTGCGTCAAGGCAATAACTTCACTATAGCCGATTACTTTTGCTTTGCATCGTGGTATTCAGTTGGAATATCCTGCACCTCATTCTACGGGGAAAGAGCCGAGATCCCTTCACCGGGAGTGACCTCTTTAGCAAAGGTTTTCGTCACTATATTTTTAAAAGCTATCCGGTTCCTTCAACGATATCAAGTTCATTACGTTAAAGGTTTTCGCCAGAAACCATTCGTAGCCCTCCGTCGTTTCAGACGGGTAGCACGTAGTATTCATGCTATGTTTGTTGGCCTTCGTCAAGGCATAGTGTATGGTAGCTGCTTGTTGCCTTTCTGCTGCATAGATAGATGCGTTAGTTTGGGACAGTCGTATAGCCTTGTTGACCTTCGTCAAGGGCTTGTACGGGTGGGTTCAAATTAACCTGGACAATGACGGGTAGAACTTGACATGTGACTTATGATTTGTTGACCTTCGTCAAGGTCATAAGAGCATGGGGCAAAAATCCACTTCGGGAGTTTCTAAAGAAACTGAAACTTGCCAGATATGCGCATACCTTCTGGAGTGTGATAACATGAGTGGATTCCGTCATGTTATCATGCAATGATAGTTGGATCCCGATTCCCACTGATGAGTTGGTTTACTCCTCGGGTGATCCCGACTAATTCTTCTTTCAGGTTTGGGAAAGAATTTGACGTTACAGTGGGAGGTTTCCTGATTAGATAAAGCGATAACCATTCTGATCTAGATTAGAGTGAACGCTGAGTGTTTATTTTCTCTCTCTCTCTCTTTGGCAGTGACCATGACCCGACCCTAGACTATGACTCAGTGACCAAAATTAACCGAATCTTCTAAAACACTGGCTTTTGGATTGTCAGAGTTGCAAACCGCATTGCCACTCCTACTTTTACCCTTTTCTCCAGGACACCCTGTATTATTACGAACGTCCACTTCCATTGGACAAAACCATCATATGGTTATATACGAACTCGAAGGAATTCGAGGATGGTTTCCGGTTCTGGAGAAAACGAATAGGACTATTCAGTTGTATTTTCCTTCTACCTTCTCTCAGGTTGCGAGTACTCCTTGGTTTAGGAGATAGTACACCTATTATGCAAATTGGATAGTCTTCTTCCAAACCTTAGGCTGGTAACGAACGGTGGGGAATGAAGAAAACCAATTAGCCTAAACGGTGTACAGAAGGTATTAAGTAAAAACATATCAAGGGATTAGTAAGAGGGCAAAGTAAATTGCGACTGCTATTCACGACCAAACCAAGTATTTCTTCGCCAATCCTCATTCACCTTTGTATTTCTCCAGGACACTCCGTATCACTATGAAGATCCACAGTTTATTGGATACTCCATCGTATGGTTATATACGAACTCGAAAAGAACTTGTTCCAGTTCGGGGATGGATTCTGGTTCAAGAGAAATAGGAATAAGGTTTATTCGGTTGTCTTTTATCTTCACCTTCTCTCGTATTGCGAGTGCTCCTAGGATTAGGACAGTACACCCATTATGCTTATTGGATAGTCTTCTTCCAAACCATAAGCTGGTGCCGAAAGGTAGGAAAGGAAGAAAACCATTTGGCCTAAAGGGGTGTGCAGAAGGTAATGACTAAAGACATATAAAGAGATTTGGAGAGATGGCAAAGAATTATACGGTTACAGTTGTGAATCTGGATAATGGAAGAAGCATTACTAGGAATACCGGGATACCCCATCGAAACATTTCAATATTTCAGTTTCACTGTGTACTGTTAAAAGAAAACTGATTTCCCAATTAGAAACTTGCTCCAGGGTATGTATTTACCAGGTATGATTCTCACATCTGTATGGTTTTACAGATGATGAGTGGAAGTAAGTTATTAGGAATTAGGTGATTATCCTCATTATATCGGAATTCGTTGTAATTGGTGATATTTGAGGAAATCACCTGGGCTGTTTGCCGGCAAATATTTGGTTTTGTATATCCGTTGTTATGCACCAATTTCAAATTGATATATCTGTATGTCTATTTTTATAGAATGAGATGTACCTTTTTGAAATTATGTCTATGACATTTACCTATATCAGTGGATGATTAGGTAAGGAGCATTAAACGGCGGTGTAATTCTTCTTAACCATAAGTACAATTTTCAACCTACAACACACAGGGAATGAGTTATTAGACTCAAGAGACTTATGCAGAGTATTGTATATTGTCCAGTGTCCATTAGAACAGAGGGGTTGGTCATTGTACTATATTCTGTTTACTTATGACTTCTCTAGTTCTTAGACATGTGTTTCGTAGAAATGCATGGTCTATGTTTTGAGGAGTTATAGGTATAAGAATAAAGTAGAGAACCAGATGTTGCAAGTATCAGGATTCTTCAAGGTGATCGAAGATGTAGATACTTGTGAATGGTATTCAATTGATAGTAATGATTAAGAGATCTTGCTTCTCTTTCAGGTTATTCATAATTGGAAGCATTCCTAAGTTGAGTAACGCTGATCGGCCTCTTTCCATTTAGTTGACATGCACTGGAGACAGCTGCATGGTTTGAATCTGGTTCAATTAAATCAGTGCCTCTGTTTCTGTATTGGATATAGAACAGTTCATATCTTGACATTGTTAAGATACGGGGAGTTGTCCAGCTTATGCTTAAAACCATACTCTGGATAACTCAAGGCACGTTTCTGTAATGGCTGTTTGTGGGTTAACCCGGGCTATAACGAGGGTTGATTTTTCTACCATCTGGAAGATCAATAGTGATATTGTTCTTGACTTGCCACAGTTTTAATAAAAATGGATTTTTTCAGAAAACAGTAGTGGGAGTATGGTAGAACTGGAAGTAATTCCAGAACCGCAAACGATTACTGAAGATTTGATAAGAACCTAAAGATTCAATCTGGTTTGACATTCTATTGGCTACTTCGCAGATATGGTGGGTAACCTCAGGCACTCGAGAGGTACTCCGGTATGCTCAAGGACGGTGACAGAGAGGTTCTAGTTTACCCAGACTTGACACTACTGTTGTTCCAGACTATGAGACCCGGCAGGAGGATGAGTATAGCGTCGTTCTGAACTGGCTTCAGAAGGGTACGTGTATATGACTCTGCCAGAGGGTTGTCATAGTCAGTGGGAGCAGTGGAAGTATGGTGGACAAGTGGCTTATGTCTATTTATAGACTAAAGCAGATATAGCGGAGATAGATCATGTATTTCTGATGTGACAGTCATAGGTTTGACTTCATCAGAATAGGGGATGGATCTGTTAAGAAGGTAGTAGGGTGTGATGTCCTGGTATTTGATGACATACACAGAGTAGGAAATGATATTCCTATTCTACGATCGGTTATACTTTGGTTGTCACACAATGGTTTCTCCACATGGGACTTGGATATAATATCAAGACATTCTGGTTACTAGATTTATAGATCTAGATTTGGGTGGTTTCCCAATCTGGGTACTTAGACAGCATTCTATAAGTATTTAGAATGGACGACTCTTGGCACGGTAGTGTACCTGCAGGTGATGGAGTCACCATCTCTAAAGGTGTCTTACAGACTAAAAGGGAGAGGGATGTGCATGATTGGCAGATCACTTGCTTAGGCAATTGAGTCAATCATGAGATGTCAAGTACCACACCAGATGTTGTTTTTGCAGTAGGTGCAATAAGTAGATATTGATCCAATCCTGGAGAAACATTCGGAAGCAGATTTAGAACAAAAGTGGATGTTCTAGGGATTTGATAACGGCGGCCTCTTTTAGGAGACGGTTATCATTCCAGGCTTCCAAGGTGACCTGGATGACAAAGTGACTGTCAGAGTTATAGTTTTCCCTCTGACGAGGGGAAGTATTTTGGACAGGTGGTCCAGGTGGATACTGAGAGAAGGATGGCGCAGGATACTGATTAAGTTCAGTTGACGATACAGTCTACGAAGTTTGGATTTGGAGTTCACTTGTGAACTAGGTCCCATCAGATATCCAGACATATTCTAAGACAGGTATTGCTCATTTCGGGAGATGGCTTTCTCCGCGAACTTGAGATAAAGAGAGACATAGAAAGAAACACCACAGCGGATGCACTCACTGAGGCTATTTCTCGAACGCAATAGTTTCGCAAACGAGCTTTGTGAGACTGATTAGTAGAGGAGTTGGGTGTTCGGTATCACACGGGCTGTGAGTATGCGACATCGCAATAATTACCCTTGATTGCGAGTGGGAGATTGTTGGAGATAGTGCCCTCAGAGTCAATTATTGGATCACAGGCACGTGATTGCAATGATTGAGGGAGGACCTGTCCCAGTAGGACAGCCTTACTCAAGATGATAGAATACTATCTGGTTTATCTTTATCATCGTGTACTGCTTTAGGTGACCCTACAGGTCACTATTGCATGTTGATAGAGCCCCTAGGATTCTTGCTTGACTACCAGCAGTATGTGGGCGATCATATACGTGGGAGCTGGGGTCTATAAGCAAATCCTTAAAAGGTCCCTAGTCATGGGAGTTTCGAGACAGAGCATCGATTCTCCAGAGTAGACTAGTGTATACAGTCAAGACCCCGACGAGGGGCGGTGGCTGGTCTCACAAGCCACTGGTGTCAGTTGGTTCACCTAAGATGTATACAGGTGCTCATTGGGTTATGAGTACACCAGACAGGACTCGCCGGGAACCTGCTAGTTGGTATTATACCTGACGTCAGATAGCAGTTCCCTGGTGACATGTGTACAGGTTAGTTCATCGACCTGAGATCGTCATTTGTCTCGTGTGAGTTCCCACTGTGCTTTGATTACTACCCTACCATGCTCAAAGGAGACGTGCAAACAGGTTTTAGTTGGGTACAGTCCCGAGCCACATGGAGGCAGTGAGCGGATCTGCAGGGGTTCGTCTCTCCCGGTATTGGGGGTGAGGTCGCGCTGTGTCTAGGAGAGCCAGTACATGAAAATTCCTTGGCCAAGGCAGGAGATTTACTGGTAGGTATTCCAGTAGTATCTCAGGGTGTTCTGGGCTGCACTCCGACACGACTTGTACCACTTTTGGGGGTCTGACTTTTACCAACCCCCTAGGCCCGCCATGCGATGCTCATAGACGAACGGACCGGACTGTACGGATATTGTCACTGACAGGCTCAGTAGGGTGTCAGGATGAGTTCGCTCATCGACGTCCCTTTTAGTCAGTACCTGGTAGCCCGTTACGTATTGGCTAATACCTCTGACGTGCTAGTGGTTAAATCCATAACCAAGGTGTTGACAAGTCTTTAGAGTCCCCCACAGACCAGTTTCTCAAGTTTCGGGCGAAACGCTGTAGAGGCCGTATGGAGATATGGCAGGGTTCGATCAGATACGCGCGGTATTGCAGGATCATGATTGGACGAATAATACTAGCGGGCTTTAGTTTAAGCCGGATCCTGGTATTAGACAGTGTAGTTTTGTCGCTTTGCATTTGTGTTCAGTGGGAATACAAATGCGGGCATGTATATGCAGTCGCGGGGTTTTCCTGTAATTTATTACGGGATCAGTTTTCTGAAGTTGCCATTTTGCATTCCGTTCCGGCCAGTTTTTCTTTGTTCCTTCACGGCCGGACTTTCCGATGGAGGGGGTTATTTGAAAGTGTGCAAATAACATTTTGTGGAGGGGTTTTCTTGCATTATGTGGCTTCATGATGAGTTTCTTTTTCCATCTCTTCCTTTGCATTAAATGGTGAATAGGATGGATTAGAAATTGATATGATATGGTTATCATTTCTTTTGGATGTGGTCACCCCTTTGCTTTTACTACACTTACCTTCCTTCTTGGTTTTGATTTATTCCCTCCACCATTTGTTAATTGAAGGGGCCGACCACTATGAGGGAAAGGAGAGGCTTCATTTTGCATGAGTGAAAATCTATCATCTCATTTTAGCTTGCTTGCAAAATTCCTAACACATCTCCAAAAGCTCATTGTTTCATTCCTCCATCATGGCAACTTCACAACCCCAAGAGACAAAGTTTCTACACTAGTCTACAGCATTCCTTGGACGCGTCGGCTAGCCAACTTCGCATCCGAGTTGCCTCGGTCCAGAGGTGGGAGCCCGTAAACGAACCCGGCGATGTGGTGCCCGTTTCGACGAGGAGGCGACGACCGGAGATTCTGCGAGGAGATCGGAGTGGATACGAAGACCGAAGGACATGGATCGCTCGGTATAGCATTCTACCCCTTTCTCATGTTTGCTAGTAGCTAGGTTAATGGCCCGATCCGGGTTTTATAGTGCGCGGTGGTGCCGGTTTGCAAGTTTCGCAAAGTTTTTCGTTTCCGCATTCCAGCGTCGGATCGACGGCCGGGGCGCCGCCTTGCACTTACACTCCTTAGTCCTTCTCAGGTACTTGAAAATGTTCTTTACTGCTGTCCAGTGGTTCTCACCTGGGTCTGACTGATACCGGCTCACCACACTTAGCGCGTAAGCTAAATCTGGTCTTGTACATAGCATCGCATACATTATAGATCCTACCGCTGAAGCGTAGGGAATAGTACTCATGCGAACCCTCTCCTCGTCAGTCTTGGGAGACATCTCCTTGGAGAGAGTGATTCCGTGCAATGCAGGTATGTTACCGCGCTTGGAATCTTCCATACTAAATCTCTTTAGTACGGTCTCTATGTACCTGGACTGCGAAAGTCCCAGTAATCTCTTGGATCTATCTTTGTAGATCTTGATCCCCAGAATGCATGGGGCATCACCTAGGTCTTTCATAGAGAACCTTTGTGATAAGAATAGCTTGACCGATTGTAGCATAGGAATGTCATTTCCTATCAAAAGAATGTCGTCCACGTACAAGACTAGGAACACGACAGTTTGTCCTACAATCTTCTTATAAATACAAGGCTTATCCTCGTCCTTGATGAAGTCAAATTCCTTGACTGTCTCATTAAAACTGATGTTCCGGCTCCGCGTTGCTTGCTTCAATCTATAAATGGATTTGAGCAGCTTACACACCTTCTTGCTGCTCCCACTGTCTACAAAACCTTCTGGCTGATCCATGTAAACACACTCTTCCAAACTTCCGTTTAGAAAAGCCGTTTTTACGTCCATCTGCCAGATCTCATAGTCATGGAAGGCAGCAATGACAAGCAGGATCCTAATGGATTTGAGCATAGCCACCGGACAAAAGGTTTTGTCATAGTCCACTCCAGGTCTTTGACGAAAACCTTTTGCAACAAGTCTAGCCTTATAGGTTTCCACCTACCCATCTACACCAAACTTTTTCTTGTAAATCCATTTGCATCCAACGGGTTTTACCCCAGGTAGAGCAACTTCCAGGGTCCACACTTTATTGGTGTACATGGACTCCATTTCAGATTGCATAGCATCCGGCCATTTATCAGAGTCCCTACTGATAACGGCCTTCCTGAAACTAGTAGGATCATCTTCTTCCAAGATGCAATCCTCTAGATCCCCATCTATGAGAAAACCGTAGTATCTCTCGGACGGATGAGAAATCCTACTAGATCTGCGGAGTGGCTGAGGTTCATCAGGTACTGTTGAATCTTGTGGTTCTACCAAATCTTCAGTTATAATTTGTCCTTCTGGAATTTCTTCCAATTCTACCGTGCCCCCACTTATTTCTTTTTCAAGAAACAACCTTTCAAGAAAGGTGGCGTGCCAAGAAACAAAAACCTTTTGTTCATCGACATGGTAGAATAGATATCCATTTGAATGCATGGGATATCCAACAAACTTACATAAAACTGACCGTGCCTTACGTTTGTCCGGATTCTGGTTTTTCACATAGGCCGGACAACCCCATATCTTAATCCTTTTAAGACATAGTCTTTTATTACTCCATATTTCATATGGAGTCTTAGGCACAGATTTAGATGGAACCTGATTCAACAGATACGCTGTTGTTTCAAGCGCAAGCCCCCAGAATGAAAGAGGCAATTCTGCATTACTCATCATGGAGCGAACCATATCCAATAGGGTACGGTTTCTCCGCTCTGATATACCGCTGTGCTGTGGTGTATACGGAGGAATAAGCTGAGAGAGAATACCATTCTCTTTCAAAAAGTCCCTGAATTCCATACTTAAGTACTCCCCCCTCTATCAGATCGGAGGATCTTAATACTTTTGCCAATCCGATTCTCTACTTCCTTTCTGAATTCTTTGAATTTCTCAAAAGCTTCAGATTTGTGTTTCATAAGATACACATATCCGAATCTAGAGAGATCATCAATGAATGTGATGAAGTACGAGAACCCACCCCTTGCATGTATAGACATCGGACCACACACATCACTGTGTACGAGTCCCAAGAACTCTACTGCTCTTTCTTCATGTCCGGTGAACGGAGATTTGGTCATCTTGCCTTTGAGACAAGACTGACAAGTTTCATAAGATGAAAATTCGAACGTATTCAAGAGTCCATCTTTATGTAACTTACTCAGTCTTTTCTCTCCGATATGACCAAGTCTACAATGCCACAAGTAGGATTCGTTCGTATCTGAACTCTTTCTCTTGTGTGTGTTTTGTATATTGAAAACTGTATTCTGATTTAGAATATAGATACCATTACACAGTGTACCTTCTGCAACCAGTACCTTATCAAGGTAAATGTTCATGATATTTCTATCAAGAACAAAATTATATCCATCTTTATCAAGTAAAGAAACTGATATGATGTTGCAAAGCATGAAGGTACATAGTAGCAATTGTTAGAAATTGAAGGGTTGCCCTAGCGCCCCAGCCAACTCACGTGGCCAAATGCGAAACAAAATTTTCTTGCGAATAAAACTTGGCGCTAGACTAAAACCAAAAACCAGATCTTTCTATAAAACCTACTGAGCAAAAGAAGAAATGCTGTCTACTATGATAGAAACCTCACCAAACAAACCAAGTCCTTCGGTCTTCTTTCTTTATCCTTAGCTCCTTGCATTCACCTTGAACATGCTTGAACTCCAACTCTAGCTCCATCGGACCTCCGGGATCGAGCTTGTTCTCCGGCCTCCTTTTGTCATAGATGATCCATCCGGAGAGTATGATCCATGGCTCTAGCTCTTTGTAATATGTCAAAAGAGCAACTAGAGAACTTGGGATGCTAGTCCAAATGGTCTAGGATGTAGTGGGCTTGTCTAGGTGTTTGCTATATCTTTTCTAACCTCTTCACTTGTTTCTCAACACATGAGAATGTTAGTGAAGAGAAAAAAGATGAAGGTGGAGCAAAGCAAGAGGAGGGAGGAACTTAAGAGAAAATGGGAGCTCAAGAAATTATGAACCATAGCATGAAAGATAAAATACACCCATAGGTTTTGTGTATGAATTCTTTCATTAAACAATTAGCAACCATGCTTCAATAGCAACTCCAAAATGAATTATAAATTCATTTGACTACTATTGAAGCATGGTCACCTCTTTTCCTCCCATACTCTTTACTTTACACCTCATTTCCAATTACCAAATAAAAGGAAAATACATAATGAGGTGGCCACTTTCTAGAAGGAAATCTGTAGTAAATACGGATTTCAGTCTACTGTACAAAAATACCGGCAATCGGATAAAAATCTGAACGCCCAAAAGAGATAGAATAAAATGAAGAACGTAATACTAGAATATACATATCGAAATACATATACGTAAATTATTAAATCAATACCTGATTTAATAATCCGGCTCAAACCCGAGCCGGTTAGTATTACAAACTGTTCAATCGAAAATCCAAGTACCAAGTACATCAATCGATCGAACCCTCCACGTATCCAATACGGCTACTACATCGTTTTGCCTGAATCAGGGAAACCCTATGTGTGGGACTCTAAAGACTCAACAGTACTCTGGCAGTGGGTTTAACCACAAGCATGTCAGCGGCATTAGCTATACGTAACGGCTGCCCAGGTACCTGTCAAAAAGGAAGGCCGAAGAGCAAGCTCGTCCGAACTCCTACTGAGCCTATCCGTGACAATATCCGTACAGTCCGGTCTCTTCTTCAAAGAGTATCGCATACCGAGTCTAGGGGTGGTGAACGTCAGACCCTAACAACCTGATAAATCGTGCCGATGTGACTCAGGACCAATCTGGGAAACTACTGATCAACCTAAGTAAATCCTAAGTGCCTTAGCCAAGGTCTTATGGTCCTGACCAATCGAATCACAGTGCGATATCGACTCCCTATACCGGGACAGACGAATCCCCGACAATCGCTCACTGCCTCCATGTGGCTCGGGACTGAACCCAACCAAAACCTGTTTGCATGACTCAGTAGAGCCGTGGTAAGGTAGTGATCAAAGTTTAGTGGAAACTCACACGAGACAAATGCCGATCTCAGGTCCAAAGACTAACCTGTACACATGTCACCTGAGAACTTCCATCTGACGATAGGTATAATACTACATGGAAGTTCTCGGCGAGTCCGTCCATTGTACTCACACCTAGTGAGCACCTGTATACGATCTTAAGTGCATCAGACCAATGGCTGAGGGACCAACCATCCCCCGACGGGGCTAGAAACGTACACATCAGTCTATTCTGGAGTATCAGTGCCCAGTCTTGATACTCATGCGACTAGGGACCATTCAAGGTTGTGCTTATGGACTACCCTGCTCCCACAAGTATGATCGCCATCACAACGCAGGTAGTCAAGTAAGATCCTAGGGGCTTTATCAATATGTAACTGCAATATGTAATAACGAGTATGACATATGCCATGTTAAGATAAAGACAAACCACTATAGTATACCACCGTATCGAGTCTTTATCAATATATGCAAGCTAGACATAACATAAATACAAATAAATACACATATCCCGATAAAGAAAGGTCAAATAATATACTATAAAACTGAGCAAGATTGTTCTGTACATACATATCCCTAGTATCCATATGTATACATATACAATACTGGCCTCTAGGGCATATACATCCAACAATCTCCCACTTGCACTAAAGGCCAGTGATTAGCGTACCGAATACCCAATGTCTGCTCTAAGGCCGGCTGCTGGCGTACCGCATACCCAACATCCCAAAAAGTCGCTCGAACTGTGCTTGAGGGAGGGCCTTTGTAAATGGATCCGCCGTGTTGTCTTTCGTATCCACTCTCTGGACCTCGATCTCCTGGCGATCTACGATCTCCCTGATCAGGTGATACCGCCTTAAGATGTGCCTGGATTTCTGATGGGACCGTGGTTCTTTCGCTAAAGCTATAGCCCCATTGTTATAACAATACACAGGTATTGGATCAACAATGGACGAAACTACCTGAAGTTCAGCTATGAACTTCTTCATCCAGACCGCTTCTTTTGCGGCATCGCTTGCAGCAATGTATTCAGCCTCCATCGTCGAGTCTGCGACGATATCCTGTTTGGAACTCTTCCAACATACCGCCCCTCCGTTGAGGGTAAATACAAAACCCGAGACAGACTTGCTGTCATCCTTATCACTCTGGAAGCTTGAGTCGGTAAAGGACTCGACCCTGAGGTCTCCATTACCGTAAACCAGGAATATCTCCTTAGTCCTTCTCAGGTACTTAAGAATGTTCTTTACTGCTGTCCAGTGGTTTTCACCTGGGTCTGATTGATACCGGCTCACCATGCTTAGCGCATAAGCTACATCTGGTCTTGTACATAGCATCGCATACATTATAGATCCTACCGCCAAAGCGTAGGGTATAGTGCTCATGCGAACCCTCTCCTCGTCAGTCTTGGGTGACATCTCCTTGGAGAGGGTGATTCCGTGCAATACGGGTATGTTACCGCGTTTGGAATCTTCCATACGAAATCTCTTTAGTACGGTCTCTATGTACCTGGACTGCGAAAGTCCCAGTAGTCTCTTGGATCTATCTCTGTAGATCTTGATCCCCAGAATGTATGAGGCATCACCCAGGTCTTTCATAGAGAAGCTTTGTGATAAGAATAGCTTGACCGATTGGTCCATAGGAATGTCATTTCCTATCAAAAGAATATCATCCACGTATAAGATTAGGAACACGACAGTTTGTCTTACAATCTTCTTATAAATACATGGCTCATCTTCGTTCTTGATGAAGTCAAAGTCCTTGACTGTCTCATCAAAACAGATGTTCCAGCTCCGCGATGCTTGCTTCAATCCATAAATGGATTTGAGTAACTTGCACACCTTCCCGCTGCTCCCACTATCTACAAAACCTTCTGGCTGATCCATATAAACGCACTCTTCTAAACTTCCGTTCAGAAAAGCCGTTTTTACGTCCATCTGCCAGATCTCATAGTCATGGAAGGCAACAATGGCAAGCAGAATCCTAATGGATTTGAGCATAGCCACTGGAGAAAAGGTTTCGTCATAGTCCACTCCTGGTCTTTGACGAAAACCTTTTGCAACGAGTCTAGCCTTATAGGTTTCCACCTTCCCATCTACACCAAGTTTCTTCTTGTAGATCCATTTGCATCCAACGGGTTTTACCCCAGGTGGAGCAACTTCCAGGGTCCACACTTCATTGGTGTACATGGACTCCATTTCAGATTTCATAGCATCCATCCACTTATCAGATTCCCTACTGATAATGGCCTGCCTGAAACTAGTAGGATCATCTTCTTTCAAGACGCAATCCTCTCGATCCCTATCTATGAGAAAATCGTAGTATCTCTCGGGCGGATGAGAAATCCTATTAGACTGCGGAGTGGCTGAGGTTCGTCTGGGATTACTGAATCTAGTGGTTCCTCCAAATCTTCAGTTACATTTTGTGGTTCATGGTTTTCTCCCAATTCTACCGTACTCCCACTAGTTTCTTTTGCAAGAAACTCCTTTTCTAAGAAGGTAGCAAGGCGAGATACAAACACCTTCTGTTCCTCAGTGTGGTAGAACGGATATCCTAGTGAATCCTTAGGATATCCCACAAATTTACATGGAACTGACCATGCCTATAGTTTGTCCGATTTCTATGTTTTCACATAGACCAGAAAACCCCATATCTTAATATATTTAAGACATGGTTTCTTGCTACTCCATATTTCATACAGAGTGTTGGGCACAGATTTGGACGGAATTTGATTCAAAAGGTATGCTGCTGTCTGAAGTGCATATCCCCAGAATGAAAGAGGCAACTCAGCATTACTCATCATGGAGCGAACCATATCCAATAGGGTATGATTCCTCCACTCCGATACACCGTTGTGTTGTGGTGTGTAAGGAGGAGTAAGCTGAGAGAGAATTCCATTCTCTTTTAAATAATCTAGGAATTCCGTGCTCAAGTACTCCCCTCCCCTATCAGACCGGAGGATCTTAATACTTTTGCCAATCTGGTTCTCTACTTCATTCCTGAATTCTTTGAATTTCTCAAAAGCTTCAGATTTGTGTTTCATAAGATACACATATCCGAATCTAGAGAGATCGTCAGTGAATGTGATGAAGTACAAGAACCCTCCCCTTGCATGTATAGACATCGGACCACACACATCACTGTGTATGAGTCCTAAGAGCTCTGCTTCTCTTTCTCCATGTCTGGTGAATGGAGATTTGGTCATCATTCCTTTGAGAAAAGATTGACAAGTTTCATAAGATGAAAATTCAAACGTATCTAAAAGTCCATATTTATGCAACTTACTCAGCCTTTTCTCTCCGATATGACCAAGTCTACAATACCACAAGTAGGATTCGTTCGTATCTGAACTCTTCCTCTTGCGTGTGTTTTGTACATTGAGCACTGTATTCTGATTTAGAACATAGATACCATTACACAGTGTACCTTCTGCAACCAGTACCTTATCTAAGTAAATGTTCATGATATTTCTATCAAGAATAAAGTTATATCCATCTTTATCAAGTAAAGAAACTGATATGATGTTGCAAAGCATGGAAAGTACATAGTAGCAATTGTTCAAAATCATAGTATTGCCATTTGGCAACACTAGGTGATATTCACTGACGGCCGCAACATTAACTTGTGCTCCGTTCCCTACTCTGAGGGACATATCATCAGGTGCAACTATCCTACTTTTTCTCAGTCCCTGTAATAAATTACAGATATGAGATCATGATCCGGTATCTAGTACCCAGGAGGTAGAACTGACCGAAAAACAGTTCTCAATAACAAGAATACCTGAAGAAGACGCCACAATATGTTTCTTCTTCGATGGGTTTATCAAGGAATTCAAACTTTCCTCTTTCCCTTACTCATACTTATGACTGTTGTCGTAAGTTAGAGCCGAACCGACGTTCCCCAGCCCCGAATAAGAATTCGGATCGGTCAAGCGATACATTTTATTATCTTGATTAGGGCGTGAAATGGTTGCTACCTGGAGAGAGAGAGAAAACACTCAGCGTGCTCACTTGCAAGATTAGATTGGTTTATTAATTTATCTAATCAGGATGGCTCCCACTGTTTCCTCAAATTCTTCTTCAAACCCTAAAAGAAGAACTAGTCAGGATTAATCGCGCGTCACAGTACTTGCTTAACCTTTTAGCCATGCCGGTGTTGGTACTTCGAGAGAGATTTTCCAACGCTTTCGCGAAGTTCCTTAATTACATAACCTCTTTTCCTAGAGGCGTAGCCCCGCTAACACCTTTCTAAACACCTACTTGGTTTATAGCATTGATTGTTAAGTGTGATAATCTCCCGAGAGTAATCCTACTCATCAGTGGGATCGGGATCCAACTATCATTGTATGATGCACTAGATGGAATCCACTCTAGTCACCACACCCCAGAAGGTATGCTAAATCTGCAAGTTTCTTGTATGTTTGAAACTCCCGATGTGGTTTTTACCCATAGGACCCAAGTGACCTTGACAAATAATCAACAAATCAAAAGGTCCTAGTCAAGTTCAACCCGTCGTTATCCTAGATTGCATTAGACCCACCCGCATGATCCTTGATGAATAATCAACAAAATCATGCGACCGTCCTAACCAATCGCATCTATCTGTGCAATAGAAAACTATTACTCAGCTACCGTTCACCGTGCCTTGACGAATAATCAACCAACACAGCACAAATACTTAGTAATTATCTGAAACGACGGAGGGCTACAGCTGGGTTTTTGGCGAAAAACCCGTTAACGTAATGAACTTGATATTGTTGAAGGAACCTAAGTGGTTTTATAAATGTATAGTGGCAAAAACCTTTGCTAAAGAAGTCACTCCCTGTGAAGGCATCTCGGCCCTTTCCTCGTCGAATGAGGTGCAGGATATTCCAAAATGAATACCATGATGCAAAGCAAAAATAATCGATTATAGTGAAGTTATTACCCTGACGCAAACTTTTACTCAAGGGGTCACTCCCGGTGAAGGGATCTCGGCCCTTGCCTCGTCGAATGAGGTGCTGGATATTCCAAATTGAATACCACTGTGCAAAGCAAAAGAGAACGTCTGTAATGTCAGTTTTTAAAGCTTGGTTCCAACAACATCTTTTAGGTTTATTATCTTGCATTAATCAAAATTAATGCGGTCCCATCAATTTGTAACCTATCACACCAGAAAAGAACGAAAATAAAATGTACGTATATGCCATCCGCATTCGCCACGGGGCCCCGTCATCACCCGTTAGGTTACTTAACTAACGACAGAGCGGGAGCCGAACTAGCACGGGTGTAAAACATATACAACATCTACTAGTATATATATATGTATGTATGTATATATATATAACATTCGTCCCAGATATGATAATAAACAACATCACAGATAACATTACAGAATGGTGGATAATCTTGGAGCCCTGGGTTTCATTTGAGCCGCAAATAAAACCCGACGTTCCCGGTCGTGTGGATAGTATGTGCAATGAAAACCCAGTACCCCCTACGAGTGCGGCGAATAGCCCTCCAATTCTAGAATGAAGCCCCCTCCATCTCAGCTCCATGAGATGCGGGCTTGTTGCCTTCTAGAACCCGGCTATTCGTGCACTCCACCCGGGATAATCCTAATACAGAAAAAGAAAATAATATATACAAAAGGTGACATCGGCCTCAACCCGGTCGCACCCTAAAATAATATACAACCCGGCAAAGACGGCAGTCCACATGTCGAACGCTCTCCCCGCAATAACAAATGTACAAATGAATTATAAACTGTACTACTAATATTGCACCACATGCTATCCACCACGACAGTCCAACCATAACATCAGCACAACCACAGAAACATCAACACGAATGTCATGTTCGCAAATCCGTCTAAAAGAACATATAGCAGATAGACGGATCTACCGATCAAATGACATTCACGGTCGCAAAATCTAAACTAAGTATTGATAACAAAATACGTATTTTAAAATTACGATAGACTAAATTTTCCAAGTGGGCCCCAAGTATTAAACCAACACTGTAACAAAACTGGGCCCAAAACATAATTTTTCCAGAAACCACAATTCCAAAAATAAGAGGCCCAGAAGAAAATTTGTTCACGTGGGCCCCAAAACGGCCGCGGAACCGCCGCCAATAGGGGGTTTTCGCAGCGGTTCCGCGGTGGTTTAGAGGGATCACGTGACCAATTTTCTTTTGTCGTCCTAAAAAAGGCTGCATGATTTTCTTAGACCATAAAATTGATTTTTCGAGCACTTTTAAAAATCGACAGAAACTACATGAATTGAAATGCGGTTTTTGAAATTTTCAGTCGATCGTTATTCTAAACACGTTTAAACAAGCTAGTATAGGTTTTATGGGATGGCTCTGATACTATGAAGGGTTACCCTAGCGCCCCAGCAAACTCACGTGGCCAAATGCGGAATAAAATTTTTCTTGCGAATAAAACTTGGCGCTAGACTAAAACCTAAAACCGGATCTTTCCATAAAACCTACTTAGCAAAAGAAGATGTGCTATCTACTATGATAGAAACCTCACCAAACGAACTAAGTCCTTCAGTATTCTTTCTTCATCCTTAGCTCCGGCTCCATAGGTCCTCCGGGATCGAGCTTGTTCTCCGGCCTCCTTTTGTCATAGATGATCCACCCGAGGAGTATGATCCATGGCTCTAGCTCTTTGCAATATGTCAAAAGAGCAACTAGAGAACTTGGGATGCTAGTCCAAGTGGTCTAGAATGTAGTGGGGTTGTCTAAGTGTTTACTATCTCTTTTCTAACCTCTTCATTTGTTTCTCAACACATGAGAATGTTAGTGAAAAGGAAGAAAATGAAGGTGGAGCAAAGAAAGAGGAGGGAGGAATTTGAGAGAAAATGGGAGCTCAAGAAATTATGAACCATAGCATGAAAGAGAAAATACACCCATGGGTTTTGTGAATGAATTCTTTCATTAAACAATTAGCAACCATGCTTCAATAGTAACTCCAAAATGAATTATAAATTCATTTGACTACTATTGAAGCATGGTCCCCTCTTTTCCTCTCATACTCTTTACTTTACACCTCATTTCCAATTATCAAATAAAAGGAAAATACATAATAGGGTGGTCACCTTCTAGAAGGAAATCTGAAGTAAATACGGATATCAGTCTACTGTACAAAAATACCGGCAATCGGATAAAAATCCGAACGCCCAAAAGAGATAGAATAACACGAAGAACGTAATACTAGAATATATATATCGAAATACATATACGTAAATTATTAAATCAATACCTGATTTAATAATCCGGCTCAAACCCGAACCAGCTAGTACTACAAACTGTCCGATCGAAAATCCGAGTACCAAGTACATCAATCGATCGAACCCTGCACGTATCCAATACGGCTAATACATCATTTTGCCTGGACCAGGGAAACCCTTTGTGTGGGACTCTAAAGACTTGACAGTACCCTGGCAGTGGGTTTAACCACAAGCACGTCAGCGGCATTAGCTGTACGTAACGGCAGCCCAGGTACCTGTCGAAAAGGAAGGCCGAAGAGCAAGCTCGTCCGAACTCCTACTGAGCCTATCCGTGACAATATCCGTACAGTCCGGTCTCTTCGTCAAAGAGTATCGCATACCGGGTCTAGGGGGTGGTGAACGTCAGACCCTAACAACCTGATAAGTCGTGCCGATATGGCTCAGGACCAATCCGGGAAACTACTGATCAACCTATCAGTAAATCCCAAGTGCCTTGGCCAAGGTCTTATGGTCCTGACCAATCGAATCACAGTGCGATATCGACTCCCTATACCGGGAGAGATGAATCCCCGACAATCGCTCACTGCCTCCATGTGGCTCGGGACTGAACCCAACCAAAACCTGTTTGCACGACTCGGTAGAGCCATGGTAGGGTAGTAATCAAAGTTCAGTGGGAACTCATACGAGACAAATGCCGATCTCGGGTCCAAAGACTAATCTGTACACATGTCACCTGATGACTTCCATCTGACAATAGGTATAGTACCACATGGAAGTTCTCGGTGAGTCCGTCCGGTGTACTCACACCCAGTGAGCACCTGTATACGATCTTAAGTGCATCAGACCAATGGCTGCAGGACCAACCATCCCCCGACGGGGCTAGAAACGTACACACCAGTCTACTCTGGAGTATCAGTGCCCACTCTCAATACACACGCGACTAGGGACCATTCAAGGATGTGCTTATGGACTATCCTGCTCCCATAAGTATGATCGCCATCACAACGCAGGTAGTCAAGCAAGATCCTAGGGGCTTTATCAACATGTAACCGCAATATGTAATAACGAGTATGACATATGCTATGTTAAGATAAAGACAAACCACTATAGTATACCACCGTATCGAGCCTTTATCAATATGTGCAAGCTAGACATAACAACAATACAGATAAATACACATATCCCGATAAAGACGGGTCAAATAATATACTATAAAACTGAGCAAGATTGTTCTGTACATACATATCCCTAGTATCCATATGTATACATATACAATACTGGCCTCTAGGGCATATACATCCAACAAAAATCATAGTATTGCCATTTGGCAACACTAGGTGATATTCACCGACGGCCGCAGCATTAACTCGTTCTCCGTTCCCTACTCTGAGGGACATATCACCAGGTCTAACTATCCTACTTTTTCTTAGTCCCTGTAATAAATTACAAATATGAGATTCTGATCCGATATCTAGTGCCCAGGAGGTAGGACTAACCAAAAAACAGTTCTCAATAACAAGAATACCTGAAGAAGACGCAACAGTATGTTTCTTCTTCGATGGGTTTATCAAGGAATTTAAACTTTCCTCTTTCCCTTGCTCATACTTATGACTGTTGTCATAAGTTAGAGTGGAACCGACGTTCCCCAGCCCCGAATAAGAATTCGGATCGGTCAAGCGATACATTTTATTATCTTGATTAGGGCATGAAATGGTTGCTACCTGGGGAGAGAGGGAAAACACTCAGCGTGCGCTCTTGCAAGATTAGATTGGTTATTTATTTATCTAATCAGGATGGCTCCCACTGTTTCCTCAAATTCTTATTTAAATCCTAAAAGAAGAATTAGTCAGGATTAATCGCACGTCACAATACTTGCTTAACCTTTCAGCCAGGCCGGTGTTGGTACTTCGAGGGAAGTTTTCCAGCGCTTTCGCGAAGTTCCTTAATTACATAAGCTCTTTTTCCTGGAGGCGTAGCCCCGCTAACACCTTTCTAGACACCTACTTGGTTTATAGCATTGATTGTTTAAGTGTGATAATCTCCCGAGAGTAATCCTACTCATCAGTAGGATCGGGATCCAACTATCATTGTGTGATGCACTAGATGGAATCCACTCTAGTCACCACACTCCAGAAGGCATGCTAAATCTTCAAATTTCCTGTATATTTGAAACTCCCGATGTGGTTTTTGCCCCTAATGACATATGGTCTTAATAGAGACCAACGTACCATAAGTCGCAAGTCAAGTTCAACCTATCATTGTCCTGGATTAACTTAGACCCACCCGCATAAGCCCTTGATAGAGACTAAAGCGGTTATGCGACTGTCCTAATTAATCGCATCCTAAGATGCAACAGATAAGCAACACTTAGCTACCGTACACTATGCCTTGATAGAGACCAACGTACATAGCACGAATACTAACTGCTTTTTATCTGAAATGATGAAGAGCTAGGCTGGGTTTTTGGCGAAAAACTCATTAACGTAATGAACTTGTTATCGTTGAAGGAACCTGAGTAGTTTTGTAAATATATAGTGGCGAAAAACCTTT
Source organism: Agapanthus africanus (assembly GCA_030015575.1). Classification (NCBI taxonomy): domain Eukaryota; kingdom Viridiplantae; phylum Streptophyta; class Magnoliopsida; order Asparagales; family Amaryllidaceae; genus Agapanthus; species Agapanthus africanus. The sequence continues at coordinate 28,062,336 of JASDDO010000004.1, read as the reverse complement.
GCTAAAGAGGTCACTCCCTGTGAAGGGATCTCGGCTCTTTCCTCGTCGAATGAGGTGCAGCATATTCCAAACTGAATACCACGACGCAAAGCAAAAAAATAATCGACTATATTGAAATTATTACGTTGACGTAAACTTTTACTCAAGGGGTCGCTCCCGGTGAAGGGATCTCGGCCCTTGCCTTGTCGAATGAGGTGCAGGATATTCTAAATTAAATACCATTATGCAAAGAAAAAGAGAACGTCTATAATGTCAGTTTTTAAAGCTTTGTTCCAACAACGTCTTTTAGGTTTATTATCTTACATTAATCAAAATTAATGCGGTCCTATCAATTTGTAACCTATCACACCAGAAAAGAACGGAAATATAATGTACGTATATGCCATCCGCATTCGCCACTGGGCCTGTCATCACCCGTCGGGTTACTTAACTAACGACAGAGCGGGGGCTGGACTAGCGCGGGTGCAAAACATATACAATATCTACTAGTATATATATAAGTATATATAACATTCGTCTCAGACATGATAATAAACAACATCACAGATAACAATACAGAATGGTGGATAATCTTGGAGCCCTGGATTTCATTTGAGCCGCAAATAAAACCCGACGTTCCCGGTCGTGTGGATAGCCTGTGCAATGAAAACCCTCTACCCCCTACGAGTGCGGCGAATAGCCGGCCAATTCTAGAATGAAGCCCCCTCCGTCTCAGCTCCATGAGATGAGGGCTTGTTGCCTTTTAGAACCCATCTATTCATGCACTCCACCGCGGGGTAATCCTAATACAGAAAAAGAAAATATTATATACAATTGGTGACACCGACCTCAACCCGGTCGGCCCCAAAATAATATACAACCTGGTAAAGACGGTAGTCTACATGTCGGACGCTCGCCCGCAACAACAAATGTACAAATGAATGTAAACTGTATTTTTAACATTGCAACACTTGCTATCCATCACGACTATCCAACCACAATCACAGAATAAGCACACAATATCAACGCGAATGTCACATTCGCAAAACCCGTCTAAAGGAACATATAGCGATTAGACGGGTTTTACCGATCGAATGATATTCCCGGTCGCAGATAAAAGTGAATGAACTGTAAAATGTTAACGGTGCTAAATATAACGAATTCGGAACACCAAAAGTTGCCTCAAACTTGAATCTACAGAGAATCAAACTTTGGCAAAAATTAAACAACGCCAGGAAACCAAAATCCTTGAGATAAGTGCCCAGAACCCAAAAAAATTGCACTTGCCCATGGGAAAACCGATGAGGCTGGTTATATGGGGTATGTGGCCAGCCATAGTTAGGTATAAATGCCTAATTTTTGTTCTGAGTACTTCTCATAAGGTAAATATCACTCTGCACTTGTTTAAAAAAATTTCTGAGACCTTTTTAAAATTAACAGAAACTACAGATTTGGTTTTTGGTTTTGTGAGTTGTTTCGGTTTCGTTGTTTTAACATTGTTTAAACTGCTAAGCTAGAGTTTATGGGCTGGCTCTGATACTATGAAGGGTTACCCTAGTGTCCCGGCCAACTCCTGTGGCCAAATGCGGAACAAAAATTTTCTTGCGAACGAAAACTTGGTACTAGAATAAAACTTAACCGGATCTTTAACCATAAACCTAGTTAGCTTATTGAGTTCTACCTACTATGAAAGAAGATATACCAAACGAATCAAGTCCTTTGGTCTTCTCTCCTCGTCATGTGCTCCAAGTGGCCTCCTTGAACTCGTTAGATCTCCTTTTCCGGCTCCATCGGTCCTCCGGGATCGAGCTTGTTCTCCGGCCTCCTTTTGTCATAAATGATCCACCCGGGGAGTATGATCCATGGCTCTAGCTCTTTGCTATATGTCAAAAGAGCAACTAGAGAACTTGGGATGCTAGTCCAAGTGGTCTAGGATGTAGTTTTGGATGTCTATGTGTTTGCTATCTTTTTTCTAATCTCTTCACTTGTTTCTTAACACATGAGAATGTTAGTGAAGAGGAAGAAGATGAAGATGGAGGAAAGCAAGAGGAGGGAGGAGCTTTGAGAGAAAATGGAGCTCAAGAAAATTATGAAGCATGAATGAAAAAGAAAATACACACAAGGGTTTTGTGTATCAATTCTTTTATTAAACAATTAGCAACCATGCTTCTATAGTAACTCCAAAATGAATTATAAATTCATTTGTTCACTATTGAAGTATGTTCACCTCCATTCCTCCCTCACCTTTCACTTTACACCTCATTTCCAATTATTAAATAAAAGAAAAATACATAATGAGATGGCCACCTTCTAGAAGGAAATCTGTAGTAAATACGGATTTCAGTCTACTATACATATATACCGGCAATCAGATAAAAATCCGAACGCCCAAAGAGATAGAATAACACGAAGAACGTAATACTAGAATATATATATCGAAATACATATACGTAAATTATTAAATCAATACCTGATTTAATAATCCGGCTCAAACCCGAGCCGGCTAGTATTACCAACTGTCCGATCGAAAGTCCGAGTACAAAATACATCAATCGATCGAACCCTGCACGTATCCAATACGGCTACTACATCATTTCGCCTGAATCACGGAAACTCTCTGTGTGGAACTCTAAAGACTCGACAGTACTCTTGTAGTGAGTTTAATCACAAGCACGTCAGCGGCACTAGCTGTACGTAACGGCTACCCAGGTACCTGTCGAAAAGAAGGCCGATGAGCAAACTCATCCGGATCTCCTACCGAGCCTATCTGTAACAAAATTCGTACAGTCCGGTCTCTTCGTCAAAGAGTATCGCATATCTAGGGGATGGTGAACGTCAGACCCTAATAACCTGATAAGTCATACCGATATGTCTCAGGACTAATCCGGGAAACTACTGATCAACTTATCAGTAAATCCCAAGTGCCTTGGCCAAGGTCTTATGGTCCTGACCAATCGAATCACAATGCGACATCGACTCCCTATACCGGGAGAGACGAATCCCCGACAATCGCTCACTGCCTCCATGTGGTTCGGGACTGAACCCAACCAAAACCTGTTTGCATGACTCAGTAAAGCCGTGGTAGGGTAGTGATCAAAGTTCAGTGGGAACTCACACGAGACAAATGCCGATCTCGGGTCCAAAAACTAACCTGTATATATGTCACCTGAGAACTTCCATCTGACGATAGGTATAGTACCACATGGAAGTTCTCGACGAGTTCGTCTAGTGTACTCACACCCAGTGAGCACCTGTATACGATCTTAGATGCATCAGACCAATGGCAGTGGGACCAACCATCCTCCAACGGGGATAGAAACGTACACACCAGTCTACTCTGGAGTATCGGTGCCCAGTCTTGATACTCACGCGACTAGGGACCATTTAAGGATGTGCTTATGAACTACCCTGCTCCTACAAGTATGGTCGCCATCACAGCGCAGGTAGTCAAGCAAAATCCTAGGGGCTTTATCAACATATAACCGCAATATGTAATAACGAGTATGATATATGCCATGTTAAGATAAAGACAAACCACAATAGTATACTACCGTATCGAGTCTTTATCAATATGTGCAAACCAGATATAACAACAATATAAATAAATACACATATCCCGATAAAGACAAGTCAAATAATATACTATAAAACTGAACAAGATTGTTATGTACATACATATCCCTAGTATCTATATGTATACATATACAATACTGGCCTCTAGGGCATATACATCCAACAAGAATAACAAGAACACAATAGAATCATTTTGTTGTTTATATGCACACAAATTTTTTTAGGATTTTGAATAAAATCAAATTTCTTAATCATTTTCATCAAAACAAATACTCTAATTCCTAAAAATTTGTTTAAGTAGATAGATTGAACCATTCAATTCACTTCATGTTTTCGTAAATTTACATAAAAAACCATTCGGTTATTATGTGTTAATGTCTTCATTAAGATATCATTCAAGAAAACAACTTTCGCACCCATTTGCCATATTCTATAGTCACAATATGTTCCTATAGCTAATAAGATTTTAATGGTCTTCCTTATTACAATAGGTGACAAAATTTACTTATAATTAATATCCACTAAGCAGTTAAATGTCTATACATTTTAATAAGCTTCAAATCATTAACATGCATATTCACTTGCATCTAACGGATTTTACCCCATTAGGTGGATCTACCAAGTTCCAAACATTGTTAAGATATATGAAGTATATTTCCGTTTTCATGGTATCTGTCTACTTACCAGACTTAACATAAATCTTTCGTAAGTTTATATTGAATCATTATCTTCTCGATACTACCCATCAAATATGATATTGTCGAGACATATTTACTTTACAGTAAATAAATAATCTTATTTAATCTCCTTGTTACAATCAATATCTCAATAACAATCTCTAGCGATGGATCAATATCTCCACAATTACTTGAACATTTTACTGAATTAACTGAATCTCTTAATCAAGTTAGGATTTTCTCTTACTGGAACAAAGGACTCTCGTACCGTAAGAAGCAGCCTTTCATTAAGAGTTGTACATTCTTGACCGACAATATGGTCTTCCATACAGAACCGACAATATAATACCTAGTGCATCCTTAGGATAGCCTATATTTAGGCATCTATGTATTTCAAATTCTAATTTGTCCAATATATGTTTTCAACCTGAACTGGACAACTTCAAATTCTTTTTTAATGTAATACATTCGGTCTTTTTACTTTCCATATTTTATATGGAGTAGAAAACAGATTTGGCAGAAATTATTTTAATATATAGCTAACAATCTTTATTGCAAAAGTCCCATGAGCAAGCTAAAAAAACCATTAACGATCAAATTATTAATTTAACCATACCGAATAAGATATATAATGGTTTTAAGCTTTTAACAATTATAATTTTCATTTATAAATTCTCTTAAACTCTATCCATCACGATCAAATCAGACGGACATAATACTTTTATCAAGTATATTTTAATATTGGTTTTATTCTCTTTGAACTTATCAAAGTATTTAGAAATGTGCCGCATTAGATAATTATATTTATATTTTGTTGTCTCATCTATATGAGCACAATATACGAATATTCTCTCTTATTTTAACAATTAAAAATCGACATACATCTTTATGTATGAAAGAGTATTTTATACTTAAGCATGTTTTTTTTTGTAAAACGGTTTTGGTTATCTTGTTATAAAGAAACTGTCTATAAACTGGTAACTCGTCTACAATAGAAATTATAAATTACCATACTTTACCAATTTATTGATCTTATCAATATTAGTATAACCAAATCTCATGTGCCAAAATTGATTGTCATATTGCACCAATCCACATAATGTTTAAGACATTTATCATATTCGATCATATTGGATAAGAATCAAGAACAATAACAATAATTCTTAATCTATTATTAAGTAAGGAACAAATTACCAAAATTAATAGAATTTTTACTGTACTATAAAGTTTCAAAATAGAAATCAAATTTCTTATTATTTTAGAAGCAAAAAGACAGTTTTTAAGTTCAACCATATGTCCTTAATTCATATACAAATAGTTAGTTCATTTGTTACTGCTGAAACTATGGCTACACTTCCATTATTAATACGATAACATGGTTTAGGTTTTTTCCTATACTATCTACAAGAAACTACCAATATCGATGATAAAATAAGAACAACTCACAATATAGTCTATACTATAAAATGATCATGTTATCCTTCAAAATATTGTTTCTTTTTCTATAAAAAGAAAAACAATTTTATTATTTCTCTTTTAAAGCCTAATTCTTTTATGATAGAAATGGCATTCATTATCACAATGTGATCTTTTTTCATAAATTCACTTTCTATTACCAACAAGATTATTCTTAAGATAATTTTTCTTTTCTTTTAGCTAGGATATCTAGCATTATTGCCGACCATCACCATGGCCTTGTCTTGATTCATAAGGTTTATAATCCTTTTCAACAAACTGATGAAATCGGCCTAGATAAGATTAGAATCTAGAATACTAATATTCATCTTGAACAGATTAAATAAATAAGACAATTATAAAAATGACATCTATTTCGAATTTATAATCCAATTTCAGCTAATAAACTTTTCAGTACACTGGCTTGCTTGATCATCTTATAATCATGGATTTAAAACTGAACACCCTAAACCATCTTGGAGTACATAAAAACATTTTATTAAAATTTAACGAGTTACAAATACTTTCTTGTACATGGCTTTCGGGGATTTCCTTGCTAGATCCTTTGAGGTCATTTGCTTCTCTAACCTAGCATCTAAGAAATCTACAATATAGTATCTAGAAAATAAACTTCTATAATGAAATTCTTTATAAATAATAACTTTTTTGTGGTTGTAACGGGATCGGGCGCAATAGATTTATCATCTTAAACAATATTAGCCGATTTTTAATAGGGTCATGACAAATTACAATTTTTATTTCTAATCTATATAGTTTAGTACATACATATCATATAGTATAGTAAAATAACTAAATTTATTCATACTAATATAAGAAGAAACAACATCAAAATATCTCAATTTTTATTTTATAGTTGCACAATATTACTAGGGTTCTAATTTAAGTAATGGTGTCACAATACTTCTCTCATATATCTGTTAGTGAACATAAAACCCAAATTTTTTCATACTCTTTCAGATTGTCAAGATAGAATATAAATAATAAGATAGGATACAAGCTATCCAATTATTCAATAATATTTTTCCTTATATAATTTGGCCTTTGATATATATTATTGCCCCACTATTGCAATGATATTACTAACATCAATTAAGTGTGCGCCCACTAATTTGACTCTTTATGCAAAACAGGTTGCACCTCCTATTGTAGTCAGGTGGTTTTATTAAAGATAATAGATCTAGTATCTTTATGCGAGATATAAATGAGGCAACTACCTTATCAAATCCTATCATGTCCGGTTTCAGATAAGCTAAGATAATTGTCTCAAATATATCCCTACAGTGGAAGACCTTTAAATCTAAATTTTATAAATTTTGATCTATCAACACTTGTATACAACTTTTGTTTGATAAATGGAGAGCACAAATTTAAGGAAAACTATTTTCACATCATATGCCATTTTTTAATTCTAAAATTATTTCAGAACAATTCTGAACTGAATTATAATTTTCATAATTAAACTAATAACAGTTGATAGATTATATCATATAATCTATCCATAACAATTTATGGTGTATATGAAACTTTTCCATATAATATATAATTTTCCGAACAAAAAATTTCATGCCCTATTTGCAATATCATATAATGCAACATATTAAAACTAATTCAAAATTAATTTAGGTCTTTTTCATCAAAAGAAATATATATATGCAAACTATTTTTATATCATGTAAAGTGACTAAATTGTAATTTCTGTAATTACGGGAACTTACAATTAAGTATCAAAAATTTAGTCAACTGCAAGGTTCTGAAACGAAGTAATTTTAAGTTAAGGGACCAATTCAGAATTAACCTTATATTACCCCTTTAAGATGATGGGCTCAAAACCAAATTACTTCCAAAGTGAGGATCTCGAAATAATTTTCCATCCTCCGCTCAAGTCAACAACCTACGCATGGGTTTCTTGAGGGTTCTGTTCAGGTCTAATAAAGGCCCGACCCACTTCTATTTGCATCCGCTGTCACCACTTTGGGCAAGGAAGCAGCACCATCGTCGACGTCTCTGGACGGCGGCCGCCATGGTCGCAGATGAACAAGTAACCTTCTTCTTCTTCTTCTTCTTCTTCTTCTTCTTATTATTATTATTATTATTTGATTTCAAATAAATTTTGAATTGATTTCTGAAACCAAATCTCTTGATTTTATAAAATCAATCATAGAGCTTCTATAACCCATCGTCTAATATAATTTAGTTAATGTAATTACATAATAGATCTAATCTATCTAATTATATCTTGATCAATTTAATTTCAAAATCAAATTAGGTTATTCAGATTAGGGCTTTTATCATATAAATTGAAGAACCCCTAATCAAATTAAATCATATTTAATTAATTAAGATCTAATCTTTTATGAAAAATTCATAAAATTAAGATATTATAATTAAGGTTTTTATCATATAAAAAATTTGAAGAATCCTAATCTAATCAAATCATATTTAATTAGTTGTGATCTAATTTATTTATGAACTGATGGATCTCTGGATCTCCTTCAGATGTTACCTTCCGTTGATCTGCTGCGAGCGCTGATGGACGGCTGAGATTGAGTTTGGAGGATTGCCTCCTGAACCGTGTGGATCTTAATGGGTTTTATGAGGTTGAGGCCGAGCTACCTGCAAAGAAGTCTCGGGGTGGTTGTGCCACCGAGAACCCTCCGACGATCAAGTTAGTCGAGATATTTTGACATAGTAACGGCCTATTGGGGTTAAGTTGGCTTACCTGAGTCGTCTGAAAGAAGAGTTTATATAGTGGCAGCAAGAGGCAGACGGGCGCAAAATTCACGCTGGCCATTACGCCCCTGGCGTCACGCCCGTGTGATAGACGGGATTCTCCATTAATGGCGAGATATGCTCGTTAACGGGGGATCGTGATTGCGTGGAACGCGGGATCCCGGGTGGCGGATATCTCGCGCCTGGCGAGATCCGCAGAGCCGTGGTGGAGGCGTCTGTGATCGGTGCTGCGGGTCGATCGGTGAGACCGAGGAAGATAAGCTTAACTGGAGGCTCGGGAATGAGCGGGAGGCCGAGGCACCTTTGTTCCGTGACAGCTCGAAGGTGAGCTATGGGTGGCTTGGAAGGCCACCGAAGGTCGGGAGAATTCTCGGGTCGGAGGCCCAGGGTGCACTTCCAACATAACGTTCTTGATCATTTTTTGTAAGCTCTGAGACACGTCATCTGCCACGTGTCGTTATCTGGGGAGTCACCGATATCGAGCATCATCATGAACAATTCATAATATTAGGGTATCGCAAAAAATAGAGTTTTATCAAATTAACAATTAAAGAACCCTAATCTAAAGAGCATCATAGCTCTAATACCAATTGGAGGAAACGAATGCATGCCTATGGCGGAAGCGCATGGATCAATTTCCCGGGAAATTTTTTTTTAATCTAAAATTAAATGCGTACCTTTGCTTTATCTTGGTCTCATCGATAAAGTATCTGATCATATATAAACAAAGTAAATTTGGGTAACCTTCACAAATGCAAAAACCTCCAACTAAAGTACACCAACTTTTATGGAAGAGACACCCCTGTGTAGTGATAGGCATCCAAATAGTTTTAAGAGGAAATAGGCATAATTTATAATCTTAATCTCATGGCAAATCATTTCCCCATTTATATAGGCTTGTGGTACGATACCTCAAGCCCAAATATCGGATGTAGGACTAAAAACCCACATATTAATAAAACAACAATTATATTATTAATTAATGATATTGCTCTTATGATTGTGTCTAAATATTCCACCGAAAGGTTTACAGGTGGGACCAATTGGGTCTCACATTAAGAGCCAACTATCAATTAAATTAATTCGCAATTAATTAATTAATAGTTTTAATTTAACAGTCATATTTCTTGCCAACTGTTTATAAAAGCTCTACAATAATGTGAGATAACAAAAAATATCAATTTACATGCAATCCTTTCCAACATCAAGTTATTTATCCTTAAGCCATTAAATGAGCAGGATATGTTCATCGAATTGCTCAAGCCTAAAGTTTCAATCCTTATGAACACAAATTCATTTCGAAAATAAGTAATACTATAATAATATAATTTTGAAAAACATTTCTCAAAACATCCGTCGACATGATTTTTATGCCTTCATGGGAATGAACATTAAACTTATTCTCATCAACATGAGAATATCAGATTCTATCTAGATATCGATTGTCCTTCTAAATGTATTTAACCAGTCCAATATTTCAGGTTTGTTATTCTTGTCAGACGGCAAAAAGTACCGTCATATCAAAACTTACTAAATGACAGATCAAAAATAACAATGTCATCGAATCAAAGGGATTATGTAACCGTTTAAATTATCTCTCTCATATGTGGCATATCCTAGATAATTCAAACGTAGTCCTGTACTACATGTATCACAATACGTGCTCATGACAAGCACCTAAAGTATCTCCATTCTTGGTGTCTGAGACACATCACCACATTTAACATGTCAGTGTCATGCATGATAGACTGTTATAAATCTAGCTATCACATACTAGTTATAGACTAATTAAGTACTCATTTAAGAAATCATTAGATTAGACCATGTCTCCATGCAAGTGACACATTACGGTGCATGATCTAAGAGTATGATTTCTAGAGATATTATAATAATTATAAATACATATGACCCAGTTAACCAATTATTATTAGTGCAACTATAAAATATTAATATTTAATAAATATTACAAGAATTGTATTGAATGTGTAAGGAAACATACAACTACTCTAGCAAGTAATCCTTCCGATTCTACATATTGAGTAAAACGACAATAACAACAACATTACGTCTTGAGGTCAGGTTGATCGTTTTGTCTAAATATATAAGCTTGTCATATACTTTAATATGACAACCCAAGCAAACAAGCAGCGGATGAGAATAACCAATGCATCGAAAGCCCGATAAATTATTTGTGAAGCATCAAAATTTTTTATAAAAATGATCAACAACAACTACAACTATTATAATCATAAATCTAAGATAAAGAGAGAACAAGGGAGGTAGCATATGGGACCATATGTCTCAAAGCAGTCTAAGCCCCCAAAAATCTAATAAGAATCCATGAAGATCTTGCCTTAGAATTTTCTTTACGTGTGCTCCAAATCTCTAATGTTGGCTCTCTTTAGGAAGTAAGCCATGAGCAAAGATTCAGTAGGGTTCCATAATTGCTTTTACCAAATTTAAGACAATAATATTATTTATGGGCATATGTATAAATACTCCAGTAGCTCGATTGGTATGGGCACTTACCCTCTTGACGAGAGTGCGGGGTTTGAAATAGAGAAACCCCAAAAAGGAAAGTGACAACAAATTAACGTTTTCAGGGGAAATTCATGGGTCCCTGTGTATGTGACGTGGGATGAGGTGTGTGTGGATGTGTTGTGTGTGCCCTAGGTTAGGGTTTACGGGCCAGTGTCAAAAAAGTATTATATTGTGTCAAATATATCTGTTGTCGACATTTTGGTCATACCAGTAATAGTAATGTGCACATTCCATGCACCGTAGCAAGCTCATAATGCAAAAAGAAAGAAAGAAAAAAAGTGGTGCACATGCCCATGTGCCGCAAATAATGCAATATCATTACCATATGAGATTTAGCATGCATTGCACTTGAGTTTTTAAAATAAATTTTGGACCCATAATTTCTTTGAATAGATGAGTTCCAATTATTATATAGTTTATATTTCATAGATTTTTATGAGAAGAGAATTAACCATTTCCTTTTCTTGACATTCATTAACCAAATGGCAAATTAAATTCCAGAGTGATAATCTAGATTCATTTTCTTCTACTTATTGTTTTTGAGTTATTCTTATCATTTCATTAATATTATAGTTTTAGGTAATCTTCCTTAACATTTTAGTTCATCAAAAAAAACATAAACATGTCATCGTCTACTAAAATGGTTCTTTTTTATAATCAAATATAGGCTATGATATTTTTTGATCATTTCATTAATAGCAAAGTAACTATCATTTCATTAATAGCAAAGTAATTAAAAGCACTTTTCTTTGGATTTTATAAAGTCGGTACTTGTTTCGTGGATGCATCATAAATACCAAGAATAATTTACTAATTCAAATGAAAAAAATCTTTTAATTTACTTATTTTAAAATTATTTGCTAATGATTAATGAATACAGCCTTGAACCTACGGAGTTTATCATGTTGCTCGCCAAATACTTCTTACTTTTGTCAAATAGTGAAATTTATATAATACCTTTCATAAAAATATATTTCTCCTAAAATGAATTTTGGAATAATTAAAAATGACATTAATACTCACCTGAGAATCATAAAATTATGGATTAAAAAATGGCTTGCTAAGAATAAGAAGCCCCGTGAAAAGAAATCCCTCGTATCAATTTCAAAATAAAAAAAACCATATGAATACGAACAAACTACTTTAGAATTGTTTGCTATTATTGGATTATTCTTTCCTCTTTTTAAATAAGAAATATATAGTAATTTTAAATATCCAAAAACATTATTGAAATAACTAACACAAAAGAAGACTTAACAATTGATGAAGATAACTCTTGCTTCAATCAACTGAGTCACTGTAGATTTCTTGATGATCGCGAGTCCAAATCTGTAGAAGTTTATTATTTATTATATCACACACTATGTTATCTAATACCAAAGTAAGTAAAAAATCACAATCTTATGCAGGTAAACTTTGATGGAACATGTAATTCACAAAAAAAAATACATATACAAATGTATAGGCTTTATCAGAATATCTTCATATTGAAGTAACCACACTTAGCTTTTTAATTGGAAAGAAAAAAAATTACGTAAGAAAATGAAAAATGCGAGAAAGAATACTATTACTGGAGAAAATAACCAGATCAAGACTTATCAGAATTTTGAGGATGCAGCTCTTCTTATATCAGATTTATGATGATGCTCCTTTCTAACATGTTTGCTACCCAATTTTCTCTCAGGTTTTAAAAATATATTAAATTTTAAAAAAAATTAAATCTCATATGCATGTTCTTTGTTTTTCTGCATTGATGATGCGAGTCATCGTGTGTTGCTGTTAAACTTATCTTATTGAAACCACAGATCGATCGGCGCAGCCGAAAACCTTACGGATTTATAAACCTAGATTTCTTTATGGACGAATAACAAAACTTGATACAAACTGCGATAATAAATTACACAAGAGATTAATGGGGGGAAACGGGAAGAATCTTTATTAGAACTTAAGAAAAAAATAAAAACTTACAGGACGATTACAAGTAATCCTCTCCTAGCTCTCCAACGAGATCACCTTGCTCTCTCTCTACAAGTTCTTCTTAGTCGATATTCTTCGATCCCGGATGGAGGCGACGTTGTCTCTCTTTAAAATTTATGATAAAGAAAACATTCATCTTTAATGGCCTTCGTCTTGATCCCTAAAACCTTATGATCAAGATCTCCAACATTTTAAACTTTAATCCTAAGATTCTATTTATACAATCTAAGTTATGATAAGATCCCAAAAATTACAAAACTGCAATCAAATAACTGAATTTTTGCGATAATTCTCGTTCTGAAATTCGCATGACCGTTTGACACTACAACAAATAGGGGTTGCTCCTATGGATAAATCCGTAGGGGCAACCCACTGCCCCAACGGTTATATTCGTATGAGCACAAAAATACGCCGTAGGTGCACACGCCGCAGGTGCAAGTCTTAGTCTCAAACATGACCCTACGGAGTAATCATTGCCCCTACGGTTTAATACATAGGTCCATAAGTCCCTACGGATTAAACCGTAGGGACAAAATATTTATTTAATTTATCGGTTAAAAAAATAAAACAGTTGCCCCTCCGGACAACTCCACTTGTTCTCTGATCTTTTACAACTTAGCATCACTTGCTTGAGCCGCTTTGATCTGATTGACAATGGTTGATTGAACTTGTAAATTCATCAAACTTGAAGTTTTACCTGGCATGACTACTTCAATCTCCATCTGATGCAAGTCTTGCTGAAACTTCCACTGAGCGGTGAGATTCATTGCTAATGGTTGGCGGCTAAGAGTATCAGGTACTACATTCATCTTCCCTGGGTGATATTGCAAGTTGACGTCAAAGTCCGCCATGAGTTCTAACCATCTTCTCTACCGCATATTCAACTCTTTCTGAGTAAACACATATTTCAGGCTCTTGTGATCTATGAATATGTTCACTCGTTCACCAAGTAAATAGTGGCACCAAATCTTGAGAGAAAAGATGACGGCTGCCAACTCCAGGTCATGCATCGGATAATTGCGCTCATGAGTCTTCAGCTGTCTTGAAGCATAAGCCACAACTTTACCGTGCTGATGTAGAACACATCATAATCCCTTACCGGATGCATCGCAATGCACTTCGAATCCTCCAGATTGATCCGGTATAACAAGAATAAGTGCTGATATCAACCTTGACTTGAGTTCTACGAAAGCTTGTTCGCATACTTCTGACCATAAAAAATCTTCATCTTTACGTGTGAGCTTGGTCAGGGGTGTTGCTATCTTCGAAAAGTCTTCAATGAACCTTCTGTAATATCCAGCTAAACCCAAGAAACTCCGAATGTTCTTCACTGACTTTGGTGTAGGTCATTCGCTACCTGCTGAAACTTTCGCTGGATCCACAGAGATTCCATCACCTGATACGATATGTCCAAGAAAACCAACTTGCTTTAACCAAAACTCGCACTTGCTGTACTTGCCATAGAGCTGGTGTTGTCGAAGAGTTTCCAGGACAATTCGTAGGTGCTCGGCATGTTCTTTCTGACTCTTAGAATACACCAGGATGTCGTCGATGAAGATGACAATAAACCTGTCTAAGTACTCCCGGAAAACTTGATTCATTAGGTTCATGAAAATTGCTGGTGCATTGGTCACTCCAAATGACATCACTAGAAATTCGTAATGTCCATAGCGAGTTCTGAAAGCTGTTTTATGAATATCAGCTTCCTTGACCTTCACCTGATGATAACCTGAACGAAGATCCAATTTAGAGAACACACAAGATCCACTTAGCTGATCGAATAAATCGTCGATGCGCGGAAGTGGATACTTGTTCTTTATCGTGACTTCATTCAAGGCTCTATAATCGATGCACATTTTGTATGAACCTTGTCACGCCCCGCTTCCCAAAATACGGAAAACGAGGGATGACTAGGCCAGCCATGCTCCTACGGTCAAGGAATAATCCCGCCGTAGTCACACTTCGGCTTCTAGCATTATATGGTAATCAGTAAATAAAGCACAGTAGTAAAGGAAATTACATCACTAAATTATTACATTAAAATCCATTGTTCACAAATTACAAATAACAAGAACAGTCACTACTACAATAGGGGGTTGCCCCTACGGATATTGAAATCCGTAGGGACAGATTTATTTTGGCCCTACGGATTAGTCCGTAGGGCTAGACGGTTGCCCCTACGGTGCTTACATATTTATATAAAAATTATTAAATCTTAAATTGTTGTTTGCCCCTACGGAGCCGCAAACCAAGAACCTACGGACTTATCCGTAGGGGCATCTAAATAGGGATTTAAGTTAAAAGCTCAGATCGATCCCTACGCTTATTATTCCTAATTCTCGCGCGAAAAAATAATTCCCAAACCCTCGTTCCCGCCGATCGATCGTCGTTCTCGTCGTTCTCGTCATCGCCAGCGCCGCCGATTCGTCGTAGCCACCGCCTGCTTTCGTCGTAGCCACCACCTGCTTTCGTCGTCGCCAGCGCCGGCTCATCGGAGTTCTCGTCGTCGCCTCTGCACAGGTAAGGAATTCATCAATTACTCAAATTTTTGATTGGGGGTGGGGCTGGGGCTGGGGCTGCGGGCTGGGGCTGGGGCTGGGGCTGGGGCTGGGGCTAGGGCTAGGGTTGGGGCTGGGGCTGGGGCTGGGGTTGGGGTTGGGGCTGGGGCTGGGGCTGGGGCTCGGGGTGCGGCTAGGGCTGTGGTTGGGGTTGGGGCTCGGGCTCGGGCTGTGGCTAGGGCTGTGGTTGGGGTTGGGGCTCGGGCTTGGGCTGTGGCTAGGGCTGTGGTTGGGGTTGGGGCTCGGGCTGCGGTTAGCGTTAGGGTTGGGGCTGGGGCTGGGGCTGCGGTTGGGGTTAGGGTTCGGCAGGGGGTTGCTGTTGGGGTTGGGGTTGGGGTTAGGATTAGGGTTAGGGTTGGGGTTGGGGTTTTGGATTTCAGGGTCTAAGTTAATTTCCATTCTAATTAGCATTAAGCTCGTTAATTGAAATGTTGATGATAATCATAAAAGTAAAATTTGTCTAGTTTGAGAAGGTGTTGGAAACTGGACTAATAATGTGGGTAAAGCCCAGTTTAATTAATAATTTTATTTGTCATTCTCAAATTTTCTTGGAAACGGAGACTGTTTTGTGGAACTTTTAGCCGTTGGGCATGTTGGGGTTTTGTTTTTGGAGTCATCGGACATGGCATTTGGTAGGTATCCAAAGACCCCGTGTCTGATTTTGGATATTTTTGATTGATTTAAACTGTGGGTCTGAGTAGTCCCTTAATTTGATCTGGTTGGGGTTTGAGTATGCAAAGGATTTGTAGTTTGGTGGAAATTTTGTGGGTGTTTTCGGTTGAATATGCTTGCTAATTGCATAAGATGCTCATAAGATTCTGGATTTTGAGGATGGGCCGTTGTAATTGGAAATGCTTAGAATTGTAGGACCTTCTTTATTTTAGCTATATATAATTGCAAAAAAAAGACACATTTCTGATTTGAAGAAAAGGAAGGGCAAAATAGGGATTTAGTTATGGATTTTACTTGGACGTCTCCTCTTTTAATACATGTCTATCTTTACAAGAATATCGTGTCACATATTCGGTTTTAGCATCTGTACGCAACTGCTTTGATTATCATCGTGTTATTAACATCTTGAACTTCTATCTTTTTTCTAATATGTTTCATGGTTGGGGTTGCGGTTCGGCAGGGGGTTGCGGTTGGGGTTTGGGTTGGGGTTAGGGTTAGGGTTAGGGTTGGGGAAGGGGGTTAGGGCAGGGGGTTGCGGCAGGGGGTGAGAATTTTTCTAGGTTTCTTTTAAAGCTTGTGAAGGAAATTTTGAGCCCCCTAAAAATGAACAATTCTAATGATTTTGATAAGAGACAAGGGAGCAATAAAGTTTTGTTTTCTATTTGTCTAGATTCAAATGTCTACATATATATATATATATAAATATTTACAATCTCAATATTCGTGGCATGTTGGTTATAAATTTCTCTCTCTGTAGAGATATATAGCCTACTTCAGCACATAGCTAGGTATGCGATAAAATTATTTTTGATAAAACAATGCATGATATAATATGGAAATATATTTGTTTCTTAGCTTCAATCATACAAACGTGTTCCAAATTAACGTAATTCAAATAGCAATTCCTTGGAATTTTTTAGTCCAGAGAATCTTGATCGAGTCTCAGGATCATATTGATTCAAGAATTTTATGTGACACCAAAGACTGGACGTTAGACGAATAGCCGGTGGTAAAACTTCTTAAAGTATATTAATTTTGAATCTTCTTCTAAACTCAATGATTCTACATTGATAAAGAAAAGCTTAGATATCGATGATAAATGGCCACATATTACAAGTTACAAAGATGATGTTCAACACCTTCCCAACTTTTTTCATTGCTTGTGATATTTTCTCTCCTCTCTCTCCTTTTCTCCTGGTCTCTGTCTATCATGAAACTTTGGGCATGCAAATTAAGACTCTCTCCTCTTTTTGGTTATTATTTTTCCCTTTGTCGGCTTAATTATTGAGATGGAGATTTGATTAGAGTTTTGGTGTTCATAATTTCATAATATGAGCAAGGCAATTGACAAATCATCATGATGTTGTTATGATCATAGCAAGATGTAGGTGCTTGTGTGTTGGTACTAAAGCATGATACAATCTCTTTTATTGCTAGTGGATGCGTTTTGTTCAAAGAGTCTTTTCCTTTTAGTAATTTTCTTCTTTAGGGAGTTTTCGACATTGAAATCTCACTAGTTGATAATGTTAAATGAGTTCTAGTCCTAGTTTGCTACATTTTTTGATATATAGTAGATGGCGATACTTCTTTAAGTAAAAACAACCCTACACTTAAGCGAAATCATAAATTGAAACACACATATATAGAATACAACTCATACATGAGTATCCTCAAATCTAACTTTAATTATCGATAATTTATTCTTTTCAACGACAAACGCACACACAAAGCATATACACGGATTTTCTCCTTTGTCAGTAACCATCCCGTTCTTAGATTTCTCAATATAGTCATCATAACCTACAATTTATATGATACAGTCGAACATGGCCCATGAGTACGTCAGGGTCAAGGACTGGATGTATGTGAATTGGCAACAACGTATGCAACCTAAGTTTGTCACTGGAGTTTCTGCTTTCATTGAATTTGCACGCGCACATAATAAGAAGGAGAAGACAGTAATGTGGCCGAAGAAGAAGGAGAAGACAGTAATGTGGCAGAAGAAGAAAAAAATGGCATTCCTTGTTCTCTGTTTCAGCATCAATCTTCTGATATGAACTAATGATGGCTTTCACATTGGCTTTTCCTTTTAGAGACTTCTTAGTGTCCAATGGAAAGTATACATCAGATTTGTGCAGGTCAGGTTCTTCTATGACTTTCAAGAGTTTCAACTGATTCTGTAAATTACACCCCAGTTGGGTGATACTTTTACCACTTCTCACTGCAGGTGCGCTCTCTAATATCCATTTTGAATGTAATATTATAGATATTCATGCCTGTTTATGTCAAAATTACTTATATTGTCAATGTTTGATTGTCTAGTTGTTGGTGATGCGTCCATATCAGGGACAGAGGCCACTCCCGCTCCTCCAGGTATGTTTATATATCATATAGTGCATGTATATTGATTTAGAATGCTATATCATAAATATACACACATTCTTTTTGCTCTTATTTAGATAGTAATTTTTATTATTGTTTAGCTGTAGGTGGTGACAGTAGTTGACAATAAAATTTGTCATCCTAAAAACTATGATTTTTATATGTGCTCGCATGCGGGAATGATTGTAAGTCGTGGACCTGTACAATAAATTCTTATTTGGTATTTGTTTGAAATCAAATTGAATACTATATAATTGATAAGTTTGTTATATTTGTATTTAGTTTGGAATTAACACAATATTTATTCAAAAATTGCACTTTGATCTTTATGTCTACCTTTTTTTTTAATTGTAGATAGTAGAATAGCACACCCAAATTTTTTTAAAACAAAAGAAAAACATTGACCTATATACAAAATGGGTAAATGTCGTGATCAATAAATTACTTACCATTTGCCGAGACATGTATTTTTGCAGCATCCATACATCCTTTTCCTCTTCTTCGATGCCGTATTCTCATTATCTTCGTCTAATCCATCTGAA
Organism: Agapanthus africanus; assembly: GCA_030015575.1. Lineage (NCBI taxonomy): Eukaryota > Viridiplantae > Streptophyta > Magnoliopsida > Asparagales > Amaryllidaceae > Agapanthus > Agapanthus africanus. The sequence continues at coordinate 28,043,229 of JASDDO010000004.1, read as the reverse complement.
ACTGCAATTAAATTTAATTAAACCAAATAAAATCAAAAATTAAAATCAAACAGCAACAACAAAATCAATGAAATTTATAGCCTACCAGAGTCTTCAAGAATATCCACATATGAATTCTGGGCCTTCTTCTTTTTCTTCAAAGATCTTTTAGAAGCAGAGAATTTTTTTTCTGGCAAGTTCTTTGAAGCTAAACACCATATTGCCTTTGTATTTGAAAACCAAAAAATGCCCAGTTTGCAGATTATTGGCTACTGTAAATTCATGCCACCCATCTCCACTCATGGAAGAACCTTTGTTCTCGATGTGAAGATCAACATGCCATATTTTGTCATTGTGGCTCACTAGGTTAGCCTTTTCTCTTCTCTTGACCATCTTGCTAATCTGCTTGGTAAATTTATTCGGAACCGACTGCGAATCTTTAAAAGACATGCATAAGAAAGAAAGCTAAAATACAGATATATAGCATACCGATACATCGAAACTTCAAAGTTGCGATGACAATCCAGAGATATTTATTTCTACACACGTGGTGCACGTGCGAATGCGTCAGGCATCATGGACAAATATTTGAGAACATGGAAAGTATTATTATTATAAAGTAATTAAAGCTTTTAAACACCTTGGGTAGATATTTTCTTAGTTGATGCAATCATATCATGATGACTAAATTTAAGTTATTATAGATATGCATATATATTTTTCTAATCTAATATATTACACACACACACACACACACACACACACACACAGAGAGAGAGAACACCAATTTGGTAGAGAAATTAGGTAGCAGGACCCTCAAGAAATGGAGTCCATAGCATTGCTCATCATCATCATCCATGATCCCTTTAAAGAAATATTATCAAAAGGGGAGAATAAATCTTGCAAGCATTAACTAGCAGTAACAATTTATTCTCCCCTTTTGATAATATTTCTTCAAAGGGATCATGGATGATGATGATGAGCAATGCTATGGACTCCATTTCTTCAGAGTCCTGCTACCTGATTTTTCTACCAAATTGGTTCTCTCTCTCTGTGTGTGTGTGTGTGTGTGTAATATATTAGATTAGAAAAAAACATATGCATATATATAATAGCTTAAATTTAGTCATCATAATATGATTGCATCAACTAAGAAAATATCTACCCAAGGTGTTTAAAAGTTTTAATTACTTTATACTAATAATACTTTCCATGTTCTCAAATATTTGTCCATGATGCCTGACGCATTCACATGTGCACCACGAGTGTAGAAATAAATATCTCTGGATTGTCATCGCAATTTTGAAGTTTCGATGTATCGGTATGATATATATCTGTATTTTAGCTTCCTTTCTTATGCATGTCTTTTAATGATTCGCAGCCGGTTCCGAATAAATTTACCAAGCAGATTAGCAAGATGGTCAAGAGAAGAGAAAATGCTAACCTAGTGAGCCACAATGGCAAAATATGGCATGTTGATCTTCACATCGAGAACAAAGTTGCTTCCATGAGTGGAGATGGGTGGCATGAATTTACAGTAACCAATAATCTGCAAACTGGGCATTTTTTGGTTTTCAAATACAAAGGCAATATGGTGTTTAGCTTCAAAGCACTTGCCAGAAAACAAAATTCTCTACTTCTAAAAGATCTTTGAAGAAAAAGAAGAAGGCCCAGGATTCATATGTGGATATTCTTGAAGACTCTGATAGGCTATAAATTTCATTGATTTTGTTGTTGCTGTTTGATTTTAATTTTTGATTTTATTTGGTTCAATTAAACTTAATTGCAGATTCAGATGGATTAGACGAAGATAATGAGAATACGGCATCGAAGAAGAGGAAAAGGATGTATGGATGCTGCAAAAATACATGTCTCGGCAAATGGTAAGTAATTTATTGATCACGACATTTACCCATTTTGTATATAGGTCACGGTTTTTCTTTTGTTTTAAAAAAATTTGGGATAATTACCCATCCAAATTCATTAAAAAAGGGGTGGTTGTTTTTCTTAAGGTTATGCAATTGTATTATTTTCAACCGCTACATCGGCTGCGGTTCCGCAGACAGCTCTTATAGCTCCACCGCCCGCTCAGACTCCCGCAGCCGCGGCTCCGCAAGCTACTACCTCGACGGCGGCAGCGCAGACCACATCGCCAGCTCCACAGGCCGCTCAGACTCCCGCACGCGCCGAATTGCATTGTTTATTGACCGAGGAGCAAGCGCGCCAGATTCTATCGTTTATCAGAGGTGGAGCTGGACCGAGCTAGGGTAGCTTTTTGATTCTTATTTTTTGAAACATGTATTTATTTATATGATACATATTGTACTACATTTTGAAACTATATTGATATTGATATTGGTTTATATTTATATTATATTCGGTTTTTGGGTTTCTTTTGTATATTATATGCGTGAGATGTGATTATGAATACCGCGATATATGTTGCGTGATGATTAATTTTATATTTTATTGTTATATATATTATTGTGCACAGGACGGGAAAAAATCAGGCAGCCCTTTTTTTTAAAAAAAATTACAGATAATGTGTACCTACGGATTAATCCGTAGGTACAAATGTTGCCCCTACGGCTATATCCATAGGGGCAAAATATCAGCAGTAACTGATATTTCCCCCATGATCTCAGTACCAGGAGGGTTGGGAGTGCCCCTACGGACCTATCCGTAGGGGCCATTGCTTCGCCCCTACGGACGTATCCGTAGGGGAAATATATTAGAAATCCTGATATTTTACTCCTACGAACAAGTACCTACGCATATATCCGTAGGGGATATTACGTGGCCCTACGGCTATATCCGTAGGTACAAGTAATATATTTAAAAAACCCGTAAATAATATAACTTTTTTTACCCTACGGCCTACTCCGTAGGTGCAACTGGCCCTACACAGAACTCCGTAGGGGCAAGTTTTTGCCCGTAGGGGCAAGTTCAGGGCTTCAACTTGCACCTGTGGCCTTTGCACCTACGGGGTCTTTTTTCGCCCCTATGCACATATCCGTAGGGGCAGTGGTTTGCCCCTACCGACAAATCCGTAGGGGCAACCCTTATTTGTAGTAGTGAGTTACTAACCAAGTTCAATTTCACGATCTCTTTTATGGAAAGCGGTAAAGAAAGAAAGTACACCAGACTAGATCTCCGTGAACTCGAAAGATAGGTCCATCTCCTGCGCTGGTCCTTCCACGGGATCTGAGCATGCATACTCAGGTCGTCAGAGCGACACAATAGCAATATTATTATAATAAGGTGAAACAGGTAAATGAGGTAATAACAGTGAAAGTACATGCGAGTAATCACTATGTCACTATATGATGCAAAATATGATCTGTGTCCCTATCGGTCTCTAGGTCATGTTTGAAATCGCAGAGTGGAAAGGAGGATCATGTTTAACAGGAGTCTCGTACATACCTGAGACAACGGCCCACATGTCCGGGACATAACCCTGTCAGCCGGATCGCTAGATCCTACCTAATATATATATCGCTGCTCGAATGATCATCCTCTAAAACACGGTCCCGCTAAATACGATTCCCTTTCCACTTCGATTTCCCCTTTATCCCCAGGTTTACACTATTTATGATCTTGATTTAGTCGCGTACAAGTATACCAATGGCACGGTTTTATCACTGTTCACTGTATCAATCACTGTCACGAATGTTTACTTTCCATTGGTGTACTCGTCACTCCTAAACCAACATCAATCACGCACGATAATGCAATTTCCACTGAACACTAACACGCACTAACACTATGTATATGGCAAATGGGGTAAGATATGTGTATGTATGCCCTTAGCAAGCCAAGTATGTTATGAACCAATATGCACGTCATTAACTTACAAAATTTGCATAAATTCATATGTTCGGAATTCAACGAAGTAATACAAATACAATAAATCGCACACTCTATCAGCAGTTCATCAAAATTAGTTTCAATTCGATCGGGTTCCCGGTATTCAAGATACAAATGTTTCATTTTAAGTGCTCGCGGCTGGAAATTCAGTTTCTGAACTGAACGTCCGTTTCGCGACACGAATTTCACCCAGTTGGGTTCAGAATATAGCGACGCTACAGTTGAATAAAATCTAGGGTTTTAAATAGGGTATTCAACGCAATAGACGTATCCTCAATCGCGTCGGTACGTTGAAATTTATACACTGTTTAACATTAGTATGTCACTTCTGAATCTGTTCTGGACTGTTATACGTTCTGCCCTTTTTATTTACAAATTAAATAGCAAACGACCATGAAACGGAATGAAACCACTTGTGTTGTTTATCTAACGGATTCACCTTTAATACGCTACAGAGTTCCGTAACATACAAATTCAGGAAACAAATTGGCACGTATTATGGGACAGTAAATAATAATCAGAGTCGCTCTGGACTGCAGTCCAGAGCCGCACTCCGATCCAAATATCGTCACAGTTTCAGTACAGAAACCATTAGAAACTTACATAAGGTTATAGTTCGTTGAGTCGGCTTCGATTTAAGCCCTCTAACACACTATTTCAATATGTACATAATTTATGGGAATTTTAACAGCTTTCAGATACGTGAAATTTCTAGTTTTACAGGTATATTTGGGGGTATTCATTTTAGTCACTAACAATCTTATTTTCCAGTGAGATTTCTACAGGATATTCATCACTATATGGGCCAGCACAAACAATCTAATTCAGTCAAATTAGGCAAGTATTTTCATTGGAGTCATGCATCGAACACATACGTCGTTTAATTTTATCGGGGAAATGGAATTTCAAAACATACATGTTTGAGTTTGTAACACGGGTAAATTAGCATGTAGCAAGTAAAGTACATGCCTGGAAATGTTTCGTGGATGTACGGCGGCGGTAACATCATGAACGCGCGTCGAACGGCGTGGATTGGTTTGCACGGCCTCGGCTCGCGATACGGATTTGACGTCGAAGTTGCCCGGAGATGTTTCACGGTCACTGGAAGCGGAGGGGTGCTCTGTGGTTCGCCTGGGAAGTGCTGGGGTCGCCGACGGTCGGCGGGGTCACCGACGGTCGGCGGCGTCGCTCCGGCGATGTGCACAGTGAAGCTCGAGACTTGGGTTATGGTATTTTGAAGAGAGAGAGAGAGAGAGAGAGACGTAGTGGCTCGGGTTTGTAAATTTTGGAGGTGTTGGTGATGATGCTGATGATGAGGAGGGTTCAGGGGCATCGACGATGAGGCGAGAAGCTCACCGGCGTCGAGGGCAGGTGGTGGTCGAACTCGGGTGCAGGGGAGTTTGGTGACGGCTGAAGGTGAAAGGGGTAGCGTAGAGAGCTCCGTTGGTGGAGAGGAGTGAGCGAGGGAGGAGGGTGAGGGGTCGACGAGGAGGTTGTCGTCGTCGTCGGTGGGATGAGCGGAGTTAGGTGCTCGGTGGGGTTTTCTGTGGATAGAGAAAGAGGTGAGTTTTTTAGAGTGAGAGCGAATTGAGGGTGTGAGGGAGATAGGGGATACGAGGGGAGGAGATTGAGGGGATCGCGAGGGGGTAACGGCAAGGCGTGGCGTGGGCGTGGGCGTGAGCTGCGGCGAAGGGAGTGGGTCGTGAATTGAAGAGGTGAGCGGGAAAGAGGGAGGTAGCCGTTGGGGAAGAAGGGAAATAGAAACGGGTCGGGTCGGGGCGCGGGTTGAAGGAAGTGGGCTGGGCCAGCAGTTTTTATGAATTCATTTTAATTTAATTTTTGTTGTGTGGGCTGAGGAAGTGGGCCGGAAGAATTAAACAAATGGTTTAATTTATTTTAGATTTTCCTTTGGGGCTGAGGGAAGGATGCTGGGCCGGGTTTAAGAATTTCAAATGTTAGTATTGATTTTATTTGTTGGGCTGGGTTAAATTATATTAGGCTTTGGTTTTAATTGGTTTTAAATCTAGGGTTTTGATTAAGTTTGGGCTTTGATTAATCTAAATATTGAAACTCAAGTAACCAATTACCAACGAAAATTGCGAGAAAAATCAGAAAACAATCGGGACTAGGAACATACAGGAAAAATTTATAGATGGGGAACAGGGATTTACAAACCATTTTTCTTCTTCACAAGTAGTACAGGTGATCCCCAACTTGAAGTGCTGGGACGAATCCATCATTTCGCCGGTAATTCATCCAATTGTGTTCGGACTTCCTTCAAATCTTCCGGACTTAGTCGATAAGGTGCTTTGATCACTGGTTGTACTCCTGGTACTTAATCAATGCTGAATTCAAGAGCTCGATCGGAGGCAAACCTGATATATCGTCACGAAACACATTGTCGAACTGTCGAACCACATCTGGCCTTGATTCTTCCTCCGCTTGAGCTGCTGCAACTACTGCTTCTCTTGGCTTCGCTTTGTAGGTACTTAGCTCCAGGGTATGGTCTCCGCTTTTGAAATAGAAGACCGGGTGGTCTGGAATCTCGAATACTACCCTTCTTTGACGATAGTCGATGGTAGCATAAAAAGTTCCAAGCCAATCCATTCCTAGAACCACATCAAAGTTCGGTATGTCCAGCACTTTGAAGTCAGCATAAAATTCTCTGCTGCAGACGACTACCGGACACAAGTTGTATCCCATTGTTGCTTTTAGAACGCCATTTCCGGAACTGACATTCCAGCTGGATACAAGCGGTGAGACTGGAATCGCATGGGTTCGAACAAACCGTTGCGACATAAAGCAGTTAGATGCTCCAGTATCAAACAGTGCTAGTGCAGGTATTGAGAATACTAAGATTGTACCTAAGGTATGTGGGATATGTTTTAGGTATAGGAAAAGTATGTAGGATAATTATCAAGACTGAAAGAAATTTTTTGAAAGAAAGGGTTACCGGTGATAACTTGGGCAGTGGCCTCAGCTTCTTCCACTGTCATCGTGAAAGCCTGGCGCCTTGGTACATTCCTTCTGGCCTAAGGAGCATTCCTCAGAACGTTCCTTTGAGCTTGATGGAACTGACGAGGAGGTGGTGCAGCTTGTGGTCCTCTGGGCGGTGCAGGTAGTGCAAGTCTTGGAACAGGTGCTTGGATGGCTGGGCGCTATGGGTAATTGTTTGTTGGCCTGGGTGCAGCAATTGGATCTTGTTTATGAGGACAAGACCCAATACCATGAGCAGCTGAGCCGCAGATCAAGCAAAGGTTGTTCGCACGCCGGCAATCTCTCGCCAGATGCCCATTTCTCTTGCAGTAGTTACAAAAGGCTAGGCCGGGCCTGTTGTTTGGTACTCCGGGTCACCTTGGCACAAAAGATAGCCTGGACGAAGCTCCTCCTGCCATCTGGTTGGCAGGGCGCTTAACTCCTGCAGACTGAGATCTGCCCTTCACTTTTATCACTGCCTCGTAACTGCGGGCAGCTTCCAGAGCATCCTCATGAGTTGGAAATTTTCCTGTGGCTAGAGCAGCTTGAATTTCTGTGTCCAACCCCTGTTGAAAACGATGGACTCTGATCTCGTCCGTCGGTATCAAATGTGTCGCGAATCTGTTTAAAGGATTGTGTTAGCGGTGTATTATATGATATTTTAATAATTGAAATATTGTGACATATCTTACCGACTTAGCATGGTGAATTCAGCGTCATACTCATCTACCGACTTGTCCTATATCGAACCTTATTGTAGATGAATGAACTGCTGTTCCATGGCAAACATGGCAGTCACAGGGAAGTACTTCGCGTCGAACTTATCGCGAAAATTCTTCCATTCAATAGGCTGTTCAAGACGGCTTTCTTCCGCTTTCCACCAGTTGCGAGCATTGTCCGTGAGCTGCAGATTCGCCACACGGACCCAAGCTATGTCTGGCACTTGTGCCGCCGCCATATCATCCTCTATGCTTTGTGCATATTCCTCAGCTTCAAGTGGGCTTCCCTTTCCGGAGAACTGCTTGGGATGTAAAGCCCTGAATTGCTTTACCCCAGGTGCGTCAGTCTCGGGACGGTTCAAGAGTTATTGCTGTCCCTCAAGGAGGCTGCAGATTACCTCAAGCAGAACTGTTTGCTCGGTGGGTGGAGCAGGAACAGTAGGCACAATGGGTAGTAGAGGTGGAGTGTTGTTGAAGTTGGCGCTTGTGTTGTTTGGTGAATCCATAACCTTGAAGAAAAATTTAGGTTAGGACAGATTCAAGTACATGAAATTATAAGATTCAAGCAATATGAAATTATAAGATTCAAGGAACATGAATTGTAAAGAATGTTTTAGTTTCTGGTTCTTGTGTTATATTGCTTAGGTTGTTCACGCAGAACAGAACTGCATAGTAGGGTTCTATACAGCTCTGACCTGCATGGGCCACCAACAAAATCTGTCACGCCCCGCTTCCCGGTGTATGGCGAAGGGGACGCGACTGGGCCGCTACGTATTTACTGTGAAGTAAATACGCCAAGTGTATCTAAGCAATATAAAAGTAATCATAAGAGACAAGAGATATAAACTGAACAGCAACTTTATTTATTAACATTCTTTTGTACAATGCATGAAAAGTAAATACAACTGAATAAAAAGCAATGCCTAAACAATGGCATAACAGAAAAGAAAAGTAGAAAAGTGTACAATGAACTAGTGCTCGGGGTCTTCACCGAACTGGACCAAGTCTTCAGCGCTGGGATCGATCTCTGATGTGTCCAGATCACCTGACAATATTCAAAGAAGAAAGAAAGAGAATGTCGTCAGCGAACAGGTTGCTCGGTAAGTCCCACAGATAAAGGAGAAATAGAATAGACAGAATAAGAAGGTATCTTTTAAAGTTGTATTATATTGTTGTAATGTTGTGTTAACGCTGTTGTTTGTAGCTTGGTACAGAAGAATGCCAGTGTATACGAGAGGAGTCTCTATATGCCAGAGACTAGAGGCAAGCAACTGTTTATGCCACGGTACAACAGCAACTGGATTCATGTTAGGTGTATTAAGTCTTACGGTCTCGTGCCACTTCTAACACCTTCCGTACCAATCCACCCCTTAAACCTCGAGATGTCTTGTTTGTATTGTTTGTTTTGTAAATTGTATTGATTGTATAATTGGATGACTGACCGAAACCATGATATCAGTAAACGGATGTAACCTTAGAATCATGTAAATGGAATAACTGGAGAACCATGTAAATGGAATGTATATCCATGGTTCGGTTCGGTGAAGTTGTATAGATTGATAATTGGATTCATGAATTCATGTTGAATTGTAATATTGAAGATTGTAGATTGTAGACTGTAGATTGCGGATTGTAGATTGTAGATTGTACTTGAATCATATTCAAGTCAGATTATAAAGAGACTCAATCTGATTCAGACAATTAGAGAAGTAAATTGAAGTCCTGATTGTTTAGATGTTATCGGTAACCGCTGCACATGGGCGGCAGGATTTGTGTCTTTTTCAAAGACGATTGCCATATTGATAACCTGTTTGTTAAGTTGTCTACCTTAGATAGGCAAGCACCCACTTCTCCGGCTCCCTGAGGCTGAAGAGATTGGTCCCGCTTAAACCTATATTTACTAGGGTCCTTATTGTAATTTATAAAACTTGAGGGGGTTTTATGTAAAATACTTTTGTATAGTTTTCAAAATACACCCCAAGTATTTCTTAATCGTCTTTAAAGTTATAATAATTGTAGATTTTATACTTGTGACAATTCTAATGAGAATAACCTAACTTTCATATTATATGGTATTAAAGTGTAATATTAAACTTGTATGGAATTCATGGTATTTTAAGGTAAATTGATTCTTGTGATATTTTAGAAAAAATGGAATATTTATATCATAACAAAATAGGTATTTTAATGATAAATATACATATAGTTATACAAAAATAATTTTAATATATATTTTATATTCTAAAAATCTCATTTTCTTAAGATGTAGTATTTTAAATCTTTCGAGACCGAATGCTCCTTGCGGAGGTCTGCATCTCACACTACTAAGCCCGAGAATGAGCGATAATCTGCACCATCCCTAACGGGTTCCCCAAATGGGTTGTAGCGGCGCTTTGCAAAGATTTATGTAAAATACTAATCATTAAGAAAAACGGTTTTATTAATTATGGTATTTATTTGTAAAGGTGTCGATTTCCCGTATTCTATATTCTAGGGTCTTCTAAGTTAACCAGACTACCCCTAACTGGTCCAAAGCGACAAGTTGTGAGGTATCCCTCAAATCGCCTCTTCACCGCCAATTATGGCCAGGTAAGTACAAGTGAAGAAAGGAGGGATCCGCTCACGAGTCACCGTGAGAAGGGCCTTTTAAACTTACCTTTTTCACTTGTCTAGCCTAGGCACCAAAAAGTCAGGTTTAGATAAACGACTAAATGCCCACAACCTTCCTCTGTCCTAATGAGCACGACAGTCCTTATTGGCTGAGTCTAGATATTTTTATTATTAGCTCAAAAGTTATTTATTTGTAAAGATTTCGATTTCCCGTATTCTATGTTCCCGAGGGTATCGTGCTATGTTTCATATGAGTGTGTGAGGAGGTAGGTCGTTACCTCGTGATCTACTTAAAGGTATAACAAGTTTAATGGTTTAAAGGTATAATTGAAATAATGTGGTATTTAAATGAAAAATACGATAAAGTGAAATAGCCATCATTTTATGAAATGAAACTTGATCAATTTGGTTGATTAGTGTTTAATAGTCAACATGAGAGAGTTTAAGTATAATTGTATTAACGAGAAGTGAAGTTTTATAAGAAAACCGAATCGGAAATCGGATTTGTTCCGATTCCGTCGGGTTTTGTAAATCCGTATTTTTAGAATGGAAAAGAAGTTAGAAATGGGACTTACGGGTTTTAGACAATAACGAGAGTGAGATGGAAGGAGAGGAATCGCCGGTATGTCGCTTCGTCGCCGAGAGCTCCTAGAACGATCGCCGGAAGTTCGCCGGGAATTTCGTCGTAGCATCGCTTCGTGCTCGTTTTCAAAGTACACAAGTTTCTTGGAAATTTTAGAGAGTTACCTCAGATTTTTGGGGTTAGAGGGTAGAGAGTAGGGGTGATATTTATAGGGTTAGGTTAGGGTTAGGGTAGATGAAGGGTTTTAAATAAAAAAATGTAAACATGTAGGAAAAAAAACATTAAAAATGGAGTAAATGGGTGTTATTGGACTCTTTGGAAACGATCCGAACATTTAAAGTATGCAGGGGAGTTGGGAAGGGGAAAAGTCACACTTTTGGTGTTGACGACTCGGCCGACCGGCGAGTCCGGCCTGCGGCGCCGGCCCGAGTCGGCCGGTCCGCCGGTCGACTCGACCGAGTCAGGCCGAGTCGGGGGCTCAGAATGTGGGGGGTCGCCTGATATAGGCTCTGGTATATTCAGTTTTTCATGGGTAGTGGGAAAATTTGGAGTTATCACGTGTTGACTGTTGGACTTCTATAAAATTTAAAACAAAATAAATATTAAAAATAATGTGGGGCATGGGATTTGAACTCTGGTGGGTTGGTTCAGCAATGCAAGGTATTACCAATAAGCTATAAGCTCCTTCTTGTAATTATGGTGTGAAATAAATATTTAAAGTGGTAACAGCAACATTAAATACTCTAAGTATACTTTAAATTTAAATCAAATTTATGTATACTAAAAATGGAGTTGTTACAGTTATGGAGCTATAGGAGTGGTCTGCGCAACCGCAGCCGAGGTAGTGGCTTGCGGAGCCGCAGCTGCGGGAGTCTGAGCGGGCTGTGGAGCTGTAGGAGTGGTCTGCGCAACCACAGCCGAGGTAGTGGCTTGCGGAGCCGCAGCCGAAGGAGATGCATGTGGAGCCTCAGCCGAAGTACCCTGTCGCATCTGTTTAGTTTTGCGTGTAATAAACAAGTAAGAACTGTGTATTAGTCGAATTCGTATCATTATCGGTTTATTTCCAAACCCCAATCTATGAATACTTAGGGACTTAGGCCTCGTTTGGATATCTAGTTTGGAAAACTGTAGTTTATTTTAATTAGACAGTTCTATGTATGTATGATTAATCAAAGCTAAGTCTACAACCAAATAAGCTCAGGCTATGTACTAATATTGGATATGTTGCTATCTATAATATGACATAATATTTTACTATTAAGTAGTATACATACCATCATCTTCTTCAACTCCTGTACGGTGGCCTTCAAGGTGTCAAGTTCTTGCTCTAGACGTCGCTCACGGGAGATAGAGGAAGTAACCGCCGGAGTGGAGTCCAACCTCATATGGGCCCTGCTAGGACCTAGTCCCCGGCCTCTCTCCCAACCTCCATAGTGCCCTCCGTGTGCGGCGTCTAGGACTGAGGTCAGCAGCATCGGATCGTTCTGTCCAGTAAAATCGATCCCCAATGCCTCCGCCTGCTCAACTACCCGCTCTTACACCCACATTAACAAATAAAATATAAGTATATCATTTAAATTTGAACTTTTCAAAACAAAAATTTCAAATAGGGGTTGAATAAATATTAACACTTACGCAATACTCCTGGGTAGCGGTGTCGGGGTATCGAAGCTCGCCCATGGCAGGATCTGTCGAGGTGCCGTAGACGGTAAGATACGCGGACAGCACGCTCGGTGTATCACCCTGCGCCAGGGTCTGAGCTCTCTGCAATTCTCAAAATTTTTACATATATTAGAAAATAACTCTTAATATTACATTATATCACAGTAGGTCTATTGTAATTTACCGATAACTCCATGGCACGAGTAATATTCCTCGAGCCACCTGTATAAGTGGGGCGACCCCTCTTCGCCAACTTCCTATTCTCTTTATTTTGATCGGCATGTTTCTGCACAACACATTCAGATTTAATTTTCTAATTAAGCAACACAAAAAAATAAATTATATACTAAACAATGAATTACATTTAAAATACATACATGTTTGCGCTGAGAGTCGAAATATTGGCACAATAGAGGTCATGTATCTACGTCGACCCTCGCAAAGGCCGGAGTATGTAGGAGGGCCGCTCTCTGCCTCGGGGGTCGCCATCTACAGGGAATAGCAGTCGATTTTCAGCTCGTTCCTATTGTATCGGACCTTCGATTGCATGTTCTTCATCAGACCATGGTACAGAGCGTGAAGATCGAGCACCCTCCCAGGATGATCAGGGTTGAGTACAGGCTGAAAATCGTAATCCAACTGCAAATACAAAAAAGAAATATTATTAAATTGCAAGTGTTAATAATAAATATATTGGATAAATCAAATGAAAATATATATTAATACCCAAGCCTGATCCCAGAAGAGGGTGAATGAGCGCTGGTGCTGGTCGCCCCACTCAACGTGAAGTGGATACTTCTTCACGAGGCGGCTCTCATCCCCCATATACCGGCTGAATCTCTCGACATAATCGCCGGTATAGCGATAATCAGGAATAAAGAAGAGGGGGAATGTTGCCTCTCCCCTAGCTCTGTCGGGCCTCGGCCTGTGGGACTGATTCGGGCCTTGAGTCCCCCTCTCGGGATGGGGATGCCCTGCGTCTATAAGAAATATCAAGACAATCAATATTAAGACAAAGTGGTATTAAGAAATCAAGGTTTAACGAAAATTGAAGTGTGATATATACCTTCGGCGATAGAAGCACGGGCCTGGGCCCGAGCAGCAGCACCAGCGGGACGATAGTTCTTCCGGTGAGGAACAGCCGGTGACCCGGACGTGGACGCATCCCCTCCAACTAGAAAATAAATATCGATAAAATTACATGAAATTCATGTTTATTCTTAAAAGATATGTAAAATGAATAAATATTTTATATTTATTCATAAAAACCTGCAGACTGAGCGAAAGGTATGGAAGTGTCGGGAGTGTCCCCTGCACCAGACGTGGACGCACCACTTATAATTAGACAATCAAACATTGACTATATAAGTAATTGCAAAAAGAATGCGTATATCAATAATATAACATTCTAAATCAACATGTATACACTATAAGATATATAAACATACCCGCAGGTGCGGTGGTAGGCTCTACCCCTGTTGTAAGTACGTAAGAGCAAAAAGAATGTATGTATATTTATGATATAGCATTCTAATTAATATGCATGCACTATATGATATATAAACATACCTGGAGGTGCGGGAGTGGCCTCTGTCCCTGATGTGGACGCACCAACAGCTAGACAATCAAACATGGACTATATAAGTAATTTTGAAATGAATATGCATGTATATCTATAATATTACATTCAAAATGAATATACGTGCAACATACCTGGAGGTGCGGGAGTGTCCCTGATGTAGACGCACCACCAACAACTAGACAATCAAATATTGACTATGTAAGTAATTTTGACATGAATATGCATGTATATCTATAATATTACATTCAAAATGAATATGCGTGCAATATACCTGGAGGTGTGGCAAAGTCCATATGGAAGGAGGCATCCGAAGGGGTCTCCGATCGGGGTGCAAGATCGGCCCTCTGAAGCTCCCTATGCAGCTCTCCGGGCGGCAGAACCGCTCTGCCTCCACCTCTGCCGGTGCCGCAGCTGGAGCTCCTGCCGCCCCTCGCTGCTCCCGTCGTTGTCATCAAATCTAGATAAAACGGTTCGTGGACACATTAGACAATGATTACATATGCATGCTATATATGTATAGATCGTAAAATGTGAAGTAATACTATAACATTACTGATAACATTTTTCGTTTCGTGGACGCATTAGACATATCTACTTGGATTTCATCGTCCATATCATTTCTAACCCACGTAACTTCATGATCAGCCGAAGACAACCCGTCTTTCAAAACAGATGGTCGGAGCACTCTAAGTCTTCTCTCTTCTTCATCCTTATCGCTGTCATCGAATTCTGGGACATCATAAACATCTCTGAGTTTCTAACGGCTTACGACACTCCATCCTGGATGCTTCAAACACTGTGAGTAGTATACTTGGAACGCTTGGATCGGAAAAACGGATCTTCCTGACCATAAAATCGAAGTGTGTTCACACTGGTCAATCCATATTCATCTTTCCAAATCCCGAAATTGCTTCTCTACTTATCTGTATCGGTTCGTGTATCGTACCAAGTACACTGAAATATATAAAATGGTTTTGATCGTCCGGGATATTGGATGCCGAGTATACAATTTAAGTATCCATAATAACATGGTGATCATGACTTTTCAGCCTATCGATCTTGCCTTTCACAATTTTTATCTTCTTACTGAATGATCCTGAGAAACCTGTGGGAACTTTCAAATCATGCAATACCTGCAGAAATCTTTTCTTCTCCGGTTGTGACATATGATAAGCGGCATTGGGAAGTACAAACTTACATGGTTTACCCGCTACCGGTTTAGGATGCAATTCACTTCTAATTTCCCAGTCCTGTAGATCCATCCGAGCATTGAGTTTGTCTTTCGATTTCCTGTCTTTACAAAGAAGCAAGTTGAGTACGTGCTCGGATACTCCCTTCTCTATGTGCATGACATCCAGACAATGATGCACTAAATTTGTTGATCAGTACGGAAGCTCGAAAAAAATGCTTAACTTGTTCCAGAATGGTGGTTTGACCTGTTTTGTCGGATCCATCCCGAAGGTCACATTATTGTAACCATCCCACTGAGCAGTCACGTCCTCTCCGGACAATGGGGCTGGAGGTCCAAGAAGCTCCTGATGACCATCAAAGTGAACAGCGTCTAATCTGTAGGGATGGTCTAGAGGCAGAAACCGTCGATGGCCGCAAAAACAAACCTTCCTACTAGCATACCCGGAATGAAGAAAGGACCGGATGCGAACCGTCCACCAGCGCCACCCGCATTCCTAAAATTCAAGAATTTCGATGTTGTATGTTGATGGCAATGAAGACATGCTTTGTGACCATGTATGGACCAACCTGATAGCATTCCATACGCAGGAAAGTCATTACTTGTCCACATTAAAACCGCACGCAGTATGAAGGTTGCATTTATGTTTGCATCGTAAGTCTCTACACCATTAATGAATAAAAATTTTAACTTCTTGATCAGAAGTCGGAGATAAACGTCGATATTGTTTCCTGGTGAGTTTGGTCCGTCGATAAGAAAAGGCATCATAAAGTATGATTGGTCCATACCCAACAAAGGCGACAGATTATAAACTATCATTACAATGGGCCATGTGCTGTGGCTTCCAGCCATATAGTTGAATGGGCAGAAACCATCACTTGCCAGTCCGAGCCTGACATTGCGAGGATCGCTACTGAATATTGCGTGCCTCCTATCGAAATCCTTCAATGCCGGTGTATCTCTTGGATGACTTATTTTTCCATCTTCACTTGGAGGAGCACGATGATGCCAAATCATTACCTCGGCTGTTTTCTTGCACCTGAATAACCTCTGCAGCCTCTGTGTTATGGGAAAATATCGTGCTATCTTGACAGGTATATCGGGCTTCTTATCAGAATCTTTCGGCTTATACCTGGCCTCTCCTCATGTTCGACACTCTTTCAAATCCGAATTCTCTTTCCGGTACAACACGCAATTTTTAGGGCATGCTTGAATCTTCTCACACTTCAGACCCAAATCAGACATCATCTTCTGGGCTCCGTACCAGTTGTCGGGCACGTTATTTCCCGGGGGCATAGAATCTTTCAAGAATGAAAGAAGTATTATGAATGACTTGTTGCTCCATCCATTTAGACACTTAATTTGGAAAAGTTGGACGAACCATGAGAGGGTGGAATACTTTGCATTCTCAAAAATTGGTTTTATAGCATCATTTATGAAATTTTCATACTTATCCGTATGCGGTCCTTGACCGGAAGGAATGTCATTTTCGGTACGAATAGATTCACCTAGGGCAGCCTCTACCATATCCTTCATTTCTTCTAATGGAAAGAAATTACCGTCTTCTTCTTCTGCCGCATTACCGTCTTCTCCTTCTTCTCTTGCCGCATTATCGTCTTCTCCTTCTTCTTCTGCCGCATTACTGCGTTCTTCTCCTTCCCCGTGATATAGCCAAGTTGTATAAAGTTTAATAAAACTATATTTAACGATATGAAGCTCTGAAAATTCTACTTTCTGCCAGTACTTATTCCCACATCTATCGAACGGGCAGAGAATCTTCTCTATCACGATCTTATTATGTGCGCGTGCAAATTCAATAAAAGCAGCAACTCCTGCGACAAACTTAGGTTGCATACGTTGTTGCCAATCCACATACATCCAGTTCTTAACTCTGACGTACTCATGGGCCATGTTAAACTGTATAACATATAAATTGTAGGTTATAATGACTATATTGAGAAATCTAAGAACGGGATGGTTACTGACAAAGGAGAAAATCCGTGTATATGCTTTGTGTGTGCGTTTGTCATTGAAAAGAATAAATTATCGATAATCAAAGTTAGATTTGAGGATACCCATGTATGAGTTGTATTCTATATATGTGTGTTTCAATTTATAATTTTGCTTCAGTGTAGGGTTGTTAGTGTGTATGTGCTGTGTGTGCGTTTGTTGTGTATTCGTGTTGTATGTGTGTGTTTCGGCTGTCGGGGGTAAGGCTTCTATCCCATTAAGAATGTATAAAGCAGACACATATTCTCTTGTGTTTTCAACAGTTTCGAGAAAATTTCGGCAGCACCTCCCCACTGTTCTCCGAGTACACTGTAATAGAATAGATAATCATTTCAAAGCTGTGAAACAACGTTGAAATGAACATCTAATCTATCTTTGTATACGGAGAACCAGCGGAAAAGTACCGACGAAATAACTCGAAATGGATGAAAACACAAGTGAATGCAGGTGTTTGCTTTATACATTCCTAACTTGTCCATACGGGACAAATCTATCGATTATCATACGATTGAATCTTCTCGTCACATAGACTATACGACGGTTGTTAGTACCGAGCTATACCGTCTAATATTTACCAATTTTCGTATAGTTCTATGTCACGACGAACATCGAACATATGTTAACCGATAGACGGGGATTAAGTGGCGCTTTGAGTTTTATATATGAGTATCGATGAGAATATGAAAGATTCATATTATCATCGAGTATCATATATTGGTTTTAACTTGAATATATTGAATCACTCTCTAATGATGCGTTTGTTATGTATTCGTGTTGTATGTGTGTGTTTCGGCCGTCGGGGGTAAGGCTTCTATCCCATTAAGAATGTATAGAGCAGACACCTATTCGCTTGTGTTTTCAACCGTTTCGAGTAAATTTCAGAAGCACCTCTCCGTTGTTCTCCAAGTACACTGTAATAAAATAGATAATCATTTTAAAGCTGTGAAACAACGTTGAAATGAACATCTAATCTATCTTTGTACAGGGAGAACCAGCGAAAAAGTACCGACGAAATATCTCGAAACGGATGAAAACATAAGTGAATGCAGGTGTTTGCTTTATACATTCCTAACATGTCCACATAGGACAAATCTATCAGTTATCATACGATTGAATCTTCTCGTCACATAGACCACACGACGGTTGTTAGTACCGAGCTATACCGTCCGATATTTAACAACCTTCGTATAGTTCTATGTCACGACGAATATCGAACGTATGTTAACCGATAGATGGGGACTAAGTGGCGCTTTGAGTTTCATATATGAGTATCGATGAGAATATGAAAGTTTCATATTATCATCGAGTATCATATATTGGTTTTAACTTGAACATTTAATATGAATAGGTTTTATGTTTACGTTTCGTTATTAAGAATTCGAAATTTCAAGTTTAGGGTAAATTTTTCTTGCGTTTATGGTAAAGTTGTACGTTTACGTTATCATCGAGTATCCTACTGCAATGAACTAGTGCATCCTAAACCCTAACCCTAAATAACCCAAATTAACCTAATTAACCATAATTAACCATAATCGTTACCCTAATACAAATTATCCCTAATTAACCCAAACTTAACCCAATTTACCCAAATTAACCCTAATTAACCCAAACTTAACCCAATTTACCCAAATTAACCTAATTAACTCTAATCAACACCCTAACCCCTTCAAATTATCACTAATTAACCCAAATTAACCCAAATTAACCCTACCCTATAACCCTAGCCTCTAACCATAAACCCGAACCAAATCCTAACCCTAACCCTGAGACCAACTAATTAACCCTAACTCCAACCGAACCCTAACCCCAACGCTAACCCCAACCCCAACCGAACCCTAACCCTAACCCTAACCCCAACCGAACCCCAACCCTAACCCCAACCGAACCCTAACCCTAACCCCAACCCCAACCCCAACCGAACCCTGACTCTAACCC
Source organism: Agapanthus africanus (assembly GCA_030015575.1). Classification (NCBI taxonomy): domain Eukaryota; kingdom Viridiplantae; phylum Streptophyta; class Magnoliopsida; order Asparagales; family Amaryllidaceae; genus Agapanthus; species Agapanthus africanus. The sequence goes on along the minus strand of JASDDO010000004.1, from coordinate 28,024,117 downwards.
TAACCCTACTCTAAACTGAACCCGATGCCTAACCCTAACCTTCACCCCTACCCGAACCCTGAACCCTAGACCTAACATCATCAAAATTATAAATAATTTGAGATTTACTAAGCTATAGCGGGCGGTGGAGGAGACGACGGAGGCGCGGGAACGAGCGATCGAGGAGACGAGGCGCAGAGGGCGGTGGCGACGAGACGCGGGAAGTTTTGGGAATGATCGAGGAAGGTGGCGACGAGGCGCGGAGGGCGGTGGCGACGAGGCGCGGGAACGAGCGATCGGTCGAGGCGCGGGAAAGTGAGAGAGAGAATTTTTGGGAACGATCGAGGAATTTTCTGTGTTTTTTTTTTTATTAATAACTCATTTATATGCCCTTACGGACATAACCGTAGGGTCATCGTTTGCGGCTCCGTAAGGCCAAACAACAAATTACGATTTAATATTTTTAAATTAAAACGTAGGACACTGTAGGGACAACCTTGGGGACCTACGGATTAATCCGTAGGGGCTATAAAAAGTTATCCCTACGGATTGCTGTACCCGTAGGGGCAACCCTATATTGTAGTAGTGTGAAGGGCAGACGTTTGCGTTTGCTCTGTCAAAAGGCCAGACGTCTGCTGCCTACAGAGATAGATGTTTGGTTTCTGTTCTGAATTCTGGTCCTTAAATACCAGACATCTGTTGCGTCTTGCTTCAAACGTCTGGCCCTTCTTTGACTGCGCATGCAGTCTTGAACAAATACGAGACACCTTCAGAACATATCTTTGGTAGTTGCATGCAAATTTTATATTGACAAAAAATGTTTGTGCAGCATTTCAGGTCTTATTCTTGACAAAGTCTATACAGTTTTTGCAGAAAAATAGGGATATTATTCATTTTTCTACTCCTGTTTTGGTTATTTTGGGTCTTGTTACCTCATGGTGGCAGGTTAAGGTCTTTCTCTATACTTGCAAGATGAGATTTTTTTTTTCTGATTCATTTTGAGACAGCTTTCCCTTGTTGTTTGCTGCTCTCTGAGTAAGCTTGCTCACTTTTGCTACTGAAAAAATTATTTGCCTGGTTATTAATTAGAATGAAGCCAAGTACCTCTGGGCATTTTTTTGCTCACATCGTATGTATATTAAAGTAATTTGTTTTAATTGTAAACTTTTGGATTTTATTAATAAAATTTTATGGGACGGGTTTTGAAACCATGCTCTTCTTTCAAAAAAAACATAGAAAATGTATTAGCCTCAGATGGTTCCATTAGCATCAAAAGCGATTTTCTTGATGGATGCTCAATAAAATGTCTCCCTAATCCAAAATATAGATTGATATCGTTACAATTAACAAAAATATAGATCGACATCGTTACAATTAACAAAAATACAGTATTATAATTTGCATGGATTGAATTACACGCCGAAAAGACAAAGAAGATGCAAACATGAAACAAAAAGACATAAAATTAGTTGCATTTGAGATGGGGAATGAGGAGAAAAATTAAACTAGAAAAAAATGGGATACACAAAAATGTTTGCATAGAAAACAATAAAAGATTAAATAAACCTTAAAAATAAATAGATAGTTCAACCACATAGTTTGAAATAAATCAAATACAAAATGAGGATAATGGAGAAAATGTGCCATGCATGAGAGGAAATTTCCTTCTATGACGTAGAAAAAAATACACCCTCCACGATTTTTTTTGATGATCGGCGTCCATCATCATCTTGTCACGTCCCGCTTCCCAAAATACGGAATACAAGGGGTTGACAGGACCAGCCATGCTCCTACGGTCAAGAAAATATCCTGCCGTAGTCACACTTCGGCTTCTAACTTTACGTAGTAATCAGTAAACAATGCACAGGTAATGAGAAATGCCGTAACTAAATCAAAAGAACTAACCAGATGGAGATCGAGGAAGTATAGCTCTGGATCGCTGATCAAGAAGTCTGCGATGTTCTCAAGGTACGTCAGGTCCTGGTCCAATCTAGATCCACTCCTCACTCTGAGTATGCATACTCAGGTCGTCAGAGCGACACGATAGTAATATATATATGGATACCAATGGTAACTCGAGCAATAATAATGAATATGTAACAGTAATCGAAAGCGTATAGACGTGAACTTGAAGTAGCCAAAGCGGGTGTCTAATAGAGCAGGTAAACAGTAAAGTAGTAAATAGTATGTCAGGGGTGTTGAATCAGTAAATAATGCATGTCAATGTCACTAACCCTATCAGTCTCTAAGTCTCACTGTACAGGTCACTAAGCCTATCGTCAGTCCAAGTGTGAGAGTCAACCACGCAGGAGTATCCCCCACCCAAGGGTAGGACCCAAGGGCAAGGGAACACGGGCCCGAAACACGTACGGTAATAATCAGTAATATCCCCATATATCTCCATATCTCTCCATATGTGCCGGCATGGGACTCCCGAGATTCTGTTGAACTCACACTCAAACTACCCCACACCCCGTAGTCTACATCAAACGCCAACCATAAACTCAAATACCGGTCGGTCCATTACAAGTCTACGCGAGAACTGGAAACAGGGTATCCATCAAGCATGTCTCGATCGATACCCAAGATGAATGGACAGTGTCTGGTGCCTTACCTGTGACACCCATACAAGTGCTTCCATAATTGTCTCATACCAATTATAGTCACACTTATACACGTCCCACAGACGTCGACAATGCAATAAATCAATAAGGTCCACTGATTGTGTACAAGTACGTGCCACTTTCACTTATCCATTCATGCTTAAACACTAACGTACTTGCCACAATCAAACGCTAAAACCTAACACTGAGTAATGCACATGATCACTAGGTTACCAATGCAATAACATATATGTAACGTGATGACGATACGATAATTCAGGCATGATTAAGATGTCATAAGTCGGTGTCCTACCACTTGCATAATTTATCATAAATCCTACATGCAAAATTTAGCGAAACAATAAAAAAGGGGAAAGTAGTATGTCTAATTATCTATCCATCAAAATTTGTTTCATGTTAATCGGGTTTCAGGATCACTAGATATGGCCATTTCATTTTAAGCGTTCACTACTGGAAATCCGGTTTCAGAATCAGAAGTCCGTTTTGTAAAGCATTTTAATCCCAGTTGGGATCGTATTTAGGGCTATCAGTTAAGTTTCCACCGCAATTTGCGGATCAGTAATACGTTATGTCGACAGGGAGTTATGGACAGATTATGTTTGAGGTGTAAAATCTGCTTCTGCAGAATTCAGCAAGACGTGTCGACATTGTAAAATGAATTAAAAATATCAAACGGTTGAGGAACCCAGTGAGACCAGTCAATTAAGAAATCTAATTCAGTTCCCTACGTAACGATATAGGATTCCGCGCTTTATCTTATATGAACCGTGATATACAGGGGTTTAGCAACAGGGGTCAACCTGGATTTTCATCCTGGATTGCAGTCCAGAATCGTAATCCACCGCAGTTATCTCTATCATGGTGTATTAAAATTCAGTGATCAACAATATATTACAGTAGGTTAAATAGTTAGCTTCGATACGAGCCATCGAACGCTAAAATCCGGTCTGACAACAATTTATCATAAATTTTATAGTTTGGCATAAACGAAGATTTTTAGGTTTTACGACAGAATCGGGGACATCATTTTACGAGAGCAAACGGCATCGTTTTGTGACCAAATTCTCAAGGGATATTCGTTATAACTCGGGCCACTCAATGTTATTTTTTGTCGCCAAATTAACGGAGTTTGCAGGTCATAGATTACATCGAACACTTACTTATAATGATTTACACGAAAGGTATATGCGGGAATTTTTGGTAACTAGAATTGCAATATGAAAAGTAGCATGAAGTAAGTATTAAACTTTCCTGAAGACGCTCGATGGTCACGGAGGCGATGATGGCGGCAGCCTGCGGCGACGGCACGTTTAGCACAGCGACCTGCACACGGCTACACGCGGCTGGGATTCGAGCTTGGCCTCGGCGATGGAGCTCGATATTGCTTAATGGCTCGGCGGTTGCAAGGGGTGCTCGTCCAAAGGGTTCTGGGCAGCGGAGGCTTGGTCGCTGGGGTCTTGACGGCTTCACTTGCGTCGAGAGGAGGTGGCAGGGGCTCGGCTATGGAGAGGGTGGCCGTCGGTGATGGTTTGGCTTTGGGAATGGGAGGCTGGCCTGGAGCTGCAGCCCAGGACGACCGGAGCTGGGTTGGAGGGAAGCTCGCAGTGGAAGGAGGCAGTCGGCGATGTTGTTGGCCGACGATGATGAGGTCGGAGGGGCGATGTTGCTCGGTGGTGATGAGGGGGAAACGAGAGAGAGAGAGCTTGGGCGTTGCAGTGAGGTGGCCTCGGGTTGTTGAGGTGGGCTCGTCAGAGGTGAGTGCAGTGGCGATAGGGTGCGCCGGCGAGCAGGTGAGGGGCAGTGGGGAAGCTCGGCGAGGGGGTGCAGTGAGGGGAGAGGGTTGAAGTGAGGGGGCTCGGGGTTCGTCGGAGTAAAAGGAGGGGGTGAGATGGAAGAGGCAAGGTAGCTCGTCGGCGATAGGGGTAAGTGATGGAGGAGGCAAGGCGGGGTTCGTCGGTCGTGGGTGCAGGGGGTGTGAAGGGAGAGAGAGTGACGAGGTCGATGGGGAAATGGAAGTGAGAACGCGCGCGCGGTCGTGGGTAAGGGAGCGGAGACGTGGTCGCGACGGGGAGCGAGGCTCGAGGACGTGCGCGTCGTGGGCGGCGACGTGGGTTCGCAGCGAAGGAAGGAGCGGGAAAATATTTTACGTGGGGAAGAACGAGAGAACGGGTCGGGTCGGGCGCGAGGGGCATGGGCCGGGCCGGTGAGGAGGGGATTTTGTGGTTTAAATAATTTTGATAAAGGAAATGGTAAGTGGGCTAAGGAGTGTTGGGCATGACAATTAAAAGAAAAGAATAAAGGAAAAGGGGGGAAAGGAGATGGGCCGGAATAAAATAAAGAGGAAGGGAAAAATAAAAGGGGAAGGGAAGATAGTGATAAAGTCTAAACCAAAGGGGATTCAAATTATGTGATGCAGAATGATAACAAGACAGAGAGGGACCCAAGAAGGAGCAAGTTTCATTTGTTGGTGGGTTAAATTCAAAAGAACTACAAAACACCACAATTGGTTATGGATGGTTCAATGATGTTCATAGATGCATGTCTATTTCTTAAATGTCTCATGTCTGTGCATGTTCCACATAGACCCAATGACAGAGAACAATTGCAATGGCTTAAAATACATGTTGAATAGAATGAGGGGAACATGGGATAAGCTTGGAACAAGACCAAAAGTTGTTTTGAAATACAGCAAGCAAGAAAAGTGATTTTCTATAATGAAACATGATTTTGCATTAACAACACCTGTTTTGTGCCACCGACAAAAAGATGAGGAGGAAGAGGAGACTTATTTATAAGGATATGCTAAATATCTATAGGGGATGTTCCCCTCCGAATGGCGGCCAAGACATGGGCGTCTTGCCTGAGATTCGGGGCACATACTATTTGGTTTTATCCGTCCACCTCTCCGAAGATGCTAAGTTGATTTATGGCACCGTGTATCGGAGGTTTAGACGAATGCGGCCAATGTAGCAGACTTCATCAGATTCCCCCTCGTTCGAGGGGTTTTTGATTGTGGGGACGCTCTTCCCTGCAGGCGCAAGCCCCTGCAGTTAATTACGCTACCGCATCGCGGTAACAACTTTCTCCTTCTCCAGAATTTCACTTCGTGTCGTGGGTGTTTGTTTTGTTTGTAGTTGCCTGGAGACTAATTTATGTCGTCGCCCGTAGGACGTGGATTAGTCCAAATCCGTATTTTCTTAGATTTGGGTTTGGGGTTTTGGTTTGAGAATACTTTAGCCATATTTTAGGCTAAGATCAACTCAAACGTTTGTTAAGGATACGTTAGTCCAGTTTGAGACTAAGATCAACTTAACGGGATCGTTTAGATCCGACAAAAGAGCATTTAGGGCTCTATTGTTTCAGTTTAGGGACGTAGTGGTCCATTGCATGTATGGCCATCGGGACGCATCACCTCTCTGACGACGTTGAAGGATTACAATGACAGATGTCAGAGGAGTTCAGAGATGTACCCTTGAACCGAAGTTGATTGGGGGATCTATAGTCCAATTTGGGACTAAAGTCTGTTTGAAGGTTTGAGGATACGTTAGCCATATTTGAGGCTAAGATCAACTTAAACGGGATCGTTTAGATCCGACAAAAGAGCATTTGAGGGGCTCTATTGTTCCAGTTTAGGGACATAGTGGTCCGTTGGTTTAAGGATGCTTAAGTCCATAGGTTGGTTTAAGGACGCTTAACTCCATAAGTTGGTTTAAGGACGCTTAAGTCCATGAGTTGGTTTAAGGACGCTTAAGTCCATATTGATGTGTGGTTGTCGAGACCCATCACCTTTCTGACGACGTTGAAGGATTACAACGACAGATGTCAGAGGAGTTCAGAGATGTACCCTTGAACCGGTTGTAAATTGATTTAAGAGAGCAGTCGTGCTCAGTTAATTTTAATTTGAGGACTTACGGCCAAAATTGGGCTAAGTCCAGTTGAGAACATTTTATTTATCATTGGCCTATTAGGCCTTTGCTTGGGCTCTGCCCTTTATTAATGCATAGCATTGGGCTTTTAATTAAATGCACAGCATTTGTTTTGGTCTAACAGACCTCTGTTTGGGCTCTACCCTTTTTAAAGTAATGCATGGCATTTTTATCAGGCCTGTTAGGTCTTTTTAATTGGGCTCTGTCCCTCCTTTAAATAATGCAGAGCATTAAATCTTCTGACAGTGTGCCACGTGGCTTGTCAGGTGCTTTGCGCCAATTAATGAGCGCAAGCGCATGTGGAGGTGACACGCGTCACGCTCTGGTGAGCGCAAGCGCAGTGCGCTGCACCGTTGCGCTGCTGACACGTGGCGCGCTCCCTGATGGCTTGCGCCAATCCAAGAAGCGCAATAGTGCAAACTCAAAAGTGCAAGGAACTGTTTAAAATTTGGATTAAAGAAAACAAGTTTTTGTTTCTTTTTCCTGAGGGGTTTTACCTCAAATTTTCGAGAACCATTGGTTCATAAAAAAGGCAACGCCTTTATTCAGAAGTAAATTACTTCTTCTTTTTTAATATTATTATTATTTTATTTAAGATCTTTGATCTTTTTAAGAAGAAGTTCTTCTTTTTTTTTCTAAAGTATTTTACCTTTTTTTCCTTTTCTCTGAGCTCTTCTTAAAATTTTTTTAAAGGAGTTCTGAATATCTTTCTCTGTGTTTCTCCTTTTTTCCCTGTGTCGATCCTCCTTTAGACTTGGAGTCTAGAGGCCTTTTTATAGTGCCAATTGATTTGTTAAATCAGTTAAAGGGATCTTTCTCTGAGTGATTTAGGGATTTTTCCCTACCATTGGATCTTTGATCCAAGGGCTCCTGTTTTACAGAAGAGAATCTTATTGTTTTAATAAGATCAGAAAGATCTTTCTGGAATTTTAATTCTGTTTTAGTGCTAGCACAGTTGGCGCAAGCGCACCTGCGCTTGACACGTGTCGCGCAGCGCAGAGCGCAGCGCAACTGTGCTGATACGTGTCCTGCAGCGCAGAGCGCAGCGCAACTGCGCTGATACGTGTCGCGCAGCGCTGACACGTGTCGCGCAGCGCTGAGCGCAGATCATCTGAAGCGTTGCTTCCATTAATTTTGTTTTAAATAGAGCCTTGCTCTGATTGGGTGCGCTGTCTTGGGCGCAGCGCTGGCGTGCCAGCTTTTGATACGTGGCGCGTTGCGCGCAGTGCAAGGAATCTGAAGCGTTGCTTTAATTTTTGAATTTTTGAAATTCAAACAGAGCTTTGCTCTGATTGGGGAAACAAATGCCCCCCCCACCGTTGCGCTCAAGTGGCGCACACGTGAGTGCAGCGGTGGCAAGATCTCAACCGTCAGATCAACTGAGGAGTTGAAGGGGCGCAAGCGCCTATAAATAGGACCCTTGGTCCTCAACAGATGTTCACCATCTTCAAGAATTTTAATTTTCAGAGCCTTACTCTTGCTTTTAAGAACTTCAGAGCCTTGCTCTCATTTTTCAAGAACTTCAGAGTTCAAACTCTAGAAAAATCTTAGGTAAAATTTAACTTAAATTAAATTAAATTAATTTTAATTAACAGAGCCTTGCTCTCATAGATCTTTGATCTAAAGAAAACCCTTTTGGGGTTTCACTAACAGAGCCTTGCTCTCAAGAATCCATAGATCTAAAGAGATCTTGTTTCAGGGTTTTTTTTAACCCATGAACAGAGCTTTGCTCATGGACAAAGTATAGATCTTTTTTATCTAAAAATGATGAACTCTTAAAATTTTTCATGGATCTTTAAGATCCCAAAAAAATTTAATTTTTAGGAGTTAAATTCTTTTTAAGGGATTTTCTCATCACTATTACAGAGCTAGGCTCTTTTAAGAAATCTTATTCCCTTGAGACCAGAGTTTGAGAAGTGTCACTCTGTGACAGAGCTTTGCTCTGAAAGAGGAGATTTTCTCCTTGTCTCTAGGGATTTCTCATTAATGAGAATATTCTTTTGGGGATCTCCTCATTAATTGACAGTCTCATCCAATGATGGGGCTATCTTATTAACTGATGAATTGTCATCTAGATTTTGTGGGTCCCCCTTTGGTCCCGTATCCACTGTATTGCAGTGTGGTATAAATTTTAAAATGCTAAGCGTTGGAATTACAACACTGACGGCTGATTTTTGTCCCTCCGCAGGAAACATGTCTGCTGACCTGTCATTCCCGTTTGTTCGCTCAGAGGAAGGATTTCCCGAGGCGCCGGTGGACCGGGAGGTGCTCGCTCTCATTAAGGCTCATGACCCCGAGCACAAGAACCTTCACCTGTGGGGTAGGTGGTATAACGAAATCATCAAGGGTCGCCGAAGCTTCGGTTCCGCGACGCCGTCTGAGCCCATCTTGTCGATCCCCTATGCGGATGAACCCCCGGTGAAGTATGCCGTGGAGGTCAAGAACTGGAATTCGAAGGATCTTCTCCAGCCTTCGATCGCTGCCATTCCCGTGCAGCCGCCGCCGGCCATGAACATCTTGGGGCGGCGCATATGTCAGGGTGAGGCACGCCCTTGGGGACAGGCTTACAATATTGGATTGACCCCGCGACAACCGGACGGATATCTGCAGTGGGCCAGATATATTCTATCAGCGAAGAAGACGCATCTGATGAAGATCGGTCTGTACTCCGCAGTCTATGTCTCCCTGTTTGAGTACCCTGTTCCTCCGACTTGGTGGGTTAAGGCATTCATCGAACAATGGAATATCCCCACCCACACCTTCCTTATGACGGACAGGGAAGTCTCTATCTCCCTGGAAGAGTTCGCCGAGATCTCAGGTTTGCCGGTGAGGAGGGAGTATTACGAGGAGTTGCTTCCTTTTGACGAGTACGTCTTTGCCACCAAGCCGCTGGTATTTGATTTGACGCCGGAGAATGCTATTCAGCACCAGTTTCCGGGCTTGGTGAAGGTGCTGAATATATACGAAGGTCTCTATTTGGAATCAGGAGTCCGGGGAGTTAGTTTTGCAGATTTTATCGCCCGCTTCCTTCGACCGGAGATTCTATCGGAGCGGAGTGAAAAGTTCGCCAAGCTCGACGACCCTTTCGGCTTCGGCTTAGATCGTCGACCAGTATCGGAAGACGATCAAAAGAACTTCTATCTCCCCGATGCCGCCATCATGCTCTTATCAGAAATCTCCGCCCCGAGCATTGATGAGGAGGCCTTCTTTTTAGGGTTTCTGGGCTTGTGGCTGTGCGGCTTCGCGCTCCCCATGCACCCGCGCTACATGCGGCCGTCCGTTTTCTACCCAGCGCATCGGATGGTGGCTGGCCTACAGTTGTTAATAGGAATCGCCGGGTTGGCTCACCTATACAATAGACTCAGCGTGGCGGCGGACGCTAATGAACCCGGGGTGCAGCCTGCCAATTTCCCGATGCACTACTTCACTTCGTGGATGGAAATGCATGTTCACGGGGTATTCGGCATCCATAAGAGCCCTTCGTTTTTTGAGAGGTGCAGACTCCCAAGAGTCATGCGGCTGATCGGCGCCTCGATCGTGAATCCATCTCCGCGGGAGGCTAAGGGGTTGCTCCTTCGTCCACACCTGGTCGGAGCGAAGATTTCTTTCATGGATAAAGTCATAACTATCGGCTCAGAAAACTCCAAGGCGGTGGTGGCGCTGCGTGACGGCTTCAAGGACGGGGCCTCCGTACTGAAAGCCCGGGAGATTCTTCACATCTACTCCATTCGGCCGGGCTACCTGGTGTTCAGGCAGAACGAGATGGCACTTTTCATGAGGTACAACCCCCACCGGTTCGCCCAGCAATCAAGCTATAACCAGGGGTCCCGCTGGAGTCGTTTTTGCAAGAGCCTGCGGCCAGCATGGAGGGGATACGGAGCGCGATGCACCATTTTATGCGGCTGAATACGGGCTCCCACTTTTTCATCAGCGAGCCGAGCTGCGTCCCCCAGGTCCTCCACGCGTACGTGGCTTGGTATGCGCACGCAATGGGTTCAGTCATCCGTGAGGAGAAGCGCATGTTGGTTGACCGTAAAGATGCGCCTCCCGGCGGCGACCGCAAGGCTCCCCTGAAGCCAAGGACCCCTATCGTGCCTCCGCTGAAAGATGCTGGAGCTGGACCACCGCGCGTGTTGAGCCCTCCGCACGGATTACCTTATGCTACCGCAGACGTGCCACCAGCACCCCGTGCTCCAGTGGAAACGGTAAATGCGGTTTTGCCGGAGTCCGGCGTGGGCGCGGATATCGGAACCCGCTGCCCTAAAGTGCCTGCAAAGCGCAAGTTGATCTTGGGTGCACCCGGGGCTCGCGTGCAGAAGAGGAAGAAGAAGTCACTCCTCTCTCTCGATGCTATCCTCGGCTTAGAGCCTTGGGCCCCTCTCGCGGAAGGCATAAGTGAGTACGACAGCAATAAGGGCTTCTCGGTAGATCCAGCAGACACCGATCTGGCGGCCGCCATTGCGGCTTCTGAGCGATCGGCAAGGCTCGAAGCGTGGTTGGCGAAACTTGCTCAGTCAGGTAATCATTGCTTGCACTCTTCGTCATTTCATTGTACCTTTATTATTTTCTTTGACTAATGCTTTCCCCCCTTTTTTAACTGGCGTCACCACTGAAGAAGCTATCGCTGCTTCCCTCAAAACTTTCCAGGAGGAGGAAAGGAAACACGCTCTGTCCGGCGCTGGTATGTATCGGCTTGCTGAGTCTTTATTCTTTTTTTTTATAGCCAATCTAATCTTCTCTTTGTCTCTTTGCAAGGACCGTGCAAGCCGATGCGGGGACTCTTCCCGGGCCAACTACTGAAGTCCCGGCCTCATCAGGGCCGCCGCGAGAAACCCGACTTGAGAAGCCGATGAGAGATGCCTTGAAGGCTCTGGAGGCAACTCTATACGAGGACGAAGACGTCTTGATGAAGGAAGCGTCGAAGAGGTCCGTCGTGACGGCCCGATAGGAGAGGAAGCGGTTGAGGCACGAGGCGAAGGAGCGCAGAGCTGCTTTGGCCGTGGGAGCGGGCCCAAGCACCATTATTCCTACTGCTTCTCCTTCCGAAGAGCCCCCGATCGCCTTGTCTACCGCTTACAGACAGGCGGCGCGTGCAGCTCGGGAGGCTAACGATCAGTCCACCACAGGTAATGTGTCTTTCAAGATTTTGTTATAAGAATTGTAAACTTATCGGTTCTTATATATCTTGTCCTGCAGGGCAAAGTCCAACCGAAGGGGAGGCGGAAACCGTCGAGCCTAAGGGGATAGTGGAGGAGGTACTGGCTGAACCCGAGCCGACGGTGGGCGACGTAGCCGAGGTTGCCGGGCCCGAGCTAGTGGCTGACGAAATGGTCACGTCCAGTATGCCTGAGAAGGTGGCCAATGCCGAGCCCGAGGTAGCGGCGGATGAGACAGCTGCTACAGCCGGGTCTGGGGCAGCAGCGGATGGAGCGCCTGAGACCGATGACCCCGTGGCAACGGTGGACGAGACGGCCGTGACTGCTGAGCCTGAGGGAGTAGCGGGTGAGACGGGCATGATTCCTGAGGACGAGCCGGTCGCTCTTTCTCAAGAGTCTGGCAATGCTCCGATCATTGCTCTCCCCGCCTATGGTCCTCCGTCGTCTCCTGGCCTTACGAGCACGACGGCGGCTCCCGTAGAGTCTGGTGATGATGCCACGGGAGGTGGACTCATGTCGATGGAGGAGGGAGACGCCTCCGTTTCGGCTGGCGGCTCATCAGGTAAATTTCGGGTTACTGTCCTTTTTTCTTTATCTTGCAATCCTTCCTGACAGGTTTATCTTTGTTTTTAACGCAAGTGCGGCCAGTGCTGATGCTTCATTGCTCGAGGGAGCGCCGTCAGCTACTGCCTTGGCGGTGGCCACTTCTCAGCCTTCTCTCGTACATCGCAGATGCTGGAAGGTATGGATTCGCGACCCATCAGTTTCATCTCTCGGCCGTATAATTCATGTATTGACGTTATACTATTGCGTCCTTGCAGTAGTGCTTTTTGATCACCTCTACCAGGTGCTGCACCCACACTTCTCCTTCCCATCGGAGCTTGCTTCTTCTAGCGGCGCTGGTGAGTATGATTTTCAATTAATACCCTTTCTTTTTCCAAGAATGAACTTGTTTCTGATTTTTGTTTGCCTTGATTGCAGTGCTACAAATCGAAGGAGGAGATGAAAGATCGGTCGCGCCACCGGCCCTCCCGGCTTTGCCGTCTGCTGCAGCTGGTATAGTAAATTCCCTCATTGATGACTTTCTTATATTTCTTAAACCGTCATCTGATTGTGTTTTGTTTTTTCAGCTGTCGTTCTGGTTTCGGCGCCCTTCGAGTCTCGCATCATAATGCCGGCGGGCCCCTTCTTGAGACGTCCGTCTTCAAAGAATGCTGCGATGAGTTTGGGAATGTTGAGCGGATACGTTGAAGAGCTTGACGCGGACGTTCCCCCATCTGCCGCAGATTTCGCTGCGGAGGTTAATCCGATACTGGCGACGCTTGTAAATTTTCATAATGAAGGCGTCGTCGAGTCTTGGGTTAATCACTGCAGGGAGATCGAGGCCCGCCTGCATCAGCTGGAGTCGATGCGTCCTGCCCCTGAGATCTTGGCTGCGAGCACTCAACGGGCAGCATGGATCGAGCAGAGCGCTCCTTATTTCCGCCATCTCGAACAAGAAGTTGCTTCAAGGCGTAAGGAGCGCGGCGAGACTTCGAGCAAATTTGCCCGACTTCATGCTCAAGTGGAAGCAAACGCTGCACAGCTGAAGGTTATCTTTGAAGGCCTTTTGCGATGCCTCTCCGAAGGGTTAACACTGAGGCAGCAGCTTGACGTCGTCGAGCGGGATGCACCAAATCAGGAGGCAGCCAAGCAGGCAGCTGAGGAGCAACTTTCATCCTACCTGCAGCAGCGGGCCCAGGTGGAAGCGGAAGTGGCTGCGGCAGCCGCTCAGGAGGAGGTGCTGAAGGAAGTGCGAGAGCAGTTCGCGGATTTGTTAAAGACACTTCCTTCTTAGTAGCTACTTTTTGTATCAACTATACACTTGTAATCTTTGAATAAAATGTACACATTCTTTATTCTTTTATACGATTTGCCTTGTACTTAATTGAATTCATGAATAAAGATATATACATTTCCATTTGCAACGTCTTGTGTCATCTCTGCTCTTTCTTCCTTCTTTTATTATCAGTATGTTGCCTTAGTAAACATGGTTGACAGATGATAGAGAGAGCATCTTGTCTTGGCTTCTTCAAGAGATAATGATGGCTTTGGCCGCAGGTTCAGATCTGCTGCCTAAGACTTTTCAACTTTATGAGCCATGAGGGTCTCATAAAGACTTTTCTCCCTACGGATCGAGAGGATCTAGTAGGTGTATTTTCTCCTTAGGAATCGTGAGAATTCCTAAGTGCGTTTTCTCTTTTAAGTCGTAAGGATCCCATAAGAGAATTTTTCCCTCTTACGAGTCGAGAGGACCCGTAAGCGGTTGTTTCCCTTCTTATCAAGATTTGACTTCGGAGAGTGTGACCCGTGAATAGTATGCAAGAGTCCGTTTTGGACCGACTTGCAGGGCCCCAGTGCTTAGGAAACAGGTTTTTTAATCTCCGCTGCCTAAGGCTTTTCCTCACGAGTCGAGACGAATCGAGCACTCCTCGGAAGAATATACTAACGTCACAGTTAACCTCTGCTCTTTACGACGGAGGTCCGTTAGGGTCTGTGGTACTTAGGGTTTTGGCCGTCGTACCGTCGCGTCGGCTGATATATTCCTCGATATGCAATCTTGCTGTTCGAGTAGCCTTGCGATTGTCGTGTCTATGATCCCTTCGGGGGCTGGACAAGACGTCTTCAAGTAATCTTCCAGGTAGTATTACCGTCGAAAGAGCAAGCGTAGGGATATTCCTTGTCACTTTTTACTTGAGATTAGGCTCATTTTGGAGAGCCCCGATGAGTCATAACCACTCCGCGCTGGTGTGGGATGATCTCCGATAGTCTTTTAGGCTTTATATGACTTGCTGTCAAGACCCTGAAGCTAGGAATTTGGCATTTGCTTCGTTTGCTGGCATTACGTCCTCTATATCGAGACGAATGTCGCGGTTGTCTCTAGGTTGTTGGTGAACCGTCGAGGTTTGGAACTAGGGACTTTGTCGTGGCTCCGCTGTTTGATTGTCGCGTATGAGTCCTGTTGGAGGAAGAACGCTGGGGTGACATCTCGTCTGCTGTATCGAAACGAACGTCGAGGTGGTGACCACTCCGCACTGGTGCAAGATGATCTCCGATTGTCTTTCAGGCTTTATATGACTTGCCGTTAAGACCCTGAAGCTAGGAATTTGGCCTTCGCTTCGTTTGCTGGCATTACGTCCTCTATATCGAGACGAATGTCGCGGTTGTTTCTAGGTTATTGGTGAACCGTCGAGGTTTGGAACTAGGGACTTTGCCGTGGCTCCGCTGTTTGATGGTGTCGAGACGAACGTCAAGGTGGTGACCATTCCGCACTGGTGTGAGATGATCTCCGGTTGTCTTTCAGGCTTTATATGACTTGTCGTTAAGACCTTGAAGCTAGGAATTTGGCCTTCGCTTCGTTTGCTGGCATTACGTCCTCTATATCGAGACGAATGTCGCGGTTGTCTCTAGGTTGTTGGTAAACCGTCGAGGTTTGGAACTAAGGACTTTGTCGTGGCTCCGCCGTTTGATGATGTTGCGTCTGCTGTGTCGAGACGAACGTCGAGGTGGTGACTATTCCGCACTGGTGTGAGATGATCTCCGGTTGTCTTTCAGGCTTTATATGACTTGCCATTAAGACCTTGAAGCTAGGAATTTGGCATTCGCTTCGTTTGCTTTGTCACGTCCGAATCCTGTTGGAGGAAGGACATTGTTGTGACTTCTCGCCTGCTGTATCGAGATGAATGTTGAAGTGATCTCTAAGTTGTCAGTGAACCGTCGAGACTCGGCTTCGCTTTCTGGTGGAGCCTATTGGGAAGGTATGGTTCCCTCTTTATTTGTGCCCCTGGATTGTATACAGGGATCGATGTGATCTCACCTGTAGAGCACAAGTTTCATTCATTTTTTTTATTATTTTCTTTCCGCGATGCTCTATCATTTCAGCTTTTATATCGCGAAGGTCGCGATTGCCCAATCATTTTGGCCATTTTTCGTGGTGCCCAATCATTTCGGCTGTTTATTTTATCTTTACTCGCTGTTTTTTATTACGAGTTGCCCAATCATTTCGGCTGTTTATTTTATCTTTACTCGCTGTTTTTTATTGCGAGTTGCCCAATCATTTCGGCTGTTTTGCATGCATACAATTTTGCTTGCTGATTTTGTTGCAAGTTGCCCCATCATTTCGGCTATTTCATATGCATGTATGGCTCGCTGAATTTTTTTATCGCGAGTGTGGAACTTGGAATCTGACGCCAATCTCAGCATCAGCATCGCTACAACTGGAATATTGCCAGGAGCGAATCATCATTTGCCGTGAAAGGGCTTGGAATTTGTTATCGGTTTTAGGCATCAGCATTGCTACAACTGGGATATTACCAGGAGCGAATCATCATTTGCTTCTGTCGATATTGAACAACGGTGGCTTAGTAAACAGGGTTAGGATTCTGTCGACTAAGGCTTTTGACTTCATGAGCCGTAAGGGTCTCACAAAAGTATTTCTCCCTACAAGTCGTGAGGATCTTGTAGGTGTGTTTTCTCCTTAGGAACCGTGAGGATTCCTAAGTGCATGTTCCTCTGTAAGTCGTAAGGATCCTACAAGTGGGTTTTCTCCTTGTAAGTCGAGAGGACTTACCAGGGTTGTTCACCATATGGACATATCCCTAGTCACGGGTGGGACTTTGTTAGGGAAATATTTATTCGCGCCCGTGGATTGTATACAAGGGCCGGTATTGAGCCGCTTGTAGGGCAATATCAAAGGTTGTGGGAGTTGCTTAAGAACAGGTTCAGGTCCTTGTAACTTAAGACTTTCAAATCCTATGAGCCGTGAGGGTCCCATAAGAAAGTTCTCCTTACGAGTCGTGGGGATCTCGCAAGTGTAATTTCTCCTTAGGGATCGTGATGATCCCTAAGTGTATTGCTCCCTTGTGAGTCGTAAGGATCTCACGCGGGTGGTTTCTCCTTACAAGGTCAAGAAGACCCTGTAAGTGTCCTTTAACGAGGTTGCGCCCTTTCGGGTTTTCATAAACACTCGCCGATAGCCCTGCTGTTTTTACTCACGGAGCCATTTTGGGTTTTCATCCGTGCTCATTTTGCTTATGGACATACCGTCTCTTTTTATTCTTTTTTTTATCCTCTCTTTTTTTTTTAACGAGGTTGCGCCCTTTCGGGTTTTCACAAACACTCGTCGGTAGCCCTGCTGTTATTACTCACGGAGCCCTTTCGGGTTTTCATCCGTGCCCATTTTGCTTATGGACATACCGTCTTTATTTATTATTATTTTTTTAATATTTTTTTTATTCCGTATCAGCTTGAGGATGCCGCGGGCTGGTAGTAGTTTAACGACGTTTCAGTCATTTGCAAGTTTTAGGACATCACGGTCCGACGCAGCCGTATTTGAAGCGAATATCTAGTTTACTGACTTTTCGGTCTATGGGGCTTTCCCTATGAATGAGCATGATGCCCCCGGCATATCCATCTTTCTCGGAGCATGTGGTTGTGGCGGGTTCACCTTCCAGTTTTCGGACAACACGAACTTGCCCTATTGGTATTGGTCTTCAACCCAGTTTTTGAAAACATAGCAATTTTCGATCGGATGGCCCAGTACTTGGTGGTAAGGGCAGTAATTAGGATTGTTGACATCATTCAGTTGTGGCTGGTGTTTCGGCTTCGGTAGAGTGATAAGCCTGTTGTGCACTGCCATTTCGAACAGCCTCCTTGTTTCATCCTGGGGAAATGAGTAAGGACGTTTCAACCTCTCATAAAGGGGTTGCCGCTTGTTGTTTTGGCGAATAATCGGTCTAAGGTCACTCGATTGCTGTTGAGTCTTGGCGACAAAGGCCATTTTTCCTTTTCCTTTATCCTTTTTGTTCGCTTCGTTGTTTGTGGGTCCGAGTTTCTCTTCGGATATCGTGCAATTGTGCGGCTGAACGTCTCCTCAATCCTTCAGAGATGGACTCCTTGAAAAGAGGTCCGAGGGCTACTTTTTCGTCGGAATTGCTCCCGAAGGTGAGAACTCGTGATCCCCCGGGATCATCCCTATGACAATTGCCGGCAACTCTTTTATGCTCATCTGTCGTATTTTTTCGCTGTCTATGAGCTTCCCGCTTTGTTCTGTTGACGTATTGCCTGTGAGCGACATACCCTTGCCACCAACACTTAAAGGAGTCGCAGTCTTCAGTGGGATGTGCGATCTTCTGATGATATAAGCAGTAATTAGGATGCATCTCTACTCCACCGAGAGTGTTTTCTTCAGAGGGTGGTAGTTTCATTCCCATTGATATGGCTCTAGCAAACCTTTTCCTCATCTTGAATTTGTTTTTATCCGCAGTGGATGTCTTTTGATTTGACGGGAGTGCCTCGACTCTTTCGTCTAGTCGCCGGTGTTTGGCTCCTTCCAATATGGCCATCTCATGCTCCTGATTGGCTTTACTTTTCAGACGAATCTCATTCAGGAAGGCATCGATCATCTCGTCTGACGGCCACAGAAGTTCTGGTTCAGGACCTGCCCCCCGTTTCTCGATGCAAGGAGCTTCTTTATCATCTATCGACGAGTGAGAGATTACATGACAACTTGCTACGTAGTCTTCAGATTCATCTGATGAGTCTTCTCCATCATCTCCGTCTTCAAGGACGTGGCCGAGGAACTCCTGGAGCGTGATGGGAGTCCGCGCTTTCTGGTTATACTCTTCCAACGCGTCGATTTGTTTCTGCAGGTCCGTGCGCTTGTCGCCAGGTTTCACGGGCTTTTTGGATCTTTTCTTCTTCTTCTTTGAAGATTTCGACAGCTGGGTGTGAGTGCTTGGGCCATCACCACCGGTCTTTGGAGTTGGGCGTGGCTTCAGCATCCCTTCAATAATCTGGGGTTCTAGCGGGTTCTCCCACCTGATCGCCGGGCATGTCTGCAGATCATTCAGCATCCTCTTGGTTTTGGTTGATAGCACAACCTCCCACGGAGCTTCTTCAACAAGGGAGCGCGTTGCCCCCGGCGTGCTCACCCTTTTCGGGGTATGAGGTTGCGGCGGGTTCACCTTCCATCTTTCGGACAACGCGAACTTGCCCTGTTGGTATTGGTATTCAATCCAATTTTTGAAGATGTAGCAATCCTCGATCGGATGACCCAACACTCGGTGGTAGGGACAGTAATTGGGATCAGTGACGTCGTTTGGCTGCAACGGGCGTCTTGGATCTGGTAGATTGATGAGTCGGTTGCGCAATGCCAGCTCGAACAGTCTTCTCGTTTTATCTTGAGGAAACGAGTAAGGACGTCCTAGCCTCTTCTCGAGGGGTATGCGTGGACGCATATTGTTTTGACGGACAACCGGCTTCAAGTTGCTCGGCTGTTGTTGAGCATTGGCGACGACAATCGCTTTTCCTTTCCCCTTCTCATTTCGAGAGTCTGGCTTTGGAGGAGACGGTTTATGGCCCATTTGGTCCATTTGAGCTAGCTTGTCGATTAGGGCCTGGAAAGTAATTGGCTTGAAGAACATCATGAACTGCGAGATGGTCGCTTGCGGATCAAGAGTGCCCACGAACATGCCCACCGCTGGCGCTTCTTCGATGCGTTGTTCGCATTTTGACCACAGATTCCGCCATCGTGTTGCGTATTGAACCCAGGTTTCGCCTGGCCTTATCCTGGCATTGATCAGTGCTGTTATCGGGGTGCGTTCACTAGCACTCGTGAATCTTTGTGTAAACAGTAGAACCATCTCCGCAAATGTTTTGACAGAGTCTTTAGGTAGCTCCGAAAACCATTCAAAGGCCGTCTCCGATAGGCTGCCGACGAATTGGCGAAGCAGCAGTTTGTCGTCGCCTCCAGTGTTGCCGCATAAGGCCCTGAATTGAGCGATATGCTGATGTGGATTCCCCGTCCCTTTATATACATGGAACTTAGGGATCGTGTATCCTGGCGGATACTTGATCTGATCGTACCATCCTTGATATGGTCGTCCAGTTTTCACGACCTGGCCAGCCGCTTCATTTGCCTGGTGAACTCGTATTTGTTGAGCTATATATTCATCCAGGGCAGCTTTGGAAATTGTCTCCTCCTTGGCTGTTGAAAGAGCCGGTGGAGGATTCGATGTCTCTCCTCGGTCATCTTCAAGTACGATCGGAAGATCTTCAGCAGGAGGATCTTGCTGGATCATCATACCCACCATATCCTGGAACAGAAGGGCCATTCGCTTTATATTGGCTGCTTGTTCTGCAGCCTCTTTGTCCTTCTTTTCCAGTATCCTGCGAAGGAATTCAGCGTCGGTTTCTTGCTCCTGGCGCTGATCTGATGATACCTCCGAGCTTTCTTTTTGCCCAGTAAGTGTGGCCATCGCAGTCATCATTTCTTGGAGCTTCTGCTGCTGCTCCTGAGCTTTAGTCACCGATCGCGTAAGCGGTCTATGACCTGTGGATATACGGTTGTCCTCTTTCCCGAACGCCATGTAGACGGTGTGTACCACAATGCCCCCGGACTTAGGGCATTTGGGTTCACTGCCTTTGACATTTGCCGCAGGCGTGGAGACTTTCTCTGGCCTTCTTCTCTTGCGGGCCGTCGAAGTTGAGGGGGCCGTTGCCTTGGGCACCCAGGTGGCCGTCGTCTTCCGTTGCTTAACAGAGGGATTTTCTTTCCGTCGGCCCTTCGACTTCTTATGCTGGTGAGAGAAATTCGGATCAATCACCGATTCTCGGACTCGTCGCCAAGTCTTGTAGATCCTGGAAGACAGTCGTTGAGGAGACTGCTCTGGCTCTTCTGGTTTTGCTTCCATGACGGTATCTACTGGTGGAGGAGATCTTTTGAGCACCGCAGTTGGCGAATTTCTGCGTACCCTTTTCATTATCTCAAAGTTGTTCCCGGTTGGAACAGCAGCATCAATCCCCACCGTTGGAGCTGGTGAAGTTATCCCAGAGGGGGAGTTGCCCCCAGCCTTCCTCACTCGGCACCAGTGACGACATCGAGCGTGTCGTGCGGATGGAGTAGTTTCAGTTATAAGGGTGACTTCATCATGCCCCCTCTGGGCAGGGGAAGCAGCTTTGAGGACTTCGCCTGGAGCAGAAACTGGAATGGGCAGCCTTGTAAAAACTGACTTCTTGGAAGGAGAATCCTTTTCAATGATTACGTCCACTTGAGTCGGGATGGCTATCCGCTTTGGGATGGCAGCTTCGGGTATCGCGGGCTTGTAGACGTTCTGGCCCAGTCTGTTGAAAACTGAGGTATTGAAGTTGGGCGACCCGTTGAGAGGGGTCGCGGCAGTGGTAAGTCGATCAAAGACCGGCTTCTTTGGAGCTTCTTGCGATGTCATTGGGGCATTGAAGCTCATCGGTGGGAGCATGGTCCCGAAGAATAGTCCAGCGGTGGCTTGAGTTACCTGCTCCACTGGCATCTTGAAAAAGAAGGCCGCTTGGGGCCCATAAGTCACTCCTCCAGCAAGGACAAAGCGAGAGTTGCAGTTGCAGGTAGTGCAGTTTAAAGCCATTGATCTTCTTCTCTCTGCACGGAGCAAGAAACCAAATCTTAGTACCTCGAATCCACAGGCAACCACAGCAAATCGCGATTCGTTCGCGAACACGACACATGAAATGTGGAGTGGAAAGAGGAAGAGGTCCCACCGGACGTGCCAGAATCTTTTCCCCTCCGAATGATGGCCAAGACATGGGCGTCTTGCATGAGATTCAGGGCAGATGCTATTTGGTTTTATCCGTCCACCTCTCCGAAGATGTCAAGTTGATTTATGGCACCGTGTATCGGAGGTTTAGACGGATGCGGCCGATATAGCAGACTTCGTCAGATTCCACCTCGTTCGAAAGGTTTTTGATTGTGGGGACGCTCTTCCCTGCAGGCGCAAGCCCCTGCAGTTAATTACGCTACCGCATCGCGGTAACAACTTTCTCCTTCTCCAGAATTTCACTTCGTGTCTGTTTACCCCAATCAGAGCAAAAGCTTTGCTTTGAAAATTTAAACTTTAATAAATGAAGCAACGCTTCAGATTCTTTGCGCGGGGCGCAACGCGCCACGTGTCTGGCGCAGACGCATCAGCGCAGCGCCCAAGGCAGCGCACCCAATCAGAGCAAAGCTCTGTTTTAAACAAAATTAATTGAAGCAACGCTTCAGCTGCGCAAGCACTGCGCTGTGCGACACGTGTCAGCGCAGATGCGCTAGCGCAGTTGCGCTGCGCTGTGCGTTGCGCGACACGTGTCAGCACAGATGCGCTAGCGCAGTTGCGCTGCGCTAGCGCAGTTGCGCTGCGCGACACGTGTCAGCGCAGTCGCGCTGCGCTGTGCGCAGCGCGACACGTGTCAGCGCAGATGCGCTAGCGCAGTTGCGCTGCGCTGTGCGCTGCGTGACACGTGTCACGCGCTGGGGCATCTGCGCCAAACAGAATTAAATTTCTAAAAAATCTTTTCTGTTCTTGTTAAAACAAGAAGATTTTCTTCTGCAAAGAAGAAGCCCTTGGATTAAAGATCCAACGGTGGGGAAAATTCCCCAAATCACTCAGAGAAAGATCTCTTTAACAAATTTAACTAATTTATGGGCACTATAAAAAGGACCCTAGGCCTCAATTCAAAGGAGGAACATTTTTCTTGGAAAAAAGCCAAGAGCTTCAAACAGAGAGAGAATTCTGAGAAAACCTCAAAGAAAAGAAAGGTAAAAACTTTCACGAGAGAAAAAGAAATCTTTTTTAATAAATCATTGATCTAAAAACCAGATCAATGTTCTTCACATAATAAATAGTGCTTTGCACTTCTCATGAACCCCTGGTTCTTTAAAAAACAAGAAAACAACAAAACAAAAAAAAATAGTGCTTTGCACTTTTATGAACCTCTGGTTCTTGAAACAAAAAAGAAAAATTTATTTTTCTTTGATCTAATTTAGATCAAGAAATCAAATAATGCTTTGCACTTCTGTTCTTGAATCTAAAAGATTCTTAGTGCTCTGCACTTCCAAACTGCACTGTTGCGCTCTTAAGAGAGCGCCACGTGTCAGCTACAGAACCACTTGCGCTACGCGCTCTTGAAATAGAGCTTTGCTCTCTGGAATTGGCGCAACTCACCAGAGCGCGCCACGTGTCAGCAGCGCAGCGCACTGCGCTGTTGCGCTTGCGCTCACCAGAGCATGACACGTGTCATCACCATATGAGCTTGCGCTCATTACTCGGCTCAAAGCGCCAGACAAATGCACTGCATTGCTTACAAAAGGGGCCAACCCCAATTAAAGAAGGCCTAACAGGTCTAATAAAATGCAATGCATTATTTTAAAAAAAGGGGCAGAGCCCAAACTAAAATAGATGCTCTGCATCATAAATAAAGGGACAGAGCCCAAATCAAAAGCCTAGCAGGCCAGAATAGAATGCAGTGCATTATTAAATATGGGCAAAGCCCTAGCACAGGCCTAATAGGCCAAAGATCAAGAAAAATGTTGAATATTCTCAACTGGACTTAACCTAATTTTGGCCGTAAGTCCTCAAATTAAATTGACTGAGCATAGCTCTCTCTTGAATCAATTTACATCTGGTTCGAGGGTACATCTCCGAACTCCTCTGACACACGTCGTTGTAACCATTCAACGCCGTCAGAGAGGTGACGGGTCCCGACGACCACACCCTTCAATATTGGACCGAAACGTCCTTAAACTAATGCTGGACCAAAACGTCTTTAAACTACCTATGGACCACTACGTCCCTAAACTGGAATACGGACCACCACGTCCCTAAACTGGAATATGGACCGAAACGTCCTTAAACTAATATCGGACCGAAACGTCCTTAAACTAATAGCGGACCACCACGTCCCTAAACTGGAATATGGACCACCACGTTCCTAAACTGGCGATGGACCACCACGTCTCTAAACTGGAAAATGGACCACTACGTCCCTAAACTGGAACAATAGAGCCTCCAAATGCTCTTTTGCCGGATCTAAACGGTCCCGTTTAAGTTGATCTTAGCCCCAAACACGGCTAACGTATCCTTAAACATTCAAATGGACTATAAAACCCTAAATCAACTTCGGTTCGAGGGTACATCTCCGAACTCCTCTGACACCTATCGTTGTAATCCTTCAACGATTTCAGAGAGGCGACGAGTCCCAACGGTCATATATTAAATGGATCACCACGTTAAGTTGATCTTAGTCTTAAATCAGACTAACGTATCCTTAACGAACGTTTGAGTTGATCTTAGCCGCAACGCGACTAATGCATCCTTAAACTAAAAACACCAAACCCAAATCTAAGTAAATACGGATTTGGACTAATCCACGTCCTACGGGCGACGGCATTACTCAGTCTCCGTATACAATCCACGGGCAACCACAAACAAAACAAACACACACGACACGAAGTGAAATTCTGGAGAAGGAGAAAGTTGTTACCGCGATGCGGTAGCGTAATTAACTGCAGGGGCTTGCGCCTGCAGGGAAGAGCGTCCCCACAATCAAAAACCCCTCAAGCGAGGGGGAATCTGACGAAGTCTGCTACATCGGCCGCATCCGTCTAAACCTCCGATACACGGTGCCATAAATCAACTTGGCATCTTCGGAGAGGTAGACGGATCAAACCATATAGCATCTGCCCCGAATCTCAGGCTAGACGTCCTAATGTCGTCGGCCGCCATTCAGAGGGGAACAGATTCTGGCACGCCCGGTGGGACCTCTTTCTCTTTCCACTCCACACTCCGTATGTCGTCTTCGCGAACCAATCGCGGTTTGTTAGATGGTTGCCTTCGGATTTCAAGTTACTAAGATTTGGTCTTTTGCCTGGCGCAGAACTCAAGATTCAATGGCCTTCAACTGCACCAACTGCTCGAAATGCCACTGCAACGGACGCTCCACCTCACCGGAAGGTGTGGCATATGGACCCCAAGTAGCTTCCTTCCCCGCTCTGCCGGTAGAACAGGTGACCCAAGCCACCACTGGCCTGTTCTTCGGGACCATGATCCCACCTACAAGCTTCTCTGCGCCAATACCTGCACCGGAAGTGAACAAAAAGTCGGTCTTCGACCGGCTCACTGCTACGACGGCCCCTGTCAACGGGTCGCCCACTGCCGAACCAACAGCCTCTATTTTCACCAGGCTAAATCAGAACTCTAAACTGGCTATCCCAAGGAAGGCAATGACTGCTGCTCTAGAAGTCGTTAAGGCGGCTTCCCCTGTCAAAGAATCAGTCTTTTCAAGACTGACGATTCCTGCTCCTACCCCTACACGAAGATCTGTCTTTGACAGATTGGATATTACCCCGCAAGGAACAACCACAGTTTTTAAGAGGTTAACACCAGCAGCGCCTTAGCCGGACAAGGGGCAAAAAGAAGACGTCTCTATCTCCGAGCCAGTCCCAACGGCTCGTCATGCTAGACGTCGCCATTGGCGACGAGTAAGAAAGGCAGGGGGCAACTCCCCCTCAGGGCTAACTCCACCCGCTCCAATAGTGGAGGTCAACGCTGCTGTCCCGATTAGGAACAGCTTCGAACTGCTGAGGAGGGTACGGAAGAACTCTCCAACCGCTACACTGAAGAGATCTCCTCCACCTGCGGAGAGAGCTCCAGAAACAAAGCAAGAACAGCCCCATCAACGGCTGTCCTCAGGAATTTATAAAGTTTGGTGAAGGGTTCAAGACTCCGTGATCAACCCAGATCACTCTCGTCAACGAAAGAAGACGAAGGTGCAAAAAGGAAAAGACCGTCCTATTGAACAGCAAGGGACAACGATCGCTAGGGTACCCACTGCAACGGCCCCTTCAACTTCAACGGCCCACAAAAGAAGAAGGCTAGAGAAAACCCCCGCGCCGGCGACAAATATCCGAGGTGGTGAACCCAAACGCCTTAAGTCAGGGGGAATTATAGTTCATACCGTCTATGTGGCGTCTGGTAAAGAGGACAGTCGCATATCTACGGGTCATCGACCGCTTACGCGATCAGTGACCAAGGCGCAGGAGCAGCAGCAGAAGCTCCAAGAAATGATGAACGCTATGGCCGCACTTACAGGGCCAAAAGAAAATCCTGAAACGTCCTCAGATGAGCGCCAGGAGGAAGAAACCGACGCCAAATTCCTTCGTCGGATATTGGAGAAGAAGGACAAAGAGGCTGCTGAACAAGCAGCCAACATACAGCGTATGGGCCTCCTCTTCCAAGACATGATAGGGATGATGATACAACAAGATCCCCCGGCTGAAGATCCCTCAATCATTCTTGAAGACGATAAGGGAGAGACGTCGAATCCTCCACCGGCTCTATCCACAGCTAAAGAGGATACCATCTCAAAAGCTGATTTGGATGAATACATCGCCCAACAAATACGGGTTCATCATGCGACCGAAGCAGCCGGCCAGGTCGTAAAAACGGGGCGGCCATATCCAAGTTGGTACGATCAAATCAAGTACCCGCCAGGTTACACAATTCCCAAGTTCCATGTCTACAAGGGGACGGGCAATCCTCACCAGCATGTTGCCCAGTTCAGGGCACTCTGTGGCAACACCGGCGGTGATGGCAAGCTCTTGCTTCGCCAGTTTGTTGGAAGTTTATCGGATACGGCGTTTGAGTGGTACTCTGAGCTCCCGAATGACTCTATCAAAACCTTCGCGGAGATGGAGCTGCTGTTTACTCAACGTTTTGCAAGTGCCAGTGAACGTACCCCAATAACGGCACTGATTAACGCCAGGGTAAAACCCGGCGAGACGTGGGTTCAGTACGCTATACGATGGCGGAACTTATGGTCAAAGTGTGAGCAGCGCATTGAAGAAGCTCCCGCAGTGGGTATGTTTGTGGGAACCCTCGATCCACAAGCAACCATCTCGCAGTTTATGATGTTTTTCAAGCCGACTACCTTCCAAGCCTTGATCGACAAACTAGCACAGATGGATCAGATGGGCCATAAACCTCCTCTTCCAAGGCCGGACTCTCGAAATGACAAAGGGAAGGGAAAAGCGATCGTCGTCGCTAATGCTCAACAACAACCGAGCGACTCAAAGCCGGTTGCTCGTCAAAATAATATGCTCCCGTACGTGCCCCTTGAGGATAGGATGGAACGTCCTTATTCCTTTCCCCGCGATAAAACGAGGAGGTTATTCTAGCTGGCGTTGCGCAACAGACTCATAAATCTGCCGGATCCAAAACGTCTGTTGCAACCAAGTGACGTCAACGAGCCCAACTACTGTCCTTATCATCGAGTACTAGGCCATCCGATCGAAGACTGCTACGTTTTCAAAAATTGGCTTGAAAACCAGTACCGACATGGCAAGTTCGCGTTATCTGACAAATGGAAGGTGAATCCCCCGCAGCCCCACACCTCTAAGGGGACGAATACGCCGGGGGCAACATGCTCCGTCATTGAAGAAGCTCCTTGGGAGGTTGTATTATCAGCCAAGACAAAGAGGATGCTAAACGATCTTCAGACATGTCCAGCGATCAAGTGGAAGAACCCGCTGGAACCGCAGGTCATTGAAGGGATGTTGAAGCCACGTCCAATTCCGAAGATCGATGGTGGTGGCTCAAGCACTCGCAACCAGCCGTCAAAATCCTTGAAGAAGAAGAAAAAGAAGTCAAAGAAGCCCGTGAAGCCTGGCGACAAGCGCACGGACTTACAAAAGCAAATTGACGCGCTGGATGAATATAACCAAAAGGCACGGACTCCCATTACGCTCCAAGAGTTCCTCAATCACGTCTTTCAAGAAGAAGATGAGGGAGAAAGTTCATCAGATGAATCCGAGGAATATGTAGCGAGCTGTCATATGATCTCCCATTCGATCGCGAACAATGAGGAGACTCCTGGCACTAGAACGCTGGGGGCAGATACCGAATCAAAAATTCCGGAGCTATCAGTTGAAATGATTGACGCGTTCCTTAACGAAGCTCGACTGAAAAGTAAAGCTGATCGAGAACGCGAGATGGCTATATTTGAAAGGGCCAAACGCCAGCGACTTGATGAAAGAGCTGAGACGATCCCGCTGGAGCAAAACACCTTCGCTACCGATAAAAGCCAATTCAAGATAAAGAAAAGGTTTGCTAAGGCCATATCAATGGGCATGAAGCTACCATCCTCTGAAGGAAAAATTACTGGTGAAATAGAAATGCACCCCTCCTATTGCTTATATCATCAGAAGGTCTCACACCCCACTCAAGAGTGCAAAGCTTTCGATAAATGGTGGCAAGGATACGTTGCTCATCGACAACGCTTTAAGCGGGAAAAGCGCAAAACTCGTCGGGAGCAAAGAAATACGACCGAAGAGCTTGAAAGAACTACCGGCGATTATCGCATGGTTAACACCAGCGGGTCACAAGTGCTTACATTCGGGAGCGATTCTGATGAAGAGCTGGAACTTGCCCCTCTCTTTAAAGAGTCCGCTTCGAGAAAAGAAGAAGAGCTGAAGGTCTGCGAAAATATCCGGCTGCGGAATCGGACGCTGCCTGAAAAGAACCTCGGACCCTTGAACAGAAAAGATAAAGGGAAAGAAAAGGCCTCTGAAGATATCGTCTTAGATGACCAAGTGGTGGAAGAGCTAAACGCCAAGGACCCGCCGAAGAAGAATAAGGTGGATTACAACGTCTTAGCGCATCTGAGGAAGCTACCCTCACAGCTCAGCATTCTTGACGCTCTCTTGCTATCAAAAGAGGCGAGAGATTCATTGATTAAGGCACTACAAGATCCGGAACAATTCCAAGCCTTCCTGGCCGAGGAAAAGATGAAGGATGGGTTGGAGGAAGTGCACACGGCCGATGTCACTTTCGGCGACGAGGACCTTCTCCTTGGGACGTGCGAACACAATCGCCCCCTCTATGTCTCAGGATACTGCCACGATATTAAGATAGGCAAAATCCTGATCGATAATGGATCCTCCGTTAATCTCCTCAACGTGCGGGTGTTAAAAGAAATCTGCATGAGCGTCCAGCACCTTGCTCGGGACAAGATCACCATCTCCGGGTTCGACTCCCAATCGTCAAAGACTCTTGGATCTGTGATACTTACGCTACGCTTCGGGCTACTCGTCACGGACATTAAGTTCCACGTCATAGATGCCAAGAAATGCTACAACGCTTTGCTCGGCCGACCGTGGTTACACGAGTACAACATCATCCCTTCTACACAACATCAGTGTATGAAGTATTTTAAGGATGGTTTTGAGTATACCGTGACGGGAGAACTAAACCCATTCTCTGTGAACGAGGTCCGCAAATACGAAGATGCCAAATACTTCTTACCAGATTTTGAAGATGCGGAGAAGTGTCACAAGCCGGAGAATAAAGCTAATGCCACCATACCTGTTTTCGGCAGTGATACCGAGGAGGAAGAGGAGATAGTGTATTCGGGTCCGCCCCAACACAACAAGCCAGGACCGTCCGCCCCTACGTTGATCTTTAGTAGTGACTCAGAAGATGAGATCCATGCTGTATTCTCTGCTCGACCTTCAATACAGATGTTCTCTGATGAAGAGCAAAGTCTGCAAGTCGCCATGGTGCCGCTTGGACACCATAAAGAACTGGATGCACTTAATACCTACGGTGTAGAAGAGTTGCGAACATTCTACATCCCTCCCAGGCGAGAAAGCGAGAAAGCAATTTTGTTCTACCACTCTGAAGAAACCAAGGTAGAAAAAGAAATTTGGCATGGTGCGGATTCTACGCTCGACAGGCTTCAGCCCATCCGTCTCCCCAGATATTATACGGAAGGTTTGAAAAAGCTGCTGAAACGCCAGAGGATATCCTTCAAGCAGACCGTTCGAAAAGCCAAGTTCTATGATAAAGTCTGGAACGTTCCCGGGACTCAACGTAAACTGCCTAACGGGAGAATGGAGACGAAAGGACTCGGATACATCCGGTCAAAGAAACGGGAGCTACTAAACAGCTGTTACGTCATGTATGACTTCGATGAAGAAGCAGATGCTCAATGGGAGGACGCTAATCCTAAGCCCGTGAAAGTTCCAGATGCGAAAGTGCCCAGTCCGTCGTTCGAAGAACAAATGGACAAGCTTATAAGGGAAGCGGGTCAAAAAGTCCGAGACGATCATAACCGCGAAATGGTCATCTACGAGAAAGCCAGAACGCAACGCCTTCTCCAACAGGCCGTGAAAGATGAAAAGGCTGCTCCCTGTCAACCTGTTATAAAGAAGGCTCGGCGCAAAAGCAGAAATAAGTCGAAAGGCCAAGAAGGCGCTCAACAACAACAAAGCAGGGCTAAGAAGCCACGCAAACGGGAGTCGAGCGTTATTGATCTATCCCTTATGAAGAAAATGGGTCGAGCGTACTCGTTTCCTCTAGACAAGACGAAGAAGATACTTGACCTCGCTCTAAAACATCAGATGCTTACACTGCCGGAGTCTAAGCACCCCGAACAAGCAGGCGTAGTCTCTGACACAAACTATTGCTCTTACCATCGAGTAATAGGGCATCCTCTTGAAGATTGCTTCACCTTCAAAAATTGGGTTGAAGATCAGTACCAGCTTGGCAAATTCACTCTGTCTGACAACTAGAGGGTAGCGCCGCCACAGACGCACGAGCCCAAAGCCACGAAAGAAGAACCGGTTCCACATTGGGATTGGAAGCAAATTCGCACCTGTCACATGATTACAATATTAAAAGAAGAGCCCGAGGACATAGATGAGCTCCCTTGGTGCTTCGAAAACAGCAGCGACGAGATAATCTCAGAATTCCCACCAGCGCCAAAAGAGCTGGAAGATGGAATCCATACCACTGCAGATAACCTCGAGAAAATTGAGTTGGGGACGGCAAATGACCCGCGACCGACATTCATCAACGAGCTGCTATCTGAAGAAAGGGTGGCTACGTTAAAGGATGTGCTTCTACAGCATAAAGATTGCTTCGCGTGGAATTATTCCGAAATGCCGGGACTAGATCCAGAAATTGCTGTACACAGATTGGCGATATCCCCGGACGTCAAGCCAGTCAAACAGGCGCCGAGGAGAATGCGGCTCGAGCTTGAAATGAGTATCAATACTGAAGTCAAGAAGCTGATTGACTCTGGCTTCATCCAGGAAGTTCAATACCCTGAATGGATCGCCAACATCGTCCCGGTGATGAAGAAAAATGGGACAGTGCGTATATGCGTAGACTTCCGGGATCTTAATAAAGCTTGCCCGAAGGATGATTTCCCAGTGCCAGTCACCGAACCGATGATAGACAATATATCCACTCATGAGGTTTTCTCCTTCATGGACGGCTCATCGGGGTATAACCAGATAAAGATGCATCCCGAAGACCAGAAGCACACATCCTTCAGGACCCCTCTAGGTATATTCTGTTATAAAGTGATGCCCTTCGGTTTAAAGAACGCCGGTGCCACCTATCAAAGGGCCATGACAAAGATCTTCGATGACCTTATACACGAAATCGTCGAATGCTATATCGACGATCTCGTGGTTAAAAGCAAATCATACGAAGAACATCTCGAGCATCTGAAGACCGTATTTCAACGCCTTCGACAATACAACTTGAAAATGAACCCGCTCAAGTGTGCATTTGGAGTTTCCTCAGGCAAATTCCTGGGGTTCATTGTTTGACACCGAGGTATTGAAATAGATCCGTCAAAGATTAAAGCGATCATAGAAATGCCTCCGCCGAGAACTCTCAAACAGCTGCGGTCTCTCCAAGGGAAGCTCGCGTACATACGGCGATTTATAGCCAACCTTTCAGGAAAGTGCCGTCCCTATAGCCACCTGATGAAGAAGGGAGCCCCATTTGTCTGGGATCACAAATGCCAAGGCGCACTGGACGAGATCAAGCAATACCTGCAGAACCCGCCGGTGTTGGCTGCTCCGGTCAAGGGAAAACCCCTCATTCTTTATACAACCGCCCTCGAAGGTTCCTTAGGCGCATTATGGGCACAAGAGAACGATCAAGGGAAAGAAAGAGCACTCTACTACTTAAGTCGAGTTCTGCTGGGGGCAGAAAACAACTACTCTCCCATTGAAAAACATTGCCTGGCATTGATTTTTGCGATAACAAAGCTTAGACACTATGCGTTGGCGCATGAAGTCCGTCTCATTTCAAAGGTGGACCCCCTTAAATACTTGATGTCGAAGGCCATATTGACGGGACGACTCGCTAAATGGGCCCTGCTCTTAATGGAGTTCTCGATAACATATCAACCTCTCAAGGCAGTGAAAGGCCAGGACATCGCCGACTTCCTCGCTGAGCATCCGATACCGGACGATTCTCCTCTGAATTGCGATCTTCCAGACGAACATGCATTTGATGCGATCGACGATGATAATATCCGATGGGAGCTTTATTTCGACGGAGCATCTTCCGTGAAGAAGCGCAAACAAAGTACCCCTATAATTAAATCGGGGGTAGGACTCATCTTTATCACTCCACAAGGAGGGATAATGCGCTACGCGTTCTCCCTAACAGAGCCGAGGACAAATAACGAAGCCGAATATGAAGCTCTGATAGCAGGCCTCGAGATCGCCATTGACATGGGAATTGAAAACCTCCTCATATACGGAGACTCCCAGCTGGTCGTTAGTCAAGTAAACGGAGACTACCAGACGTGCAAGCCAGAATTGGTAAAGTACGGCGAAAAGGTGCAACATTTGTTGACCCAAATTCCCTCTTATACTTTGGAGAGCATACCGCGCACGGAAAACAGCAAAGCGGACGCACTGGCCAAACTTGCTAAAGAACTGGCTGACGAGAACCTCGATGACGTTACAATCGTGGTACAAAGCCGTCGAGTGCTTGCCCCAACAGAAATATCTCCGGAATCATCCGAAGAAAAAGGAGCGAACGAGGAGACAACCCTGCAAGTAAAAGATTGGGAAAATACCGATGATTGGAGGGAAGTCTTCATAGACTACTTTAAGTCCCACCGATTGCCCAAAGAAGCGTCCACGAAACATCAGCTCATAAAACGAGCTCTGTCTTTCGCCTTCGTCAATGATACTCTGTACAAAAGGTCATTTGATTCTCTGTGGCTGAGATGCTTAGGACCTGACGAAGCGAAAAGGGTCATCCAGGAAGTTCACGACGGACTCTGCGGTTCTCGCCAAGCAGGCCCAAAGATGAAGCTGAAGATCAAACGGATGGGTTGCTATTGGCCCACGATGATCCAGGACTGCCTCGAATATGCGAAGCAATGCCACTCATGCCAAATTCATGGGGAGTTCATCCATCAGCATCCGAATCCACTACATCCAACTGTGGCTAGCTGGCCATTCGAAATGTGGGGGACTGATATAGTCGGCCCCATCGAACCAGCATCGTCTAGAGGACATCGTTTCATCCTAGCAACGACTGACTACTTCTCTAAATGGGCAGAAGCAGTACCGTTAAGAGAGGTGAAGACGGAAAATATCCTCCACTTCTTCAAGACGCACGTCATATATCGGTTTGGAACTCCGCGACGGATCATCTCCGATAACGGGCCAGCGTACAGAAGCCACAAGATCAGTCGCTTTGTGCAACAGCACAATATAGACTGGAGATATTCCTCGGTTTATAATCCGCAAGCTAACGGTCTAGCTGAGGCCTTCAACAAGACTTTGACAAAGATCATGAAGAAAACGGTGTCCCGAAATAAGAAAGACTGGCACGAAAGACTGCAAGAAGCTCTTTGGGCATATCGAACTACGTTCAAGACGGCCACGAACACAATGCCGTACGCGTTGGTGTTCGGTACCGAAGCAGTACTCCCTCTCGAGATAGAGCTACCCTCTCTACGAATGGCAGTCCACTACGAGCTGACGAACAAAGAAAACGCTAACCTTCGGCTTGAGGAGCTAGATGCCCTTGAAGAAACCCGGCTCATAGCGTAACAAAATCTGGAAGCTTACAAAGCAAAGATGACGCGCTCATACGAAAGATTGACCCGACCGAGGACATTCCGCCAAGGGGAACTCGTACTAGTGGTCAAAAGGCCTATGATCCCCAATCGCGCCAAGCGAGGAAAATTCGAGCCAAACTATGAAGGCCCGTACATCATAGATAAAGTTTACCAGGGTGGGGCCTATCTACTCATGGACATGCACGGTGAAAGGCCTTTCAGGCCAATAAACGGTCGCTTCCTAAAGAAATACTACGCTTAATGAGCCACAGCCTAGGTCAATGATAGATGACGACGACTATGTACGCTCGCTATCTTCCTAAGCTCAGGCTTTATAAAAAGTAGCCGGCCTTCTCCATGACGGACCGAATCGTCCTTAAACTAACGACGGACCGAAATGTCCTTAAACTAATAGCAGACCGAAACGTCTTTAAACTACTACCGCAGCATCTTTAGGCTGACAAGATAAAAAAAATATATATATATATATAAAAATAAAAAATAAATAAATAAATAAAAACGGTATGTCCATAAGCAAAAAAGGGCACGGATGAAAACCCGAAAGGGCGCCGTGAGTAAAAACAGCAGGGCTACCGGCGAGTGTTCGTGAAAACCCGAAAGGGCGCGACCTCGTAAAAAAATATATAAAAATAAAAAGAATAAAAAAAAACGGTATGTCCATGAACAAAATGGGCACGAATGAAAACCCGAAAGGGCTCCGTGAGTAAAAACAGCAGGACTACCGGCGAGTGTTTGTGAAAACCTGAAAGGGCGCAACCTCGTTAAAAGGCACTTACAGGGTCCCCTCGACCTTGTAAGGAGAAACCACCCGCTTGAGATCCTTACGACTCACAAGGGAGCAACACACTTAGGGATCCTCACGATTCCTAGGGAGAAAATACACTCGCGAGATCCTCACGACTCGTAAGGAGAACTCTCTTATGGGACCCTCACGGCTCATAAGATTTGAAAGTCTTAAGTTACAGAGACCTAAACCTGTGCTTAAGCAACCCCCACAACTTCCGATATTGCCCTACAAGTGGTTCAATACTGACCCTTGTATACAATCCACGGGCACGAATAAACATTTCCCTAACCAAGTCTCATCCGTGACTGGGGATATGTTCGCATGGTGAACAACCCTTGTAAATCCTCTCGATTTATGAGGAGAAAACCCTCCTGTAGGACCCTTACGACTTACAGAGGAAACGAACACTTAGGAATCCTCACAATTCCTAAGGAGAAAATACACCTACAAGATCCTCACGACTTGTAGGAAGAAATACCTTTGTGAGACCCTTACGGCTCATGAAGTCAAAAGCCTTAGTCGGCGGGACCTTAACCCTGTTCGCTAAGCCACCTTTGTTCGACACCGACGGAGGCAAATGATGATTCGCTCTTAGCAATATCCCAGTTGTACCGGTGCTGATGCCGAAATCGACGTCTAATTTCAGGTTTACGACGAAAAGCCAATAGGCCGCACATACATACGAAATAGCCGAAATGATAGGGCAACTTGCAATAAAAAGCAGCAAGTAAAAATGTATGCATGCAAAATAGCCGAAATGATTGGGCAACTCGCAATAAAAAGCAGCGAGTAAAAATAAAATAAATAGCCGAAATGATTGGGCACCGCGAAAAATAGCCGAAATGATTGGGCAATCGCGACCTTCGCGATATAAAAGCTGAAATGATAGAGCATCGCGGAGATAAAACAAAAAATGATGATAAAACTTTGGCCCTACAGTTAAGATCACATCGATCCCTGTATACAATCCAAGGGCGTAAACAAAGAAGGAACCATACTTTCCCAATAGGCTCCGCCAGAAGACGAAGCCAAATCTCGACGGTTCAGTCCAACTTTGAAGAAACCAGTGTCCTCAGCAAACTCCTCGACTCACGGATACAAACACTCCTTGACGAGAGCCTCCTGATTCACGTCGACTCGCAGAGCCACCAGTGCCTCCATGGGGAATCCTCGACTCGTTTCAAACCCCAAGGAAACAAATAATCCTTGGCGCTTGGGAAATAAATAATCCCTAGCAAACTCCTCGACTCACGGATACAAACACTCCTTGACGAGAGCCTCCTGATCCGCGTCGACTCGCAGAGCCACCAGTGCCTCCGTGGGAATCCTCGACTCGTTTCAAACCCCAAGGAAACAAATAATCCTTGGCGCTTGGGAAACAAATAATCCCTATCAAACTCCTCGACTCACAGATACAAACACTTCTTGACGAGAGCCTCCTGATCCGCGTCGACTCGCAGAGCCACCAGTGCCTCCGTGGGAATCCTCGACTCATTTCAAACCCCAAGGAAACAAATAATCCTTGGCGCTTGGGAAACAAAGAATCCCTAGCAAACTCCTCGACTCACGGATACAAACACTCCTTGACGAGAGCCTCCTGATCCGCGTCGACTCGCAGAGCCACCAGTGCCTCCGTGGGAATCCTCGACTCATTTCAAACCCCAAGGAAACAAATAATCCTTGGCGCTTGGGAAACAAATAATCCCTAGCAAACTCCTCGACTCACGGATACAAACACTCCTTGACGAGAGCCTCCTGATTCGCGTCGGCTCGCAGAGAAACCATTGTCTCCGCGGGAAACTCCCGATTCATCTCAACTTGCAAATGAAGCCTCAGGCAGCAGGGACTAAAAAACTTGCTTCCTGAACAATGGGACCCTGCAAGTCAATCCAAAATGGTCTCTTGCATACTATTCACGGGTCTCACTCTCCAAAGTCGAATTTCGACGAGGAGGGAAACAACCGCTTGTGGGTCCTCTCGACTCGTAAGAGGGAAAAATTCTCTTATAGGATCCTTACGACTTATAAGAGAAAACCACACTTAGGAATCCTCACGATTCCTAAGGAGAAAACCCACCTACGAGATCCTCTCGATCCGTAGGGAGAAAAGTCTCTATGAGACCCTCACGGCTTATGGAGTTGAAAAGTCTTAGGCAGCAGATCTGAACCTGCGGCCTAAGCCCTCGCTATCTCGTGAAGAAATCAAGAAACTTACTCTATTACCTGCTAATTGTGACGACATGCTGAGAAAGAAGAAAAGCAACAGAAAGGGCATCCGATTTACATTTGATCAAGCGTCCAAGACACATTCATTCATGCATGGGCAAAAAGACTCAGGACAAAAGATATATAATAAAGACAAGCTGGGATAAAAAAAAAATTCCATTAATATTGCCCGAAGTTCTTACAGTCATAAAAAAAACAATAAATGAAAATTACAATGGAATAACCTCAGATCCAGGGCATGGATTGAGGAATTCAAAAGCGACCCTATCTATGACTTTCCAAGCCTCGCGGACCATCCTAGTGTGCTTTCTTTCACGAGCACAGGCGTCAGGGTCCCCCCTGATGTCTTCCACCCTCCGATAAGCAGCGAGTATGGCAGACTGTTGAAAGACCTCGTGCAAGAGATCGATAAGACTGTCTCGCCGTCTCTTTGAGATAAAGTTCAACAGGTACACCGAGTGCACCTTATCCTCAGCGGCATCCAGCGCCCTAAGCGGCACACCGGAACAGAACAGGGGAAGCGCTTCCCAGATGGCTCCCACGATAAGCTTAAGAAGGGAGGAACGCCGGGGGAGCAGAGGACCGTTGTACGCGTCGAAGCGGCTCATGATTTCAGCACACTCCTCGTTTGTGAACTCTCGATTTTGAGAGCGGCCAAGTCGGCGGATGTCCCCGTAAGAGATGATCTCGTTAAGAGCATACATGTGGGCGTCCATTGTTCCTGTGAAAGAGGATCAGAAGAATTATCAGAAAGACTGGTTAAGCAAAACGATATAATGCACTGAGGAATAAAATGTCATCTTCAAACTCTAAGATCAATGAAACACTCTTAAGAGTTCTATTAGATCAAAGGGATCTATGTTTTGCCAAAAATGCAAGATTCTGTTCATGGGTTGAGAAACCCTGAAACAGATTCATAAGAGCAAAGCTCTGTTGATGAAACCCCAAAGGGGATTTCCTTAGATCTGAAGATCTGTGAGAGCAAAGCTCTATTGTTAATTAAAATTAATTTAACTTAAGATTAATTTTACCTAAAGTTTTCTAACTTGGAAGAGCAAAGCTCTAAAGTTCTGGAAACGAGAGCAAAGCTCTGGAAATCAAAATCTAGAAAATAGTGAGATTTTTTTCTAAGGGCCAGAGGTCCTATTTATAAGGCGCTTGCGCCCCTTGAGCTCACCCCTTGATCCAACGATCAAGAGTTTGCCACCGCTGCACTCACGTGTGCGCCACGTGAGCGCAACGGTGGGGGGCATTTGTTTACCCCAATCAGAGCAAAAGCTTTGCTTTGAAAATTTAAACTTTAATAAATGAAGCAACGCTTCAGATTCTTTGCGCGGGGCGCAACGCGCCACGTGTCTGGCGCAGACGCATCAGCGCAGCGCACCAAATCAGAGCAAAGCTCTGTTTTAAACAAAATTAATTGAAGCAACGCTTCAGCTGCGCAAGCACTGCGCTGTGCGACACGTGTCAGCGCAGATGTGATAGCGCAGTTGCGCTGCGCTGTGCGCTGCGCGACACGTGTCAGCGCAGATGCGCTAGCGCAGTTGCGCTGCGCGACACGTGTCAGCGCAGTTGCGCTGCGCTGTGCGACACGTGTCAGCGCAGATGCGCTAGCGCATTTGCGCTGCGCGACACGTGTCACGCGCTGGGGCATCTGCGCCAAACAGAATTAAATTTCTAAAAAATCTTTTATGTTCTTATTAAAACAAGAAGATTTTCTTCTGCAAAGAAGAAGCCCTTGGATTAAAGATCCAACGGTGGGGAAAATTCCCCAAATCACTCAGAGAAAGATCTCTTTAACAAATTTAACTAATTTATGGGCACTATAAAAAGGACCCTAGGCCTCAATTCAAAGGAGGAACATTTTTCTTGGAAAAAAGCCAAGAGCTTCAAACAGAGAGAGAATTCTGAGAAAACCTCAAAGAAAAGAAAGGTAAAAACCTTCACGAGAGAAAAAGAAATCTCTTTTAATAAATCATTGATCTAAAAACCAGATTAATGTTCTTCAC
Organism: Agapanthus africanus; assembly: GCA_030015575.1. NCBI lineage: Eukaryota > Viridiplantae > Streptophyta > Magnoliopsida > Asparagales > Amaryllidaceae > Agapanthus > Agapanthus africanus. Next base: position 27,985,661 of record JASDDO010000004.1, on the reverse strand, counting down.
ATAATAAATAGTGCTTTGCACTTCTCATGAACCCCTGGTTCTTTAAAAAACAAGAAAACAACAAAAAAAAAAATAGTGCTTTGCACTTTTATGAACCTCTGGTTCTTGAAACAAAAATGAAAAATTTATTTTTCTTTGATCTAATTTAGATCAAGAAATCAAATAGTGCTTTGCACTTCTGTTCTTGAATCTAAAAGATTCTTAGTGCTCTGCACTTCCAAACTGCGCTGTTGCGCTCATAAGAGAGCGCCACGTGTCAGCTACAGAACCACTTGCGCTACGCGCTCTTGAAATAGAGCTTTGCTCTCTGGAATTGGCGCAGCTCACCAGAGCGCGCCACGTGTCAGCAGCGCAGCGCACTGCGCTGTTGCGCTTGCGCTCACCAGAGCATGACACGTGTCATCACCATATGAGCTTGCGCTCATTACTCGGCGCAAAGCGCCAGACAAATGCACTGCATTGCTTACAAAAGGGGCCAAGCCCAATTAAAGAAGGCCTAACAGGTCTAATAAAATGCAATGCATTATTTTAAAAAAAAGGGCAGAGCCCAAACTAAAATAGATGCTCTGCATCATAAATAAAGGGACAGAGCCCAAATCAAAAGCCTAGCAGGCCAGAATAGAATGCAGTGCATTATTAAATATGGGCAAAGCCCTAGCACAGGCCTAATAGGCCAAAGATCAAGAAAAATGTTGAATATTCTCAACTGGACTTAACCCAATTTTGGCCGTAAGTCCTCAAATTAAATTGACTGAGCATAGCTCTCTCTTGAATCAATTTACATCTGGTTCGAGGGTACATCTCCGAACTCCTCTGACACACGTCGTTGTAATCATTCAAAGTCGTCAGAGAGGTGACGGGTCCCGACGACCACACCCTTCAATATTGGACCGAAACGTCTTTAAACTACCTATGGACCACTACGTCCCTAAACTGGAATACGGACCACCACGTCCCTAAACTGGAATATGGACCGAAACGTCCTTAAACTAATATCGGACCGAAACGTCCTTAAACTAATAGCGGACCACCACGTCCCTAAACTGGAATATGGACCACCACGTCCCTAAACTGGCGATGGACCACCACGTCCCTAAACTGGAAAATGGACCACTACGTCCCTAAACTGGAACAATAGAGCCTCCAAATGCTCTTTTGCCAGATCTAAACGGTCCCGTTTAAGTTGATCTTAGCCCCAAACACGGCTAACGTATCCTTAAACATTCAAATGGACTATAAAACCCTAAATCAACTTCGGTTCGAGGGTACATCTCCGAACTCCTCTGACACCTATCGTTGTAATCCTTCAACGATGTCAGAGAGGCGACGAGTCCCAACGGTCATATATTAAATGGATCACCACGTTAAGTTGATCTTGGTCTTAAATCAGACTAACGTATCCTTAACGAACGTTTGAGTTGATCTTAGCCGCAGCGCGACTAATGCATCCTTAAACTAAAAACACCAAACCCAAATCTAAGTAAATACGGATTTGGACTAATCCACGTCCTACGGGCGACGGCACTACTCAGTCTCCGTATACAATCCACGGGCAACCACAAACAAAACAAACACGCACGACACGAAGTGAAATTCTGGAGAAGGAGAAAGTTGTTACCGCGATGCGGTAGCGTAATTAACTGCAGGGGCTTGCGCCTGCAGGGAAGAGCATCCCCACAATCAAAAACCCCTCAAGCGAGGGGGAATCTGACGAAGTCTGCTACATCGGCCGCATCCGTCTAAACCTTCGATACACGGTGCCATAAATCAACTTGGCATCTTCGGAGAGGTAGACGGATCAAACCATATAGCATCTGCCCCGAATCTCAGGCTAGACATCCTAATGTCGTCGGCCGCCATTCGGAGGGGAACAGTGTCGTGGGTGTTTGTTTTGTTTGTAGTTGCCCATGGATTGTATACGGAGACTAATTTATGTCGTCGCCCGTAGGACGTGGATTAGTCCAAATCCGTATTTTTCTTAGATTTGGGTTTGGGGTTTTGGTTTGAGAATACTTTAGCCATATTTGAGGCTAATATCAACTCAAACATTTGTTAAGGATACGTTAGTCCAGTTTGAGACTAAGATCAACTTAACGGGATCGTTTAGATCCGACAAAAGAGCATTTGGGGCTCTATTGTTTCAGTTTAGGGACGTAGTGGTCCATTGTATGTATGGCCATCGGGACCCATCACCTCTCTGACGACGTTGAAGGATTACAACGACAGATGTCAGAGGAGTTCAGAGATGTACCCTTGAACCGAAGTTGATTGGGGGATCTATAGTCCAATTTGGGACTAAAGTCTATTTGAAGGTTTGAGGATACGTTAGCCATATTTGAGGCTAAGATCAACTTAAACGGGATCGTTTAGATCCGACAAAAGAGCATTTGAGGGGCTCTATTGTTCCAGTTTAGGGACATAGTGGTCCGTTGGTTTAAGGACGCTTAAGTCCATAGGTTGGTTTAAGGACGCTTAAGTCCATAGGTTGGTTTAAGAACGCTTAAGTCCATGAGTTGGCTTAAGGACGCTTAAGTCCATATTGATGTGTGGTTGTCGAGACCCATCACCTCTCTGACGACGTTGAAGGATTACAACGACAGATGTCAGAGGAGTTCAGAGATGTACCCTTGAACCGGTTGTAAATTGATTTAAGAGAGCAGTCGTGCTCAGTTAATTTTAATTTGAGGACTTACGGCCAAAATTGGGCTAAGTCTAGTTGAGAATATTCAACATTTTATTTATTATTCGCCTATTAGACCTTTGCTTGGGCTCTGCCCTTTATTAATGCATAGCATTGGGCTTTTAATTAAATGCACAGCATTTGTTTTGGTCTAACAGACCTCTGTTTGGGCTCTGCCCTTTTTAAAGTAATGCATGGCATTTTTATCAGGCCTGTTAGGCCTTTTTAATTGGGCTATGTCCCTCTTTTAAATAATGCAGAGCATTAAATCTTCTGACAGTGTGCCACGTGGCTTGTCAGGCGCTTTGCGCCAATTAATGAGCGCAAGCGCATGTGGAGGTGACACGCGTCACGCTCTGATGAGCGCAAGCGCAGTGCGCTGCGCCGTTGTGCTGCTGACACGTGGCGCGCTCTGGTGAGCGCAAGCGTAGTGCGCTGCGCCAGTGCGCTGCGCTATTGCGCTACTGATGCGTGGCGCGCTCCCTGATGTCTTGTGCCAATCCAAGAAGCGCAACAGTGCAAACTCAAAAGTGCAAGACACTGTTTAAAATTTGGATTAAAGAAAACAAGTTTTTGTTTCTTTTTCCAGAGGGGTTTTACCTCAAATTTTCAAGAACCATTGGTTCATAAAAAAGGCAACGCCTTTATTCAGAAATAAATTACTTCTTCTTTTTTAATATTATTATTATTTTATTGAAGATCTTTGATCTTGTTCTTAGATCATTGATCTTTTTTAGAAGAAGTTCTTCTTTTTTTTTTTAAAGGATTTTACCTTTTTTTTCTTTTCTCTGAGCTCTTCTTAAAAAATTTTTAGAGGATTTCTGAATATCTTTCTCTGTGTTTCACCTTTTTTCCCTGTGTCGATCCTCCTTTAGACTTGGAGTCTAGGGGCCTTTTTATAGTGCCAATTGATTTGTTAAATCAGTTAAAGAGATCTTTCTCTGAGTGATTTAAGGATTTTTCTCTACCGTTGGATCTTTGATCCAAGGGCTCCTGTTTTACAGAAGATAATCTTATTGTTTTAATAAGATCAGAAAGATCTTTCTGGAATTTTAATTCTGTTTTAGTGCTGGCACAGTTGGCGCAAGCGCACCTGCGCTTGACACGTGTCACGAAGCGCAACTGCGCTGACACGTGTCCTGCAGCACAGAGTGCAGCGCTGAGTGTAGTGCACCTGTGCTTGCGTAACTGCGCTGACACGTGTCGCGCAGCGCTGAGCGCAGATCATCTGAAGCGTTGCTTCCTTTAATTTTGTTTTAAATAGAACCTTGCTCTGATTGGGTGCACTATCTTGGGCGCAGCGCTGGCGTGTCAGCTTTTGACACGTGGCACGTTGCGCGCAGCGCAAGGAATCTGAAGCGTTGCTTCAATTTTTGAATTTTTGAAATTCAAACAGAGCTTTGCTCTGATTGGGGAAACAGGGGACTGGGTATAGAAAATGGAGAATAATAAAGAGAAAAATAAGAATGCTTTGAGTAATAGACATCGTTTTAGATAAATGGATTTAAGAAGGGAAATAGAATAAAGGAATTAGGATTTTTAAATACTTAGAATAATTATAAGTATACCTAGATAAGCTTGTAAGCGACCCCTCTTATAAAAACATGACTATTGGCGTATAAAAGAACTGGGTGCTACACATCTTCTTTATGATGTAAGACGTGGATTCACCAAATTTCATATGATTCCATCACTTTTTCACCGTTGATTTAGTGGGTGCAAAATTAACGATTTAGCGACAATAGAACTTTTTGCAATACTAATTCAACGATGAAAAAGTTGTGGAATCACGTGAAATTTGGTGTATTCACATCTTACATGATAAAGAAGATAATGATGATGGATGCAGATCATCGAAAAAAATTATGGAGGATATAAATATTTGACGCCGCCTAAAGAAAACGCCTCCTAAGACCTATTTTCTTCATTATTCTCGTACAAAATATCGCTAGTATCATAGAATTTATCTTATTGTCTTATAGTAACATGAAAAGCATCGTTCCACATGTTCTCTGCAATCTTATTTCTCCAATCCAGTATAGCTGTCCATTGAGTAGTCTCTATTTGCAGATCGTCGTCAACATCTTCTACATGGGCATTTTGTGGTGTCTCACCCTCTACCGCATCAATTTCGAAATCGCCGTCACTGTTCTCCATTCAACTCTATTCCACATAATTTTTAGCACTTTTTGTTTACGTTGAAAGACGACGGTTATCCATTGCTAGAAAGGATAATAGGATTGGACTTATATAAAAATCTATAAGTTTAATCTGAAAAAAATAAATTTATATGATTCCAAAATACGCACTAAATAGCGGATAAGGAAGTAAACAATACAATTTTCCATGTTTACCTATTTTCTATATAATATAATATAATAAAAACACACACACACACACGTGTGTGTGTGTGTGTATATATATATAGAGAGAGAGAGTGTCCGATTAGTATCCTATCGGAAGGATTTGGAAACAAATCCTTCCCACTTTTTTACCATTAAATTAATTTTGGGATTTTTGCATTCAATTATGTTATATTTGGAAATAAATGAAAGATTTTATTCATAATTGTTAGCACGCGTCCCAAAATTAATCTAATGGTAAAAAAGTGAGAAGGATTTGTTTCCAAATCCTTCCGATAAGATCTTAGTCGATATATATATATATATATATATATATATATATATATATATATCAACATTTGATTTAAAAATACGGCTTTCATAAGACCGGCTAGTATAATCAAACGTCCGATTAAAGATCGTGTATCCAATACACGTATTTAATCGGACTCCTGCACGTATCACTATACGACCACTACATCGTTTTGCCTGAGCTGGGAAAACCTCTATATGAGACTCTAAATACTCGACAATATGCTGGAAGCAGATTAGGATCATATCCGATTGATCTGAAACACTTTCAGATCAATCCTCCACCGGGTTACCCTACAAGCACGTCAGCGGTGCTAGCTGCATGTAACGGCTATCCAGGTATTGAACAAAAGTAAGGTCGATGCATACCCTGCAAAGCCTATCAGTGACAGTCGTCGTACAGTCCGGTCTTTTCGTCTAAGAGTGTCGCATATCAGGCCTGGGGGCGGTCTCCTTCAGACCCCCAATAACTCGATAAGTCATGTCGTTGTCTAGCTCATAACCAACCGAGAAACTACCAATAGCTGGCTCAGCTAGTCTTTCCAATTGCTAGACATTTATCCAATGTCTAGTGTGGAGCTGTTTCGAGTTCTCACTCATTTATCAGTAAATCTCGTCTGCCCTGACCATGAAGTTATGGTTATAGCCAATCGTGCACTTCGTGACATCAACTCCCTACACCGGAAGAGACGAATCCCTTCCGGACGCTCACTGCCTCCATTTGGCTCGGGACTGTACCCAACTAAAACATATTTGCACGGCTCTTTAAAATCGTGGTAGGGTAGTAATCAAAGCACAGTGGGAATCTAACAAGACACTATGACGATCTCAGGTCTACAGACTACCATGTACTCATCGTAGGGCTCCTATGAACGACAGCAAGGTTTCGGGAGGTATCGTCTATGCCATTTTTAAAATTTTACCGTTTTAAAGAACCCTAAACTGGAATCTTTAATTAAAGAATCATACGAAAAAAATTGTAAACTAATTTATAACTAAGTGATTACGGATTACAACCTTTATAGTCCGGTCCTTCACTTCTTTAGCTCCTTGTAGTAGTCCCTTCGTTCCAAGTTGTGATCTTGCGGACTCTCGAACGGCTCCACAAGAAGAAAGATGCATACTTGCTTGAAGTCTTCCAAGCCGAAGATGATCTACGTCGAGGAGTCACAAACCCAATCTACCCTCTTAACTAATATGGGATTAGTGAAGCTAACACTCTATACTAAAGTGTTAATCTAGTAGAGAATGATGAAGTAGGATTTTTGCTCACTTTAGAATTACTTTTTCACTTATTTTTAAGCTTCTCTCAAAACCTAGAGAGCTCTCTTGAGCTTTGAGGAAGAAGCAAATAATAGATGTGTGAGAGTGGCAACCATGGGTGAGAAAATATCTAATATATCTCATGTAGAGACTTAACCATGAGTTTAGATAATGGTTGGGTTAACAAATATCTAGTATAAGACAAAACTAATGTACTAAGTCAATAGGTCTCCAAGCTTTATGAAGCTTCATGCCATGTGACAAATTTCCAACTAATAATTTTTTTATTCTAAATAAATAAACCCTTCATTATCATTATCATGGTGTAGGTCTCATACACCCATGTTGCATGTATCATCAACCATGACACATAAATAAAACACAATTAATATATATCACATATATATCAAGTGTGCACATGTCAGGAAAAAAATGCTCAAGTGAGCTAATATTAGTTAATGTAAATTAATATATCATATATATAATTATACATTAAATTATTAAATCAACACTTGATTTAATAATCCGGTTATATCTCATATGACCGACTAATATAATTTGTATCAACTTATCGAACCAACACTTGATTCGATAAGCCGACCATCTCTTATATAACCCACCGATATTGTATCGACTTATCGAATCAACACTTGATTCGATAACCCGGCTATATCTCATATAATCGATCGATACATTATATCGTGAGAATAAAATACTGTATCATATACTCGTATTAATCTCGGTCCCGCACATATCGCATATGTGCTCCTACTTCGTTTTGCCTGAGCCAGTGAAACCTTTGTACGTAGGACTCTAAAGACTAGTCAATACGCCGGCAGTAGGTGATGATCACATCAAGCACCCACAAGCCATCAGCGGTACTAGCTAGACGTAACGGCTACCCGGGTATTGAATGATCAGAAGATCAGCAAGCTGGCCCGCTCTAACTCCTGCAAAAGCCTGTCAGTAACACTACCGTACAGTCCGGTCTCTTCGTCTGATATGTCGCATATCTAGTCTAGGGGTGGTAAACGTCAGACCCCAATAACCGAGAAGTCGTGCCGATGTGAGGCTCATAACGGGTCGAGAAACTACTGATAAGACTTATCAGTAAATCTCTATATCAGCCCTGGCCAGGGACTTTCCTGTTATGGCCAATCGAGCACAGCACAACATCAACTCCCAATACCGGGAGAGACGAATCCCCTCCTATCGCTCATTGCCTCCATGTGATTCGGGACTGTACCCAAAAGCCACCATTTTACACGTTCTTTTGAACGTGGTAAGGTGGAAATCAAAGCACAGTGGGAATCACACAAGACTCTATGACGATCTCGGGCCTACAGACTAACATGTACCAGTGTCACCAGAGAACTGCTATCTGATGATAGGTATAATACCAACTAGGAGTTCTCGGCGAGTCCGTTCAGTGTACTCAGTCTCCACTGAGCACCCATATACCATCTTTGATGTCAAACACCAATGGATGTAGGATCATCCATCGCCCATCATATGGGTCAAGATGCGTATATGCTAGTCTACTCCGGAATATCAATGCCATGTCTCGATACACCCTCGACTAGGAACTGTTTTAGGGTGTACTTGTGGACTACCCTTGGCCCCACTAGTATGATCTCTATCATAGTCTTGATAGTCAAGTACACAACCTAAGGGCTCTATCAATATGTGAGAGCAAGACAACATCAACTATACAAGTCAACATGTTAAGATAAAGAGCAACCAGATAGCATACTATCATGTCGAGCAAAGAAAGTCCTCTTTATGTATCTCCAAGCAACCACTATAGTATACATCACATGTACAATAATGGCCTCTAGGGCATACATATAACTAACACTCATGTCACCAGAGAACCACTATCTAACGATAAGTATAATACCATCTAGGAGTTCTCGGTAAGTCCTTCTAGTGTAACTCATAATCTAATGAGCATATGTATACAATCTTCGATGCCAGACACCAATGGCTATGGGATCAACCATCGTCCCATATAGGGTCAAGAAACGTATACACTAGTCTAAACTGGAGTACCGATGCCCAGTTTCGATACTCCTACGACTAGGGACATTTAAGGATATGCTTATGGACTAATCAGGCCTCACCAGTATGATCCCTATCATAATCCTGGTAGTTAAGCAAATATTCTACGGGCTTTATTAACGTGTATTAACGATACGTAATAACGAGTAAAACGTATACACATGTTAAGATAAAGACAAACCAGGAATACTATAACTGCCTTGAGCGCACTATATCCAACAACACTGCCACCACGTCACTACCATATGGTCCTTCAACTTGTCCATGAAACACTATTGACAAAATTATCTGCGTTATAGATTCATTAATATTTTAAGCATTTCTAGTTGGAGTAATTTGCTACATTAATTAATTCTATCATTTAACGAAGGGGAATAGCAACTAATCTATTTTTATAATTAAAGAAAGAGAAACTAGACGATTCTAAAACTACATTCCATAGGATATAAAAATAAAAATATTCTATAGATATTCGTTAAAGTTATAGAATATCGATCTTAAAGGTAATTTTAAATGGGTAATTACTTCCATTACTTCTCCCCAAATCTTCCACTTTAAAACTTTAGTGTTAGAAGACATAACTCTAATTATTTCACTATCTAAATTAACAAGCCTAAATTCCAATTTTAAGGTGTTAACTATTATGACTTTGGCCCGCACTTATATGCGCTCCCACTGAAACTGACTATCACATACAACCCTGGGTTGTTTAGGATTAAAAATAAATATTATTTTGGGGTCATAAATTAATTTAATTTGGCTCATATTAGCCAAAATGTGTCTTAAAATCTCCAAAATAATTTTCCGGATTTTTCTGCATTTTTCTGAATTTTTCCCGATTTTAAAACAATTTAAAACTCAGGAAAAAAACATTTTAAAAATAGCCTAGAGATAGCCTAGGTTTACTGGGCTCAGGCCCGAGCCGAGTCTGGCCGGCTCTGGTCGACTCCAGGTGAGTGAGCCAAGCCGACGGCTCAAGCTCGAACCGAGCTTCGGTATGCTCCGGCTCCGGCTCAGAGCAGAGCCTAGAAAAACACTTCTTTCTTATTTTAAAAAATGATTAAATCTTTTTAAAAAATTAATCAATCTTTTAGAATTTTAGAAATCATTCAAAAAATCTTTATTAAATCTTAGAAGATTCAATAAATCTTTAAAATTTTAGAATTCTTTTCTAAAATATTTTTTAAAATTTTATATTATCTTTTCAGAAAAATCTTGATGGGAAATTTTATAGTCTCCAAATTAAACTGCAAGTACAGCTATATCGCAATAGTACTTCAGAATCTTCCCATTAAGAGGTGTGTTTAATCAATTTTAACAAAATTGCAAACTTTTTGTTATTTTAAAAATATAAGAATTTAAAAGTGCAATTTAAAATAAGAGTTGGTTTTCCAAGAGAGAGAAAGCTTTAGGGTTTTATTTGTTTTCCTAATGTGGTGGTTTCATGACCCGAAATTTAGTTCGTGACCGGCACTTAAATCACACAACGTCTAAAAGCATAACGTAAATTAAGTAAGCCGAAGCCCAGCAATCTAAACATTTTTAAAGAAAATAAAAGAGGTGAAATTTTAAAATAAAGGTATGATGAAATCAAATGTTTTCTTAAATGCATAGATAATGGAACATGGAAAATGCAAGTGGGTTTTACTAGTTGAAAAATATATTTCGTCTTTTAAAAATTTGGGCAACACCTCCCTTATATATTTTGATCCAAAACTACATATACATGATAATATAAAAGACATCCCCAAGCGGGAGCTAACTCTTCGCCAATCGTCGGAATCACAACCACGCAAGTCAAAATATATGTATACGACGCCCAACGGCGAAGATCAACACAAAGGATAATAAATAAAGTACGACATTAACCCACCAAGCGAACATATAACCCATCGCTCTAAGTCTCCCAACCACAAATCTCTTCTAAGTCTTACTACTTATACAAATACTAGTTTCTGATTGATAGAATTGACTAGATACAATAGGAACAATAATACAAGAGTGGCACGATCCAATATGTACCACCTACCAAAGCAAATCACCCGAATGCAAGCTGTGTGCCAGCGATACCGCTACTGATCCATGCGGTCAACCTGCAAGAACTGTGGCACAACAGGGGTGAGTTGCTAACTCGTGAGTAGAAAACATTATCAGGTAGAAATCGAATAAAACAACGATTCCTAAGTCAACTATATCATAAAGGTAATACTATGATATCTAGGGTGCCCGTATCTGCATATGTGCCAACAATATAATCAATGCATGTAAGCATGTGGGTAACATCTACATGTCCATCAATGACACAACAACATCATCCATGTAAATATCATGAAAGCATATGTAACACCCGAGTTCATTTATACCAATTCTAGTCCTCGTATTTCTTTATTTGTGGTATTTTTTCCTGATTTATCGTGTTTTGGGTGCGAATAGTATTTTACATTTTACATTGCATTCGACCCGACCCGCTTGCTTGAACATGTTTGATTCATATTTATAGATTACCCTGACTTGTTACATAGACACGTGCATCTCATGTATACTGCATACTGACATTTTACCTGGCATTGCATATTTTACCATATAACATTTTAGGTCATGTAAAATAATTTAAAATTGCATTTCATAGCCTGCATGATACCCCTAACCCCGTGGTAGCATCCACGCATCTTGTTCTCGTCCGTTCAGTGAAACGGACGTGTTTGGATGGCTACGCGCATGTACGTGCATCCGTTCTTGGGGGTATCCATTTTCGTTATCTGAGCATTCATTTTGAATTTTGAAAGTCGCACATATTTTTCGTATTTTAAATCTAAATTTTAGACCCGACCCGGGCGCGTTTTGAAATATTTTTGTATCCCGCCAAAATTCAATTTATTTAATTTTAAAATTTAGTTTAAATATTTTCATATGATTTCTTTAACAAACTGAAACCTCTTATCTAAAATTTTAAATCTAAAATTCTTTTAAAATTTTAAATCTAATTTCCTAACAAACTAATAACTCATTTCTCTCTCTCTCTCTCTCCTCTGAATATATATTTATATATTTTTTATTTATTTAATTTTTCTTTCCTTATTTAATACACAACCTTTTCTTCTTACTTCTTCTTCTTCTTTCTTCTTTCTTTTTCTTGATCTTATTTCTTGATTTCGGTGATCACCGCCGGAGCCATGCTCGTCGCTGACGATCCGAGCGATCCAGTGAACGTACCTGACTTGCGTGATCACCCTTGTGCGTTGTTTGGAACCGTTCCGTGTACCGTGCGCGCGTCGCGACATTTCGCCGATGAAGGACGTTCCGTACACATCCGTTCTTGTTCCGTCTAGGCAAGTTAATCTTGCTACATGCTATATAATTCATTTTATACCTATTTAAATAAATACCATACCTATAGTTTAAATCTAGTACCCCATGTTTAATTTTATAACGTTTCGATGTTCCGTTTGCATCCGTTTATATCATTTTAAATCTAGATCATGAAAACTTATCTTGTGACATACTAGATTACATTATACTGCATCCATATCATTTAAAATATATATCGTCGTAATATTTCTTATTATTATCTTTCATTAGTTTATAATCTGCATTTTATAATGTTATACATTTGAAAATATTATAGTTTACACATGAAACGTCGTTAAAAAGCGGATATGACAAATCTGAAATTTACTGTACATCTGACCTTATAAAATTCATTATAAATCATAGAAAAATTATTAGTATATGTTCTTTACTTCGTTATGAAGCTAACTCAGAATACTATAACTCTATGAAATATTTACTTACAAAATAAATTGTTTAAATAACGTAAAATGCAAATGAAAATGTCTCTAAACTGCTGTCCAGGGAAATTCCAGTAACAAACTTTCAACTTAGAATGTTCATAACATTTTGTAGGGACAACCTGAGATGCTTATACTTATAAAAATGAAAACCTTATTAAATTATCTTTGTTTTGGTATAAAACGCGTCCCTTTTGGAGAACGTTTGTTATTTTTAAGATATTTTACAAATTAGGGTGACGCTGAATTTCTGAACGGAACTTTCTTGTGCATGGTTAATCAATACCACTTTTATAGTTATAAATCGTTTTGAATATGCTATCCATTTTAATATTATTATATCAATATTTATATCACATATTGCTTAGTTGTATATCCGACATTACCATTTTATAGTTTTATAACTTTTCGGATACCCGTTTGCATCCATCGCATTTAAGATACATATAATTGCATCCATAGATCACATTACTACATAATACTGTGATATTAACACTCCATGTTTAATAAATTGCATCCTAATTAATATTGGAACTATAACCCTGACTCGAATTGATGACTGTACATCCATATAGTTTAGTCTGTACCTATTTGCATATCATATTACATGTTTTGGTTTGTTGTTTTATTAGTACTCATGCTTGTTCTGTGTACCCATGATTATGCTAGTTTGATTATGAGCACCTACATGATATCTTGTACAACCTGACATGACTTGTTACACCTACTACTTGACCCGACATGGTACCGTATACCACTTGACTTGACCTGATGTACCATGGCTTTACCTGTTACCTGATCTTGAGTCTAATGCCAACAAACCTGACCTGTAGTCCTTACGGACCGTTCCTGTTGTCTATCCAGACAAACCTGCACCTACCTGATCCTGATTTGGCATTAGTTCTTGATTGCTTAAATACCTGACTTAAACACATATAACTTGGGGGTATGGGGAAATCAATGATGAAACCTGACTTGTAACTCGACAGTGTACTACCTTTACTGATCAGTTTTAGAGGCTAGGCCAGCCTTGGGATGATGCTGCTGACATCATTCATCTGTACATATTTCCTGTTTTAGTGCCTAGCGGCATGTCTCGGATTCAGCCCGAGAATCTTGACCGTGGTCCCGGGTATGCACGGGATACTATTGAGTTATATCGATGATTCATCAAATTGATTTCAAAGACTTGAGAGTAGATAACCCAATAGAACGGTTTAGTTTACTCACTGCACACTACCCTTCACTGCCCTGATTTACATTACTGTTACATCTGCTTTTCATTCATGATTATATCCGCATTGCCTGTTACCCTATTTATATTTTATTGCTTGATGACATGACGCGCTGACGTCTGGGTTTTGCATGGCCCAGATTCTTCTACCTCGTTGCAGACTGATCAGGAGTATTGCCGCTGTTAGACGAGCGGTGAAGTTCCTGTCGGTATGTAGTTTCATTTCCAGGTGGTTCATTTATTGTATCTTTTGGCTTCCGCATATTGTTATTTCTTGACTCTTTTACTCTGGCTTATGGACATGTACTAGATAGTTAGTTTATTTTCCTGTTCTTGATATCTCTACAGCCGTAATGTGACTGTGGAAGGATTTTTCCTATCCACAGGTAGCATGGTTGGCTATGTCACGTGCCCATCTTAGTGTACTCTGGGAAGCGGGGCGTGACAGCATATGCATGTAAATATGAGAATATCAATCAACGTGTGTCCATCAACGACACATCAAAATCATGGAACCTGAGTATCCAATATCGACACTCGAAACATCATGAAAGCCGTGTCCAACACCGACACGTAAATCCTCATATCTCGGGTTCCGTCAGTCTGGATCGACCCATGGGCCCCGTCAGTCCGGATCGGCCCATATCCATCTCACGACTCCGGTCGGTATCCTCCGGATAACCGCCGAGTCCAAATACTATCACCGATCGGTAGTGCTCACCTGCCAGGCTCACCGCCTAACTATACGAGTCTTCTTGCCCCGGGGTACCTCACCGGGTCCACCACGTACCCGCAGACGGTACCTACCACTCCTCGAATCGGGTTTCACATACCAATCTCAAAACCGAGAAAACTCATGGTGGACGTCTCGAAATATCATATCAAGAGAAACCGGGTTTTTAAAACAATACATACTTTCTTTTGAAATATAACCACGGTTCTCAAATCCAGAATTTCATGAAAACATCATCTCAATGCATATAATCGTAAAGCATGATGTATGCAAATATAGAACAGAAATGTGAGCATATCAAGTATATCATGCGACATGGTATAGTGATGTGAGCATAGCAAGTATATCATGCCAATGAGTCATGTGACAGTACTGAACAATTAAGAGTAATAGTATGATATGGCACTTCTACTGTGTAGTGACATAGCAATTATCGATGAAGAAAGTGTGTGAGCCGGCCAATCTGTGTAAGTGTAACATACGCATCATCGATAATAGTGTAGGTGTACTAGTACAGGTATATGTAATGCAATGATAATGTCATGAGCATAGCATAAAATACATCGCCAGCGAAATTCTATAAGGTATACATATCTATAACATATCCGAGTCGGTGAATCTATCAATCGGCATCCAGTCTCAAATATCACGTACGGTATAATTCATCGTACGGAAGCATTAAGCCATTAGGGATTCTATCAACCTATATGACAATGAGGGTACGGACCTAACGTCTCGTACGGCATATCACTCATGATTCACAACATTATGTATATCTATATACATATATTCCAGGTCACATCTGTATCACTCTCATATCATAGGACCGACAAAGGTATCAATTATCTCATATCGACTCGCATCCATATAATGACATTTCAAACCAAGTCATCATATCTCATCGTATACTCTTTTCATCATATCAATATCTCACATCAAGTCATCTTCTTAATCTCATATTATATTTATCAACCTCATAACATGCCACTATAATCTCATACTGATTCTCTTTCACTATATATATATATATATATATATATATATATATATATATATATATATATCGTGATTCACATTCATGTTTCACATCCTTATATATCAATTCGAGACATCATTTCTATCATATCATGTCACACTAAACCATATACTACAACCTTAAGTCGTGGTATATCTTATCTCCTACTAATTCTTTAACCATATCCATAAGTTTCTAACATGGTTTCCTTAACCATATTCTATATATATTGGTTTCCATTATAATTTGCGGGGGTGCTATACGCCATCTACCCGACTTTCCCCGTAGATATAAATCTACTCACCTGCGAAACTCCTTGTTCAGCCGTAGTCGATGTGCTTCATCGTCTCGGAATCCACGCGAAGGTACCTATAATAAATACACAGTCGCAATGCTATTAAAATCAAGTCCGGAAAACCAATACGGCACACGGTACTCTCATAGGTTAGAACTTATAGCCTACGCATGCAAAAACAACCAAACAATTCTCGTCGTTGACTTACAAACATCCAACAACCCAATACAATATCAAATACCAAAACCAAGAATTCCAATATCGGAAAACATAACCAAGAACACCACAATATGCTCCCAGATTTTGGCTCATGTCAATTTGGAGTAAACTAGCAAGTATAGGGGATAGGTTACAGGGATTAGGAGCTACAGTCAAAAACCCAACACCAGCACTCTACAAAAATCCGGCGACATCATCAATATGTCCGAGCTCGCCGGCCATATCAAGGGGAAATGAGTTCGTATTCCTATGATGGGTTTCTAGTGGTTAACCTAGGTCATTGATATTGCTAGTTTTCCCCAAAAACATCTCAGGTTGCTCCAGATATCCTGTAGGCTACAAAACCACCACAAAACCGACACGAAACAATTCTAAGTTCGTATTTTGGTTCTAATCTTTGGTCTTGGCCAGTAAAATCAACACTAAAGTCTTGTAAATAGCTACTAAATAACACAAGTCCACACAATCACCTAAACCCTCTCTTGGAATTTCCAAACATCACTAATCTAAACAAGTTTAACTCTAAACTAAACTAGGATGCTAGGAAACTTAAAACTAAACTAAATGAAAAGAGATATATCTCATTTGGCAACTCAAGAATTTTCTTGAGTTGCTCAAAGTGATCAAAATCCAATTTTGAAGCATCCATCGGGTTGTAGAGAGATTGTGCATCTTTTTAATGAAGGGGTTGTAGGGTTTTGGCAGGATTTTGGAGATGATCCATGGGGGTAGAAGTGATGGAGAGAGAGTTGAAGAAGATGAAGGAAAACAATGGGGGAGGAAAATGATGGCAGCCCTCACTCTCTCATATCCTCACTCTCTCTTATTCTCACCCCCTCACAAGCCCATGCTTCACTCTCTCTCTCTAATAATTGTCTCTTTTTCTTCTCTTTTTCTTTTAAAGCCACATATCAACAAATACCAATGAAACAATATACAACCAAATGCAACATGTCATGGTGCACTAACCATGGAAAATGTAGAAACACGGATTTGGCTTAATCGCGATTAGTAGTGCACTAATCTATTTTTATTCAAACTGCATATAATTAATTATAAAAATGCTAAATCCGATAAATAAATTTTTAAATGAATAAATCATTTTAATCTCCAATTATTTCACAAATATTGGTATATATTTATACCATTTTACGAAAACCCCAAATTCGCAAATCGGGTATTTTTCGCGAAATATATTATTTTAATATTAAATTCCAAAAAATAATATTTTATATTTTCTGAAATGTTACAATATGATTAAATTTTATTCTCTTTCCTAATTTTAACTAATGATCTATTAATAATATAAAAGTATAAGATAAATTATTTTATTTAATTTTATTCTATCAATTATATTATATCATTTAGATTTAATTAAAAACCCTAATTCTAGTTTATTAAAATTATCTAAGTTGACCATCAATGCATATTTATAGGTCATGAATCTACAACTACCATGTTTTAGATTTTCGTGGATTAAATCAATTAATTATATTGAATATCTATGATCTAAAATTATTTCTACCGTCCCTAATTAAATTTCTAGGTTGTCATGCTATTATCAATCTAATTAGTTTCTAGGTTTCTTATTTATCCCTAAATTTTAGTTAAAAGCATCCATTTTCATAAAAATTAGAATTTTTAGATTAAGAATAAAGAGAGATAAATATATATAGATTAAGAAACATTCATATTAAAACAAGAATAAAAATATCACACCACAAAAGATAGCAAATAAAAAACACCCAGAAGAAAATTAGTTCCTCATATCGAAAATAAAATAAATAAACTTTATTAATGTCATAAAAAAAACTTACAAATTGTTGATCCCTCTCTAGAAAACCCTAGTTCGAAAGTAATGAGAGAGAGATAATCTAACCCATAAACTATACAGAACTTTTTATCGTACTTCGAGAGAATTGAAACAAACTTCAAAAAATAAACAGAGAATATTGAACTATCCTAAAAATCTCAACTCCGCTGCTTGCAAATTTTTTGTCGTTTCTTGCTTCTTGATGGATTTAGCCGAACTTTTTGGCCAGATTCAACTGTGATTTGTTGCATCCTCTTAAATTTTTTTTGCGAGATTTCCAAAATTTGTTTCAATCGTGATAATCACTTTCCTGATTTTGATATAGCTCCATAAAGTCCACATTGCACACACGTAATCCGTCTTTTAGCACACTTTTTTGTCTTTTGTGTTTAAACCCTGTTGTCTATATTAATTCATAAAAACACCCAGAACAGTATAAAATATGAAATATAAACGATAAATGTGATATGAAAATGTGCAATAAATTCCATTAATCAAATCTCTTGAAAAATTTTAACAAAATCTTTAAAAAAATCCCTTGACTTTTACACACAATTTGCAAATATCTAAATAATTTTAAAAAATCAAAAATTAAGGTTATTGTTAGGGTTTTGCGTTCTTCGCCGCAATCGCCTCTTTGCGACGGTGCGATTGCAAACATGTTGGCCGCTGTAGAGCTTCTTCATCAAAGCACCATCAACACATACAAAAGCTATTTTTTATCGTCAAAAATTATGTTTTCCCAAATTAAAAAAAATATAAACTTTAATCCCTAAATCAGCTTCATGAGATCGATCAACAAGAAAAATCATGTTTTTATCATGCGCTTTCTATAAATCTAATAAAAATATAAATTTTCTAGATCTAAAAAGCTGTAAGGTTTTCATAATAAACAGATCTAATAAAAATACATTTTTTTATGTTCAGAACTTAACCTAAACATAATTAGAACTTCAATAGAGTGGATCATGCCGCCCAGATAACTCTAATACCTATATAGGATAATGGTGAAGTGATCTTTAAATTGTTGATCCACTCTTGACGATCCGATCTGCAAAAGAATCTCATATAAACAGCGAAAGCAAATAAACGATTAGTGTCCTCTAAACACTAAGATCTCCATACCTTTGCAGGGTAGTAGATCACCTGAATAAACGTTGAACCACTGATCCGTTCTCCATGGGTTGTCTTCTTCTTCGAATGACCGTGCGAGGATCAATTATGGTGTTACTTGGAAAGTCCTCTAATTTACCGCAGCTACTAAAGACTTTGAGGAAGATGATCAAGAATCTTGGAACTCTAGTTCACCATAGGATGCATACTCTCATGGATCTCTCTCTATAAATGTTTGTGTCCATCCATTTTTTCCATTAGTTGAAAACCGTAGCCTCCACCTATGGTATATATAGGTAGATGGGCAAACGGACGACTAAGATTGCATCGGGCCCAAACCCTTTAATAAGGTTGAACCACACCCTAGGTTGACCCCAATCATAGAGCTCAAGTCCGACATAGACTCGACTTCCCATAACAGATCAAGTTAGCCGACCCTTAGACTCGTCCACTCGATTGGGCGAGCCATTGGGCCGGACCGACTAGGCTCAATGCCAACAATGTGAATTATGACAAGCTTCATCAGATGTAGAGCAAAGGATTGATTCGAGGACTTCCTCACATGAAAGTGAGCATGGATACATTTTGTGTTGGATGTCAGTATAGAAAGATGCACAGGTTGACATTCAAGAAGAGTGAGACCAGTTCGGCACATCTTAACACCAATTAGTCCACAATTTCCTTCTAGGATTTTAAAATAAATTGCAAAACTAGGTCGTGTCCATTGCTTACCTATATGTTTTATAGTCGCGGTTATAGATATAGTCCAATAATAAAAAATAATATATGTATTTGACAAAACCAATAGGAAAATAAGGTGAATATGAGAGATAATAATATCAATACTAATAGGATATAGATACAAAATAGATATAAGGTACAAGAAAAGTGAACATAGAATGAAAATATGCATGTGACTAATATATTCTAAAAATCGAAATTTTTTAGTACTTATTAAATATAAGTACTCAAAATATTATGAATAAATATGCATTTAAATGGAATAATATTATATGAATAAATAAAGAAGGTGACAAATATATTATATATTTTATCATTATAATACGTAGATATAAATATAATAAAATTAATAATATATTAAAAACTTATAGCACATATAAAATGAGCAAAATAATATTTATTTAAATAAACTTAATTAACTTTACATTGAAGAAATTTTTCTATTTCTAAATGTTTCTTTTCATGATTAGTGCATGTACTCTCTGCATAGAATAATTTTTCCTCAAATTTCCCTTCTTTTATATCAATTGATTGGTAAAAATTTTAAAGCAGCACACTCTGAGACTAAATTACATATAAGTTTAAAATATTAAAAATAATTTACATTAATTATGAATTATGAATTAGAAGATAAAATTGTTTAAGACAAAGGTCTGGGCTATATAAGGCCAGGCCGATTAAGCCGAAATATCATGGTTTAGGCCTATTTTCGGGCCATTGATATGGCTATTAAATCCATATTATACATACAATTTACATATAATTTAATCCTTAATAATTTAATTCATATATACAAAATCAAAACATATCAATCGAACATATATATATTTTAACTGTGATGATATTATAGGTGAATCACGATTGCATGTTCGAGATCTTCGAAGTGATAGCAGTAAAGTACCTACCTGATATGTCATCAGTTTCAATTTATCAACTTCATTCTTCCTTCTAACAAGTGCTTTGGGTTGTGCAGAAAATAACAGAAAAAGAAGCTACGCAGCCTAGGAAGCTTCCCTATTGGATGACGCCTCAAAATGTTTATATGAATGATCAATTTGGGAAATTCGTGGGTCTAGGTTTCTTTAATTTTCTTTTTTGGATTGAAATTAGATAGAATTTTGTGGCACACAACATAAACATGCATGTGTACTTAACCAAAAGATTAGTTGGATAATGTGAGTCTTGTTGCCATGAGGATTTTGCTTAGAAACCAGAAAATGATGATGCTTGATATCGGCGATCTCCCAGATCGTGACACGTGGCAGATAATGTATCCCAAAGCTCAGAAGAAAGGGCCTACAGGGGCCGACCAGACCACCCCTGTGCCCGACCTGCAAGCACAAGCTGGCTCTCCTCAGAGCCCCCATGCACAAATTGGCTTCCTAGGCCTCCCAGCTCGCCTCTGAGCTATCACAGGACCAAGATGCCTCGGCTTTCCCGCTCGTCCCCGAGCTCTCCCGCCGAGGCCATTTTCCTCGGTCTCATCGACCGACCGACGGTACCACTCGCAGGCGTAACCGCCGCTCCGCGAATCTCGCCATGCGCGAGATCTCCGTCTGCCACACCCCACGTTCCACGCCATTACGATCCCCATTAACGAGCATGTCTCGCCATTAATGGGAAGATCCGCTTATCACGGGGGCGTGACGTCAGGAGCGTAACGGCCGGCGTGATTCTCGCGCCTGCCCCTGATTTTGAGGAGGTGATCAAAAGATCATGGATGCAGCACATTCTCATTGTCAAGATTTAAGGCTATTCCTTTGCATGCCGCCGCCGCTATATAAACCCCTCTCCCAGAGGGATCAAGTAAGTATTTTCTGCTCCACTTAAACCGTTACTCTGCTCGGACCTTGTTACTGACTTAATCATCGGAGGGTCCTCGGTGGTACCAAACCAACCCGGGACTTCCTTGCAGGTACTCGGCGCAAATCTCCTCCAACCCATTGGGATCCACACATTGCAGGAGATCACGTTCCAGATCAAATTCCAGCCGTCAATCGCAGCCATCGGCAGATCAACGGAAGACAACATCTGAAGGAGACCGGAAAGGCCCCTCCATCAGCTGGCGCCGTCTGTGGGAAACTAACTCCACAAAAACAAAAGTTCGTCTCCCGATCTCCAACCACATGGCGAGCGAACACCCTGAAGATCCAAGCACCAGCCGTCGCCTTCCCCTCAACGGAGGCACGGATGAAGCTCCCTTGGCGATTGTCATCAACGCCCTTGCCGGCCGAATAGACCGACTAGCGTCCATCATGGAGGCGCTCGTCCGCGTCCAAACGGCAGGGCCTGAACCCCAGATCGTCGCTCCTCCGCCTCGAGAAGACTCCGCCCGCGTCGGCACGGCCGACCACCGACAAGCTACCTCCCACGGCCACAAATCTCCTAGACCGGTACTCTCTGCAGCCCGCTGAGCGCCCCACAACTCCATACCAAGATCCGCCGCCAGAGCGCCTCGCCTCGAGCCTCCTCACGACCCTTACCCTCCCGAGGAGATGTCGGTCAGCTCGCCTGTTCCCAGGCATGACCAACACCCCCTCCCTCGATGGGGTCGCGAGGACAGGGCTCGCCACGGTGGATCGAGGGCTACCTCGCCTGGGAATCTGAGGAACCTCATCAAGAGGAACCGGG
Source organism: Agapanthus africanus (assembly GCA_030015575.1). Classification (NCBI taxonomy): domain Eukaryota; kingdom Viridiplantae; phylum Streptophyta; class Magnoliopsida; order Asparagales; family Amaryllidaceae; genus Agapanthus; species Agapanthus africanus. Next base: position 27,963,421 of record JASDDO010000004.1, on the reverse strand, counting down.
GCCGCGCCCAGACGCAGGTCTCCCACAGCAGAGGCCAGGAATCGGAGGGTGCTGAATCCTCAGGGTACCACGGCCGACTCAACGCCCTCGAGAAGAAAATCGAGGGCATATGTCGGGAAGGTCACCTCTCGGGCGACGGGGCTAAGTACGCCGCCGACTCGCTCACCAAGCCATCCGCCGAGGAGCTGCTCGTCGTCCATGTCTCTTCGCGCAACAAGCCCCCAAAGGTCTCTCTCTTTGACGGGAAAACCAACCCGAAGGACCATTTGGATGCTTTCACCGCGGGGATGAGCTTCCAAGACCACTCCGACGCCGTCCAGTGCCGAGCTTTCCCAGCCACCCTCATCCGCTCCGGTCGGGACTGGTCCCGAGGACTCGAGCCTCGCTCGATCTCAACCTTCGACGAGCTGGCCACTCAGTTCCTCAGCCACTTCGTCGGGAACCGTCGGCAAAAACGCACGGTCTGTTGGATATAGTGCCCTCAAAGTCAATTATTGGATCGCAGGTACGTGATTGCAATGATTGTGGAGGACCTATACCGTTAGGACAGTCTTACTCGAGATGATAGTATGCTATCTGGTTTGCCTTTATCAGTCGTGTACATGTTCAGGTGACTGATTACATATTACACGTTGATAGAGCCCTTAGGATCTTGCTTGACTACCAACAGTATCAGGGCGATCATATAAGTGAGAGTTGGGTGGTCTATAAGCATATCCTTAATAGTGGTCCCTAGTCGTGGGAGTTTCGAGACAGGGCATCGATACTCCGGAGTAGACTAGTGTATACAGTCGAGACCCCGACGAGGGGCGGTGGCCGGTCTCACAAGCCACTGGTGTCAGTTGGATCACCTAAGATGTATACAGGTTCTCATTGGGTTATGAGTACACCGGACAGGACTCGCCGGGAACCTGCTAGTTGGTATTATACATATCGTCATATAGCAGTTCCCTGGTGACATGTGTACAGGTTAGTTCATCGACCTGAGGTCGTCATTTGTCTCGTGTGAGTTCCCACTGTGCTTTGATTTCTACCCTACCACGGATCAAAGGAGTCGTGCAAACAGATAGTTTTTGGGTACAGTCCCGAGCCACATGGAGGCACGTGAGCGGATCGGCAGGGGATTCGTCTCTCCCGGTATTGGGGGTGGAGGTCGTGCTGTGTCTAGGAAAGCCATTACACCAAGTCCTTGGCCAAGGTAGGTGAGATTTACTGGTAGGTACTCCAGTAGTATCTCAGGGTGTTCAGGGCTTGTCTCCGACACGACTTATACAGCTATTGGGGGTCTGACGTTACTAGCCCCCTAGGCCGGATATGCGATACTCATAGACGAACGGACCGGACTGTATATACATTGTCACTGTTAGGCTCAGTAGGGTTTCCGGATGAGTTCGCTCATCAACCTCCTTTGAGGTCAGTCCATGGGCAGCCGTTACGCACAGCTAGTGCCGCTGCCGACTTATGGTTAAACCCACTGCCAGGGTACTGACGAGTCATTAGAGTCCCCCACAGATAGTTTCCCAAGTTCGGGCGAAACGTTGTAGAGGCCGTATGGTTTTATGGCAGGGTTCGGAAAATGCACGTACGTTTACGCACGTGTCATATTTCGGGCAGATAATACTGGTGGGCTTTGGTTTAAGCCGGATCCGAGTATTATATTGAGTAGATATAATATCTTTGTCTCAGTTGCATTTGTATTCGGTCGTAATACAAATACGGGTATATTTATACAGTTACGGGGTTATCCTGAAATTCGTTTCAGGATCACTTTTGGAAGTTGCCAGTTTCCAGTTTTCTATCAGCCGTATTTAACATTCGGTTAAATGCGGATTTATCTTTTCTTCTTTTGGGTGAGTCATGAGGTGAGTCATGAGAGGAAGCTTCTTGGTAGGTGACTTGTTAAGGTGACTCACTTGTTCATTATTGTGTTCATACTAGGTGCATTTATTGTGTTCACACTAGATATTTTTTCTTATTGTCACCTCCCCCTCTCCTACACTCACCCCCCCACCTCCATATATGTGGTCGGCCCTCCTCCTCTCTCATTCACTCTCACTTTGTAGAAAAGAGGAATGGTTGTTGTTTAAAAGATTATGATAGTTTCGGTGTATGGAATTTCACAGCTCATTTCATTCCATCACCCGATTCCAATGGCAACTTCATTAACCGTTCGTCCATGGTTTTGGACGAAGTGAGACAAAGTATTCCACTCATTCTCTACATCAATCTTGGTCGTCTCTTTTAGCAAACTTGACGACCGAGTTGCCTCGAGTCAGAGGCGGGAGCCTGTTTAAAGATCCGATGATGTGGTGCCACTTGAGCGAGGAGATCGGAGAAGCCGCAACGGAGCGTGGGATGATGGTTAAAGAACGAAGGACTCGGATCTTTCAGTATAACCTTTCTTCCCTCTTTGTAGATTGTTAGTTTAGCATTAATGGCAGATCCGGGTTAAAGTATGCGATAGCGCCAGTTATAAAAGTTTTTGTTCCGCATTTTGGCGTCTGAAAGACGGCCGGAGCGCTACCGTAGACTTACACGATCGACTACCTCTTCACAATCAAGAGCGGGGATAAGGAGACGTTCAAAGCTTACATCACCTGCTTCTGCAACGTCCTTCTTGAGGTCCCTAAGCACCGGGACGAAACGGTCATCACGGCACTCAGGTCGGGTCTTAGGCACAAGGAGTGGCTACGCTCATTTGCACTGGTGCAACCTAAGACCATGGCCGAAGTGAAGGGATGGACTGAGCGCGAAGTCCAGCTCGAGTCCGAGGTGAATGCGAACCTTCCCCGGGCAGACCGACCCGACCAGAAGAAGAGGGCAAGGGAAGAGAGACCAGAGAATCAGCAGCCCTACCATCCAAAGTTCCAGGAGTACACCCCGCTCAATGTCTCCCAAGCAGTACTACTGGAGAAGGCTAAGGGTGAGGGGTTCTTCAAGTTCCCTCCGATCCCGCGTCAGGCCTCAAAGCGAACCCGGGGCCCCTACTGCGGTTTCCACAGGTCACTCGGCCACTCCACGGAGAGTTGCAAGAAGCTCCGGGACTACATCGAGGAGTTCATCCGATCAGGGCACCTCGCCGCCTACCTGAGGGATAAGCTGCAAGCCGACCGCGAACAGGAGCAGCGTCCCTCTCCCGCCGAACTGACCATCGGCCAAATCATGCTTGCATCAACAGATGATACGTCCGGCGCCCGCAGAGCCTAGTACCCTCTGCCGAGCATGGACACCAACAAACATCCGAGGGGCTCGGACTGTGCAGCTAAGGCCATCTACTAGCATGTACTTCTTTTTCAAAGGCAATGTAAACTCTTCCTAGAATCTGCTGCTTATGTAATAAAAAAGATCGATGGAACATTGCGAAAAAGAAGAAAACAGTCTTATTTATTCAAAAAAAAAGGGGTACTAGAAGCTCCTTGTAAGTCGACGTTAGACACCCCACGATTTGCCGGGAGGCGGAATAGGTAAAACAATCATTTTGTTTAAAAGAAACATCGACTAACTTACGGATCTTTGCCAAACCTTAACTAACAAAACCATAGAAGTTATTAGCTACTATGAAAGAAGATTATACCTAATGAACCAAGTCCTTCTTGTTCTCTTTGACCACCTCCTCGTCGGCCTCCTCTTTGTAATAGAAGATCCACCCGTGAGCTGCTACTCCAAGCTTGACCTCTAACTTGAGGTAACTAGGTTACTCAAAGTGCTAATCTAAGCAACCTAGGGAATATAGAGTAGGATTAGGGATTAATAAGTCTTGCTAACCCTTAATCTCAACACATGAAAGGTTAGGGTTAGGGTTTGAAGAGAGAGAGCTTGAGGAGAGAGAAGGTGAGAGTGAGTATGATATGAATTCTTTCTCATTTACAATATATGATGAAGCAGAGAGAGCTTGAGGAGAGAGAAGGTGAGAGTGAGTATGATATGAATTCTTTCTCATTTACAATATATGATGAAGCATAAAGAATATCAAATAAATCAATTAAATGATATTAACAACCATGCTTCATTTGATATATGCAATGAATCATCAAGTGAGTCATTAAGCAATAAATGCTTCATTAACTCTCTTGAATGATTCATCTAATGAGTCACTAATCCATTAATGCAAATGCCACCTTAGCCCTCCAAGTCATCATCCTTCTAGAAGCTTCTTGACAATTTACGAGAACGCCCCTCCTATCCGTGAAAACACGGAAAAACTTTAGACTGTATAAATCCAATAATCCGATACTAGAATCTGGTTTAAACCAAAGCCCGCTAGTAAAAACTGTCCGAACATCGTACGTGCATAAATGCATGTGCATGTCCGAACCCTGTCGTAAAACCATACGACCTCTATATCGTTTCGCCCGAAGCAGGGAAACTCTCTGTGTGGGACTCTAAAGACTCGACTACTACGCTGGCAGTGGGTTTAACCACAGACCGCAAGCAGCACTAGCTGTACGTAACGGTCCCCAGGTAGATGTCGATAAGAAGGCCGATGAGGAAACCCATTCGAACTCCTACTGAGCCTGATGTGACAATCTCCGTACAGTCCGGTAAGTTCGTCTAGGACTATCGCATATCGGGCCTAGGGGGCGGCAAGCGTCAGTCCCCTAAAAGTGGTATAAGTCGTGTCGGAGCGAAGCCCATTACACCTTGAGAAACTACTGGAAAACCTACCAGTAAATCTCGCTTGCCCTGGCTAGGGACTATGCGTAATGGCTCTCCAGACACAGCGCGATATCAACTCCCAATACCGGGAGAGACGAATCCTGTCTAACTGCTACTGCCTCCAAGTGCTTCGGGACTGCACCCAACTGCTACCTGTTTGCACGACTCCTTTGAGCCGTGGTAGAGTAGCAATCTAAGAACAGTGGGAACACACTTGAGGCGAAGCAGCAGTGTCAAGTCTGCGGACTATGCTGTACTCATGTCACCTGGGAACTGTTAACTGACGACGGGTATAATACCAACCAACAGTTCCCTGCGAGTCCTGTCCGGTGTACCCGTAACCCAACGAGCACCTGTATACTATCTCCAGTACGACGTACTGATGGCTGTGGGACAGACCATCTCCCCAACTGGGATGAGAAGCGTACACACTAGTCTACTCCGGAGTATCGATGCCCTGTCTCGATAATCCTATGACTAGGGACCTGAAAAATGATGTGCTTGTAGACTACCCAGCCCCCACTAGTGTGACTGCCATCACAACGCTGGTAGTCAAGCAAGATCCTAAGGGCTCTATCAATACGTACACATATATTAAGATAGATATAAACCAAGTAGCATACTACCAGGTTTAGCAAGACTGTTAATATAACTGTGAATATCCCAAGCTTCCATTAAATAATATACAAGCCAGTATGATACAATAATGGCTCCTAGGGCAAATACACTAACACTCTTCAACCATACATCGAAAAAAAAATTACAACAGCGGGGGAAGGGGGTGCAGAGAGTACTGCTCGTGGTACTCCGAGAAAATTTCCGCCAGCCGAGGCCTCGCGGAATCCAGCCTCTGCCCTCGATTTCCCCCGTGCGCGTTGGTATCGAGCCTCAATTGGTAGCACTCGTGGAGGAGCGCCACCGAGCGGTTCAGCCAACCCGCAGAGATCAGGCCGAAACGTCTCAGAGACCGTAGTTTGCCTACGACCGCATCTTGGAGCTGCTCGGACAGGGGGTGGTAGACCCCGGCGACGCCCTCCAAATGGAGTACATCAGCAGCTGCAGTAGGGGCGAGCGCCGGGGGAGAAGCCGGCTGAAGTGATCCTCGATGCTGCAAAAAACCAACTGCACCGTGTCCTCGGTGCAGTTCCGGTCATAGAGGTACACGTCTTCGAAGTGAATGATGTCGGGGATGGTGAAGGGGAAGTCTTCCATCTTTACGATTTGCTTATGAAGAGAGGAAGAACCAACACTCCCTCCGCTTTATAACCCGCTGCGCTCCCAAAGGACCCAACAGTTGCCCGTTTTCGCCCACAAAGGTGCCGCAACACGGCAAACATTGAGCCTTTTCTGGCGAAATCGAAACGACGTGGCTCTGGCGTTTCACCTCCCCCACGCATTCAATGCGCGTGTTACGCGTATTCGCCGCAACTGTTCCTATTCCCCATACCAACACCGGGAAGGTCGGACAGAACATCATGAAGAGGCAACCGCGCAGCTTCACTCCAAAGCAGGCCTCCTACGGCCCCTCCAGCGCTAAGGATCAAAGCCCTCGCCTAGAGTCAGTCAAACGGCTACCCTACTCGGCTATCCCCGGCTGGTAGCTCCCTACCCATGACGCCATTAAAGCCCTCGCCAAGAGGCACCAGGCAGTAACCCTGCTCGGCCCCATCCTAAAGGACAAAAGCCCCCGCCGAGAGGCACCGGGCAGTAACCCTGCCCGGCCACCATCCTTAGTAGGCTTATTACATCCCCTCCCGCGCTAAGGATCAAAGTCCTCCCTAGAGATGGCCGAGACCGACTCTTGCCCGACTATCCCCGGCGGGTAGCTTCCTACCACAACCGACATGGATCAAAGCCCTCGCTAAGAGGCACCGGGTAGTAACCCTGCTCGGCCCCCGTCCTGAAGGATCAAAGCCCTCGCAAGAAGCAACCGGACCCGCCCTTGTTCGGTCATCCCCGGTTGGTAGCTCCCTACCCACGACGCCAGGGATCAAAGCCCTCGCCAAGAGGCACCGAGCAGCTACCCTGCTCGGTCATCCCCAGCTGGTAGCTCCCTACCCACAACGCCAGGAATCTAAGCCCTCGCCAAGAGGCACCGAGCGGCTACCCTGCTGGGTCATCCCCGGCTGGTAGCTCCTTACCCACGACGCCAGGGATCCAAGCACTCGCTGTTTCCTGATTTAAAATCAGGAAAGCTTCTGGGAAAAGCTTCAGAGGAGGGTCACGTGCTTACACGTGACTAGCGGCCACGTGTTAGCACGAGACACCTAAAAAGCATCATCAGGTCGAGTTCAGTCTCCTAGCTACGCTGAAGAAAATGGGCTTCAGAAAGAGTCACGTGCTCCCACGTGACCAGGGTCACGTGGTGACACGTGACATTTAATGCAAGCGTCCAACACGCAAGTTCCCTGATCGAGTCAAGAAAAAGGGTTCAGAAAGAGTCACGTGCTCCCACGTGACCAGGGTCACGTGTCGGCACGTGACGTTCAAGGCAACAAGCGCGTTTCCAGAACAACCAAGGAAAGAGAGTTCAAATAAAGGGTCACGTGCTCACACGTGACCAGGGGTCACGTGGTAGCACGTGATGTTTAAGCAGCGATCAGAAGACACAGTGCAGAAGGCTCGTTCCAAAGGGGGTCACGTGTGAGCACGTGACCATGAATCACGTGGTCACACGTGACCGGCTTCCAAAGCCCATGTTGACGACAGAATTAAATTCTGAAGGAAATTCGAATCTTTCCAAAGGAAAGTAATTATCTGGGACCAATCAAATTAAAGATTCAGAGACGATTAAAGATCATCTATCTATGGAAAATCGCGGCTTTGGGAAAGATTTCCCCCTTAAATCTAACCAGAATATCAAAGGAGAATCTCTGGATTTAAGATCCAATGGTGAATAAAATTCACCTAATAATCCAAAGGCCCAAAATGAATGATGGATGCAAATCAAATCTCCCAATGAAGATTCGTCAAAAACTGATTGATGCGGCTGCCTCTCCTATAAATAGGAGCCAAGAGACACAAAAAAGACATACATGCGCAGAGAAGAAAAGGAGAAAAGGAGAAGAGCTTTGATACTTCGAAAAGACTCAGATCTTCTGCAAAAAACCCTAGGTAAGAAAGGGAAGGCCTCTTGGAAAGAAGCAGAATTTAATTCTCAACAGAGTTTAACTCTGATAATATAAAAGCAGAAGAGCATATTTCTTCTCTCTTTGATAGAGGATCTGCAAAGTGCACATCTCCCCTTAAGGTTGAGAATTTAATTCTCAATGGGTCGAGATCCTGCCATGCAGATCCAAAACATAGAGAAGAAATGCAAGCATGAGAATTTAATTCTCACAGAACTATAGGAATTTAATTCCTCCAAAATAAAAGTAGGGCTAGACCCTATATCATGGGAATTTAAACAGGGTTTAACCCTAATTAAAGAACTTAGTTCTGTTGAAACAACGGGAATTTAATTCCCTTAATCATCATTTAACAGGGAATGGGGATTCAATTCCTTAAAAAACTTTTATTAGGGTTTAACCCTATTCAGCCCTTCACATAAACGAGGAATTTAATTCCCACAGAAAATTCAGAGTTAAACTCTATTCCAGAATACAAGTCTTCAAAAGAAAGAAGGATTTAATTCCTCTGAAATTAAAAGTCTCTGGAATTTAATTCCTGAAAAAGGAGTAACAAATCCTCTGAAAAACCACATTAAGGCAGGGTCACGTGTCACCACGTGACCCCCCCAAAAGCCCTGCAGAAAACCCCTTTGAGGCAGCACCCCACGTGACCCACGTGACTTTCAGCAGAAACCTTAACACATAGGCATTTGAATGCCCACCACGTGCTGACACGTGATGCTATCAAAGACGCAGTAACTTCAGCAGAACAAATGAAGGAAGGGCGCTCTCACGTGCTGCCACGTGACCCCTCTTGTCCCAGTGTTTAACACTAAATTGAAACCCTCGAACTCAGTGTTAAAATGCTGTTGGGCCTTAGTGTTCAACACTAATTAAAAAGCTTTATCTGCAGTGTTCAACACTGATTACCTTAGTATTAAACACTAATCTGAGATCTTTATTTGCAGTGTTCAACACTGATCTGTTTTAGTGTTTAACACTAATTTGAGAAGCCTTATTGCTGGTGTTTAACACCAATTATTTCTTAGTGTTAAACACTAACTTGTTAACCGCATTCCCAGGGTTCAACACTGATTGCTCTGTAGTGTTTAACACTAGGCTTTGGCCCAATTGGCTAAATGGATAGAGGCAAAGCCTCTCCTTCAATGGACCAGCAAGAAGTCAATGTTCCAGACCTGACTGGACTTAGCCCAAGCTGGCCATAAGTCCTCAATTTGTGATTGACTGGGCTAATGAACTCATAACATAATTGATCAGTCTTGACCCAAATTGGGCCAGGGACTATTTAATCCACCCCGGTTCTAGGGTACATCTCTTCACTCCTTTGATACTTGGCATTGTAATCCCTCAATGTCTTCAAAGAGGTGACGGGTCCCGAAGACCATTCATGATATGGACTGTGGGGTCCTTAAACCCATGCATAATACAAAATTCCTGGTTACGTGGAACGCGGATAACGTCACTCTTTGACCCCGCGGAAAACGTCCAGAGCGGATCCTGGTCCTCGCAGAGCACGGCAGTGAACCCGTGTGAAGCATCCAGAGCGGAGCCTGGTCCTCGCCTAGCACGGCAGTGAACCCGTGTGAAGCATCCAGAGCACATACCGGACTGTGGAGTCCTTAAACCCATGGACTATGACGTCCTTAACCTTGACCGAGATGTCTTAAAACTAACAACGGACCGCAATGTCCTTAAACTACCCACGGACCGCAATGTCCTTAAACTACCCATGGACCGCAATGTCCTTAAACTACCCATGGACCGCAATGTCCTTAAACTACCCACGGACCGCAATGTCCTTAAACTACCCACGGACCGAAATGTCCCTAAACTACCCATGGACCGCAATGTCCTTAAACTACCCACGGACCGCAACGTCCCTAAACTAGAACAATTGAGCCCTCCATATGCTCTTTTGTCGGATCTAAACGGTCCCGTTAAGTTGATCTTAGCCTCCAAAAATGGCTAACGCGTCCTTAAACCTTCAAACAGATTGGACTACGAATCCCCTAAATTAACTCCGGCTTGAGGGTACATCTCTGAACTCCTCTGACATCCGTCGTTGTAATCTTTCAACGTCGTCAGAGAGGTGATGGGTCCCGACGGCCATACATACGATGGACCACCACGTCCCTAAACTGGAACAATAGAGCCCAAATGCTCTTTTGTCGGATCTAAACGATCCCGTTAAGTTGATCTTAGTCTCAAACTGGACTAACGTATCCTTAACAAACGTTTAAGTTGATCTTAGCCTCAAATATGGCTAACGTGTCCTTAAACCAAACCCCCAAACCCAAATTTAAGATAATGCGGATTTGGACTAGTCCACGCCCTACGGGTGACGACATAACCTAGTCTCCGTAAACAATCCACGGGCAATAAAACAAACACCCACGACACGAAGTGACCATCTGGAGAAGGAGAAAGTTGTTACCGCAATGCGGTAGCGTAATTAACTGCAGGGGCTTGCGCCTGCAGGGAAGAGCGTCCCCACAATCAAAAACCCCTCAAATGAGGGGGAATCTGACGAAGTCTGCTACATCGGACGCATCCGTCTAAACCTTCGACACATGGTGCCATAAATCAACTTGGCATCTTCGGAGGGGTGGACGGATAGCACCAATTAGCATCTGCCCCGAACCCCAGGCATTCGGACGTCCCGACGTCCCGGCCGCCGTTCGGAGGGGAACAGATTCTGGCACGCCCGGTGGGACCTTTTCTTCTTTCCACTCCACACTTCGTGTGTCGTGATTCGCGAACCAATCGCGGTTCGCTAATAGTTGCCCTTGGGTCTCAAGGTACTGAGAATTGGCATCTTGCTTATTGCAGAAACCAAAGGATCGATGGCTTTCATCCCTGCGAAATCCTCCAACTGCTCAGACGGCAACTGCAGCCGACGCTCTGCCTCGCCAGGAGGTATAGCCTATGGACCCCAAGCTGCTTCGCTGTTCACAATGCCGGTGGAACAGGTCACCCGCGCCACTACAGGATTGTTTTTTGGGACCATGATCCCGCCGACAAACTTTACCGCTCCAGTGCTGGCAAAGGAAACTCTCAAGAAGTCGGTCTTTGATCGTCTTACCCCTACCGCGGCTCCTCTCAACGAGCCGCCCAACGTCAACGCCTCGGTCTTCTCTAGACTGGGCCAGGAATCATGCGAGCTCATTACGGGGCCTACAATCTCAAAGAAGGCTACTTCTAAGAAAGTGACCGCTCCCATCCCCGAAATCGCCAAGGCAACCTCTCCAGCCAAAAAGTCAGTCTTTACAAGATTGACGGCCCCGGCCTTTGCTCCCGCTGCACAAAGGACATCGGTCTTTGACAGGCTAACACCGACAACGACCCCCCACCTACACAGGGGGCAAGACGAAACCATTCTTACCGCTGACCCTACACCGTCCGCTCGACACTCTCGACGTCGCCATTGGCGCCGAGTGAGGAAGGCTGGGGGCAACTCCCCCTCCGGATTGACTCCACCAGCCCCGGCGGTAGAAGTTGATGCTGCTGTTCCAACTGGAAACAGCTTTGAAATACTAAATAAGGTGCGAAGGAATTCCCCTACCGCAGTGCTGAAGAGGTCTCCTCCCCCATCAGAAAAGGTGGTGGAAATAGAATCAGAACAGCCCCGATCTCCTCAACGGCTGCCTTCCAAAATCTATAAGGTTTGGCGGCGGGCCCGGGACTCAATCATCGATCCAAACTTCTCCCGCCAGCATAAGAAGCTGAAGATCCAACCGAAAGCTGGTCACCAGGCGAAAACCCAAAAGGCTGTTTGGATGCCCGCCTCGACGGCCCCCTCAACCTCCATGGCTCATAAAAGGAGGGAGCCCGAGAAGATCCCTCGACGTGCAACGACGGCTAAAAGCAACAAGCCCGGACACCCTAAGTCTGGGGGCATGATGGTCCACACCGTATACATGGCCTCCGGAAAGGAGGAGAGCCGCACTTCTACAGGCCACCGACCGCTAACCCGATCAGTAACGAAATCCCAGGAGCAGCAACAAAAGCTCCAAGAAATGATGAATGCTATGGCCGCGCTCACCGGGCCAAAGGAAAACCCAGAAACGTCCTCAGACGCACGCCGGGAGGAAGAAACCGACGCTGAATTCCTTCGCCGGACGTTGGAGAAAAGGGACAAAGAGGCTGCTGAACAAGCGGCCAACATACAACGGATGGGCCTTCTCTTTCAAGACGTGATAGGAATGATGATCCAGCAGGACCTACCCGCCGAAGATCCTCCGATTGTTCTTGAAGACGACCGAGGAGAGACGTCAAATCCACCACCAGCCCTCTCAACGGCCAAGGAAGAGACGATCTCTAAGGCTGACTTGGCTGACTACATAGCCCAGCAAATCCGAGTTCATCACGCGACTGAGGCAGCTGGTCAAATCGTGAAAACCGGACGGCCGTATCCGAGCTGGTACGATCAAATCAAATACCCGCAAGGCTATACGATACCGAAATTCCACGTGTATAAGGGGACCGGCAATCCCCATCAACATGTCGCCCAGTTTCGGGCCCTATGCGGTAACACCGGCGGTGACGATAAATTGTTGCTTCGCCAATTCGTGGGCAGCTTGTCAGAGACAGCGTTCGAATGGTATTCAGAACTCCCGAACGATTCCATCAAAACGTTCGCTGAAATGGAGTTGTTGTTCACTCAGCGATTTGCAAGTGCCAGCGAACGCACCCCAATAACCGCACTTATTAACGCCAGGGTAAAACCGAGTGAAACCTGGGTCCAGTACGCTATACGCTGGCGGAACTTGTGGTCGAGATGTGAGCAGCGCATCGAGGAAGCACCTGCGGTGGGCATGTTCGTGGGAACTCTAGACCCTCACGCAACTATCTCCCAGTTTATGATGTTCTTTAAGCCAACCACATTCCAGGCTCTGATCGACAAGTTAGCTCAGATGGACCAGATGGGTCATAGACCACCTACACCGAAGTCGGAGCCTCGGAATGACAAGGGTAAAGGAAGGGCAACCTTTGTCGCGAATGCCCAACAGCAACCTAACGCCCCGAAATCGACGGATCAACTGGAGGAAAGACGCCGGTACTATAATGAGAAAATGAAGCGTCCCTACTCGTTCCCACAAGACAAGACGAAGCGGTTATTCGAGTTGGCAATACGCAACAGACTTATAAACCTACCAAATCCAAGGCGACCGCCACAACCCACCGAGATGAATAACTCCAACTACTGCCCTTATCATCAGACGGTAAGTCATCCGATTGAAGATTGCTTCGTCTTCAAAGGATGGATCGAAGATCAATACCTCCAAGGGAAGTTTGTACTGTCCGAAAAATGGAAGGTGAACCCACCACAACCACATACTCCTAAAAAGGCCGATACACCGGGGGCAACCTGCTCCCTCATCGAAGAAGCTCCATGGGAGGTCGTGCTATCAACGAAGACCAAAAGAATGCTGAGAGACCTCCATGCATGCCCTGCGATCGAATGGAAGGACCCTCTTGAACCTCAAATTATCAAAGGGATGTTGAAGCCTCGCACCATTGCAAAGACTCGTGATAAGGGCCCAAATACTCACGCCCAACCGTCAAAATCTTCAAAGAAAAGAAGAAGAAATCCAAGAAGCCCGCGAAGCTTGGAGACGAGCGAACAAACTTGCAGAAGCAAATCGATGCGCTGGAAGAATACAATCAAAAGGCGCGGACTCCTGTCACACTGCGAGAGTTCCTTAGTCACATCTCGCAAGATGGGGATGATGAAGAGAGCTCGTCGGACGAATCCGAAGAGTATGTGGCAAGTTGCAACATGATCTCCCACTCGTTTATCGATGATGAGAAAACTCCTGTCACTAAGAAGCCGAAGGCAGAGCCCAAACCAGAGCGTGCGAGGCTGACAACCGATATGATCAATGCCTTCCTAGACGAGATTCGTCTAAAGAGTAAAGCGGATCAGGAGCGCGAAATGGCAATGCCAACGGGAACCAGAGGCGGGCGACTGGACGGAAGAGTGGAGTTACCCCTGCCAGAACAAAAGGCATCCGAAGTGGACAAGAAAATATTCAAGACAAGGAAAAGGTTCGCCAAAGCCGTGTCAATGGGAATGATGCTACCACCTTCGGAAGCAAATACGCACGACGGGGCGGAGAGGCACCCTGACTATTGCGCATATCACCGGAAGATCTCACACCCCACGGAGGAGTGCGATGCCTTCAAAATATGGTGGCGAGGATATGTTATCCGTCAGCAACAGTTTAAGCGCATGAAACGCAAAAGCCGTCGGGAGCGAAGGAGTACTGTCGAAGGGCACAACAAGACTACTGGTAACTGTTACATGGTTGACGCCAGAGGGTCACAAGTTCTCACCTTTGGGAGCGACTCTGATGAAGAAATGGCTCTGGGCCCTCTCTTTACAGAATCCGTCCTAGGAAAAAAGGGGGAATCAGAGGCCTGCGAGAACATCCAGCTGCGTAATCGCACGCTCCCGGAGAAGAATCTCGGGCCCGTCGGCCGAAAAGATAAGGGAAAGGAAAAGGTCATTGAAGATATCACTTTAGATGACCAGGTCACAAAAGAGCTAACTAATAAAGACCCTCCCAAAAAGGGTAAGGTGGACTATAACATCCTCGCGCACTTAAGGAAACTACCCTCTCAGCTTAGCATTCTTGATGCCCTTCTATTATCAAAAGAAGCGCGAGACTCACTTATTAAAGCGTTACAAGAACCTGAACAATTCCAAGCCTTTCTCGCCACTGAAAGGATGAAGGATGAACTGGAGGAAGTGCATACAGCCGATGTCACGTTCGGTGATGAAGACCTCCTTTTAGGGACGTGCGACCACAACCGCCCCCTATATGTCTCCGGATACTGCCACGACATCAAGATAGGCAAAATCCTGGTGGATAATGGATCCTCCGTCAACCTCCTTAATGTTCGGGTGTTGAAGGAAATCTGCATGAGTGTGCAACACCTCGCTCGTGACAAAATTACTATCTCCGGTTTCGACTCTCAATCGTCACGGACCCTCGGATCTGTAATACTGACGTTACGCTTCGGACTTCTCGTCACAGACATCAAATTCCATGTCATTGACGCCAAGACCTGCTACAACGCCTTGCTCGGCCGTCCTTGGCTACATGAGTACAACATCATCCCTTCTACACAACATCAGTGTATGAAGTACTTCAAGGATGGTTTCGAGTACACTGTAACAGGCGAGTTAAACCCGTTTTCTGTGAACGAAGTTCGCAAATACGAAGATGCGAAATACTTTTTGCCAGATTTCGAGGATACAGAAAGGTGTCGCGACCCGGAGAACAAAACCGCCGCCACCATCCCTGTTTTCGGGAGCGATACCGAAGAAGAGGAAGAGATAGTGTATATGGGGCCATCCCAACACAACAACCTGGGGGCACCCACCCCCGTACCGGTCTTCGGGAGTGATTCGGAGGACGAGGTTAACGCCGTATTCTCCAGTCGGCTGTCAACACGGGCACCCCTTTGCGAGGACCATAGTCTGCAAATCACCATGGTACCACAAGAACACTATAAGGATCTCGACGCGCTTCGAACCCACAGCGTACAGGACCTGCAAACATTTTACGTCCCCCCCAGGCGAAGGGATGAGAAGGTGATCCTATTCTACCAATCCTCAGAGTCGAAAGTAGAGAAAGAGATCTGGCACGGCGTGGATGTTACACTTGACAGGCTCCAACCCATCCGTCTGCCTAGATACTATACAAATGGATTGAAGAAGTTATTGAAGTGCCAAGGAGTACCCTTAAAACAGACCGTGCGGCAGGCTCGGTTCTACAACAGGATTTGGGATGTCCCCGGGACTCAGCACAAATTGCCCAATGGGAAAATGGAAACACTTGGGCTTGGGTACACAAGAACCGGAAAACGGGAGCGAGCCCACGGCAGCTACGCCATATATACCTTTGATGAAGAAGAGGACGCCCTGTCAGGAGAGCCCAACCCCTCATCAAAACTAAACCCCGCGACACCGAAGCGCCAAACCCGTTGTTTAAAGGACGAATGGGCAAGCCTACCACGAAAGCGGATCAGAAAATTCGGGAAGATCACAACCACGAAGCGGCCATCTATGAGAAGGCCAGGACGCAACGTCTATTCCAACAGGCTGCACAGGCTGCAAAAGATAAAGATGTTCACCATCGTCAACCCGTCATACGAAAGGCCCGATGCAGGGACGGGAATAAATTAAGAAGCGAGAGAAGAAGCCGACAACAACGACGCAGGATTAGAGGGTTACGGGTATTGCGCGGCTCGGATTCGTCCCTCACGGAAAAGATGAGTCGAGCATACTCCTTCCCCCGAAACAAGACGGAACGGTTACTCAAGCTCGCCCTAAAACATCAGATGATCACGCTTCCAGAGTCTAGGCATCCTGAGCAAGCTAGCAAGGTCTCTCATCCGGGTTATTGCTCTTATCACCGAGCCATAGGACATCCAACCGAAGATTGCTTCACCTTCAAGAATTGGGTCGAGGACCAATACCGACGGGGTAGATTCGCTTTATCCGATGGTTGGAAAGTGACGCCGCCGCAAAGGCACGAGCCTAAAGCCACGAGAGCGAAACCGGATCCACCTCAGTCCTGGGAGCGGATTCGTACCTGTTATACGATTACGATATTAAAAGAAGAGCCCGAGAACATAGATGACCTTCCCCGGTGCTTCAAGAACAGCGATGATGAGGTAATCTCGGAATTCCCGCCCGCTCCAAAAGAACTGGAAGACGGTATACATACTACCGCAGATAACCTCAGAAAGATTGAGTTGGGATCGGCAGAAGACCCGCGACCAACATTTGTCAGTGAGCTACTCTCTGAAGAAAGGGTGGCCGCGTTAAAGAACGTGCTTCTACGGCATAAAGACTGCTTCGCGTGGAACTACTCTGAGATGCCAGGATTAGATCCGGAGGTCGCTGTGCACAGATTAGCAATATCCCTAGACATCAGACCAGTCAAGCAGGCACCAAGAAGGATGCGACTCGAGCTTGAGATGAGCATCAACGCCGAAGTCAAGAAACTGATCGATTCTGGATTTATTCAAGAAGTCCAATATCCCGATTGGATCGCCAATATCGTCCCGGTGATGAAGAAGAATGGGACGGTGCGTATATGCGTGGATTTCAGGGATCTCAACAAGGCCTGTCCAAAAGATGATTTCCCAGTGCCGGTAACCGAGCTAATGATAGATAACACGTCCACTCACGAGATCTTCTCCTTTATGGACGGTTCCTCAGGATACAATCAGATAAAAATGCATCCCGAAGACCAGAAGCACACCGCTTTCTGGACCCCTTTGGGTGTATTTTGCTACAGGGTTATGCCCTTCGGTCTAAAGAACGCCGGCGCTACCTATCAAAGGGCCATGACAAAGATCTTCGATGACCTCATACATGACATCGTCGAGTGCTATATCGACGACCTCGTAGTAAAGAGCATGTCATATGAAGATCACTTAAAGCACCTAGAGACTGTATTTCAACGCCTTCGGCAATATAATTTGAAGATGAATCCCCTCAAATGCGCGTTTGGAGTCTCCTCGGGGAAATTCTTGGGATTCGTCATCCGACACCGAGGTATTGAGATAGATCCGTCAAAGATTAAAGCGATCATGGAAATGCCCCCGCCAAGAACCCTCAAACAGTTGCGGTCTCTCCAAGGGAAGCTCGCATACATCCGGCGATTTATCGCAAATCTTTCAGGCAAATGCCGCCCCTACAGTCACCTGATGAAGAAGGGAACCCCATTCGTCTGGGATCAAAAATGCCAAGGCGCACTAGACGAGATCAAGCAGTACCTGCAGAACCCGCCGGTATTAGCTGCGCCGGTCAAGGGAAAACCCCTCATTCTTTATACGACCGCCCTCGAAGGTTCCTTGGGCGCACTATGGGCGCAAGAGAACGATCAGGGGAAAGAGAGAGCACTCTACTACTTAAGTCGAGTTCTACTGGGGGCAGAAAGCAATTACTCTCCCATTGAAAAACATTGCTTGGCATTAATCTTCGCGATAACAAAGCTCAGGCACTATGCGTTGGCACACGAAGTCTGCCTCATCTCGAAAGTGGATCCTCTTAAGTACTTAATGTCAAAAGCCATATTAACGGGTCGACTCGCTAAATGGGCCCTACTCTTGATGGAGTTCTCGATAACATATCAACCTCTCAAGGCAGTGAAAGGCCAGGCCATTGCCGATTTCCTCGCTGAGCACCCGATATCGGCCGACTCTCCTCTAAACTGTGATTTGCCGGACGAGCATGCATTTGATGCAATTGGCGGCAGAGGCACACGATGGGAACTCTATTTCGATGGAGCGTCCTCCATAAAGAAACAGAAACAGGGTAACCCGATCATCAAATCGGGGATAGGCCTCATCTTTGCGACTCCACAAGGAGGGATAATGCGCTTCGCCTTCTCCTTAACAGAGCCGAGGACAAACAATGAAGCTGAATACGAAGCCCTGATAGCAGGTCTTGAGCTTGCCATTGACATGGGAATCGAAGACCTCCTTATATATGGGGATTCTCAGCTGGTCATTAGCCAAGTTAATGGTGACTACCAAACGTGCAAACCGGAGTTGGTGAGATACGGCGAAAAGGTACAACAACTGTTGGCCCAAATTCCCTCCTATACTTTGGAGAACATACCGCGCGCGGAAAACAGCAAAGCAGACGCGTTGGCCAAACTCGCTAAAGAACTGGCTGACGAGAACCTCGATGACGTCAGAATCGTGGTACAAAGCCGTCGAGTGCTCGCCCCGGCAGAAATATCTCCGGAATCATACAAAGAAAAGGGAGCGATTGAGCAAGCGACTCTACAAATAAAAAACCATGAGAAGGCTGAGGACTGGAGGGAAGTCTTCATAGACTACTTTAAGTCCCATCGAATGCCCGAAGAAGCGTCCTCAAGACATCAGCTTATGAAACGAGCTCTATCCTTCGCTTTCGTCAACGATACCCTGTACAAGAGATCGTTTGATTTTCTATGGCTGAGATGCTTGGGACCTGACGAAGCGGAACGAGTCGTTCAAGAAGTTCACGACGGACTTTGCGGTTCTCACCAGGCAGGCCCAAAGATGAAGTTAAAAATTAAACGGATGGGTTACTATTGGCCCACGATGATCCAGGACTGCCTCGAGTATGCGAAGCAATGCCACTCATGCCAGATCCATGGAGACTTCATCCACCAACATCCGAATCCACTACACCCAACGGTGGCCAGCTGGCCATTCGAAATGTGGGGGACTGACATAGTCGGCCCCATAGAGCCGGCATCAGCCCGGGGACATCGTTTTATCCTAGCGACAACTGACTACTTCTCCAAATGGGCAGAAGCGGTACCACTAAGGGAAGTGAAGACGGAGAATATTCTCCATTTCTTCAAAACGCACGTCATCTATCGGTTCGGAACTCCACGACGGATTATCTCCGATAATGGGCCGGCCTACCGAAGCCATAAGATTAGCCGCTTCGCACAGCAGCACAATATAGACTGGAGATATTCTTCAGTTTACAATCCACGAGCTAACGGCTCGGCCGAGGCTTTCAATAAGACCTTGACGAAGATCATGAAAAAGACCGTCTCCAGAAATAAAAGAGACTGGCACGAGAGGCTGCAGGAAGCCCTTTGGGCCTATCGAACTACATTCAAGACGGCCACAAACACAACGCCATACGCGTTGGTATTTGGGACGGAAGCAGTACTCCCCCTCGAGATAGAGTTACCCTCTCTACGAGTGGCAGTCCACCACGAACTGACCGACGAGGAAAACGCCCACCTCCGACTTGAGGAGCTTGATGCCCTCGACGAAACCAGGCTTATAGCGCAACAACATCTAGAAGCCTACAAAGCAAAGATGACGCGCTCGTACGAAAGATTGACCAGGCCAAGGGCGTTCCGCCAAGGCGAACTCGTGCTGGTAGTCAAAAGACCTATGATCCCCAATCGTGCCAAGCGGGGAAAATTTGAGCCAAACTATGAAGGCCCGTACATCATAGACAAGGTCTACCAGGGTGGAGCCTATCTACTCATGGACATGCACGGTGAAAGACCTTTCAGGCCAATAAACGGTCGCTTCTTAAAGAAATACTATGCTTAATAAGCTGCAGCCTAGGTCAATGATAGATGACGACGACTATGTCCGCTCGCTATCTTCCCAGGCTCGGACTTTACAAGCAGCAGCCGGCCTTCCTATGATGCCGGACCGAAACGTCCTTAAACTATCTAGGACCGAAACGTCCTTAAACTATCTACGGACCGAAACGTCCCTAAACTAATGTCGGACCGAAACGTCCTTAAACTAACTACGGACCGAAACGTCCCTAAACTAATGCCGGACCGAAACGTCCTTAAACTAACAACGGACCGAAACGTCCTTAAAACTAACGACGGACCGAAACGTCCATAAACTAACAACGGACCGAAACGTCCCTAAACTACTACCGCAGCATCCTTGGGCTGACGAGATAAAAAAAAAAAAAAAAGAATAAGTATATAAAATAATAAAAACGGTATGTCCATAAGCAAAATGGGCACGGATGAAAACCTGAAAGGGCTCCGTGAGTAAAAACAGCAGGACTGCCGGCGAGTGTTTGTGAAAACCCGAAAGGGCGCAACCTCGTTAAAAGACACTTATAGGGTCCTCTCGACCTTGTAAGGAGAAACCACCTGCGTGAGATCCTTACGACTCACAAAGGAGCTGCACACTTAGGGATCCTCACGATTCCTAAGGAGAAAACACACTTACGAGATCCTCACGACTCGTAAGGAGAATTCTCTCATGGGACCCTCACGGCTCATGAGATTTGAAAGTCTTAAGCTACAGAAACCTGAACCTGTTCTTAAGCAAATCCTTCACAACCTCCGATATTGCCCTACAAGCGGCTCCATACTGACCCTTGTATACAATCCACGGGCGCGAATTAACATTTCCCCAACAAAGTCCAACCCTTATAGGTCCTCTCGACCCATAATGGGAAAGTCCTCTTGTAGGGTCCTTACGACTTACAGAGGAGCACACACTTAGGAATCCTCACGATCCCTAAGGAGAAAATACACCTGCAAGATCCTCACGACTTGTAGGGAGAAATACCTTCGTGAGACCCTTACGGCTCATGAAGTCAAAAGCCTTGGTTAACAGGACCCTTAACCCTGTTTGCTGAGCAACCTTTGTTCATTATCGACAAAGGCAAATGATGATTCGCTCCTGGCAACATTCCAGTTGTAGCGATGCTGATGCCGAGATCGGTGCCTAAAATCCAAGCTTGCGGCGAGAAGGTCAGCAAGCCAAACATGCCTGCAAAAATAGCCGAAATGATGGGGCAACTCGCAATAAAAAGCAGCGAGCAGAAAATAAATAAATAGCCGAAATGATTGGGCACCGCGAAAAATAACCGAAATGATTGGGCAATCGCGATTTTCGCGATATAAAAAGCTGAAATGATAGAGCATCGCGGAAAGAATAAAAAAAAATGAAAGAATGAAACTTTTTGCCCTACAGGTGATATTCCATCACACCCTGTACACAATCCAAGGGCACAAACAAAAAAGGGATCATACTTCTCCCCCAGGTTTCATCAGAAGAAGAAGCCAAGTCTCGACGGGCCACAAGCGACCTAGAGATCATCCAAACACTCGTCTCGTAACAACGGACATGACTTCAAACGAAACGGAACAGCGGCAACCCCCAGTTCCATGACTCGGTGATATACACATCACCAAGAGTCAAACCTCCATTCCGTGAAATGCGGATACAATCAACAAACTTCCTGGTTACGTGGAAAGCGGATAACGTCACCCTTTGACCCCGTGGGAAACGTCCAGAGCGGATCCTGGTCCTCGCAGAGCATGGCAGTGAACCCATGCGAAGCATCCAGAGCGGAGCCTAGTCCTCGCCTAACGCGGCACTGAACCCGTGTGAAGCATCTAGTGCAAACTTCCTGGTTACGTGGAAAGCGGATAACGTCACTCTTTGACCCCGTGGAAAACGTCCAGAGCGGATCCTGGTCCTCGCAGAGCATGGCAGTGAACCCATGCGAAGCATCCAGAGCGGAGCCTAGTCCTCGCCTAACGCGGCAGTGAACCCGTGTGAAGCATCTAGTGCAAACTTCCTGGTTACGTGGAAAGCGGATAACGTCACTCTTTGACCCCGTGGGAAACGTCCAGAGCGGATCCTGGTCCTCGCAGAGCATGGCAGTGAACCCATGTGAAGCATCCAGAGCGGAGCCTAGTCCTCGCCTAACGCGGCAGTGAACCCGTGCGAAGCATCTAGTGCAAACTTCCTGGTTACGTGGAAAGCGGATAACGTCACTCTTTGACCCCGTGGGAAACGTCCAGAGCGGATCCTGGTCCTCGCAGAGCATGGCAGTGAACCCATGCGAAGCATCCAGAGCGGAGCCTAGTCCTCGCCTAACGCGGCAGTGAACCCGTGTGAAGCATCTAGTGCAAACTTCCTGGTTACGTGGAACGCGGATAACGTCACTCTTTGACCCCGTGGAAAACGTCCAGAGCGGAGCCTGGTCCTCGCCAAGCACGGCAGTGAACCCGTGTGAAGCACCCAGAGCAAATACCGGACTGTGGAGTCCTTAAAATCCACGGACTATGACGTCCTTAACCTCGACCGTGATGTCTTAAAACTAACGATCAACCACCCCGATTCCCTACGGATTTTGCCTTGGTTTAAGGGTACATCTCTTCACTCCTTTGATACCTGGCGTTGTAATTCTTCAACGTCTTCAGAGAGGTGACGGGTCCCTGCAACCGCACATCGGACTGTGGAGTCCCTAAATCCACGGACTATGAGGTCCTTAACCTTGACCGTGATGTCTTAAAACTAACATCGGACTGTGGAGTCCCTAAGTCCACGGACTATGAGGTCCTTAACCTTGACCGTGATGTCTTAAAACTAACATTGGACTGTGGAGTCCTTAAACCCACGGACTATGAGGTCCTTAACCTTGACCGTGATGTCTTAAAACTAACATCGGACTGTGGAGTCCTTAAACCCACGGACTATGAGGTCCTTAACCTTGACCGTGACGTCTTTAAACTACGATACCTGGAGAGATCCCTAACCCCGTGAAATACGGAAAAAGGTGATCACACCCGGCACTTGCAGGCCCTCACGACCTGTAAGGAAGAAAAACTCTCTTGTGAGATCCTTACGACTCTCAGGGGAAAACCCGCTTAAGGATCCTCACGATCCTTAAGAAAAACTCACACCTATGGGATCCTCTCGACCTATAGGGAGAAAGACTCCTTATGAGACCCTCGTGGCTCATAAGATGCAAAAGCCGTAGGAAACAGATCCTAACCCTGAATCCTAAGCCACGGCCGTCTTGCAAGAAGATTAAGATAGATTATCCGCAGAATGCATTCAATGAAAAGGGGACACGTCACTGAGAGGAAAATTGTATCTTTTATTCATGACCCAAAATGGATACAAAATACAATTCAAAACAAAAAAAAGATACTCTTATTCATGAGTATGTACAAAAAAAAAAAAAAAAAAGAAAGAAAGATACAAGTCCTCAAGCCGGCGGGCGGTGCAATAATTTCACCAGCTCATCATTTTGTTGTTGAGCTATGGCTTCGTGACGCAAGATCTCCATAAGACGCGCCTCCGCCTGAGCTTGCTGGGCCTGATATGAAGCGAGCCGAGCTTCAAGCTCCTTTTCAGTGGCCTTGTGAGCCTCAACTCTCTCGCGAGTAAACGTGGCGGCTTTATCAAGAGCCACCACCTCTTTGATGGACTCCTGAAGCACCCGCCATAGCTCATATGCTTTATTGGCCCTGGCTGTGAGATTGGCTTGAAGCTCGCCCAGCGCCTTAGAGGCTAACTCCCTCTCCGAGAATTTGCGGCCAAGCCTCTTCTCACATGACGTCATGTTTGCTGCACATCGCGCTATCAGACCTCGCAACTCCGCTTTTGCAGCCACGGCTTCTGAGGAAAGGCGAGAACATTCAAGGGCGTACAAACAAGCCTCCACCTTCCTACAGAACTCCACCCAAACCTGCACCACCTCCTCGCTATGATAAGTGGCAAGAAAAGGGAGGGAGCCGTTAGCCTCAGCGGCAAATGCTTCGGCCGTCATCGTACTACCAGCGCGGAGCTCCTCGATGAAGGAAGATAGGGAGACAAGGCTCAATTGGGCCAATCGTTCTGAAGCCCGCAGAGCGTAAGGACCAGGCGGCATCACGATGCGCGATTCCAGAGCCGTGGAGACTGGCAAGGCTGTTCAAATTTGGCAAATGTTAGTAAAACTTTTAAACACAGAATGAACGGGATTATAATAAAATGTCACTCACCGACGGTCATGCAAGTAGGAGCTGAAGATTCCCCCGGCCCTTCAACGACCTCGACCTCATCGTCGGCTTCTAAAACTATAAAAGACGTTAACGTCATTTCACAAAATAGTGACAATGCTATGATAAAAAATGGCAAATGACACTAACCCTGTCCGGAGGAAAGGACAATACGCTGAGGGGGAATCGCCTGCGGGGCTGCCATCTCCAATAGACGCTGAAATGATTGGCGAGGTGATAGATCCGCGATCGTGGCTGCCAAACCGCGTAATTCTGGAAAAGATAAAAGATTTTAGACCATGAAAGGGTTACTAAATTAAAACGCAGAAGGATACCTTCGACACTCCTCCCATTTTGAGCCAGGGGGATAGCAGCCTCGACGGTCTCCGCCATAGCCTCAGGCTCCAACAAAGGGAGAGTAGTCCCGACTACCTCACTTCCAGCCTTTGGGCCACCCTCAGCAAGAGTCATTGGGATGGCGGCCTCCATAAGAGCATCCCCCGAAGGGGCAAGCACTCCCTGATCAAGAGCCGCCGCTGGAGGTTCTATCACGAGAGGAGCAGCCTCATCAGCCCCCTCCACACCTAGCAAGGCCTCGTTGAGAATTTCGGCGGGCTTTAGCTTTAAGGGGCCAGTAGGAAGCTCCCCCAGCGTTGAAGATTCTGCACGGTTCAAATGAAAATAATGATACATACCCATGAGCATAAATAATCAGAAAGACTACAAAAGAAGTACAGCGTACCTATACGCAAAGAAGCCTTTAACATGGCTTCTTCAAGCCGCTTTTCCTTCTCAAGGAGATAAGCTCGCCGAGGTTTAAGGGTAGACTCATGACCACCGGTCCATAGAGAAAGTGCATCAGCTGCATCCTCTGAAGCGACCTGCTTCAAAGCCCTTTCCCCCCATTCCTCCAAAGGGCCGATAAATCGCCGCCGAATCCACGAAGGGTCCTCGTAAAAAATTACAGCGGGATAAGACTTCTTCGGAACCTTGGCATCATGGGACGGGTCTTGCGAACGCCGTAAGGCCTCAGCCAGTTGTGCGGCCTCCTCGTCAGCCGAACTCGGAAAGAGGAGTACAGTATCAGACGCGGGCAAGGCCAAGGGTTCGTCGTCAAGGATAGGCTCAGATTCCATCACAGAGTCGAGCGGAGTAGTAGCCACTTTCTTCTGTCGCTTAGACCCAGAGCCGGTCGCTGAAGATGGCCGCTTCCTCCCTCGCGAAGCCTTAGGGCGACGCTGGCCCACATCGCCTTCGATGCCTTCGTCCCTGGAAGACGTCGGCGTCGTCGACGCTGCGGGAGGCGGCGCCGCCACCGGCAGAGGTGCTGCCACTGGAGCCCGTCTACCTCGCGATCGAGAACCCAAGGGCATACCAGCGGTCGGAGTGAGGTCTACCCCTGACTCCCCCGGAATGAGGGCAGCGCCAATTTCCCTCAGAGGAAAGCGGACTGGAACCCTCGGTCGCAACTCAACTCGCGAGACCTGAGGAGGAGCGTCATGACCAAGAAGAACCCTTCTTTCTTCAGCAATAATCGGGATGACCCGATGAAGATACCAACCTGTGAATGCACCCACACATCGAGGGATGTACTCGGCTTCAGGGACCATGAAATGAGAGCCGGTGTTCAGCCTCATGAAATGATGAGCTGCGTCGCGAACAGCGTCAAGCGAAGGAACTGGAGCAATCATAAAAGCCTCAAAAGGAACGCCCTGGTCATATCCGAGCTGCCGAGCAAATCGATGAGGATTATACCGCATAAAAAGGGCTGCACTATCCTGGCGAAACACCAAGTAGCCCGGTCTAATTGAATACAAGTAGATGGCCTCTCGGGGCTTCAGAGAAGGTGCGTTGTCCTTTGACTGGTCCCAAAGTTGCTGAACAGGACCCGAAGAAGAAGACAGAACCCGATCACTAAAAGCTAACCCGCCGGCGGTAGCGTGAGGGGAAATCAGCACCCTAATAGCCCCAAATTGAGTTGGATCGACAGCAGAAGCGCCCACCAGTCGCATGAGTCGCGGGAAGGTATAGGCATCGTAAAAAGCGGGCCTCTGATGCATAGCGAAAGACCCCAGCACGTGCATCTCAATCCATGACGTGAAGTAATGAAGAGAAAAGTTCACTACGTCCACACCAGGCGTAGAGGTATTAGCTGCGGTGCCCAATCCATTATAGAGGTGCGCCAAGGCTGGGATGCCGATGGCCAACCGCGTCCCCTCAGCAATACGATGAGCCGGGTAGATCACCGAGGCTCTCATGAAGCGGCGATGCATCGGGATAACAAACCAGCTAAGCCAAACACTGATAAACCCCACAAAAAACGTCTCCTCATCCATACCGGGTGCTGCAATGGACTCAAAAGGCATCGGCGACACGATGGGGATATAATATTGTGGCAAGTCCGATTCAGCAGTCGGTAGCCTCTTCGGACCAAATCCAAAGGGGTCTCCGATGTTAGCAAACTTCGGAGCAGTCTTCGATACGGCGTCCTCACGAAGGAAACGAGCAATGAAGCTCTTGAAAGTAACGCCCTGCTCTTCGGACTCGGTGAACAATCGGTCGAAGATACCTAGGGCCTGGATCAAACTGGGGCGCTTGTGTCGAACAGCATTCTCAGCAGATAAGCCGTCAACTGGGGCGGGCTCAGATTCAAAAATGTACTCGTCAGGGGGCAGCAACTCCTCGTACATGTTACCCCTTATCGGCAATCCCGAAATTTCATAAAATTCGGCCAAAGAAATCGAAACCTCTCGATCTCCCAGAATGAAAGTATTGGTAGGAAGATTCCACTGGTTCAAAAACGCCTTGACCCACCAGGCATGTGGGGACTTGTAATGGAATAGCGACGCGTATACGGCCTGATAAAGCCCAACTTTCTGCAATCGCGCCCGATGGGCAGAAAGGATGTAGCGAGCCCAAAGAAGGTAGCCCGTAGGATGCCTGGGAGTGAGCCCTATCTTATAAATCTGCCCCCACGGGTGGGCCTCACCCTGGCAAATGCGCCGTCCCAAGATGTCTATAGCCGGGATCGGATGGTTCGGAATGCCGGTCGTCGAAGGCTCCAGTCTCCCCGTTGGAGTCCAATTGGGCATTTCCACGGCGAAAGCTGTCCTTGGAGGGTCCATCGGTAAAAATGGGAAAATAGGCTCCGTTGGCACCGCGCAAAGAAAACTCCTGCGACCCTGAATAATCTGACTGTACCAAGGTCCCCATTGAAGAAGGTTGGCGCAGTTCGGGTCATGGGCTCTAATCATCGCCATCGCCTCTTCATCAGACGGTGACTGAGGAAAGGCCGCCTCCGAGCGAGAGAAAGGAAAACGTGGAGCAGAAGTCATCGCACCTGAAAACCAATAAAGGAAGACCGTTAGAAGAAAAGTCGGCAACGTACATTCATGCATGAACATGAAGACTAAGTAAAGAAAGCAAAAACAAAGCTTCCTGGGACCATTGGCTACAAAACACATGGGCTCCACAGAATCCGAATGACGGCGCATTTATAATAAGGCCAAAACGTTACAATAAAACAAAGGGAATGTCCTCATTTAATAAAAAGGTGGTAACCATGCAAATTCCCCTCAACGAGAGCTGTCTAGGGCTCTACAGAGAACCCAACAAAATCATGGGAATTAAATTCCCACAGAGGGCATCATTACAAGATCCCCATTGCATTAATGGCAGAAGAACCGCCTCGAGCCGAGAGACCCCAGAGATGCTCTGTGTGAAGAAATCGAGTTCTTCATTGGAATTTAATTCCTTATTAAGGAAAGGGAATTAAATTCCCAGAAACATTTTGAATGGAATTAAATTCCATGGGTTTGAACCGCCATCACCGTCTCCCTAAGGGATCATCTGAACCCTAAGTGATCTACTGCGGGAAGTCAAGTGGTCTCATATTTTGGTGAAATCACTTGAAGAAAAATGAGTTCTTTGTGAAACCCTCTATCTGGATCTTAAATCCAAAGAGTTTTGTCAAAACAAAGATGTTGCGATTACCATTACCTGAGAAGAAGGGTTCGTTTCGAACAGAGTTCAACTCTGGGAAATGTCCAAGACAGAGAACTAAGCTCTGGAAGAGGAGAATTAAATTCTCAGAAGAAGTTCTCAGAAGAAGAAGATGGGCAAGGTGAAGGCTCCTATGAAGAGACAGGGCTATTTATAGAAGATAGTGGAAACGTTTCATCTCCCCAGATCCCTAAGGGAATCCAACGGTCGCGAGAGGTGACAGCGTTGCACTCACGTGCTGACACGTGAGAACAACGCTGTGGGGGCATTTGTTTCCTGATTTAAAATCAGGAAAGCTTCTGGGAAAAGCTTCAGAGGAGGGTCACGTGCTTACACGTGACTAGCGGCCACGTGTTAGCACGAGACACCTAAAAAGCATCATCAGGTCGAGTTCAGTCTCCTAGCTACGCTGAAGAAAATGGGCTTCAGAAAGAGTCACGTGCTCCCACGTGACCAGGGTCACATGGTGACACGTGACATTTAATGCAAGCGTCCAACACGCAAGTTCCCTGATCGAGTCAAGAAAAAGGGTTCAGAAAGAGTCACGTGCTCCCACGTGACCAGGGTCACGTGTCGGCACGTGACGTTCAAGGCAACAAGCGCGTTTCCAGAACAACCAAGGAAAGAGAGTTCAAATAAAGGGTCACGTGCTCACACGTGACCAGGGGTCACGTGGTAGCACGTGATGTTTAAGCAGCGATCAGAAGACACAGTGCAGAAGGCTCGTTCCAAAGGGGGTCACGTGTGAGCACGTGACCATGAATCACGTGGTCACACGTGACCGGCTTCCAAAGCCCATGTTGACGACAGAATTAAATTCTGAAGGAAATTCGAATCTTTCCAAAGGAAAGTAATTATCTGGGACCAATCAAATTAAAGATTCAGAGACGATTAAAGATCATCTATCTATGGAAAATCGCGGCTTTGGGAAAGATTTCCCCCTTAAATCTAACCAGAATATCAAAGGAGAATCTCTGGATTTAAGATCCAATGGTGAATAAAATTCACCTAATAATCCAAAGGCCCAAAATGAATGATGGATGCAAATCAAATCTCCCAATGAAGATTCGTCAAAAACTGATTGATGCGGCTGCCTCTCCTATAAATAGGAGCCAAGAGACACAAAAAAGACATACATGCGCAGAGAAGAAAAGGAGAAAAGGAGAAGAGCTTTGATACTTCGAAAAGACTCAGATCTTCTGCAAAAAACCCTAGGTAAGAAAGGGAAGGCCTCTTGGAAAGAAGCAGAATTTAATTCTCAACAGAGTTTAACTCTGATAATATAAAAGCAGAAGAGCATATTTCTTCTCTCTTTGATAGAGGATCTGCAAAGTGCACATCTCCCCTTAAGGTTGAGAATTTAATTCTCAATGGGTCGAGATCCTGCCATGCAGATCCAAAACATAGAGAAGAAATGCAAGCATGAGAATTTAATTCTCACAGAACTATAGGAATTTAATTCCTCCAAAATAAAAGTAGGGCTAGACCCTATATCATGGGAATTTAAACAGGGTTTAACCCTAATTAAAGAACTTAGTTCTGTTGAAACAACGGGAATTTAATTCCCTTAATCATCATTTAACAGGGAATGGGGATTCAATTCCTTAAAAAACTTTTATTAGGGTTTAACCCTATTCAGCCCTTCACATAAACGAGGAATTTAATTCCCACAGAAAATTCAGAGTTAAACTCTATTCCAGAATACAAGTCTTCAAAAGAAAGAAGGATTTAATTCCTCTGAAATTAAAAGTCTCTGGAATTTAATTCCTGAAAAAGGAGTAACAAATCCTCTGAAAAACCACATTAAGGCAGGGTCACGTGTCACCACGTGACCCCCCCAAAAGCCCTGCAGAAAACCCCTTTGAGGCAGCACCCCACGTGACCCACGTGACTTTCAGCAGAAACCTTAACACATAGGCATTTGAATGCCCACCACGTGCTGACACGTGATGCTATCAAAGACGCAGTAACTTCAGCAGAACAAATGAAGGAAGGGCGCTCTCACGTGCTGCCACGTGACCCCTCTTGTCCCAGTGTTTAACACTAAATTGAAACCCTCGAACTCAGTGTTAAAATGCTGTTGGGCCTTAGTGTTCAACACTAATTAAAAAGCTTTATCTGCAGTGTTCAACACTGATTACCTTAGTATTAAACACTAATCTGAGATCTTTATTTGCAGTGTTCAACACTGATCTGTTTTAGTGTTTAACACTAATTTGAGAAGCCTTATTGCTGGTGTTTAACACCAATTATTTCTTAGTGTTAAACACTAACTTGTTAACCGCATTCCCAGGGTTCAACACTGATTGCTCTGTAGTGTTTAACACTAGGCTTTGGCCCAATTGGCTAAATGGATAGAGGCAAAGCCTCTCCTTCAATGGACCAGCAAGAAGTCAATGTTCCAGACCTGACTGGACTTAGCCCAAGCTGGCCATAAGTCCTCAATTTGTGATTGACTGGGCTAATGAACTCATAACATAATTGATCAGTCTTGACCCAAATTGGGCCAGGGACTATTTAATCCACCCCGGTTCTAGGGTACATCTCTTCACTCCTTTGATACTTGGCATTGTAATCCCTCAATGTCTTCAAAGAGGTGACGGGTCCCGAAGACCATTCATGATATGGACTGTGGGGTCCTTAAACCCATGCATAATACAAAATTCCTGGTTACGTGGAACGCGGATAACGTCACTCTTTGACCCCGCGGAAAACGTCCAGAGCGGATCCTGGTCCTCGCAGAGCACGGCAGTGAACCCGTGTGAAGCATCCAGAGCGGAGCCTGGTCCTCGCCTAGCACGGCAGTGAACCCGTGTGAAGCATCCAGAGCACATACCGGACTGTGGAGTCCTTAAACCCATGGACTATGACGTCCTTAACCTTGACCGAGATGTCTTAAAACTAACAACGGACCGCAATGTCCTTAAACTACCCACGGACCGCAATGTCCTTAAACTACCCATGGACCGCAATGTCCTTAAACTACCCATGGACCGCAATGTCCTTAAACTACCCACGGACCGCAATGTCCTTAAACTACCCACGGACCGCAATGTCCTTAAACTACCAACGGACCGAAATGTCCCTAAACTACCCATGGACCGCAATGTCCTTAAACTACCCACGGACCGCAACGTCCCTAAACTAGAACAATTGAGCCCTCCATATGCTCTTTTGTCGGATCTAAACGGTCCCGTTAAGTTGATCTTAGCCTCCAAAAATGGCTAACGCGTCCTTAAACCTTCAAACAGATTGGACTACGAATCCCCTAAATTAACTCCGGCTTGAGGGTACATCTCTGAACTCCTCTGACATCCGTCGTTGTAATCTTTCAACGTCGTCAGAGAGGTGATGGGTCCCGACGGCCATACATACGATGGACCACCACGTCCCTAAACTGGAACAATAGAGCCCAAATGCTCTTTTGTCGGATCTAAACGATCCCGTTAAGTTGATCTTAGTCTCAAACTGGACTAACGTATCCTTAACAAACGTTTAAGTTGATCTTAGCCTCAAATATGGCTAACGTGTCCTTAAACCAAACCCCCAAACCCAAATTTAAGATAATGCGGATTTGGACTAGTCCACGCCCTACGGGTGACGACATAACCTAGTCTCCGTAAACAATCCACGGGCAATAAAACAAACACCCACGACACGAAGTGACCATCTGGAGAAGGAGAAAGTTGTTACCGCAATGCGGTAGCGTAATTAACTGCAGGGGCTTGCGCCTGCAGGGAAGAGCGTCCCCACAATCAAAAACCCCTCAAATGAGGGGGAATCTGACGAAGTCTGCTACATCGGACGCATCCGTCTAAACCTTCGACACATGGTGCCATAAATCAACTTGGCATCTTCGGAGGGGTGGACGGATAGCACCAATTAGCATCTGCCCCGAACCCCAGGCATTCGGACGTCCCGACGTCCCGGCCGCCGTTCGGAGGGGAACACTCGCCAAGAAGCACCGAGCGGCTACCCTGCTCGATCATCCCCGGCCGGTAGCTCCCTACCCACGACGCCAGGGATCCAAGCCCTCACCAAGAGACAGCCGAGCGGCTACCCTGCTCGGTCATCCCTGGCTGGTAGCTCCCTACCCACGACAACAGGGATCAAAGCCCGCGCCAAGAGGCATCTGAAGCCCTCAGAGTGAGGACACCGAGCTCTCTTCGGCTTAGCACATCTGCAGCGGGCAGCCTACTGTCCATAAAACGCCGCGGATCTGAAGCACTCTCCAAGAGACACTAAGTCTATATAAGCCTGAGCGATCCCCCTCGACTTCGGGGCCATAGAGATACCTTCTTTCCAACGAAATCAACTCGACGCGCGATCGCCAGACGAAGAACTGACCTGACATGGAAGCTCAACAGTGCAAGTCCGAATATTCTACGAGTATTCTTCATAAACAAAGGATAATATGCAAGAAATGAAACAACAAAAGTTTTATTCGCACAAACAAAATTCTTTACAAGGGTATTGGGGGCTCCCCAACCTTACAAAATTCCCGATGAGACAAAATAAAAGAAGCAGGAAGACGAGGGGCTTCAGGCTGACGATGTGACAAGAATCCTTTGACAGATTGTAGCATAGGAATGTCATTTCCTATCAATAGAATGTCATCCATGTACAAGACGAGGAATATGACAGTTCGTGCTACAATTTTACTATATATACATGGTTCATCTGGATTTTTTATAAAGTCATATTCTTTGACCATTTCATCAAAACAGATGTTCCAACCCCGCGATGCCTGCTTTAGTCCATAAATGGACTTAAGCAACTTGCACACTTTCCCGCTGCTCCCACTCTGATTGAAGCCTTCTGGCTGATCCATATAGACGCACTCTTCTAAATTACCATTTAGAAAAGCCGTCTTTACGTCCATCTGTCAGATCTCATAATCATGGAAGGCGGCAATAGCAAGAAGTACCCGAATGGATTTGAACATAGCCACTGGAGAAAAAGTTTCGTCATAGTCCAAACCAGGTCTTTGACGAAAACCCTTTGCAACAAGTCTAGCCTTATAGGTTTCCACTTGTCCATCTACACCAATCTTTTTCTTGAAGATCCATTTGCATCCTATGGGTTTTACCCCATCTGGAGCAAAGTCCAAAGTCCATACTTTGTTGGTGTACATGGACTCCATCTCGGTCCGCATTGCATCCAGCCATCGTACCGAGTCACCGCTCTGGATGGCCTGCTGGAAGCTAGTAGGTTCATCATCATCAGTGATGCAATCCTCTCTATCCCCATCTATAAGAAAACCGTAGTATCTCTCAGGCGGATGAGACGGCCTACTACTCCTGCAGAGGGGTGCGGGAATGTCATGTTCTTCTTGAACTACTGGTTTTACCAAACTTTCAGTAGTAGTTTGTGGTTCTGGAATTTCTTCCGGTTCTATTTCACTCCCACTTGTTTCCTTTTCTAAAAACTGATGTTCTAGAAAATGGGCATTACGAGAAACAAAAACCTTTTGTTCCCCTGCGTAATAGAAGTAATACCCCTTGGAGTTCTTTGGATATCCCACAAACTTACACAGTACTGATCGTGCCTCGAGTTTGTCCGCATGCTGCTTTTTAACAAAAGCTGGACATCCCCATATCTTTAGATACTGAAGATAGGGTTTCTTCCCACTCCACATCTGATATGGCGTGGTAGGCACAGTCTTGGTAGGAGCCCTGTTCAAAAGATATGCAGCTGATTCTAGCGCATAACCCCAGAAAGATCGCGGTAACTCAGCATTACTCATCATGGAACGTACCATATCCAATAAGGTTCGATTCCGTCTCTCCGATACACCGTTATGCTGTGGAGTGTATGGAGGAGTAAGCTGAGAGAGAATTCCTTTCTCTTTTAGGTAACCTAGGAACTCGTCACTTAAGTATTCACCACCTCGATCAGATCTCAGTGTCTTGATACTTTTGCCGGTTTGGTTTTCTACTTCATTCTTATACTCTTGGAATTTCTCAAAAGCCTCGGATTTATGTTTCATCAAGAAAATGAATCCGTACCTAGAGTAATCATCCGTAAAAGTAATGAAATAGGAAAAACCACCTCTTGCATGTGTAGACATTGGACCACATACATCGCTGTGTATGTGTCCTAAGAGCTCGCTCGCTCTTACACCATGTCCAGTGAATGGAGTCTTTGTCATCTTTCCTTTGAGACATGATTGACAGGTGGCATAAGTTTGAAATTCGAACGAATCCAAATATCCTTCTCTATGTAACTTAGTTAACCTTGTCTCATTGATGTGACCCAGTCTACAATGCCATAAGAAAGCCTTATTTAAATCTGGAGACTTTCTTTTTAGTGTGTTCTGGACATTGAAAATCTGTAATTGGTTTAAGACATATATACCATTATCTAGTGTACCGGACCCAATCAAACCATGATTAAGGTGGATGTTAACAACATCGCTTACAAACGTGAAATCATAACCTTCTTTTGATAACAACGAAACCGATATGATATTACACGTTAAACTGGGTACACAAAAACAGTTATGCAAAACCAAAATATATCCACTCGTCAATCCAAAGTGATAATCCCCTGCGGACACAGTGTTAGTTATATGTATGCCCTAGAGGCCATTACTGTACATAGGATATATATTGTAGTGGATGCTGGGACATATATAGGGAGGACTTTCTTGCTCGACATGATAGTATGCTATCTGGTTACTCTTTACCTTAACGTGTATACTGATTGCCTCTCTGTTACATGTTGGTAAAGCCCTTAGGATGTGTACTTGACTACCTGGACTATGATGCGGATCATACCAGTGGGGACATGGTAGTCTATAAGTACATCCTTCAAGGTCCCTAGTCGTGGGTGTATCGAGACGGGGCATCGATATACCAGAGTAGACTAGCGTATACCTTCTCGACCCATACAGATGGGCAATGGATGATCCCATATCCATTGGTGTTTGACATCAGAGATGATATACGGGTGCTCAGTAGAGACTGGGTACACTGGACGGACTCGCCGAGAACTCCCAGATGGTATTATACCTCACGTCAGATGGCAGTTCTCTGGTGACACTGGTACAGGTTAGTCTGTAGACCCGAGATCGTCATAAAGTCTTGTGTGATTCCCATTGTGCTTTGATTTCCACCTTACCACGTCCAAGAGGGCGTGCAAAACGGTGGCTTTTGGGTACAGTCCCGAATCACATGGAGGCAATGAGCGATAGGAGGGGATTCGTCTCTCCCGGTATAGGGAGTTGATGTTGCACTGTGTTCGATTGGCTATAACCGGAAATCCCTGGTCAGGATTGCTGAGATTTACTGGTAAGTGTTACTAGTAGTTTCTCGAACTGTTATAGACCTCATATCGACACGACTTATCGAGCTATTGGGGTCTGACGTTTACCACCCCTAGGCGAGATATGCGACATATCAGACGACGAGACCGGACTGTACGGTAAGTGTTACTGGTTGGATTCACAAGAGTGTGAGCGGGCTTGCTCGTCGATCTTCTGATCGCTCAATACCCGGGTGGCCGTTACGTTTAGCAGACCGCTTGCGGCTTGTGGGTGTTTGATATGATCATCACCTGCTGCCGGCGTATTGACGAGTCTTTAGAGTCCTACACAGAGGTTTCCTGGCTCAAGCGAAACGAAATAGGAGCACATATGAGATATGTGCGGGACCGAGAATAATGCGTGTATGTGATACCGTATTCTATTCTCGCGATGAATGTATCGATTGGTTGTATGCGATATAACCTAGTTATCGAATCGAGAATTGATTCGATAAGTCGATACATCGGATATTAGCCGGTCATATGCGATATGACCGGATCGTTAAATCAAGTGTTGATTTGATGATTTAATGCATAATTATATATTTGATATATTACTTTGCATTAACTAGTATTTGTTCACTTAAGATGGATTTTCTCACTTGATGTACACATTGTGTATATGATATATTTTTGTGCACAAGATTGTGTCATGTTTGATGATACATACTCACTTGGGTTTGTGTAAAGATTAAACCATGGTTGTGTAATGGTTAGGGTTTTCATTTTATTATCTATTTATTTATTTGTTATTCTTTATGAAATGATAAAGAAAACAAAATGGTTGCTTTCTTACATGAAGCTTCTTGATGCTTCATGTAACTTTGACTTAGTGACCATTCTTGTCTTCTTCTTCTAACCCTAACCATTCATCTAACCTTAGTTAATTCTCTACACCTAACCATGGTTGATATTATGATAAGTTTCTTTTTGTTTTCTATTTGAAATTGAACTTATCATATATTATCTTCTTCTTCTTCTCCTTCTTCAACATGAAGAAAACCTTGCCTCCATCAATGGCAACTTGAGAAAAAGAGTGAGAAATCCAATTCTAAAGTGAACCCACTTCCTATTTCTTCATCCTATACCACTTGCCAAGTAGTATAGGGTGTTTTCTTCACAAGTTTCATGGCTTGGTGAAGTTGGAGCTTGATCTTGTGTTGCCTCGACGTAGATCATCTTCGGCATCGAAGTCGACGACCTAGCCCGCCCATTTCTCCGATGAAGCCGACGCTAGAGCCCGGGATCCGATGATCGCAGCGAGGGTACACCGTCACGGAGCTATGGAGATGGAGGACCGGATCTACAAAGGTTGTATTTCCGTTTACCCTTTAGTTAAGTTGTTAACTAGTTTCTTGTTTCGCCTAAAATTCTAGTTAACGATCTAGTCTAGGGTTTCTCGGTACCGTAAAATTTTAAATTGGCATGGTTGATGCCTTGTGAGACCTCCTTAGAGTGCCTAGGAACCCTACAGTGGTATCAGAGCCTAGCTAGAGCCTTAGGCGATGCGTAGACGGAGTTAGAAGTCCGATCGAACCAAAACCCAAACCCAAAAAATGCTCTCTGTACATTTTTGAAATTCGGGGATTTTTTAGAATTAAAAATATGCAGAAAACTAAGCAGGAATTTCTAAGAATTACTGTGAAGTTCGATCACTTGATTCCATTAAAGTGCGGCGGAACCGCGGCATTAGCATGCCTAATGCGGCGGAACCGCGGCATTAGCATGCCTAATGCGGCGGTTCCGCGGCAACTTTGCCGCTTCTCCTATTGGTTTTTACACAGTAACTCTTATATTTTGTTCCTGTATTTTCTGGGAATTTTTATATCTAACTCAAGAGTTGAGTTTTCTGGGGTGTTTTGGAGCTTAGATGATTCGATCGGATTATCAGACTTTGTCTATGTGGCTTTCCGGATATTTTAGAATATGTTAAAAAGTTCGACCAGATATAAATACCCAATTTTTCCCCTGTCGGGAAATTTCCAAGTGTTGGATTTTTCCGTGGTTTAAAGACGTTCTGAGTAGTGCAAGTAACGCGATGGTCCCTCTAGAAGACAACAAACCTTAACTCGATTATGTGACCGTCTTGAACTGCCCTTTGAACCTTCGGGTTTGGGGCAGTACGGCGTGCCACATGTGAGGCGTTGGCTTGACCCTTCTACGGCTGGACCGTTGGTACTGAGGCATGAAGTGAATGTTTTTAAACTTATTTCATGTGTTGAGCTGTTTCGGGAAAACTTGGGTGTTTGAATGTTCGATCGGAAAGTTTAACATTTTCTATTTATCTGGAATGGGATACAATAATTGGAATTCACAAGTAGTTATGAGATAACTGAATGAATGTTATAAACACAGCACTTTAGTCTCACTTGATCGGTTGCCACGGAATTTTGATGTGATCAAAAGTCCGTCGCAATTACGTAGCGCACGCGGATACTCGCCGGATAAACTTAATAGACAGCTACACCCCATAGCCCCGACCAAGTGACTGTAGGAGAACCCCGTCGCCGAAAGCATCCGTTCGGGTGGTCGCGGTAGCGGTGTTCCGCCTTAGTGCACTTCGTCGACGGTATCGGGGGTGCGGCCGCCTACTAAAGTTTGCGACGAGCATTCGATCAGGATATCGGGAATCTTGTTGAGTTGCCCGATTATGTATTGAAAAGTGTTTTCGATTTTGAGACTAAAATGCGGCGTTTATAATTGTTAGGCATGCGATGTCTAAGGAATTCATTTGATTAGGCATACGATGTCTAAAGAGTTTGCGGATTCCAACTGTTGTAGTTTTACACTTTCTTTGCTGTGACCGTAAGTGTAATATGTGATATCGCCGGTTTCGTTGCTATATGTCAACGACAATTGGGATACGCATATTTACTTACGTTGATGACATGTGATGTTATGTGTTGCTGGATATGTTATATTGGATAGTCGTGTTTGAATAGCCGGGGGTTTTTATGTGAGATGAGTGTTTTTCATTTTCATTCATGTAAAAACTTGTATGTAATATTCTTTTATTGGGACACTTCCAGGTTGCGGAAGATGTCACCGTTTGTATATTATTTACTTTTCCGCACTAGGATAGACCCAAGGAGGAGGGCACAAGTAACCGGGTTCTGGAGTCCGGTAGGAGACCAACTCGAGGAGTCGAGTCCGGGTCTCCTAACTCTAGAATTGGTAGGGTTGCTTGCCGCTCTCGTAGGGGTCTAGGGGTGTGGGTTTGGCTATTCATCGCGACCGTGGAATCCGTGTTTTATACTGGCTCGTATTGAAAACACGGACGTCCTAGTATATCCAATGTTTCATATGATTCTTCTGCTGCAATATCTGTGATGTGATCATGTGATGTTCTGTGATAGATACTGTATATAGTATATATGATATATTAT
The DNA here is from genome assembly GCA_030015575.1 of Agapanthus africanus. Classification (NCBI taxonomy): domain Eukaryota; kingdom Viridiplantae; phylum Streptophyta; class Magnoliopsida; order Asparagales; family Amaryllidaceae; genus Agapanthus; species Agapanthus africanus. The sequence continues at coordinate 27,924,643 of JASDDO010000004.1, read as the reverse complement.
ATAGGCGTTACTTATGTTTTACACCCGCGCTAGCCCTGCCCCGCTCTGCCATCAGTTACCTAACCTAACGGTGCACGAGGGGACATCGAGGCGAATGCGGATGGCATAAGTGTACGTCGTATTTATCTGTGATGTTTAGGTACTTAAATGATGGGACTTCATTAATGTGTTTAATGAAAGTAAAAGAAACCTAAAGATGTTGTAGAATCGAATTTCAAAAATAAAACAGGTAGCTACAGTTCTTGCTTTGCACAGCGGTATATATGATATATCCTGCACCTTATTCGATAAGGAAAGGACCGAGATCCCTTCACCGGGAGTGACTCCTTTAGCAATAACTGGCAGATACTACACACTCGGTTTGTCTTTTGATTGCTTTTAAGAGTTTTTGCTTTGCACGGTGATATATATGATATATCTCGCACCTCATTCGACGAGGAAAGGGCCGACGATCCCTTCACCGGGAGTGACCCCTTTAGCAAAACTAGAAAAGCCTAAAAAAACATTCCATTTTAAAATCATTTGATTCTACAACGATATCAAGTTCATTACGCAATAGGTTTTCAGAAAAACCTGTCGTAGCCCTCCGTCATTTCAGATAAGTACTGGTTAGTATTCGTGCTACATTTGTTGACTATGTTAAGGCGTAGTGTGCGGTAGCTAATTAGTGCTTATCTGTATAAGCATATGATGCGATTGGATTAGGGTAGTCGTGCGACTTTGTTAACTATGTTAAGGGTCGTGCGGGTGGGTTTAATTCAATCGGGAAATGACGGGTTGAACTTGACTAGCACTTATGATTTGTTGACTATGTTAAGGTCATATAGCTGCTAGGGGCAAAATATTATCGGGAATTTCAAGTGTTGAAATTTGCAATGAGATTGCATACCTTCTATGAGATAGTTGGATCCCGATACCCACTGCGAGTAAGAGTTACTCCTGGGAGAGTTTTACACATTACAATTAGCCGATCAAGTAGGTGTCTAGAAAGGTGTCAACGAGGTTACGCCTCTGGGAAAACGAGGTTTACATTAATTAGGTTCGTGCGAAAGCACGGGGGACCTCCCTCAAAGTACCGACACTGGCCTGGCTGAAAGATTGGCGAACTTGTAGCGTGTAATTAATCCCGGCTAGTCTTTCCTTTTAGGGTTTGAAGGAAGATTTGATAAAAACAGTGGGAGCCATCCTGATTAGATAAAATAATAACCAATCTGATCTTGCAAGAGCATACGCTGAGTGTTTTCTTCTCTCTCTCTCCAGGTAGCAACCATATCACGCCTTAATCAAGATAATAAAACGGATATATTGACCGAACCCACTTGTTATACTGAGCTGGGGAACGTTGGTCCCGCTCCAACTTATAATTGTTATAAGACAGAGCGGGAAATTGGGAAATACCAGATTTCCCGTGCCGCCCAAACGAAGAAAGTGCATATGATGCATCTTCTTCGGGTGTGTTCGTTACATAGAACTGTTTCTCAGTGTCCTTTACGTCCTCGGTATATGATATCGGATCAGGATCCCGCATATATAATATGTTACATAGGGCTACAGATAGGTAGAGAGCTGAGAACGGGTGATAAGTTTCATGAGGCAGAAAACGGGGCAAGAGTTGCAGCCAAGTCTGTTGGTCACTGTCACCCTGTATTACAAATACATTGATTCTGAACGAATGTTATTAGATACCGAACCTGATATACAAAATCATATCAGTCTCTTTATTAGTAAAGAAATGATAAAATTTTGTATTGTTGGATAATGTTTTGAACATTTCCTATATCAAAAGTTGATCGGTTCAGGCACGTTATCTAAAAGCATTGTCGTTCTAAATCAAACTACAGTACTTAGTATATAGAACACGCACAAAAGGAAGAGTTCAGAAATGAACGAATCCTTCTTGAGGTATTGTAGACTGGGTCATATCAATGCGACCCGACTAGCTAAGTTACATATAGATGCATATTTAAACTAGTTTGAATTTACATCTTGTGAAAATTGCCAGTCATGTCACAGAGATAAGATGATCATAGCTCTGTTTATTGGAAACAGAGAAAGAGTTAGTGAACTCTTGGGATGATACATGTTGATGTATGAAGGTCCCCTGTCTACACATGCCAAGACCGGTTCTTTATACTTCATTACATTCTCTGATGATCTCTCAAGATTCAGTCATATGTTCCTGTTGAAACATGAGTCCGAACCTTTTGAGATATTCACAGAATATAAGTTAGAAGTAGAGAACCAAAATACGGGTAAAAGTATTATGTCCTTTGATCAGATCCGGGAGGAAAATACTTGAGCACGGAAATCCTAGACTATTCTAAAGGAGAATGAGATTCTCTCTCAGCATTACTCCTCTGTATACACCATAGCACGATGGTATATCGGGGCAGAGCAATCACACCCTATATGATAAGGTGTGCTCTATGATGAGTACTACTGAGTTACCTGTTTCCTTATGGGGGTTATGCGCTTGAGAAGCTGCATACCTATTGAATTAGGTTCGAATCAGATCACTGCCTACCATTCCATATGAGATATGGTATGGGAAGAGCCTATCTCTTAAGTAAGTTAAGATTTGGGGTTGTCCGGCCTATGTCTAAAAGCAAAATCCAGACAAGATCGAGGCAAGGTCAGTTCTGCAGAACTGGAAAGGTTCCATCTATACAAAACTGCAGCTGATGATTTGACAGAACCAAAGGATTCAATAGTCCCCAACGAACTTCAGCCTCTCCGCCGGTCTAGTAGGGTTTCTCACCCACCTGAGAGTTGCTTCGGTTTCTCGATGACAGTGGGAGCGAGGAATGCATCATGAGATGATGACCCAACTAGTTTCGAGCTGGCCATCAGGAGTGAGACTCTGTAAGAATGGCTGGATGCTTAGCGATCTGAGATGGAATCCTTATACACCAGCAAAGTATGGACTTTGGCTGCTATAACTGAAGGGTTAAATCCCCATCAGGAGCAAGTATATCTTGAGAAGATTACTTGGTGTAGATGGAAAAGTTGAGACTTTCAAAGCTAGACTTGTTAAAAGTTTGCATCATTTACCAGGCGTGGATTATGATGAAACCTTTTTCAAGTAGCTATGCTTAAGTCCATCCAGATCCTACTTGCCACGGCTACATACCATGACTACGATAACTGGTGGTTGGGTGTCATGACAGCTCTTCTAAAATGATGTTTTGGAAGAGAGCGTCTATAAGTACACAGCCAGAGGGCTTCGTAGACAGTGGGAGCAGCGGAAACGTGTGCAAGATGTTTTATGTGATGAAGCAGGCATCGCGGAGTTGGAACATCTATTTTGATGAGTTAGTCAAACAGTTTGACATCATCAAAATGGTAGATGAACCTTGTATATACAAAAAGGTAGTAGGGAGTATGGTAGTGATCCTCGTAGAGTACGTGGATGACATACTCTTGATAGGGAAGGAGTTTCCTATGCTGCGCTCGATCAATCTCCGCTTATCACTATGATTCTCCGCATAGGATCAAATTGATACCTATTAAATCCTGAGTTTTGGATCTATGAGATAGATCTAAATGGATGTTAGGATTCTAACTAGTTGTAGTGAGATGGTATCAATTGGTCCTGGGGAGAATCACTGGAAGGGTTCCAGAGTGATAAGGACGACTGAAAGTCAGTCACAGGCATTGTCTTTACCCTCAGTAAAGGGACGGTATGTTGGAAGAGTTCCAAGCTAGATACCGTGGCATACTAGACGATAAAGGCTGGATACATCGCTACTAAAGATGCTACCAAAGAGGCAGTTTGGGTGTACATAGGTTCATGAGATGAACTAGGTTCCTACCATTGTGTGACAATGGAAGTGTGGTTTTAGCCCAGGAACCCCGGTCCCATCAGTGACCCAGACGTATTCTAAGGCAGTATCACCTGATCATGGAGATGACTGATCTCCAAGGTGATCAAGGTTAGGAGAGCAGACTCAGAGGACAACACGGCGGATCCACTCACAAAGGCCTTTTCCCAGAGAGAGATTTTTATGGGATGGTTGAGTATGAGATACTACAACCACTGCTAAAGATGGCCCTAGTGCAAGTGGGAGATTGTTAGTTATATGTATGCCCTAGAGGCCATTACTGTACATAGGATGTATATTGTAGTGGATGCTGGGACATATATAGGGAGGACTTTCTTGCTCGACATGATAGTATGCTATCTGGTTACTCTTTACCTTAACGTGTATACTGATTGCCTCTCTGTTACATGTTGGTAAAGCCCTTAGGATGTGTACTTGACTACCTGGACTATGATGCGGATCATACCAGTGGGGACATGGTAGTCTATAAGTACATCCTTCAAGGTCTCTAGTCGTGGGTGTATCGAGACGGGGCATCGATATACCAGAGTAGACTAGCGTATACCTTCTCGACCCATACAGATGGGCAATGGATGATCCCATATCCATTGGTGTTTGACATCAGAAATGATATACGGGTGCTCAGTAGAGACTGGGTACACTGGACGGACTCGCCGAGAACTCCCAGATGGTATTATACCTCACGTCAGATGGCAGTTCTCTGGTGACACTGGTACAGGTTAGTCTGTAGACCCGAGATCGTCATAGAGTCTTGTGTGATTCCCACTGTGCTTTGATTTCCACCTTACCACGTCCAAGAGGGCGTGCAAGACGGTGGCTTTTGGGTACAGTCCCGAATCACATGGAAGCAATGAGCGATAGGAGGGGATTCGTCTCTCCCGGTATAGGGAGTTGATGTTGCACTGTGTTCGATTGGCTATAACCGGAAATCCCTGGCCAGGGTTGCTGAGATTTACTGGTAAGTGTTACTAGTAGTTTCTCGAACTGTTATAGACCTCATATCGACATGACTTATCGAGCTATTGGGGTCTGACGTTTACCACCCCTAGGCGAGATATGCGATATATCAGACGACGAGACCGGACTGTACGGTAAGTGTTACTGGTTGGATTCACAGGAGTGTGAGCGGGCTTGCTCGTCGATCTTCTGATCGCTCAATACCCGGGTGACCGTTACGTTTAGCAGACCGCTTGCGGCTTGTGGGTGTTTGATATGATCATCACCTGCTGCCGGCGTATTGACGAGTCTTTAGAGTCCTACACAGAGGTTTCCTGGCTCAAGCGAAACGAAATAGGAGCACATATGAGATATGTGCGGGACCGAGAATAATGCGTGTATGTGATACCGTATTCTATTCTCGCGATGAATGTATCGATTGGTTGTATGCGATATAACCTAGTTATCGAATCGAGAATTGATTCGATAAGTCGATACATCGGATATTAGCCGGTCATATGCGATATGACCGGATCGTTAAATCAAGTGTTGATTTGATGATTTAATGCATAATTATATATTTGATATATTACTTTGCATTAACTAGTATTTGTTCACTTAAGATGGATTTTCTCACTTGATGTGCACATTGTGTATATGATATATTTTTGTGCACAAGATTGTGTCATGTTTGATGATACATACTCACTTGGGTTTGTGTAAAAATTAAACCATGGTTGTGTAATGGTTAGGGTTTTCATTTTATTATCTATTTATTTATTTGTTATTCTTTTTGAAATGATAAAGAAAACAAAATGGTTGCTTTCTTACATGAAGCTTCTTGATGCTTCATGTAACTTTGACTTAGTGACCATTCTTGTCTTCTTCTTCTAACCCTAACCATTCATCTAACCTTAGTTAATTCTCTACACCTAACCATGGTTGATATTATGATAAGTTTCTTTTTGTTTTCTATTTGAAATTGAACTTATCATATATTATCTTCTTCTTCTTCTCCTTCTTCAACATGAAGAAAACCTTGCCTCCATCAATGGCAACTTGAGAAAAAGAGTGAGAAATCCAATTCTAAAGTGAACCCACTTCCTATTTCTTTATCCTCTACCACTTGCCAAGTAGTATAGGGTGTTTTCTTCACAAGTTTCATGGCTTGGTGAAGTTGGAGCTTGATCTTGTGTTGCCTCGACGTAGATCATCTTCGGCATCGAAGTCGACGACCTAGCCCGCCCATTTCTCCGATGAAGCCGACGCTAGAGCCCGGGATCCGATGATCGCAGCGAGGGTACACCGTCACGGAGCTATGGAGGTGGAGGACCGGATCTACAAAGGTTGTATTTCCGTTTACTCTTTAGTTAAGTTGTTAACTAGTTTCTATTTTCGCCTAAAATTCTAGTTAACGATCTAGTCTAGGGTTTCTCGGCACCGTAAAATTTTAAATTGGCATGGTTGATACCTTGTGAGACCTCCTTAGAGTGCCTAGGAACCCTACACACAGCACCCATGCTAGCTCCGTTAGCAACCTTCAGGGTCATATCACCAACCTTCAGCACTCTACGGTTTCTCAGTGCCTGCAATGAATATCCAATACCCAGGAAGTAGAATTGATTGACAGACAATTTTCAATTACAAACACACCTGAAGTCGAAGCCACAGCTTGCTTCGGTTCCTGGTTCTTGCCAATCCAAGCCTTGCAATCTTTCTTCCAGTGCCCTTTCCTATGACAGTGGAAGCACTCATCCTTTGCCACTACTGGCACCGCAATCTTTTTCTTTCCCTTCACTCCCACCTTACTAACACCTCCTCTAGGTTTGGTGGCGGCCTTATTCTTCCTTCCTTTGGCCCTAGCCTTGGACCCGGAAGAAGAAGCACCGCGAACAAACATAGCGGGTGTTTACCTTGCCTTCTGCAAGGTGCCCTCTGCACTCCTCAACATGTTAAGGAGTTCTGAAAGTTCAACTTCTTTTCTTTGAATGTTGAAATTCAGAATAAACTGGGCGTAGGTGGAAGGAAGGGACTGGAGAATTAAGTCTGTATAGAGCTCGTTCTCCAAAGTCGTCCCGAGGTCTGCGAGCTCTTCTATATAGCCAATCATCTTTAGGACATGTTCTCCTACAGACGATCTGACGGCCAAGCTCGACTGAAACAAGTTCTTCGAGGTCTCGTATCTTGCTATACAAGATTGCTCCCCATACAGATCCTTTGTATGGAAAAATATGGATTCAAGATCCATATCCTCATGCCTCCTCTGATGTTCATTATTCATAGAGGCAAGCATGATGCACTTGGCCTTCGCGCAATCTAACTCCCAGGCCTTGTGGATTTCCTTATCCGCAATACTGGATTTTGGACCAGGGACAGCAGGTGCCTTAGTGGTAAGGACATACCCTAATTTGTCATAAGTCAAAGCCATCTTGACATTCTGCAGCCAATCTTTATAGTTTGGCCCTGTCAATATATTTTTCTCTAATAGTAACTTAAGGCCTGTCATGTTTTGGGTCGCTGCAATGAGAGAGAGAGGGAACACTTTAGTATGATGCTCTTGCAAGTTTAGAGTGGTTTTTAGTTTATCTAAACTGGATGGCTCCCACTGTTTCTCGAATCCCTCCTCAAACCAAAAAGGAAAAACTAGCCAGGACTATTCTCACCGTACAATACTTACTTAACCGTTCAGCCAGGCCGGTGTCGATACTTCGAGGGAGGTTTTCCAACGCTTTCGCGAAGTTCCTTAATTAAATAACTTCTTTTCTCTGGGGGCGTAGCCCCGCTGACACCTTTCTCGACACCTACTTGGTTTATAGCATTGATCGTTAAGTGACGAATCTCCTGATGAGTAGCGTATACTCACAGTAGGATCGGGATCCAAATATCATCGTGTGATAATGCTGAAGGAATCCTACCAACATTCATCACACTCCAAATGGTATGCATCTCTTTGCAAATTTCAGTTTCTTTAGAAATTCCCGATATAAATTTTTGCCCCATGCTCTTATGACCTTGGCGTTGGTCAAAATGTCATAAGTCACATGTCAAGTTCTACCCATCATTATCTTGTTAATTTGAACCCATCCGTACATACCCCTGACGTTGGCCAAATGATAATATGACTGTCCCAAACTAACTCATCTATCTATGCAACAAATGAATACCCAGCAGCTACCAAACACTATGCCTTGACTTTGGCCAAAATACATAGCTTGAATACTACTGAATACCCAAATGAAATGACGGAGGGCTACGAATGGTTTTGGCGAAACCGTGAACGTAGTGAACTTGATATGACCGAAGGAACCTGATAGCTTTTAAAAGGAGTGGTTAAAGCTCCGTAATTAAAAAATATCTTCTGTTTTAAAAATAACCGAGTGGTTTCTTTTAAACTGTTCCAACGATCCTCTTATGTCATCCGCATTCGCCACTGGGTCCCGTCATCACCCGTTAGGTTACTTAACTAACGACAGGGCGGGGGCTGGGCTAGCGCGAGTGTAAAACATAAGTGACATCTAAATAGCTATCATATATAGATATTGTATATTCGTCAGACGCAATAATAGGCATTCCAGTTCACAGATGAACATTATTGGATATACAAGCAATCCACGTTTCCTTTAAGCCTGCAACGAAAGACGGATTACACAGTTATGATGAATATCTATTACCCCACCCTAGACCCCTACGGGTACGGCAAACTACCCGCCAAGTACCCGAAATGAAGCGGTCTCCCTCAACAACGTGAGTAGGCCACTATACACTTCAAAGTACCCGGTAGTTTGTGCACCCCACCTTGGGTCTATCCTAGGAGCAAAAATCAGTAAATGAAATAATACAACGGTGGCTACAACCGCAACCTGGATGTGCCCCGCAAAAGAATATTATATCATATTACAATTTACATTGAATGAATGAATATTAAAACCCATCTCAAACCCTGGTTAATCATCACAACGGTCCAAATAATCTCATAAACACAAAGAGTAAAATCATTACAGAAATGTACAACCCCCTGCCAACCGACATACTAGCAGTTAGGGGAGGTTTACGAACACATTATACAAATCACAGATATAATCTAATTAGCCAAACATCCTAGAATTTCGATCGAGCAAACACAATTGATTCTACTCCAAAAACTTCTCTGTGCATCTGAGACTTGAGCAGAAACAAAACATTCCAGAAAGAACAAAATTAACACAGAAGAGTTACTGGGGAATTTTGGGGTGAATCGGCTGCAACTCGGCCGCGGATCCGCGGCGAATCGCTTGGATCGGCCGCGGTTCCGCGGCTGTTTGGCCGATTCAGGAACCCAAATTTCTCCAGTATTCTTATAATTCCCTGCTTTTAATTTTAAGGGTCCCTGAAAAATTTTTAGACCCCGTTTTAAAATCGACAGAAACTTGGTCAATTTGATTTTTTTCCGGTTCGTTTTGCGATCGAATTTCTAACGACTTTGCTAACAAGTTAGTTATGGTTTAGCGAGGCTCTGATACAACTGTAAGTCGACGTTAGACACCCCACGATTTGCGGGGAGGCGGAATAGGTAAAATAATCATTTTGTTTAAAAGAAACATCGACTAACTTACAGATCTTTGCCAAACCTTAACTAAAAAAACCATAGAAGGCATTAACTACTATGAAAGAAGATTATACCTAATGAACCAAGTCCTTCTTGTTCTCTTTGACCACCTCCTCGTCGGCCTCCTCTTTGTAATAGAAGATCCACCCGAGAGTTGCTACTCCAAGCTTGACCTCTAACTTGAGGTAACTAGGTTACTCAAAGTGCTAATCTAAGCAATCTAGGGAATATAGAGTAGGATTAGGGATTAATAAGTCTTGCTAACCCTTGATCTCAACACATGAGAGGTTAGGATTAGGGTTTGAAGAAAGAGAGCTTGAGGAGAGAGAAGGTGAGGGTGAGTATGATATGAATTCTTTCTCATTTACAATATATAATGAAGCATAAAGAATATCAAATAAATCAATTAAATGATATTAACAACCATGCTTCATTTAATATATGCAATGAATCATCAAGTGAGTCATTAAGCAATAAAAGCTTCATTAACTCTCTTGAATGATTCATCTAATGAGTCACTAATCCATTAATGCAAATGCCACCTTAGCCCTCCAAGTCATCATCCTTCTAGAAGCTTCTCGACAATTTACGAGAACGCCCCTCCTATCCATGAAAACATGGAAAAACTTTAGACTGTATAAATCCAATAATCCGATACTAGAATCTGTCTTAAACCAAAGCCCGCTAGTAAAAACTTTCCGAACATCGTACATGCATAAATGCACATGCATGTCCGAACCCTGTCGTAAAACCATACGACCTCTATATCGTTTCGCCCGAAGCAGGGAAACTCTCTGTGTAGGACTCTAAAGACTCGACTACTACGTTGGCAGTGGGTTTAACCACATACCGCAAGCGGCACTAGCTGTACGTAACGGTCCCCAGGTAGATGTCGATAAGAAGGCCGATGAGGAAACCCATCCGAACTCCTACTGAGCCTGATGTGACAATCTCCGTACAGTCCGGTCTGTTCGTCTAGGACTATCGCATATCGGGCCCAGGGGGCGGCAAGCGTCAGTCCCCTAAAAGCGGTATAAGTCATGTCGGAGCGAAGCCCATTACACCTTGAGAAACTACTGGAAAACCTACCACTAAATCTCGCTTGCCCTGGCCAGGGACTTTGCGTAATGGCTCTCCAGACACAACGCGATATCAACTCCCAATACCGGGAGAGACGAATCCTGTCTAACCGCCACTGCCTCCAAGTGCTTCGGGACTGCACCCAACTGCTACCTGTTTGCATGACTCCTTTGAGCCATGGTAGGGTAGCAATCTAAGAACAGTGGGAACACACTTGAGGCGAAGCAGCAGTGTCAAGTCTGCGGACTATGCTGTACTCATGTCACCTGGGAACTGTTAACTGACGACGGGTATAATACCAACCAACAATTCCCTGTAAGTCCTGTCCGGTGTACCCATAACCCAACGAGCACCTGTATACTATCTCCAGTACGACGTACTGATAGCTGTGGGACAGACCATCTCCCCAACTGGGATGAGAAGCGTACATACTAGTCTACTCCGGAGTATCGATGCCCTGTCTCGATAATCCTACGAATAGGGACCTGAAAAAGGATGTGCTTGTAGAATACCCAGCCCCCACTAGTGTGACTGCCATCACAATGCTGGTATTCAAGCAAGATCCTAAGGGCTCTATCAATACGTACACACATAATAAGATAGATATAAACCAAGTAGCATACTACCATGTTTAGCAAGACTGTTAATATAACTGTGAATATCCCAAGGTTCCATTAAATAATATACAAGCCAGTATCATACAATAATGGCCCCTAGGGCATATACACTAACACTCCTCAACCATACACCGAAAAAAAAATTACAACAGCGGGGGAAGGGGTGCAGAGAGTACTGCTCGTGGTACTCCGAGAAGATTTCCGCCAGCCGAGGCCTCGCGGAATCCAACCTCTGCCCTCGATTCCCCCCGCGCGCGTTGGCATCGAGCCTCAATTGGTAGCACTCGCGGAGGAGCGCCACCGAGCGGTTCAGCCAACCCGCAGAGATCAGGCCGAAACGTCTCAGAGACCGTAGCTTGCCTACGGCCGCATCTTGGAGCTACTCAGACAGGGGGTTGTAGAGCCCCGGCGACGCCCTCCAAATGGAGTACATCAGCAGCTGCAGTAGGGGCGAGCGCCGGAGGAGAAGCCGGCTGAAGTGATCCTCGATGCTGCCAAAAACCAACTGCACCGTGTCCTCGGTGCAGTTCTGATCGTAGAGGTACACTTCTTCGAAGTGAATGATGTCGGGGATGGTGAAGGGGAAGTCTTCCATCTTTGTGATTTGCTTGTGAAGAAAGGGAGGACCAACACTCCCTCTGCTTTATAGCCCGCTGCACTCCCAAAGGACCCAACAGTCGCCCGTTTTCGCCCACAAAGGTGCCGCCACACGGCAAACATTGAGCCTTTTATGGCGAAATCGAAACGACGTGGCTCTGGCATTTCACCTCCACCACGCATTCAAAGCGCATGTTACGCGTATTCGCCACAACTATTCCTATTCCCCATACCAACACCGGGAAGGTCGGACAGAACATCATGAAGAGGCAACCGCGCAGCTTCCTTCCAAAGCAGGCCTCCTACGGCCCCTCCAGCGCTAAGGATCAAAGCCCTCGCCTAGAGGCAGCCAAACGGCTACCCTGCTCGGCTATCCTCGGCTGGTAGCTCCCTACCCATGACGCCATCAAAGCCCTCGCCAAGAGGCACCACGTAGTAACCCTACTCGGCCCCATCCTAAAGGACTAAAGCCATCGCCAAGAGGCCCCGGGCAGTAACCCAGCCCGACCACCATCCTTAGTAGTCTTCTTACATCCCTCCCACGCTAAGGATCAAAGTCCTCCCAAGAGGCGGCCGAGCCCGACCCTTGCTCGACTATCCCCGGCGGGTAGCTTCCTACCACAACCGACATGGATCAAAACCCTCGCCAAGAGGCACCGGGTAGTAACCCTGCTCGGCCCCCGTCCTGAAGGATCAAAGCCCTCGCAAGAGGCAACCGGACCCGCCCTTGTTCGGTCATCCCCGGCTGGTAGCTCCCTACCCACAACGCCAGGGATCAAAGCCCTCGCCAAGAGGCACCGAGCAGCTACCCTGCTCGGTCATCCCCGGCTGGTAGCTCCCTACCCACTACGCCATGAATCCAAGCCCTCACCAAGAGGCACCGAGCGGCTACCCTGCTGGGTCATCCCCGGCTGGTAGCTCCCTACCCACGACGCCAGGGATCCAAGCACTCGCTAAGAAGCACCGAGCGACTACCCTGCTCGATCATCCCCGGCCGATAGCTCCCTACCAACGACGCCAGGGATCCAAGCCCTCACCAAGAGGCAGCCGAGCGGCTATCCTGCTCGGTCATCCCCGGCTGGTTGCTCCCTACCCACGACAACAGGGATCAAAGCCCTAGCCAAGAGGCATCTGAAGCCCTCAGAGTGAGGACACCGAGCTCTCTTCGGCTTGGCACATCTGCAGCGGGCAGCCTACTGCCCATCAAACGCCGTGGATCTGAAGCACTCTCCAAGAGACACCAAGTATATATAAGCCTGAGCGATCCCCCTCGACTTCGGGGCCATGGAGATACCTTCTTTCCAACGAAATCAACTCGACGCGCGATCGCCATACGAAGAACTGACCTGATATGGAAGCTCAACATTGCAAGTCTGAATATTCTACGAGTATTCTTCACAAACAAAGGATAATATGCAAGCAATGAAACAGCAAAAGGTTTATTCGCACAAACAAAATTCTTAACAAGGGTATTGGGGGCTCCCCAGCCTTACAAAATTCCCGATGAGATAAAATAAAAGAAGCAGGAAGACGAGGGGCTTCAGGCCTCGGGGCCAGGCACGACCCCGGGAACCTCAATATCTACCACGGCTCGGGCAGGGTCCTCTTCCACTTCCTCGTCAGGGACCTCTTCTTCTCCGAGGTCGTCCCCCTGCTCGTCGACACCCGCGAGGGGGTATTCGGCCCGGAGCTCCTCATCAGCGGACTCCGGCATCCGGGCCTTGACGGCGTCGAGGGCCTCGTGCCAGATGTTCGTAGTAGCCACGGCTAGGTCGGAGTAGTAGTCATTCGACTTCTTATAGTCCTCCACCGCCTTAGCTGCCTCGAGATTGGCCCGCTTCACCTCCTCGGCCGCCACCTCCAACTCCTTCCAGAGGGTCTCCACCATCTTCTTCATGGTGCCGACGTAGCCAGGATGGCCTCATGGTGCCGGGCAGCCTCTTGCTTTGAGGAGGACGCTACCCGCGCCGCAGCGGCCACCTCCTGCATCCCGGCCGCCACCTCGCCCTCCAGGGCGGCGACCCTCGCCATCGCCGCCTCCAGCTCCTGCTTAGAGCTCTCCTCCAGCAAGGTAAGCTGGCCCGCGGCCTTCATCGCCGGGGTTATCACCTCTTCCTCCATGCGGATGGCGAGGGAGAGGACCTGAGATAATCAAAGAGAGGTCAGAAAGACAAAGGAGGCACCAAATCTCATGAATAGCCAAGCGCTTACCTGCATGGCCTCCTGGGCAATGGACGCCATCTGGCCTCTGAGGGTCTCCCCGGGGACCCTACCCCCTGCCGACTTCTCGATGTCGAACAGCAGGCTGTCGGCGACGGCGATCCCCGAGGGCACCGCAAAGCGGAGGCCCTCCTCCTCCACCATGATCGGGGAGGCCGGAGTCCGAGGAACCCTTCGGTGGACCCTCTTGAGGGGGGCTGATGGAGACCCGGTCTCCTCCTCCGAGGTTGGGTCCTCCTGTTCACGCACCCGCTTCCGGCTCGGCGCTTTGCTGGACTCCGGGGCGGGACCCGCCCCCGAACGCTGAGGAGGTACGACCACCAGAGGCATCGAGACAGCGGCCGAAGGAACTGGGACATGCTTCGAGCGAGAAGAGCTGGCGCCTCCAGCCTTCGGGCCCTTCTTCGGCTGCCGCATAGAGGCTCGGAGTTCGTTCATATCTATGGGTTCTGCACAAAACAAGATGTAGTGGAGTCAACGCCGCATACAAAAATAAAGCAAAACGCAAGCCTAACTCACCGACGAACTCGACGGAGCTGAGCCCGGCACAACTTAAGGCCCGCTCAGATAGCAGCACGTCAGGTCGGGGAATGGGCTCCCACGACGCCACTCTCACCGTGGCGGGGTCATTGGACTGATTTCTCGGGAAGCACTTATCCCTTGACCATTGGGTCGGCACAGGCCAGTCCTCACCCTCGGGCGGCGCAACAAAGAAGAAATTCTTCTTCCAGTCATGGATAGAAGAAGGCAGGACTACAAATCCTGACCCGGCGGCACCCCCCTTTCGCTTCCTAAAGGAGAGGTAGACCCATCTCGGGTCGCCCGCTCGACCCCCAGGATGATTTTTGAAGAGGAGAGAGGAATCAAGGATGGAGAAACTGAAGGGGACCGCCTGTAGCTTCAGGCGGACCAGGAACCCGAGGAAGATCCTCCATGAGTTCGGCTTTAACTGGCCCGGAGCTAACCCGAAGAAGTTCAGCGCTTCGACGACCTCTGGAAGGAAGGGCAGGCACATTCCGCCCCAAAAGGCTTCCAGGTACAGGGAGATCTCCCTACCCCATACTTGGTCTGCCCTCTCTCCTTCCTTGACCAAGCGAAGCGTATAGCCAGAAAGGATATGGAAGCGAGCCCGAGCGTTGGTAAGCTCATCCTCGTGCATCATCAAAGACGGCACGCCAGGAGCGGCGTCCGCCGCCTCCTCCTTGGGGACTGCCCCAGTCGCACGATCCCGGGAAAAGGATCTGACCCCTGCTCCCCGGAAAGACTCGGGCTCGACTGGAGGGCCCCTAGAACCTACTCCCACCACATCTACAGACTCTACAAAGGAAAACATCTAACCTGGATAAGAAGGTTCCTCGGGAGGCAAAAGCAGAAGAAAGAAGAAGAGCGCCGAGCTATCAAGACTTAAAGCGAGGAAAGTATGAAGAGATAAGGGCCCTGGAGTGGACCCCATCCCTATTTATTGCTGCCATCGCCCTCATCCAACGGCGCCTTTCATCTCCCGCCAAAACGACTCCTCGCGTCCGACGACTCCGATTGCTCTACCTGTCGCTCCAGTATTGGGCCGCATCCTATTAGACGCCGCAGGTCTGCAACACATCGCGTCGCCCAACCGACGCTCGACACGTGGACCGTCGCTTCAATGATGGAACGCACGAACCGGGGCACCTTCCTTAAATGCAGAGATCTCGCCCATGATTCGCTGGCAGAAAAGACAACAGATTGCCTGGGGACACGTCCCGACGATATCTTCGAAGGAAGCTCACCCCGGGTGGCCCGGCAGTCCACTCTCGACCCGACCCATCAGCTGGTCGGGACGAGAGTGGGGGGCTAATGATGATGCTCGATATCGGAGATCTCCCAGATCGTGACACGTGGCAGATGACGTATTCCAGAGCTCAGAAGAAAGGGCCTATAGGGGCCGACCAGGCCACCCCTGCGCCCGACCCGCAAGCACAAGATGGCTCTCCTTAGAGCCCCCATGCAAAAATTGGCTTCCTCGGCCTCCCAGCTCGCCTCCGAGCTATCACAGGACCAAGATGCCTCAGCTCTCCCGCTCGTCCCCGAGCTCTCCCGCCGAGGCCATTTTCCTCGGTCTCATCGACCGACCGACGGTACCACTCACAGGCCTAACCGCCGCTCCGCGAATCTCACCATGCGCGAGATCTCCGCCTGCCACATCCCACGTTCCACGCCATTACGATCCCTATTAACGAGCATGTCTCGCCATTAATAGGAAGATCCACTTATCATGGGGACGTGACGTCAGGAGCGTAACGGCCGGCGTGATTCTCGCGCCTGCCCCTGCATGCCACCGCCACTATATAAACCCCTCTCCCAGAGGGATCAAGTAAGTATTTTCTGCTCCACTTAAACCGTTACTCTGCTCGGATCTTGTTACTGACTTAATCGTCGGAGGGTCCTCGGTGGTACCAAACCAACCCGGGACTTCCTTGCAGGTACTCGGCGCAAATCTCCTCCAACCCATTGAGATCCACACATCGCAGGAGATCACGTTCCAGATCAAATCCCAGCCGTTAATCGCAGCCATCAGCAGATCAACGGAAGACAACATCTGAAGGAGACCGGAAAGGCCCCTCCATCAGAAAGTGATTTGTTTGTTCATAGAAATTGTGATGCTTCATTCGGGTAACAAAAGCCTATATATATTCTTTATATTTATGTTATGTTTCATGAAAAATTATTATTTTGGTAGTAAAATTTGTTTGATAAGATGTTTTGCTATTTTCTCCTGACTTACGCTCTTATCTTTGTGGTTTCTTTCCTTTCTACCACATCAAAGAAATAAGTTAGGATTTAAGACATCTTTATTTCATAAACGTAACACTTTTGCATGATCCTAAAATGACATTTATGTAAGGTAAAATACCTAATCTCTTATTTCCATCTCAAATATGAGTAGATAGCTTCAACTATTGTATCCCATCAAAACCATTACAATATCAAGAGAGGGTCGAAGCCGACATCTGAGTTGCGATTTGGAGTATTGGTTTAAATAGAAGGACCGTGAACTCCTCTCGCTTCTCCATATATTCTTAGTTGGTGGTGGAGCCCACACGTGACGAATACATAACACAACTTGGTGGTCCATTCTAACCCAAAAGCTCGAGCCGATAGATAGAGGCCCAAGTTGTATTATATATCATATTACCTTCTTATCAACTCCTGATGAGGGACTAAAGATGCGAGTCACAACCCAACAATCCCAAGCTTGACTCGTATACTACAGACTCACCTACATCGTTGTATTCATAACCTTCCTACAGTGATATACAATATCGGTACAAGCGCTTCAATATCAATCGGGACCGTTGTACTCACAACCTTTCTTCAGTGATATACAACATTAATGATATACAAGCACTCACCATCACACATCGATATTTCATGCTCCACCCTTTTTCCAAACAAACCAGACTCTGATACCATTTGTTGGGGGTGGAGCCCACACGTGACGGATACATAATACAACTTGGTGGCCCATTCTAACCCAAAAGCTCGAGCTGATGGGTAGAAGCCCAAGTTGTATTATATATCAGATCACCTTCTTATCAACTCCCGATGTGGGACTAAACATACGAGTCACAACCCAACATGTTGGGCATCTAGCCACGTTAAATATGCAATAAAATGTTGGGGAAAATAAAATTTGGTTCATAAGTTTTATGCACATGTAAGAAGATGGCTTGAAGCATAACTAAATATTTTTTTTGGACATTGACCCATAAGCCCTAATCCACAACACACCCACACACACCACACCCACACCCCAACCCATCCACACTCCCAGGGAATCCATGAATTTTCCCCAAAAGCGTTAATTTGTGGTCACTTCCCTTCTTGAGTTCCTGGGGTTCGAACCCGGCACTCTTCCTAAGAGAGAGAGTGCCAATATCAACTGAGTTACTGCTCATTATGTGTCTCTGTGTTGCAAGTGGATAATTGGTAATATTAACGTAGGGTAATGAAACTTCATTTAACTATGCGATATAAAGGAAGACAAAATTTTAGATAGCTCGACATATATTCTCAATACCGCTATTACAAAAGGTGGTAATCGTAACGAGAAATTGGTAGCGGTTAAAACCGTTACCAATTCTTTATAACGAGTATAATGGATTTGGTAACAATTTAAACCGTTACAGAATCCAATAGGTCGTGGGCCTTATAACCCACTCGTCATAAAAAAAACCAATTCCCTCCTTTCTTTTCCCTGAGCCCTCTATATTTTCCCTCTGAAAAATTTCTCCCCAAAAATCTCCCACCTCTCGCCTCCTCGCCGCCCTGCCTCTCCCATTTCGTCCAGCTCGTCGCCGCCGCCTCTACTACCACGATCGAAGCCCCAAATCATAGCCAAAGCACACCGCTGATCGATCTTGTCAAGCTCGCCGCCGCCGTTAATCGAAGCCGTAGCTTCATGGTCGTCAAAAGGTAAGTATAATTGGTTTTGATTTTAATATATTTTTGTTTAAATTTTAATATTGTGGTCGTTCCCAAAAATTAGGTTTTTTTTTGCTTTTCTTGTTGATGATAATGTTGTTGTTGGTGTTGTCAAGTTGATAATGTTGTTGTTGTCGATATCGTTGATGATGTTGTTGTTGTTGTTGTTGATGGCCGACGAGTTAGGGTTAGGAAGGTTTGGGTTGAGGGTTAGGGCCGGGTTAGGGATAAGGTTTATGGTTGAGGTTAGGGTTAGGGTTGGTGTTAGTTTTTAGGGTTAGTGATGATGCTCAATATCGGTGATCTTCCAGATCAGGACATGTGGCAGATGACGTGTCCCAGAGCATGCAAGAAAGGACCTACAGTGGCCGACCAAACCACACATATACTCGTCCTACCGAGCAAACGCTGGCTCACCTCCGAGCCCCCTGCATAACCGGCCTCCTCGGCCTCACAGCTCGTCTCCGGGCTACCGCAGAACCAAGATACCTCGGCTCTCCCGCTCGCCTGCGAGCTCTTCCGTCGAGGTCATCTTCCTCGGTCTCATCGACCGACCAACGGCACCGCTTGCAGGCGTAACCGCCATCCCACGAATCTCTCCATGCGCGAGATCTCCGCCGGCCACATCCCACGTTCTACGCCACCATGATCCCCCATTAACGAGCATGTCTCGCCGTTAATGGGAGGTCTCGCTCATCACACGGGCGTGACATCGGGAGCGTAACGGACGGCGTGATTCTCGCACCTATCCTGCCTGCTACCACCGCTATATAAACCCCTTCTTCAGACGGTTCAAGTAAGCCGTTTTTACTCCACTAAGCCGTTACTCTGCTCGGATCTATAGACTAACTTGATCGTCGGAGGGTCATTGGTGGTACAACCACCCTGGGACTTCCTTACAGGTAGCTCGGCAACCACAACCTCAAACCTATTGAGATCCACACGCTTCAGGAGCGACAGCCTCCAGATCCAATCTCAGCCGCCCATCGCCGTCAACGGAAGGCAACATCTGAAGGAGATCTATGCCTCCGTCAGCTGGCGGCGTCTGTGGGAAACGAACACTCTTGATCCACAAAAACAAAAGTTCGCCTTTCGATCTCAACCTAATGGCGAGCGATCGCCACGACGATCCAAGCACCAGCCGCCGCCTCTCCCTCAACGGAGGCGCGGACGAACCTCTTCCGTCGAATGCCATCAACGCCCTCGCCATCCGAATAGACCGACTCGCGTCTATTGTGGAGCTGCTGATCCGCGTCCAAACGGCGGGGCAAGATCGCCAAGTCGCCATCCCCCGCCTCGGGACCAGGACCCCTACAGGGGGAGAGAAGGCTTCCTCAGCGTCAGTACTGCCGACCACCGCCTCGCTACCTCCCACGGCCGCGGATCTCCCAAACCAATACGTTCTAAAACCCGCTGGGCACCCCACGGTTCGACACCGAGGTCCGTCGCCAGAGCACCTCGCCCCGAGGTCCTCCGCGCACCTGTCCCTCCCGAGGAGATGTCTGTCAGCTCGCCTGTTACCGGTTATGACCGACACCACCTCCCTCGACGGGGTCGTGCGGACGGGACTCGCCACGGCGGCTCGAAGACTACCTCGCCGGGGGATCAAAGGAACCTCATTGAGAGGAACCGGGGACGAGGCCAGACGCAGACCTCCAACCGTAGAGGCCGGGGATCAGAATGTGCCGAGTCGTCAGGGTACCACGGCCGACTCGACGCCCTCGAGAAGAAGATCGAGGGTCTGCATCGGAAGGGTCACCGTTCGAGCGACGGGGCTAAGTATGACGCCGACTCGCTCACCAAACCATTCACCGAGGAGCTGCTCGTTGTCCACGTCTCCTCTCGCAACAAGCCCCCAAAGGTCTCCCTCTTCGACGGTAAGTCTGACCTAAAGGACCATTTGGATGCGTTCACCGCAGGGATGAGCTTCCAAGACAACTCCGACGCCGCCCAGTGCCGGGCTTTCCCGGCCACTCTCATCCGCTCCAGACGAGACTGGTTCCGAGGACTCGAGCCGCGCTCGATCTCAACTTTCGACGAGCTGGCCACCCAATTCCTCGACCACTTCGTCGGGAACAGGCGGAAAAAATGCACCGTCGACCACCTCTTCACAATCAAGAGCGGGGACAAAGAGACGTTCAAAGAATACGTCACCCACTTCTACAACGCCTTTCTCGAGGTCCCCGAGCACCGGGACGAGACGGTCATCACGGCACTAAGGTCTGGTCTTAGGCACAAGGAGTGGTTACGCTCCTTTGCACTAGCGCAACCTAAGAACATGGCCGAGGTAAAAGTCTGGACTGAGCGCGAGGTCCAGCTCGAATCTGAGGTAAACGCAAATCTCCCCCGGGCAGAGCAAACCGACCAGAAGAAGAGGGCAAGAGAAGAGAGAAGGGGACCTGAACGGCAAAAGCCCTATCTCCCAAAGTTCCAGGAGTACACACCGCTCAATGTCTCCCAGGCAGTGCTACTAGAAGAGGCTAAGGGCGAGGGGTTCTTCAAGCTCCCCCCGATCCCGCGAACGGCCTCAAAGCGAACCCAGGGCCTCTACTACGGGTTCCACATGTCGCTAGGCCACTCCACGGAGAGTTGTAAGCAGCTCCGAGACTACATCGAGGAGCTCATCCGTTCAGGACACCTAGCAGTGTACCTGAGGGACAAGCGGCAAACTGACCGTGAGCAGAAGCAACGTCCCCCTCCAGCCGAGCTGACCATCGGCCAGATCATAGTAGTGTCAGCGGAGGATACGTCTGGTACCTACGAAGCTCGGTACCCTATACCGGGCATAGATGTCAACAAACATCCGGGGGGCTCGGGCTGCACGAATAAGAACATCTACTAGCATGTATTTTCTTTTAAGAGAAATGTACATCTTTCTTGAGATCTTTTGTTTGTATAATAAAGGGATCAATAAAGCATTGCAGAAAAGAAAAAGAATCTTATTCATTCAAGAGGTACTATAGGCTTCTTAGCCGTACATAAAAAATATATATTACAACAGGGGGGAATGGGGTACAGAGAGCACTGTCCGTGGTACTCTGAAGATATTTCCGTCAGCCGAGCCCTCACGGCGTCTAACCTCTCCCTTCGATGACCCCCGCTAGCATCGGCATCGAGCCTCAAGTGGTAGCACTCAAGGACGAGCGCCTCCGAGTGATTTAGTCGGCTCGCAGAGATCAGGCCGAAACGCCTCAGAGACCTCAGCTTGCCAATGGCCTCGTCTTTCAGCTGCTCGGATAAGGGGTTGTAGAGCCCCGGCGACGCCCTCCCGGTGGAGTACATCAACACCTGAAGTAGGGAGGAGCGCCGGGGGAGCAATCGACCTGTTCACCGCCGAAAACCGGGAAGACGGACTGTCTTGCCTGAATCTGGGGGCAGATGCTATTTGGTGCTATCCGTCCACCTCTCCGAAGATGCCAAGTTGATTTATGGCACCATGTATCGAAGGTTTAAACGGATGCGGCCGATGTAGCAGACTTCGTCAGATTCCCCCTCGTTTGAGGGGTTTTTTGATTGTGGGGACGTTTTTCCCTGCAGGCGCAAGCCCCTGCAGTTAATTACGCTACCGCATCGCGGTAACCCATTTCTCCTTCTCCAGATGGTCACTTCGTGTCGTGGGTGTTTGTTTTGTTTTTGGTTTCCCGTGGATTGTATACGGAGACTAATTTACGTTGTCGCCCGTAGGACGTGGATTAGTCCAAATCCGTATCTTCTTAGATCTGGGTTTTGGTTTGGGTTTAAGGATACGTTAGTCTTATTTGAGACTAAGATCAACTTAAACGTTCGTTAAGAATACGTTAGTCTAATTTCCAGACTAAGATCAACTCAACAGGATTATTTAGATCTAACAAAAGAGCATTTGGACTCAATTGTTTAGTTTAAGGGCATGGTGGTCCATTACCAGTTTAAGGACATGGTGGTCCATTACCAGTTTAAGGACATGGTGGTCCAATACCAGTTTAAGGACATAGTGGTCCGTAAAATGTATGGCTGTCGGGACCCATCACCTCTTTGAAGACGTTGAAGGATTACAACGACAAATATCAGAGGAGTTCAGAGATGTACCCTTGAACCAATGAGTTGGTTGAAAGAGCAGATGTGCTCAGTTCAAGATGATTTGAGGACTTATGGCCAGTTTGGGCTAAGTCCAATTATGTTTGAAATATTGGCCCTTTGGGCCATTAGACATTTGTCTGGGTTCAACCCCTCATCATTCAGCAGTGCTAAACAGAGGTTTGGGGGCTCTGACAACATTTTGTCTTTGATTTCCACAATTTTGAGATTCCTTTAGATGTGGGACTTTTACCTCTGGAAAATTAGCCAATTTGGCTAAAAGTAGTGTTAAACACTAGAGAACAACAGTGTTAAACACTGGAGGTAGAACTCTCAAATTAGTGTTAAACACTAAAAGACAATCAGTGTTAAACACTGGAAATATAATCTTCAATTTAGTGTTAAACACTAGAAACAATCAGTGTTAAACACTGGAAATATAATCCCCAAATTAGTGTTAAATATTAAAGAAAGAGGGGTCACGTGTGGACACGTGAGAGCGCCCAAAGGTGGGACCAGATCCCCTTTCTTCGTTCTGCAATTAAGTGTTAAACACTTTTTCATCTTTTGAGCATCATGTATTGACACGTGATGGAGATCTATGCACTGCTCATTAAAGTACTTTCTAAGGGGTCACGTGGGGACACGTGAGAGCGCCCAAATCTCATATTTCCTTTGCATTTTCTTTCTGTGTTTTTTAGGTCACGTGGGAGCACGTGAGGCATTGCCTCAAAGCTTTCCTCCTTCTCATTTCTGGGGATCTCTTCAGGGGTCACGTGGGGACACGTGACCTTAATTTTGCATGCATGAAGATCTCTTTATCTTTAAGAATTAAATTCTCTATAGGGTTAAACCCTAATTTTGTTTTGGAGGAATTAAATTCCTATATACGTAAAAGAATTAAATTCTTATATAGGGTTAAACCCTAGTTCTGTCCATCTTGAAGGAATTAAATTCCTATATTTTCAGGAGAATTAAATTCTCATATAGGGTTAAACCCTAGTTCATCATGAAGGAATTAAATTCCTGTGAGTTTGGGAGAATTAAATTCTCATATAGGGTTAAACCCTAATTTTGTTTTGGAGGAATTAAATTCCTATAAATTTGGGAGAATTAAATTCTCTGAACTCAATCCCCCCTCCAAGTTTTGGATCTGCATGGCAGGATCTCAAACCCGATGAGAATTAAATTCTCAACTTATGGGGAGATGTGCTCTTTGCAGATCTTCAACGAGAGAAAGAACTAAGTTCTTTTTGCAGAAAAGTTAAACTCTTAGATTTTGAGAATTAAATTCTCTGTTTGAAGTTTTGATCCCTTTTCTTTTCTCACCTAGGGTTTTCTTTGTTGAGAATTAAATTCTCCTTTCTTTTCTCTCTGCTATTGTTTTTCCCCCCAAAAAAGTAGATCCCTTCTCTTCTCTTCTTGGCTCCTATTTATAGGAGAAAGAAAAGAATCAATTTGTTCAGTGAATCTTTCATTGAAAGATTTTTGTTGTTTTCATAATTAATATGATCCTTTAGATCATTCAGTGAATTTTATTCACCGTTGGATTTTCAATCCAAAAGATATTCTGTTTGTTATTTCTGGTGAAATTTAGAGAAATCTTTCCTTGTCTAAAATCTTTCCATAAATTGGTGATTTTTAATCACCCTTGGATCTTTAATCCAACGGTCCCCCTAATCCTTTTCCATTTGGAAATATTTAGAAGCATTTAGAATTTAATTCTATTAACTGTAAGGCTTTCGAAACCAGTCACGTGCTGACACGTGACCCTTGGTCACGTGTGAGCACGTGATCCCCAATTGAGTCTTTTTCTCAGCGTTTATTTACGTTCAGTTTTCACCATCACGTGTCAACACGTGACCATCGGTCACATGTGAGCACGTGATACCTCATTGAGGTATTTCCTTCAGCCGTTTGTTTTTATTTATGTTTTAACTGTCACGTGTCAACACGTGACCATTGGCACGTGTGAGCACGTGAGCCCCAATTGGGTCCTTCTTCAGCCGTTTGTTTTTATTTATGTTTTAACTATCACGTGTCAATACGTGACCATTGATCACGTGTGAGCACGTGATACCTCATTGAAGTAATTCCTGATTTTTAATCAGGGAACAGTGCATAGCATATTTGCTCATAACTTTTGATCCCGGATGAATTATGAAGCCCGTAATATATCAAATCGAAGGGTTTTTCGAGATGCTTCCAATAACATCAGAATTTAGCTGTTTCTCAATCGGGAGTTTGTCAAAAAAACAGCCCGGAAAATACTGGTTCGTATTTTCTTAAGCGTATCGCTGCCATTTGATACCTTGGGCTCTTTTGCGCAGACATTTTTTTGGCGGGAACACGAACGAAATGATCCTCGATCCTGCCAATCACCAACTGCACCGTGTCATCAGTGCAGTACTGATCGTAGAGATACACGTCCTCGAAGCTTATGATATCGGGGATGATGAAAGGGAAGTTCTCCATTCTTGCGTTTTGGGTGTGAGGAAAAGAGTCATCAACAATCTCTCCATGTTATAGCCCCCAATGCCCCCGGAGTTCAACGGTCGCCCAAACTGTGCTGCAACGCGGCAGACATCACGCCGCTCGATGCGAAATCGAAACGACGCAGCTCTGGCGCTTCGCCTCCTCCACGTGCTCGTAGCACGTGTCACTCGCGACTGTCCATCTTCCCAAAGCCATCACGAAGAGGCAGCCCTGCTGCTGCCCTGCTCGGCTATCCCTGGCTGGTAGCTTGCCTACCCAACAACGCCAGGGATCCAAGCCCTCACTAAGAGGCGACCGAGCAGCTTCACTGCTTGGTTTATCCTTGGCAGGCCTCCCGCGGCCCCTCCAGCGCCAAGGATCAAAGCCCTCACGAAGAGGCAGCCCAACAACTACCCTGCTCGGCTATCCCTGGTCGGTAGCTCGCCTACCCCACAACGCCAGGGATCTAAGCCCTCGCTAAGAGGCGACCGAGCAGTTTCACTACTTGGTTCATCCTTAGAAGGCCTCCCACAGCCCCTCCAGCGCCAAGGATCGAAGCCCTCACCAAGAGGCAGCCCTGCAGCTACCCTGCTCGGCTATCCTTGGCTGGTAGCTTCCCTACCCCCCCCACGCCAGGGATCAAAGCCCTCACAAGAGGCACCGGGCAGCAACCCTGCTCGGCCATCCTTAAGGACAAAAAGCCCTCGCCAAGAGGCACCGGGCAGTAACCCTGCTCGACCATCCTTAGTAGGCCACTTACGGCCCCTCCCGCGCTAAGGATGAAAAGCCCTCGAAAGAGGCAACCGGGCCCGCCCTTGTTCGGTTATCCCTGGCTGGTAGCTCCCTACCCAACAAACCAAGGATCAAAGACCTCGCCAAGAGGCAACCGGGCCCGCCCTTGCTCGGTTATCCCTGGCCGGTAGCTCCCTACCCCAACAAACCAGGGATCAAAGCCCTCGCCAAGAGGCACCGGGCAGTAACCCTGCTCAGCCCGTCCTTAAGGATCAAAGCCCTCGCAAGAGGAAACCGGGCCCGCCCTTGCTCGGTTATCCCTGGCCGGTAGCTCCCTACCCCAACATACCAGGGATCAAAGCCCTCGCCAAGAGGCACCAAGCAGCTACCCTGCTCGGCACCGTCCTTAGTAGGCCCCTTACGGCCCCTCCCACGCTAAGGATCAAAAGCCCTCGAAAGAGGCAACCGGGCCTGCCCTTGCTCGGTTATCCCTGGCTGGTAGCTCCCTACCCCAACACATCAAGGATCAAAGCCCTCGCCAAGAGGCACCGATCAGATACCCTGCTCGGCCATCCCCCGCTGGAAATTCAATACCTTAAAACTCCAAGGATTGAATCCCTGGCCTAGAGGCGCCAGGCATCTACCCTGCTCGGTCGATCATCAGCATGCCTCTCCAAGCTTCCCACGCTAAGGAACATGACCTCGTCAAGAGGCATCCGGTTCTACGTCTAAGCAATCTCCACCTCGACTTCGGAACCATGGAGATATTGTCTTCACACTGGTCTTTGCACACTCGGCAAACAAACAGATTCAACTCGATGTGTTATCGCTAGACAAAGAACCGACATAAAACGAAGGCAGTGTTGCGCAAATACGAGTGCTTACCAACAAATGAAAATACGAGCACAAACACTACTGCAAAAACAAAAATCTTTATTCACAAAGTCAAAGGTTTTACAAGGGTATTGTGGGCTCCCCAGCCTTACAAAAATGCCCGAAGGCCTACAAAATACCCGTAGCAACAAGAAGAAGAAGAAAACAAGAAGACAAGGGGCTTCAGGCCACAGGGCCAGGCGCAACACCGGGAAGCTCAGCGCCCACCATAGAAGCCTCGGCGTCGCCCTCGCCGGGCATCTCTTCCCCGACCTCGTCCCCGGGTCCGTCCCCCTGCTCGTCATCCCCGCGAGGATATTCAGCCCGGAGCTCCTCGTCAGCGAACTCCGGCATCCGAGCCTTGACGGGGTCGAGGGCCTCGTGCCAGATGGCGGTGGTGGCCGACGCTAGGGCGGTATAGAACTATTCTGACTTCTGGAAGTTCTCCACCGCCTTCGCCGCTCTGAGGTCAGCTCGCTTCGCCGCCTCTCCCGCAACCTCCAACTCCTTCCGGAGGGTGCTCACGGACTTCTTCATGGTGCCGACGAGCACCCTGGAGTCCCGAAGCTCGGCCTCGGCAGCCTGGGCGGCCTCACGGAACCTGGCAACCTCCTGCTTTGAGGCCGCCACCTCCTGCCTCGTGGCCGCCGCCTCCTGCTTCCCGGCCGCCGCCTTGCCCTCAAGGGCAGCGACCCTCGCCATCGCCGCCTCCAGCTCCCACTTCGAGCTCTCCCCCAGCGAGGAGAGCTCGCCCGCGGCTCGCATCACCGGGGATATCTCCTCCTCCTCCATACGGGCGACGATAGCGGCGTGCTGGAGGACCTGAAGAAATCGGAGGGGGGTCAGAAAGAAAAAGGGGCACCAAATCTCGCAAGCGATGGGACGATGTACGAGCACAAACCTGCACGACCTCTTGGGCGATGGATGCCATTTGTGCCTTCAGCGTCCCCCCATGGACCCGGCCCCTGGCCAACCTCTCCATGTCGTGCAGCAAGCTATCAGCAACGGAGAGCCCCGAGGGCACCTCAAAGCGGAGCTCCCCCTCGTCCACCAAGATCGGAGAGGCCGGGGTCCGCGAAACTGTTCGGGGGAACCTCTTGAGATACGACGGCGGGGAGCTCATCTCCACCTCCGAAGCCTGGACATCCTTTTACCGATCCCTTTTCTGCTCGACGCCTGGCTGGGCTCCGGGGCGCGACCCACACTCGAGCGCTGGGGTGGGACGGCTGCGGGAGGAGCCAGGAACAGCGTCTGACGAGAAGAGCTGGCCCTTTCAGCCTTCGACCCTTTCTTCGGCTTGCGCATGGATGCTCGGAGGAGGTCCACGTCCATGGTTTCTGCACAAGACAAGATATAATGGAATCAGCGACACAAACAGGAACAGAAACAAACACAAGCCTAACTTACGGACGAACTGGGCGGGGTTGAGCCCGGCCCAACTAAGGGCCCGCTCAGAAAGCAGCACGTCAGCCCGGGGAATAAGCTCCCACCCCGCCACCCTCACTGCATCGGGGTCATTGGACGGATTTCCCTGCCAGCACCTATCCCTGGACCACTGGATGGGTACGGGCCAGTACTCACACTCTGGCGGCCCGACGAAGAAAAACTTCTTCTTCCAATCATGGATGGAAGAAGGCAAGACGACAACTCCTGACCTAGCTACACTCCCCCGTTGCTTCCTATAGGAGAGGTAAACCCGCCTCGGTCGCCCGTGCGAGTTCCGGGGTGACTTTTGTAAACAAGAGAGGAGGTAAGGATGGACAGACTAAAGGGGATCATCTTCAATTTCAGCCGGACCAGGAACCCAAGGAGAATCCTCCAGGAGTTCGGCCCTAGCTGGCCTGGGGCTAGCGCAAAGTAATTTAGCGCATCTATAACCTCAGGAGAGAAAGGCAGGCGCATTCCGGCCCAAAGGGCTTCCAGTTACTAGGCGATCTCTCAACCCCGCACCTGATCTGCCCTCTCTCCTTCCTCGGCCAATCGTAGCGTGTAGCCGGAAGGAATATGGAAATGAGCCCGAGCGATGACAAGCTCGTCCTCATATCTCACTGAGGACGACGCACCAGGGACGTCCGCCGCCACCGCTCCGGGAACCGCCCCAGACGCGCGACCCAGGGAAGAGGATCTGACCCTAACTTCCCGAAGGAGCTCCAACCCAGGGGAAGAATCCCAAGTATCTACCCCTGCGACATCTACAAACTCCTCAAAACAAGACATCTAACCTGATGGGAAGAAATTCTAGAGAAGAGAAAACGCAAAATCCGACCTAAAAGGGGAGAGCGCCGAGCTAACAAGACTCAGAATGAGGAAAATGTGAAGAGAGAGAGAGATCCCGAATCAGGCCTCCCCTCAATTTATACTGCCGACGTCCTCATCCAACGGCGACGGTCGACTCCCGCCAAAACGGTTCACTGCACTCGACGGCCACGATCGCTCCACCTGTTGCAAGCGCAGCATCCCATCGGATGCCAGAAGCCTGCGACACGTCACATCAGCCAACCGGCACCCGACACGTAGTCTGTCGCCTCAGCAAAAGTGCATACGATCCGGCGCACCTTCTTTAATGCGGAGATCTCGCCCTGATTCGCTGCCATCACCCAGAAAAAACAGCCGATTGCCCAGGGACACACCGACGATATCTTCGAAAAGGAGGTCACCTCGGGTGACCAGGCAAACCACTCTCGACCCGACCCGTCAGCTGGTCGGGACGAGAGTGGGGGGCTAATGATGATGCTTGATATCGGTGATCTCCCAGATCAGGACATGTGGCAGATGACGTGTCCCAGAGCATGCAAGAAACGACCTACAGTGGCCGACCAGACCACACCTATGCTCGTCCTACCGAGCAAACGCTGGCTCACCTCCGAGCCCCCTGCATAACCGGTCTCCTCGGCCTCACAGCTCGTCTCCGGGTTACCGCAGAACCAAGATACCTCGGCTCTCCCGCTCGCCTGCGAGCTCTCCCGCCGAGGTCATCTTCCTCGGTCTCATCGACTGACCAACGGCACCGCTTACAGGCGTAACCGCCATCCCGCGAATCTCGCCATGCGCGAGATCTCCGCCGGCCACATCCCACGTTCTACGCCACCACGATCCCCCATTAACAAGCATGTCTCGCCATTAATGGGAGGTCTTGCTCATCACGCGGGCGTGACGTCGGGAGCGTAACGGCCGGCGTGATTCTCGCACCTACCCTGCCTGCTGCCACTGCTATATAAACCCCTTCTTCAGACGGTTCAAGTAAGCCATTTTTACTCCATTATGCCGTTACTCTGCTCGGATCTCTAGACTAACTTGATCGTCGGAAGGTCCTCGGTGGTACAACCACCCCGGGAATTCCTTGCAGGTAGCTCGGCAACCACAACCTCAAACCCATTGAGATCCACACGCTTCAGGAGCGACAGCCTCCAGATCCAATCTCAGCCGCCCATCGCCGCCATCAGCAGATCAACGGAAGGCAACACCTGAAGGAGATCTACGCCTCCGTCAGCTAGGAATAGGGTTCAGATTGTGGATGGTAGTTTAGTGAAATGCAACAATTAATTAAGCGTATTTTAGTGTAAAAAAATAAAATTTAGCAAGGGTTTATTTACTAAAAAAATAAATGATAATTTAGTGAAAAACAACAATACTTAATGGTATTTTAGTGAAATTTATAGTAATTTAGATAACATAAGAAGATGGGTTAGTGTTAGCGTTAGGGTTAGGGATAAGGTTAGCGTTAGGGATAGGTCGCTTAGTGAAATGTAACAATAATTAAGGTAGTTTAGTGAAAACCCAACAATAGTTAAGGGTATTTTAGTGTAATTTAAAAAAGTGAAGAAATCGGTTGTTTAGGAAAAAATTTAAGATAGCTTAGTGAAAACAACAATAGCAAAAGATAGTTTAAGGAGAATTTTTTTAGGTATTTTACAGCATTTTAGTAAATGTGTGTGTGCGCGCGTGCGCTTGTGTGTGTGTATGTGTATGCTTGTGTGCACACACAAGCATACATGCACATACTACCGCCACATTACCCCCAGCAGCAGCGCCTATCTATACCAGCGCTTCTCATACTACCGCCACATCATCCCCAGCAGCAGCGTCTATCCTTACCAGCGCTCCCCTACTACCACCACATCATCCCAGCAGCAGCGTTTATCCTTACTAGCGTTCCCTACTACCACCACAGCACTCCCAGTATCCCATCCTGTCTCTACCAGTGCCCCCACTATTAGCGGCACAGGAGCCGCAGCAGCAGCAGCAGCCACACCTACTCCTATTAGTGCAGTAGCGGATCCTCATATCCCAGTCACTCCTGCACATGGTAAATAGTTTACTCATTTAAAATATAATACACCATTACAATGTAGGTACCTATTGAATCATCTAACGGTTTATTATTTGCATATCCGCACTCTACCGGCGGGATGTCGTCTGGCGTCAGTTCTAGCGCCACGCCAGGGACAACAAGTATAATCGTTATTAGTTAAAGCTTTTAAATAATGATTATAATTTAAATTTGTCAAAAGCTATACACATATTCTGAATATTATAATATTGTGTTTGTATACCTATTTTTTTACAGGCTCTAGCACTATTAGAAGGAGGGGTCCTACTGGGCCCTCCTGCTCCAGACCAGCCAACGCTGCTAACCTATGGGAGCCGATATGGGACGCGACAGGTGTGCCTGTTGGTCCTTACGCGACCCATTAGGGGATTTCGTTGGGGAGGAGATCCGTTCTTACTACAAGTATCCGCTCCATCATAGGTGGGACCAAGGCCAGACTGAGCGTGTTACGCAGTTTTTTGGGTCGGAGCAAGCATCATATATCCTTTTATATTTTTAAAATTTCAATCACCGTTATATATATATATTTGTTTAAAATTTTGTAATTTCAGACCAGGAAACATTACAGATTCATCAACGTCACCGACAACGATGGCATCCATGTGTCGTTCGATGTAAACCGCACCCTTCCCTCGTTTATACCCGCGTTTCAAAACATCAAAAGAAGACCCCAAAGCAAAGTAAAGGATGATTATTGCTTTCCTTGACTCACGGTGACTGAAGAGGAGCGGAGGGTGATGATAGATGTCATAGCGCTGGAGATCCCAAGAGACGATTGGCCGCTGCTGGCCGCCTATTACCAGCGCGACGATTTGAAAGTATGAATTTAATTTTTAAGATTTTACCAATATAACAACAAATCATATTCTGAAATATAATATAATCTTCGTTATATTTTCAAGTTGGCGTCTGCTCGCAATTAGTAGAACCGGAACAACGGTGTGAGAAACCGTGTTGTCCCGACCCAAGGGAAGCGCACGCAGGCCAGCGCTCAGTAGCACCTCGTGAGTATTTCAACGCTTAATTTTATATGTTTTCTTTATCGTAAATTATTTATTAAAATAAATCGTAATTTAATCGTGGAAAAAGAAAGACCCCGCCAACTACACTGCTACCATGGGATGGACCGCGTTACATAAGGGCACGGACGAGTACATGGTAAGTTTCTTTGGACCAAGTCGATTCTGTATTTTAAGTTAACACGTATTTGTTTATCTACATATATTCTATACAGACCTAGTTTCAGGAGAGGACGGACGTCTTAGGATTTCGCCCCGACAACCCAATCACCGCTATTGTCCTTGTCCTAGATTCGATATCCGGTGGGCATCACGGTGAGTATGAGCGCGGGGTTGGTCCTAGGGGCCCATCGACACTTTGCTAGGCGTTCGACCGCCCACGAATACGCCATGGCCCAAACACAAACAGATACGGCGTCGGCGTCGCGGGAGGAGATTCGTCGCCTCCGCGACCAGATGGCTCAACGGGAGGGGCGGATGACGCAGCAACAGCTGCAAACCCTTGCGGTGGAGGTCCAAGAGCTAAGGCGGTCAAACACCAAGACCATACGGAAGGAGATTGGGAGTTTTTTCAGGCCACGAGACGATGGAGGTGGATCGTCCCAGCAGCCTTAGGTTTATTGACTTGTTTATCATTTGTTGATACATACATCTGTTTTATTGATTTAATATTTATATTGGTTGTATATATATTTCGTTTATGATTGGTTGCGATTTGAATCATGTTACTTCCTATTTATGATTGCTTGCAATGAGTTTATAATTGTGTTTGTATTTTCTTTCCAACATTATCATTATATATTGCCGGCAGTAAATGAAAGAAGAACATGGGGGACGTGTCGTTTCTCTGTTTTAAAAAAAACATATAACAGAATTGGTAACGGTTTTAACGATGAAACCATTACCAAAAGGCTTTGGTAACGGTCATCTGGACTGATATCTGGAAGATATCAGATATTATGTAACGGGGTCAACTATGGTAACTGTTAAGACCGTTACCATATGGTGCCTAACGTAACGGTTTAAACCATTACGGATGATTTGGTAACGGTGTAATCCATTACCATATATGTGGGCCCCATCCTTTTATGTTTCGGTTATTTGAACCCATTTTGGTGACGGCGGATATACGGTAACGGTCAGAACTGTTACCAGTCTTTTGGTAATTGGGGTTCTGGTAACGGTTTGGTATCTGTTCGGTAACGGTTTAAACCGTTACCAGAAAGGGTTTCGTTAACCGTTTAAACCGTTACCAAATATATACCCTGTAGTAGTGTACCTTCAGTAAAAAAAAATTATAATTCAGAAAAACCCAAAACAATCGTGATTATCAACAATAATCCAAAATTTCTTGGATTTAACTGTAACAACAAAATTTCTTGGATTCCCTCGTTTTATCCAAGGACATCGACTACATCTCTCCAACATGGAATATCTTTTTTAGTATGGAATGTAATGATGTAATGACTATAGAATCTCATTTGTATTATTTTAGTTTAGCAAAACTAGAGATTTTGTCTTTTATAATGGTCAGAAAAGCCAACTTTACTTATTTTATTTTGGTGTTATTTATTGTCCATTTTGATCTTCATGATCTAAAATATGGCAAAAGGAGGCATGCAGTGCCCAGACCCTGGACATGTGGGAGCACAGAGGTTATTTTGTAAATAGGCCCTGGGCTCCACATACCCAAGGATATGGGCATTGCAAACTCTGATTCCTCGTAAAATATATGTATACTAATTTTCATATGATTTTGATACTCTTTGACCGTTGATTTGGTGATGAAAATGTTTTATTATCGGTAAATTGTTAAATTTGTGATACTTTGATGCAAATGGAAGAAGTATAAAAAAATTACATATTTTTTTGTGCTTGCATATCTGAGCATAAGCGATTAAGAAGAACAGTGCTTGATGGAGGTCCTTTTCAGGCCTCCTTCGGATGTTGTCTTCTGTCGATCTTCCGGTGGATTTTGGAGGTGATCTCCTGTTGCTGTGGGTCTCAATGGGTTTGAGTAGATTGGCGATTTGAGAAGTTTAGGGCCGAGTACCTGCAAAGAAGTCCCGGGAGATTTGGTACCACCGAGGACCCTCCGATGGTCAAGTTAGTGCTAGATCCGAGCAGAGTAACGGCTAAGTGGAATAAAACAATGGCTTCTCTTGATCCCTCTGTGATGGGGGTTTATATAGCGGCGACAGAATGCAGCAGCAGGCGCGAAAATCTCACCGGCAGTTACGCTCCCACGTCACGCCCGCGTAAAGAGCGGATCGCCCATTAATGGGGATCGTGATGGCGTGGAACGTGGGACGTTGCTGGCGGAGAATCTGCACGTGGCGAGATTTGCGGAGCGGCAGTTACGCCCGTGAGTAGTGGAGTTGGTCGGTCGGAGGGACCGAGGAAGACGGCCTCGGCTGGGGAGCTCGGAGACGAGCAAGTGGGCCGAGAAGTCTTGGTCCTGTGGCAGCTCGGGACGAGCTGAGGGGCCGAGGGGGCCAATTTGAAGGGGCCCCGAGGAGGGTCAGCTTGTGCTTGCAGGTTGGGTATAAGGGTGGCATGGTCGGCCTCTGTGAGCCCTTTCTTCTGGGTCTTGGGCAATATTGAGCATCATCAGTTCTGGTTATCAAAAAAATCATGAAAAATTGACCTTTTTATCCGTATACAAGAGAAACTATGAAAAGAATAACCACCCCTCTCTGAAAAGAATAATAGCCTTTCTTTCAAATTCATCTTTAGTGTTAAAAGAATAATGAGTAAATTGTATTGAAGTCCCAAAGGCCCAAAAACAATACGGTTTAGTCCTTGAGTTTGATTTTGTAAAAATCTAATCAAAAACTCCTTAGACTAACAAATTCGTTTAGTTCAGGATGGGTACATTTTTTATGTCACTGCTGCTCTTTCTGGTAAAATAATGCATTAACTTTAAGTTTGATCTTCTGAAGTACTACATTCAACGTTTGAAATATTATATTTACGCAGAAACTATTGTATTTATATTAAAATACTATATTTAATATGAAAATTGGTATATTTATTTGTAAAACGGTTAAATTTATGCCATCCTTGTTTTTCTTTTTTTCCTTCTCCATCCTCATCATTTTCTTCAAAATCTTATCAAATCCTAAACTTATTATTTCCTACCAACCATAAATCATATTTTCTTTTCATCTCTCAAAGCCTCTCTCTCGAAACCCTACCAAATCTAAAAATTCATTTTCTCTTACCTCCTCAGCTTTCTTTCCAAATCCAAACATTTATCTCATCTCATCATCTACTTCTTCTTTCTCGCACTAGCAAAATAAGGGGTTGCCCCTACGGATAATAACATCCGTAGGGGCAGTAAAAGTTTGGCCCTACGGATTAATCCGTAGGGCATAACGGTTGCCCCTACGGTCGTTCAATATTTATTTAAAATTTATTAAATCTTAAAGTGTTTTTTGCCCCTACGGAGACGCAAACCAAGCACCTACGGGTATATCCGTAGGGGCATATAAATAGGGATTTAAGAGATCGATCCATACGCTGATTATTTCTTTTTCTTATTCTCGCGCGAAACCAAATTTTCCCAAATCGAGATCGTCGTCGCCGCCGCGCTGCAGTGATCTCGTCGTCGCCGAATCCAAGCCGAATCGTCGTCGCCACGCCTGCGCAGTGATCTCGTGGTCGCCACCGTGCTCCGTTCTCGTTGTCGCCACCGCCCTCGTCGTCGCCGATTGCGTCTCCGTAGTCGCCTACAGGTAATTAGTTAAACATTATTATAATGATGTTAGGGTAGCGATCGATGAGGGTTAGGATCAGGTATCGGTTGTGGTTAGGGTTAGGATTAGGGTTAGGGTACGGGTTCGATCGGCGGTTGGGGTTCGACGACTGGTGTTGGGGTTAGGGTTAGGGTTCGGTTGGGGTTTGGTGTTGGGGTTGGGGTTCGGCTGGGGCTGGGTTGGGGTTAGGGTTAGGCCGGGTTAGGATTTGGTGTTGGGTTGGGGTTCGGCTGGGGCTGGGTTGGGCTAGGATGAGTTGGGGAAATTGAAGGCGAGCTGGGTTTTGGGAGAAGAGAAGGAAATGGCACTGCTTGGCTGCTTCAATTTTTTGATATAGATAGATAAGGTTCTTTTGGGATTTTGGAGGGGTTTTAATTTGGGGGAAATAAATAGCTTTGGAGATGAAATGGGGCATTTCGGTAATTTGATTCTCTGTTGCAAATATTATTTATCAATATATTTAATTATAAATATTAAATAAAATAAAGTAAACTATAAATAATATGAAACCAATATATGATACTCGATGATAATATGAAACCTTCATATTCCCATCGATACTCATATATGAAACTAAAAGCGTCACTTAGTCCCCGTCTATCGGTTAACATATGTGCGATGCTCGTCGTGACCTAGAACTATACGAAGATTGTTAAATATCGGACAGTATAGCTCGATACTAACAACCGTCGTATAGTCTACGCGACGGGAAAATTCAATCGTATGGTAACCCATAGATTTGTCCCGTGTGGACAAGTTAAGAATGTATAAAGCAAACGCCTTCATTCACTTGTATTTTCATCCGTTTCGAGATATTTCGTCGGTACCTTTCCGCTGGTTCTCCGTGTACAAAGATAGATTAGATGTTCATTTCAACGTAGTTCACAGCTTTGAAATGATTATCTATTCTATTACAATGTACTCGGAGAACAGCGGGGGGGTGCTGCCGAAATTTACTCGAAACGGTTGAAAGCACAAGTGATGGGCGTTCGCTCTATACATTCTTAATGGGATAGAAACCTACCCCCGACAGCCGGAACACACACATACAACAAGAATACACAACAAACGCATAATTAGAGAGCGGTTCGAGATGTTCGGGTTAAAACCAATATATGATACTCGATGATAATATGAAACCTTCATATTCCCATCGATACTCATATATGAAACTAAAAGCGTCACTTAGTCCCCGTCTATCGGTTAACATACGTGCGATGCTCGTCGTGACCTAGAACTATACGAAGGTTGTTAAATATCGGACAGTATAGCTCGATACTAACAACCGTCGTATAGTCTACGCGACGAGAAAATTCAATCGTATGGTAACCCATAGATTTGTCCCGTGTGGACAAGTTAAGAATGTATAAAGCAAACGCCTTCATTCACTTGTGTTTTCATCCGTTTCGAGATATTTCGTCGGTACCTTTCCGCTGGTTCTCCGTGTACAAAAATAGATTAGATGTTCATTTCAACGTTGTTTCACAGCTTTGAAATGATTATCTATTCTATTACAGTGTACTCGGAGAACAGCGGGGAGGTGCTGCCGAAATTTACTCGAAACGGTTGAAAGCACAAGTGATGGGCGTTCGCTCTATACATTCTTAACGGGATAGAAGCCTACCCCCGACAGCCGGAACACACACATACAAACGCATAATTAGAGAGCGATTCGAGATGTTCGGGTTAAAACCAATATATGATACTCGATGATAATATGAAACCTTCATATTCCCATCGATACTCATATATGAAACTAAAAGCGCCACTTAGTCCCCGTCTATCGGTGAACATACGTGCGATAATTTATTCTTTTCAACGACAAACGCACACACAAAGCATATACACTGATTTTCTCCTTTGTCAGTAACTATCCCGTTCTTATATTTCTCAATATAGTCAGCATAACCTACAATTTATATGTTATTCAGTCTAATATGGCCCATGAGTACGTCAGAGTTAAGGACTGGATGTATGTGAATTGGAAACAACGTATGCAACCTAAGTTTGTCGCAGGAGTTGCTGCTTTCCTTGAATTTGCACGCGCACATAATAAGATCATAATAGAGAAGATTCTCTGTCCGTGCGATAGATGTGGCAATAAGTACTGGCAGAAGGTAGAATTGGCAGAGCTTCATATTGTAAAACATGGGTTTACTAGACTTTATTCAACTTGAAAATATCACGGGGAAGGAGAAGAATGTAGTACTGCGGTAGAAGAAGAAGGAGAACACGATAATGCGGCAGGAGAAGAAGAAGAATTCGGTAATACGGGTGAGGACGAAGAAGAGAGAAGGCTTAAAGTGCTCCTACCGTCTGTTTCGAAGGACGGGTTGTCTTCGACTAATCATGAAGTTACGTGGGTTAGAAATGACATCGACGATGAAATCCAAGTAGATATGTATGATGCGCCCACGAAACGAAAAAGGTTATCAGTAATGTTATATTATTACTTCACATTTTACGCTCTATACATATATAGTCAATACTTTTAATGATTGTCTAATGCGTCCACGAACCGTTTATCTAGATTTGATGACGATGTCGGGAGCAGCGAGGGGCGACAGGAGCTCCAGCCGCGGCAGAGGCAGAGGCAGAGGCAGAGCGGTTCTGCCGCCCGGAGAGCTCCGTAGGGAGCTTCAGAGGGCCGGTCTTGCACCCAGATCGGAGACCCCTTCGGATGCCTCCTTCCGTGTGGATTTTGCCACATCTCCAGGTATACTGCACGCATATCCATTTTGAATGTAATATTACAGATATTCATGCCTGTTTATGTCAAAATTACTTATATTGTCAATGTTTGATTGTCTAGTTGTTGGTGATGCATCCACATCTGGGACAAAGGCCACCCCCGCTCCTCCAGGTATGTTTATATATCATATAGTGTATGTATATTGATTTAGAATGCTATATCATAAATACACACATTCCTTTTGCTCTTACTTAGCAATTTTTATTATTGTCTAGCTGTAGGTGGTGACACCACCGCACCTGCGGGTATGTTTATATATCCTATAGTGCATGCATATTGATTTAGAACGTTGTATTATTGATCTACACATTCTTTTTGCAATTACTTATATAATCTATTTTTAATTGTCTAATTATAGGTGGTGCGTCCACACCTTCCGCAGGGGCCGCTCCTGCCGCTTCCATACCCTCCGCATCGTCTGCAGGTTAGTATGAATAAATTTAAAATATTTACTCATTCTACATATGCTCTATAGAATAAATATGAACTTCATGGAAATTTAGCGTCGATATTTACTTTTTAGTTGGAGGGAATGCGTCCGCATCCGGGACCCCGGTTGTTCCTCACCGGAGGAACTATCGTCCCGCTCGTGCTGCTGCCCGGGCCCAGGCTCGTGCGATAGTCACCGGAGGTATATATCACACTTGAATTTTCGTTTAACCTTGATTTCTTAATACAACTTTGTCTTATTATTGATTGTCTTGATATTTCGTGCAGACGCAGGGCCTCCCCATCCCCAGAGGGGGACTCGAGGCCCGAATCAGTCCCATAGGCTGAGGCCTGACAGAGGTAGGGGGGAGGCAGCATTCCCCCTTTTTTTACCCTTCACTATCGCTATACCGGTCCTCATGCCGAGAGGTTCGGCCGGTATTTGGGGGACGAGAGCGAGCCGGCTCGTGAAGAACTATCCACTTCACGTTGAGTGGGGAGAGCAGCACCAGCGCTCATTCGCCCTCTTCTTTGATCAGGCTCGGGTATGTATTAATATATATTTTCATTTGATCTATCCAGTATATTTATTATTAACACTTGCAATCTAATAACAATGTTTTTTTGTATTTTCAGTTGGATTACGATTTTCAGCCTGTAGCCGACCCTGATCACCCGGGAAGGGTGCTCGACCTTCATGCTCTGTACAATGGCCTGATGAAGAACATGCAGGCCAAGATCCGAAACAACAGGAATGAGCTGAAGGCCGACTGCTACTCCCTGTGGATGGCGACCCCCGAGGCAGAGAGAGCGGCCCTCCTATCTACTCCGGCGTTTGCGAGAGTCGACGTAGAGACATGGCCTCTATTGTGCGCTTATTTCGACTCCCAACGCAGATAGGTATGTATTTTAAATGTAATTCATTATTTATGATATAATTTATTTCTTTGTGTTTCTTAATTAGAAAACTAAATGTTAATGCGTTGTGCAGAAACAGGCCGCTCAGAATACAGAGAACAGGAAGTCGGCGAAGAGGGGTCGCCCCACTTACACAGGTGGCTCGAGGAACATTACTCGAGCCATGGAGTTATCGGTAAATTACAATAGACCGACGTTTGTGATATTCTGCAATATTAAGAGTTATTTTCTAATATTTCTAATATTAAGAGTTACTTTCTAATATTGCAGACATCTCGGACCGTGGCGTCAGGTGGTACACCGAGCGTGTTGTCCGCATATCTTGCCGTCCACGGCACCTCGACAGATCCCGCCACGGGCGAGGTTCGATATCCCGACGTCGCTACCCAGGAGTACTGCGTAAGTGTTAATATTTTTTCTACCCAAATTTGAAATTTTAGTTTTGGAAGGTTCAAGTTTAAATCTTATACTTATACTTTACTACTTAATGTGGGTGTAGGAGCGGGTGGTTGAGCAGGCCCAGGCCTCGGGGATCGATTTTACCGGACAGAGCGATCCGAGGCTGCTGACCCCAGTTCTGGATACCGCACACGGAGAGCACCACAGAGGTTGGGAGAGAGGCCGGGGACTGGGCCCTAGCAGGGCCCATATGAGGTTGGACTCCACCCGGGCGGTTACTTCCTCTCCGGTGACCGACGTGTCCATCAGGAACTGGAGAGCTTGAGGGCCACCGTTCAGGAGTTGAAGGAGATGCTGGTATGTATACTGCTTTATAGTAAAATATCATGTCATATTATATAGATATCAACATATCCATAATTAGTACGTAGCTTGAGCTTATTTGGTTTTAGACTTAAGTTTGATTAATCATACATACAGATGTAATTAAAATAAACAACAAACTAGATATCCAAACGGGGTTTCGAAATAACTTAATAATGATACGAATTCGAATAATACACAGTTCTTACACGCTTATTACATACGTTAGGTCCAGACGCGACAGGGTACATCGGCCAAGCCTCCACATGCACCTCCTTCGGCTGCGGCTCCGCAAACCACTACATCGGTTGCGCTTCCGCAGACAGCTCCTGTAGCTCCACCGCCCACTCAGACTCCCGCAGCCGCAGCTCCGCAAGCGACTACCTCGACGGCGGCTGCGCAGACCACATCGCCAGCTCCACAGGCCGCTCAGACTCCCGCTCGTGCCGAATTGCAGAGTTTATTGACCGAGGAGCAGGCGCGCGTTATTCTATCGTTATTCAGAGGTGGAGCTGGACCGAACTAGGGTAGCTTTTTGGTTCTTATTTTTTGAAACATGTATTTATTTATATCATACACATTGTACTACATTTTGAAACGATATCGATATTGGTTTATATTTATATCATATTCAGTTTTTGGATTTCTTTTGTATATTATATGCGTGAGATGTGATTATGAATACTGCGATATATGTTGTGTGATGATTATTTTTATATTTGATTGATGTATATATTATTGTGCACAGGACGGGAAAAAATCAGGCAGCACTTTTTTAAAAAAAAATACAGACAATATGTACCTACGGATTAATCCGTAGGCACACATGTTACCCCTACGGTTATATCCGTAGGGGCAAAATGTCAGCAGTAACTGACATTTGCCCCTTGATCTCAATACCAGGGGGTTGGGAGTGCCCCTACGGACATATCCGTAGGGGCCATTGCTTAGTTCCTACGGAGATATCCGTAGGGGCAAAATATCAGGAATCCTGATATTTTGCCCCTACGGATAGGTACCTACGTAGCTATCCGTAGGGGGTATAACTTGGACCTACGGACATGTCCGTAGGTACAATTAATATATTAAAAAAATCGTAAATAATATAAATTTTTTTACCCTACGGCGTAGTCCGTAGAGGCAACAGGACCTACACAGAAATCCGTAGGGACAAGAATTTGCCCGTAGGGACAAGTTCAGGGCCTTAATTTGCACCTGCGGCCTTTGCACCTACGGGGTATTTTTTCACCCCTACGCATATATCCGTAGGGGCAGTGGGTTGCCCTTACGGATAAATCCGTAGGGGCAACCCTTATTTGTAGTGGTGTCGTATCCATATTGAAAAGTCAAAAATGCTTTATAAGATAAATATAGTAATCTAGGTTAACTAATATTATAATATAAATACTTTATATGATAAGAGTAATATTTTATAAGTTAGATATAGTATTTTAAAAATAAATTTAGTATTTTATTTAGAAGGCCAGTATTGACATAAAAAATACACATCAATAGATGTATTAAAATGGCTGAAACAAAGGAATATGAGTCTTGGCGATAAGTATTTTTGACCCAAGGACAAAACCGTTATTGTTTTTGGATCCTAAGGACTTAAACACACATTTCCTAATAATAAAAGAAAAGGGGTAAATTGCCAAAAAAAACCAAGCGCTTTTTCCTCGGGTCAAATCCCCCGGTCTCGAAGAGATAGTCAAAACCTTCCGGGAAATTTTTTCTGCAGGGTCTACATAATAGCCTGCTATATCTAACAAATTCATACAAACTATTTAGATATCGCATGAAACTGTTTAGATATCATAGGCAACTGCTTAGATATCGCAGGAAACTAGATATAGAGGTTTTTGACATCTAAAAACCTTTTTAAAGGGGTGTTCACGGCCGTTTCGAGGCCACAGGTTTTTGGACAACGTAAAACAGTGCCTGGGGTTTTTGACAAGAGAAATATTTTTCCTATCAGGATGGTGTAATCCACATCATCTACAAGACACTTATTGGATACAAGTTGGGATAGATGATGCAGTTACTTATGTAGTATTCCACCGTCCTGATAGAAAAAGTAATCTTCTTTTGACAGTTTACCCAAATAAAAAAACATATTTCTCAATCATTAAGCTCAATGATTAAGGAGAAATCCTTATAAGGCCAGACATTTGTGGAAATATATGGATCCATGGATAGAAAAAGGTTAATGGATTTTTTGGTCAAATGGTGGGGGCTAAACAATTATAAGTGAGTTTCTTGTCCAAATCATAAGAAAGCAATCCACAACTTATCATTATAACATAACCACTGCTGTGGTGAAATTCTTGAAGCCTCTATCTCTGCTATTACGATGGCAACGTTAAATTTCTACATTGATTTAGGGCACACTAATATTTCTAGATTTAATGAAAAAACAAGAGAAATAGCAGTATAGAAATTTTACAAGTAATTGGTTTGAGCCCTCTCCGGCCATATTTAAAATGGAACGGCGGCGGCACAAAACCTCCATATCTCGGTCTAAAAAGACTCCAACTTGCTGAGATATGTTAGAATATAAAATAATGACCATCAACCAATAATTAGGGCTATTAAATCGCGCCAAGATTTAGATATTGATAATACACGTCAACATCAAACAGAGGCAATTCTTTGCACGTAAGCCCACAATAAATACAAAGCCCAAGACAAACGTGCTTCCTTGGGCCCACTTGCATCCCATCACCTCCTATGTGTCCCTTTCGCAATTGGCAATTGGAAACTGAAAAAAATACAGCAGAAAAATGAAATGGAAAAAAGCACTGATTCTGGTTTGTTTTGTTAAATAAAAAATGGGGAAAAGGACGGAATTGGGGTTATGTGCTGATAAAAAGTAAAATTAGATTATTTGGTTGGAATAGTAGAAAATAAGAAAGCAAAAAGGAAAGTGGAATAAAATAATAATAAAATAGCACTAAAAAATTCACTTTCATTTTACTTTCCACCACTTTCTTAATTTAGTTTTTGTGAGAAAGTGGATCAGAGTAAAATACATATAGGACAAAAGAGTAGAAAGTATTTTATACTTTCTTGTCTCAACTACCAAACAAGTGAAGAAAAAGTAAGAGCAATTTCTCACTTTCTCCCTTTACTTTCCATTTCTCAAACATGCCCTATATCTCTTCCATTATACGGCAAAAGGAAGAGGATCATTTGATTTTGAAATTTATTGATGATGTGGCTTTTTATTATTTTAGATAAATCAAACAAAAAAACACCATTGAT
The DNA here is from genome assembly GCA_030015575.1 of Agapanthus africanus. Classification (NCBI taxonomy): domain Eukaryota; kingdom Viridiplantae; phylum Streptophyta; class Magnoliopsida; order Asparagales; family Amaryllidaceae; genus Agapanthus; species Agapanthus africanus. Next base: position 27,880,940 of record JASDDO010000004.1, on the reverse strand, counting down.
TTATGTGCAATGCACATAATTAAACGCCATGTCATTATTATTTTACAAATGCGATGCACGTAATTAAATTGTTATGTCATTATTAGTTGATAAACGATATGCACTTAGTTAAATTAGTATAGAAATTTATTATCAAAACCACCATAACTGCACCTGCCAAAAATGCTGTGGGTAATTACTTTAATACGGATACCCAACTTTTCTTTAGATATTAGATTGATAGATATTGCATCGTGCCCCATTTTATTATGGGTGATGCAAAAGAATCAGATTTGGAGTGGATATAGGTGTTAACATATCCATATCCAGTAACCGTAGATAAATACAGATAGTTATCGGAAATGGAAATGAACTATCCGTATTTGGTAAAGTCAGACGAATATCAAATGGATTTTGGAAAACAAAAGAATATACCCAATAAAGTCAAGCATTACTACTTTTATATTGGATACGAATAAGGGGCGGACACAATTGTTACCGTATCCATATCCGATAACTGTTGGCCGACGCGGTTACAGACATGAATAGCCATCACACTTGAAAATCACTATTTGTATCTAATAAAAATCGGATACGGAGATAAGTCGGCTCGGACTTACCCATTTACATCTTTACTTTTTACCAGGGGAAAGCCTACATAGATTCTATGAGATGATTAGAGATAGCATTTATCTTAATGGAATTTGAATATTTACGACTTTACTTAAATAAATATACATATTGAGCTCCATAATTGATGCATAAATCAAATATGAGAGGCACCAAAGTGACCGAACAATTTTAAGAAGAGATTCATTTTGTCATCATACTCTTCTATGATATTATGCATGAAGCATAATATCATTTGCTACTCATTATCGCCGGCCATTGTGTCATTTTGTTTGGGCTTTCCGATATTTGAAATATTGGATAATATTCCAGATTTATTATGGCGATAAAGAACTTATTGACTCGTTATAAAGGTATATATAATGTTTTGCCGAATAATACCTACAATATATGATATATTTAAATTTTATCATAAATTTTATATTTTAAAAATAATATATAATATTCGTTGTAAACTAGACCAGTATGCCTAATATGTATGTAGAGTTTTCTAGTATTAACACCCGATATGTTCGATATTGACACCTGGTATCAATGTTTGATATTTACTCATATAACGATATATCATTCGATATTTGCCATAAGGCATTGAAAATACCCATCCAAAGTTGAGAGTTGAGATAACCGCAGTTATCTAAACTCCAATATGCTCTAATTTTGGTAAACTCCATTTTAGACCAGGTAATGCGGAGATAAAAAGGGTAAAAAATAATTTTTTTTTAAAAACCAGTGCAAATTGTCAAAACCCTCGAGGCAACCTATTGACAAAAAACCCGGCTCCCGAAGCCATTGTTAAGAGCCCATCGAAAAGGTTTTTAGTTGTCAAAGATACCCTATCTACATATCTTTATAGTTTCCTCCTAATTTTAATTTTTATGCGATATGTATCCAGCTGCCCGCGATATCTATGATCTAATTATCTACAGAAAAAATTTCCAGGAGGTTTTTGACAACAGTTTCAGAGCCAGGGTTTTTTGTTAGCGATAAAACCCGCCATAGATTTTTGAAAACAGTTTGAAGGCCAGGGTTTTTTGTCAGCGGTAAAATCTGTCATAGGTTTTTGACAACAGTTTGAGGGCCACGGTTTTTTGCCAGCGGTAAAATCTGTCATAAGATTTTTGACAATTTACCATGAAATCTATCAGTAGAAGATTTAGCTTTTCTAGAAAGGATTGCACCATGCAAAATCCTTTAGAGTCCTTGCATGGGCTTTTTCTCAGATTTTGCCGTTTTGGACAAGTGAGGTAAAGCCTTGGTGACATCTCTGCTCGCCTCCTTGTCGTCATCCCTCACACACACACACACACCCGCAAAAAGAATCTCCCATTTTCTGTGGTACACATCTCTCTCCTCTTTCTCTCTCTCTCTCTAAGATCTCAAAGTACCAAAACCTCTCTCTCTCTCTCTCCCCCTCCCCTCTCAATAATACTAAGCAATGGGGATCCTAGAAGAAGCGCACAACATGAGGGTGATTGGCCATGGGGCGCAGACCATCGTCCTCGCCCACGGCTTCGGCACCGACCAATCGGTGTGGAAGCACCTCGTCCCTCACCTTGTCGATGAGTATCGCGTGGTGCTCTACGACAACATGGGGGCGGGGACCACCAACCCCGACTACTTCGACTTCGATAGGTACGCGACCCTCGAGGGGTACGCCCTCGATCTGCTCTCGATCTTGGAGGAGCTCAGGCTCGAGAGCTGTATCTACGTGGGCCACTCTGTGTCCGCTGCGGTTGGGGCGCTGGCGTCGATCTCGAGGCCGGATTTCTTTAAGAAGATCGTGATGCTCAGCGGATCGCCGAGGTTGGTGCTTTTGGTCTTGGTTGAATTTGTTGGGGAATCGTTTGGTTTTTCGTTTTTGTGATGCCCTTTTCGTGCTTCTGTTTACTAGGATGCGTTTTGGTTTTGAAAGAAGTTGATTTTGGGGGAGACCCATTTGCAAATTTTTGGTTGATTTTGTCGGAAATTGTTGGATTTGTAGGTTTTTTTTTTGTGATCCCCTTTTGAGATTTTTGTTACCCATCATGGATGTTGGTGAAAAATGCAATATTCTTTGTTGATTTTGGGGGAGACCCATTTGATATCTTTTCTAATTTTTTGCTTGATTTTGTTGGAGTTTGGTTGGGTTGTGATTCTCTTTTGAGGTTTTGTTAAAATTGCATTTTTTTGTTTTGAAAAAAGTGATTTTGGGAAACCTAAGTTTTGGTCTGCTTGTTATGCCCTGTTGGGAATTTTTTTTAGTTACCTGTCATGGGAAGTTTGCTAAAAATGCAAATTTTGCTTTAAAAGAAGTAATTTTGGTTGAGATTCAATGTTCTAGTGTCTAATTGCACTGCTACAGGGTATGGTTTTGGTCCCGGTTATAACCGTGACCAACACATTTTTGGTCAAGGTTAAAACTGTGACACGCCAGTTATAACCAACACGCTTTTGGTCACGGTTAAAATCGTGACACACCCGTTGCCTAAACCCCGTCATGAGAAACCTAGTAATGCCAAAAACCGTGACCATAGGTTTTTATAGTCACGGTTAATACCGTGACCAGATACTTGGCGTTACTAAAAAAGTGATCAAACAACTAAATCAGATCCGTGTGGGGTCTAGATATATAGTCACGGTTTTAACCGTGACCATTTATCCGGCCACGATTTAAACCGTGACTATATATATCCTATGGTCACGGTTTAAACCGTGACCATAAGGTGAAACCGTAATGAAGGATACCTGCTACTAGCAGGTAACCGTGACTACATCCTATTGTCACAGCTAAAACCGTGACCATATAAGTTTTGGTTACGGTTAAAACCGTGACCAAATATATTATCAAATTTTTTTAAAATCAGAAATCTACGTGCCCCATATGGGCTGCTTTCATTTACAACCAGCAATAGATAATAATATGATCGAATCTCACGCAATTATAATAATTAAGAAGAAATATGATTAGAATCGCACACAATTATAAACAAAATATATACACCAAATAGTATAATCAATAAATCAACAAAACAGATGTTTGTATCAATAATCTATGGTCGTTGGGACAATCCACCTCCATCGTCCCGTGACCTGAACATACTTCCAAACTCCTCTCGTATGCCCTGCCTGATGGACTCCGGATTCGACTGCATCAGCTCCTCGATCTGCACCGCAAGCGTATCCACCCGTTTATTCTGCTGCTTCATCCGATCTTGGAGCCGACGAATCTCCTCCTGGAACGCAGCTGCCGCATCTGTTCGTGTCTGGACCACATTGTACTCATGGACGGAAGGACGCCTAGCAAAGTGTCGATGGGTCCCGGGACCAACCCTGTGCTCATACCCACCGTGATGTCCGCTGGATATCGAATCCCGAACAGAGACAATGGCGGTAATTGAGTCATCAGGACCAAGTCCTAAGGCGTTCGTTATCTCCTGAAACTGAGTCTGTGAAGAATATATTTAGACACTTGTGCGCGCGCGTATACACATGTGTGACACACACGTGTGTGTCTATACACACATGCGTGTGTATATATATATACGTGTGTGTATATACACGTGTGTGTACATACACACGACACGTGTGTGTATATATAAACGTGTTAATTTAAATACAGAATCGATTTGATTATATGAAACTTACCATGTACTCGCCCGTGCCCCTATGTCACGTGGAACATCACTTGGCAGCAGTGTAGTTCGCGGGGGTTTTCTTTTTCTGCGATAAAATTAGGATTTATTTTAATAAGTAATCTGCGACAAAAAAAACATATTTTCTTAAACATCGAAATACTCACGAGCTGGTGCTGAGCGCTAGCCTGTGACCGCTTCCCTTGGATCGGGATAGCGCGGTCTCCGATGCCGTTGTTCTGGTTCTCCCTTTTGTGAACCAACGCCGCCTTGCAAATATAAAGAAAATATCATATATCGTAAAATATAATTTCATGTTATATTATTATAATCTAAAAAATTTAATTTATACATGAACATCATCATGCTCGTAATACGCGATTAGCAGCGGTCAATCCTATCTCGGGACATCCCGAAAAATGGCGTTCATCATCGCCCCCGCTCAGTCGTCGTGGTCTGGAATATGTAATGATCCTTCTTTACTTCATATCGGCGTCTCCTCCTGATAGTGACACTCGGAAATGATCCAGTTTATGGCGTGATGTGCATCGAACGGCGTAGGCTCGCCATACTCGCTGATGACGCCGATGAATCTGTAATGTCCTTAGGTCTGAAATTACAAAAAATTATATATATATATATATATATATATAACGGCGATTAAATTTAAATATATAAAAGGGTATGTGATACCGTGATCGCCCCAAAAAACTACCGAACATTGTCGGTCTGGCGTGGGTTCGACCTATTATGGAGCGAATACTTATAGTAAGTACGGATCTCCGCTCCCATGAAATCCTCACTTGGTTGCATAATCACCAACAGATATACCTGATGTGGTCCACTCCAACGTCCATGAAGCAACGCTTGGGGTTGGCCTAGAGGAGAAGGGCCCAGTAGGAACCATCGTCCTAACACTGGTGGAGCCTGCAAAAAAATAGATATACAGACACAATATTATAATATTCAGAGTATGTATATAGCATTTGACAAATTTAAATTACAATCGTTATTTAAAAGTTTTAAGCAATAACGATTATATCTGCAATCCTGGCGTGGCGCCAGAACCGACGATATACCCTATCCCTTCAATACCATGCAGAATTGCAAACAGTAAACTGTTAGATGATTTGATAGAATTATTTTAATAGAAAATTAAAAAATGAATAGATAACTATCTACCATATGTAGGAGTGACCGGGTAAGAGGATCTGCTACCCCACTAATAAAGGTAGGCAACGGGTCCTATGGCGCTGCGGCTGTCGGAGGTGGTAGGGGTCCTGTAGGAGGGTTGTCGGTAGGAGGGTCGCCGGTAGGTAGGGCGCTAGTACATGGGACACATGTAGGGATAACCGTTGCTGCTGCAACTACTGACATCCCTTATCTCGTCTAGATGTTGTTTCTTACAACGTTTAGAGCTTGATCCACAGCCTCCCATCAGACCCTACATATTTATTCAAATATTAAAAATTTACTTATAATCATTATACAATTAAAACATTTACTTCAATTTTATTACCTAGCCGTTTGCCCGATGCATTAGTTGAAGATTCGTTGGGTGGATTATCGAAATCTTGATCATTGACAATCACTTGGTCGATATCACGTCTTACTAACGTATTGATGGACACGGTGCAGAATAGTTTGGATCGTTGGTACGTTCAATAGAAAGACTGAGACATGTTATCGCCTCTTCCTCGTCACTCTCATCTTCAGAGTCGGTCAACATCAACACATTATAATAATCTTTTGGTTTTCAACGACAAACAACATTTCAGTCAACCTTCTTCAAGTCGGAGAATAATATATTTGTGTTGCTATTGAGGGAAAGATTTCGTAGGCTGCTCGTTTGGTGTTTTACCAAAGTGAGTTTGTATTCATCGATTTTTATACCCTATTCACTTGATATCGTACCATCTATATTGGAATATAAAAAAGGGGACAGTCTTGTGCATGTATAAGACCGCTATAATCTGCTCAAGAACACCGTAGTAGGGATTTCCTCTGTCGTCGGAGGCTGTGACACCGCTATTTTGCGTAGCTCTAATACGTTCCATCCTTTCAATCTCAAATTTGTAGCCAAAAACCCCGTACCCGTTGTAAAATGCAGCTGCAATCGATGGACCGATTAAAAGGTCCTATATCTCTCTATCAATCTGCCCTCCACGATTCATTTGTCTGTCGACTTCTTCTCTACACCAAGCGACGAAAGTGTGTCAGTTCTTCGATTTTATCATCCGACCACGTCTTTAGGATTTGATCTCTTGAGTATAGTTTTGTGCGCGTTCGTTTATTTACAGTTATATTGGTTAGATTATACTTTATTTCTAATGGTTTAAATGGATGAAATTAGAAAAACTTACTTTGCATATTTAGCAAAACATTCGCTATTTAGCAAGATGAACGCATGTAAACCGCCAATGCGATCATTAGACATGTATTTTAGCCTTCCTGCTTCAATTGGACCGTCAGAAACACGCGGCGGTTTGTTCAGTTTCGTCTTGACATTGTCGTCCAAGAAACGGGCATAGAAAGACGTGACTGCTTCCAAAAGATAACCTTCTGCAATCGAATCTTCAGGACGATACTTGTTGCAGATATAGTTTCTTAAAGTTAATAGATATTTGTTGAAAATAATAGATATTAATAATTCACGATAATGTTTTGCAATTTAAATGATTAATAATAAACATTTTCATATCTTTCGATAGGATACATCCGACGGTAATGCACCGGACCGCCAATCTTGACCTCGGTTGTCAAATGGACGGACATGTGAACAATAATGTCAAAAAACGAAGGTGGAAAGATTATTTCGAGCTTGCAGAGGATCAAAGGAATATCTTTTTCGAGCTCTGCTATCTCATTGACATCCACGTTTTTTGAACACAATTGGTGAAAATACGTGCAAAACTTATTAAGAACAAGACCAACTTCAGATTTTACCGATACTCTGAGTCATAAAGGAAGTAGATGTTGCATCAATATATGGTAGTCGTGGCTCTTCAGTCCTGTGATTTTTCCGTTTTCTACTTGTACATGTTTGGAAACGTTTGATGAGAAACCATCGGGAACTTTCAATTCTTTCAACACTCGCGGGAACCGCTGCTTCTCTTCTTTGTCCATATTGTAAATTTGCTGGTAGGATCTCGTAATAACCCGGTTTACCAGCCACAGGCCGAGAATGCAATTCTTCTTTAATGAACAAACCATCCAAATCTGTCAAATCACGATGGACGTTGAGATTGCCTTTCGTTTTACCATGCTTTCACAGCAGAAGATTGATGACGTGTTCAAAGACACCCTTCTCGATATGCATGAAATCTAAATCGTGGCGCGGCGGTAGATCGGACCGGTATGGAAGTTGAAATAAACCACTTAGTTTTTTCCAGCCAGATGGGCACGACATTACATCTTTGTTTTGTTTCTTTCTGAATGTGACATTCTGATAACCACTCTATTGTTGCACTATGTCGTTACCGGGCAATAGTTTAGGAGGCTTACGGGTCTCCGTCTTGTCGTTGAACAATTCTTTATTCTTTCTGAATCTGTGACTTATAAGTAAGAAACGTCGGTGACTCATAAACGATTCTTTCCCGCTAAACTTCAAGCGTACGACACTCTTATGAATATGACAACCGGGGCATGCAAGCTTACCTTGAGTTGTCCATCCCGACAGCATGCCGTGGGCAAGAAAATCATTAATAGGCCATAACAAAGCAACCCGCATATGGAAAAATAGTTTACCATCTGCGTCATAGGTTCTCACGCCATGTCTCCATAACAACTTTAACTCATCGATCAAGAGTTGAAGGTCCACGTCGATGTTTTTCTCAGGAGACGATGGACCGTCGATTAAAAATGCTAACGACTGTGAGTACGCTGCCGCGAACCATCTCAAATGGACTGAAACAGTCGTTCGTAATTCCTAATCTCACGTTATGAGGATCTACGCTGAATGAAGGCTGTTTTTCATCTAAAACTTTCCATGATATCGAAGCTTTGAGATGACTCATTTTCCCTATTTACGAGGTGTTTTATGGTGCCACTGCATTTCGGACCTCGTCTTTTCATACGTAAATAATTGTTGCAGTCTCGGTATTAATGGAAAATGATAAAGAATTTTCACGGGCACATCACTCGACCGAGGGTATTTCTTAGGCTTGAATCGGCTGATCCCGCACACGGGGCAGTTTCTGAGTATGGCGTGTTTATTCCAGAACAAAACGCAATCATTCTCATATGCATGCATCTTATGATACTTCAGGCCGATATTTGTGATTATCTTTTGAGCCCCGTACCAGCTCGGTGGCACTTCATTTTTGTCGGAAAAAGCTTCATTCACTCCATCTATTATTGCACTTGATCTGGAAGAGACGTACGAAAAAGGACGGTTTTGAAAACCATTTGCAATTTGGATATAGCGGGATTCTACAATCATCCTTGTACTTATCCAATAACGAAGGCCCAGTGCTTTCTGTATCATAAAGAAGTCCAGCGGCATTTATAAGCTCATCCATGTCATCGATCGGCGCGACTCCATCATCTTCTTCGACGGCTTCGTCTTCTTCAAACTGTCATTTCTCTTCCTCCCCTTCTACTATCCCTTGCTACTCGGCGGTTTCCGTTTTGATGAATTCGTTTTTCGTCTCTTGCATCCATGCCTCGTCTCCCGTTATGACTTTTCTCCATGAAGTTTCCACGTAGTGTAATCTCTAACGAAACCATATCTCACGATGTGTAACTCAACTTCTAACTTCTTGAGCAATCGTTTGTTCATATATTTAGAGCAATGACAATAGATTTCGTGCTCTTTCGGTAACCCAAGACGTACGTAGGCTAAATCGGTGAAAAAGCTCACATCGTTAACGAAAAAGTCATTGACTCTCGAGAGAGCATCGACATGCAACCAACTCTTGTGGAGGTACGGAAGTGTCATATTGGAACAGTCCGGACGAAACAAGGTTCCTACAAATAAGAGTCATGGAATTAAGATTTTTTGACAAATACGCGATAGACGGATAATAAAAAGTGTTAGTGTTAGGTTTAATTAACAACTTGGTTAAGTTTGGTTTTAGTTGTTTATGGATTGGGCCCTCCTCCAACTCCTATTAAGAACTTTCTCCTTCTAATCTTCTCCGACTCCTTTTGAGAACTTTCTTCTTCTAATCTCAAAACTTGAGAGTCGAATTCTTCTTCCAAGAAATATGATGATAATATTAAATATTCTTTATTGGATGTCGAGGGTAACGACTGTAGGGGTAAGGCACATATCCCATTAAGAATGTATAGAGCATACACACATTTACTTGTGTTTTCATCCATTTCGAGAAAATTTTGGCAGCACCTCTCCGTTCTCCGAGTATACTGTAATAGAAAAGATAATCGCTTCAATGCTGTCAAACTACATTGAAATGAATATTTAATCTATCGTTGTACACGGAGAACCAGTGGAAAGATACCGACAAAATATCTCGAAACGAATGAAAACATAAGTGAATGGAGGTGTTTGTTTATACATTCCTAATTTATCCAAACGGGACAAGTCTGTCGGTTATCATACGATTGAATATTAATTCTCATCACATACTAAACGGCGGTTGTTAGAAACCGAACGATACTGTACAATATTAACAACCTTCGTATAGTTTTATTTTACGACGTACATTGCACGTATGTTAGCCGATAGACGGAAACTAAGTCGCATTTTGATTTTCATATATAATTAATTATCGATAAAAATATGAAAATTTCATATTTTCTTCCAGTATCATACACTTTAAGATTTAATTTGATTTAGTTTTACGTTCATGTTTCAATATCAATGTTTCGAAGTTTTTACTTTAGGGTAAATTTTTTTAAAGTCGAGGGTTATCTTAATCGAGTTTAAGATTTTGAATTTATGGTTGGTTGTAAGGTGGGATTTGATAAAGAGTTTAATGTAGAGGACAATGATGATGAATTAAGGTTTGGCATTGTTTGTATGTGTGTGTATGTGTGTTTGTGTGTATACACACACATTGTTGTTTTTCACTAAACTCCATTAAATTAACCTATTAATTCAATTTTTCTAAATTAGACTAAAATACCCTTAACTATAGTTGTGTTCTTCACTAAACTACCTTATATTAACTAAATTCCTATAAATTTCACTAAAATAACCTTAGCTATTGTTGGTTTTCCGCTAAATTGCCTTAAAATTTTACTAAAAACCTTTTGCTCAATTTTATCTTTTTACACTACAATATCCTTAACTATTGGTGCAATTTCACTAAAATACCTTAACTATTGTTGCAATTTTACACAAAAACACTTAACATTATCCCTAACTCTAACCTTATCCCTAATCCTAACACTAACCATTAACCCTAACCCAAACCATAATCTTAACCCGACCCTAACCCCTAACCCTGACCCTGACGAACGGTAGCAGCAATCACAACAACAAAAAAATTCTAACCTTTTGACGACCTCTGATGAGCAGGACCACAGACGAAGGAGTGACGTGGACGACGAGTTGGAGCTCGATCAGCGCCGGGATTAGCGTCGACAACCACGGAACTGGCTCGAGCGGCAGCAACAAGAACAACAAACACAAAATTTAATTTTTGGGAGCAAAAATTTTATACCCAAAATTATAAAATTAAACTCCTTTTATACTTAGCTGTTGACGATCACCGAACATAGACAACTCGAGCTGTAATGGCGAGCTTCGACGAGTTCGATCACAGAGGCAGGCAAGGAGGCGGCGAGGGCTTCGACAAGGGCCAGGGCAAGACGGCGGATTCGAGGCAGTTAGGGCTTCGACGAGGCAAGCAAGGCAGCGAGGGCTATGGCGATTGAGGCGAAGAGGGCCTTCGACCACAGAGGCGAGCGAGGCGTCGAGGGCTTCGAGGGGGCCGTGCTCCACGACGGAGGGTGAGCGAAGCGGCGAGGGCTTCGACGGCGTGTAGGGCAAAAAGAGAAGAGGCGGGGGAAAGATTTGGGTGGAGGGAAATTTTTGGGGCAGGGAAAAATTAAGGGCTCGAAAGGTTTTGGGGGGATTGGGATTTCATCGCGCCAGGGTTGTGGGGCCCGCCACATAATGTAATTGGTCACAGTTCAACCTGTGACCAATTCTAGTAGAACCGTTACGGGAATTTGGTCACGGTTTGAACTGGGACCAAATCCTCGTTACCTTTGAGCCCATGTGTAGTAGTGTTGATTGTAGACTAGGTTGGTTTGTGATGCCCTTTTGAGAGATTTTGTTACCCATCACCGAGAGATGGTGAAGATTGCATCTTAGTTTTGAAATAACTGATTATGGAGGATTTAGGTGGAAATTTGTTGAATTGGTAATTTGTTTGTGATGTCCATTTGAGATATCTTTAACTTGATTTAGCTAGTAGTTTGTTTGATACACTTTTGAGATATTTTGTTCCCCGTAATGGAAAATTAATCAAACGCATCTTAGGTTTGAAAGAAATGATTTTTAGGGAAGAATTTAGTTCTTTTGATTGATTAAGGTGGATAGGTGAATTGGTAGTTTGCTTGTGATTCCCTTTTGAGATGTTTTTTGCTAACCTATTTGCAGAAAGTTAATTTTTAAAAAAAAGGGTAAATTACACTATAATACCCTTAACTGTCACGCATTTTCACTAAAATGGTTTAAAGTTTTTTATTACAGTAAAATACCTTATGTACTACTATATTAGTGAAACAATGTCTCTTGAAAACCATAGTTAAAGGTATTTTACTGTAATAAAAATACACTGAGGTATTTTAGTGATTAACCTTGCTTGTTAAGGGCATTTTAGTGTAATTTACCCGAAATAATGCATCTTAGCTTTGAAAGAAGTGGTTTTGGATGAGATTAATGCTTCTGCAGTGATAATGCAGTGATTGATAATGGTGTGTCATGTATGAAGTGTTTTGTGTATAGGGTTTATAAAAAGAAGGGAGTTTTGAGGGTTTGTTAGCTATGTTGTATTTTCATATTTCTAACACTAAAAACCGGATCTCTTGACTTTTGATCCTAATAGAAATGATATGGATTGAGATCCAATCTTCTAGTGTCTAATAGATTGTGACCAGATAGAAAGTTGATTAACCATCATAGCAAATCCTGTAAAAGTTGCTCATAAAGGTGGTGGTTTATGAGTTAGAAGTAACAGTTAATCGGTGAAATTTCATTATCTATCGGGCTTTGTGTTTCTTTGATACTTATCATTAAAAGCCAAACGTTTTCTTTGTGGTTTCAGGTATAAAAATAGATTATGGTCTTAAACTCCATATTATCTTACCAACAATGAAGTTGGTGCAATCGGTTAATGTAATGTCTGTCCTTCGGAAACACACACACTTCTATTTGCTTACCATGTCCGTGTTCGACACGTATCAGTATCGGGACACTCTATCCAACACCGTGTCTGACACAATTGGGCCTTGTCATTCCAAATTGGACACGTCCGACACTTCTGCATAGCATTAGGAGTTGAGAAATAAGAATATATGTGTGTGTGTGGACAACTGATACCGTCGAGGATAAAATAATATTAAATATTTCAAATCTTTCATGTGGGGACTAGACATAGAACTTGTTTCGATGGAAAGTAGTGTTCCTTGATCGCTTACTCAATTGAATTGGTTCACCTTTAATATTGTTGGTGTAACCTAATTAATGATCTTAAGCTATTCTTCAGTCGACTGCACTTCTATTTTCTTGTATATTCTGTTTATTTTTGGATTTGATTTAAAAGGTGTTGGTCATGTTGATGTCATTGTAGTTGCTTTTTCTAGGAGTTGCCTATCTTGGAAAAGTGTTCAAAACTATTCCAATATTCTTTCTGATCTATGATGTTAAAAAGTTCTCATGTTCAATATTTTCTAAAAATGTTTCCTGCAAGTGGCCAATTGGGCATGTGGCTTTGATGATACGCTGATTCTCTATATGAAACTTTTAAAGTTTGTTGGTTTATGTTATATTTTTAAGTTAAAAACGAAAAAGAAGGATCATAGATTACAATTCAGTGTTGTTACTGTAGGCAATTAATTAAGAGTCTCATTGAGGTTTGGTGGAGCAATGATATTCACTATGGATGATCACTTCCATTTTGTGATCCATAACTTGAAAACCTGAAATTTCTTAGATGTCTTAGTGTTGGAGCTACAATTCATTTGAGCATACTGATCATCTCATTTAAATTAATATAGGATATAAATATTGTTTTCATCGTATTTGTTTTTGTGTTTTTTAACTGCAATGGTTTTTTTATATATTCCTTTGAGAATACTGCTATGTAGTTGGTTGTGTATTTATTCATTCAGGAGAAATTCTGTGAAGTTAGTTTTATATTTTGTCTAAAACAGCAAAACTACGTAATTTAGTAGGAAGTGCTTCATAAATATATAAGATACGAATACTCCATAACTATAGACCGTATGTCCTAGGCATTGTTAGAAAACTTTGTAGAATTCATTGTAATGATAGTGTGTGGCTAATGGTTGAATTCACCGTTTGAATCGAGTAATTATGATTTCCTCTTTCATTAAGACAATATTTGCACCCTATACTGCAAAGGGTATCTGCAAATTCGCCTCCCAAGATAATTCAAGCTTTAATCTGTATGCTGAAAATAGAGTTTACTTTAAACCCGAACTTATATACCAACATGTGTGTGTGTGTGTGTGTGTGTGTGTGATGGAGAGATATTATGGAATGAATAGAACAAAGAAAGTCCACTTCTTTTATAAGAAACGAAGGGTTTTGAAATCTTTCATGAAAAATTATATTTACAACCTTTCATAATGATTCATAACTCTTCATATAAATTATTTCTCTTTATTCAAATTCCTAACCCATGAACAGTTAGGAACCCTTTCATTTCACTTCATAACCTTTTGTCCATGTTCATAAATAAATGCAACTCTTACTTGCAACTTTTCATTTAAATTTATAAGGTCATGACTTTTCTAATAATGTGGGATTAAAACTTCATAGACAATTTATAATAATTTAGAAAATCCTAAAATATCCAACAGGCGTTAATTAAGCCTTTGAAACTGATTGTTTGTAAGCATAAACATTTAAATATCACACTTTCTCTTATAGGGAGGGAGAGGGGGAGGGTGGTGGTATTTGTGCATTTTCTAAGATATTTAATCGATGAGCATTAGAAGGGGCCGGGCTCTCCAGCTCCCTTCTTCCCAAAAAAATAAATAAAACATCTAAACACCGAGAACTTGTCTTGTTTTTCTGAATCAATAAAGAGTACAGAAATTTTTTCTTAAAAAATTATATGATGACAACAACACAAGTTATGTGTTTGTTTTCTTTATAAAGAAAACAATATGTTCCTTTTCCAAAAATTTTGTATAGGCAATAATAAATTTTGCATCATTTTAATATAGTACTCCACTTGCTTTTGTGAATCAAATGTGATTGCTAATTGTGCATCAATTTTATTTCTAGGTACATAAACGACGAAAATTACTTTGGTGGTTTCGAGCGCGAAGACCTTGAGCAACTTTTCGAAGCCATGCGATCCAACTACAAGGCCTGGGCCTCGGGCTTTGCCCCACTATGTGTGGGTGGAGACATGGAGTCCGCAGCGGTTCAAGAATTTAGCCGGACCCTCTTCAATATCCGTCCCGATATCGCCCTAAGCGTTTTACAAACAATTTTCGTGAGCGACCTAAGAGATCTCTTGAGTCTTGTTACGGTCCCTTGCCACATTCTTCAAAGCACCAAAGATTTAGCAGTCCCCGTTATCGTTTCTGAGTACTGGCACAAGAATCTTGGAGGTGAATCGATTGTTGAGGTGATGCCATCGAATGGGCATCTGCCACAGCTGAGCTCGCCGGATATTGTCATTCCCGTTCTCCTAAGGCATATTCGATATGATATCGAGGTTTAAGATGAAATTATACCCTTAACTATTGTTATTTTTCGGGTAACTATCTTTAAAAAATTTTATATTACAATAAGCTCCCATTAAGTGGTACGCTTTAAGGGTGTTTTTTCTTGGGGACCTGCTGAAAACCAAAGTTTATGGGAGTTTATTGTAATAAAAATAGTTCTAAGGTAGCTTATTGAAAAACTACGATAGGTAAGGGTAGTTGATGTAATTTAGCCTTATGTTGATATGGTAGGTTGAAATGGAGGTTTAAATTTCAGGTAATTCCCATAATTATGCATGTTTTTCATTGAAATACTTTAAAGTGTTTTTTTATTGCAGTAATCTCCTTAAAATTTGGTTTCAAGGGATATTTTGCTAAATGCCCTTAATGTTACAGTTTTAGGGAGTTTATTGTAATTAAAACAGTTCAAGGTGTTTAAACGAAAACGGCAATAGTTTAGGTTGTTATTATGAATTTAGCCTTGAAAGATGGGTCATGCAAGTTAAATGTTTTTAGTGTAATTAAAGATTAGGTGCATGCATGCATGCATGGCCTTTGTATAATGTAGTTTAAAAGCTGTAAGATTGTGCTAATCTTGTTGTAATTTAAAAATAAGGTTTAGAGACAATGTATAGTAAAAACGTTGGAAAACCCTTGGGTGATTTCTTAGATTTTAAAAGCATTTATTTGTAATTTCATGGTAGAAATTGTTTGTGGTTGTTGGTTTGCAATATGTGATTAGAGTTGCTGATGCTTTTAATGTATAGCTCCAGTTTATTTTGCTTTAATTTAGTTGTGATTCAGATTACTTGAGAGCTTGTACATTGACTAATAGCAAATGCTAATGATTATTAGTGTTGGGAGTTGCATGTAGTTTTATTCTTATTCTAAGTTTATCTGTTTATGGGTTAATTGCTATATGATACCTTGAAGAAGTTTCATCCGTGTTGCAGTTAAATGCCATGTTGTTTTTCCGCTGTGTTAAACTGGTGCAACCTAGATCGCGTCAAGATGTTACCTTCCGTTGATCTGCTGATGGCGGCGATGAATGACTGAGATTGGATCTGGAGGTAGGCTCCTGAAGCGTGTGGATCTCAATGGGTTTGAGGTTGTGGTTGTCGAGCTACCTGCAAGGAAGTCCCGAGGTGGTGGTACCACCGAGGACCCTCCGACAATCAAGTTAGACTAGAGATCCGAGCAGAGTATTAGTGGAGTAAAAATGGCTTGAACCGTCTGAAGAAGAGATTTATATAGCGGTGGCAGCAGGCAGGGCAGATGCGAGAATCACGTCGGCAGTTACGCTTCCGACATCACGTCCGCGTGATGAGCGGGATCTCTCATTCATGGCGAGACATGCTCGTTAATGGGGGATCGTGATGGCGTGGAACGTGGGATGTGGCCGGTGGATATCTCACGCATGGCGAGATTCGCGGGATGGCGGTTGCGTCTGTTAGCGGTGCCGTTGGTCGGTCGATGAGACTGAGGAAGATGACCTCGGCGGGAGAGCTCGCGGACGAGCGGGAGAGCCGAGATATCTTGGTTCTATGGTAGCCCGGAAACGAGCTGGTAGGCCGAGGAGACCAATTGTGCAGGGGCTTGGAGGTGAGCCAGCGTTTGCGTATAGGACGGGCATATGGATGGTTTGGCCGGCCACTGTAAGTCCTTTCTTATGAGTCCCGGGGCACGTCATCTGCCACGTGCCATGATCTGGAAGATCACCGATATCGAGCATCATCATAAACTATCTTATAATACAAAACGTTAGGGCTTAACTATCTCGGAAATTATCTCCAATTAACCTTCTTCTAGAATATTCCTTAAAGGATTTTCATGTAAACAAGGGCATTAAGACCATTATCCTGTGTGAGGGTAAAGTGCAATTTTTTAAGGTTATTTTAGCGCAAGTAGATAAATAAACAATAAGATATATAAATGCAGCATCGTCAAGACTTTGGAGTATTATGTGGTAACATGCCCTCAGTCTTTTAATGAGTATATATTCATTTTTAGCTTCCATAGAGTATAAGTTGAGAAGGAATCATAGAGTATAAGTTGAGAAGGAATCGATTGAGATGGTATGGTAATGTGCGGCGGTGATTGATCAATGTTCCGGTTAGAATAAGTAACAAATTGTAGTTAGTTGCACAATTAGAGGTGGAGATAAATCTAAATGAACATGGATATTAACGCTTTCAAAATAAATTTGTCGGTCCCGAATGCGCATGTGTGTTGTGTGGGTGGGTTAGGTTACGGGCCAGTTAAAATAAAAGGCGACGTGTTACTTGTTTACTTAATCAATTTGTTTACTTAATCGCGGTGATGGTTTTTAACCTAGCATAATGGATAAAAGAGATTCATATTGCTGTTCCCAAAAATTAAGAAGGGGGGCTTGTTGTAGGTAACTTTTACACAAGCAGAAGATTAAATTGGTTTTGTATTTACTATATTTTATTGAGAGGTTAACGGAGGAAAGAGGGAGGGAATTTCCTTCTATGGCATTGAAAAAATACATCCTCCCTTATTATTTTCGACGATCGACACCTACCATCTTCATCATTATGATCTAAGATGCGGGTACACCAAATTTCATGTGATTCTACAATTTCTTCACCGTTGATTTAGTGGGTTCAAAATTAACGGTTTACCTACAATAAAACTTTTTACATTGCTAAATCAACGGTGAAAAGATTGTAGAATCACATGAAATTTGGTGTACCCACATCTTAGATGATAACGATGAAGATGATGGGTGTCGATCGGCGGAAAAAATGAGGAAGGGTGTATTTTTTCGACGCCATAGGAGTAAATTCTCTCCTATGGCATCTTTCCTCAATTATTCTCTTTTATTTATTTATCTTTACTTCTGCGATGCAAACTTTAAATGTGTGGATCGTGTCATTAATTAATCGCCTCATTTTATTAATAAAAGAATTAAAGTATTTAGAAGAAAATTTTCCAATAAATTGTCGATGGAATTAATCAATTCCTCATCATTCTCTCTCTCACACACATCCTTATCTTTTTGCCAAAGTATCTAAGGAACTTCAATTTATTATATCACATACGATTTATTTATTAACCACATAGCATTTACTATAAATTCAAATGAATTGCACGCTCAAAAAGCTAGTGAAATATAACATGATATAGTATTGCAAGGATCTTATAGCTGAAGGTTTAAAGTTTTGGTGTTTAAAAACTTGAAAAGTTGGTTATTTTGCTATAGATCTTCATCAAGTTTGAACAAGCCTTTTATGTGTAATTATATGGAGGAAGTTTATTTCCTTTTTCTAAAATGATGTGTTCATCTTGTTCTATCTTGAATTTGGGTCTCAAAATATTTATGATCATGGTTCATTAATAAGACATGTGTCTGAAATTATAGACAAATAAATCCAAATTTGAGTACAAGAAATTAAGAATGAACACAATAATTTGTAAGCACATTAACAAAACTGTCATTAAAATTATTACACATTAAGATGTAATCCTATTTGTATTTTGTATAGCTACTAAAATGAGTATAAGAGTAAATAGTGTAATATGTATAGTTTAACTTTTTTTACCAAAACTTAATGTAGTAAAATTGATTTAAATAGTGAAGACGTGTTCTAATCATTTTCTTATTAACAAGCATTTTCTCTTCTTTTCAAAACACACTCCACTAGTTTAATTTGATGTGTATTGGCTTTATAGAACTAAAATGTTAAAGTTAGATATTTATCATTTTCTCTATTAAGAGTATACTTTCGAAAAATATGAGTTATGTATTAAACATCAATCAAAAGAGGTTTGATAGTCTTTCCAACAATAAAAACAATATCCCAACAAAAGAAAAATGAGTTAGATTTTCATCAGTTAGAATAAGTCTTTTATGTGTAATTATATGGAGGAAAGTTTATTTCCTTTTTTTTAAAGTTGTGTTCATCATGTTCTATGTTGAAATTGGGTCTCAAAATATTGATGATCATGGTTCATTAACAAGACATGTCAAAAATTATAGACAGATAAATTCAAATTTGAGCATAAGAAATTAAGAATGAATACAATAATCTGTAAGCAAATTAACAAAACTATCATTCAATTTATTACGCATTAAAATCATATACAATAAAAAAGTTGTTCCTTCTTTTGCTGCTGAACGATAGAACGGTCATTTTTCCAGGATATAAACTAACTTTTTTAATAGATATTTCATTTTTATTCGAAGAAGCTAAGATCAAAACAATATTTGCTGATCATGGATCCAATTTTGGAAAGGTTAAACAAATTGCACCTTGGTAGTAGATGCTCCATTTTCATGAGGAGAAGGTGATATGAAAGCATTGATCCGATGATCCTTGAGGATTATTGGGAATTGTACCTGCCATTTTTGAAGTAATAAAGTTTTCTTGTAAGATTTAATCCTATTTGTATTTTGTATAGCTACTAAAATGAGAATAAGAGTAATAGTGTAATATTTATAGTTTAACTTTTTTTTCCAAACTTAAGGTAGTAAGATTAATTTAAATAGTGAAGATGTGTTCTAAGCAATTTTATTATAAACAAATTTTCAATTATTTCTTTTCAATACAGGAATCACTCTAGGGTTGCACTTGGTACATGGAATAGAAGATTACCGGGAATTCTCACATTCCGGAAATGGGATGGCCGGGTATTTAATTTCAAGGAATCTTGTATTAACGGGCTGGTATACTTTAATCGTTTCCGACAACCGGTGAAAGATCAACGATGTTCAATGTCTGGGCAGCGGTGAACGTTCGATCGACGGCCTCTATTGGACCTTAATCGGTAAACTGTAACAAGCCTATTTTTACTATAATGTTTTTTAATAAACAAAAATATTTTTGTTTCGAAATAATTCGTTTAGCAAAAAGAAAAGATTTTGAAAGAATTTTTTTAAAGATTTATTTTGATTTCTTTTATACAAAGAATTTATTCGATTTTGTTTAAAAAGGAAAATTTTGAAAAGAGAATTTGCTTTATTGAAAGAAAAAAAATTAATTAGTTTAGGAAAATTATTTATTCCATTTATTTTTTAAGTTATTCTTTTTTTAAACTCTGTATATATTTGTTTCTATTTAATTATATGCAATAGTAAATTTGTTTCTCATTACTTAAGTAATTGCATTACTGATCCATGAGCTATATAAGTTTGAATCTTGTGTCTTGCAATTATTTTAATCAATTTTTTTATATACCCTTTCCATAACCTACATACGACCTTTCATTTTTTCTTTCTTTTAACTCCCAAAATCAATTAGATGGTTATGAATGGTTTTTATAACCATAAATAATTCTTTTATTTATGCTCTCTCTCCTCCTTCCTCCTCAAACTTCACAAATTTAAAAACTCTCCTTCTTTCTTTGTGCCTTTCGTCTCTCTCGAGTCGTATATGTGCAGAACTTGCTTGCCGCCATTAGGATACAGAGAAGGTGAGTCAGTTATTATACCGACTCACACAACCTATAATTCCCCTCGTCATCCCCATCCTCATCCTCTTCTTTGCCCTCTTGCAATATGATATCTCCTCATTTTCATACCGTCATCATGTCGATACTTATTATGCTCGGTTAATCTCTCGTTTAAATAATACCCATAAAATAATATGCTAATAGTTGTCTCCGTGTAGATTTCATGATAAACTCATATGCTTACTTCACATACGTTAACTCATATTATTTGTCGCTGAAATTATAATCATTCATATTTAATTTTTGCATAAAAGAAAATGAGGTTACAGATAAATACCATAGTGTTCGTCCTTTCTTAAAATACGACCATAGCAACTTCTTTACCTTCAAATTAATTTTTAGAATTTAATCGTGACACCTGTAAAACCCAAGAAAATTTATTAAGATCTAAAACAAATTTTTAGGAGCGCTGTAAAAATTTCAGATCGAAACACATAACGATTTAGAATTTACGATGTCTTTTTATTCACTATTTTTAAATGCAGAAAACTGATTTTATTGGTCACCTTCGTGAACACCTAACTCAGTCTACCGATATCCAATTTGAGCAAACTTAAGTGTTTTGGATATTTAGATCGAAAGATCTAGAATTTCGTAGTTATATAGATTTTCTGAAAAGCGATGTAAATTATAGAAAACTGAGTTACAAAAATTAAACGACGAATCCGGACAAAAACTGCCCTGATTCGCACACTGTTTTTAAATACGACATAACCTGAGCTTCCGATCTCCGCTCGTGACAAACTTTAAATGTATAGATGCATAATTGATAGACCTATAACTTTCCTATATACTCGGTGACCCAGAAATGAATAAAACAACCCGATACATGCTCTGCAATACAACACATAGTTGTTGTTCAAAAATCAGAATTTCTATTTTAAACTTTGATATTAAAATGACCAAAACTAGAGAGTCAGGAATCCAAATCGTATGGAACTTAGTTGTTTGGATAATTATATCGAAATAACTATAAGTTTCTAATAATTTTAGAAACATGAAACCCAACGGAAATTAACTCAAACCGTGTTTTAAGAACCTGTATCGATACTGGACAGATTTTGATATGTTTTGCATCACGATACGAAAAAATATATATCTTCTAAACCACTAGTCATATTTAGGCGAGACTTAAACTCATGTTTACATAACACTTATTGCTATATTTTTCGTTTTTATTCCAAATTCGGTTGATTTGAATAATTAGTTGTACATAACACTTCTTTATAGCACTGTTTCTGATCATTACTTGAATAATATACTTGTCACATTTTATGCTCTGCGACTGCTTATTTATTGTATCTACAGGACTTGCGTGATAAAACCAATTGTATGCTTGACTTGACATGACGCGAAACCATGAATACGTAATAACTTGACATGAATATTTGAACTCGACAACATGAATACTTGAACTTGACATGAATACTTAAACTCGATTTGAAACTTGAACTTATACTCTTCTTATGTATTCATGAATTTAGACAAAACTTGTGTTATCATCTATAATTTATAATACGCGGAATATTGAACTAGTTTAAGTTGTGAGTTCAACGGAATCTCAGAAGTCTCATACTAACAATGACGAATGGTAACAATAATGAATACTAACGACATGAATACTAACACATTCATGAGGGCCCGTGATACCTTTCCCTTGGGGCCCTATCCTTAAGTTTGAGAATACTCTTGAGATTGGTTGACACTCACATCTTGAACTGACGTTACATTAGTTTACCTTTGTAGAGACCTCTTAAGACGCATTGTCATTTAATTCATATTCATCACTTTTACTTGTTACATGCCTATATTAACCGACACTATACCTATACTCCACAGCCATGTTATATAGAACTGCCATGCAACATAGAATTGTCGTGCTTATATTAATTACCATATCGCACTTATTCATTGCTTCATGATTTCAATTTCCATCTATATAACTTGTCACTATACACTTATGATATAATCCGACTTTTCATGAGAACTTACCGAGCACAAATTCGCTGACGGACATTCCACCCTATTTCTTATTTTGCTTGAAATGTTCGTCAGATAACTTAGGAACATAGGAGGTAGAACCGACGGAAGAGAAATACAACTCGCTTTTGTCACAGGCCGACTACTAGGTTCTTATTCAGTTTTTCCTTTCAGTATGCCTCTTATGAAAAGTTCTTATGTTATTTCACTTTGTATTTTGAACATCATGTCAACTGATAAACTTTGTGGATTTAAATGTAATAAGTAGTTGTTGGAATTTTCATTATCATGTTTATTCTTTTCATATTTTATATTGCTTATATTCGCTTAGCGTATTTATTGCGAGAAAAACTCTTCTCGGAATAAATACGTCACGAGTCTCGTCATTTACCTGCTATCGTCTTTTGCGAAGCGGGGCGTGATATAAACGATCGGCGGACGGCCGGCGGACGACCAAAGATGGACGGTGGGGCCGGTCGGCCGGCCAAGAGAAAGGCCAGCGGCGGATGGTCATGACTCATTCATGTTATGCGGGAATATTTCGTGGTGATTTAGGATAGACACATGTTTTTGGTAGAATAGGATTACAATGAAATGAGGTCATTTGATTACCATGGTAATCCTATATTTTCAGGAATATCTTTCACACCGAAACAAATATGGTAATATTTCATTATAATCTAAGATTACGACCTGGATTATTTCCTACCAAGCGCACCTCATTGGTTTTGATATATTGGTTTTATGAAACTAAAATGTTGAAGTTAGAAATACTTCATTTTCTACTCGAATAATATCAGTCATGTATTAAACATTTAACATCAAACTTACCAAAAGGATTTGACTTTGAAAGATCTCCAATCGGAAAGAAAACATCAATAAATTTAAAATATCTCGAACGATATTGAATATAGCTTTTGCCAACAATTCTAACACCAGGATGAAAATTATTTTACTTTGATTAATTGGCATTTTTATCTACTATACTGATGATGCTCGATATCGGTGACCTTCCAGATCAGGACATGTGGCAGATGACGTGTCCCGGAACATGCAAGAAAGGACCTACAGCGGCCGACCAGACTGCACCTGTGCTCATCCTACCGAGCAAACGCTGGCTCGTCTCCAAGCCCCCTGCACAACTGGCCTCCTCGGCCTCACAACTCGTCTCCGAGCTACCGCAGAACCAAGATACCTCGGCTCTCCCGCCGAGGTCCTCTTTCTCGGTTCATCGACCGACCGACAGCACCGCTTGCAGGCATAACCGCCATCCCGCGAATCTCGTCATGCGCGAGATCTCGGCCGGCCACATCCTACGTTCCACGCCACCACGATCCCCCATTAACGAGCCTGTCTCGCCATTAATGGGAGATCCCGCTCATCACGCTGGCGTGACGTCGTGAGCGTAACGGCCGGCGTGATTCTCGCGCCTGTCTCGCCTGCTGCCACCGCTATATAAACCCCTTCATCAGACTGTTCAAGTAAGTCATTTTTACTCCACTAAGCCGTTACTCTGCTCAGATCTTTAGTCTAACTTGACCGTCGGAGGGTCCTCGGTGGTACTTCCATCCGGGACTTCCTTGCAGATAGCTCGGCAACCACAACCTCAAACCCATTGAGATCCACACACTTCAGAAGCGGCAGCCTCCAGATCCAATCTTAGCCACCCATCGCCGCCATCAGCAGATCAACGGAAAACAACATCTGAAGGAGGCCTACGATCCCATCATATACTAAACTTCAAATGTACCAAGAATTTTTTTTTTTTTTTTGAAAAATGGCAAAATGAGCATTATGGATTTTTGTAGATTAAGAGATGTAGAAAGGTTCTTATAATTATAGCATATGGGTTTAAATAGTATAAGGTTAGGTTATATACATTGAATTTATTAATAACATATCTTCGAATTCATGTACTTACTCTAGAATATAATTATTTGGTCGAGACTTTTGTGATTAAATACATTATTTCCTTATAAAAAAAAAGGTGTCTGGTTCTTTGAATATGTTAGTCTACGGTCATTGAATATGTTTTTCCAAATTACAAGGGAAAATTATCAAAAAGTCCCCATCCATGTTTAGAACTTGTGTAAAAACCTCTAGGCTTTTCGGCCTTATTAAAAATCCCATGGGCCCAATAAAAACCACCAGGCATACAATTTCCCCGTTGTATTTTCATATAACCCCAGAATACCCCTTGTTTATATATGGTCCGTTAAAAAAGTTTGAAGCTCTCGGCTCGAGATCAGCTTGTTAAAAACTCAGCTCAGGTTTGTTTGACAACTAAACGAGCCGAACTTAAACAAAATTCTAAGCACGGTGAAATAAACGAACAAACACAAATACGACAAGCTCAAGCTCGGCTTGTTTAAAGCTCATGTAAAGTTGGATAATTTGTATTTTATTGGTATTGCTAAATAAATATACAATAGCTTACTGTTAAATTTAGATTATAATTATTAGCGTGTTGATATTAACCGGGAATTACATCATGATAAATATTGAATCAAATAAAGTTATGCTAAAATATTGAAGAATTTAAATAACTAATAACTTTAAATTTTAAATTTTGTTGGCAAAATTCAAAACAAGTTGTAAACGGTTTATTTAATCATACTAACTAAATTCCATCGTAACTCATTTTGTCAAATATAATATTGAACATTGATATGATGTTTTTACATATTGATGCAATTATTTATAGATTTTAGATAGGCTCGATAAAGCTTGAGACTCGCTCGGGCTCGATGAAAACTCGGCTTGGGCACGTTTGATAAAGGGATTCTATTTTGTTCTCCATCTTCTCTTTCATGAAAAATAGAGAAATGAATTGGATCCTCATTCGGGACTGATGGGGATTGAACCACAACTTTCATCTTGACAGGGCGGTGCTCTGACCGATTGAACCACAATCCCAGCAAGATGTATAGCATACATATTCTTATGGTTTCATAAGAACATTCTACTCGTCATATTGTAACGTAAAATATGCGCGAATGATATCTGAATATTATATATATCCACACAAACACGGGCTTTAGTGAGAGTGACACGGATTATTAGTAACTTGTTATTTTTTATTTTCTTTTTTAAAATAGCCAATCAATCTTTCAATGATACGAGAGAAGAAAATCGACCTTTTTCTTTATCTTTATTTCTACGTTTCTACGAATAAAGCATTTTTTTCTTTTTCTGTAAAATAAATTGGTTATATCATATTCATGGAACGGTGAAAACTTTTGGGCCGAGATGGATTTGAACTGGTGTAGACATGTCGAGACGAGATGAGCTTGAACAAGTTTCTTAGGCCCATGAGTTAGTAATGGACCTCTGAAGGTACTGGCCCACAAGGCCCATAACCATTCTGGATAAATTGTTGAAAAGCCCCCGGCGCATTCAAAACATGTCCAAAAAACACACGGTATTCTCAAAATAGAAGGTAAGGGCAACTTTGTGGGAAAAAACCCGGGTCCAATACAAATCAGGCCTATTAAATTTTCAAAAAGGAAGTGACCAAAATACTCATCTCATACGTTCAAACCCAAATTTCTTCTCCTCCCCCCCCCTCTCTCTCTCAACCGTCTTCCTCTCGTCCTAGTAAACCCTAATCCTTTTCTCATCGCCGTTGCCATCCTCGCTGCCATCTCCTCGATCGCTGCACCAAGTCGCCACCATAAACCGCCGCCACAAATTCGTTGCTCTAACTCATCGCCCTCATCTCGCCATCCCCATCTCGTCGCCCCTATCAAACCGTCCAATCGACTGTCTATCAACTCCCCACATCATGGCCGACCCCATCGTCGTCCCATCTTTGTCGCCCCATCATTTCCGTCCTATCAATCTCCTTCTCGAGCAGCATATCATGCAACCGAACAGATGTTACATGCAACTGTATAGATGCTGCAGACAACCGAATGCGGATTCTTAGATATTAAGATGTGCAACTGGATAGATATTACAGGCAACAGCTTAGATGATGCAGGAAACTGTCTAGATGTTGCAGGCAGCTTCTTAAATATTAAACATGCAACTTGATAAATGTTATATGCAATCGCTTAGATGTTGTAGGCAACTGTATAGATTTTGCAAGCAACAACTTAAATATTGAATGAAAAAGGAAAGAGGTGTAAATAAGAGAAGATAATGAATAATGGAAAAAATGAAATTAGATAATTGATGTTCTAGTGGGAAATTGGGATTTTTGGTGGGCTAAAGTTATGAATTCGGAGGGAAATAAGATTGGTAGGAACATTTAATGATTAGTATTTTAAGCCAATAAAAAACACAGAACAGATGTTACAGCAACCCCTAGATATTGAAGGCAACTAAACTGCTCCTTTAAGTGCAAACTTCATCCAACTGTATATTGTATTTTGCACACATGGGTGGGAATGGGGGCAATTGGGGAATATACAAAAATACAAATTCCCTTTGGTATGCCAGGCTTTATTCCATGGGCCTAGGGGGAAAAGCAAGGGACTTTTCCATGGGTCTTCAATGGGTCGGGGTTTTTTCAACAATTTACCCTTCTTATTATAAGAGGTTGTTTGGTAGATAGGATTTTGGAGATGCACGTAACATAACATTTGTCGCAAAAATCTCCATTTCTTAAGTTTGGTTAGTAACAAACTTGAGTTGGAGATGGAATTAGAAATGCAAAAAACATCAAATTCTTACAACATTTATTGCGCTTAAGGGCAGTTTGATAGCTGTGAAATTGAAATGCAAGCAACATTTGTTGTAAAAATTTCCCATTTTCTATATTTTGTTAGAAATAAATTCGAGTTGGAAATGAAAATAGAGCTGTGGAAACATCAAATTCTTGCAACATCTGTTGCTCTCATTTGGTTGTAACACGAGTTGCAATTTTGGGAATGGTAAGTATAGTAATTATTATGAGATGCCACATAAGCTTTGTATATGCGGGATATGTAAATTTGCAATAAGCATTGCATTTCTTTAGTTTTTTGCTCAACAAAACACAAAAAAATGGTTTGAATTTAGAAATCCAACTGCAAAACTCGAAGATGACCAAACAATGGATTTGGGTCATTTTTTTTTGCAACAAATGCTTCATGCACCATTTGTTGCATGAAAGCATAATGCAATTAGGCTTGTCAATGGGTCAGGTCTAGACCCAGACCCGACCCGAACCTGCTTCAATAAGGAGGGTTTGGTTTTGATTCCAAATCCGTTTATCCGGACTTGACCCAATCCACTTATTTAATTAGATTTCAAATAATATTTAATAGACAAGATCATATCAAAAAATATATAATTACCTAACTAAATTATATCAGCAAAATATTTAGTTGACTGTTTTTTTTATTTCAAGTTATATCAGAACCTATGATTCTTATTGTCCTGCTATCTTAGTATTTTTCAAGTCATCTTAGTATTTTTTAGTTATGGATTTTTTTTCTTCTTAGTTTGTAATTTCTATTTATTATAGTTGTTTCATGATTTTTGTTTTGGCATTATAGAACTTGTAGATTGAAGTAAAAGTTGTATGTGAGATGTACTGTGACATGAACATAATTATTTTTGATAATGCTTTTCAGCAGTACTTATTCATGTTGCAAAATTTGAAGCAAATTAGATCACAACTGCTTTACTTTGCATAGTGTGAAGAGTACTTAATTACATTTCTTTTCTATATTCCTCTGTCCATTTATATGAACAGATAATTTAAAGTTATTATGAAATATCTGGATAAATGGATTAGACCCGGTTATTAATGGATCCGGATATGGATCCATTCAGTATAGACTCGTTGGATAAATTGAACTGGATCCAATAAAAATAAATGGATGCGGATCTGGAACGTGTCATTCCGGATCCAACCGATCCATTGACAAGCCTATATGCAATAGTTTCATGAATACATGACCCATCGATAATACTTTGTTTTTCTTTGTTTCTCAAACTTATTTACAGCTACCTTAATATTCTAGCCAACCTCATGGTATCCTTATTTTATATTTTGAAAAACATACCGTAACATAATATAATATAAGTAACATAATATGATATAAGCAAGGTTAAAAATCTCGTCCTCCTGCTCAACTGCAATAAGTTTTACTATATTAAGCTACAGTGACCTTTGTATCATGATAGTATTGTGCGTTGGTTTGAGAGAGGAGATGTCTTTAAAATTTTGTAAGTTCTTCATATTAAATACAATTGGTTAGATTCCTTTTATTTATTTATTTATTTTTGGTGAATCCTTTATATTTATTCATTTCAAGAAATGATTTGGTATATAAGATATAAGCTTCTACCCAAAATGGTTAGACTAAAGTGAATACTTGTACACTTTCAAGGATATAAGCTTCTACCCAAAAATAATTAAATAAAACAAGAATTGAATCCACGAGTGTACAAATATATATAACATCCATTGAACCGGCGAATGTTATTAAATTCAAGTGAAAATGGCAAAGTTCAATGTATAATATTAGATGATCGATGTTTTTCTTTCATTTATTTTTCCCTAAAAAATAAAACTAGCTTTTCTCTCTCTGTTTCCGTCCCTTTTCGTTAATTTTTTTTTAATCCAAAAAGATTACGTGTAAGTGATTTAAAAAATAAGCATGTTGTATATTGTTGAATTGAAATTTGAAAATGACAGCTTTGAGAGCGAGAGATCCTATGAATAAGGGTAAATTGTCAAAAAAAAAAAAACCAAACATTTTCTTCCGCGGTCAAAATCGCCATGGTCTTGAAACGGTAGTTAAAAACCCCTTAGAAATTTTTCCTGCAGTATCTATATAGTAGTCTGTTATATCTACCCAATTCATATAAACTAGATATTTCAAGAAACGGTTTAGATATCACATGCAACTGCTTTGATATTGCCGGCTACTGTTTAGATATTGCAGGAAATTAGATATAATATACAACTACTAGATATCACTGTAGAGTGTTTTTCGTCACCTTGTTGAGATGAATATGTACACATGCTTCGGACGTGTACAGATTTCCCCTGCTCCCATGACAAGCAGAGTTTTATTGATTGTGGAGATTCTAATTTCCGGCAGCTGCGGACAAAATTGTCGTTAATTATATCTCGTTTTGACGTGAAAGAACTTCCGATTGACGGGCCATGCGTATCATGCGAAATTATTGTAATATGTGATTTGCGCTTAAAGATAATTTTTAGGACTTTTTGAACATATCGGGAGCTATTATACGGGGTTCCGCTGCCCGGTCAGCGGGCTAAGGATCAAGAGGGCTAACAGGCCCCTCGTGGGGCTCAGGACAGTGGCCCAAAACAAAGTTTTATTTGAGGGAGACAAAAACAAGGAGAGATCATTTGATTTGGGGTCCCGATCCTAAGAATGAGGTCGGGAGGCCTCCCGCCCGAAGCAGGGACATTTTGAGGGGGAGGTCCCGAAATAAGGGACACCTTAAGGGGTCCCGGAAGCGGGAACTGTAACATTTCAAAAAAAAAATAAAATATTATTTTTGGAAATTTTTATAATTAAATAATATTATATTGAATATTTTAATAAGACGGTATAATTAAATACCGATAAATTGGGAAAAAATTTGGAAAATTATAAAAATTATTAAAAGAGCGTGTTTTATGTGAATTATACAATTTTAAATTTTTATGATTAATTATATGTTAATTTAGTGCTGATCGCGATTAAAAATCGCCAATCGCGCTTTAAACTTGTTTGTGCAAACATGCACCATATTTTTTTTACACTTGTTGCATTTTTACTATATGTTTTTGGGTGCATGGATTTTGTTTTGGGGTCACTATTGATGAGAGAAGGAAAATAGAAATAGAAAAGGAAAAGAATAGAATAAGAAGTATGGGTTAGAGAGAGAAAGAGTGGGTGAGGGTCAACCCATGTCTTGAGCCATTCCCTCATCATTTCTTTCACTCATTCCTCTCCCCTCTCCTCATCTTGCTGCTGCTGTTGCACCCCCCTCCTCCTCCATCTTCAACCCCCCCAATACTTCATGAAAAACAACTTAAAACTCAAGTCCCATTTCATTAAAAAGAAGCATGAGCTCACTAGCTATCCCATGGACCAAGAAAGCAAAGGTTTTGAGGACTTTGGGCAACTTGAGAAAATTCTTGAGTTGCCAAATGAGATAATTCTTTCACCCTTACCATAGTTTTCCATTCATTTTAGCACATATGTTTGTTTGGAACCGAAATGTCGATGTTTAGTGGACTTGAGAAATTCTAGTAAGGGTTAATGGAAATTGAGGGTTGTGATGTGAAATTAAGCTCAGTAGAGGCCTCACAAACCCCCTAGTGCTAGAATTCAGACCTAAACCAGAGACTAGAACCCCGGAATACGGATTTAGAAAACCCGATATCGGAAAATTGTGGATTCTGTGGATGTAAAATAAAATCTGCTAACACTCGGGCTACCTGAAAATTATTTTGCAAGGACAGTGATACATGCAGGTGATTTAAAACATACCACCAAAACCCTAGCCCCTATCTCCCATTGCAGGCCGCAAATAAAAGCCTTCTGGCCGCAAATTGCGGCTAGACTTGGGCCATTTGGCCTCGTGTTGGTTCTGTGGTCCCCTAATCAGTAAAATAGACCCTTAGCATATGCAAAATTGACCAATTTGACCTAGGGTGAAATCTAGGACCATTTTCAATAGTTGCTGTTTTGATTCGGGTTTCTTTTCTCGTATTTTGAATTCTGGATTTGCGTATTTGCGTTTTACCTCGATCACTTGACGTTTGTACGACGATATCGAGGGTTGTTTGATGGTTTTGAAAGCGTAGTCTATAGGTTCTGACCTATAGGCCTTAGCGTGTCGTTTTGGTTTTCCGATGTGAGTTTAATGTGCATTTACGATTGTGTTATCTTGTAGGTACCTTCACGAGGATTCCATATGATGAAGAAGATGAAGGAGACACCGACACCGACACGCAGGATGCAAGATGAGTAGATTATATCTACGGGGGAAGTCGGGTGGATGGCATATAGCACCCCCGCAGTTCGATATTTAGTATACTAGATATATACTATATATATGTATGATAGCGTTAGGTGTGACATGGATATTCAAGATGTGATTAGGTGTACTATGGATAGATTAGGGTTTAGAAGTAAACTAGTATAGTTTCCTAGTTGCGAACCCTAGAATAGGTTTACACTCACACGCACACACATGCTTATCTGTAATACTTATACCTGGATGATGAGAATAGTGGATGATATTTGGAGATGAGTCGATGAGATTGGGCATAGTGCCGTGAGATCGGTGATATGATGTGGTTCGTATTTGGGATACGACATGAGATTTTAGCGGGCCTTTGGACGTGTGTTTTACACACGCATTTACATAGATGGTATCGGTTTGTACTAGACTTAGATCAGTACCACAGATCATGAGATATGATGATAAGGATACCAGATAATTGATGAGATGAATGTGATATTGACCCGTACCCAGATTTGGGATGCCGTACGATGGATGTACCGTACGAGATTTATATTTATGATAGATCCTGTAACAACTCCAATTTTTGTATACATAAAATTCATTTAAATTTGAAGTATACTTGGGATATTTAATATTGCTGTTACCACTTTAAATATTTATTTTCCCACAATAATTATAAGAAGGAGCTTGTAGCTCATTGTTAATACCTTGCACTGCTGAACCAAGCCACCAGAGTTCAAATCCCCTGCCCCACATTATTTTTAAATTAATTTTGTTTTAAATCCTTTGGAAGCCCAACAGTCCACAAGCCATAACTCCCAAAAGTTGAACTGAACCCTAAAATACAAAAGTACCAGAGCCTTAATGTCACGCCCCGCTTCCTAGAGTACGCTAAGATGGGCACGTGACATAGCCAACCATGCTACCTGTGGATAGGAAAAATCCTTCCACAGTCACATTACGGCTGTAGAGATATCAAGAACAGGAAAGTAAACTAACTATCTAGTACATGTCCATAAGACAGAGTAAAAGAGTCAATAAATAATAATATGTGGAAGCCAAAAGATACAATAAATGAAACTCCTGGAAGTGAAACTACATACCGACAGGAACTTCACCGCTCGGTCTAACAGCGGCAATACTCCTGATCAGTCTGCAACAAAGGTAGAAGGATCTGGGCAATGCAAAACCCAGACGTCAGCGCGTCATAACATCAAGCAATAATATGTAAACAAGGTAGCAAGACATGCAAGTATAATAACAAATGGTAAAGCAGATGTATAGCAATATAAACCAGAGCAGTGAAAGGTGGTGTGCAGTGAGTAAACTAAACTGGTCCGTTGGTTATCTACTCTCAAGTCTTTGAAATCAATTTGATGAATCATCGATGTAACTCAATAGTATCCCGTGCATGCCCGGGACCACAGTCTAAGACTCTCGGGCTGAAACCGAGACGTACCGCTAGGCACAAAAAGGAAAAGGATACAGACCAACGATGTCAGCAGCATCGTCACGAGGCGGGCCTGGCCTTAAAAACTGATCAGTAAAAGCAAGCAACTGTCGAGTTACAAGTCCGGTTTCATCATTGATTTCCCCATACCCCCAAATTATGTGTGTCAAGTCAGGTATTCGGTAATCAAGAACTAATGTCAACACAGGATCAGGTAGGAGCAGGTTTGTCTGGATAGACAACAGGAACGGTCCGTAAGGACTACATGTCAGGTTTGTTGGCATTAGACACAAGATCAGGTAACAGGTAAAGCCATGGTACATCAGGTCAAGTCGAGTAGTGTATCTAGATGTCATGTCATGTCAAGAGTGTACGGTACCATGTCAGGTCAAGTAATAAGTGTAGCCGGTCACGTCCGGGTGTACAAGATAACGTATGGATACTCATAATCGACTAGCATAATCATGGTTATGAATAAACAAGCATGGTACTATCAGAACGATAAACAGGCACAGTAACATGATAGCAATAGGTGCATATTAAACTACTTAGTTATACGGTTATCATTTTGGTTTAAGGAATAGTTTAACATTTCAGGAATGCAGTATTACCCACGTGGATGATGAAATCATATTAATATGTATTAAAAACAATCTAGTGATGCAATTGAATGTGAATAAGGCTAAATGTATGCAATCGGTCGTACGATATGTTAAAACTACAAAAGGGTAATATGGCTATAAAATAATTGTGATTATGTGATCTAACATATAATTGTGATTACTAGATATAGTCAACTAAATGTAACAATTAGGTTTTAAGTTCCAGATCTGAAATATGTAAACGGATCATTGTGCTGTTAACTTGGAATTCAAAACTTCAGATTTTATCTATAAATTTAATAGGAAAATAGATAGATTAATACATGAATAGTATGAATAGCAAGTAGCAAGATTAACTTGCCTCGGGAACGATGAGCATGCGAACAGAACGACAACGGAGCACGATGCAACACAAGATCTTGACGTCGGATAATCGTCGCAAAACCACACGCGTGCGCAGGACGGGTCCAGAAAGGGAAAAGCACGACCACGCTGGTTGGGGTGGTCCACTGGGTCGTCGGCAACGGCACGGCTCCGGCGGGTGGTCAGAAAACGGAAACAAGAAATAGAAAGCGAAAGAGGAAGGAGAAAGGAAGAAAAGAGAGATGATGGTTGCACTGGGTTGGTATGACTCAAGTGTAGGGTTCCTTGGCACACTAAGGAGGTTCCACAAGGCATCAACCATGCCAAATTCAAATTTTTTTAGGTGCCGAGAAACCCTAATGCGATCGTTAACTAGAGTTTAGGCGAAACTACAAGCTACTAAACTGCTTTAGTGCTAAGTGAATGGAAATACAACCTTTGTAGATCCGGTCCTCCACCTCCATAGCTCGGTGATGACGTCCCTCCGCTGCGATCATCGGATCCCGGACTCTGTCGATGGTTTCGTCGAAGAAATGATCGGGCTAGGTCGTCGACTTCGATGCCGAAGATGATCTACGTCGAGGCAACTCAAGATCAAGCTCCAACTTCACCAAGTCATGAAACTTGTGAAGAAAACACCCTATACTACTTGGCAAGTAGTAGAGGATGAAGAAATAGAAAGTGGGTTCACTTTGGATTTGGATTTCTCACTTGGAATCATCACTTGACATTTTTCAAGAAAGCCTTTCTTTTTCTTCATGAAGGAGATGAAGAAAAAGAAGAATATGAAAAAGAATTATGAATTAATTTCCAAAAAGAAAAATGAAGTGATGGTTATCATAATGCAACCA
Organism: Agapanthus africanus; assembly: GCA_030015575.1. NCBI lineage: Eukaryota > Viridiplantae > Streptophyta > Magnoliopsida > Asparagales > Amaryllidaceae > Agapanthus > Agapanthus africanus. Next base: position 27,846,193 of record JASDDO010000004.1, on the reverse strand, counting down.
TGGGTGAGGCTAACTCATGTAGAGAATGAACTAGGGTTTAGGTAAATGGTTAGGGTTAAGGAAAGAAACAAAATGGTCAAGCTTTCAAAGCTTCATGAAGCTTCAAAGAAAATCTAAAGTTAGCCACCATTTTATTTCTTTCTCAAATGAATAAATAAATAAATGAATAAGCAAATAAAGCAAATGAAACCCTAACAATTAACTAACCATGGTTTAATTCAAACATACACCCAAGTTTGCATGTATCATCAAACATGATACAAACTTGTACACAAAAATATATCACATATACAAAGTGCACAAACAAGTGAGAAAAACATCTTAAGTGAACCAATATTAGTTAATGTAAAGTAATATATCAAATATATAATTATACATTAAATCATTAAATCAACACTTGATTTAACGATCCGGTCACATCGCATATGACCGACTAATATCCAATGTATCGACTTATCGAATCAATCCTCGATTCGATAACTAGGTTATATCGCATACAACCAATCGATACATTCATCGCGAGAATAGAATACGGTATCACATACACGCATTATTCTCGGTCCCGCACATATCTCATATGCGCTACTATTTCGTTTCGCTTGAGCCAGGAAACCTCTGTGTAGGACTCTAAAGACTCGTCAATACGCCGGCAGTAGGTGATGATCATATCAAACACCCACAAGCCGCAAGCGGTCTGCTAAACGTAACGACCACCCGGGTATTGAGCGATCAGAAGATCGACGAGCAAGCCCGCTCACACTCCTGTGAATCCAACCAGTAACACTTACCGTACAGTCCGGTCTGTTCGTCTGATATGTCGCATATCTCGCCTAGGGGTGGTAAACGTCAGACCCCAGTAGCTCGATAAGTCGTGTCGATATGAGGTCTATAACAGTTCGAGAAACTACTGGTAACACTTACCAGTAAATCTCAGCAACCCTGGCCAGGGATTTCCGGTTATAGCCAATCGAACACAGCGCAACATCAACTCCCTATACCGGGAGAGACGAATACCCTCCTATCGCCCATTGCCTCCATGTGATTCGGGACTGTACCCAGAAACCACCATTTTGCACGCCCTCTTAGACGTGGTAATGTGGAAATTAAAGCACAGTGGGAATCACACAAGTTTCTATGACGATCTCGGGTCTACAGACTAACCTGTACCAGTGTCACCAGAGAACTGCCATCTGACGTAAGGTATAATACCATCTGGGAGTTCTCGGCGAGTCCGTCCAGTGTACCCAGTCTCCACTGAGCACCCGTATATCATCTCTGATGTCAAACACCAATGGATATGGGATCATCCATCGCCCATCTGTATGGGTCGAGAAGGTATACGCTAGTCTACTCTGGTATATCGATGCCCCGTCTCGATACACCCACGACTAGGGACCTTGAAGGATGTACTTATGGACTAGCATGTCCCCACTAATATGATCCGCATCATAGTCCAGGTAGTCAAGTACACATCCTAAGGGCTTTACCAACATGTAACAGAGAGACAATCAGTATACACGTTAAGGTAAAGAGTAACCAGATAGCATACTATCATGTCGAGCAAGAAAGTCCTCCCTATATATGTCCCAGCATCCACTACAATATACATCCTATGTACAGTAATGAACTCTAGGGCATACATATAACTAACAATCTCCCACTTATACTAGGGCCATCTGTAGCAGTGGTTGTAGTATCTCATACTCAACCATCCCATAAAATTCTCTCTCTGGGAAAAGGCCTTTGTGAGTGGATCCGCCGTGTTGTCCTCTGAGTCTGCTCTCCTAACCTCGACCTCCTTGGAGATCAACCATCTCCATGATCAGGTGATACTGCCTTAGAATATGTCTGGATCACTGATGGGACGGGCGTTCCTTGGCATAAGCCACAACTCCATTGTCTCACAATGGGAGGAACGAAGTTCATCTCATGAACTAATATACACCCAGACTTCCTCTTTGGTAGCATATTAAGTAGCGATGTATCCAGCCTTTATCGTCCAGTATGCCACGGTATCTAGCTTGGAACTCTTCCAACATACCGTCCCTTTTCTGAGGGTAAAGACAATGCCTGTGACTGACATTCAGTCGTCATTATCACCCTGGAACCTTTCCAGTGATTCTCCCCAGGATCAATTGATACCATCTCACTTTAACTAGTGAGAGTCCTAACATCCAATTAGATCTATCTCATAGATCCAAAAACTAGGATTTAGCAGGTATCACTTTGATCCTATATGGAGAATCCTTGTGATAAGCGGAGATTGACCGAGCGTAGCATATGAAACTCCTTCCCTATCAAGAGTATGTCATCCACGTACTCTACGAGGATCACTACCATACTCCCTACTACCTTTTTGTATATACAAGGTTCATCTACCATTTTGATGATGTCAAACTGTTTGACTAACTCATCAAAACAGATGTTCTAACTCCGCGATGCCTGCTTCATCACATAAAACATCTTGCACACGTTTCCGCTGCTCCCACTATTTACGAAGCCCTCCGGCTGTGTACTTATAGACGTTCTCTTCTAAAACATCATTTAGAAAAGCAGTCATGGCACCCAACCGCCAGATATCGTAGTCATGGTATGTAGTCGTGGCAAGTAGGATCTGGATGGACCTAAGCATAGCCACTGGAAAAAGGTTTCATCATTATCTACGCCTGGTCGATGACGAAAAACCTTTAACAAGTCTAGATTTGAAAGTCTCAACTTTTCCATCTACACCAAGTAATCTTCTCAAGACATACTTGCTCCTGATGGGGATTTAACCCTTCAGATATAGCAACCAAAGTCCATACTTTGTTGGTGTACATGGATTCCATCTCAGATCACTAAGCATCCAGCCATTCTTACAGAGTCCCTACTCTCGATGGCCTGCTCGAAACTAGTTGGGTCATCATCTCATGATGCATTCCTCGCTTCCACTGTCATAGAGAAACCGAAGTATCTCTCAGGTGGGTGAGGAGCCCCGCTAGATCGGCGGAGAGGCTGAGGTTCGTTGGTTACTATCGAATCCTTTAGTTCTACCAAATCATCAACTGTAGTTTGTATAGCTGGAACATTTCCAGTTCTACATAACAGACCTTGCCTCGAGCTTGTCCGGATTTTGCTTTTAGACATAGGCCGGACAACCCCAAATCTTAACTAACTTAAGATATGGGCTCTTCCCTTTCCATATCACATATGAAGCGGTAGGCAACTGATTTGATTAGAACCCTATTCAATAGGTATGCAACTTCATAAGTGCATAACTCCCAAAAGAAAATAGGTAACTCAGTAGTACTCATCATAGAGCACACCATATCAAATAGGGTGTGATTTCTCCGTCCCGATACAACGTTGTGCTGTGGTGTATTCGGAGGAGTAATGCTGAGAGAGAATCTCATTCTCCTTTAGAATAGTCCAGGAATTCCATGCACAAGTATTCTCCTCCCTGATCTCATCATAGGACATAATACTTATACCCATATTTTGGTTCTCTACTTCTAACTTATATTCTGTGAATATCTCAAAAGGTTCGGACTTGTGTTTCAACATGAACATAGGTCTGAATCTCGAAAGATCATCAGAGAATTTAATGAAGTACAAAGAACCGGTCTTGGCATGTGTAGACATGGGACCTTCATACATCAACATGTATCATCCCAAGAGTTCAACTAACTCTTTCTCTGCTTCCAATAAACAGAGCTATTGTCATCTTATCTCTGTGACATGACTGGTAAGTTTCACAAGATGTAAATTCAAACTGATTTAAATATGCATCTAAATGTAACTTTAGCCAGTCGGGTCGCATTGATATGACCTAGTCTACAATGCCTCAAGAAGGATTCGTTCATTTCTGAACTCTTCCTCTTGTGTGTGTTCTATATACTAAGAACCGTAGTATGATTTAGAACATCGATGCTTTTAGATAATGTGCCTGAACCGATCAACATTTGATATATGAAATGTTCAAAACATTATCCAACAATACAAAATTTTATCGTTTCTTTACTAATAAAGAGACTGATATGATTTTGTATATCAGGTTCGGTATCTAATAGCATTTGTTCAGAATCAATATACTGATAATACAGGGTGACAGTGACCAACAGACTTGGCTGCAATACTTGCCCCGTTTTCTGTCTCATGAAACTTATCACCCGTTCTCAGTTCTCTACCTATCTATAGCCCTATGTAACAGATTACATATCTGGGATTCTGATACGGTATTAAATACCCAGGACGTAGAGGATACAGAGAAACAGTTCTTTGTAACAAACACACCCGAAGATGATGCATCAACATGCACTTTCTTCGTTTGGGCGGCACGGGAAATCTGGTATTCCCCAATTCCTGCTCTGTCTTATAACAATTATAAGTTGGAGCGGGTTCCAACGTTCCCCAGCTCAGTATAACAAGCGGGTTCGGTCAATATATCCGTTTTATTATCTTGATTAAGGCGTGATATGGTCGCTACCTGGAGAGAGAGAGAAGAAAACACTCAGCGTATGCTCTTGCAAGATCAGATTGGTTATATATTTTATCTAATCAGGATGGCTCCCACTATTTTTATCAAATCTTTCTTCAAACCCTAAAAGGAAAGACTAGCCGGGATTAATTACACGCTACAAGTTCGCCAATCTTTCAGCCAGGCCAGTGTCGGTACTTTGAGGGAGGTCCCCCGTGCTTTCGCACGAACCTAATTAAAGTAAACCTCGTTTTCCCAGAGGCGTAACCCCGTTGACACCTTTCTAGACACCTACTAGATCGGCTAATTGTAATGTGTAAAACTCTCCCAGGAGTAACAATTACTTGCAGTGGGTATCAGGATCCAACTATCACATAGAAGGTATGCAATCTCATTGCAAATTTCAACACTTGAAATTCCCGATAATATTTTGCCCATAGTGTTCTATGACCTTGACGAATGCCAAACAACCCATAGTCCACTAGTCAAGTTCAACCCGTACATTTCTTGATTGAATTAAACCCACCCGCACGACCCTTGACGAATGCCAAACAATGCCGTACGAATACCCTAATCCAATCTGCATCATATGCATAAGCAGATAAATACTAGTTAGCTACCGTACACTACGCCTTGACGAATGCCAAACTACCATAGCACGAATACTAAATAGTACTTATCTGAAATGACGGAGGGCTACGACAGGTTTTTCTGAAAACCTATTGCGTAATGAACTTGATATCGTTGTAGAATCAAATGATTTTAAAATGGAGTGTTTTTGAGGCTTTTCTAGTTTTGCTAAAGGGGTCACTCCCGGTGAAGGGATCGTCGGCTCTTTCCTCATCGAATAAGGTGCAGGATATATCATATATACCGCTGTGCAAAGCAAGAACTAGAGAAGCAATCAAAAGACAAACCTAGGGTTGTAGAATTTGCCAGTTATTGCTAAAGGAGTCACTCCCGGTGAAGGGATCTCGGTCCTTTCCTTATCGAATAAGGTGCAGGATGTTCTACAAGGAACACCGCAATGCAAAGCAAGAACTGTAACTACCTGTTTTTGAAAATTTGATTCCACAACATCTTAGGTTTCTTTTCTTTCATTAATCATATTAATGAAGTCCCATCATTTAAGTTACCTAAACATCACAGATAAATACGACGTACACTTATGCCATCCGCATTCGTCTCGATGTCTCCTCGTGCACCGTTAGGTTAGGTAACTAACGGCAGAGCAGGGCAGGGCTAGCACGGGTGTAAAACATAAGTAACATCTATATAATATATCATATATACTATATACAGTATCCATCTGAACATATCACATGATCACATCACAGATAACGCAGCAGAAAATATCATATGAAATATTGGATATACTAGGACGTCCGTGTTTTCAATATGAGCCAGTATAAAACACGGATTCCACGGTCGCGATGAATAGCCAAACCTACACCCCTAGACTCCTACGAGAGCGGCAAGCAACCCTACCAATTCTAGAGTTAGGATACCCGGACTCGACTCCTCGAGTTGGTCTCCCACTGGACTCCAGAACCCGGTTACTTGTGCCCTCCTCCTTGGGTCTATCCTAGTGCGGAAAAGTAAATAATATACAAAGGTGACATCTTCCACAACCTGGAAGTGCCCCAATAAAAGAATATTACATACAAGTTTTTACATGAATGAAAATGAAAAACACTCATCTCACATAAAACCCCCCCGGCTATTCAAACACGACGATCCAATATAACATATCCAGCAACACATAACATCACATGTCATCAACGTAAGTAAACATGCGTATCCCAATTGTCGTTGACATATAGCAACGAAACCGGCGATATCACATATTACACTTACGGTCGCAGAAAAGAAAGTGTAAAACTACAACAGTTGGAATCCGCAACCTGCATAGACATCGCATGCCTAATCAAATGAATTCCTTAGACATCGCATGCCTAACAATTATAAACCCCGCATTTTAGTCTCATTATCGAAAACACTTTTCAATATCAAGTCGGGCAATTCAACGGGATTCCCGACATTCTGATCGAATGCTCGTCGCAAACTTTAGTAGACGACCACACCCCCGATACCGTCGACGAAGTGCACCAAGGCGGAACACCGCTACCGCGAGCACCCGAACGGATGCTTTCGGCGATGGGGTTCTCCTACAGTCACTTGGTCGGGGCTATGGGGTATAGCTGTCTATTAAGTTTACCCGGCGAGTATCCGCGTACGCAACGTGATTGCGACGGACTTTTGATCACATCAAAATCTCGTGGCAACCAATCAAGTGAGACTAAAGTGCTATGTTTATAACATTCATTCAGTTATCTCATAACTACTTGTGGATTCCAAGTATTGTATCCCATTCCAGATAAATAGAAAATGTTAAACTTTCTGATCGAACATTTAAACACCCAAGTTTTCCCGAAACAGCTCAACACATGAAATAGGTTTAAAAAACATCCAGTTCATGCCTCAGTACCAACAGTCTAGCCGTAGAAGGGTCAAGCCAACGCCTCACATGTGGCACGCCGTACTGCCCCAAACCCTAAGGTTCAAAGGGCAGTTCAAGACGGTCACATAATCGAGTTAAGGTTTGTTGTCTTCTAGAGGGTCCATCGCGTTACTTGCACTACTTAGAACGTTATTAAACCACGGAAAGATCCAACACTTGGAAATTTCCCGACAGGGGAAAAAGTGGGTATTTATATCCGGTCGAACTTTTTAACATATTCTAAAATTACCCGGAAAAACACACAGACAAAATTAGAAAATCCGATCGAATCTACGAACTCCCAATAGAACCCAGAAAACTTAACTGTTGAGTAAAGATTAAAATTACCCAGAAAACACAGGAGTCAAATATAAACATTACTGTGCAAAGTGTGGTCAAAGACTCAACAGTATGGCCGCGGAACCGCCGCGCCACGTGGGGTACGGCCGCGGTTCCGCGGCAGTTTGACGGAGTTAGGACCCCGTTTTGCACAGTAATTCATAAAAAACCCTGCTTATTTTTCTGCATATTTTTAATTCGCAAAAATCTCAGTTTTCAAAAATTGTACAGAGAAGGGGTCGGATTAGGGTTTCGTGTTTCGATCGGACTTCTAACATCGTCTACGCATCGCCTAAGGCTTTAGCTAGGCTCTGATACCACTGTAGGGTTCCTTGGCACACTAAGGAGGTTCCACAAGGCATCAACCATGCCAAATTCAAAATTTTCTAGGTGCCGAGAAACCCTAATGCGATCGTTAACTAGAGTTTAGGCGAAACTACAAGCTACTAAACTGCTTTAGTGCTAAGTGAATGGAAATACAACCTTTGTAGATCCGGTCCTCCACCTCCATAGCTCGGTGATGACGTCCCTCCGCTGCGATCATCGGATCCCGGACTCTGTCGATGGTTTCGTCGAAGAAATGATCGGGCTAGGTCGTCGACTTCGATGCCGAAGATGATCTACGTCGAGGCAGCTCAAGATCAAGCTCCAACTTCACCAAGTCATGAAACTTGTGAAGAAAACACCCTATACTACTTGGCAAGTGGTAGAGGATGAAGAAATAGGAAGTGGTTCACTTTGGATTTGGATTTCTCACTTGGAATCATCACTTGACATTTTTCAAGAAAGCTTTTCTTTTTCTTCATGAAGGAGATGAAGAAGAAGAGAATGAAAAAGAATTATGAATTAATTTCCAAAAAGAAAAATGAAGTGATGGTTATCATAATGCAACCATGGGTGAGGCTAACTCATGTATAGAATGAACTAGGGTTTAGGTAAATGGTTAGGGTTAAGGAATGAAACAAAATGGTCAAGCTTTCAAAGCTTCATGAAGCATCAAAGAAAATCCAAAGTTAGCCACCATTTTATTTCTTTCTCAAATGAATAAATAAATAAATGAATAAGCAAATAAAGCAAATGAAACCCTAACCATTAACTAACCATGGTTTAATTCAAACATACATCCAAGTTTGCATGTATCATCAAACATGATACAAACTTGTGCACAAAAATATATCACATATACAAAGTGCACAAACAAGTGAGAAAAACATCTTAAGTGAACCAATATTAGTTAATGTAAAGTAATATATCAAATATATAATTATACATTAAATCATTAAATCAACACTTGATTTAACGATCCGGTCACATCGCATATGACCGGCAAATATCCAATGTATCGACTTATCGAATCAATCCTCGATTCGATAACTAGGTTATATCGCATATAACCAATCGATACATTCATCGCGAGAATAGAATACGGTATCACATACACGCATTATTCTCGGTCCCGCACATATCTCATATGCGCTCCTATTTCGTTTCGCTTGAGCCAGGAAACCTCTGTGTAGGACTCTAAAGACTCGTCAATACGCCGGCAGTAGGTGATAATCATATCAAACACCCACAAGCCGCAAGCGGTCTGCTAAACGTAACGGTCACCCCGGTATTGAGCGATCAGAAGATCGACGAGCAAGCCCGCTCACACTCCTGTGAATCCAACCAGTAACACTTACCGTACAGTCCGGTCTGTTCGTCTGATATGTCGCATATCTCGCCTAGGGGTGGTAAACGTCAGACCCCAGTAGCTCGATAAGTCGTGTCGATATGAGGTCTATAACAGTTCGAGAAACTACTGGTAACACTTACCAGTAAATCTCAGCAACCCTGGCCAGGGATTTCCGGTTATAGCCAATCGAACACAGTGCAACATCAACTCCCTATACCGGGAGAGACAAATACCCTCCTATCGCTCATTGCCTCCATATGATTCGGGACTGTACCCAAAAACCACCGTTTTGCACGCCCTCTTGGACGTGGTAAGGTGGAAATTAAAGCACAGTGGGAATCACACAAGACTCTATGACGATCTCGGGTCTACAGACTAACCTGTACCAGTGTCACCAGAGAACTGCCATCTGACGTAAGGTATAATACCATCTGGGAGTTGTCGGCGAGTCCGTCCAGTGTACCCAGTCTCCACTGAGCACCCGTATATCATCTCTGATGTCAAACACCAATGGATATGGGATCATCCATCGCCCATCTGTATGGGTCGAGAAGGTATACGCTAGTCTACTCTGGTATATCGATGCCCCGTCTCGATACACCCACGACTAGGGACCTTGAAGGATGTACTTATGGACTACCATGTCCCCACTAGTATGATCCGCATCATAGTCCAGGTAGTCAAGTACACATCCTAAGGGCTTTACCAACATGTAACAGAGAGACAATCAATATACACGTTAAGGTAAAGAGTAACCAGATAGCATACTATCATGTCGAGCAAGAAAGTCCTCCCTATATATGACCCAGCATCCACTACAATATACATCCTATGTACAGTAATGGCCTCTAGGGCATACATATAACTAACATCAGGACAGGGACAGAGGAGACGAGGGCGTGATGGGGGGATGATGAGTCGCGGATCACCGGTGATGGGATTTGCCGGCGATCACCGGAAAGGAGTTAGAAAGAAAAACTAAAGAGAGGAAAAGGAGAAGAAGAGGAAAGGAGGGAAGGGCTGCGATGGTCTCAGAGTTTAGATCAGAGAGAAAAGCGAGAGGCGAAGGCGGTTAGGCTTTCCGTCGTGGGGTCGCCGGCGGAGTGCAAGGGTATGCAAGAGGGTGCTCGGGTTCTAGGGTTGCAGGCTCCTCAAGAATGCTGGTGCAGGGTGGCTAGGAGGAAGAGTTGAGGAGGTGGAGGTGATGACGACGGGGTGGAGGGATTGGCGGCGACGAGGTGTGCAGGGTGATGGGTTCTTTTCGCGGTGGGTGCAGGAGGTCGGGTGTGCAGGGGGTTTCGATGATGGGAGAGAAGAGAGAGAGAGAGGATGAGGAGAAGAGAAGGAGAGGTAGATGATAGAGATGAGGAGAGAAGGAGGTGTTGGTGATGACGATGTGATCGGCGACAATGGAGGTGAGTATAGTGATGGGTTCTGGCCGCAGTGGGGTTCTGTGAGGTGCAGGCTCGGGTTAAGGAGGAAGAAGAAGAAGATGGCGACGACGAGAAGGAGGAGATGCGATGGAGGGATCGAAGCTAGGGTGAAGGTTAGGGTTTTCTGCCGTGGGGATCTCGTGCTCGGGGTTTAGATGAGGGAGACGAAGGAGGGATAGAAGGGAGGTGACGGTAGCAGCTCGGGAGGTGACGCGATCCTTTCTCACCCCGAGAGGAGAGAGAGAGACGCGAGAAGAGAGAGGAAGAGAGAAGCGTGGGGAGAAAGAAAGAGGAGGAGAGAGAAAATTGTTTGGGAGCGGGGGTGAGAGAAAAAGAATAAGAAAGAGAAGGAGAAAAGCGAGAGAGAGAGAGATTCGTGGGCCCAGCATCGATGGAAAGGAGGGTTTGATTGGTTAGGGAAAAAAGAGAATAGATTTTAAAAATATAAAAAGATTTTAAATCGTTTTAGAAAACCATTTCATTGGCTGGGGAGTAATGGAAATATTTTTTGGTTGTTTTAAAAATATATTCGTAGGTTAAAGGGATTCAGGCTGTTAAGAAAAGTATTAAAGGATTTTAAATAATTTGAATTTGGCGGGTTACAAAACATTTCAGGAATGCGCCCGGGTTGGGTCCACAATTTTGAATTTGAAATATTAAAAATACATGCAACTTCCAAATTTCAAAATAAATGCTCAGTCAAAGAAAATGCATACCCCCAAGAACGGATGCACGTACGTTCGCGTAGCCCTCCAAACACGTCCGTTTCACTGAACGAGACGAGAAAAAGATGCAACGACGCTACCACAGGGTTAGGGGTATCATGCAGGCCATGTCATGCAATTTTAATTTATTTTACGTGATTTAAATTGTTATATGCAACAGATGCGATACAAGATAAAATACCAGTATAAACTAAATTATGAGATGCATTAGCCCATGCAACCAATCAAGGTAAACTATAAATAAGAGTCACGCAGGTTCAAGTAAGCGGGTCGGGTCGAATGCAAAGTAATATGTAGACATACCATTCGCACCCAGACACGCTAAATCAAGAAAGACCACGGATAAGTAAATACGGAACTGGAATTGGTATAAGTGAACTCGGGTGTTACATTATACCCAACTACAAAAGAATTTCGTTCTCGAAATTCCAAGAACAAGATAGGATAAACAACAAGAAATCTCAAGAATAGATGTGGAAACTTCTGCTGGATTTCATCTTCTCATTCCCAAGTTAGTTCTCCATGCAAGCGATTACTCCAAGAAACAAGCACGAGAGGGATAACTTTGTTCATAAGAACCTTTTCATTTCGATCCACAATTTACCTTGGTCGCTCCTCAAAGGTTAAATATTCTCGTACAGTCTGCTCCGAAAGATCCAATACATGTATTTCATCTCGAGCATACCTACGGAGTTGAGATACATGAGATACGCCATGAACATTCTCTGACGATTGCGGTGATGCCAAACGATACGCCACTTCTCCAACATGCTCCAAAAACCTCGAAGGGTCCAACAAATCGAGAACTAAACTTTCCTCGACTTCCGAAATGAATCACTGCTCTAGTCGGTGATACCTTCAAGAATACCACATCACCAACGACGAACTCTAGAGGTCTTCTCAACTGATCTGCCAACCCTTTGTCGGTCTCGTGCCGCTTTAATATGATTCCAGAATCTATTAACTTTCTCAACTGTCTGCACAACCAAATCTGGTCCCACCAAACTTCGTTCACCAATATCGTCTCAACAAACAGGGGAACGGCACTTGCGACCATACAAAGCTTCGAATGGAGCCCTCTGAATAGTCGCCTGGAAACTATTGCTGTAAGAAAACTCCACCCAAGGTAGATGATCCTCACAAGAACCCTGGAAGTCCAACTTGCAAGCTCTCAGCATATCCTCAAGAGTTTGGATCGTTCTCTCCGACTGGCCATCTGTTTGAGGATGATAAGTTGTGCTAAACTTCAATCGAGTCCCCAAACTTTCCTTTAAGCTCCTCCAAAAGTGTGATAAGGACCGAGTGTCACGGTCGGACACGATGCTCATCGGTACTCTATGCAATCTTACAATCTCCTGTTTGGACCGTTCTGCTAATGCTTCCGTTGATTGACCAACAATCATCAATCACCCAATTGCACTATGGCCCTTTGGACTCCGCGGTAAAGCCTTCACGAATCCATGGTTATATGTTCTCACTTCCACTGAGGAATCGGAAGTGGTTGCACTAAACCAGCAATCCTTCGATGTTCAGCCTTAACTTGCTGACACACCAAGCACTTTGCCACAAAGCGGGCAATCTCCCGTTTCATGCCTTTCCACCAAAATACTGTCGTATATCTCGGTACATCTTCGTGCCTCCTGGATGTACAGAATACGCGCAACTGTGCGCCTCCTTCATAACTTCTTCGCGAATACCTCCCTTAGCACACACAAACAATTATCACAACGAACCATCTTCATGAACCACTAAGCCCGTTCAAAGTCCAACTTCAACCTGTTCTCGAAACTTCTGCAATCTTGGGTCCTTCGACTGCGCTGCTTTAATACTCTCGATCAATGACGACCGTACTTGCAGCTGCATCAGCTGTCCTGAAGAATGCGGTAGCACGATCTCCAACTCGAATCTCCGAAAGTATTTGATAAGTTCCTTCCGTGCAGTCAACATCTGAACCGCTGGCAACCGACTAAGCGCATCCGGCACAACATTAACCTTTCCCGGATGATACTTAAGATCAAGATCGTAGTCAGCCATCAGCTCCAACCATCTACGATGTCTCGTAAATAGCTCCTTTTGAGTGAACACGTACTGTAGGCTTTTGTGATCGGTGAATACTTCGACCCTTTCGCCCAATAAATAGTGTCTCCAAATCTTCAAAGCGAAAAAATCTCAGCTGTTAACTCTAAGTCATGAGTTGGGTAATTCTTCTCATAGGTCTTCAACTGTCTAGATGAGTAAGTTGTAGCCTTCCCATGCTACACCAAAACATATCCCAGTACTTTCTCCGGTGCGTCGCTGTGAACCACCAATTCTCCGGAACCGTCAATTACGGTCAAAACAAGAGCGATCAACAACCTTTGCTCCCACGCCTCAAAAGCTGACGCACACTTATTAATCCACACAAATGGTACTTTCTTGTGCGTAAGCTTGGTCGGAGGCTCAGTCAAATGAGCAAAATTCTCCACGAACCTTCTCTAGTATCCTGCAAGTCCAAAAAACTTCTGATCTCTACAACGTTCTTTGGAATCGGCCAGTCTTGAACTACTGCAATCTTCCCTGGGTAAACGACGATTCCATCTCCAGCTACGATGTGCCCCAAAACTTTACTTCTTCAGGCCAAAACTCGCACTTTCTCATCTTAGCATACAATCTTCCTTGCCTCAATGTCTGCAGTGCGATCTTCAAGTATTTTGCACGCTCTTCCTTGCTCCCTGAGTAGACCAGAATATCATCGATGATCACCACTATAAACTGGTCCAAGAACGGTGAAAGATTCGGTTCATCAAGTCCATAAATATCGCCGGTGCATTCGTTACTCCGAAGGGCATCACTAAATACTCGCAATGTCCATACCGAGGTCGGAACGCAGTCTTGCAAATATCTTCTGATTTAACTCGGACCTGATGATATCCGGATCGCAAATCCAACTTCGAGAATACTCTCACGCCACAAAGTTGCTCAATTAATTCACCAATACGAGGGATCGGGTACTTGTTCTTAATAGTCACCCGATTTAATTCTCGATAATCGATGCACATCCTCCTTGTGCCATCTTTCTTCTTTACTAGAAGAACTGGAGCTCTCCAAAGTGAGTTGCTGCTGCGAAACCACTCCTTCTCTAGCAATTCGGCAACTTGCTTCTTGACTTCTTCCAACTCCACTGGTGCCATCGGGTAATACGCCTTTGAGATTAGCGCTGTACTAGAAACGAAATCAATCGCGAACTCCACGTCTCGCTTCGGCGGTAAACCCGAGGTGTCTTCGAATACGTCCATGAATTCTTGAACTATAGCCGGCGCATCTTCCTTAATACTTCCTTCTACGACAGAACATTGTTTGTCGGCCTAGCCCTAAACTCGACTGGCCCGACAACACTGCTTCCTCCAGCAAAACAAACTCCGGATGTCCGGGAATCTGGAGAATCACTTTCCTTTCCTTACTATCAATATAAGCGTGGAAAGTGCCGCGAAAATCCATTCCCAAGACAACAACAACCAAGGGATGCACCGGAATTGAATAATTCTAATGCAGGAAAGAAGAACAAGTAAGATACAGAGATGACTTCATCCGAAGTCAAGATACCGAAGAGGATTAAGCACGGTAAACATAATTCAACATGGCGATAAAACAAGAACTGGTAAGCAATGAAACCAAGAGAATCAAGGTATTATAACGATCATGGAATAAGGAAGTGAATCAAGACGAGGACTCCAAGTTACTTAAATAGAGTACCGCATTGTAACCATGCTGCAGTTCATGGGTACAATTACATAACTCCACCCAAGTCGCCCAAATCCTAGTATCAGAATCAAGAAACAGGGAGAAACAATGGTGAATCCAAAAAGATTTCAAGCCGAGATGCAAAGTTGTTTGCATATCGTCAAGGCAAAGGATATGAGAAAGATATGATTCAAGAATCATGATAACAAGGTGGCAGGATATGTTCCTAATCACGAGTATTCTGATTCGTGTATTGGGTCCAATACCCAACTACAAAAGAATCAAACTCGATTAACCTATAACCTGGCTCTGATACCAAAAGAACCATGTCACGCCCCGCTTCCCAGAGTACGCTAAGATGGGCACGTGACATAGCCAACCATGCTACCTGTGGATAGGAAAAATCCTTCCACAGTCACATTACGGCTGTAGAGATATCAAGAACAGAAAGTAAACTAACTATCTAGTACATGTCCATACGCCAGAGTAAAAGAGTCAAGAAATAATAATATGCGGAAGCCAACAGATACAATAAATGAAACTCCTGGAAGTGAAACTACATACCGACAGGAACTTCGCCGCTCGGTCTAACAGCGGCAATACCCCTGATCAGTCTGCAACAAATGTAGAAGGATCTGGGCCATGCAAAATCCAGACGTCAGCGCGTCATAACATCAAGCAATAATATGTAAACATGGTAGCAAGACATGCAAGTATAATAACAAATGGTAAAGCAGATGTATAGCAATATAAACCAGAGCAGTGAAAGGTGATGTGCAGTGAGTAAACTAAACTGGTCTGTTGGTTATCTACTCTCAAGTCTTTGAAATCAATTTGATGAATCATCGATGAAACTCAATAGTATCCCATGCATGCCCGGGACCACGGTCTAAGACTCTCGGGCTGAAACCGAGACGTGCCGCTAGGCACAAAAAGGAAAAGGATACAGACCAACGATGTCAGCAGCATCGTCACGAGGCGGGCCTGGCCTCAAAAACTGATCAGTAAAAGCAAGCAACTGTCGAGTTACAAGTCAGGTTTCATCATTGATTTCCCCATACCCCCAGGTTATGTGTGTCAAGTCAGGTATTCAGTAATCAAGAACTAATGCCAATACAGGATCGGATAGGAGCAGGTTTGTCTGGATAGACAACATGAACGGTCCGTAAGGACTACATGTCAGGTTTGTTGGCATTAGACACAAGACCAGGTAACAGGTAAAGCCATGGTATATCAGGTCAAGTCGAGTTGTGTATCTAGATGTCATGTCATGTCAAGAGTGTACGATACCATGTCAGGTAAAGTAATAAGTGTAGCCAGTCACGTCCGGGTGTACAAGATAACGTATGGATGCTCATAATCGACTAGTATAATCATGGTTATGAATAAACAAGCATGGTACTATCAGAATGATAAACAGACACAGTAACATGATAGCAATAGGTGCATATTAAACTACTTAGTTATACGGTTATCATTTTGGTTTAAGGAATAGTTTAACATTTCAGGAATGCAGTATTACCCATGTGGATGATGAAATCATATTAATATGTATTAAAAACAATCTAGAAATGCAATTGAATGTGAATAAGGCTAAATGTATGCAATCGGTCGTACGATAGGGTAAAACTACAAAAGGGTAATATGGCTATAAAATAATTGTGATTATGTGATCTAACATATAATTGTGATTACTAGGTATAGTCAACTAAATGTAACAATTAGGTTTCAAGTTCTAGATCTGAAATATGTAAACGGAACATTGTGCTGTTAACTTGGAATTCAAAACTTCAGATTTTATCTATAAATTTAATAGGAAAATAGATAGATTAATACATGAATAGTATGAATAGCATGTAGCAAGATTAACTTGCCTCGGGAACGATGAGCATGCGAACAGAACGACAACGGAGCACGATGCAACACAAGATCTTGACGTCGGATAATCATCGCAAAACCACACGCGCGCACAGGACGGGTCCAGGAAGGGCAAAGCACGACTACGCTGGTTGGGGTGGTCCACTGGGTCGTCGGCAATGGCACGGCTCCGGCTGGTGGTCGGAAAACGGAAACAAGAAATAGAAAGCGAAAGAGGAAGACGAAGAAAGGAAGAAAAGAGAGATGATGGTTACACTGGGTTGGTATGACTCAGGACAGGGATAGAGGAGGCGAGGGCGTGATGGGGTGATGATGAGTCGCGGATCACCGGCGATGGGATTTGCCGGCGATCATCGGAAAGGAGTTAGAAAGAAAAAGTAAAGAGAGGAAAAGGAGAAGAAGAGGAAAGGAGGGAAGGGCTGCGATGGTCTCAGAGTTTGGATCAGAGAGAAAAGCGAGAGGTGAAGGCGGTGAGGTTTTCCGTCGTGGGGTTGCCGGCGGAGTGCAAGGGTGTGCAAGGGGGTGCTCGGGTTCTAGGGTTGCAGGCTCCTCGAGAATGCTGGTGCAGGGTGGCTAGGAGGAAGAGTTGAGGAGGTGGAGGTGATGACAACGGGGTTGAGGGATTGGCGGCGACGAGGCGTGCAGGGTGATGGGTTCTCATCGCGGTGGGTGCAGGAGGTCGGGTGTGCAGGGGGTTTCGATGATGGGAGAGAAGAGAGTGAGAGAGGATGAGGAGAAGAGAAGGAGATGTAGATGATAGAGATGAGGAGAGAAGGAGGTGTTGGTGATGATGATGTGATCGACGGCAATGGAGGTGAGTATAGTGATAGGTTCTGGCCGCAGTGGGGTTCTGTGAGGTGCAGGCTCGGGTTAAGGAGGAAGAAGAAGAAGATGGCGATGAGGAGGAGGAGGAGATGGGATGGAGGGATCGAAGCTAGGGTGAAGGTTAAGGTTTTCTGCCGTGGGGATATCGTGCTCGGGGTTTAGACGAGGGAGACGAAGGAGGGATAGAAGGGAGGTGACGGTAGCAGCTCGGGAGGTGACGCGATCCTTTCTCACCGCGAGAGGAGAGAGAGAGACGCGAGAAGAGAGAGGAAGAGAGAAGCGTGAGGAGAGAGAAAGAGGAGGAGAGAGAAAATTTTTTGGGAGCGGGGGTGAGAGAAAAAGAATAAGAAAGAGAAGGAGAAAAGCGAGTGAGAGATTCGTGGGCCCAACAACGATGGAAAGGAGGGTTTGATTGGTTAGGGAAAAAAGAGAATAGATTTTAAAAATATAAAAAGATTTTAAATCGTTTTAGAAAACCATTTCATTGGCTGGGGAGTAATGGAAATATTTTTTGGTTGTTTTAAAAATATATTCGTAGGTTAAAGGGATTCAGGCTGTTAAGAAAAGTATTAAAGGATTTTAAATAATTTGAATTTGGCGGGTTACAAAACATTTCAGGAATGCGCCCGGGTCGGGTCCACAATTTTGAATTTGAAATATTAAAAATATATGCAACTTCCAAATTTCAAAATGAATGCTCAGTCAAAGAAAATGTATACCCCCAAGAACGGATGCACGTACGTGCGCGTAGCCCTCCAAACACGTCCGTTTCTTTGAACGAGATGAGAACAAGATGCAAGGACGCTACCACAGGGTTAGAGGTATCATGCAGGCCATGTCATGCAATTTTAATTTATTTTACGTGATTTAAATTGTTATATGCAACAGATGCGATACAAGATAAAATTCCAGTATAAACTAAATTATGAGATGCATTAGCCCATGCAACCAATCAAGGTAAACTATAAATAAGAGTCACGCAGGTTCAAGTAAGCGGGTCGGGTCGAATGCAAAGTAATATGTAGACATACCATTCGCACCCAGACACGCTAAATCAAGAAAGACCACGGATAAGTAAATACGGAACTGGAATTGGTATAAGTGAACTCGGGTGTTACACTTAACCCCGAGCTTCCCCACCCAACGACACCCCGTACACTGGGAAGCGGGGCGTGACAGGTTTTGTTGGTGGCCCATGCAGGTTTGAGCTGTATGAATCCCTATCATGCAGTTCTGTTCTGCGTGAACAACCTAAGCAATATAACACAAGAACCAGCAACTAAAACATTCTTTACAATTCATGTTCCTTGAATCTTACAATTTCATATTCCTTGAATCTTATCATTTCATGTACTTGAATCTGTCATAACCCAAATTTTTCTTCAGGGTTATGGATTCTCCGAACAACACCAGCACCAACGTCAACAACACACCTCCAGCACTACCTCTCATACCAGCTGTTCCTGCGCCACCCACGAGCAAACAGTGCTACTTGAGGCGATCCGCAGCCTTCTCGAGGGACATCAACAACTCCTGAACCGTCCCGAGACTGACGCTCCGGGGGTAAAGCAATTCAGGGCTTTACATCCGAAGCAGTTCTCAGGAAAGGGGAGCCCACTGGAAGCTGAGGAATGGGCTCAAAGTATCGAGGATGATCTGGCCGCAGCACAAGTGCCAAATATAGCTTGGGTCCGTGTGGCTAAACTACAGCTCACGGACAATGCTCGCAACTGGTGGGAGGCGGAAGAAAGCCGTCTTGCACAGCCAATTGAATGGAAGACTTTTCGCGAGAAGTTCGACGCGAAATACTTCCCTGTGACTGCAAAGTTTGCCATGGAGCAGCAATTCATTCATCTACAACAAGGATCGATGTGGGACAAATCAGTAGATGAATACGACGCTGATTTCACCATGTTAAGCCGGTAAGATACGTCACAATAGTTCAATTTTAAATATCACATACTACACAGCTAACACAATCTTTAAACAGATTTGCGGCACACTTGATACCGACGGACGAGATCAGAGCCCGTCGCTTTCAACAAGGACTGGACACGGAGATTCAGGCTGCTCTAACCACAGGAAAATTTTTGACTCATGAGGATGCTCTGGAAGCTGCCCGCAGTTATGAGGCAGTGATAAAAGCAAGGGGCAGACCTCAGTCTGCAGGAGTCAAGTGCCATGCCAACCAGATGGCAGGTGGAGCCTCGTCCAGACCACCTTTTGTGCCAAGGCGACCCGGAGTGCCGAACCACCGTCCCAGCCCAGCCTTTTGTACCTACTGCAAAAGAGCTGGACATATGATGAAGGACTGCCGGCGAGCCAACCGCCTTTGCTTAGTCTGCGGCTCAGCTACTCACGATATTGGGTCTTGTCCCCAAAGGCAAAACCCAGTAGCTGCACCCAGGCCGGCGAACAATTACCCATAGCGCCCTGCCATCTAAGCCCCTGCTTCCAGACTTGCACTACCTGCACCACCTAGAGGACCACAAGCTGCATCACCTCCTCGTCAGTTCCATCAAGCTCAAAGGAACGTTCCGAGGAATGCTCCTTAGGCCAGGAGGAATGTGCCAAAGCGCCAGGCTTTCACGATGTCCGTGGAAGAAGCTGAGGCCACTGGCCAAGTCATTACTGTTAAACTTTCTTCTTAATCTTATCTTTTAGTCTTGGTTATCTATACACTTTCCCTATACCTAAAACATATCCCATATCACTTAGGTACAATCCTAGTAGCCTCGCTACCTGCACTTGCACTGTTTGATACTGGAGCATCCCACTGCTTTATGTCGCAACGGTTTGTCCGAACCCATGCGATTCCAGTCTCACCGCTTGTATCCAGTTGGAATGTCAGTTCCAGAAATGGCGTTCTAAAGGCAACTATGGGATACGGCTTGTGTCCAGTCGT
The DNA here is from genome assembly GCA_030015575.1 of Agapanthus africanus. Classification (NCBI taxonomy): domain Eukaryota; kingdom Viridiplantae; phylum Streptophyta; class Magnoliopsida; order Asparagales; family Amaryllidaceae; genus Agapanthus; species Agapanthus africanus. Next base: position 27,825,737 of record JASDDO010000004.1, on the reverse strand, counting down.
CGTCTGCAGCCGAGAGTTTTATGCTGACTTCAAAGTACTGGAGATACCGAACTTCGATGTGGTTCTAGGAATGGATTGGCTTGGAACTTTTTATGCTATCATTGACTGTCGTCAAAGGAGGGTAGTATTCGAGATTCCAGACCATCCGGTCTTCTATTTCAAGAGCGGAGACCGTACCCTAGAGCCAAGTACCTACAAAGCGAAGCCAAGGGAAGCAGTAGTTGCAGCAGCTCAAGCAGAAGAAGAATTAAGACCAGAGGTAGTTCGAGAGTTCGACGATGTATTTCCTGACGATATATCAGGTTTGCCTCCCGACCGAGCTCTTGAATTCAGTATTGATTTAGTACCAGGAGCACAACCGGTGATCAAAGCACCTTATAGACTGAGTCCGGAAAGTTTGAAGGAAGTTCGAACACAGTTGGACGAATTATTGGCGAAAGGATGGATTCGTCCCAGCACTTCAAGTTGGGGAGCACCTGTACTACTGGTGAAGAAGAAGGAAGGTTCATACAGAATGTGCATCGATTATAGAGCCTTGAACGAAGTCACTATAAAGAACAAGTATCCACTCCCGCGCATCGATGATTTATTCGATCAGCTAAGTGGATCTTGTGTTTTCTTTAAATTGGATCTTCGTTCAGGTTATCATTAAGTGAAGGTCAAGGAGGCTGATATTCACAAAACAGCTTTCAGAACTCGCTATGGACATTACGAATTTCTAGTGATGCCATTTGGAGTGACCAATGCACCAGCAATATTCATGAACCTAATGAATCAAGTTTTCCGGGAGAACTTAGACAGGTTTGTTGTTATCTTCATCGACGACATCCTGGTGTATTCTAAGAGTCGGAAAGAGCATGCAGAGCACCTACGAATCGTCCTGGAAACTCTTCGACAACATAAGCTTTATGCCAAGTACAGCAAGTGCGAGTTTTGGCTTATTCAAGTTGGTTTTCTTAGACATATCGTATCAGGAGAAGGAATTTCTGTGGATCCAGCCAAAATTTCAGCAGTTAGCGAATGGCCTACACCAAAGTCAGTGAAGGACATTCGGAGTTTCTTAGGTTTAACCGGATATTAGAGAAGGTTCATTGAAGGATTCTCAAAGATAGCAACACCCCTGACCAAGCTCACACGAAAAGATGAAGAATTTGTGTGGTCAGAAGCATGCGAACAAGCTTTCGTAGAACTCAAGTCAAGATTGACATCTGCACCTATTCTCGTAATATCGGATCAATCTGGAGGATTCGAAGTGCATTGTGATGCATCCGGTAAAGGATTAGGATGTGTTCTACATCAACACGGTAAGGTTGTGGCTTATGCTTCAAGACAACTGAAGACTCATGAGCGCAATTACCCAACGCATGATCTGGAGTTGGCAGCCGTCATCTTTGCTCTCAAGATTTGGCGCCATTATTTACTTGGTGAACGAGTAAACATCTACACAGATCATAAAAGTCTGAAGTACGTGTTTACTCAGAAGGAGTTGAATATGCGGCAGAGAAGATGGTTAGAACTCATGGCGGACTTTGACATCAACTTGCAATATCACCCAGGGAAGGTGAACGTAGTACCGGATGCTCTTAGTCGCCAACCATTATCGATGAATCTCACCGCTCAGTGGAAGCTTCAGCAAGACTTGCATCAGATGGAGATAGAAGTAGTCATGCCAGGTAATGCTTCAAGTTTGATGAATCTACAAGTTCAATCAACCACTGTCAATCAGATCAAAGCAGCTCAAGCAAGTGATGCTAAGTTGCAAAGGATCAGAGAATAAGTAGAGAATGGACTCAGAACAGACTTCATCATCCATGAAGACGGATCTTTGAGATACGGCAGCAGATTGTATGTACCAAAAGGTCCTGTTCGGGAAGAGTTAATGAAAGAAGCTCACAGCTCTCCCTACTCAGTACATCTTAGAGGTACCAAAATGTACAAAGATCTATGTCAGAATATTGGTGGCATGGAATGAAGCGTGAAGTAGCCAGAAGCGTCGCAAAATGTTTGGTGTGTCAGCAAGTAAAGGCTGAACATCATAGGAAAGATGGACTACTTCAACCGTTACCAATCCCAGAATGGAAGTGGTAGCACATCACGATGGACTTTGTGACTGCTCTTCCTCGCAGCACAAAGGGTAACGATGCTATATGGGTTATTGTGGATCGACTCACAAAGTCGGCTACTTCATCCCATTTCGGGTTGGCCAATCAACTGAGACACTAGCAAAGAAGTACATGGAGGTAATAATCTATTTAAGCTTTAAACTCTTCATAATGTTCTATCTCTGATACCCATGAACTCATACAAGAAATTGTGAGACTTCATGGAGTACCGGTCTGCATTATCTCCGATCGTGACACCAGGTTCTGATCACAATTTTGGCAGAGTCTGCAAGCAAGCTTGGGAACAAGTCTGAACTTCAGCACGGCTTATCATCTACAAACATATGGTCAGTCGGAACGAACTATTCAGATCTTGGAGGATATGCTCAGAGCGTGTATGCTAGACTTCAAAGGATCGAGGGAAGATCACTATTCCCCTCCGAAAGACGGCCAAGACAGGGACGTCTTCGCCTGAGATTCGGGGCAGATGCTAATTGGTGCTATCCGTCCACCTCTCCGAAGATGCCAAGTTGATTTATGGCACCGTGTATCGGAGGTTTAGACGGATGCGGCCGATGTAGCAGACTTCGTCAGATTCCCCCTCGCTTGAGGGGTTTTTGATTGTGGAGATGCTCTTCCCTGCAGGCGCATGCCCCTGCAGTTAATTACCCTACCGCATCGCGGTAACAACTTTCTCCTTCTCCAGATGTTCACTTCGTGTCGTGGGTGTTTGTTTTGTTTATGGTTGCCCGTGGATTGTATACGGAGACTAATTTATGTTGTCGCCCGTAGGACGTGGATTAGTCCAAATCCGTATTTTCTTAGATTTGGGTTTGGAGTTTTGGGTTTAAGGATAAGTTAGCCATATTTGAGGCTAAGATCAACTTAAACGTTTGTTAAGGATACGTTAGTCTAATTTGAGACTAAGATCAGCATAACGGGATCGTTTAGATCCGACAAAAGAGCATTTGGGGGCTCAATTGTTTTAGTTTAGGGACATAGTGGTCCATTGCTAGTTTAAGGACATGGTGGTCCAACATTCCCATTTTGGGGACGAATATTGGTTTAAGGACGCATTAGTCCATGAGTTTAAGGACCCCACAGTCCGTATTGCTAGTTTAAGGACATGGTGGTCCAACATTCCCATTTTGGGGATGAATATTGGTTTAAGTACGCATTAGTCCATGAGTTTAAGGACCCCACAGTCCGTATTTCCAGTTTAGGGACATGGTGGTCCAACATTCCCATTTTGGGGACGAATATTAGTTTAAGGATGCATTAGTCCATGAGTTTAAGGACCCCACAGTCCGTATTGTGTGTGGTTGTCGGGACCCATCACCTCTCTGACGACGTTGAAGGATTACAACGACAAATATCAGAGGAGTTCAGAGATGTACCCTTGAACTGGGTGTAAATTGATTTGAGAGAGAGCAGTTATGCTCAGTTCAGTTTAATTTGAGGACTTATGGCCAATATTGGGTTAAGTCCAGTTGAAAATGTTCAACATTTTATTTGCATTTGGCCTGTTAGGCCTTTGTTTGGGCTCTGCCATTTTATTAATGCATTGCATTTTTTTGTTTGGGCCTATTAGACCTTTAATTGGGCTCTGCTCTTTAATAATGCATAGCATTTTTTTTTTATTTTGGTCTGATAGACCTTTTTATTGGGCTCTGCCCTTTTAATAATGCATTGCATTTAATGTTCTGACAGTGCCTCACGTGGCTTGTTAGGCGCTTTGCGCCAATTGAGGAGCGCAAGGCGCAAACTCATGTGGGGGTGTCACGTGTCACGCTCTAGTGAGCGCAAGTCTGTTAGCGCAGTGCGCTGTGCTAGCGCGCTGCTGACACGTGGCGCGCTCTGATGACTTGCGCCAATTTAAGAGAGCAGTGCTCTGTTTTAGAAGCGCAAGGCATGGTTTGTTCTGGGGCCGACACGTGGCGCTCTCTGGTGGCTTGCGCTAATCCAAGAAGCGCAACAATGCAAATTTCAAAAGTGCAAGGCACGGTTTAATATCTTGATCAATTTTAGATCAAAGGGAACAAATTTTTCTTGTTTCCAGAGAGGTTCTACCTTAAATCTCAAGAACCAGTGGTTCATCAAAAGGCAATGCCTTTATATAGATCAAAAGATCTAATCTTTTCTGGTCCTCTCTTTTTTATGTTGAAGATCTTGATCTTGTTCTTAGATCTTTGATCTTTTTAGAAGAAATTCTTCTTCCTTTTTTTTATTCTAAGAATTAAATTCTTTAAATGAAGAAGATGATCTTCTTCTTTTCCAAAGGTTTACCTTTTTTCTTTTTTGAGTTCTTTCTCAAAGTTTTCAGAGGATTTCTGTGTTTCTCTCTCACTCTGTGTGTGTATGTTTTAGACTTGGAGTCTAGGGGCCTTTATATAGTGCCAATTGATTTGTTAAATTAGTTGAAGAGACCTTTCTCTGATTGATTTAGGGATGTTTCCCCACCGTTGGATCTTTGATTCTAGGGCTTCTGTTTTACAGATGGTAATCTTCTTGTTTTTTTTAACAAGATTTGGAAAGATATTTCCAGGATTTTATTGTTTAAATTTTGGCACGGTTGGCGCAAGCGCACCTGCGTTTGACACGTGTCGCGCAGCGCAGAGCGCTAGCGCGACTGCGCTGACACGTGTCGCGCAGCGCAGAGCACAGCGCGACTGCGCTGACACGTGTCGCGCAGCGCAGAGCGCAAGCAATCTGAAGCGTTGCTTCCTTTATTATTATTTGAATTTTTAAAACAAAGCTTTGCTCTGATTGGGGGAAACAGAAGCGTTGCTTCATTTCCCGCCTTGGAATTTGAACAGAGTTTTGCTCTGATTGGGGGAAACAAATGCCCCCCACCATTGCGCTTACGTGGCCCCAGACGTGAGCGCAGCGGTGGCGGAATTCCAACCGTCGCGCCATCTTTTGGAAGTTGAAACGGCTCTCAATGCCTATAAATAGGACCTTTGGTCCCTTAGATGATTTTCATCTCTTTTCTTAAGAATTTTTATTCAGAGCCTTGCTCTTCAATTTAAGAACTTTTCAAGAGTAAAACTCTGTCAAAACTTAGGTAAAGTTTAAAAACCTTTAAGAATCCAGGGTTTTACCCATTAACAGAGCTTTGCTCTTCATAGATCTTTGATCTAAAGAAAACCCATTTAGGGTTTCATTAATAAAGCTTTGCTCTCTTCAGATCATGATCTTTTCTTAGGGTTTCTTAGCCCATGAATCAGAGCTCTGCTCTCTTGATACATGTAGATTTTTTAATCTTTTGTGAAGAACTCTTAAGAGTTTGATCATGGATAATGAAGATTAAAAATGGAGTTTTATCTTTGATGGATTATATCATCTTTTCATAGCAAGACTCTCAGCGTTCTCGGGGAATTTCTTTAAATTCCCCTCATTACTGAATTTGATAGGTGTCACTCCTATTTGCGGAGCATTGCTCTCGAGGAGTTTAACTCTCTGTGCCTGTTTTTAATAAGAATTCGCTTAATCAGTCTGTCTGCTAATTCTGTTAATTTTCTTTTACAGGAGCAATGGACGCCCACATGTACGATCTCGATGAAATCATCTTTTACGGAGACATTCGCCGACTCGGCTGTTCTCAGAACCGAGAATTTACCAACGCCGAGTGTGCCGAAATCATAAGCCGCTTCGACGCATACAATGGCCAACTGCTTACTCGGCGCTCCCCTCTCCTGAAGCTTATTGTGGGAGCCATCTGGGAAGCGCTTCCCTTATTCTGTACTGGTGTGCCACTTGGGGCATTGGATGCCGCCGAGGATAAGGTGCACTCAGTGTACCTGATGAACCTAATCTCGAAGAGACGGTGAGACAATCTTGTCGATCTCCTGCACCAGGCCTTTCAATAGTCTGCCATACTTGCTGCCCATCGGAGGGAGGAGGACATCAGTGGGGATCCCGACGCTCGTGCTCGCGAAAGGAAGCACACTAGGATGGTTCGCCAGGCTTGGAAAGTCCTGGACAAGGTCACTTTTGATTTCCTCAATCCATGTCCTGGATCTGAGGTTTTGCCATTGTAATCATTTGGATAATGTCTTTGTTTTATTGCCTTTATTGATGTAAAACTTTCCAAGTATGAATGGAAAATATTTTGCATCCTTCCTTTTATTTTCTGCATTGTTATTGGCATATTCCTAAAGTAAGCGTAGCCTGTAGGTGATATAGAACATTCTGTCTTGAATACTCTGGGGAGCAGCGATGGCTTAGGAAGCAGGTTCAGATCTGCTACCTAAGGCTTTTCAACTTTATGAGCCGTTAGGGTCTCACAAAGACTTTTCTCCCTATGGGTCGAGAGGATCTCGTAGGTGTATTTTCTCCTTAGGAATCATGAGGATTCCTAAGTGCGTTTTCTGTTATAAGTCGTAAAGATCTTATAAGAGAATTTTTCCTCTTACGAGTCGAGAGGACCCGTAAGCGGTTGTTTCCCTTCTTGTCAAGCTTCGACTTTGGAGAGTGTAGTCCGTGAATAGTATGCAAGAGTCCGTTTTGGACCGACTTGCGGGACCCCAGTGCTTAAGAAACAAGTTTTTTAATCCCTGCTATCTAAAGCTTTTCCTCACGAGTCGAGACGAATCGGGCATTTCTCGCAAAGACACCAATTTCCTCACGAGTCGAGACGAATCGAGCGTTTCTCGCAAGAATATCCTAACGTCACAGTTAACCTCTGCTCTTTACGACAGAGGTCCGTTAGGGTCTGTGGTACTTAGGGTTTTTTCCGTCGTACCGTCGCGTTGGCTGATGTATTCCTCGATAGGCAATCTTGCTGTTCGAGTAGCCTTGCGATTGTCATGTCTCTGATCCCTTCGGGGGCTGGACAGGACGTCTTCAAGCAATCCTCCTAGGCAGTTTGACCGTCGGAAGAGCAAGCGTTAGGAATTTTGCCATGCCGCTCTTTACTTGAGGTTAGGCTCATTTTGGAGAGCCCTGATGAGTCATAACCACTCCACGATGGTGTGGGATGATCTCCGATAATCTTTCAGGCTTTATATGACTTGCCGTTAAGACCCTGAAGCTAGGAATTTAGCCTTTGCTTCATTTGCTGGCATTGCGTCCTCTATATCGAGACGAATGTCGCAGTTGTCTCTAGGTTGTTGGTGAACCGTCGAGGTTTGGAACTAGGGATTTTGCCGTGGCTCCTTTTGGTGATGTTGCGTCTGCTGTATCGAGACGAACGTCGAGGTGGTGACCACTCCGCACTTGTGCGAGATGATCTCCGATTGTCTTTTAGGCTTTATATGACTTACCGTTAAGACCCTGAAGCTAGGAATTTGGCATTTGCTTCGTTTGCTGGCATTGCGTTCTCTATATCGAGACGAATGTCGCGGTTGTTTCTAGGTTGCTGGTGAACCGTCGAGGTTTGGAACTAGAGATTTTGCCGTGGCTCCTTTTGGTGATGTTGTGTCTGCTGTGTCGAGACGAACGTCGAGGTGGTGACCACTCCGCACTGGTGCGAGATGATCTCCGATTGTCTTTCAGGCTTTATATGACTTGTCGTTAAGACCCTGAAGCTAGGAATTTGGCCTTCGCTTCATTTGTTGGCATGTCCGGATCCTATTGGAGGAAGGACGCTGTAGTGACATCTCGTCTGCTGTATCGAGATGAACGTCGAGGTGGTGACCACTCCGTGCTGGTGCGGGATGATCTCCGATTGTCTTTCAGGCTTTATATGAGTTGCCGTCAAGACCCTGAAGCTAGGAATTTAGCCTTTGCTTCGATTGATTTGTCGCATCTGAATCCGGTTGGAGGAAGGACGCTGTAGTGACATCTTGTCTACTGTTTTGAGACGAACGTCGAGGTGGAGCTGGGATTTTGCCGTCGCTCCTGCTTTGTTTCGACCGTGAGGTCTTTTATTGTCGTTGTATCTGCATCCTGCTGGACTGCGGAGGAACGCCATTGTTGATATCTCGTCTGGTGTAACGAGACGAATGCTGAGATGGTCTCTAGGTTGTCTGTGAACCATCGAGATTTGGAACTAAGGACTATGCCGTGGCTCCGTTTGATGGTGTAACATCTGTCTCCTGCTGGAATGAGGAGGCCCACCGTTGTTGGTCTCCAGGTTGTAGACGTGGCCATTGAGATTTGGAACTAGGGACTTTGCCATGGTTCCGTTTCGTTGCGACTATGAGGTCGGTTGTTGACGTCACGTCTGCATCTGGTTGGAGTGAGGAGAGACGCCGTTGATGATCTCTAAGTTGTCGATATTGATGTCGAGCCCCTGAGGCTAGGGATCTTCCTTTGCTTCATTTGCTGACATTGTGTATGCAATATTGCGACAAATGTCGAGGTTGTCTCTAGGTTGTCTATGAACCGTTGAGATTTGGCTTCGCTTCCTGATGGAGCCTGTCGGGAAGGTATGGTTCCCTTTTTGTTTGTGCCCCTGGATTGTATACAGGGATCGATGTGATCTCACCTGTAGGGCAAAAGTTTCATTCATCATTTTTTTTATATTATTATTTTATTTCCACGATGCTCTATCATTTCAGCTTTTATATCGCGAAGGTCGCGATTGCCCAATCATTTCGGCTATTTTTCGCGGTGCCCAATCATTTCGGCTATTTATTTTATTTTCACTCGCTGCTTTTTATTGCGAGTTGCCCAATCATTTTGGCTATTTTGCATGCATACATTTTTACTTGCTGATTTTGTTGCAAGTTGCCTCATCATTTCGGCTATTTCGTATGCATGTGTGGCTCGCTGTCTTTTCGCCGCAAGCTTGGGATTAGACACCGATTTCGGCATCAGCACCACTACAACTGCGATGTTTCCAGGAGCGAATCATCATTTGCCTCTGTCGATATTGAACAAAGGTGGCTTAGTAAACAGGGTTAGATCCTGTCGACTAAGGCTTTTGACTTCATGAGCCGTAAGGGTCTCACAAAGGTATTTCTCCCTACAAATCGTGAGGATCTCGTAGGTGTGTTTTCTCCTTAGGAATCGTGGGGATTCCTAAGTGTATGTTCCCCTATAAGTCGTAAGGATCTTACAAAAGGGTTTTCTCCTTATAAGTCGAGAGGACTTACAAGGGTTGTTCACCAAATGGACATATCCCTAGTCACGGGTGGGACTTTGCTGGGGAAATGTTTATTCGGGCCCGTGGATTATAAACAAGGGTCAACATTGAGCCGCTTGTAGGGCAGTATTGGAGGTTGTGGGGGTTGCTTAAGAACAGGTTTAGGTCTCTGTAGCTTAAGACTTTCAAATCTTATGAGCCGTGAATGTCTCATAAGAGAGTTCTCCTTACAAGTCGTGAGGATCTCGCAAGTGTAATTTCTCCCTAGGAATCGTGGGGATCCCTAAGTGTGTTGCTCCTTTATGAGTCGTAAGGATCTCACACGGGTGATTTCTCCTTACAAGGTCGAAAGGACCTTGCAAGTGTTTTTTAACGAGGTTGCGCACCTTCGGGTTTTCACAAGACTCGCCGGTAGCCCTGCTGTTTTTACTCACGGAGCCCTTTCGGGTTTTCATCCGTGTCCATTTTGCTTATGGACATGCCGTCTTTTTTTTATTCTTTTTATTCTTTTTTTAACGAGGCTGCGCCCGTTCAGGTTTTCACAAGACTCGCCGGTAGCCCTGCTGTTTTTACTCACGGAGCCCTTTCGGGTTTTCATCCTTGCCCATTTTGCTTATGGACATACCGCTTTTTTTTATGTCAGCCTGAGGATGCCGCGGGCTGGTAGTAGTTTAACGACATTTCGGTCAACATCCAGTTTTAGGACATAGTGGTCCATGGGGCTTTCTCTATGAATGAGCATGATGCCCCCGGCATGTCTATCTTTTTCGGAGCATGTGGTTGCGGCGGGTTCATCTTCCAGTTTTCGGACAGCGCGAACTTGCCATGTTGGTATTGGTTTTCAACCCAGTTTTTGAAGACATAGCAGTTTTCGATCGGATGGACCAATACTCGGTGGTAAGGGCAGTAATTAGGATCGCTGACGCCGTTCAGTTGTAGCTGGTGTTTCGGCTCCGGTAGAGTGATAAGCCTGTTGCGCACTGCTAGTTCGAACAGCCTCCTTGTTTCATCCCGAGGAAATGAGTAAGGACATTTCAACTTCTCATAGAGAGGTTGCCGTTTGTTGCTTTGGCGAACAACCGGTCTAGGACCACTCGATTGTTGTTGAGCGTTGGCGACGAAGGCCGTTTTTTCCTTCCCCTTATCCCTTTTGTTCGATCCCTTGTTTGCGGGTCCGAGATTCTTTTCGGGTAGCGTGCGATTGCACGGCTGAATGTTCTCGCAACTCCTCAATTCTTTCGTTTCAGAGATGGATTCCTTGAAGAGAGGACCGTGGGCTACTTTTTCGTCGGAGTCTCTCCCGAAGGTGAGAACTCGCGATCCCCCGGGATCAACCCTATGACAATTGCCAGCAATTCTTTTACGCTCATCTGTCGTATTTTTCCGCTGTCTACGAGCTTCACGCTTTGTCCTGTTGAAGTGTTGCCTGTGAGCGACATACCCTTGCCACCAACACTTAAAGGAGTTGCAGTCTTCAGTAGGATGTGCGATCTTCTGATGATATAAGCAGAAGTTAGGATGTACGTCCGCTTCATCAAGATGTATACCGCCAGAAGAATTTTGTCTGAAAGATGGCAGCTTCATCCCCATCGATATGGCTTTGGCGAATCGTTTCCTTGTCTTGATCCTGCTTTCATTTGCGTCGGATGTACTTTGATCCGGTGGGAGTGTTTCGACCCTTTCATCTAGTCGCCGGCGTTTAGCTTTCTCGAATATGGCCATCTCGCGCTCTCGATCAGCTTTGCTTTTAAGACGGGCTTCATTCAGGAATGCATCAATCATTTCGTCTGATGGTCCTAGAAGTTCTGGCTCAGGATCTGTCCCCAGCTTCTCTGTGTAAGGAGCTTCTTCGTCATTTATTGATGAGTGAGAGATCACATGGCAGCTTGCCACATAATCTTCAGATTCATTCGACGAGCCTTCTCCATTGTCATCATCTCCGTCCTCAAGGACGTGGCTGAGAAATTCTTGGAGTATGATTGGAGTTCGCGCTTTTTGATTGTATTCTTCTAACGCGTCAATCTGCCTTTGCAGGTCCGTGCGCTTGTCATCAGACTGCGCGAGCTTTTTCTTCTTTTTCTTTGAAGACTTTGACGGCTGTGCCTGGGTGTTTTGCCCACTGCTATCAATTCTCGGTGTTGGGCGTGGTTTCAGCATCCCATCAATGACTTCGGGCTCTGGTGGATTTTTCCACCTGACGGCTGGGCATGTATGAAGATCCTCCAGCATTCTTTTCATCTTGGCTGAAAGAGCGAGCTCCCATGAAGCTTTTTCTATAAAAGAGTATGATGCCCCCGGTGTGTCCGTCTTCTTGGGAGTGTGTGGCTGTGGCGGGTTCACCTTCCAGTTTTCGGATAATGCGAACTTGCCTTGTTGGTATTGATCTTCGATCCAGCCTTTAAAGACGAAGCAATCTTCAATTGGATGGCTTACCGCTTGATGGTAAGGGCAATAATTGGGACTATTAGCCTCGCCGGGTTGCAACGGTCGTTTTGGATTCGGGAGATTGATGAGCCTGTTGCGCACAGCCAGCTCGAACATTTTCCTCATTTCATCTCGGGGAAACGAGTAAGGACGTCCCAGTCTCTCCTCGAGGGTTGGGCATGGACGCACGTTATTTTGGTGAACAACCGGCTTTAAGTTGCTCGGCCGTTGTTAAGTATTGGCAACGAAGGTTGCTTTCCCTTTGCCCTTTTCATTCCAAGGCTCTGTCTTTGAAGAGGAAGGCCTATGGCCCATCTGGTCCATTTGGGCCAGCTTGTCAATCAAGGCCTGGAAGGTGGTCGGCTTAAAGAACATCATGAATTGGGAAATGGTTACATGAGGGTCCAGAGTGCCCACGAACATGCCCACCGCCGGCGCTTCTTCGATGCGCTGTTCACACTTCGACCACAAGTTCCGCCACCGTATTGCATATTGAACCTATGTCTCGCCTAGCCTTACCCTGGCATTGATCAATGCGGTGATCGGGGTGCGCTCGCTGTCGCTTGCAAATCTTTGTGTAAACAATAGCTCCATCTCCGCAAATGTTTTGACAGAGTCGTTAGGTAGCTCCGAATACCATTCAACTGCCGTTTCTGCTAAGCTGCCGACGAATTGGCGAAGCAGCAGTTTGTCGTCGCCTCCAGTGTTGCCGCATAAGGCTCTGAATTGAGCGACACGCTGATGTGGATTCCCCGTCCCTTTATATACATGAAACTTAGGGATCGTATATCCCGGTGGGTAACTGATTTGGTCATACCAGCCTGGATAGGGCCGTCCGGTTCTAACAATTTGCCCAGTCGCTTCATTCGCCTGATGAACTCGTATTTGCTGAGCAATATAATCATCCAGGGCGGCCTTGGAGATGGTTTCCTCCTTAGCTGCTGAAAGAGCCGGAGGAGGATTAGATGTCTTCCCTCCGTCATCTCCAACAATGATTGGAGGGTCTTCAGCTGGAGGGTCCTGCTGTACCATCATTCCTACTATATCTTGGAAGAGAAGCGCCATTTGTTTTATATTAGCTGCTTGTTCTGCTGCTTCTCTGTCCTTCTTTTCGAGGACTCTGCGTAGGAAGTCAGCGTCGGTTTCTTGTTCATGACGCTGTTCTGATGATGCCTCCGAGCTTTCTTTTGGCCCGGTAAGTGCGGCCATTGCAGTCATCATTTCCTGGAGCTTCTGTTGTTGCTCCTGGGCTTTTGTCACGGATCGAGTGAGCGGTCGGTGACCCGTCGAAGCACGGCCTTCCTCCTTTCCGGAAGCCATATAAACAGTATGGACCGTTATGCCCCCAGACTTGGGGTGTTTGTGTTCAGCGCTTTTACGGTTCGCCATGTTCACAGGGGCTTTTTGCGGTCTCTTTTTCTTTTGAGTGATTGACGTTGAGGGAGCCGTTGTAGTGGGCACCTAAGTAGCTGTTGCTTTTTCTGGCTTGACAGAGTAGTCCTTCTCCTGCCGAACCTTCATCTTTTTCTGTCGGCGGAGGTAGTCTTGATCAACAACCGAGTCTTGGACTTGAAGCCAGACCTTGTAAATTTCAGAGGACAGCCGTTGAGGGGGCTGTTCTAGCTTCACCCTTGGGGCATTATCCACAGGTGTAGGAGATCTTTTCAATACAGCAGTTAGCGAGTTTTTGCGCACTCTTCTTAGCGGTTCAAAGCTATTCTGTAACAATTAGGAAAAACATAGAAATAAATAAATTTAATTAAAATAAGAATAAGCTGATAAATCACAAAATGGTTAAAAGCTAATATGTCAATCTTCATAAGATATATGTAATACAAATTAAATTAGAATTTTAGAATGTAATTTTAATAAGTTATAAGGGTTTTTAAGATAATTTTAGCTTCATTTTAATAAAAGATGTGTTTTGTAATAAGTTAATTGTGAAGGGTTAAATTGCAAAGTTAGGTTTTATGCTAATTCAAGATTTGTCAAGGGTTTAAGTGAATAAAGGGTTAACAATTCAGTTCTGAATTTAAATTCAAAATAAAACACAAGAAAAAGGAAAATGAGAAGATAATCCTTAAAACCACCTCATGCTTCATGCCACCACCAATTTCCACCTCCTCCTTGCATGAATTGTGCACACCCTTGGCCTTGACACCTCCACCTTACCTTATCCTTCCTCCTCCCATATATATAAACCATTCAGATCTGAAACATAAATGAAAACTGAAAAGAAAACTAAAGAAAAGAAAACTAAAAGAGAAAAAGGAAGAACAAGAGGAAGAAGAGGGTGAATGAAGGAGCTTGTTCTTGAGTTGGATCTTCATTAAGCTAAAAGGAGCTTGTAGATCTTTGGAGGGTTATTCCTACAGCAATATAGGAGGGTAAAATTCTTAAACTCAGTAGAGATTAACTTCTGTAGCTTAATTAGAGTAGGTTTAATCATGTCACTTAATATCGTATTTTTAGCTAAATTAGAATCTGTCAAAATCTGCTTTAATCTGAAACTTATTTAAATAAATTCAACAGTGTAGAAATGATGTAGGTAACAAATAGAACACACCACAAGAAAACGGCAGTGGGGCGCCGGGGTTGGGCCGGCGACAGAAGAGGAATGGCCGGCGTCGCCGGCCATGTGGGGAAATTTTGGGGTTTGTTCAATTGGGGTATTTACAGTGTTCAATTTAGGGTATTTTGGCACTGTTGATTTAACTTAGTTTTACTGTAATCTAAATCTGGGAGAATATATCGGAAAAGGAATCGTAAAACGTTAAAAACGACACGACGAAACTAAGTCGCGTTTTAAATTCTGAAACTGTGCAGGTTTAAGCTAAAATCCAGCGAGACTAAGTGTGAAACAACTTGATATAACCTAATATTAGATAACTAGCAAAAGGGTATAACGTGTTTTTATTTCCGTTATGTCGGAAATACAGTTTTGCTTATATACGATATATTGGTATATTTAGACGCGGATACAAGGAATACGGAAGCCGCGAGGAAAGGGAAAGGATTAGCGATTCCGGAGTAGATTCGACTTTCCGGTGAGTAGACTAAACATCTACCGGGGAATTTAGTAGAGATGGCGTGTTTCGCCCATGGTTTTACATTAATGCGATATTCATATCATCATGTTTAGTTGTTAGAATATCATTCATTAAATTATTTGTATGTTGCTTAGTTGTTAGAACACTTCACAAGTATCGACGAGTCATGCCACGTGCACATCTTATATACTACACACACCTCGTCGATATTGCCATGTCACATACACCTAAATATCATACTTATTAACATGAATTATATTGTCTTTCATATGTTAAGTATATTGGTAGAATTCCTTATTTACATTTTGTTGCTTTATGCGTATTTCCATGTTGGATATGAGATAGATACAGAATTGAGGATTTATGATTTTGAGTTTTTAAATACTATTACATAAATCCCGTTTTCATGATTGATGTGACATGTCCACCCTGAGTTGATTTCTGTTTTTGGTTTTATTCCGGACCGAGTGGGGGAGATATACGGTCGCGGATTTACGTTATCCATACTGAGTGGGGGAGCTATACAGTTGGATACAGAGTGGACCCGGTCGAGACCGAGGGGCAGGATAGCCGTATTGAGACGGGGGAGCCTAGCGAGGTTACTCGATTCCGGATATTGGTTATAGAAATATGCGGCGTGCATCTAGAGGATGACGACCGATATTATGGGTATAGGATCATTCGGGGAATGATGCCTATAAGAAATGAAAGTTTTGTGTCGTTGATAGACACCGAGAGATGATTTCTATTGAGTTGTGATTTCAGAAGTATGATGTGATTTACTGTTGGATTTCACATATACTCATATATCATATTGATTCATGTTCATTATCATGATTACCATATTTACTTTATTCGCCGTTATATGTTAGTTGTATTCACTGAGTTGGCAACTCATCCCCGTTGTGCCACAGTTCCTTGCAGGGATAGAGTGGACGGGTAGCTGCGAGGCAGGATCACTTTTGCTGTTGTTTCCATCTTTTGATCGGTAGGTTATATGTGTAGTAACCTCCTTTTTGGTTTTTGTACTTTTGTATCTAGAAAGACTCCATCAGACTTGTATTTTGACTTAGAAAAGAGAGTTGGTATATATATGTATAGTTGAGATCGGTTGATCAGTTTCATAACTTCTTTCTTTATGAGATTCAGTAATGTTCATTATATGTTATATTCATGTTTATTGTTAGTATTGTTGATTCCAACCCGGAATACAACCAAACTTAACCTTTATTATTTGCTTAATGAATAAACTTAATAACTTGAGATTTCTACTTAAAAACTAAATTTTCATAAATAATTCCGAAATAAGGTATTTTGATCTTGGTTTTTGGCTTACTTGGATTGTGCATATCTTTAGATATGATATAATCTGAGTGTCTGTCACATCCAAACTTGGGTCGTGACATATTCCCGGTCGGAACAGCAGCATTGATTTCCACCATCGGAGCTGGCGTAGTTATCTCAGAGGGGGAGTTGCCCCCAGCTTTCCTTACCCGACGCCAGTGACGACGGCGAGTATGTCACGCGATTGGAGTTGGTTTAGCCGTAGGGGTGACCTCCTCATGCCCCCTGCGTTGGTCAGAATTCACTGGTATCAGCCTTTTAAAGACCGACGTCCGTTGAATGGGGACGGCCAACCTATCGAAAGCAGACTTCTGAGTAGGGGAAGCAACCTTGGTGATTTCGCCTAGAATGGGGGTAGAAATAGTCAGTCTTGTGAAGACCGACCCTTTGGCAGGAGAAACCGCCTTGACGATTTTGGGAGCAGGGATGGCTATCCGCTTCGGGATAACGCCTTCTGGTATTGCAGGCTTCTTCATGGGCCCGTTGGAGCTCTGGCCTAGTCTGTTAAAAACCGAGGCAGTGGAGTTGGGCGACCCGTTGAGAGGGGCCACAGCAGTTGTAAGTCGATCGAAGACCGACTTCTTAGGACCTTCTTGTGACGGTACAGGGGCAGTGAAGCTCATTGGCGGGAGCATGGTCTCGAAGAATAGTCCAGTGGTGGCTTGAGTTATCTGCTCCACTAGCATCTTGAAAAGGGAGGCCGCTCTGGGCCCGTAAGTCACACCTCCAGTAAGGACGGAGTGAGAGTTGCAGTTGCAGTGAGTGCAGTTTGAAGCCATTGATCTTCTGTTTTCTGCACGGAACAAGACACCAAATCTAAGTACCTCGAATCCATAGGCAACCATAGCAAACCGCGATTCGTTCGCGAACACGACACACGAAGTGTGGAGTGGAAAGAAGAAGAAGTCCCACCGGATGTGCCAGAATCTGTTCCCCTCCGAAAGACGGCCAAGACAGGAACGTCTTCGCCTGAGATTCGGGGCAGATGCTAATTGGTTTTATCCGTCCACCTCTCCGAAAATGCCAAGTTGATTTATGGCACCGTGTATCGAAGGTTTGGACGGATGCGGCCAATGTAGCAGACTTCGTCAGATTCCCCCTCGCTTGAGGGGTTTTTGATTATGGGGACGCTCTTCCCTGCAGGCGCAAGCCCCTGCAGTTAATTATGCTACCGCATCACGGTATCAACTTTCTCCTTCTCCAGATGTTCACTTCGTGTCATGGGTGTTTGTTTTGTTTTTGGTTTCCCGTGGATTGTATACGGAGACTAATTTATGTTGTCGCCTGTAGGACGTGGATTAGTCCAAATCCGTATTTTCTTAGATTTGGGTTTGGGGTTTTGGGTTTAAGGATACGTTAGCCATATTTGAGGCTAAGATCAACTTAAATGTTTGTTAAGGATACTTTAGTCTAATTTGAGACTAAGATCAGCTTAACGGGATCGTTTAGATCCGACAAAAGAGCATTTGGGGGCTCTATTGTTCTAGTTTAGGGACATAGTGGTCCATTGCTAGTTTAAGGACATGGTGGTCCAACATTCCCATTTTGGGGACGAATATTGGTTTAAGGACGCATTAGTCCATGAGTTTAAGGACCCCACAGTCCGTATTGCCAGTTTAGGGACATGGTGGTCCAACATTCCCATTTTGGGGACGAATATTGGTTTAAGAATGCATTAGTCCATGAGTTTAAGGACCCCACAGTCCGTATTGCCAGTTTAGGGACATGGTGGTCCAACATTCCCATTTTGGGAACGAATATTGGTTTAAGGACACATTAGTCCATGAGTTTAAGGACCCCATAGTCCGTATTGTGTGTGGTTGTCGGGACCCGTCACCTCTCTGACGACGTTGAAGGATTACAATGACAAATATCAGAGGAGTTCAGAGATGTACCCTTGAACCGGGCGTAAATTGATTTGAGAGAGAGCAGTTGTGCTCAGTTCAGTTTAATTTGAGGACTTATGGCCAATATTGGGTTAAGTCCAGTTGAAAATGTTCAACATTTTATTTGCATTTGGCCTGTTAGGCCTTTGTTTGGGCTCTGCCCTTTTATTAATGCATTGCATTTTTTTGTTTGGGCCTATTAGACCTTTAATTAAGCTCTGCCCTTTAATAATGCATAGCATTTTTTTATTTTGGTCTCATAGACCTTTTTATTGGGCTCTGCCCTTTTAATAATGCATTGCATTTAATGTTCTGACAGTGCTCCACGTGGCTTATCATGCGCTTTGCGCCAATTGAGGAGCGCAAGGCGCAAACTCATGTGGGGGTGACACGTGTCACGCTCTGGTGAGCGCAAGTCTGTTAGCGCAGTGCGCTGCGCTAGCGCGCTGCTGACACGTGGTGCGCTCTGATGACTTGCGCTAATTTAAGAGAGCAGTGCTCTGTTTTAGAAACGCAAGGCGCGGTTTGTTCTGCGGCCGACACGTGGCGCTCTCTGGTGGTTTGCGCCAATCCAAGGAGCGCAACAGTGCAAATTTCCAAAGTGCAAGGCACTGTTTAATATCTTGATCAATTTTAGATCAAAGGGAACAAATTTTTCTTGTTTCCAGAGAGGTTCTACCTCAAATCTCAAGAACCAGTGGTTCATCAAAAGGCAATGCCTCTATATTGATCAAAAGATCTAATCTTTTCTGGTCCTCTCTTTTTTATGTTGAAAATCTTGATCTTGTTCTTAGATCTTTGATCTTTTTAGAAGAAATTCTTCTCCCTTTTTTTTATTCTAAGAATTAAATTCTTTAAATGAAGAAGATGATCTTCTTCTTTTCCAAAGGTTTACCTTTTTTCTTTTTTGAGTTCTTTCTCAAAGTTTTCAGAGGATTTCTGTGTTTCTCTCTCTCTGTGTATGTATGTTTTAGACTTGGAGTCTAGGAGCCTTTATATAGTGCCAATTGATTTGTTAAATTAGTTGAAGAGATCTTTCTCTGATTGATTTAGGGATGTTTCTCCACCGTTGGATCTTTGATCCTAGGACTTCTGTTTTACAGAAGGTAATCTTCTTATTTTTTTAACAAGATTTGGAAAGATCTTTCTAGGATTTTATTGTTTAAATTTTGGCAGGGTTGGCGCAAGCGCACCTGCGCTTGACACGTGTCGCGCAGCGCAGTGCGCAGCGCGCAGCGCGACTGCGCTGACACGTGTTGCGCAGCGCAGACTGCGCTGACACGTGTCGTGCAGCGCAGAGCGCAAGCAATCTGAAGCGTTGCTTCCTTTATTATTATTTGAATTTTTAAAACAGAGATTTGCTCTGATTGGGGGACACAGAAGCGTTGCTTTATTTCCCGCCTTGGAATTTGAACAGAGCTTTGCTCTGATTGGGGGAAACAATCACCTGCATCTTGTGGAGTTCGCGTACAATAACAACTACCAAGCAAGCATAGGAATAGCACCTTTTGCAGTATTGTATGGAAGGAAGTGTCGATCACCATTTAGTTGGGATGACATCGGAGATAGGGAACTTCTTGGACCAGAGATGATAGTAGCGACCGTTGATGTGGTTCGTACTATCAGGGAAAGAATACGCATAGCCCAAGATCGACAGAAACACTGGGCTGATGCAAAGAGACGACACTTGGAGTTCCAGCCAGGAGACCATGTATTCTTGAAGATATCTCCGAACCGCGGAGTGATCCGATTTGGAAGACGGGGTAAATTGAGTCCGAGATACATTGGACCGTTCGATATACTCGAACGAGTCGGTGAAGTGGCATACCGCTTAGCGCTTTCACCCTCATTGGAAGGAGCGCATAACGTGTTCCATATATCCCAACTCAGAAAGTATATGAGTGACCCCAGCCATGTTCTTGATCATTCCGAGCTCACTATACAGCCCGACTTGTCTTGTGAGCAACAGCCTGTGGAGATCCTGGACAGGAAAGTGAAGACACTTCGGAACAAGGAAGTTAACTTAGTCCGGGTAATGTGGAGGAAAGACAGTCCAGGAGAATCCACTTGGGAAAGGGAAGATGAAATGCGTGGAAGATATCCTCACCTCTTTGTAAACTAGTCCTCAAATAAAAGTTGTAAATTTCGAGGACGAAATTTTTGTAAGGAGGGTAGATTGTAACAACTCCAATTTTTGTATACATAAAATTCATTTAAATTTGAAGTATACTTGGGATATTTAATGTTGCTGTTACCACTTTAAATATTTATTTTCCCGCAATAATTACAAGAAGGAGCTTGTAGCTCATTGGTAATACCTTGCACTGCTGAACCAAGCCACCAGAGTTCAAATCCCCTGCCCCACATTATTTTTAAATTATTTTTGTTTTAAATCCTTTGGAAGCCCAACAGTCCACAAGCCATAACTCCTAAAAGTTGAACTGAACCCTAAAATACAAAAGTACCAGAGCCTTAACCCCGAGCTTCCCCACCCAACGACACCTCGACTCGGCCGAGTCGTCAACAGCAAAAACATGGCTTTTCACCTACTCTAACCCCCTGCACACACCATTTATTTGGATCGGTTCCCGAGAGTTAAATACACCCTATTTACTACAAATTTTAATGTTTTTTTTTTTAATTTTTATAATTTTTTTAAATAAAAACCTTTCACTTACCCTACCCTAGCCTACCCTATAAATACACCCCTACCCTCTACCCTCTCATCCCAAAAACCCTAGGCTTACTCTCTCAAAATTTTCCAAGAAGGGTGTACTTTGAAATCAAGTTCACGGCGAAGCTCTGACGAAATTCCGGCGGGAATTCCGGCGACGTTTTTGAAACAACCGGCGACGAAGCAACGCCTCGGCAACTCCTTTAGTTCCTATACACTCCTTAGTATAGATCGAAACCCGTAAGTCCCATTCTATCTCCCATTCTATTTCTCAAAAATACGAAATTACGAAACCCGACGGAATCGGAACAAATCCGATTTATTAAAATTACTTTTGTATAAACATATGTATATTTATAATTTAAATATCTATTTTATTATAATATAAATTTTCCACCTTTTTCTAAAAATCACAAGAATATATATTACACTAAAATACCATGAACTTCAAATAAATCAATAATACAGATAAATACCATTATTTATAAAACTAGGATATTTTCACTAGAAATGTCATAACATAAAATCCACCCTCATTACAACCCTAAAGACGAACAATAAATACTTGAGGTGTATTTTGAAAAAAGTATATAAAAGTATTTTTACATAATACCCCCTCAAGTTTTATAAATTACCCTAAGGACCCTAACAATTATAAGACTTTGATTCACATTTCTGATTGTCTGACTCGTGTTTGAGTCTGATTAATCTGACTTGAACATGATTCAAGTCAACCTACAATCTAAAAGATTCCAAATCAATATGAACACTTGAATCCATGAATACAATTATCAATTTATACAACTTGACTGAACCGAACCATGGATATACATATTCCTTTTACATGATTCTCAGTATTCCATTTATATGACTCTACGGTTATAACCGTTTCCTGCTATCATGGTTTCGGTCAGTCAGTCAATCACTCATACAATCAATACATTTTACAAGATAACAATACAAATAAGACATCGCGGGGTTTAAGGGGTAGATTGGTACGGAAGGTGTTAAAGGTGGCACGAGGTGGTTAGATTTAATACACCTAATATGAATCCAGTTGCTGTTGTACCGTGGCATAAACGGTTCCTTGTACTATACGTGCCCCTAGTCTCTAGCATATAGATGTTGGAGATAGTGCCTTCAGAGTCAATTATTGGATCACAGGCACGTGATTGCAATGATTGAGGGAGGACCTGTCCCAGTAGGACAGTCTTACTCGAGATGATAGTATGCTATCTGGTTTATCTTTATCATCGTGTACTGGTTTAGGTGACCTGACAGGTCGCTATTACACGTTGGTAGAGCCCTTAGGATTCTTGCTTGACTGCCAGCAGTATGAGGGCGATCATATACATGGGAGCTGGTAGTCTATAAGCACATCCTTAAAAGGTCCGTAGTCGTGGGAGTTTCAAGACAGGGCATCGATACTCCAGAGTAAACTAGTGTATACAGTCGAGACCCCGATGAGGGGCGGTGGCCGGTCTCACAAGCCACTGGTGTCAGTTGGTTCACCTAAGATGTATACAGGTGCTCATTGGGTTATGAGTACACCGGACAGGACTCGCCGGGAACATGCTAGTTGGTCTTATACCTGACGTCAGATAGCAGTTCCCTGGTGACTAGTGTACAGGTTAGTTCATCGACCTGGGGATCGTCATTTGTCTCGTGTGAGTTCCCACTGTACTTTGATTACTACCCTACCACGCTCAAAGGAGACGTGCAAACAGGTTTTAGTTGGGTACAGTCCCGAGCCACATGGAGGCAGTGAGCGGATCTTCGGGGGTTCGTCTCTCCCGGTATTGGGGGTGAGGTCGCGCTGTGTCTAGGAGAGCCATTACACAAAGCCCTCGGCCGAGGTAGGAGATTTACTGGTAGGTATTCCAGTAGTATCTCAGGGTGTTCTGGGCTACACTCCGACACGACTTGTACCGCTTTTGGGGGTCTGACTTTTACCAACCCCCTAGACCCGCCATGCGATGCTCATAGACGAACGGACCGGACTGTACGGATATTGTCACTGACAGGCTCAGTAGGGTGTCAGGATGAGTTCGCTCATCGACGTCCCTTTTGGTCAATAGCTGGTGGCCCGTCACGTATGGCTGATACCTCTGACGTGCTAGTGGTTAAATCCACAGCCATAGTATTGACGAGTCTTTAGAGTCCACCACACATTCAGTTACTCAAGTTTCGGGCGAAATGCTGTAGAGGCCGTATGGAGATATGGCAAGGTCCGATCAGATACGTGCGGTATTGCACGGATCAGGATCGGACAGTTTGTACTACAGGCCGTATGGATATATGGCAGGGTTCGATCAGATACGTGCGGTATTGCACGGATCAGGATCGAACGGATATTACTAGCCGGCTTTAGTTTAAGCCGGATCCTAGTATAGTACAGTGTAGATTTTGTCTCATTGCATTTGTATTTCGGTCGGAATACAGATGCGGGTGTGTATACATAGTATCGGGGTTTTCCTGTAATTTATTACGGGACCAGTTTTCTGGAGTTGCCAGTTTGCTTTTCGTTTCGGCCAATTTCCTTTGTATCGTTCATTGGCCGAAGATTGGAGGAGGAGGGCTTATTTGCATTTGTGCAAATAAGTATTTGTGGAGGGTGTTCTTTGCATTTTGTTGGATCATGATGGTTGCACCATCCCTTGACCATTTGACTTCTTCTTTCATGATTGCTTGACTTTTTGTAGCAATCATGGTTGTTGATTAGTTGATGGAGTATGCATTTGTTTGTGATGATTGTTTCTTATGATGACCTTTTCTCTCTTGCATTATGAGAGTGGTTCTATCATCCATACACCACTCTCTCCTCTCATTCCTACACAATGCATGGCCGGCCACTCTTGAGGGTAGGCTGTCCAAAATTTTGAGAGGAGAAAAATGAGTCTCATTTCCATGCCAAAATCCCTTTGTTCATCCAAAGAAATATATGGTTCATTCTCTTCCACCAAATGGCAACCTCTATAAACCCCAAATGAGACATATAGATCTTCACTATATTCTACAGCAAGCCTTGGGCACGTCGACTCTCCAGCTTCGTGCCCGACTTGCCTCGGTATAGAGGTGGGAGCCCGTAAAAGAAGCAGGCGACGTGGTGCCTTTCCGGTGAGGAGATGGAGACAGGACATTCCGCGGGAGATCGGGACGACGGCGAGAAGACCGGAGGACACGGATCGCTCGGTATATCTCTCTTCCCTATCTTATAGTTAGCTAGGACTAGTTAATGGCACGATCCGGGTTTTAGTGCGCGGTGGTGCCGGTTCAAGAAAATTAAAGTTATCCATCGCTTCCGCATTTGGCCTCGGGATGGAGGCCGGGGCGCCGCCGTGCACTTACAATAGAGACTCCCCTCGTATACACCGGCATCCTTCTGTACCAAGCTACAAACAACAGTGTTAACATAACATTACAACAATAGTATACACTTTAAAATATATCTTCTTATTCTGTCTTCTTCTACTTTCTTCTTACCTTTGGGACTTACCGAGCGACCTGTTCGCTGATGACATTCTGTTTCTTTCTTCTTTGAATATCGTCAGGTGATTTGGACCCGGCAGAGATCGAGCCATCGCAAGAAGACTTGGAGCAGTTTGCCGAAGACCCTGCACTTTAGTTCATTGTACACTTTTTCTTTCTGTACTTTTCATTTCCTGTTATGCCACTGTTTAGGCATCGTTTTATTTCAGTTGTATTTCTTTTCATGTATTGTACAAAGAATGTTAATAAATAAAAGTTGCTATTCTTTTTATTTCTTGTCTCTTGTGTATTTATTTTATATTGCTTACATACGCTTAGCGTATGTACTTCTGAGTATATACGTAGCGGACCTCGTCGCGTCTCCTTCGCCGTACACTGGGAAGCGGGGTGTGACAGATCCGCACTCATAACTCGAGGATGTTATATGATGTATTGTATCGTACGTGATACTATTGAGGCGGGATCACCGACTATTATATTTATATATGTATCGACTCATATTTAAGTGGTTTTCATACCCCTCCCGATTAGCTTGTTAGTTAGATCTGTAGTTTGCATTGTAGATGTTAGACTAGACCCGAGTCATACTTATTTCAAAAACGAACGAGTCAGGAGTATTTTAAAGACAAGCAAAGGGATTATACGGATATTTTCAAAAGACGCGTCTTTTCTTAAAAACACCGTAGCCCTTATTTTCCTATAAACCCCGATTCTTCTTCTTTCAAATGGCAAACAGTATGATATAGATATATTGATGTAGATACTGCACTGTTGTGTTTATTATTCATTGCTGCATATTCTTGCTTTTCGCATCGCATTGCATGTTTAAATATGTTTATTGTTATATTAAATAAAAAACCATGCTGTCAGGACACCAGCACCATTATCGATGATGCGTATGTTCCACGTACACCTGCTTGCCGGCTCACATACTTCATCATCGATAATTGCCATGTCACTACACTGTAGGACCGTTGCATTCAGGATATGATCCATTGTACACTCATACTTATGCACATACCTATTGTACATTTATACTTGCGCACAAACCTGTTGTACACCCATTCTTGCATACATACGTATTTGCACATACATAGATGATTCTGACTTGATTCGGAGATTTGGGAACCGCAAGATACTTTTTAAAACTGGTTCATTCTAAAAGAGCGGTTTTCCTCAATATGTGCATATTACTATTCTATGTTGCATGATATACTGATATGCTTACATTTCTTTTACATGTCGTATATATCATGCTTTATGATTATACGCATTGAGATATATTGTTTCCATGATATTTCTGGATTTGGGAACCATGGGTAATTCAAAAGAGAGTATGTATTGTTTTTAAAAAACCCGGTTACCCTTGATATGCTATTTCAGTGCGTCCACCATATGTTTTCTCGGTTCTGAGAGCAACATGTGAAACCCGATTCGAGAAGACGGATGAGGCCGATTGCGGGTACATGGTAGACCCGGTATGGTACCCCGTGGCTAGAACGGATCGCTGTGTTGCAGACGGTGAGCCTGGCAGGAGGACTACTACCTACCGGTGATAGTATTTGGGCTCGGCGGATATCCGGAGGATACCGACGGAGTCGAGAGATGATATGGGCCGATCCGGACTGACGGAGCCCGTGGGCCGATCCGGACTGACGGAGCCCGATATATGAGGATTTACGTGCCGATGCTGGGCACAACTTTCATGATGTTTTCGAGTGTCGATGCTGAACACTCCGGTTCCATGATTTTGATGTGTCGTGAGGGACACATGTTGATTATATCCTCATACTTCCATGCATATGCTTTATGATATTTACATGCATGATGCTTTATGTCATTGTGTGACACGTGGACGATATCCACATACATATAGTTGACATTGATGACATTGATCATATAGTTGGATGATATCCGCATACATATAGTCGACATTGATGACATTGATCATATAGTTGGATGATATCCACATACTCATAGACTTCATGATATAGTTGACACTGACTACATTGATCATACCTCACATTATGATATGTTGTTACCTGAGGCACTGTCACGAGCACTTGGTACTACACTTATGCATAGATGTTTGCCTTGCCACCTTATCATGCTTCAGACTTATTCATTTGAGGTTTATATATATATTGATCGTATTGACCTAGGATTGAGTCATACATACGATTTCTGCTCTGTGATGTTTTATACTCACGGGTTGGCAACTCACCCCCGTTGTGCCACAGTTTCTTGCAGGTTTTGCCGTACATGTTTCATTGCGGCTTTTCTGGCACACTGCTTCCTTTCTGGGTGATTGCATTGGTAGGTGGGTTCACTCGCATCGTGACCACCCTTATATTTGTTTTATTCAGTTGTATCTAGTAATTCCATCAACCAAACATGTATATTGTTTCAGACTTAAAAAACCAGTTATGTATTATTTCGACTTTAAAGTCGCGCGTTGTAGTATTATGGTTTTCATGCTGATTTCGAGTTTCCTTTTTGAGTTTTGATCCTCGCCCTTTGGCGTTGTATATTATACTGCTTGCGTGGTTGTGAAGCGGCCGATAGCGGGAACCCTCTAGAGATGGGGGTCCTGAAGCGGGAACCTACCATTTAGGGGGTTTCAGAGCGGGAACCCCTTTTGGGGGTGTTGGGGTAAAAAATTACACTCTGTTTAATCAAGTCAAAATCAAAGTCAACTTCAAGTCAAGTGGGACCAAGCCCCGGTCAAGTAGACCCATGCCTAAGTCGAGCCCGAGCATGAAGAGGCCGGCTCTTCCCATGCCAAAAGAATAATTATCAAGCACTAAATAGATTTGATATAATTTTCATGCATGAATATAAAATAAATGGGCATAAAGCCATAATTTT
This sequence comes from Agapanthus africanus, assembly GCA_030015575.1. Taxonomy (NCBI): domain Eukaryota; kingdom Viridiplantae; phylum Streptophyta; class Magnoliopsida; order Asparagales; family Amaryllidaceae; genus Agapanthus; species Agapanthus africanus. Next base: position 27,798,870 of record JASDDO010000004.1, on the reverse strand, counting down.
GTAAATCCCAACGGGCTATACGTAAATTTGTAAGCCTATATAAGACAACATGATGATGAAATGAAAGATTATTCATTCCCCTAAAAAAATATTAGGGTTCTGTGCCTCTTTTATCTTTCTCAAGATTCTAAATCTTCTTCCTTTTTTAAATTAAATCAAGAGTTTAATTCTTCTTTTCCCAAAAACGAATAGATTTTCACCATAAAGCCCTTGAAGGGGAGCTCAGATCTCCCAATCAAATCTCAAAAAGGGAGACTTTTAATCTCAACGCCCTTTTTTTCTCGAAGATCCAGCATAAAGAGAGGAGGAAGAAAGAACCCATCTCAGAAGAACCCAGTTTAGGAAAGTCCAAGATTTTTAGAGGACGAAAAAGAACCTTCTTGCACCATCCAAGATCTAAATCTTTTAGGAGTTTAACTCCAAATCAATTTTTGAGGAGTTCAACTCCAAGATCCAAACTCTCAAAGGAGTTTAACTCCAAATCCATACCATTTAGGAGTTAAACTCCAAATCCAAATCTCTTAGAATTTTAACTCCAAATCCAAGCCTTTTGAAAAATTAACTCCAAATCCATATCCAATTTCTTTCCTAGGAGTTTAACTCCAAAACCCCTCGGAAGTTCAACTCCTTACCTAGGGGCTAAGCCTCTTCTTCCACTGGCGTTTCCAGCGGTCGCGTGCCGCGCACGTGACCCTCTGCCATCCAGCGGCTACGCGTAGGACACGTGACCCGCTGGCGCACAGCGGTCACATGTCCTGCATGACCCGCTGGCGCCCAGCGCCCGCGTGCTACACATGTGACCCATTAGCGCCTATGCGCCTGGCATGTGACCCGCTGGCGTCCAGCGATCACGTGTTGTCTCATGCGTCCTTAAGACGCTCCTCACCCATCTTTTCCCCAAATGTTCCCTACTAAAAATACTTTTTCCGTTAGAAAAAATTTCTAACGGGACGCTACCCCGCTAGCCCCCTTGACTCTCAGCTCGCTATCTGGGTAGCGGGACCCCCGTAAACTCTGCGAGGCCCCCGATACGTCCAAAACACTTTCAAACACAACACACACTGCACATTGAGTTCACATGACCAGTTTTACCCATTAATCGGAGGTTCTCTCGCTTCAAAAGCGAGGGGTAATTAACGACAGTTTAGTCCGCGGCTGCCGGAGATTCGGATCCCCATAATTAATAAACCTTGGCCTACCCTAGGAAGGGGAAATCTGTAATATGCCTGACAAGAGATGCGCATTCCTATCTCAATATGGTGACGAAAAACATTCCTTCAGATTCTGGCACGCCCGGTGGGACCTTTTCTCTCCTCCCATATTTCGGGTTAAATGTTCATGTGAACTCAATCAACATGCATATCGATGTTTATACTAAAATAATACTCTTTCATGTAGGCTTTCAAGCAATCAATTTTCAACAATGTCTCCAAAAATGAACTCAGCTCTCATGACAGCTCCCGTCTCCTACACGATGAGGACGGACGCTCGAACAATTCTGCCGGCAAGTCTCGGGCTGCGGTGGGAGGAACCGCTGCTACAATTTGGATCTATTTTATTTGTCTCGGCTAACACCATTTCTGCTCCTCAATCCCCGATAACAAATAAATCGGTCTCAAAAGGCAAAAGGCCAAATGTCATGGCCGCGAAAGCATTTCAGCCCAAGAACAAATCCATTTCCGGACGATTTTTCCGTTGCTCCAGCTTGGGGCAAGGCCATCAACACCAACGAAGCAACAAAGCGTTTCGGGCAAGCTTCGGCGGTGCCCTTGACAACTGCTCGATCGAGTATCTTCTCTAAGCTCATTATCAATTAACTCAAGGTGGCTTTCCGGAAAACGGATGCCCGCTAAGCCCTCAAAATCGAGAAGCTAAGACAGAAAAGGCTCAGATATAAAGCCAACAAAAGGGCTAGGGCTCCTGCTTGGCTGAACTTCTTGAGGTTCCAAGAACGAGGTTACCCCGCAACAATAGCTGAATCGGCTTTAAAGCTCGTTAACTCTTTTGAACCGCTAAAATTGATTCAGAAGAATGCTATGACCGCAGGAGTCGAGAAAACTGCGATCCGGACCGTGCCACCCAAGAACCCAGCCAGGCAGATCGTCTTTAGTCGATTGTCCTTTTCCCAACCGAAAGGGCTGTTGAAGTCGAAAATTGCACCCCGGTTGACCGAGACAAAGTCAAAATCAACCCCAAACCAAACAGGTCCATGCCCTGGTCGAGTCCGAACATGAAACGGCCAGCCCTCCCCCATGCCAAAATATAGATCATGTAATAAATAATTTTTATGTAATTTTTTATGCATGAATGGGCATAAAGCCAACTTTTTGTAAAGCCCATGGCTTATGTGCGAAAAGAAATGGTACATGAGCCATGGGATGGCCAAAATGCCATTTTTGTAAAGCCCAAGGGGCTATATGTAAAGAGTACAGCCTATAAAGGTAAAGATAATGAAATATCTCAACAACTTTTTCTCTCTCCAAAAAAATCCAGATCTGTGATCTTCTTCTTCCTCAAGGTTCTAAAACCTTCTTTTTTTCTTTTGAATTAAATCAAGAGTTTTACTCTTCCTTTTTCAAAACTAAATAGTTTTTCACCACAAAACCCACAAAGGGGAACTTGGATCTATCATTAGATCTCAAAAAGAAGAGATTTTTAAAATCTCACATCTCTTGATCTTCAGGATCCTGCCAACAGAGGAGGAAGAAGGAGACTCATCTCCAGAGACCCCACTTTAGGGAAGAACTAGGGCTCAAGGGGAGAAGCCCTTCATCAGCTTCAAAACATCCTAGGAGTTTAACTCCTCATATATATATATATATATATATATATATATATATATAAATACAGAGAATAATAAGTGCTCCTTTCTGGGAGTACAACTCCCATTGCAGGGACCAAGTCTCTTTTGCCGCTCGAGCGCCCACAAGCTGACACGTGGGGCGCTAGCGCTCAAAGCGCTAGCGCCCGAGTGCCCACGCGCTGACACGTGGTGCGCTAGCGCTCAATGCGCTAGCGCTCTTGCGCTCAGAGCGCTAGCGCCCAAAGTGCTAGAGCCCGAGCGCCCATGTGCTCACACGTGGTGCGCTAGCGCTCTTGCGCTCAGAGCGCTAGCGCCCGAGCGCCCACATGCTGACACGTGGGGCGCTAGCGCTCGAGCCCCACGTGCTGACACGTGGGGCGCTAGCGCTCGAGCGTCCACGTGCTAACACGTGGTGCGCTAGCGCTCTTGCGCTCAAAGCGCTAGCACCCAAAGTGCTGGCGCTTTTTCCTACACATCCTTTGGATGCCCTTTCCCTTTATATATATATATATGTATACACACACACATACTCTACAACACTGTCCCTCTCAAAAAAATTTTGGCCCGGGGCGCTGCCCCGCACCCCGCAAGGGGGGTGCTAGCCCCCTTGACCCTCAGCCCGCTATACGGGTAGCGGGACCCCCGTAAAAACTCTGCGTGGCTCCCGATATATCCAAGCCCCCCTTCCAAAACAAAACACACGTACACTGCACATTGAGTTCGCATGACCGGTTTAACCGGTCAATCGGAGGTTCCCTTGCTCCAAAGGCGAGGGGTAATTAACGGCAGCTTAGTCCGCGGCTGCCGGAGATTCGGATCCCTACAATCAATAAACCCCGGCCTACCCTAGGCAGGGGGAATCTGTAGTACGCCTGACAAGCACGCGCGTATTCCCATCTCAATGGGGTGAAGAAAAACACCCTACAGACTCCGGCACGCCCGGTGGGACCTATCTCTCCTCCCATGTTTCGGGTTAAACGTTCATGCGAACTCAATCAATATACATATCGACTGCCTGTACTAAAATCATGCTTCTTTGTACAGGTTAAAAAATTTCAAATTGCGATCTCCGGTCGCAGCGAAAATGTCTCTGAGGACAAGCTCAGCTCTCGACACAACTCCCGTCTCCTACACGATGAAGATGGACTCCAAGACGGTCCTTCCGGCCAGTCTCGGGCGACAATGGGAGGAGGAGCCGCTACCATTTGGCTCTATTATGTTCGTGTCAGGTAACGCCGTCCTAGCTCCTCAAGCTCCGGTAACAGACAAACCGGTCTTAAAGGGGAAAAGGCCGAATGTCATGGTCGCGTGGGCATCCCAATACAAACGTAAGTCGGTGTTTGAACGACTTTCCTTGGCCCCAGCTGAGGGAAAGGCCATCAACACCAGCAAAGCAACAAGGCATCTCGGGCAAGCTCCAGCGGCGTCTCTAACAACTGCTCGATTGGGTGTCTTCTCAAGCCTCCCCATCACTCAGCCTATGGCGGCTTCCCGAAGAGCAGAAGCCTGCCAAGCGCTCAAGGCAGAGAAGCCGAGGCAGAAGTGGCTCAGATATAGAGCCAACAAAAGGACTAGGGCTCTGGCCATGTTAAAATTTATGAATTTCCAAAGCCCGGACCGCTCCGCAAAATCAGCCGCCGAAGATAAAGAGATGGCTGGGTATGTGGTTCACACTGTCTACATGGTCGGACATGAAGAAACGAATCCTCCTCTTCTTCACAGCCATGGTGATGATATGATTGACGCTACCCAGCATTGGCTCGATCTAAGTGATGAAGAGCCCGCTCAGGCCAATAAGCCAGAGGAGCCCGTGGTTCCTGCGGAATTGAGCTCAGGCAATAAAGATGACCCGGTTGTCATAGCCGGAACTACAGAACAAGCGTTATTCCGATGGCTTCAGAGGCAGCTTCAGGACAGGGACGAGAAGTTAGCCAAGGTATAGTCCAAGGTCGACGAATTGGCAAACGTCGCGGCAGATCTCGCGACCCAGGTCGCCCGATTGCAATTACAGCGGAATCAAATTTTGGTTCATGAGCCAGGGATTGATACCCGGAGGCAGCCAACTGATACCCCCTTCAACCTAAGAGCGGAGAGCTTTCGCGGAAAATGGCCGCAATCAGCCTCCAGTCCCTCCGATACATACACCGAGGGGGGGGGGAATCGCCTCTGAAAGAGAAACTGGAAAAAGTCTATTCCTTCAAAAGGGAAAAAGTCTACAAGATATTCAGGGACGCCCTAAGAAACGGTCTACAACTACCAGAATCAAAGAGAACGCAAGAAGCGAATATGACCGATGATCCAGAATATTGCCCCTATCACAGGGTGATAGGTTATGCCATTGAGGACTGCTTCGTCTTCAAAGATTGGATCGAAAGGCAATACAAGACGGGAGAGATAGAACTGTCTAAAGGCGTGTTAGCAAACAGTGAAGCTATGACCGCCGATTTCATGCAAATGGAGACCGAATCCTTTCGGGAACCTAATCCTCCCAGACATGTGCCATTATCTGAAAAGGGCGAACCAAAGACTGATCGGCCTCGAGGACCAGTATTAGTAAAGGCACCTACTCCAATGGAGAGAAAGAAGAAGGTATACTCCTTCAGGAGGGATGAAGTCCGCAAAATATTCATGGAAGCCTTGAACAACGGTCTACAACTGTCCGTTCCAAAGAGGCCACATGAAATGAACATGACCGGCAATCCCATATACCGCCCATATCATAGAATATTGAGTCATACCATCGAAGACTGCTAAAGATTGGGTGGAGAACCAATACAAGCTTGGAAAAACCTCACAGTCCTCGGATGTATCGGCAAGCCACAGAGCTACGGTCATCAACACAGCTCCACTAAGATCAAAGTTTAAGGGGCTAGGATAAGCAAAGAGGACCACCACGTCGTTAAACTGGGAACACCAGAGGACCACCTGTTCCCCTCCGAACACAGAGACGCGACCGCGTAGGTTCGTCTAGCATGAGATTCGGGGCAGATGCTATATGGTTTTATCCATCCACCACTCCGAAGATACCAAGTTGATTTATGGCACCGTGTATCGGAGGTTTAGACGGATGCGGCCGATGTAGCAGACTTCGTCAGATTCCCCCTCACTTGAGGGGTTTTTGATTGTGGGGACGCTCTTCCTTGCAAGCGCAAGCCCCTGCAGTTAATTACGCTACTGCATCACGGTAACAACTTTCTCCTTCTCCAGAATTTCGCTTCTTGTCGTGTGTGTTTGTTTTGTTTGTGGTTGCCCGTGGATTGTATACGGAGACTGAGTAATGCCGTCGCCTGTAGAACGTGGATTAGTCCAAATCCGTATTTACTTAGATTTGGGTTTGGTGTTTTTAGTTTAAGGATACATTAGCCGTATTGAGGCTAAGATCAACTTAAACATTCGTTAAGGATACGTTAGTCCTGTTTGAGACTAAGATCAACTTGATGTCCATTTCCAGTTTAAGGACGTAGTGGTCCATTTAATATATGGTCGTCAGAACCCATCACCTCTCTGACGACGTTGAAGGATTACAACGACATGTGTCAGAGGAGCTCAGAGATGTACCCTTGAACCAAAGTCGATTTGGAGTTTTATAGTCCATTTAAATGTTTAAGGATACGTTAGCCGTATTTAGGGCCAAGATCAACTTAAACGGGACCGTTTAGATCCGGCAAAAGAGTATTTGGAGGCTCTATTGTTCCAGTTTAGGGACGTAGTGGTCCGTGTTCCAGTTTAAAGACGTAGTGGTCCATGTTCCAGTTTAGGGACGTGGTGGTCCATCATTAGTTTAAGGACGTTTCGGTCCATATTCCAGTTTAGGGACATGGTGGTCCATCATTAGTTTAAGGACGTTTCGGTCCATATTCCAGTTTAGGGACATGGTGGTCCATCATTAGTTTAAGGACGTTTCGGTCCAATATTCCCATTTTGGGGTAAATACTAGTTTAAGGACGTTTTGGTCCACGAGTTTAAGGACCCTGCAGTCCATATTGATGTGTGATCGTCGGGACCCGTCACCTCTCTGACGTCGTTGAAGGATTACAACGATGAGTGTCAGAGGAGTTCGGAGATGTACCCTCGAACCGGTCGTAAATTGATTTAGGGAGCAGCCGTGCTCAGTCAATTTAATTTGAGGACTTATGGCCATGACTGGGCTAAGTCCAGTTTCAAGATTCTTTTGTCTTTGGCTTATTGGACCTGTGCTAGGCCCTTGCCCATTTACTGTATTATTTTTCTTTATTTTGGTTGGGCTCTGCCCCCCTTTTTAAAATGCATAGCATTTTTGATTAGGCCTGTTAGGCCTTTTAATTGGGCTCTGTCCCTTTTCTTAATAATGTAGTGCATTTTTTGATTAGGCCTTTTAATTGGGCTCTGTCCCTTTTCTTAATAATGTAGAGCATTAAATACTCTGACAGTGCCCCATGTGGCTTGTCAGGCATTTTGCGTCAATTAATGAGTGCAAGCGCTCGTGGAGGTGACACGTGTCACGTTCTGGTGAGCGCAAGCGCAACAGCGCAGTGCGCTGCGCTGTTGCACTGCTGACACGTGGCGCTTCCTGGCGGCTTGCGCAATAATGCAGTTTTGGCAAGTGCTGGGCACTGTTCTTATTCTTTTGGATCAATTTTAGATCAAAGAAAACAAGTTTTTTCTTGTTTTTTAAAGAACCAGTGGTTTATAAATGGTGCAAGGCACTGTTATCTTGAGAATCTTTTAGATTCAGAACCAATGGTTCATAAAAAGAAGTGCAAAGCACTGTTTATTATTTATTTTTCTTTTCATTAGAGATCCTTGATCTTGTTCTCAGATCAATGATCTGTTCATAAGAGAATTTTCTCTTTTTCTAAAGGTTTTTTTTACCTTTTTTGTTCTTGAGGAATTTTCTCCAATTCTTCAGAGTTCTCTCTGTTTGATTTCTCACAAAATGTTGATGATTTTGAACTGAGGTCTAGGGTCCTTTTTATAGTGCCCACAAATTAGTTAAAGAGATCTTTCTCTGAGTGATTTGGGGAATTTTTCCCACCGTTGGATCTTTGATCCAAGGGCTTCTGTTTTACAGAAGAAAATCTTCTTGTTTTAACAAGAACAGAAAGATTTCTTTAGAATCTTGATTCTGTTTGGCGCAAATGCCCCAGCGCGTGACACGTGTCACGCAGCGCACAGCGCAGCGCGACTGATCTAGCGCATCTGCGCTGACACGTGTCGCGCAGCGCAAAGCGCAGCGCAACTGCGCTAGCGCATCTGCGCTGACACGTGTCGCGCAGCGCAGTGCTTGTGCAACTGAAGCGTTGCTTCCTCTAATTTTGCTTTAAATAGAGATTTGCTCTGATTGGATGCGCTGCTTTGGGCGCTGCGCTGATGTATCTACGCCTGACACGTGGCGCGTTGCGCCCGGGATTTGAAGTGTTGCTTCAAAATTTGAATTTTGAATTTCCAACAGAGCTTTGCTCTGATTGGGGGAAACAAATGCCCCCCACCGTTGCGCTCACGTAGCGCGCACGTGAGTGCAGCGGTGGCAAGCTCCTGACCGTTGGATCATGGGGTGAGCTGAAGGGGCGCAAGCGCCTTATAAATAGGACTTATGTAAAAAATCTTCACCATCTTTTTTAAGATTTTGATTTCAACAGAGGTTTGCTCTTGCTTAAGAACTTCAGAGCTTTGCTCATTTCCAAAGTTAGAAACTTTAGGTAAAATTAATTTAAATTAAATTAAATTAAATTAATTCAATATTAATTCATATCAATCTTAACTAAAAGAGCTTTGCTCTCACAGATCTTTTGATCTAAAGAGATTCCCATTGGGGTTTCATAAACAGAGCTTTGCTCTCAAAAACTTATAGATCTACAGAGATCTTGTTCATGGGTTCTAACCCATGAACAGAGCTTTGCTCTTGAATCAAATGTAGATCTTTTAGATCTGAGAAATGAAGAATTTTCTATAATTTTTCATGGATTTTTCAAGATTCCAATGATTTTAATCAATTTTTTTTTTTAAGTGTTAAAATTTTTTGGTGGATCTTTCCATTATTACCACAGAGCTATGCTCTTTTAAGGAATTTTATTCCTTTAAGACCAGAATTTGATAAGTGTCATTCTGTGACAGAGCTTTGCTCTGAAAGAGGAGATTTTCTCCTTGTCTCTAGGGATTCCCCACTGATGAGAATATTCTCTTGGGGATCTTTTCTTTAACTGACGGTCTCACCCAATGATGAGACTGTCTTATTAAATGAGGCACTGTCATCCAGATTTTGTAGGTCCCCATTTGGTCCCCTACCCACTGCACTGTAGTGTGGTGTGATTAATTTTAATTTAATCAATTTTTAAATTCAGTTAATTGAAAATTTTTAAACGCCAGGCGTTGGAATTGCAGCACTAACGGCTATTTTTTGTTCCTTTGCAGTGACCATGTCTCTCGATACCTCATTCCCGTTTGCTCGTTCGGAGGAGGGATTTCCCGAAGCGCCCTTGGACCGCGAAGTCCTGGCCATGATTAAGGACTACAACCCGGAATACAAGAGTCTCCACCTTTGGGGGTTGTGGTACAACCAGATTATCATGGGTCGACGAAGCTTCACCTGTGCAGTACCGTCAGAACCCATCACAGCGATCCACTATGCCAGCCCATCTTCAGTGCAGTATGCCGTGGAGATGGTTGATTGGACCTCGAAGGGCTTTCTTCATCTCGCTATGGATGCGATTCCGGTCCAGCGTCCTATGGTTTTGGATATCCTAGGACGCCGTATCTGTCATGGCGAGGCGCGACCTTGGGGGCAATCATATAACATTGGTTTGATCCCCGCCACCTGGTCGGCTATCTGCTGTGGGCCCGGTATATCCTGTCGACGAAGAAGTCGCAGTTGATAAGGTTAGGATTGTACACCGCGGTCTACGTCTCTCTCTTCCAGTATCCCACGCTCCCCACCTGGTGGTTCAAGGCTTTCTTGGAGCAGTGGAACATTCCTACCCACACTTTCCTTGCCATGGATCCGGAAGTGTCAATCTCTTTGGAGGAGTTCACGGAGGTATCCGGTTTACCAGTCATAGGGGAACATTATGAGGAGTTGCTCCCGACAGACGAGTACGTCTTCGGTGCTAAGCCGGTGGTAAGGGGGCTCATGCCGGAGAATGCTGTTCAACACCAATTCCCAAGCTTGATTAAAGTGTTGAACATCTATGAGTCCCTTTTTATCGAACATGGGAGTCGAGGAGTTAACTTTGAGGATTTCATCGCTCGGTTCCTTCTCCCAAGCGTCCTTTCATCAGAAGCTGCCAAGTTCGCTACCCTGGATGACCCTTTCGGTCTAGGTGTGGACAACCTGCCGGAGAAGGAGATAGACCAAAAAGGTTTTTTCCTTCCGGACTTCCCGACTATGTCTTTTGCAGAAATTGCGGCCCCTGGGATGGACGAGGAGGCCTTTTTCTTAGGATTTCTCAGGTTGTGGCTGAGTTAGTTTGCGATCCCAATGCACTCTCACCGTATGCGGCCCTCTGTCTTTTACCCAGCCCACCGGATGGCCATCGGGGTAAAGGTGGCCGTTGGGATCGCCGGCTTGGCACATCTATATCATGGTCTCAGTCGAGAAGCGGATGCTAGTGAGCCCGGGGTACTGCACGTGGTCTTCCCGATGCACTGCTTTGTATCGTGGCTCGATCTACACATGGCGGGTGTCTTCGGCATGCACAAAAGGCCCTCGTTCTTCGACAAGTGCGGTTTACCTCGCATTATACAGCTGATCGGCGCATCAATTGTGACCCCATCACCACAGAACGCCAGGGGTTTACTCCTTCGCCCTCACACCGTTGGAGCCGGGATGTCCTTTATTGACAAAGTGTTGACTATTGGAAAGGCGTCCACCACTGCGGTGCGACCATTACAAGACTCTTTTAAGGATGGAGCCTCAGTTTTGACGGCCCGGGAGACCCTTCACTTATATTCTATTAGACCGGGCTTCCTAGTCTTCAGGCAGAATGGTGCGGTGATTTTCATGAGATACAACCCGCATCGTTTCGCCCAACAACTGGGCTACGATCAAGGGGTACCCTTGGAAGCTTTCCTACTGGAACCCGCTGCCACTGAAGAAGGGATGGAGACCGCGTTTCATCACTTCATGCGCCTGAACACGGGTTCTCATTTTTTGATCAGTGCGCCGGCCTGCGCTCCACGACTCCTTAATGTATATAAAGAGTGGTACTGTCATGCGACGGGGGCCGTTATAAAGGAAGAGAGGCGAGTGTTGGTCGACCGTAAAGGTGCACCTCCCGGCACCGACCGTAATGCTCCTTTGGTGCCTAGGACTCCGGTAGTTACTCCTCTAAAAGATGTTAGAGCCGGGCCATCGCATGCGCAAAGTCCTTCGCACGGATTGCCGCTCCCTGATATTACAGATGCACCTCCAGCGCCCTGTGCTCCAGTGGAGACAGTGGTTGTAGCCTCGTCGGAGTCTGGCGTGGGTGCGGACATCGGGACCCGCCGTCCCAAGGTGGCTGCTAAGCGTAAGTCAATCCCACGTGCACCTAGGGTCGGAGGGCAGAAGAAAAAGAAGTCGCTCTTCGCTGCAGATGTCGCGTTCGGTCAGGAACCCCACGCTCCCTATGCCGAGGGCCTGAGCGAATATGGGACTAATGAGGGATTAGTCATGCCGCCGCCGGATGATACAGACTTGGAGGCCGCTCTCGAAACTTCAGCGTGGTTGGAAAAGCGTGACGTGTGGCTAGCTAAGCTTGCACAATCAGGTAACTACTAGTCGCATTTTCTTTATTGTATCATATCCTCCTCATTGCCTTTGACTAACGTTTTTCCTTCTTTTCTTCCAACATGAATCACTGATGAAGAAGCCATTGCCGCTTCCCTCGAGACTTTCCAAGAGGAGGAACGTCTCAGAGCGTCTATGGGCCTTAGTAAGTTTCAATTCATCAAGTTTTCATCTCCCTTGTGTTATAGTGAATCTAACCTCTCCCTTTTTATCGCAGAAACCTCAATACCGTTCCCGCCAAGTGACGCAACTGCTCTGCCAGCTGTCGATGTTCCTGCTCCCTCTAGGCTACCGCAGGAGGTCCGTCTCGAAGAGCCGATGAAAGATGCCTTAAAGGCTCTGGAGACATCCTTGAATGAAGACGACGACGCTTTGATGAAGGAAGCGTCAAAGAGGTCCATCGTGATGGCCCGGGAGGAGAGGAAGCGGTCGAGGCGCGAAGCAAAGGCACGCAGGGCTGCCTTGGCCATTGGAGCGGGCCCAAGCACCGTTCCTCGTGCCGACACCCCTTCAGAAGAGTCCCCGGTCGCCCTGTCTACAGCCCATAGACAGGCGATTCGCGCCAATAGGGAGGCTAACAAGAAGTCCACCTCAGGTAATATTTTTTCAGAATTTTGTTTGTAAAAATTGAAACTCGCCGGTTCTTATGCATCTCATCTTGCAGGGCCAAGTCTGACCGAGGGGGAGGCAGAGACTGTCGAACCCGAGGAAGCAGGGGGGAGGCACCGACCGAACTTGAGCCGACGGTGGGCAACGTCGCTGGGGTAATGGAGCCTGAGCTGGAGGCCGAGGGGTCCGCAGCCGAGAAGGTCATTGATGCCGAGCTTGAAGTGACGGCAGATGAAATGATTGTTATAACTGAGCCCAGGGTAGTGGCGGATGAGGCGCTTGAGGCCGGCGACCTCGTGATGACGGTGGACGAAGCAACCGTGATTGCTGAGCCCGAGGGAGTAACGGGTAAGGTAGACATGATTCCTGAAGACGAGCCAACCACTCTTTCTCAGGAATCTGGTAATGCTCCGGTGATAGCCCTCCCTGCCTATGGTCCCCGCCGTCTCCAGGTCTTGCGAGCACAACAACGGTCCCTATTGAGTCGGGTGACGAGGCCACGGGCGGTGGCCTCATGTCGATGGAGGAGGGAGTCGCCTCCGTTTCGGCCGGCAGCTCGTCAGGTAAATCCCAAGGTACCATCCTCTGTATTTTACAATCCTTTCTGACAAGTTCATATTTGTTTGTAACGCAGGTGCAGCCAGTGCCGATGCCCCATTAATAGAGGGAGCGCCTTCAACTACCGCCTTGGCGGTGGTCACTTCTCAGCCCTCTCTCATACCGTCAAAGATGTTGGAAGGTATAGGTTTGCAACTTATTAATATTACTTTTTAGACGTATAATTTGTGTACTAAAGTCATACTGTTGTGCCGTTCAGGAGTGCTTTTTGACCATCTTTATCAGGTGTTGCTCCCACACTTCTCCTTCCCATCCGAACTCGCTTCTTCCTCTGGTGGCGCGGGTGAGTATGATTTCCATTGATATCTTCCTTTTCCATTGATGGAATTACTTCTAACCTTTTTTCTCGTCCTGACTGCAGTGCTACAGATTGAAGGAGGGGGTGAAAGATCAGCTGTGCCACCGGCCCTTCCGGCCTTGCCATCTGCTTCAGCTGGTACAGCGATTATTACACTGATAACCTTCCCTTTTTATTTCCTGAACTGTTATCTGATCATATTTTGTTTCTTTTCAGCTATCGTTCCGGTCTCGGTGCCCTTTGAATCTCGCATCACAATGCCGGCAGGTCCTTACCTGAGACGTCCATCTTCGAAAGGCGTCGCGAACAACTTGCGTATGTTGAGCGACTACGTTGAGGAGTTCGACGTAGAGACCCCTACGCCTGCTGCGGATTTCGCTACGGCGGTTAACCCGATGCTGGTGATACTCGTGAATTTCCATGACGAGGGCATCATCGCATCTTGGGTTAACCATTGTATGGAGATCGAGGCTCGCCTGCATCAGTTGGAGTCGATGCGTCTCTCCCCCGAGATTTTAGCCGCGAACAATGAAAGAGCAGCATGGATCACGGAAAGCGCTTCTTACGTCCACCACTTGGAACAAGAAGCAGCTTTAAAGCTAAGGGAATGCCAAGAGACTTCGAGCGAGACGGCCCGTTTGCGTGCTGAGGTTGAGGCGAATGCTGCCCAAGTGAAGGCTATCTTTGAGGGTCTCCTAGAGCGCATCTCCCATGGGCTAAACTTGAAGCGAAAGCTTGATGTAGTCGAGCGTGATACCCCAGGCCGCGAAGCTGCTCATCAGGCCGTCAGGGAGCAGCTTGCATCTGTCTTGCAGCAACGGGCCCGAGTGGAGGCGGAGCTGGCGGTGGTGGCCGAACAGGAGAAAGTGGGAAAGGAAGTGCGCGAACAATTGCTAGAGCTATGCAAGACGCTTCCTTCCAAGTAATTCTCCTTGTATCTAGATACTTGTAGCATTTTTCTTTTTTAAATAATATGTAGCCATTCTTCAATATTTTGTACGCTTCATCTTGTACTTGATTACATTCAATAAAGATACACATTTTTCTTTGCAATGTCTTATACTATTTCTTTGCTTTTTTCTTTTCTTATTATCAGCATGCTGTCATAATTAGCAGATAATAGAGTAAGCATCTTGATTTCTTCACGAGATAGCGATGGCTTAAGCCGCAGGTTCAGATCTGCCGCCTAAGACTTTTCAACTCTATGAGCCGTGAGGGTCTCATAGAGACTTTTCTCCCTACGGATCGAGAGGATCTCGTAGGTGGGTTCTCTCCTTAGGAATCGTGAGGATTCCTAAGTGCGTTTTCTCTTATAGGTCGTAAGGATCCTACAAGAGAATTTTTCCCTCTTACGAGTCGAGAGGACCCGTAAGCGGTTGTTTCCCTCCTTGTCGAAACTCGACTTTGGAGAGTGAGACCCGTGAATAGTATACAAGAGACCGTTTTACATCAACTTGCAGGGTCCCATTGTTCAGGAAGCAAGTTTTTTTTTAATCCCTGCTGCCTGAGGCTTCATCTTGCAAGTTGAGACGAATCGGGAATTCCCTGCGGAGACACTGGTTTCTCTGCGAGCCGACGCGAATCAGGAGGCTCTCGTCAAGGACGCTGGTTTCCCTGAGTTGAGGTATTTGCCAGAGATTATTTGTTTCCCTGGTGTTGAGACGAATCGGGAATTTCCCACGGAGACACTGGTTGCTCTGCGAGTCGATGCGAATCAGGAGGCTCTTGTCAAGGATGTTTGTTTCCCTTAGTTGAGGTATTTGCCAAGGATTATTTGTTTCCCTGGTGTTGAAACGGATCGAGAATTTCCCACGGAGACACTGGTTGCTCTGCGAGTCGATGCGAATCAAGAGGCTCTCATCAAGGATGTTTGTTTCCCTGAGTTGAGGTATTTGCCAAGGATTATTTGTTTCCTTGGTGTTGAGACGAATCAAGAATTTCCCACGGAGACACTGGTTGCTCTGCGAGTCGATACGAATCAGGAGGCTCTCGTCAAGGATGTTTGTTTCCCTGAGTTGAGGTTTTTGCCAAGGATTATTTGTTTCCCTGGTGTTGAAACGAATCGAGAATTTCCCACGGAGACACTGGCTGCTCTGCGAGTCGATGCGAATCAGGAGGCTCTCGTCAAGGATGTTTGTTTCCCTGAGTTGAGGTTTTTGCCAAGGATTATTTGTTTCCCTGGTGTTGAAACGAATCGAGAATTTCCCACGGAGACACTGGGTGCTCTGCGAGTCGATGTGAATCAGGAGGCTCTCGTCAAGGATGTTTGTTTCCCTGAGTTGAAGTATTTGCCAAGGATTATTTGTTTCCCTGATGTTGAAACGGATCGAGAATTTCCCACGGAGACACTGGTTGCTCTGCGAGTCGATGTGAATCAGGAGGCTCTCGTCAAGGATGTTTGTTTCCCTGAGTTGAGGTTTTTGCCAAGGATTATTTGTTTCCCTGGTGTTGAAACGGATCGAGAATTTCCCACGGAGACACTGGTTGCTCTGCGAGTCGATGCGAATCAGGAGGCTCTCGTCAAGGATGTTTGTTTCCCTGAGTTGAGGTATTTGCCGAAGACACTGGTTTCTTCGGAGTTGGGATGGACTGTTGAGATTTGACTCCGTTTTCTGGTGAAGCCTATTGGGAAAGTATGGTTCCCTCTTTGTTTGCGCCCTTGGATTGTATACAGGGATCGATGTGATCTCAACTGTAGGGCCAAAGTTTTATCATTTCTTTTTTTTTTTTGTTTTATTTCCACGATGCTCTATCATTTCAGCTTTTATATCACGAAGGTCGCGATTGCCCAATCATTTCGGCTATTTTTCGCGGTGTCCAATCATTTCGGCTGTTCATTTTATTTTTACTCGCTGCTTTTTATTGCGAGTTGCCCAATCATTTTGGCTGTTCATTTTATTTTTACTCGCTGCTTTTTATTGCGAGTTGCCCAATCATTTCGGCTATTTCGTGTGCATACGTTTTTACTTGCTGCTTTTTATTGCAAGTTACCCCATCTTTTCGGCTATTTCATATGCATGTGCGGCCTACTGGCTTTTCGCTTACCAGGAGCGAATCATCATCTGCCTCTGTCGATGTCGAACAAAGGTGGCTTAGCGACCAGGGTTAGGGTCCTGTCGACTAAGGCTTTTGACTTCATGAGCCGTAAGGGTCTCACAAAGTTATTTCTCCCTACAAGTCGTGAGGATCTTGTAGGTGTATTTTCTCCTTGGGAATCGTGAGGATTCCTAAGTGTTCGTTTCCTCTGTAAGTCGTAAGGATCCTACAGGAGGGTTTTCTCCTTGTAAATCGAGAGGACCTACAAGGGTTGTTCATCATGCGCACATATTCCCAATCACAGATGAAACTTGGTTAGGGAAATGTTTATTCGCGCCCGTGGATTGTATACAAGAGCCAGTATTGGACCACTTGTAGGGCAATATCGGAAGTTGTGGGGATTACTTAAGCACAGGTTTAGGTCTCTGTAACTTAAGACTTTCAAATCTTATGAGCCGTGAGGGTCCCATAAAAGAGTTCTCCTTACGAGTCGTGAGGATCTCACAAGTGTATTTTCTCCTTAGGAATCATAGGGATCCCTAAGTGTGTTGCTCCCTTGTGAGTCGTAAGGATATCACGCGGGTGGTTTCTCCTTACAAGGTCGAAAGGACCCTATAAGTGTCTTTTAACGAGGTTGCGCCCTATCGGGTTTTCACAAACACTCGTCGGTAGTCCTGCTGTTTTTACTCACGGAGCCCTTTCGGGTTTTCATCCGTGCCCATTTTGCTTATGGACATACCGTTTTTTTTATTCTTTTTATTTTATTCTTTTTTTTATGAGGTCGCGCCCTTTCGGGTTTTCACGAACACTCGCCGGTAGCCCTGCTGTTTTTACTCACGGAGCCCTTTCGGGTTTTCATCTGTGCCCTTTTTGCTTATGGACATACCGTTTTTATCATCATTTTTTTAATTTTCTTTTTCTCTTTTTTTTTATTCATCTCCTCAGCCTAGGGATGCTGCGGTAGTAGTTTAAGGACGTTTCGGTCCGTCATTAAGAAGGCTGGCTACTGCTTGTAAATCTTGAGCTTAGGAAGATAGCGAGCGGACATAGTCGTCTGTTAGTGTTTATGCCCTAGAAGGCCATTACTGTATCATACT
This sequence comes from Agapanthus africanus, assembly GCA_030015575.1. Lineage (NCBI taxonomy): Eukaryota > Viridiplantae > Streptophyta > Magnoliopsida > Asparagales > Amaryllidaceae > Agapanthus > Agapanthus africanus. Next base: position 27,781,666 of record JASDDO010000004.1, on the reverse strand, counting down.
AGCTTGTATATTACTTAATGGAAGCTTGGGATATTCACATGTATATAACAGTCTTGCTAAACATGGTAGTATGCTACTTGGTTTTTCTATCTTAATATGTGAGTATACGTATTGATAGAGCTCTTAGGATCTTGCTTGTCTACCAGCGTTGTGATGGCAGTCACACTAGTGGGGGCTGGGTAGTCTACAAGCACATCCTTATTCAGGTCCCTGGTCGTTGGATTATCGAGACAGAGCATCGATACTCCGGAGTAGACTAGTGTGTACGCTTCTCATCCCAGTTGGGGAGATGGTCTGTCCCACAGCCGTCAGTACGTCGTACTGGAGATAGTATACAGGTGCTCGTTAGATTACGGGTACACCGGACAGGACTCACAGGGAACTGTTGGTTGGTTTGATACCAGTCGTCAGTAAACAGTTCCCAGGTGACATGAGTACAGCGTAGTCCGCAGACTTGACACTGCTACTTCGCCTCGAGTGTGTCCCACTGTTCTTAGATTGCTACCCTACCACGGCTCTATGGAGTCGTGCAAACAGGTAGCAGTTGGGTGCAGTCCCGAGCACTTGGAGGCAGTGGCGGTTAGACAGGATTCGTCCCTCCCGGTATTGGGAGTAGATATCGTGCTGTGTCAGAGAGCCATTACGCAAAGTCCCTGGCCAGGGCAAGCGAGATTTGCTGGTAGGTTCCAGCAGTTTCTCAGGGTGTAATGGGCTTCACTCCGACACGACTTATACCGCTATTAGGGGACTGACGCTTGCCGCCCCCCTAGGCCCGATATGCGATAGTCATGGACGAACGGACCGGACTGTATGGAGATTGTCACATCAGACTCAGTAGGAGTTCGGATGGGTTTACTCATCGGCCTTCTTATCGACAACTACCTGGGGACCGTTACGTACAGCTAGTGCCGCTTGCGGTCTGTGGTTAAACCCACTGCCAGCGTAGTAGTCGAGTCTCTAGAGTCCCACACAGAGAGTTTCCTACTCCAGGCGAAACGATATAGAGGTTGCATGGTTTTGCGACAAAGGGTTCGGACGCATACGTGCGTTTACGCGCGTACGACTTTCGGACAGATTTTACCAGTCGGCTTTGGTTTAAGCCAGTTACTGGTATCCGGTTATTGGATTTTTACAGTCTAAAGTTTTTCCGTATTTTTACGGATCGGAGGGGCGTTCTCGTAATTACTCGAGAAGCTTCTAGAAGATGTGACTAAGGAGGTTTGTTTTGGAAAGAGAGTGAGTCATAGTGGTGATTCATTCACTTCATTAATGCACATTTATTGCTTAATGACTCATGTTAATGAATCATCACAAGATATTTTGTGAAGCATGCTTATTCATTTCCTTTATTGATTTATTGAAAATAAGAATGCTTCATAATATTATGATACACTCTCTCTCTTCTCTCATTATCTTATCTCACATTCTCTCTCCTCAAGCTCTCATCTTCTAACCCTAATCCTTAATCCTCATGTGTTGAGATCAAAGGATTAGTTAGACTAAACAATCCATAACCTTCACTCTTTATCATCCTATCATCTTTGATTAGCAATCAAAGTTGATTAGTTACCTCAAGTTAGAGGTTTAGCTTGGAGTTTCGCTCTCGGGTGGATCGTCTACTACCTAGAGAAGGTCGAGGAGAACGAAGGAGGACGTAAAGAAGAAGGACCGGTTCATTAGGTATAATCCCTAATCTCTTATGAAAAGAAACTCATAGAATACGGTTTTTTAGAGTTTAGCTTCGATTCAAGCGGTTAGTCGATGTTCGTTGTTTAAACTTGATAGTTTTTGAAAATTCCGCCTCCCCATAAGTACTGGGGTGTACTACATCGACTTACAGTGGTATCAGAGCCTCGCTAAACACTAAATAACTTAATTGCAAATTTGTACGAATTTCGAACGAAAAAACGAAGCCGGAAAACCCTAGTTCTGTTAAGTTTCTGTCGAACTCGAAATGAAGTCCTAAAATTTTTCTGGTGTGTTCAGAGAGCTTGACATGACCACAGGAGAACACCCAAGAAAAACGAGCCCATGATTCGACTAAAGTGCCGCGGAAGCGCCGCGGATCCCACCGATCCGCCGCGCTTCCGCGGCCGAGTTGCCGAGTCATGAGCTCATTTTTCATGGGTGGGTCCCCTGTGATATTTGGGGTTTTCTGGAATATTTAATTATTGCTCAGGTTACTGTTTAACAGAGCAGATTTTGGAGCAATATTGAAGTTGTTTATTCGATCGAAAAGTACAGTATTTGCGTATTGGATTATATCTGTGATTGTTTGATGTGTTCGTAAACCTCCCCCAACTGCTAGTATGTCGGTTGGCAGGGGGTTGCACATTTCTGAAATGGTTATATCTGTTTGTGCATATAAACTGTATTGGACTGTTGTGGTGTATAGCCGGGGTTAACAATGGTTTATTGATTTATTCATTTGTTGTAAATGTAATTTGTTGTAATATTATTTTCGCGGGGCACTTCCAGGTTGCGGTTGTAGCCACCGTTGTATTATTTCATTTTACTGTTTTTGCTCCTAGGACTGACCCAAGGTGGGGTACACAAACTGCCGGGTGGGTAGTTTGCCGTACCCGTAGGGGTCGAGGGTGGGGTAAACGGCTATTCATCACAACTGTGTAATCTGTCTTTTCTTGCAGGCTCAAAAGAAATACAGATTGCTTGCAAATCCAATATTGTTTATCTGTGTTCTGGAATGAATATCATTGCGTCAGACGAATGTAAAATATCTATATTTATTATAGCTATTTAGACGTCACTTATGTTTTACACCCGCGCTAGCCCAGCCCCCGCTCTGTCGTTAGTTAAGTAACCTAACGGGTGATGACGGGACCCCGTGGCGAATGCGGATGGCATAAGAGGACGTTATATTTTCGTTGTTTTCTGCAATGATAGGTTAATGATGGGACGCATTATCTATAATGCAAAGTAAAACAAACCAAAGTTTAAATCGTTGGAACAATTTAAAAGAAACCACTCGGTTATTTTTAAAACAGATATTTTTAAATGCGGAGATTTAACCACTCCTTTTAAAAGCTATCAGGTTCCTTCGGTTATATCAAGTTCACTACGTTCACGGTTTCGCCAAAACCAGTCGTAGCCCTCCGTCATTTCTTATGGATGGTCAGTAGTATTCAAGCTATGCTTGTTGGCATACGTCAAGGCATAGTGTTTGGTAGCTGCTGGGGTATTCATTTGTTGCATAGATAGATGTGTTGGTTTGGGACAGTCGCATTACCTTGTTGGCATACGTCAAGGGTATATACGGGTGGGTTCAAATTAACAAGATAATGATGGGCAGAACTTGACATGTGACTTATGATTTGTTGGCATACGTCAAGGTCATAAGAGCATGGGGCAAAAACTTATATCGGGAATTTCTAAAGAAACTGAAATTTGCAAAGAGATGCATACCATTTGGAGTTTGATGAATGTTGGTAGGATTCCTTCAACATTATCATACGATGATATTTGGATCCCGATCCTACTGTGAGTATATGCTACTTATCAGGATATTCGTCACTTAACGATCAATGCTATAAACCTAGTAGGTGTCCAGAAAAGTGTCAGCGGGGTTACGCCCCCAGAGAAAAGAGGTTATTTAATTAAGGAACTTCGCGAAAGCGTTGGAAAACCTCCCTCGAAGTATCGACACCGGCCTGGCTGAACGGTTAAGCAAGTATTGTACGGTGGGAATTGTCTTGGCTAATTCTTCTTTTATGGTTTGAGGAAGGATTCGAGAAACAGTGGGAGCCATCCAGTTTAGATAAACTAAAAACCATTCTAAACTTGCAAGAGCATCATGCTAAAGAGTTTTCTTCTCTCTCTCCTAATTGCAGCGACCCTGAAAATGACTGGACTTAAGTTACTTTTAGAGAAAAATATACTGACGGGGCCAAACTATAAAGATTGGCTGCGGAATGTCAAGATGGCTTTGACCTATGACAAACTGGGGTACGTCCTCACCGCTACAGCACCTGCTGTCCTTGGTCCCAAATCCAGCAATGCGGATAAGGAAATCCGCAAAACCTGGGATTTAGATTGCGCGAGAGCCAAGTGCATCGTGCTTGCCTCGATGAACAATGAACATCAGAGGAGGCACGAGGATATGTCCCTAGATGGCATATTTCTCCATACAAAGGAACTTTATGGAGAGCAATCTCGTATAGCAAGATACGAGACCTCTAAGAAATTGTTTCGAGCGAGGTTGGCTGTCGGGTCATCGGTAGGTGAACATGTCCTACAGATGATCGGCTATATTGAAGAGCTCGCGGACCTTGGGACGACTTTGGATAATGAGCTCTATACAGACCTTGTTCTCCAGTCCCTTCCTCCCACCTACGCCCAGTTTATCCTCAACTTCAATCTTCAAGGAAAAGAAGTTGAACTTGCGGAACTCCTGAACATGTTAAGGAGTGCAGAGGGCACCTTGCAGAAGGCAAGGGAAACACCCGCTATGTTTGTTGGCGGTTCATCTTCTTCAGGGTCCAAGGCTAGGGCCAAAGGAAGGAAGAAGAAGGCCGCACCCAGACCTAGAGGAGGTGTTAGTAAGGTGGGAAAGAAGGGAAAGAAAAAGTTTACAGCACCGGTAGTTGGCCTGGATGAGTGCTTCCATTGTCACAGGAAAGGGCACTGGAAGAAGGATTGCAAGGCGTGGAACGCCAAAAACCAGGAACCGAAGCAAGCTGTGGCTTCGACTTCAGGTGTGTTTGTAATTGAGAATTGTCTGTCGATCAACTCTACTTCCTGGGTATTGGATACCGGGTCAGGATCTCATATTTGCAATTCATTGCAGGCACTGAGAAACCGTAGAGTGCTGAAGGAAGGTGATATGATCCTCAGGGTTGCTAACGGAGCTAGCGTGGGAGCTGCGTCCGTCGGGGATTATCACCTAGGATTGACGAGTGGACACATTTTGGTTTTACATAACTGTTATTTTGTACCCAGCTTAACGTGTAATATCATATCTGTTTCCTTGTTATCAAATAAAGGTTATGATTTCACGTTTGTAAGAGATGTTGTCAACATCCACCTTAATCATGGTTTGATTGGGTCAGGTACTCTAAATAACGGCATATATGTGTTAAACCAACTCCAAATTTTCAATGTCCAGAACACACTAAAAAGAAAGTCTCCAGATTTAAATAAAGCTTTCTTATGGCATTGTAGACTGGGTCACATCAATGAGAGAAGGTTGACTAAGTTGCATAGAGAAGGATATTTGGACACGTTCGAATATCAAACTTATGACACTTGTCAATCTTGTCTCAAAGGAAAGATGACAAAGACTCCATTCACTGGACAAGGAGTAAGAGCGAGCGAGCTCTTAGGACTCATACACAGCGATGTATGCGGTCCAATGTCTACACATGCGAGAGGTGGTTATTCCTACTTCATTACTTTTACAGATGATTTCTCTAGGTATGGATATGTTTTCTTAATGAAGCATAAATCAGAGGCCTTTGAGAAATTCCTGGAATTCAAGAATGAAGCGGAAAACCAAACAGGCAAAAGTATTAAGACACTGAGATCTGATCGAGGTGGGGAATACTTAAGTGCCGAGTTCCTAGGTTACCTAAAAGAGAAAGGAATTCTCTCTCAGCTTACTCCTCCATACACTCCACAGCACAACGGTGTATCGGAGAGACGGAATCGAACCCTATTGGATATGGTACGATCCATGATGAGTAATGCTGAGTTACCGCGATCTTTCTGGGGGTATGCGCTAGAATCAGCGATACATCTTTTGAACAGAGTTCCAACCAAAACTGTGCCTACCACACCATATCAGATGTGGAGTGGGAAGAAACCCTATCTTCAGTACCTGAAGACGTGGGGATGTCCAGCTTTTGTAAAAAAGCAGCATCCGGACAAGCTCGAGGCACGCTCAGTAGAGTGTAAGTTTGTGGGATATCCAAAGAACTCTACAGGATATTGCTTCTATTACGCAGAGGAACAAAAGGTTTTTGTTTCTCGTCATGCCCGCTTCTTAGAAACTGAATTTTTGGAAAATCAGAAGAGTGGGAGCGAAATAGAACTGGAAGAAATTCCAGAACCACAAACTGCTACTGAAAGTTTGGTAGAACCAGAAGTTCAAGAAGAACAGAACATTCCCGCACCCCTCCGCAGGAGTAGTAGGCCGTCTCGTCCGCCTGAGAGATACTACGGTTTTCTCATAGATGGGGATAGAGAGGATTGCATCATAGATGATGATGAACCTACTGACTTCAGGCAGGCCATCCAGAGCGGCGACTCGGTACGATGGCTAGATGCAATGCGGACCGAAATGGAGTCCATGTACACCAACAAAGTATGGACTTTGGACTTTGCTCCAGATGGGGTAAAACCCATAGGATGCAAATGGATCTTCAAGAAAAAGATTGGTGTAGATGGACAGGTGGAAACCTATAAGGCTAGACTTGTTGCAAAGGGTTTTCGTCAAAGACCTGGTTTGGACTATGACGAAACCTTTTCTCCAGTGGCTATGCTCAAATCCATTCGGGTCCTTCTTGCAATTGCTGCCTTCCATGATTATGAAATCTGGCAGATGGATGTAAAGACGGCTTTTCTGAATGGAAATTTAGAAGAGAGCGTCTATATGGATCAGCCAGAGGGTTTCAATCAGAGTGGGAGCAGCGGGAAAGTATGCAAGCTGCTTAAGTCCATTTATGGACTAAAGCAGGCATCGCGGAGTTGGAACATCTGTTTTGATGAGACAGTCAAAGAATATGACTTTATCAAAAATCCAGATGAACCGTGCATATATAGTAAAGTTGTGGCCAGAAGTGTCGTATTCCTCGTCTTGTACGTGGATGACATTCTATTGATAGGAAATGACATTCCTATGCTACAATCTGTCAAAGGATTCTTGTCACAAAGGTTCTCCATGAAAGACCTGGGTGATGCCTCTTACATTCTGGGGATCCGGATCTATCGTGATAGATCCAAGAGGATGTTGGGACTTTCGCAGTCCAGGTATATCGACACTGTACTGAAAAGATTCAGTATGGAAGATTCTAAGCGCGGTAATCTACCGGCTTGTCACGGAATCACCCTCTCCAAAGAGATGTCTCCCAAGACTGATTTGGAAAGGGAACGCATGTCTATTATACCCTACGCTTCTGCGGTAGGCTCTATAATGTATGCGATGTTGTGTACCAGACCAGATGTAGCTTACGCACTGAGCGTGGTAAGCCGGTATCAGTCAGACCCAGGGGAGAAGCACTGGATAGCAGTAAAGAACATTCTCAAGTACCTGAGGAGGACTAAGGAGATGTTCTTGGTTTACGGCGGAAAAGACCTCAGGTTAGAGGCCTTTGCTGATTCCGGCTTCCAGAGTGATAAGGACGATTCCAAGTCCATGTCGGGTTATGTCTTTACCCTCAATGGAGGGGCGGTGTGCTGGAAGAGCTCCAAGCAGGACACCGTTGCTGACTCGACGATGGAAGCGGAGTATATAGCTGCTTGCGATGCCGCAAAAGAAGCAGTCTGGATGAAGAAGTTCCTAACAGAACTTCAGGTGGTTCCTACCATAGTTGATCCAATACCTCTGTATTGCGACAACAACGGAGCTATAGCTTTAGCGAAGGAACCAAGGTCCCATCAGAAGTCCAGACACATCTTGAGGCGGTATCACCTGATCAGGGAGATCATTGATCGTCAGGAGATCGAGGTTCGGAGAGTTGCTTCAGAAGAGAACATTGCTGATCCATTCACGAAGGCCCTTCCTCAGATTCAGTTCGAGAGGCTACTCGAGATCATTGGTCTGCGATATGCCAGTACATGGCCCTAGTGCAAGTGGGAGATTGTTAGTGTTTATGCCCTAGAAGGCCATTACTGTATCATACTAGCTTGTATATTACTTAATGGAAGCTTGGGATATTCACATGTATATAACAGTCTTGCTAAACATGGTAGTATGCTACTTGGTTTTTCTATCTTAATATGTGAGTATACGTATTGATAGAGCTCTTAGGATCTTGCTTGTCTACCAGCGTTGTGATGGCAGTCACACTAGTGGGGGCTGGGTAGTCTACAAGCACATCCTTATTCAGGTCCCTGGTCGTTGGATTATCGAGACAGAGCATCGATACTCCGGAGTAGACTAGTGTGTACGCTTCTCATCCCAGTTGGGGAGATGGTCTGTCCCACAGCCGTCAGTACGTCGTACTGGAGATAGTATACAGGTGCTCGTTAGATTACGGGTACACCGGACAGGACTCACAGGGAACTGTTGGTTGGTTTGATACCAGTCGTCAGTAAACAGTTCCCAGGTGACATGAGTACAGCGTAGTCCGCAGACTTGACACTGCTACTTCGCCTCGAGTGTGTCCCACTGTTCTTAGATTGCTACCCTACCACGGCTCTATGGAGTCGTGCAAACAGGTAGCAGTTGGGTGCAGTCCCGAGCACTTGGAGGCAGTGGCGGTTAGACAGGATTCGTCCCTCCCGGTATTGGGAGTAGATATCGTGCTGTGTCAGAGAGCCATTACGCAAAGTCCCTGGCCAGGGCAAGCGAGATTTGCTGGTAGGTTCCAGCAGTTTCTCAGGGTGTAATGGGCTTCACTCCGACACGACTTATACCGCTATTAGGGGACTGACGCTTGCCGCCCCCCTAGGCCCGATATGCGATAGTCATGGACGAACGGACCGGACTGTATGGAGATTGTCACATCAGACTCAGTAGGAGTTCGGATGGGTTTACTCATCGGCCTTCTTATCGACAACTACCTGGGGACCGTTACGTACAGCTAGTGCCGCTTGCGGTCTGTGGTTAAACCCACTGCCAGCGTAGTAGTCGAGTCTCTAGAGTCCCACACAGAGAGTTTCCTACTCCAGGCGAAACGATATAGAGGTTGCATGGTTTTGCGACAAAGGGTTCGGACGCATACGTGCGTTTACGCGCGTACGACTTTCGGACAGATTTTACCAGTCGGCTTTGGTTTAAGCCAGTTACTGGTATCCGGTTATTGGATTTTTACAGTCTAAAGTTTTTCCGTATTTTTACGGATCGGAGGGGCGTTCTCGTAATTACTCGAGAAGCTTCTAGAAGATGTGACTAAGGAGGTTTGTTTTGGAAAGAGAGTGAGTCATAGTGGTGATTCATTCACTTCATTAATGCACATTTATTGCTTAATGACTCATGTTAATGAATCATCACAAGATATTTTGTGAAGCATGCTTATTCATTTCCTTTATTGATTTATTGAAAATAAGAATGCTTCATAATATTATGATACACTCTCTCTCTTCTCTCATTATCTTATCTCACATTCTCTCTCCTCAAGCTCTCATCTTCTAACCCTAATCCTTAATCCTCATGTGTTGAGATCAAAGGATTAGTTAGACTAAACAATCCATAACCTTCACTCTTTATCATCCTATCATCTTTGATTAGCAATCAAAGTTGATTAGTTACCTCAAGTTAGAGGTTTAGCTTGGAGTTTCGCTCTCGGGTGGATCGTCTACTACCTAGAGAAGGTCGAGGAGAACGAAGGAGGACGTAAAGAAGAAGGACCGGTTCATTAGGTATAATCCCTAATCTCTTATGAAAAGAAACTCATAGAATACGGTTTTTTAGAGTTTAGCTTCGATTCAAGCGGTTAGTCGATGTTCGTTGTTTAAACTTGATAGTTTTTGAAAATTCCGCCTCCCCATAAGTACTGGGGTGTACTACATCGACTTACATCGTCGTCATCTATCATTGACCTAGGCTGTGGCTCATTAAGCGTAGTATTTCTTTAGGAAGCGACTGTTTATTGGCCTGAAAGGCCTTTCACCGTGCATGTCCATGAGTAGATAGGCCCCACCCTGGTAAACTTTATCTATGATGTACGGGCCTTCATAGTTTGGCTCGAACTTTCCCCGCTTGGCGCGATTGGGGATCATAGGCCTTTTGACCACTAGCACAAGTTCGCCTTGGAGGAATGTCCTCGGTCGGGTTAATCTTTCATATGAGTGCGTCATCTTTGCTTTATAAGCTTACAGATTTTGTTGCGCTATGAGCCGGGTTTCATCAAGGGCATCAAGCTTCTCAAGCCGAAGGTTAGCATTTTCTTCATTCGTCAACTCATAGTGGACTGCCATTCATAAAGAGGGTAGCTCTATCTCGAGGGGGAGTACTGCTTCCGTACCGAATACCAACGCGTACGGCGTTGTGTTCGTGGCCATCTTGAACGTAGTTCGATACGCCCAGAGAGCTTCTTGCAGTCTCTCGTGCCAGTCTTTCTTATTTTGGGACACCGTCTTTTTCATGATCTTCGTCAGGGTCATGTTGAAGGCTTCGGCTAGACCATTAGCTCGCGGATTGTAAACTGAAGAATATCTCCAGTCTATATTATGCTGCTGTGCGAAGAGACTGATCTTGTGGCTTCTGTAGGCTGGCCCGTTATCGGAGATGATCCATCTTGGCGTTCCGAACCGATATATGACGTGCGTCTTGAAGAAGTGGAGGATATTCTCCGTCTTCACTTTCCTCAACGGTACTGCCTCTGCCCATTTGGAGAAGTAGTCAGTCGTCGCCAGGATGAAACGATGTCCCCTGGACGATGCTGGTTCGATTGGGCCGACTATGTCAGTTCCCCACATTTCGACCGCCTGGCTAGCCACCGTCGGGTGTAGCGGATTTGGATGCTGATGGATAAAATCCCCATCAATTTGACATGAGTGGCACTGCTTTGCATACTCAAGGCAGTCCTGAATCATCGTGGGCCAGTAGTAGCCCATCCGTTTAATCTTCATCTTCATCTTTGGGCCTGCTTGGTGAGAACCGCATAGTCCGTCATGAACTTCCTGAACGACCCTTTCCGCTTCGTCAGGCCCTAGGCATCTCAGCCACAGAGAATCAAACGACCTCTTATATAGAGTATCATTGACGAAGGAGAAAGACAGAGCCCGTTTCATGAGCTGATGTCTTGTGGACGCATCTTCGGGCATTCGATGAGACTTAAAGTAGTCTATGAAGACTTCCCTCCAGTTCTCAGCCTTTTCTCGTTCTTTTATTTGTAAGGTCTTCTGCTCAGTCGCTCCCTTTTCCTCGGATGATTCCGGAGGTATTTCTGCTGGGGCAAGCACCCGACGGTTTTGTACCACGATTCTAACGTCATCGAGGTTCTCGTCAGCCAGTTCTTTAGCAAGTTTGGCCAACGCGTATGCTTTGCTGTTTTCCACGCGCCGTATGCTTTCCAAAGTATAGGAGGGAATTTGGGTCAACAGTTGTTGCACCTTTTCACCGTACTTCACCAACTCCGGTTTGCACGTTTGGTAGTCGCCGTTTACTTGACTAACGACCAGTTGAGAATCTCCGTATATGAGGAGGTTTTCAATTCCCATGTCAATGGAGATCTCGAGGCCTGCTATCAAAGCTTCGTATTCGGCTTCGTTATTTGTCCTCGGCTCTGTTAAGGAGAAACCGAAGCGCATTATCCCTCCTTGTGGAGTCACGAAGATGAGGCCTACCCCCGATTTGATTATAGGGGTACTTTGTTTGCGCTTTTTCATGGAAGATGCTCCATCAAAATAAAGTTCCCATTGGGTATCACCACCGTCGATCGCGTCAAACACATGTTCGTCTGGAAAATCGCAATCCAGAGAAGAATCGGCAGGTATCGGGTGCTCAGCAAGGAAGTCGGCGATCGCCTGGCCTTTCACTGCCTTGAGAGGTTGATACGTTATCGAGAATTCCATCAAGAGCAGGGCCCATTTAGCGAGTCGCCCTGTCAATATGGCCTTTGACATTAAATATTTAAGGGGGTCCACCTTTGAAATGAGACGGACCTCATGCGCCAACGCATAGTGCCTGAGCTTTGTTATCGCGAAGATTAACGCGAGGCAGTGTTTTTCGATGGGGGAGTAGTTGCTTTCTGCCCCCAGTAGAACTCAACTTAAGTAGTAGAGTGCTCTTTCTTTCCCTTGATCGTTCTCTTGTGCCCATAATGCGCCTAAGGAACCTTCGAGGGCGGTTGTATAAAGAATGAGAGGTTTTCCCTTAACCGGAGCAGCCAAAACTGGCGGGTTCTGCATGTACTGTTTAATTTAATCCAGCGCCTTGGCATTTTTGATCCCAGACGAATAGAGTTCCCTTCTTCATCAGGTTGCTGTAAGGACGGCACTTGCCTGAAAGGTTGGCTATAAATCATCGTATATACGCGAGCTTTCCTTGGAGAGACCGCAGCTGTTTGAGGGTTCTCGGCGGAGGCATTTCCATAATCGCCTTGATCTTTGACGGATCTATCTCAATACCTCGGTGTCGGACGATGAATCCCAGGAATTTGCCCGAGGAAACTCCGAACGCACACTTGAGGGGGTTCATCTTCAAGTTGAATTGTCGAAGGCATTGAAACACGGTCTTCAAATGCTCGAGATGTTCTTCGTATGATTTGATTTTAACCACGAGATCGTCGATATAGCATTCGACGATTTCGTGTATGAGGTCATCGAAGATCTTCGTCATGGCCCTCTGGTAAGTGGCACCGGCGTTCTTTAAACCGAAGGGCATTACCTTGTAGCAGAATATACGCAAAGGAGTCTTGAAGGCGGTGTGCTTCTGGTCTTCGGGATGCATCTTTATCTGATTATACCCTGACGAGCCGTCCATAAAGGAGAAAACCTCATGAGTGGACGCATTGTCTATCATCAGTTCGGTGACTGGCACTGGGAAATCGTCCTTCGGGCAGGCTTTATTAAGATCCTGGAAGTCCACGCATATGCGCACTGTCCCATTTTTCTTCATTACCGGGACGATGTTGGCGATCCATTCAGGATATTGAACCTCCTGAATAAAGCCAGAGTCGATCAGCTTCTTGATCTCGGCGTTGATGCTCATCTCAAGCTCGAGCCGCATTCTTCTCGGCGCCTGCTTGACCGGCTTGACGGCCGGGGATATCGCCAATTTGTGCACAGCAATTTCTAGATCTAGTCCCGGCATTTCGGAGAAGTTCCATGCGAAACAATCTTTATGCTGCATAAGCAAGCCTTTTAGCACAGCCACCCTTTCTTCGGATAACAGCTCGCTGACGAATGTCGGTCGCGGGTCGTTCGTCGTTCCCAACTAAATTTTCTTAAGGTTATCTGTGGTGGTATGGATTCCATCTTCCAGCTCTTTCGGCGCTGGTGGAAGCTCTGAGATCACCTCATCGTTGCTATTTTCGAAGCACAAGGGAAGGTCATCCATGTTTTCGGGTTCTTCTTTTAATATTGTTATCACGTGACAAGTACGAATTCGCTTCCAATCCCAATGTGGAACTGGTTCTTCTTCCGTGGCCTTGGGTTCGTGCTTCTATGGTGGCGCTACCTTCCAGTTGTCGGACAGAGCGAACTTGCCAAGCTGATACTGATCTTCGACCCAATTCTTGAAGGTGAAGCAGTCTTCGAGAGGATGCCCTACCACTCGGTGATAAAAGCAATAGTCAGGGTGTTTAGACTCCGGCAGTGTAAGAATTTGATGTTTTAAAGCGAGGTCAAGTATTTTCTTCGTCTTGTCCCGAGGAAAAGAGTACGCCCGACCCATTTTTCTTATGAGAGATAGATCGGAACCGCTCGATTTTCGCTTGAGTGGTCTCTTAGACCCGCTTCGTTGCTGTTGAGCGTCTTTTTCGCGTTTCGACTTGTTTCTGCCTCCGCGTCGAGCCTTTTTTACAACAGGTTGGCATGGAGCGGCATCTTCATTTTTCATAGCCTGTTGGAGTAGGCGTTGCGTTTTGGCTTTCTCGTAGATGGCCATTTCGCGGTTATGGTCGTCTCGGACTTTTTGACCAGCTTCCCTTATAAACTTGTCCATTTGTTCTTCGAACGACGGACTGGGCACTTTTGCATCTGGAACTTTTACTGGTTCAGGATTAGCATCCTCCCATTGAGCATCCGCTTCTTCATCGAAGTCATACACGACGTAACAGCCGTGTAGTAACTCTCTTTTCTTTGACTGGATATATCCAAGCCCTTTTGTTTCCATTCTCCCATTAGGCAGTTTGAGTTAAGTCCCGGGAACGTTCCAGACTTTGTCATAGAACTTGGCTTTTCGAACGGTCTGCTTGAAGGATATCCCTTGGCGTTTCAGCAACCTTTTCAAGCCTTCTGTATAATATCTGGGGAGACAGATGGGCTGGAGCCTATCAAGTGTAGGATTCACGCCATGCCAGATTTCTTTCTCCACTCTGGTTTCTTCAGAGCGGTAGTATAGAATTGCTTTTTCGCTTTCTCGCCTGGGAGGGATATAGAATGTTTGCAGCTCTTCTACATTGTAAATATCAAGTGCATCCAGTTCTTTATGGTGTTTAAGCGGTACCATGGCGACTTGTAGACTTTGTTCCTCGTTAGCGGACATTCGTATTGAAGGCCGAGCCGAGAATATAGCATGGACCTCATCTTCCGAGTCACTACCAAAGATCAACGTAGGAGCAGATGGTCCCGGCTTGTTGTATTGGGGCGGACCCGAATAAACTATCTCCTCTTCCTCCTCGGTGTCACTGCCGAAAATAGGAATGGTGGCATTAGCTTTGTTTTCCGGCTTGTGACACCTTTCCGTGTCTTCGAAATCCGGTAAGAAGTATTTGGCATCTTCATATTTGCGGACTTCGTTCACGGAGAATGGGTTCAGTTCTTCCGCCACGGTATACTCGAGACCATCCTTAGCATATTTCATACACTGATGTTGTGTAGAAGGGATGATGTTGTACTCGTGTAACCACGGTCGGCCGAGCAAAGCGTTGTAGCATGTCTTGGCGTCTATGACGTGGAACTTAATGTCCGTGACGAGTAGCCCGAAGCGCAGCGTCAGTATCACAGACCCAGTAGTTCTTGATGACTGGGAGTCGAACCCGGAGATGGTGATCTTGTCCCGAGCAAGGTGCTGGACGCTCATGCAGATTTCTTTTAACACCCCGCACGTTGAGGAGGTTAACGGAGGATCCATTGTCAATCAGGATTTTGCCTATTTTTATATCGTGACAGTATCCTGAGACATAAAGGGGGCGATTGTGTTCACACGTCCCAAGGAGAAGGTCTTCATCACCAAAAGCGACATCGGCCGTGTGCACTTCCTCCAATTCATCCTTCATCTTTTCCTCGGCCAGGAAAGCTTGAAATTGCTCTGGATCCTTTAGTGCCTTGATTAACGAGTCTCTCGCCTCCTTTGATAGTAAAAGGGCATCAAGAATGCTGAGCTGTGAGGGTAGCTTCCTCAGATGTGTTAAGACGTTGTAATCCATCTTATTCTTCTTTGGCGGGTCCTTGGCGCTTAGCTCCCCCAGAACTTGGTCATCATTTAAGACGATATCTTCAGAGACCTTTTCTTTCCTTTTATCTTTTCTGTTTGAGGGTCCGAGATTCTTTTCAGGCAGCGTCCGATTCCGCAGCCGAATATTTTCGCAAACCTTCGGCTCTTCTTCTTTTCCCGAAGTGGACTCTTTAAAGAGAGGGGCAAGTTCCAGCTCCTCATCAGAATCGCTCCCGAATGTAGGCACTTGTGACCCGCCGGTGTTAACCATGCGACGATCACCGGTAGTTCTGTTAAACCCTTTGGTCATATTTTTCCTTTCCCGACGAGTTTTACGTTTCTCCCGCTTAAAATGTTGTCGATGAGCAACATATCCTTGCCACCATCTATCGAAAGCTTTGCACTCTTGAGTGGGGTGTGACACCTTCTGATGATATAAGCAATAGGAGGGGTGCATTTCTATTTCACCAGTAATTTTTCCTTCGGAGGATGGTAGCTTCATGCCCATTGATATGGCCTTAGCAAACCTTTTCCTCATCTTGAATTGGCTTTTATCCGCAGTGGAGGTATTTTGCTCCAGCGGGAGCGTCTCAGCTCTTTCATCGAGTTGCTGGCGCTTGGCCCTTTCAAATATAGCCGTCTCGCGTTGCCGATCAGCTTTACTTTTCAACCGAGCTTCATTAAGGAATGCGTCAATTACTTCATCTGATGGCCCCAGAATTTTTGGTTCAGGATCTGCCTCCAGCTTTTCAGTACAAGGAGTCTCCTCATCGTCCATGAACGAATGGGAAATCACATGACAGCTCGCCATATATTCTTCAGATTCATCAGGTGAACTTTCTTCCTCATCTTCCTCTTGAAAGACGTGATTGAGGAACTCTTGGAATGTAATGGGAGTCCGCGCCTTCTGGTTGTACTCCTCCAGCGCGTCAATTTGTTTTTGCAAGTCCGTGCGCTTGTCGCCAGGCTTCATGGGCTTCTTTGATTTCTTTTTCTTCTTCTTCGAAGATTTTGACGGCTGGTTGCAAGTGCTTGAGCCACCTCCATCGGTCTTTGGAGTTGGACGTGGCTTCAACATCCCTTCAATGACCTGCGGTTCCAACGGGTTCTTCCACCTAATCGCTGGATATGTCTGAAGATCGTATAGCATTTTCTTTATCTTAACTGATAATACAACCTCCCAAGGAGCTTCTTCAACGACAGAACATGTTGCCCCCGGCGTACTCATCCCCTTAGAGGTGTGGGGCTGCGGTGGATTCACCTTCCATTTGTCGGACAATGCAAACTTGCCCTGTCGGTACTGGTCTTCAAGCCAATTTTTGAAGACGTAGCAATCCTCGATCGGATGACCCAGTACTCGATGATAAGGATAGTAGTTGGGCTCGTTGACATCACTTGGTTGCGATGGACGTTTTGGATCCGGTAGATTTTTGAGTCGATTGCGCAACGCCAGCTCGAATAACCTCCTCGTTTTATCTCGGGGAAAAGAGTAAGAACGTCCTAGCCTCTCCTCAAGGGCTACGTACGGGCGCATATTATTTTGACGAACGACCGGCTTTGAGTTGCTCGGTTGTTGTTGAGCATTAGTGACCACGATCGCTTTTCCCTTCCCTTTGTCATTTCGGGAGTCCGGCTTTGGAAAAGGTGGTTTATGACCCATCTGATCCATTTGCGCTAGCTTGTCAATCAAGGCCTGGAAGGTAGTCGGCTTGAAAAATATCATAAATTGCGAGATGGTTGCTTGCGGATCAAGGGTTCCCACAAACATACCCACCGCGGGAGCTTCTTCAACGCGCTGCTCGCACTTCGACCATAAGTTCCACCACCGTATAGTATATTGAACCCATGTCTCGCCCGGCTTTACCCTGGCATTGATCAATGCCATTATCGGGGTACGCTCGCTGGCGCTTGCAAAACGCTGAGTAAACAACAGCTCCATCTCCGCGAAGGTCTTGATAGAGTTGTTCGGGAGCTCAGAGTACCACTCGAACGCCGTATCTGATAAACTTCCAACAAAATGGCGAAGCAACAGCTTGTCGTCACCGCCGGTGTTGCCGCAGAGTGCCCTGAACTGGGCAACATGCTGGTGAGGATTGCCCGTCCCCTTGTAGACATGGAACTTGGGAATTGTGTAACCGGGCGGGTACTTGATTTGATCGTACCAACTTGGATATGGCCACCCTGTTTTTATGACCTGGCCAGCTGCTTCAGTCGCATGATGAACCCATATTTGTTGGGCTATGTACTCGTCCAAGTCAGCTTTGGAGATTGTCTCTTCTTTAGCTGCTGACATAGCTGGCGGAGGATTTAACGTCTCTCCCCTATCGTCTTCAAGGACGATCGGGGGATCTTCGGCCGGAGGATCTTGTTGGATCATCATCCCGACCATGTCTTGGAACAGTAGGCCCATACGCTTTATGTTGGCTGCATGTTCAGCAGCCTCTTTATCCTTCTTCTCCAATATTCGTCGAAGGAATTCGGCATCAGTTTCTTGCTCCTGGCGTTCATCCGAGGACGTTCCAGGGCTTTCTTTTGGCCCAGTAAGTGAGGCCATAGCGTTCATCATCTCTTGGAGCTTTTGCTGCTCCTCCTGCGCTTTGGTCACTGATCGCGTAAGCGGTCAATGACCCGTAGATATGCGACTGTCCTCCTTACCAGACGCCACATAGATGGTATGAACTACAATGCCCCCTGACTTAGGGCGTTTGGGTTCACCACCTCTGATATTTTTCGCCGGCGCGGGGGTTTTCTCCGGCCTTCTTCTTTTGTGGACCGTTGAAGTTGAAGGGGCCGTTGCAGTGGGCACCCTAGCGATTGTTGTCCTCTGCTGTTTAATAGGACGGTCCTTTTCTTTTTGCACCTTCGTCTTCTTTTGTTGACGAGAGTGATCTGGGTCGATCGCGGAGTCTTGAACCCTTCGCCAAACCTTGTATATTTTTTAGGACAGCCGTTGAGGGGGCTGTTTTTGCTTTGTTTCCGGAACTCTCTCCGCGGGCGGAGGAGATCTTTTGAATGTAGCGGTTGGAGAGTTCTTACGTACCCTCCTCAGCAGTTCAAAGCTGTTCCCAGTTGGAACAGCAGCGTTGACTTCTACCACTGGAGCCGGTGGAGTTAGCCCTGAGGGGGAGTTGTCCTCTGCTTTCCTCACACGTCGCCAATGGCGACGTCGAGTATGACGAGCCGTTGGGACTGGCTCAGAGATTGAGACAGCTTCTTTTTTCCCCCTGTCTGAATGAGGTGCCACTGGTGTTAACCTCTTAAAGACTGAGGTTGTCTTTTGAGGGATGATATTCAACCTGTCGAAGAAAGATCCTCGAGAAGGGGCAGTAGCAAGAATAGTCAGTCTTGAAAAGACTGACTCTTTGACAGGGGAAGCCGACATGACGACTTCTGGAGCAGCAGTTATTGCCTTCCTTGGGACAGCCAATTTAGAGTTCTGATCCAGCCTGGCGAAAACAGAGGCTGTTGGTTTGGTAGTGGGCGACCCGTTGACAGGGGCCGTCGTAGCAGTGAGCCGGTCGAAGACCGACTTCTTGTTCACTTCCAGTGCAGGTATTGGCATGGAGAAGCTTGTAGGTGGGATCATGGTCCCGAAAAACAAGCCAGTGGTGGCCTGGGTCACCTGTTCTACCGGCAGAGCAAGGAAGGAGGGCGCTTGGGGCCCATATGCTACACCTCCGGGTGAGGTGGAGCGTCCATTGCAGTGGCACTTCGAGCAGTTGGTGCAGTTAGAGGCCATTGATGCTTGAGTTCTGCGCCAGACAAAAGACTAAATCTTAGTAACTTGAAAATCCAAAGGCAACCGTTAACAAACCGCGATTGGTTCGCGAAGACGACACACGAAGTGTGGAGTGGAAAGAGGAAAAGGTCCCACCGGGCGTGCCAGAATCTGTTCCCCTCCGAACACAGTGATGCGACCGCGTAGGTTCGTCTAGCCTGAGATTCGGGGCAGATGCTATATGGTTTTATCCGTCCACCTCTCCGAAGATGCCAAGTTGATTTATGGCACCGTATATTGGAGGTTTAGACGGATGCGGCCGATGTAGCAGACTTCCTCAGATTCCCCCTCGCTTGAGGGGTTTTTGATTGTGGGGACGCTCTTCCCTGCAGGCGCAAGCCCCTGCAGTTAATTACGCTACTGCATCGCGGTAACAACTTTCTCCTTCTCCAGAATTTCGCTTCGTGTCGTGTGTGTTTGTTTTGTTTGTGGTTGCCCGTGGATTGTATACGGAGATTGAGTAATGGCGTCGCCCGTAGGACGTGGATTAGTCCAAATCCGTATTTACTTAGATTTGGGTTTGGTGTTTTTAGTTTAAGGATACATTAGCCGTATTGAGGCTAAGATCAACTTAAACATTCGTTAAGGATACGTTAGTCCTGTTTGAGACTAAGATCAACTTGACGTCCATTTCCAGTTTAAGGACGTAGTGGTCCATTTAATATATGGCCGTCAGGACCCATCACCTCTCTGACGACGTTGAAGGATTACAACGACATGTGCCAGAGGAGCTCAGAGATGTACCCTTGAACCAAAGTCGATTTGGAGTTTTATAGTCCATTTAAATGTTTAAGGATACGTTAGTCGTATTTGGGGCCAAGATCAACTTAAACGGGACCGTTTAGATCCGGCAAAAGAACATTTGGAGGCTCTATTGTTCCAGTTTAGGGACGTAGTGGTCCGTGTTCCAGTTTAAAGACGTAGTGGTCCATGTTCCAGTTTAGGGATGTGGTGGTCCATCATTAGTTTAAGGACGTTTCGGTCCATATTCCAGTTTAGGGACATGGTGGTCCATCATTAGTTTAATGACGTTTCAGTCCATATTCCAGTTTTGGGACATGGTGGTCCATCATTAGTTTAAGAACGTTTCGGTCCAATATTCCCATTTTGGGGTAAATACTAGTTTAAGGACGTTTCGGTCCATGAGTTTAAGGACCCCGCAGTCCATATTGATGTGTGGTCGTCGGGACCCGTCACCTCTCTGACGTCGTTGAAGGATTACAATGATGGGTGTCAGAGGAGTTCGGAGATGTACCCTCGAACCGGTCGTAAATTGATTTAGGGAGCAGCCGTGCTCAGTCAATTTAATTTGAGGACTTATGGCCATGACTGGGCTAAGTCCAGTTTCAAGATTCTTTTGTCTTTGGCTTATTGGACCTGTGCTAGGCCCTTGCCCGTTTACTGTATTATTTTTCTTTATTTTGGTTGGGCTCTGCCCCTTTTTTTAAAATGCATAGCATTTTTGATTAGGTCTGTTAGGCCTTTTAATTGGGCTCTGTCCCCTTTCTTAATAATGCAGAGCATTTTTTGATTAGGCCTGTTAGGCCTTTTAATTGGGCTCTGTCCCTTTTCTTAATAATGCAAAGCATTAAATACTCTGACAGTGCCCCATGTGGCTTGTCAGGAATTTTGCGTCAATTAATGAGCGCAAGCGCTCGTGGAGGTGACACGTGTCACGTTCTGGTGAGCGCAAGCGCAACAACGCAGTGCGCTGCGTCAGTGCGCTGAGCTGTTGCACTGCTGACACGTGGCGCTTCCTGGCGGCTTGCGCAATAGTGCAGTTTTGGCAAGTGCTGGGCACTGTTCTTATTCTTTTGGATCAATTTTAGATCAAAGAAAACAAGTTTTTTCTTGTTTTTTTAAAGAACCAGTGGTTCATAAAAGGTGCAAAGCACTGTTATCTTGAGAATCTTTTAGATTCAGAACCAATGGTTCATAAAAAGAAGTGCAAAGCATTGTTTATTATTTATTTTTCTTTTCATTAGAGATCCTTGTTCTTGTTCTCAGATCAATGATCTGTTCATAAGAGAATTTTCTCTTTTTCTAATGGTTTTTTTACCTTTTTTGTTCTTGAGGAATTCCCTTCAATTCTTCAGAGTTCTCTCTGTTTGAGTTCTTACAAAATGTTGATGATTTTGAACTGAGGTTTAGGGTCCTTTTTATAGTGCCCACAAATTCGTTAAAGAGATCTTTCTCTGAGTGATTTGGGGAATTTTCCCCACCGTTGGATCTTTGATCCAAGGGCTTCTGTTTTACAGAAGAAAATCTTCTTATTTTAACAAGAACAAAAGCATTTCTTTAGAATCTTGATTCTGTTTGGCGCAAATGCCCCAGCGCGTGACACGTGTCACGCAGCGCACAGCGCAGCGCGACTGCGCTGACACGTGTCGCGCAGCGCAAAGCGCAGCGCATCTGCGCTGACACGTGTCGCGCAGCGCAAAGCGCAACGCAACTGCGCTGACACGTGTCGCGCAGCGCAGTGCTTGCGCAACTGAAGCGTTGCTTCCTCTAATTTTGCTTTAAATAGAGCTTTGCTCTGATTGGGTGCGCTGCTTTGGGTGCTGCGCTGATGTATCTGCGCCTGACACGTGGCGCGTTGCGCCCGGGATTTGAAGCGTTGCTTCAAAATTTGAATTTTGAATTTCCAACAGAGCTTTGCTCTGATTGGGGGAAACACCACCACGTCATTAAACTGGGAACAATCGACCACCACGTCATTAAACTGGGAATAACCGACCTCCAAGTCGTTAAACTGGGAATGTAAAAAAACATGTAAATAAACAAAAAATGTGTAAATAAAAGAGAAATAAAGAAAAGCCGAAATGATGGGGCAACTCGCAATAAAAATCAGCAAGTAAAATAAAGATGAAAAATAAAGCTGAAATGATGGGGCAACTTCAATAAAAATCAGCGAGTAAAATAAAGATGAAAATAAAGCCGAAATGATTGGGCAACCGTGAATAAAAGCCGAAATTATAGGGCAATCACGATCTTCGCGATAGGAAAATCTGAAATGATAGAGCAATCGTGGTAAAACAAAAAAAAACAAAAACAAAAACAACAACCAAACAACTGCGAATGATGAGTCGCTCCTGGTACCATATTCCAGTGCAGCGATGCAAACGTCAACTAAAATCCAATTTCCCAAAATTCTCCCAACCCTACGGCCAGTCCCCAAATTGACTACTGTTCCCTCCAAAAATTTCTGCGCAGAAGAGTCCAAGGTATCAAATGGCAGTGATACGCTTAAGGAAATGCGAACTAGTATCTTCCGGCCTGTATTTTGATAAACTCCCGAAGGAGGAACAACTAAATTCTGATGGTATTGAAAGCGTATAAAAAAAACCCTTCGATTTGATATATTATGAGCCTCATAATTCATCCGGGATCAAAAGTTATGAGGTATCACGTGTCCATACGTGATGGACCTTTAAGAACCCGCTGGAGGAGTTAAAAGATATAATAAAAACTCAGAAAAGACCCCAATGGGGCATCACGTGCTCATACGTGACCATGGGTCACGTGCAGACACGTGATGGGCTCTTAAGGCCTCTAAAATAATGAATAGAATTAAATTCTAAAATCTGTTCCCTGATTAAAAATCAGAAGTTACCTCAATGAGGTATCACGTGCTCACACGTGACCAATGGTCACATGTTGACACGTGATGGTTACAACAACAACATAAACATAAACAAGCAGCTGTTAAAGGAACCAATTTAGGGGTCACGTGCTCATACGTGACCAAGGGTCACGTGCCAGCACGTGACAAGCTTTGAAAGCCTTACAGTTTAATAGAATTAAAATTCTAAATTTCTCTAAAATCTTTCGAAATAGAATTAAAATTCTAAATTTCTCTAAATCTTTCCAAATGGAAAAGGATTATGGGGACCGTTGGATTAAAAATCCAATGGTGATTAAAGATCACCAATTTATGGAAAGATTTGATACAAGGAAAGATTTCCCTAAAATCTCACCGAAAATAACAAACAGAATATCTTTGGATTTAAAATCCAACGGTGAATAAAATTCACTGAATGATCTAAAGGATCATATTAATTATGAAATCAAATCAAATCTTTCAATGAGAGATTTGCTAAACAAATTGATTCTCTTCCTTCTCCTACAAATAGGAGCCAAGAAAAGAAGAGGGGAGATCTACTTTTTGGAGAGAAAAACAGAGAGAGGAGAATTTAATTCTCAAGAGTGAAGAAATAAAAGGAGAATTTAATTCTCAACAAAGAAAACCCTGGGTGAGAAAAGAGAAAAAGATCAACTTTAAAAAGAGAATTTAATTCTCAAAATTTAAGAGTTTAACTCTTCTGCAAATAAAGAACTTAGTTCTTCTTCTGGTTGAAGATCTGTACAGAGCACATCTCCCCAGAGGATGAGAATTTAATTCTCATCGGGTCGAGATCCTGCCATGCAGATCCTAAACTTAGAAGGGGAATTGAGTTTTGAGAATTTAATTTTCCCAAACTCACAGGAATTTAATTCCTCCTAAAATGAAACTAGGGTTTAACCCTAATCAAGAATTTAATTCTTTTACATATCTGGGAATTTAATTCCTTTAAAAAGAAATTAGGGTTTTACCCTAAATAAGAATTTAATTCTTTCACAATAGGAATTTAATTCCTCCAAAACAAAATTAGGGTTTAACCCTACAGAGAATTTAATTCTTAAAAAAGAGACTTGAAAGATCTCCATGCATGCAAAAGACCAAGGTCACGTGTCCCCACGTAAACCCTGAAAAGATCCCTAAAAAAACAAGAAGGAAAAGGTTTTGAGGCAATGCCTCACGTGCTCTCACGTGACCTCCAAGACAAAGGGAATAAAAGCAAGGGAAATCTAAGCTTTGGGCGCTCTCACGGTTACCACGTGACCCCTTAGCAAACGTTTTAACAGTTAGCGCATAAATCCCCATCACGTGTCAACACGTGATGCTCAAAATAAAAATCAAAAGTGTTTAACACTTATTCGCAGATTTGAGGATAAAACAAAGGAGATCTGGCTCCACATTTAGGACGCCCTCACGTGTCCCCACGTGACCCCTAACAAATCCCTTTAATATCCAATGGATGGATGCCTATCACGTGCCCGCACGTGATGGCCAGAGAGTCAAAAAGTGTTTAACACTTATTTGCAGAACAAAGTAAAAGGAAATCTGGCCCCATCTGCAGATGCCTCACGTGCTCACACGTGATGGCCTGAAAGCTAAGTGTTTAACACTTATTTGCAGCCTTAAGGGTAAAATAAAGGAGTTTCGGCCCAATCTCAGGCGCCTCATGTGACCCCACGTGATCACCCCATTTTTAGTGTTTAACACTATTTTTAAAGCGCATCACGTGGGAACACGTGATCGTCAAATACTTTTTAGTGTTGACACTATTTCAAAACCAACCCAGCCCAAAATGGCAAAGTTTTTCCGGAGGCAAGATTCCCCTTTGACTGAACTTCAAATATACCCTTGTTTTCCAAACTTGATCATTTCACGTGACATTCAAAATAAACTCCAGAGCCATGATGAATGGTCAGTGCCAAATAAAAGCCAAAATGTTGTCAGAGCCCCCAAACCTCTGTTTAGCACTGCTGCATGATGAGGGGCTGAACCCAGACAAATGTCTAATGGCCCAAAGGGCCAATATTTCAAACATAATTGGACTTAGCCCAAACTGGCCATAAGTCCTCAAATCATCTTGAACTGAGCAATCTGCTCTTTCAACCAACTTTGGTTCAAGGGTACATCTCTGAACTCCTCTGATATTTGTCGTTGTAATCCTTCAACGTCGTCAGAGAGGTGACGGGTCCCGACAACCACACATTGCTACAGACTAATGCGTCCTTACACCTACGGACTAATGCGTCCTTAAACTCTTGGACCACTATGTCCTTAAACTAGCATTGGACCATTATGTCATTAAACTGGTATTGGACCACCATGTCCCTAAACTGGCAATGGACCACCATGTCCCTAAACTGGAACAATAGAGCCCAAACGCTCTTTTGTCGGATCTAAACGATCCCGTTAAGTTGATCTTAGTCTCAAACTGGACTAACGTATCCTTAACAAACGTTTAAGTTGATCTTAGCCTCAAATACGGCTAAAGTATCCTTAAACCCTCAAACAGACTTTAGTCCCAAATTGGACTACAGGTCTCCCAACCAACTTTGGTTCAAGGGTACATCTCTAAACTCCTCTGATATCTGTCGTTGTAATCCTTCAACGTCGTCAGAGAGATGACGGGTCCCGACGGCCATACATTCAATGGACCACTATGTCCCTAAACTGGAACAATAGAGCCCAAATGCTTTTTTGTCGGATCTAAACGATCCCGTTAAGTTGATCTTAGTCTCAAATTAGACTAACGTATCATTAACAAACGTTTGAGTTGATCTTAGCCTCAAATATGGCTAATGTATCCACAAACCAAAACCCCAAACCCAAATCTAAGAAAATACGGATTTGGACTAATCTACGTCCTACAGGCGACGACATAAATTAGTCTCCGTATACAATCCATGGGCAAACACAAACAAAACAAACACCCACGACACGAAGTAACCATCTGGAGAAGGAGAAAGTTGTTACCGCGATGCGGTAGCGTAATTAACTGCAGGGGCTTGCGCCTGCAGGGAAGAGCGTCCCCACAATCAAAACCCCCTCAAACGAGGGGTATCTGATGAAGTCTGCTACATCGGCCGCATCCGTTTAAACCTTCGATACATGGTTCCATAAATCAACTTGGCATCTTCGGAGAGATGGACGGATAGCACCAATTAGCATCTGCCACGAATCTCAGACAAGACGTCCCGGCGTCGCGCCGCCATTCAGAGGGGAACAACTACCGTATAAAATCCATGGGCTCAAATAATTCTCATCATACCTATATCCCACCGCAATCACCAGTTATGCGGCTGGTCTCCGCCTTTGGAATTATGCTCCATTGAGAAGACCCACCCACGTGTCCTCACGATACATGAGGAGAACCAACTTTTGTGGGATCCTTACGACTCACAAAGGAAAAACACACTTAGGAGTCCTCACGACTCCTAAGGAGAAAATACACCTGCGGGATCCTTATGACTCGTAGGGAGAAAATGCTTTTATGGGACCCTCAAGGCCCATAAAATTGAAAAGCCTTAGGTGACAGGGACCTAAACCTGTCTCCTAAGCCATCGCTCCCCAATCCCCAAGTGGCGAATGATGAGTCGCTCCTGGTACCATATTCCAGTGCAACGATGCAGACGCCAACCAAATTCCAAACTTAAATCCCAAGCGGCGAATGATGAGTCGCTCCTGGTACCATATCCAGTGCAACGATGCAGACGACAACCAAATTCCAAACTTAAATCCTAAGCGACGAATGATGAGTCGCTCCTGGTACCATATTCCAGTGCAGCGATGCAGACGCCAACCAAATCCTAAATCCCATGCCGCAACGGCGAATGATGAGTCGCTCCTGGTACCATATTCCAGTGCAGCGATGCAGACGCCAACCAAATTCCAAATCCCATAACCCAACGGCGAATGATGAGTCGCTCCTGGTGTTGGGGTAAAAATTTACACCCCCGTTGACCGAGTCAAAGTCAAGGTCAACCCCAAGCCAGGTGGGCCCAAGCCCAGGTCAAGCGGGCCCATGCCCAAGTCGAGCCCGCGGCCAGCCTCCTCCATGCTAAAATATAGATCATGTAATAAATAATTTTTATGTAATTTTTTATACATGAATGTATGCAAAATGGGCATAAAGCCAATATTTTGTAAGCCCATGGCATATGTGCAAAAAATGAAATGGCACATGAGCCATGGGATGGCTAAAATGCCATTTTTGTGAAGCCCAAGGGGCTATATGCAAATATGTAAGCCTATAAAAGGCAACATGATGAATAAAAAAAGATATACCTTTCATTCTCTCCAAAAATTAGATCTGAGATCTTTCTCCTTCTTCAAGGTTCCAAAACCTTCCTCTTTCTCTTGAATTAAATCAAGAGTTTTACTCTTCCTTTTTTAAAAACTAAATAGTTTTCCACCACAAAACCCACATAAGGGAACTTGGATCTGTCATCAGATCTTAAAAAGGAGAGATTTTGAGATTTCACATCTCTTGATCTTCAAGATCCAGCAAGCAACAGGAGGAAGAAGAAGAACATCTTTCACTAAACCCCCCAAAAAAAAAGAGAAGGAAAACACATTCAGGAGTCCAACTCCTCTCTGATTTCTCTTCTGAGAAATTTTTTTAGGCTAAAAGTCTGTTGTGCCTCACCTGCGCGCTTGCGCAAGTGCGCAAGGCGCCCGCGTGCCGACACGTGGCGCGCGCTTGCGCAACTGCGCAAGTCGCCCGCGTGCCGACACGTGGCGCGCGCGCTTGCGCACCTGCGCAAGTGCGCAAGTCGCCCGCGTGCCGACACGTGGCGCGCGCGCTTGCGCAACTGCGCAAGTGCGCAAGTCGCCCGCCTGCCGACACGTGACGCGCGCGCTTGCGCACCTGCGCAAGTGCGCAAGGCGCCCGCGTGCCGACACGTGGAGCGCGCTTGAGCAACTGCGCAAGTCGCCCGCGTGCCGACACGTGGCGCGCGCGCTTGCGCACCTGCGCAAGTGCGCAAGTCGCCTGCGTGCCGACACGTGGCGCGCGCGCTTGCGCAACTGCGCAAGTCGCCCGCCTGCCGACACGTGGCGCGCGCGCTTGCGCACCTGCGCAAGTGCGCAAGGCGCCCGCGTGCCGACACGTGGCGCGCGCGCTTGCGCAACTGCGCAAGTGCGCAAGTCGCCCGCGTGCCGACACGTGGCGCGCGCGCTTGCGCACCTGCGCATCCCTTGGATGTCTTTTCCCCCTCTTTTTGTGTACATATATACATATATACATATGTATACAAATTTATACATACACGTACTCCACGACACTGTCCCTGTTAGAAAAAAATTTCTAACGGGGCGCTGCCCCGCACCCCGCAAGGGGGCTGCTAGCCCCCTTGACCCCCAGCCCGCTATCCGGGTAGCGGGACCCCCGTAAAAACTCTGCATGGCTCCCGATATATCCAAAACCCCCTTTCAAAACACACGCACACTGCACATTGAGTTCGCATGACCAGTTTAACCCGTTAATCGGAGGTTCCCTCGCCCCAAAGGCGATGGGTAATTAACGGCAGCTTAGTCCGCGGCTGCCGGAGATTCGGATCCCCACAATCATTAAACCCCGGCCTACCCTAGGCAGGGGGAATCTGTAGTACGCCTGACAAGCGCTCGCGTATTCCCATCTCACTGGGGTGACGAAAAACACCCTACACCTGGTACCATATTCCAGTGCAGCGATGCCGACGCCAACAAAGTCCCGAAATTTTTCCGGCCCTACGGTCTGGATCATACATCTTGCAAAACCATATACAATCCACGGGCGTAAAAACAATCTCAATCTCTCCCGAGTCCTACCGGTGAGACTATATTCAAAGTCCAAAAAAAAATGGTATGTCCACAAGCAAAATGGGCACGGATGAAAACCCGAAAGGGCTCCGTGAGTAAAAACAGTAGGACTGCCGGCGAGTTTGTGAAAACCCGAAAGGGCGCAAACTCGTGAAAAAAAAGAGATGAAATGCACTCGCAAAGTCCTCTCGACTTTGTGAGGAGAAAATTCCCGCGTGAGATCCTTACGACTCACAAAGGAGCCACACACTTAGGAGTCCCCACGACTCCTAAGGAGAAAAAAACGCCTACGAGATCCTTTCGACTCGTAGGGAGAAAATGCTTTTATGGGACCCTTACGGCCCATAAAATTGAAAAGCCTTAGGTGATAGGGATCTAAACCTGTCTCCTAAGCCACCAATTCCCAAATCCTTCCGAGGCAAATGATGAGTTGCTCTTGGCATTATTCCAGTGCAGCAATACAGATGCCAAACAAAAAACCAATTCCCAAATCCTTCCGGGGCAAATGATGAGTTGCTCCTGGCATTATTCCAGTGCAGCAATACAGATGCCAAACAAAATACCAATTCCCAAATCCTTCCGGGGCAAATGATGAGTTGTTCCTGGCATTATTCCAGTGTAGCAGTGTAGATGCCAAACAAAAAAAACCAATTCCCAAATCCTCCCGGGGCAAATGATGAGTTGCTCCTGGCATTATTCCAGTGCAGCAATGCAGATGCCGACAGAAAACTAATTCCTAAATCCACTCATGACAGATGATGATTCGCTCCCGGTACCATATTCCAGTGTAGCGATGCTGATGTCAACTCAAATCAAACCAACTAATTCCAACATCGACCTTTGCGTCAACAAGCGACACTCCGTGCTGGGGACAAGTCGAACATCAGCGACACTCCGTGCCGGGGACAAGTCGAACAGCGACACTCAGTGCCGGGGACAAGTCGATCCGCGACACTCCGTGCTGGGGACAAGTCGAACATCAGCGACACTCCGTGCCGGGGACAAGTCGATCCGCGACACTCCGTGCCGGGGACAAGTTGTAACACCCGAGCCCGATAATACTATGTATATTACTAGTTAATGGTTATTTATTGCTCTTTCCAATTTTCCTGATTTTCTGGTGTTTATTGCTAAATTTTACCCGGTTAAGTCTTTTTGGCACATAACAAATTTTAACTCCGAAAATGAAATTTAAGATGTCCATGTTGGCCTACTCGTCGCCACTAGTCGCGTGGTAGCGTCCGCGTGTCGAGATTCCGTCCCGTTTGGCTAAACGGGCAAGTTTGGGCGACTACGCGCGCGTGCAAGTGTCCGACTTGGGGGCATGCATTTTAATCACTAAACACCTCCTTTCAAAGTTTGGAACCCGCTTAAAATCTTATAATTTGAATTTGGAACATTTGGGCGCAACCCGAGCGCGATTTGGAAATGTTTCATTTCGCGCCAAAAAGGGGCCATTTAAATTTAATATCTAATATATATATATATATCCTAATCTATTCCTAACAGCATATCTACTAAAATCCTCCATGAATATTTACTAAAATCCTTTTCATATTTCTCCCCGGCCAATCACGAGCTCCTATTGAGCTCGTGGGCCCCCTCATTTCTACCTCTCTCCCTGTCTCTCTCCTCTTTCTCTCTCTCTCTCTATCTCAACACTCTCTCTCTTTCCATATATATTTCCATGCAGCAGCCGCCTCCTCCCCTTAACCCACCACGAGCGAACCCCTCAAACCCTAACCCTAGCCTACCGCGACCTCACCACCGTCGCCACCGCGACCTCGTCGTCGCCGCCTGCGACGCCTCCGCGTCAACCGCGCCTTCCTCCTCTCTCCCGCACCTGCACGCAACCCCGGCCTCGTCTCCATCCCTCGCGACCTCGCCGTCGACGTCGCCTCCGACCGTCGAAGCCTCCCATGACCCCCTTTCACCCTCCTCGTCGAGACCTCGCCGTCACCCCCTCCTCCCCTCGCCGGACCACCTTCAGACCCGAGCCCCACACCTGCACCATCTCCAGATCGCCGGAAATCGCGCCGACGACCTCGTCGACGCCACCTTCGTCCACCTACCTCTTCCCCTCGACCACCAGAGCCGACCCCCTCTCCTCCAGCTCGCCGCAACACCCCTTTCCAGCGACCCCGAACCCCCCAGCCGTTCCAGCACCCTCGCTGCACCTCTTGTTCGCCGCCGGTGGGTCCTTCGCCGTCGGGCCCATCATAGTTACCCCTGTTCCTCCTCTGTAAGCATCCCTTTACTTTCTTTGGTGCAAACCCCGCTGATCTTGTATGTTATCTTATTGCTAACTTGTTGCCGTTAACCGTTGCCGGAATCCGACCGTGCCGTCTGACGAACCCGACGCTCCAGCGAAGTCCCCTGGTCCGTGTGATTCCGTTGACCTCTGTCGGGACTCGATCCGTGGCCCGTGCTTCCATATCGCTGTTTCTGCCGACATCGCATCCGTGTTTCGGTTTGCGGAACCGCCGAGGCAAGTATCCGAATACTTGCTTAACATGCTACAACTTAATCATCATATTATAACCACACAACTAGTATAACATCGATACCTTTTATAACTTAGAATTGCTAGTCACGATCATCCGTAACTTTAAATCAATGAAATCATTGCTCACTTTAACCGTTCTACTATTAAGTCATACTTAACTAATCGAACCAAGTAGATCATCCCCAATTCATTGTTTAAAACACTCATGAGACAATTATTGTGCTTAGTTCAAATTCATGTAACTCCATTACGTATATTATCGATATTGTTTCATCTTGTGGCTTTTGTACCTCAAAGGTGCGTGAACCGGGTTAATATGGAAATACAAACATCAATGTGTTCACATAGAATAATATTTGCTATTCACTGTTTCCCGCTACTGTTCATTACTTGTTACTATACCTGTTATCATCATATACCTGATTGCATTACATATTGACCGATCTTGATACACCTGACACATGCACTGATACACCGGACACAACACCCTGTACATATCGACTCGACCTGTTGAAAGCAACCTGACATGTTACCTGATCTCATGCCTAATGCCGACAAACCCAACCATTCCTGCTGTCGATCCAGACAGACCTACCTTTACTTGACTTGTGTTGGCATTAGTTCTTGACTACTGAATACCTGACTGACATACATAGTTTGGGGGTATGGGGAAATCAAAGGTGAAACCGACTTGTAACTCAACAGTTCGATACATTGTTCTGATCAGTCTTACGGGCTTGGCCAGCTCCGGAGTGTTGATGCTGACATCACTCATCTATCCTACTACCTTTTACTGCTTAGCGGCACGTCTCGGATTCAGCCCCGAGAATTATGACCGTGGTCCCGGGCACGCACGGGATACTATTGAGTTACATCGACGATTCATCAATTGGTTTCAAAGACCATAGAGTAGGAAACCTGATAGGACAGTTTAGTCACTACTGCACATCACCCTGTTTATTACTTCTTATTGCTGCCTTATTCATGTTCATGCTTGTATTGTTTATTACCATGTTTATGCCATATACTTGATATCATGACGCGCTGACGTCTGGGTTTTGCATGGCCCAGATTCCGTGCCCTTGACGTCGACCGAGCAGGAGTACTTCAGCCAGCAGGCTGAACTGTGAGTTCTTGAGAGTTTAGTTTATTTATGTCATTTCATTTTCAGATGTGAGCCCGCATTATGGGACGTACTGTTTATTCATTGTATTGGATCATTAGCTTCCGCACTTATTGTTTATTGATTCTTGTTATTATGGATTTGGACATGTATTAGTTTAGTTTATTTTTTTACTGTTCTTGATATCTTTACAACCGTAATGTGACTGTGGATGGATACTTCCTACCCACAGGTAGCATGGTTGGCTATGTCACGTGCCCAAATCTTGCGCACTCTGGGAAGCGGGGCGTGACATGGTTTTATGGTATCAGAGCCATAGGTTAATTGGGTTGATTCTTGTAGTTGGGTATTGCAACCGATACACGAATCAGAATACCCGTGATTAGGAAACATGTCCTGCCACTTTGACCATTTTACTATCCTTGAATCCTTCTTCCGGATCATGTCGGCATGCAAACTTACTTTGCATTGTCAAATTTGAAAACCTAACTTCTTGTTATCTCTAGGACTTAGGCGACTTGAGTGGAGTTAAGTAATTGCGGCTATGATACCGCGGCATAGCTACAATGCAGCACTCTATTTAAGTATCTTGGAGTTCTAGCCTTGATTTATATATTGAATCTATCATCATGCTAATGTTGTTTGTTTTGATTTCAGGATCATGGCAGATAAGAATTTCAAGACGTATCAGAGGCGTGTGGATGAAGCCGCCATGTTAGGAGTGATACGTGGGATGTTGGAAAATCAGAAGAGGCAAACTGAACTGATCCAGCAGCAAGCCGATTCATTTCAGGAGGGTTTGCAGGCTATGCAGCAGTCTGTAAACACCGCTGTAGCGAAGCCAGTCGACCGAGTAGGGACCGTAGCAGATTTCAGACGGTTGGGTCCTACTACTTTCACTGGCTTGGAGGAGCCGTTACCAGCCGAGCAGTGGCTTGTGGACACAGAAAATTTATTGATTGCGGCGCAGATCCCAGAAGACAAGAAAGTTGATGTGGTGCGCATTCAGTTGGTGGATTACGCCCGAGAGTGGTGGCTTGTGGAGGAGACCCGCTTGTCCAAGCCAATCAGTTGGGCGGATTTCTCCAAAAGTTTCTTGGAAAAGTTCTTCCCGCGGACTGCACGGGAGGAAATGGAGGAGAGATTTATTGGGCTGAAACAAAATGGAGCAGCTGTGGATGTGCATGCAGCGGAGTGGACGAGACTTAGCCGTTTCGCTGGACCCTTAGTCGCCAAGGAGGCAGACAGGGCGTGAAGGTTCTTGCGCAGTTTGGATGTGGACATCCAGAGGCAGATTGTCTCCCTGGGTTTGACCACTTTCTCGCAGGTTCTTACGGCAGCCAGAGAGCAACAGAGTTTATCAGGATCAAAAGGGAACCTTCACCAGACAGCAGTTGCGGTCAGGAAGCCTGCATTTGTACCTAACCGAGATCATGGGCGCAGAGGTATTCCAGTAGACCGTCGAGGTGTAGCGCCAATGAAGAAGCCTGTGATCGTTGATCGAAGGAAGAGCGTGATTTGTGATTACTGCCGATTACCTGGGCACGTGCAGAAGGATTGTCGAAGGAGACTGGGACTTTGTCTGGTTTGTGGGGCAGCCGATCACGCAGTTGGTACTTGTCCGTCGAAGCTTCGCACGAGAGATGATATACGGAAGCCTCCGCAGAGACCATTCCAAGGGCAGAAGCAACTGACACAAGGACCCAACCAGGGTCGAGCTTTCACTTTGACAGCGGAGGAAGCCAAGGCATCAGGAGAAGTGGTTTCAGGTACTGTACTCGTTCGTGGTTTTCCCGCTTTGGCATTATTTGATTCCGGAGCATCCCACTGTTTTATGTCAGCAAATTTTATAACTACACACTCGATCACCTGCACGACCCTGTCTAGTTTTGGGACATACACACTGGGAATGGGAAAATCATAGCTAGTAAGGAATGTAGAGATTGTACTGTTGTTGTTTGTGGACGGGAGCTTTTTGCGGATTTCTTGGTGATTGATACAGGCAGTTATGAAGTAGTCTTGGGAATGGATTTTCTTGGCACTTTCCACGCACACATTGATTGTAGGGCAAGGAAAGTAATTTTCCAGATTCCCGGACACCCTGAGTTTACTTTCATCGGAGGAAGCAGTTCTGTCGGGCCAGTCGAGTTTAGGGCTAGGCCGACGAACAATGTTCTTGCGGCTATGGTTGCGAACAGAAATGAAGAGCCGGCAGTTGTCCGCGACTTTATGGATGTGTTTGAAGATATTTCAGGCCTACCGCCGAAGCGAGATGTGGAGTTTGCGATTGACCTCATTCCTGGTGCAGCGCCAGTATCAAAATCTTATTATCCAATGGCACCGGTGGAATTGGAAGAAGTTAAGAAACAAGTGGGTGAATTACTCGAGAAGGGATGGATTCGAAGCAGCAACTCACCTTGGGGAGCTCCAGTTCTTTTGGTAAAGAAGAAGGATGGCACGAGAAGAATGTGCATCGATTACCGAGAATTAAACCGGGTGACTATTAAGAACAAGTACCCGATCCCTCGCATTGGAGAACTTTTTGAGCAGCTTAGTGGCGCGAGGGTATTCTCGAAACTGGACTTACGATCAGGATATCATCAGGTCCGAGTGAAGGCAGAAGACATTTGCAAGACGGCGTTTCGAACTCGGTATGGGCATTTCGAGTATTTAGTGATGCCCTTCGGAGTGACTAATGCGCCGGCAATATTTATGGACTTGATGAACAGGATCTTTTCACCGTTCTTGGACCAGTTTATTGTGGTATTCATTGACGATATTCTGGTGTACTCGAAGAGTCCGGAGGAGCATGCTGAACACTTAAGGATCGCACTGCAAACGCTGAGACAGGAGAAATTATTTGCGAAGATGAGTAAGTGCGAATTCTGGTTGGAAGAAGTGAAGTTTTTGGGGCATGTCGTGTCGGGCGATGGAATCGCCGTTGATCCCGAGAAGATTGCAGCAGTTCGAGATTGGCATGTTCCAAAGAATGTTGCAGAGATAAGAAGTTTCCTTGGACTCGCCGGTTACTACAGAAGATTTGTGGAGAACTTCGCTCGTGTAGCTGAGCCGTTAACCAAGCTTACGCGTAAGGAGGTACCGTTTGTTTGGACAGATGGATGTGCATTGGCCTTCGAGACGTTGAAGCAGAAGTTGATAACCGCCCCTATCCTAACCGTACCGGATGATTCAGGAGGACTGGGGATTCACAGCGACGCATCTAGAAAGGGATTGGGATGTGTTTTGATGCAGAATGGGAAAGTCGTCGCTTACGCATCGAGACAGCTGAAGACTCATGAGCAGAACTATCCAACTCACGACTTGGAGCTTGCAGCCGTGATCTTCGCCCTGAAGATTTGGAGACACTACCTTCTGGGCGAGAGAGTTGAAGTCTTTACTGATCACAAGAGTTTGAAATATGTGTTCACTCAGAAGGAGTTGAACATGAGGCAACGCAGATGGTTGGAGCTGATGGCCGACTACGACCTTGATCTTAAGTATCATCCAGGAAAAGTTAACGTCGTGCCAGATGCGCTAAGTCGGTTACCAGCAATTCAGTTATTGACTGCACAGAGAGAGATCATTGAGGAGTTTCGGAGATTTGACTTGGAGGTTGTGCTACCGCGTGCTACAGGACAGTTGATGCAGTTACAAGTACAATCGTCCTTAGTTGAGAAGATTAAAGCGGCGCAATCGCAGGATCCTAGACTGCAAAAGTTTCGAGAGCAGGTTGGAGCCGGACTACGAACCGATCTACTGATCCATGAAGATGGTTCGTTGAGGTATGGTAGCCGTGTGTGTGTGCCAAAAGGAGATGTGCGTGAAGAGCTTATGAAGGAGGCACACAGTTCAGCTTACTCTGTACATCCAGGAGGGACAAAGATGTACCGAGATATTCGACAGCATTTCTGGTGGGAAGGTATGAAACGGGAAATTGCTCGCTTCGTGGCTAAATGCTTGGTGTGTCAGCAAGTCAAGGCTGAACACCAAAGGGTTGCTGGTTTGTTGCAACCACTTCCGATTCCTCAATGGAAGTGGGAACATATAACCATGGATTTCGTGACGGCTTTACCGCGGAGTCCAAAGGGCAACAATGCTGTATGGGTGATTGTCGATCGGTTGACCAAGGCAGCTCACTTTATTCCTTTTCGGGTTGGTCAATCGACGGAGACTTTGGCAGAGCGGTACATGCAGGAGATTGTCAGATTGCATGGAGTGCCGGTAAGCATCGTGTCCGACCGGGACACTCGGTTCCTGTCACACTTTTGGAGGAGTTTACAAGAAAGTTTGGGGACTCGATTGAAGTTCAGCACAGCTTATCATCCCCAGACTGATGGACAATCAGAGAGAACGATCCAGACCCTTGAAGATATGTTGAGGGCTTGCATGTTAGACTTCAAAGGTTCTTGGGAGGATCATCTACACCTGGTGGAGTTTTCGTACAACAATAGCTTCCAAACGACAATTCAGATGGCTCCGTTTGAGGCGCTGTATGGTCGTAAGTTCCGTTCACCTGTATGTTGGGATGATGTGGGTGAACGAAGGTTGCTAGGGCCAGATTTGGTGGTACAGACAGTTGAGAAGGTGAATACGATCAGGAAGCATATGAAGGCAGCTCAAGACAGACAGAAGAGTTGGGCCGACACGTCAAGAAGACCTCTAGAGTTCGCCGTGGGCGATTTGGTATTCCTGAAGATATCACCGACTAGAGGGGTGATTCGCTTTGGAATTCGGGGAAAGCTTAGTCCCCGATTCGTTGGACCCTTCGAGATATTGGAGCGTGTTGGAGAGGTATCGTACCGGTTGGCGTTACCACCGTCATTAGCAGGAGTTCACGATGTGTTTCATGTGTCTCAACTACGGAGGTATGTTCGTGATGAGACTCATGTTTTGGATCACTCGGAGTTGACCGTTCGGGAAGACCTGACTTTTGAGGAGCGACCAGTCGAGATCAAGGATCGAAGAGAAAAGGTTCTTAAGAACAAGGTTATCCCTCTTGTGCTAGTTTCTTGGGGTAATCGATCGCATGGAGAATCTACTTGGGAGCGAGAAGACGAGATCCGGCAGAAATTCCCTCACCTTTTCCAGTAGTTTGTTATCTTGTATCCTTGGAATTTCGAGGACGAAATTCTTTTGTAGTTGGGTATGATGTAACACCCGAGCCCGATAATACTATGTATATTACTAGTTAATGGTTATTTATTGCTCTTTCCAATTTTCCTGATTTTCTGGTGTTTATTGCTAAATTTTACCCGGTTAAGTCTTTTTGGCACATAACAAATTTTAACTCCGAAAATAAAATTTAAGATGTCTATGTTGGCCTACTCGTCGTCACTAGTCGCGTGGTAGCGTCCGCGTGTCGAGATTCCGTCCCGTTTGGCTAAACGGGCAAGTTTGGGCGACTACGCGCGCGTGCAAGTGTCCGACTTGGGGGCATGCATTTTAATCACTAAACACCTCCTTTCAAAGTTTGGAACCCGCTTAAAATCTTATAATTTGAATTTGGAACATTTGGGCGCAACCCGAGCGCGATTTGGAAATGTTTCATTTCGCTCCAAAAAGGGGCCATTTAAATTTAATATCTAATATATATATATATCCTAATCTATTCCTAACAGCATATCTACTAAAATCCTCCACGAATATTTACTAAAATCCTTTTCATATTTCTCCCCGGCCAATCACGAGCTCCTATTGAGCTCGTGGGCCCCCTCCTTTCTACCTCTCTCCCTGTCTCTCTCCTCTTTCTCTCTCTCTCTCTATCTCAACACTCTCTCTCTTTCCATATATATTTCCATGCAGCAGCCTCCTCCTCCCCTTAACCCACCACGAGCGAACCCCTCAAACCCTAACCCTAGCCTACCGCGACCTCACCACCGTCGCCACCGCGACCTCGCCGTCGCCGCCTGCGACGCCTCCGCGTCAACCGCGCCTTCCTCCTCCCTCCTTCCTCCTCTCTCCCGCACCTGCACGCAACCCCGGCCTCGTCTCCATCCCTCGCGACCTCGCCGTCGACGTCGCCTCCGACCGTCGAAGCCTCCCACGACCCCCTTTCACCCTCCTCGTCGAGACCTCGCCGTCACCCCCTCCTCCCCTCGCCGGACCACCTTCAGACCCGAGCCCCACACCTGCACCATCTCCAGATCGCCGGAAATCACGCCGACGACCTCGTCGACGCCACCTTCGTCCACCTACCTCTTCCCCTCGACCACCAGAGCCGACCCCCTCTCCTCCAGCTCGCCGCAACACCCCTTTCCAGCGACCCCGAACCCCCCAGCCGTTCCAGCACCCTCGCTGCACCTCTTGTTCGCCGCCGGTGGGTCCATCGCCGTCGGGCCCATCATAGTTACCCCTGTTCCTCCTCTGTAAGCATCCCTTTACTTTCTTTGGTGCAAACCCCGCTGATCTTGTATGTTATCTTATTGCTAACTTGTTGCCGTTAACCGTTGCCGGAATCCGACCGTGCCGTCTGACGAACCCGACGCTCCAGCGAAGTCCCCTGGTCCGTGTGATTCCGTTGACCTCTGTCGGGACTCGATCCGTGGCCCGTGCTTCCATATCGCTGTTTCTGCCGACATCGCATCCGTGTTTCGGTTTGCGGAACCGCCGAGGCAAGTATCCGAATACTTGCTTAACATGCTACAACTTAATCATCATATTATAACCACACAACTAGTATAACATCGATACCTTTTATAACTTAGAATTGCTAGTCACGATCATCCGTAACTTTAAATCAATGAAATCATTGCTCACTTTAACCGGTTTACTATTAAGTCATACTTAACTAATCGAACCAAGTAGATCATCCCCAATTCATTGTTTAAAACACTCATGAGACAATTATTGTGCTTAGTTCAAATTCATGTAACTCCATTACGTATATTATCGATATTGTTTCATCTTGTGGCTTTTGTACCTCAAAGGTGCGTGAACCGGGTTAATATGGAAATACAAACATCAATGTGTTCACATAGAATAATATTTGCTATTCACTGTTTCCCGCTACTGTTCATTACTTGTTACTATACCTGTTATCATCATATACCTGATTGCATTACATATTGACCGATCTTGATACACCTGACACATGCACTGATACACCGGACACAACACCCTGTACATATCGACTCGACCTGTTGAAAGCAACCTGACATGTTACCTGATCTCATGCCTAATGCCGACAAACCCAACCATTCCTGCTGTCGATCCAGACAGACCTACCTTTACTTGACTTGTGTTGGCATTAGTTCTTGACTACTGAATACCTGACTGACATACATAGTTTGGGGGTATGGGGAAATCAAAGGTGAAACCGACTTGTAACTCAACAGTTCGATACATTGTTCTGATCAGTCTTACGGGCTTGGCCAGCTCCGGAGTGTTGATGCTGACATCACTCATCTATCCTACTACCTTTTACTGCTTAGCGGCACGTCTCGGATTCAGCCCCGAGAATTATGACCGTGGTCCCGGGCACGCACGGGATACTATTGAGTTACATCGACGATTCATCAATTGGTTTCAAAGACCATAGAGTAGGAAACCTGATAGGACAGTTTAGTCACTACTGCACATCACCCTGTTTATTACTTCTTATTGCTGCCTTATTCATGTTCATGCTTGTATTGTTTATTACCATGTTTATGCCATATACTTGATATCATGACGCGCTGACGTCTGGGTTTTGCATGGCCCAGATTCCGTGCCCTTGACGTCGACCGAGCAGGAGTACTTCAGCCAGCAGGCTGAACTGTGAGTTCTTGAGAGTTTAGTTTATTTATGTCATTTCATTTCCAGATGTGAGCCCGCATTATGGGACGTACTGTTTATTCATTGTATTGGATCATTAGCTTCCGCACTTATTGTTTATTGATTCTTGTTATTATGGATTTGGACATGTATTAGTTTAGTTTATTTTTTTACTGTTCTTGATATCTTTACAACCGTAATGTGACTGTGGATGGATACTTCCTACCCACAGGTAGCATGGTTGGCTATGTCACGTGCCCAAATCTTGCGCACTCTGGGAAGCGGGGCGTGACACAAGTCGAACAGCGAAACTCCGTGCCGGGGACAAGTCGAACATCAGCGACACTCCGTGCCGGGGACAAGTCGATCCGCGACACTCCGTGCCAGGGACAAGTCGAACATCAGCGACACTCCATGCTGGGGACAAGTCGATCCGCGACACTCCGTGCCGGGGACAAGTCGAACATCAGCGACACTCCGTGCAGGGGACAAGTCGAACAGCGACACTCCGTGTCGGGGACAAGTCTAACATCAGCGACACTCCATGCCGGGAACAAGTCGATCCGCGACACTCCGTGCCGGGGATAAGTCGAACAGCGACACTCCGTGCTGGGGACAAGTCGAACATCAGCGACACTCCGTGCCGGGGACAAGTCGATCCGCGACACTCTGTGCCGGGGACAAGTCGAACATCGACACTCCGTACCCGGGACAAGTCGATCAGCGACACTCCGTGCTGGGGACAAGTCGAACATTAGCGACACTCCATGCTGGGGAAAAGTCAATCCGCGACACTCCGTGCCGGGTACAAATCGAACAGCGACACTCCGTGCCGGGGACAAGTCGATCCGCGACACTCCGTGCCGGGGACAAGTCGAACATCAGCGACACTCCGTGCCGGGGAAAAGTCGATCAGCGACACTCCGTGCTGGGGACAAGTCGAACATCAGCGACACTCCGTGCCGGGGACAAGTCGAACATCAGCGACACTCCATGCCGAGGACAAGTCGATCAGCGACACTCCGTGCCGGGGGCACGTCTACCAAATCACTCCGGATCAGGGAAATGTCTACCACGGGCACTCCACCTCGGAGACGCGTCAAGCGTCGACCGTCCATGTCGCAAAAAGGGCAGTGCAGGCTTCCCACAAATCGGGAACCAAATCGCTCCGGATCAGAGCGTCGACCGTCCATGTTGTAAAAAGGGCAGTGCAGGCTTCCTACAAAGCAGAAACCAGATCGCTCCGGGCGAGGGAAAAGTCTACCACGGACACTCCGTCTCGGAGACGCGTCAAGCGACGACCGTCCAAGTCGCTAAAAGGGCAGTGCATCCCAAAAGTGGGAACCAAAGCAAGTCACCTCCACGCAAAAGAAGATCCATCAATTTCATGCACACGATTCACATATGTGGTGTGCATTTATTGATAGGGAGCACTTTGTTGAAGTCGAAAATTGCACCCCGGTTGACCGAGTCAAAGTCAAAGTCAAACCCAAGCCAAATGGGCCCATGCCTAGGTCGAGTCTGAACATGAAGCGGCCGACCCTCCCCCATGCCAAAATATAGATCATGTAATAAATAATTTTTATGTAATTTTTCTATGCATGAATGGGCATAAAGGCAACTTTTTGTAAAGCCCATGGCTTATGTGCAAAAAGAAATGGCACATGAGCCATGGGATGACCAAAATGCCATTTTTGTAAAACCCAAGGGGTTATATGTAAAGTGTATAGCCTATAAAGACAAAGATAATGAAATATCTCAACAACTTTTTCTCTCTCCAAAAAAATTCAAATCTGTGATCTTCTTCTTCCTCAAGGTTCTAAAACCTTCTTTTTTTCTTTTGAATTAAATCAAGAGTTTTACTCTTCCTTTTTCAAAATTAAATAGTTTTTCACCACAAAACCCACAAAGGGGAACTTGGATCTACCATTTGATCTCAAAAAGAAGAGATTTTTAAAATCTCACATCTCTTGATCTTCAAGATCCTGTCAACAGAGGAGGAAGAAGGAGACCCATATCTAGAGACCCCATTTTGGGGAAGAACTAGGGCTCAAGGGGAGAAGCCCTTCATCAGCTCCAAAACATCCTAGGAGTTTAACTCCTCATATATATATATACATATACATATACATATATATATATATATATATAAGAATAATGGAGAAAAGAGGCCATAGGAGGGGATTTCCTCCTATGGCGTGGAAAAAATACAACCTCCATCAATTTTTTCGACGATCGGCCCCCATCATCTTCATCGTTATCATCTAAGATGTGGGTACACCAAATTTCATGTGATTCTACAACTTTTTCACCGTTGATTTAGCAATGTAAAAAGTTCTATT
This sequence comes from Agapanthus africanus, assembly GCA_030015575.1. Lineage (NCBI taxonomy): Eukaryota > Viridiplantae > Streptophyta > Magnoliopsida > Asparagales > Amaryllidaceae > Agapanthus > Agapanthus africanus. Next base: position 27,739,530 of record JASDDO010000004.1, on the reverse strand, counting down.
GTCGGTAAACCGTTAATTTTGAACCCACTAAATCAACGGTGAAAAAGTTGTGGAATCACATGAAATTTGGTGTACGCACATCTTAGATGATAACGATGATGATGATAAGTGCCGATCGTCGGAAAAAATGGTGGAGGTTGTATTTTTTCCACGCCATAGGAGGAAATCCTCTCCTATGGCCTCTTTCCTCCATTAATCTCTCTCTCTCTCTCTCTCTATATATATATATATATATAGAGAGAGAGAATAATAAGTGCTCCTTTCTGGGAGTACAACTCCCATTGCAGGGACCAAGTCTCTTTTGCCGCTCGAGCGCCCACAAGCTGACACGTGGACGCTAGCGCTCTTGCGCTCAGAGCACTAGCGCTCAAAGCGTTAGCGTCTGAGCGCCCACGTGCTGACACGTAGTGCCCTAGCGCTCTTGCGCTCAGAGCACTAGCGCCCGAGCGTCCACGTGCTGACACGTGGGGCGCTAGCGCCCGAGCGTCCACGTGCTGACACGTGGGGCGCTAGCGCCCGAGCGCCCACGTGCTGACACGTGGGGCGCTAGCGCCCACGTGCTGACACGTGAGGCGCTAGCACGCTTACACTCAAAGCGCCAGTGCTCGAGCGCCCACGTGCTGACACGTGATGCGCTAGCGCTCTTGCGCTCAAAGCGCTAGCACCCAAAGCGCTTGCGCTTTTTCCCACGCATCCTTTGGATGCCTTTTCCCTTTACACACACACACACACACTCTCTACAAAACTGTCCCTCTCAAAAAAAATTTGGGCCGGGGCGCTGCCCCGCATCCCGCAAGGGGGCTGCTAGCCCCCTTGACCCCCAGCCCGCTATCCGGGTAGTGGGACCCCCGTAAAAACTCTGCGTGGCTCCCGATATATCCAAGCCCCCCTCCAAAACAAAACACACGTACACTGCACATTGAGTTCGCATGACCGGTTTAACCCGTTAATCGGAGGTTCCCTCGCTCCAAAGGCGAGGGGTAATTAATGGTAGCTTAGTCCGCGGCAGCCGGAGATTCGGATCCCCACAATCAATAAACCCCGGCCTACCCTAGGCAGGGGAAATCTGTAGTACGTCTAACAAGCGCGCGCGTATTCACATCTCAATAGGGTGACGAAAAACACCCTATAAGGGCCACGACGACGGTCCGAAAAATCAACCGCCAAAGATAAAGAAATAGTTGGATATATGATCCACACTGTCTATATGGCCGGGACACACAGCAAGAGTAACAACGAGGCCACCATATATCAAGCCCAATTTGTCTTGAATGTGACAGTCACTTCCCAAAATCAGCCTCCTTCGCAGAATGACGAAAACTCCCTTAATGAGGCTGATAAGTAGAAGAACCCCTTTGTCCATGTGGAATCAAGCTCGGACAGCGAAGAAGAACCGATTTTCCGTCCTAGGACCGGAGAGCAGGAGCTCCTCCAAGAGCTCCAAAAACAATTCAGAAGTAAGGACAAGGAGATAGCCAAACTTTACTCCAAAATTGACTGCTTAACGAATGTCGTGATTCAGCTCACTGCTCAGGTTGCCCGGGTGCCCTCCAATCAAGCACAAGTCCCTACTCATGAGCTGTATGACAACGACCGAAGCAGCCAATACCTGTCCTTTTAGGTCCAAGTATGGGCGAGCCATATGAAATCTGGTTGCATTCCGCTTCTGGGGACGCCTTGGCCCCAGATGGTACCGTTCCGTTAACGCGAGAGCGGATAATGGATTTGGTCGCCAACAAAGTCAAAACATTAGTAGCTGAAGCCGAAGTGCAAAAAGATATTAGTAGTAGTGGGATAACATATCCTGCTCGGTATGATCTGGTAGAATTTCCTAGTGGCTATATCATCCCAAAGTTCGAAAGATTCGATGGGACGGAGAATGAGAATCAGCACATCGCCCACTTTAAAGCCTCATGCAGGAATACTGGGAGGGGGCAATGATGCTCTTCTCCTCTGCCAGTTTGTTAATAGCTTAACCGATATCTCTTTCGGCTGGTACGCGAGTATACAGGATGGCTCCGTTACTACTTTCGTTCAAATAGAATCTTTGTTTCGGCAAAGATTCATGAGTGTCAGCGACAAAATCTCCATTGCTGACCTTGTGAGGACCAGGCCAGAGAAAAACGAAAGCAACACGGACTTCATAGCCCGATGGCGCAACCTCACCGTCAAATGTGAACCGCCGATAGAGCATGACCAATCTGTCGGCCTCCTCTTCGGGATTCTCAACAATTGGATGGCCCCGTTTCTATGCACGGCGGGTCTCAAAATGTTCCAAGAGCTGACCAGGAAGGTCCAAATGTTGGAACGCTCAAAGCAAGAGTCCACTTCGGATCCCAAAAATAACAATAAATTCTGGAGAAACCGAAAGGACGATAATCGCAAAGACGGAAATTTCGACGATCCTGAATCTTTTAACACTTCGGTTGACCGAAATAAGCAAGGGACGGGTGGACCCAATGTCAACAATTCTCGGAAGCCAATGCTGAGAGGGGGAGGAGAATCGCCCCTGAAAGAGAAGCAGGATAAGGTCAATTCCTTTAGAAGGGACAAAGTCCACAAGATATTTAAGGACGCCCTAAGAAATGGTATACAATTGCAAGAAGCGAATATGACCGACGACCCCAAATATTGACCCTATTACAGCGTGATAGATCATGCTATTGAGAACTGCTTTGTCTTTAAACATTGGGTCGAAAAACAATACAATGTAGGAGAGATATAACTGTCTAAAGGCGTGTTGGTAAACAATCAAGCTGCAACCGCCAATTTCATACAAATAGAGACTAAAGCCCTTCGGGAACCTGCTACTCTCAGTCGTCTGCCATTCTCTGAAAAGAGCGGACCAAGGCAACAAGCCAAAAGCCCAAAGAGCAATATTTCCAATAAAGAAGCAGTAGACGGGTACACAATCCATATAATCTACATGGTAGAGCCCAGAAGAACAAGTCCTCCTATGTCTCATACCCATGACAATGACGTGGCTGTTGCTACCTAACACCGGCTCGTTCTAGATGATGAAGAGCCCGCTTAGGCCATTAAGCCAAAAGAGCCTGTGGTTCCTGCATAATTAAGCTCAGGTAGTAAGGATGATCCCATTGTCATACCCGGAATTATAGAACAAGCATTATTCAAATGGCTTCAAAACTAGCTTCAGGACAGGGATGAGAAATTAGCTAAAGTCCATTCCAAAGTCGACGAGCTGGCTGTTCCCCCAATATTTAAACATAATAAAAAAGCAAAGCTCTATTGAAATTTAATGGGGGTAGTGCCTCACGTGCTTCACATAAGGGCTCCAGAACCAGCACCAATTTTGTAAGATTAAATCCTATGGTGGCGCTGTTCAGTTGATAAAACTGCATATTTGTATTACATTTTTCCTACCATTTTCATATTAAAAAAGGACTTTATTATAATATATCATACATATGAGGGTTTATGTGTAAAAATACTATTTTCCATGTGCATTTGGTAGGAAAATGTATGCAAATAAATTCATTGACCAAATCCTAGTAGAACAAAGTCTACTAAATATTATTTGAGTTGTTGTGCAGAAATTTTCCAAGTTGTGCAGAATTTTTCAAGACTAGAATCAAGCAAATCAAGTTGTTGAAGAAGACTTGCCTAATTAAGAATCAAAACTTGAAGACCAAGTCTGGCAGCAACCACGAGAAGATTTCTAAATTCTGAAGGTTCCTAGGATTGCCACATGTCACTACGAGACATCCCCAGAAATTTGACCAACGGCTGTGATCATATTGCCGCGGATCCACGGCAATATCCCCTTTATGCCGCGGATCCGCCGCGGTTAAGGAGAGATGGAGGCTGAGGATTTTTGGGGTGAATCTATGATGAATTTTACCTAATTTTGAAGCAAATGATTCTGGCTTTGCACTATAAAAAGGCACCGAGAGCCTCTTGGAAAATTCATCAAGCCGACGAGATCACGAAGTTCAAGACGGCTCACGCATCCAGGCTGATCATCAACTGTTCGTCTACCTCCTTGGAAGAGATCGAGAAGCAAACTAGTATTTGTAATCATTTTCTAAGGGATCAAAGTGTAATGAATATTGTTGATTAATAAAGGTAGCTCTTTTTCTTATTCTATTTCTTCGTAGTTTAATTATGCATTTTCTCTCCATCTCTTTTTCTCCCAATATACGCGAGTAATTCTCCGCTTGTTAGGGTTCGTAGGATTAGGGTAGGCTAATGGATGATGAACATCCCTAAATCCTTTTTAAGTCCTATAAAGTTTATGAACTTTATCAAAAGAATCATTAACATCCTAATCGAGCGCGCCAACAATTCTTTGTTAGTTCCGACCGCGATTAGAGATTAGATTAATGATTATTTTGGTAAATGCTAGATATGAACGGAGTTCCGTGTCGAGATAAGGGTTAAGAGTGGGATTCCTTTTCCCTCCAGAAACCCTAATCTACACGCATCACCGTCGTTCTAGTTTTAAATCTATTAAAGGATAAAAAGGGTAACTTTTAATTAATCATCCATAACTACTAAATCCTAACGAACCCTACAAGCCCTCTTATTATATTATCTACATCTCTAAAATAATCTAGATCTATATTTTTGCATTCTTGCTTAACGTAGATCTAGAAACCATTCTTCAAAATTCTTATTTCCTCCCCCCTCTCTCAACACATCTAAAGTAAGAGTAAAAGGTTCCACGTTTCCCTGAGGACGACCCGTACTCATCTCGGTCTAGCTACACGTGACACCGTTATTGATTGCGGTTAACTACAAACACACTCTTTACACTCAATCAAATGGCGGCGTTGCCGGGGAAACGTGCGTAATTTTCTATTCTTGCTATTTGTGTTGAATTCTTAGACGATTCATATCATTATTAAAACAAAACTGCAAATTGCATATTTAACGATTTGTGTGTGAATTTTGCGAGGGAATCTGGAGTCACGGACTTGAGGAAACAGGAGATCTAGGGTTTCACACTTCTCTGGTACCTTTCTTAACTCCTTCTCTCTCCTCTCAAATCCAATAAAATCTATTTTCTGCAGGATTCTTTGCAAAATATCGCCGCTCAAAAATCTTTTTGCAAAGTTTTGTTTTGCGGTTTGTTTTTGCATATTTTAATATGGATTTTTAAGGGGCAAAGACCAAATCAAGATTAGGTGGGGATTTCATCACCCTTCCTAAGCCCCACAAATCACAAACCGAGCATCTGCATCAACCCTACATTAATTTAAAAAATATCTAGACCAGACTCTAAGGACTGTCGCGCTCAATAAGGACAGAGGAAGGTCGTGGGTAATCTATCGCTTATCCGCATTACTTTTGTAGTGTCTAGGCAAGTGTGTCAAAGACTAGTGGTTTTTAATTAGGCCCACTACTGTGGTTCCTTCCCACTTACCTGGCACTTACCTTGCTACAAGGGTAGTACAGAGGCGGTAGAGGATTGATCCTACAGCTTGTCCTTTGGAAGTCTAGGAGCGGTCTAGAGACTGGACCTAGGTAACCATAGTTCTAGGGTTGTGCATTTTTGTGTGATTTGTCTAAATCCGTCATTTTTCAAAACAAACCAATTGCTTTCTCTCCTTTTTACCCCTTCCCCCTTCTTCTCTTCTTATAATGGGTGACCTAAACAGAAGAACACTTGCCGAGCTTTGTTGTCCACAACCAGATATCTCTTGTTTTCGAAATCCCTTCGGTATACCATCCGGCTCTTCCATGTCCTTAAGAGATCATATAGAACAAGCAGGAAAAAACAGTTGGCCACCTCAGTCTAGGTCTTATCAACCGTATCCTAATCCTACACCTGTTTCAGTTCATACCCAGAGTGAGGAAGCTCCTATACGAATGTCTATTGCTGAGCATATATCTAGGTCTAGAGACCAAAGTTTCAACCCGGACCAATATCAACCATCACCACCACTGTCTAGAGAAGAGTTTGATATGCGGTTTGTGCCATATAAGATGTCTGTTGAAAATAGCCAACCAACCAACCCATATCAATATTCTTCTTATCATAATATTGATCCTACTCCTATCCAAGTTCCGCAACCATTCTATTCCTATCAATCCAATCCGACTTTTCCATCTACTCTAGACAGTTCTTCTAATCGGTCATTTGGGAGTTTTAATTATCCACAGGAATTTCAATCTTATACTGAAACCCCTTATCAACCCAAGACTAGTCTGGAGCAGACATTAGAAAAATTTATGGAACTGTCGAACCAAATTATGAAGGATTTGGGTAGTAAGACAGAACTGTACACCCTTCCTAATCAAACCTCCCCATTCCAAACTGAAATCCACAACTCCAGTTTCATAGATTAATCAAGTACAATGTCTGATAAGTTGTGTGACTTTATAGTGTTTGATTTACCCAACGGTGAAGGGTCCATTTCAAGTGAAACCATACCCAACCCTTGCGATCTCTACACCTCCACTCTTGAACCAATTGAAAACCATACTTTTGATGAGGAGTTTGAGAATTTTAACCTTCACTTGAATGAGGTGATTGACGTTGGGGATATTTTGATTGATGAACCCGAAATTTTGGATGATTTGGCCCACCAATTCATCAAATCCTTTCACTTCCTTGTGGTCATCATCTTGAGCCTTTAATTCTTCCCGAATCCCAAATATGTCTTGAAGTTGATGATAATGGTATACCCGAAGATCAGACCGAAATACAACCTCCATCTTCCACATCTGGTTCAGCAACACTCGATATACCAATTTGTTTACCCATTTCACTTTCTACTTTCTCCGGTTCTTCTTCTGTTCCTATAGTTTCAGTGAGTTTTGATAAATCACAATCCATTAATTCAAGTTCAATAATACCAAAAATTCAACTTGATTTGGATATTTTTAAAAATGAGGTAGATGAGTTTTTCGAGTCCTCTACCTCAATAATTTTTGAATCAAGTAGGATAACTTCTGGCACAAAATTCGTTGACAGCAAAATGTTCAATCACACCATTGATAAAACTGCACATTTGTATTATATTTTTCCTACCATTTTCATATTAAAAAAGGACTTTATTATAATATATCATACATATGAGGGTTTATGTGTAAAAATACTATTTTCCATGTGCATTTGGTAGGAAAATGTATGCAAATAAATTCATTGACCAAATCCTAGTAGAACAAAGTCTACTAAATATTATTTGAGTTATTGTGCAGAAATTTTCCAAGTTGTGCAGAATTTTTCAAGACTAGAATCAAGCAAATCAAGTTGTTGAAGAAGACTTGCCTAATTAAGAATCAAAACTTGAAGACCAAGTCTGACAGCAACCACGAGAAGATTTCTAAATTCTGAAAGTTCCTAGGATTGCCACATGTCACTACGAGACATCCCCAGAAGTTTGACCAACGGCTGTGATCATCAAGCCGCGGATCCGCGGCAATATCCCCTTTATGCCGCGGATCCACCGCGGTTAAGGAGAGATGGAGGCTGAGGATTTTTGGGGTGAATCTATGATGAATTTTACCTAATTTTGAAGCAAATGATTCTGGCTTTGCACTATAAAAAGGCACCGAGAGCCTCTTGGAAAATTCATCAAGCCGACGAGATCACGAAGTCCAAGATGGCTCACGCATCCAGGCTGATCATCAACTGTTCGTCTACCTCCTTGGAAGAGATCGAGAAGCAAACTAGTATTTGTAATCATTTTCTAAGGGATCAAAGTGTAATGAATATTGTTGATTAATAAAGGTAGCTCTTTTTCTTATTCTATTTCTTCGTAGTTTAATTATGCATTTTCTCTCCATCTCTTTTTCTCCCAACATGCGCGGGTAATTCTCCGCTTGTTAGGGTTCGTAGGATTAGGGTAGGCTAATGGATGATGAACATCCCTAAACCCTTTTTAAGTCCTATAAAGTTTATGAACTTTATCAAAAGAATCATTAACATCCTAATCGGGCGTGCTAACAATTCTTTGTTAGTTCCGACCGCGATTAGAGATTAGATTTATGATTGTTTTGCTAAATGCTAGATATGAACGGAGTTCCGTGTCGAGATAAGGGTTAAGAGTGGGATTCCTTTTCCCTCCAGAAACCCTAATCTACACGCATCACCGTCGTTCTAGTTTTAAATCTATTAAATGATAAAAAGGGTAACTTTTAATTAATCATCCATAACTACTAAATCCTAACGAACCCTACAAGCCCTCTTATTATATTATCTACATCTCTAAAATAATCTAGATCTATATTTTTGCATTCTTGCTTAACGTAGATCTAGAAACCATTCTTCAAAATTCTTATTTTCTCCCATCTCTCTCAACATATCTAAAGTAAGAGTAAAAGGTTCCACGTTTCCCTGAGGACGACCCGTACTCATCTCGGTCTAGTTACACGCGACACCGTTATTGATTGCGGTTAACTACAAACACACTCTTTACACTCAATCAGGCGCCGCACGTGCTCCTCGCGTGGGCGCCAATGTGCAAAGCACAGAAATGCTTTCTAAGTAATACTTAAATTCTTATATGGCACCGTACGTGCTCATCACGAGGACGTCAATGTGCAAAGTACATGAGTACCCACCATATAATTCTTAAGTGGCGTCCACGTGTACAATACTTGAGCGCCGACGCCCAAGTCAAGATCAATAGAATTAAATGAGAATTTAGGATACTCTCTGTTAAGCAGTGGATCAAAAATCCAATGGAGATAATAAATCATCAAAATATATAATTAAATTCTATTAGGAGAAAATATCTCCCAAATATTTCTAAATAAGAAAGATACTCTCGATTGGATTAAAGATCGAATTATAGAATAAAATTCTATTTTGGAAATATATTCTCTCAATCTTTCTAAGAAAAAGATTGATCTCTGTAAAACAGAGAACTCTTGGATTAAAAATCCAACGGTAATTAAAATAACCATTTTACAGAATAAATTCTGTATAGGGGAAAATATTTCCCCAATCTCGTTGTAGGGTGTTTTTCGTCACCCCATTGAGATGGGAATACGCGCGCGCTTGTCAGGCGTACTACAGATTCCCCTTGCCTAGGGTAGGCCGGGGTTTAATGATTGTGGGGATCCGAATCTCCGGCAGCCGCGAACTAAGCTGCCGTTAATTACCCCTCGGCTTTGGAGCAAGAGAACCTCCGATTGACGGGTTAAACTGGTCATGCGAACTCAATGTGCATTGTACGCGTGTTGTGTTTTGAAAGGGGGTTTTGGATATATCGGGAGCCACGCAGAGTTTTTACGGGGGTCCCGCTACCCGGATAGCGGGCCGGAAGAATTTTGAGAAATTGGATTTTGGTTGGCGTCTGCATCGCTGCACTGGAATATGGTACCAGGAGCGACCCATCATTCGCCGTTTTTTTTTCTTTTCTCTTTTTTTGTTGTTTTTTTTTACGATTGCTCTATCATTTCAGCTTTTCTTATCGCGAAGATCGCGATTTCCCCATCATTTCGGCTATTTATTCGCGGTTGCCCTATCATTTCGGCTTTATTTTCATCTTTATTTTACTCGCTGATTTTTATTGCGAGTTGCCCCATCATTTCGGCTTTTCTTTATTTCTTTTTATTTACACTTTTTTTTTATTTACAAATTTTTTTACATTCCCAGTTTAACGACTTAGAGGTCGACTGTTCCCAGTTTAATGACGTGGTGGTCGATTGTTTTCAGAGAAAGGCAGATGTCTGAGAGAATCGGTTTCATGAAGAATTTCGGTCTCCGTTTGTATGAAATTGGCGGTCGCAGCTGGACAGTTTGTTAACACGCCTTTAGACAGTTCTATCTCTCCTGCCTTGTACTTTTCGACCCAATCTTTGAAGACGAAGCAGTCCTCAATGGCATGACCTATCACTCTGTGATAGGGGAAGTATTTGGGGTCGTCGGTCCTATTCTCTTCCTGCGGTCTTTTTGACTCTGGCAGTTGTAGACCGTTCTTCAGGGCTTCTTTGAATATTTTACGGATTTTGTCCCTTCTGACGGAATAGACCTTATCCAGCTTCTCTTTCAGTGGAGATTCTCCTCCCTCTCCGAACATTGGCTTCCGAGGCTGGTTGGCGCTAGGCCCGCTCATCCCTTGCTTATTTCAGTTAGCCAAAGTGTTGAAAGATTCAGAATCATCGTAGTTTCCGCCTTTGCGATTGTCATCCTTTCGGTTTCTCCAGGACCTATTGTTATTTTGGGAATTCGAGGAGGACTCCTGTTTTGAGCGCTCCAGCATCTGAACTTTCCTGGTCAGCTCTTGGAATGTTTTGAGACCCGCGGTGCATAGAAACGGGGCCATCCAATTGTTGAGATTTCCGATGAGGAGACTGACAGATTGGTCTTGCTCTATCGGCGGTTCGCATTTGACGGAGAGATTGCGCCATCGGGTTATAAAATCTATGCTGCTTTCATCGTTCTTGGGCTTGGTCCTTACGAGCTCGGCAATGGTGATCTTATCGCTGACGCTCATGAATCTTTGTCGAAACAAAGATTCCATTTGGACGAAAGTAGTAACGGAGCCATCCGGTATGCTCGCGTACCAGTCGAAAGCAACATCGGTCAAGCTATTAACGAACTAGCGGAGGAGAAGCGCATCATTGCCCCCAGTATTCCCGCATGAGTCTTTGAAGTAGGCGATGTGTTGGTTCGCATTTCCCGTCCCATCGAATCTTCCGAATTTGGGGATGACATAGCCGTTGGGAAATTCTACCAGATCATACTGAGCAGGATATGGTCTCCCACTACTGCTGATATCTTTTTGCGCTTCGGCTTCGGCCACCAATGTTTTGACTTTGCTGGCAACCAAATCCATGATTTGATCTTGAGTTAGCGGGCTACTGTCATCAGTAGCCAAGACATTCCCTAAGATAGGATGCGATTGACTTTCATGCGGTCCGCCCACTTTTGGATTTGAGGGAATAGGCGTCGGCTGCTTTGGGACACCATTTCCCGGTTCATGAGAGCCCTGCTCCTGATTGGGCGGCTGAGAGGCAAGTTGGGCCGTAAGCCGTAAGACGACATTTGTCAAATCGTCGATCTTTGAGTAGAGCTTGGTCATCTCCTTGTCTTTGCTTCTGAGCTGCTTTCGGAGCTCTTGGAGAAGTTGCTGCTCTGCGGTCTTAGGACGGAAAGTTGGCTCATCTTCGCTTTCCGAGCCTGACTCCTCATGAATTGAGGGTTCTCTCTGCCTATCAGCCTCATCGAGAGGGTTTTCATCATCCAGCGGAAGCGGCTGTTCTTGGGAAGTGGCAACCACATTCAAGCCAGATTGGATTTGAAATGTGGTGGCCTCGTCCTTGCTTTTGCTGCGCGTGCCCACCACGTAGACAATATGGATAACACATTCAGCCATCCCCTCATCTTTGGCGGGGTAACCCTGTTCTTCGAACCTTATGAGGTTTAGCCCGGCAGGAGCCCTAGCCCTTTTGTTGGCTCTATATCTGAGCCTTTTGTCCCTCAGCTTCTCGATTTTGAAGGCTTGGCGGGCATCCGCTACCCGGGAAGCCATTGTGAGTTGATCAGAGGGGAGCTTAGAGAAGACACCCGATTGAGCAGTGGTCAAGGGCACCGCTGGAGCTTGCTCGGGACGCGTTGTAGCTTTATTGGTGTTGATGGCCTTGCCCCCAGATGGGGCCAAGGAAAGTCGTTCAGACACCGACTTGCGTTTGGGTTGGGGCACCCTTGAGATCACCACATTTGGTCTCCTGCCTTTCGAGACCGGTTTGTCTGCCACCGGGGCTTGAGGAGCTGGGATGGTGCCAACTGGCATGAACACAATAGAGTCGAATGGTAGCAGTGGCTCCTCCCATTGTCGCCCGAGACTGGCCGGAAGGACCGTCCTAGAGTCTATCCTCATCGTGTAGGAGACGAGAGCTGAGTTCATCATCGAAGACATCGTCGGAAGGTGATTGCTTGAAAATCTGCATGAAAAGGCATTATTTTTAGTATAAATACAAGTATGTATATTGATTGAGTTCGCATGAACGCTTAACCCGAAATATAGGAGGAGAGATTGGTCCCACCGGGCGTGCCAGAATCTGTAGGGTGTTTTTCGTCACCCCATTGAGATGGGAATACGCGCACGCTTTTCAGGCGTACTTCAGATTCCCCCTGCCTAGGGTAGGCCGGGGTTTAATGATTGTGGAGATCCGAATCTCCGGCAGCCGCCGTTAATTACCCCTCGCCTTTGGACCGAAAGAACCTCCGATTGACGGGTTAAACTGGTCATGCGAACTCAATGTGCAGTGTACGCGTGTTGTGTTTTGAAAGGGGGGTTTTGGATATATCGGGAACCACGCAGAGTTTTTATGGGGGTCCCGCTACCCGGATAGCGGGCTGGGGGTCAAGGGGGCTAGCAGCCCCCTTGCGGGGTGCGGGGCAGCGCCCCGTTAGAAAATTTTTTTTCTAACAGGGACAGTGTCGTGGAGTATGTGTGTGTGTAAATATGTATGCATATGTACATATATATATGTATGTATACATGTATATATATATAAAAGAAAGAGGGGGAAAAGACATCCAAAGGATGCGTGGGGCAGCACCTTGGGCGTTGTACGCCTAGGTGCTGTGCGCTCAGGCACTAGAGTGCCACGTGTCGGCACGTGGGCGCTCTGTGCTTGAGCGCAAGGGCGCCACGTGTCGGCACGGGGGCGATTTGCGCCTGAGCGCAAGCGCGCCATGTGTCGACACGGGGGCGACTTGCACTCGAGCGCTTGCGCTGGAGCGCAAGCGCGCCACGTGTCGGCACCGGGGCGACTTGTGCTGGAGCGTTTGCGCTTGAGCGCAAGCGCGCCACGTGTCGGCACTGGGACGACTTGCGCTCGAGCGCTTGCGCTGGAGCGCAAGCGCGCCACGTGTCGGCACCGGGGCGACTTGCGCTCGAGCGCTTGCGCTGGAGCGCGAGCGCGCCACGTGTCGGTACGTAGGCGCTTTGCGCTCGAGCGCTGAGCGCTGGAGCGCAAGCGCGCCACGTGTCGGAACGCGGGCGCTCTGCGCTTGAGCGTCGGCGAGAAAAAGAGGCTTTTAGCCTAGAACCAGAAGCTGTGGTTCAGATAGGAAATATTTATTATATATATATATATATATATATATATATGTAAATATATGGAGTTAAACTCCTAAAATGTTTTGGTTGATGAAAGGGGTTCTTCGTCTTCCTCCTTTGTTGGCTGGATCTTGATGATCAAGAGATGTGAGATCTAAAAATCTCTCCTTTCTGAGATCTAATGGTAGATCCAAGTTCCCCTTTGTGGGTTTTGTGGTGGAAGACTTCTTGGTTTTTGAAAAGAAAGAGTAAAACTCTTGATTTAATTCAAAAGAAATGAGAAGGTTTAGAACCTTGGAGAAGGGGCAGGAGGCACAAAAGATCTCAGATCTAAAATTTTTGTGGAGAGAATGAAAAGTTATTTTTTTATTCATCATGTTGCCTTTTATAGGCTTACATATTTACATATAGCCCCTTGGGCTTCACAAAATGGCATTTTTCCTATCCCATGACTCATGTGCCGTTTCATTTTTGCACATAAGCCATGAGCTTACAAAAAATTGGCTTTATGCCCATTTTGCATACATTCATGTATAAAAAGTTACATAAAAAATTATTTATTACATGATCTATATTTTAGCATGGAGGAGGCTGGCCGCCGGCTCGACTTGGGCATGGGCCCGCTTGACCTGGGCTTGGGCCCACCTGGCTTGGGGTTGACCTTGACTTTGACTCGGTCAACGGGGGTGTAAATTTTTACCCCAACACTCGTTAAAAACAAGAAATTATATTCTGTAAAACAGAAAATCCTTGGATCAAAGATCCAACGGCAGGTAAAATTCCCTAGATCAATTTTGAGACCAATTAAATCAATTGGAATCTCTCAATGAGAGATTTTCTCAAAACAGATTAACTATCTGCATCCACTATATAAAGGACCCAAGACTTCAAGTCTCACAGAGATACGCACACAGAGAGGACCCCCCATAAGCTTATGAAAAAGACAGAAAGCTTTCAAAACAACAAAGAATTTAATTCTTAAAGAAGAAGACTTTCCTCTTCAAAAACCCTAGATAAAGAAAACACAGAGATCCAAATATCTCTTTTACCTATTTAAGGGTTTAATCCTTCTCAAAGAACTGAGTTCTTTCTTTGGATTAGAGATCCATAAGACAAGTCTTTCACAAGTTAAGAATTTAATTCTCATCGGGAAGTTCTTGTTCTTGAGAATCAAAGATTCAGAAAAAAACCAGGTTCAAAAGAAAAACAAAAGGAAAAAGAATCCATCCTATGGGAATTTAATTCCTTAGAAAATAGGGTTTAACCCTAAAAGAACTTAATTCTTAAAGAAAAACCTGATCTCAAATCTTCAAAACAAAAATCTTAGTGATTATTAATGGTCAAAATACCATTAATAGAGATTTAATCTCTAAAAAAAAAGAATGAAAAGACCAGCGGTTCACGTGAAAAACACGCGAGCGTCCAAATCAGAAGTGCAGCGCCTCACGTGAAAAACACGCGGGCGCCCAAAGCAGAAGTGCAGCGCCTCACGTGAAATATACGCGGGCGCTGAATAAAAGTGCTTAGCACTCCATATATAGCCAAAACGGCTAACTGCTTAGCACTGATTGGGCAATGCTCAGCGCCTTACGTGGGCGCCACACAAAAAGTGCTTAGCACTCCATATACAGCCAAAACGGCTAAGTGCTTAGCACTGATTAAGCAGCGTCCAGCGCCACACGTGCTCTTCATATAGAAGCCAAAAATAAGAAAAGTGCCTAGCACTATATACAATTGAGTGCTCAACACTGATTGTGCGGCGCCCATAATTGAATACTTCACATGATACCCATGTGAGTGTCAGAGCGTCAAATAAGTGCTTAGCACTTTTGCATAAAAATGGGGCTGAACAAACAGAGCCCAAATAAGTGCTTAACACTTTTGAACAAAACAAAACAAATAAAAAGACTGAGCAGACTAAGCCCAAATTGGCTAAGTCTCTTTTATTCGAGCCCAAATGCCCTGTTGTTGGACCTTAATAAAATTTAAGGATCCTTAAAATCTTGCTAAGTTGATCTTATTCTCAAATAAGACTAATGTATCCTTAGTTATAAATAAATTGGGCCCAAACGCTCATATATTTAAGTTGATCTTAATCTCAAACTAGATTAACGATCTTTAAACCAAACAAAATATTTTTGAACGAAAAGAATATATAACCTAAGTTCAAAACCTCGTCAAGCAAATCCTTGACCAAAGCTCAAATATAAAATATACGGATTTGGACTAATCCACGCCCTATGGGCGACGACATAAACTAGTCTCCGTATACAATCCACAGATAACCAAAAATTAATAAAAATACACACGACACGAAGTGAACTGCTGGAGCAGGAGAAAATGGTTATCGCAATGCGATAACGTAATTAACTGTAGGGGCTTGCGCCTGCAGGGAAGAGCATCCCCACAATCAAAAACCCTTCACAAATGAGGAAAAATCTGATAAAATCTGCTATAACGGTCGAATCTATCTAAACCTCCGATATACGGTGCCATAAGTCAACTTAGTATTTTCGGAGAGGTGGATGGAGAAGTCCAAATAGCATGTTCTCCCAAATTCAGACAAGACGATCTATCTCGGTTCGTCTTTTTTTCGGCGATAAACAGATTCTGGCACGCCCGGTGGGAATTTTTCCTCTTTCCACTCCACACTTTGTGTGTCGTGTTTTGGGAACAAAATTGCGGTTCACTATTGTTGCCCTTAGATTCGAGGTAATAAAACTTGGTGTCTTGCTCCTCCTGTGCAGAGAAATCGATGGCTTCTCAATGTACTGCATGCAGCGGCAACTCTTGCTCTACCCCAACAGAAGGAGTGACTTACGGGCCCAACGCGGCCTCTATTTTCTCAATACCAGTAAAGCAAGTCACTCAAGCCACTACTGGATTGTTCTTCGGGATCATGCTCCCACCTGTAAGTTTCGGTGCCTCAGCGCTGCAAGAAGAAACTCCTAAAAAGTCAGTCTTCGATCGACTAGCAACTACAACGGACCCTCTCAATGGACCGTCCAAATCCGACGTCTCAGTCTTCAACAGGCTGAGCAAGAACCCAAACAGGCCCGCAAAGAGGCTCGTGATACCTGAAGGGGCTACCCCAAAACAGATAGCCCTCCCAACTCCTACTATAGGCGAAGCCGTCAAAAGTGATTCTCCTACCAGAAAGTAGGTCTCAGAAAGATTAGCCGGCCCTCCTCAAACTCTGCCAAGAACGTTGGACTTCAACAGGATGACGCCAACATCAGCCCCTCAGCAGAGCCGAGGGCACAAAGAAGCCGCTTCCAAAATTGAGGCGGTCCTTACTGTAAGGCACGCTCGACGTCGCCACTGGCGCCGAGTGAGAAAAGATAGGGGCAACTCCCCCACTGGACTCACCCCACAAGCTCCGATGGTGGAACTTGACGCTGTTGTTCCAACCGGGAACAATTTTGATCTACTCAGGAAGGTGCGCAAGAACTCCCCAATAGCGGTGTTAAAGAAATCACCCCCACCTGCGGAAGTCCCTGCCCAGGCAAAGCCGGAGCGGCCCCATCAGCGGCTCTCCTCGCAAATTCATCGGGTCTGGCGAAAAGTCCAGCGCTCTGTGATTGACTAAAATCACTCTCGTCGGCCGAAAAAATTGAAAGCTCGGCAAGAAAAAGACCACCCCTCCGTCATACAGCAAGAGAATTCTTCTACACAGGTGCCTGTTATAATAGCTCGTTCAACTTCAACCTCCCACAAAAGGACGGGGCTGGAGAAAATCACACCGCTGGCGGCAAATTCCAAAAGCGATGGACCCAAACGCCCCAAGTCCAGGGGCATGATCATACATACGGTCTACATAGCTTCCGGGAAAGAAGAAAGCCGTGCTTCGGCGAGTCACCAACCGCAAACTCGGTCGCTGACTGAGGCTCAGGAGCAACAACAGAGGCTTCAGAAAATGCTGACCAAAATGGCAGTACTTACCAGACTGAAAGAAAGTTCGGACAAAGAGGCCGAACAACACCATGAGCAGGAGACCGATACAGAATTCCTGCGAAAGGTGCTCGAAAGAAAAGAAAAGGAAGTCGCTGAACAAGCTACTAACATGAAGCAGATGGCGCTTTTGTTTCAGGACATGGTAAGAATGATGATCCAACCAGAACCCACAGCCGAGAATCCGCCGATAATCATCGAGGATGACAGAGGGGAAACATTAAACTCTCTTCCGGCCTTATCAACGGCCAAGGAGGAAACGATCTCCAAGGCTGCTCTTGATGATTATGTAGCTCAACAAATAAAAGCTTATCAAGCTAATGAAGCGGCTGGCCAAATCGTTAGAACTGGGTGACCGTATCCAGTCTGGAATGATCAAATCAAGTACCCGCCGGGATATACGATCCCCAAGTTCCATGTATAAAAAGGGACAGGCAACCCCCATCAGAACGTCGCGCGGTTCAGAGCTTTGTGTGGCAACACTGAAGGCGATGACAAACAGTTGCTTCGCCAGTTCGTTGGCGGCTTGTCATAAACAGCCTTTGAATGGTACTCGGAGCTCCCAAATGACTCCGTAAAAACATTCACAGTGATGGAGCTGCTGTTTACCCAGCGTTTCGCCAGTGCGAGCGAACATATTCCAATCACGGCATTAATCAATGCCAGGGTAAAGCCGGGAGAAACCTAGGTCTAATACGCGATCCGGTGGCAGAACCTATGGTCTAAGTGCGAACAGCGCATTGAAGAATCTCCCGCTGTGGGCATGTTCATCGGGACCCTTGATCCTCAAACGACTGTGTCCCAATTCATGACATTTTTCAAACTAACAACCTTTCAGGCTCTTATTGATAAACTGGCCCAAATGGACCAGATGGGCCATGGGCCTTCCTCCTCAAATAAGGACCCTCGAAATAATAAGGGTAAAGGGAAAGATAACTTCTTTGCCAACACACAACAACGACCGAGCGACCCAAAACCGGCAGCTCGTCAAAACAACGTGCGTCCATGCCCATCCTTGGAGGAGAGACTAGGACGTGCTTATTCATTTCCCCATGACAAGACGAGGAGACTGTTCAAATTGGCAATGCGTAATAAACTCATCACATTCCTAGAGCAGCGGCGTCCACCGCAACCCGGCAAAGTCAACAATCCTAACCACTGCTCCTATTACAGAATGGTGAGCTACCCAATAGAAGATTGCTACGTCTTCAAGAATTGGGTTAAGGACCAGCATCAACAGGGGAAATCCGCGCTGTCTAATAACTGGAGGGTAAACCCACCACAGAAGTACACTCCTAAAAAGGTGGATGCGTCGGGGGCATCATGCTCACTCGTGGAAGAAACCCTATAGGAAGTTGTTCTTTCAACAAAATCCGAAAGAATGCTGAAGGATCTTCAGGCATGTCCAGCAGTCAGGTGGAAAAGCCCACTTGAACCCAAAATAATCGAAGGGATGCTGAAATCTCGTCCCACACCAAAAATTGCTGACGAGGGGAAACCCCCCAAGCCAAACCTTCAAAGTTTTCGAACAAAAAGAAGAAGACCAAGAAGCCTGTGCAGCTTGCCGAGTATGACGACAGGCGCACAGATCTACAAAAATACACTGATGCGCTGGAGGAGTATAACCAGAAGGTGCGGACACCGGTCATGCTCGAAGAGTTCCTCAAGCATATTCTTGAAAACGAAGATAGTGACAACGATGAGAAAAATGACTCATCAGAAAGTACCGAAGACCGTGTAGCAAGTTGCCACATGGTCTCCTATTCGTCGTTAAATGACGAAGAAGCTCCCTCAGCGTCAGAAAACAACGCGGAGGAACTGGGGGCAGAGTCGGCACTAAAATCTCCGGAATTGCCAGAAGATCCGATCGATAGGCTGTTAAATGAAGCCTTTCACATAAGCAAAGTAGACTGAGAACGCGAGACAATCATATACAAAAAGGCTAAACGTCAGCTTCTGGATAAAGAAGTTGTGACGAGGATGAGTCATATGTAGGGTTCCCTAGGACGACAGCAAGGTTTCGGGAGGTATCGTCCATGCTGTTTTCAAATTTTTGCCGTCCTAAAGAACCCTAACCTAGAATCTTTAACTAGAGTTTTAAATGAAACAACATGTAAACAACTTTTATATCCAAGTGAATGAGGAATATAACCTTTGTAGACCGGTCCTTCACTTCTAAAGCTCCGTGTAGTAGTCCCTTCGCTCCAAATAGTGAACACCTGGACTCAAGAGAGGGTTCACATGAAGAAATGAACAAGCTTGCTCAATGTCTTCGAGGCCGAAGATGATCTTTGTCGAGGAGACTCAAGCTCATGCTACCTCTTAAAAAATGGTGAAATTAGTGAAGCAAACAGTCTAAACTAAATGGCTAATAGTAGAGGATGATAAAGTAGGAAATTGGCTCACTTTAGTTTTCTTTTTCTCACAATATTTTCTCAGCTTGAGAAAAGCTAGTAAGCTTTCTCAATGAAGAAGAAGATGAAGAATGAATAATGAGATAATGAACTCATGTGGTGAGAATAGCAACCATGGGTGAGTTAGTGTCATACACTAACTCATATAGAGAATAAACCATGGCTAACAATAATGGTTAGGTTAATAAATATCTTCAAGTAAAACAAAAAGAGTGGACTTGGTCAATGGTTCCACAAGCTTCTAGAAGCTTCAACCATGTGACAATTTCCAACCATTTTTTATTTACTTTAAATAAATAAAACCCTTCATTATTAATAGGTATGGTGTGAGTCTCATACACCCATGAACCATGTGGTATCAAGCATGACACAATAAAATGTACATTAATATATATCACATATATACTATATGCACACAAGTGAGAAAAAGAAATGTTTAAGTGAGCTAATATTAGTTAATGTAAATTAATATATCACATATATAATCATACATTAAATTATCAAATCAACACTTAATTTAATATTCCGGCTATATCACATACAACCGACTAATATCAAATGTAACAACTTATCGAATCAACACTTGATCTGATAACCCGGATATATCACATATAACTGACCGATATCACATATCGCGAGAATAGAATGCGGTATCACATACACGCATTAATCTCGGTCCCGCACATATCACATATGTGCTCCTACTTCATTTCGTATGAACCAGGAAACCTCTGTGTAAGACTCTAAAGACCCGTCAATACGCCGGCAGTAGGTGATGATCATATCAAACACCCACAATCCGCAAGCGGTCTGCTAAACGTAACGGCCAACCGGGTATTGAGCGATCAGAAGATCAACAAGCAAGCCTGCTCATACTCCTGCGAATCCAATCAGTAACACTACCATACAGTCTGGTCTCTTCGTCTGATATGTCGCATATCTCATCTGGGGGTGGTAAACGTCAGACCCCAATAACTCGATAAGTCATGCCGATATGAGGCTCATAACGGGTCAAGAAACTACTGATAACACTTACCAGTAAATCTCATAAACAGCCCTGGCCAGGGACTTTCCTGTTATAGCCAATCGAGCACAGCGCAACATCAACCCCCAATACCGGGAGAGACGAAATCCCCTCCTATCGCTCATTGCCTCCATGTGACTTGGGACTGTACCCAAAAACCACCGTTTTGCATGTTCTCTTGAACGTGGTAAGGTGGAAATCAAAGCACAGTGGGAATCACACAAGACTCTATGACGATCTCGGGTCGATAGACTAACCTGTACCAGTGTCACCAGAGAACTGCCATCTGACGTGAGGTATAATACCATCTAGGAGTTCTCGGCAAGTCTGTCCAGTGTACCCAGTCTCCACTGAGCACCCGTATATCATCTCTGATGTCAAACACCAATGGATATGGGATCATCTATCGCCCATCTACATGGGTCAAGAAGGTATAAGCTAGTCTACTCTGGTACATCGATGCCCCATCTCGATACACCCACGACTAGGGACATTAAAGAATGTACTCACGAACTACCTTTGTCCCACTAGTATGATCCGCATCATAATCCAGGTAGTCAAGTAAGCATCTTAAAGGCTTTATCAACATGTAAAAGAGAGACAATCAATGTACATGTTAAGATAAAGAGTAACCAGATAGCATATTATCATGTCGATCAAGAAAGTCCTCCCTATGTATATCCAAGCATCGACTATAATTTATATCATATGTACAATAATGGCCTCTAGGGCATATATATAACTAGCAATCTCCCACTTGCACTAGGGCCATATGTTGTAGTATCCAATACCCCACAATCAGCAGTGGTTGTAGTATCTCATACTCAACTATCCCATAAAAGTCTCTATTAGGAAAAGGCCTTTGTGAGTGGATCCACCGTGTTGTCCTCTGAGTCTACTCTCCTAATCTCGATCTCCCTGGAGATCAACCATCTCCATGATCAGGTGATACTGCCTTAGAATATGTCTGGGTCACTGATGGGACGGGGGTTCCTAGGCATAAGCCACAACTCCATTGTCACACAATGGTAGGAACGAAGTTCATCTCATGAACTAATATACACCCAGACTGCCTCTTTGGTAGCATATTTGGTAGCGATATATCCAGCCTTTATCGTCTTGTTTGCCACGATATCTAGCTTGGAAGTCTTCCAACATACCGTCTGTCCACTGAGGGTAAAGACAATACCTGTGACTGACATTCAGTCGACCTTACCACCCTGGAAGTTATCTGGTGATTCTCCCCAGGATAGATTGATACCATCTCACTACATCTAGTGAGAATCCTAACACCCACTTAGATCTATCTCATAGATCCAAAATCCAGGATTTAGGATGTATCACCTCGATCATTTATGGAGAATCGTTGTGATAAGAGGAGATTGACCGAGAGTAGCATAGGAAACACCTTCCCTATCAAGAGTATGTCATCTACGTGCAATATGAGGAAGACCACCTTACTCTCTTCTATTTTTTTGTATATACAAGGTTCATCTACCATTTTGATGAAGTCAAACGTTTTGACTATCACATCAAAACAGATGTTCCAACTCTGCGATGCCTGCTTTAACCTGTTAAGCAACTTGCACATGTTTCCGCTGCTCCCACTGTCTACGAAGCCCTCTGGCCGCGTACTTACAAACGCTCTCTTCTAAATCACTATTTAGAAAAGCAGTCATGACACCCAACCGCCAGATATTGTAGTCATGGTATGCAGCAATGGCAAGTAGGATCCGGATGGACTTAAGCATAGCCACTGGAGAAAAGGATTCATCATAAACCACATCTGATCGATGACGAGAACTTTTTGCAACAAGTCTAGCTTTGAAAGTCTCAACTTTTCCATCTACACCAAGCAATCTTCTCAAGATATACTTGCTCCGGATGGGGGTTTAACCCTTCAGATATAGCAACCAAAGTCCATACTTTGTTGGTGTATATAGATTCCATCTCAAATCGCTTAGCATCCAGCCATTCTTACAAAGTCCCCACTCTTGATGGCCTGCTCGAAACTAGTTGGGTCATCATCTCATGATGCAATCCTCGCTCCCACTGTCATTGAGAAAACCGAAATATCTCTCAGGTGGATGAGGAACCCTACCGGATCGGCGGAGAGGCTGAGGTTCGTCGGGAGCTATTGAATCCTCCGGTTCTACCAAATCATCAGCTGTAGTTTGTATAGTTGGAACTTATTCCAGTTCTACCTCATGACCACTAATTTCTTCCATAAAAATTCCTTTTCTAAAAAGGCGGCATGCCGAGAAATAAAACACATTTTGTTCCTCGGTGAGGTAGAAGATATTCCCTTGCAAATGCTTGGGATATCCAACAAACTTCCACAGAACTGACCTTATCTCGAGCTTGTCCGGATTTCTCTTTTAGATATAGGCCGGACAACCTCAAATCTTAACTTACTTAAAACACGGGCTCTTCCCATACCATATCTCATATAAAGTGGTAGGCACCTGATTTGGTTGGAACCCTATTCAATAGGTATGCAACTTCTCAAGTGCGTAATTCCCAAAAAGGAAATAGGCAACTCAGTAGTACTCATCATAGAGCACACCATATCTAATAAGGTGCGATTGCTCTGCCCCGATACACCGTTGTGCTGTGGTGTATACGGAGGAGTAATGCTGAGAGAGAATCTCATTCTCCTTTAGAATAGTCCAGGATCTCTGTGCTCAAGTAATCTCCTCCTCGATCATATCAAAGGACATAATACTTATACCCGTTTTGGTTCTCTACTTCTGACTTATATTCATTGAATTTCTCAAAAGCTTCAGACTTGTGTTCCAATAGGAACATATGTCTGAATCTTGAGAGATCATCAGTGAATGTAATGAAGTACAAAGAACCGGTCCTGGAATGTATAGACTGGGGACCTACATATATCATCATGTATCAATTCCAAGAGTTCACTAACTCTTTCTCTATTTCCAGTAAACGGAGCTATGGTCATTTTATCTTTGTGACATGACTGGCAAGCTTCACAAGATGTAAATTCAAACTGATTTAAATATGCATCTTAATGTAACTTAGCTAGTCGGGTCGCATTGATATGACCTAGTCTACAATGCCTCAAGAAGGATTCATTCATTTCTGAACTCTTCCTCTTGTGTGTGTTTTGTACGTTAAGAACTGCAGTTTGATTTAGAACGTATATGTTTTTAGATAACGTGCCTAAACCGATCAACTCTTGATATAGGAAATGTTCAAAATATTATCCAACAATACAAAATTATATCCTTCTTTACTAAATAAAGAGACTGATATGATGTTGTATATCAGGTTCGGTATCTAATAACATTCGTTCAGAATCAATGTATTTGGTAATACAGGGTGATAACTGCTAACACCTTGGCTGCAACAATTGCACCGTTTCCAACTCTTGAAACTTTATCACCCATTCCAAGTTCTCTACCTATCTGTAGCCCATGTAACAGATTACATATGTGGGATCCTGATCTGGTATCTCATACCCAGGACGTAAAGGATACTGAGAAACATTTTTCTGTAATGAATACACCCGAAAAAGATGCATCATCATGCATTTTTTTCGTTTGAGCGACACGGGAATCCTGGTAATCCCCTGTCTCTTGCTCGGTCTTATAACAATTATAAGGTAGAGCGGAACCAACGTTCCCCAGCTCAGTATAACAAGAGGGTTCGGTCAATACATCCATATTATTATCTTGATTAAGGCATGATATGGTCACTACCTGGAGAGAGAGAGAAGAAAACACTCAGCGTATGCTCTTGAAAGATTAGATTGGTTATTATTTTATCTAATCAGGATGGCACCCACTGTTTTCATCAAATCTTCCTTCAAACCCTAAAAGGAAAGACTAGCCGAGATTAATTACACTCTACAAGTTCGCCAATCTTTCATCCAGGCTAGTGCCGGTATTTTGAGGAAGGTTCCCTGTGCTTTCGCATGGACCTAATTAAAATAAACCTCGTTTTCCCAGGGGCGTAACCCCGTTGACACCTTTCTAGACATCTACTTGATCGGCTAGTTGTAAAGTGCAAAACTCTCCCAGGAGTAACAATTACTCGCAGTGGGTATTGTCACGCCCCGCTTCCCGGTATACGGCGAAGAGGACGGGATCGGTCCGCTACGTATTTACTCTGAAGTAAATACGCTAAGTGTATCTAAGTAATATAAAAGTAAATACACAAGAGACAAAATATATAAACTGAACAGCAACTTTATTTATTAACTTTCTTTTGTACAATACATGAAAAGTAAATACAACTGAAATAAAAGCGATGCCTAAACAATGGCATAACAGGAATGTAAAGTACTGAAAGGAAATGTATACAATGAAACTAAAGCTCTGGTTCTTCAGCAAACTGATCCAAGTCTTCTACAGTTGGCTCGATCTCTGACGGGTCCAAATCACCTGACGACATTTGATTGATGTAAATTCTCGATGCGTAAATCGAATCAAATATTTAAATTGACCGCAATCAAACTACGGTGTCAGTTGTAGTTAATGAATGAGTGTGGATCGTCCTCAGGGATCTCGAGATTCGTTTGTATTTTTATTTGTTTGAAATGAAATGTTAAGCAACAATAAGAGAAAACACGATTCAAGATTGATTTGTATTCGTGTGTCACTAATCTCTACTAAAGAATCAAGAAACTATAAACAAACAAGAATCGGGTTTCAATGGTATTTTCCAAACAACAATCAAGAATGATAGAGAGGCTCGTAGGAATCGATCGGATCTTTAGATGTGTTGTAGTCTACAATATTTCGTATTCTTGTCCTTCAAAGAATTGATACTAGATCAATGGTTATCGACGAGAGTTAGGGTTTTCTTGATGAAATTAGGGTTTCATCTCTTAACCCTTGTTCTTTCGAGGATACCATTTATATTCTAGCCTCTAGCAATTTCAAGAAGCGATCGGATTCCCCAATCTCGAGCGATGTCGATCAAGAAAGCATCGCAACGAATTGGGTTGTCGATTCTTGAACTTGCTAGGGTTTACAAACTCATGGGATTCAAGAATCAATTACAAATTTGCTACATCATCATACTAAAGATCGTTTCGACTCCTTAACGAGCGGAGTTTTATTCACACATCACCACAAAGACAATATTCAAGAATAGTAAAGATAACATGATGCGGAATTTAAAGAAAACAAGAATGGAGAAAATATCACCTTTTATTTAATCAACAATTTCAATACATTCTTTCAAGATCTACAAGAAGAAGAAAATCGATTGTTGACTCGGCTTCGCTCGACTCCGTGGATCGTGGATCTACTTTTGATCTCTTGCCCGATGGAAGATCGGCTCGGCTCATAAAAGGGTTGAAGGAATCTTGCTTGGCTTGCACTCAAGATCTTGAATTGTGGTTGGATTTAGGGTTAGGGTTTCCTACAAGATTTCTCACTAATCTTGAGGAAGAAGAAGATGGAGAAAAGAGAATGGCTAAAATCTAAGATATCACTTATGATCCTCTCTATGGCAACATGATAAGATTTGTGAGTCTAGGGTCTTATTTATAGAACTTTCACAACCCTAGGTTTAGATTTGAATTGGACTTTCCCTCCCAAAGTTTGTTGACAAGTTTGTTGGGCTCTAGCTTAGGGTTTAAGCAAGGTTTTAGGAAAGTTCTAGAAGTATTAGGCTAGTTTAGGAGTTTGCTGATCTGGTGGAAGTATCTGGAATATTCTGGAAGTTTGTGTGCATTTCTGAGCAGTGGGCACTGAAACAGGAGTTTTGGTGAAATTTGAGGAGCTGAATCCCTTGATCCGCCGCGCAACCGCCGCATGAGGTGGGAATTGGCCGCCCTTCCGCCGCGCATTGATGAGGTTGGGATCTGTGCTTTCTTCTGTTGCTTGGTACTGCTGTTTGGGCTTTTCTATGATGTTTAGAATTTCAGTTTCCCTTCTGTGTTGATACCAGATCTGAGTTGAGTGAGTTTACGAGCAATTGTAATGGTCGAGCGATGTAATGATCGAGCAAGCATCTCTTTTCCTGCATAGACTTCAACACAGGGATTGCAAGATATGGAAAATATGCTATGCAATGTAATGCAGTTAATTTTCCTAGGAATGCCGGTTTTAAGGTCGAATACATGTAATTTGATATTTTGCGACCGATTAGCTAATATGTGAATTATGAATACCGTACACTTCTATATGTGTGCAGATGCCAAGGAAATTGCCGGTTAAAATATGCAATATTTTCGACTGATCAAATACCCCCAAACTTAATTTCGATCGTCTCGAGCGAACGTTTTATTAAAAAGAGAAGGAGAAAATAAAGAAAGAGAAAAACTAACTAGCACACTTTCGTAGGCAATACGATTGCACTGAGCACGTGCAACAAGCCTTTGAACCTCTAGGTGTCCCTAGTAGGAGGAGTGTTGTCTCCTGAGGGTTTTCAGCGGATTGCACCCACAAAATCCAATAATAAAAGCAAGATCATGAATATTACATTTAAAGACAAGAATTGTAAAAGAAAAGCCTTGAAAATTAGGGTTTCCAACTAAGCTAGCTTTTCGGTTGTCATGAGCCCTATCTTAATGGTCATGAAAAGATGTTAGAAATCACGTCCTCCCTCAATAAAACATCGTCTTATTCTTCATTCCTATCTTTATTCCAAACATCGATCATATCACCCTGCGTGTGTGTAAAGACATCCCTACACCCGGAGAATTCAATTCAAGCTATCATACCCTTGCCCATCGGCCTCAGTACTTCTTGGCAAACGAGATTGCTTACACACTTTCATGCGACCGTTAATACTTCTTGAGGTACTAACCGACCGATTACTAATGTGCTTGCTAACTTGGTGTATTTTCCTAGTCTTGCACCACCTCAGGCATAGCAGTGACTCCCAGACCAGTTGACCTTAGGGCACTAGGTGAAGAAGCACCCTTTTGCTATATATTTTTCTTGCCCTTGGTGATAACAAAAACCAGTATCCATTTTTTTTTCACCACTTTAAAACATATTTTTCTTTTTTTCATACTTTTGGCTTTAAGACAAGAGCATTTCAAGGTATCCTCTACTATCCCAGGCTTCAAGACGTGTGTAAGTGCGAATAGCAGGGTAGCAACGTTCAAAATGTTTGGCTTCCAGAATAGAAACTATTTTTCAGACTTATTTTTATCCTCAGATTAGTGACGTCCTTCATCTTACTAACCCTTGGGACAACGGCTCATAACTACTTATTACTAGTTCGTATAAGAAAACTTCTAATTTTCTTAGTTTTCTAAAAATTTTCCAATCTCATGGATGTAATTGTTCACTGTCTAAACTTTCATTATCTTATTTATATACAAAAAAGTGTAAATATTAAAATTATTTTTATATTTGAGAATTTTTAAATTTTTATAGATTTTTAAAATTTTTCATTTTTTATAGATTTTTATAAAAGAAATGTTTTGTGCTTATGCAGATGATATGCAAATGATGCGAAAATAAGCACAAACCTCCCCCAAACTTGTTTTCAACAGTGTCCTCACTGTTGCCGACAGTTATACCTACAAAAATCTGTAAATCTGGGGGGAATTATTAGTGGGGGCAAATATATAAGTGAAGAACTTCCCCCAAACTTATCTTATTTACTCACCTTCATTCAAAAAATGATGCAATGATATACTGGACATGAAAGTGAGACGGAGGAATTTTAATCAAAATAAACTGGCTCTTGTAAGAACAAGAGCTCCTCCGTGGGGTCAGTGGAAAAATACGGCTTTAATCTATGTCCATTTACTTTGAAAACAGTGCCGTTTTTAACATTTTCAACATCTACTGCCCCGTGCGGGTATACAGACCGCACAACAAAAGGTCCCTTCCAACGAGATCGGAGCTTACCCGCATGAAGGTGTAATCGTGAATCATAAAGAAGGACTTGTTGACCAGGTAAAAATGTTTTCCTTACAATGTTTTTATCGTGAAAAACCTTAGTCCTATTCTTTGTGATTACAGCATTATCATAAGCTTCATCGCGGAGTTCGCTTAGCTCGTTTAGTTGCAGCTTCCGAAAGTTGCAAGCAAGGTTTAAATCAAAATTAATTTCCTTTATAGCCCACAATGCTTTATGTTCTATCTCAACAGGTAGATGACATGCTTTTCCAAACACTATCCTATATGGAGACATTCCTAGGTCGGTCTTATTTGCAGTCCTGAATGCCCAAAGAGCATCCGTCAATTTGGTCGACCAATCTTTTCTATTTTTAGCAACAGTTTTCTCCAGGATAAGTTTGATTTGTCTGTTTGAGATCTCAGCCTGCCCGCTTGTTTGGGGGTGATAGGGTGTAGAAAGACGGTGGTTGATTGAATATTTCCGCATCAGAGTCTCGAAAGATCTGTTGCAGAAGTGTGTCCCATTATCGCTAATAATAGCGCGTGGATGTCCAAATCGCGAGAAGATATTCTCTTTTAAGAACTTAATGACAACTTTCTTGTCATTAGTGCGACTTGGAATGGCTTCTACCCACTTGGAGACATAATCAACCGCCAGCAATATGTACAGATTCCCAAAGGAATTGGGAAAAGGACCCATAAAATCTATGCCCCAAACATCAAACATTTCAACAACCAGAATGGGTTGCTGAGGCATTTCATTCCTTTGGGATATTCTACCCGTATACTGACATTGTGTGCAGGTTTTGCAATGCTCAAATGCGTCCTTGAATAAGGTCGGCCAATAAAATCCACATTGCAAAACCTTTTCCGCTGTTTTTCTTGGACCAAAGTGACCCCCACAGGCCTGATCATGACAAAATGAAAGAATACTCTTGAACTCTTCATTTGGGACGCACCGGCGAATGATCTGATCAGGACAATATTTAAACAAATAAGGCTCGTCCCAGTAATAGTGTTTTACTTGGGAAAGAAAGCGGTATTTGTCCTGTTTTGACCAATCGCTCGGTATCAGTCCCGTGGCATGAAAGTTCACAATATCCCTGAACCATGGTTCAGTGGATACGCTCAAGAGTTGTTCGTCAGGGAACGAGTCATTGATCGGCAGGGTCACAGGGGAAGAAACGATGCGTGAAAGGTGGTCGGCTACTACGTTTTCACATCCTTTCTTATCTTTGATAACAAGATCGAATTCTTGTAAAAGAAGGATCCAACGTATTAGTCGACCCTTGGCATCTTTCTTCGCCAACAGATGTTTCAAAGCGGAATGGTCAGTATATACAACAATAGGTGAGCCGATTAAGTAAGGCCTGAATTTTTCTAATGCGAATACAACCGCTAATAGTTCTTTCTCTGTGGTTGTATAATTGATTTGCGCATCATTCAAGGTCTTACTAGCATAGTAAATCACGTGTGGCATCTTTTCGATGTGCTGTCCAAGGACAGTACCTACTGCAAAATCAGATGCGTCACACATCAGCTCAAAAGGGTAGTCCCAATTTGGTGATGATAAAACGGGGGCTGAAGTGAGTGAGTGTTTAAGTGAGTCGAAAGCTGTCTCGCAATCCGAGTTAAAGTGGAAGGTCGTATCCTTGGCCAGGAGTAGTGTTAAAGGTCTAGCAATTTTGCTAAAGTCCTTTATGAATCTCCTATAAAATCCAGCATGGCCAAGGAAAGAGCGAATATCTTTGACGCTTTTGGGATGAGGGAGGTTTTGAATGACATCTACTTTAGCTCTGTCAACCTCAATGCCTTTCTGTGAAATGACATGTCCAAGGACTATTCCTTCTTGGACCATAAAGTGGCATTTTTCCCAGTTCAAAGTCAAGTTCTTCTCTTTGCATCGAGTAAGAACAGCGTCAAGATTCGCTAGGCATTCAGAAAAAGAATCTCCAAAAATCGAAAATTCGTCCATAAAGATCTCCAGGAAATTCTCTACCATATCAGAGAATATTCCCATCATACACCGCTGAAAGGTAGCGGGAGCATTGCATAGCCCGAAGGGCATGCGACTGTAAGCAAAGGTACCAAAAAAACAAGTAAAAGTGGTTTTATCTTGATCCTTTTTGGCGATGGGGACCTGATTATAGCCTGAGTAACCATCCATGAAACAATAGTATTGTCGTCCCGCTAAGCGTTCCAGCATTTGATCAATAAATGGTAGAGGAAAATGATCTTTCCTCGTAGCAGCGTTGAGTTTTCTATAATCGATGCATACACGCCACCCAGTTTGGGTGCGTGTCTGAATCAACTCATTCGCTTCATTTGTGATAACTGTGATGCCGGATTTCTTAGGAACGACGTGTATAGGACTTACCCACTGGCTATCGGAGATCGGGTATATAATACCACTATCTAAGCATTTGACGATCTCTTTCATGACAGCTTCCTTCATGACGGGATTTAACCGTCTCTGTGGTTCTCGGGTTGGTCTGGCATCATCCATCACATGTATATGATGTTCAACTATCAAGGGACTGATCCCTTTGATGTCCGCCATACTCCAACCAAACGCCTCTTTATTAGATCTTAATACCGATAAAAGTGCATTTTCTTGCTCTGATGCAAGGGAAGCGGAAATTATAACCGGTAAAGTCTCCTTCTCACCAAGATATGCATATTTAAGGTGAGAGGGTAAAACCTTAAGATCTAATTCAGGCGGAGAAATAATAGAAGGAAGGATCATAGAATGATTTTTGGATTTACAAAGAAGCTCAGAGCCTGTGAAAGATACAGACTCGGGTGGAGAAAAGTCAGAAGTGCGGGACTCAAGTGTAGGTGAAGTGTCCTCACTAAGATCAAGTGTAAGATCAAGCAGAGATGTGCTAATGTCATCGAGATCAGTAAAGCAAAGTTCCTCGGCTCCACAACTTTCGGGAGAGATCTCATGGACAGAACACACATCTAAAATATGAGCACTAGGTTCTGATGGCTGACTTCCAACTTTGTAGATATTAAGTTCAATGGTCATATTTCCAAACGATAAATTCATTGAACCATTTCTACAGTTTATAACAGCGTTGGAAGTGGCAAGGAAAGGACGACCTAAAATCACCGGAATTTGGCCCCGGGGGTTTGCTACAGGATGTGTGTCGAGCACAATGAAGTCTACAGGGAAGACAAATTCCCCGACCTTTATCAACACATCCTCTAATTCACCCCTTGGTTTGGTGATAGATCGGTCTGCCATCTGGAGAGTACAATGAGCAGGTTTCAGCTCTCCAATCCCTAGTTGCTCATAGACAGAATAAGGTAACAGGTTAACACTCGCGCCAAGGTCTAAAAGAGCACGATTTATGTTTTTACCCCCAATCGAAATCGAAATTGTAGGACATCCTGGGTCCTTTCGTTTCTTTGGTAGCTGGGGAATAAAAGCAGTGCTGATATTATTAGCCATAAAGACCTTCTTCGGCACTTGAGTCTTCCTCTTCCTAGTGCACAAGTCCTTTAGAATTTTCGCATAAGCGGGGACTTGTTGAATCGCATTTAGCAGAGGGATATTGATGTTAACCTGTTTGAACATTTCTAAAATTTTCTCCATATGAGGACTCGTTCTGTTAGCCCTTAGCCGATTCGGGTAAGGTGCTTTCGCAATAAGCGCGGGGTCCATCATAGGAGAAGGAAAGGGGGGTAGACGAGATCCCAAAAGAGGTGTGGGGACCGTCTGTGGAGAACTATAAGGGTTGGGTGAATGTGTTGAGCCTAAAGGGAACTGGAGAATAGGCTCGTGCGAAGGTGGTTTGGTAGAAGAAGAAGGATCAGAAGGAGAAGTGTGTGTATGTGGAAAGGTCTCAGCCGGGGTTTTGATATGATTTTCAGTATTATCAATATCTTCCCCGACATTATTATTCAGCACTCTTCCCGATCTCAACGTGGTAATTGCATTTACATTGTAATGCCCAGGATTCTGTAGGGGTTGAGAGGGAAGTTTCCCTTTTTCTCTCGCACTCATTTCAGCTTTGAGGCGTGCGATTTCAGCTTCCATCGTTCTAATATCTCAGCTTGTGACGCTGAGTTTTTCTTTATTTCACTGACGGAAGATCTAACCTCAGTTGAAACTTCCATGAAATTGGATAAAAGTGATTTCATGGTTTGAGTAAATTGAGAGAAATCGTCAGAACAGGGCTGCATAGGATTAGACTGTGCAGGAGTGTTGCCCTGGTTTTGGAAATTTTGTGACTGGTAGGGGTGCTGAGTGAGTTGAAGGGGTTGCTGTTGTGGTGGAGGAAGAGCCCTTTGAAAGTTATTTGTGTTTGGAACCGTGTTTTGAGATTGATTTTGGTTCCAAGCAAAATTCGGGTGGTTCCTCCAACCCTGATTGTACGTGGAAGAATATGGATCGTTTCGAGGTCGTTGAAATGCGGCATTAGAATGCTCGTGACCTTGAAACGCCGAGTTTAAAGGACATTCTTCCGTTAAGTGTGACGGATCAGAACAGCACCCACAAATAGTTTTGGGGAGTGATACCGGGTTTAGGGAGGCTGCTGCAAATTTGTGTTCCATAGCGTCGAGCTTCTTTTGCATTGCTGCCATTTCAGCTCGAACACCTATGGACACATCTACTTGGTGTACGCCACCCCTATTCAATGGTTGGGTTCCACTCTCCCAAATTAGTGATTTTTCAGCGAACTCTTCTAAGTATCGCCAGGCTTCCCCATCGTCTTTGGTCATAAATGTACCCTGACACATATTTTCAAGGCTCTGTTTAGTGCTAGGGTTACTGCCCTCATAGATGATTCGGCAAAGCTCCCATCTCGGGATGCCGTGATGAGGACATTGAACCATTAGATCCTTGAAACGTTCAAAGTATTTTGAAAATTGTTCGGTAGGGAGCTGGGCAAATTGGTTTAGTTCGCTACGGATTCGAGCCGTCTTTTGGACAGGGTAAAATTTCTTTAGGAATGCTGCGACGAATTCTTCCCAATTCGTGATGGAGTGTGCAGTAGTGTTATATAGCCACTTCTCGGCTATATCGCACAAGGTGAAAGGAAGAAGTCGTAGACGCATCGCATCCACAGAAAGTTGAGACGTACCCATCATAGCGCATACGTTTTCAAATTTGGTAATGAAAACGTAAGCGTCCTCGGTCTCGAGTCCGTGGTATTTAGGTAAAAGGTTGATATACTGGGGCTTGATTTCAAAGTTATCCCCATTGGCTGGTGGTGTGGATAAGCAGGTCGAAAGAGGACCTCTGTGTGGATAGCATCTTTCCTGGAGAGAAATGTGGGGAGGATTCTGCGCACCAACGGACGGTGGAAGATTAGGGTTAAAGAAGTTTGATGGATTCGGATCCATCGATATGGGTGTGGTAGTAGGTAAAGAAAAGGTAAATGGAGAATTATCGACTTCGGAGTCGATAAAGGGTACGCGGACTAAACGGGCACTAGAATCCCGTGTCCAGCCTATCTTGTACCAAAAAGGGTTAGTACAAGTGGCAGCGTTGACTTATAATTAGGGGTAAAATGAATGCGGTGTTTGCTTTTGAAAAGGGACGGATTTTGAAAAAATGATGCGACAACCAAATGCAGCAACACACCCCTAGAATCTAATGGTCACCTAGGTCCGGCTCTAGACCGCTCCTAACTGCCAAAAGACAAGTCGCAGGATCAATCCTCCACTGCCTCTTTGTCCCCCTGTGGCCGGATAAGTGCCAGGTAAGTGGGAAGGAACCACCACTACAGTGGACCTAATTAATAACCACTAGCCTTAGACACACTCGCCTTAGGCACCACAAGAAAACGCGGATAAGCAATGAATTACCCACGGCCCTCTCTTGTCCTAAATGAGCGCGACAGTCCTTAGAGTCATCTCTAGATTTCTTTTAGTTAATGGGGGTAAATGCGGATGCAAGTTTGGTGGTTTTCGGGGCTTAGGAAGGGTAATGAAATCCCCACCTAATTTGGAGTTGGCCGTGCCCCTTAAATTCCGTATTTTAATATGCAAAACAACCAAGAAAATAAAATCACGCACAATTTTAATTTGCTTTTGCGGCGCAGCGATTATTTGCAAAGAATCCTGCAGAAAGGATTAGTTGGAGCTAAAAAGGGAGAGGGGAGAGAGCAAGAAATCACCTGATGGAAAATTATCCAGAGAACCCTCAAGACTGCGGCTCTTCCGCCGCAAATACCATGTAGATGCCGCCCTTCCGCGGTCGGATATTGGGAACTGTGTATAATTTTTCTTCAGCTGCTTTCTCTTGCTTCCCTCAACTCTCTGGTATATCCCAAATAATTTTTCCACAGCACAAAATGCTCCAGATCACCTTGCAATCAATTCACAACACACGTATAAGAGTTTGTACGAATTTTGATTTCAAGAAGTGAAACGTAATAATTCTTTCACTTCAAACTATAAAATGTAAACGAATTAACGCGCGATCCCCGGCAACGGCGCCATTTTGATTGATGTAAATTCTCGATGCGTAAATCGAATCAAATATTTAAATTGACCGCAATCAAACTACGGTGTCAGTTGTAGTTAATGAATGAGTGCGGATCGTCCTCAGGGATCTCGAGATTCGTTTGTATTTTTATTTGTTTGAAATGAAATGTTAAGCAACAATAAGAGAAAACACGATTCAAGATTGATTTGTATTCGTGTGTCACTAATCTCTACTAAAGAATCAAGAAACCATAAACAAACAAGAATCGGGTTTCAATGGTATTTTCCAAACAACAATCAAGAATGATAGAGAGGCTCGTAGGAATCGATCGGATCTTTAGATGTGTTGTAGTCTACAATATTTCGTATTCTTGTCCTTCGAAGAATTGATACTAGATCAATGGTTATCGACGAGAGTTAGGGTTTTCTTGATGAAATTAGGGTTTCATCTCTTAACCCTTGTTCTTTCGAGGATACCATTTATATTCTAGCCTCTAGCAATTTCAAGAAGCGATCGGATTCCTCAATCTCGAGCGATGTCGATCAAGAAAGCATCGCAACGAATTGGGTTGTCGATTCTTGAACTTGCTAGGGTTTACAAACTCGTGGGATTCAAGAATCAATTACAAATTTGCTACATCATCATACTAAAGATCGTTTCGACTCCTTAACGAGCGGAGTTTTATTCACACATCACCACAAAGACAATATTCAAGAATAGTAAAGATAACATGATGCGGAATTTAAAGAAAACAAGAATGGAGAAAATATCACCTTTTATTTAATCAACAATTTCAATACATTCTTTCAAGATCTACAAGAAGAAGAAAATCGATTGTTGACTCGGCTTCGCTCGACTCCGTGGATCGTGGATCTACTTTTGATCTCTTGCCCGATGGAAGATCGGCTCGGCTCATAAAAGGGTTGAAGGAATCTTGCTTGGCTTGCACTCAAGATCTTGAATTGTGGTTGGATTTAGGGTTAGGGTTTCCTACAAGATTTCTCACTAATCTTGAGGAAGAAGAAGATGGAGAAAAGAGAATGGCTAAAATCTAAGATATCACTTATGATCCTCTCTATGGCAACATGATAAGATTTGTGAGTCTAGGGTCTTATTTATAGAACTTTCACAACCCTAGGTTTAGATTTGAATTGGACTTTCCCTCCCAAAGTTTGTTGACAAGTTTGTTGGGCTCTAGCTTAGGGTTTAAGCAAGGTTTTAGGAAAGTTCTAGAAGTATTAGGCTAGTTTAGGAGTTTGCTGATCTGGTGGAAGTATCTGGAATATTCTGGAAGTTTGTGTGCATTTCTGAGCAGTGGGCACTGAAACAGGAGTTTTGGTGAAATTTGAGGAGCTGAATCCCTTGATCCGCCGCGCAACCGCCGCATGAGGTGGGAATTGGCCGCCCTTCCGCCGCGCATTGATGAGGTTGGGATCTGTGCTTTCTTCTGTTGCTTGGTACTGCTGTTTGGGCTTTTCTCTGATGTTTAGAATTTCAGTTTCCCTTCTGTGTTGATACCAGATCTGAGTTGAGTGAGTTTACGAGCAATTGTAATGGTCGAGCGATGTAATGATCGAGCAAGCATCTCTTTTCCTGCATAGACTTCAACACAGGGGTTGCAAGATATGGAAAATATGCTATGCAATGTAATGCAGTTAATTTCCCTAGGAATGCCGGTTTTAAGGTCGAATACATGTAATTTGATATTTTGCGACCGATTAGCTAATATGTGAATTATGAATACCGTACACTTCTATATGTGTGCAGATGCCAAGGAAATTGCCGGTTAAAATATGCAATATTTTCGACTGATCAACATTCAAAGAAAAAAGAAATAGAATGTCATCAGCGAACATGTCGCTCGGTAAGTCCCAAAGATACGAGGAAAGTAGAATAGACAGAATACTAAGGTATCTTTTAAAGTTGTATTATCTTTTAGTAATATTGTATTAACGATGTTGTTTATAGTTTGGTACAGAAGAATGTCAGTGTATATGAGAGGAGTCTCTATATGCCAGAGACTAGAGGCAAGTATAGTACAAGGAACTGTTTATGCCACGGTACAACAGCAACTGGATTCATATTAGGTGTATTAAGTCTTATAGTCTCGTGCCACTTTTAACACCTTCCGTATCAATCTACCCCTTAAATTTCGTAGTGTCTTGTTTGTATTGTATTGTATTGTAAATTGTATTGATTGTATAATTGGATGACTGACCGAAACCATAATATCAGTAAACAGATGCAACCGTAGAATCATATAAATGGAATAACTGGAGAACCATGTAAATGGAATGTATATCCATGGTTCGGTTCAGTCAAGTTGTATAGATTGATAATTGGATTCATGGATTCATGTTGAATTGTAATATTGAAGATTGTAGATTGTAGATTATACTTGAATCATATTCAAGTCAGATTATACTGAGACTCAAACTGAGTCAGACAAATAGCAAAGTAAATTGAAGTCTTGATTTTTTTATTAATTTGTCTACCTTAGATAGGCAAGCACCCACTTTTCCGGCTCCCTGAGGCTCAAGAAATTGGTCCCGCTTAAACCTATGTTTACTAGGGTCCTTAGGGTAATTTATAGAACTTGAGAGGGTTTTATGTAAAAATACTTTTATATACTTTTCAAAAATATACACCAAGCATTTGTTATTCGTCTTTAGAGTTGTAATGAATGTGGATTTTATATTGTGATAATTCTAATGAAAATATCCTAAATTCAGAAATAAAGGTATTTATTTGTAATATTGATTTATATGGAATTCATGGTATTTTAGTGTAAAATTTATTCTTGTGATTTTTAGAACAAAGTGGAATATTTATATTATAACAAAATAGGTATTTTAATGATAAATATACATATATTTATACAAAAATAATTTTAATATATTTTTTTTATATTCTAAAAATCTCATTTTCTTAAGATGTCGTATTTTAAATCTTTCGTGACCGAATGCTCCTTGCGGAGGTTTGAATCTCGCACTACTAAGCCCGAGGATGTGCGATAACCCGCACCATCCCGAACACGTTCCCCAAAATGGGTTGTAGCGGCGCTTTGCAAAGATTTGTATAAATACTAAATCTTTTAAAAAACGGTTTTATGAAATAAGTGGTATTTATTTGTAAAGATGTCAATTATCCGTATTCTATGTTCCAGGGTCTCCTAAGTCAACTAGACTATTTCTAACTGGTCTAAAACGACAAGTTGTGAGATACCTCAAATCGCCTCTTCACCGCCAATTGTGGCCAGATAAGTACAAGTGAAGAAAGAAGGGATTCGCTCACGAATCACCGTGAGACGGGCCTTTT
Organism: Agapanthus africanus; assembly: GCA_030015575.1. Lineage (NCBI taxonomy): Eukaryota > Viridiplantae > Streptophyta > Magnoliopsida > Asparagales > Amaryllidaceae > Agapanthus > Agapanthus africanus. The sequence goes on along the minus strand of JASDDO010000004.1, from coordinate 27,701,563 downwards.
AAAGTTACCTTTCTCACTTGCCTAGCCTAGACACCACAAAGTCAGGTTTAGATAAACGACTGATGTCCACAACCTATCCTATTTTCATAATAATTGGTATTTATTTAAAAAGTGTATCAATACTAAATCTTTTAGAAATGGCTTTATTTAGTAAAGGGTATTTAACTGAAAATGTTTGTTTTCTCGTATTCTAAGTTTTCGATGGTATCGTGTTAGGTTGTATATGAGTGTGTGAGGAGGTAAGTCGTTATCTCGTGCTCTACTTTAAAGGTATATCAAGTTTAATGGAGTTAAATGTAGAATTGAAACAATGTGGTATTTAAGTGAAAAATACGATAAATTGAAATAGCCATCATTTCATGTGATGAAACTTGATCAATTTGGTTGATTAGTGTTTAATAGTCATCATGAGAGAGTTTAAGCATAATTGTGTTAATGAGAAGTGGATTTTTATAAGAAACCGAATCGGAAATCGGATTTGTTCCGATTCCGTCGGGTTTTGTAAATCCGTTTTTTTTTTATAGAAGAGATAGGTAGAAATTGGGACTTACGGGTTTTAGGTCACACAAGAGAGTAAAAGAGAAGTAGTGGAATCGCCGATGTGTTGCGTTGTCGCCGGTAGTTCCTAAAACGATCGCCGGAAGTTCCGCCGGAATTCGTCGGAGCTTCGCATTTCGCTCGTTTTCAAAGTACACACGCTTCTTGGAATTTTAAGAGAGTGGGCTCAGAATTTTGGGGTGAGAGAGTAGGGGTAGGGGTGTATTTATAGGGTTAGGCTAGGGTTAGGATAGGTCTAGGGTTTTTAAATAAAAAATGTAAAAAAAAGGCGTGATATGGTCGCTACCTGGAGAGAGAGAAGAAAACACTCAGCGTATACTCTTGAAAGATTAGATTGGTTATTATTTTATCTAATCAGGATGGCTCCCACTGTTTTCATCAAATCTTCCTTCAAACCCTAAAAGGAAAGACTAGCCGAGATTAATTACACTCTACAAGTTCGCCAATCTTTCAGCCAGGCTAGTGCCGGTACTTTGAGGGAGGTTCCCCGTGCTTTCGCACGGACCTAATTAAAATAAACCTCATTTTTCCAGGAGCGTAACCCCGTTGACACCTTTCTAGACACCTACTTGATCGGCTAGTTGTAAAGTGCAAAACTCTCCCAGGAGTAACAATTACTCGCAGTGGGTATCGGGATCCAACTATCTCATAGAAGGTATGCAATCCAATTGCAAATTTCAAAACTTGAAATTTCCGATAATTTTGCCCCTAGCGTCCTATGACCTTGACGCAGGTCAACAAACCATAGTCCGCTAGTCAAGTTCAACCCGTGCATTTCATGATTGAATTAAACTCACCCGCATGACCCTTGACGCAGGTCAACAAGGTCGCACGACTACCCTAACTGAATCACATCATATGCTTTTGCAGATAAGCATAAATAGCTACTGCACACTACGCCTTGACGCAGGTCAACAAATATAGCACGAATACTATGAAGTACTTATCTGAAATGACGGAGGGCTAAGAAAAGTTTTTAAGAAAACCCTTTGCGTAATGAACTTGATATCGTTGTAGAATCGAGTGAATTTTAAAATGAGTGTTTTTTTAGGCTTTTACTAGTTTTGCTAAAGAGGTCACTCCCGGTGAAGGGATCTCGACTCATTCCTTGTCGAATGAGGTGCAGGATATTCACAATACCACTATGCAAAGCAAGAACTAGAAAAGCAATCAAAACACAAAACCGAGGTTGTAGTATCTGCTAGTTATTGCTAAAGAGGTCACTCCCGGTGAAGGGATCTCGGCTCTTTCCTTATCGAATAAGGTGCATGATATTCTACAAGGAATACCGCTATGCAAAGCAACAACTAGAGCTACCTATTTTTGAAAATTCGATTCCACAATATCTTTAGGTTTATTTTCTTTCATTAATCTCATTAATGAAGTCACATCATTTATGCTTCCTAAGCATCACAGAAGAAACGAAAGCATCAATATTAATTATATATCATATATATAATATATAAGTATTCGTCTCAAAATATATAAAGTGATCACATCACATAATATCAGCAGCAGAAGAACATATATGAAATATTGGATATACTAGGAATTCCGTGTTTTATTTATGCCAATAAAAAACACGGATTCCACAGTCGCGATGAATAGCCAAACCCACATCTCTAGACCCCTACGAGAGCGACAAACAACCCTACCAATTCTAGAGTTAGGAGACCCAGTCTCGACTCCTCGAGATGGTCTCTTACTGGACTCTAGAACCCGGTTAATTGTGCTCTCCTTCTTGGGTCTATCCTAATGTGGAAAAGTAAATAATATACATCAATGGTGATATCATCCTCAACCCGGAAGTGCCCCAATAAAAAAAATATTACATACAAGCTTTTACATGAATGAAAATGAAAAACTCTCATCTCATATAAAAAAAAACCCGGCCATTCAAACACGACGATCCAATATAACATATCCCAGCAACACATAACATTACATGTCATCAACGTAAGTAAATATGTGTATCCTAATTGTCGTTGACGTATAGCAACGAAACCGGCAATACACCACATATTACACTTACAGTCGCAGAAAAGAAAGTGAAAAACTATAACAATTGGAATCCGCAACCACCTTATACATCATAAACCCAACGCATCACATACATTGGATTTCATGCCCAAACAAATGAATTCCTTAGACATCACATGCCTAACAATTATAAACCCCGCGTTTTAGTCTCGATATTGAAAACACTTTCCAATAATCTATCGGGTAATTTAATAAGATTCCCGATAACCTGATCGAATGCTCGTCAGAAATATTAGTAGACGGCCGCACCCCTGATGCCGTCAAAGAAGTGCACTAAGGCGGAACACCGTGGCTTCAAACACCCAAACGGATGCTTTTGGCGATGGGAATCTCCTACAATCACTTGGTCGAGGCTATGGGACATGGCTATCTAGTAAGGTTACCCAACGAGTATCCGCGTACACTACGTAATTGTGACGGACTTTTGATCCACATCAAAATTCCGTGGCAACCGATCAAATGAGACTAAACTGCTAGATTTATAAAATTCAAACTAGTTATCTCATAACTAATTATGTGGATTCCAAATATTGTATCACAATCACAGATAGCTAGACGAAGTTAAACTTTTCGATCGAATAAGAAAGAACCCAAAATTTCCCAACAAGCTCAACACTTGAGCGGAGTTCAAAAAGTACCCAGAACACGCCACAGCTCCTATAAACCATCCGTAGAAGGGCCGACCCATGCCTCACTCATGTCGCCACGGAACTGCGGCAAACCCTAGAGTATTACCGCGGTTCTGCGATCCAAAAAGTCGAATTTGGGTATCGTTCTTCTAGAGGGTCCACAGAATCGCTTGCATGCTTTTCTGAAAATTTTGAACTCGGAAAAATTCAACTCTTGGAAAATTCCAGCAAAGGAAAATATGTGTTATTGATATTCGCTCAAACTTTTTAATATCGTCTAAATAACCCGAATACATGTTAGAATTATGATTACGAAATACTCCAAGTTTCCTTTACAGAAAGTTAATATCACATGAAAATTTAGCAAAAACAAACAACACCTGAAATACCAAAACCCAGAGACTGGAACACCATGAAAATTTGAAACCAAAAAACCCACTTTGACCCGGTGAGCTCGGATTTTAGCCCTATGTGGCTAGCCAAAATTGCACCAAATTGCTCCAAATTTTCATAGTGTTCATGTTATATCACATAAAACATTCTGCAGTTGTTTAAAATTTTTTTTGACACCTTTACAAATCCGACAAAAACCAGATTTGTGTATCGGGTGTTTCGGAGCAGTTTCGGTTTTGTAATCTAACAAACATAGTTTAAATCTCTAGCTTGGCTCTGATACCACTGTAGGGTTCCCTAGGACGGCAGCAAGGTTTCCGGAAGTATCGTCCATGCCGTTTTCAAATTTTTTCCGTTCTAAAAAACCCTAATCTAGAATCTTTAACTAGAGTTTTAAACGAAACAACATGTAAATAACTTTTATATCCAAGTGAATGAGGAATATAACCTTTGTAGACCGGTCCTTCACTTCTAAACCTCCGTGTAGTAGTCCCTTCGCTCTAAGTTGTGAACACCCGGACTCTAGAGAGGGTTCACATAAAGAAATGAACAAGCTTGCTCAATGTCTTCGAGGCCGAAGATGATCTTTGTCGAGGAGACTCAAGCTCATGCTACCTCTTCAAAAATGATGAAATTAGTGAAGCAAACACCCTAAACTAAATGGCTAATAGTAGAGGATGATGAAGTAGGAAATGGGCTCATTTTAGTTTTCTTTTTCTCACAATATTTTCTCACCTTGAGAAAATCTAGTAAGCTTTCTCAATGAAGAAGAAGATGAAGAATGAATAATGAGAGAATAAACTCATGTGGTGAGAATAGCAACCATGGGTGAGTTAGTGCCATACACTAACTCATGTAGAGAATAAATCATGGCTAACAATAATGGTTAGGTTAATAAATATCTTCAAGTAAAACAAAAAGAGTGGACTTGGTCAATGGTTCCACAAGCTTCTATGAGCTTCAACCATGTGACAATTTCCAACCATTTTTGATTTGCTTTAAATAGATAAAACCCTTCATTATTAATAAGCATGGTGTGAGTCTCATACACCCATGAACCATGTGGTATTAAGCATGACACAATAAAATGTATATTAATATATATCATATATATACTATATGCACACAAGTGAGAAAAAGAAATGTTTAAGTGAGCTAATATTAGTTAATGTAAATTAATATATCACATATATAATTATACATTAAATTATCAAATCAACACTTGATTTAATATTCCGGCTATATCACATACAACTGACTAATATCAAATGTAACAACTTATCGAATCAACACTAGATCCGATAACCCGGCTATATCATATATAACTGACCGATATCACATATCGCGAGAATAGAATGCGGTATCACATACGCGCATTAATCTCGGTCCCGCACATATCATATATGTGCTCCTATTTCATTTCGTATGAACCAGGAAACCTCTATGTAGGACTCTAAAGACTCGTCAATACGCCGGCAGTAAGTGATGATCATATCAAACACCCACAAGCCGCATGTGGTCTGCTAAACGTAATGGCCACCCGGGTATCGAGCGATCAAAAGATCAACAAGCAAGCCTGCTCATACTCCTGCGAATCCATCAGTAACACTACCATACAGTCCGGTCTCTTCGACTGATATATCGCATATCTCATCTGGGGGTGGTAAACGTCAGACCCCAATAACTCGATAAGTCATGCCGATATGAGGCTCATAACGGGTCAAGAAACTACTAATAACACTTACCGATAAATCTCATAAACAACCCTGGCCAGGGACTTTCCTGTTATAGCCAATCGAGCACAGCGCAACATCAACCCCCAATACCGGGAGAGACGAAATCTCCTCCTATCGCTCATTGCCTCCATGTGACTCGGGACTGTACCCAAAAAACATCGTTTTGCATGTTCTCTTAAATGTGGTATGGTGGAAATCAAAGCACAGTGGGAATCACACAAGACTCTATGATGATCTCGGGTTGACAGACTAACCTATACCAGTGTCACCAGAGAACTGCCATCTGACGTGAGGTATAATACCATCTAGGAGTTCTCGGCGAGTCCGTCCAGTATACCCAGTCTCCACTGAGCACCCGTATATCATCTCTGATGTCAAACACCAATGGATATGGGATCATCCATCGCCCATCTATATGGGTCGAGAAGGTATACGCTAGTCTACTCTGGTATATCGATGCCCCGTCTCGATACACCCACGACTAGAGACATTAAAGGATATACTCACGGACTACCTTTGTCCCACTAGTATGATCCGCATCATAATCTAGGTAGTCAAGTAAATATCTTAAGGACTTTATCAACATGTAACAGAGAGACAATCAGTATACATGTTATGATAAAGAGTAACCATATAGCATACTATCATGTCGAGCAAGAAAGTCCTCCCTATGTATGTTCAAGCATCCACTATAATATACATCATATGTACAATAATGGCCTCCAGGGCATACATATAACTAACATCATAAAGTAATCCCACCAAACCAAAGCACACCTGCTACAAATAAAAGCAGGATCAAAACAGAGAAGCAGTTTGCCAAAGCCCTGTCAATGGGGATGAAGCCGCCACCTCTTATAAAGAACACTCCCGGGGTCAGATGCCTCAATGGAGAAGATGCATTCCCAAACTAGTGCTTATATCATCGGAGGGTTACCTACCCTACCGAGGAATGCAGTGCCTTCAAGAAGTGGTGGCAAGAATACGTTGTCCATAAAAAACACTTCAAGTGGATGAAGCGCGAGCTCGTGCTCGTCGATGGCAAAATAGTGTGACAGACGTATATTAAGAAATGACTACAAATTTCATATGGTTGGTACTAGTTCGGAAGGGGGAAAACCCTAAGTTCTTACCTTCGGGAGTGATTCTAAGGACGAAATACCCCTCAGACCTCTCTTCAAAGACTCCCCCTCCGAAAAAGAAGAGGAGAATAACTGCGAGAATATTCAGCTGCGTAACCGCACACGAAAAGAACTTTGGACCTATAAACAAAGGTTCGAGCAAAAAGGACAAAGGGAAAAAAAATCTCTGAGGAAATTGTCCTCGACGGTGAAGTTGTCAAAGAGCTCACAGTGAGGGACCCGTCTAGGAAAAACAAGATGGACTATAATGTCCTAGAGCATTTAAGCAAAATACTCTCACAACTGAGCATATTGGATGCTCTCCTCTTGTCCAAAGAGGCACGAGATTCTCTGATCAAGGTATTACAAAAGCCCGATCAGTTCCAAGCTTTCTTCACGAAAGATAAGATGAAAGATGAACCGACAAAGGTTTACGCAGCTGACATTACATTCATCGATAAAGATTCCTCCTCGGTACGCGCGAGCACAATCATCCATTATATGTCATCGGATACTGCCACGACATCAAGATAGGAAAAATCCTTGTCGAGATGGATTCTCTGTCAATCTTCTCAACGTGAGGGTGCAAAAGGAAATCTGCATGAACTTTCAGCATCTCGCCCGAGATAAAATTACCATCTCCGGGTTCGACTCATAGTCGTCACGGACGTTCGGGTCTGTAATACTGACGTTACGCTTTGGGCTGCTCGTCACTGACATCAAATTTCATGTCATTGACGCTAAGACTTTCTATAATGCTTTGCTCGGCAAGCCTTAGTTACATGAGTACAACGTTATCCTTTGTACACAATATCAGTGTATGAAGTATTTCAAAGACAGCTTGGAATACACCCTCACAGGGGAGCTAAATCCGTTCTCCATAAACGAGGTCCGAAAATATGAAGACACAAAGTACTTCCTACCAGACTTCGAGGATACGGAAATGTGTCATAAGCCGAAGGAAAAACAGAAGTCTATCGCCACTATTTTGATCTTTGGGAGCGATACCGAGGAAGATGAAGAAATAGTCTACTCGGGGCAACCCCAGAAAGAAAACAATAGGCCCAGACCATCTACTCTCATTTTGGTCTTTGGCAGCGACTAAGAGGAAGAGGCCAATACAGAGTTCTCTATCGTCCGTTAATGTAAACCTTCACCGGAGTAGATCAGAGTCTGCAAATCACAATGGCTCTGCCTCGGCATTACAACGAGCTTGATGCACTCTATACATACAGCATACAAGAACTGCAAACTTTCTACGTACCTCCCAGGCGAAGAGGTGAAAAAGTGATCCTCTTCTACCAATCTACGGAAACCAAAGTAGAAAAGGAAGTTTGGCATGGTGCTGATTTTGCACTCGACAAGTTTCAACCAATCCGTCTGCCAAGATATTACATGGAAGGATTGAAAAGGCTGTTAAGATGCCAAGGTGTACCCCTCGAACAAACTGTTCGACAAGCCCAATTCTACAAAAAAAATTTGGGATATCCTCGGGACTCAGCGAAAGATGCACAATGGGAAGATGGAGACAACCGGGCTCGGATACGTTCAGTCCAAGAAACGGGAGCGGTTCCACAAATGCCACATCATAAGCAGCTCCAGTGAAGGGAAAAATACTCTTCCAAATGGCCGTGACGTTGAAGCAGAGTGAAATCCCACTCTAAGAAATTTATGTCCGTCGCTTGAAGAGCAAATTGACAGGTTAATAAAAGAAGCTTGTCAAAAGAACCGGGACAATCATAACCGCGAAATGGCCATTTATGAAAAGGCCAGGATGCAGCGTCTCAGTCAGCAATCTGTGGAGAAAGAAGACTATAATGCTCTTCATCCTCGGCCCACTGTATGTTCTCGCGAAAGAAGAAAATCCCAAAATAGAGGCAAAAACAGGGCAAAGAACGTAAACAACGTTCGAAAACAACAAAGTGGATCCAAGATACCGTCTAAACGAGAAAAACTCGATTGGAGCCCGTCTTTTATAAAGAAGATGGGTCAGGAATACTCTTTCCCACAAGACAAGATAAGGAAAATATTCAAGCTTGTCATGAATCATCAAATGACGACACTTCCGGAATCTCGGCACCCCGAACAAATAAACGAGGTCCATCATCCGGATTATTGCTCCTACCACCGAGTAATAGGTCGTCCCCTTGAAGACTGCTTTGTAGGATATAGTGTCCTCTAAGTCAATTATTGGATCGCAGTTACGTGATTGTGATGATTGAGGAAGGGCCTATACCGATAAAACAGTCTTACTCGAGATGATAGTATGCTATCTGGTTTGTCTTTATTACTGTTACACTTTGATAGAGCCCTTAGGATCTTGCTTGACTACCAGCAGTATGATGGCGATCATATATGTGGGAGCTGGGGTCTATAAGCACATCCTTAAAGTGTCCCTAGTCGTGGGAGTTTCGAGACAGGGCATCGATACTCCAAAGTAGACTAGTGTATACAGTCGAGACCCCGACAAGGGGCGGTGGCCGGTCTCACAAGCCATTGGTGTTAGTTGGATCACCTAAGATGTATACAGGTGCTCATTGGGTTATGAGTACACCGGACAGGACTCGCCGCGAACATGCTAGTTGGTATTATACATATCGTCGGATAGCAGTTCCCTAGTGACATGTGTACAGGTTAGTCTGTCGACCTGAGATCGTCATTTGTCTCGTGTGAGTTCTTACTGTGCTTTGATTTATACCCTACCACGGGTCAAAGGAGTCGTGCAAACAGGTATTTTTTGGGTACAGTCCCGAGCCACATGGAGGCAGTGAGCAGATCGTCGGGGATTCGTCTCTCCCGGTATTGGGGGTGAGATCGCGCTGTGTTTAGGAGAGCCATTACACGAAATCCCTGGTCAGGGTAATCGAGATTTACTGGAAGGTATTCCAGTAGTATCTCAGGGTGTTCTGGGCTGCTCGCTGACACGACTTATACAGCTATTTGGGGTCTGACGTTTACCAGGCCCCTAGGCCCTATATGCGATACTCATAGACGAACGGACCGGACTGTTACGGATATTGTCACTGTCAGGCTCAGTAGGGTTTCTGGATGAGTTCGCTCGTCAGCTTCCCTTCTAATCAATACATAGGCAACTGTTACGTACAGCTTGTACCTCTGACGTGCTAGTGGTTATACCCAGTGCCAGTATGTTGATGAGTCATTAGAGTCCCCCACAGACAATTTCCCAAGTTCGGGCGAAACGTTGTAGAGGCCGTATGGTTTTATGGCAGGGTTCGGAAAATGCACGTGCGTTTACGCACGTGTCATTTTTCGGGCAGATAATACTGGTAGGCTTTGGTTTAAGCCGGATCCAAGTATTATACTGTGTAGATATAATATCTTTGTTTTAGTTGAATTTATATTCGGTCGTAATACAAATGCGGGTATGTTTATACTGTTACGGGGTTATCCTGAAATTCGTTTCGGGATCGCTTTTGGAAGTTGCCAGTTTTCAGTTTTCTATCACCCGTCTTTAACATTCGGTTAAATACGGATTTTCTTGGGTGAGTCATGGTTCTAGATGGTTCTAGATGGTGACTTGGCTTCTGAGCCATTAGTTCATTAATGAAGCATTAAATGAGTGGTGAGTTGTTATGGTGACTAGGTTAATGATTCATGGATTTGCATTTATTGTTTTAAGTGTGTCATCCTTTTTTTCATTAAGTGTTATGATAAGGTTATTTGTTAAAGTCACCCCCTCCTCTCTCCTACACTCACCTCCTCCTTATATGGTGGCCGGCCCCTCAAGTTTTACATGATGGATTCATTTTTGGAAAGATAAATGATGATAGTTTTAGTGTATGGAAATTTCATAACTCATTTTATTCCATCACAGATCCAAAAGGCAACTTCATTAACCGTTCGTCCATAGTTTTGGACGAAACGAGACAAAGTGTTCTACTCATTCTCTACATCAATCTTGGTCATCTCTTTTGGCAGACTTGATGATCGAGTTGCCTCGGTTCAGAGGCGGAAGCCCGTTTAAAGATCCGTCGACGTGGTGCCACCTGGACGAGAAGACTGGAGATTCAGGAGATCGGAACAGCCGCAACAAAGCGTGGGATGATGGTTAAATAATGAAGGACTCGGATCGTTCGGTATAACATTTCTACCCATTTTGTAGTTTATTAGTTTAGCTTTAATGGCAGATCCGGGTTATAGTATACGATAGCGCCAGTTGTAAAAGTTTTTGTTCCGCATTTGGCATCTGTTAGACGGCCGAGGCGCTACCGTGTACTTATATGCTTCACCTTCAAAAACTGGATAGAAGACCAGTATCAATAAGGCAGGTTCGCTTTATCCGACAGTTGGAGAGTAACCCCGCCACAAAAACATGAGTCAAAGATGACCTATACCATGAGGATAGGACCAGCTCAATATCAAGAATGGAAGAGAACTCGTACCTGATAACACTCTCAACAGAGAGAGGGCATGAGACAATGAATGACATACCCCTCATGTACACTCTTGTTTCATAGCACGATACCTATTTTGGTATGAATATTTGTTACGAAGAAAATCTTACAATAAAATATCACCTACTTTAAAACCAGATTTCTTTTTAAGCGGTATTTCATTTCCTTTGCGATTATGCCTCTACAACCCTCATTAGGGGACTTGTTAATGGATGGTACGGATTATGGCATATCCTGGAGATAGTAGAGCGAGATGCAGACCTCCTCACGGAATATTCGATCTCGAAAGAATTTAAATACGGTTTATAAGAAAAACGAATTTTCTAAGTAAAAATTAATTTTTAAATTATATAAAATTTATGAATCCATATTTTCAAAATATAATAAATCTATATTTTCTATAAAAAAATGAAAGTTTAACAAGTTTCAATAAAATACCATCAAGATACCGAAAAGACAAGTTTTTCAATAAAATACCATGAACTTTCCAAAGCTAAGTATTTATCACTAAAATACCCCAAATCCTTAAAACTCATGCTCATGAAAACCCTAAATAATATAATCACCCCTTGAGGTTTATTTTGAAACTATATTAAAATATTTTTCATAAATCTCCCTCGAGTTATATAAAAAAAAATATTTTAAGGAATTTAGTAAATATAGATTTAAGCGGGACCAATTCTCTTGAGCCCCAGGGAGCCGGAGAAAGTGAGTGCTTGCCTATTTAAGGTAGACAACTTAATGAAGTTATCAATGGTAATTGTTTTGGAAAAAGACACAAATCCTGCCGTACATGTGCAGCAGTTACCGATGATTCCCGAACCTAATTCAAGATCTAAATCAGTCTACGAGCGTATGACTCAGTCTGAGTCCAATCTCAAACCTGAATCCAACATCAAATAAGAACATGAATACTTGAATATGAACACGAATACTTAAATTCAAACATCAATATCAAACATGTATACTTGATTTAACTTAACCGAACCATGATTATAACTCGACATGACTACTTGAATACATGATTAACATCCTGAACATGAGTACTTAAACATTTTGTATCTATGGTGTCGGCAAGACTTGTAAACATGACATATACAATACATTACACGGGGATAACGGGATAGAGTGGTACGGAACGTATATCGTGGTACGAGAGGTCACTTAAAAGACACCTACATGAATTCTTGTGTCCTTGTCCCGTGGGTTTTGACGGGGCCTTGTACTACATGTTACCCCCCTTAAATAAATTCGGTCCCCGAATTTAAATTTAAACCCCCAATTACTAAAACATTTCAGTAAAACAATCAAGTCAACAGGGCTCCGAAATCACGAATACATAAGATATATTACAGCACAACGCATGCGCATGAAAACGAGTGCAAAACTCAAAATCGAAACTCCGTCAAGCGTCACGCCATCATAGGAGTTAATGCGAAAATACCAGTTTCAAAATTCATTGTTAAAATTAAGTATAATATAATTAGGACTATAACATATATATAGTACGCATCGTTGTGAAATCGTCAAAACAACTGAATAAAAGTACATGCAAAATCCCTTTCAAATCGCCCCGCGATGCGTATATCACGGTACAAGTAGCGGACGTTCATTTTGTAAAGAAATAGCTATATATCTATATATACTTTACTTAAAATATACGTCCCGCCTTTTCGAAAATGAGTAGGAAGGGTTTTCTTTGTAAAGTTTCGCGTCATCCTGAACACGTAGGAAAATATTGAGACTATAGCTCCTTTTGAAAATTCCCTCGGTAAATATCGATACATGCAAAAATACTCAGGTACTGTCCTCAGACCAGTCTTGTCCAGTTACTATATCATATAGTATATATCGTAAAGACATGATGCTCGAATGAAATCAATCCCAAAAAGTGTATACAAAAATGCCATGTGCGTCTGGTGCACACGGAAATCAAAATCAAATACAAGTGCCATGAATATGCACAGAAGAAAAAACGAAGTGCAACGGGTGTGCATGAAAGTATCTGTCAAGTGCAACGGGTATGCACGATAACAATATCAAGTTCATCTAATATGCACTAAGAATCTTGATTAAGTGCATCTGATGTGCACAAAATCACATCAAGTGCGCCAAGTATGCTCAAGAATCTAAATCAAGTGCACAAGGTGCACGAAAACGAACATCGAGTATCAAAATCAAAATCAATGGTATACGACATACACCAAATCAAATCAAGTATACCACGGTATATGAACTCGTAAACGTGTGCAACTGCGTACACAAAACCCATATCAAGTACTGGAAGCGCACGTAAACTACACCGAATGCATAAGTCAAAATCATGTGCATACTATATCCATGAAATCAAAATCGAGTATCTCGGAGTGCATAAAATCAAAATCGAGTGCAATGGCGTGCTTGAAAACAAAATTCAGTACAACTGATACATAAAACACAAATCAAGTGCAACTGCAGTGCACACAGGAAATATTAATCATGAAACTAAATCCTCAAAATGCCAGAATCAAAACAATGGAAATACAATATCCGAATCACCAAGACGTAATTTATAAATAACTGACGTAGAGGTACCCCTCCTTCAATGTCGAAAGATGCCGGTGCACCCAAGACTGGCAGAGCAAGATATCTACTTGCCTCATGCCCACGGTGTGGAGTCCTCCGCTCTTAGGTCCTCGTTTCTCTCTGTGGATCACCATTTGCATGACTTCTCGGCTCGACAGCCGTTAGGGAGTGGTGACGGAAACAGTCCCGTTCAAACACTTCTCTGAACATTTCCTGACCAATTTGCATGGCCATCCGTAACGTAGCACATCAATAATGGCAGCCTCTGGCCCACTGAGTGTGTGCAATACAACTGATCCTGGGTCCAAGTCTTTATCGTATAGCTTTCCAGAAAGATCCTGTCAGGGTCTCTTCCAATCTCATTTCTGCCGAACTGCCCGGAAGTTGGCACTCTTACTTAACACGTTTCTTGTTCCGGGACAGTTGCATTCTCATCAAAACCTTCCTTTGGAAACACGATTGTATTCAACGCCTCTGTATACGTATCCAGTCTCTGATATCAATGGTGAGGAACGTCAACTCGTTAAGATCTCTCACGAACCTCTTACTCCGCTTCCCTTTAATATAGACCGATTCGGAATCATTTCTTTGTAGCTGTGTGGACTGTACTCAAACTAGCTATAGTCAAATCCAGAGTCTCTTTCGACGCTACGAACTCGGCATCTCTAATACCCTATAGAAGGCATCTGGGCAAATACATCCTCAGAAACTTGTCCAAGTCATTGGAGTAATACGCTTTTGCTCGTCCTTTCTCGATCGACTCAAAACACGCCTGAGTGAGGTTCCCTTCTAGTTGAAGCTAGTCAATTTGATGACCCCGCATCAGAGTATCCGAATGAAAAAAATGTCCTAGTTACTTATCCGAGGGTGACTAGTGATCTTCTGTCACATCCCTGCCTGTAACTCATGCTGCATTAGCTTCAAAGGTCTAGGGCAATATCTTATCAAACTCAACAACAGCAGGTTCATATGTCTGCACGGTAGATAATACATCGATCTTCTGAAGTAGACGGTACATAAATAGTCTTCACAATCTGGCTAGCCTCTAGCAATGGCCTGTTCATATGGTACAGGTCCCGAACGCTCGTGTCAAATGAGAGATCCTAGTAAAATGACAAATCAATGTGTTCGTGTGTCACCGGAATACATCCTGGTCAGTCATCGTTCTTGACGAGCTCGCTCTGACCGCATCTCTAGCCACAACTCTCTCTGCTCGTGTAGCCAAGGTAACAGAATCCACAATCCGATATCGATGAGGATAGATCATAGGAACGAATAGAAATACAATACCTAAGAAATGTACATCCTAAGGGTACTTAAGTGGAGTAGCGTATCAGAAGTATGCCGTGGAACATACACACTATACGTCACTCTATTTAAGTTACCTACTCCATCAACCAAGGTCAACCTACACGACGAAAGTTCGGGTCTAATACCCCCTCAGCCAAGTCTAAGTTACATAAAGTCAAACCTAGGTTCCGAAATATATATACGTCCAAGACTCCGCATAGTCAAACCTAGACTCGAACCAAGATTAAACCTAACGCTCTGATACCAATTTTGTCACGACCCAAAAAAGGCATGTGACTGACACTTGAATCACGTGAAGTCTATAGGACCCCACCTAATCCAAGTAAGCCAAAAGCCCAGAAATCTAAGCCTTTTGGAGAAAATAGTGGATATAAAGTTTTGAAATAAAGGTATAATGAAATCAGGTTCCTGCTTTAAATGCATAAGTAATATTATATGGAAACACAAGTGGATTATATACTATAGTTGAAAACATTTTCGTCATTTGAAATTTAGGCAGCACCCTCTTTGTAAATTTTGAAACCAAAACCAATACAGTGAAACAATAATAGACATCCCTAAGCAGGAGCTAGCTTTTCGCCAAATTGGCGGAAACAACACAAAAATACATGTATACGACGCTAAAGGCGAAAATCAAATACAGAAAGAAAATAAAGAAACCAAAACATTATCAAGAAACCAGAAAACAAGAATAGATACATGAGCGTGACTCTGAGTCCGAAAGAATATACAACCGTGATTTCTAAGTCTACCAAATATATATAGTCTGGTTGATGGAGCTTTTAACTAGATATAACTGAATAAATATGCAAGTACAAATGGTGGTCACGATGCAAGTGTATCCCACCTACCCAAAGCAATCACCCGGAAGAAAGCGGTGTTCCAGCAAAGTTGCTATGGAACTTGTGCGTCAAACCTGCAAGAAAACTGTGACACAACGGGATGAGTTGCCAACTCGTGAGTAGAAAATATCACCGGGTAGAAATTGAATGTATGACGATCTCCTATGTCATACAGTAGTATAATAATAATACAATAATTATCAAGTAGTAGCAAGGGTAATAGTTAAGCATAAGTGTAATACCAATATACTTGTGTCCATGTCATAAGGTAGTACCATGTCATATGTAAATATATATGTGAGTATAAATGCATCATCCAACATGTGTCCATCAACGACACACCGAATCATGATAAAACCTGAGTGCCCAGCATTGACACTCGAAAATATCATAAAAACCATATCCAGCAGCGACACGCATAATCCTCATATCTCAGGCTCCGTTTCATCAGATCGGCCCCATATCCATCTGATCACATGACTCCGGTCGGTATCCTCCGGATATCCACCGAGCCAAACTATCACCAGTCGGTAGTGCTCCCCTGCTAGACTCAACGTCTCTCTATACGATCTTCTTTCCCAAGGGTACCGCACCGTGTTCACCATGTACCCGCAGACAGTGCCTCATCTCTCCTCGAATCGGGTATATACATAAATCAAGAACCGAGAAAACTCATGATGAACGCCACACTTCATTTCAAGGAAAACCACATTTTTCTTTTAAAAGATCATAAGTTTTCAAAATTCACATGCGGTGTCCCAAATCCAGAAATCTCATGAAAACCAAAATCTCATAATCATGAGCCAATAATGAAGCAATGAATACCGGCACAGAGCCAATCTACAATGCATAACCAGAATGTATATATATAAATGTGGTATCTAACTAAATAAGAAATGCAATATCTAAACTAGCATGTGAGGTAATAAGTACTAAGCAATACAAATAAGCTACAAATTATTAGGTTATATGATGAAGTACCGATTTCTAATGTGTACGTGGTATGGAAATTACCCATGATGATGTGTGTGAACCGGCAATTAAGTGTACGTGCAACATGCACATCATCGGTAATGGTGCATGTGTCCTAGCAAATGATGTCATATAAGTTAATGAAAAGAACATGTATATAAAATGCCAAAGAGAATAATATGAGCATAGCAGAAAAGTAAACAGTAAACACAACAGTATAAAATATATATCTATATACGATCCATACAGTTATAGTATTTAAAATAGCACGAATCGTTGTTTTTAGAAAAATATGGCTTCGATGTTTTTGAGAAAAAGAGATACCTTTTGAAAATCCATAGCGTCCCTCGGGTTTGTCTTTTGAAAATGCATACGATTCGTTAGTTTTGAAAATAGGTATGGCTCTAATTATATTCTAATATCTATTTAAGTGGATAAAATGCTAAACTAATCCCGAGTCGGAAGTGATTAGAAAACTATAACATTTCTGAGTCGATATATCCATCAGTCGGCGATCCACCTCATAGCATCACGTACGGTATAGTCCTTCGTACGACATCCTCGAGTCAAGAGTGTGGATCGATTATCATATATATATATATATATATATATATATCCCGTAGGATAAAATCTATCGTACAGCATCCTCGAATCAAGAGTGCGGATCAATTATCATATATATCATATTTCGTACGGTATAATCCGTCGTACAATATCCTCAAATCAAGAGTACGGGTCAATTATCATATATATCATATTTCGTACGGTATAATCCGTCGTACGATACTATAATTTAAGGGTACGGATCTATGGTCACGTACAATATATTATCTCATCTAGTCACATGTTATCGCATGTTATGTGTACGTCGCCCAATGATCATTTAATATATCATATCATAATATGATGTTTCAATTTCATATCATATATCATAAACTCATGACATCATGTCCGATTATATCGACTCATATCCATCTAACATATCATATCCTCATTTTACATGTGTATGTGTATATAAACACACACATACATATACACACACACACACACACACACATACACACACACACACACACACACATACACACATCTCATACCAAGTGTGCGCGCGCGCACGGACAACATATATCCCAAAGGCTCAAGACTAAGAGAAATAAGGCTAAGAATATACCTTCTTATGAGTATGCTTATTCTAACCTATAGTCTCCTAGAACCTTATTAACTAACTATACACATCCAACTGTTGGGTTACCCTAACGCCCTAGCCATCATCCATGGCCGTTTGCGGAACAAAAATTTTCTACAAAAGTAAAAACGGCGCTAGAATAACCCATTAAACCGGATCTTTTCATAAACCTAACTAGCTAAGCTAAGGAGCTAACTATGATGAGAAAGCCTCACCAAAAGATCCGTGTCCTTCGGTCTTCTTTCTTCATCATGTGCTCCTAGTGGCCATCTTGAAAAAGCTTGATCTTCACTTCTTGCTCCATCGGTTCTTCGCGATCGATCTTACTCTCCGGTCCTCCTTTGTCGTAGATAATCCACCCGAGAGATGTGATCCATGGCTCTAGCTCCACACTAAATGTCAAATGGAGCAACTAGAGAACTTGGGTTGCTAATCCAAGAAGTCTAGGATGTAGTGTGAGGTTCTAAGCTTTTTACTATCTCTATCTTGCCTCCTCTCTTGTTTCTCAACACATGAGAGTGTAGAGAGGAGGAAGATGATGAAGGTGATGAAGCTCAAGAGAAGGAGATGAGGGTGAAGCAAAATGGTGAGAGCAAATGAAATGAAGTAACCATGAAAGAGAATATCACTCACTATGGTTTTGTGAAACAATATCCATGAATAAACAATATCAACCATGCTTCAATAGTTGCCACAAATGAATTAATAATTCATTTGTCAACTATTGAAACCATGGTTCTCACCATACCCCCCTCTTCTTCACTTTACACCTCATTTCCATTTATGAATAAATGGAAAAAATCCATGATGAGGTGTCCGCCTTCTAGAATGTTATCCGTAATAAAATACGGATTACAACCTACAGTATATACATATCTGCATTCGGATAAAAACACGAATGCCCAAAGAGATAGAATAACACGAAGAACGTAATACTAGAATATACATATCGAAATACATATATGTAAATTATCAAATCAATACATGATTTAATAATTCGGCTCAAACCCGAGCCGTCTAGTATTACCAACTTTCCGATCGAATGTCCGGGTACAAAGTACATCAATTGATCGGAACCCTGCATGTATCTAATACGGCTACTACATAATTTCGCCTGAACCAGGAAAACCCTCTGTATGGGACTCTAAAAACTCGACAGTAAGCCGACAGCGAGTTACTAGATAAATCCATAACCACAAGCACGTCAGCGGCACTAGCTGTACGTAACGGCTACCCGGGTACCTGTCGAAAAGGAAGGCCGACGAGCAAACTCATCCGGATCCCTACCGAGCATATCTGTGACAATCTCCATACAGTCCGGTCTCTTCGCCTGAGAGTATCGCATACCGGGTCTAGGGGTGGTAAACGTCAGACCCTAATAACTCGATAATTCGTACTGATGCGGCTCAGGACCAATCCAGGAAACTACTGATCAACCTATCAGTAAATCCCAACTGCATTGGCCAAGGTCTTATGGTCCTGACCAATCGAACACAGTGCGATATCAACTCCTTATACCGGGAGAGACGAATCCCCGACAATCGCTCAATTCCTCCATGTGGCTCGGGACTGTACCCAACCAAAACCTGTTTGCACAGCTCAGTAGAGCCGTAGTAGGGTAGTGATCAAAGCACAGTGGGAACTCACACGAGACAAATGACGATCTCAGGTCTAAAGACTAACCTATACTCATGTCACCTGAGAACTTCCATCTGACGATAGGTATAATACCATCTGGAAGTTCTCGGCGAGTCCGTCCAGTGTACTCACACCCAGTGAGCACCTGTATACGATCTTAGGTGCAAAAGACCAATTGTTGCGGGACCATACCATCGCTCCTCGTCGGGGTCTAAAAACGTATACACTAGTCTACTCCGGAATATCGATGCCCAGTCTCAATACTCCCAAGACAAGGGACCTTTTAAGGATGTGCGTACCGACTACCCAGCTCCCACAAGTATGATCGCCATCATAACACAAGTAGTCTAGCAATGATCTTATGGGCTTTATCAACATGTATGAATGATACGTAATAGCAAGTAAAATATATACACATGTTAAGATAAAGATAAACCAGATAGCATACTATCATATCGAGCAAGATTGTCCTGTACATATATATGTCCAAGCATCCACATGTATACATATATAATAATGGCCTCTAGGGCATACATATCCAACAATCTCCCACTTGCACTAAAGCTATATATTGGCATATCGAGTACCCAACGTCTGCTCTAGGGCCAGTTGTTGGCGTATCGCATACCCAACATCTCAAAAAGTCTCTCGAACTGTGCTTGAGGAAGGGCCTTGGTGAATGGATCCGTTGTATTGTCTTTTGTGTTCACTCTCCATACCCCGATCTCCCGGCGATCAACGATCTCCCTGATCAGGTGATACCGCCTTAAGATGTGTCTGGATTTCAGATGGGAACGTGGTTCCTTTGCTAAAGCCATAGCTCCATTGTTGTCGCAATACAAAGGTATTGGGTTAACATTAGATGGAACCACCTGAAGTTCGGTAATGAACTTCTTAATCCAGACGGCTTCTTTTGCGGCATCGTCGGCAGCAATGTATTCAGCCTCCATCGTCGAGTCTACGACAGTGTTCTATTTGGGACTCTTCCAACAGACCGCCCCTCCATTGAAGGTAAACACAAAACCCGAGACAGACTTGTTGTCGTCCTTGTCACTCTGGAAGCTCGAATCGGTAAAAGACTCCACCTGGAGGTCCCCATTACCGAATACCAGGAACAGTTCTTTAGTCCTCCTTAGGTACTTAAGAATGTTCTTAACAGCTGTCTACTGGTTCTCACCTAGGTTAGACTGATACCAGCTCACCACGCTAAGCGCGTAAGCTACATCTGGTCGGATACATAGCATCGCATACATTATAGATCCTACCACCGAAACGTAGGGTATAGTGCTCATGCAACCTTCTCCTCATCAGTCTTGGGAGATATCTCTTTGGAGATGGTGATTCCGTCCAATGCGGGTATATTACAGCGCTTCAAATCTTCCATACTAAATCTCTTTAGTACGGTCTCTATGTACCTGGACTGTGAAAGTCCCAGTAATCTCTTAGATCTTAATCTCCAGAATGTACGAGGCATCACCCAGGTCCTTCATGGAGAACCTTTGTGACAAGAACAGCTTGACCGATTGTAGCATAGGAATGTCATTTCCTATCAAAAGAATGTCGTCCACGTACAAGACTAGGAATACGACAGTTCGGCCTACAATCTTCTTATATATACAAGACTCATCCTCGTTCTTAATGAAGTCAAATCCCTTGACTGTTTCATCAAAACAGATGTTCCAGCTCCGCGATGCCTGCTTTAATCCATAAATGGATTTAAGTAACTTGCACACCTTCCCGCTTCTCCTACTATCTATGAAACCTTCTAGCTGATCCATATAAACGCACTCTTCTAAACTTCTGTTCAGAAAAGCCGTTTTTACGTCCATTTGCCAGATCTCATAGTCATGGAAGGAAGCAATGGTAAGTAGGATCCGAATGGATTTGAGCATAGCCACTGGAGAAAAGGTTTCGTCATAGTCCACACCTGGTCTTTGACGAAAACCTTTTGTAACAAGTCTAGCCTTAAAGGTTTCCACCTGCCCATCTACACCAAATTTCTTTTTGTAGATCCATTTGCATCCAACGGGTTTTACCCCACGTGGAGCAATATCCAAGGTCCACACTTTATTGGTGTACATGGACTCCATTTCGGATCGCATAGCATCCAGCCACTTATCAGAGTCCCTACCGATAATTGACTGCCTGAAACTAGTAGGATGATCTTCTTCCAAGATGCAATCATCTTGATCCCTGTCTATGAGAAAACCATAGTATTGCTCGGGCGGATGAGAAATCCTACCAGATCTGCGGAGTGGCTGAGGTTTGTCTAGGGTTATTGAATCTAGAGGTTCCACCAAATCTTCAGTTATAGTTTGTGTTTCTGGAACTTCATCCAGTTATACCGCGCTGCCACAAATATTTTTTGCAAGAAATTCTTTTTCTAAAAATGTGGCGATCGTAGAAACAATAATCCTTTGTTCCTCTGCGTGGTAGAATAGATACCCATTAAAATCCTTTGGGTATCCTACAAACCTACACGAAACTGACCGTGCTTCGAGTTTGTCTGGGTTCTGCTTTTTGACATAAGCAGGGCAACCCCAAATCTTAACACGTTTAAGATACAAACTCTTACCACTCCATATTTCATATGAAGTTTTAGGCACGGATTTGGATGGAACTTGATTCAAAAGATGTGCCGCTATTTTAAGCGCATATCCCCAAAATGAAAATGGCAACTCAACACTACTCATCATAGAGCGAACCATATCCAATAGGATACGATTCCTCCGCTCCGATAAACTGTTATTTTGTGGTGTATACGGAGGAGTAAGCTGAGAGAGAATTCCATTCTCTTTTAGGTAATCTAGGAATTCCATACATAAGTACTCTCCTCCTCTATCAGATCAGAGGATCTTGATATTTTTTCCAGTCTGGTTCTCTACTTCGTTTCTGAATTCTTTGAATTTCTCAAAAGCTTCAGATTTGTGTTTCATGAGATACACATATCCGAACCTACAGAGATCATCAATGAATGTGATGAAGTACGAGAACCCACCCCTTGCATATATAGACATTGGACTACATACATCACTGTGTATGAGTCCCAAGAGCTCTGCTGCTCTTTTTCCGTGTCCGGTAAACGGATATTTGGTCATCTTTTCTTTGAGACAGGACTGACAAGTTTCATAAGATGAAAATTCGAACGTGTGAAAATATCCATCTTTATGTAACTTACTCAGTCTTTTCTCTCCGAAATGACCAAGTCTACAATGCCACAAGTAGGATTCGTTCTCTTCTGAACTCTTCCTCTTGCTTGTGTTTTGTACATTGAGCGTTTTGATTAAGAACATAGATACCATTACATGGTGTACCTTCTGCAACCAATACCTGATTAAGGTAAATATTCATGATATTTCTATCAAGAACAAACTTATATCCATCTTTATCAAGTAAAGAAACTGTTATGATGTTGCAAGTTATGGAAGGTACATAGTAGCAATTGTTCAAAATCATAGTATTGCCATTTGGCAATGCTAGGTGATATTCGCCACGGCAGAAGTATCAACTTGTGCTCCGTTCCCTACTCTGAGGGACATATTACCAGGTCCAACCATCCTACTTTTTCTCAGTCCCCGTAATAAATTACAAATATGAGATCCTGATCCGGTATCTAGTACCCAGTAAGTAGGACTGACCGAAAAGCAGCTCTCAATAACAAGAACACCTGAAGGAGATGCATTGGTATACTTCTTCTTCGATGAGGTCGTCAAGGAATTCATGAAATCCCCTTTCCTTTGCTCATACTCATAGCTGTTGTCATAAGTTAGAACCGAACCGACGTTCCTCAGCCCCGAATAAGAATTCAGATCGGTGAAGCGATACATTTTATTATCTTGATTAGGGCGTGAATTGGTTGCTACCTGGAGAGAGAGAAAAGAAACACTCAGTGTGCGCTTTTGCAAAATTAGATTGGTTATTAGTTTATCTAATCAGGATGGCTCCCACTATTTTGTCGAATTCTTCTTCAAACCCAAAAAGAAGAACTGGTCAGGATTAATCACACATCACAATACTTGCTTAACCTTTCGGCCAGGCTAGTGTTGGTACTTCGAGGGAGGTTTTCCAACGCTTTCGTCAAATTTTTTAATTACATAACCTCTTTTCTCTGGAGGCGTAGCCTCGCTAACACCGTTCTAGACACTTACTTAGTTTATAGCATTGATTGTTAAGTGAGAAAATCTCCCAAGAGTAATCCTACTCATCAGTGGGATCGGGATCCAACTATCATTGCGTGATAAACTAGATGAGGAAGCCACTCTAGTCACCATACTCTAGAAGGTATGCAGCACTAGCAAGTTTCCTGTATATTTGAAACTTCCAATGTGGTTTTTGCCCCTAGGACCCAAGTGACCTTGACACGGTCAACAAATCAAAGAGTCCTAATCAAGTTCAACCCGTCATTATCTTGATTGCATTAAACCCACCCGCATAACCCTTGACACAGTTAACAAGGTTATACGACTATCCTAACCAATCGCATTATATGCTACAAATAAGCAGTACTCAGCTACCGTTCACTACATCTTGACACAGTCAACAAACGCAGTACGAATACTAAGTATTACTTATAAGAAATGACGGAGGGCTACGGCTAGGTTTTTGGTGAAAAACCCTTTAACGTAATGAACTTGATATCGTTGAAGGAACCTGAGCAGTTTTGAAAAGGAGTGGTTTGGGCTCCGCTTTTGAAAACTTATGGTTTTGGAAAAACCGAGTAATCTACAGTATAGACTTTTGCTCAAGAGGTCACTCCCCGCGAAGGGATCTCGGCTCTTGCCTCCTGGAATGAGGTACTGGATATTCACAACCGAATACCACTATGCAAAGCGAAAGAATATAACTACAGTTTTTCGAAATTTGTTCTAACAACATCTTTTAGGTTTCTTATCTTGCATTAATCAAAATTATTGTGGTCCCATCATTTAAACATATCACACCACAGAAATGAACGAAAATAAAATGTACATATATGCCATCCGCATTCGCCACTGGGCCCCGTCATCACCCGTTAAGTTACTTATCTAACGACAAAGAGGAGGCTGGACTAACGCGGGTGCAAAATATATACAACATCTACTAGTGTGTGTGTGTGTGTGTGTATAACATTCGTCCCAGGCATGATAATAAGCAACATCATAAAATCTCAGCAAGCAACATAGAACGGTAGATAATCTTAGAGCCCCGGAATTCATTAGAGCTACAAATGAGACCCGACGTTCCCGCATCGTGTGGATAGCCCGTGCAAAGGAAACCTGGACCTTTACGAGCATGGTAAGTTACCCGCCAATCCCAGAAGTGAGACAATCCCAATCAACAAAGTGAATGGGCTACCCAGCATTTCACATGACCCGGTAATTTGAGCGCCCCTCCGTGGATCATACGTATACCCCTACGAGTGTGGTGAATAACCCTCTAATTCTAGAGTGAATCCCCCTCCGCCTCAACGCCATGAGATGCGGGCTTGTTGCCCTCTAGAATTCGGCTATTCGTGCACTCCACCGTGGGGTTGTCCTGGTACAGAAGAAGAAGAAAAAATATGTACAAAGGTGACATCGATCTCAACCCAGTCGTGCCCTAATAAAAGAATATACAATATGGCAGAAACGACAATTCACATGTCGAATGTTCACCCTGCAATAATAAATGTACAAATGAATATAAACTGTACTAAACCATTGTACCACCGGTGTCACGACCCGAGAATTCGACTCGTGACCGGCACTTAACCACGCAACGTCTACAGGCGCAACACAGCTAAGTAAGCCGAAACCCAGAAATCAAAACCAATAAATATAGAGTAATTTAAAACATTTTGTAAAAACAATCGTACATGTCCGAAAAACTTCCATTTATTTAGTAGAAATCCTTTTTAAGTTCAATAGTTATAAATTTTATAATTTTGGTAACATTTCCTTTTTAAAACATTAGCCCCGAAAGTCGGATAAAAGCAAGGTGTAGCAGAAATAACAAGTGACATGAATAAAGCATCACAATAAGATATACGACGCCGTAGCGAAGAATACACAGTAAAGCAAGGACAATATCATAAAAGATGAGACTGTAAAAGTAAAGTCGGCTCACATGCGAGCTCGACACCAGAATATAAATCATACATATCGTCCTCACAACTGTCTCTAAGTCAATACAGAAGGTAGATGGAGAGTACTAGATACATCAATATACAACTGAAAAATAACAGATACCGTACAAAACCCACCTATCAGCAAAAGACTATCCCTGCTCAAAAGGGTATCTGTGCCAAAAGATGCGATAACAGCCAGCCGTGACTACTCCCAAGGGCAACCTGCAAACACTGTGGCACAACGGGGGTGAGTTGCCAACTCGTGAATAGAGATAACATATAAAGGTAATCGCGAGCATGCACGTACAGCGCTACTCTAACAAATGCCAACAGATAATATCAATGCATTGTAGCAGTATGCATAATAATAATGCAAGTCCTCTATCAGGTGATATACTACAGGATGAGATGTGATAATGAATGCTGAGCATGGGGATATAGTATCTACATGAAGTATCGAGGTGGACTACATAAGTGTGTATGCACCACAAATCCCAACATCTCAAACGCCGGTACTCCATCGGCCCTCATATCCTGTATATTCCTGAAAACCCCGAGTGCCCAACATCAGCACCCAAATATCATAAATACTCGTGTCTAGCATCGACACTCAAAACATCCTGTATCGGCCTCCGTCAATCCGG
This sequence comes from Agapanthus africanus, assembly GCA_030015575.1. Taxonomy (NCBI): domain Eukaryota; kingdom Viridiplantae; phylum Streptophyta; class Magnoliopsida; order Asparagales; family Amaryllidaceae; genus Agapanthus; species Agapanthus africanus. Next base: position 27,675,428 of record JASDDO010000004.1, on the reverse strand, counting down.
GTCAGCCCTCTCTGAAAGTATATACCGGGAATCCGTCAGTCCGAATCATCCCTCTCTCAATCCATCGGGCGTCCGTCAGTCCGGTCAGCCCTCTATCAATCCATCGGGCATCCGTCAGTCCGGGTCAGCCCTCTATCAATCCATCGGGCATCCGTCAGTCCGGGTCAGCCCTCTATCAATCCATCGGGCATCCGTCAGTCCGGGTCAGCCCTCTATCAATCCATCGGGCATCCGTCAGTCCGGGTCAGCCCTCTCTCAATCCGTGCCTCAAGCACCGAGAAAACACGGGGTGACGCCCCAAAATATCATATCAAGGGAACCGGGTTTTTAAATGATTACTTATTTGAAAAGGCCACGGTCCCCAAATCCAGAAATCATATGAAATCCTAATAATAATACAAGTAACTGTGATGTGATAGGTGCATCAAATATGTATATCAAGTCATGTCACATAAAAATGAACTACAATGCAATGATCCACTGTGATATAGGTATCAAGTATAAAATTCCAAGTCCTGTCAGGTATAGATGAGCTACAACAATGTATGACAGTATGATCATGGCAGTTCTATCAGTTCTAAGCAATATGTATATATATAACAGGGAATGCAATATGCGATAACAATCCATGGTATGGTATATGCAGTATATAACAATAAGGTCCTATCAGCCCTGACGCATAACGCCATGCGGGCGATATCCCCGTAGATGTGAAATCTACTCACCGTAGTCTCTCGCTAGGTGTAGCCAACAACCTGCTTCCCTTTCTTCACTGCGTCCGCCGTACTCGCCTGCGAACCTAGAATTACACAATATATCATATGTAAGCTCGAAATCACACAAACGCGACATTAAAGCCGAACAAGTAACTCGTGTCGCGAACTAAGCGCGCATGTGCGCGATACGCTAAAACGTGTGGTTACGCGTCTGAAATCACTCCGACGCGTTGCGATACGCCGAAACCCAAAACCCACACACACGTAACACGCGTGTCGCGAAAGGTTAAAAATACGGGAAAATAGGTATTCTACCCCAGATTTTTATACAGGAAAGAAAATGCAAAAATATAAATACCAAAATAACTTACATACAAGCAGAGACCCATACCCCAAACCCCGACCCAAATCTCCCCCATCTGGCCGCAATTTGCGGCCAGAATGCCTAATTCGGCGGCCAGACTTGGGAATTGGGTCCCCAGGTTTGGTTGGTGCACCCCATACTCCCCATACATGCTACAGAAATCACTAGTTTTGTTCTGAAAAGTCTCGGGTAGCAGCAGATTCCTACAGTGCCTAATATCAGTTCAAAACACACATTTGCACAAAAAGGGAACTTTGTGGTATTTTGATGAAATCTGAAACAACCTAGGTCTAAGATAGCTCTAATAACACCTAATAGAGCTAACACAACTAACAAAACCCTAATCTAACATGTGAATCACCAATATCCCTTAATGACACAATAAAATGCACAAAAAGAGATTTTTACTAGAGAACACAACAAGTCTAAGGAAAAGAAGTTCAAATATGGGTTAATACCTTCTAAAGACCCTAGGAAAACCAAAAGTTCCAGCTTCACTCTCAGTTGTGCAGGTTTGCTTCAAAACTCCTCAAAAACTTCACTTTTCTTAAGGTTTTGTGAAGAAAAGGTGTGGTTTTTGTGTAGGGTTTGTTTGGGGAATTGAAGGGAATGAGAAGAAGAAGAAGAAGAAGTGAAGAAAATGGAGGGGGTTTCCTCTGCTGGAGCTCCAGAATTCTGAAGTGGGGAGAAGAGAGAGAGAGAAGGGAAGGAAAGGGTTCAAAAGTCAAGCTTCACCTAACCCCCCATACCTTATTGTTTTATTTGGAGTTTGAATTATCAAATGGGGTTAATATGTGAATAAGATGGTGGGGGATTTTAAAAGGAACCATGCACAAGGGAAAGGTTAACATGTTAACAAGATCCTAAGTCTCAAATGACTAAGTGTGCACAAACACAAGAAATTTCCCAACATGCAAACACTACTAACAAAAAAACTATTTATCCTATGGACACGCAAATATAAAAACATGCACGACTACTAATTATCACCAAACATTCAAACGGAAATTTCAAAGTGTTACAATCTACCCCCCCTTAAAGAAATTCGGTCCCCGAATTTAAAATCTACCCAAACGCACCTTCAAAAAGATGGGGGTACCTCTTCCTCATCTCGCTCTCGGTCTCCCAAGTGACCTCCTCCCTGCTCTGGCCGCGCCAAAGTACCTTGACGGACGGTATCTCTTTCGACCTTAATTTCTTCACTTGTCGATCTAAGATCGTCACTGGCTGCTCTGCATAGGAAAGATCGCGCTCAAGTTGGATCGTCGGGTGCTGAATCGCATGCGAAGGATCATGAAGATATTGGCGGAGCATCGAAACGTGAAATACGGGGTGCACGTCTGGAAAACTGGGCGGAAGGGCTAATCGGTACGCAACTGCACCAATACGCTCAAGGATCTCGAAGGGGCCTACGTATCTGGGACTAAGCTTCCCCTTCCTTCCAAATCTCATCACGCCCTTCATTGGGGAGACCCTAAAGAAAACATGATCACCAACAGAAAACTCAAGTCTGCGTCGACGACGGTCCGCATAAGATTTCTGCCTACTCTGGGCTGCTCTCATCCTATCGCGAATCAACTGGATCTTCGCTGTCGTCTCCTCAACGACCTGTGGTCCTAAGATACTGCTCTCACTGAGCTCTGTCCAACAAGTGGGCGACCTGCATCTCCTCCCATAAAGAGCCTCAAATGGTGCCATCTGAATGGTCTCCTGGTAGCTGTTATTGTAGGAGAACTCTACTAAGGGCAAATGATGATCCCAGCTACCTCCGAAATCTAGTACACAAGCTCTGAGCATGTCCTCGAGAGTCTGAATGGTCCGCTCTGACTGTCCGTCGGTCTGCGGATGAAATGCTGTGCTGAAACTCAAGCGAGTGCCCAAAGCCTCCTGAAGCCTCTTCCATAGCCTACTGGTAAACTGGGTGCCTCTGTCGGACACGATGCACGTCGGGACTCCGTGTAGTCGCACTATCTCGTCAATATAGATCTGGGCATACTGAGTAAATCCGAAAGTCGTTTTCACCGGTAGGAAGTGAGCCGCTTTCGTCAAACGATCCACAATCACCCAGATGGAGTCATACCCCCGACTAGTCCTGGGTAGACCCACCACGAAGTCCATCGAAATCTGTTCCCATTTCCACTCCGGAACGGGTAACGGCTGTAGCTCTCCCGCGGGCCTCTGGTGCTCAGCCTTGACCTGCTGACAAGTCAGGCATCTCGATACAAAATCTGTAATGTCCCTTTTCATTCCGTCCCACCAGTAAACATCTCTCATATCGTGATACATCTTGGTGGAACCGGGATGGACGCTATATACCGATCGATGTGCCTCCTCAAGAATCTCGCGCCTCAGCCCCTCAGCATCTGGTACGCACAATCTGACTCCAAACCGTAGTACTCCCTGATCATCAATCACGAACTCAGAAAATCTGCCCTGTCCAATCTGTGCCATGATCTCTGAACATCGGTCATCACTGAGCTGTGCCTCACGTATACGATCGATCAACTGTGGGCGTGCACGGACATGTGCTATCTGTCCTCCAATCGACGTGAACTCAAACTGTACTCGACTGTCGCATAATATCTGCCAATCCGCGGATGACTGCTCCTGTACTGCGCTCAAACATGATAAACTACTCCCGGGCCTCCTGCTCAAAGCATCCGCTACCACATTCGCCTTGCCCGGGTGATATAAGATCTCGCAGTCATAATCCTTCACTAACTCCATCCATCGACGCTGTCGAAGGTTCAGATCCCGCTGCTGGAATATGTATTTCAAACTCTTGTGATCCGTAAATATCTGGCACGACTCGCCGTATAGGTAATGTCGCCAGATCTTAAGTGCGAAGACCACTGCTGCCATCTCCAAATCATGAGTGGGGTAGTTCTGCTCGTGCTTCTTCAATTGTCGCGAGGCATACGCGATCACCCTATCATGCTGCATTAGAACGCATCCCAATCCCACTCGAGAAGCATCACAAAAGACCACAAATCCGCCCGATCCGGAAGGTAAAGATAACACCGGTGCCGTCGTCAGCTGAGTCCGTAACTGCTGAAAACTGTGCTCGCACTCCTCCGTCAATCGAAGGGAACTCCCTTCCGGGTCAACCCGGTCAACGGTGTAGCAATACGTGAGAAGTCCTGCACAAAACGCCTGTAGTAACCGGCCAATCCCAAAAAGCTGCGAATCTCCGTCACCGATGTGGGTCTGGGCCAACGCTGAACGGCCTCGATCTTCCTCGGTCTACACATATACCGTCTCGTGAAATCACGTGCCCCAAGAAATCTACGCTGTCCAGCCAAAAAGCACACTTAGAGAATTTCGCATAAAGCTGGTGCTCTCTCAATGTCTGCAATGTAATCCGCAGGTGCTGCTCGTGCTCCTCACTACTCCGGGAATACACCAAGATATCGTCAATGAAGACTATGATAAACAGATCCAAATAAGGCCGGAAAATACGGTTCATCAAATCCATGAAGGCTGCTGGCGCATTGGTGAGTCCGAACGACATCACCAAAAACTCGTAATGGCCGTAGCGCGTACGGAAGGCTGTCCGGGGAATGTCCTCCTGTCGAACCCGCAGCTGATGATAGCCCGATCGCAAATCGATCCTCGAAAAGTACCCTGCCCCCTGAAGCTGATCGAACAAATCGTCGATACGCGGCAAAGGATACCTGTTCCGCACTGTCACCCTGTTCAGCTGGCGGTAGTCGATACAAAGACGCAAACTGCCGTCCTTCTTCCTGACGAACAGGACTGGAGCACCCCACGGGGAAACACTGGGTCGAATAAGTCCCTTGTCCATCAAGTCTTGCAACTGACCCTTCAACTCTCGAAGTTCCGCCGGGGCCATCCGATAATGCGGTATAGAAATAGGCCCCGAACCAGGAACCAAATCAATACAGAAAGAAATGTCGCGCTCGGGCGGCAACCCAGGAAGCTCGGCAGGGAACACATCAGGAAACTCGCTAACAACCGGAACGTGATCCAATGGAACCTCTGTAGCATGAGCATCGCAAACATAGGCGAGAAATCCCTGACATCCCTTCCTCAAAAGCTGTCCAGCGCGAAAAGAAGAAATCACACTGTGAGGGGCGGCACCACGGTCCCCCAACACAACAAACACCGACTCGCCGGGGAAACAGAATCTAACTGTCTTCTCGCGGCAGTCCACGGAAGCATAGCACGTGGCTAACCAATCCATGCCCAAAAGAACGTCGAAGTCCAACATCTCCAGAAGGATCAAGTCGACAGGCAACTCTCTCTCGCCAATGCAGACGGTACAGGATCGGAACACGTGCCTAGCAACAAACGACTCTCCCACAGGAGTAGTCACCACAAGCGGCTGATCAAGCAAGCCGGACTCTCTACCCAAACTCGGCACAAAGTGCGTGGATACGTACGAGTGTGTGGATCCGGGATCGAACAGTACATGTGCATCAACTGAACATACAGGGAGGATACCTGAAACCACTGCATTGGACGCCTGCGCGTCCTGATGTGTCAAAGCAAAAACCCTCGCCTGTCCACCACCTGTAACTGGCTGCCCTCTGCCTCGGTCACCTCGCCCTCTCTGAGCAACTCCTCCACGCCCACGACCTCGCTGTGTATGAGTCTGGCGCTGAGCAACGGTAGGTACGATAGGCAACGCTCTCTGGGGTGGTGAAGGTGGTAATGTGACATGCGGTGCTGTCGCCTCTCTCCGGGGTAACTCAGGACAATCCCGTACACGGTGGTAAGAACTCCCACAGCGAAAACATCCCGACGACGGCCGCTGACCATCCTGGGAATAAGAACTGAATAACCGGCCCCGCCCTGAATCTCTGCTGCCTGCAATACGTCTATCACGGCGCCAAAAAGGCTGTCTCTGTGCTGAAGTATCCGCACAAGCTCTCTTCGGCTCTGGAAGTGCCGAAGTCTCAACAAGGTGCTCTTCGACCACCAGGGCTGCGTCTACAGCTGCTGCGTAGGTCTCGTAGTGCTGCGCGCTGATCGCGAGGAACACTGGTGAAAGCAAGCCTCGAACAAATCTCCGGACTCGCAACTCCTCGGTGGCCACTAAATGTGGGGCGTAGACTGCTAGCTCTGTAAACAGTACATCATACTCTGCCACTGTCATCCCTGGCGTCTGACACAAGGACTCAAACCTGCGTGCTCGGGCATCCCTAACACTCTGGGGAAGGAAACGGGCAAGAAATATGGTCACGAACTCCGTCCAAGTCATAGGAGGAAGACCTGCTGCTCTGCCCTTCTCAACTGAGTCACACCGCTTCTGCGCAAGACCTTCCAGGCGAAAGCTCGCGAACTCGACCCATCTCACATCTGCGCATCTGAGGGAACGGCATATCCTGGCCATCCTGTCTATGAAAGACTGTGGGTCCTCGGCTGTATCGGTGCCTGTGAAAACCGGAGGCTTCAGCCTCATGAACTCTGATAGCGATACTGTAATCACCTCCGTGGCTGCAGGGGCATCTGGCTGTGCGGTAGGTACCATAGCGGTCTCTGGAACTGGTGGAGCTACCTCTGGTCGCTGCGCTCGAAGCGTCTCAACTAGTGATCCTATCATCTGGCGCATCTCCTGCATGCTAGATCCCACCGTCTGGCGCATCTCCTGCATACCAGCCCCTAGCGTGGCGATCTGCTCTGTCACAGCAGGAACAGCCTGCTCGGGTACAACCGGCGTACTGCCCAGATCAGTCCTCGTCTCGGACGAGTCAACTCGAATCTCGGCCCTCGCGGCCGCTCTCTGTGCCCTCGTAGTCTTAGGCGGCATAATGGCTGAAAGAAAATTTGGATTCGATAAGAACACGGAAATCGAATCGCAAGAATATAAGGAGGGATCAAATCAATAAGTCCTAAGGTCGCGTAGGCGGAGTACCGTGTCGTGAGTATGCCGCGGAACATACGCACGCTACGCTACCCTGCTGCAGCTACCTACTCCATCATACCAGGGTCATCCTACACTCCGGAGGTAAAACCTACGCTCTGATACCAACTTTGTCATGACCCGAGAATTCGACTCGTGACCGGCACTTAACCACGCAACGTCTACAGGCGCAACGCAGCTAAGTAAGCCGAAACCCAGAAATCAAAACCAATAAATATAGAGTAATTTAAAACATTTTATAAAAACAATCGTACATGTCCGAAAAACTTCCATTTATTTAGTAGAAATCCTTTTTAAGTTCAATAGTTATAAGTTTTATAATTTTGGTAACATTTCCTTTTTAAAACATTAGCCCCGAAAGTCGGATAAAAGCAAGGTGTAGCAGAAATAACAAGTGACATGAATAAAGCATCACAATAAGATATACGACGCCGTAGCGAAGAATACACAGTAAAGCAAGGACAATATCATAAAAGATGAGACTGTAAAAGTAAAGTCGGCTCACATGCGAGCTCGACACCAGAATATAAATCATACATATCGTCCTCACAACTGTCTCTAAGTCAATACAGAAGGTAGATGGAGAGTACTAGATACATCAATATACAACTGAAAAATAACAGATACCGTACAAAACCCACCTATCAGCAAAAGACTATCTCTGCTCAAAAGGGTATCTGTGCCAAAAGATGCTATAACAGCCAGCCGTGACTACTCCCAAGGGCAACCTGCAAACACTGTGGCACAACGGGGGTGAGTTGCCAACTCGTGAATAGAGATAACATATAAAGGTTATCGCGAGCATGCACGTACAGCGCTACTCTAACAAATGCCGACAGATAATATCAATGCATTGTAGCAGTATGAATAATAATAATGCAAGTCCTCTATCAGGTGATATACTACAGGATGAGATGTGATAATGAATGCTGAGCATGGGGATATAGTATCTACATGAAGTATCGAGTTGGAATACATAAGTGTGTATGCACCACAAATCCCAACATCTCAAACGCCGGTACTCCATCGGCCCTCATATCCTGTATATTCCTGAAAACCCCGAGTGCCCAACATCGGCACCCAAATATCATAAATACTCGTGTCTAGCATCGACACGCAAAACATCCTGTATCAGCCTCCGTCAATCCGGGTCAGCCCTCTCTGAAAGTATATACCGGGAATCCGTCAGTCCGGGTCATCCCTCTCTCAATCCATCGGGCGTCCGTCAGTCCGGTCAGCCCTCTATCAATCCATCGGGCATCCGTCAGTCCGGGTCAGCCCTCTATCAATCTATCGGGCATCCGTCAGTCCGGGTCAGCCCTCTATCAATCCATCGGGCATCCGTCAGTCCGGGTCAGCCCTCTATCAATCCATCGGGCATCCGTCAGTCCGGGTCAGCCCTCTCTCAATCCGTGCCTCAAGCACCGAGAAAACACGGGGTGACGCCCCAAAATATCATATCAAGGGAACCGGGTTTTTAAATGATTACTTATTTGAAAAGGCCACGGTCCCCAAATCCAGAAATCATATGAAATCCCAATAATAATACAAGTAACTGTGATGTGATAGGTGCATCAAATATGTATATCAAGTCATGTCACATAAAAATGAACTACAATGCAATGATCCACTGTGATATAGGTATCAAGTATAAAATTCCAAGTCCTGTCAGGTATAGATGAGCTACAACAATGTACGACAGTATGATCATGGCAGTTCTATCAGTTCTAAGCAATATGTATATATATAACAGGGAATGCAATATGCGATAACAATCCATGGTATGGTATATGCAGTATATAACAATAAGGTCCTATCAGCCCTGAAGCATAACGCCATGCGGGCGATATCCCCGTAGATGTGAAATCTACTCACCGTAGTCTCTCTCTAGGTGTAGCCAACAACCTGCTTCCCTTTCTTCACTGCGTCCGCCGTACTCGCCTGCGAACCTAGAATTACACAATATATCATATGTAAGCTCGAAATCACGCAAACGCGACATTAAAGCCGAACAAGTAACTCGTGTCGCGAACCAAGCGCGCATGTGCGCGATACGCTAAAACGTGTGGTTACGCGTCTGAAATCACTCCGACGCGTCGCGATACGCAGAAACCCAAAACCCACACACACGTAACACGCGTGTCGCGAAAGGTTAAAAATACGGGAAAATAGGTATTCTACCCCAGATTTTTATACAGGAAAGAAAATGCAAAAATATAAATACCAAAATAACTTACATACAAGCAGAGACCCATACCCCAAACCCCGACCCAAATCTCCCCCATCTGGCCGCAATTTGCGGCCAGAATGCCTAATTCGGCGGCCAGACTTGGGAATTGGGTCCCCAGGTTTGGTTGGTGCACCCCATACTCCCCATACATGCTACAGAAATCACTAGTTTTGTTCTGAAAAGTCTCGGGTAGCAGCAGATTCCTACAGTGCCTAATATCAGTTCAAAACACACATTTGCACAAAAAGGGAACTTTGTGGTATTTTGATGAAATCTGAAACAACCTAGGTCTAAGATAGCTCTAATAACACCTAATAGAGCTAACACAACTAACAAAACCCTAATCTAACATGTGAATCACCAATATCCCTTAATGACACAAGAAAATGCACAAAAAGAGATTTTTACTAGAGAACACAACAAGTCTAAGGAAAAGAAGTTCAAATATGGGTTAATACCTTCTAAAGACCCTAGGAAAACCAAAAGTTCCAGCTTCACTCTCAGTTGTGCAGGTTTGCTTCAAAACTCCTCAAAAACTTCACTTTTCTTAAGGTTTTGTGAAGAAAAGGTGTGGTTTTTGTGTAGGGTTTGTTTGGGGAATTGAAGGGAATGAGAAGAAGAAGAAGAAGAAGTGAAGAAAATGGAGGGGTTTCCTCTGCTGGAGCTCCAGAATTCTGAAGTGGGGAGAGGAGAGAGAGAGAAGGGAAGGAAAGGGTTCAAAAGTCAAGCTTCACCTAACCCCCCATACCTTATTGTTTTATTTGGAGTTTGAATTATCAAATGGGGTTAATATGTGAATAAGATGGTGGGGGATTTTAAAAGGAACCATGCACAAGGGAAAGGTTAACATGTTAACAAGATCCTAAGTCTCAAATGACTAAGTGTGCACAAACACAAGAAATTTCCCAACATGCAAACACTACTAACAAAAAAACTATTTATCCTATGGACACGCAAATATAAAAACATGCACGACTACTAATTATCACCAAACATTCAAACGGAAATTTCAAAGTGTTACAACCGGCTATCCACCACGACAATCCAACCACTATATCAGCACAATCACAGAACATCAACGTGAATGTCACGTTCGCAAACTCGTCTAAAAAAACATATAGCAATTAGACGGGTTGTACCGATCAAATGACATTCACGGTCGTGGATGCTAATTTAAGTACTGATAACTATTAAACAGTGTTAAAATAGCGACTTCGAAATACTTCGTAATGCCCAATACTTAAGATAACTGAAAAATCATTCAGGGCAAAATCAAACATATCTATAAACCCCAAATCCAAGAGATATAGAGCACCAAACAAAAACGAGCATTTTTCACCTTAAGAAAATCGACGACGCCGGCCCTTTTGGTGTTTCGCCGGCCAAATCTAGGAATCATGAGCTCGTTTTTCTCTGGTGTTCTAGTTATAGTAAAAAGAGCACTCTGTAGTTGTTTAAAAAAATTTCATAAGCCATTTAAAATTTGACAGAAACTTGAATTCTAGGTTTCATGTTTTGGAGTTATTTCGGTTTCGTTATTTTAAACGTTGTTTAAACTGCTAGTTTAGGCTTTATGGGGTGGCTCTAATACCATGTTGGGTTACCCTAACGCCCTAACCATCATCCGTGGCCGTTTGCGGAACAAAATTTTTCTACGAAAGTAAAAACGGCGCTAGAATAACCCATTAAACCGGATTTTTCCATAAACCTAACTAGCTAAGATAAGGAGCTAACTACTATGATGAGAAAGCCTCACCAAAAGATCCATGTCTTTCGGTTTTCTTTCTTCATCATGTGCTCCTAGTGGCCACCTTGAACAAGCTTGATCTTCACTTCTTGCTCCATCGGTTCTCCGCGATCGATCTTGCTCTCCGATCCTCCTTTGTCGTAGATGATCCACCCGAGGGATGTGATCCATGGCTCTAGCTCCACAGAAAATATCAAGTGGGGCAACTAGAGAACTTGGGTTGCTAATCCAAGAAGTCTAGGATGCAGTGTGAGGTTCTAAGTGTTTTACTATCTCTATCTTGCCTCCTCTCTTGTTTCTCAACACATGAGAGTGTAGAGAGGAGAAAAATGATGAAGGTGATGAAGCTCAAGAGAAGGAGATGAGGGTGAAGTAAAATGGTGAGAGCAAATGAAATGAGGCAACCATGAGAGAGAATATCACTCACTATGGTTTTGTGAAACAATATCCATAAATAAACAATATCAACCATGCTTCAATAGTTGCCACAAATGAATTAATAATTCATTTGTCAACTAATCTACGGTTGCGGGGGTACTATACGCCATCCGTCTGACTTCCTCCGTAAATAAACATCCACTTACCTACTATCCTTGATTTAGCCGAAGTCGATGACGTCTTGCGCTCCTTTGTCGTCCCGAAAGTCCACGCAAAGGTACTTATAGTTCAACGCATGTCGTATTAACATCAAAATCAAATTCGGAAATCGATATGGAAAGCGAAGTGCATATAGGTTAGAACCTATAGCCCACGCATGTAAAAACAACAAAATAACTCTCGGCGTTGACGTACAAATGTCAAACGACCGAGTCAAAACTCAAATACCAAAAACCAAGTTTTAAAAGTCATAAAATATCGCCAGAAATCAAGTAAAATGACTCTAGATTTTTATTAATGTAAAATTAGACTTTTTTGTATACATGGTAGGTCTAGTTATCTAAAAAGTGAGCTACAGACCATGTTTCAGACCTTAACTCCAAAATTGGGCTGCAAATTACGGCCAAATCGAATAAAACAGCGGCCAAAAAATGAAGGCTTGGGCTTGGGTTTCTAGGGTAGCTTCCTAGTAGTCTGCACATCTCACTGTAACTGCAAAATATTTTTTAGAATTCTCGAGTCATAGCAGATTCTATTTGATCACCACAATTGCAACAAAACCCGATGTCAGAAAGTTCCAAGTTCATAGTTGGGACTTGTAAACTCAAGTTTGGTCTAGAATTCTATCACTAATACATTTTTGGTCACTTACTAAAGCTCAAATACACCTCCACAACTCAAAATATCCAATAAATATCATCCTAGAATTTTCCAAGATCACTAAACCTACACTTGTTTAGCTCTAAACTACTATATGAGATTAGGAAACTCAAATACTTAACTAAAAGTGAAGGATTTACCTTCCAAGAGCAACCCAAGAAATTTCTAGGATAGCCAATGTGCTCAAAGTCTCAACTTGATCCTACCAAAATGTTTGTGGTGAAGTAAGGAATGATTTTTGTGAAGGCGATTATAGGTTTTTGGATGGTTTTGAGGGTGGACTTGGGTGGTAGTGAGGCGGTGGAGGATGAAGGAGGAGGAGAAGAAGAAATGGGAGATGAGGAAAATGAAGAGAGAATGAGGAGGTGAAGAAAAGAGTAGAAGGGTGTGGAACCTTCTCCTTCCCCCCCCCCCCCCCGCCCCGCAACCATGATACATGTCATCTCATCCATATTTATTTATTCTTTTCATTTTCTTCTCATTTTTTTAAAATAGAAACAAAGCCATTTGCAAATAAATGGAGCTATGGTTCAAATAAATGTAGGCAAATATTGCAACATGTTATATTGCATGTCATGATACAGAATTAAGGGTGATACATAATTTGTAAAATATTAATCAAGTTTAGTATTAAACTTGTATACAAATAATAATATAATAATTTATAAAATGTCCAAAACCAAATAATTGCTTTCAAAATCAATAATTCATATTAATTTCCAAATATTTTCCAAAATATAAGTATATCATCATACCATCCCATTAAAACTAATTTTCTATACTTTTATAATATTCAAAAAATTCATTATTTATGATTTAAATTCCAAAAATAATATTTTATATTTCTGAAATGTTACAATCTTCCCCTCTTAAATAAATTCCGTCCCCGAATTTAAATTTAAACTCTCCAATTACTAAAACATTTCAGTAAAACAATTAAGTCAATAGGGCTACGAAATCATGAATACATAAGATATATCACAGCACAACGCATGCGCATGAAAACGAGTGCAAAACTCAAAATCGAAACTCCGTCAAGCGTCATACCATCATGGGAGTTAATGCGAAACTACCAGTTTCAAAATGTTGTTAAAATTAAGTATAATATAATTAGGACTATAACATATATAGTACACATCGTTGTGAAATCGTCAAAACAACTGAATAAAAGTGCATGCAAAATCCCTTTCAAATCGCCGCGCAATGCGTATATCACAGTACAAGTAGAGAACGTTAATTTTGAAAAGAAATAGCGATATATATATATATATATATATATATATATATATATATATATATATGTTTTACTTAACATATACGTCCCGCCTTTTTAAAAATGAGTTGGAAGGGTTTTCTTTGTAAAGTTTCGTGTCATCCTAGACACGTAAGAAAATATTGAGACTATAGCTCCTTTTGAAAATCCTCTCGGTAAATATCGATGCATGCAAAAAGTCTCAGGTACTGTCCTCAGACTAGTCCTATCCGGTTACTATACCATATAGTATATATCGTAAAGACATGATGCTCGAAAGAAATTAATCCCAAAAAGTGTATACAAAAATGCCACGTGCGTCTGGTGCGTACAAAAATCAAAATCAAATACAAGTGCCACGAATGTGCACAGAAGCAAAAACGAAGTGCAACGGGTGTGCACGATAACAATATCAAGTGCATCTAATAAGCACTAAGAATCTTGATTAAGTGCATCTGGTGTGCACAAAATCACATCAAGTGCGCCAAGTGTGCGCAAGAATCTAAATTAAGTGCACAAGGTGCACGAAAACGAACATCGAGTATCAAAATCAAAATCAATGGTATAAGACATACACCAAATCAAATCAAGTATACCGCGGTATATGAACTCATAAACGCGTGCAACTACGTGCACAAAACTCATATCAAGTACTGGAAACGCACGTAAACTACACCGAATGCATAAGTCAAAATCATGTGCATACTATATGCATGAAATCAAAATCGAGTATCTCGGAGTGCATAAAATCAAAATCGAGTGCAATGGTGTGCATGAAAACAAAATTCAGTACAACTGATACATAAAATACGAATCAAGTGCAACTGTGGTGCACATAGGAAATATAAATCATGAAACAAAATCCTCAAAATGCCAAAATCAAAACGATGGAAACGCGATATCCGAATCACCAAGACGCAATTCATAAATAACTGACGTAGAGGTACCCCTCTTTCAATGTCGAAAGGTGTCGGTGTACCCAAGGCTGGCAGAGCAAGATATCTACTTACCTTCTGCTCACGGTCTGGAGTCCTCTGCTCTTAGGTCCTCTACATCGACGACCTTGTGGTAAAAAGAAAATCTCACAAGGAACATTGGAAACATCTAAAAATAGTGTTCCGACGTCTTCGGAAGTATAATCTGAAAATGAATTCTCTAAAATGCGTGTTTGGAGTCTTCTCAGGCAAATTCCTAGGATTCATCTTACCTCACCGGGGTATCGAAATTGATCCCTCAATGATCAAGGCGATTATGGAAATTCCCACGCCAAGAACTCTCAAATAACTGCAGTCTCTCCAAGGAAAGCTCATATATTTCCGGCGGTTCATAGCTAACCTTTCCGGAAAATATCGTCCCTACAGTCATTTGATGAAGAAGGGGACCCCATTTGTTTGGAATCAAAAGTGCCAAAATGCACTAGACAAAATCAAGCAATACCTACAAAATCCACAGGTATTGACCGCTCCGGTTAAGGGAAAACTCCTTATCCTATATACAACAGCCCTTGAGGGTTCTCTAGACGCGTTATAGGCACAAGAGAACGATCAGGGAAAGGAAAGAGCCCGGTACTATTAGAGTCGAGTTCTCCCGGGGGCAGAAAACAATTACTCCCCTATCGAAAAGTATTGACTGGCGCTGATTTTCGCAATAATAAAGCTCAGACATTACGTCTTGACACATGAGGTTCATCTCATATCAAAGGTGGATCCTCTCAAATATCTGATGTCAATGGTCATACTAACAAGAAGGCTTGCCAAATGGCCCTTTTCCTGATGGAGTTCTCGATAACGTATCGACCTCTTAAAGCAGTGAAAGAGCAGGCCATTGCCGACTTTCTCGTAGAGCATCCGATACCAGCCGACTCCCCTTTGAATTGCGAGTTGCTAAACGAACACGCATTCGATGCAATCGAAGAAGAAAATGATTCTCAATGGGAACTCTACTTCGATGGAGTATCTTCCATCAAGCAGCGAAAGCAAAACACCCCTATAATCAAAGCCGGGGTGGGCCTTATCTTCGTAACTCCGCAAGGAGGGATATTATGTTATGCTCTCTCCTTAACCAAGCCAATGACTAATAACGAAGCCGAATATGAAATTTTTATAGCAGGTCTCGAGATCGCTATCGATATAGGAATCAAAGACCTCCTCATATATGGAGACTCTCGGCTGATCGTCAGCCAAGTAAATGGCGACTATCAGACATGTAAGACAGAGCTGATAAAGTATGGTGAACAAGTACAGCAACTGCTGACACAAATTCCTTCCTACATCCTGGAGAGTATACCGCGTGCAGAAAACAGCAAGACGGACGCGTTGGCCAAATTAGCTAAAGAACTGGCCGATGAAGACGTCGATGACGTAAAGATCATTGTGCAAAGCCGCAGGATTCTTGCGCCAACAAACATATCTTCGAAAGACTTGATAGAGCCATCCGAAAAAAAAGAAACGACTGAACAAGTAGCACTTCAAATAGAGGACGAAGAAAAGGTCAAGGACTAGAGGGAAGTCTTCATAGACTACTTTAAGTCCTAACGAACGCCCGAAAATGCGTCGTCTAGACATCAGCTCATAAAACGAGCTTTGTCTTTCACTTTTGTCAATGATACTCTATATAAGAGTTCGTTCGACTGTCTGTGGCTAAGATGCCTGGAGCCGGAGGAAGCAAAGAAAGTCTTCCATGAAACTCACGACGGACTCTACAATTCTCATCAAGCTGGGCCAAAAATGAAACCGAAGATAAAAAGAATGGGTTACTATTGGCCCACAATAATTCGGGACTGTCTCGAATATGCGAAGCAGTGCAACTCGTGCCAAATTCACGGGGACTTCATCCACTAACATCCAAATCCGCTACACCCAACAGTGGCTAGATGGTCGTTCAAAATGTGGGGAACCGATATAATTGGCCCCATTGAACCAGTATCGTCCAAAGCACATCGGTTTATATTGGCAACGACCGACTACTTCTCTAAGTGGGCAGAAGCAGTACCACTAAGGGAGGTGAAGACAAAGAATATTCTCCATTTCTTCAGAACCCATGTTATCTATTAGTTCGGCACTCCGCGACGAATTATCTTGGATAATAGGCCAGCTTATAGAAGTCATAAAATCAGCCGTTTCGCACAGCAACATAAAATAGATTGGAGATACTCTTCAGTCTATAATTCTCGGGCCAACGGTTTAGCTGAAGTTTTCAACAAAATCTTAATAAAGATTATAAAGAAAACGGTGTCCAGAAACAAAAAAGATTGGCACGAAATGCTATACGAAACTCTCTGGGCATACAGAACAACATTCAAAACGGCCATAAATACAACACCATACGCGTTGGTGTTCGGCACGGAATCAGTGCTCCCGCTGGAAATAGAACTCCCCTCTTTATGAGTGGAGGTTCGATACAAGCTGACAGATGAAGAAAATGCACATCTTCGGCTTGAGGAGCTTGATGCCCTCGATGAAACTCGCCTTGTAGCATAGCAGAATCTAAAGGCTTATAAGGCAAAAATGACACGGTCATACGAAAAGTTGACCAGGCCAAGAACGTTCCATCAAGGTGAACTCGTGCTAGTCGTCAAAAGAACAATGATCCCCAATCGTGCAAAACGGGGGAAGTTCGAGACGAACTATGAAGGCCCATACATCATAGACAAAGTCTATCAAGGTGGAGCCTATCTGCTCAAGGATATGCATGGAGAAAGACACATCTGGCCAATAAATGGCCGATTCCTTAAAAAATACTACACTTGACAAGTCATGACTTAGGTCAATAATAGAAGACGACACTTGTGTCTGCTCGCTATCTTCCTGAGTTAGAATTTCGAGAGTGGTATCCAAAAGCCCCGTCGCCTCAAAAATGGCGATGTTGGACCGAAACGTCCTTAAACTAATACTCGCCTCGAAAATGGCTATGTTGGACCAAAACATCCCTAACTAACTAAGGACCGAAATGTCTTTAAACTAAACGGCGTCCCCAAAATGGGAATGACTAACATATCGCCCCAAATACGGCTAAACACTCTCTTGAGATCTATATTGCAATCAAAGTCCTAGCGACGAAGGTTGCAACTTAAGTCCCACAGGTTGAACAGCTACTCCAGCAAAGAAGCCACCCCTAAGTCCCACTGGCAAACAGATGTGTCACCTGCGATGAAACTACTTTCGAGAGTTTCACCATTATAAAAAAACAGCATGACTACCGGCAAAATGGGCACGGATGAAAACCCGAAAGGGTGCCGTGAGTAAAAACAGCACGACTATCGGAAGTTTGTGAAAACCCGCAAAAGGGCGCAAACTCGTAAAATAAAAAATTCGTGTGCACTTGCAAGGTCCTCTTGACCTTGTGAGGAGAAAATACCTGCGTGAGATCCTTACGACTCTCAAAAGAGCAACACACTTAGGAATCCCCACGATTCTTAAAGAGAAAATACACCTACGAGATCCTCACGACTCGTAGAGAGAAATACCTTTATGAGACCCTTACGGCTCATAAAGTCAAAAGCCTTAGTCGACAGGATCCTAACCCAGTTTACTAAACCTTATTTGTCCAAACCAACAAAGGCAAATGATGATTCGCTCCTGGCAACATCCCAGTTGTAGCGATGCTGATTCCTAAATAGGTGTCAAACCCCAAGTCCTCTAACGGCAAATGATGATTCGCTCCTGGCAATATTCCAGTTGTAGCGATACTGATGCCACAATGGGTATCAGGTGTAGGGTTCCTAGGCACTCTTGTGAGGGTTCATAAGGCATCAACCATGCCCGAATATAATTTTAGATGTGCCGAACAACCCAAAGCCGGGATCTTTGCTAGATGATTAGGGTTTAACATGCAAGTAAACATCTTTACTACTAAGTATGAGGGATTACAACCTTTGTAGTCCGCTCCTTCGCTTCATAAGCTCCGAGTAGAAGTCCCTTCGCCGCGATCCACGATCTCCCGGACTCAATAGAGGCTCCACGACTCGAACGATGTATGCTAGCTTGTAGTGTTCCTTTTCTCCGATGATCTACGTCGAAGTTGCTATAACTCAAGCTCTCTCACTCTAATGAGGTGAACACCCTTATCTAATTGGCTAGATTAGATGAGGATGATGGAGTAGTATTTATGCTTTCTTTTTATATCAAATTCTCACATGAAATCATCACAAAATGAATAACTAGTAAGCTTTCTCAAAGCTCAAGAGAGAAGAAGATGATGAATAATGAGTTAATCCTTTTATGATGAATAATGAAATGAATATATGAATTAATAATGCAACCATGGTTTAGGATGACAAGGATAACCCTTGTAGAGAATTAACTAGGGCTAGGGTTTGGTTGGGTTAAAGAATGAGTCATAGAAAAATATCAACCATAATATCTAACTCATGACAAAAGGAATTGCTTCTAGAAGGTGCATGAAGCAACTAACCCCAATCAAACCCTAACCTTGTTTAATCTCCACTAAACATGTTTCATTATTAATCATATCATGTTACAATAATATATATCACATATATATTATATATTTGTAACAAAAGAAAATAATACAATTAACATATATCACATATATATCAATGTATTACCCGGTGAGAAAATGAAATAATAAAGCGAGCCAATATTAGATAATGTAATACAATATATCATATATATTATTATACATTAAATCATCGAATCAACACTTGATCCGACAATCCGTCTATATCGAATATAACCGACTAATATATCATGTACCGATTCATCGAATCAATACTTGATCCGATGACCCAGTTCATATCTAAATATCGCGAGAATATAATACGGTATCTCATATCGCATTATCCTCGGTCCTGCACACATCACATATGTGCCTCTACTCCGTTTTGCCTGAGCTAAGAAACCTCTGTGTAGGACTCTAAAGAATCGTCAATACGCTGGTAGCAGGTGTTGATCATATCAAACACCCACAAGCTGCAAGCGGTCAGCTAAACGTAACAGCCACCCAGGTATTGAGCGATCAGAAGATCAACAAGCTAGCATGTCCGTTCTCCTGTGAATCCAATCAGTAACACTCCCGTACAGTCCGGTCTCTTCGTCTGATATGTCGCATATCTAGTCTAGGGGTGGTATACGTCAGACCCCAGTAACCGATAAGTCGTGTCGATGTGAGGCTCATAACGGGTCAAGAAACTACTGGTAACACTTACCAGTAAATCTCTATATCAGCCCTAGCCAGGGACTTCCAGTTATAGCCAATCGAACACAGCATAACATCAACTCCCTATACCGGGAGAGACGAATCCCCTCCTATCGCTCATTGCCTCCATGTGATTCGGGACTGCACCCAAAAGCCACCATTTTTCACGCCCTCTTGGACGTGGTAAGGTGGAAATCAAAGCACAGTGGGAATCACACAAGACTCTATGACGATCTCGGGTCTACGGACTACCTTGTACAGTGTCACCGGAGAACTGCCATCTGACGTGTGGTATATCAAAACACCGATGGATATGGGATCATCCATCGCCCATCATATGGGTCAAGATGCGTATACGCTAGTCTACTCTGGTGTATCGATGCCCTGTCTCGATATACCCTCGACTAGGAACAGTTATAGTATGTACTCATCGACTACCATGGCCCCACTAGTATGATCTCATCATAGTCCCAGTAGTCGAGTACAGATCCTAAGGGCTTTATCAACATGTGAGAGTAAGACAGTAAACAATATATAAGTCAACAGGTTAAGATAAAGTGAAACCAAATAGCATACTATCATGACGAGCAAGAAAGTCCTCTCTACATATATCCAAGCTGTTGGAGATAGTGCCCTCAAAGTCAATTATTGGATCGCAGGTACGTGATTGCATTGATTGAGGCAGGACCTATACCGATATAACAGTCTTGCTCGAGATGATAGTATGCTATCTGGTTTGTCTTTATCTTCGTATACATGCTTTAGTTCGCTATTGCATGTTGATAGAGCCCATAGGATTCTTGCTTGACTGCCAGCAGTATGATGGCGATCATATACGTGGGAGCTGGGGTCTGTAAGCACATCCTTAAAGTTTCCCTAGTCGTGGGAGTTTCGAGACAGGGCATCGATACTCCAGAGTAGACTAGTGTATACAGTCGAGACCCCGACGAGGGGCAATGGCCGGTCTCACAAGCCATTGGTGTCAGTTGGTTCACCTAAGATGTATACAGGTGCTCATTGGGTTATGAGTACACCGGACAGGACTCGCCGGGAACATGCTAGTTGGTATTATACATATCGTCAGATAGCAGTTCCCTGATGACATGTGTACAGGTTAGATTGTCGACCTGAGATCGTCATTTGTCTCGTGTGAGTTTCCACTGTACTTTGATTTCTACCCTACCACGGCTCAAAGGAGTCGTGCAAACAGGTATTTTTTGGGTACAGTCCCGAGCCACATGGAGGCAGTGAGCGGATCGTCGGGGATTCGTCTCTCCCGGTATTGGGGGTTGATGTCGCACAGTGCACGGATGGCCATCACTAGAAATCCTCGGCCGAGGTAATGGAGAATTACTGATTTGGATCAGTAGTTTCTCAGATGGTGATGGGCTTCATGCCAACACGATTTATCGCGTTATTAGGGGTCGGACTTTATCCACCCCCTAGACTCGATATGCGATACTCTTTAGACGAACGGACCGGACTGTACGGATATTGTCACTGTCAGGCTCAGTAGGGTTTATGGATGAGTCTGCTCGTCAGCTTCCCTTCCAATCAATACATAGGTAACCGTTACGTACAGCCAGTACCTCTGACGTGCTAGTGGTTATACCCAGTACCAGTGTGTTCATGAGTCATTAGAGTCCCCCACAGACACTTTCCCAAGTTCGAGCGAAACGTTGTAGAGGCCATATTGTTTTATGGTAGGGTTCGGAAAATGCACGTGCGTTTACGCACGTGTCATATTTCGGGCGGATAATACTGGTCGGCTTTGGTTTAAGCCGGATCCGAGTATTATGCTGTGTAGATATAATATCTTTGTCTCAGTTGCATTTGTATTCGGTCGTAATACAAATGCGGGTATGTTTATACTGATACGGGGTTATCCTGAAATTCGTTTCAGGATCACTTTTGGAAGTTGCCAGTTTCCAGTTTTCTATCACACGTATTTAACATTCGGTTAAATGCGGATTTATATTTTCTTCCATGGGTGAGTCATGAGGGTGAGTCATGAGTGAGGAAGCTTCTTGATTGATGACTAGGTTTGTGACTCACTTGATTGCATTTAATGTTTTAGTGAGGTGTTTAAAGTGAGTCAGCACTTGCATTAATGTGTTTTGGTAATGCTTAGGATATTATTCCTTAAGGTTACCCCCTTTTCTCCTACACTCACCCTCCTCCTTTCATATATATGGCCGGCCCCTCTTGCCAGAGAAAGTGTGTGGTTCATTTGAAGAAAAAGATTATGATAGTAGTTTAGGTTCATGGAAATTTGATATGCCAATTTCTCATTTACCCGATTCAAATGGAAACTTCATTAACCGTTCGTCCATAACTTTGGACGTAATGAGATAAAGTGTTCTACTCATTCTCTACATCATCTTGGTCGTCTCTTTTAGCAAACTTGACGACCGAGTTGCCTCGGTTCAGAGGCGGGAGCCCGTTTAAAGATCCGTCGACGTGGTGCCACCTGGACGACAAGACTGGAGATTCAGGAGATCGGAGCAGACGCAACAAAGCGTAGGATGATGGTTGAAGACCGAAGGACTCGGATCGTTCGGTATAACATTTCTACCCACTTTGTAGTTTGTTAGTTTAGCTTTAATGGCAGATCTGGGTTATAGTACGCGATAGCGCCAGTTGTAAACAGTTTTTGTTCCGCATTTGGCGTCTGTTAGACGGCCGGGACGCTACCGGGGACTTACAGTAGTATCAGAGCCTCACCATTAAGGTTTACTAACTTGTGCTAACGCGTTTAAAACATCGATCGAATGGAATTTCGAAAACTGCAATTTTCTTGGTTAATGTTTCTGTCGATTTTTAAAAGGGTCTAAAAATTATTTTGCATATCACAGAAAAGAGAGCAGGCCTTTTTAAGAATTCTGGTGAAATTTGGTCAACTGAAGCTTCTAAAGCGCCGCGGAACCGCCGCGCACACCCTAGTTTGGCCGCGGTTCCGCCGCCGTTTTGGAGCTACAGTAAACCATTTTTCTACAGTAGGTTCTTCTTGTAAAATTGTTGTTTATGGAATATTTCTTTTGGGCCCAAATTTTATTACTGTACAGCAGATGTACGTGGGGCCCACTTCGGGAAGTTTTGTCGATCGATAATTTAAACTTGTTAGTATGCAGTACTTAATTTATATCTCCGACCGGGAATATCATTTGATCGGTAAACCGCGTCTAATTGCTATAGTTCTTTTAGACGGGTTTGCGAACGTGACATTTGCATTGATGTTCTGTGTTGTGCTGTGATGTTGCGGATTTGTCGTGGTGGATAGCAGGGTGCAATGATAGTGCAGTTTGGATTTATTTGTACATTTGATATTGCGGGACGAGCGTCCAACATATGGACTGTCGTCACTGCCTGTTGTATAATATTCTTTTGGGGCACGACCGGGTTGAGGTCGATGTACCCGTTGTACATATTTTATTTTCTGTACTAGGTTTATCCCGCGAAGGAGTGCACGGATAGCCGGGTTCTGGAGGGTAACAGGTCTGTATCTCATGGCTTTGAGAGGCAGAGGGGCCTCACTCTAGAATTGGCATACTATTCGCCGCACTCGTAGGGGGTACAGGTTGACCCAAGGAAGGGTGCTCAAGTTACCGGATTCCGTGAAGTCCCGGATGGTCCATTCATTTTGTTGTAGGGGGCTGCCTCGCTTCAGGTTTTGGCGGGTAACTTGCCGCACCCGTAGGGGTCTAGGTTTCATTGCACAGGCTATCCATACGACCAGGGGAACGTCGGGTTTCAGTAGCGGCTCTGTGAAACCCGGGGATCCCAGTTTATCTGTATTGTTCTGTGATGCTTATTACTTTTCTGTAATGTTGCATATTATCACGCCTGGAGCGATTATTGTATATTGGTATATATACTATTAGATGTTGTATATGTTTTACATCCGCGCTAGTCCAGCCCCCGCTCTGTCGTAAGTTAAGTAACCTAACGGGTGATGACGGGACCCAGTGGCGAATGCGGATGGCATATACGTACATTTTATTTTTTCGTTCTTTTCTGGTGTGATTGATTGATGGGACTGCATTGATTCTTATCAATGCAAGGATAAAACAAACCTATATTTGATGTTGTTGGAACAAATTTTAAAAAGATGTTATTACAAAGATGTTTCCTTTTGTTTTGCATAGTGATATTCACTTAGAATATCCTGCACCTCATTCGACGAGGCAAGGGCCGAGATCCCTTCACCGGGAGTGACCCCTTGGACAGAAGTTTACGTCATGGTAATAACTTCAATATAGTCGATTACAAGTTGCTTTGCATCGCGGTATTCAGTTGGAATATCCTGCACCTCATTCCATGAGGAAAGAGCCGAGATCCCTTCACCGGGAGTGACCTCTTTAGCAAAGGTTTTCGTCACTATATTTTTATAAAAAGCTATCAGGTTCCTTCAACAAGATCAAGTTCATTACGTTAAAGGTTTTTCGCCAAAAACCAGTCGTAGCCCTCCGTCATTTCTTATGGATGGTCAGTAGTATTCAAGCTATGTATATTTGGCCCTTAGTCAAAACATAGTGATTGGTAGCTGGTGGGGTGTTCACATGTAGCATAGATAGATGCGTTGGTTTAGGAAAGTCGTATTACTATACTTGGCCCTTTGTCAAGAGTATGTACGGGTGGGTTCAAATTGACCTGGATAATGATGGATAGAACTTTACATGTGACTTATGAGATATTTGGCCCTTAGTCCAGGTCATAAGAGCATGGGGCAAAAATTTATATCGGGAGTTTCAAACATACAAGAAATTTTCCAGGCATGCGCATACCTTCTGGAGTGTGATAACTTGAGTGGCTTCCATCAAGTTATCATGTGATGATAGTTGGATCCCGATTCTCACTGATGAGTTGGTTTACTCTTCGGGTGATCCCGACTAATTCTTCTTTCAGGTTTGGAGGAGAATTTGAGATTACAGTGGGAGGTTTCCTGATTAGATAAAGTGATAACTATTCTAATCTAGGTTAAAGTGCACGCAGAGTGTTTCTTTTCTCTCTCTCTCTTTGGAAGCGACCTTTGACCAACCCTAGACTATGAGTCAGTGACCAAGTTGACTGAACCTTCTTAAAATACTGGCTTTTGGATTGTCTAAGTTGCATAAGTCATTGCCACTCCTTCTTTTACCCTTTGCATTTCTCAGAACACCCCGTATTACTACGGACATCCACTTCCATTGGATAGATCCATCGTATGGTTATATATGAACTCGAAGAAACTTCTTCGAGGATGGATCCAGGTTCAGGAGAAATAGAATTGGTTTATTCAGTTGTCTTTTATTATCACCTTCTCTCAGGTTGCGAGGGCTCCTTAGTTTAGGAGAGTACACCTATTACGCTTATTGGATAGTCTTATTCCAAACCATAGGCTGGTGCCGAAAGGTAGGGAATGAAGAAAACCAATTAGCCTAAGTAGAGTGTACAGAAGGTAATAGCTAAAGACAAAATAAAGGGATTAGAAAGAGGGCAAAGTAAATTGCGACTGTTATCATTCATGACCAAACCGCGTACTTCATCGCCACTCCTATTTCACCTTTGCTTTTTCCACAGTTCGGGAGAAATAGAATAAGGTATTATTCAGTTGTCTTTTATCATCACCTTCTCTCAAGTTGCGAGTACTCCTAGGATTAGGAGAGTACACCTATTATGCTTACTGGATAGTCTTCTTCCAAACCATAGGCTGGTGCCGAACAATAGGGAAGAAAGAAAACTATTTAGCCTAACGAAGGTGTACAGAAGGTAACGACCAAAGACAAATAAAGGGATTTGGAGAGATGAAAAAGAAATATACGGTTACAGTTATGAATTGGATAATGGAAGAGGCATTACTAAGAATACCAGGATACCCCTACGAAACATTTTCATGTTTCAGTTTCACTGTGCATTGTTAAAGGAAAACAGATTTCCCGATTAGATACTTACTCCAGGGTATGTATTTACCAGGTTTCATTCTCATATCTGTATGGTTTTACAGATGATGAGTGGGAGTAAGTTATTAAGAATAAGGTGATCAATCCTCATTATATCGGAATTCGTTGTAATTGGTGATATTTGAGGAAATCTCCTGGGTACAGTTTTCAACCTACGATGCACAGGTTTTGAGTTATTCAACTCAGCGGACTTATACAGAGTATTGTATGTTGTCCAGTGTCCGTCAGGACAAAGGGGTAGGTCCTCATACTATGTTCTGTTTACTTATGATTTCTCTAGTTTTTAGACAAGTGTTTCGTAGAAATACAATGTCTAAGTTTTGAGAAGTTGTGGGTATAAGAATAAAGTAGAGAACCAGGTATCACAAGTATCGGGATTCTTCAAAGAGATCGAAGGTGTAGATTCTTATGATAGGTATTCAGTTGATAGTAATGGTTTTGAGAAACTTGTTTCTCTTTCGGGTTACTCATAATTGGATGTATTCCTAAGTTGAGTAATGCTGAGTAACCACTTTCCATTAAGTTGATATGCACTGGAGACAGCTGCATGATTTGAATCTGGTTCCAATTAAATTAGTGCCTCTATTTCTATATTGTATATAGAATGGTTCATATCTTAACGATGTTAAGGTAAGGGGAGTTGTCCAGCTTATGCTTAAAACCAGACACTGGATAACTCAAGGCACGTTTCTGTAATGGCTGTTTTTAGGTTGACCCTGGCTTTGACGAGGGTTAACATTTCTACCATCTGGAAGATCAATAGTGAAATTGTTCTTGACTCGCCACAGTTTTAGTAAAATGGATTTTTTCAGAAAACAGTAGTGGGAGTATGGTAGAACTGGAAGAGATTCCAGAACCGCAAACGATTACGGAAAATTTAATAGGACCTATATATTCAATCAGGTTTGACATTCCAATAGCCACTCCGCAGATATGGTGGGTAACCTCAGATACCCGAGAGGTACTCTGGTAGCCTCAAGGACGGTGACAGGGAGGTTCTTGTTTACCCAGACTTGACACTACTGTTGTTCCATACTATGGGACCCGGCAGGAGGATAAGTATAGCGTCGTTCTAAACTAGCTTTAGAAGTGCACGTATATATTATTCTGCCAGAGGGTTGTCGTAGTCAGTGGGAGCAGCGGAAGCATAATGGGCAAGTAGCTTATGTCTATTTATAGGCTTGAGCAAATATAGCGGAGATTAGATCATCTAATTTTGATGAGACAGTCATGGCTTTGACTTCATCAGAATAGAGGATGGATCTGTTGAAAAGGTAGTAGGGTGTGATGTCCTGGTATTTGGATGACATACACAGAGTAGGAAGTAAAATTCCTATACTACGATCGGTTGTACTGTGGTCGTCACACAGTTGTTTCTCCATAAAGGACATGGATATAATATAAGTCATTCTGATTACTAGATCTATGGTTTTAGATCTAGTTTTGGGTAGTTTCCCAATGTGGGTACTTTGACAGTATTCTAATAGTATTTTAGAATAGATGACTCCTGGCATGGTGGAGTACCTGCAGATGATGGAGTCACCCTCTCTAAAGGTGTCTTATAGACTAAAGGGGAGAAGGATATGCATGATTGGCAGATCACTTGCTTAGGCAATTGAATCAATCATGAGATGTCAAGTACCACACCAGATGTTGTTTTTTGCACTTGATGCGATAATTTTATATTTGTCCAATCCTAAAGAAACATAAGGAAACAGTTTTAGAACATGAGTGTATGTTCTACGGATTTGATGACGTCAGCCTCCTTCGGGAGACGGTTATCATTCCAGGCTTCCAAGGTGACCTGAATGACAGAGTGATTGTCAGAGTTATAGTTTTCCCTCTGATGAGGGACAGTATTATGGACAGGTGGTCCAAGAGGATACTGTGGGAGGCATGGTGCTGGATACTGATTAGGTTCAGTTATCAATAAAGTCTAAGAAGTTTGGATTTGAAGTTCATTTATGAACTAGGTCCCATCAGATATTCAGACATATTCTAAGACAGGAATTACTCGATTCGGGAGATGACTTTCTCCGTGAACTTGAGATTAAGAGAGACATAGAAATAAACATCAGGGCGGATCCACTCACTGAGGCTATTTCTCGAACACAAGAGTTTTACAAACTAGCTTTGTGAAACTGATTAGTAGAGGAGTTGGATGTTCGATATCACACGGGCTGTGAATATACGACATCGCAATAATTAGCCTTAAGTGCAAGTGGAAGATTGTTGGAGATAGTGCCCTCAAAGTCAATTATTGGATCGCAGGTACGTGATTGCATTAATTGAGGCAGGACCTATACCGATATAACAGTCTTACTCGAGATGATAGTATGCTATCTGGTTTGTCTTTATCTTCGTATACATGCTTTAGTTCGCTATTGCATGTTGATAGAGCCCACAGGATTCTTGCTTGACTGCCAGCAGTATGATGGCGATCATATACGTGGGAGCTGGGGTCTGTAAGCACATCTTTAAAGTGTCTCTAGTCGTGGGAGTTTCGAGACAAGGCATCGATACTCCAGAGTAGACTAGTGTATACAGTTGAGACCCCGACGAGGGGCAATGGCCGGTCTCACAAGCCATTGGTGTCAGTTGGTTCACCTAAGATGTATACAGGTGCTCATTGGGTTATGAGTACACCGGACAGGACTCGCCGGGAACATACTAGTTGGTATTATACATATCGTCAGATAGCAGTTCCCTGGTGACATGTGTACAGGTTAGTTTGTCGACCTGAGATTGTCATTTGTCTCGTGTGAGTTCCCACTGTACTTTGATTTCTACCCTACCACGGCTCAAAGGAGTCGTGCAAATAGGTATTTTTTGGGTACAGTCCCGAGCCACATGGAGGCAGTGAGCGGATCGTCGGGGATTCGTCTCTCCCGGTATTGGGGGTTGATGTCGCACAGTGCACGGGTGGCCATCACCAGAAATCCTCGGCCGAGATAATAGAGAATTACTGATTTGGATCAGTAGTTTCTCAGATGGTGATGGGCTTCATGCCGACACGATTTATCGCGTTATTAGGGGTCTGACTTTATCCACCCCCTAGACTCGATATGCGATACTCTTTAGAAGAACGGACCGGACTGTACGGATATTATCACTGTCAGGCTCAGTAGGGTTTATGGATGAGTTCGCTCGTCAGCTTCCCTTCCAATCAATACATAGGCAACCGTTACGTACAGCCAGTACCTCTGACGTGCTAGTGGTTATACCCAGTGCCAGTGTGTTGATGAGTCATTAGAGTCCCCCACAGACACTTTCCTAAGTTCGGGCGAAACGTTGTAGAGGCCATATGGTTTTATGGCAGGGTTCGAAAAATGCACGTGCGTTTACGCACGTGTCATATTTCGGGCGGATAATACTGGTCGGCTTTGGTTTAAGCCGGATCCGAGTATTATGCTGTGTAGATATAATATCTTTGTCTCAGTTGCATTTGTATTCGGTCGTAATACAAATGCGGGTATGTTTATACTGATACGGGGTTATCCTGAAATTCGTTTCAGGATCACTTTTGGAAGTTGCCAGTTTCCAGTTTTCCATCACACGTATTTAACATTCGGTTAAATGCGGATTTATCTTTTCTTCCATGGGTGAGTCATGAGGGTGAGTCATGAGTGAGGAAGCTTCTTGATTGATGACTAGGTTTGTGACTCACTTGATTGCATTTAATGTTTTAGTGAGGTGTTTAAAGTGAGTCAGCACTTGCATTAATGTGTTTTGGTAATGCTTAGGATATTATTCCTTAAGGTTACCCCCTTTTCTCCTACACTCACCCTCCTCCTTTCATATATATGGCCGGCCCCTCTTGCCAGAGAAATTGTGTGGTTCATTTGAAGAAAAAGATTATGATAGTAGTTTAGGTTCATGGAAATTTGATATGCCAATTTCTCATTTACCCGATTCAAATGGAAACTTCATTAACCGTTCGTCCATAGCTTTAGACGTAACGAGACAACGTATTCTACTCATTCTCTACATCATCTTGGTCGTCTCTTTTAGCAAACTTGACGACCGAGTTGCCTTGGTTCAGAGGCGGGAGCCCGTTTAAAGATCCGTTGACGTGGTGCCACCTGGACGACAAGACTGGAGATTCAGGAGATCGGAGCAGCCGCAACAAAGCATGGGATGATGGTTCAAGACCGAAGGACTCGGATCGTTCGGTAGAATATTTCTACCCACTTTGTAGTTTGTTAGTTTAGCTTTAATGGCAGATCCGGGTTATATTACGCGATAGCGCTAGTTGTAAAAAGTTTTTATTCCGCATTTGGCGTCTGTTAGACGGCCGGGGCGCTACCGTGGACTTACACAAGCATCCATTAGAATATACATCATATGTACAATAATGGCCTCTAGGGCATATACATAACTAACAATCTCCCACTTGCACTAAAGCCAGCTGCTGTAGTATCTCATACCTAGCATCCCGAATAATCTCTCAAACTGTATCTGGGGAATGGCCTTCGTGAGTGGATCCGCGATGTTGTCCTTCGTATCTACTCTCCTGACCTCGATCTCCCGGCGATCAACTATCTCCCTTATCAGGTGATACCGCCTCAGAATATGTCTGGACTTTTGATGGGACCTGGGTTCCTTGGCCAAAGCCACAGCTCCATTGTTATCGCAATACAGAGGTATTGGATATTTAATGGATAGAACCACACCAAGTTCACTAATGAACTTCTTTATCCAGACAGCCTCTTTGGCAGCATCGTTGGCAGTGATGTATTCAGCCTCCATCGTCGAGTCTGCAACGGTATCTTGTTTGGAACTCTTCCAACATACCGCCCCTCCATTGAGGGTAAAGACAAAACTCGAGTGCGACTTAGAGTCGTCCTTATCACTTTGGAAGCTTGAATCGGTAAAGGACTCCACCTGGAGTTCTCCGTTACCATACACCAAGAACATCTCTTTAGTCCTTCGCAAGTACTTGAGAACGTTCTTCACAGCTGTCCAGTGACTCACTCCAGGATCTGCTTGATACCGACTCACTACACTTAGTGAGTATGCAACATCGGGTCTGGTACATAGCATCGCATACATGATAGAGCCTACTGCCGAAGCATAGGGTATCCCTTGCATGCGAGCTCTCTCCAAATCAGTCTTGGGAGACATCTCTTTGGATAGAGTAAGTCCAGAGATCGTGGGTTGGTTCCCACGCTTGGATTCTTCCATACTAAACCTCTTTAGTATGGTGTCAATGTACCTGGATTGGGACAATCCCAGTATCCGTTTAGATCTATCTCTATAGATCATTATTCCCAGTATGCAGGAGGCATCACCTAGATCTTTCATTGAGAATCTTTGTGATAAGAAGAGCTTGACTGATTGCAGCATAGGAACATCATTTCCTATCAAGAGTATGTCATCCACGTACAATACGAGGAATACAACCTTACTCTCTGCAACCTTCTTATAAATACAAGGTTCATCTATACTTTTGATGAAGTCAAACTCTTTGACTACAATATCAAAACAGATGTTCCAATTCCGCGATGCTTGCTTTAACCCATAAATGGATTTAAGCAGCTTGCACACCTTTCCGCTGCTCCCACTATCTATGAAGCCCTCTGGCTGAGTCATGTACACACACTCTTCTAAATCACCGTTTAGAAAGGCGGTCTTAATATCCATTTGCCAGATTTCGTAGTCATGGTATGCAGCAATGGCAAGTAAGATCCGGATGGACTTAAGCATAGCCACTGAAGAAAAGGTTTCGTCATAATCCACACCTGGTCATTGACGAAAACCCTTTGCAACAAGTCTAGCTTTGAAAGTCTCAACTTTTCCATCTACACTAATTTTCTTTTTAAAGATCCACTTGCTCCAAATGGGTTTTACCCCTTCAGGAGCATTTTCCAAAGTCCATACTTTGTTGGTGTACATGGATTCCATCTCAGATCGCAATGCATCCAGCCATTTCACAGAGTCACCACTCGTGATGGCCTGCTCGAAACTAGTCGGGTCATCATCTTCCATGATGCAATCCTCGCTCCCACCATCAATGAGAAAACCGTAGTATCTCTCAGGTGGATGAGAAACCCTACTATCGGCGGAGAGGCTGGGGTTCGTCGGGTACTACCGAATCCTCTGGTTCTACTAAGTCTTCTGTTATAGTTTGTGTCGCTGGAACCTCTTCCAGTTCTACCTCCTCGCCACAAATTTCTTTTGCAAGAAATTCCTTTTCTAAAAAGGTGGCATGTCGAGAAACAAATACCTTTTGTTCATCAGTGTGGTA
Organism: Agapanthus africanus; assembly: GCA_030015575.1. NCBI lineage: Eukaryota > Viridiplantae > Streptophyta > Magnoliopsida > Asparagales > Amaryllidaceae > Agapanthus > Agapanthus africanus. The sequence continues at coordinate 27,643,633 of JASDDO010000004.1, read as the reverse complement.
GAAGATATACCCTTGTGAGTTCTTGGGATATCCTACAAACTTACATAGGACAGACCTTGCCTCGAGTTTGTCAGGATTTAGCCTTTTGACATAGGCCGGACAACCCCATATCTTAACATACTTAAGAGATGGTCTCTTCCCTTTCCATATCTCGTATGGAGTGGTAGGCACTGATTTGGTAGGAACCATATTCAATAGGTGTATGGCTGTCTCAAGCACATACCCCCAGAAGGAAATAGGTAACTCAGCTTCGCTCATCATAGAGCGCACCATATCTAATAGGTGCGATTCCTCCGTTCCGATACACCGTTGTGCTGTGGTGTATAAGGAGGAATAAGCTGAGAGAGAATCCCATTCTCTTTTAGATAATCCAGAAAATCATTGCTCAAGTATTCTCCTCCTCGATCAGATCGAAGGATCTTAATACTTTTGCCAGTTTGGTTCTCTACTTCGTGCTTATATTCTCTGAATTTCTCAAAAGCTTCAGACTTGTGTTTCATTTGGAACACATGTCCGTATCTAGAGAGATCGTCAGTGAATGTAATGAAGTAGGAAGAACCGTTCCTGGCGTGTATAGACATAGGACCGCATACATCACTATGTACCAGTCCTAAGAGTTCTTTAACTCTTTCTCCGTGTCCACTAAACGGAGTTTTGGTCATTTTTCCTTTGAGACATGAATGGCAAGTATCATAAGACGACAATTCGAACGAATTCAAATATCCATCTTTATGTAACTTAGCTAGCCGTGTCGCATTGATATGACCAAGTCTACAATGCCACAAAAAGGATTCGTTCATTTCTGAACTTTTCCTCTTGTGTGTGTTTTGTATATTAAGGACTATATTTTGATCGAGAATGAATATGCCATTATCTAACAAGCCTGATGCAATCAACTTTTGATCTAGGAAGATGTTCATAACATTATCATGTACTACAAAATTATATCCTTCTTTATTTAATAAAGAAACTGATATAATGTTGCACATCATGTTCGGTATATAATAGCACTCTTTCAGAATCATTGTATTACTACTTGGCAATACTAGGTGATATTCGCCAACTGCTTTGGCTGCAATACTTGCACCATACCCTACTTGAACGTAATGATCACCTTTTCCCAGTTCTCTACCTTTACGTAGCCCATATAACATTTTACATATATGGGATCCCGGTCCGATATCTAATACCCAGGACGTAGGGTGAACTGAGAAACAGTTCTCAATAACTAACACACCCGAAGAAGGTGCATCAACATGCATGTTCTCCGTTTGGGCGGCATGAGAATCCAGATATTCTCCTGTTTCCTGTTCAGTCTTATAACTCTTATAAGAAAAAATGGGGCCAACGATCCCTTGCTCAGTATAATAACTAGGTTCAGTCAATACATCCATTTTATTATCTTGATTAAGTCCTGACATAGTCGCTACCTGGAGAGAGAGAGAAGGAAACACTTTAGCGTATGCTCTTGCAAGATTAGATTGGTTATTATCTTAACTAATCAGGATGTCTCCCACTGTTTTTATCAAATCTTCCTTCAAACCCTAAAAGGTAAGATTAGCCGGGATTAATTACACCCTACAATTGCGTCAATCTTTTAGCCAGATCAGTGTCGGTACTTGAGGGAGGTTCCCCGTGCTTTCGCACGGACCTAATTAAAATAAACCTCGTTTTCCCAGAGGCATAACCCCGTTAACACCTTTCTAGACACCTACTTGATCGACTAATTGTCCTGTGTAAAATTCTCCCAGGAGTAACTCTTACTTGCAGTGGGTATCGGGATCCAACTATCTCATAGGAGGTATGCAATCTCATTGCAAATTTCAACACTTGAAATTCTCGATAATGCTTTTACCCCTAACGTCCTATGACCTTGACGAATGCCAACAAACCATAGTCCGCTAGTCAAGTTCAACCCGTACATTTCTTGATTGAATTAAACCCAGCCGTACGTTCCTTGACGAAAGCCAACAAAGTCGTACGACTACCCTAACCCAATCTCATCATATGTTACAGATAAGCAATAGTTAGCTACCGCACACTACGCCTTGACGAAAGCCAACAAACGCAGCACGAATACTAAGTATTACCTATCTGAAATGTCGGAGGGCTACGCAGGTTTTTCAGAAAACCATGAGCGTAATGAACTTGATATCGTTGTAGAAACAAGTGATTTTGAAAAGGAGTGTTTTTGAGGCTTTTCTAGTTTCGCTAAAGAGGTCACTCCCGGTGAAGGGATCTCGGCTCTTTCCCCATCGAATAAGGTGCAGGATATATCATATATACCGCTGTGCAAAGCAAGAACTATATATAAGCTGTCAAAAACTAAACCGCGAGTTTGTAGCATCTGCCAGTTTCGCTAAAGAGGTCACTCTCGGTGAAGGGATCTCGGCTCTTTCCTCATCAAATAAGGTGCAGGGTATATCATATATACCGCTGTGCAAAGCAAAGCTGTAGTTACCATTTTTATAAAGTTTTGATTCTACAACATCTTTTAGGTTTCTTTTCTTTTTATTAATCTCATTAATAAATCCCATCAGCTTATACTTCCTAAGCATCGCAGAAGAAACGAAAGCAGTAATATTTATATATCAGCATATATATATAGTATAAGCATTCGTCTCAGGCAGTAATATGATCTCATCACAGAACATTGCAGCAGAAGAACATATATGAAATATTGGATATACTAGGATGTCCGTGTTTTTAATACGAGCCGGTATAAAACATGGATTCCACGGTCGCGATGAATAGCCAAACCCACATCCCTAGACCCCTACAAGAGCGGCAAGTAACTCTGCTAATTCTAGGGTTAGGAGACCCGGTCTCGACTCCTCGAGATGGCCTCCCACTGGACCCTAGAACCCGGTTACTTGTGCTCCCCTCCTTGGGTCTACCTAATGCAGAAAAGTAAATAATATACACTGGTGACATCAACCTCATCCCGGAAGTGCCCCAATAAAAGAATATTACATACATATGAATTTTACATGAATGAAAATAAAAACCCTCATCTCACATAAAACCCCGGCAATTCAGAACACGACGATCCAATATAACATATCACAGCAACACATAATATCACATATCATCAACGTAAGTAAGTATGCATACACCGATCGTCGTTGATGTATAGCAATGAAAACTGGCAATACAACTACATACTACACTTACGGTCACAGAAAAGAAATTTTAAAACTACAATATTTGGAATCCACAATCACTTTAGACATCGTAAATCCGAAATATCACATACTTCGCATTTCATGCCTAACTATATGAATTCCACATATTGTATCACATTCCAGATAAATAGACAATATTAAACTTTCCGATCGGATAATCAAATACCCAAGATTTCCTAAATAGCTCAACACTTAATCAAAATCCCAGAATATGTCACAGTACCGATGATCCAGCCGTAGAAGGGTCAAGCCAACGCCTTACATGTGGCACGCCGTACTGCCCCAAACCCTAAGATTTAGAGGCGGTTCAGACGGTCACATAATCGAGTTAAGGTTTGTGTTCTTCTAGAGGGACCGCCGCGTTACTTGCACGTTTTTCCGAAAGATTTAAACCCAAGAAAAATTCAACACTTGAAAGTTTTTCGTGCCGGGAAAAAGTGAGTTAATGATATCCGCTCGAACATTTTAACAGTTTCTAAATATCTGGAAAACATAACGAAATTAAATATTCCGATCGAATCAACGAATACAAAATAATCCCCAGAACACTCAACACTTGAGTCAGATTAAAAATACCCAGAAATTAGCACTAACAGATATAGATATTACTGTCCAAAAACGAGTGCATAAGCCTTCTGTATGGCCGTGGATCCGCGGCCCAAGCGTGGTACGGCCGCGGTTCCGCGGTGGGTTGTACGGATTATAACCTCGTTTTTCACAGTAATGTTTAAATTTCCCTGCTGAATTTTTTAGGCATTTTTAATTCAGAAAAAATCACAGTTTTAAAAATTGTCCAGAGAGGGTTGTTTTGACGTTTCGGGGTTCGTTCGGAGTTTTAACTTCGTATACATGTCGCCTAATGCTCTAGCTAGGCTCTGATACCACTGTAGGGTTCCTAGGCACTCTTGTGAGGGTTCATAAGGCATCAACCATGCCCGAATATAATTTTAGACGTGCCGAACAACCCAAAGCCGGGATCTTTGCTAGATGATTAGGGTTTAACATGCAAGTAAATATCTTTACTACTAAGTGTGAGGGATTACAACCTTTGTAGTCCGCTCCTTTGCTTCATAAGCTCCGAGTAGAAGTCCATTCGCCGCGATCCACGATCTCCCGGACTCAAGAGAAGCTCCACGACTCGAACGATGCATGCTAGCTTGTAGTGTTCCTTTTCTCCGATGATCTACGTTGAAGTTGCTATAACTCAAGCTCTCTCACTCTAATGAGGTGAACACCCTAATCTAATTGGCTAGATTAGATGAGGATGATGGAGTAGTATTTATGCTTTCTTTTTATATCAAATTCTCACATAAAATCATCACAAAATGAATAACTAGTAAGCTTTCTCAAAGCTCAAGAGAGAAGAAGATGATGAATAATGAGTTAGTCCTTTTGTGATGAATAATGAAATGAATATATGAATTAATAATGCAACCATGGTTTAGGATGACAAGGATAACCCTTGTAGAGAATTAACTAGGGCTAAGGTTTGGTTGGGTTAAAGAATGAGTCATAGAAAAATATCAACCATAATATCTAACTCATGACAAAAGGAATTGCTTCTAGAAGGTGCATGAAGCAACTAACCCTAATCAAACCCTAACCTTGTTTAATCTCCACTAAACTTGTTTCATTATTAATCATATCATGTTACAATAATATATATTACATATATATTATATATTTGTAACAAAAGAAAATAATATAATTAACATATATCACATATATATCAATCTATTACCCGGTGAGAAAATGAAATAATAAAGCGAGCCAATATTAGATAATGTAATACAATATATCATATATATTATTATACATTAAATCATCGAATCAACACTTGATCCGACAATCCAGCTATATCGAATATAACCGACTAATATATCATGTACCGATTCATCGAATCAACATTTGATCCAATGACCCGATTCATATCTAAATATCGCGAGAATATAATACGGTATCTCATATCGCATTATCCTCGGTCCTGCACATATCACATATGTGCCTCTACTCCGTTTTTCCTGAGCCAAGAAACCTCTGTGTAGGACTCTAAAGAATCGTCAATACGCCGGTAGCAGGTGTTGATCATATCAAACACCCACAAGCTGCAAGCGGTCAGCTAAACGTAACAGCCACCCAGGTATTGAGCGATCAGAAGATCAACAAGCTAGCCTGTCCGTTCTCCTGTGAATCCAATCAGTAACACTCCCGTACAGTCCGGTCTCTTCGTCTGATATGTCGCATATCTAGTCTAGGGGTGGTATACGTCAAACCCCAGTAACCGATAAGTCGTGTCGATGTGAGGCTCATAACGGGTCGAGAAACCACTGGTAACACTTACCAGTAAATCTCTATATCAGCTAAGGCCAGGGACTTCCAGTTATAGCCAATCGAACACAGCACAACATCAACTCCCTATACCGGGAGAGACGAATCCCCTCCTATCGCTCATTGCCTCCATGTGATTCGGGACTGCACCCAAAAGCCACCGTTTTGCACGCCCTCTTGGACGTGGTAAGGTGGAAATCAAAGCACAGTGGGAATCACACAAGACTCTATGACGATCTCGGGTCTACAGACTACCCTGTTAAGTGTCACCGGAGAACTGCCATCTGACGTGTGGTATATCACCATCTGGGAGTTCTCGGCGAGTCCGTCCAGTGTACCCAGTCTCCACTGAGCACCCATACACCATCCTTGATTTCAAAACACCGATGGATATGGGATCATCCATCGCCCATCATATGGGTCAAGATGCGTATACGCTAGTCTACTCTGGTGTATCGATGCCCTGTCTCGATATACCCTCGACTAGGAACAGTTATAGGATGTACTCATCGACTACTATGGCCCCACTAGTATGATCTCATCATAGTCCCAGTAGTCGGGTACAGATCCTAAGGGCTTTATCAACATGTGAGAGTAAGACAGTAAACAATATATAAGTCAACATGTTAAGATAAAGTGAAACCAAATAGCATACTATCATAACGAGCAAGAAAGTCCTCTCTATATATATCCAAGCATCCATTATAATATACATCATATGTACAACAATGGCCTCTAGGGCATATACATAACTAACATCGGGACCAAGTCCCTAACTCGTGATAAAAATCAGCGAGCAAAAAAATGTGCATATAAAAAAAGAGCTGAAATGTTTGGGTAACTCATAATAAAAAGCAGCGCGTAAAAAAAAATGCCGAAATGATTGGGCACCGCGAAAAATAGCCGAAATGATTTGGCAATCGCGACTTTCGCGATATGAAAAGATGAAAAGATAGAGCACTGTGGAAATAAAAAAAGAAAACAAAATAAAAATTCATCTGCCGTGCAAGTATGTCCATATTGACTCTTGTATACGATCCATGGGTACAAATGAAAGAAAGGGAATCGTATTTTCCCACCATGTTCCGTCAAAGGAGATCCAGATCTTGATGGCAACATCTACAGCCTAAAGATTGACTCGACGTTCTTCTCATGCCAGCAGGGTGCAGACGCGGTGTCAAAAAAGACTCAAGGGTCAAAACAAAAAAATGGAGTAATGGCAAAATTCTAGCTCTAAGTCTCAACGGTACATATATAACCTAGAGACTATCCATGTGTCCCCTCCTCATTTCAGCAGGGGCAGACACAACAATCAAATAAAAATGAAGTGATGGCGAAATCCTAGCTTCAGGTCTTAATGGCAATATCTACAGCCTAGAGATCAGCTCGACGTGCTTCTCATGCCAGCAGGATGCAGACGCGGCGTTAACAAAAACCCTAGGGTCAAAGCAAAAATAAAGTAACGGCAAAATCCTAACTCCAAGTCTCAACGGTACATCTACAATCTAGAGACTATCTCGGTGTTCCCCCTCATTTTTCCAGGATGCGGACGCGGCTATCAAATAAAATTAGAGCAATGGCATATTCTTAGCTCCGGGCTTCAATTACAATACATACAGCATAGAGGCCCCACAGATGTCTACCCTAGTTCAACAAAGAATCGGCGCGACATTGTCAAAGCAAAAAAAAACCGAAGTGACGGCATATTCCCAGCTTCGGGTGTTGACGACAACTCATATAAAGCCTAAAAGACCATTGGAGATCGTCCCACCCCAGAAGGGTGCAGTTATGGCTCATCGGGGCTCCAAATTGAGCCTAACCTCAGGTAAAAAGCATCATGGAAAATTCCTAACGCTTGCTCTTCCGACAATAATATGACCTAAGGAAATTACTTGAAGACGTCTTGTCCAGCCCCCGAAGGGATCAGAGACATGACAGTCGTAGGGCTACTCGAACGGCGACTTAAAGACTGCATATCGAGAAATATATCAGCTAACACGACAGTACCACGGACTAAAACCCTAGAACCACAAACCTAACGGATCTCTGTCGTAAAAAGAATGAGGGTTATCTACATACAACGTTAGGATAAGTTTTCCTGTAAACCCAAGGAAGGTAAACTAAAGAGACTCCGAAACGAGTGAATAGACTACAAACTCCAAAATGAGTACATAAACTAGAGACTCTGAAAAGAGTGAATAAACTACAAACTCCGAGATGAGTACATAAACTAGAGACTCCGAAACGAGTGAATAAACTACAAATTCCGAAACGAGTGAATAAACTAGAGACTCCGAAACGAGTGAATAAACTACAAACTCCGAAACGGGTGAATAAACTAATTAGTGCTAAATTAAGATATCAAACACAGAGGAGCATGCAAAAAAATATATATTCTTTATTCATGAATCAAAGTGTTTGAAAGATACAATTTAAAAGGAGGAATGCAATTTTAGCCGTTAAGAAGGCGGGGCTCTCAATAAAATAGCAACCCGCTCACTCTCTTCCCGCAGCTCCTCCTCACGCGCCAACGCGCCATTGTTACAGCCAACATCGCTTTAAATTGAGCCTGTTATTGCAAGCATGATGAAAGCTTCTCAGCAATTTCCTTCTTATCCACTTCACAATCTCGCATTCCCCGCTCGATAGAGTCGAGGTTCTGCCTCAGCGCCATTCCTTTAGACACACATTGTTGAAGATTTTCAAAAAAAACTTGCAGTTGAGCGCGCTTTGACCAGGGCATGCAATTGGCTGGATTCGCCGGAAGCCGTCTCGTGTTCCTTTTACTTCAAGACCAACTTCATCTCAAAGTATTGAATGGAAGCGGCACTTTGCTCGATCCGTGCGATCAGTTGAGTCTTCGAGGTTAACGCTTCAGGTGTAAGACACTTGTGCTCGATCTCATGGAGACAAGCCTCAATACGCTTACAGTAGTCAACCCAAACGAAGTCTTCATTGTGGAAAGTCACAAGCGTGGCTAGCTTAGGGTTGACCTCGTCCGTAGCAGAAGTGAGAGCTTCAACATTAAGATCTTCAATAAATTCACTTAGCATCCGCCTGCTATTCGCCGTGCCCCTCGAAGACTGACGTTTAGCGAAAGGCCCCGCGGGCATAGATATGCGGGACTCAAGAGGAGCCAAAGCCGGTGTAACTACGGCAGAGTAAAACATGCATAAAGAAGGGTCAGATCACAACCTAAAATAAAAGGAATGATAATGAATGGGATCTAACATACCAATAGTCAAAAGTGGCAAATCAGAAAGAGTGGGAGGCTCTGTTATTCCTTCGATCTCTCTCTCGAGCCGTAATACTGTGGTCAATACGAGAAAAGCTTAGCAATAGAAAGATTACTCATAAAAAGATGAAATAAGAGACGGAGAATATACTAACCGACGCCCGAAGGAGGAACGAATTCTGATTGTAAGGCGAAGTGTGAGCTTACCATTTGGCATAAGCGGTCAAAAAGCACCCCTACAGGATTGCAACAATATATGGTAAGGAAATTAATCCAAGAAATAATATCTATATTGAAACAAGAAAATGAGAAATCTTTACCTTCCGTCATTAAACCCGAGAGAACATGGGGGGTACAAAAGAGATAGGAGAAGTAGCGACAGTCATAGCAATGGCTAACGATGATTCTTCGATCAGCATAGCGCCGGGGTTTACTGCACCTATATTCGGAATAAAGGAGATATCAGCGAATATGTTTAGCAGGATTGAGAATCCAAAAGAAACAACGCAATGAATACCTGACGGGGCACAGACCATAGCGGTGTCTGGAGCGCCACTAACCAAGACAGCTTCCTCGGTTTCCACCATCACTGGGGAGATGGATTCAACGTCGACACCTTCGTCCCCCAAACCAATAAGGGCCGTCGTCATGCTCGCATCACCCGCCGATGCCGGGGATCCACAGGGAGAGGAAGCGGCAGTTGGAGCGGTCCCTGATTTGACAGGAAGGCCTGACGCCCCAGACCCTTCAAACGCCGACACTTCACTCGCCATGTTTCTACCTGCCGCATAATTCAAAGACAAATGTGTTATAATTCAAGAAAAATTACTGTAAGAAGAAACCTTGAAAAGTAAATAAGTCCTACTAGGGATCGTGCGTTGTTTACCTTGAAGTAACTGCTCGGCCTCTTCACGAGCTGCACACACAACCTGCCTATGGACGGTGGACAGGATAGAAGGAATGTCTTCCATAAGAACGTCAGAGGGTCGGGCATCACTCGAGCCTGTGCCTGCGGTCAAGTTAGCCTGACGCTCCCTTACTGCGTGCGCTTCTTCTCAGCTTTGGCTGTACGAATAGATCTCCTCAAAACCTCCAATAGGGGAACGTCTTTGTCCAAATCAGGCTCGACCTCCGGATCTGCTGCAATATCCATCATCGACTTCTTTAGCAACGCCTCCCCTGGTGGCCCTGGGATGACTTCAACCGTAGCCGGTGGCTCTGAAGGCTCCTCCGCACCACCCCCTGAGGATGGTATTGTACTTGGAACAACACAAGTTGCGGTGGTTCCTGTAACAGAAAGAGGAAAGGAGTCAGGGTGTGAACGAAATGAACTAAATACATAAAAGCATCGCGAAACGAATCATACCGAGACCCATTGAAGCACGAAGCCTTTCCTCTTCCTCAAATGTCCTGAGGGACGCCAAGAGAGCCTCTTCAGTGGAGATTCCTGTTAAAAAAAGAGCGTTAATAAAGCATGACAAACAAAATAAAATAAACAGAAGAATGTAAATAAAATATACTAGACGCTGCAAGAGAAGCGAGCGCTGCTTGCTCGCGAGCCAATCTCGCAGAAGCCTCAATAGCGGCTTGAAGATCAGTGGCGGCATTCTCATCGATAGAGGCTCTGAACAGACCGTCGTTGGTACCGTATTCGGACAAGCCATCGCTGTAAGGAGCATGAGGCCCTTGATCAAATACAACATCGGCTGAGAATAAAGACTTCTTCCTCTTCTGCGAATCGACACCAACACCCGACGACAAGAGTTTTCGCTTAACGGGTTTCTTCGGACGACAAGTTTCGATCTCAGAGCTAATACACGACTCGGGGGATGCCATAGCCACCACAATCATATGAGCACTTACATCCGGTTGTGGCTTAGCCGGAAAGGCTCGCGGATTTACAGCCATGGCAATCTCTCTTAAAGAAGGACGGACAATTTCTCGTTGCTTCAGCGGGACCACGGGATACTGGCCGGGACAGAATCCTTATGGTCGAGAAGCATCGACCTTTCCTCCTTGATGACGACACCCGTGGCATGTTGATACCAAGCAATAAAAGCATTCGAGGCCTTCGGGATATGGCTCGGCTCACTAATCAGGAAATGAGACCCCGTATTCAGCCGCATGAAGTGATGCGCCGCGTTGCAAACGCTCTCTTCTATAGCATCCGGGTCAATGAGGAACACTTCAAGGGGAACCCCTTGGTTGTAACCGGATTGCTGGGCCAAACGATGCGAGTTATATCTTAACACCGAGGCGTTCTATCTAAATATGAGGAAACCCGGCCTGACAGAATATAAATGAACGATCTCGCGGGCCCTCAATGCAGAAGCTCCATCCTTGAAGACATCGTGGAGCGGCTGGATTACCTTGGAGGGTTCTTTACTAATGGCCAGGACCCTGTCGACGAAGGTCATGCTATCTCCAACCATGCGCGGGCAAAGAAGCAATCGCTGAGCCTCTCGTTGTGTTGGGTCTGGAGAAGAACCATCGACCAATTATATGACCCGAGGAAAGTTATATCCTTCATAAAATCTGGGCCGTTAATGCACACCAAAAGCACCCAGCACATGCATCTCGATCCACGAGATGAAGTAGTGCAATGGTAGATTTACAGGCTCCAAACCCGGCTGAGTGGTGTTGGCCGCTATACTTAGACCATGATATAAATGAGCCAGCCCTATGACCCCAATAGCTATACATGTCCCCGCAGCGATGCGGTGACCCGGATAGAAGACAGACGGTCTCATGTAGCAAGGGTGCATCGGAAGCGCAAACTAGCTCAGCCACAAGCCGATGAACCCCAAAAAGAACATCTGCTCATCAATGTCCGGAGTGGCGACCTCTGCGAAAGGGACAATTGGGGTATCCGGAATAAAGAATTGCCTTAAATCCGCCTCCGCGGTCGGCGGTTTGTCTAAGACAAATCTGAATGGATCATCGAGCTTGGCAAACTTCACAGCTTTCTTCGATAAAACCTCCGGCCAAAGGAAACAGGCAACAAAATCCATAAAGCTAACGCCATGCCCCCCGGACTCAAAGAATAAGCTCTTATATATGTTCAACACTTTGATCAAGCTCGGAAACTTATGTCAAACATCATTCTTTGGAGTAAGACCCATAACCACTGATTCAATAGAGAAAACATACTCGTCAGGAGGAAGTATCTCCTCACAATGCTCTCCTCTGATGGGTAACACGGATATCTCTGCGAATTCCTCCAGTGAGATTAACTGCTCCCGATTTGATAAGAGAAATGTGTAGGTCGGGATATTCCATTGCTCCGGGAAGCATTTGACCCCCCACACATGAGGAGTGTGGTAATAAAAGAAGGATGCATAGATTACTGGATATAACCCGGTCTTCAGCAGCATCGACTTCTTGGACAAAAAAATATAACGGGCCCACTGTAGATAACCAGCTGTATGACGAGGGGTCACTCCAATCGTATAAACCTGGCCCCAAGGACGCGCTTCTCCTTAGCATATGCGACGCCCCAGAATGTATAGGGCCATCGGCGGCTGCACTGGTATCGATGCCGTGGAAGGTTGGAGATGACCTTCCGAAGTCCGGTTTGTTAGTGTATATGCCCTAGAGGCCATTACTGTATCATACTAGTTTGTATATTACTTAATGGAAACTTAGGATATTCACAGTTGTATAGACAATCTTGCTCAAAATGGTAGTATGCTATTTGGTTTGTTTCTACTTCAATATGTGCATGTGTTTCTTTTAGCATATCGCTTATACATATTAGTGGAGCCCTTAGGATCATTGCTTGATTACCAGCGTTGTGATGGCAGTCACACTAGTGGGGCTGGGTAATCTACAAGCACATCCTTATACAGGTCTCTAGTCGTAGGAATATCGAGACGGGGCATCGATACTCCAGAGTAGACTAGCGTATACGCTTCTCATCCCAGCAGGGGAGATGGTCTGTCCCACAGCCATTAGTACGTCGTACTGGAGATAGTATGCGGGTGCTCATTAGGTTATGAGTACACTGGACAGGACTCGCTGGGAACTGTTAGTTGGTATTATACCTATCGTCAGTTATCAGTTCCTAGATGACATAAGTACAGCTTAGTCCGTTGACTTGACACTGCCACTTCGCCTCAAGTGTATTCCCACCATTCTTAGATTACTACCTTACCACGGCTCAAATGAGTCGTGCAAACAGGTAGTAGTTGGGTGCAGTCCCGAAGTACTTGGAAGCAGTAATGGTTAGACAGGATTCGTTTCTCCCGATATTGGGAGTCGATATCGCGCTGTGTCTAGGAGAGCCATTACACAAAGTCCCTGGCCAGGGCAAGCGAGATTTACTGGTAGTGTTTCCAGTATTTTCTCAGGGTGTTCTGGGCTACACTCCGACACGACTTGTACCGCTATTAGGGGACTGATGATTACCTCCCCCTAGGCCCGACATGCGATACTCTCAGACGAACAGACCCGAATGTACGGAGATTGTCACATTCAGTCTCAGTAGGAGTTCGGATGGGTTCACCTCATCGGTCTTCTTATCGGCATCTACCTGGGGACCGTTACGTACAGCTAGTACCACTTGCGACCTGTGGTTAAACCCACTGCCAGCATAGTGTTGAGTCTTTAGAATCCCACACAGAGGGTTGTTCACCTTTGGGCAAAACAGAGTAGAGGTCGCATGGTTTTGCGACGGGGTCCGTTCACATATGCGCACTTGTGCACGTTTGGTGTCCGGGCAGTTATTACTAGTGGGCTTTGGTTTAAGCCAGATCCTAGTATTTGTTTTGGGATTGGTTTTGTCTCATTGTATTCATGTTCCTCGGAACACGGATGCGGGTGTGTATGCACAGTTGACAAAGGCAGAGGAACCTCATTAGGGTTTTTGACCGTTGACTTTTTCTAAACCCTAATGAGAATGAGAAATATGATTAATAATATTAATTAAGGATAATTGTGCCATGGTAAGGGTTGGTTTGACCATTTGACTTGTTGACTTTTGTTGGCTTTGATATTTTCTTAAGCAAAAGAAAGATGCTTCTTGAAGCTTGCATTAGCATTAAATGTGAAATGATAATGGTCAAATCAACTAACCATCACAATTTTCTTAATTATTATTATTATTATTCTCATATCTCTCTCATATGAGAGCAAGGTTGGGATTATTCTCTCATTCTCTCATGCTCTTTCTCTCTCTTGCATTGCTCTCCCTCTTCCTCTCTCTCAAAGCTCTCTTGTTTCATGAGTTGAAAAACATGAGTTTTGTGAGATAAAACCATCAAGACAACTCTCTACTCATTCTAGGGTTCTTAGTCTAGCAAGCCAAGCACTCTAGTTACTTCTTGGTTGAGGTAGGAGCTCAAGGTAGAGGCCTTCGGGTAGATCTTTCTTCGGCAAAGAGAAGACGACGAGGAGGAGCCGTCTACACCACTGCAAGGAGCTAGCAACAAAGAGGACCACAATAAGAAGAGAAGGAGTTCAAGAACCAGGTATAACCATCTTACCTAGTAGCTAGAACTTGTAGTTAGTTTGTTAGTTTTTGTTTAGCAAAGATCCTTCGTGGTTAGTCTATGTACCCTTGTGATAAAAATTTGAATTTTACTCTTTCCGCCTCCCCGTAAGTACCGGGGTGGGTTACATAGACTTACAGTGGTATCAGAGCCTAGCTAAACAACAACTAACATGTTAGCAAAGTATTTAGAACTTCGATCCGAAAAAAATCGCAAAATACATCAAAATTTAGTGTTTTCTGCCGATTTTTAAAACATGTCTAAAAATATTTTCAGTGACATGAAAAATACAGGCAGGCTTTTTAGAGGAAACTGAAAAAATTTGGGCGCCTGAATCACTCATAAGACCGCGGATCCACGGCCGATCCAAGCGATCCGCCGCGGATCCGCGGCCGAGTCAACTCGGCCGTGCACCAAATTTCTTCTGGGGTTCTCTGGGTTGGTTTTGTGTATTCTGGGAATTTTTGTTTCTGCCCAGATTTGTTAGAGTACTGGATTTTACTTGGGGAAGATTCAAATACAGTTTTTGATCGAATTTATATAAATTTTAGCTAATTGGATTATATCTGTAATGTGATATATGTACTAAACGTCGACTAATCGCTATACGTCGATTAGTGGGGCTTGTACATATCTGTGATCTGTGATGTTGGATTGTGTATATGAACTTGTTGGATTGTCACGGATGAATAGCCGGGGTTATGAGATGAGTGTTTATTTATCTTTCATTTGATATAAATTGTAAATTGATGTAATATTATTTTTATGGCCGCACATCCGGGTTGAGGTTGTAGCCGCCATTGTATATTATTTCTTTTACTGTTTTTGCTCCTAGGATAGACCCAAGGTGAGGTGCACAAACTACCGGGTATTTTGAAGTGCCAAGTGGCCTACTCACGTTGTTGAGAGAGATTGCTTCACTTCGGGTACTTGGCGGGTAGTTTGCCGCACCCTTAGGGGTCTAGGGTGGGGTTTGGCTATTCATCGCGGCCGTGTAATCCGTCTTTCGTTGCCGGCTCGAACGAAACGCGGATTCCTAGCATATCCAATGTGTTCATCTGTGATCTAGAATGACTATCATTGCATCTGACGAATGTTTATATCTATATATGATATCTAGTAGGCGTTGCTTATGTTTTGCATCCGCGCTAGTCCAGCCCCCGCTCTGTCGTTAGTTAAGTAACCTAACGGGTGATGACGGGGCACCGTGGCGAATGCGAATAGCATAAGCGTACGTTATATTTTCATTGTTTTCTGCAATGGTAGGATTAATTGATGGGACGCATTAAATTAATGCAAAGAAAACAAACCAAAGCTGAATCGTTGGAACAATTTCAAAACCACTCGGTTTTTTCAAAACAGAAAATCTTTTAAAACCGCGGAGCTTAAACCACTCCTTTTAAAAGCTATCAAGGTTCCTTCGATTATATCAAGTTCACTACGTTCACGGTTTCTCCAAAACCATTCGTAGCCCTCCGTCATTTCATATGAATATTCAATAGTATTCAAGCTATGTTTGTTGACCTTCGTCAAGGCATAGTGATTGGTAGCTGTTGAGTGTTCATATGTAGCATAGATAGATGCGTTGGTTTGGGGCAGTCGTATTACCTTGTTGACCTTCGTCAAAGGTATATACGGATGGGTTCAAATTAACCTGGACAATGATGGGTAGAACTTGAAATGTGACTTATGATTTTTTGACCTTCGTCAAGGTCATAAGAGCATGGGGCAAAAATCAACATCGGGAGTTTCTAAAGAAACTGAAACTTGCTAGTGCTGCATACCATTTGGAGTTTGATAATGTTGGTAGGATTCTTTCAGCATTATCTCACAATGATATTTGGATCCCGATCCTACGGTGAGTATCCGCTACTCCTCGGGAAACTTTTCACTTAACGATCAATGCTATAAACCAAGTAGGTGTCTAGAAAGGTGTTAGCGGGGCTACGCCCATAGGGAAAAGAGGTTATTTAATTAAGGAAATTCACGAAAGTGTCGTAAAACCTCCCTCGAAATACTGACACCAGCCTGGCTGAACGGTTAAGCAAGTATTGTACGGTGAGACTAATCCCGACTAATTCTTCTTTTATGGTTTGAGGAAGGATTCGAGAAACAGTGGGAGCCATCCTGTTTAGATAAACTAAAAACCAATCTAAACTTGCAAGAGCATCATGCTAAGTGTTTTCTTCTCTCTCTCTCTTAATTGCAGTGACCCAATGACCAGACATAGGTTACATCTAGATAATAAAATGATTGAATCTGACTGTTATGACTGTTAAAGGTCTGTCCAGATGTTCATTACCCATGACAAGCTGGGACACCTCTTAACTAATCAAACCCCTGTCGTCTCAAGACCTGTTTCCCCTGTCACGAATATTGATATCCGTAAGACATCGGAAAAAAACTGTGCGAATGCCAAGTGCCTCATGTTGGCCTCAGTTGATGGTACATACCAGAGGCAGCACGAGAAGATGGACTCAGTTTCTATCTTCCTCCATAACAAAGATTTATATGGAGAGCAATCTCGTATCGCAAGATATGAGACCTCAAACGAATTGCTTCAAGCGAGATTGGCTATCGGGTCATCTGTAGGGGACAACGTCCTTACAGAGACTAGCTATTTTGATGAGCTCACGGACCTGAAGACCACGTTGAAGGACGGGTCAAATACTGACTTGATTCTATAATCTCTGCCCTCTACTTATACCCTGAAGGAAACCAGGGAAGAAGAAGGAAAGGAAAGGGCAAAAGTTTCGAGACTGTATATAGTGAAGGAGGGACGTTCCTATTGTTACGGGAAAGGACATTGGCAGAGGGATTGCAGGGCCAACAAAGCCAGTAGCCAGGATTCGAAGCATGTTGTGGCTTCGGCGTTGGGTGTGTTTGTAATAGAAAATTGTATGTCAATTAACCCTACTTTCTGGGTACTGGATACCGGATCAGGATCTCACATCTGTAATTCATTATAGGCTTTGAGAAACCGTAGAGTTATTAGGATAGGTGATATGACTCTCAGGGTTGCCAACGGAATGAGCGTGGACGCTGAATCCGTAGGGGAATATCACCTTGGATTGACAAGTGGGCAGATATTGATTCTGCGTAACTGTTTGTATGTACCTAGTATGGCTTGTAATATCATATCTGTATCCATACTTTCTAAGGAAGGATATGATTTTACTTTTGTAAGCGATGTGGTCCACATCCACCTAAATCAAGTTCTAATTGGGTCAGGTACATTAGAAAACGGAATATACGTACTGAATCAAGCTCAGGTTTTCAGTGTCCAGAACACACTTAAAAGAAAGTCTCCGGAAACAAATCAGGCTTTCTTGTAGCATTGTAGACTGGGTCACATTAATGAGACACGGTTAACAAAGTTACATAAAGAGGGATACTTGAATCCGTTCGAGTATCAGTCTTATGCTACTTGTGAATCTTGTCTCATGGGAAAGATGACAAAGACTCCTTTCACTGGACACGGAGTAAGAGCGAGCGAGCTCTTAGGACTCATACACAGTGACGTGTGTGGTCCAATGTCTATACATGCGCGAAGTGGTTATTCATACTTCATTACTTTTACGGATGATTTCTCTAGGTATGGACATGTCTTCCTGATGAAGTATAAATCCGAGGCCTTTGAGAAATTTCGGGAATACAAGAATGAAGTTGAACAACAAACAGGCAAAAGTATCAAGACACTGAGATCTGATCGAGGTGGTGAATACTTGAGTGCCGAGTTTCTGGGCTACTTAAAAGAGAATGGAATTCTCTCTCAAATTACTCCTCCATACACACCACAACACAACGGTGTATCGGAAAGACGGAATCGAACTCTATTGGATATGGTTCGTTCCATGATGAGTAAGGCTGAGTTACCGCGATCTTTCTGGGGTTATGCACTAGAAACATCTGCATATCTTTTGAACAAGGTTCCAACCAAGACTGTGCCTACTACTCCATATCAGATGTGGGAAGAAACCCTGTCTTAAGTATCTTAAGACATGGGGATGTCCAGCTTTTGTAAAAAGGCAGCATGCGGACAAGCTCGAGGCACGCTCAGTACTGTGTAAGTTTGTGGGATACCCTAAAAACTCCAGGGGGTATCTTTTCTATTCCGCAGATGAACAAAAGGTTTTTGTTTCTCAGCATGCCCACTTCTTGGAAACTGAGTTTTTAGAAAATCATATAAGTGGGAGCGCAATAGAACTGGAAGAAATTCCAGAATCGCAAGCTATTATTGAAAGCTTGGTAGAACCAGAAGTTTCAGGAGAA
This sequence comes from Agapanthus africanus, assembly GCA_030015575.1. Classification (NCBI taxonomy): domain Eukaryota; kingdom Viridiplantae; phylum Streptophyta; class Magnoliopsida; order Asparagales; family Amaryllidaceae; genus Agapanthus; species Agapanthus africanus. The sequence goes on along the minus strand of JASDDO010000004.1, from coordinate 27,625,124 downwards.
CCGTACATCCCAGCGCCACTCCGCAGGAGTAGTAGGCAGTCTCATTCGCCCGAGAGATACTACGGTTTTCTCATTGACGGGGATCGAGAGGATTGCATCATTGAAAATAATGAGCCTACTAGCTTCCAGCAAGCCATTCAGAGCGGTGACTCAGTAAAATGGCTGGATGCAATGCGGACCGAGATGGAGTCCATGTACACAAACAAGGTTTGGACTTTGGACATTGCTCCAGAAGGGGTAAAACCCGTAGGCTGCAAATGGATCTTCAGAAAGAAGATTGGTGTAGATGGACAGGTTGAAACCTATAAAGCTAGACTTGTTGCAAAGGGTTTTCGCCGAAGACCTGGTTTGGACTATGAAGAAACCTTTTCTCCAGTGGCTATGCTCAAATCCATTCGGATCCTTCTTGCCATTGCTGCCTTCCACGATTATAAGATCTGGCAGATGGATGTAAAGACGGCTTTTCTAAATGGAAATTTGGAAGAGTGCGTCTATATGGATCAGCCGGAGGGTTTCATTCAGAGTGGGAATAGCGGTAAAGTATGCAAGTTGCTTAAGTCCATTTATGGACTGAAGCAGGTATCGTGGAGCTGGAACATCTGCTTTGATGATACTATCAAAGAATTCGACTTTATCAAAAATCCAGATGAACCATGCATTTACAGTAAGATTGTAGGGAGAACTGTGGTATTCCTCGTCTTATACGTGGATGACATTCTCCTAATAGGAAATGAAATTCCTATGCTACAGTCACTCAAAGGATTCTTATCACAGAGGTTCTCCATGAAGGACCTGGGCGATGCCAACTACATTCTGGGGATCCAGATCTATCGTGATAGATCTAAGAGGATGTTGGGACTTTCGCAGTCGAGGTACATCGACACCATACTGAAACGATTCAGTATGGAAGATTCAAAGCGCGGTAATCTACCGGCTTGTCACGGAATCACCCACTCCAAAGAGATATCTTCCAAGACTGATTTGGAAAGGGCTCGCATGTTATCTATACCCTACGCATCTGCGGTAGGCTCTATAATGTATGCGATGTTGTGTACCAGACCAGATATAGCATACGCATTGAGCGTTGTAAGATGGTATCAGTCGGACCCAGGGGAGAAACACTGGATAGCAGTAAAGAACATTCTCAAGTACCTAAGAAGGACTAAGGAGATGTTGTTGATGTATGGTGGAAAAGACCTCCAGATCGAGGCCTTTGCTGACTCCAGCTTCCAGAGTGACAAGGATGACTCCAAGTCCATGACGGGTTATGTCGTTACCCTCAATGGAGGGACGGTTTGCTGGAAGAGCTCCAAGCAGAAAACCGTTGCTGACTCAACTATGGAAACGGAGTACATAGCTGCTTGCGATGCCGCAAAGGAAACTGTCTGGATGAAGAAGTTCCTCACGGAGCTTCAAGTGGTTCCTACCATTGTTGATCCAATACCGCTGTATTGTGACAACAACGGCGCTATAGCTTTAGCGAAGGAACCCAGGTCCCATCAGAAGTCCAGACACATTTTGAGGCAGTACCACCTAATCAGGGAGATCGTAGATCGCCAAGAGATCGAGGTGAGGAGAGTGGATTCAGAGAATAACACTGCAGATCCACTCACGAAGGCCATACTCAAGACTCAGTTCGAGCTGCTGATCGAGATGATAGGTCTTCGATACGCCAGTACATGGCCTTAGTGCAAGTGAGAGATTGTTAGTGTATATGCCCTAAAGACCATTACTGTATCATACTAGTTTGTATATTACTTAATGGAAGCTTAGGATATTCACAATTGTATAGACAATCTTGCTCAAAATGGTAGTATGCTACTTGGTTTGTTTCTACTTCAATATGTGCATGTGTTTCTTTTAGCATATCGCTTATACATATTAGTGGAGCCCTTAGGATCTTTGCTTGATTACCAGCGTTGTGATGGCAGTCACACTAGTGGGGGCTGGGTAATCTACAAGCACATCCTTATACAGGTCTCTAGTCGTCGGAATATCGAGACGGGGCATCGATACTCCGGAGTAGGCTAGCGTATACACTTCTCATCCCAGCAGAGGAGATGGTCTGTCCCACAGCCATTAGTACGTCGTACTGGAGATAGTATGCGGGTGCTCGTTAGGTTACGAGTACACTGGACAGGACTCGCTGGGAACTGTTGGTTGGTATTATACCTATCATCAGTTATCAGTTCCCAGGTGACATGAGTACAGCTTAGTCCGTTGACTTGACACTGCCACTTCGCCTCAAGTGTGTTCCCACTGTTCTTATATTACTACCTTACCACGACTCAAATAAGTCGTGCAAACAGGTAGTAGTTGGGTGCAGTCCCGAAGCACTTGGAGGCAGTGACGGTTAGACAGGATTCGTCTCTCCCAGTATTGGGAGTCGATATCGCGCTATATCTAGAAGAGCCATTACACAAAGTCCCTGGCCAGGGCAAGCAAGATTTACTGGTAGTGTTTCCAGTATTTTCTCAGGGTGTTCTAGGCTACACTTCGACACGACTTGTACCGCTATTAGGGGACTGACGTTTACCGCCCCCTAGGCCCGACATGCGATACTCTCAGACGAACTGACCGGACTGTACGGAGATTGTCACATTCAGGCTCGGTAGGAGTTCGGATGGGTTCACCTCATCGGTCTTCTTATCGGCATCTACCTGGGGACCGTTACGTACAGCTAGTACCGCTTGCGGCCTGTGGTTAAACCCACTGCCAGCATAGTGTCGAGTCTTTAGAGTCCCACACAGAGGGTTGTTCACCTTTGGGCAAAACAGAGTAGAGGTCGTATGGTTTTGCGACGGGGTTCGTTCACATACGCGCACTTGTGCACGTTTGGTGTCCGGGCAGTTATTACTAGCGGGCTTTGGTTTAAATCAGATCCTAGTATTTGTTTTGGGATTGGTTTTGTCTCATTGTATTCATGTTCCTCGGAACACGGATGCGGGTGTGTATGCACAGTTGACAGAGGCAGAGGAACCTCATTAGGGTTTTTGACCGTTGACTTTTTCTAAACCCTAATGAGAATGAGAAATATGATTAATAATATTAATTATAGATAATTGTGCCATGGTAAGGGTTGGTTTGACCATTTGACTTGTTGACTTTTGTTGGCCTTGATATTTTCTTAAGCAAAAGAAAGATGCTTCTTGAAGCTTGCATTAGTATTAAATATGAAATGATAACGGTCAAATTAACTAACCATCACAATTTTCTTAATTATTATTATTATTCTCATATCTCTCTCATATGAGAGCAAGGTTGGGATTACTCTCTTATTCTCTCGTGCTCTTTCTCTCTCTTGCATTGCTCTCCCTCTTCCTCTCTCTCAAAGCTCTCTTGTTTCATGAGTTGAAAAACATGAGCTTTGTGAGATAAAACCATCAAGACAACTCTCTACTCATTCTAGGGTTCTTAGTCTAGCAAGCCAAGCACTCTAATTACTTCTTGGTTGAGGTAGAGCTCAAGATAGAGGCCTTCGGGTGGATCTTTCTTCGGCAAAGAGAAGACGACGAGGAGGAGCCGTCTACACCACTTCAAGGAGCTAGCAACAAAAGAGGACCACAACAAGAAGAGAAGGAGTTCAAGAACTAGGTATAACCATTTTACCTAGTAGCTAAAACTTGTAGTTAGTTTGTTAGTTTTTGTTTAGCAAAGATCCTTCATGGTTGGTCTATGTACCCTTGTGATAAAAATTTGATTTGTACTCTTTCCGCCTCCCCGTAAGTACCGGGATGGGTTACATAGACTTACACGGTTAACCTCTTCTACTGTTTAAGCGACCTGCGGAGAGTCAGCGTAGTGAATCGACGGGATCGGTTTTGACGGCACCGCACAAGTAAAGCTGTGCCGACCCTGGATAATGTAACTGTACCATGACCCCCACAAATGAAGAGACTTCTGCTCTGGATCGTAGTCCCGAATTAGCTCAAAGACTTCCCGATCCGTAGGCGCGTCAGCAAAAATGCTCTCTGAACAAACCTAGGAGAAAAAGGAATCGGAAGCCATAGTACCGAAGGAAAAAAAACCATGGAAAGTTAATTATCGGCATAATGTACTTAACTACAACTAAGGGTTCTAGTATTCTCAAAACACCCAAGTCTGTACATCATTACAGCATATTAAAAACACTACAGTCCAAAAAAATAGCGGGCTCCACAAAATCAAGGTGATACCTCATCAATGATGAGACATGCACCCATTGTGAGAATCCAAAAGGATTCTCACTAAATGAAAAATCTCATTGAACAGTGGAGTTCAAAACTCCCAATGTTTTTGAAGAACTTGTTCTACAACATATCCAAATCTGTAAAAAGAATCCACAACAGAACCCTAAAAGGAAAAAATAAAAGAGGAATAAAATTCCCTAAAGTTTTCAAAATTTCTCAGAGCTAAGCTCTATAGTACAAACTGGAATTAAATTCCTCCGATGATGGGATTAACTCCCAGAAATCTCCATGGGAAATACCCTGGAATTAAATTCCAGAAACCCTCATAGAACAAGATCAACAAAACCCTAAGAAAAGAATTAACTGGGATTTGAGACCCATGGTTCATTTAAAAAGGGGAGAGAAGTTCTTCTCAAGATCTGTAAGAGATCGGTTAAAAAGAGCCAAGCTCTGTTAATGGGTTTAAAAAACAAAAACAAAAAGGAAGATTCTTTTAAGGGTTGGATTTTGGTTATGATTCTTACCAATTTGTTTAACAAAGTTTAACTCTGAGAAAGTTCAGGAGACGGAGATCTAAGCTCTGACATGAGAATTAAATTCTCAATGAAGAAGAAGGAAGATGACGAAATGGAAGTCATTTCAAGGGCCAAAGGCCCTATTTATAAGATGTGAAGGGATGGTTCAACTCCCTAGAAGTTCAAACGGTGGAAAAAGTGACACCTTTGCACTCACGTGTGAGTCACGTGAGAACAACGGTGGGGGGTTTTTGTTCCCCCAATATTTAAACATAATAAAAGAGCAAAGCTCTGTTGAAATTAAATGGGGCAGCACCTCACGTGCTTCTTACAAGGGCGCCGGCACCAATTTTATAGGATTAAATCATATGGTAGCGCCGCACGTGCTCCTTGCGTAGACGCCAATGTGCAAAGCATAGAAACGCTTTCTGGGTAAGAATTAAATTCTTATATGGCGCCGCACATGCTCATCACGCGGGTGCCAATGTGCAAAACACAGGAATACCCACCATAAGAATTAAATTCTTAAGTGGCGCCCACATGCAAAACACTTAAGCGCTGGCACCCAAGTCAAGATCAATAGAATTAAATGAGAATTTGTGATACTCTATGTTAAACAGAGCCGTTAGATCAAAAATCCAATGGAGATGATAAATCATCAAAATATAGAATTAAATTCTATTAGGAGAAAATATCTCCCAAATCTTTCTAAATAAAAAAGATACTCTCGATTGGATCAAAGATCCAATTATAGAATAAAATTCTATTTTGGGAATATATTCCCTCAATTTTTCTAAACAAAAAAAGATTGCTCTAAACAGAGAACGCTTTAAAAATCCAATGATGATTAAAAATCACCATTTTACAGAATAAATTCTGTATAGGGGAAAATATTTCCCCAATTTCATTAAAAACAAGAAATTATATTCTGTAAAACAGAAAACCTTTGGATCAAAAATCCAACAGTGGGTAAAATTCCCCAGATCAATTTTGAGACCAATTAAATCAATTGGAATCTCTCAATGAGAGATTTTCTCAAAACAGATTAACAATCTGCCTCCACTATATAAAGGACCCGAGACTTCAAGTCTTACAGAGACACGCACACAGAGAGAGGAACCCCCTTATAAGCTTCTGAAAAAGATAGAAAGTTTTCAAAACAACAGAGAATTTAATTCTCAAAGATAAAGACTTTCATCTTCAAAAACCCTATGTAAAGAAAACACAGAGATCAAAATATCTCTTTTACCTATTTAAGGGTTTAATCCTTCTCAAAAAACTCAGTCCTTTCTCTGGATCAAAGATCCACAAGACAAGTCTTCCACAAGTTGAGAATTTAATTCTCATCGGGAAGATATTGTTCTTGAGAATAAAAAATTTAGAAAATAACTAAGTCCAAAAGAAAAACAAAAGGAAAAAGAACCTATCTTATGGGAATTTAATTCCTCAGAAAATAGGGTTTAACCCTAAAAGAAACTTAGTTCTTATAAAAGAACTAAAAACTTAATCCCAAATTTTCAAAATAAAGATCTTGGTGATCATTAATGGTCAAAATGCCATTAACAGAGATTTAATCTTTAAAGAAAGAAAGAAAGAAAGAAAAGACCGGTGCCTCACTTAAAAAACACGCGTGCGCCCAAAGCAGAAGTGCAGCGCCTCACGTGAAATACACGTGGGCGCTGAATAAAAGTGCTTAGTGGCTAAGTGCTTAGCACTGATTGCGCAGCGTCCAGCGCCTCACGTGCTCCTCACATGTGCGCCACACAAAATGTGTTTAGCACTCCATATACAGCCAAAACGGTTGAGTACTTAGCACTGATTAGGTAACGTCCAGCGTCGCACGTGCACTTCACGTGGACGCCAAAAAAAGTGCCTCGCACTATATATATAATTGAGTACTCAGCACTGATTGGGCAGCGCCCATAATTGAATACTTCACATGATACACATGTGAGTGTCAGAGCGTCAAATATGTTAGTTATATGTATGCCCTAGAAGCCATTATTGTACATATGATGTATATTATAGTGGATGCTTGGACATATATAGAGAGGACTTTCTTGCTCGACATGATAGTATGCTATCGGGTTGCTCTTTGTCTTAACATGCAGACTTGTATTGTGATACAGTCTTGCTCTCACATGTTGATAAAGCCCTTAGGAAGTGTATTTGACTACCAGGACTATGATGAAGATCATACTAGTAGGGCCAGGGTAGTCCACAAGTGCATCCTTTAATTGTTCCTAGTCGAGGGTGTATCGAGACAGGGCATCGATATTCCAGAGTAGACTAGCGTATAAACTTCTTGACCCATATGATGGGCGATGGATGATCCCACATCCATTGGTGTTTGACATCAAAGATGGTATATGGGTGCTCAGTGGAGACTGGGTACACTGAACGGACTCGCCGAGAACTCCTAGATGGTATTATACCTAGCGTCAGATAACAGTTCTCTGGTGACACTGGTACAGGTTAGTCTGTAGACCCGAGATCGTCATAGAGTCTTGTGTGATTCCCACTATGCTTTGATTTCCACCTTACCACGTTCAAGAGAACGTGCAAAACGGTGGCTTTTGGGTACAGTCCCGAGTCACATGGAGGTAATGAGCGATAGGAGGGGATTCGTCTCTCCCGGTATTGGGGGTTAATGTTGCGCTGTACTCGATTGACTATAACAGGAAGTCCCTGGCCAGGGCTGATACGGAGATTTACTGGTAAGTGTTATCAGTAGTTTCTTAACCCGTTATGAGCCTCACATCGGCACGACTTATCGGTTACTGGGGTCTAATTTTTACCACCCCTAGACTAGATATGCGACATATCAGACGAAGAGACCGGACTGTACGGTAGTGTTACTGACAAGCTTTGCAGGAGTACGAGCAGGCTTGCTTGTTGATCATCTGATCGCTCAATACCAGGGTAGCCGTTACATCCAGCTAGTACCGCCGACGGCTTGTGGGTGCTTGATATGATCATCACCTGCTACCGGCGTATTGACGGGTCTTTAGAGTCCTACACAGAAGTTTCCTGGCTCAGGCAAAACGAAATAGGAGCACATATGTGATATATGCGGGACCGAGATTAATACGTGTATGTGAAACCGTATTTTATTCTCGCGATATATGATATCGGTCGGTTATATGTGATATAGTCAGGTTATCGAATCAAGTGTTGAATCGATTAGTCGATACAAAAGATATTAGTCGGTCATATGTGATATAGCCGGATTATTAAATCAAATGTTGATTTAATGATTTAATGTATAATTATATATATGATATATTAATTTATATTAACTAATATTAGCTCACTTAAGCATTTATTTTTCTCACTTATGTGCACTTAATATATATGTGATATATATTACTGTGTCATGCTTGTTACCACATGCTACATGGGTGTATGAGACTCACACCATGCTTATGATAATTGTGGGTTTTATTATTTAAAGTAAATCCAAATTAGTTGGAAATTAGTCACATGGCATGAAGCTTGTGGATCCATTGAATTAGTCCACTAATTTTGTTTTACTTGAGATATTTATTAACCCAACCATTCTCATTAGCCGTGGTTAAGTCTCTACAAGAGTTATATGAGATATTTTCTGACCCATGGTTGCTATAACATTATTGGCTTCATCTTCTTCTTTCTCAAAAGAGAGCTCTCTAGCTTTCTGAGAGGTAAAGGAAAATAGTGAGAAAATTAATTCTAAAGTGAGCAAAAATCCTACTTCACCATGCTCTACTAGATTAGCCATTTTGTTTAGGGTGTTAGCTTCACTTATCCCTAATTAGTGAAGAGGTAGCTTGGGTTAGAATAAGTACAAGTGGCTACAGCTCTGGGTCTTCGGTGTACTGCTCGGGGGCCTGCTCCAAATGCTCCTGACTGGTCTCGTACTTCTCGGTGTCGGGTCCTCCTGACAACATTCCAAAGAAGAAGAGAATAAGAATGTCGTCAGCGAACAATCGCTCGATAAGTCCCAAAGATGAGAGAGAAATAGAATGGGCAGAGGGAGAGTATAGTTTTATAATGTTTTATTATAATGTTAGCGCAGTTGTTTGTAGCTTGGTATAGAAAATGCCAGTGTATACTTGTCACGACCCAAAATTGAGCACATGACCGGCACTTAAACTACGTAACGTCAACGAGCGTAACGCAATTAAGTAAGCCGAAAAACCTAGCAATCTAAACCATTACAAGAAAGAAATATAGATCACGTTTAAAATCTTAATGCAAAACTTTAAACTTAAGTTTGTTTTTCATAAAAATTTCGGCAGCACCTCTTTTCTAAAAACTAGCCCTTAAACGGGTACAAACATAAGATAAAAGTAAAGCATCCTCAAACGGCAGCAAGTCTCGCCCAACGGCGGAACAACCACCACAACAGATATACGACGCCGTAGTGAAGAAATGAAATAATCCACATATATAAAGGCCGGCTCACACAAGCTCGACAACCAGAGTCAAAAGAATAAACAATATCGATCCTCACAACTCGTCTCTAAGTCAATACATGAAGGTGGTAGATGGAGAGTACTAGATACAAGAAATATACGATGTACATCATCGGATAACCGCAACCCATCTATAGCAAACGGCTTCACAGCCAAACATAGCGGTATCTGGAAAAGTAGAGATAAAAAGGCGCCATGCCGCGACCACTCTGATGATCAGACCTGAAAAATCCTGCGGCACAACGGGGATGAATTGCCACCTCGTGAATAGTAAATAACATCATACAGTAATCGCAAGTATGTACTAACAGCGATAATCTATCACATATAATCTTATAGCATAAGTATGACAATATGTATATGCAACAGTCATGAAAGGTACTCTATCAGGTATTACTAATACATGAAGCAAGTGCATATCAAATAAATGCGGAGTATGGGGTAAAACATGTCATCCTCACGGAATCCTCTTCGTGTCGAACCAGTGTCCATCAAGACAATCTAAATCCCCAAATTCCCTCCTCAAAATGGCCCCCATATCGGCCCTCATATCAGGCATATCGGCCCCTCATATCGGGCACATCAGCCCATCATATCGGGCATAGCAGCCTCTCATATCACGATGAATAAGAATACATGCACAGATCACTATGATGATATATATTATAGGTATACATATATAACAGCGTCCCATACCACTGATATATATATATATATTATGTGTACATATATAACGGCGTCCCATACCACTGATATATATACATGTATATATATCAGCGTCCCGTACCACTGATATATATACACAGGAGTAAAACATCCAGAAACATCATATGAAATCCATATATCAATGCGAAATCCATGAAATATAATATATGCAACATGAAACAGTAATCTGAGCATATATAGGAAAAACCGCTATTTAATTGCAACAAGTTATTAAATATATCATGCGGTTCCTAATTTCTCTGAAATCCAATGCAACATCATATAAAGGTGAATATGTAGCTATAGCCAGGTATGCGTAACCATGTCGGTATAGCAAGATATGTGCATCCACCTATCAATAATGATGTAATACCCTCCAGGTATATGTGTAGCTATATCAAGCTAGGTATGTGTATATACATGTCAATAATGATACAATACCCTCCAGGTATATGTGTAGCTAGCATGTAGTCATGGTAAGGCATGTGTGTAAGCATGTAGGTATACAGGTATGCTATATGTTATATGCACAATGGAATATGAATCAATGTCTCAATGTCCCTAACCATACAATATCACGTATGTATAGGTCTTGTGCGTGTCATGGCAATTATTGACGGTGTGAGTGGTATACAATCAGTGCTCGCGCAACATGAGCCGTCAATAATAGTGCAGTGTCCAAAGGGTACAAGTCTAAGCACAACAAGTAATAATATGCAATGAAGTTTTATGCACAATCTCTATATGTGTAATATAACATGCGGCTAATGTCATATCATATCTAGCCCAGACGCATAACACCATGCGGGCGAATTCCCCGTAGATGTTAAATCTACTCACCGACAGTCGCGGGCTAGATAAATCCAATCACCTGCTCCCCTTTCTTCGCAGCGTCCGAAGTCCCCACCTGCGATCCTATTAACACAAAACATAACTAGTGCAAATCTCAGAATTCGATCAATACCACGTATACAAGACATTTGACTAACGCACCAACTCCAATCCGACCCACAAGTGTTCGTCTAATGGCTAACGTGCGTAACGACACACCAACACTAGCCCAAGTGTAGCAACACACCAGATCACGAACCGTGTCGGATAACGTAACACGTGTACACAAAACACTAGAATATAGCAAAGTGGTCTCAGATTTTGATACACTAAAAATCGGTGAAAGTTGAAAGTACCACAACCACAGAGACCCTACGCCCAAACCCCAACACCCCAGCCCCCACTTTAGCCGCAATTTACGGCCAGAACCATTAAATTTGCGTCCCAAACATTAAGGAGTTGTCTCAGGTTTTTATGGTGGGTTCTATACCTCAACACTATGTCACTGTGATGGGAACTTTTCCAGAAAACACATGGTTTTACAACAGGTCTCAGAGACACAAAGTTGACACTAAAAATACGATATTTTGCACAAAATGCTACCTTTTGTGTTCCATTCATAACAACAAGGCAACACAACAATATAACTCCTAATTATCAGTTTGAGGACATTACCTAGCCACTCTTGCTCAAAAATCCTAGTTTTCCAAGCTCCAAGGCAACCTATTGGCTAATCAAGACATTTGAAGTATTTTTCATTGAATTTTGTGAAGTTTTAGCAATGATTTGTGAAGAGAAGGTAAGGGTTCAGTTTGGGAGTTGAGGGAAAAGAGAAATGATGAGAGTGAGAGAAAATGAGAGAGTTAGAGGGTGAGAGAGTGAGTGTAGGGTCAACTAATTCCTTATACTCACTCTCTCCCTCACCTCCTTTAATGCCACCATTAATGCTTCCATGACTCACTAGCCACCTCTCTCTCTCTCCAAACAAGATATTTTCCCCACACAAAAGATCTAGGAAAAAGGTTAAGGCAAGGTTTAGTTTAAGGTGTTATGGTTGCTAAACAAGGTTAACACTAAATATACCCTCACATTAACATGCACGTGTGTGTACAAGCCATATCAAATAATAATAAACTATTAATTAATTGATATAAAATGTGAGGAATCCGATTTAGTAAACTTTTCCTTAAAAACCCGCACCAACGCTTAATTAACACTAATCGCGTTCTAAGGTGTTACAATCTCCCCCCTTAAAGAAAATTCTTATAAGCGTACCTTCAAAGAGATGAGGGAATTTCTTCCACATCTCGCTCTCGGCCTTCCAAGTGATCTCCTCACTAGTCAGGCTACGCCAAAGAACCTTCACAGATTGCAATACCTTTGACTATTCACCTACCGATCCAATATAACTACCGGCTGCTCGGTGAACGAAAGATCACGCTCAAGCTGAACGGTCTCGTGCTGAATCATGTGAGAAGGATCATGAAGGTATCTACGAAGTATCGACATATGGAACACGGGGTGAACATCCGGAAAACTGGGCGGGAGCGCCAAACGATAAGCAACGGTACCAACTCGCTCAAGGATCTCGAAGGGACCTACAAATCTGGGACTAAGCTTCCCCTTCCTCCCAAATCTCATAACGCCCTTCAACGGAGAAATCCGCAGGAATACATGATCCCCCACTGCAAACTCAAGTCTGCGACGACGACGGTCGGCATATGACTTTTGTCTGCTCTAGGCTGCTCTCATCTTGTCCTGAATCAGTTGGATCATCTCCGTAGTCTCCTGAACTAACTGGGGTCCCAAAACCCTACTCTCACAGAGTTCGGTCCAACAAACCGGCGATCGACACTTCCTACCATACAAGGCCTCAAAAGGCGCCATCTGAATAGTCTCTTGAAAACTGTTGTTGTAGGAGAACTCAATCAACGGCAAGTGACGATCCCAACTGCCACCAAAATCAAGCACGCATGCCCGAAGCATATCCTCAAGAGTTTGTATCGTCCACTCTGACTGACCATCGGTCTGCGGATGGAAAGCGGTGCTAAAACTCAACCGGGTACCCAAAGCTTCCTGAAGCTTCTGCCAAAGACGGCTAGTAAACTGGGTGCCCTTGTCGGATACAATGCATGTGGGAACTCCGTGCAAATGTACAATCTCATCTATATACAACTTAGCATACTGAGCATAACCAAAAGTGGTCTTCACTGGAAAGAAGTGATCCGCTTTTATCAACCGGTCTACAATCACCCAAATAGAGTCATACCCCCGACTGGTCCTGGGTAGACCCACAACAAAGTCCATGGAAATCTGCTCCCATTTCCACTCAGGAACGGGTAAAGGCTGCAACTCTCTAGCCGGTCTCTGATGCTCAGCCTTGACTTGCTGACAAGTTAGGCACCTCGAAACGAAATCTGAAACATCGCGCTTCATCCCTTCCCACCAGTAAATGTCTCTCAAGTCATGGTACATCTTGGTGGAACCTGGATGAACGCTAAAAGCTGACTGATATGCCTGCTCTAGGATCTCGCGTCTCAACCTATCAATATCGGGTACACACAAGAGAGTCCCGCAACGTAGCACACCCTAGTCATCAATCAAGAACTCTTAATCTGTACCCTGCCGAACAAGCTCAAGAATCTCAACAAAACAGGCATCACTGGGCTGAGCCTCACGGATACGATCCAGAAGAAACGGACAGGCGCGGACATGAGCAATCTGTCCACCAGTGGAAGTGAACTCAAACTGTACTCTACCATCGCACAAGGGCTGCCAATCCGCAGAAGACTGCCACTGAACTTTGCTCAATTGGGACAAGCTATCCCCGGGCCTACGACTCAAAGCGTCAGCTACCACATTCGCCTTGCCCGGGTGATAAAGGATCTCATAATCATAATCCTTCATAAGCTCCATCCACCGGCGCTATCTCAGATTTAGATCCGCTGCTGGAAGATGTACTTCAAGCTCTTGTGGTCCATGAAAATCTGACACGACTCCCCATATAAGTAGTGTCTCCAAATTTTCAACGCAAGGACCACCGCAGCCATCTCAAGATCGTGAGTGGGGTAATTCTGCTCGTGCTTCTTCAACTGCCTAGAAGCATAAGCAATCACTCTATCATGCCGCATCAGCACACACTCGAGCCCAAATCGAGACGCATCACAGTTATCTACAAAGCTACCTGATCCAGAAGGCAAAGATAGAACGGGTGCAGTCGTCAACCGAGTCTTCAACTGCTGAAAACTCTGCTCGCACGCATCAGTCCAAAGAAAAGGAACCCCCTTCCGGGTCAGTCCGGTCAGTGGTGCAGTGATACTCGAAAAATCCTACACGAAACGGTGGTAATAACCAGCTAAGCCAAAAAAGCTGCGGACCTCTGTCACGGATATAGGTCTGTGCCAAAGCTGCACAGCCTCGATCTTCCTCGAGTCCACAAGAATACCGTCTCCCGTCACCACATGACCTAGGAAGTCAACTCGATCAAGCCAAAATGCGCAATTTGAGAATTTAGCATACAGCCAGTGCTCTCTCAATGTCTGCAAAGTAATTCTCAAGTGATGCTCGTGCTCCTATCGACTCCTAGAGTAGACCAGGATGTCATCAATAAACACAATAATGAACTGGTCGAGGAACGACCTGAAAATCCAGTTCATCAGATCCGTGAACGCTGCTGGGGCATTGGTGAGTCCGAACGACATCACTAGAAACTCATAATGCCCGTAGCGTGTACGAAAAGCAGTCTTCGGAATGTCATCATTCTGAACCCGCAACTGATGATAACCCGAACGCAAATCAATCTTGGAAAAATGTTTCGCACCCTGGAGCTGATCAAATAAATCGTCAATGTGAGGTAAAGGATACCTAATCCGAACCGTAACTCGGTTCAATTGACGATAATCAATACACAATCTCAAACTGCCGTCCTTCTTCTTGACGAACAGCACAGGAGCTCCCCATGGCGATACACTTGGACGCATAAGTCCCTTATCAAGAAATTCTTGCAATTGATCTTTGAGCTCTCGAAGCTCCGCCGGAGTCATCCGGTAAGGCAGTATAGAAATAGGCCCCGTGCCAGGAATCAGATCAATGCAAAACTCAATATCGTGCTCTGGCGGCAAACCAGGTAACTATTCGGGAAAAACGTCGGGAAACTCTCGCACGATAGGAACCCGATCCAACGACCCCACTGTGGCCCCAGTATCACAAATGAAAGCAAAGAATCCCCGACATCCCCTCCTCAAAAGCCGACTTGCGCAAAGGGCGAAAATCAAACTATGAGGGGCGGCACCATGGTCCCCTGCACAACCCGAACAGACTCTCCCGGAAAACTGAAACTGACCGTCTTCTCACGGCAGTCCACCTACGCATAACAAGCTGCCAACCAGTCCTTGCCAAGGAAAACGTTGAAGTCCAATATATCCAGAAGAATCAAATTGACGGACGGATCTCTATCTCCAATCTGAATGGCACACAACCGAAACACATAACGCGCGACAAAAGAATCGCCAACAGGTGTAATCACAACAAGCAGCTGATCTAGCAAACACGACTCTCGGCCCAAAGTTGGCACGAAGTGCGTAGAAACTTACGAATGCGTAGATCCTAGATCAAACAAAACATGAGCCTCAAAAGAACATACAGAAAGAGTACCTGAAACCACTGCATTGGACGCCTGCGCGTCCTGATGAGTCAAAGCAAACACCCGAGTCTATCCTCTACCGGTGACTGGCTGACCTCTGCCTCTACCACCCCGCCCTCTCGGCACAAAACCTCCGCGTCCTCAACCTCTCTGCACAAGAGTCTGACGCGAAGCAACAACAGGCATAAGGGGCAACGTCCTCTGCGGTGAAAAAGGTGGTAAGGTAACCTGCGATACAGCTGCCTCGCGCTCACGTGGATCAGTACAATCTCGAACCCGATGACCCGAACTCCCGCACCGGTAACATCCAGATGAATACTGCTGACTCCCCTGAGAATAAGAGCTAAAAAGCTGTCCTCGTCCCGGACCTCCACTACCCCCAGCATCTAAACGGGAACTATCATGACATCTAAACGCCCGCCTCTGTGCTGAAACACCAGTACGAACCCTCTTCGGTTCCGGAGCAACCGACGTCTCAGAAAGACGCTCCTCAACCAACAGGGCTGCGTCCACCGCTCTGCATAGGGGTCGCAATGCTGAATGCTGATAGCAAGGAACAAATGGGTAAGCAGGCCTCGAACAAACCTCTTGACCCGCATCTCCTCCGTGGCCACCAAATACGGAGCATACACAGACAGCTCGGTAAACAGCACATCATACTCGTCCACCGTCATACCCTGAGTCTGGCGTAACGACTCGAATCTGCACGCTCGAGCATCCCTGGCGCTCAGCGGAAGAAAACGCGCAAGAAACACCGTCACGAACTCAGCCCAGGTCATATGAGAAAGACCTGCGGCTCTGCCCTTCTCTAAGGACTCGCACCACTTCTGGGACAAACCCTCCAAACGAAAGCTCGCGAACTCCACCAATCTCGCGTCGGAGCATCTAAGAGAATGACATATCCTGGCCATCCGGTCGATAAACGACTACAGATCCTCAGCTGCATCGGTGCCAGTGAAAACTGGAGGCCTCAGCCTCATGAACTCCGATAACGATACGGTGATCACCTCCGTAGCTGCAGGTACAACCGCCTGAGCTGTAGGCACCGACACGGTCCCCATAACGGGTTGAACAACCGCCTTCCCCTGCGCTCGAATGGCCTCAACTAACAACCCCATCATCTGGCGCAAATCCTGCATACCAGCCCCTAGCATAGCCATATGGTCTGTCGAAGGTGGAACAATCTGCTCCTGCACAACAGGCGTACCGCCCTGGTCAGTCCTCATCTCAGATGAGTCAACTCTGATCTTGGCCCTCGCGGCCGCTCTCTGCGCCCTCGTAGTCTTCGGCGGCATAAAGGCTAGAAATAGAAACAGGATTCGATAAGAACACCGAAATCGGATCAAAAGGATATGTAAACACGGAAAGAATTTCAAGCAATAAGTCCTAAGGTCACTTAGGCAGAGCACCGTGTTGTAAATATGCCGCGGAACATACGCACGCTACGTTACTCTGCTTAAGCTACATACTCCATCATACCAAGGTCATGCTACACTCCGAAAGGTAAAACCTAGCTCTTTGATACCAACTTTGTCACGACCCAAAATTGGGCACATGACCGGCACTTAAACTACGTAACGTCAACAGGGGTAACGGAATTAAGTAAGCCCAAAAACCCAGCAATCTAAACCATTACAAGAAAGAAAGATAGATCACTTTTAAAATCTTGATGCAAAACTTTGAATTTAAGTTTGTTTTTCATAAAAATTTCGGCATCACCTCCTTTGTAAAAACTAGCCCCGAAACGGGTACAAAAATAAGATAAAAGTAAAGCATCCCCAAACGGGAGCAAATCTCTCCCAACGGCGGAACAACCACCACAACAGATATACGACGCCGTAGCGAAGAAATGAAATAATCCACATATATAAAGGCCGGCTCACACAAGCACGACAACCAGAGTCATAAGAATAAACAATATCGATCCTCACAACTTGTCTCTAAGCCAAAACATGAAGGTGGTAGATGGAGAGTACTAGATATAAGAAATATACAATGTACATCATCGGATAACCGCAACCCACCTATAGCAAACAGCTTCACAGCCAAACGTAGCAGTATCCGCAAAAGTAGAGATAAAAAGGCGCCCTGCCGCGACCACTCTGATGATCAGACCTGAAAAACCCCGTGGCACAACGGGGGTGAGTTGTCAACTCGTGAATAGTAAATAATATAATACAGTAATCGCAAGTATGTACTAACAGCGATAATCTATCATATGTAATCTGATAGCATAAGTATGACAATATGTATATGCAACAGTCATGAAAGGTACTCTATCAGGTACTACTAATACATAAAGCAAGTGCATATCAAATAATTGCGGAGTACGGGGTAAAACATGTCATCCTCACGGAATCCTCTTCGTGGCGAACCAGTGTTCATCAAGACAATCTAAATCCCCAAATTCCCTCCTCAAAATGGCCCCCATATCGGCCCTCATATCGGGCATATCGGCCCCTCATATCGGGCACATCAGCCCATCATATCGGGCATATCAGCCCCTCATATCACAATGAATAAGAATATATGCACAGATCACTATGATGATATATATTATAGGTATACATATATAACAGCGTCCCATACCACTGATATATATATATATATATATATATATATATATATATATATATATTATATGTGTACATATATAACATCGTCCCATACCACTGATATATATATATATATACATGTATATATATATACATGTATATATATATATATCAGCGTCCCATACCACTGATATATATACACAGGAGTAAAACATCCAGAAAAATCATATGAAATCCATATATCAATGCGAAATCCATGAAATATAATATATGCAATATGAAACAGTAATATGAGCATATATAGGAAAAACCGCTATTTAACTGCAACATGTTATTAAATATATCATGCGGTTCCTAATTTCTCCGAAATCCAACGGAACATCATATAAAGGTGAATATGTAGCTATAGCCAGGTATGCGTAACCATGTCGGTATAGCAAGATATGTGTATCCGCCTATCAATAATGATGTAATACCCTCCAGGTATATGTGTAGCTATATCAAGCTAGGTATATGTATATACATGTCAATAATGATTCAATACCCTCCAGGTATATGTGTAGCTAGCATGCAGTCATGGCAAGGCATGTGCGTAAGCATGTAGGTATACAGGTATGTTATATGTCATATGCACAATGGAATATAAATCAATGTCTCAATGTCCCTAACCATACAATATCACGAATGTATAGGTCTTGTGCGTGTCATGGCAATTATTGACGGTATGAGTGGCATACAATCAGTGCTCGTGCAACATAAGCCGTCAATAATAGTGTAGTGTCCAAAGGGTACAAGTCCAAGCACAACAAGTAATAATATGTAATGAAGTTTTATGCACAATCTCTATATGTGCAATATAACATGCGGCTAATATCATATCATATATAGCCCAGACGCATAACGCCATGCGGGCGAATTCCCCGTAGATGTTAAATCTACTCATCGACAGTCGTGGGCTAGGTAAATCCAATCACCTACTCCCCTTTCTTCGCAGCGTCCGAAGTCCCCGCCTGCAATCCTATTAACACAAAACATAACTAGTGCAAATCTCAAAAATCGATCAATATCACGTACACAAGACGTTTGACCAACGCACTAACTCCAATCCGACCCACAAGTGTTCGTCTAACGGCCAACGTGCGTAACGACACACCAACACCAGCCCAAGTGTAACAGCACACCAGATCACGAACCGTATCGGATAACGTAACACGCGTACACAAAACACTAGAATATAGCAAAGTGGTCCCAGATTTTGATACACTAAAAATTGGTGAAAGTTGCAAGTACCACGAGACCACAAACAACCACAGAGACCCTACGCCCAAACACCAACACCCCAGCCCCCACTCTGGCCACAATTTGCGGCCAGAACCATTAAATTTGCGGCCCAAACATTAAGGGGTGGTCTCAGGTTTTTATGGTGGGTTCTATACCTCAACACTATGTCACTGTGATGGGAACTTTTCCAGAAAACACCTGGTTTTACAACAGATCTCAGAAACACAAAGTTGACACTAAAAATACGATATTTTGCACAAAATGCTACCTTTAGTGTTCCAATTCATAAAAACAAGGCAACACAACAATATAACTCCTAATTATCAGTTTGAGGACATTACCTAGCCACTCTTGCTCAAAAATCCTAGCTTTCCAAGCTCCAAGGCAACCTAGTGGCTAATCAAGACATTTGAAGTATTTTCCATTGAGTTTTGTGAAGTTTTAGCAAGGATTTGTGAAGAGACGGTAAGGGTTCGGTTTGGGAGTTGAGAGAAAAGAGAAATGATGAGAGTGAGAGAAAATGAGAGAGTTAGAAGGTGAGAGGGTGAGTGTAGGATCAACTAATTCCTTATGCTCACTCTCTCCCTCACCACCATTAATACCACCATTAATGCTTCCATGACTCACTAGCCACTTCTCTCTCTCTCTCTAAACAAGATATTTTCCACACACAAAAGATCTAGGAAAAATGTTAAGGCAAGGTTAAATTGGGCAAGGTTTAGCTTAAGGTGTTATGGTTGCTAAACAAGATTAACACTAAATACACCCTCACATTAACATGCACGTGTGTGTGTGTCACGCCCCGCTTCTCAAAATACGGAATACGAGGGGTAGACAAGGCCAGCCATGCTTCTACGGTCAAAGGAAATGTCCTGCCGTAGTCACACTTCGGCTTCTAGTTTCTCATGGTAAACAGTAAATAATGCGCAGGTAATGAGAAATGCAGTAACTGGAAACAAAACAGTAAAATGAACTGACCTGATGGGAAACAAAAGATATAACTCTGGATAGCTAAACAAGATGTCCGTGAAGTGCGTCTAGTCCTGGTCCAGGCTAAATCTTCTCCTCACACTGAGCATGCATACTCAGGTCGTCAGAGCGACACAAAAGCAATATAATATATATAAAATCATGTGACAATTCTAACATTAGTAATAGGTATATATATAACAGTAGATCAATGGCAGTATGGATATGAACATGCAGTAATCAATGCAGCGGAACAGTAAAAGCAGTAGAACGATATGCCACGTATGTCAACACAGTATGTAAGGTATATCAATGCCAGTATCCCTATCAGTCTCTAAGTCTCACTGTACAGGTCACTAAACCTAACGTCCGTCCAAGTGTGAGAGTCAACCACTCGCGAGTGTCCTCCACCCAAGGGTAGAACCCAAGGGCAGGGGACCACGGGCCCAACATGTATATCACGGTGATAATCACATACCCTGTAAATCTCTATATATCTCCCTAAATATATAAGCCGGCATGGGACTCCCGAGATTCTGTTGAACTCACACTCAAACTACCCCACACCCCGTGGTCTACATCAAATGCTAACCATAACCCTAAATACCAATCGGTCGGTGACAAGTCTGCGCGAGAACTGGAGGCAGGTCCTCCATCAAGCACGTCCCGACTAATACCTAAGATAAATGGCAGTGTCTGGTACCTTATCTGTGACACCCGTGCAAGAGCTTCCATAAGTGTCCCATACCACTTATAGTCACACGTACACACATCTCACAGACGTCGACAATGCAACATAATAATAGGGTCACTGATTGTGTACAAGTACGTATCACTTTCACTTAATCACTGATACACGAACACTGACGTACTTGCCACAATCATCGCTAAAAATCTAACACTAGGTAAATGCACGTTATCACTAGGTTATCAATGCAATGACACGTGTAAGATATGATGCGTAAACAGTATATAAAGCATGTCTAGGACGTCATGAATTAGTAATCTACCACTTGAATAATGTATCATAAATCATACGGTTACGGTTTAGCGAAACGATAAACAGGTAATGATTAGTATGTTCAGTTATCTACCCATCGAATTTAGTTTCATGCCAATCGGGTTCCAGGATCACTAATTATAGCCATTTCATTTTAAGCGTTTACGGCTGGAAATCTGGTTTCAGAATCAGAAATCCGTTTCGGAGCGCATTTTAATCCCAGTTGGGATCAGATTTTAGCGACGCTACAGTTGAATGAAATCTAGGGTTTTCACTAAGGTTTTCAACGCAATAGACGGATCTTCAATCGCATCTGCACGTTAGGAGTTATACACTGTTTAATATTAATATGTCAATTCTGATTCTGTTGGGACTGTTATACGTCCCGATCTTTTAAATTACAGAATAAATAACAAACGTTAACGAAACAGAATGAAACTACTTGTGTTGTCTAGCTAACAGATTCACCTATAATAAACAGCGGAGTTCCGCAACCTACGAGTTAAGAAAACAGGGTGGTGTTCATTACGGAACAGCAAGCAACAATTTGAGTCGCTCTGGACTGCAGTCCAGAGTCGCACTCCGATCCAAATATTGACACCATTTAAGTACAGAAACTAATAGAAACTTGCACAGGGTTAAAATTCGTCGAGTCGGCTTCGATTCGAGCCCTCGAGCGCATCATTCCAGTATGTATATAATTTATGTTGATTTTAATAGTTTTCAGGTACAAGAAAATTCCAGTTTTACGGTTAAACTTAGGGGTAGTTGTTTTAGTCGTTAACGGTCATATTTTCCAGCGAAACTTGCACAAGGTATTCATCACAGCAAGGGCCAATAAAAGTAATTCAGTCCCGTCAATTTAGAAAAATATTTTCTTTGGGAACACGCGTCGAACAGGTATGGCACATAATTGGTTTAAACTCGTAACTTTATAATCTATGTACTTAATGATTGTAACTTAAGTAAATAGCATGTAAGCAAGTAAAATACTTGCCTGGAAACGTATGGCAGACGTAGTACAGCACGGCACGGAAACGGCGACACGGGTTTGGCTCGGCTGGGGCTTGGGCTCAGTTTGGCACTGGTGTTTGCTGGGACTAGGCACAGAGGTCTGGGTAAGAAGAGGGTGATCGAGTGAGAGAGAGAAAACACAGAGAGAGAGGGAGTGAGGAGGAGAGAGAGTCAGAGAGTGAGACAGAGAAAAGGAGAGGGAAACAGAGAGAGGGAGTGATATAGAGTTAGAGGGAGAGGAAGGAAGATTGAGAGGGAGAGGAAGAGGGAAAGTTGTAGAGAGAGAGAGAAAGATCTGAGAAAGTGGTAGAGGGGGAGAGAGAGAGTAGGCAGAGAGAGAAGAACAGAGAGGGAGTGATAGTGAGAGAGATGACGACGACGACGACGATGATGATGACGTAGGGTGTCGACGAGGCGGTCCCGGTGAGAGGAGGCTCGCCGGCGGAAGGCAGGTGGGGGGTCGAGATGGGTGCAGGGAACTCGGTGTGTGCAGGGGCTCTGTGGAGGTGCCGGCGGCGATGGGTGCGAGGGTGGTCGGCTGCGGGTGAGCGAGGGAGGAGGATGGAGGGTAGCGACGGTGGTGGAAGGAGGTCGAGACGGCGCCGGCAGGTTTTGGTGAGGGGTTGCGAGAGTGAGGGTTGAGGGAAGGCGATGGGAGTGAGGGAGAGAAGAAAAAAGGAGAACGAGTGAGAGAGAACGGAGGCGACGGGGTTAGAGAGGGGAGTGCGCGACGTGAGGTAACGGCTCGCGATCGTGGCGGAGGAGGCGGCGTGGGTTGCGGCGAAGGAGCGGGTCGCGCGCGACAGGAGGCGGGAATCTTGGGAGAGAGCCGTTGGAGACGAAGGGTTGGGTAGTGGGCCGGGTCGGGTAGGATAGGAGGCGCGGTGAGGTGAAGCGGGCTGGGCCTGCTCAAGGAAATAAATTTAAATGGGAAAGAAGAAACGGGCCGGGCCAGGGAATTAAAATGGGAAATTAGAAGAGTAAAGAAAGAATGGGCCGGGGTTATTAAATGGGAAAATTGGGCTGAAGAAATATAAGTTTGGGTTTGATTTTTATTATAAATAAAAGAAATGGGTTAGGGATTAAAATGGTTAATAATAAAGGATTTGTAAGGGGTTAGAAGAGAGAGCCGGCCAGGGTAAGTGAAGGAAATGGGAGAGGGATTTATTAGAATAAATAGGATAGGGTAGGGTTTGGTTTTCTTTTGATAAAAAGGAAAATGGGGTTTAGATTTGGATATAGAACAACTAAAGTTAAAAATCTAGAGATATAGTAATATAGGGAAATATTGTGATGAAGAATAAATCTATAGTTTGGGTTTGGGCAAGAAAATTTAAAATAAATAAAATAAATAAATAATAAAGACAAACTGTATAAGTTAAAGAGGGATACGTTTTATTGGTATAAAAAAAGGCTGGGTGTTACATCATACCACCCTTACAAAAATTTCGTTCTCGAAATTTAAAATAAACAATAAATAATACAAACATAGGCGAAATCTATTATATTGCAACTAACACATAAAGTTTTACTTGAAATAGGCGGATGAAGAAATTTGAAGGTATAAATACGTAAGAATAACATACAAAAATATAGATCTAAATAGGTTTAAAACAGGAACAACTATAAGGGTAGCTACATATATACGGAAGTATAAATAACAACAATAACGAACAATATTATTCGAGGCGTACTCGATAAAATCGAAACTCAAATATGTACACGTATAAGTATATCAAAAGTAATACGGCAGGAAAATAAGTATAAGGCTCAATCATTTATAATAGTAAACGTGGGCATAATACCCGAAGTAAAGTAGCGACAATAAGGTAGTGAAAGATTCGTCGGTAGGTAAAAATATTTTAGGACGATGTATCAATCAAATATTTTTTTAAATAACTTAGAAAACTCGTATCGTGAAAATAAGGAACATGGAACAAAAATATGCGCAGTGTAAGGTTGCGCTACTGAAAATGAGAATACTAATAGTGTACTTAAAATACATAAAACAGAGTAATCAATAACACACACTCTTTGATAAATTCAAAATAATGAAAACTAAATTTTGAATAATAATGTCCCTAAATATATTTGGGGTAATAGAGAAATCACCAATATGAATAGGGCTAGCTAGGGTAGTGATTACAAGAAGGTGTGGCTCAATCAGAAGGTCGGAGTGTGGCGGCTTTAGGCTGAATGTTAAGGAGATTGGGATTGGGTCAGCACATGAAGTAAGGGTGAGCAACAAGGGACTACAAAGGAAAAGTATGGGGAGGTTAACGTTCGGTACATCATATGAATCAAGAATTTGAAGGGTTAGTGAACTCGGAAGTTTCACAAAAAAAATGTTCTCCTCTCAGAAGGATCTCAAACGAGGCATAGACGGAGGATGAAGGGTGGACCTCTCTAAAATCGAGTGTGGTCCTAGTTAATCATAGTGAGGGTTAAGATAAGGTAAGGAGTAGGGGTGAGCAGATCTCAGTAGAGAAAAATGATTGTATAGAAGAAATAATCAAGCATCAAGAGAACTTAAGAAGATCGAAGGATTTGCGAACTCATCAATTTGATTCCATTCTAGAAAATTTTAAACTAAGCATCATCAAAAACGAAATGTGGCCCTAAACTATAAACAGATTTATTTGGCCAGATAAGACAATCATCAAAAGAAATCCCATCAGTCGCGGTTGTGAAGGTTCAGCAGGTTGCGGTAGGCTCGCGCGCTTAGGTAGGGGCGTCCATTCCCATATCGCCTCGTGGGCATCGCCATTGGAAGTTCTTCCACAGCAGGGTCTTGATCTTCCGGTCTTTCTTCCTCGGGTGGAGCTTCTTCATCGAGGTCCGATTTCATGTGATCCTCTCCTTTTGGGTTCTCTTCCATGGGGTCTTCCTCCACTGGATTTTCTTCTATCGTATCTTCCTCGGGATCTTCCTCTATCGGGTTCTCTTCAGGGTCTCCAACCTCTTTGTCGGAATCGTCTATCATGTTAAACTCTGGGGCGGCTGCTCCTTCGTCCTCTGAATCGCTGTTTCTGAAATTGACCTGGGGACCGTTGATCTCATCGTCAGAACTCATCAGCGTGCGGTCTAAGGAAACGCATGACTGCGCATCCTCATCTAGATGCGGCGCTGCTCCAGGGTGGGCCATGGCCTGAAAAGGAAGTGTTATGATCAGACAATGGAACACATCAAGAAAATAATTAAGTGTACGAAGTATGGAAAGATATGCGGTGGCAGGAATTGAAAAATCAATATTAAAATGTTATGCTAATGAATAGTATGAACAAGGGAAATGACAAGAAAAGGATACATATATTACGATTCAAATTTTATTGCATTTAACTAAGAGTTCAACGGATACAAGATTTCAAACGGAAAGAAATATTCATAAGGGGATGACAACATAATGCTGTAATTAGAAAACAGGAAAATTCTTCTTTGATTGCTAGGCCGCTGCATCCTCGTCACGCAAATTGAATCCTGTGTTGGATCCGCTTTATCCTCGAAGTACGACTACGCAGTAATCCTCACTTGGCAGAAGTGGGGAGTGTGGACGAGTCTCCTCCTTGTAGTTCTTTCCTTTCTGGGCAACCGTTGATGAGATGTTCGTTGGACCCGCATATCAGACATTTCCCTTGGGCGCGGTGACAATCCCTCTGAAGATGTCCTGGCCTCCTACAATACCCACAACATGGGGTCTTCTGCTGCTTCTGTCGCGGGAAAACAAATTGGCGTTTCATCTTCTTCTCTTTTCCTCGTCTAACGGGGATCTCTTTATGATTGGAGACTCCCGCTGGTGCCTGATTCACCTGTCTTCTTAGTCCTTCAGCCAACAAGTCGTTTGTTCGCTCCTGAGCTTCTTTTAGACCTTGCAGTACACTCAGAATCTCAATGGTCTGATTCTGGGGAGCGAATATAGATGAAGAGTTGTTGGAAGACATGATCCTGAAACAACAATTTTGAGAATGATATAAGTCACACACTAAACGAATCAAAGTATAATATGGATAGGACAAAGATTCAAGAATATCATAGGTGATGAATTTATTACAAGTGGAGAATCAACTGTATGACTTTAAGTCACTTAAACAGAATACGGTAGTGCAATTGCAACCACGTAATCTTGCCAAGTCACTCGAAACCCTAGCGAATGGATAGCAGAACACTCAATGTGAATATGGATCAAGAATATCAAGTTTACAATCTAGACTGAGGGATGTCTTAGACTGTCAAGCTCTACACGGAAAACTGCAATCCCAATCGAAGAAAAACCTGGGCTCTGATACCAACTAAACCATGTCACGCCCCGCTTCTCAAAATACGGAATACGAGGGGTAGACAAGGCCAGCCATGCTCCTACGGTCAAGGAAATGTCCTGCCGTAGTCACACTTCGGCTTCTAGTTTCTCATGGTAAACAGTAAATAATGCGCAGGTAATGAAAAATGCAGTAACTGGGAACAAAACAGTAAAATGAACTGACCTGATGGGAAACAAAAGATATAACTCTGGAGAGCTAAACAAGATATCCGTGAAGTGCGTCTAGTCCTGGTCCAGGCTAAATCTTGTCCTCACACTGAGCATGCATACTCAGGTCGTCAGAGCGACACAAAAGCAATATAATATATATAAAATCATGTGACAATTCTAACATTGGTAATAGGTATATATATAACAGTAGATCAATGGCAGTGTGGATATGAACATGCAGTAATCAATGCAGCGGAACAGTAAAAGCAGTAGAACGATATGCCACGTATGTCAACACAGTATGTAAGGTATATCAATGCCAGTATCCCTATCAGTCTCTAAGTCTCACTGTACAGGTCACTAAACCTAACGTCCGTCCAAGTGTGAGAGTCAACCACTCGCGAGTGTCCTCCACCCAAGGGTAGAACCCAAGGGCAGAGGACCACGGGCCCAACATGTATATCACGGTGATAATCACATACCCTGTAAATCTCCATATATCTCCCTAAATATATAAGCCGGCATGGGACTCCCGAGATTCTGTTGAACTCACACTCAAACTACCCCACACCCCGTGGTCTACATCAAACGCTAACCATAACCCTAAATACCAATCGGTCGGTGACAAGTCTGCGCGAGAACTGGAGGCAGGTCCTCCATCAAGCACGTCCCGACTAATACCTAAGATAAATGGCAGTGTCTGGTGCCTTATCTGTGACACCCGTGCAAGAGCTTCCATAAGTGTCCCATACCACTTATAGTCACACGTACACGCATCCCACAGACGTCGACAATGCAACATAATAATAGGGTCACTGATTGTGTACAAGTACGTATCACTTTCACTTAATCACTAATACACGAACACTGACGTACTTGCCACAATCATCGCTAAAAATCTAACACTGGGTAAATGCACGTTATCACTAGGTTATCAATGCAATGACACGTGTAAGATATGATGCGTAAACAGTATATAAAGCATGTCTAGGATGTCATGAATTAGTAATCTACCACTTGAATAATGTATCATAAATCATACGGTTACGGTTTAGCAAAACGATAAACAGGTAATGATTAGTATGTTCAGTTATCTACCCATCGAATTTAGTTTCATGCCAATCGGGTTCCAGGATCACTAATTATAGCCATTTCATTTTAAGCGTTCACGGCTGGAAATCTGGTTTCAGAATCAGAAATCCGTTTCGCAACGCATTTTAATCCCAGTTGGGATCAGATTTTAGCGACGCTACAGATGAATGAAATCTAGGGTTTTCAGTAAGGTTTTTAACGCAACAGACGGATCTTCAATCGCATCTGTACGTCAGGAGTTATACACTGTTTAATATTAATATTTCAATTCTGATTCTGTTGGGACTGTTATACGTCCCGATCTTTTAAATTACAGAATAAATAACAAACGTTAACGAAACAGAATGAAACTACTTGTGTTGTCTAGCTAACAGATTCACCTATAATAAACAGTGGAGTTCCGCAACCTACGAGTTAAGGAAACAGGGTGGTGTTCATTACGAAACAGCAAGCAACAATTTGAGTCGCTCTGGACTGCAGTCCAGAGTCGCACTCCGATCCAAATATTGACACCATTTAAGTACAGAAACTAATAGAAACTTGCACAGGGTTAAAGTTCGTCGAGTCGGCTTCGATTCGAGCCCTCGAGCGCATCATTCCAGTATGTATATAATTTATGGTGATTTTAATAGTTTTCAGGTACAAGAAAATTCCAGTTTTACGGTTAAACTTGGCGGTAGTTGTTTTAGTCGTTAACGGTCATATTTTCCAGCGAAACTTGCACAAGATATTCATCACAGCAAGGGCCAATAAAAGTAATTCAGTCCCGTCAATTTAGAAAAATATTTTCTTTGGGAACACGCGTCGAACAGGTATGGCACATAATTGGTTTAAACTCGTAACTTTATAATCTATGTACTTAATGATTGTAACTTAAGTAAATAGCATGTAAGCAAGTAAAATACTTGCCTGGAAACGTATGGCAGACGTAGTACAGCACGGCACGGAAACGGCGACACGGGTTTGGCTCGGCTGGGGCTTGGGCTCAGTTTGGCACTGGTGTTTGCTGGGACTAGGCACAGAGGTCTGGGTAAGAAGAGGGTGATCGAGTGAGAGAGAGAAAACACAGAGAGAGAGGGAGTGAGGAGGAGAGAGAGTCAGAGAGTGAGACAGAGAAAAGGAGAGGGAAACAGAGAGAGGGAGTGATATAGAGTTAGAGGGAGAGGAAGGAAGATTGAGAGGGAGAGGAAGAGGGAAAGTTGTAGAGAGAGAGAGAAAGATCTGAGAAAGTGGTAGAGGGGGAGAGAGAGAGTAGGCAGAGAGAGAAGAACAGAGAGGGAGTGATAGTGAGAGAGATGACGACGATGACGACGATGATGATGACGTAGGGTGTCGACGAGGCGGTCCCGGTGAGAGGAGGCTCGCCGGCGGAAGGCATGTGAGGGGTCGAGATGGGTGCAGGAAACTCGGTGTGTGCAGGGGCTCTTTGGAGGTGCCGGCGGCGATGGGTGCGAGGGTGGTCGGCTGCGGGTGAGCGAGGGAGGAGGATGGAGGGTAGCGACGGTGGTGGAAGGAGGTCGAGACGGCGCCGGCGGGTTTTGGTGAGGGGTTGCGAGAGTGAGGGTTGAGGGAAGGCGATGGGAGTGAGGGAGAGAGGAAAAAAGGAGAACGAGTGAGAGAGAACGGAGGCGACGGGGTTAGAGAGGGGAGTGCGCGACGTGAGGTAACGGCTCGCGATCGTGGCGGAGGAGGCGGCGTGGGTTGCGGCGAAGGAGCGGGTCGCGCGCGACAGGAGGCGGGAATCTTGGGAGAGAGCCGTTGGAGACGAAGGGTTGGGTGGCGGGCCGGGTCGGGTAGGATGGGAGGCGCGGTGAGGTGAAGCGGGCTGGGCCTGCTCAAGGAAATAAATTTAAATGGGAAAGAAGAAACGGGCCGGGCCAGGGAATTAAAATGGGAAATTAGAAGAGTAAAGAAAGAATGGGCCGGGGTTATTAAATGGGAAAAATGGGCTGAAGAAATATAAGTTTGGGTTTGATTTTTATTATAAATAAAAGAAATGGCTTAGGGATTAAAATGGTTAATAATAAAGGATTTGTAAGGAGTTAGAAGAGAGAGCCGGCCAGGGTAAGTGAAGGAAATGGGAGAGGGATTTATTAGAATGGATAGGATAGGGTAGGGTTCGGTTTTCTTTTGATAAAAAGGAAAATGGGGTTTAGATTTGGATATAGAACAACTAAAGTTAAAAATCTAGAGATATAGTAATATAGGGAAATATTGTGATGAAGAATAAATCTATAGTTTGGGTTTGGGCAAGAAAATTTAAAATAAATAAATAATAAAGACAAACTGTATAAGTTAAAGAGGGATACGTTTTATTGGTATAAAAAAGGGCTGGGTGTTACAGTGTGCAAGCCATATAAAATAATAATAAACTATTAATTAATTGAAATAAAATATGAGGAACCCGATTTGGTAAACTTTTCTTTAAAAACCCGCACTAACGCTTAATTAACACTAATCGTATTCCAAGGTGTTACAATACGAGAGGAGTCCCACTTACACCGGGGATTTTGGTAACCCGTAGTACAAGGCTCCGTCGATAATACCACGAAACAACGGCATGGATGTAATTACATCTTATGTGACCACCTCGTGTCACTTTTAACATGTTCCGTACCAGTCTACCCCTTTATAACCCCGTAGCGTTTATGTATTGATTGTATTGTATTACATGTACTGATTGTATTGTATTAATTTGTTATATAGATGGATGACCGATTGCATTGTATTGTCTTGTAATAAATGGATGACTTTCCGAAACCATGATATCAGTAATGAATATAATGGATGAACTTGTAGATGGAATATATCCATGGTTCGGTTCAGTCAATACAGATTGATATAGATTGAATAGATGGGTTCATATTGAATCATATTGTATTGTAGTTTGTATTTGAATCACATTTAAGTCTGATTGATTAGATTGATTAGGTTGAATCACATTCAAGTCACATTCAAGTAGTTTGCACTTGAAATCCTGATTGTTTTGGTGTTATCGGTAACTGCTGCATATGAACGGCAGGATTTATGTCTTTTTCAAAGATAATTACCGTATTGATAACACCATTTGTTAGGTTGTCTACCTTAGATAGACAAGCACCCATATCTCCGGCTCCCCGAGGCTCAAGAGGCTGGTCCCGCTTAAACCTATGTTTACTAGGGTCCTTATTGTAATTTAGCATAACTTGAGGGGGTTTTATGTAAAAAAAAAAATTGTATAATTTTCAAAATACACCTCAATCATTTAATTATCGACTTTAGGGTTTTCGTTGAGATTTATTTTATAAATGTGATATTTCTAGTGAATAAAACCTAATTTCATAATATATGGTATTTATTTGTAATATGAATATTGTGTTGAATCATCATGGTGGTTTCATGTAATATTGGAATTCTTTTCTTGAATTTAGAAACATGGAATATTATATATATTTAAAATAAGAATTTTGGTAATAATTATATATATATATATATATATATATATATATTTAATGAAAATAATTTTATTTATTTTCTTGTAAAAATCTCATTTTTCTAAAGAAGAATGTATAAAAATTCCATCGAGATCGAATGCTCCTTGCGGAGGTCTGCATCTCGCTCTACTAAGCCCGAGGATGTGCGATAATCCACACCATCCCGAACGGGGTTCCCCAAAATGGGTTGTAGATGCGCATTTGCATGGAAATGTTTAATACATTTTAAAAAGGTTTTATAAGTTAGAGGTATTTTACTGAAAATCGTATTTTTCCGAATCTATATTCCCGAATATAATCGTGCTATGTTAGAGATGTGTGTTGTGATGAGGTAAGTCATTACCTCGTGAGTTTTTCTAAGGTAATACGGTTTACAAAGTTTAAGCATGTCGAAATGAAACATGAATGTATTTTAATGTAAAAGTGAAATAAACTTGCTATGGTTATTATTTTGATATCAAACTTGTTATATTGCCTTTGTTAATGATTACTAAACAATATATTAAAAGTTGTAGGGTTAGTTATTAAGAAAAAGTTGTATTTTTAAAAGGAAAGAGAATCGGAAGCCGGATAACTCCGCTTCCGACACATTTTAAGAATGAAGAGTTTGGGAATAGAAAAAGAGAGAGAAGGGGGACTTACTGGCTTTGATGAGAGGGGAGGAGTAGGAGGAGATCTAGAATTCATCGGTGTTTCGTTTCGTTGCCGGAAACTCCTTGTGTTGTCGCTGGAAGTTCGTCGGAGTTTCGCCCTTTATTAACTCCACTTGTACACTATGGGAACTTGGCAATTTCTTGAGAGTTTTGGCTGGGAATTATGAATGAGGATGTGTGAAATGAGGGTAGCATTTATAGGGAAAATTAGGGTTTAGGTTGTTTAAAGAATGAATTGAAATATGTATTAAAATTGAGATTAAATGGCATTTTATTGCTCTCTGGAAATATTCAGAGTAAACAAGCAATGAGAGGTTAGTGGGGTAGCTGAAGAGGTGCAGGGGGTGAAGTTTGGAAGCAATATCGATGGATTGGACCGACGTCGCCGGCTATTTTGGCCTTCTCGCCGGGTCTGTACCGTTGGGTGGCGTTAGTGTTGGGGTGTTAGGTCGGGGTCGTTTGGTATTGTACAGTGCACGTGTTTGATTATCTTGTGTCTCTTCAGTTTATATGTAGTCCATGTGTAGTCTCTTTGGCTTCTAAAAGATTAAAAGAATTTAAAATAAAAAGAATATATGGCTGATGGGATTTGAACTCTGTTGCTTTGGTTCAGCAGTGCAAGGTCTTACCAATGAGCTGCAAGTGTTTTCTTACTGTTCAAAAGTAAATCAAAGTTATAACTTATTCCCTGGCTTAAGTACCCATTTCTGTATTTTTGAAAAAAAATTGTACAGAAAGTTTAGGGTTGTTACCTTCTGCCCTCTTTATAAAAATTTCGTCCTCACAATTTGTAAAAAGGAAAATGTAACAGATTTAAAGAAAGTTTGGTGATAGAAGTACTGATAGTGTATGAAAAATAACAAAGTGGTACAAGGGTTTGAAAAGGTTTGAAGAGAATTACCGGTGTCACCCTGGTCTACAGCCTCTGCTTCTTCGGCTGCTAAAAGGAAAGCCTGATGCTGTGGTATATTCCTCCTAGCTGGAGGTACATTCCTTTGTCTTTGGGGTATGTTTCTTTACCCTCGAGGCATGGTCCTCCTTGCCTGATGGAATTGGCGGTTAGGCTGTGCAGGTGGTGGAGCTGGGAGTGCTTGACGAGGTGCAGGAGTCTGGATAGCTGGCCGGTGCGGATAGTGGTGGGTGTGTGAGCTGGGTTGCGTCTATAAGGACAGTTTCCAATTCCGTGATTGGATGCGCCACAAATTAAGCATAGACCTTTTGCGCGCCTACAGTCCTTCACCAAATGTCCTTCTCTCTTACAATAGAAGCAAAAATCTGGACTCGATTGGCTATCTGTTACTTCCGGTCTCCTCGGTTCAACGGTTAGCCTTGAAGAGACTCCTCATACCATCTGATTGGCAGGGCGCTTCACTCCGGCAGATTGAGGTCTGCCCTTCCTCTTCACTACTGTCTCGTATCTTCGGGCAACTTTCAAAGCCATATCATGGGTTAGGAAATCCCCTGTAACTAATGCGGTTTGGATTTTCGGGTCTAACCCTTGCTGAAATCTTCTAGCCCTGATCTCAGCAGTCGGTATGAGATGGGCCACAAACCTGTTACGGTCTTGTGTTAGTTGTGTAGTATGTGATATAGAATCAAACATTGAGACATATCTTACCTGCTGAGCATGGTAAACTCAGCATCATGCTCATCTACAGATTTGTTCCACATTGAACCTTATTGCAGATGGATGAATTGATGTTCCATATCAAAGCGGGCACTCTCAAGGAAGTACTTTGCATCAAATATGTCACGGAAAGTCTTCCATTCGATGGGTTGATCAAGACGGCTTTCTCCCGCCTTCCACCAAACCCGTGCATTGTTCGTGAGCTGCAACTTCGCAACACGAACCCAAGCTATCTCTGGCACTTATGTCGCTGCCAGGTCATCTTCAATGCTTTGAGCCCATTTCTTAGCTTCTAGAGGGCTCTCTTTTCTTGCAAACTGTTTCGGGTGCAAAGCCCTGAATTGTTTCACCCCAGGTGCTTCTGCCTCTGGTTGGTTCATCAGGATAGCAGTCTGCTGCTGCTGTCCTTTTAGGAGGCTGCGGATTGCCTAAAGCAGAACCGTCTGCTCGTTGATCGAAGCAGCGACGGCAAGTGTGAGTGGTAGTGGTGGGGGAGTGTTGTTGACATTCGTGCTGGTGTTTTTTGGGGAATCCATAACCTTCAAAGAAAAATTTTGGTTAGGACAAATTCAAAATATATGAAATTGTAAGATTCAAGGAATATGAATTGTAAAGAATGTTTTTTAGTTGCTGGTTCTTGTGTTATATAGCTTAGGTTGTCCACGCAGAACTGACCTGCATGTCCATACAGAGCCGACCTGCATGGTAGGGTTCCATACAGTGCTGACCTGCATGGGCCACCAACAAAACCTGTCACGCCTCGCTTTCCAGTATACGGGCAAAGGACGCGACGAGGCCGCTACGTATTTACTCTAAAGTAAACACACTAAGCGTATCTAAGCAATATAAGTAAAATGCATAAGATACGGTGATAATAGATATAATTGAACAACAACTTTATTTATTAACATTCTTTTTCACAATACATCTGAAAGGTAAATACATGGAATGAAAAGCAATGCCTAAACAGTGGCATAACAGAAATGAAAAATGGAATAAGTACAAGTGGCTACAGCTCTGGGTCTTCAGTGTACTGCTCAGGGGCCTGCTCCAAATGCTCCTGACTAGTTTCGTACTCCTTAGTGTCGGGTCCTCCTGACAACATTCCAAAGAAGAAGATAATAGGAATGTCGTCAGCGAACAATCGCTCGGTAAGTCCCAAACATGAGAGAGAAGTGGAATAGACAGAGGGAGAGTATAGTTTTATAATATTTTATTATAATGTTAGTGCAGTTGTTTGTAGCTTGGTACAGAAAATGCCAGTGTATACGAGAGGAGTCCCACTTACACCGGAGACTTTGGTAACCCGTAGTATAAGGCTCCGTCGATAATGCCACGGAACAATGGCATGGATGTAATTATGTCTTAAGTGATCACCTCGTGCCACTTTTAACATGTTCCGTACCAGTCTACCCCTTTATAACCCCGTAGTGTTTATGTATTGATTGTATTGTATTGCATGTACTGATTGTATTGTATTAATTGGTTATATAGATGGATGATTGATTGCATTGTATTGTCTTGTAATAAATGGATGACTTTCCGAAACCATGATATCAGTAATGGATATAATGGATGAACTTATAGATGGAATATATCCATGGTTTGATTCAGTCAATACAGATTGATATAGATTGAATAGATGGGTTCATATGGAATCATGTTGTATTGTAGTTTGTACTTGAATCACATTCAAGTTAGATTGATTAGGTTGAGACTCAGTCCGAGTCAGACATTTTTAAAAGAACTTGAAATCTTGGTTGTTTTGGTGTTATCGGTAACTGCTGCACATGGACGGCAGGATTTGTGTTTTTTCAAAGACAATTAGCGTATTGATAACACCATTTGTTAGGTTGTCTATCTTAGATAGGCAAGCACCCATATCTCCGGCTCCCCGAGGCTCAAGAGTCTGGTCCCGCTTAAACCTATGTTTACTAGGGTCCTTGTTGTAATTTAGCATAACTTGAGGAGGTTTTATGTAAAAATAATTTTTGTATAATTTTCAAAATACACCTTAAGTATTTAATTATCGTATTTAGGGTTTTCATTGAGATATATTTTATAAATGTGACATTTCTAGTGAATAAAACCTAATTTCATAATATATGGTATTTATTTGTAATATGAATATTGTTTTGATTCATCATGGTGGTTTCATGTAATTTTGGAATTCTTTTCTTGAATTTGAAAACATGGAATATTATATATATTTAAAATAAGTATTTTGGTAATAATTATATATATATACATATATATATAATGAAAATAATTTTATTTATTTTCTTGTAAAAATCTCATTTCTCTAAAGAAGAATGTATAAAAAATCCATCGAGATCGAATGCTCCTTGCGGAGGTCTGCATCTCGCTCTACTAAGCCCGAGGATGTGTGATAATCCGCACCATCCCAAACAAGGTTCCCCAAAATGGGTTGTAGAGGCGCATTTGCATGGAAATTTTTAATACATCTTTTAAAGAAAAAGGATTTATAAATTAAAGGTATTTTACTGTAAGGTCGTATTTTCCCGAATCTATGTTCCCAAATATAAACGTGCTATATTAGAGATGTGTATTGTGATGAGGTAGGTCATTATCTCGTGAGTTTTTCTAAGGTAATATGGTTTAAAAAGTTTAAGCATGTCGAAATAAAACATGAAGATATTTTAATGTAAAAGTGGAAATAAACTTGCTATGATTATCATTTTGATGTTAAACTTGTTCTATTGCCTTTGTTAATAATTACTAAACAATATATTAAAAGTTGTAGGGTTAGTTATTAAGAAAAACTTGTATTTTTAAAAGAAATGAGAATCGGAAGCCAGATAACTCTGCTTTCGACATATTTTAAGAATTAAGAGTTTGGGAATAACAAAAAAGAGAGAGAAGAGGGACTTACTGGCTTTGATGAGAGGGAAGGGGTAGGAAGAGGTCTAAGATTAGTCGGTGTTTCGTTTCGTTGCCGGAAACTCCTTATGTTGTCGCTGAAAGTTCGTCGGAGTTTCGCCCTTTGTTAACTCCACTTGTACACTATGGGAACTTGGAAATTTCTTGAGAGTTTTGGCAGGGAATTGTGACTGAGGAGGTGTGAAATGAGGGTGGTATTTATAGGGAAAATTAGGGTTTAGGGTGTTTAAAGAATGCATTAAAATTGGGATTAAATGGAATTTTATTGCTCTCTGGAAATATTCAGAGTAAACAAGTAATGAGGAGTTAGTGGGGTAGCTGAAGAGGTGCAGGGGGTGAAGTTTGGAAGCAATACCAACGGATTGGACCGACGTCGCCGGCTATTTTGGCCTTCTCGCCGGGTCTGTACCGTCGGGTGGGGTTGGTGTTGGGGTGTTAGGTCGGGGTCGTTTGGTATTCTACAGTGCACGTGTTTGATTATCTTGTTTTTCTTCAGTTTGCGTGTAGTGCGTGTGTAGTCTCTTGGGCTTCTAAAAGATTAAAAGAATTTAAAATAAAAAGAATATGTGGCTGATGGGATTTGAACTCTGTTGTTTTGGTTCAGCAGTGCAAGGTCTTATCAATGAGCTACAAGTGTTTTCTTGCTGTTCAAAAGCAAATCAAACTTATAACTTGTCATCAGGCTCAAGTACCCCTTTCTGTATTTTTGAAAAAAAATGTACAGAAAGTTTAGGGTTGTTACATGTAGCTTAGGT
Organism: Agapanthus africanus; assembly: GCA_030015575.1. Lineage (NCBI taxonomy): Eukaryota > Viridiplantae > Streptophyta > Magnoliopsida > Asparagales > Amaryllidaceae > Agapanthus > Agapanthus africanus. Next base: position 27,588,020 of record JASDDO010000004.1, on the reverse strand, counting down.
TGGTGTCTCCTCGACGTAGATCATCTTTGGCCTCGAAGACTTCGTGCAAGCTTGTTCCTTTCATCTCGTGGATCCATTCTAGAGTCCGGAAGATCACTACTTAGAGCGAAGGGACTACTACACGGAGCTATTGAAGTGAAGGACCGGTCTACAAAGGTTGTATTCCATGTTCACTTAGTGTAATGTTTGATTACATGCTAGCTTAACTCCTAATTTTCTAGTTAGATCCTTGGCATGGGTTGCATAGCTTTCTAGGTTTTTTAAAATTGTATACTTGATGCCCTATAAATCCTAGTTAGGTTGCTATGGAACCCATCAGTGGTATCAGAGCCAAGCTAGATCATTAGACGTTGTCTAGGCGAAGTTAAAAAATTCGAAACGAACTCCGAATACCCAAAAATGACCCTCTCTGAAAATTTTTCCAAAAGTTGGATTTTTCCATGTTAAAAATATTCAAAAATTCATGCAGGTAATTCTATAGACCCTCTAGAAGAATGACACTCAATCTCGATAGCATGACCGCGGAACCGCGGCCAAATAGGCTTATTTGCGGCGGTTCCGCGGCGTCATATATGAGACATGGGTCGGCCCTTCTATGGTTGGTCCATAGGTACTATGGTATGTTCTGGGTATTTTTTAACACTGCTCAAGTGTTGAGCTCTCTGAGAAATTTTGGGAATTCGTTGATTCGATCGAAAAGTTTAACATCGTCTAGCTATCTGTGAAATGTGATACAATATTTGGAATCCACAATAATTAGTTTTGTGAAAACTAATTTGAATTTTATAAATCTAGCAATTTAGTCTCATTTGATCGATTGCCACAGGATTTTGATGAGGATTAAAAGTCCGTCGCAATTACGTAGTGTACGCGGATACTCGCCGGGTAACGTTACTAGATAGCCACGCCCCATAGCCCCGATCAAGTGACTGTAGGAGAACCCCGTTGCCAAAAGCATCTGTCCGGGTGCTCGCACGGTGTTCTGCCTAAGTGCACTTTGTCGATGGCATCGGGGGTGCGGCCATCTACTAAAGTTTCCGACGAGCATTCGATCAGGATGTCGGGAATCTTGTTATATTGCCCGACTTGTTATTGGAAAGTGTTTTCAATAAAGAAACTAAAATGCGGGGTTTATAATTGCTAGGCATGCGATGTCTAAGGAATTCATTTTGTTAGGCATGAAATCCAAAATATGTGATACATTGGATTTATGATGTATAAGGTGGTTGCGGATTCCAATTGTTGTAGTTTTCACATTCTTTTCTGCGACCGTAAGTGTAATATGTGGTGTATTGTCATTTTCGTTGCTATACGTCAACGACAATTAGGATACGCATATTTACTTACGTTGATGATATGTGATGTTATGTGTTGCTGTGATATGTTATATTGGATCGTCGTGTTTGAATAGCCGGGGGGTTTTATGTGAGATGGGAGTTTTTTTTTTCATTTTCATTCATGTAAAAACTTGTATGTAATGTTCTTCTATTGGGGCACTTCCGGGTTAAGGATGATGTCACCATTGATGTATATTATTTACTTTCCGTATTAGGATAGACCCAAGGAGGAGAGCACAAGTAATCGGGTTCTAGAGTCCAGTGGGAGACCATCTTAAGGAATTGAGACCGGGTCTCCTAACTCTAGAATCGGTAGGGTTGCTTGCCGCTCTCATAGGGGTCTAGGGATATGGGGTTGGCTATCATCACGACCGTGGAATCCGTGTTTTTTACAGGCTTAATTTAAAACACGGAATTCCTAGTATATCCAATATTTCATATGTGGACTTCTGTTGCTGATATTCTGTGATGTGATCACTTTAAATGATGAGACGAATGTTGTTATTATATATATGATATATAATAAACGTTGCTTATGTTTTGCACCCGTGCTAGTCCCGCCCTGCTATGCCGTTAGTTAAGTAACATAACGGTGCATAACGGGACACTGTAGCGAATGCGGATGGCATAAGCGTACGTTGTATTTTCATTTCTTCTGTGATACTTAGGAAGCATAAATGATGGGACTTCATTAATGAGATTAATGAAAAAGAAAGAAACCTAAACATATTGTAGAATCAAATTTTCAAAAAGAGTGGCTCTAGTTTTTGCTTTGCATAGCGGTATTCCTTATAGAATATCCAGCACCTCATTCGATGAGGAAAGAGCCGAGATCCCTTCACCGGGAGTGACCTCTTTAGCGAAACTAGCAGATACCACAACCAACTCGGTTTTGTTTTTGATTGCTTCTCTGGTTCTTGTTTTGCATAGTGATATTCCTTGTAGATTATCCAGCACTTTATTCGATAAGGAAAGAGCCGAGATCCCTTCACCGGGAGTGACCTCTTTAGCAAAACTAGCAAAAGCCTCGGAAACACTCCTTTTCAAAATCACTCAATTCTGCAACGATACCAAGTTCATTACGTAAAAGGTTTTCCTAAAAACCTGTCGTAGCCCTCCGTCATTCAGATAAGTGTTACTTAGTATTCGTGCTACGTTTGTTGACTATGTTAAGGCGTAGTGTGCAGTAACTAATTAGTGCTTATCTGCTAAAGCATGTGATGCGATCGTATTAGTGTAGCCGTACGACTTTGTTGACTATGTTAAGGGTTGTACGGGTGGGTTTAATTCAATCAGGAAATGACAGGTTGAACTTGGCTAGCGCTTATAATTTGTTGACTATGTTAAGGTCATAAGTTACTAGGGGCAAAATATTATTGGGAATTTCATGTGTTGAAATTTACAATGAGATTACATACCTTCTATGAGATAGTTGGATCCCGATACCCACTGCGAGTAAGAGTTACTCCTGGGAGAGTTTTACACACCACAATTAGCCGATCAAGTAGGTATCTAGAAAGATGTTAACGGGGTTATGCCTCTGGGAAAATGAAGTTTATTTTAATTAGGTCCGTGCGAAAGCACGGGGAACCTCCGTCAAAGTACCGACACTAGCCTGGCTGAAAGATTGGCGAACTTGTAAGGTGTAATTAATCCCGGCTAGTCTTACCTTTTAGGGTTTGAAGGAAGAATTGATAAAAACAGTGGGAGCCATCCTAATTAGATAAGATAATAGCCAATATAATTTTGCAAGAGCATACGCTAAGTGTTTTCTTCTCTCTCTCTCCAGGTAGCGACCATGTCAGGCCTTAATCAAGATAATAATATGGATGTATTGACCGAACCCGCTTGTTATACTTAGCAGGGAAACGTTGGTTCCGTTCTTTCTTATAATTGTTATAAGACTGAGCAGAAAATAGGAGAATATCCAGATTCTCATGTCACCCAAACGAAGAATAAGTATGTTGATGCATCCTTTTTGGGTGTGTTAGTTACCGAGAACTGTTTCTCAGTACACTCTACGTCCTGAGTATTAGATACCGGATCGGGATCCCACATATGTAATATGTTGCATGGGCTAAGGAAAGGTAGAGAACTGGGAATGGGTGATCATTCTGTAAGAGTAGGGAATGGTGCAAATGTTACGGCCAAAGCAGTTGGCGAATATCACCATATATTACCAAATGGTAATACGTTGATTCTGAACGAATGCTATTACATACCGAACCTGATATGCAATCTTATATCAGTTTCTTTATTAAGTAAAGAAGGATATAATTTTGTAGTACAGGATAATTTTATGAACATTTTCTGAATCAAAGTTGATTGGATCAGGCTCGTTGAATAATGGCATATACGTTTTAAATCAAACTATGGTTCTTAACGTATAAAACACACATAAGAGGAAGAGTTCAGAAATGAATGAATCCTTCTTGTGGTATTGTAGACTAGGTCACATCAATGCGATACGACTAGCTAAGTTATATAAGGATGGACATTTGAATCTGTTCAAAATTTTCATCTTATGAAACTTGTCAGTCATGTCTCAAAGGAAAGATGACCAAAACTCCGTTTACTGGACACGGAGAAAGAGTTACGGAACTCTTGGGACTGATACATAGTGATGTATGCGGTCCCATGTTTACACATGCCAGGAATGGTTCCTCATACTTCATTACATTCACTGACGATCACTCAAGATACGAACATGTGTTCCTGTTGAAACACAAGTCTGAAGCTTTTGAGAAATTCAAAGAATATAAGCATGAAGTCGAGAACCAAATGGGTAAAAGTATTAAAATCCTACGATCTGATCGGGGAGGAGAATACTTGAGCAATTAGTTCCTGAACTATTTAAAAGAAAATAGGATTCTCTCTCAGCTTACTCCTCCGTATACACCACAGCACAACGGTGTATCGGAGCGGAGGAATCGCACCCTATTAGATATGGTGCGCTCTATGATGAGCACCGCTGAGTTACCTATTTCCTTTTGGGGTTGTGCGCTTGAGACAGCAGCATACCTATTGAATCAAGTTCCATTTAAATCATTGCCTACAACCCTATATGAGATATGGAGTAGGAAGAGACCATATCTTAAACGAGTTAAGATATGGGTTTGTCCGGCCTATGTTAAAAGGCAAAATCCGGACAAACTCGAGGCACGATCAGTTTTTTGCAAGTTTATGGGATATCCAAAGAATTCACAAGTAAATATTTTCTACCACGCTGAGAAACAAAAGGTGTTTGTTTCTCAATACGCCACTTTTTTAGAAAAGGAATTTCTTGCAAAAGAAATTAGTGGCAAAGAGGTAGAGCTGGAAGAAGTTCCAGCAGCACAAACTACAACTGAAGATTTAGTGGAACCAGAGGATTCGATAGTTCCCAACGAACCTCAGCATCTCCGCCGATCTAGTAGGGTTCCTCATCCACCTGAGAGATACTACGGTTTTCTCATTGATGATGGGAGCGAGAATTGCATCATGGAAGATGATGACCCAACTAGCTTCGAACAGGCCATCACGAGTGGGGACTCTGTGAAATGGCTGGATGCAATGTGATCTGAGATGGAATCCATGTACACCAACAAAGTATGGACTTTGGAAGTTGCTCCCGAAGGGGTAAAACTCATTGGGAGCAAATGGGTCTTTAAGAAGAAACTTGGTGTGGATGGAAAAGTTGAGACTTTCAAAACTTGACTTGTTGCAAAAGGTTTTCGTCCACGACCAGGTGTGGATTATGATGAAACCTTTTCTCCAGTGGCTATGCTTAAGTCCATCTGGATCTTACTTACCATTGCTGCATACCATGACTACAAAATCTGGCAGATGGATGTTAAGACCGTCTTTCTAAATGGTGATTTAAAAGGGAGCGTGTACATGACTGAGCCATAGGGCTTCATGGATAGTGGGAGCAGCGGAAAGGTGTGCAAGCTACTTAAATCAATTTACGGGTTGAAGCAGGCATCGCGAAGTTGGAAAATCTGTTTTGATGTGGTAGTCAAAGAGTTTGACTTCATCAAAAACGTAGATGAACCTTGTATATACAAGAAGGTGGCAGAGAGTAAGGTTGTCTTCCTCGTATTGTACATGGATGGCATACTCTTGATAGGAAATGATGTTCCTATGCTGCACTCGGTCAAGCTCTTCTTATCACAAAGATTCTTAGTGAAAGATCTAAGTGATGCCTCCTATATCTTGGGGATTAAGAGCTATAGAGATGGATCTAAACGGATACTAGGATTGTCCCAATCCAGGTACATAAACACCATACTAAAGAGGTTTAGTATGGAAGATTCCAAGCGTAGGAATTTACCCACGATCTCAGGACTCACTCTCTCCAAAGAAATGTCTCCCAAGACTGATTTGGAGAGAGCTCGCATGCAAGTGATACCCTAAATTTCGGCAGTAGGCTCTATCATGTACGCGATGTTATGTACCAGACCCGATATAGCGTACTCACTAAGTGTGGTGAGTAGGTATCAAGCAGATCCAGAAGAGAATCACTGGACAGCTGTGAAGAATATTCTCAAGTACTTGAGAAGGACTAAGGAGATATTCTTGGTGTATGGTAACGGTGGACTCCAAGTGGAGTCCTTTACCGATTAGAGCTTCCAAAGTGATAAGGACAACTCTAAGTCGGTCTCAGGATTTGTCTTTACCCTCAATGGAGGGACGGTTTGTTGGAAGAGTTCCAAGCAAGAAACCGTGGCAGACTCGACGATGGAGGCTGAATACATCGCTGCCAATGATGCTGCCAAAGAAGCTGTCTGGATGAAGAAGTTCATAACCGAACTTGGTTGTGGTTCTATCCATCGAGCATCCAATACCTTTATATTGTGATAACAATGGAGCAGTGGTTTTGGCCGAGGAACCCAGGTCCCTTCAGCGATCCAGGCATATTCTGAGGCGGTATCATCTGATTCGGGAGATAGTTGATCGCTGGAAGATCGAGGTCAGGAGAGTTGACACGAAGAATAACACGGCGGATCCACTCACAAAGGTCATACCCCAGATACAATTTGAGAGACTCTTCGGGATGTTGGGTATGACATACTACAACAACTGGCCTTAGTGCAAGTGGGAGATTGTTAGTTATATGTATGCCCTAGAGGCCATTATTGTACATATAATGTATAATATAGTGGATACTTGGACATATATAGAGAGTGCTCGACATGATAATATGCTAACTAGTTGCTCTTTGTCTTAACATATAAACTTGTATTGTGATACTGTCTTGCTCTCACATGTTGATAAATCCCTTAGGATGTGTACTTGACTACCAGGACTGTGATGGAGATCATACTAGTGGGGCAAGAGTAGTCCACAAGTACATCTTTTAATTGTTCCTAGTCGAGGGTGTATTAAGATAGGGCATCGATATTCCAGAGTAGACTAACGTATACGCTTCTTGACCCATATGATGGGCGATGGATGATCCCACATCCATTGGTGTTTGACATCAAAGATGGTATACGGGTGCTCAGTGGAGACTGGGTACACTGAGCGGACTCGCCGAGAACTCTTAGATGGTATTATACCCAATGTCAGATAGCAGTTCTGTGGTGACACTGGTACAGATTAGTCTGTAGACCCGAGATCGTCATAGAGTCTTGTGTGATTCCCACTGTGCTTTAATTTCCACCTTACCACGTTCGAGAGAACGTGCAAAACGGTGGCTTTTGGGTAAAGTCCCGATTCACATGGAGGCAATGAGCGATAGGAGGGGATTCGTCTCTCCCAGTATTGGGGGTTGATGTTGCGCTGTGCTCGATTAGCTATACCAGGAAGTCCTTGGCTAGGGCTGATACAGAGATTTACTGGTAAGTGTTATCAGTAGTTTCTCGACCCGTTATGAGCCTCACATCGGCACGACTTATCGGTTACTGGGGTCTGACATTTACCACCCCTAGACTAGATATGCGACATATCATACGAAGAGACCGGACTGTACGGTAGTGTTACCGACAGGCTTTGCAGGAGTACGAGCAGGCTTGCTTGTTGATCTTCTGATCGCTCAATACCCGGGTAACCGTTACGTCTAGCTAGTACCGCTGACGGCTTGTGGGTGCTTGATATGATCATCACCTACTGTCGGCGTATTGACGGGTCTTTAGAGTCCTACACAGAGGTTTTCTGGCTCAGGCGAAACGAAGTAGATGCACATATGTGATATGTGTGGGACCGAGATTAATACGTGTATGTGATAACGTATTTTATTCTCGCGATATGTGATATCGGTCGGTTATATGTGATATAGTCGGGTTATCGAATCAAGTGTTGATTCGATAAGTTGATACAAAAGATATTAGTCGGTCATATGTGATATAGCCGGATTATTAAATCAAGTGTTGATTTAATGATTTAATGTATAATTATATTTGATATATTAATTTACATTAATTAATATTAGCTCACTTAAGCATTTATTTTTCTCACTTATGTGCATTTAATATATATGTGATATATATTATTGTGTCATGCTTATTACCACATGCTACATGGGTGTATGAGACTCACACCATGCTTATGATAATTATGGGTTTTTTTATTTAAAGTAAATCCAAATTAGTTGGAAATTAGCCACATGGCATGAAGCTTGTGGATCCATTGACTTAGTCCACTAATTTTGTTTTACTTGAGATATTTATTAACCCAACCATTCTGATTAGCCATGGTTAAGTCTCTACAAGAGTTATATGAGATATTTTCTGACCCATGGTTGCCATAACATTATTAGCTTTATCTTCTTCTTTCTCAAAAGAGAGCTCTCTAAGTTTTTGAGAGGTAAAGGAAAATAGTGAGAAAATTAATTCTAAAGTGAGCAAAAATCCTACTTCATCATCCTCTACTAGATTAGCCATTTTGTCACGACCCGAAAGAGCACGTGACTGGCCCTTGAAACATATGAAGCCTATAGGACTCCATCTGATCCAAGTAAGCCAAAAGCCCAGAAATCTAAAACCATTTTTAAGAATAAGTAAGGAAAACTGGTTTTAAAGAAGTGAAGAAATACAGGTTTGAAATCAAGGTTTTTAAATAACTAAGCCGAATATGCATTTAAAAACAGTACAGTCCTTTCTAAAAATTTCGGCAGAGTTTCCTTTGTAAAACGGGCCCCGAATGGGGTACAACATGGATAACAATATAAACAATGATAAGGCATCCCCAAGCGGGAGCTAGCTCTTCGTCGAACGACGGTCACAACCACACAAGATATAATATACAACGCCAAGTGGCGAGGATCAAATCCAAAGAAAAACTCAAAGGCAAAAAGAAACCGCAATACTACTAAGCACGACTCTAAGGTCGAAATAATACAACACTGTCTCTAAGTCTGAAAGAATATACAAGTTTTGGTTGATGGACAATTTCTAGATACAATGAAATAAATACATGCAATGGTGATTCTTGATACGAAAGAATCCACCTACCAAAGCAAATCACCCGCAAGAATAAAGTGTGCCAGAAATGCCGCACTGGAACCTGTATGGCAGAACCTGCAAGAACTGTGGCACAACGGGGGTGAGTTGCCAACTCGTGAATAGAAACATCTACAAGCAGAAACCGAATGCAAGACATAATCCTAGGTCAATACGATCAGTATAGAAAATCCTCAATATAAAACATGCAGCCTGTAGCAAGGCTAGGGTAAATATCTAACCCGAGTGCAATCTCATGTGTCTGTGTCAGTGCCTCAGATAACAATATAGCATATGAATGAGATATGAATGCGTGAAAACAGAATACATTCACTTGAAACAACTGTTTTCATACTTTAGTGAGATTTCCCCTGTATTTTAAAAATAAGGTACCACAATGAAATCAGCATAAAACTGTGCCTAGCATCGGCACAAACGAAATCCCAATATCCTGATATCTCAAGGTCTCAGCCACAATATCTAGGGCGCCGTCAGTCCAAACCGGCCCCTACCATAAATCTCAGACCGCGACGGTATCCTCCGGATATCCGACGCGTCGGGTAAAATCACCGGTAGGTAGTACTCCCCTGCCAGGCTCAACGTCATCACCACATTCCTCTTGCCCCGGGGTACCGTACCGGGTCCACCATGTACCCGAAACGGTTCATCCGTCTCCTCGAATCGGGTTTCCAAATCCATCAGCAAACTCATGGTGGACGACTCATACATCATGGGAAAACCGCACTTTTTATTTTAAAAGAGAGAGAGGAAATGTTTATTTGTGTTTTTGGCGGTTTTCCTCCAAATCCAGAAAATCTCATAGAAATCCAAATCCAAACTTCAATAGCATGCAAAATAGTGAATATATGCATGAGAATCCATGAATGCGGCATAACAATGAATAATAGTATGCAGGAAGTAGCAGGTAATAACTACAATGTCTAAACTACTAGCAAAAAGGCTATGCCAAGCAATAATATATATTCTAAGGTGTACGTGACATGGCAATTACCGATGAAGATGGGTGTGAGCCGGCAAGTAAGTGTACGTGGTACATACGCATCATCGGTAATGGTGCTGGTGTCCTATCAGCATGATATTAATACTGGAGTATGAAACATAGTATAAAAAATGCGATGCAAAGCGAACCACAAAAAGGGAGTGGGAGCTGAAACTGGACGTAACTAAAACTAATCTGCATTAATCTAACATAAGTCCTACAATTGGTGCCTTTTGAAATAACACGAATCATGGGGTTTTGAAAATAGGGGCTACGGTGTTTTTATGAAAAGATACGTCGTTTTTGAAATATCCGTAGATTCCCTTGAGCTGTCTTTAAAAATACCCACGATTCGTCAGTTTTTGAAATAGGTAAGAAGTCAAATCTACTCTAACAACTACACTAACTATACGGATGAACTATAGGTAAGGAAACCGCCAAACATCCGAGTCGATATATATATATAGATATATAGTCGGTGATCCCGCCTCAATGTCATATCGTAAGATATTCTCGAGTTATGAGTGCGGATCTATCATCAATATCGGCTCGTACGGTAAATCATCGTACGGCATCCCCAATAGCTGGGTAGGGTTCAACATCTCACTGTCTCATCACAAAATAGGTATCACTATCATCAGATCAAAAGTCTGGGGTACTACTTTGTGTCTAGTACAATCGATACCATCAATGAAGTATGCATGCGGGGGTAAACACATATCCCAAGCCCGCAAGAAACACAAGTCATATCCCACATATGAATCGTATCAAATCACCGATCTCACGACACAAGCCCACACCATCGACTCATCTCCAAAGTCATCCCATATCATCAAACACAGTGCAAGTATAAGAAACACACAAGTGTATACGTGTGGGTGCAAATCTATCCTATGGTTCGCAACTAGGAGCTATGCTGGTTATTTATACCCCTAACTAACCAAGACACACTAAAGCTATCACACACATAAATATACTACATAATACTAATTACGGACTGCGGGGGTGCTATACGCCATCCACCCGACTTCCCCCTGTAGATATAATCTACTCACCTGTATCCTGCGTGTCGGTGTCGATGTCACCGTCATCTTCCGCATCGCCTCGGATCGTCGCGGTGTACCTACACATATCACACGTAACGCATCGCATCAAAACCAAATCAACACTTGAAACGACACACTAAATCCAAAACGACACGCTAAAACCAACACGATACGCGAAAAGGCCTATAGGTTAGAACCTATGGCTAGCCTTCGCAAAACAACCCGGAATCACTCGATATAGACGTATAAACGTCACACGATCGAGATAACACACAAATACCAAAATCACCAAATCAAAATACGCAAAACCAAATACTGAATTTAAGGCAGCAACCCATGAAAACGATCCCAGATTTCGTCTCAGGCCAAATCAGGGCAAATCAACAACTCTAGGGTGCTATATAAGATGTATTTGAGCTACTGGACCAACCCCGAAGCATTCCACCTTCACTTGGCCGGCCACAACACTCCCAAAACCGGCCTCGCCGGCCCCCCTATGCCCAATGGGGTCCGTTTGGTCAGGGTGGCCTCCAATGGTCTCAATTTAGTCCCTGGTATTGTTGAATTTGCCTGAAACAGTCCCAGTGTGTTCCAGATTTCCCTGCACACTCTAAACGCTCACAAACCGACATGAAAGTCCCATAATTCCGTATTTTTGGGTTTCAGGTTGTTTTAGGGCAGGGAATTGGTCAATTAGGGTCTAAGGTCACTCTCTAAACTCAATTGCAAGGTCAAAACTCAACATTACCCTCATCTCCTCTAATTTTGTCCAAATATCCACAATTCACCCGATATCGACATCAAACTTTAAAAGAGGCTAAATCACTTGAAATACTACAATATTTGTGAAAGAATTACCTCAAAAGAGACTCAAGAATCTTCCCACAGCACCAAAACAGCAACTTTCCTAGTCCATCTTGTAGATCTCGGGCTCGTGCACACTTTTAATGAAACGGACCTAGGGTTTTGGGGTTGTTTTTGAGATGTTTTTAGGCTTTGAAGAGGGGAGGGAATGGGGTGCAGGTTCAGCAGTAGGAGGAGGAGGAAGAGGGAAGAAAATGATGGGAGAAATGGCTAAGGGTGGTAGTCAACAATGCCCATCCTCTCTCTCACCTACCCTCACTCTAATTTCTTTTCTTTTCTTTTCTTTTTCCCTTTTCTTTTCTCTCAAATACCTTCTCACAAGAATAGTGGTTCCCCAAATATCATGAAAGAAAATGCATAAGTGTGAGAAAAAGTGGTATGTGCAAGTTTTGCACAAAATTGCCAAAAAACCCGATTAGCGATTTTAATCGCGATTAGCACTAAATTAGTGTCAAAATGATCACAACAACCTAAAAATGTCAAAATTCCAATAATTAACCCATTTTAGAATTTTCCATAATTTTCCGTAATTTTTCTCCATTTATTTGCATTTAAATATTAATTTAATATTAAAATAATCAATAAAATAATATTAAATTATAAAAATTCCTAAAAATAATATTTTATTATTTTGGAAATGTTACAATCTACCCCTCTTAAAGAAATTCGGTCCCCGAATTTAAATTTAAAACCCCCAAGTACTAAAACATTTCGATACAAATCCCAAATCGTCGGGGCTCCGAAATCATCAACACATAGAACGTCACAGCGCAATGCATGCGCAAAGGTACTGAGCAGATAACTCAAAAACAACGCTCCATCAAGCATCCCGCAATCATCGGAGTCAGGGTAAAACAAACTCAATGTCAAATCCAATACAAAATCGATATGATATGGATCAGAACTACAAATGTAGACATCCAATCTATACATGTAAATAGCTGATGCAAAAGCATGCCAAATCCTTTTTTTTGTCGCTGTGCGATGCACCTAACACTGCACAGTGGCGGACGTTTTTCACAAGAAAAACTATATATGTATATATATCCTTCGTTTACCAAACACGTTCCGCCGTTTTAAAAGCAATTTAGAAGGGTTTCCTTGTTTTAAAACATTTCGTGTCATACCAGACACGTAAGTATATATATATCGAGACTATAGCTCGCTCCTTGGAAATCCCTTCGAAAACTATCGATGCATGGAAAAGTATATCCAGGTACCGTCCACTGACTAGTCCTTCTCAGTATGAAAGCAAAATCCAACATCATAAAAAGTACTGCTCCAAAAGGAATAAATCCCAAAAATGCACGTAACACAATCCCGTGCGTCTGGTGCGCACGGAAATCAAAAATCCAAATATGTGCTAAACAGGTGCACAAATCAACATCTAGGTGCAACGGGTGTGCACGAAGCATCCGTCATAGGCAACGTATATGCCTGACAGCCAAAATCCGGTGCATCTGACATGCACGAAGAAATCTCGATTTAGTGCATCGGGTGTGCACCAAAATCGTATATCAAAGCACTAAAGGTGCATGAAAACCATGCTGCAAGTGCAAATCAAATCACTGCATACGGTAGGCATGAAATCTCAATCAATCTCTCAAATGTAATAGCTAGGCGCAAAATATATAAATATCCAGTGGGTGCATGAAACAAATATCATGAAACTCAATCATCAAAACTAAATCATGCAACAGAACGCCCAAAAATACCGAAATCCAACATGACGGATACGTGATGACCGAATCACAAAATCACAAATCATAAATACCGTCGTCGGTAGCTCTTCCTTCAAGGTCGAGAAGGAGTCGGTGCAATCCACTGCTAGCAGCGCAGGATATCTACCTGCCTCTTGCTCACGGCCTGGTGTCTTCTGACTCTCTGGGTCCTTATCTTCTCTGCGGATTACCTATCACGCGGTCAATCGGCTCATCGGCCCTGTCAAGTGTGCTAACGGGGACGATTCCGTGATGGCACTTCTCTGGTCACCTCTCGGTCAAACCTCACGACCACTCGTAAGGCAGCAAATTACTGACGTCGGCCTCTGACTCTCTGAATGCCCGTCACACATCTGATCCTGGGTGCAAACATCATTGCAGCAATATCCTGGAAGGAATCCTGCTCAAGGTCTCTTCCAATCATGCCTATGCCGATCTGTACAGAGGCTAGCTCTCCTGCATAACCTCTTCTCGCTCAAAGGGCATCTGTGTCCTCAGCACATCATTTCTCGGAAACCGGTCGCATCCCAACATCTCTGTAAGCATATCAGGTCTCTAGTCTCGACGGGAAGCAATGACAGCTCGTCAGTGTCTCACACGAACCTCTTGTTTCACCTGTCTCTATCGTCGTCTTGCGACGTCACGTTTCTATCTGTGCACTGTAATGTTATCAGCTCTGACCCATCTGAAGTCTCTCGCACGGACTCGAAATCGCGTACTCTGTAGCTTCATCATTCCGTAGAAGCTGTCTGGTCGAACAGGTTCTCGGGAACACGTCCCTACCATCGGAGGAGAACTCATCACTCGTCCGTCCTTGATCAATTCGTAACGCATCTGGGTAAGTTCCTTTATCCGATCCTGGTCAACTACCTCGTCGACAATGCCGAACTCTGGCCTGCTGGGTGTGCGCAACACGACCACTCCTGGTCTAGGTCTTCTCGTATCGTACTCCAGAAAGGTCCTGTCGAGGTCCCTTTCACAAACCTCAATCCTGCCGAAATGCCCGGAAGTCATCATCCAATGCTGAAGCTAAAGCTTATTCCGGAATGGCTGCATACTTATCGCGCTTCTTTCTGGAAGATATATCCATATACCACGCCTCGGGGTGCATAACACATCTCTAATGTCAGCGGAGTGGGACGTCATCTCGTCGAAATCTCGTACGAACTCTTTACTCCACCTTGCTCAAATGTCTACTGACTCGGACTCGTCTCATCGTGGCTACACGAACTGCGCTCCGACGGCTATGCTCGCATCTGGAGTCTCCCAAGCAGTGTCCCATCACGATATCCGAAAGATGTCGAATCACCCGATCGACTCGTCAGATCCTCATAATCCCCCAAGAGCTCACATCTCGGGTACAGTTTAATAGTATCGAGTACATGCCACAGCGTCGGTGGTCCAGCCGTAGAAGGGCAAACCCAAGCCTCACTAATGGCGCCGCGGAACTGCCGTAAACCCTAAGGTTCAAAGGCTGTCACACGGTCATTAAGTCGAGTTAGGGTTTCATTCTTCTAGAGGGTCCATAGAAATCACCTGCATGTCTTTCCGTATATTTTAAACTTGGAAAATAGGCTCCTGACATTCGATCGTCTCTATCGACTCTCAACGAACCTGCGTGAAGTCGTCTCTAGCTGGAAACAATCCACCTCATGACCTCGCATCGGGGTAAGCGAACTCACCACACGTCCTAGTCATTTATCCTCGGTGACTAGCGACTCACCATCATCTCACTAAGAACATGGTCATGCTGCAGTAGCTCCAATCATCTGGGGGACATCTCATCATTTGCAGCAACAACTGGCTCATAAGCCTGTACGCCGAACAACGCCTCAATCCTCCAGGAAAGGCAACACATTGGCGGTCATCTCTGAATCGGTCTGCTCTAGATCTGAGTAAGACTCTCCACCCTGGAAATCTTCAACTCAACTGGGTCCGCTCTGGCCCAAAATCGGACGAATCACCTTCGTCTCTCAAATCGGGTAGACTAGCTATCATCTGTTGCATATCTGCCTGAAAGCCCCGGCAATCTCAGCTCGTAAGCTCCGGAAGCAACATCCTGTCAATCTCAGCCACAGCTGGTCCATCTGTCTGCATGGTAGGCGACATCACAATCTCTGAGGTATGCTGTACATCAACAGTCCTCTCTCAACTGGCAGCTCTAACAATGACTCGATCATCTGGTGCAAGACCAAGCACTCGCCTCCACTAGAGGTCACAATCACCAACACTAACTCGAGACATTCCCATGTCACCAGAAAACACAATGGTCGGCCCTCGTACCAAACGAGCTCGCATCGGCCGTAACCCTAGCAGCAGCCCGAACTGCGCTCAAACACGGTGACAGGAATCTCAATCTAGTACCAAAGAGAGTACACCAGTGGCAAGAAGGGAAACCACAGATCCAAAGTGGATACATGATCATAGGAAGGAACAGCATCAATAAGGGTATGATCATGAAACTAGTAGAATCGGGGATCTCAAATGGATGTATAATCCTGGATATGAAGAGAATCACTGATCTCGAAAGAAATGTACATCCTATGGTTCCTTAAGCGGAGTGGTGTGTCGTAAGTATGCCGCGGAACATACCAACGGTACGTCACTCTACTTTAGTCACCTATTCCATCAACCAAGGGTCATCCTAAAACGACGAAAGTTCGGGTTTACACCCCCTCGACCAAGTCTAAGTTCCGTAAGGTCAAGCCTAAGTTCCGTATATAAACAACTCCCTAGGCTCCACATAGTCAAACTTAGACTCGAACCAAGGTCAACCTAGCGCTCTGATACCAACTTTGTCACGACCCGAAAGAGCACGTGACTGGCCCTTGAAACATATGAAGCCTATAGGACTCCATCTGATCCAAGTAAGCCAAAAGCCCAGAAATCTAAAACCATTTTTAAGAATAAGTAAGGAAAACTGGTTTTAAAGAAGTGAAGAAATACAGGTTTGAAATCAAGGTTTTTAAATAACTAAGCCGAATATGCATTTAAAAACAGTACAGTCCTTTCTAAAAATTTCGGCAGAGTTTCCTTTGTAAAACGGGCCCCGAATGGGGTACAACATGGATAACAATATAAACAATGATAAGGCATCCCCAAGCGGGAGCTAGCTCTTCGTCGAACGACGGTCACAACCACACAAGATATAATATACAACGCCAAGTGGCGAGGATCAAATCCAAAGAAAAACTCAAAGGCAAAAAGAAACCGCAATACTACTAAGCACGACTCTAAGGTCGAAATAATACAACACTGTCTCTAAGTCTGAAAGAATATACAAGTTTTGGTTGATGGACAATTTCTAGATACAATGAAATAAATACATGCAATGGTGATTCTTGATACGAAAGAATCCACCTACCAAAGCAAATCACCCGCAAGAATAAAGTGTGCCAGAAATGCCGCACTGGAACCTGTACGGCAGAACCTGCAAGAACTGTGGCACAACGGGGGTGAGTTGCCAACTCGTGAATAGAAACATCTACAAGCAGAAACCGAATGCAAGACATAATCCTAGGTCAATACGATCAGTATAGAAAATCCTCAATATAAAACATGCAGCCTGTAGCAAGGCTAGGGTAAATATCTAACCCGAGTGCAATCTCATGTGTCTGTGTCAGTGCCTCAGATAACAATATAGCATATGAATGAGATATGAATGCGTGAAAACAGAATACATTCACTTGAAACAACTGTTTTCATACTTTAGTGAGATTTCCCCTGTATTTTAAAAATAAGGTACCACAATGAAATCAGCATAAAACTGTGCCTAGCATCGGCACAAACGAAATCCCAATATCCTGATATCTCAAGGTCTCAGCCACAATATCTAGGGCGCCGTCAGTCCAAACCGGCCCCTACCATAAATCTCAGACCGCGACGGTATCCTCCGGATATCCGACGCGTCGGGTAAAATCACCGGTAGGTAGTACTCCCCTGCCAGGCTCAACGTCATCACCACATTCCTCTTGCCCCGGGGTACCGTACCGGGTCCACCATGTACCCGAAACGGTTCATCCGTCTCCTCGAATCGGGTTTCCAAATCCATCAGCAAACTCATGGTGGACGACTCATACATCATGGGAAAACCGCACTTTTTATTTTAAAAGAGAGAGAGGAAATGTTTATTTGTGTTTTTGGCGGTTTTCCTCCAAATCCAGAAAATCTCATAGAAATCCAAATCCAAACTTCAATAGCATGCAAAATAGTGAATATATGCATGAGAATCCATGAATGCGGCATAACAATGAATAATAGTATGCAGGAAGTAGCAGGTAATAACTACAATGTCTAAACTACTAGCAAAAAGGCTATGCCAAGCAATAATATATATTCTAAGGTGTACGTGACATGGCAATTACCGATGAAGATGGGTGTGAGCCGGCAAGTAAGTGTACGTGGTACATACGCATCATCGGTAATGGTGCTGGTGTCCTATCAGCATGATATTAATACTGGAGTATGAAACATAGTATAAAAAATGCGATGCAAAGCGAACCACAAAAAGGGAGTGGGAGCTGAAACTGGACGTAACTAAAACTAATCTGCATTAATCTAACATAAGTCCTACAATTGGTGCCTTTTGAAATAACACGAATCATGGGGTTTTGAAAATAGGGGCTACGGTGTTTTTATGAAAAGATACGTCGTTTTTGAAATATCCGTAGATTCCCTTGAGCTGTCTTTAAAAATACCCACGATTCGTCAGTTTTTGAAATAGGTAAGAAGTCAAATCTACTCTAACAACTACACTAACTATACGGATGAACTATAGGTAAGGAAACCGCCAAACATCCGAGTCGATATATATATATAGATATATAGTCGGTGATCCCGCCTCAATGTCATATCGTAAGATATTCTCGAGTTATGAGTGCGGATCTATCATCAATATCGGCTCGTACGGTAAATCATCGTACGGCATCCCCAATAGCTGGGTAGGGTTCAACATCTCACTGTCTCATCACAAAATAGGTATCACTATCATCAGATCAAAAGTCTGGGGTACTACTTTGTGTCTAGTACAATCGATACCATCAATGAAGTATGCATGCGGGGGTAAACACATATCCCAAGCCCGCAAGAAACACAAGTCATATCCCACATATGAATCGTATCAAATCACCGATCTCACGGCACAAGCCCACACCATCGACTCATCTCCAAAGTCATCCCATATCATCAAACACAGTGCAAGTATAAGAAACACACAAGTGTATACGTGTGGGTGCAAATCTATCCTATGGTTCGCAACTAGGAGCTATGCTGGTTATTTATACCCCTAACTAACCAAGACACACTAAAGCTATCACACACATAAATATACTACATAATACTAATTACGGACTGCGGGGGTGCTATACGCCATCCACCCGACTTCCCCCTGTAGATATAATCTACTCACCTGTATCCTGCGTGTCGGTGTCGATGTCACCGTCATCTTCCGCATCGCCTCGGATCGTCGCGGTGTACCTACACATATCACACGTAACGCATCGCATCAAAACCAAATCAACACTTGAAACGACACACTAAATCCAAAACGACACGCTAAAACCAACACGATACGCGAAAAGGCCTATAGGTTAGAACCTATGGCTAGCCTTCGCAAAACAACCCGGAATCACTCGATATAGACGTATAAACGTCACACGATCGAGATAACACACAAATACCAAAATCACCAAATCAAAATACGCAAAACCAAATACTGAATTTAAGGCAGCAACCCATGAAAACGATCCCAGATTTCGTCTCAGGCCAAATCAGGGCAAATCAACAACTCTAGGGTGCTATATAAGATGTATTTGAGCTACTGGACCAACCCCGAAGCATTCCACCTTCACTTGGCCGGCCACAACACTCCCAAAACCGGCCTCGCCGGCCCCCCTATGCCCAATGGGGTCCGTTTGGTCAGGGTGGCCTCCAATGGTCTCAATTTAGTCCCTGGTATTGTTGAATTTGCCTGAAACAGTCCCAGTGTGTTCCAGATTTCCCTGCACACTCTAAACGCTCACAAACCGACATGAAAGTCCCATAATTCCGTATTTTTGGGTTTCAGGTTGTTTTAGGGCAGGGAATTGGTCAATTAGGGTCTAAGGTCACTCTCTAAACTCAATTGCAAGGTCAAAACTCAACATTACCCTCATCTCCTCTAATTTTGTCCAAATATCCACAATTCACCCGATATCGACATCAAACTTTAAAAGAGGCTAAATCACTTGAAATACTACAATATTTGTGAAAGAATTACCTCAAAAGAGACTCAAGAATCTTCCCACAGCACCAAAACAGCAACTTTCCTAGTCCATCTTGTAGATCTCGGGCTCGTGCACACTTTTAATGAAACGGACCTAGGGTTTTGGGGTTGTTTTTGAGATGTTTTTAGGCTTTGAAGAGGGGAGGGAATGGGGTGCAGGTTCAGCAGTAGGAGGAGGAGGAAGAGGGAAGAAAATGATGGGAGAAATGGCTAAGGGTGGTAGTCAACAATGCCCATCCTCTCTCTCACCTACCCTCACTCTAATTTCTTTTCTTTTCTTTTCTTTTTCCCTTTTCTTTTCTCTCAAATACCTTCTCACAAGAATAGTGGTTCCCCAAATATCATGAAAGAAAATGCATAAGTGTGAGAAAAAGTGGTATGTGCAAGTTTTGCACAAAATTGCCAAAAAACCCGATTAGCGATTTTAATCGCGATTAGCACTAAATTAGTGTCAAAATGATCACAACAACCTAAAAATGTCAAAATTCCAATAATTAACCCATTTTAGAATTTTCCATAATTTTCCGTAATTTTTCTCCATTTATTTGCATTTAAATATTAATTTAATATTAAAATAATCAATAAAATAATATTAAATTATAAAAATTCCTAAAAATAATATTTTATTATTTTGGAAATGTTACACATTTAGTTTAGGGTGTTAGCTTCACTAATCCCTAATTAGTGAAGAGGTGGCTTGGGTTGGTGTCTCCTCGACGTAGATCATCTTCGGCCTCGAAAACTTCGTGCAAGCTTATTCCTTTCATCTTGTGGAGCCATTCTAGAGTCTGGAAGATCACTACTTAGAGCGAAGGGACTACTACACAGAGTTATTGAAGTGAAGGACCGGTCTACAAAGGTTGTATTCCATGTTCAGTTAGTGTAATGTTTGATTACATGCTAGCTTAACTCCTAATTTTCTAGTTAGATCCTTGGCATGGGTTGCATAGCTCTCGAGGTTTTTTAAAATTGCATACTTGATGCCCCATAAATCCTAATTAGGGTGCTATGGAACCCATCAAAATAAGTGCTTAGCACTTTTGCATAAAAAGGAGACTGAACATACAGAGCCCAAATAAGTGCTTAGCATTTTTGAACAAAACAAAACAAAAAAAGACTGAGAAGACTAAGCCCAAATTGGCTAAGTCTCTTGCAGTCGAGCCCAAATACCATGTTGTTGGACCTTAATAAAATTTAAAGATTCTTAAAATCTTGCTAAATTGATATTAGTCTCAAATAAGATTAATGTATACTTAGTTAAAAATAAATAGGGCTCAACCGCCCATATGTTTAAGTTGATCTTAATCTCAAACTAGATTAACGATTCTTAAACCAAACAAAATATTTTTGAACGAAAGGAATATATAACCTAAGTTCAAAACCCCATCAAGCAAATCCTTGACCCAAGCTCAAATTTAAAATATACGGATTTGGACTGATCCGCGCCCTACGAGCGACGACATAAACTAGTCTCCATATACAATCTACGGGCAACCAAAAATTAAAAAAAATACACACGACACGAAATGAACTGCTGGAGAAGGAGAAAGTGATTATCGCAATGCGGTAACGTAATTAACTGCAGGGGTTTGCGCCTGCAGAGAAGAGCATCCCCACAATCAAAAACCCCTCACAAATGAGGGAGAATCTGGTAAATTCTACTACAACGGTCGCATCTATCCAAACCTTCGATATACGGTGTTATAAATCAACTTGGTATTTTCCGAGAGGTGGATAGAGAAGTCCAAATAGCATCTGTCCCTAAATTCAGGCAAAATGATCTATCCCGGTTCGTCTCTGTTTTCGGCGGTAAACACTGGCAAAGGTCGTGGCAGATCTCACGACCCAAGTTGCCCGATTGCAATTACAGCAGAATCAAAATTTGGTTCACGAGCCAGGGATTGATATTTTGAAATAGCCAACCGATACTCCCTCCAGTCCAAGAGCGGAACACCTTTGTGAAAAACGGTCACGATCGGCTTCTAGTCCCTCCGATACGTACACTGAACGGGGTAAGTGGACAGTAGGCGAACCAAAAACTGATCGGCCTCGAGGACCAGTATCAGGAAAGGCACCGACTCTGATAGAGAGAAAGAATAAAGTATACTCCTTCAGGAGGGATGATATCCGCAAAATATTCAAGAACGTTCTGAACAACGGTCTGCAACTTCATATTCCAAAGAGACCACATGAAATGAACATGATCGACAATCCTATTGACTGCCTATATCATAAAATTGTGAGTCATACCATCGAAAACTGCTATGTTTTCAAAGATTGGGTAGAGAATCAATAAAAGGCTGGGAAAAATCTACCGACCTCGGATGTACCGGCAAACCACCAAGTTACGGTTATCAACTCAGCCCCGCCAACATCAAAATTCGAGAGGCTTGGATAAGCAAACACCATTGACCACCACGTCGTTAAACTGGGAACAGTTGACCACTACGTCGTTAAATTAGAAACAGATGATCTCTAAGTTGTTAAACTGGGAACATTCGACCCCTAAGTCATTAAACTAGGAGTGTAAAAAGAAAAATGTAAATAAATATTTAAAAAAAACAAAATGACGGGACAACTCGCAATAAAAATCAGCGAGTAAAATAAAAATGAAAATAAATAGCCGAAATGATAGGGCAATCGCGACTTTCGCAATAAGAAAATTTGAAATGGTAGAGCAATCGTGGTAAAAAAATAATAAAAAACTTGTATACAAATAAATATTTCAAACTCTTCACAAACGGCGAATGATGAATCGCTCCTGATACTATATTCCAGTGCAGCGATGCAGACGCCAACCAAAATCCAAATCCCTAAATTCCCAAACGGCAAATGATGAGTCGCTCCTGATACCAAATTCCAGTGATGCGATACAGACGCCAACCAAAATCCAAATCCCCAAACGACGAATGATAAGTCGCTCCTGATATCATATTCCTGTGCAGCGATGCAGACGCCAACCAAAATCCAAATTCCTCAAATTCTCCCAGCCCTACGGTCGGTCCCCAAACTGACCACTGTATACAATCCACGGGCACAAATGATCCTCATCCTAACCAAATTCCACTACACCAGCCCTGCGGCCAATCCCTAAATTCACTACTGTATACAATCCACGGGCATAAACAAGCTAAATCACACCTATACCCCACCGTAATCACCAGCATCGCGGCCAGTCTCCGCCCTTGGAATTATGCTCCATTTGGGAAGACCCGCTCATGTGTTCTCACGATGCACGAGGAGAACAAAGCTTACGAGATCCTCTTGACTCGTAAGAAAACAACTTCGTGGGATCCTTACGACTCACAAAAGAAAAACACACTAGGGGGTCCCCACGACTCCTAAGAAGAAAATACACCTACGAGATCTTTTCGACTCGTAGGAAGAAAATGCTTTTATGGGACCTTTACGGCTCATACATTGAAAAAGCTTTAGGTGATAGGGATCTAAACCTGCCTCCTAAGTCATCGCTCCCCAACAGGTAAAAGCAAATGATGAATTGCTCCTGGCACCTGTGCTCCAGTGTAAGCAATGCTGATGCCGGCCCCAACCCTAAAATTCCAAACTTTCAATCCAATAGACCCTTAAGTCGTTAAACTGGGAACAGATGACCCTTAAGTCGTTAAACTGGAAACTAGGGAAACCCCTTCACGGCAAATGATGATTCGCACTTGGTACCATATTCCAGTGTAGCGATGCCGATGCCAAACCAAAACCAGAATCCTCAAATCCCCTCATGGAAAATGATGATTCGCTCCTGGTACTATATTCCAGTGCAGCAATACTGATACCAAACAAAAACCTAAATTCTAAGTCCCATGCTCAAAAGCCCCGCTAGACGGATAAGAAACTCTCAAATCAAATCAAATCGACAAGTCAACCAACGACCTCCTCATCGGAATCAAGCTCCACCTCGGAAACAAGTCAATAAACAACCTCTGTGTTGGAATCATATTTTGTCTCAGAATATACCCCACGTCGGAATCATACTTCGTCCCGGAGTATCTACTTTCCCTGTCGAAATTATGCTTTGCCTTGGAATCAACCTTTGCGCCGGAATCATGCTTCGTCTTAGAATGTACCCCGTATCGAAATCATGCTTCACCATGGAGTATCTGCCTTCCCTGTCAAAATTATGTTTCACCTTGGATTCAATCTCTGCGTCGGAATCATGCTTCGTCTCAGAATGTACCCCATGTTAAAATCATGCTTCACCACGGAGTATCTGTCTTCCCTGTCGGAATTATACTTCACCTTGGAATCAAGCTCTGCATCGGAACTATATTTCATTTAGAATGTCTTGCTCTGCGTCGGAATCATGCTCCGTCTCAGAATGTACCCTGTTTCAAAATCATGTTTCACCACGGAGTATCTGGCTTCCCTGTTGGAATTATACTTCTCCTCGGAATCAACCCCTTCGTCGAAACTATGCTTCGTCTCAGAATATATTCTCCCCCTGGAATTATGCTCCGCTCTTTGGAATGATACTCCGATCCGAGAATTATGCTCTTGGAATTATACTCCGCTCTTTAGAATGATACTCCGACCCTGTAATTATGCTCCTGGAGCAATGCTCCGCTCTTCGGAATGATGCTCCGACCTTGAAATTATGCTCCGCACATCGGAACGATGCTCCGACCCCTGGAATTATGCTCCTCGGAATGATACTCCGATCCCGGAATTATGCTCCTGGAATTATACTCCGTACATCGGAATGATGCTTCAAACTCCGGAATTATGCTCCCGGAAGGATGCTCCGCCCCCGGAATGATACTCCATTTCCAGAATTATGCCCCCGGAATAAGATCCATCAATTTCATGCACACAACTCATATATGCGGCGTGCATTTATTAATGAGGGGTACTTTGTTGGGGTCAAAATTTATATTCCGGTTGACCAAGTTAAAGTCAAAGTCAACTCCAAGTCAAGTAGGACCAAGCCTCGGTCAAGTAAGCTCATGCCCAAGTCAACCCGAGCATGAAGAGGCCGGCCCTCTCCATACCAAAGGAATAATTATCAAGCCATAAATAGGTTTGATGTAATTTTCATGCATGAATGTAAAATAAATGGGTATAAACCCAAAATTTTGTAAAGCCCAAGGGGCTATGTGCAAATTTATAAGTCTATATAAGGCAACATGATGATGAAATGAAAGATTATTCATTCCCCTAAAAAAACATTAGGGTTCTGTAACTCTTTCACCTTTCTCAAGATTCTAATCCTTCTTCTTTTTTTTGAATTAAATTAAGAGTTTAACTCTTCTTTTCCCCAAAAGGAATAATTTTTCACCATAAAACCCTCGAAGGGAAGCTTAGATCTCCCGTCAAATCTTTAGAAGGGAGATTTTTAATCTCAACGCCCTTTTTTCTCAAAGATCCAACACAAAGAGAGGAGGAAGAAGGAACCCATCTCAGAAGAATCCATTTTAGAAAAGTCCAACGCTCGAAGAGAACGAAAAGGGACCTTCTTTCACCATCCAAGATCTAAATTCTTTAGGAGTTTAACTCCAAATCAATCTTTAAGGAGTTCAACTCCAAGATCCAAATCTTCAAAGGAGTTTAACTCCAAATCCAGACCTTTTAGGAGTTAAACTCCAATTCCAAACCTCTTAAGAGTTTAACTCTAAATCCAAGCCTTTTGGGAATTTAACTCTAAATCCATATCCAATTTCTTCCCTAGGAGTTTAACTCCAAAAACCCCTCGGGAGTTCAACTCCCATCCCAGGGGCTAATCCCCTTCTTCCGCTGGTATTTCCAGCGGTCGCGTGCCGCGCAGGTGACCCGCTAACGTCCAGCGGTCGCCTGCCGCGCACTTGACCCTCTAGAATCCGACGACCACGCGCATGACCCGCTGGCCCCCAACAGTTGCGTGATGCGCGCGTGACCCGTTGGCGTCTAGCGCTCACCTGCCTGGCACGTGACCCGCTGGCACCCAGCGCCCACACGCCACGCACATGATCCGCTGGCGCCCAGCGGTTACGTGTTGTTTCACACGTCCTTAAAACGCTCCTCACCCCTCTTTTTCCTAAACGTTCCCTACTAAAAATACTTCCCCGTTATAAAAAATTCTAACGGGGCACTCTCCCGTACCTCGCAAGAGGGGTGCTGACCCCCAGCCCGCTATCCGTGTAGAGGGACCTCCGTAAACTCTGCGAGGCTCCCGATACATCCAAAACACTTTCAAACACAACACACACTGCATATTGAGTTCGCATGACCAATTTTACCCGTCAATTGGAGGTTCTATCGCTCCAAAATTAAGGGGTAATTAATGACAGTTTAGTCCGCGGCTGCCGGAGATTCGGATCTCTACAATCAATAAACCCCGGCCTAATCTAAGCAGGGGGAATCTGTAATACGCCTGACAAGTGATGTGTAATCTTATCTCAATAAGATGACGAAAAACACTCTGCAAAGGGTTCCGAAGTTGAACATAGGAGTTTTCCATGTTCGCGTTTGATGGGGAACATGGGTCGTGGCCCATGTTCGCATGGCTCTTTTGGAATATTCAGCGGCGCTCGTTTGGTGAAAGCTATGAACTTTCACTCTAAAGTCATCGAGTTTTTATGTTTTGAGGTGAAACCAATGGGATTCACTATAGTTCATCTTCTATGGTTTTTGCTTGGCTTTCACCCCAAGAGCTCTCTTTCTACCATTTTCCTTAGATTTGATGAAGAAAGACAATGACTTTTCTTTTATTTTGGATTTTGGACATAGTTTTGTTTAGGTTTGCTAAAAGAAATGAGCTATTTTTATGGGTTCTCTTGAAGAAGAAGATGAAAAAGAAAGGGATTTGCCTCTTTTTTGATTGAGCCTCAAAACCCCGGGAAATTTTATGAGAGGAGAAAAACTTGTTCATTTCATCATATGGTGGGTTTAAATACTTTTATATGTTTTGCATTTAAGCCCTTGGACTTTACAAAATTGACTTTTAGCCTATTTTTTAAACATTATTCATACTTATTACATATTAAATCTATTTTATTACATTTTCTCTCATTTCTTGAGATGGGGGGCAGCCCTATGCTTGAGCTTGGACTAGTTGGGCTCGGACCCATTTGCTTGGGTGTTAATTTTAACTTTGACATTTTGATCTCGACTATAGGGTGTAATTTTTGACCCCAACAATCATATGTAAGGATTTTCTTAATAACTAAAAACTTTTTTATGAGGAATTTGACTGACTTTTTGAGACCGGGGGGTTTTGGCAACGGAAAAAAGTGCTTGGGGTTTTTTGGCAATTTTCCCTATAAATAATTATACCTTTGGACCAAGAATAATTAATTTCTTTCTCCCATCATTGATTTTGAGGGGGAGGGGGGACATTTTATGAGGAAAAATGGGTTTAGCTTTTTAGGCAAAAAGGCAACATATTTAAATCCATGTCCGGTGAAACTCCCTATTTTTAAAAAAACGGCAGGTTTAATCCCCTATGTTTTAAAAACTTGTGAAAAACTCAATATCTTTAAAAACGACAAGATCAAGAATATTTTAAATCTATATCCAAAAAACTTGTGAAAAACTACCTATCTTTAAAAAAGACTGGTTTATATCACACGAGTACACCAACCACCTTTATTTTTTCGATATCCATATGCTATCCTTGTAATTATTTGGCAGAAAAATTCTACACTTGTTAGATAATTACTACATTTAGTAGCTAGCCGTTATATTTACATGATAACTATTAGATGTACAAGTTAATCTCTATATTTTTCAAATAACTACTACATTCATAAGACAACTACTATATATAAAATGGATGGTTGTTCGAAGAAACATGAACACATGAAGGATAGTCGGTTATCTGAATGCAGTAGTTGTTTTACAATAGTACTAGTTATAAGAATGGTATTAGGATATCGAAAAAAATAATAAATGATACTCATGGAACTTAAACATGAAGTTTTTTGTACATGCTGGTTAAAATTAACTCTGGCTTTAAAACACCAGTGTTTTGCCCGTGTGATGCACATATATAAAATAAAAAAGGAAAAATAGGCCTAACTCTCTAGATTTGAAAAACAATATGAATAACTCATGGTAAAAAAAAGTCTAGTGAAAAACTCCTTAAATCCAAAAATTATAGGTGTAGGTCACTATGGTACAACTAACCACTTTTTACTTAATATAATATTCTCATATTACCCTTGTCGACTTCGAGCAAATAACTACTACATTTATAAGGTAAACTGCTACATTAAATGCTTCACTTAGCATATAATTGCTACGTTTATCAAATGCAGCAGTTTATATAACTGCTACACCAGCAAATAACTGCTACATATATAAGATGTAGCAGTGTATCTGCTAAATGTAGCAGTTTGCTTACTAATTGTAGCAATTATCTGTCAGAAATTGACACGGATAATATGGGAATATGTAATGAGCCTGACAAGCACGCGCATATTTCCATCTCAATGGGGTGACGAAAAACCCCCTAGAGCACCTGTGCTCCATTGTAAGCAGTGTTGATGCCGACCCAACCCCAAAATTCCAAACTTTCAATCCAATAGACCCTTAAGTCGTTAAACTGTGAACAGATGACCCCTAAGTCGTTAAACTGGAAACTAGGGAAACCCCCTCATGGCAAATGATGATTCGCACTTGGTACCATATTCCAGTGTAGCAATGCTGATACCAAACCAAATCCAGAATCCTCAAATCCCCTCATGGAAAATGATGATTCGCTCCTGGTACTATATTCCAGTGCAGCAATACTGATACCAAACAAAAACCTAAATTCCAAGTCCCATGCTCAAAAGCCCCGCTAGACAGATAAGAAACTCTTAAATCAAATCAAATCGACAAGTCAACCAACGACCTCCTCGTCGGAATCAAGCTCCACCTCGGAAACAAGTCAACAAACAACCTCTGTGTTGGAATCATATTTTGTCTCAGAATATACCCCACGTCGGAATCATACTTCGTCCCGGAGTATCTATTTTCCCTGTAGAAATTATGCTTCGCCTTGGAATCAACCTCTGCGTCGGAATCATGCTCCGCTTTGGAATCAAGCTCAGCATTAGAACTATATTTCGTTTAAAATGTCTTGCTCTGCCTCGGAATCATGCTCCGTCTCAGAATGTACCCTGTTTCAAAATCATGCTTCACCACGGAGTATCTGCCTTCCCTGTTGAAATTATACTTCTCCTTGGAATCAACCCTTTCGTCGAAACTATGCTTCGTCTCAGTTTATATTCTCCCCCTGGAATTATGCTCTGCTATTCGGAATGATACTCCGATCCGAGAATTATGCTCCTGGAATTATACTCCGCTCTTTGGAATGATGCTCCTACCCTGTAATTATGCTCCTGGAATAATGCTCCGCTCTTCAGAATGATACTCCGACCTTGAAATTATGCTCCGCACATCGAAACGATGCTCCGACCCCTGAAATTATGCTCCTTGGAATGATACTCCGATCCCAGAATTATGCTCCTGGAATTATACTCCGTACATCGGAATGATGCTTCAAACTCCGGAATTATGCTCCCGGAAGGATGCTCCGCTCCCGAAATGATACTCCACTTCCGAAATTATGCCCCCGGAATAAGATCCATCAATTTCATGCACACAACTCATATACGCGGCGTGCATTTATTAATGAGGGGTATTTTTTTGGGGTCAAAAATTACATTCCGGTTGACCAAGTTAAAATCAAAGTCAACTCCAAGTCAAGTGAGACCAAGCCTCGGTCAAGTAGGCTCATGCCTAAGTCAAACCCGAGCATGAAGAGGCCGGCCCTCCCCATGCCAAAGGAATAATTATCAAGCCATAAATAGGTTTGATGTAATTTTCATGCATGAATGTAAAATAAATGGGTATAAACTCAAAATTTTGTAAAGCCCAAAGGGCTATGTGTAAATTTGTAAGTTTATATAAGACAACATGATGATGAAATGAAAGATTATTCATTCCCCTAAAAAAACATTAAAGTTCTGTAACTCTTTCACCTTTCTCAAGATTCTAATCTTTCTTCTTTTTTTTGAATTAAATTAAGAGTTTAACTCTTCTTTTCCCCAAAAGGAATAGTTTTCCACCATAAAACCCTCGAAGGGGAGCTCAGATCTCCCGTCAAATCTTTAAAAGAGAGATTTTTAATCTCAACGTCCCCTTTTCTCCAAAATCCAATATAAAGAGAGAAGGAAGAAGGAACCCATCTCAGAAAAATCCATTTTAGGGAAGTCCAAGGCTCGAAGAGAACGAAAAGAGACCTCCTTTCACCATCCAAGATCTAAATTGTTTAGGAGTTTCACTCCAAATCAATTTTTAAGGAGTTCAACTCCAAGATCCAAATCTTCAAAGGAGTTTAACTCCAAATCCAGACCTTTTAGGAGTTAAACTCCAAATCCAAACCTCTTAAGAGTTTACCTCTAAATCCAAGCTTTTGGGGAGTTTAACTCTAAATCCATATCCAATCTCTTCCCTAGGAGTTTAACTCCAAAAAACCCTCGGGAGTTCAACTCCCAGCCCAGAGGCTAATCCCCTTCTTCCGCTGGTATTTCCAGCGGTCGTGTGCCATGCAGGTGACCCGTCGACGTCCAGCGATCGCTTGCGGCGCACTTGACCCTCTAGCATCCAACGGCCACGCGCATGACCCGCTGGCCCCCAGCGGTTGTGTGCTGCGCGCGTGACCCGTTGGCGTCCAGCGCCCACCTGCCTGGCACGTGACCCGCTAGCACCCAGCGGTCACATGTTGTTTCACGTGTCCTTAAAACGATCATCACCCCTCTTTTTCCCAAACGTTCCCTACTAAAAATACTTCCCCGTTAAAAAAAAATTCTAACGGGGCACTCTCCCGCACCTCGTAAGAGGGCTGCTAGCCCTCTTGACCCTCAGCCTGCTATCCGTGTAGCGGGACCCCCGTAAACTCTGCGAGGCCCCGATATATCCAAAACACTTTCAAACACAACACATGCTGCATATTGAGTTCGCATGATCAATTTTACCCGTCAATTAAAGGTTCTCTCGCTCCAAAATTAAGAGATAATTAATGACAGTTTAGTCCGCGGCTGCCGGAGATTCGGATCCCCACAATCAATAAACCCCGGCCTAATCTAAGCAGAGGGAATCTGTAATACACCTGACAAGCGATGTGTAATCTTATCTCAATAAGATGACGAAAAACACTCTGCAGGGGGTTCCAAAGTTAAACATAGGCGTTTTCCATATTCGCATTTGATGGGGAACATGGGTCATGGCCCATGTTTCCATGGATCTTTTGGAATATTCAGCGGCGCTCGTTTGGTGAAAGCTATGAACTTTCACTCTAAAGTCATCGAGTTTTTAAGTTTTGAGGTGAAACCAATGGGATTCACTATAGATCATCTTCCATGGTTCTTGCTTGGCTTTCATCCCAAGAGTTCTCTTTCTACCATTTTCCTTAGATTTGATGAAGAAAGACAATGACTTCTCTTTTTTTTTTGGATTTGGACATAGTTTTGTTTAGGTTTGCTAAAAGAAATGAGCTATTTTTATGGGTTCTCTTGAAGAAGAAAATGAAAAAGAAAGAGATTTGCCTCTTTTTTGATTGAGCCTCAAAACCCTGGCAAATTTTATGAGAGGAGAAAAACTTGTTCATTTCATCATATGGTGGATTTAAATACCTTTATATGTTTTGCATTTAAGCTCTTGGACTTTACAAAATTGACTTTTAGCCTATTTTTTAAACATTATCCATACTTATTACATATTAAATCTATTTTATTATATTTTCTCGCATTTCTTGGAATGGGGGCGGCCCCATGCTTGAGCTTGGACCAGTTGGGCTCGGACCCATTTGCTTGGGTGTTAATTTTAACTTTGACATTTTGATCTCGACTATGGGGTGTAATTTTTGACCCCAATAATCATATGTAAGGATTCTTAATAACTAAAAACTTTTTTATGAGGGTTTTGACTAACTTTTTGAGACCGGGGGTTTTTGACAACGGAAAAAAAATGCTTGGGGTTTTTTGGCAATTAACCCTATAAATAATTATACCTTTGGACCAAGAATAATTAATTGCTTTCTCCCATCATTGATTTTGAGGGAGCAGGGGGGACATTTTAGGAGGAAAAATGGGTTTAGCTTTTTAGGCTAAAAGGCAACATATTTAAATCCATGTCCGGAGAAACTCCGTATTTTTAAAAAAGCCGCAGGTTTAATCCCCTATGTTTTAAAAACTTGTGAAAAACTCAATATCTTTAAAAACGGCAAGTTCAAGAATATTTTAAATCTATAACCAAAAAACTTGTGAAAAACTACCTATCTTTAAAAAAAGACTGGTTTATATCACACGAGTACACCAACCACCTTTATTTTTTCGATATCCATATACTATCCTTGTAATTATTTGGCAGAAAAATTCTACACTTGTTAGATAATTACTACATTTAGTAGCTAGCCGTTATATTTACACGATAACTATTAGATTTACATGTTAATCTCTATATTTTTCAAATAACTACTACATTCATAAGACAACAACTATATATAAAATGGATGGTTGTTCGAAGAAACATGAACACATGAAGGATAGTCGGTTATCTGCTAAATGCAGTAATTGTTTTACAATAGTACTAGTTATAAGAATGGTATTAGGATATCGAAAAAATAATAAATATACTCATGGAACTTAAACATGAAGTTTTTTGTACATGCTGGTTAAAATTAACTCTGGCTTTAAAACACCAGTGTTTTGCACGTGTGATGCACATGTATAAAATAAAAAAGAAAAAATAGGCCTAACTCTCTAGGTTTGAAAAACAATATGAATAACTCATGATAAAAAAAGTCTAGTGAAAAACTCCCTAAATCCAAAAAATTATAGGTGTAGGTCACTATGGTACAACCAACCACTTTTTAATTAATATAATATTATCATATTACCCTTGTCGACTTCGAGCAAATAACTACTACATTTATAAGGTAAACTGCTACATTAAATGCTTCACTTAGCATATAATTGCTACGTTTATCAAATGCAGCAGTTTACATAACTGCTACACTAGCAAATAACTGCTACATATATAAGATGTAAATGTGGCGGTTTGCTTACTAATTGTAGCAATTATCTGTCAGAAGTTGACACAGGTAATATGGAAATATTAAAAGGTAAAAAGTGGTTGGTTGCACTATAGGGACTTAAACCTATAACTTTTTTGATTTTTAGAGTGTTTCACTAGATTTTTTTGTGCAAGAAGTTATCGCTTTTCCCTAATAAAAATGTATATAAAGTTATGGGAAGAGATTTTGAGTTCTGCTCTTATTTTAAAAAAAAAATGTATATAAAGAATAAAATCAAAATTCCTATGTATGATTGATTTGTGCAACATCTGCAAGATTTTAATATCAAATTATATGCTTTACAATTTCATACCACGTGCAATAAACCAACAGGAAAAAAAATCTCACTTGTATAAATGATAGGCTGGATGGATTACCATCAAAGGATGATATATTGTCACAAATGTTAAACTCCAAATGCATTTCATAAAAAAAAAAAGAAGAAGAAAATCAAATGCAAAGCACTTTTATTTTTATTTCTAAAATCAAAACTATTTTTTGGGTCCAAAATTTTACAATATGACTATATATTCGTTTGATTAGAAATTGAACATGAAATAGTATATAACATTCAAGTGAGCTATGAATTTCATTTATTACACGACTAGGACAAGTACTTGAGATTTTGTCAATATTAACATTTTCCAGAAGATCAAACAAATACAACCAAAAAAATCAAAAAATCATACTAATAATTCTGGCTTTGCTATACACTCGAAAGTACTTGAGACTTTGTTCACTCATTGTATATGTTGGAATACTATAACAGAAATTAAATATTAAACCGCTAACGACCAAAGCGTAAACTCACGGTATTTAAGAGCAAATTTTCATCCCGAGATGATATCTCATCTCGGTGTAAAAGTATAGCGTTGTAGCAACCGAGGTTCTTTGGTTCCTTCACCGTGGATGGACATTCAAATTCGGATTCAGTAACTAGCTTATTTCATGCGTGCATTTTATCAAAGAAAACAATAGATGGTTGCAGAGCGACCCAGGTCTAAATCGCATTGCATGTGTATTTAAAAGACGATTGATTAAAAATATTACGATCGCGGAAAAAATCAAGTTTTGGCCCAAAAACAACTCGGCTTGCAGCTACGTGTCAGAATATAAAACTATATTTATCAATACTGATCTAAACTTTAGAGTTATGGTGCGGTGAGGGAAACTTTTTGAGAGCACTGAACCAACTCTCACTCTAATGGCAGCATGAGTTTGATGGGAAAAAAGAGATAAAAATAGTCAAAGGCTTAATTCCAACAGAAAAAACCAAACCAGAAGCCCGAGAAGCCCTAAATGGTTTCGAAATTACGAGAAACCCCAATGGTATGCAGTTTTGTGCTATTTATTGCTGACGTGACACCTGATTTTTTGGGATTTCTCGTAGTTTTTGAAAGTTTTTGTGGTAGTTTCTTGTATATTTTAAAAGTTTTTGAGGGTTTCTCATATTTTAACTTAAAAGGTTTAAGGGTTATTTTAGAATTAAGCCCAGTTAAAATACACTAGTTCCTCTCCTTTTCATCAAATTAGAAATAATCCAAATAGGCTTAAGGGGCCCACATGAAATCTACTTTAATGACCACTAAAAAATTAATCAAACTCCCTTTGACCCCTCTCTTCAAACTTTCAACAACATGGTGCTAAAACAAAAGGGTCAACAACACGTGTTCAACATTTTCCCTCTCCTCTCCATTATTTAAACTCAAAACTCAGTCAGCTCAACACCATCAAGAAACTTCTCATCTCATCACTTCATCTGAAATATTTCCACTCATTTATAAATACAAGCTCACACATCTCCTCTTCTCCACAACAAACACAAAAACAAATCCTCAACTCTCTCTCTCTCTCTTCATGGCTAGTCTCCAATTTGTCCCAACACAAGACCAGCTCATTGCCCTTTGCCTTCAAATGCTTACCCCTTCACCTCCATTGAGCTCATCTTACAAGTGCAGCATATGCAACAAGGCTTTCTCTTCATATCAAGCTCTTGGTGGGCACAAGTCGAGCCATCGGAGACCGCCTATCGGGCTCGAGCCGATTAAGACCGTCTCGTCTGGGTCCGCTCCCGACTCATCGGGAGCGCATCGATGTAACATTTGTTATAGGAGTTTCGCGACGGGGCAGGCTTTAGGCGGGCATAAGAGATGCCATTATTGGGATAGTTCGTCGGGTTACTATCCAAGCAGTAATAGCGGTAGTGGTGGTGTTAGAGACTTTGATTTGAATTTACCGGCGACAGAGGAGTTTGAGTTTGTGGAGGATGGGGAGGAAGTGCAAAGCCCTCACCCTTCGAAGAAGTTGCGTCTCGTCTGAATAGATCTGGTTTCTATTCGGTGCGAATCAGATTTCCACTGCTTATCATCCGTATCACACAGCAAGCCCATAAATTATCCCGACATCGAAGATATATTTGATTGCAGTGGACTCTCCAGAACTATGATATATCCTCTCACATTCTTTTAGAGGGGTGTGAGGATGTTGATAGAATTTGAATTTTTTTTTGGGAGGAATGAATTGTTTGTAGGTGTGGATTTGATTGAAGATTTCATTAATTCATTAAAGATTCTTTTATTCATTAAACTTGGTTTTAGCACTATTGAATCATATACCTATCTATTTCTACTTATTCTCTCATATTTACAGTTCTTAGGCCATTAAATGATACAATTTGAACTAGTGGGGTTATTTTGTACCTGCCTATTAACAATACAGACACGGTAATTAGTTGGACCTTTGATTGAATAACATTTTTCGATTGATCTCCGTTTTGTAGGAGGTCAATTTCGAGTTGCAATTTAACAAAAAATACCGCACAAAAACCTGGAAATGTCGGATATAAAATATATCAAGTAAGGATGATTGGTGAGTCTGGTGGCAGATTTTTTTTATTGATTAGGCAAGTTTTAGTCATATAATTAGGCTAAAAACATCTCCACAAACATGCACATGATTCAAAGTATTTGGCTAATGACGACGAAGATTCTTGAATATATCCAATCTAGTCATCCAACAGTAATGTTGCTGTTGGTTGAGAAGTAGAAATGAATGAATTATTCACAATAGTAATCTATAACAAGTTGTAAATTTAAAGCGGCTGCCACCTATTCCCAAAGACGGATTATTCGATTTAGTCTTGAATTTTTCATACATTTAAAGCAGAAACAAAGCCGATAGTATGTAATTCGAATGATTTATGAAATGTTGGAAACAAGATGAATACAGGGAATCAAATTCTAAACATAAATTTATTTGACAATGGAGTGCATCAACTAACCCATTGGAAAAGCTTTTGCCGAATCTTGGGCAGAAGATAACTCTTTGGCGCTCTTTTTCTCATATTCAATCCCATGAAACATGACCCTAGAAGACCGGTATTGACTTCCAAACGCAGTTCCAAAGCCCCAGCCGAGGCCAAGTCCAACTCCGCAACCTCCCCCTTCAAACAAATAACATAAAATAGTGAGTTTCTTTTCAAAAAAGAAAAGAAGGTAAAATCTCACTTTAAAAACCCCCTAACTATCACTATTTATCAGTAAACAGCTGTAAAGTTTTTTTTATCCCAGCAAACTCCCTTTAGCTTCATCGTCGAGAGGGAAACAGGAGACTTGATTGATTCTTAATTTCATTAAAGAATGAAAAATTGAATTAAAGAGCGAGATAGGGGTGCTAATCGAATCAAGTTCTTGTTAATGAGACGAAATTGAGCCAAAATCCCAACTCGTTAAGTAAACAAGCCGAACTCGTACTGAAACTGGCTCATTCATTAACAGCTCGAGTTAGATTCATTTATATTATATGTTTTAAATATTAAACGCATACCCAATATTCTAAAAGTACCGAACACCCAATAACATAATAGTACCGAATACCCATTATTAAAGCTCAAGCCAACATCCCATATTATATACATAATTTTTTATTTTTACTCCTCTCTTTTCATATCAAGCCCGAATTTTCTGCCTTCGACTTGAAGAAAACTTTAACCCTTTTTCTCAGCCCTAAACTCGAAAAGTCTGTAGCTCTAACTTCGAAACCCTAAAAAAAAATCTCCTCTAACGACGGTTTTTCTTTGAAGTCCTACAAGAAGATCTCCACAAATCAAAAACATCAAGCTCCAATTCAAAGAAAGCGGGCACAAAATCAAAAAATTGAGTTCCAAAAGACGTCTCGTTAAGGGCTCATTAGCTCGTTCGACCTCGACTCATTAAATAAACGAACATGAACCTAATGTTTCAGTCGGGATCGAACTCGAGCCGAACTCAAGATGAGCCAATACTAAACGAGCCAAACTCGAGCCGATCCCATCTCGCTCGAGTTCGACTTGTCTAGCAGCCCTAATCTTTGGTTTTGAGAGAGTGTTGATTTTTCTAAAATACCCCTAAATGTCACAGTAAGAGAGCTCACTGTTATTACCCAAAAAAAACTTTAGGGTAGTTAACTGAAAACGCTCATAGCTAAAAATACTTAGGATAGTATGCCTAAAGAATTTATAGAGAAGCGCTGAAGAAATTGTAAGTGATAATGAGTTTACCTATGCCGAGACCAAAAGCATGTAGGGGCATTCCTGTAGTAGATAAAATACCAATAAGCAGACTGAAAAGAAGTTTAATATGAGGCAAGAAATTCAGAGAGAAATTTGTTAAGCAAAACTTAAACATAAATTTATAGTTTAATATATTGACGGCGCAGTCTACTAAAAGATTTATGTAAAGAAAACTAAAGGGTGTCCAAGTATAAGCTTGAAGATCGATACAAGGGATGAGAAGTTGCAATCTTCAAGAATTCAAGTGCAATTGTTCAACAAATGCGACTCTGATTGTGTTATGTTCCAAATCATTGAAAACTAACTCAAATTCATGAAATGTTGTTATTCTATACGGGCATCTATTTTTATCCTTTCAAAGTTATGGTATATCAATTTTGCAACAAAATAATAGTTGACTGTTGTTTGAAATTTCTTTGAGAAATTTTTAGAAGTGTAAGAACATTGTAAGGTTCATAATCATAAGAACTAAAGGTCTGGTCTCAATTATTAGATCTACAGAGATTTTATCTTCTCATTCAAAATTATTATCATAGTCATTGAAGGTATTTATGAAAAATAGAGAGAAGGAATTGACCTCCAAAGCCCCATCCAACTCCAAAACCACAGCCAACCCCGAAACCTGTAACAAGAAATGAGATATCAACGACCAAAAAAGCTATTCGAAAACCTGCAATATGGTTAAAATTCAATACCGAAACCGATGCCGGTGCCGCTGAAATTTGTGAGCACCATGCCTCAATGCTAATCAAGTGCTTCAGGAAAAACTTTCAATCTTTTGTCGATGGCCTTGTATATGAACTAAATCAGATATAACATAGCCCCTCAAAGATAATAATTATTAAATTATTCGAAACATATTCAATACTTTAACCACACATAAAAAAATACAGGATACGAAAATAACTGTTTACCAGCGAACAAGGAGCCAATTTCATTCGTTAGTAACCCTAACCCCTCTAATTTAATTTCGGCTGATTTTCACTAAATTCCCAGTGGATATCATGAACTTGGTGATTTTCAAATAAATAATACTACGACCTTTCAGCATTTTACCAATTCGATAAATTAGCTTTCTTGTTTATCATCATCTAAGCCTTTCCCCATCCAAATGGGTCGGCTATAAAACAAAGCTCCGGTGAAGATCTGACAAGGTTCTACGACCGGCTATCAACTTGACATCAATCAACCCTCTCCGGATAAGTACCAAATTCCTGGTTCAGGCAACTACGACAAGAGAGGGGCTCATCGTAGTCCTAGACAACCGATTGGCTTGCCTTCTTATTCAGCCCCTTCATAATTCCAGAAAAGGGCTTCATGGGATTCAAATTTTAGGGTTTGCCATTTCTAGGGTTTCCACTTGATGTGTTCAATTTCAACGGAATTAAGAAATCCAAGCAGATGTTATCCATTGAATCGTCCTTTCAAGCTAAAAATGCCCCATTTATTGTAGATTCGAATTGGGTAATCGAGATTAGATTAAAATTTAGGGTTTTGGGTGATTTAGCCAGTCTATGGCAAACAATTATATTTCACTAAAACCCCCAGGTTTTGTCCTCAAATAAAAAACAAATCAAAATTATCAAAAGATAAACATAAAAAAGATTATAAGAATAGAGAAGAGATTTGTGTAGAATTTATACCAAAATCAAGAAATTGTGGCGCTTCGATTGGAGCCCAGGATCCTTTCTTTTTTGCGCGTATTTGAAATAGATAAAACTCAGAAATTTCTCAACAGCGTGTTGCAATATACTAATATAAGGGCTAATTGCTTAAAAAACCCTTGTCCTTTACCACTGCTGGTATTTTTGCACTCGTGTGTATTTTAAACAGCTTATATCGAAAGCGCTCATAACATGAAAATCGATATCTGTAGTTTTTCTGAATTTAGATTAAATGGATGTGCTTGTTGGTAATATTAGACTTAGAAATTTATAAGTTTTACAAAATAACAAAAATATGATGGCTTATGTGTAAATTTATGAGGCATATTTATTTTTTGGGTTTTGAAAATGAGAGAAAATGAGTAAAGAATGAGAGAGAGTAGCGTGGGCGATTTTTCAATTTTTTTTTTGTCTTTTCTGATGGATGAGATGTACA
Organism: Agapanthus africanus; assembly: GCA_030015575.1. NCBI lineage: Eukaryota > Viridiplantae > Streptophyta > Magnoliopsida > Asparagales > Amaryllidaceae > Agapanthus > Agapanthus africanus. The sequence continues at coordinate 27,548,669 of JASDDO010000004.1, read as the reverse complement.
TCTTCTATTCTCTAAGTTAGGTAATGGAATTTTGTCGTTTTTTATTATATTTTATTTTGTTAATTAATAGCATCATCTAAGGACTTATAGCTATAACAGTAAAGATAGCAATTGATTTATAAGGAAGCCGAGCATACGAAAAGTACACTATTCATTAGTCTATGCAACCTTATTTGCAAAATAAAGTTGCACATGAATCGATAAAATGGTATTTTGTCTAACCAATATTGAAAATTCATGCAGTGGCGATGTATGCTTTCATTTTCTCTTTGCTTTATTAGTGCAAAGGGCATGTCCATTTTATCAGCCATAACAAAAAACAAGCTCGAGTTTGGCTCAAGACAACTTGGATGGTTTATGTTGTTAAAATAGATTTGATAGTTTTATCCCGGCGGAAGAACAAAGGAGCCGTTTGCGGTAAGAAATCGTATGAGAGAGGATATACGTGCCATGCAAGATTATCTAGTGGATAATAATCGCAATCAAGTGCTCTCCGTGGAAAAGAGTTAGCAAAAAGGGTGTTGTCACCGTTTATCATACGATCAATCGAACTACGACTCATGTCAAAAGGAACATTGTTACCATTTGAACATCATATTGGTATTGTCGCTTGAAAATGTCTGATATTGTAACGAACCTAGTAATAATTTACCTACCGGCCTTGAAATCCTAGCACAGTCCGTCCAAAAGACAAAATTGTGGGATCCACAATATCTAGATATTGATGACAAACAAGCAGACGGATTTAAAGTCGGGTGGGCTTGCGCATTTTTCAAACCAAAATCCCCACTTTTGGGAGAAAAAAAATAAAATCCAAACCTTTTTATGAAAGAAACAATCAAACACATGGTGATGTCGTTCGTCTTCCCCAAACCCCTCAGCTCTCAAGCTTCACCCAACCTCAAAAGCATCGAAGAGCTCATCTCTCTCCTGAGCGCCAACAGCTTCCATGCCGCTCCAAGCTCGCCAAAACCCTAATCCTCCAAAACCCTAACCCTAGCTTCAAGTCCCCATCCCAACTCTACCAATCTCTCTCGGCCTCGTCTCCTCCTTCCTCCTTACCCCAGCTCAGCAGCCTCCTCGTCACGTGCTGTGCCCAGCTCAAGCTCCCCGATCCCGCTTTTGAAATCCTCGACCACATTGGCCAAAATCGACATCCGTTCCCTTCTCTGGCTTCAATCAACCTCCTTTTGGAAACCCTAGTTTCGGTTCGGCGATACCCCGATGCACTTTCCGTCTTTACTCGGACCGGATCCTCGGGGACTCGACCCGATGTGTTTGCTTACAACAAGGCGATACAATCTTGCGTCAAATCCAGTGACCTCGATGGCGCATTGGCTTTGTTTGAGGAAATGAAGAAGGAAGATGAGATTTTACCCGATCGTTTTTCATATAATGTGTTGATCTCAGGGTTGTGGAAAGCGAAGCGAGGAATCGATGCAGAGAAACTGTTCGATGAAATTTTTGAGAGAGGAGTTTCCCTGAATCAAGTTATGTATAACAGTATGATCGATGGGTATTGTAAAGTTGGGAACTTGGATAAAGCTTTTGGGATTAAGGATCAAACGATCGGTTTGGGGTTGAAGCCGAATGTGATTACTTACAATGGATTGATGCACGGGGTTTGTAAAGCCTGAAGAATGGAGGAGAGTTGCAAGCTGCTGGAGGAGATGCAGAGAAATGGGCTCGTGCCCGATGGGTTCACTTATAGTATTATTTTCGATGGGCTTTCGAGTACTAAGGATTTGGATTGAGCTGTCATGATTTTTGATGAGTCGGTAAGGAAAGGATTTGAATTTGATAGTTATACTTGTAGCATATTGTTGAATATATTGTGTAAAAATCAAAAGGTCTTGAAAGCAGAGGAAGTTTTAGGGAGATTAGTGGAGAAGGGGTTGGTTCCGACGAAAGTTATTTATAACACACTTGTTGATGGCTATTGTCACGTCTGTGATATTACGGGCGCATTTGAAGCAGTGAAGAGAATGGGCTTGTAAGGATTAGGACCTGAGTCGATCACTTATAATTCTTTGATAAATGGGTTGTGCAAGTTAGAGAGGATGAACGAGGCTGAAGAGTTAGTGATAGAGATGGAGAAGAACAGAGTGGCTCCGAGCATACAGACATTCAATAGTAATCGATGGGTATGGAAGAGCTGGAAAATTCGAGAGGTGTTTTGAAATTCTCGAGGAGATGAAGGAGAAGTTTGGGCTCAAGCCTAATATTGTATCTTATGGGTTTCTCATTAATGCATTTTGCAAGAAGAGGAAGCTTAGTGAAGCTAAAATACTATTCCAAGATATGCTAGTTCGAGAAATCTCACCAAACATTCAAATATACAACATACTTATAGATGCATATAGTGAGTCGGGGAATCGAGAAAAAGCTTGCGAGCTAATTGATGATATGAGAAAAAAATGGGGTTTCTCCAAGTGTTATAACATGCAACTCTCTTATGAAAGTTCTATGTGCAAATGGGCTTTTGTCCGAAGCCGAGGGGCTAATGAATCAGTTAAAAGGCGAATGTTTGAAACCTGATGTGAGCACATATAACACTCTACTAATCTTCGCGTATTGCAGTAATGGCGGTGTGGATAGAGCTTTGGAGCTGCATGATGAGACGACGGAGGCTGGTGTTAAACCAAGCATTGTCACGTATCGTGCGTTAATAAGCGCAATGAGTAATGATGGAAAGATGCAAGAAGTTGGGAAGTTGTATAACCAAATGTTACAGGAGAATTTGGCTCCCGATGTTGAGATGTACAGATTGATGATGAAAGCATATGCGAATTCAGGAGATGTAAGTAAGGCACTTGCTCCGGAGCAAGAAATGCAAGAGAGAGGTATGCCTTGTGATGTAAAATTATATAGATAAATTTTCAGTATCTTAACTGTAAGATTTCATTATGATAAATATTAAATATATTTATTTATAAGATAGAAATTCTAGTGAATCCTTTTTTGTATATTCTGTTAATTTTATCTCACCTTGTTGTATTGCTCATAAAAGTTACATCTTCAACACGAGGTTATTCTGTAGTTATTTCTAATTTAAACTGCTCTCGTGCTTGCACCAGATGTCGAAAACGGTATCTTAGTTGAAATTTGAAATAAATGTTCTGCTGCTATAATTATTCTCTATGATTAGCGTCCTTATATTAATTATATATTAAAGCAAGACAACCTCTTTTATGAAATATTCATGATAGTTTTAGGGAAGGGGAGAACATTCTTCCTCGGGACTTACTTCAGTTTATGCTCCCATTTATCCAAGCACGCACATAAGTATTGCAGTAGAAGTTCAACAAGAAATGAGAATAAAATTCAGTGATCAGCATAACCATATGGATTAAGCATTCAAATAATTGTATTAGTTTACTATAAAGTAATCGAATGCCCGCATAAGCATCACATTTATGAGTTAACGAAGAAACATCATGACCGACTTAGCAGCCGAATTCAGGCAAGCCAGCATAAAGGCCTTATATAAGCCCACCAATAGGGATTTACACTGAATAAAGGATTCTAGCCTGTGCGAGAACAAGCCGTGTTTAGGTTCTAGGCCTAGCAATACTTGGTTCATACTACTGAAACTACGTTCTGGAATCCACGCTGAACACTTAATCGTAGATAAAGATGAACAATGCCGTATCGGTCCTAATCATTGGCACAGGGATTCACACCAAACGCCAATGGGAGGGCCAATGTTATCGTCTTCCTCACTCTATGTGCATGAACATGAAACCCAAAAACAATGGCAAAGAGGTTTACCAGCTCAAGTAGGGGTCCGTGCTCAACTCTGGCACTCCGGCAGGGCCTCCACAGCGTGCGTGCGTGATTTATTCTACTGCCTTAACCGTGACATAAAATATTTGGTAAAAAGGGTTTCTTGTCACTGGATCCTTTCTCGAAGTTGGCTCCTGATGGCTGAACTGGGCTTAACACACCTGTTATGCGAAATAATAAACCATCCTTAAAAGAGAGAGTGAGTGAGTGCGCACGCGCGCGTGTTTATTTATTTTTTGCAAACAACTTGATATCGTTTTTAAATTGAAGATTGCTTACCCTAGTTGCCTATTAGCACCTAGAATTGTAAATTGATAATCATAAAATTAATAATTGCTACGTGCTAGACTTGATAAAACCATCACAGTATATTGCTTTTTCATTGAACTAGTTTTGCAAGTGCGGGAAAAATGTTGAAGTTGATTTTGCATGTAAAATTATTTATCTTTTCAACGCAAATTTATCATTTTTGATTGAATTATTTGTAAGAAGAATAAATATGTAACACCCTAGCACGATCGTACGATATTAATTAGTATTTTAAATTTTGTTTTATTTATTATTTTGGTTGTGATTCGTTTGAATAGTAGATGTGTTTATCCGATCCGTTCCGCTTGCGTGAAACCCGTTATGGTGCTGGATTATCTTTTATTAATATTTATCCGTAAACTAAATCCATATAAATCTTAAATAACAAATATATAATATTTAAAATATATACATATATTTTCTGATAACCATACGTTAGCGATTTTTTCATATATTAATTGTCATCATGTTATTTAAATATCTCATGTTATTTGTTGACTATTATTTATTACGCCTGAATCTTTAACATCCTAGGTATTAGATATTTATTAGATTAGAATATATTATTTCAACCCTTTAAATTATGGTTTAAGGAAGCTACGTGGTGTATATAATTTCCAATATATTTTTCCATGATATTTAGTGGAGATGGATCGGAGATTTGTAATACCTTATAGAATATTGTTAATTATATATATAAACTATATACATATATAAATATACTTAAACTATATAATATATTTATATTTTTTCTTTTATAAAAAACTCTCTCAGTTCTCTCGCTCTCCTTCGCATCTCTTTCCTGCTCACCCTCCTTTTTCCTCTCTTCTTCATGGTCGACTCTCTCTCGTCCCCAACTCCAATCACCTCGCCCTCAACCTCTGACCACCATCAACAACCTCTCTTTTCCGTCTCCACCGTCGACCCCGACCTCATCGCTTTCAATTCGTGATCCCGACTTCACCATCGGCATCCTTTAACCCTCGTCGCTGTCTTGTTTATCATCATCGATTCCATCACCATCGCCTCCTGCATTCGCCTACACCCTACAGCAACTCAAAACCTTTTGCCGATCATCAAAACCCTAACTCCAGCCGCCCAGGTTCGCCAGCAACCTTCTTTGTGATCGCCAGAACCATCTTTGCTGAGATAAATATCGCCAGAAGTTCAGATCTCATCTCCGAGCCTTCGAGTTTAGTCTTGCTTCGTATTTGCCGTCGTTTGGTATTCGTCGTGTTCGTATCCGTATTGATTCGCTCATGTTCTATCCGTATCCAAGCAAGCTTACAACTTGCAACATATTAGAATTATATCTATAAACATATATCATCGTAAAATTACCTATTATTATTATTATAACCGTTTATAACGATACAATCCGTACATCGTTAATTAGTTAACAATAACAAGTTTATTTTATAATAAATAAGTTTAATTTATAATATTTATGTAGGTATATCTAATTAACAATATTTGATAATTCTGACAAAAGATTTTTTTAATACGGTTAAATTGATGTACGAACTTGTAGTAGTGGATATGTGCATGGTTGCTAATTCATGTAACGCATCTAGATAACTTTTTATAAAATATTCAATGTACATACTATTAATCCTATTACTAGAAACCATATGGTAATTTGTTTATCGATATTAGAATTTACTCATTTAATTTAAACACTTGTTCAAAACAAATTGAACCGTTGCAATTAACCTTTAACATGACATGACTTGTTAATCTATATCAGTTCAAGATTACCGATATACTGTGATGACCATATTGTCTGCTTTACACCAAGACTTGTATGTGATATGTGACTGTGATATATACATCTTACTTGATTGATAATATCATCCCTGACATGCTTGTACAACGGTTCACGACATTCTATTATCTTGTTACTGTTATCTTGCCGGTACACACTTGCATGTAATACTTACCGATACCAACAATCCTGACTTGTTCTCTTGATGGACATGACCCGTTGTCTAGATAGACATAATATGTACCTGCATGTTCCTGTGTTGGTATCGGATAGATTTTATATTCATACCGGACTTGGAAAACAAAACCTGGGGAAATCAAAAGTGTAACTGAAGTGTAATTTAGAAAGATATTACTTGATCTGTGGTTTCGGGGGTAACGGAACAAAATCATTCTTGATTCATACATCGTGAACCGTGATCCCGGGGTAACGCGATATATACTTTTGAGTTAAATGAAGGAGTATATTCATTGGTTTCAAATACCTGTAGGGTAGTTAACCTAGAAACACAGACTTTAGGATACATGTGACATGCCTATAGCCTGCTGTTATAATACTCGTGATTGTTTATCTATACTCATATCTTATTTTACACGTGGCATCCTTTATAGCACACTGTTTAGTTTATTTTTATTAATATGATATTTATGACACACTGACGTCTGGGTTTTGCATGGCCCAAATACTTGACTTAGCACATGAGTACTTCGACAGGACTACCGATAAGTGGGGACCATTTCACTGATGTAGCTCTTATTGATGGTTAGTTATTCTTTGGATATTTATTGCTTCCGCTACTGTTTCATGTTATTATTCATGTGGCTATTAGACATGTTTATAGATAGATAGTTCTATTATTGTTGTTGATTACTTTTTGACGGTCGTAATGTGACTATGGGAGGATATTTTCTTACCGTAGGTAGCATGGTTGGTTTTGTCGCGTACCGTATTTACGTATTTTGGGAAGCGGGGTGTGACAGGGTTTTGTTAGTACCAGAGCATAGGTTTAGCTTAGTTGGGCTTGGTTCAATTTGTAATTGGGTATGGTACCCAATATATTATCCTTAAGACACAGAATTTTAGGAACATGTCCTGCTATATTATTGCCTTATCATTCAAACTCTTGAATCTTATCCTTTCTATAAACTTTTTTATCTCGACGATGTAGAAATGACATTGTATCTCGGTTTGGAATCCTTATGATTCTTTATTGTTTCTTCCCTCTTATTACTTCGATTCTGATGGTAGGATTTGGACTTGAATGGAGTTATGTGATTATTACTACGTACCGCGGTATGGTTACAATGCGGTATTCTATTTAGGTAATCTGGAGTCCTATTTTTACTTATTTTCCTTGACTTATGTTCGTTGTACTACTTGTCTTTCTCTCGGTTTCATTGCTTACGAATTTATGTCTTATCGCGAACTTGAGTCCAACAACCGCGTTATATTTTTCCCTGGTCCCGTAGTGACCGATCCGTCTGCATTTTGAAGAACTAGGAGAAACACGGAGAGCGTACGATGACTGTTGTAGTTCAAGATTGACCCAGCAGGAGCTGGTACAGACTGCTTCAAGGTTGATCAAGTATAAGATGTTTCATTAAAAAAGTTCTGACAGACCCGCCTTAATTTATCAGAGTAGCGCAGCGGAAGTGTGGTGGGTTGATAACCCACAAATCTTAGAACATACTTGTAAATTCACGATGAGGGGGACTGTTTGTGTGTACTCAAAGGTGATGTTCGTGAACAAGTTGCAGATGAAGAGCCGATGGTGGTTCGGGATTTCATAGATGTGGTCAAGGACATCTCGGGTTTACCACCAAAACGAGATGTGGAGTTCGCGATTGATCTAATCCCTGGAGCAGCGCCAATTTCGAAGGCTTATTATCCGATGACACCGGTAGAATTGAAAGAGATAAAAAGACAAGTTTTTGAATTATTAGAGAAGGTTTGGATTCGTAGCAGCAGTTCACCATGGGGAGCTCCAGTTCTTTTAGTCAAAGAAGAAGGATGGCACGCGGAGAATATGCATCGACTATCGAGAGTTAAATCGGGTAACTATCAAGAATAAGTATCCAATTCCTCGCATGGGCGAGTTATTCGATCAACTCAGTGGTGCAAAGTATTCTCAAAGTTGGATTTGCGACCAAGTTATCATCAAGTTCGGGTGAAAACGGAAGACATTTGCAAGACGGCGTTCTGAACTCGATATGGGCATTACGAGTATTTAGTCATACCATTTGGAGTTAGTAATGCACCAGCGATATTTATGGACTTGATGAATTATGATCTTTTCACCATTTCTAGATCAGTTCATGGTGGTATTCATTAATGATATTCTGGTCTACTTGAGGAGCAAAGAACAGCATGAAGAACACTAAAGAATCACACAGCAGACGTTGAGACAATAAAAGCTGTATGCTAAGATGAGCAAGTGTGAGTTTTGGCTCGATGAAGTGAAGTTCTTGGTTTATGTTTTATCCGAAGATGAAATTGCAGTTGATCCCGAAAAGATTGCAGCTGTTCACGATTGGCCGACACTAAAGAATGTAGGGGAGATCATAAGTTTTCTTTTGCTTGCTGGATGCTATAGAAGGTTTGTGGAGAATTTCGCTCGGATAGCAGAACCCTTAATCAAGCTAACACGAAAAGAGATACCATTTGTTTGGTCTGAGAAGTGTGCGTTAGCTTTTGAGGCACTAAAACAAAGATTGACAACCGCCCCTATTTTAATAGTGTTGGGGTCAAAAGTTACACCCGATCGACAAAGTCAAAGTCAATCACCTCCAAGCTAAGTGGGCCCAAGCCAGAGTCAGCACCAAATATGGAAGGGGCCGGCTCCATGCCAAAAAGAAGGCAATAAATTAGTCTAAATGTAAGTTTTAGAAATAAATGTATGCGAAATAGGCAGAAAGCCAAAATTTTATAAACCCCATTGCTTATGTGCAAAAGGAAATAAACACATAAGGCATGGGTGGCACAAGTGCCATTTGGCAAAGCCCAATGGGTATATGTAAAGTGTGCCTATAAAGGCAAACATGAGGAAAAAATCAAGAACAACTTTTTCATTCTCTCAAAAAATTCTAGCGTTCTGTAGCTCCTTCTCCTTCCTCAAGGTTCTAAAGCTTCTTTTTTTAAATTAAATCAAGAGTTTCACCCTTCTTTTCCCAAAAAGTAATAGTTTTTCACCATGAAACCCATAAAGAGGAGCTCAGATCTCCCATCAGATCTCTAAAATGGGAGATTTTTAAGTTTCACCCTCCTTTTTTCTCCGAGATCCAGCCTACAGAGGAAAAAGGAGACGCATCTCCAAAAATCCAACTTCGGAAAGATTCAAGGCTTAAGAGAAAATCCAGGGCTCAAGGGCGAAGAAAGGGGGTCCCCTTTCATCATCTCCGAAAATCCCTTAGGAGTTTAACTCCACAAACTCTGCGGGGTCCCCGACATACCCAAGACCCCTCAAAACACAATACACGCACACCGCACATTGAGTTCGCATGAGTAGTTTTAGCAGTCAATCGGGGGTTCCCTCGCTTCGAAGGCGGGGGGTAATTAACGGCAGCTTAGTCCGCGGCTGCCGGAGATTCGGACCCCCACAATCAATAAATCCCGGCCTGCCCCAGACAGGGGGAATCTGTACATGCCTGGCAAGCGCGCGCATTCCCATCTCAATAGGGTGACCAAAAACACTCAACAAACAGTGCAAGATAGTTACAGAGGATTAGTTTTTCATAGCGACGCATCTGGGAAAGACTTGGGATGTGTTTTGATGCGGCATGCGAAGGATGTAGCTTATGCGTCGAGACAGTTGAAGACTCATGAGAAGAACTACCCAACTCGCGACTTGGAACTAGCAGCAGTTATCTTAGCGCTAAGATTTGGAAACACTACTTGTTGGGCGAGAAGGTCGGGGTATTTACTGATCACGAGAGCCTAAAGTATGCGTTCACACAGAAAGAGCTCAACATAAGGAAGCGTAGATAGTTGGAGCTGATGGCCGACTATGATCCTGATCTAAAGTACCATTCGGGGAAAGTTAATGTGTTACCGGATGCTTTAAGTCGGTTGCCAGCAATACGGATGTTGACTTCCCAGAAAGAGATTATAGCGGACTTTCAGAGACTCGAGTTGGAGCTCGTACTACCAGATTCTTCGGGACAGTTGATGCAGTTGCAAGTATAGTCATCGTTGATTGATAGTATTAAGGCAGCACAGTTGCACGATCCTAGATTGTAGAAATTTTGAGGACAGGTAGAGGCAAGACTTCAAACGTATTTATTGATTCATGAAGATGGTTCCTTGAGATATGGAAGTCGAATGTGTGTGCCTAAAGGAGAAGTTCGTGAAGAAGTCATGAAGGAGGCTCATAATTCCGCATATTCGGTACATTCAGGAGGCACGGAGATATAAAATTTTGCGACAACACTTTTAGTGGAAATGCATAAAAAGAGAGATTGCTCGTTACGTGTCGATATGCTTGGTGTGTCAGCAAATCAAGGCCAAACATCAAAGGGTAGCTGGTTTGTTGCAACCACTTCCGATTCCCCAATAGAAGTGAGAACATATAACCATGGATTTCGTGACAGCATTACTATGGAGTCCAAAGGGCAATAACGCGGTATGGGTGATTGTTGATCGACTGACCAAGGCAGCTCATTTTATGGGTCAGTCGACGAAGGCTTTAACACAGCGGTACATGTAGAAGATTGCATGGAGTACCAGTGAGTATCGTCTATGATCGTGATACCCGGTTCTTATCATATTTTTTGGAGGAGTCTACAAGAAAGTTTGGGAACTCGCTTGAAATTTAGTACGGCATATCATTCTCAGATAGATGGACAGTCCGAGAGAACGATCCAAACTCTTGAAGATATGTTAAGAGCTTGTATGTTAGACTTCAAGGGTTCGTGGGAGGATCATTTACATTTAGTGGAGTTCTCGTATAATAGCAGTTTTCAAGCGACTATACAGATGGCTCCATTTAAAGCATTGTATGGTCGTAAGTGTCGCACACCGGTATGTTGGGATGATATTGGAGAAAGAAAATTGTTTGGACCGGAACTGATTGTGCAAACTGTGAAGAAAGTTAATTTGATTCGTGAGCATATGAAGGTGGCACAAGATCGACAAAAAAGTTGGGCAGATACTGAAAGAAGACCATTAGAACTTGTTGTTGGTGATCATATGTTCTTGAAGATATCACCAATTAAGGGAGTAATTCAGTTTGGTAATCGAGACAAGCTTAATTCTCGATTCGTGGGGCCTTTCGATATCATTGAGCATATTGGAGAAATAGTTTATCGATTGGCTTTACCATCATCCTTGGCGGGTGTTCATGACGTGTTTCATGTATCTCAACTCCGCAAGTATGTTCGAGATGAGACGCACGTTCTAGACCACTCGGAATTGACAGTGAGGGAGATTTGACTTATGAAGAGCAACCGATAACTATTGTGGATCGACGAGAAAATGTTCTCAAGAACAGGGTGGTCCTTCTAGTGCTTATTTCATGGGGAAATCGTTCGCAATGAGAATCTACTTGGGAACGCGAAGACGAATTTCGAAAAAAGTTTATACACCTCTTTTCTTAGATCCGTGTTTTCATTTTTCTTGTCTTTTCCTGTTTCGTGAATTTCGAGCACGGAATTCTTCTTGTAATTGGGTGTAATGTAACACCCTGACACGATTGTACGATATTAATCAGTGTTTTAAAATTTGTTTTATTTATTATTTGGGTTGTGATTGGTTTGAATAGTAGATGTGTTTATCCGACCCGGCTCACTTGTGTGAAACCTGTTATGGTGCTAGATTATCTTTTATTAATATTTATCCGTAAACTAAATCTATATGAATTTTAAATAACAAATATATAATATTTAAAATATATACATATATTTTCTGGTAGCTATACGTTAGGGATATTTTCATATATTAATTATCATCATGTTATTTAAATATCTCATGTTATTTGTTGACTATTATCTATTACGCCTAAATCTTTAACATCCTAGGTATCAGATATTTATTAAATTAGAATATATTATTTTAACCCTTTAGATTATGATTTAAGGAGGCTACGTGGTGTATATTATTTTCAATATATTTTTCCGTGACATTTAGTGGAGACGGATCGGGGATTTGTAATACCTTTTAGAATATTGTTAGTTATATATATAAACTATATACATATATAAATATACTTAAACTATATAATATATTTATATTTTTTCTTTTGTAAAAAAAACTCTTTCTCTCTCTTCGTTCTTTCTCTCTTTGTGTTCTCTCTCTCCTTCGCATCTTTCTTTCCTGCTCACCCTCCTTCCTCTCTTCTTCGTGACCGACTCTCTTTCATCCCCAACTCCGATCACCTTGCCCTCAACCTTCGACCACCATCAACAACCTCTCTTTCCCTTCTCCATTGTCGACCTCGACCTCCTCTCCTTTAACCCATGACCCCGACTTCACCACCGGCGCCCCCGAACCCTCGTCGCCATCTCCTTCATCATCATCGATTCCATCGTCTTCATCTTCTCATCTCAAGACTCCAAAAAAAAACCTGAGCACAACCCAGCACCACCTTCAGCCATTGCCGTCGCCTCCATCACCGTATTGACGAACCCATTAACCTCGACTAGAGCCGCACCTGTGCTTCCATTTGCCAACACCTCAACTGTAGTCGCAGTCACCGATCCCATCACCACAACGACCCATCACCATCACCTCCTGCACTCGCCGACACCCCACGGCAACTCGAAACCTTCCGACGATCATCAAAACCCCAACTTCGCCCGCCCAGGTTTGCCAGCAACCTCTTTTGCAATCTCCAGCACCATCTTTGCCGAGATAAACATCGCCAGAAGCTCAGATCTTATCTCCGAGCCTTCGAGTTTTATCTTGCTTCGTATTTGCCGTCGTTCGGTGTTCGTCGTGTTCGTATCCGTATTGATTCGCTCGTGTTCTATCCGTATCCAGATAAGTTTACAACTTGCGACATGCTATAATTATATCTATAAACATATATCATCGTAATATTACCTATTATTATTATTATAACCGTTTATAACTATACAATTCGTATATCGTTAATTAGTTAACAATAATAAGTTTATTTTATAATAAATAGGTTTAATTTATAATATTTATGTAGGTATATCTAATTAACAATATTTGATAATTTTGACAAAAGATTATTTTAATATGGTTAAATTGATGTACGAACCTGTAGTAGTGGATATGAGCATGGTCGCTAATTCATGTAATGCATCTAGATAACTTTTTATAAAATATTCAACGTGCATGTTGTTAATCCTATTACTAGAAACCATATGGTAAATTGTTTATCGATATTAGTATTTACTCGTTTAATTTAAACACTTGTTCAAAACAAATTGAGCCGTTGCAATTAACCTTTAACATGACATGACTTGTTAATCTATATCAGTTCAAGATTACCGATATACTGTGATGACTATATTACCTGCTTTACATCAGGATTTGTCTATGAACAGTGACTGTGATAAATACATCTTACTTGATTGATAATATCATCATTGACATGCTTGTATACCGATTCACGACATTTTATTATCGCGTTACTGTTATCTTACCAGTACACACTTGCATGTAATACTTACCGATACCAACGATCCTGACTTGTTGTCCTGATGGACATGACTTGTTGTCTAGATAGACATAACCTGTACATGCCCGTTCCTGTGTTGGTGCTGGGTAGATATTATATTCATATCTGACTTGGAAAACGAAACCTGGGGAAATCAAAAGTATAACTAAAGTGTAACTTAAAAGGATATTACTTGATCCGTCGTTCCGGAGGGTAACAGGACATAATCATTCTTGATTCATACATCTTGATCCGTGATCCCTGGAGGTAACGGGATATATCTTGGTCCGTGGTCCCGGAGGGTAACGAGATATATAGTTTTGAGTTATATGGAGGAGTGCATTGATTTCAAATACATGTAGGGTAGTTAGCCTAGAAATACAGACTTTAGGATACATGTGGCATCTATCGCCTGTTGTTATAATACCTATGATTGTTTGTCTATACGCATACCTTATTTTACACGGACATCCTGTAGAGCACACTGTTCAGTTTATTTTTACTAATATGATATTTATGACGCACTGACGTATGGGTTTTGAATGATCCAGATACTTGACTTAGCACGTGAGTATTTCGACAGGACTAGCGATCAGTAGGGACCATTTTACTGATATATCTTTTATTGATGACTAATTATTCTTTGGATTTTCTTGCTTCCGTTACTGTTTTCTGTTATCGTTCTTGTCGCTATTGGACATGTTTAGAAATAAATAGTTATATTATTGTCCTTGATTACTGATTGACAGGCGTAATGTGACTATGGGAGGATGTTTTCTTACCGTAGATAGCATGGTTGGTTTTGTCACGTACCGTAATTACGTATTTTGGGAAGCGGGGTATGACAAAATACAGGTGCCTAAATACTCTTTTCTCTAGATGCATCATTTGTTGCTTCCTCTTAGATCTTCCTTATCTTTGAAACTGCCGCGTGGTGCAATCTAAATATTCTACATAGTTATGGTGCGATAACATTTGCAAATCCTCTTGTGTGAAGGTTTTGCATTTTTAGACAAGCGGTTTAGCACGTGCGATGCAAATCTTCTCACAAAAGGATTTGCAAATGTTATCACACCATGGCCATGTAGCATGTTTATATTGCAAAACTGAAGTGGGTCATGATATAAGAGCTTATTATCAGCATGCTATTTCATTTTTATGATCAACTCTCTTTTTTATAACAATAAAAAAATACCTCAATTAACACCGATTTAGTTTTTGCAAATTTATTGAATTACAAATAGTAAAACGGAAAGGGAACGATGGAAATCAGTATATTTAGAAATTTAATTATGAATGTAATTACATAAACATCTATTTAGTGAAATATAATATATTTATTATACTATTTTAAATTAATTTATGATTCTTACCCATAACTCATGGACCAGTTGGTTGTGGCATGGATTTATGGGGTGAGAGGTCTCGTGTTCTCGAGCCCCCGTACGCACAGGGTATTTCCCCCTTCCTCCTTTCGAGTGTGGGTGTGTCATGGAACCCCTGGGCTAGCCAGGGGTGCTCGGTTGTCAAAAAAATTTTATGATTCATATGTAGGTTATGTACAAATAATGATGGGGTGTGTGTATCAACTTGCTTAACTACTGTTCACAGATATGTTAATTATTGGGTTCGTTTTGAAAACAATTGGGCCACTTTGTCGGATTGTCCAACTGCTTTTGCGTTTGAATATTGGAAGGGTCAAAAAATAAACTCATGTATTTGAGGGCACAAGTTGTCATGTTTTGGGGTCCATGAGGGAATTTTCATATTTTCTTGCATTATCTTATGGAAAAAGGGATAAACTTTATTAATACCCCACGTGTTCTACTTCACGTGTTCTACTTATAATAGTAAAGAAAATAAAGATAATGATATGATGCATGCTATGAAAATTATTCTTATTGATCTCATTAAACATTTGATTTGGTTAATGCTTTCATTTTTTTAATACATTTCAGATGTTAATTAGAGAATCTGTACAATAAATGTTTGATATAGCAACAATAAAATTTGCAACAATATGTGGAATCTATACAATCAAATTTATATAGGTGATTTAATGCGGGGGACAAATTGCACAGATTTGGTTATAAATTCTCTTATCAAATAGCATGTCTCTGGGATCATTTTTAGGTATAAATTGACAGCAATCTACAGATACGTGAAATAAGAGCTACGACTACTTCATGAACTATACGATATGCTAAATTGGCATGGCGTGATTCTGAGTTTGTGCACAATGGCTATGACTATTCCGTTCAAATACCCGTTCTAAAGTCGGAAGGACAAGGAAAATAGCACTTGATAAGTTTATTGTTTACTGAGGTTCAGCGTTTGATCCCAACTTGCCCATTATCGGGCCAGAAGAGGTAAGTTTATAATCATTTCCACTTACTTTTTTCCGTGTATTGATTCTAAATGGTATTTATCCTTTACAGTTGCTTGCAGTTGAAGAACGAAGGTTTTTCTACTACAAAGCTCTTCATTAAGGGAGTTTCAATTTTTTTGAAGCCAGCAAGCAACTACAGGAACAGAAAAAGGAGAAAGTAAATATCTTTCTATTTGCAAAAGGTTTCTTCAGAAAGTAAATGCTATTTTCTGTTTTTGTTTTCTCCCTTGTCATTTTTTATGAACTGTCCTTTGATTGTTATTATTTGGATTTAATCCGTGCAGGCTTTAAATTTAAACTAAACTTAGGCAAAGGATCCGATTCAAGTCCATTGAGGATCCCTGTCTTCAACCATATCTTGATCTGTAAGTTTACAATCTTTTGTTAATTTCTCTCAAATTCTCATTCAATCCCAAAACACAAAAAGTTATGTCTTTGATTAACGAGTGAGAGATCATGGGGGGATCCAAATTGTTGACATTAGAATTGATTAAATCCAGTATTTTTAAAATAAAAAATACTATTTTTAATTAGATATGTTGCGTATTTGGATTTTTTTTTGAGAATATTCTTATAAAGTGCTCACAGTAACAAAGACTTTAACGAACTAGAGAAGATTTGAACTGTTATAAAATTTTTTAAAATTATTGATTATATTTTCTTCCCAGCTTATGAATATCTTTTTTGCCTTGTGTCATGCTGGGAATTACATTGAATTTTCAATTTGGAACCCCTCCCTTTTGAATTAAAACAGTAGAGATTACCGTTCAAATTGAGTATATCAATTTGCGGCAACTGTCGACCATAATAAACAAGTGCAGACATGTAAGCAAAAGCATATGAGAAGAATCTTAGATAACATTACCATAATTGGTTTGTTGTGGTTGTTATTTTGCTATGATATGCAGTAACATTGCTATGGGTTTTCTAATTGTCTGATGCTAATCAAAATTTATCTTTGAATTCTTGCACAAAAGTTGACCAAATCCATTAGAGAGTGCATAAGGTTGCATGTGGGTCGAGTTTGACGTGACACCTACCCTACTAAACCCCGCTTGTAGGTTTTTGTCGCTTGTTGTATCCAGCAAAATCCGATTGGGCAGGTACAAATTTGATTACAAATTTTTTAGGTCGGGTAAATATTTACATCAAAACCCACCTGCCTGAGCTCGGTATAATGCCCGCCCAAATCTGATTCCAGACCCAACCCAAGCCTGCTTTATATATCTAGGCCAGATCCAAACAACTATGGTTACTTTGTTGGAGTCAAAAATTATACCCCTTCAACCAAAATCAAAAACTCAAAGTCAACCCAAAGGCCGGTCCCAATCCAAGTCAAGTGGGTCAGAGCCGGGTCCAAGCTCAAGCATGGGGTCGGCCCCATGCTAAGAACAGAAATAAAAATGTAATATATAGATTTAATATGTAATAAGTAGGAAGTTAATGTAAAAAAATAGGCAAAAAGACAATTTTTGTAAATCCCATGGGCTAAAATACAAAATATGTGCACATGTGCAAAAGAATGGGCAAAAATCCAAAATTATAAAGCCTAAGGGGTTATGTATAAAATGTATATGCTATAAAAGCCAAATATATGTGGAAATAATAACGTTTATTCTCTCAATTTTTTTAGGGTTTTGAGCCTCCTCCAAAAGAGGCAAATCTTCTTTTCCCCCATTTTCTTCCTCAAAGGGATGGCTCCAAAAGGAAAGAGTTCTTTTTGTGTGTCTCTCATCTCCTTCATCTGTTTCTTGCTCAATACAACCCATCAAAAGAGAATCCATCTTTTTTGGAAAACTATATCTCAAGAATCCAAGATCCGAGATAAAAAAAACAAGCAAAGGAGTAATTTTTCTTCATCAAGCTTGAAGAACAAGGAAGAATGACTCTCGGGGTGAAAGGCTTTCACCCCGAGCAAACGTTTTCGAACATGTAGATTCGATGAAAGCCCCTTAGACCTTCATCACTTGACCTCAGATCTCTTGTGAGATCCATACGAACATGGATCTGTCCATGTTTCTCTCATAATCTTCGAACACGGGATCCTTATATTCAACCTCTGGAACCTCCCCAAAAGAAGGCTTCCGTTTTTGAAAACCTCGGAAAGGGGTTTTCTGTCTTCGCGACCCCCAAAGAGGTTCCCGCTCTCGGAACTCCCCAAAAAGAAGTTCCCTCATTCGGGACCCTCTTATTGAAGGGTCCCGCCATCGGAACCCCCTTACCCCCAAAAGGGGTTCCTGCTCTCGGGACCCCCCCAAGAGGGGGTTCCCGCTCTCGGGACCCCGCCTCAAGGGGGTCCCGCTGTCGGGACCCCATCTCAAGGGGGTCTTCGTCTCGGGATCCCCAGAAGGGGCTCCCACCGTCTTGGGTGGCCTCCTGAACTCGGGCGGCCACTGAATCTCTTCCTCTCTCTTTCCCCGCACGGAAAGTTCCCGACACACTCGAAACACTTCTCTCCAAAACGGGATCCCCGTAAACTCGGCGAGGCTCTCATATGCCCGAAGCACATTCAAGATTATTTTCAAAACACAACACGCACATATTGCATACTGACTTCGCATGACCTGTATGGTCCGTTAATCGGAGATTCTCTTGCGTTAAAACGAGAGGTAATTAACGGCAGCTTTGTCCTCGACTACCGGAGATTAGAATTCCACAATCAATAAATCCCTGCCTATTTTAGACAGGGAGAAACTGTACACGCCTAACAAGCTAGTGCATCCCATCTCAATAGAGTTGCGAAAAACACTCTACAATAGTATCCCGACGTATTTTTCCTTTTGTTTTCATCCGGTGTTTATTATGTTATAAGACTCCTCTATACTCCATAGCCCTTGCATCCACAACATGAGTCACATTCACAAATTTACGACCTTAAATCCTAGGCTAAATTACACTCATGAGCCTTTTCCATTAAAGTTTTTCAAATACAGTAAGCTCCCTTGAGTGTTACATTTGAAGCCAAAGTTGAAAGGAGTTTACAGTAATAAAAAGAACTTTAAGGTAGTTTAGTTGAAAACGCTCATAATTGAAGGTATTTGGCCTTAAATCTTACTCTAACTTTGTTGAGTGATAAACTATCATACAAACCAATATTATCTAACAAGAACTTTGGGTGCATGTGTGGTTATAAACCCTGTAATAATAAGGAAAGCAAACGGGTGACGATGTAATAGGGTTAAACAAGAAATTTTGCATCTCTACAATTATTTCGACTTTTGTAATTTGTAAATGTTTAAACTAAACAAAACCACCCATTGGAACCCAAATCTTGTCGCAATTGAATGTTTGGATATATAATGGTTAAGGTTGATATTTTGGGCCGGGTATAAAAGTCGTAAAAAACCATCCAATCTGACCCGTTTCACCCCTAATAGCGCAGGAGAGAAGAATGCTAAGTTGGGAAACATTTTAATATCTTGACATAATTTTCACGCTCATGAATAAAACCAGGCTGGATAGTTTTGGATTCGGAAAACAATGATTTCATGAACAAAGGAAGTTTCTCGAAAATATAATTCAGGAAGGAATTTAATGGAAAAATAATCATAAATATTCCGTCTAGCTGGATCCTCTCGCTCTCGATACAAATCTGCGGTGTCTCCTTGGCTATAAATTGCGTTGAAAGGTGCATTGAGGGATATCAGAGTGATTTCTTGCAAATGTTTATCGTCGAGACATGGCTTTAACGATATATTTTGCTTTTTATCAGAGGTGCAGACTTCGAGCCCAATTCGCCCATCCGGGACTGAAGTACAAAATTCAAGAAACAATATAGTTAGTTTGTTATTTGTTAAATTTCATTATTTCTAATGTTCTCTTTTTCTTATTTTCCTAAATTTCGTTTTGCTGCTTTTTATTAGTTTTATTTACCATCAACGGGTGATCTCGGGACCCAAGTGGCAGATCTGAAGGTATCACATTCAGTGGTAAGCTTTTCTCTAAAACGGCTAAACGGTTATTGTTTTGCTGGTTTAAAAAAATTAGTCACAAGCAGAAGGCCGAGAGCCAAAGGGTTTGCTTAACGAAGAGTATAACTTTTCATTTTATTTTATAATATTATGATTTTGTTATTTAAATAAATTCCATGTTTTAGGGAAGGTTCAGATGCTTCCATTCATAGATGCTATCACAATGTTTTTCGTGTTAGCGTGCGTATTTTGATCTAATTGACATCAAAATTCAAGGAATTACTTAATGAAGGAAAAAAATCAAAACTTCTGAGTATTTAAGAGTATTGAGAAGTGAATGTCCAACTTGATCGATAGGTTGAAATTCGTGGCTTCTTCGAACATCCTTACTCCATTTAGATTTTATTATCTTTTGTTTGTTAGCAAACAAGAGCAAACAATATACATGTATTCTGGAATTTTTTTAAATGTCGGCCAATGAATTTAGATCCATAATTCTCGAAATATGTATTTGAAAAGTTTTTCCCAACAGTAGTCCACATGATTTCACCTAAAGGTCATCTGTCATCATATACAAGAAAAATTAGTGTTTATGCTAACTGATTGTTCCTCATCTAGTCTAGAAAATAAATTCTCTGAAAATGATTACTTATTCTGTTTGTTCCTTCATTTCAAAGGCCCGGCGGACAATCTAGCCAGATGCCAAGGAGATTTGTTGACGGAATCGTTCCTGAATCAATAATGCCTTGAGCGATTGATGGCTGACGAAGAGTCATATTGAATATGACTCCATTTGCTAAGGGTACACAAACAAGCATGAAATCGTTTTTGAAACATGGCATAATCGTCGATGAGGCATCCTGTCCAGCTTTGATGTTGATAACATTCGGCCTGTATGAAAATGACCGGTCCGTCTGTAATCAGCATCACAGCTGGCAGGATGCCTCCTTGACGGAATCATTCCTGAATCAATAATGCCTGGAGTGATTGGTGGCTGACGAAGAGTCATATTAGATACGACTCCATTTGCTAAGGGTACATAAACAAGCATGAAACCGTTGAATTGAAACAATGGCATAATCGTCGACAAGTCATCCTGACCAGCTTTAATGTTGATGACATTCGGCCTGTATAAAATTGACCGGTCCATCTGTAATCAACATTACAGCTTGCAGGATGCCTCGAGAATTATGCCAATTTTTTGCAGACTGTTTCTGCCTGAGTCTAGAAAACATAAGATTTTGAGGAATCATCCTGTCCCACTTTGATGTTGATAACGTTCGGCTTGTATGAAAATGACCGGTCCGTCTGTAATCAACGTCAAAGCTGGCAGGATGCCTCCTCAAGATTTCTGCCATTTCTTCGGCTTCTTCGTGCATTACCGTGTAAGTGAGAATGGGCATATATCTCGCCGTGACATCCTGTCCAGCTTTGATGTTGATAACATTCAGGCCAGTATAAAAACGACCAGTCCGTCTGTAATCAGCATTACAGCTGATAGGATGCCTCCTCGAGAATTATGTCAATCACAATTCGAGCAAATGAAAGCCGCATCGAATATGACTTTTCATTACCTAGCAATCTCAGGAGCGAAGGAACTTGTCGGGCTGCCAAAGCAAATAACCTGTTTTGAATTCAAGCATGAAGTGAGTTATGTGCTATCCATATGTACTCAAGTGTAACTTATTCGATTATCTTCATATCTTGGGAGATTTTCATGTTGCCCATGGTTCTTGTGATTGTAGTAACGAAGAATAACATCCTTTGTAAAGGATTTTGTTGCTCTCTTTGGCTTACTGTTTACAGTAGAAATTGTGAAAACCATGCTTTTTGATGTATTCAACAACCATTATATGCTATACATACAGAATTGTGTGATATTGTTTCAATTATATTATTTGTGCATGTTACTTCGGGCATGTTTTTTTTTCGGGTAGCGATCTCTTTCGGGAATCGAACCGGTAACCTTTTATGGAACAGTTTCAAATCTACTGTTTTACCGACACTAGAACTTTTTACACAACCAAATCCACTGTCAAAATGTAATGAAATCACACGGAAAATTGCGTCTGCTTTGAGGATGGTGCCGAATGATAAGAAAAAACGCAAGATAAGAATTAAAAATACAGTTTTACCAACATAACATAATCAAATGCTAAAATCATCAAATTAAACTCAACTAAGAAATAAATGGCGTTCCGTACAACAGCTGTCCCCCTTCAAAAGAATGAATACAAACACAACTTTACACGACTCTAAACCACATGGGGGGGATTTGACAAAAGATGGACCACTCGCTACATGACAAAATAAATAAACAAGAAATCACATAAAAAGGACAAAAGCACGGGGATGCAAAAGGGCCCTAAATAAATTTAAATAATTATACTCTCAGTCCTTCAGATCTGGAAGAATATTGCAAAGGCCCACAGTACAGCCCACCCCGTGACAAGCCCACCAACTATTGTCCTCACTGTCTCTGCACCGCTCTGCATTTAAGAATAACAATTTAATATTAAGATCCTTTTTTACCAATGACGAGTAGAGTAGCTCAGTCGGTATCGGCACTAGTAATATTTTTACTACCGGTGGTGCGGTAGGGTCCATGTAAGCTACTTGAATTCTCATTGGATACAGGGCGAACCATGTTGTTCAACACACACCGATAGGAAAAGTACTACTCTATAGGCACTTTCCCCTCTTGCGGAGAGTGCGGAGTTCGAACCTCAGGAATCACAGAGAGTTGGTGACCACAAATTAACGTTTTCATGGCAAATTTATGGGTCCCAGGATGCGTGTGTGTTGTGTGTTTGTGTGTGGTGTGCATGGATGTGTTATGTGCTTCTAAGGGCTTAAGGCCCGGTGCAAAAAAAATAAAATAAAAAATATTAAGATCTTTTCTGATATGATATTAGTAATAATACATAAGAAAAGTAGACTTTCAGCTTTTTCAGAGAATTATAATTTGGCCTTTGATGGCTCGGCATCCAGCAACTCCTCGGTTCTTCTTGCTCCGGTGGGGCCATACTATCTGTAAACAATTTTCTTTTATCGACTTTTACTAAACTAATTGTCATGGTACCAAAAGAATTGTAGTGTTTCCTATAAAAAATTGTGATCCAATATAGGTTGAAGTCATATGGCAGCATGGTCGACCGCGGGTAGAGATTAGGGCAAAACGGGCATCGACGGTTTATATAGGACCACCCCCACAAGGGCGGGGGTCTTATGATCGGAGGCCTACGGAATTCTATGATAGATTTCCTCAAACACCATCAAAACGATTTCGTTTTCTGGTAAAATACCATTGAACTTACAAAAGTCAACAATGCCACCGATCTTTTATTATTACACTAACACGATTATAGCGTTTGTAAAATTGCGATTTTACAAAAATATTTTGTTGTTCGTCACATGACAGTCAAAATTTAAATAAAAGAAATGAAATATAAAAAACTTAACCCGCATTTGCAATCCAAGGGTTTAGCATAGTATTTTAAGCTTCTTGGCGCCGCAGGCCTGGTTTGGATATGAAGCTAGGATAAATGTAGTTTGTCATTAAGTGGAAATATGCAAAGAGTCTAGATAACTTAGATCTGATTGCAGTTATCTCGACTTCGAAATGATTGCAGATAAAAATTAGCATTTTGGAGGGGGTTTTTTTCCCATTGAAGTTGGCTTTTTGGAGTTGAGCTTTTCTAAATTTATGAAACTCCAAACTTTAAATTGGGCCTTATTGAAAACTGAAAAAAAAACGCTATGTTTTAAAATAGTAATTAACAAAACAAACAGGGTTCTAAATGCAAGAAAATATTTTTAAAAAAAAAGTAAGATAGTAACTATACCGCTTCATCCGAGGCCTCGGCAGCGCCACTGGGCCCCGGCGACGACGCCGCCTCTCCTGGCGAAGCCGCCACCGCCGATTTCTCCGCCGGCGCCGGAGCCTCTGCGCTCTTCTTCCCCTTCTTCTTCCCCTTCCCCTTCCCCTTCCCTTTCTTGCTGGGGGCCGGCGCCGGCGTCTCCGGCACCTCCACCGCCGGAGAGGCAGCGATTGGCGCCGGCGCCGGCGGAGACGACGTCTGCGGCGGCGAGCTGACCGGTGCTGGAGCAGGCGGCGATGTCACCGTCGTGGTTGGTGGGGCCGCGGCGACCGGGGCCTTAGCGGGTGCGGCCTTCGTGGGTGCGGGTTTGGTGGGTGCGATGGCGGGTGCGGGGTTTGTTGGCTTGGTGGCGGGTGCGATAGCGGGTGCGGGGGTTGTTGGCTTGGTGGCGGGTGCGATAGCGGGTGCGGGGGTTGTTGGCTTGGTGGTGGGTGCGGGCGTGGTGGGGTTGGTGGGTGCGGATGCGGGAGAGGGTTTGGGCTTAGTGGGTGCGGGAATGGGAGAGGCGGCGGGGGATTGGGCGGAGGCGGAGGAGGCGAGGAGAGAGAGGAGGAGAGCTAGAGAGAGAATCCCCATTGATTTTCGAGACATTTTCTCTTTTTGCTTTTTAGAGAGAGAGAGAGAGAGAGAGAGAGAGAGCTGAGTGAAGTGCAAGCGAGGACGAAGAAGGAAGTTATATAGGGTGATGTGAGAGAGAGAGAGAGAGGGAGAGCGAGGAAGATGCAATGGACACTACAGGGTGGCAGCGGGGCCCACGGTCACATGGGGGTGTGGGACCCTGGTTCGGTGTGCGGCGATCGGCGGTGGTGGGTTTGAGCTGGGTTTTAGTGCGCAGCCAGGGATAGCCATATCTTACAAGATGACTACATCTTTCCTAAGAAATTTATTACTATGACGACAGAGCTGGCCATGCCAAAAAAAGTTTGCCTCGACTCTTGACTTTTGATAACGTGGGACGATATTTTGAACTCTCAGGTCATCAATGTGAGTCAACCAAATAAATCCAAACTTCCAATTTGGCATTTTATTAAATCTTTTTTTGGTAAAATCCTCTAATAATCTACAAATGAACCATGACCTTTCAAATTTCTTTTCTAAAGCACCCAAAATGAACTCTTGCTAAATTAGAATTACGATGGAGATGAATATAAATCGCCCATTATATGTTCATCTCCTTCCTTCCTGCTCAAACCTCCACTCAATTCAGAAATTCCATAGTTTTAAAAACCCTCTAATAAATTAGAATTATGATGAACATAAATGAACTTATTATTTTCCATATGTTTTCTTTTATTTGAGTTTAATTAAACGATGGAAGCTAGCTTTTGAAGAAAATTTCCAAACCTTTGAATCTTTGCTTTTCTCGGGGCAAATGTATTATCCATTATCAAATCAAAAAAAGAAAAAGAATGATCTATGATATCTCTTGAATTCCTTATACCGTCTTGTTTGGATACTATCTATCTTATGGGAAAAAAAAGCCCAGATGCCATTTTTCCGCCGGATTGGCCCAATCCGGCAAAAAGAGCTGTTTAGATGGGTTTTTTGTTCTTTAATCCAGAGGGAGAAAACCCTCTACTTGTTTCCCCCAGGTTTTTTAGGCATCTTATATCCGTCCGAAACAAATCGGATGGGTTGAAATTAGATTAAAAAAAATTCAGATTGTTAAGGATATAGTGTTGAACATGCTTGTTGGAACCCTAGACCAGCCCGAACAAGGACTGCTTCCTATAGCCTGACTCCATATATTCCATGGACATAAATTCTAATTATGATATTTAGCAGTGTTAGTTTTAGGTGTAATATAGAGATCCATCACATATCATGTGTATTGTTTTGTCAAGCGTGTAAAATACATGTATGTATATTTAATAAAATCCATTTCAATTATCATTTCAATTTTTTGACAATTCATAACCGGCCGGGCTCGACAAAGTAGCAAAAAAAGACCCATTCAATCCTGTTCAAAACCGTAAGTTGCAGGTTTAGATTTAACGTATTGAAAACTTGTCACGTTCGGACAGCTCTTAGGTTTAGATTTCAATTTTCGGATCGATAAAAATATTGTAAAACCCCCGTATAATCCGACCCGGTTTCACTCCCCTCCTGCTAAGAAGTTACTATGCGTGTTGAAAGATTTTTCTTTTATGATTTATTTATTTTAAAGCCTAATAATATGAAAATGAGGTGGCAAATTGCCATTAGAAATTGGAGGACAGCTCAGAATGCCAGCTGAGAGGTAGAATGAATTCATCAATCAAGAGGACATCACGGATGAGATTCGATCTATCTGTAAACGGTCACATTTTTAAAAAAAAAAATTTAATTATATTTTCTGAGCAGAGGACGATAATCGTTGTGGCGCGGGCCTATAAGATTCCGCCACGTGGCACTCGACCGTTGATCTTCAGATCCTTTTGCTGTTGACCCCTTCTTTCCTCTATGTCCTTGGCATGGACTTGTGACCGTTGGAGCCTTCATCAACTTGGATCGCGGTGCCGGAATGGCTGCTATTTCAAACATAATATCATCCATGTTATTAGATCCAACGGTATAGAATTATCCAAAATTGAAGTCAACGGTAGAGATTAATGTAAAACAGGAGGGCCTTGTGTATTGGTGTTGTTAGGAATATGTATGCCCTAAAGGCCATTATTGTATGATATAGTGGATGCTTGGACATATATATAGAGGACTCTCTTTCTCGATATGATAGCATGCTATTTGGTTGCTCTTTATCTTAATATGTACACTTGTATTATTATACTATCTCTCTGATACATGCTGATAAAACCCTTAGGATGTTTGCTTGACTACCAGGTCTATGATGCGAATCATACTACTGGGACTTGTGTAGTCCACAAGCACATCCTTTAACTGTTCCTAGTCGAGAGAGTATTGAGACAGGGTATCGATATTCCAGAGTAGACTAGTGTGTACGTTTCTTGACCCTGTAGGGGGCGACGATTGATCCCACAACCATTGGTATTTGATATCAAAGATTGTACACAGATGCTCATTACACCGAACAGGACTCGTCGAAAACTCCTAGATGGTACCATACATATCGTCAGATAGCAGTTCTCTGGTGACACTGGTACATGTTAGTCTGTAGACCTGAGATCGTCATAGTGTCTTGTGTGGTTCCTACTGTGCTTTGATTTCCTCCCTACCACGGCCCAAAGGAGTCGTGCAAACAGGTGGATTTTGGGTACAGTCCCGAGTCATATGGAGGCAGTGAGCGATAGAAAGGGTTTTGTCTCTCCCGAATAAAAGATTTACTGGTGAGATTTATCAATAGTTTCTCGAACCGTTATGAGCCACACATCAGCATGACTTATCAAGTTACCGGGGTCTGACGTTTCAACCCCTAGACTCGATATGCGACATATCAGACGAAGAGACCGGACTATACGGTAAGTGTTACTTATAGACTTCACGGGAGCGTGGACAAGCTCGCTTGTTGATCTTCTATTCGCTCAATACCTGGGTAGCCGTTACGTCCTGCTAGTACCGCTGACGGCTTGTAGATAACTGATGTGATCATTACCTGTTGTTGGCGTATTGACGAGTCTTTAGAGTCCCACATAGAGGTTTCATAGTTCAAGCGAAACGAAATAGGACACATATGCTGATATGTGCGGGAGCCTGATTAAATATGTGCATGTGATACCGTATTCTAATCTGGCGTAATATTATATCGGTCAGGTTATATGTGATATAACCTGATTATTGAATCGAGTGTTGATTTGATAATGTGATATACAGATAAATGATATTAATCGGTTATAAGTGATATAACCGGATTATTGAATCAAGTATTAATTTAATAATATGATATATATTTATATTTGATATATTTATATATTAACTAATATTAAAGCTCGCTTAAGTTTATATTCTCTTAATATATATATATATATATATATATATATATATATATAATTCGATTTTTTATTTTGAGAAAATAGAAAAACCAGGTGGAAAATGGGGAGACTTTTGAGGAATGGGTGAAGTATGGCTTTATTCATTATTATATTAATTTATTTCTTGAAATCTCTCTTCTGATTCAAAATCGCATTCACTATTGAAGCATGGTTGGATTTTATTATTGAGAAATAATTCATGCTTCAATAAGTGAGAGGTATGAGAGAGCCATTCTTCACTTGATCATTTTTACGCTACCTCATTTTCTTCTAACTCTCTCCATCTTCTTCATCCTCCTCCTCTAAAGTTCTAACCCCCACATGAGCTGTGAACCCTAGGACTTTAGAGATTACCTAGTGAGCTAAAACCCCTACTTCACCAACATGCTCTAGAGTAGCACTTTAGACTAGATTGTTTACTTCATTAATAGTAGATTAGTGAAGAGATAGCTTTAACTAGAGAAACTTCGGATGGATCGTCTTTGACACGAAGATCGCGAAGCAAGCTCGATCCTTCTTCAAGTGGAGCTACGAGGAGTCGTGGGGACTACTACCCGGAGCTTTAGAAGTGAAGGACTTAGTTTACAAAGGTTGTAATTTCTTTCACTTAGTGTAAAGCTTGCTATATTATCATATTAACCCTAATACTCTAGTTAGATCCTAGGTTAGTGTAGTTTAGCATCCCAAAAATTTTAATATTGCATGCTTGATGCCGGTATAAACCTTGTGGTGGTGCTAGAAAACACTTTCATGGTATCAGAGCTAAGTTAGAACATTAGGGGAAGTCTATACGATATTAAAGTGTTCGATCGAGTTTCAAAACCCGACTTTTTACAAGTTTCTGTCCATTTTTTCAAAAGGTGAAATTTTCGAAATTAAAAATATACAGAAAATTGTGCAGGGTATTTTATGGAGCCTCAAGAAGTACGAGGACCTAATTCTTTTAAACCGCCGCGGAACCGCGGCCTAACCCTATGTTTGGCTGCAGTTCCGCCGCAAGTTTGCTGAATTGTGGGCTCCTGCTTCTTGTGCTGCTCCTGCTTCTTGTGCTGCTCCATTGTCTTATTTGGAAATTTCTGGGTGTTTTCGGTGAGGCTCAAGTTGTTGAGGTCTCTGTGATTTGTGGGTGTTTCATAATTCGATCGAAATGTTTAACGTCGTCTAAATTATGATGATATATGATACAATATTTGGAATCCACAACAATTAGTTTTGAGAAAACTAGTTAGTGTTTTTTAAATCAAGCGTTTTAGTCTCGGTTGATCGATTGCCACGGAATTTCGATTCGGATCAAAACTCCGTCGCAATCGTGTATAGTACGTGAATACTTAGTCGGAAATCTTGTTGAATTATCCGACTGCTTATTGAAAAGAGTTTTCAATTTGAGACTTAAATGCAAGGTTTATAGGTTAGGCATGAAATGTAAGTCTACGGTAGCGCCCCGGCCGTCTAACAGACGCCAAATGCGGAACAAAAACTTTTTGACTGGCGCTGTCGCATACTATAATCCGGATCTGCCATTAAAGCTAAACTAACAAACTACAAAGTGGGTAGAAATGTTATAC
Source organism: Agapanthus africanus (assembly GCA_030015575.1). Lineage (NCBI taxonomy): Eukaryota > Viridiplantae > Streptophyta > Magnoliopsida > Asparagales > Amaryllidaceae > Agapanthus > Agapanthus africanus. The sequence continues at coordinate 27,519,516 of JASDDO010000004.1, read as the reverse complement.
CGAATGATCCGAGTCCTTTGGTCTTCAACCATCATCCCATGCTTTTTTGCGGCTGCTCCGATCTCCTGAATCTCCAGTCTTCTCGTCCAGGTGGCACCACGTCGACGGATCTTTAAACGGGCTCCCGCCTCTGAATCGAGGCAACTCGATCATCAAGTTTGCTAAAAGAGATGACCAAGATTGATGTAGAGAATGAGTAGAACACTTTATCTAGTTTCGTCCAAAGCTATGGACGAACGGTTAATGAAGTTGCCTTTTGGAATCGGGTAAATTAGAAATTGATCACATCTAATTTGTATGCACCAAAACTATCATAATCTTTTTCAAGCAACCATTATCAATTGGCAAGAGGGGGCCGGCCACTATGAAGAGGGGAGAGGTGAGTGTAGGAGGGGGGGGGGGAGTGACCACAACATTAATGAAGAAATGAGTCACAAGACACCTTGCAAAACCATTAATGAAAACAATGAATCATAAACCTTAGTCATCCATTCATTAAATGCTCAATTAATGCACTAATGACTCACTAGCCACCTCATCATCCCAGTCACCATCTAGAAGCTTCCACACACTCATGACACACCCTCAAGACGAAAAGATAAATCCGTATTAAACCGAATGTTTAATACGGCCGATAGAAAACTGGAAACTGGCAACTTCCAAAAGTGATCCCGAAACGAATTTCAGGATAACTCCGTAACAGTATAAACATACCCGCATTTGTATTACGACCGAATACAAATGCAACTGAGACAAAGATATTATATCTACACAGTAGAACCCTCGGGTCCGGCTTAAACCAAAGCCCACCGGTATTATCTGCCCGAAATATGACACGTGCGTAAAAGTTGTCCCCTCTTCTCTGGTAACCCGCGAAAGATACCGGAAAGCACAGAGCAGTCGTCCAAAGGGGTTCCGTAACCCTGCCATAAAACCATACGGCCTCTACAACGTTTCGCCCGAACTTGGGAAACTGTCTGTGGGGGACTCTAATGACTCATCAACACACTGGCACTGGGTATAACCACTAGCACGTCAGAGATACTAGCTGTACGTAACGGTTGCCTATGTATTGATTGGAAGGGAAGCTGACGAGCGAACTCATCCAGAAACCCTACTGAGCCTGACAGTGACAATATCCGTACAGTCCGGTCCGTTCGTCTAAGAGTATCGCATATCGAGTCTAGGGGGTGGATAAAGTCAGACCCCTAATAACGCGATAATTCGTGTCGGTATGAAGCCCATCACCTCCTGAGAAACTACTGATCCAAATCAGTAATTCTCCACCATCTCGGCCGAGAATTTCTAGTGATGGTCACCCGTGCACTGTGCGACATCAACCCCCAATACCGGGAGAGACGAATCCCCGACGATCCGCTCACTGCCTCCATGTGGCTCGGGACTGTACCCAACTAAAACCTGTTTGCATGTCTCCTTTGAGCGTGGTAGGGTAGTAATCAAAGCACAATGGGAACTCACACGAGACAAATGACGATCTCCGGTCCACAAACTAACCTGTACACATGTCACCAGGGAACTGCTATCTGACGATATGTATAATACCAACTAGCATGTTCCCGGCGAGTCCTGTCCGGTGTACTCATAACCTAATGAGCACCTGTATACATCTTAGGTGATCCAACTGACACCAATGGCTTCTGAGACCGGCCACCGCCCCTCGTCGGGGTCTCGACTGTATACACTAGTCTACTCTGGAGTATCGATGCCCTGTCTCGAAACTCCCACGACTAGGGACACTTTAAGAATGTGCTTACAGACCCCAGCTCCCACGTATATGATCGCCATCATACTGCTGGCAGTCAAGCAAGAATCCTATGGGCTCTATCAACATGCAATAGTGAACTAAAGCATATATACGATGATAAAGACAAACCAGATAGCTTACTATCATCTCGAGCAAGACTGTCATATCGGTATAGGTCCTCCCTCAATCATCGCAATCACGTATCTGCGATCCAATAATTGACTTTGAGGACACTATATCCAACATGAAATTCTGAATATAAGATTTTTCGGGTTTATGATGTCTAAGGAGTTTGCGGATTCTAATTATTGTAGTTTTTCATTTCTTTTCTGCGATCGTAAGTGTAATATGTGGGGTATCCCCGATCTCGTTGATATATGTCAACGAAATTCGGGATACGCATATTTATTTACGTTGATGACATGTGATGTTATGTGTTGTTGTGATATGTTATATTGGATCGTCATGATTGAATAGCCCGGTTTTTTTGCGTGAGATGAGAGTTTTTGTTTTTTCATTCATGTAGAAATTGTATGTAATATTCTTTTTTGGGGATACTTCCTGGTTGAGGATGATATCAACATTGATGTATATTATTTACTTTTTCGCATTAGGATAGACCCAAGGCGGAGAGCACAAGTAACCGGGTTCTAGAGTCCAGTAGGAGGCCATCTCGAGGAGTCGAGACCGAGTCACCTAACTCTAGAATTGGCAGGGTTGCTTGCCGCTCTCTTAGGGGTCTAGGGATGTGGGTTTGGCTATTCATCACGACCGTGGAGTCCGTGTTTTTCATTACTGGCTTAATTTAAAACATGGACCTCCTAGAATATCCAATATTTCATATGTTGACTTCTGCTGCTTGAGTTCTGTAATATGATCATATAACCACGTGAGATGAATGCTATATATATATGATACATATAATAAACGCTGCTTATGTTTTGCACCCGCGCTAGTCTAGCCCCCGCTCTGCCGTTAGTTAAGTAACCTAACGGTGCATGACGGGGCACCGTGGCGAATGCGGATGGTATAAGCGTACGTTCTATTTTCGTTTCTTTTCTGTGATATTTAGGGAAACATAAATGATGGGACTTCATTAATGAGATTAATGAAAAGCAAAGAAACCTAAAAATGTTGTAGAATCATAATTTCAAAAAGGCAGCTCTAGTTCTTGCTTTGCATAGTGGTATTCCTTGATGAATATCCAGCACCTCATTCGATGAGAAAAGAGCCGAGATCCCTTCACCGGGAGTGACCTCTTTAGCAAATACTACAATCCACTCGGTTTGTTTTAAAAAGTAGCTCTAGTTCTTGCTTTGCATAGTGTCATTCCTTGATGAATATCCAGCACCTCATTCGATGAGAAAAGAGCCGAGATCCCTTCACCGGGAGTGGCCTTTTTAGAAAAACTAGCAAATGCTACAACCCACGTGGTTTGTTTTGAAAACTAATCGATTTTAAAAGCGGAGCTTAAACCACTCCTTGTATCTATAACGATATCAAGTTCATTATGTTAAAGGTTTTCTACAAAACCAGTCGTAGCTCTCCGTCATTTCAGATAAGCACTATTTAGTATTCGTGCTGCGTTTGTTGGCCTTATCAAGGCGTAGTGTGCGGTAGCTGATTAGTGCTTATCTGCAGGATGTGATGCGATTGGATTAAGGTAGTCATACGGCTTTGTTGACCTTGTTAAGGGTCATACAGGTGGGTTTAATTCAATCACGAAATGACAGGTTGAACCTGACTAGCGCTTATGATTTGTTGACCTTATTAAGGTCATAAGTTGCTAGGGGTAAAAACAGATATTGGGAATTTCAAGTGTTGAAATTTGCAATGAGATTGCATACCTTCTATGAGATAGTTGGATCCCGACACCCACTGTGAGTAAGAGTTACTCTTGAGAGAGTTTTCCACTTTACAATTAGCCAATCCAGTAGGTGTCTAAGAAAGGTGTTAACGGGGTTATGCCCCTGCGGAAATGAGGTTATTTAATTAGTTACATGCGAAAGCATGAGAAGACTCTCTCGGAGTACCAATACCTGCCTGGCTGACCGATTGGCGAACTTGTAGGGTGTAATTAATCCCAGCTAATCTTACCTTTTAGGATTTGAAGGAAGATTTGATAAAAACGGTGAGAGCTATCCTGATTAGATAAAATAATAACCAATTTAATCTTGCAAAGAGCGTACGCTAAAGAGTTTCCTTCTCTTTCTCTCTCTCTCTCTCCAGGTAGCGACCATGACATGCCTTAATCAAGATAATAATATGGATGTATTGACCGAACCCGCTTATTATACTGAGCTGGTGTAACATTTCAGAAAAATAAAATATTATTTTTGGGAATTTTTATAATTTAATAATAAATATATTGAATATTTAATATTGCGGTATAATTAAATACCGATAAATTGGGAAGAATTTGGAAAATTATAGAAATTACTAAAATGAAGATGTTTTATGTGATTCATGCAAATTATAAGTTTTTATGATTAATTTTACACTATTTAGTGCTAATCGCGATTAAATATCGCTAATCGCGTATTAAGCTTGTTTTGTGCACATGACATGCACATGTCATTTTTAGCACTTGTTACATTGTTCTTTCATGCTTTCTTCTTCTTTTTTTATCAGGCATGGTTATAGATCTAAAGAAAAGAAAAGAAAAGAAAATGGAAAGGAATAAACAATAAAGCATGGGCATGAGAGAGAAAGGTGAGGGGTTAACTTTGACTTGGCCATTCTCTCATCTCACCATCTTCATCATTTTCTCTCCTCTCCCTCACTCATTGCTACTGCTGCCCTCTCTCCCTTTTCCCCTCCACCTCCTCACGGTCCATCACAATAAAAACCCATTAAAAGTCCATCTCATTTTCACAAAATTTGTGCACAAGCTCACAAACTACACTATAGACCAAGAAAAATTTGATTTTGGTGCCCGACGGGATTCATGAGAGCAAAATGAGGTAATTATTCCATCATTAGTGTAGAATTTCCATTCCTTTAGCATCCATGTTAATTTAAAATCGATATTGTGTGGTTTTGGGAACGTTGAAAACTTTAAGTTGAGAATTAGGGTTTTAGTTGAACCCAAAGATGAAATTAAGGTTAGTAGAGACTATACAACCCCTATGGTGATTGATTGGAGACCTAAACCAGAGACTAAAACCCCAATTAGCGAACTTAGAAATCCCCAACATCGTATTTTATGAATTCTGTGAGGGTATTTTGACATCTTCTATCACCCGGAGCCTCTGAAAAATATTTAGCAAGTACAGAAGAATGTGCAGGCACCTAGGAAGCTAACCCCAAGACCCCATCCCCTACACTCACATCTGGGCCGCAAATAAAACCCTTCTGGCCGCAATTTGCGGCTAGATCTTGAGCATTGGGCTTCGTGCTTCGTCTGGAGCTCCATCTCCTGAAAACTAGACCCTTGGCATATGCAAAATTGACTAATTTGACCTAGGGTAAAATCCGAGACCATTTTCAAGAGTTGTTGTTTTGATTCGGGGTTTCGTTTTGCGTATTGTGAATTCTGGATTTGTGTAATTTGTGTTGTATTCGATCACTTGACGTTTGTACGTCGAAATCGAGTGTTATTTGGTGGTTTTGAAAGCGTGGTCCATAGGTTCTAACGTATAAACTTTTAGCGTGTCGTTTTGGTTTTAAATTGGGTTTTAATGCGACACGATACGTTATTATGTGTAGGTACCCTACGAGGACTTCGAAACGACAAGAAAGCACGTAGCGACGTCGGCAACAGAAAGCGAAAAGCAAAGTGAGTAGATTATATCTACGGGGGAAGTCGGGTGGATGGCGTATAGCACCCCCGCAGTTCGATGTATAGTATTCTATATATATACTATATATATGATATCTTTTATGTGAGACATGGATATTCATGATATGATTAGGTGTTCAATGGTTAGATTAGGATTATTAGATGTGAACTAGTATAGCTTCTTAGTTGCGAACCCTAGAATAGGTTTACACCCACACGCACACACATGCTTACTTTGTTATATTTGTACGTATATGGGGATAGGTATATATATACACACATATAGGTATGGGACTATGTATATATATACACGTATACCTACACATGGATGATGAGGATTGTATATGGTATTTAGAGATGAGTCGATGAGATTGGGCATGGTGCCATGAGATCGGTGATATGACGTGGTTCGTATTTTGAGATACGACATGAGATTATAGCGGGCCTTTAGGCGTGTGTTTTCATACACGCATATATATATATATATATTAATGGTATCAGTATATATATTGATGGTATCAGTTTGTACTAGACTTAGATCAGTACCCCAGTTCATGAGATATGATGATAAGGATACCAGATAATTGATGAGATAAATGTGAGATTCGACCCGTACCCAGATTTAGGATGTCGTACGACGGATTTACGTACGAGCTATATATTGATGATAGATCTGCACTCTTGACTAGAGGATGTCATATTGTATATTGTATCGTATGTGATACTATTGAGGCGGGATCACCGACTATTATATGTATATATATATATATATCGACTCAGATTTAGGTGGTTTCCATACCCTTTCGATTAGCTTGTTAGTTACATCTGTAGTTTACTTAGTAGATATTAGACTAGACCCGAGTCATACCTATTTCAAAACTAACGAATCGTGAGTATTTTTAAGACAGGTCAAGGGATTCTACGGATATTTTCAGAAGACGCATCTTTTCTTAAAAACACCGTAACCCTTATTTTTCTAAACCCCACGATTCGTGTTATTTCAAATGGCAAAACTGTATGATATATATATATATATATATATATATATATATATATATATATTGATGTAGATTCTTCACTGTTGTGTTTATTATTCATTTTCCGCATATTCTTGCTATTCGCATCGCATTGCATGTTTAAATGTGTTTATTGTTATATTAAACCCATGCTATCATGACACTAGCACCATTATCGATGATGCGTATGTTCCACGTACACCTGTTTGCCAACTCACACACTTCATCATCGATAATTGCCATGTCACTACAGAGTACGACTGTTGCATCAGGATATGACTCCTTGCATGACATACTTGCGTACTTACATATTGTACACTCATACTTGCGTACATACTTATTGTACACTCATACTTGCGTACACACATATTGTACACCCATACTTGCATACATACGTAATTGTACATACATAGATGATTCTGGCTTGATTTAGGAGATTTGGGAACCTCAAGATATATTTTAAAACTGGATTCACTTTAAAAGAGCGGTTTCCCTTGATATGTGCATATTACTGTTCCATATTGCATGATATACGGATATGCTTACATTTCTGTTATATGTCGCATACATCATGCTTTATGATTATACGCATTGGGATATGTTGTTTTCATGAAATTTCTGGATTTGAGAACCGTGGTTATTTCAAAAGAAAGCATGTACTGTTTTAAAAACCCGGTTTCTCTTGATATGATATTTCAGTGCGTCCACCATGCGTTTTCTCGGTTCTGAGACATGTGACATGTGAAACCCGATTCGAGGAGGCGGATGATCCGTTTGCAGGTACATGGTGGACCCGGTATGGTACCCCGGGGCGAGAGAGAGATTTCGTGTGGATGACGATGAGCCTGGCAGAGGGACCACTACCTACCGGTGATAGTATTTGGGCTCGGCGGATATCCGGAGGATACCGACCGGATTCGAGAGATGATATGGGCCAATCCAGACTGACGGAGCCCGTGGACCGATCCGAACTGATGGAGCCCAATATATGAGGATTTGCGTGTCGATGCTGTGCATGGGTTTCATGATGTTTTCGAGTGTTGATGCTGGATACTCAGGTTCCATGATTTTGATGTGTCGCGAGGGACACACGTTGATTTATATCCTCAGACTTCTATGCATTTGCTTTATGATATTTACTGTAACACTTTCAATTTCGTTTAGGTAATTTTTTTCGATAATCGGTAAAATAATCAGTATTTTCCGTAAAATGTCAAAATAATTATTTTTCCATATAGGCCTTGTAGGGTGTTTTTCGTCACCCCATTAAGATGGGAATACGCGCGCGCTTGTCAGGCGTACTACAGATTCCCCCTGCCTAGGGTAGACGGGGGTTTATTGATTGTGGGGATCCGAATCTCCGGCAGCCGCGGACTAAGCTGCCGTTAATTACCCCTCGCCTTTGGGGCGAGGCAACCTCCGATTAACGGGTTAAGCTGGTCATGCGAACTCAATGTGCAGTGTACGTGTGTTTTGTTTTGGGGGGGGTTTGGATATATCGGGAGCCACGCAGAGTTTTTACGGGGGTCCCGCTACCCGGATAGCGGGCTGGGGGTCAAGGGGGCTAGCAGCCCCCTTACGGGGTGTAGGGCAGTGCCCCGGCCCAATTTTTTTTTGAGGGGGACAGTGTTGTGGAGTGTGTATGTATCTATACATATATATATATATATATATATATATATATACATGTATACATATATATAAAAAAGGGAAAAGCGCCCAAAGGACGCGTGGAGCCAGCGCCTTGAGCGTTGTGCGCTTAGGTACTTTGCGCTTATGCGCTAGCGCGCCACGTGTCGGCATGTGGACGCCGGGCGCTTGAGCGCCACCACGTGTCGGCACATGGGCGCTTGGCGCTTGAGTGCTGAGCGCTAAGCGCTGGCGCTTGAGTGCTGAGCGCTAAGCGCTGGCACTTGGCGCTTGAGCGCTGAGCGCTGGAGCGCTAGCACGCCATGTGTCGGCACGTGGGCGCTTGGCGCTGGAGCGCTGGACGCTCGAGCGCTAGTGCACCACGTGTCGGCACATGGGCGCTTGGCGCTGGAGCGCTGAGCGCTGAGGCGCTCGAGCGCTAGCCCGCCACGTGTCGGCATATGGGCGCTTGTCGCTTGAGCGCCACGTGTCGGCACGTGGGCGCTGGGCGCTTGAGCGCAGGGCGCTAGCGCACCACGTGTCGGCACGTGGGCGCTGGGCGCTTGAGCGCAAGATGCTTGGGTGCCGGCGAGAAAAAGCGGGCTTTTAGCCCCAGAAACTCTCGAAAGAGAAATTAGAGTGGAGTTAAACTTCTAAGATGTTTTGGGGTTGATGAAAGGGGTTCTTCTTCTTCCTCCTCTGTTGGCTGGATCTTGAAGATCAAGAGATGTGAGATTTTAAAAATCTCTTCTTTTTGAGATCTAATGAAAGATCTGAGTTCTCCTTTATGGGTTTTGTGGTGAAAAACTGTTTAGTTTTATAAAATGAAGAGTAAAACTCTTGATTTAATTCAAAAGAAAGAAGAAGGTTTTAGAATCTTAAGGAAGGAGAAAGATCTCAGATCTAAATTTTTTTTTTGGAGAGAGAAAAAGTTGTGATATTTTCATTATCCTTGCCTTTATAGGCTATACATTTTACACATAGCCCCTTGGGCTTCACTAAATGGCATTTTGCCTATCCCATGGCTCATGTGCCATTTCTTTTTGCACATAAGCTATGGGCTTTACAAAAATTTGGCTTTATGCCTATTTTTCTTACATTTATTTAGAAATAAAATAAAAGATATACAGCAAAATTTTGGCATGGGGGGAGGCCGGCCGCTTCATGTTCGGGCTCGATCCGGGCATTGGCCCACTTGACCTAGGCTTGGGCCCACCTGGTTTGGGGTTGACTTTGATTTTGATTTGGTCAACCGGGGTGTAAATTTTTACCCCAACAAATTGCCCCCCATCGATAAATGCACACCACACATGTGGGTCGTGTGCATGAAATTGATGGATCTTCTTTCACGTGGAGGCGACTTGATTTGGTTCCCGCTTTTGGGAAACTGGCACTGCCCTTTTTACGACATGGACGGTCGATTCTGCCCTTTTTGCGACTTGGACGGTCGTTGCTGCCATTTTAGCGACGTGGACGGTCGGTTTTGCCCTTTTTGCGACTTGGACGGTTGGTGCTGCCATATTAGCAACGCGGACCGTCGGTTCTGCCCTTTTAGCGACGTGGACGGTCGGTGCTGCCCTTTTTGCTACTTGGACGGTCGATGCTGCCCTTTTAGCGACTTGGACGGTCGGTTATGCCCTTTTAGCGACTTGGACGGTCGATGCTGCCCTTTTCGCGACTTAGACGGTCGGTTATGCCCTTTTAGCGACTTGGACGGTCGATGCTGCCCTTTTCGCGACTTAGACGGTCGGTTCTGCCCTTTTTGTGACTTGGACGGTCGATGCTGCCCTTTTTGCGACTTGGACGGTCGGTTCTGCCCTTTTAGCGACGTAGACGGTCGGTGCTGCCCTTTTTGCGACTTGGACGGTCGGTTCTGCCCTTTTAGCGACTTGGACGGTCGATCCTGCCTTTTTGCGACTTGGACGGTCGATGCTGCCCTTTTTGCGACTTGGACGGTCGGTGCTGCCCTTTTAGCAACTTGGACGGTCGGTTCTGCCCTTTTTGCGACTTGGACGGTCGATGCTGCCCTTTTTGCGACTTGGACGGTCGATGCTGCCCTTTTTACGACTTGGACGGTCAGTTCTGCCCTTTTAGCGACGTAGATGGTCGGTGCTGCCCTTTTTGCGAATTGGACGGTCGATGCTGCCCTTTTAGCGACTTGGACGGTCGGTTCTGCCCTTTTTGCGACTTGGACGGTCGATTCTGGATTTGACTTGCTCCGCTTCTTGCAGTGTCAGAGTTGAAGTTGACTTGGCTGATTTGATGTGATTTGGGTTGACATCAGTATCGCTACACTGGAATATGGTACCAGGAGCGAATCATCATCTGCCATGAGTGGACTTGGGGATTTTGGTTTTGGTTTGGCATCAGCATCGCTTCACTGGAATATGGTACCAGGAGCGAATCATCATTTGCCATGAGGGGATCTCCCTCATTTCCAGTTTAACGACTTAGGGGTCATCTGTTTCCAGTTTAATGACTTAGAGGTCATCTGTTCCCAGTTTAAAGACTTAGGGGCCTATTGGATTGGAGTTTGGAATTTTGGGGTTAGGGTAGGCATCAACGTTGCTAACACTGAAGCACATGAGCCAAGAGAAATTCATCATTTGCCCTTTCCTGTTGGGAAGCGGTGGCTTAGAAGATAGGTTTAGGTCCCTATCACCTAAGGCTTTTCAATTTTATGAGCCGTAAGGGTCCCATAAACGTATTTTCTCCTTACGAGTCGAAAGGATCTCGTAGGTGTTGTAATACCCAGCCCCTTTTATACCAATAATTGTACTTCTTTATACCTATAAAATTTATTTATAAGTATTTATTTATTTTCAAAATCCCATTGAACCCAAACTCTACTCTATCCCCTTCTCTCCAAAATCTTCCTTTAAGCCCGGCCCTCTTTCTCAATTCCTTACAATTCTTTTAGTATAATCCTCAGCCCATTTCTTTTTCTCTAATAAATTAATTAACCCTTCCCCTTAGCCCAGCCCAGCAAACCATCAAGAGCCCGGCCCAAGTTTCTCCTTTTCCTTCCTTCATTTCAAATCTCCTTATATTATTCCCTCTTAAATCAAATTTATTCCTAAAATAATTTCTTTTAACATCTCTTAATTTTCCCCCTTTAATTTTCCTTTTACTAAAACCCACATTAACTTCTTTCTCCTTTCCTTTATAATTCTCTCCCTCATCTTAATTCCTTTTATCCCCGTTACTCTCTCTCTCTCCTAATAATTTTCCTAATTAATTATTTACCCACGTTTTTCCGTTCCCTCTCTCTCTCTCTCTCCACTCGCTCACTCTCTCTCTCACCCCACGTAGACTCACTCTCCCACGTCTCTCTCTTTCTCTCTCTTCCTCGTGACCTCTCTCTCTCTCTCTCCCTCCTTAATACCTCTCCTCCACGTTCTCTCTCTCTTTTCCATTTTCCCTTCCCCGTTCTCTCTCTCTTTTCCATTTTCCCCTCCCCGTTCCTTGCTCGAACCCGCGCACCCACCGCGCGTCGCGCTCACCACCGTCCCCTCACCGTCGGCCCTCCTCCACCCTCGTCCTCATCCCTACCCTCTCGACCGTCTCTCCATCGTCCTCACCCCTACCCCCTCGACCGTCCCTCCACCGTCCTTTCCCTGCCCCTCCTCGAGAAACCGACCACCAACCTCGCCTGCATCCCGACGATGCCGACAAGCTCCCCGTTGCCCCGAGCCGCCTCGTCGACTCGAGCACCACCTCCTCACCTCCCTCTCAGCCGAGCATCCCTCACCGAGCTTCCCCCACCGTTCCCACCTCCACGTCGGCGCTGGCATGACCAACTCCTTCTCCTCGACCACACCTCCTCCCTGAGTACTGCCAGCGAACCCCTCTCCTCGCCACCTCCACCGACCATAACTCTCTCGACCTCCATCGACACCCCCACCGAGCACCCATCCCTACACACCCGCATCATCGGCCAACCCCATCGAGCCCCTCTCCTCCACTCGTTGACAAGCTTTCTCCTCCGTCGACAACCTCCAGTGACCAACTTGAAAACCACGGCAATCACTACCTCACCGGCGAGCCCCTCAACCCAGAACCCCGACCTCACCCATCGTCGCAGCACCACCTTGCTGTTACCATCAACACCGACCTTTGCATCGCCGACGAGCTTCCCTGCCACGGCCAGAGCACCACCACTGCCGTCGCCAACAACTCCGCCATTGATTTTAACCCAAATCCACGGCACCATCGAGCTCGGTCAATTCGCCGAGCACTTGCATCCATCCCAATCGCCGTTGTACCGGTCGCCGTCTCCTGCCTCCAGCCACCATTCGAGAACCCATATCCTTCTTCCCAAACTCTTCACCGCCCGAGCATCTCCAAAGTCCAAAACCCGAGCTCATTCCAAGACGTTGCCGTCGCCGTTCGTCGCGCGTTCGTGACGTTACCGTCACCGTACATCCCCGAGACGTGTCCAGGAAAGTTCCCTACTTGCTACATGCTACCTTTTGTTAATTACAAATCAAAATCGTATATATTCCATGTTTTACTTTTCTGTTAGATTATACGACGCAACTGTTCGATGCTTGTTATCACAGGAAATCATTATTTAATTTGACGGAACTCAATTGTATAAGCTGGCCCGTATGGCTGTGAATCTAGTGTGTGAATTTCATTGGAAAATATGACCGTTAACGACTAAAACGACTACCCCCAAGTTTACCCGTAAAACTGGAAATTTCTTGTATCTGAAAACCGTTAAAATCACCATAAATTATATACATACTGGAATGATGCGCTCGAGGGCTCAAATCGAAGAAGACTCGACGAAATTTAACCCTATGCTGGTTTCTAATCATTTCTGTACTTAAACTATGACAATATTTGGATCGGAGTGCGACTCTGGACTGCAGTCCAGAGCGACTCTGTTTACTGTGTGCTGTTTCGTAATGGGTACCACACTGGTTCCTTAACTCGTAGGTTGCGGAACACCACTGTTTATTAAAGGTGAATCCGTTAGATAGACAACACAAGTGGTTTCATCATGTTTCGTTATCGTTTACTATTTAACCTGTAATTTAAAAGATCGGGACGTATAACAGTCCCAACAGAATCAGAATTGACATATTAGTGTTAAACAGTGTATATCTCCTGACGTACAAACGCGATTGAGGATCCGTCTATTGCGTTGAAAGCCTTACTGAAAACCCTAGATTTTATTCAACTGTAGCGTCGCTAAAATCTGATCCCCACTGGGATTAAAATGCGTTGCGAAACGGACTTCCGATTCTGAAACCGGATTTCCAGCCGTGAACGCTTAAAATGAAGTGGATATAATTAATGATCCTGGAATCCGATTGGCATGAAACCAAATTCGCTGGATAGATAACTGAACACACTATTTATTCCCCGTTCGTCGTTTCACTAAAATGTAACCGTATGATTTATGATAAATATTGCAAGTAGTAGATTACCGACTCATGACATCCTAATCATGCCTTACATACTGTTTACGCATCATACATATGTCACTGCATTGATAACCTAGTGATAACGTGCATTACGCAGTGTTAGGATTAGTGATGATTGTGGCAAGTACGTTAGTGTTCGTGTATCAGTGAATAAGTGAAAGTGATACGTACTTGTACACAATCAGTGAACCTTATTATTCTATTGCATTGTCGACGTCTGTGGAACGCGTGTACGTGTGACTATAAGTGGTATGGAACACTTATGGAAGCTCTTGCATGGGTGTCACAGATAAGACATCATACTCTGCCATTTATCTTAGGTATTAGTCGGGACGTGCTTGATGGAGGTCCTGCCTCCAATTCTCGCGCAGACTTGTCAGAGACCGACTGGTATTTAGGGTTATGGTTAGCGTTTGATATAGACCATGGGGTGTGGGGTAGTTTGAGTGTGAGTTCAACAGAATCTCGGGAGTCCCTTGCCGGCTTATATATATAGAGATATATGGAGATTTACAGGGTACATGATTATTACCGTGAGTTACATGTTGGGCCCGTAGTCCCTTGCCCTTGGGTTCTACCCTTGGGTGGAGGACACTCGCGAGTGGTTGACTCTCACACTTAGACTGACGATAGGTTTAGTGACCTGTACAGTGAGACTTAGAGACTAATAGGGATGATAGCATCGATATACATTCTTACTGTGTTGACATACGTGGCATATCATTCTACTGCTTTTACTGTTCCGCTGCATTGATTACTGCATGTTCATACCTATACCGTCATTGATTTACTGTTGTATATATCTATTATCACTGTTAGAATTGTCACATTAATTTATATATTATATTGCTATTGTTTCGCTCTGACGACCTGAGTATGCATGCTCAGTGTGAGGAGAAGATTTAGCCTGGACCAGGACTAGACGTACATCACGGACATCTTGATTAGCTATCCAGGGTTATACCTTTTGTTTCCCATCAGGTCGGTTCTTTATACTGTTTTGTTCCAGTTACTGCATTTCTCATTACCTGCGCATTATTTACTGATTACCATGTAAAGCTAGAAGCCGAAGTGTGACTACGGCAGGATGTTTCCTTGACCGTAGGAGCATGGCTGGCCTTGTCAACCCCTCGTATTCCGTATTTTGGGAAGCGGGGTGTGACATGGTTTAGTTGGTATCAGAGCCAGGTTTTGCTTTGATTGAGATTGCAGTTTTCCGTGTATAGCTTGGCAATCTAAGACATCCCTTGGTCTAGGTTGTAAACTTGTTATTCTTGATCCATATTCACATCGAATATTTTGCTATCTATTCGCTGGGGTTTCAGGTGACTTGGTAAAGTTTTGTGGTTGTAACTGTGAACTACATCACGATTACACTACCATACTCTGTTTAAGTGACTTAGAGCCCTACAGTTGATTTCCACTGGTAATGAATTTCATCATATCTGATATTCTTGAATCTTTGTCAAGTCCATATTATATTTGATTCTTATAGCTTGTGCCTTATATCATCCTCAAAATTATTGTTTCAGGATCATGTCTTCCAACGACTCTTCCTCTATCTCCACTCCCCAGAATCAGACTGTTGAGATCCTGAGTGTACTGCAAGGTTTAAAGAAAGCCCAGGAGCGAACAAACGACTTGTTAGCTGAAGGACTGAGAAGGCAGGTGAATCAGGCACCAGCGGGAGTCTCCAATCATAAAGGGATCCCCGTTAGATGAGGAAAAGAGAAGAAGACGAAGCGCCATTTTGTTTCCCCGTGACAGAAGCAGCAGAAGACCAATGTTGTGGGTACTGTAAGAGGCCAGGACATCTTCAGAGGGATTGTCGCTGCGCCCAAGGGAAATGTCTGATTTGCGGATCCAGCGAACATCTTATCAACGGTTGCCCAAAAAGGAAGGAGCTACAAGGAGGAGACTCATCCACACTCCCCACTTCTGTCAAGTGATGATTATTGCGTAGTTCGAACTTCGAGGATAAAGCGGACCCAACACAGGATTCAACTCGCGTGACAAGGATGCAGCGGTCCAGCAATCAAAGAAGAATTTTCATGTTTTCTACTTTCAGTAATAATGTTGTCATCCTCTTATGAATATTTCTTTCCGTTTGAAATCTTGTATCCGTTGAACTTTTAGTTGAATGCAATAAAACTTGAATCGTAATATATGTATCATTCTCTTGCTTTCTCCTTATTTATACTATTCATTATCACAGCATTTTAATCCTGATCTTTCAGTTCCTGACACCGCATATTTTCCTATACTTCGTACTCCGAGCTATTTCCTTGATGTATTCCACTGTCTAATCATGACTCTTTCTTTTCAGGCCATGGCCCACCCTAGAGCAGCGCCGCATCTAGATGAGGATGCACAGCCATGCGTTTCCTTAGACCGCACGCTGATGAGTTCTGATGATGAGATCAACAATCCCCATGCCATTTTCGGGAACAACGATTCCGAAGACGAAGGAGCAGTCGCCCCAGAGTTTAACATGATAGACGATTCCGACGAAGAGGTAGGAGACCCTGAAGAGAACCCGATAGAGGAAGATCCCGAGGAAGACCCAATAGAAGAGAATCCAGTTGAGGAAAACCCCGTGGAAGAAAATCCAGAAGAAGAGAATCATATGGAATCAGACTTCGATGAAGAAGCTCCAGCCGGGGAAGAAGGACCAGAAGGACAAGACCCTGCTGTGGAAGAACTCCCAATGGCGGTCCCCGCGAGGCGCTATGGAAATGGGCGCCCCTACCTGAGCGCGCGAGCCTACCGCAACCTGCTGAATCTCCACAACCGCGACTGAAGGGATTCCTTTTAGATGTTGTCTTATCTGGATAAATAAATCTGTGTATAGTTTAGGGCCACCTTTCGTCTTTGAGAATGCTTTGTTTAAAATCTTCTGGAATGAAATAAATTATTGAGTTCGCTAATCTTTTGATCTTCTTAGTTCACTTGCTACTTGATTATTTCTTCTATACAATTATTTTCTCTACTGAGATTTGTCCACCCCTACTCCTTACGTTGTCTTAACCCTCACTAGTACCACACCCGATTTTTAGAGGTCCACCCTTCATCCTCCGTCTGTGCCTCGTTTGAGATCCTTCTGGGAGGAGAAAATTTTAGGGAATTTCCGAGTTCGCTAACCCTTCAAATTTTGATTCGTGTGATGTACCGACTGTTGTTCCCCCCATACTTTTTCTCTTGTATTCCTTTGTTGCTCATCCTTACTTCCTGTGCAGACCCGATCACAGTCTCCTTGATTTTCAGCCTAAAGCCGCCACACACCGACCTTCTGAATGAGCCACACTTCTTTGTAATCATTACCCTAGCTAGCCCTATACCTCTTTGTGTTTTCCCTATTACCCTAAATATATATAGGGGCATTATTATTAGAAAATTTGGTTTCCATTATTTTATATTTATCGAAGAGTGTGTTTTATCGACTATTCCCGTTTTACGCATTTCAAGTACTCCACTACTAGCTTTCCCATTATTTTCAGTAGCGCGACCTTACATCGCGTATATTTTCGTTACATGTTTCTTATTTTCATTATGTGGGTTTTCTAAGTTATTTTGAAACTATTCGATCAAGAAATTATCCTAAAATGTTTTAACCTACCGACAAATCTTTCACTATTTTATTGTCGTTACTTTATTTTTCGGGTATTGTGCCTACGTTTACTATTATAAAGTATTGTGCCTTATACTTATCTTTCTGCCGTGCTACCTTTGATATACTTACACGTGCACATAATTGAGTTTCGATTTTATCGAGTACGTCTCGAATAATATTGTTCGTTATTTATATTCCCGTATATATGTAGTTTGCCCTTATAGTTGTTCCTGCCTTATATTTATTTAGACCCATCCTTTTGTATGTTGTTCTTACATATAAACCTTCAAATTTCTTTATCTGCCTATTTCAAGTAAAGCATTATGTGTTAGTTTACAAAATAATAGCCTTCGCTTATGTTCGTATAACTTATCGTTTATTTTAAATTTCGAGGACGAAATTTTTGTAAGGGTGGTATGATGTAATACCCAGCCCCTTTTATACCAATAATTGTACTTCTTTATACCTATAACATTTATTTATAAGTATTTATTTATTTTCAAAATCCCATTGAACCCAAACTCTACTCTATCCCCTTCTCTCCAAAATCTTGCTTTAAGCCCGGCCCTCTTACACAATTCCTTACAATTCTTTTAGTATAATCCTCGGCCCATTCCTTTTTCCCTAATAAATTAATTAACCCTTCCCTTTTGCCCAGCCCAGCAAACCGTCAAGAG
This sequence comes from Agapanthus africanus, assembly GCA_030015575.1. Classification (NCBI taxonomy): domain Eukaryota; kingdom Viridiplantae; phylum Streptophyta; class Magnoliopsida; order Asparagales; family Amaryllidaceae; genus Agapanthus; species Agapanthus africanus. The sequence continues at coordinate 27,501,603 of JASDDO010000004.1, read as the reverse complement.
TCCGGCCCAAGTTTCTCCTTTTCCTTCCTTCATTTCAAATATCCTTATATTATTCCCTCTTAAATCACATTTATTCCTAAAATAATTTCCTTTAACATCTCTTAATTTTCCCCCTTTAATTTTCCTTTTACTAAAACCCACATTAACTTCTTTCTCATTTCCTTTATAATTCTCTCCCTCATCTTAATTCCTTTTATCCCCGTTACTCTCTCTCTCCCCTAATAATTTTCCTAATTAATTATTTACCCACGTTTTTCCGTTCCCTCTCTCTCTCTCTCCACTCGCTCACTCTCTCTCTCACCCCACGTACACTCACTCTCCCACGTCTCTCTCTTTCTCTCTCTTCCTCGCGACCTCTCTCTCTCCCTCTCCCTCCTTAATACCTCTCCTCCACGTTCTCTCTCTCTTTTCCATTTTCCCCTCCCCGTTCCTTGCTCGAACCCGCGCACCCACCGCGCGTCGCGCTCACCACCGTCCCCTCACCGCCGACCCTCCTCCACCCTCGTCCTCATCCCTACCCTCTCGACCGTCTCTCCATCGTCCTCACCCCTACCCCCTCGACCGTCCCTCCACCGTCCTTTCCCTGCCCCTCCTTGAGAAACCGACCACCAACCTCGCCTGCACCCCGACGACGCCGACAAGATCCCCGCTGCCCCGAGCCGCCTCGTCGACTCGAGCACCACCTCCTCACCTCCCTCTCAGCTGAGCATCCCTCACCGAGCTTCCCCCACCGTTCCCACCTCCACGTCGGCGCTGGCATGACCAACTCCTTCTCCTCGACCGCACCTCCTCCCTGAGTACTGCCAGCGAACCCTCTCCTCGCCACCTCCACCGACCATAACTCTCTCGACCTCCATCGACACCCCCACCGAGCACCTATCCCTACACACCCGCATCATCGGCCAACCCCATCGAGCCCCTCTCCTCCACTCGTTGACATGCTTCCTCCTCCGTCGACAACCTCACCATCTCCCTCGAGCAACCTCCAGTGACCAACTTGAAAACCACGGCAATCACTACCTCACCGGCGAGCCCCTCAACCCAGAACCCCGACCTCACCCATCGTCGCAGCACCACCTTGCTGTTACCATCAACACCGACCTTTGCATCGCCGACGAGCTTCCCTGCCACGGCCAGAGCACCACCACTGCCGTCGCCAACAACTCCGCCATTGATTTTAACCCAAATCCACGGCACCATCGAGCTCGGTCAATTCGCCGAGCACATGCATCCATCCCAATCGCCGTTGTACCGGTCGCCGTCTCCTGCCTCCAGCCACCATCCGAGAACCCATATCCTTCTTCCCAAACTCTTCACCGCCCGAGCATCTCCAAAGTCCAAAACCCGAGCTCATTCCAAGACGCTGCCGTCGCCGTTCGTCGTGCGTTCGTGACGTTACCGTCACCGTACATCCCCGAGACGTGTCCAGGAAAGTTCCCTACTTGCTACATGCTACCTTTTGTTAATTACAAATCAAAATCATATATATTCCATGTTTTACTTTTCTGTTAGATTATACGACGCAACTGTTCGATACTTGTTCTCATAGGAAATCATTATTTAATTTGACGGAACTCAATTGTATAAGCTGGCCCGTATGGCTGTGAATCTAGTATGTGAATTTCATTGGAAAATATGACCGTTAACGACTAAAACGACTACCCCCAAGTTTACCCGTAAAACTGGAAATTTCTTGTATCTGAAAACCAGTAAATCACCATAAATTATATACATACTGGAATGATGCGCTCGAGGGCTCAAATCGAAGATTACTCGACGAACTTTAACCCTATTCTAGTTTCTAATCATTTCTGTACTTAAACTGTGACAATATTTGGATCGGAATGCGACTCTGGACTGCAGTCCAGAGCGACTCTGTTTACTGTGTGCTGTTCCGTAATGGGTACCACACTGGTTCCTTAACTCGTAGGTTGCGGAAATCCACTGTTTATTAAAGGTGAATCCGTTAGCTAGACAACACAAGTGGTTTCATCCTGTTTCGTTATCGTTTGCTATTTAACCTGTAATTTAAAAGATCGGGACGTATAACAGTCCCAACAGAATCAGAATTGACATATTAGTGTTAAACAGTGTATATCTCCTGACGTACAGACGCGATTGAGGATCCGTCTATTGCGTTGAAAACCTTACTGAAAACCCTAGATTTTATTCAACTGTAGCGTCGCTAAAATCTGATCCCCACTGGGATTAAAATGCGTTGCGAAACGGACTTCCGATTCTGAAACCGGATTTCCAGCCGTGAACGCTTAAAATGAAGTGGATATAATTAATGATCCTGGAATCCGATTGGCATGAAACCAGATTCGCTGGATAGATAACTGAATACACTATTTATTCCCCATTCGTCGTTTCACTAAACTGTAACCGTATGATTTATGATAAATATTGCAAGTGGTAGATTACCGACTCATGACATCCTAATCATGCCTTACATACTGTTTACGCATTATACATATATCACTGCATTGATAACCTAGTGATAACGTGCATTACCCAGTGTTAGGATTAGTGATGATTGTGGCAAGTACGTTAGTGTTCGTATATCAGTGAATAAGTGAAAGTGATACGTACTTGTACACAATCAGTGAACCTTATTATTCTATTGCATTGTCGACGTCTGTGGAACACGTGTACGCGTGACTATAAGTGGTATGGGACACTTATGGAAGCTCTTGCATGGGTGTCACAGATAAGACATCAGACTCTGCCATTTATCTTAGGTATTAGTCGGAACGTGCTTGATGGAGGTCTTGCCTCCAATTCTCGCGCAGACTTGTCAGAGACCGACTGATATTTAGGGTTATGGTTAGCGTTTGATGTAGACCACGGGGTGTGGGGTAGTTTGAGTGTGAGTTCAACAGAATCTCGGGAGTCCCTTGCTGGCTTATATATATGGAGATATATGGAGATTTACAGGGTACATGATTATTACCGTGAGTTACATGTTGGGCCCGTGGTCCCTTGCCCTTGGGTTCTACCCTTGGGTGGAGGACACTCGCGAGTGGTTGGCTCTCACGCTTGGACTGACGATAGATTTAGTGACCTGTACAGTGAGACTTAGAGACTGATAGGGATGATAGCATCGATATACATACTTACTGTGTTGACATACGTGGCATATCATTCTACTGCTTTTACTGTTCCGCTGCATTGATTACTCCATGTTCATACCTATACCGTCATTGATTTACTGTTATATATATCTATTATCACCGTTAGAATTATCACATTAATTTATATATTATATTGCTATTGTGTCGCTCTGACGACCTGAGTATGCATGCTCAGTGTGAGGAGAAGATTTAGCCTGGACCAGGACTAGATGTACATCACGGACATCTTGATTAGCTATCCAGGGTTATACCTTTTGTTTCCCATCAGGTCAGTTCTTTATACTGTTTTGTTCCAGTTACTGCATTTCTCATTACCTGCGCATTATTTACTGATTACCATGTAAAGCTAGAAGCCGAAGTGTGACTACGGCAGGATGTTTCCTTGACCGTAGGAGCATGGCTGGCCTTGTCAACCCCTCATATTCCGTATTTTGGGAAGCGGGGCGTGACAGGTGTATTTTCTCCTTAGGAGTCGTGGGGATTCCTAAGTGTGTTGCTCTTTTGTGAGTTGTAAGGATCTCACGCGGGAATTTTCTCCTCACAAAGTCGAGAGGACTTTGTGAGTGCATTTCATCTTTTTTTCATGAGTTTGCGCCCTTTCGGGTTTTCACAAACTCGCCGGCAGTCCTGCTGTTTTTACTCTGGGAGCTCTTTCGGGTTTTCATCCGTGCCCATTTTTCTTGTGGACATACCTCTTTTTTCTTTTTTCTTTTTACCGCCGGTGGGACTTTGAATGTGGTCTCGCCGGTAGGACTTGGGAGAGATTGAGATCGTTTTATGCCCGTGGATTGTATACGGTTTTGCAGGATGTTTGATCCAGACCGTAAGGCCGTAAAAATTTTAGGACTTTGTTGCCGTCTGCATCGCTGCACTGGAATATGGTACCAGGAGCGACTCATCATTTACCGTTTTCTGTTGGGGAGCGGTGGCTTAGGAGACAGGTTTAGGCCACTGTCACCTAAGAATTTTCAATTTTATGAGCCGTAAGGGTCTCATAAAAGCATTTTCTCCCTACGAGTCGAGAGGATCTCGCAGGTGTATGTTCTCCTTAGGAATCGTGAGGATTCCTAAGTGTGTTGCTCCTTTGTGAGTCGTAAGGATCTCACGCAGGGATTTTCTCCTCACAAGGTCGAGAGGACTTTGCGAGTGTATTTCATCTCTTTTCACGAGCTTGCGCCCTTTCAGGTTTTCACAAACTCGCCGGTAGTCCTGCTGTCTTCCCTCACGGAGCCCTTTCGGGTTTTCATCCATGCCCTTTTTGCTTGTGGACATACCTTTTTTTTTTGCCGCTGGTGGAACTTTAAAAGTAGTCTCACCAGGCAGGATTTGGGAGAGATAGGGGTCGTTTACGCCCGTGGATTGTGTACGGTTTTGCAGGATGTATGATCCTGATTGTAGGGCTGGTGCGCTCAATTCGCCTGCGAATTAGAGCATTCACACGTAGTATTTCTTGAGATATCGGCCATTGATGGGTGGCATGGGCCTTTCTCCCTCGGCACTTATTAGTTGGTAGGATCCTCCGTCGAACACTTTCTCGATGACGTATGGTCCTTCCCAGTTTGGCTCGAATTTTCCTTTGGTATGTCGATTGGGGATGATCGTCTTTTTAGCACCAACACCAATTCACCTTTCTTGAAAGCGCGGAGACGGGTTATCTTGTCATAGGCCCGTGACATTTGGGCTCGGTATAGCTCCAGATTTTGCTGCACCGCGAGCCTTTTTTCTTCGAGGGCGTCGAGCTCTTCCAGCCGAAAGAGCACGTTTTCCTCCTCCGTCAACTCGTACTAAACGACCATTCTTAAGCTTGGAACTTCGACTTTGAGGGAGAGGACCGCCTCCACTCCGAAGAGCAATGAGTATGGAGTGGACTGAGTTGGAGTACGGTGCGTGGTACAATATGCCCACAAAGCCTCGTGAAGTTTGAGATTCCAGTCTCTCTTGTTGGCTGAAGCATTTTTCCTCAGGAGATTGCATAGAGTCTTATTGAAGGCTTCGGCCAGCCCATTGGCTCTTGGATTATATATGGAGGAATATCTCCAGTCTATCTTGTATTGAGTAGCGAATCTTAAGACTTTGAAGCTCTTGAAAGTAGGCCCGTTGTCAGAAATGATTCTTCTTGGTGTACTGAAGCGGTATAGAATATTGTGCTGGAAGAATGTCAGAATATCTCCTGTCTTGACTTCTTTTAGCGGGACAGCTTCAGCCCATCTGGAGAAATAGTCAGTTGCGGCCAATATGAACTGGTGACCTTTGGATGACGGAGGATCAATTGGGCCAACTAGGTCGGTTCCCCAGACTTTGAAGGGCCAGGACGCCACCATAGGATGCAACGGATTGGGGTGCTTGTGAATGAAATCACCGTGAATTTAGCAGATATAACATCTCTTTGCATGCTCTCCGCAATCCCGTATCATGGTGGGCCAGTAGTACCCAAGCCGCTTAATTTGTAGTCGTATCTTGGGGCCAGATTGGTGAGCGCCGCAAACACCCGAGTGAACTTCTTTCATGACTTTCTGGGCTTCGGCCGATGACAAACATCTGAGCCAGAGTTGGTCATATGACCTGCGGTATAGCGTGTCATTTACAAACACGTATCAGAGAGCTCTCTTCTTCAGTTGAATCCTTGCAGATTTTCCTTCGGGCAGCTTGTCGTATCGGAAGTACTCTATGAAGGGTTCTCTCCAATCGGGCTCGTCTTGAACGATCGAAGCTTCTTCGGCGGGACTGCTCTTATGTTCCTCGCTTTCCTCTTCTTGTAGAGAGAGGGGGGGTAGAATTTGCTGGCTCCTGACTGTGATCAGAATTTCGTCCATGTCAGGATCAGCCAGCTCCTTGGCTAAGCGAGCGAGTACGTCAGCCTTTCCGTTCATTGCTCTAGGGACTCTCGTTAATTCAATATGAGTGAACCGTTTCATGAGTTCCGCCACCCGGCTTCTGTACCAAGCTAACTCGGGTTTGTATATCTTATAGTTGCCGCTTACTTGGTTGACGACAACCTGGGAGTCACCGTAAACCCGTAGCCGAAGGATTTCCATTTCTATGGCGAGCTCCAAACCAGCTATCAGAGCTTCATACTCGGCCTCATTGTTTGTGCGAGGCTCGGTCAGAGCAAAGGAACGTCGTAGGGTTCCCATTGATGGCGTGATGAACACCAATCCTATCCCTGCTTTTATCTCCGGGATGCTTGATTTACTGGAGGTCCTTATCGATGAGGCACCATCGAAGTAGAGCTCCCAACATGGATCATCATTCTCGAGGTGCAGCACTTGTTCATCGGGTAGCTCGCAATTGAGTGGTGACCCTTCTGGTATGGGATGAGCAGCGAGAAAGTCTGCAAGAGCTTGCCCTTTTACTGCTTTATAAGGAGTATAAACTATGTCAAACTCAAGTAGCATGACAGCCCATCTTGCCATTCTGCCGGCTAGGCTTGCTTTGGTCATCAAGTGTTTGAGCGGGTCGACCTTGGAGATTAGCATAACTCGACGAGCGAGCAAATAGTGCCTCAACTTCTTCACAGCAAATATCAGAGCCAGGCATTGCTTTTCGATTGGGGAATAGTTGTGTTCCGCCCCGACTAGAGTTCGACTGAGATAGTAGAGGGCGTTTTCTTTTCCCTCCTCGTTATTCTGGGCAAGGAGCGCACCGAGTGACTCATCCAGCGCGGCAGTGTAGATAATCAACGGTTTATTTGGAATGGGAGCGGCCAGCACTGGAGGGTGCAACAAGTATTGTTTGATGCTTTCGAACGCTGCTTGACATTCAGCATCCCATATAAAAGGAGCTCCTTTCTTCATGAGCTTTGAGAAGGGTCTATATCTTCCTGATAAATTTGAGATAAACCTCCGTATATAAGCAAGCTTGCCTTGAAAAGATCTTAGCTGTGTCAGACTCTTCGGAGGGGGCATCTCCATGATAGCCTTTATCTTGGACGGGTCAATTTCAATCCCTCGATGTCGGACTATGAAGCCCATGAATTTTCCCGATGACACGCCAAAAGCGCACTTCAGAGGATTCATTTTCAGATCGTACTCCCTCAGTCTGGTGAGAACGGCCTTAAGATCTTGGATGTGATCGGCCTTGGCTTTAGTCTTGACGACCAGATCATCAACATAACATTCGACGACTTTATGAATTAGGTCATCAAAGATATTGGTCATTGCCCTTTGATATGTAGCGCCTGCGTTCTTCAGTCCGAACGATATCACTTTGTAGCAGTATATTCCGATCGGGGTTCGAAATGTTGTGTGCTTCTCATCCTCAGGCGACATCTTGATCTGATTATACCCAGACGAGCCATCCATAAAGGTGAACAACTCATAATTTGAGGTGTCATCGACCATCATTTCCATGATCGGTAGCGGGAAGTCGTCTTTAGGACATGCCTTGTTGAGGTCCCTGAAATCGACACAAACTCGGATCTGCCCATTTTTCTTCTTCACTGGGACTATGCATGCGATCCAGTCCGCATATTTTTCCTCCCTGATGAAGCCGGCATCAATGAGTTTCTTGGTTTCCTCGATGACCTTTTCTTCCAGTTCCCTTCTCATTCTTCGAGGAGCTTGTTTGACTGGCTTAGCATCAGGAGATATAGCCAGTTTATGCACGACCACTTCAGGGGAAAGTCCAGGCATTTCTTTATACGTCTATGCGAAGCGGTCGACGAACTCATGCAGCAGGGCGATTATCCGCGCTTTCGTTTTCTCTGACAAGAGAGAGCTGATGTAGGTCGGCCTTGGATTATCGGGCGTTCCTAAGTCAATCTCGGTTAGCTCATCAAAGGTTGCTTGTCCGCCATCTTCAACCTCTTGAGGAGCTTCTTCTGGTTCGGCTATCTCATCTTCATCATTTGACTCTTCGATGGCTTCCCCAATATGGGTCATGTAGCATGCCTTAGAATCAGGCTGGATGAAACCTATGCCCCGCCTATCTGGAATTCGTCCATCGATGAGCGCTCGGACCTGAGGTGGATGCCATAGCCCTTCGTAAAACTTTGCTTTGGACTCCGTTTGATATAACCGGCATCCGCACTTTTTAAAGTATTCCCGCATCTCAGGTGCATAGTATCTGGGATTGAGGACGGCTCTTATGTTTCTCTCATATGGAAGGTACGCGACAGACAAATTGTCCGGGTGCACAACAAGATTTGACCCATAAAACAGGATGCCCTTCTGTCCATTTTTCCTTTCGGGAACGTAGAAAGTTTTCAGCTGGTCCACGGTGGAGACTGACAATGCATCGAGCTCTTTGCACATCTGCTCTGGCACCCTTGTGACGGCTAGGGACCCTTCCACAATTTCGAAGGTCTCTCGTAGTTTCGCTTATTGCATGGGGGTCCAATCTGCACAGCTGTTGCACGGCAAGTCCTCTTCCTCCGACTCTTTAGTGTCACTGCCAAGATGAGGGCGGACTTTGCTGCTAGATGGGTTTTCAGTATCGGATTCTTCTGTATCGCTACCGAAACGAGGGCGAGTTTTACGGAAGGACGGACTTCCCGCGTCGGACTCATCAGTGTCACTACCGAAACGCAGGCGCGCTTGGGCGTTTTTGCTTTTGAAAGTGACAGCCGGCTCAGATTTGCTTTTGAGTCTTGGGGCCGCTCTATCCTCAGTCAGTTGTGGCTTAGAATTTTGGTGGTTCATAAAGTACCGAGAATCTTCATATCGGACTTCTTACACACCGAACGGCTGGATGTCTCCGTCAATGCGTCTTTCTTCGCCATTTTTAGTATACTTCATGCATTGATGGAGAATTAATGGAACGATGCCGTAATCGTGGAGCCACGGCCGTCCTAAGAGAATCTTATAAGACGTGTCGGCGTCGATCACGTATATCTTAGCTTTAGTTTGCAGATCCCCGAATTTGATTGGCAAAGCTATGGACCCCAGAACTTGCTGGCAATTTTGATTGAAGCCTTGAATGACAATCCTTTCCCTTGACAGGTGTCGGACGTCCATTGACAAACTCTTCAGTGTTCGCAAGTTCATGATGTTCACTGAGGACCCCTGATCAATCAATATGCGATTAATCCGATCTCCGTCGCTGTATCCGGTCACGTAGAGCGGCTGATTATGCTCAGCCGTTCCCAGTAGCAAGTCTTCATCCTTAAACGTGACTGCGGCGGCTTGCAAAATGTACTGAGTTTCTTTCATATTAATTTCCGCAAAGCGAGCCTGATATCGCTCAGGGTTTTGTAGAGCATGAATGAGAACATCTCTAAGCTCTTGAGATAGAACCAAGGCATCGTAGATGCTAAGGAGAGACGGAAACTTTCGGAGGTGAGCCAAGACATTATAGTCTATTGGGGAAGAACTCGAATCTTCATGGGCAAGTTCCCTGCCATCTTCTTCATTAGCGACCTGTTTTTCCTTCCCTTTTAGGGCATTGCCCTGATTTGGCGGTAGAGCCCTGCCGCTTCTAAGCTGGATTTGGTTGTCCTTTGTGGCGAGCTCCTCGTCCTCTTCGGGAAAACAGAGCTCCTCCGCAGAGTCGCTGCCAAGATGGATGGCGTAGCAGGTCACCACTGGGATCTCTTCATTGGAGTCTTCTTCTAACTCCTCCAGAATTTCAGCCGCCCGTACAGGGAGGAACTCCTTCAATTGAATCAGAGTCCTTTCCGTCTGTTCATACTCTTCGAGGGAATCGATATATTTTTGAATGGTCGATCTCCCTGCAGACTCTTTTTCACGCCGAGCTGCACTTTTCTTCTTCTTGAGCTTCTTGGATTTTGAGCCTGATGGAGCCGCATTGGCAGATGGATCGGTAGGCTTCTTCTATCCTTCCCATTCCGTCCTGGGGTCTTTATGAAGCAGCTTTAGCATCTTCTTCTTCTTATTAGATATGTGCTTATTCCAAGGAGGTTGCGGTGAGTCAGTCTCATTTCTCAGGGCAGCGGGTTCGGCTTTCTGCTCCCAGAAGGCTTCAGCTTCTGTCTGTATAAAATTGGTGGTTGCAACTTGATTGTTCACCAGCACACTTTTAGAGAGCTCGATCTCTCCAGCCTTGTACTGCTTCTCGACCCAGTCCTTGAAGATATAGCAATCCTCGATCGCATGGCTCACCATTCGGTGGTACGGGCAATACAGGGGATTGTCGGTCATTTTTGCTTCTTGAGGTCTTTTTGACTCTGGCAATTGTAGACCGTTGTTCAAGACATCTTTAAATATCTTGCGGACCTTGTCCCTTCTGAAAGAGTAAACCTTGTTCTTTTTCTCCTCTAGGGAAGGCCCTTCTCCTCCCAGCACTGGCTTTCGAGACCGGTTGATTTTGGATTCGCCCGCCCTTCGCTTTTCTTCGTTGTCGGACGCATTAAAGACATTGGTACTGCTGGAACTCCCGCTTCTACAGTTGTCGTCCGGCTTGCTTTTCCAAGTTTTGTCTCTCTGAAAGTCCGGGGTAGACTCTTACTTCGAGCGTTCTAGTATTTGGACTTTCTTGGTTAGCTCTTGAACGTCTTGAGACCTGCTGTACATAAGAATGGGACCATCCAATTGCTGAGGTTCCCAATGAGAAGGCTGACGGAGGAGTTCCTCTTGAAAGACCGTCAACAGTGCCGTCTAGCGCCTTTTAGGCTTAACCATCATCCTCTCAGCTCAGATTCCGGCACCGAGACATTCAAAAGTGGAAGCTCCAGCGGTGGTTCGTACTTGACCGTGAGATTACGCCATCGGGCGATAAAGTCGGTGTTGCTTTCATTCTTCCCCGGCTTGGTCCACACGAGGTCGACGATGGAGATTTTATCACTGAAACTCATGAACCTTTGCCGAAACAGAGACTCCATTTGCGCAAAGGCAATGACGGACCCGTCTGGTATACTTGCGTACCAGTCGAAGGCGACACCGGTCAGGCTGTTGACAAACTGACGAAGAAGGAGCACATCATTGCCCTCTGTATTTCCGCACGATGCTTTGAAGTGGGCGACGTGTTGATTTGCGTTTCCCGTCCTGTCAAATCTTCCGAATTTAGGAATGACGTAGCTGCTCGGGAACTCGATCAGATCGTACTGTGCGGGATATGGCCGCCCACTACTGCCAATTTCTTTCTGAGCTTCAGCTTCAGCCACCAATGTTTTAACTTTGCTGGTGACCAAGTCCATTATCCGATCTTGTGTTAGCGGGATAGTGCTATCTGGGGCCAAGGCGTCCCCAGAAGCGGAATGTGGCCGGCTTTCATGCGGCTCGACCAGTCTTGGGCCCAAAGGAACGGGCATTGGCTGCTTCGGATTGTCATCACCCGGCTGATTAGTAGCGACTTGTGCTTGATTGGGATGCGCTCGAGCAATTTGAGCCGTAAGCTGCATCACAACGTTCGTTAAGTCGTCAATCTTCGAATAGAGCTTGGCCATCTCTCTATCTTTGCTCCTGAGCTATTTTCGAAGCTCTTGAAGCAGCTCTTGCTCCGCGGTCCTGGGGCGGAAAGTCGGCTCTTCCTCGCTGTCCGAGCTTGACTCTGCATGGACCGAGGGGTCTTTCTGCCTATCATCCTCATCGAGAGGGTTTTCTTCATCCAGCGGAGGTGGCTGTTCTTGGGCAGCGGCAATCACATTCAAGCCAGATTGGGCTTGGGATGTGGTGGCCCCATCCTTGCTTTTGCTGCGGAGGTTGTCGCTGGGGCGCCCACCCGCCATATAGACTATATGGATAATATATCCGGCCTTTTTTTTATCATCGGCGGCTGATTTCACAGATCGCTGTCTTGACCCCCTTGTTTCGGTAGCGGGCAGTCGATTGAAGGCGGCTGGCCTGACTAGGTTCTTGAATGGTGCTGGCGCTTCTTTCTTGGTTTGCCCCGCTGCTTTCGTGCGGCACAAAGCGCCTGATAGACTCTTGAAGAGACAGTGTCATACTTTTTCTGTTGGGGCCGGGACACGTCTCTTTGTAGCGACGTTCGGACCACTGTCTTCTTGATCTTGGCGGTCATGGCATTTCTCTGAACCCACTTCAGAGGTTCGAAGGAATTGCTAATTTTTATGGCCGACTCAGCCGTCGTCACATAGTATCCCTGCTCTTGGAACTTCACAAGATTCCACTTGGCCAAAGTCGTGGCCCTCTTGTTGGCTTGATACCTGAGCCGCTTCTGCCTTAACTTTTCTGTTCTAAGCACCTGGCAGACTTCAGCTCTTTGGGAAGACGCCGTAGACCGGGCGATGGAGGGCTTTGGAGATACGCCTGATTGTGCATTTGTTGAAGTCATCACCTGAGCTCGTCCGCAGCGTTTGATGTTGCCCTCTGTACCGGAAGTCTTGCCCCCAGCTGGAGCGCCAGAGAGTCGTTCAGACACCGTCTTAAGATTCGGTTGTGGTGCCTTAGCGATCACAACATTCGGCCTCTTGCCCCTTAAGACTGGCTTGGCCACCTGTTTTGTCGGGATTTCTGCCAGATGAGCGCTTCCGGCAGGGTAGATGATGACGGAGCCAAACTCGCGGGGCAGTTCCTCCCACTGTCGACTGAGGCTTACGGGGAGAACCATACGAGCATTGACCTTGACCACGTACGGGATCGGGATCGCGTTGGAAGCTGAATTTGTCTTGGGAGACATTGTCGTCGAAAGTTGATTGTTGCACGGAAAAAACATCATTTCAGTATAGGCAATCGATATGTATATTGATTGAGTTCGCATGAACGTTTAACCCGAAATATGGGAGGAGAGAAAGGTCCCACCGGGCGTGCCAGAATCTGTAGGGTGTTTTTCGTCACCCCATTGAGATGGGAATACACGCGCGCTTGTCAGGCGTACTACAGATTCCCCCTGCCTAGGGTAGGCGGGGGTTTATTGATTGTGGGGATCCGAATTTCCGACAGCCGCGGACTAAGCTGTCGTTAATTACCCCTCGCCTTTGGGGCGAGGGAACCTCCTATTAACGGGTTAAACTGGTCATGCGAACTCAATGTGCAGTGTACGTGTGTTTTGTTTTGGAGGGGGTTTGGATATATCGAGAGCCACGCAGAGTTTTTACCGGGGTCCCGCTACCCGGATAGCGGGCTGAGGGTTAAGGGGGCTAGCAGCCCCCTTGCGGGGTGCAGGGCAGCGCCCCGGCCCAAATTTTTTTGAGGGGGACTGTGTTGTGGAGTGTATGTGTATCTATACATATATATATATATATACATGTATACATATATATAAAAAAGGGAAAAGCACCCAAAGGGCGCGTGGGGCCAGCGCCTTGAGCATTGTGCGCTTAGGTGCTTTGCGCTTAGGCGCTAGCGCGCCATGTGTCGGCATGTGGGCGCTTGGCGCTGGAGCACTGGGCGCTAGCACGCCACATGTCGACACGTAGGCGCTTGGCGCTTGAGCGCTGAGCGTTGGAGCGCTACGCGCTCGAGCGCTAGCGCACCACGTGTCGGCACGTGGGCGCTTGGCGCTGGAGCTCTTAGGCGCTAGCGCGCCACGTGGGCGCTTTGCGCTTGAGCGCTGAGTGCTGGAGCGCTGGAGCGCTAGGCGCTCGAGCGCTAGCGCACCACGTGTCGGCACGTGGGCGCTTGGCGCTTGAGCGCTGACCGCTGGAGCGCTTAGGCACTCGAGCGCTAGCACGCCACGTGTCGGCAAGTGGGCGCTCGGCGCTTGGGCGCTCGGGCGCTGGGCGCTCGGCACGTGGACGCTGGACGCTTGAGCGCAGGGCGCTGGCGCACCACATGTCGGCACGTGGGCGTTGGGCGCTTGGGCGCCGGCGAGAAAAAGGGGGCTTTTAGCCCCAAAAACTCTCGAAAGAGAAATTAGAGTGGAGTTAAACTCCTAAGATGTTTTGGGGTTATTGAAAAGGGTTCTTCTTCTTCCTCCTCTGTTGGCTGGATCTTGAAGATCAAGAGATGTGAGATTTTAAAAATCTCTTCTTTTTGAGATCTAATGAAAGATCTGAGTTCCCCTTTATGGGTTTTGTGGTGAAAAACTATTTAGTTTTATAAAATGAAGAGTAAAACTCTTGATTTAATTCAAAAGAAAGAAGAAGGTTTTAGAACCTTGAGGAAGGAGAAAGATCTCAGATCTAAAAAAAAATTTTGGAGAGAGAAAAAGTTGTTGTGATATTTTCATTATCCTTGTCTTTATAGGCTATACATTTTACACATAGCCCCTTGGGCTTCACAAAATGGCATTTTGCCTATCCCATGGCTCATGTGCCATTTCTTTTTGCACATAAGCCATGAGCTTTACAAAAATTTGGCTTTATGCCTATTTTTTTTACATTTATTTAAAAATAAAATAAAAGAAATACAACAAAATTTTGGCATGGGGGGAGGCCGGCCGCTTCATGTTCGGGCTCGATCCGGGCATTGGCCCACTTGACCTAGGCTTGGGCCCACCTGGCTTGGGGTTCCTAAATCACTCAGAGAAAGATCTCTTTAACTAATTCAACAAATCTATTGGCACTATATAAAGGCCCCTAGACCCCAAGTCTAACACACACAGAAACACAGAGAGAATTCACAAGAGCTCTTATAAGAACTTTGAGAAGAATTCAGAAAGAAAAAAAGAAAAAGGTAAAACCGTTAGAAAAAGAAGAATTTTCTTCTAAAAAAAGATCAATGATCTAAGAACAAGATCAATGATCTTCAATAAAAAATGATAAATAAAAGAAGTATTACTTTACAGATCATTTGATCTATAAAGGCATTGCTTTTTGATGAACCATTGGTTCTGGAATCTTAAAAAGATTCTTTCCTTTGATCCAAAATTGGATCAAGATAATTAACAGTGCCTTGCACTTGTAAATCTGCACTGTTGCGCTCTTGGGTTGGCGCAAGCCACCAGATAGCGCCACGTGTCAGCTCCAGAACAACTTGCGCTATGCGCTTTTAAAATAGAGCACCGCTCTCTTAAATTGGCGCAACTCACCAGAGCGCACCACGTGTCAGCAGCGCAACAACGCAGCGCACTGCGTTTGCGCTCACCAGAGCGTGACACGTGTCACCTCCACATGCGCTTGCGCTCATTAATTGGCGCAAAGCGCCTGACAGGCCACATGGCCAGTGTCAGAGAATTAATGCACTGCATTATTGAAAAGAAGGGCCGAGCCCAATTAAAAAAAGCCTAACAAGCGTAATAAAATGCAATGTATTATTTTTAAAAAGGGGCAGAGCCCAAACAAAGGTCTTTCAGACCAAAACAGATGCTGTGCATCATTTAAAAAGGGGCAGAGCCCAAACAAAGGTCCAACAGAGACCAAGATTAATGCTATGCATTATTAAACAAAGGGTAAAGCCCAAGCCAAGGCCTAACAGGCCAACCACAAATAAAAATGTTGAATATTCTCAACTGGACTTAGCCCAATTCTAGCCGTAAGTCCTCAAATTAAATTGACCTTAAATCAATTTACATCTGGTTCAAGGGTACATCTCCGAACTCCTCCGACACTTGTCGTTGTAATCCTTCAACGTTGTCAGAGAGGTGACGGGTCCCGACAACCACACATCAATACGGACTGTGGGGTCCATAAACCCATGAACTAATGCGTCCTTAAACTTGTGGACCGAAACGTCCTTAAACTAATATTCGTCCCAAAATAGGAACGTTGGACCGAAATGTCCTTAAACTAATGTTCGTCCCCAAATGGGAATGATGGACCACTACGTCCCTAAACTGGAAATCGACCGCAATGTCATTAAACTAAACAATAGAGCCAATTGCTCTCTTGTCGGATCCAAATGATCCCGTTAATTTGATCTTAGTCTGGAGATTAAACTAACGTATCCTTAACGAACGTTTAAGTTGATCGTAGCCTCAATATGGCTAACGTATCCTTAAACTAAAACCCCAAACCCAAATCTAAGAAAATACGGATTTGGACTAATCCACGTCCTACGGCGGCGACATAAATTAGTCTCCGTATACAATCCATGGGCAACCATAAACAAAACAAACACCCACGACACGAAGTGAAATTATGGAGAAGGAGAAAGTTGTTACCGCGATGCAGTAGCGTAATTAACTGCAGGGGCTTGCGCCTGCAGGGAAGAGCGTCCCCAAAATCAAAAACCCCTCAAGTGAGGGGGAATCTGACGAAGTCTGCTACATCGGCCGCATCCATCTAAACCTCCGATACACGGTGCCATAAATCAACTTAGCATCTTCGGATAGGTGGACGGATAAAACCAAATAGCATCTGCCCTGAATCTCAGGCAAGACGAACCTACGCGGTCGCGTCTCTGTATTTGGAGGGGAACAGACTTTACAAAAATTTGGCTTTATGCCCATTCATGCATAAAAAATTACATCAAAATTATTTATTACATGATTTCATTTCGGCATGGGAGAGGCCGACCGCATGGCTCGACTTAGGCATGGGCCCACTTGATCTGAGCTTGGGCCCGCTTGGCTTGGGGTTGACTTTGACTTTGACTTGGTCAACCGGGGTTTAATTTTTGACCCCAGCAAAGCCTTTAGGGTGTTTGCTTGACTATCAGGACTGTGATGCGGATCATACTACTGGGACTTGTGTAGTCCACAAGCACATCCTTTAACTGTTCCTAGTCGAGATAGTATCGAGACAGGGTATCAATATTCCAGAGTAGACTAGTGTGTATGTTTCTTGACCCTGTAGGGGGTGATGGTTGATCCCGTAACCATTAGTGTTTGACATCAAAGATTGTACACAGATGCTCATTAGATAATGGGTACACCGAACAGGACTCGCCGAGAACTCCTAGATGGTTCCATACCTATCATCAGATACCGGTTCTCTGGTGACACTGGTACATGTTAGTCTGTAAACCCGAGATCGTCATAGTGTCTTGTGTGGTTCCTACTGTGCTTTGATTTCCTCCCTACCACGGATCAAAGGAGTCGTGCAAACAGGTAGATTTTGGGTACAGTCCCGAGTCACATGGAGGCAGTGAGTGATAGGAGGGGTTTCGTCTCTCCCGGTATAGGGAGTTGATGTTGCGTAATGCTCGATTGGCTATAACAGTAAGTCCCTGGGCAGGGCTAATGAGATTTACTGGTAAGAGTTATCAGTAGTTTCTCGAACCGTTATGAGCCACACAACAGCATGACTTATCAAGTTACTAGGGTCTGACGTTTCTACCCCTAGACTCGATATGCGACATATCAGACGAAGAGACCGGACTATACGGTAAGTGTTACTTATAGGCTTCACGGGAGTGTGGCCAAGCTTGCTTGTTAATCTTCTATTCTCTCAATACATGGGTAGTCGTTACGTCCAATTAGTACCGCTGACAGCTTGTAGGTAACTGAAGTGATCCTTACCTCCTGCTGGCGTATTGACTAGTCTTTAGAGTCCCACATAGAGATTTTATAGTTCAAGCAAAACGAAATAGGGCACATATGCTGATATGTGCGGGAGCCTGATTAAATACGTGAATGTGATACCATAGTCTAATCTGGCGTAATATTATATCGGTCAGATTATATGTGATATAACCGGATTATTGAATCAAGTGTTGATTTGATAATGTGATATATAGATAAATGATATAAGTCGGTTATATATGATATAACCGGATTATTAAATCAAGTGTTGATTTAATAATATGATATATATTTATATTTGATATATATATATATATATATATATATAAACTAATATTAAAGCTCACTTAAGTTTATATTCTCTTAATATGTGTGTGTGTGTGATATATATATATATATATATATATATATATATATTTGGATTTTCTATTTTGAGAAAATAGAAAAATGAGGTGGAAAATGGGGGAACTTTTGAGGAATGGATGAAGCATAGCTTTGTTCATTATTATATTCATTTGCATTCACTATTGAAGCATGGTTGGATTTTATTATTGAGAAATAATCCATGCTTCAATAAGTGAGAGGTATGAAAGAGACATTCTTGACTTGATCATTTTTATGCTAGCTGCTCAAACCGCTCCAAGTGCAACTGCAACCAGCGCTCTGCCTCACCTGGAGGTGTGGCTTACGGGCCTCGAGCGGCCTCCATCTTTGCTATGCCGGTAGAACAAGTAACTCAGGCTACCACCGGTCTGTTCTTCGGGACCATGCTCCCGCCGGTGAACGTTAACATCTCAGTGCCCGTACCGAAAGCGCAAAAGAAGTCGGTCTTCGATCGGCTCACTACTACCACGACCCCTCTCAACGGGTTGTCCAATGTCAAGCCGGCAGCCTCGGTCTTTACCAGGCTGAACCCGAACTCTGATGGGCCTGCCAAGAAGCCCATGACCCCTGACGTGGCCATCGCAAAGAAGAAAGCCATCTCCATTCCTGAAGTCGTCAAGACGGCTTCTCCTGCTAGAGAGTCGGTCTTTTCAAGGCTGACTGTTCCGGCTCCCGTTCCTGCTCGAAGGTCTGTCTTTGACAGATTGGATACCGCTACTGAAAAGACAACATCGGTCTTTAAAAGGCTGGCACCAGCGGCGCCTCATCCGGATGGGAAGTAAAATAAAACCATCCCCATCGCCGAACCAGCCCCAACAGCTTGTCACACTCGACGTCACCACTGGCGCCGAGTAAGGAAGGCTGGGGGCAACTCCTCCTCTGGGTTAACTCCACCGGCTCCAATGGTGGAAGTCAATGCTGCTGTTCCGATTGGGAACAGTTTTGAACCGCTAAGGAGGGTACGCAAGAACTCTCCAACTGCCATGCTGAAAAGATCTCCTCCACCCGCGGAGAATGTTGCGGGAACAAAGCCGGAGCAGCCCCCTCAACGGCTGTCATCCAAGATTTACAGGGTTTGGCGTCGGGTTCAGGACTCAGTGGTCATTAAAGATCCCTCTCATCGGCAGAAGAGGGTGAAGGTTCAAGAAGAAAGGAACTGTCCTGTTAAACCGCAAAGGATGAAAACCACTTGGGTGCCCACTACAACGGCCCCCTCCACGTCGACTACTCAAAAGAGAAGAAGACCGGAGAAAGTTCCCACACCTGCGGCGAACGTCAAAGGCAGTGAACCTAAACGCCCTAAGTTCGGGGGCATTATGGTACACACCGTCTACATGGCGTCCGGGAAAGAGGACAGCCGTACATCCACAGGTCATAGACCGCTTACGCGGTCGGTGACTAAAGCTCAGGAGCAGCAGCAGAAGCTCTAAGAAATGATGAATGCGATGGCCGCACTCACTGGGCCAAAAGAAATCCCCGAAGCGTCCTCGGATCAGCGACAGGAACAAGAAACCGACGCTGAGTTCCTTTGGAGAATATTGGAAAAGAAGGACAAAGTGGCTGCAGAACAAGCAGCCAATATAAAGCGAATGGCCCTTCTGTTCCAGGACATGGTGGGTATGATGATCCAACAAGATCCTCCTGCTGAAGATCCTCCGATCGTCCTTGAAGACGACAGGGGAGAAACGTCAAATCCTCCACCGGCTCTGTCAACAGCTAAGGAGGAGACAATCTCCAAAGTTGACTTGGACGAATATATAGCTCAGCAGATGCGGGTTCATTAGGCGACTGAGGCAGTCGGTCAGGTTGTCAAGACAGGGAGACCATATCTGAGCTGGTACGATCAGATCAAGTACCCGCCGGGCTATACTAATTACATGTCTATAAGGGGACGGTCAATCTCCACCAGCATGTTGCCCAGTTCAGGGCGCTTTGTGGCAACACTGGAGGCGACGACAAACTGCTACTTCGCCAGTTCGTCGGCAGCTTGTCAGAGACGGCGTTTGAGTGGTACTCTGAACTCCCGAATGACGCCGTCAAAACATTTGCGGAGATGGAGCTGCTGTTTACGCAACGATTCGCAAACGCCAGCGAACACACCCCGATAACAGCATTGATTAATGCCAGGGTGAAGCCGGGTGAGACGTGGGTCCAATATGCGATACGGTGGAGGAACCTATGGTCGAAATGCGAACAACGCATAGAAGAGGCTCCGGCAGTAGGCATGTTTGTGGGAACCCTCGATCCGCAGGCGACCATATCCCAATTCATGATGTTCTTCAAGCCAACTACTTTCCAGGCCTTGATCGACAAGCTAGCCCAGATGGACCAGATGGGTCACAGACCGTCTCCTCCAAAGCCGGACTCTCGAAATGAGAAGGGGAAAGGGAAAGCGATCGTCGTCTCCAATGCTTAACAACAGCCGAGCAACTTGAAGCCGGTTGTTCGTCAAAACAATATGCGTCCACACCCATCCCTCGAGGAGAGGCTAGGGCGTCCTTACTCGTTTCCTCAAGATAAAACGAGAAGACTATTTGAGCTGGCATTGCGCAACCGACTCATAAATCTGCAGGATCCAAGGCGTCCGTCGCAGCCAAACGACGTCAATGATCCCAATTACTGTCCCTATCACCGAGTACTGGGTCATCCGATCGAGGATTGCTACGTCTTCAAAAATTGGATCGAAGACCAATACCAACAGGGCAACTTCGCGTTGTCCGAAAGATGGAAGGTGAACCCACCGCAGCCTCACACCCCTAAAAAGGTGAATACGCCGGGGGAAACGTGCTCCCTCGTTGAAGAAGCTCCATGGAAGGTTGTGCTATCAGCCAAAACAAAGAGGATGCTGAACGATCTTCAAACATGCCTGGCGGTCAAGTGGAAGAACCCGCTAGAACCCCAGATCATTGAAGGGATGCTGAAGCCGCGCCCAACTCCGAAGATCGGTGGTGATAGCTCGAGCACTCACAACCAGCCGTCAAAATCTTCAAAGAAGAAGAAGAAGAAATCAAGTAATGAGGTGTCCCCTTCTAGAAGCATACCATGTAAAATTACAAGAATGCCCTCACCGTATATACATACACGTATTCGTATTCCGAAAAATACGAATACAATGAGATGATAACAATCCAATAATATAATATTAGGATCTGGCTTAAACTAAAGCCCACTAGTATTATCCGTCCGAACATCATCCGTATAGCCAGTACACGTATGTGATCGGAACCCTGCCGTAAAACCATACGGCCTCTACATCGTTTCGCCCGAAGCAGGGAAACCCTCTGTATGGGACTATAAAGACTCGACAGTACGCTGGAAGTGGGTTTAACCACAAGCACGTCAGCGATACTAGCTGCACGTAACGGCTACCCAGGTATCTGTCGATAAGAAGGCCGATGAGCAAACTCATACGAACTTATACTGAGCCTATCATTGACAATCTCCGTACAGTCCATTCTGTTCGTCTGAGACACTCGCATATTGGGCCTAGGGGATGGTAAACGTCAGACCCCTAATAGCGTAATAAGTCGTGCCAGAGTAGAGCCAAATACACCTTGAGAAACTACAGGAGTGCCTACCAGTAAATCTCGATTGTCCTGGCCAAGGACTTTGTCTAATGGCTTTCAGAACACATCGTGATATCAACCCCCAATACTGGGAGAGACGAATCCTATCTAACCGCTACTGCTTCCAAGTACTTCGAGACATCACCCAACTACTACCTGTTTGCACGACTCCTTTGAGTCGTGGTAGGGTAGTAATCTAAGAACAGTAGGAACACACTCGAGGCGAAGTAGCGATGTCAAGTCAACGGACTAAGCTGTACTCATGTCACCTGGGAACTTCTACCTGACGATGGGTATAATACCAACCGGCAGTTCCCAACGAGTCCTGTCTAGTGTAACTCATAACCCAATGAGCACATGTATACTATCTCCAGTACGACGTACTAATGGGTGTGGGACAGACCATCTCCCCTGCCGGGATGAGAAGCGTATACACTAGTCTACTCTGGAGTATCGTTACGCCAGCACCCTGTCTATATACCGTGGCCAGTGCGGAACAAAAACGGCGTTTAAAAAACTTGGCGCTAACGAAACCCTCCCAAGATCGAACCATAAACCCTTACTAGCAAACTACAAATGAGCTAAACTACAAGGTTAGAATGTTATACCGAACGAACCAAGTCCTTCGGTCTTTCATCATCTTCCTTAGCTCCTTGAGTCATGCTCGATTGAACTTGACCGCAGGTCTTCCTTCGTCGAAGATGATCCACCCGAGAGATATAGCTCAAAGCTCTAGCTCCACATCAAAAGAAAGTGAAGCAACCAGGGATTCTAGGTTGCTAATCTAGAATGCCTAGGATGTAGTGAGTGTTATAAGTGTTTATCTATCTCACCTCCTCTCTTAATTCTTAACTCATGAGATTGTAGAGAGGAGGTTAAGCTTGAAGGTGGAGGAACTCGTGAAAAACCTAGAGAGGAGAGTGAAGCTAATGGCGAGGTTTCCAAAACTCAAGTGAGAAAAATGAACCATCTCAAAAATAATGAGCATCCATGGAGAAAGAAAATGAGATGGCTAGGTTTTGTAAAAGATATTTTTCTATTTTAAAATCCTACCCATGCTATAATAGTTTGCACAAATGAATTAATAATTCATTTGTGCACACTATGCAAGTATGGTTCTCACCATACTCCCCTCTCTCAAGTTTCCACCTCATTTCCATTTATAAATAAATGGTCAATCCCAAAATGACGTGTCCACCTTCTAGAATGTTATCTGTAAAAAATACGGATTACATTCTATTGTATATACATACCTGTATTCGTACCGAAATACGATTACCCGAAGAGATAGAATAACACAAAAAACATAATACTAGAATATGCATATCGAAATATATATACGTAAATTATTAAATCAATACCTGATTTAATAATCCGGCTCAAACTCGAGCCGGCTAGTATTATCAACCGTCCGATCGAAAGTCCAGGTAACTAGTACACTCATTCGATCGGAACCCTGCACGTGTCCAATACGGCCACTACATCATTTCGCCAGAACCAGCGAAACCCTCTATATGGGACTCTAAAGACTCGTCAATACGCTGGCAGTGGGTTTAACCACAAGCACGTCAGCGGCACTAGCTGTTCGTAATAGCTATCCAGGTATTGAGCGAAAGAAAGGCCAATGAGCAAACTCATCCGAACCCCAACTGAGCCTGTCAGTGACAAAATCCGTACAGTCCGGTCCGGTTGTCTAAGAGTATCACATATCGAGTGTAGGGGGTGGATAAAATTAGATCCCTAATAACGCGATATTTCGTGTCGGTATGCCCATCACCCACTGAGAAAGTACTGCTCTGAATCGGTAATTCTCGTCTACCTTGGCTAAGGATTTTTAGCGATGGCCACCCATGCACCGCGCGACATCAACCCCCAATACCGGGAGAGACGAATCCCCGACGATCCGTTCACTGTCTCCATGTGACTCGGGACTGTACCCAACTAAAATATGTTTGCACGACTCCTTTGAGCCATGATAGAGTAGTAATCAGAGCACAGTGGGAACTCACACGAGACAAATAACGATCTTAGGTCGATAGACTAACCTGTATACATGTCACCTGGGAACTGCTATTTGACAATAGGTATAATATCAACTAGCATGTTCCCGGTGAGTCCGTACAGTGTACACATAACTCAATGAACACCTGTATACTATCTTAGGTAACTGACTGACACCAATGGCTTGTGAGACCGGCCACCGCCCCTCGTCGGGGTCTCGATAAGTATACACTAGTCTACTCCGGAGTATCGATGCCCAGTCTCGATACTCCCTTGACTAGGGACATTTATGGATATGCTTATAGACCACCCAGCTCCCACGTATATGATCGCCATCATAATGTTGGTTGTCAAGAAAGAATCCTATGGGCTCTATAAACATGTAATTGTGATCTATAACACCACATAATGCATGCACATGATGATAAAGGCAAACCAGATAGCATACTATCATCTCGAGTAAGATTGTTCTACCCATATAGGTCCTGCCTCAATCATCACAATCGTGTGCTTGCGATCACAATAATTGACTTGAGGGCACTATAGCCAACAATCTCCCACTTGCACTTAAGGCTAATTATTGCGGTGTCGCATACTCACAGCCCGTGTGATACCGAACACCCAACTTCTCTACTAATCAGTCTCCCAAACCCGTTTGTGAAACTATTGCGTTCGAGAAATAGCCTCAGTGAGTGGATCTGATCCAGTGTTTCTATCTTTATCTCTCTTTGTCTCAATTTCACAGAAAAAGAATATCTCCCGAAATGAGCAATACCTGTCTTAGAATTTGTCTGGATGTCTGATGGGACCTAATTCACAAATGAACTCCAAATTCAACAAACTTCTTAGACTGTATCATCCACTGAATTTAATCAGTATCATGCGCCATACCTTCCACAGTATCCGCTTGGACCACTCGTCCAACATACTGCCCCTCAAAAGAGGGAAAACTGTAACTCAGACAGCCACTCTGTCATCCAGGTCACCTTGGAAGCCTAAAATGATAACCGCCTCCCGAAGAAGGCTGCCGTTACCATATACCAAGAACATCCACATATGTTCTTAACTACTTCCCAACGTTTCTTCAGGATTGAATTAATATATGTTTATTGCAGCCAGTGCAAAACAATATCTGGTGTGGTACTTGACATCTCATGATTGACTCAATTGCCTAAGCAAGTGATATGCCAATCATGCAAATCCCTCTCCTCATCAGTATAGAAAATATCTCTTTAGAGAGGGTGACTCCATCACCTATGGGTACACCACCACGCCAGGAGTCGTCCATTCTAAAACCCTTTAGAATAATGTCAAGTACCCAAATTGGGACACTTCTTAAATCTAGATCTAAAACCATAGATCTAGTTACCAGAAACCCTGATATTTTATCCATATCCTATATGGAGAAACACCTTGTAACAACCACAGTATAACCGATCATAGTATAGGAATATCACTTTGTATAAAAAGCATGTTATCCAAATACAAGGACATTACTCCTTACTATCTTCTTACCAGGTCTATCTGTTGTTCTGATGAAATCAAACTCTAGGAATGTCATATCAAAACTAGACGATCTATCTCCGCCATACCTGCTTTAGTCTATAAATAGACATAAGCTACTTGCCCACCATGCTTCCGCTGCTCCCACTGACTACAACAAAGCTCTGGCAGAGTCATATACACATGCACTTCTAAAGCTAAATTAGAACGACGATATACTCATCCTCCTTCCAGATCACATAGTCTAGAACAACAACAGTAGTGTTAAATTTGGGTCATCAAAAACCTCCCTACCACCGTCATTGAGGAGACCGAAGTACCTCTCGGGTGTCTGAGGTTACCTACTAAATTTGCGGAGTGGCTAATAGAATGTCGAATTCAATTGAATTTTTAGGTTCTACCAAATTTTCAGTAATCGTTTGTGGTTCTGGAATAACTTCCAGTTCTACCATACTCCCACTTATGTTTTCTGAAAAGAATTCATTTTACGAAAACTGTGGCGAGTCGAGAACAATTTAACTATTGGTCTTCCAGATGGTAGAATGTTAACCCTCGTCAAACCCCGGAATAACACACAAACTATCATTACTGAAACGTGCCTAGAGTTTATCCGGATTTTGGTTTTAAGCATAAGCCGGACAACTCCATATATCTTAACATCATTAAGATATGAATCCATTCTATATATCCAATATAGAAAGAAATGCACTAATTTAATTTGAACCAGATTCAAAATACATGCAGCCTTTTCCAGTGCATATCAACTAGATGGAAGGAGACCAAACAACATTACTCATCAAGGAGCGCACCCACGCATGAGTAACCTGAGAGAGAAGTAAGTTCTCAAAACTCAACGGAATACCAAACACAAGTATCTATATCTTTGATCAGCTTGAAGAATCCTGATACTTGCAACATATGGTTCTCTACTTTATTCTTATACCTGTATCTTCTCAAAATCTGGACCTTGTATTTCAACGAAATACTTGTCTAAAACTAGAGAAGTCATGAGTAAACAGAATATAGTACGAGTACCAACCCCTTTGTCCTAACGGACACCAAACAACATACAATACTCTGTATAAGTCCACTGAGTTTAATAACTTAAACCCTGTGCGTCGTAGGTTGAAAACTGTAATATGGTTAAGAAGAATTACACCGCTTTTGAATGCATCTTACCTAACCATCAACTGATATAGGTAAATGTCATAGACATAATTTTAAAAAGTTATATCTCACTTTATATCAGTTTGAAATTGGTGCATAATGACGGATATTCAAAACCAAATATTTGCCGTCAGGCAAAACCCGGGTGATTTCCTCAAATATCACCAATTACAAAGAATTCCGTTATATAGAGGATCTAATCACCCAATTCCTAATATCTTACTCCCACTCAGCATCCGTAACGCCATAAAGATGTGAGAATCAAATCTGGTAAATACATACCCTGGAGTTAGAATCTAATTGGAAAAACAATTTTCACTTAACACCGCACAGAAAAACTGAAACATGAAAATGTTTCGAAGGGGTAGCCGGGTATTCCTAGTAATGCCTCTTCCATTATCCAGATTCATGACAGTAACCGTATACTTTCTTGCCCTCACTCTAATCCATTTATATGTCTTTACTTCTTACCTTCTGTACACCACACTTAGGATAATTGGTTTTCTTCCTTCCCTTCCTTTCGGCACCATCCTAAGGTTTGGAAGAAGACTATCCAATAAGTGTAATAGATGTACTCTCCTAACACTAGGATCCCTCGCAACCTGAGAGAATGTAAAGAGAAAAAACAACCGAATAATCCTATTCAATTTCTCTGGAACCAGAATCCATTCTCGAACAGAAACAAGTTTTTTTTGAGTCCGTATGTAACTATATGATGGAATATCAAAGAAATGTGGATCTTCATAGTGATACGGAGTGTTCTGGAGAAATTAAAAGGGGATGTAGGAGGGGCAATGGTAAATGCGACTAAATGACAATCCAAAAGCCAAAGTGTTTTAAGAAGATTCGGTTAACTTGATTCATGAGTTTTTAAGGTCAGGCCATGGTCGCTGCCAAAGAGAGAGAGAAAAGAAACACTCAGCGTGCACTCTTGTTAGGAATATGTATACCCTAGAGGCCATTATTGTACATTGATATATATTATAGTGGATGGTTGGACATATATATAGAGGACTTTCTTGCTCGACATGATAATATGCTATCCGGTTGCCTTTATCTTAATATGTAGACTGGTGTTATTATAGTGTCTTTCTCTTACATGTTGATAAAGACCTTAGGATATGTACTTGACTACCCGGACTATGATGCAGATCATACTAGTGAGGCCAGGGTGATCCATAAGTACATTCTTTAAACAGTTCCTAGTCGAGGGGATATCAGGATAGAGCATCGATATTCCAGAGTAGACTAGTGTGTACGTTTCTTGACCCTGTATGGGGCGATAGTTGATCCCACAACCATTGGTGTGGGACATCAAAGATTTTACACAGGTGCTCATTCGAGAATGGGTACACCGAACATGACTCGCCGAGAACTCCTAGTTGGTATTATACCTATCGTCAGATAGCAGTTCTCTGGTGACACTGGTACATGTTAGTCTGTAGACCCGAGATCGTCATAGAGTCTTGTGTGGTTCCCACTGTGCTTTGATTTCCTCATTATCACGGCTCAAAGGAGTCATGCAAACAGGTGGATTTTGGGTACAGTCCCGATTCACATGGAGGCAATGAGCGATATGAGGGGTTTCATCTCTTCCGGTATTAGGATTTGATATTGCGCTATACTCGATTGGCTATAACAGTAAGTACCTGGCCAAAGTTGTTGATGAGATTTACTGGTAAGTATTATCAGTAGTTTCTCGAACCGTTATGAGCCATACATCGGCATGACTTATCAAGTTACTGGGGTCTGACGTTACCATCCCTAGACTCGATATGCGATATATCAAACGAAAAGACCGGACTGTACGGTAAGTGTTACTTATAGGCTTCATGGGAGTTTGGACAAGTTTTCTTGTGGATCTTCTAATCGCTCAATACCTGGGTAGCCGTTACGTCTAGCTAATACTGCTGACTGCTTGTGGGTGACTGATGTGATCATCACCTATTGCTGGCGTATTGACAAGTCTTCAGAGTCCCACACAGAAGTTTTCTGGTTCAAGAGAAACGAAGTAGGGAACAAATGCTGATATGTGCGGGGGGGCATGATTAAATACGACTATGTGATACTGTGACGCCCTGCTTCCCAAAAGAGTGGTAACGGCATGCGACAAGCCCGCGACGTATTTATTCTGAGAAAGTCATTTCTCGAAATAAATACATTAAGCGTCTATGAGCAACATAAACTAATAAGAATAAAAAAAAGAATGAAATCCAATTTTGATTTATTATATTCAAGATTCACAATTGACAAAATATCTGCATACAAGATACGATAATATGATAAGTCTTAACAAGGAAGTATACATAAATAAGCTAAAATGAAATGAAAAGCTGAACAAAACTAGATGTCCGGTTGTGATGCGAACTGGTTGTACTCCTCTTCGACCGCTTTTATCTCCTCTGTCTCAATACCACCTGACGAACATTCCAAGAAAGAAAGAAAGATGGGTGGAATGCCCGTCAGTGAACTAACGCTCGGTAAGTCCCCAAAAGGATAGTGTGATGTATATAAATAAAATGCAGGGTATAATATGATATATGGTATAGCATGGATATAAATCATGAACATGTAAACAAGTATAATAGCGTACATGGTAATGTGTATGTCAACTATAACAGCATGGAAATGTAGTATGAGCATAGCAAACAAGTATAGCATGACCGTGGAGTGTAGGTATAGTGAAAATGAAGTGAATATAAATGTCCTAAAAGGTCTCTAAAAGGGTAAAATTAACTAACATGAGTTCAAGTGCGAATGTCAATCAATCTCAAGAGTATTCTCGAACTCAAGGCTATCGTACAGGGGCAAGGAATCACGGGCCCAAAATAGCGGGACTTCAATTTTTATCGAAGTATTCCAAACCCAACAGGCTATCTGATACCGTATTATAATCTGGCGGTTATTTATTATTAGTTATGTTATATGAGATATAACCGGATTATCAAATCAAGTGTTGATTTGATAATGTGATATGTGATATAATTATATCTTAACTAGTATTAATGCCTACTGAATATTTTCTTATGTATTAATATATATATATATATATATATATATATATATATATATATATGATATATATATAAATATATATATGAAGCATGGCATGGATTTTCTATTTTTGGAAAATAGAAAAAGAGGTGGAAAATGAGAAGCATGGGTGAAGCATGGCTTTTATCATTATTCTATTGGTCTTGACTCACTATTGAGGCATGGTTGCTTTTGTTTATTGATGAAACTTGGATGCTTCAATTATTGTGAGAATTGATAAGCCATTCTTCACTTCATTCTTCATGGGTTGTTCATTTTCTTCACTTAAGCCCATATGCTCTCTGGCTCTGCATCTTCCATCTTCATCTTCTTCCAAGCTCAATCCCTCACATGTGTTGTGAAACCTTGAGCTTGTGAGAAGTCTAGTGAGCTTTAGAACCCCTAATTCACTATACCACATTAGATTAGCACTTTGGTGTGGTGTGTTGCCTTCACTAATGTGTTTAGTGAAGATGTAGCTTGGATTGACGGACTTCGGATGGATCATCATCGGCATGAAGGTCATCGGAGGAAGCTTGCACCTTCTTCAAGTGGAGTCTAATGGAGTCGCGTGGACTATTATCCGGAGCATTAGAAGAGAAGGACACGGTCATCAAAGATTGTAGGCTCCTTCCCTTCTCTTAGTTTATCATATCATCATTGTTAAACCCTAATATTCTAGTTAAGATCTTGTTAAGTGTTCATTAGCACCACGATTTTTTAAAAATTGCATGTGTGATTCCCGTTTAAACCCTACCGTGGTGCTAGTAAACACTTTCATGCTATCAGAGCTATGCTAGAACATTTGGGTAAGTCTTTACGATGTTAAAGTGTTCGATCGAATTTTTGAGATCCGGATTTATCAAGTTTCTGTCGATTTTTCAAAAGTTGGAATTTTTGTGATTAAAAATATGCAGAAAAATGTGCAGGCTTTTTAATGGATCTCCAAGAAAATTCAAGCCCTAACTCCTCCAAAGCGCCGCAGAACCGCGGCCCAAACCCATGTTTGGTCGCGGTTCCGCCGCAATTTTAGGGAGTTCAAGGATTATTTTTCTTATGTTGATCCATTGTTATATTTGGCACTTTCTCGATGTTTTTGATGATGATAAAGTTGTTGAGGTCTCTGGTATTTGTGGGTGTTTGAGAAATCGATCGAAATGTTTAGCATCGTATAGATGATAATGATATGTGATACAATTGTTAGAATCCGGAATAATTAGTTTTATGAAAACTAGTTATTATATTGAAAATCTAGCCATTTAGTCTCGTTTGATCGATTGCCACGGAGTTTTGATTCGGATCAAAACTCCGTCGCAATTGCGTATAGTACGCGATCACTTAGTCGGGAATCTTGTTGAATTATCCGACAGCTTATTGAAAAGAGTTTTCAATTTGAGACTAAAATGCAAGGTTTATAAGTTAGGCATGAAATCCGGAATTTGAGATATTCCGGGTTTATGATGTCTAAGGATATGCGGATTCTAATTATTGTAGTTTTTTTATTTCATTTCTGCGACCGTAAATGTAATATGTGGGGTATCTCAAATCCCGTTTCTATATGTCAACGACATTTGGGATACGCATATTTACTTACGTTGATGACATGTGATATTATGTGTTTCCATGATATGTTTTATTGGATCGTCGTGATTGAATAGCCGGGGGTTTTTGCGTGAGATGAGAGTTTTTCATTTTCATTCATGTAAAATCTGTATGTAATATTCTTTTATTGGAACACTTTCGGGTTGAGCATGATGTCACCACTGATGTATATTATTTACTTTTCCGCATTAGGATAGACCCAAGGCGGGTAGCACAAATAACCGGGTTCTAGAGTCCAGTGGGAGACCATCTTGAGGAGTCGAGACTCGTTCTCCTAACTCTAGAATTGGTTGGGTTACTTGCCTCTCTCGTAGGGGTCTAAGGATGTGGGTTTGGCTATTTATCACGACTGTGGAATCCGTGTTTTACATTACTGGATGAATTTAAAACACGAACCTCCTAGTATATCCAATATTTCATATGTTGCTTCTGCTGCTTGGTTCTGTGATGTAATTGTATAACTGCGTGAGACAAATGTTATATTATATATATAATATAATAAACGTTGCTTATGTTTTTCACCCGCGCTAGTCCAGCCCCCACTCTGCCGTTAGTTAAGTAACCTAACGGTGCATGACGGGGCCCCGTGGCGAATGCGGATGGCATAAGCATACGTTCTATTTTCGTTTCATTTTCTGTGATGTTCAGGAAACATTAAATGATATGAATTTATTAATGAGATTAATGGAAAGAAAAGAAACCTAAAAATGTTGTAGAATCAAAAGTTTTTTAAAAGGTAGCTCTAGTTCTTGCTTTGCATAGTGGTATTCCTTGATGAATATCCAGTACCTCATTCGATGAGGAAAGAGCCGAGATCCCTTCACCGGGAGTGACCGCTTTAGCAAAACTAGCAAATGCTACAACCTACTCGGTTTTTTTTATACCTTCTCTAGTTCTTTCTTTGTATAGTGGTATTCCTTGATGAATATCCAGCACCTCATTCGATGAGGAAAGAGCCGAGATCCCTTCACCGGGAGTGACCTCTTTAGCGAAACTAGCAAAAGCTACAAAAACACTCCTTTTCAAATCACTAGATTTTACAACGATATCAAGTTCATTACGTTAAAAGTTTTCTTCAAAACCAGTCGTAGCCCTCCGTTATTACAGATAAGTACTATTTAGTATTCGTGCTGCGTTTGTTGGCCTGCGTCAAGGCGTAGTGTGCGGTAGCTGATTAGTGCTTATCTGCAACATGTGATGCGATTGGATTAGCGTAGTCGTACGGCGTTGTTTTACCTGCATCAAGGGTCGTACGGGTGGATTTAATTCAATCAAGAAATGAACGGGTTGAACTTGACCAGCGCCCTATGGGTTGTTTGGCCTGCGTCAAGGTCATAGGACGCTAGGGGTAAAAAAGATATTGGGAATTTCAAGTGTTGAAATTTTCAATGAGATTGCATACCTTCTATATGATAGTTGGATCCCGATACCCACTGCGAGTAAGAGTTAATCCTGAGAGAGTTTTGCACTTTACAATTAGCCGATCAAATAGGTGTCTAAGAAAGATGTTAACAGGGTTATACCCCTGCGGAAACGAGGTTATTTAATTAGTTCCATGCGAAAACATAGGGAGACTCCCTCGGAGTATCAATACCTTCCTGGCTGAACGATTGGCGAACTTGTAGGGTGTAACTTGTAGGGTGTAATTAATCCCGGCTAATCATACCTTTTATGGTTTGAAGGAAGATTTGATAAAAACAGTGGGAGACATCCTGATTAGATAAGATAATAACCAATCTAATCTTGCAAAGATGTGCACTAATGCGTTTCCTTCTCTCTCTCTTCGGGTAGCGGCCAATGACACGCCTTAATCAAGATAATAATATGGATGTGTTGACCGAACCTACTTATTATACTGGGTTAGGTTCCGCTCTATCTTATGACTGTCATAAGTCTGAGTAAGGAATAGGGGAATACCCAGATTCCCACGTCACCCGGACGAAGAAGGAGCATACGGATGCATCTTCTTCGGGTGTGTTCGTTACTGAGAACTGTTTCTCAATTTGCTCTACGTCCTGGGTATTAGATACCGAATCAGGATCCCACGTATGTAATTTGTTACATGGGCTAAAGAGAGATGGAGAGCTGGGAAAGTGTGATAAGTCTCTAGTAGTAGGGAATGGTGCAATTGTTGCAGCCAAAGCAGTTGGTGAATATCACCTAGTGTTACCAACTGGTAATACATTGATTCCGAACGACCGTTACTACGTATCAAATATGATGTGTAATATTATATCTGTTTCTTTGCTAACTAAAGAAGGATATAATTTCACATTAGAGGATAATGTTATGAACATTTTTCTAAATCAAAGTGTTTATTGGGTTTGGTACGCTGTGTAACGGTATATACATTCTGAATCAACCTACAGTTCTAAACGTACAAAACGCACACAAGAGGAAGAGTTCAGAAATGAACGAAGCCTACTTATGGCATTGTAGACTAGGTCATATCAATACGACAAGACTAGCTAAATTACATAAAGATAGATATTTGAATCCATTCGAACTTACATCTTATGAAACTTGCGAGTCATGTCTCAAAGGTAAAATGACCAAAACTCCATTTACTGGACACGGAGAAAGAGCTACTGAACTCTTGGGACTGATACATAGTGATGCATGCGGTCCTATGTCTACACATGCCAGGAATGGTTCCTCGTACTTTATTACATTCACCGATGATCTCTCGAGATACGGACATGTGTTCTTGGTGAAACACAAGTCTGAAGCTTTTGAGAAATTCAAGGAATTTAAGAATGAAGTTGAGAACCAAACGGGTAAAACTATTAAAATCCTTCGATCTGATCGAGAAGGAGAATACTTAAGCACGGAGTTCCTGGATTATTTAAAAGAGAATGGGATTCTCTCTCAGCTTACTCCTCCGTATACACCACAGCACAACGGTGTATTGGAGCGGAGAAATCGCACCCTATTAGTATGGTGCGCTCTATGATGAGTACTGCTGAGTTACCTATTTCTTTTGGGGGTTATGCGCTTGAGACAGCCGCAGACCTATTGAATATGGTTCCCACCAAATCCGTGCCTATCACTCCATATGAGATATGGAAAGGAAAGAGACCATGTCTTAATTATGTTAAGATATGGGGTTGTCCAGCTTATGTGAAAACACAAAATCCGGACAAGCTCGAGGCAAGATCAGTTCTGTGCAAGTTTGTAGGATATCGCAAACATTTGTGAGGGTATATCTTCTACCACGCCGAGGAACAAAATTTATTTGTTTCTCGACATACCACCTTTTTAGAAAGGGGATTTCTTGTGAAAGAAATTAGTGGTAATGAGGTAGAACTGGAAGAAGTTCCAGCTGCACAAACTAGACCTGATGATTTGGTGGAACCGGGGGATCCAATAGTACCCAACGAACCCCAGCCACTCCGCAGATCTAGTAGGGTTCCTCATTCACTTGAGAGATACTACGGTTTTCTCATATACGGTGAGAGCGAGGATTGCATCATGGAAGATGATGACCCAACTAGTTTCGAGAAGGCTATCACAAGTGGAGACTCTGTGAAATGGACATATATAGGAATATGTATGCCCTAGAGGCCATTATTGTACATTGATGTATATTATAGTGGATGCTTGGACATATATAGAGATTACTTTCTTGCTCGACATGATAGTATGCTATCTGGTTGCCTTTATCTTAATATGTAGACTGATATTATTATACTGTCTTTCTCTTACATGTTGATAAAGCCTTTAGAATATGTACTTGACTACCAGGACTATTGTAACAACCCTAAACTTTCTATAAAAATTTTTTTCAAAAAATACAGAAAGGGGCACTTGAGCTTGAGCACAAATTATAAATTTGATTTGCTTTTGAATAGAAAGAAGGAGCTTGTAGCTCACTGGTAAGACCTTGCACTGCTAAACCGAAGCACCAGAGTTCAAATCCCATCAGCCATACATTTTTTTTATTAAATTCTTTTAATCTTTTAGAAGCCCAAAGGTCTACACATGCACAACACGTAAAACCAAGAGTCACACATAAAACAAACGAGTCCACTGCAGTAGACCAAGCGTCAGGAACACGTGGCGCCAAGACGAGCCCCGACTTGCCCGACTCGGGCCGGCGAAATGGTTGACTCGGCCGGCGCCGCTGGTTCAACTCGGTCTGATCCCAATTTTTCCTTAACCCCCTGCACCCTTTGGCCTACCCCACTTTCCTGCACTGTTTAAATTCTCTGCAATTAACCAGAGAATTAAAATACCCCCATTTAATCCATTTTAATATAAATTTTTAATACACCCTTTCACTATCCTAAAACCCTAATTTTCTTATAAATACCACCCTCAAATAATCCTTCCTCACTCCCAAATCCCTGCCCAAACTCTCAAGAAAATTCCCAAGTCTTCTGTGTGCAAGTGGAGTTAGCAAAAGGGCGAAGCTCCGACGAACTTCCGGCGACAACTCAAGGAGTTTTCGACGACGAAACGACGCACCGGCACCTCCCACATCTTCCTCCTTCTCTCTTCTAGTCAAATGACCTGTAAGTCCCTACTTCTTCCTCTTTTCTCTATTCTAAAAACTTTCAAGACTAAAAGCCGACGGAAGCGGAGTTAGTCCGACTTCCGATTCGGTTTTCCTTTAAAAACTATAATTTTTATTAATCAAGATACCTTCATATCATCACATATTGTTCATTAAACATTAATAAACTTCTTTAACAAGTTTCATCACAGCAGATTATTATATGCATCTTTTATCGCAATTTTACATTAAAATACCTTCATGTTTCATTTCGACATGCTTGAACTTTAACAACCGTATCACCTTAGAAAACTCACAAGGTAATGACCTACCTCCTCACAACACACATATCTAACATAGCACGATGAAATTTGGGAACATAGTTTTGGTAAAAATACGATTTTACACATAACTACCTCCGACTTATAAAAACATTTTTCTACAAGATGTGTATTTTAACAAATCTTTGCAATTGCGCCTCTACAACCTATTTTGGGAAACCCGTTCGGTATGGTGCAGATTATCGCACATCCTTGGGCCTAGTAGAGTGAGATGCAGACCTCCGCAAGGAGCATACGATCTTGAAAGATTTAAAATACAATTTTCTTTAGAAAATGTGATTTCTATTATAAATAAAACTTATATTTTTAATAAATAAATATATATATATGTAATTAATATCAAAATATCTATTTTTAATATTTATAATATTACAAATTTCCAAAATTCAAGAAAAACATTCCATTTACAAGAAAATACCATACAACTCCAATATTACAAATAAATACCATATATTATGAAATTAGGTTTTATTCACTAGAAATGTCATATTGATAAAATATACATCCATGAAAACTCTAAAGACGATAATAAAATACTTGAGGTGTATTTTGAAAATTATACAAAATTATTTTTACATAAAATCCTCTCAAGGTATACTAATTTACAATAAGGTCTCTTGAGCCTCAGGGAGCCGGAGATATGGGTGCTTGCCTATTTAAGGTAGACGACTTAACAAACGGTGTTATCAACACGATAATTGTCTTTGAAAAATACACAAATCCTGCCGTCCATGTGCAGCAGTTGCCGATAGCACCAAAACATAATTCATGATTCAATTTCTTTTCCAAATGTCTGACTCAGACTGAGTCTCGATATAATTAATCTGACTTGAATATGATTCAAGTACAAACAACAATTCAACATGAATCCATATATTCAATCGATTCAATCTATATTGATTGAACCGAACCATAGATATACATCCATCTACATGATTCTCCCGTTACATCCATTTACTGATATCATGGTTTCGACAAGTCATCCATCTATATACAATATATAATTCAAACAATACATCAATACAATCAAGACATCGCGGTGTTTATATGGGGTAGACTGGTACGGAAGGTGTTAAAAGTGGCATGAGACTGTAACCATAATACACCTAATCTGAATTCAATTGCCGTTATACCGTGGCTGAACGGTTCCTTGTGCTCCATATACCTTAGTCTCCGGAATAGTGGGACTCCACTCGTATACACTGGCATTCTTATGTACCAAGCTACAAACAACAGCGTTAACATTAAATACAACATTATAACAATATATTCTCTATTCTCTCTATTACATTCTTGTCTATTTACGAGACTTACCGAGCGATTTGTTCGCTGACGACATTCTCTTTCTTTTCTTTGGAATGTCGTCAGCTGATTCGGACCTTCAGGAGAACGATCCCACCTTCGAGGACTTGGATCAGCTTTCCTTCGACCCGGAGCTCTAGTTATTTGTACATATTTACATTCTGTATTTTCCATTTCTGGTATGCCACTGTTTAGGCATTGCTTTCCATTCCATGTATTTACTTTTCAGATGTATTGTAAAAAGAATGTTAATAAATAAAGTTGGTGGTCAATTATATCTATTGTCACTGTCTCTTGTGCATTTTACTTATATTGCTTAGATTTGCTTAGCATATTTACTTCAGAGTAAATACATAGCGGCCTCGTCGCGTCCTCTGCCCGTATATTGGGAAGCGGGGCATGACAACTATGATGCAGATCATACTAGTGGGGCCAGGGTAGTCCACAAGTACATCCTTTAAACAGTTCCTAGTCGAGGGGATATCGAGACAGGGCATCGATATTCTAGAGTAGACCAGTGTGTATGTTTCTTGACCCTGTATGGGGCGATGGTTGATCCCACAACCATTGGTGTGTGACATCAAAGATTGTACACAGGTGCTCATTAGAGAATGGGTACACCGAACAGGACTCGCCGAGAACTCCTAGTTGGTATTATACCTATCGTCAGATAGCAGTTCTCTGGTGACACTGGTACAGGTTAGTCTGTAGACCCAAGATCGTCATAGAGTCTTGTGTGGTTCCCACTGTGTTTTGATTTCCTCCCTACCACGGCTCAAAGGATTCGTGCAAACAGGTGGATTTTGGGTACAGTCCCGAGTCACATGGAGTCAATGGGCGATAGGACGGGTTTCGTCTCTCCCTGTATTGGGAGTTGACGTTGCGCTATACTCGATTGGCTATAACAGTAAGTCCCTAGCCAAAGCTGTTGATGAGATTTACTAGTAAATCTTATCAGTAGTTTCTCGAATCGTTATGAGCCATACATCGGCATGACTTATCAATACTGGGGTCTGACGTTACCACCCCTAGACTCGATATGCGACATTTCAGACGAAAAGACCGGACTGTACGGTAAGCGTTACTTATAGGCTTCATGGGAGCTTGGACAAGCTTTCTTATTGATCTTCTAATCGCTCAATACCTGGGTAGTCGTTACGTCTAGCTAGTACTGCTGACGGCTTGTGGGTGACTGATGTGATCATCACCTACTGCTGGTGTATTGACGAGTCTTCAGAGTCCCACACAGAAGTTTTCTGGTTCAAGCGAAATGAAGTATGGCACATATGCTGATATGTGCGGGGGGCCTGATTAAATACGACTATATGATACCGTATTATAATCTGGCGGTTATTTGTTATCAGTTAGGTTATATGAGATATAATCGGATTATCGAATCAAGTATTGATTTGATAATGTGATATACAGATAAATGATATTAGTCGATTATATGTGATATAACCGGATTATAAAATCAAGTGTTTTTTTTCGCCCAATAAGGGAGCAAGGCTCTGTTGAAAATTTGAACCAAGGCAGCGCCTCACATGCAGAGCACGAGAGCGCCAACAGCCCCAGCGCCAAGAGTAAAACACTCTGAGGAAGCGCCTCACGTGGAAAGCACGAGAGCACCAACAGCGCCAGCGCCAAGAGTAAAACACGCTGAGGCAGCACCTCACATGCAAAACACGAGAATGCCAGCGGCGCCAGCGCCAAGAATAAAACACTCTGAGGTAGCGCCTTACGTGCAAAGCACGAGAGCGCTAGCTCCAAGAGTTAAAAAACTCTGAGGCAGCGCCTCACGTTCAAGGCACGAGAGCGCCACCGCCAAGAGTTAAAAACTCTGAGGCGGCGCCTCACGTGCAAAGCACGAGAGCGCCAACGCTAGAACTAAAAGTTCTCTACCCTTGGATCAAAAATCCAACGAAGATGATAAATCATCAGAGCACAGAATTAAATTCTGATTGAGGAAATACTCCTCAAATCTTTCTAAACAAAAAAGACTGTGCTCTGTAAATCAGAGCACCGTTGGATCAAAGATCCAATGGTGATTAAAAATCACCAAGATACAGAATAAGTTTTGTATGGGAAAATATTTTCCCAATCATATTAAAAACAAGAAAATGTCTTTTGTAAAACAGAAGCCATTGGATCAAAGATCTATTGGTGGGAAACATCCCCAAATCAATCAGAGATCTCTTAATGAGAGATTTCCTTAACCGATTCAACAAATCAGCATCCCCTATATAAAAGACCCAAGACTTCAAGTCTTGTACAAAAGAACCCTCCCATAAACTTCAAACTTCAAAAACGAGAGCAATTTCTTCTCAAGATAAGTAACAAGAAGAGAGATCATAGCATCTCCTCTATATTTAAGAGTTTAACTCTCACATCAGAAGAACTTAGTTATTTTTCTAGATCACAGATCTATAAAACAACGTCTTTCATAAAAGTAAAAGAGATCATAGCATCTCCTAAAAAAAGAACTTAGTTCTTAGATCCATGAGACAAAGTCTCTCATAAACGAGAATTTAATTCTCAGAGCACTGAACTGATCAGAACAAGAAAAATAGTGCCTGGCGCTCAGCGCCGAGCGCTCTACGTGCCCCTCACGTGGGCACTATTTAAAGAGCTCTTAGCACTCAAAGTTTGGCGCTCAGCGCCGAGCGCTCCACATGCTCCTCACGTGGGCGCTACTTAATAAAAAAGTGCTTAGCATTCAAAGTCCGGCGCTCAGCGCCGAGCGCTCCACGTGCTCCTCACGTGGGCGCTACTTAATAAAAAGTACTTGGTACTCATTGCCTGGCGCTCAGCGCCAAGCGCTCCATGTGTTCCTCATGTGAGCGCTATCAAGTGTTTAGCACTCATATAAAAGAATACAAATAAAACAAAAAGAATAAAGGGTGTCAGAACCCATTTCAAGGCTCAGCATTACTGATGCAGAAAGGGGACCAAGCTAAAATAAATAATCAAGTGGGCTGAGCCCAAGGTTGGTCAAATCCCAAATTAACCCAACCCATATGCCTTTCAAATTGGACTTAGTCCCAAACAGGATTATCAAATCTTTGATGAACATTCACTGGTTCAAGGGTACATCTCTTTATACCTCTGATACATGTCGTTGTAATTCTTCAACGTCTTCATAGAGATGGAGGGTCCCAATAACCAATAATTTTTGGCGCATCCCCAAACTATTAAACCAAAACTCTGCAGACTATGATGTCTTTAAACACAGACTATGATGTCTTTAAACCCTACAGATTATGATGTCTTTAAACACAGACTATAATGTTTTTAAACCCTACAGACTATGATGTCTTTAAACACAGACTATGATGTCTTTAAACCCTTCAGACTATGATGTCTTTAAACACAGACTATGATGTCTTTAAACACAGACTATGATGTCTTTAAACCCTTCAGACTATGATGTCTTTAAACACAGACTATGATGTCTTTAAACCCTATAGACTATGATGTCTTTAAACCCTACAGACTATGATGTCTTTAAACACAGACTATGATATCTTTAAACCCTATGGACTATGATGTCCTTAAACCCAATGGACCGCAACGTCCCTAACAATAGAGCCCAAATGATCTTTTGTTGGATCTAAATGATCTTAAAACCTTGTTAAGTAGATCTTAATCTGAAATTAGATTAACGAATCCTTAACAAATATTTAAGTTGATCTTAATCTCAAACGAGATTAACGAGCCTTAAAACAAACCAAACCCAAATCTAAAAAAATACGGATTTGGACTAATCCCCGCCCTACGGGCGACAACATAAATTAGTCTCCATATACAATCCACGGGCAACCAAGAATAAAACAAACACACATGACACGAAGTGAACATCTGGAGCAGGAGAAAGTGGTTATCGCTACGCGGTAACGTAATTAACTGCAGGGGATTGCGCCTGCAGAGAAGAGCGTCCCCACAATAAAAAAAAACCTCACAATGAGGGGGAATCTTACGAAGTCTGCTACAACGGCCTCATCTGTCCAAATCTCCGATACACGGTTCCATAAATCAACTTGGTATCATCGGAGAGGTGGATGGATAAAACCCAATAGCATCTGCCCCCTAAATTCAGGCAAGACGACCTACGCGGTTTCGTCTCTGCTTTCGGCGGTAAACAGATTCTGGCACGCCCGGTGGAACCTTTTCCTCTTTTCACTCCACACTTCGTGTGTCGTGTTTCGCGAACAAATCGCGGTCTACTATGGTTGCCTGTGGATTCGAGGTACTAAGATTTGGTGTCTTGCTCCCGAGCAGAGAAGAGAAGATCAATGGCTTCCAACTGCACCAACTGCAACAACAACTCCCGCTCCGTCCCATCTGGAGGAGTAACATACGGACCCCAAGCGACCTCCATCTTCGCAATGCCAGTAGAGCAGGTGACACAGGCTACCACTGGGTTGTTCTTCGGGACTATGCTCCCACCGATAAGCTTCAACGCTCCAGTGCCTTCAGAGGAATCTCCAAAGAAGTCGGTCTTCGATCGGCTTACAACTACCATGGACCCTCTCAACGGGTCGTCCAATTCCAACATCGCAGCCTTCAACCGGATGAGCCAAAGCTCCAGTAGGCCTGCAAAGAGGCTCGCTATACCAGAGAAGGCTATCCCAAGAAGGATAGTCCTCCTGATTCCTACTGTGGATGAGGTCGTTACAAGTGCTTCCCCTACCCAAAAGTCAGTCTTCGTTAGGTTGGACGTTTCTTCTCAGCGGACGTCAGTCTTCGATAGGCTGGCACCAACAGCAGCCCTTCACCAGAACAGGGGGCATGATGAAGCCACCCCCGTAACTGATCTAGTCCCATCTGCAAGACATGCTCGACGTCGCCACTGGCGCCGAGTGAGGAAAACTGGGGGCAATTCCTCTTCTGGACTTACCCCACCAGCTCCAATGGTGGAAATTGATGCTGCTGTTCCAACTAGGAACAGCTTTGTGCCGCTTCGAAGGGTGCACAAGAACTCTCCAATTGCCATTTTGAAAAAGTCTCCTCCACCTGTGGAGAACGTTACTAAAGCAAAGCCGGAGCAGCCCCCTCAGCGTCTGTCCTCCAAAATCCACAGGGTTCGGCGGAGAGTCCAAGAATCTGTAATCGACAAAGACTACTCCCGCCGACAGAAAAAAATGAAGGCGTGGCAAGAGGAGGACCATCCCGCAGCCATACCGCAGAAGATATCACGGATGCCTGTTGCAACGGTCCCCCTCAACCTCGACCGTTTATAAAAAGAGAAGGCCAGAGAAGATCCCCCTGTCTACAACAAATCTCAAAGGCACTGAACCTAATCGCTACAAGTCTGGGCATGGTAGTGCACACAGTCTACATGGCTTCTGGAAAAGAGGAAAGATGTTCTTCTACAAGTCATCGACCACTTACACGGTCCGTAACAAAGGCTCAGGAGCAACAACAGAAACTCCAGGAGATGATGACAGAAAGAAAGTCCGGAAGCATCGTCAGATCAACGCCAGGAATAAGAAACCGACGCCGAGTTCCTATGAAGAATGCTCGAGAAAAAGATAAAGAGGCCGCGGAACAAGTGGCTAATATAAAACAAATGGCGCTCCAGTTCCAAGATATGGTGGGCATGATGATCTAGCCGGACCCTCCAGCCGAAGATCCCCCAATAATCATTGAAGACGACAGAGGGGAGACATCAAACCCTCTTCCGGCTTTATCAGTAGCCAGGGAGGAGATGATCTCGAAAGCTGCGCTTGATGACTACATAGCTCAACAAATACGGGCTTATCAGGCAAGCGAAACTGCGGGCCAAGAGGTCAGAACTGGGTGACCCTATCCAAGCTGGCATGATCAAATTAAGTACTCGCCAGGATACACGATCCCTAAATTTCATGTGTATAAGGGGACGGGCAATCCTCATCAGCATGTCGCTCAGTTCAGGGCTCTATGCGGCAATACTAGAGGTGAGGACAAACTGCTCTTCGCCAGTTCGTCG
Organism: Agapanthus africanus; assembly: GCA_030015575.1. Lineage (NCBI taxonomy): Eukaryota > Viridiplantae > Streptophyta > Magnoliopsida > Asparagales > Amaryllidaceae > Agapanthus > Agapanthus africanus. The sequence goes on along the minus strand of JASDDO010000004.1, from coordinate 27,458,908 downwards.
GCAGCTTAGCGGAGACGACATTTGAATGGTACTCGGAGCTTCCGGATGACTCCATCAAAACATTCACAGAAATGGAGTTGCTATTCACCCAGCATTTCGCGAGTGCCAGTGAACGCACCTCGATCACGGCATTGATCAATGCCGGGGTGAAGCCAGGAGAGACTTGGATTCAGTATGCGATTCAGTGGAGGAACCTGTGGTCGAGATGTGAACAATGCATAGAAGAAGCTCCCGCCGTGGGCATGTTCATGGGGACCCTAGATCCGCAGACAACTATATCCCAATTTATGATGTTTTTCAAGCCGACCACTTTCCAAGCCTTAATCGACAAGCTGGCCCAAATGGACCAGATGGGCCATAGACCGCCCTCCTCAAAAACAGAGCTTCAAAGCGAAAAGGGCAAAGGGAAAGCTACCTTCGTCGCCAACGCTCAGCAACAGCCGAGTGATCCAAAACCAGCTACTCGCCAAGGCAACAAACCGCGATTCCTCGATGAGAAGTTGAGACGTCTTTATTCGTTTCCCCGGAATAAAACGAGGAGACTGTTCGAACTAGCGGTGTGCAACAGGCTCATCACCTTGCCGGATCCGAAACGCCCACTGTAGCCCGGTGACGTCAACAGTCCCAACTATTGCCCCTACCACCGAATATTGGGCCATCCAATTGAAGATTGCTTCGTCTTCAAAAATTGGATTGAGGACCAGTACCAGCAAGGAAAATTTGCGCTATCTGAAAACTGGAGGGTAAACCCTCCACAACTGCACGCTCCTAAAAAGGTCGACACGCCGGGGGCATCATGCTCATTTATAGAGGAAGCTCCATGGGAAGTTGTTCTTTCGGCTAAGAGCAAAAGAATGCTGAAGGATCTTCAAGCATGTCCGGCAATCAGGTGGAAAAGCCCGCTAGAGCCCGAGATCATTGAGGGGATGCTGAAACCGCGCCCAACATCGGGAGTGGGTAGTGATGGGAAAAACACCCAGACCCAGCCGTCAAAGCCTTCAAAGAAGAAGAAGAAGACTAAAAAGCCCGCGCGGTCTGACGACAAACGCACGGATTTGCAAAGGCATATTGACGCACCGGAGGAATATAACTAGAAGGCGCGAACCCCGGTCACACTCCAAGAGTTTCTCAGCCATATCCTTGAGAGCGGAGATAACGAAAATGACGACAGGATTGACTCATCTGAAGAACCCGAGGATTATATGGAAAGTTGTCACATGATCTCTCATTCGTCAGTAAATGACAAGGAAGCTCACTCGGAATCAGAAGATAACATAGAGGATCTGGGGGCAGGATCGGTGCCAAGATCCTTAGAACCGTCAGACGAGATGATTGACATGCTACTGAACGAAGCCCGTCAGAAGAGCAAAGCTAATCGCGAACGTGAAATGGCCATATTCGAAAGGGCCAGGCGTCGGCATCAAGTTAAAGAAGCCATGGTAGGGATGAGTCATAAAGCACTCCAACTAGATCAAAGCACGCCCGAAGTAGACAAAAGCAGGCTTAAGACCAAGAAACGGTTTGTTAAAGCCCTGTCAATAGGAATGTGGCTGCCTCTTTCAAAGGAAGCACTCCTGAGGGTATACACTTTGGCGAAGCGGATGTACATCCTAGCTACTGCTTATACCATCAGAGGATTGCACACCCAACCAAAGAATGCATGGCCTTTAAAAAGTGGTGGCAGGGATACATTTCTCACCGACAACATTTCAAGCGGATGAAGCGCAAAACCCATCGGGAGCAGAGAAATACGACAGATGAGCATAAAAGAACTGCCGGCAACTGTCACATGGTTGATACCAGGGAATCGCAAGTTCTCACCTTTGGAAGTGATTCTGATGAAGAAGTAGCCCTCGGCCCTCTCTTCAAGGAATCCACCTCAGAAAAAGAAGAAGAAATAAATAACTGTGAAAACATCCAGATGCGTAATCGTACGTTACCCGAAAAGAATCTCGGACCTATAAACAAGGGATCGAACAAAAAATATAAGGGGAAGGAAAAAGTCCCTGAGGATATCGTCCTTGATGATCGAGTCATCGAAGAGATGGTAGCTAAGGACCCGCCTAAGAAGAACAAAGTAGATTACAATGTCCTGGCACACTTGAGGAAGATATCCTCATAACTGATCATACTGGATGCTCTCCTCCTTTCCAAATAGGAACGAGATTCTCTGATCAGGGCATTGAAAGAGCCGGAACAGTTTCAATCTTTCCTTACCGAAGAAAAGATGAAGGACGAGCTGGAAGAAGTGCACACAGCTGACATGACTTTTGGCGACGAAGATCTCCTTCTTAGAATGTGCGAGCACAACCGTCCCCTGTATGTCACCGGGTACTGCCATGACATCAAGATATGGAAGATCTTAGTTGACAACGAGTCCTTTGTCAACCTCCTAAATGTGAGGGTGCTAAAAGAAATCTGCATGAGCGTTCAGCACCTCGCTCGGGATAAAATCACCATCTCCGGGTTTGACTCCCAGTCATCACGGACGCTCGGGTCTGTAATACTGACGTTACGCTTCGGGCTGCTCGTCACTGACATCAAACTTCATGTCATTGACGCCAAGACCTGCTACAACGCTTTGCTCGGCAGGCCTTGGTTACATGAGTACAACATCATCCCTTCTACACAATATCAGTGTATGAAGTATTTCAAAGATGGTCTCGAGTATACCGTGACGGGGGAACTAAACCCATTCTCCGTAAATGAAGTCTGAAAGTAAGAAGATGCAAAGTATTTCCTACCAGACTTTGAAGACAAGGAAAGATGCCACAAACCGGAGAATAAGCAAAAAGCTATCACCACTATTCCGGTCTTCGGGAGCGATACCTAGGAGGAAGAAAAGATAGTCTATTCAGGGCCGCCCCGACACAACAGGCCGGGGCCATCTATCCCTATTCTGGTCTTTGGCAGTGATTCTGAAGACGAAGTCAACGCAGTGTTCTCGGTCCGTCCATCAATGCATGCCTTCACTGGAGATGATCAGAGTTTGCAAATCGCTATGGTTCCACGACAGCACTATAGAGTGCTTGATGCGCTTGAGACATATAGTGTGCAAGAGCTGCAGACATTCTACATCCCTCCCAGGAAAAGAGGTGGGAAGGCAATCCTTTTCTACAAATCCACAGAAACTAGTGTGGAGAAAGAGTCTGGCATGGTGCTGATTTTGCGCTCAACGGGCTCCAACCCATCCGTCTGCCCAGGTACTACACCGAGGGAATGAAAAGGTTATTAAGATGCCAAGGCGTACCTTTCAAACAGACTCCTCGACAAGCTCGGTTCTACAACAGGATTTGGAACGTCCCCGGAACTCGGTGAAAATTGCCCAACGGAAAAATGGAAACGATCGGGCTTGGATATATCCAGTCCAAGAAGCGGGAGCAGTTCCACGGCTGCCATGTGATAAAGGACCTTGATGAAGAAGAGGATGCTCTTCTAAAAGACGTTGACGTTGAACCAGAACGAGATCCTGCCATAAAAATACTGAGTCCGTCATTTGAAGAACAGATGGACAAGCTAGTGAGGGAAGCGAGTCAAAAGGTTCGGAACGACCACAGCCGCGAAATGGCCATGTACGAGAAAGCCAAGACGCAACGCCTCCTTCAGCAGGCCACGAAAGATGATGAGGCCTTTCACCGTCAGCCCGCCATGCATTCCCAAGATAAGAAAAAGGCCCGATGCGGAGGCAAAAACAAGTTAAAGAACGGAAAAAATGTTCAGCAACGGCGAAGCGGGTCCAAAAAGCCTCGCGATCGAAAAAAAGGTCAGCCGGAATCCATCACTGATGAAGAAGATGGATCGGGAATATTCTTTCCCTCGAGACAAGACATGGAGAATTTTTGACCTTGTCATGAAACATTAGATGATGACACTCCCGGAGTCTCGACACCCCGATTAAGCAAACGAGGTTCATCACTCGGATTATTGCTCCTATCACCGAGTAATAGGACATCCTCTTGAAGACTGCTTCACTTTCAAAAACTGGGTTGAAGACCAATATCAACTCGGCTGGTTCGCTCTATCCAACAGTTGGAGGGTAGCCCCACCGCAAAGGCATGTGCCAAAAGCAACGTATATGTCGAGAGTAGAACCAGATCAATATCGGTCTTGGAAACGATCTCGTACCTGTCACGTGATAACGCTTTCAGAAGAAGAAGAGCGGGAGAATATGGATAACCTCTCCTGGTGCTTCGAAAACAAGGATGAGGAAGAGTTGATCTCAGAATTTCTATCGGCGCCAAAAGAGTTGGAAGATGGAATACATACTACTGCGGACAACTTAAGGAAAATCTACTTGGGGACGACAAACGACCCGCGGCCTACGTTCGTCAGTGAGCTGTTGTCTAAAGAACAGGTAGCGACGCTAAAAGACGTGCTTATGCAGTATAAAGACTGCTTCGCATGGAACTATTCTGAGATGCCTGGGCTAGATCCAGAAATAGCTGTGCATAAATTGGCGATATCGACGGACGTCAAGCTAGTCAAACAAGCACCAAGAAGAATGCGGCTCGAATTTGAAATGAACATCAATGCCGAAGTCAAGAAGCTAATCGACTCCGGCTTCATCCAAGAACTTCAATACCCCGACTGGAACGCCAACATTATCCCGGTGATGAAGAAAAATGGGACGGTGCGCATCTGCGTGGATTTTCGGGACCTCAATAAAGCCTGCCCGAAAGATGATTTTCCTGTGCCGGTTACCGAGCTGATGATAGATAACACGTCCGCTCACGAAGTCTTCTCCTTCATGGACGGATCATCGGGGTACAATCAAATAAATATGCATCCCGAAGACCAGAAGCATACCGCTTTCCGGACTCCTCAGGACATATTTTGCTATAAAGTGATGCCTTTCGGTCTGAAGAATGCAGGCGCAACCTATCAGAAGGCCATGATAAAGATTTTCGATGACCTCATACACGAGATTGTCGAATGTTATATTGACGACCTTGTGATGAAAAGCAAATCGTATGAGGAGCACTGGGAGCATCTGAAGATAGTGTTTCAATGCTTTCGGAAATACAACCTGAAGATGAACCCTCTGAAAGGCGCATTCAGAGTTTCCTCAAGCAAATTTCTAGGGTTCATCATACGACACCGGGGCATCGAAATATATCCATCAAAGATCAAGGCAATTATGGAAATGCCCACTCCAAGAACTTTAAAACAATTGCGGTCTCTCCAAGTAAAGTTCGCGTATATCTGGCGGTTCATATCCAACCTCTCCGGAAAATGCCGTCCCTGCAGTCACCTGATGAAGAAGGGAACCCCGTTCGTTTGGGATCGTAAATGCCAGAGTGCACTGGACGAAATCAAGCAATATCTGCAGAACCCACCGGTACTGGCCGCTCCGGTCAAAGGAAAGCCTCGCATTCTGTACACAACAGCCCTCGAAGGTTCGTTAGGCGCGCTATGGGCACAGGAGAACGACCAAGGAAAAGAGAGAGCCCTTTACTATTTGAGTCGAGTTCTCCTGGGGCAGAAACAATTATTCCCCTATCGAAAAACACTGCATGGCGTTAAACTTCGCGATAACGAAGCTTCGGCATTTTGCTCTGGTACATGAGGTCCGTCTTATATCAAAAGTGGATCCTCTCAAATATTTGATATTAAGAGCCATACTAACAGGACGGCTCGCTAAATGGGCCCTACTCTTGATGTAATTCTCGATAACATACCGACCCCTCAAGGCAGTGAAAAGCCAGGCCATCGCCGACTTTCTCGCTGAGCATCCGATACCTGCCGATTCACCCCTAAATTGCGAATTGTCAGACGAGCACGTGTTTGACACGATCGACGGGGAGAGAGGAGGGAGTGATACCCAATGGGAACTCTACTTTGATGGGGCATCTTCCATGAAGAAGCGAAAGCACAGCTCCGCCATAATCAAATCTGGGGTAGGCCTCATCTTCGTGATTCCACAAGGAAAGGTAATGCGTTTTGCCTTTTCCTTAACAGAGCCGAGGACAAACAATGAAGCAGAATATGAGGCCTTGATAGCAGGTCTTGAGATCGCTGTCGACATGGGAATCGAAAACCTCCTCATATACGGAGACTCCCAGCTGGTCATTAGCTAAGTAAACGGTGACTATCAGACGTGAAAGCCAGAGTTGGTAAAGTACGGCGAGAGAGTAAAATAATTGCTGACTCAAATCCCTTCCTATGCTCTAGAAAGCATACCGCGTGTGGAAAATAGCAAGGCGGATGCGTTAGCCAAGCTCGCTAAAGAACTGGCTGACGAAAACCTCGATGACGTAAGGATCATTGTGCAAAGCCATCGGGTACTTGCACCAACAGAAATATCTCCAGAGTCGTCTGAAGAAAAGGAAACCACCAAGCAAACAACCCTACAAATATAGGACCAGGAGAAGGCTAAGGATTGGAGAGAAGTCATTATAGACTACTTCAAATTATGTCGGACACCTGAAGATGCATCCTCAAGACATCAGCTCATAAAACGAGCTCTGTCTTTCGCCTTCGTCAATGATACTCTATATAAGAAGTCGTTCGACTCTCAGTGGCTAAGATGCCTGGGACCGGAAGAAGCAAAGAAAGTCATCCAAGAAACACATGACGGACTCTGCGGTTCTCATCAAGCCGGACCAAAGATGAAGCTGAAGATCAAAAGGATGGGCTATTATTGGCCCACGATGATTCAGGACTGCCTTGAATATGTGAAGCAATGCCACTCGTGCCAAATTCATGGAGACTTCATCCATCAGCATCTAAACTCGCTACACCCAACAGTGGCTAGCTAGCCATTCAAAATGTGGGGAACCGACATAATTGGGCCCATCGAACCAGCGTCATCCAAAGGACATCGGTTCATATTGGCTTCAACTGATTACTTCTCTAAGTGGGCAGAAGCCATACCGCTAAGAGAAATGAAGACGGAGAACATCCTCCATTTCTTCAAGACGCACGTCATCTATCGGTTTGGCACTCCGCGACGGATTATCTCCGATAACGGGCCGGCCTACAGAAGTCACATAATCAGTCACTTCACACAGCAGCATAACATAGACTGGAGATACTCTTCGGTCTATAATCCCCGAGCTAACGGTCTATCTGAGGTTTTCAACAAAACCTTGACGAAGATCATAAAGAAGACGATGTCCAAAAATAAAAAGGACTGGCACGAGAGACTGCATGAAGCTCTTTGGGCGTATCAAACTACGTTCAAAATAGCTACGAATACAACGCCGTATGCATTGGTATTCGGCACGGAAGCAGTACTCCTCATCGAGATAGAGCTACCCTCTCTATGAGTGGTGATTCATTACGAGCTAACAGACAAAGAGAATGCTCATCTTCGGCTCGAGGAGCTCGATGCCCTCGATGAAACTCGTCTCATGGCGCAGCAAAACCTAGAAGCTTACAAAGCAAGGATGACGCGCTCATACGAAAGGTTGACTGGGCCGAGAACATTCCGCAAAGGCGAACTCGTGCTAATTGTCAAAAGACCTATGATCCCTAATCGTGCCAAACAGAAGAAATTCGAGCCGAACTATGAAGGCCCGTACATCATAGACAAATCCTACCAAGGTGGGGCTTACTTGCTTATGGATATGCATGGCGAAAGACCATTCCGACCAATAAACAGCTGGTTCCCTAAAAAATACTATGCCTCATAAGTCACAGCCCAGGTTAATGATAGATAACGATGTTTGTGTCTGCTCGCTGTCTTCCTGAGTACCAAACTCTGTAAGTGCTATCCGGCAACACTTCGTCGCAAAAACTCAACAACGGACCGAAACGTCCCTAAACTAGCTACGGACCGAAACGTCCCTAAACTAACAACGGACCGTAATGTCCTTAAACTAACAACGGACCGAGATGTCCTAAAACTAACTATTCCCTGCCGAAAGACGCGACCGGGACATTGGGACGTCAGGCCTGAATTTCGGGGGCAGATGCTAATTGGTGCTATCTGTCTACCTCTCCGAAGATGCCAAGTTGATTTATGACACCATGTATCGAAGGTTTAAACGGATGCGACCGATGTAGCAGACTTCGTCAGATTCCCCCTCGTTGAGGGGTTTTTGATTATGAGGACGCTCTTCCCTGCAGGCGTAAGCCCCTGCAGTTAATTACGCTACCGCATCGCGGTAACCACTTTCTCCTTCTCGAGATGGTCACTTCGTGTGTTGTCGTTCGTGCACCTGTCCCCAATAGAAGAATGAGTAATCCGTTCCCCTGCAGATCATGGCCTGTTTTGTTTTTGGTTGCCCGTGGATTGTATACGGAGACTAATTTATGTTGTCGCCTGTAGGGCGTGGATTTGTCCAAATCCGTATTTTCTTAGATTTGGATTTGGGGTTGGATTTAAGGATACGTTAGTCTCATTTGAGACTAAGATCAACTTAAACATTTTTAAGGATACGTTAGTCTAATTTTAGACTAAGATCAACTTAATGGTTTGTTAAGGACACGTTAGCCTAATTTTTAGACTAAGATCAACTTAACAGGATCATTTAGATCCAACAAAAGAGCATTGGTGCTCTATTGTTTTAGTTTAGGGACATCATAGTCCATGAGTTTAAAGGACCCCACAGTCCGAGATTAAGGACATCATAGTCCATGGGTTTAAAGGACCCCACAGTCTGAGGTTAAGGACATCATAGTCCATGGGTTTAAGGACCCCACAGTCCAGTTTAAAAACGTCATAGTCTGTGAAATGTATGGTTGTCGGGACCTATCACCTCTCTGAAGACGTTGAAGGATTACAACGACAAATATCAGAGGAATGAAGAGATGTACCCTTTAACCGATATTGGTTGGGAGATCTATAGTCCAATTTGGGACTAAGATCAAAGATTTATGACCATGTGGGCTCAGTTAATCTGAATTGAGGACTTATGGCCAATCTTAGGCTAAGTCCAATCAAGTTAAAATATTTAACATATTTTGGGCTGTTGAGCATCTATTTGGGCTTGGCCCTTTTAACAATGCTGAGCATTGACTTGCATTCTGACAATGTTTTGTCTTTTATTGAATGCTGAGTATTCATCATAGCTCTGGGTTTTTTAAAGAACAATTTATGTTCTATCAGCGCACACGTGAAGGGCACGTAATGCGCTTGGCCCCAGTCAAAGAGCACAGCGTGCTTCTGCCGAGTAGCGCACAAGCGTTTTGCGCCAGTCAAAGAGCGCAGTGCGCTTCTGCTGAGTAGCGCACACGTGAAGGACACGTGGCGCGCTTGGCGCTTTGCGCCAGTCCATGAGCGCGTTGCGCTGATTTATGAGCGCATAGCGCTATATGTTCAATAGCGCACACATGAGTGACACATGGTGCGCTTGGTGTAACAACCCCAAATTTCCTATAAAAATTTTTCAAAATATTTTTTTCAAAAATTAATAAAGTGGTATTTATTGCCTGAGCACAAGACTTAAGTAATTAATTAGCAATTTAATTACAAGAAGGAGCTTGTAGCTCATTGGTAATACCTTGCACTGCTGAACCAAGCAACCAGAGTTCAAATCCCCTGCCCTACATTATTTTTTATATTATTTTGTTTTAAGTTCTTTGGAAGCCCAACAGTCCACACACCATAACTCCCAAAAGTTGAACTAAACCTAAAAATCAAAAAATACCAGTGTCTTACCCCGGCGACCCCCCACCTCCTCGACCCCCGACTCGGGCCGACTTGGGCCGGCGCCGCCGGACGGCCGAGTCTTCAACACCAAAATCGTGTCTCTTCGTCTTCTCTAACCCCCTGCACACTCTAAATTAATGGATCGGTTCTAGAGAATGATTTATGCCCCATTTAAACCATTTTTAATGATTTTTCATACTTTTTACAATTTTTTTATTTAAAAACCCTTCACCTACCCTACCCCTAGCCTACCCTATAAATACACCCCCTACCCTCTACCCTCTCACCCCAAAATCCTGAGCCCACTCTCTCAAATATTTTCCAAGAATCGTGTACTTTGAAAACAAGCTCGAGGCGAAGCTCCGACGAAATTCCGGCGGAACTTCCGGTGAACGTCTTAGGAATTACCGAGCGACCTGTTCGCTGACGACATTCTATTTCTTTCTTCTTTGAATGACGACGGATGGTTTGGACCCGGCGGAGATCGAGCCATCTGCAGAAGACTTGGACCAGTTTGCTGAAGAACCAGAGCTCTAGTTTCATTGTACATTTTCCATTCAGTACTTTTCATTTCCTGTTATGCCATTGTTTAGGCATCATTTTATTTCAGTTGCATTTCCTTTTCATGCATTGTACAAAAGAATGTTAATAAATAAAAGTTGTTGTCTTTATTATACCTTGTCTCTTGTGTATATTTTCTTTTATATTGCTTATCTACACTTAGCATATTTTCTTCCGAGTAAATACGTAGCGGACCAGTCCCGTCCCCTTTGCCATATACCGGGAAGCGGGGCGTGACAGGTTTTGTTGGTGGCCCATGCAGGTCAGAGCTGTATGAAACTCTATCATGCTGTTTTGTTCTGCGCGAACAACCTAAGCAATATAACACAAGAACCAGCAACTAAAACATTCTTTATAATCCATGTTCCTTTAATCTTATCAATTTCATATTCCTTGAATCATATATCTTGAATCTGTCCTAACCTAAATTTTTCATTCTAGGTTATGGATTCACCAAACAACACCAGCACTAATGTCAACAACACACCTCCACCACTACCACTCACACCTGTCGTTCCTGTTCCACTCAACAAGCAAACGGTTCTGCTTGAGGCAATCCGCAGCTTCCTAGAGGGACAGCAGTAGCTCTTAAACCGTCCCGAGGCTGAAGCACCTGGGGTGAAGCAATTCATAGCTTTACATCCCAAACAGTTCTCAGGAAAGGGAAGCCCACTAGAAGCTGAGGAATGGGCTCAAAGTATCGAGGATGATCTGGCAGCAGCACAAGTGCCAGAAATAGCTTGGGTTCGAGTTGCAAAGCTGCAACTCACGGACAATGCACGGAACTGGTGGAAGGCGGAAGAAAGCCGTCTTGTACAGCCTATTGAATGGAAGACTTTTCGCGAGAAGTTCGACGTGAAGTACTTCCCTGTGACTGCCAGGTTTGCCATGGAGCAGCAGTTCATTCATCTATAACAAGGTTCAATGTGGGACAAGTCAGTAGATGAATATGACGCTGAATTCACTATGCTAAGCCGGTAAAAAATGTCACAATAGTTCAATTTTTAAATATCACATACTACACAACTAACACAAGTCCGTAACAGATTTGCGGCACACCTGATACCGACAGATGAGATCAGAACCCGTCGATTTCAACAAGGTTTGGACACGGAAATCAAGGCTGCACTAGCCACAGGGAAATTTCCGACTCACGAGAATGCTCTCGAAGCTGCCCACCGTTATGAAGCAGTGATAAAGGCAAGGGGCAGACCTTAATCTGCAGGAGTGAAACGCCCTGCCACTCGAATGGCAGGAGGGGCCTCTTCAAGGCCAGCTGTTGAACTCAGAAGACTGGAAGAAGTCAAGGTTCGGCCAAGACCCGATTTTTGCTTTTATTTCAAGAGAGAAGGACACTTGTGGAAGGACTGTAGGCGCGCAAAAGGCCTATACTTGGTTTGTGGCGTGTCCAATCATGGAATTAGAAACTGTTCTTATAGACGCAACCCAGCACACACACCCGTCAACTACCCGCAGCAGCCAGCTATCCAGGCTCCTGCAACTCGTCCTGCACTCCCAGCACCACCTCCACATGGATTCCCTGCTCAGCCAAATCGCCAATTCCATCAGGCACTGAGAAACATGCCTCGGGTACAGGAGAATATGCCTCCAGCTAGGAGGAATGTGCGGAGACGCCGGGCTTACAATTTGGCGGCCGGAGAAGCTGATACGGTTGGTCAGGATAACCCTAGTAATTCTCTTCAACCTTTTTCACACCCTTGCATCACTTTGTCATTCTTCACACTCTCACCAAACTTTCCTTGAATCTATTACACTTTCCTTTTACAAATTTCGAGGACGAAATTTTTATAAGGAGGGTAGAATGTAACAACCCCAAATTTCCTATACAAAATTTTCAAAATATTTTTTTCAAAAATTCATAAAGGGGTATTTATTGCCTGAGCACAAGACTTAAGTAATTAATTAGCAATTTAATTACAAGAAGGAGCTTGTAGCTCATTGGTAATATCTTGCACTGCTGAACCAAGCCACCAGAATTCAAATCCCCTGCCCCCACATTATTTTTTATATTATTCTGTTTTAAATTCTTTGGAAACCCAACAGTCCACACACCATAACTCTCAAAAGTTGAACTAAACCTAAAAATCAAAAAATACCAGTGTCTTACACCGGCGACCCCCCACCTCCTAGACCCCCGACTCGGCCGAGTCCCCAACACAAAAAACGTGTCTCTTCGTCTTCTCTAACCCCCTGCACACTATAAATTAATGGATCGGTTCCAGAGAATGATTTATGCCCCATTTAAACCATTTTTAATGATTTTCACACTTTTTACAATTTTTTTATTTAAAAACCCTTCACCTATCCTACCCCTAGCCTACCCTATAAATACACCCCCTACCCTCTACCCTCTCACCCCAAAATCCTTAGCCCACTCTCTCAAATATTTTCCAAGAATCGTGTACTTTGAAAACAAGCTCGAGGCGAAGCTCCGACGAAATTCCGGCGGAACTTCCGGAGGAACTTCCGGTGAACGTCTTAGGAATTACCGAGCTACCTGTTCGCTAACGACATTCTATTTCTTTATTCTTTGAATGTCGTCAGGAGGTTTGGACCCGACGGAGATTGAGCCATCTGCAGAAGACTTGGACCAGTTTGCTGAAGAACTTGAGCTCTAGTTTCATTGTACATTTTCCATTCAGTACTTTTCATTTCCTGTTATGCCATTGTTTAGGCATCGTTTTATTTCAGTTGTATTTCCTTTTCATGCATTGTACAAAAGAATGTTAATAAATAAAATTTGATGTCTTTATTATACCTTGTCTCTTGTGTATATTTTCTTTTATATTGCTTAGATACGCTTAGCGTATTTGCTTCTGAGTAAATACGTAGCAGACCAGTCCCGTCCCCTTCGCCGTATACCGGGAAGCGGGGCGTGACACTTGGCGTTGAGCGCCAGTCCATGAGCGCAAAGCGCTAGTTCAAGAGCGCAAAGTGCTAACTGTTGAGTGGCGCACACGTGAGTGACACATGGTGCGCTTGACGCTGAGCGCCAGTCCAAGAGCGCAGAAGCGCATTTGATCAATTTTATGATCTGGGAAATAAATTCTCCCTGAGAAGAGACTTTGTCTCAAGATCCTAAGAACAAAAGTTCTTATTTTGTAGGAGATGTTCAATCTCTTATATTGATGAAAGCCTTGCCTTTATGGATCTGTGATCCTTAAGAGAATTGAATTATTCTCCCCCCTTTTTTTATAATGAGATGTTCATGATCTCTTTGAGAAAGACTTTTGTCTTATAGATCTATGATCTGTGAGAAAGAAGTAAATTCTTCTTTTATTTTATGATGAGATCTTTTGATCTCTTTGTAAAAGATCTTGATCTTGTAGATCTATGATCTTAAAGAAAGAAGTGAATTCTTCTTTTTAATTATGAGATGATTTCATCTGTTCTTTTACCTTGAAGAAAAGAAGTTCTTCTATCGAGAACTTGGTTCTTCTTTTTGAGATTTTCTCAAAGCTTCTGGGGGTTCCTCTCTATGCTTCTGTATCTCTCTTTTTTTTGTTTCTTTTCCTTTTTTTTTGAAAAGAAGGATCATTGGTCGTTGGGACCCACCACCTCTCCGACGACACTAAGAGATTACAGCGCCATATATCGAAGGTGTGGAGGGATGTACCCTTTGAACCATGTCCCACTCATTAGGGGGAAAGAACAGGCTGGAGCTTAAGCTTCTCGCTGCTGAAAAAGGCTTCTTTTCCTTCGTGTACGTGCGTCGCACGTGTTGGGCGCACATGTTTGCACGTAGCGCACATGGGGCTTGCGCATATGCGCATTATGGGGGGAGCGAGCTCATATGGAGAAATAATCTCTTTTGAGTATTATGGAATACTCCCACGTGCGTTGCACGTGTTTGGCTCACGTGCGTTGCACGTGGCGCGCATGTGGCCGGCGCACGTGCATTGCACGTGGCGCTTGCACATATGCGCATTATGGGGGAGCAAACTCCTGTAGAGAAATAATCTCCTTTGAGTATCATGGAATACTCATCCTTTTCTAAGAGGTATCCGCTCTTATTTATATGGGAGTGGTAGAGAAGAGATCTCTCTTTTTCCCAATGTGGGACTAGAAATGCATCCCCCATGTAGTAAAACATTATTTTAGATTACACGTGCGTAGCACATTTACTCATAACTTTTAATCCCAGATGAATTATGAGGCCCATAATATATCAAATCAAAGGATTTTTCGAGACACTTTCAATACTATCAGAATTTAGCTATTTCTCATTCGGGAGTTTATTAAAATACAGGCCGGAAAATACTGGTTCGCACTTTCTTCCTTAGATTACATGTGCATAACATATTTGCTCATAACTTTTGATCCCGGATGAATTATGAGGCCCATAATATATTAAATCGAAGGCTTTTTCGAGAAGCTTTCAATACCATCAGAATTTAGCTATTTCACATTCGGAAGTTTGTCAAAATACAGTCCGGAAAATACTGGTTCACATTTTCTTAAGCGTATCGCTGCCGTTTGATACCTTGGGCTCTTTTGCGCAAAATTTTTTGGCGGGAACAAATGCCCCCCACTAGTTTGCCCACGTAAATATATATGTGGGTGAAGTAGTGCAGAGTAATTCATAGCGTATGACCAGTTTCGAGTTGGTATATAATTTTCAGAATCTTGATTTGAGAAGATAACGAGCGGACACAAGCGTCGTCATTTATCATTGACTCAAATCTCGACTCTTAAGGGATATAGTTCCAAACCCTCAGCTCCATGAGCCGCACACCCTTCTATTTCTTTATGTTTTACTCTGGCGTGAAGTAGTTTATATGCTCATGAGTAACTTCTCCATTTCAGTGGCATGTAGCTTTGGTAAGTGTGGCCCATAAATGGTAGATAACAGTTCATCTTGAACTCTTTATAAGGTAGTGATGGTTTAGGAAACAAGGTTAGGATCTGTTGCCTAAGACTTTCCAATTTTATGAGCCGTGAGGGTCTCAAAAAGAATTTTCTCCCTACAGGTCGAGAGGATCCCGTAGGTGTATTTTCTCCTTAGGAATCGTGAGGATTCCTAAGTGTGTTTTCCCTTGAGAGTCGTAAGGATCTCATAAGAGAGTTTTTCTTGCTTACGAGTCGAGAGGACTTGTAAGTGGTTGTTTCCTTGCTTGTCGATATTTGATTTAGGAGAGTGTAGCGTGTAGAAAATCTACCTTGACCTCTCTGTGAGGCAATGATGGCTTGGGAGACAGGGTTGGGATCTGTCACCTAAGACTTTTCAATTTTATGAGCCGTGAGGGTCTCATAAAGACTTTTCTCCCTATGAGTCGAGAGGATCTCGTAGGTGTATTTTCTCCTTAGGAATCGTGAGGATTCCCAAGTGTGCTTTCTCTTGAGATTCGTAAGGATCTCACAAGAGAATTTTCCATCTTACAAGTCGAGAGGACTCGTAAGTGGTTGTTTCCCTCCTTGTCGAGATTCAACTTTGGAGAGTGTGGCCCGTGAATACTATGCAAGAGTCCATTTTGGACCGACTTGCAGGGCCCCAGTGCTTAGGAAACAGGTATTTTAATCCCCACTGCCTAAGGCTTTTCCTTACGGGTCGAGACGAATCGAGAAGTTCTCGCAAGAATGTCCTAACGTCACAATTAACCTCTGTTCTTTACGACAAAGGTCCGTTAGGGTCTGTGGTACTAGGGTTTCTTCCGTCGTACCGTCGCGTTGGCCGATGTATTCCTCGATAGGCAATCTTGTTGTTCGAGTAACCTTGCGACTGTCATGTCTCTGATCCGTTCGGGGGCTGGACAAGATGTCTTCAAGTAATCTTCTAGGTAGTTTGACCGTCGGAAGAGCAAGCGTTAGGAATTTTTTCATGCCGCTTTTTACTTGAGGTTAGGCTCATTTTGGGGAGCCCCGATGAGTCATAACCACTCCGCGCTGGTGTGGGATGATATCCGATAGTCTTTCAGGTTTTATATGAGTTACCGTCAAGACCCTGAAGCTAGGAATTTGGCCTTCGCTTCGTTTGCTGGCATTGCGTCTGCTGTATCGAGACGAATGTCGCAGTTGTCTCTAGGTTGTTGGTGAACCGTCGAGGTTTGGAACTAGGGATTTTGTCGTGGCTACGTTGTTTGATTGTCGCGTCTGAATCATGCTGGAGGAAGAACGCTGTGGTGACATCTTGTATGCTGTATCGAGACGAACGTCAAGGTGGTGACCACTCCGCGCTGGTGTGGGATGATCTCCGATAGTCTTTCAGGGTTTATATGAGTTGCCGTCAAGACCCTGAAGCTAGGAATTTGGCCTTCGCTTCGTTTTTTTTAGAGTGTCCGAATCCTGTTGGAGGAAGAATGCTGTAGTGACATCTCGTCTGCTGTATCGAAACGAACGTCAAGGTGGTGCGTGCTGGTGTGGGATGATCTCCGATTGTCTTTCAGTTTTATATGAGTTGCCGTTAAGACCCTGAAGCTAGGAATTTGTCCTTCGCTTCGTTTGCTTTGGCGTGTCCGAATCCTGTTGGAGGAAGGACGTTGTAGTGACATCTCATTTGCTGTATCGAGATGAATGTCGAGATGGTGACCACTCCGCGCTATTGTGGGATGATCCCCGATAGTCTTTCAGGTTTTATATGAGTTGCCGTCAAGACCCTGAAGCTAGGAATTTGGCCTTCGCTTCGTTTGCTTTGGCGTGTCCGAATCCTGTTGGAGGAAGGACGCTGTAGTGATATATCGTCTGATGTATCATGGCGAACGTCGAGGTGGTGACCACTCCGCGCTGGTGTGGGATGATCTCCAATGGTCTTTCAGGTTTTATATGAGTTGCCGTCAAGACCCTGAAGCTAGGAATATTGCCTTTGCTTCGTTGTTTTGGCGCGTCCGAATCCTGTTGGAGGAAGAACGCTAGGTGACATTGCATCTACTGTATCGAGACGAACGTCGAGATAGTGACCACTCCGCACTGGTGTGGGATGATCTCTGATATTATTTCAGGTTTTATATGAGTTGCTGTCAAGACCCTGAAGCTAGGAATTTGGCCTTCGCTTCGTTTGCTTTGGCGTGTCCGAATCCTATTGGAGGAAGGATGTTGTAGTAACATCCCGTCTGCTGTATCGAGACGAACGTCGAGGTTGTGACCACTCCGCGCTGGTGTGGGATGATCCCCGATAGTTTTCAGGTTTTATATGAGTTGCCGTCAAGACCCTGAAGCTAGGAATTTGGCCTTCACTTCGTTTGCTTTGGCTTGTCCGAATCCTGTTGGAGGAAAGATGCTGTAGTGACATCTCGTCTGCTGTATCGAGACGAACGTCGAGGTGGTGACCACTCCGCGCTGGTGTGGGATGATCTCCGATGGTCTTTCAAGTTTTATATGAGTTGTCGTCAAGACCCTGAAGCTAGGAATATTGCCTTTGCTTCATTGTTTTGGCGCGTCCGAATCCTGTTGGAGGAAGGACACTGTAGTGACATCTCGTCTGTTGTATCGAGATGAATGTTGAGGTGGAGCTGGGATTTTGCCGTCACTCCGCTTTATTTCGACCGTAATGTCTTTCATTGACGTTGCATCTGCATCCTACTGGACTGCGGAGGAACGCCGTTGTTGACATTGCTTCTGGTGTAACAAGACGAATGCTGAGGTGGAGCTGGGATTTTGCCGTCACTCCGCTTTATTTTGACCGTGAGGTCTTTTATTGACGTTACATCTGCATCCTGCTGGACTGCGAAGGAATGCCGTTGTTGACATTGCGTCTGCTGTAACGAGACGAATGCTGAGGTGGAGCTGGGATTTTGCCGTCACTCCGCTTTGTTTCGACCGTGAGGTCTTTCATTGACGTTGCATCCGCATCCTGCTGGACTGCGAAGGAACGCCGTTGTTGACATTGCGTCTGCTGTAACGAGACGAATGTTGAGGTGGAGCTGGGATCTTGCCGTTACTCCGCTTTGTTTCGACCGTAAGGTCTTTCATTGACGTTGCATCTGCATCCTGCTGGACTACGAATGAACGCCGTTGTTGACATTGCGTCCGGTGTAACGAGATGAATGCTGAGGTGGAGCTGAGATTTTGCCATCACTCCGCTTTGTTTCAACCGTGAGGTCTTTCATTGACGTTGCATCTGCATCCTGTTGGACTGTGAAGGAACGCCGTTGTTGACATTGCGTCTGCTGTAACGAGACGAATGCTGAGGTGGAGATGGGATTTTGCTGTCACTCCGCTTTATTTAGAAACGGGGCCGTTTGTGGACTCCAAAAGCGCCGAGCACATGCAACTCGATCCACGAAGTGAAATAGTGCAGCGAGAGAGTTACGGGCTATACCCCCAGCTGAGTGGTGTCTGCCGCCAAGCTGAGGCTACGATACAGGTGAGCCAGCCCAGCGATCCCGACGGCCACTCGCGTCCCGGCAACCATTCGGTGAGCCGGATAGAAGACGGATGGCCTCATATAGTGAGGGTGCATTAGGAGCACAAACCATCTTAACCATAGGCCGAGGAACCCCAAAATAAACGCCTCTTCATCGACGTCTGAAGCAACAAGCTCTACGAAAGGAACAACCGAGGTGTCCGAAATAAAGAAGCTTCTTAAATCTGCTTCCGCCATCGGCTGGTTCTCCAAACCAAAACCAAACGGGTCATCAAGCTTGGCAAATCTCGCATCTTGTTTTGATAATACTTCCGGACGAAGAAAGCGAGCGATAAAGTCTGTGAAGCTGACTCCATGCCCTCCAGACTCTAGAAATAAGCTCTCGTAAATATTCAACACCTTGATCAGACTTGAGAATCGATGTTGAATGGCGTTCTCCTGGGTAAGGCCTATCACCACTGATTTGGTGGCGAAGATGTACTCGTCAGGGGGAAGTATCTCCTCGTAATGTTCCCCTCTGACAGGTAAGCCAGAGATCTCTGCGAACTCCTCCAAGGAGATTGAAACTTCCCGATCTGATAGAAGAAAGGTATGAGTCGGGATATTCCATTGTTCCAAGAAAGCTTTGACCCACCATACAGGGGGCGTGGAATATTGGAAAAGAGACGCATAAATCGTGGGGTACAACCTGAGCTTCAGCAGCAGCAATTTCTTGGCCGACAAGATGTATCGAGCCTACTTCAGATATCCGGCTGAATGGCGATGAGTCAAGCCTATCATGTATGCCTGTCCCCAAGGGCGTGACTCGCCTTGACATATGCGCCGCCCCAGAATATCTAAAGCCATCGGCGGTTGTACGGGTATCGAGCCCATAGAGGGCTGGAGGCGTCCATCTGAAATACAGTTAACCTCCTCCACAGTGTAATTCACCTGGGGTGAGTTAGCATAATGAATGGCGGAGATTGGCTCTGAAGGCACCGGACAAGAGAAACTGCATCGACCCTGAATAATTTGGTTGTACCACAACCCCCATAAGTGAAGGGACTTCTGCTCCGGGTCATGATCTTTAATCAGTGCAAAAACTTCCCGATCCATAGGTGCGTCGACGTATCGACTCTCTGGGCGAACAAATGGGAAGGAAGAGTCAAAATACATAGTACCTGCACGAAAAGAAATGAGGGTTAGATGTCGATACTGCATTACAAATTCTGACATCTTGTACTTTAAATTTGTACTACCCTGCAATGCAGGGAAAAGGGACCAGGGGGACCCACAAAATCAAAGTGACGGCTCAACATTGATGAGACAGTCGCTCATTAAAAAGAAAATCCTAAAAGGATTCTCATTTAATGAGAGGCTCATTGGGCCAAGGAGTTGAGCTCCCTCGAGAGCAGTGCTCTGCAAACAGAGATGGCATCTGTCAACTCTAATTATGAGAGGAATAAAATTCCCCAAAATTTCTAAGACCCATGCTCTGTGAAAACGATGGAGTAATCCATCAGAACCCTAAAAAAAAGCCAAGTTTTTTACAGAGTAAAAACCCTAAGATCTTTAAAGATCTAAATAAACTCTAAGAGTTCTTCATTAACGGGTTAAGAAACCCTAAAAAAGATTTCTTTAGATCTATGATCTAGGAAGAGCAAAGCTCTGTTTTAATTAACGGTTTAAAGAAACCATAAAATCCATTTTTAGATCTATGATCTAGTAAGAGCAAAGCTCTGTTTAAGGGGTTCGATTATGATCCTTACCAAATTTGAACAAAGTTCTAACTCAAAAGGAATTTTCCTTGGGCAAATATTTAAGCTCTATAGAGAGAATTAAATTCTCAAAAACAAGAAAGGATGAAGATGAACAGAAGTCATCTCATGGGCCAAAGGCCCTATTTATAGGCGCTGGAAGTTGATCCAACAGTGGAAAGGCTGCCACCGCTGCACTCATGTGTGAGCCACGTGAGCGCAACGGTGGGGGGGCATTTATTTCCCCCCAATAAGGGAGCAAGGCTCTGTTCAAAATTTGAACTGAGGAAGCGCCTCACGTGCAAATCACGAGAGCGCCAATAGCGCCAACGCCAAGCATAAAACACGCTGAGGCAGCGCCTCACGTGCAAAGCACGAGAGTGCCAACAGCCCCAGCGCCAAGAGTAAAACACTCTAAGTCAGCACCTCACGTGCAAAGCACGAAAGCGCCGGCGCCAAGAATAAAACACTCTGAGGCAGCGCCTCACGTGCAAGTGTCACGACCCGCAAAGTACGGAACGCGACCGGCACTTAAGTTACGAAACGTCTCAAGGCGTCCGTAAACTAAGTAAGCCGAAGCCCAGAATACAAACCCAACTAAAATTTTAGAGTGAAGGAAAAACCAATTATTTGCAACATTTAACTCCATTAAACCACATCAAATTTCATTTTAAAACAACTTTCCCTTTTTCCAAAAATTCTAACAGAGTTTCCTTTGTAAAACAAGCTTCAAACGAGTACAACAGGAATGTAAATGAATATCATGAAAATGGCATCCCCAAGCGGGAGCTAGCTCTTCGCCTCAAGGCGGTCACAAATCCCACGCAGTATAAAATAACAATGTGCATAGATAAGCATGAAGCATAAGAAATAACATGTCGACTCAAGTGAGCTCGACCCAGATATAATCATAGAATAAATCCCCAAGTCTCACAATCTCGCCTCTAGGTCAATATACAGTAATCCAAATAAGACTGGTACAGCTGAAATAGTAGTAGCAGTAGATGGAGTGTTCTAGATACAATGAATATATAAGGTGGTACAAAATGATAATAACCCACCTATGAGCAAAAGCCTCGAGTCCAGGCAAAAAGTGTAAAAGAGGCAAAAGTATCCGCCGCTACAGTGCCGACGGAACGGACCTGCAGAAAAGCTGTGGCACAACGGGGGTGAGTTGCCAGCTCGTGAGTAAAAAATAACATCTACTAAGGCTATCGTATGCATGTACACAAGTATCCTAGCATCTCTAGAACAGGTATGGCTATATGTACTAGCAAGTATATATGCATCATCAGTGTACTATCAAGTATGTATGTCACATGGATGTAATAACAGGTATATATGCCACATGAATATACTGTCATATATGAATGCTATATGAGTCAACTCAAGATCTCATCATGAAGGTATAAGAATTGTTCCTTATTCTGTTTTTGAAACTCTTTTTAAAACATCAGTATAATGTCCATGAAATCAATAAATCTGTGTCCAGCAACGACACCTCAAGCTGTCTAAATCTCATATATCCATGTCCAGTATCTCTGGCCTCAGCCATCCGGCTGATCCATGTCAAATATCCAAATCTCAATCCAGCGGCCACGGTCAGTATCCTCTGAATATCCGCCGTGCCAAATGAAGTCACCGGTAGGTAATCCGTCCCCTGCCAGGCTCAACGCCATCTCCTGCGATCTTCTTGCCCCGGGGTACCGTACCGGGCCCACCATGTACCCGAGACGGTTCATCCACCTCCTCGAAACGGGTCTCGAAAACCACAGCAAACTCATGGTGGACGACACTTTACATCACTAGAAAACCGCAACTTTTATATTTAAAAAGGTTATCAGTTTGAAATCTTGCGGCTTTCCACCGAAATCCAGAAATATCATAAATCTCATGAAATCATCATGAATGCATATGTCAATGATAATGAATGCCTATGGTATCAATTTGCAATGTATGATTTATACTAGGCATGAGCAGATGATATGATAATACATATGCACGGGTATAGTAATTCTTATGATTTCATTTAAATACTTATTGCAATATCACATTTCTAGGCAATTAACATGTTCAGATTTTTAGTTATCTAGTGTCGTGACATGGCAATTACCAGGGTGTGTGTGTCCACATGAATAGTGCTCGTGCTGTATATAAAACCTGGTAATGGTGCATGTGCCCTACAAATGAGTTTGCGTATATGGAACATCATATAGATCCTGACTGCAGCAAATGTCATGCAAGTATTATCATTCTAATGTCACAAGTAATATCAAGTTACTATTTTCGAGTTTACTAAATCTATCGGGCGACTCGCGCCATCCAAACGATTGTCCCCCGTAGATGTTAAATCTACTCACCCGTGATCCCGTGCTAGGTGTGTCCGACCACCTGCTTCCCTTTCTCTGCTGCGCTTGAAGTCCCTACCGGCGAACCTAAAATTTACAAAAGTCACCACATAAGGAAAAATCCTGCAAAACGCGATATATCGATAAAAAGGATACGCGTGCGTGAAACTAAACGTGTGTGCACACGACACGACGCGACGCACACAAACCCACCAGAACCTAGATTGGCACGCTGTGTCGCGCAGCGCGCCACAGAACCACGCGTATCACGCGCGTGTCGCACAAGTTTAAAACATTGAAAACACACAAATAGCTCCAGATTTTGCCTCTGGGCTAAACTTGAAAAGTTGCAGGTACCAACAGACTAACCTACCCAGAAGGACCCTACACCCAAAATACCCACACCCCACCCCCTACGCTGGCCGCAATTTGCGGCCAGAATGATTAAACCGACGGCCGTGAGGGGGAGTTGGGTCCCCGTGCTATGTGTGTGTGTTTCTACTAGTCTCACCATGCTACAGTCTTCACAATTTTATTCTGAAGGTCTCGGGTCGACAGCAGATCCAACAGAGGCCAAAAAGTCGATAAAACTGCTAAATTACGCCAAGTCGGGTAATTCGGGTGTCTTTGTGAAATCTGGGGAAATCCTCTGGTTAACTGGTCTCAACAGAACCTAAAAAAACTACTCTAACCAACACTACTCTTACATTAGCCAAAATTCCCTTAATTCACCCAAAATCATCACTAAAGCATGAAGTAAACACTAATTAAGCTAGATCACCATAATTTAGCAATTTAAGGCCATCCATCTAGATCTATCAACACTACTAGGCTAAAACAGACTAACTAACACCAAAAAGGTTCCATTAAGCTACAAGCACTCTAACGAAACTAGATCTACCACCACAACACAAGTCTAGTACTAAAATTACGACAAAACACTAAACTAGCTACTCAAGCACATAATCTACACAATAGGGAAGAGTTAAGGAATTATACCCCCTAGGAACCTTCTAAACGAGGAGAAGGAGAAGTAGAAGGTAGTGGGTGCAGCGGCTACAGCTCCTGGTGCTGCAACTAGGCTAGAAGAGAGCTGGTCTTTACTGTTGCTGAAGCTGGAGCGGGTTGGTGTTTGCTGAATGTTGCTGTTGCTGTTGCCTGGTGTGGTGTGGTGTTATTTTGTGTTGGGACTGATATGGTGTGGTGTTGAGCTAAGGTGGTATGGTGCTGGCTGAAAATGCCACTGGTTCAGCTGATGCTGCTGCTGAAGCTGAAACAGGTTTGGGGTGCTTGCTGTTTTGAAGTAGCAGCAGCAGCAGGGGGTTGGGTAATCTTGAGGGAAGGTTTGAGTGTTGTGAGGGGGGGTGTTATGTAAGGAGTTGGGGCTGAAACAGCTGCTGTTGCTGATGTTTTTAAAGAAGGTTGAAGCTGATGTAACAGCTTATGTGCAGGCTGATGTGCTGCTCCTGGTGGCTGATGCTGATATTCATTCTGAAGTTGGCTGAAGAGGTTGTTTTGGTGGTTGAAAAGATGGTAATGTTTCGCCCAATCAGAGCAAAGCTCTGTTTGAATTCAAAATTCAAATCTTTGAAGCAGAGCTTCAAATCCCGCGCGCAGCGTCCAAGAAGGCGCGCCCAATCAGAGCAAAGCTCTGTTTAAAGGAAGCAACGCTTCAGCTGCGCTGCGCTCTGCGCTGAGTGACACGTGTCAGCGCAGATGCGCTAGCGCAGTTGCGCTGCGCTCTGCGCTGCGCGACATGCGTCAGCGCAGATGCGCTCACGCAGTTGCGCTGCGCTCTGCGCTGTGCGACACGTGTCAGCGCAGATGCGCTAGCGCACTTGCGCTGCGCTCTGCGCTGCTCGACACGTGTCATGCGCTGGGGTATCTGCGCCAAACTGAATTAAGATTTTTATGAAATCTTTTCTGTTCTTTCCAGAACTAGAAGACTTTCTTCGGCCTTTGGATCAAAGATCCAACGGCGGGAAAACTCCCAAAAATCATTCAGGAAAGATCCCGTTAACAAATTCAACAAATTTATGGGGCACTATAAATAGGACCCCAGACCTCATTCAAAAGGAGGAAGAATTTTTTTTTAAAAAAAAAAAAAAAAAATCAAGAAGTCTAAACAGAGAAAAACTCCGAGAAGAAAAAAGGTAAAGAACCTTTATAAGGTAGAAAAAAGGCCTTCTAATAGATCATTGATCTAAAAATAAGATCAATGATCTTTTGATAAAAAAAAAACAGTGCTTTGCACTTCTTGTGAACCTTCGGTTCTGTAAAAAACAATAAAAATAATAGAATAATAAAAGAATAGTGCTTTGCACTTTTAAGAACCTCTGGTTCTTCGAATAAAGAAAAAATTTATTTTTTCTTTGATCTAATTTAGACGAAAAAAATTAATTAAACAGTGCTTTGCACTTCCCTTCTTGAATCTAAAAGATTCTTAGTGCTTTGCACTTCCAAGTTGCGCCGTTGCGCTCTTAACAGAGCGCCACGTGTCGGCTATAAAACCACTTGCGCTGAGCGCCCTTAAGATAGAGCTTTGCTCTCTGGAATTAGCGCAACTCGCTGAGAGCGCGCCACGTGTCTGCAGCGCAATAGCGCAGCGCAACAGCGCAACGCGCTGCGTTAGTGCGCTTGCACTCATGAGAGCACGATACGTGTCATCACCATATGGACTTGCGCTCATTGCTTAGCGCAAAGCGCAGATGCATTAAAAAGGGCCAAGCCCAATTAAGAGAAGGCCTAACAGGCTCAATAAAGCGCAAATGCATTATTCTAAGGGGCAGAGCCCAAATTAAAACAGATGCTTTGCATCATTTATAAATGGGCAGAGCCCAAACAGAATCTCCAGAATGCTATGCATTTTACAAGGGGCAGAGCCCAAATCAAAACAAATGCATTGCATCATTCATAAATGAGCAGAGCTCAGAATAAAGTGATGCTCTGCAGAGCCTAAATGCAATACATTACTTAATAAAGATGTTGAACTGGACTTAGCCCAATCGTGGCCATAAGTCCTTAAAGTAAATTGACTGAGCAAAATGGCTCTCCTAAATCAACTTACATCCGGTTCGAGGGTACATCTCCGAACTCCTTTGACATTTGTCGTTGTAATTCCTCAACGACGTCAAAGAGGTGACGGGTCCCATCGACCGCACATCGCTACGGACTGCGGGGTCCTTAAACTCGTGGACCGAGACGTCCTTAAACTAAGATCGGACCGAGATGTCCTTAAACTAATATTGGACCATCACGTCCCTAAACTGGAACATGGACCATCACGTCCCTAAACTGGAATATGGACCACTACGTCCTTAAACTGGCGACGGACTGAAACGTCCCTAAACTAATAATGGACCACCACGTCCCTAAAACTGGCAATGGACCACCACGTCCCTAAACTGGCACAATAGGGCCCAAATGCTCCTTTGTTGGATCTAAACGGTCCCGCCTAAGTTGATCTTAACCCCAAATACGGTTAACGTGTCCTTAGACATTTAAATAAACGATAAAATCCCAAAACAGCTTTGGTTCAAGGGTACATCTCTGAGCTCCTCTAACACCTATCGTTGTAATCCTTCAACGATGTTAGAGAGGTGATGAGTCCTGACGACCATAAATTAAATGGATTACATCAAGTTGATCTTAGTCCAAAACAGGACTAACGTATCCTTGACGAACGTTTAAGTTGATCTTAGCCGCAACGCGACTAATGCATCCTTAAACTAAAAACACCAAACCCAAATCTAAGTAAATACGGATTTGGACTAATCCACGTCCTACGGGCGACGACATTACTCAGTCTCCGTATACAATCCACGGGCAACCACAAACAAAACAAACACACACGACACGAAGTGAAATTCTGGAGAAGGAGAAAGTTGTTACCGCGATGCGGTAGCGTAATTAACTGCAGGGGCTTGCGCCTGCAGGGAAGAGCGTCCCCACAATCAAAAACCCCTCACCCTGAGGGGGAATCTGACGAAGTCTGCTACATCGGCCGCATCCGTCTAAACCTCCGATACACGGTGCCATAAATCAACTTGGCATCTTCGGAGAGATAGACGGATAAAACCATATAGCATCTGCCCCGAACCTCAGGCACAGGACGTCCTAACGTCTCGGCCGCCATTCGGAGGGGAACAGATTCTGGCACGCCTGGTGGGACCTCCTCCTCTTTCCACTCCACACTTCGTGTGTCGTCTTCGCGAACCAATCGCGGTTTGTTAAATGATTGCCTTCGGATTTCAAGTTGCTAAGATTTGGTCTTTTGTTTGGTGCAGAACTCAAGCATTCAATGGCCACCAACTGCACCAACTGCTCGAAGTGCAACTGCAACGGACGCTCCACCTCACCTAGAGGTATAGCATATGGGCCCCAGGCGGCTTCCTTCCTGACACTGCCGGTAGGCCAGTTGACTCAGGCCACCACCGGCTTGTTCTTCGGGACCATGGTCCCACCTACAAGCTTCTCGGCACCGATACCCACACTGGAAGCGAACAAGAAGTCGGTGTTCGACCGGCTCACTGCTACTCCGACCCCTGTCAGCGGGTCGCCTGCTACTGGACCAACAGCCTCCGTTTTCACCAGGCTGGGTCAGAACTATAAAGTGGCTGTCCCAAAGAGGGCAACGGCCGCTGCTTTGGAAGTCGTTAAAGCGGCTTCTCCTATCAGAGAGTCAGTCTTCATGAGATTGACGGTTCCTACTCCTCCTCCAGCTGGTCAGAAGGCATCAGTCTTCGATAGGCTGACATCAACAGTTACCCCACGCTCAAACGGGGGGCAACAAGAAACCACCTCAATCTCCGAGCCAATCCCGGCGGCTCGTCGCGCGCGACGTCGCCATTGGCAGAGAGTAAGGAAAGCAGGGGGCAACTCCCCCTCAGGGCTAACCCCACCTGCTCCAGTGGTGGAAGTCGATGCTGCTGTTCCAACTGGGAACAACTTTGAAATGCTGAGGAGGGTGAGAAAGAACTCCCCGGTAGCTACGTTGAAAAGGTCTCCTCCACCCAGAGAAAAAGCTCCGGAGATGAAACAGGAACAGCCCCCTCAACGGCTGTCAGCGAAAGTTTATAAAGTTTGGCGGAGAGTTCAAGACTCCGTGATTGACTCAAACCACTTCCGTCGCCAGAACAGGGCAAGGGTGGAAAAAGACAAAAACCGCCCCGCTCAACGGCAGGGGGCAACAAATGCTAGGACGCCCGCTTCAACGGCTCCTTCAACCTCAAAGGCCCATAAAAGGAAGAGGCCAGAAAAAGCTCCCATGACGCTGACAAAATCTAAGAGCGGTGAACCTAAACGCCCCAAGTCAGGGGGCATCACAGTTCATACGGTCTATATGGCTTCGGGGAAAGAAGAAAGTCGTACTTCTATGGGTCACCGACCGCTTACCCGGTCAGTGACCAAGTCTCAGGAGCAACAACAAAAGCTCCAGGAGATGATGACTACCATGGCTGCGCTCACGGGGCCAAAAGAGAATCCTGAGACGTCCTTAGATGAACGTCAAGAAGAAGAAACCGACGCCGAGTTCCTTCGCCGAATGCTCGAAAAGAGAGACCAAGAGGCTGCTGAACAAGCAGCCAATATACAGCGCATGGGCCTTCTCTTCCAGGATATGATAGGGATGATGATACAACCAGAATCCCCGACTGAAGAACCCCCGATCGTCCTTGGGGATGATAGGGGAGAAACATCAAACCCTCAGCCCGTTCTATCGACGGCTAAAGAAGACACAATCTCTTAAACTGATCTGGACGAATATATAGCCCAGCAAATAAAGGTTCATCACGCGGCCGAAGCAGCCGGCCACGTCGTAAAAATGGGGCGACCGTACCCGGGCTGGTATGACCAAATTAAGTACCCGCCAGGTTACACAATTCCAAAGTTTCATGTCTACAAGGGGACCGGCAATCCCCATCAACATGTTGCCCAATTCAGGGCGCTTTGTGGTAACACTGGCGGCGACGACAAGCTTCTGTTGCGCCAATTTGTTGGAAGTTTATCAGATACGGCTTTCGAGTGGTATTCCGAGCTCCCCAACGACTCCATTAAAACCTTCGCAGAGATGGAGCTGCTCTTCACCCAACGCTTTGCAAGCGCCAGCGAACGTACTCCAATGACGGCGCTGATTAACGCCAGGGTAAAGCCCGGCGAGACATGGGTCCAGTACGCTATACGGTGGCGTAATTTATGGTCTAAATGTGAACAGCGTATAGAATAAGCCCCTGCGGTGGGAATGATTGTTGGAACCCTTGATCCACAAGCAACCATTTCGCAGTTTATGATGTTCTTCAAGCCGACTTCTTTCCAGGCTTTGATCGACAAATTGGCGCAGATGGACCAGATGGGCCA
This sequence comes from Agapanthus africanus, assembly GCA_030015575.1. Classification (NCBI taxonomy): domain Eukaryota; kingdom Viridiplantae; phylum Streptophyta; class Magnoliopsida; order Asparagales; family Amaryllidaceae; genus Agapanthus; species Agapanthus africanus. The sequence continues at coordinate 27,429,994 of JASDDO010000004.1, read as the reverse complement.
TAAACCCCCTCTCCCGAAGCCCGACTCTCGAAACGACAAAGGAAAGGGAAAAGCTATCATCGTCGCTAATGCCCAACAGCAACCGAACGACTCGAAGCCAGTTGCTCGTCCAAATAACACGCGCCCGTACGTACCCCTTGAGGACAGGATGGGGCGTGCTTACTCCTTCCCCCGTGATAAAACAAGGAGGTTATTTGAGTTGGCATTGCGCAATAGGCTTATAAATCTGCCGGATCCAAAACGCCCGTCACAACCAAGTGACGTCAACGATCCTAATTACTGCCCTTATCATAGAGTGCTAGGACATCCGATCGAAGACTGTTACGTGTTCAAAAATTGGCTCGAAAACCAGTACCGTCAGGGCAAGTTTGCGCTATCCGACAAATGGAAGGTGAATCCTCCGCAACCCCACACCTATAAGGGAACGAATACGCCAGGGGCAACATGCTCCGTCATTGAAGAAGCTCCCTGGGAGGTTGTATTATCAGCCAAAACGAGGAGAATGCTAAATGATCTGCAGACCTGTCCAGCGGTCAAGTGGAAGAACCCCTTAGAGCCGCAGGTTATTGAGGGGATGTTGAAACCACGTCCGACTCCGAAGGCCGATGGTGGTAGTTCAAGCGTTCATAACCAGCCGTCAAAATCTTCGAAAAAGAAGAAGAAGAAATTTAAGAAGCCCGTGAAGCCCAACGACAAGCGGACGGACTTACAGAAGCAGATTGACGCACTGGACGAGTATAACCAAAAGACGCGGACTCCCATTACGCTCCAAGATTTCCTTGATCACGTCTTTCAAAAAGAAGAGGAGGAAGAAGCTTCATCGGATGAGTCCGACGGAGATATGGCGAGCTGTCATATGATCTCTCACTCGACCTCGGACGATGAAGGGACTTCTGACACCAAAACGCCGGGGGCAAATACCGAGTCAAGGGTTCCGGAATTATCAATAGAAATGATTGATGCGTTTCTTAGTGAAGCTCGATTGAAAAGTAAAGCTGATCAAGAACGCGAGACGGCGATATTCGAAACGGCCAAGCGCCAGCGACTTGAGGGAGGAGCTGAGATGACCCCACTGGAGCAAAATACCTCCACCGCTGACAAAAGCCAATTTAAGATAAAAAAGAAGTTCGCCAAGGCCATATCGATGGGCATGAAGCTACCGCCCTCAGAAGAAAGAGTTACTAGCGTGGTAGAAATGCACCCCTCTTATTGCTTATATCATCAGAAGGTCTCACATTCTACCCAAGAGTGCAAAGCGTTCGATAAATGGTGGCAAGGATACGTCGCTAATCAACAACGCTTTAAACGGGAAAAGCGCAAGGTTCGTCGGGAGCAAAGAAACACGACCAAAGTGCTTGAAAGAACTGCTGGCAACTGTCACATGGTTAACACTACCAGGTCACAAGTGCCCACATTTGGGAGCGACTCTGATGAGGAACTGGAGATTGCCCCTCTCTTTAAAGAATCAACTTCGGGAAAAGAAGAAGAACCGAAGTCTTGCGAAAATATACAGCTGAGGAATCGGACACTGCCTGAAAAGAACCTCGGACCCTCGAATAGAAAAGATAAAGGGAAAGAGAAGGTCTCCGAAGACATCACTTTAGATGACCAAATCGCGGAAGAGTTAACCGCCAAAAATCTGCCAAAAAGGAGTAAGGTGGATTATAATGTCTTAGCGCATCTGAGGAAGCTACCTTCACAACTCAGCATCCTCGATGCCTTATTACTATCAAAGGAGGCGAGAGACTCTTTGATTAAGGCGCTACAAGATCCGGACCAGTTCCAAGCCTTCTTGGCCGAAGAAAAGATGAAAGACGAATTGGGAGAAGTGCACGCAGCCGACGTTGTTTTTGGTGATGAAGACCTTCTTCTCGGGACGTGTGAACACAATCGCCCGCTTTATGTCTCAGGATACTGCCATGACATAAAGATAGGTAAAATCTTGGTCGATAACGGATCGTCCGTCAATTTACTCAACGTACGGGTGTTAAAGGAGATTTGCATGAGTGTCCAACACCTTGCCCGGGACAAGATCACTATCTCCGGTTTCGACTCTCAATCTTCAAAGACCCTTGGATCTGTGATATTGACGTTACGCTTCGGGTTGCTCGTCACAGACATCAAATTCCATGTCATAGATGCCAAGACGTGCTATAATGCTCTGCTCGGCCGACCATGGCTACACGAGTACAATATCATCCCTTCTACACAGCATCAGTGTATGAAATTTTCCAGGGATGGCCTCGAGTACACTGTGGCCGGAGAGTTGAATCCGTTTTCTGTGAACGAAGTTCGCAAGTATGAGGATGCCAAATACTTCTTGCCGAGCTTCGAAGACACGGAAAGGTTTCACAAACCGGAGAACAAAACTAATGCCACCATCCCTGTCTTCGGCAGTGATACCGAGGAGGAGGATATAATTTATTCAGGTCCATCCCAATCTACCAGGACAGGACCATCCGTTCCTTCGTTGATCTTCGGTAGTGATTCAGAGGATGAAGTTCATGCTGTATTCCCTGCTCGGCCTTCGATACGGATCTCCGCTGATGAAGAGCGAAGTCTGCAGATAACCATGGTGCCGCTTGAACATTACAAAGAACTGGATGCACTCGACACCAACAGCGTAGAAGAATTGCAGACATTCTATATCCCTCCCGGACGAAGGGGTGAGAAGGCAATCTTATTCTACCGTTCTGAAGAGAACAAAGTGGAAAAAGAAGTTTGGCATGGCGCGGATCCCACGCTTGACAGGCTTCAGCCTATCCGTCTTCCCCGGTATTATACCGAAGGTTTGAAGAAACTGCTAAAACGCCAGGGGATGTCCTTCACACAGACCGTTAGAAAAGCCAAATTCTATGACAAGGTCTGGAACATTCCCGGGACCCAATGCAAACTGCCTAACGGGAAAGTAGAAACCAAAGGGCTTGGGTACATCCGGCCAAAGAAGCGAGAGCTAGTAAACAGCTGTTATGCCATGTATGACTTCGATGAAGAGGCGGACGCTCAATGGGAGGACGCTAATCCTGAACCAGCAAAAGTTCCGGATACAAAACCGCCCAGTCCATCGTCCGAAGACCAGATGAGCAAACTTATAAGGGATGCGAGTCAAAAAGCCCGAGACGATCACGATCGTGAAATGGCGATCTATGAGAAAGCTAAGACACAGCGTCTCCTTCAACAGGCAATAAGGAACGAAGATGCCGCTCCTTGTCAACCCGCTACAAAAAAAGTTCGACGCGAAAACAAAAACAAGTCGAAAGGCAAGAGAGGCGCTCGACAACCACAAAGCAGAGCTAAGAAGCCACGCATCCGAGAATCGAGCGTTATCGACTTAGCCCTCAGAAAGAAAATGGGTCGAGCATACTCATTTCCTCGGAACAAAACAAGGAAGATATTCGATCTCGCTCTAAAACATCAGATGCTTATGTTGCCAGAATCCAAGCATCCCGAGCACGCCGGCGAGGTGTTCAACTTAAATTATTGCTTTTACCATCGAGCAATGGGACACCCTCTGGAAGATTGCTTCACCTTCAAGAATTGGGTTGAAGATCAATATCAGCTTGGCAAATTCGCGTTGTCTGATAACTGGAGGGTAGCGCCACCACAGAAGCACGAGCCCGAAACCGCGAAAGAAATAAAACCAACTCCGCATTGGGATTGGCAGAAAATTCACACCTGTCGTATGATAACGACATTAAAAGAAGGGGCCGAAGACATGAACAATCTCCCTTGGTGCTTTGAAAGCGGCAGCGATGAGGTAATCTCAGAATTTCCCCCAGCTCCGAAAGAACTGGAGGACAGAATACATACCACTGCAGATAATCTCAAGAAAATTGAGTTGGGGACGGAAAATGACCCGCGACCGACATTCATCAGCGAGCTGCTATCTGAAGAAAGGGTGGCTGCGTTAAAGGATGTGCTTCTATAGCACAAAGATTGCTTCGCGTGGAACTATTCCGAAATGCCGGGACTAGACCCAGAAATTGCAGTACACAAGTTGGCGATATCCCCGGACATCAAGCCAGTCAAACAAGCGCCGAGGAGAATGCGACTCGAGCTTGAGATGAGCATCAACGCCGAAGTCAAAAAGCTGATAGATTCAGGCTTCATCCAAGAAGTCCAATACCCTGAATGGATCGCCAACATTGTCCCAGTGATGAAGAAAAATGGGACAGTGCGCATATGCGTAGACTTCCGGGATCTCAACAAAGCCTGCCCAAAAGATGATTTCCCAGTGCCAGTCACCGAGCTGATGATAGACAACACATCCACTCATGAGGTTTTCTCCTTCATGGACGGATCATCGGGGTATAATCAAATAAAAATGCACCCGGAAGATCAGAAGCACACAGCCTTCAGGACTCCTCTTGGTATATTTTGTTATAAAGTGATGCCTTTCGGTTTGAAGAACGCCGGTGCTACTTATCAGAGGGCCATGACGAAGATCTTCGACGACCTTATACACGAAATCGTCGAATGCTATATCGACGATCTCGTGGTCAAGAGTAAATCATACGAGGAACATCTCGAGCATCTGAAGACTGTATTTCAACGCCTTCGGCAATACAGCTTGAAGATGAATCCTCTTAAATGTGCGTTCGGGGTTTCCTCGGGCAAATTCCTGGGATTCTTCGTTCGACACCGAGGTATTAAAATAGATCCGTCAAAGATCAAAGCGATCATGGAAATGCCTCCGCCGAGGACTCTCAAACAGCTGCGGTCTCTCCAAGGGAAACTTGCGTATATACGGCGATTTATAGCCAACCTTTCAGGAAAGTGCCGTCCTTACAGCCACCTGATGAAGAAGGGAACCCCATTTGTTTGGGACCAAAAATGCCAAGGCGCACTGGATGAGATCAAGCAATACTTGCAGAACCCTCCGGTGTTGGCTGCTCCAGTTAAGGGGAAGCCTCTTATTCTTTATACAACCGCCCTCGAAGGTTCTTTAGGCGCATTATGGGCACAAGAGAACGATCAAGGGAAAGAAAGAGCACTTTACTACTTAAGTCGAGTCCTGCTGGGGGCAGAAAGCAACTACTCTCCCATTGAAAAACACTGCCTGGCGTTGATCTTCGCAATAACAAAGCTTAGGCACTACGCGTTGGCGCACGAGGTCCGTCTGATTTCAAAAGTGGACCCTCTTAAATACCTAATGTCAAAAGCCATATTGACGGGAAGACTAGCTAAATGGGCCCTGCTCTTGATGGAATTCTCGATAACGTATCAACCTCTCAAGGCAGTGAAAGGCCAGGCCATCGCCGACTTCCTCGCTGAGCATCCGATACCCGCCGATTCTCCTCTGAATTGCGATCTTCCAGACGAACATGCGTTCGATGCGATCGACGGTGATAATATCCGATGGGAGCTTTATTTCGATGGAGCATCTTCCATGAAGAAACGTAAACAAAGTACCCCTATAATTAAATCAGGGGTAGGACTCATCTTTGTAACTCCACAAGGAGGGATAATGCGCTACGCCTTCTCCCTAACGGAGCCGAGAACAAACAATGAAGCCGAATACGAAGCTCTGATAGCAGGCCTCGAGATCGCCATTGGTATGGGAATTGAAAGCCTCCTCATATATGGGGACTCCCAACTGGTCGTCAGCCAAGTGAACGGCGATTACCAAACGTGCAAGCCGGAATTGGTGAAATACGGTGAAAGAGTGCAGCAACTGCTAACCCAAATTCCCTCCTACACGTTGGAAAGTATACCGCGTGCGGAAAACAGCAAAGCAGACGCACTGGCCAAACTTGCTAAAGAATTGGCTGACGAGAACCTCGATGACGTTAGAATCGTGGTACAAAACCGTCGAGTACTCTCCCCAGCAGAAATACCTCCAGAATCATATAAAGAAAAGGGAGCAACTGAGCAGGCGACCCTACAAATAAAAGACCATGAGAAGACTGAAGACTGGAGAGAAGTTTTCACAGATTACTTCAAGTTCCACCGAATGCCTGAAGAAGCGTCCATAAGACATCAGCTCGTGAAACGGGCTCTGTCTTTCGCCTTCGTTAACGATACTCTATACAAGAGGACATTCGATTCTCTGTGGCTGAGATGCCTAGGACCTGACGAAGCGAAAAGGGTCGTCAAAGAAGTTCACGACGGACTCTGCGGTTCCCACCAAGCAGGCCCTAAGATGAAATTGAAGATAAAGCGGATGGGCTACTATTGGCCCACAATGATTCAGGACTGCATCGAATATGCGAAGCAATGCCACTCATGCCAAATTCATGGGGACTTCATCCATCAGCATCCCAATCCACTGCATCCAACAATGGCTAGTTGGCCATTCGAAATGTGGGGAACTGACATAGTCGGTCCCATCGAACCAGCATCATCAAAGGGACATCGTTTCATCTTGGCGACGACTGATTACTTTTCCAAATGGGCAGAGGCGGTTCCGTTGAGGGAAGTAAAGACGGAGAACATCCTCCATTTCTTCAAAACGCATGTCATCTACCGGTTTGGAACCCCGAGAAGAATCATCTCTGATAATGGGCCAGCCTATCGAAGTCATAAAATTAGCCGTTTCGCACAGCAGCACAATATAGACTGGAGATATTCCTCAGTTTATAACCCGCGAGCTAACGGTCTAGCTGAAGCCTTCAACAAGACCTTGACGAAGATCATAAAGAAAACAGTGTCACGAAATAAAAAAGATTGGCACGAAAGATTGCAAGAGGCTCTTTGGGCGTATCGGACTACGTTCAAAACGGCCACAAACACAACGCCATACGCGTTGGTATTTGGGACGGAAGCAGTACTCCCTCTCGAGATAGAATTACCCTCTCTACGAGTGGCAGTTCACTACGAGCTGACAGACGAAGAAAATGCTCACCTTCGGTTTGAAGAGCTTGACGCCCTTGATGAAATCCGGCTTCTAGCACAACAAAATCTGGAAGCCTATAAAGCAAAGATGACGTGCTCGTATGAAAGATTGAGCCGCCCGAGGACATTCCACCAAGGCGAACTCGTGCTAGTGGTCAAAAGGCCCATGATCCCCAATCGCGCCAAGCGGGGAAAGTTTGAGCCAAACTATGAAGGACCGTACATCATTGATAAAGTCTACCAAGGTGGGGCCTATCTACTCATGGACATGCACGGTGAAAGGCCTTTCAGGCCAATAAACGGACGCTTCCTAAAGAAATACTACGCTTAATGAGCCACAGCCTAGGTCAATGATAGATGACGACGACTATGTCCGCTCGCTATCTTCCTAAGCTCAGGCTTTATAAGTAGTAGCCAACCCTCTCAACGGCGGACCGAAATGTCCTTAAACTAATATCAGACCGAAACGTCTTTAAACTAATACTGCAGCATCCTGGGGTTGACGAGATGAATGAAAATAAAAAAAAAATAAATAAAAGAAATTAAAAAAAAAACGGTAAGTCCATAAGCAGAATGGGCACGGATGAAAACCCGAAAGGGCTCCGTGAGTAAAAACAGCAGGACTACCGGCGGATGTTGTGAAAACCCGAAAGGGCGCAACTTCGTTAAAGAACCCTTATGGAGTCCTCTCAACCCTGTAAGGAGAAACCACCCGCGTGAGATCCTTACGACTTACAAGGGAACAACGCACTTAGGAATCCCCACGATTCCTAAGGAGAAAATACGCTTGCGAGATCCTCACGACTCGTAAGGAGAACTCGCCTATGGGACCCTCACGGCTCATAGGACTTGAAAGTCTTAAGTTACAGAGGCCTAAACCTGTGCTTAAGCAAACCCCCGCAAACTTCCAATATTGCCCTACAAGTGGTTCAATATCGACCCTTGTATACAATCCACGGGCGCGAATAAACGTTTCCCTAACCAAGGTCCACCCATGACTGGGAATACGTTCGTATGGTAAACAACCCTTATAAATCCCCTCGATCTATGAGGAGAAAACCTTCCTGTATGATCCTTACGACTTACAGGAGAACAAAACACTTAGGAACCCTCACGGTTCCTAAGGAGTAAGTACACTTACAAGATCCCCCCGACTTGTAGGGAGAAATACCTTCACGAGACCCTTACGGCTCATGAAGTCAAAAGCCTTAGCCGACGGGATCCTAACCCCGGTCGCTAAGCCTCCTTTGTTCAACAACGATAGAGGCAAATGATGATTCGCTCCTGGTAATATCCCAGTCGCAGCGGTGCTGATGCCGAAATCGATGTCCAATTTCAGGTTGACGGCGAAAGCCGGTAAACCGCTCATGCATGTGAAATAGCCGAAATGATAGGGCAGCTCGCAATAAAAAAGCAGCGAGTAAAAATAAAATAAATAGCCGAAATGATTGGGCACCGCGAAAAATAGCCGAAATGTTTGGGCAATCGCGACCTTCGCGATATAAAAGCTGAAATGATAGAGCATCGCGGAAATAAAATAAAACAAAAAAATAAGAAATGATAAAACTTCGGCCCTACAGTTAAGATCACGTCAATCCCTGTATACAATCCAAGGGCGTAAAACAAATAAGGAACCATGCCTCCCCAGCGGATTTCGTCAAACGACGAAACCAAACCTCAACGGTTCATTTCAACCGAAGAAGCCAGTGACTTCAACAAAACTCCTCGACTCACGGATACAAACACTCCTTGACGAGAGCTTCCTGATCCGCGTCGACCTGCAGAGCCACCGGTGCCTCTGTAGGAAACCCTCGACTCGTTTCAAACCCCAAGGAAACAAATAATCTTGGTGCTTGGGAAACAAATAATCCCAGCAAACTCCTCGACTCACGGATACAAACACTCCTTGACGAGAGCTTCCTGAGCCGCGTCGACCTGCAGAGCCACCGGTGCCTCCGTAGGAACCCTCGACTCGTTTCAAACCCCAAGGAAACAAATAATCCTTGGTGCTTGGGAAACAAATAATCCCAGCAAACTCCTCGACTCATGGATACAAACACTCCTTGACGAGAGCTTCCTGATCCGCGTCGACCTGCAGAGCCACCGGTGCCTCCGTTGGAACCCTCGACTCGTTTCAAACCCCAAGGAAACAAATAATCCTTGGTGCTTAGGAAATAAATAATCCTTGGTGCTTGGGAAACAAATAATCCCAGCAAACTCCTCGACTCACGGATACAAACACTCCTTGACGAGAGCTTCCTGATCCGCGTCGACCTGCAGAGCTACCGGTGCCTCCGTAGGAACCCTCGACTCGTTTCAAACCCCAAGGAAACAAATAATCCTTGGTGCTTGGGAAACAAATAATCCCAGCAAACTCCTCGACTCACGGATACAAACACTCCTTGACGAGAGCCTTCTGATCCGCGTCGACCCGCAGAGCCACCAGTGCCTCCGTAGGAACCCTCGACTCGTTTCAAACCCCAAGGACACAAATAATCCTTGGCGCTTGGGAAATAAATAATCCCTCGCAAAACTTCTCAACTCACGGATACAAACACTCCGTGACGAAAGCTTCTTTGACTCACATCTCGGGCAGTAAGGATTCAAAAACTTGCTTCCTGAACAATGGGACCCTGCAAGTCAATCCTAAATGGTCTCTTGCATACTATCCACGGGTCTCACTCTCTGAAGTCGATTCTCGACAAAGAGGGAAACAACTGCTTACGAGCCTTCTCGACTCGTAAGAGGGCAATGGGACCCTGCAAGTCAATCCTAAATGGTCTCTTGCATACTATCCACGGGTCTCACTCTCTGAAGTCGATTTTCGACAAAGAGGGAAACAACCGCTTACGAGCCTTCTCGACTCGTAAGAGGGCAATGGGACCCTGCAAGTCAATCCTAAATGGTCTCTTGCATACTATTCACGGGTCTCACTCTCTGAAGTCGATTCTCGACAAAGAGGGAAACAACCACTTACGAATCCTCTCGGCTCGTAAGAGGGAAAATTCTCTTATAGGATCCTTACGACTTAGAAGAGAAAAATACACTTAGGAATCCTCACGATTCCTAAGGAGAAAATTCACCTGCGAGATCCTCTCGATCCGTAGGGAGAAAAGTCTCTATGAGACCCTCACGGCTTATAGAGTTGAAAAGTCTTGGGCAGCAGATCTGAACCTGCGGCCTAAGCCATCGTTATTTCTTAAGGAGGTCGGGATACTCGTCCCAATTGTCCGTCAATTATGGTTATCAAGGTGGCGTACTGATTATAAAAAGAAAGAAAAAGCAAAGAAGTGACACAAGACATTACAAAAAAGTGTATCATTTATTCATAAACTTGATCAAATACAGGATACATTATGTCAAAGAAAAAAAAACATATACATATACAGTCTTTTATCTATAAGTATGACTGATACAAAAATGGATAGCTAATGAGGAGGAAGTGCCTTTAGTAAATTCACAAGCTGTTCTCGCACTCCCTTCAGCACTTCCTCTCGGGTGACAGCCGCGGCCACCTCCGCCTCCACCTGAGCCCGTTGTTGCAAGGAAGATGAAAGTTGCTCCTCTACCGCCTTCTGGGCTGCTTCCTGGCTGGCTGAAGCTCGCTCGACAACGTGAAGGTTATGCCTCAATGATAATCCTTCGGAGAGACATTGCAGGAGGCCCTCGAAGATAACCTTCAGCCGTGCAGCGTTGGCCTCCACCCGAGCATGCAGTTGAGCAGACCTACTCGAAACATCATCACGCTCTTTGCGCCTTGAAATAACCTCTTGTTCGAGATGGCGGAAGTAAGAAGCGCTCTGCTCGATCCACGCAGTCCTTTGAGTATTGGCAGCCACAGTCTCAGGAGTGGGACGCAACGATTCCAATTGGAATAGGCAACCCTCGATCTCCTTACAATGGTTAACCCAAGATGCAATGGTGCTCTCGCTATGGAAGTTCACGAGTACTGCTAGCATCGGGTTAACCACCAGAGCGAAGTCTGCGGCAGATGTAGGAGCTTCAACATCGAGTTCCTCGACATAATCACTTAACATGCGCAGACTATTTGCAGCGCCCTTTGAAGACAGACTCCTCAGATAAGGACCCGCCGGCATTGTGACGCGAGGTTCGAAGGATGCCGAAGTCAGAGCGGCAGCTGAAAGAGACGGGATGCGATCAGATAACAGTACAGAAAATAGAGAGAGGAAAAGTTACCAATATGATGGTCTTTGTACCAGTTAAGACAGGTGGCAAGGTCGGAAGGACTGGTGGCACAGCTGAGCTTTTATCCCCTTCTTCAATCTGTAGCACTGCAGTTGAGATGAGAAAAAGAGTTTAGAGACAATTCCATCAATAAAAAAAAGGGGGGGAAAAGAGAAAGAGGAAAAATGCTGACAGAAATTATACTTACCGACGCCACCAGGGGAAGAAGCAAGCTCAGATGGGAAGGAGAAATATGGGAGCAACATCTGATGAACATGATCAAAAAGCGCTCCTGAGAACACAACAGGATGACTTTAGTACGCGAATTAAATATCTAGAAAACAAGATTAATAAAGTGTAAGCATATACCTTCCAACATCTTCGAGGGTATGAGAGAAGGTTGAGAGGTGACCACCGCCAAAGCGGTCATTGAAGGCGTTCCCTCGAGCGGTGGGGCATCGGCACTAGCTGCACCTGCATCACGAAAAGGCGGACTTGTCAGAAATGGTTGTAAAGTAAAGAAAAGCAGCCATTTAGGGTTTACCTGAGGAGCTCCCAGCTGAAATGGAGGCGACTCCCTCCTCTATTGACATCAGACCACCACCTGTAGCCTCATCGCCTGACTCGATGGGGACCGTTGTCGTGCTCGCGAGACCTGGAGACGATGGAGGGCCATAGAGGGGGAGGTCAATAACTGGGGTATTGCCAGATTCCAGAGAAGGAGCGTTTGGTTCGTCCTCGGGAATCATGGCCGCCTCACCCACTACTTTCTCAGGTTCAATAATGGCGGCCGTATCGTCCGCCATCGCCAGGGGATCGCCGACCTTGAGCGCTTCACTCGCCGCCACCCCGGACTCAGCTATAATGATCATATCATCTGCCCCCACTTCAGGTTCGGCAACAATGACCTTCTCAGTGGTAGGCCCCTCGACCTCCACTCCAGGCTCCGTGGCCTCAACAATGTTACCTACTGTCGGCTCGAGTTCGACAGGCGTCGCCTCCTCCGTTCTCCTCGGGTCAACGGCTTCCGCCTCTCCCTCGATCAGACTTGGCCCTGTAAAGATAAGAGATATAAGGACCAATGACATTAAAACCCTTATAACAAAAAACTCTGAGAGAAATGTTACCTGAAGCGGATTTGCCGTTTGCGCTCCGAACTGCTCGCGCCACCTCTCTACGGGCGGTAGATAGGGTGACAGGGGCCTCTTCAGAGGGAGTATCAGCGCGAGGGGCGGCGCTGGGTCCCGCTCCCATGGCCAGGGCAGCCCTGCGTGCCTTCGCCTCACGCCTCAACCGCTTCCTCTCCTCCCGAGCGGTTATGAGGGACCTCTGTGACGCCTCCCTCAAAGCATCATCATCTTCATTCAGGGAAGCCTCCAAAGCCTTTAGGGCATCTCTCATCGGCTTTTCAAGGCGAGCCCCCTGCAGTGTCCCAGAGGGAACAGGAACATCGGCCGCCGGCAGAACATCTGCGTCGCTAGGAGGAAGCGGCATTGAGGTCCCTACAATTAAATGGAAAGGTCAGATCGACCATAACGCAAGAAAAATAAATTTTTTTTTTTTTTGATGAAGTCGAAACTTACTAAGGCCGACAGACGCCCTGGCACGTTCCTCTTCCTGAAAGGTCTTCAGAGAAGCGGCAATGGCTTCTTCATCAGTAACGCCAGTTAGAGGAAAAGTGAGAAAAGCGTTAGCCAAAAATAATGAAATAAGGAAGAAAATACGTTACAGTAAAGAAAGAGTGACTAGTAGTTACCTGATTGCGCAAGCTTGACCAGCCACGCATCACGCTTCACCAGCCATGCCGAAGCTCTGAGAGCAGCTTCCAAATCTGTATCGTCTGGCGGCGGCATCACTAATCCCGCGTTAGTCCCATATTCGAGCAGACCCTCGGAATAAGGAGCGTGGGGTTCCTGGCCGAACGCAACGTCCGCGGCGAAGAGCGATTTCTTTTTCTTTTTCCCTCCAGCCCTGGGCTCACGGGGAAGCGACTTACGCTTGGCAGCCGCTTTGGGACGACGAGTCCCGATGTCCGCGCCCGCGCCAGACTCCGGCGAGGATACAACCACTGTTTCCACCTGAACGCGGGGTGCAGGAGATGCATCCGCGATATCGGGGAGCGGTAATTCATGCGGAGGACTTTGCGCGCGTGACGGTCTACTTCCAGCATCTTTTAAGGGAGCGACTATTGGAGTCCTCGGCACCAGAGGAGCGCTGCGATCACTACCTGGAGGTGCACCCTTACGGTCAATCAGCAACCGCCTTTCCTCTTTTATGACCGCTCCCGTCGAATGACTATACCATTCGGTGTATACCCTAAGGAGACGGGGAGCACAAGACGGCTCACTGATAAAGAAGTAAGAGCCCGTGTTTAGACGCATGAAGTGATGCAGCGCCCTTTCTATCCCTTCTTCGTTCGCGGTAGGCTCCGATAAAAAGGCCTCCAGCGGTACCCCTTGGTTATAACTCAACTGCTGAGCGAAACGATGCGGGTTGTATCTCATGAAGATCGCTCCCCCGTCTTGCCTAAACACCAAAAAGCCCGGTCTGATAGAGTATAAGTGAAGGGTCTCCCGGGCCGTTAAAATCGAAGCGCCGTCCTTGAAAGTGTCTTGCAATGGCCGCACTGCAGTAGCGGACGTTTTTCCAATGGTCAGCACCTTGTCAATGAAAGACACACCGGCTCCAACGGTGTGGGAACGAAGGAGTAAACTCCTGGCATCTCGCGGCGATGGATTTACGATTGATGCGCCAATCAACTGTAAAAGGCGAGGAAAAATGCACCTTTCGTAGAATGAGGGCCTTTTGTGCATGCCAAAAACACCTGCTGTATGTAATTCGAGCCACGACATGAAGTAGTGCATTGGGAAAACCACATGCAACGCCCCGGGCTCATTAGCATCTGCCGCTCGGCTAAGGCCATGATATAAATGTGCCAAGCCGGCGATCCCGACGGCCACCTTTACCCCGATAACCATCCGGTGGGCCGGGTAAAAAACGGAGGGCCGCATGCGATGAGAATGCATTGGAAGTGCAAACCAACTCAGCCAAAGCCCAAGAAATCCCAAAAAGAAGGCCTCCTCGTCCATCTCGGGGGCTGCAACTTCCGCAAAAGACATGGTTGAAGAGTTGGGAAGAAAAAAGTCCTTCTGATCTATGTCTCTCGCTGGCAGGTTATCCAAACCTAAGCCGAAAGGATCCTCAAGGTAAGCAAACTTGGCAGTCTTCGCCGAAAGGACGTTTGGATGAAGGAACCGAGCAATAAAATCCTCAAAATTAACTCCACGGCTCCCATGCTCAACGAAAAGATTCTCATAGATGTTCAACACCTTAATCAGACTTGGAAACTGATGTTGAACAGCGTTCTCTGGCGTGAGCTCCCTTACCCTCGGCTTAGCCCCATAGATGTACTCGTCCGGCGGGAGCAATTCCTCATAATGTTCCCCCATAGCCGGTAGGCCAGACACCTCCGTAAATTCTTCCAGCGAAATGGACACTTCCCGATCCATGGCGAGGAAAGTATGGGTAGGAATGTTCCACTGCTCCAAGAAGGCCTTGAACCACCAAGTAGGAAGCGTAGGATACTGGAAGAGAGAGACGTAGACTGCGGTGTACAGTCCTAGCCTTATCAACTGCGACTTCCTCGTCGACAGGATATACCGGGCCCATGGCAGATAGCCGACTGGGTGGCGGGGGATCAGACCAAGGTTATATGATTGCCCCCAAGGTCTCGCCTCGCCCTGACAGATACGGCGTCCTAGGATGTCCAAAACCATCGGACGCTGGACCGGGATGGCGTCTATGGCCGGATGAAGAAAACCCTTCGATGTCCAATCTGTCATCTCCGCGGCATACTGCACCGGGGGTGGGCAGGCATAGTGAATCACCGTTATGGGCTCTGACGGCACCGCACATGTAAAGCTGCGCCGACCCATAATAATTTGATTGTACCACGACCCCCAAAGGTGGAGACTCTTATACTCCGGGTCGTGCGCCTTGATCATAGCCAGAACCTCACGATCCAAAGGCGCCTCTGGAAACCCCTCCTCTGAACGGACAAACGGGAATGAAGTGTCTTCAGACATGATCGCTGCAAAAAGAACAATCTAGCCGTTAGTGTTGTAATCCCAACATTTGGCGTCTAAAAAAAATGCATTAATTAAATTAAATTAAAATTAACTAATTACACCACACAGCAGTGCAGTGAGTAGGGGACCAAAGAGGGACCCACAAAATCTGGATGACAATACGTCAGTTAAGGGGGACAAAATCATCATTGGATGAGATTGTCAGTTAGCCCCTGGGGGGAACATTCCCATAATAAAAAAAAAAGGGAAGAATCCCTAGAGACAAGGAAGAAATCTCCTCTTTCGGAGCAAAGCTCTGTCACAGAATGACACTTGTCAAATTCTGATCTCAAAAGAGTAAAATTCTTTAAAAAGGGAGCTTAGCCCTGTAACATTCAAAAAAAATGTGTGTTGAAAATAATTTTAAAATTAAAATTTCTAGAATCTTGAAAGATCCATGAAAACTTACGAAAAAGTTCTTTGCCTTTCAGATCTAAAAGATCTGCATTTGATCCAAGAGCAAAGCTCTGTTCATGGGTTAAAACCCATGAAAGATCTTTGTGGATCTGTAAGTTCTTGTAGAGCAGAGCTCTGTTTATGAAACCCCAAGGGGGACCTCTTTAGATCGGAGGATCTGTAAAAGCCAAGCTCTATTAATTAATTAAAATATTTAATCTGAGATTAAGTTTACCTAAAATTTTCTAACTTAGAAAATAAGAGCAAGGCTCTAAAGTTCTGGAAACGAGAGCAAAGCTCTGAAGTCTTAAGCAAGAGCAAAGCTCTGGAAAATCAAAACCTAATGGTGAGATTTTCTAAGGGTCAAACGCCCTATTTATAAGGCGCTTGCGCCTCTTGAGATTCTCCCTTGATCCAACGGTCAGGAAGGTGGCCACCGTTGCACTCACGTGTGCGCCACGTGAGCGCAACGGTGGGGGGGCATTTGTTTCGCCCAATCAGAGCAAAGCTCTGTTTGAATTCAAAATTCAAATCTTTGAAGCAGAGCTTCAAATCCCGCGCGCAGCGCCCAAGAAGGCGCGCCCAATCAGAGCAAAGCTCTGTCTAAAGGAAGCAACGCTTCAGCTGCGCTGCGCTCTGCGCTGCGCGACACGTGTCAGCGCAGATGCGCTAGCGCAGTTGCGCTGCGCTGCGCGACACGTGTCAGCGCAGATGCGCTAGCGCACTTGCGCTGCGCTCTGCGCTGCGCGACACGTGTCATGCGCTGGGGTATCTGCGCCAAACTGAATTAAGATTTTTATGAAATCTTTTCTGTTCTTTCCAGAACTAGAAGACTTTCTTCGGCCTTTGGATCAAAGATCCAACGGCGGGAAAACTCCCAAAAATCATTCAGGAAAGATCCCGTTAACAAATTCAACAAATTTATAGGGCACTATAAATAGGACCCCAGACCTCATTCAAAAGGAGGAAGAATTTTTTTTAAAAAAAAAAAAAAAAAAATCAAGAAGTCTAAACAGAGAAAAACTCCGAGAAGAAAAAAGGTAAAGAACCTTTATAAGGTAGAAAAAAGGCCTTCTAATAGATCATTGATCTAAAAATAAGATCAATGATCTTTTGATAAAAAAAAAACAGTGCTTTGCACTTCTTGTGAACCTTCGGTTCTGTAAAAAACAATAAAAATAATAGAATAATAAAAGAATAGTGCTTTGCACTTTTAAGAACCTCTGGTTCTTCGAATAAAGAAAAAATTTATTTTTTCTTTGATCTAATTTAGACGAAAAAAAATTAATTAAACAGTGCTTTGCACTTCCCTTCTTGAATCTAAAAGATTCTTAGTGCTTTGCACTTCCAAGTTGCGCCGTTGCGCTCTTAACAGAGCGCCACGTGTCGGCTATAAAACCACTTGCGCTGAGCGCCCTTAAGATAGAGCTTTGCTCTCTGGAATTAGCGCAACTCGCTGAGAGCGCGCCACGTGTCTGCAGCGCAATAGCGCAGCGCAACAGCGCAACGCGCTGCGTTAGTGCGCTTGCACTCATGAGAGCACGACACGTGTCATCACCATATGGACTTGCGCTCATTGCTTAGCGCAAAGCGCAGATGCATTAAAAAAGGCCAAGCCCAATTAAGAGAAGGCCTAACAGGCTCAATAAAGCGCAAATGCATTATTCTAAGGGGCAGAGCCCAAATTAAAACAGATGCTTTGCATCATTTATAAATGGGCAGAGCCCAAACAGAATCTCCAGAATGCTATGCATTTTACAAGGGGCAGAGCCCAAATCAAAACAAATGCATTGCATCATTCATAAATGAGCAGAGCTCAGAATAAAGTGATGCTCTGCAGAGCCTAAATGCAATACATTACTTAATAAAGATGTTGAACTGGACTTAGCCCAATCGTGGCCATAAGTCCTTAAAGTAAATTGACTGAGCAAAATGGCTCTCCTAAATCAACTTACATCCGGTTCGAGGGTACATCTCCGAACTCCTTTGACATTTGTCGTTGTAATTCCTCAACGACGTCAAAGAGGTGACGGGTCCCATCGACCGCACATCGCTACGGACTGCGGGGTCCTTAAACTCGTGGACCGAGACGTCCTTAAACTAAGATCGGACCGAGATGTCCTTAAACTAATATTGGACCATCACGTCCCTAAACTGGAACATGGACCATCACGTCCCTAAACTGGAATATGGACCACTACGTCCTTAAACTGGCGACGGACTGAAACGTCCCTAAACTAATAATGGACCACCACGTCCCTAAAACTGGCAATGGACCACCACGTCCCTAAACTGGCACAATAGGGCCCAAATGCTCCTTTGTTGGATCTAAACGGTCCCGCCTAAGTTGATCTTAACCCCAAATACGGTTAACGTGTCCTTAGACATTTAAATAAACGATAAAATCCCAAAACAGCTTTGGTTCAAGGGTACATCTCTGAGCTCCTCTAACACCTATCGTTGTAATCCTTCAACGATGTTAGAGAGGTGATGAGTCCTGACGACCATAAATTAAATGGATTACGTCAAGTTGATCTTAGTCCAAAACAGGACTAACGTATCCTTGACGAACGTTTAAGTTGATCTTAGCCGCAACGCGACTAATGCATCCTTAAACTAAAAACACCAAACCCAAATCTAAGTAAATACGGATTTGGACTAATCCGCGTCCTACGGGCGACGACATTACTCAGTCTCCGTATACAATCCACGGGCAACCACAAACAAAACAAACACACACGACATGAAGTGAAATTCTGGAGAAGGAGAAAGTTGTTACCGCGATGCGGTAGCGTAATTAACTGCAGGGGCTTGCGCCTGCAGGGAAGAGCGTCCCCACAATCAAAAACCCCTCACCCTGAGGGGGAATCTGACGAAGTCTGCTACATCGGCCGCATCCGTCTAAACCTCCGATACACGGTGCCATAAATCAACTTGGCATCTTCGGAGAGATAGACGGATAAAACCATATAGCATCTGCCCCGAACCTCAGGCACAGGACGTCCTAACGTCTCGGCCGCCGTTCGGAGGGGAACAGGTAATTGGGCTGATATGAGTGTGTGAGAGAGGGATTTGAGGTTGGGGTTGTTTGTAATGATGTTAGGGGCTGGAGTGGCTATTTGTGCAGCAGTTAATGGGCTGTTTTATGAAGAATTGATGCTGAAAATGAGCTGTGGATGGCTGATGGAAATCATCAGCTGCTGTAGCAGTAATGTGGCTGTTTTGGGGTGGCTGATCTGTTGGTTTATGGCTGATCTGTGGTGTGAGTGAGAGAGACATTTGAGTGTGAGAAGACTTCAAATGTTTGAGGTGAAAGAGGGTGACTAATCCTTAAACCATCATGACACATCACATCCCTCTTTCTCTCTCTAAGTCAACCTTAAAACTCTCTAAATACCCATGGTCAAAGCCAACCATCCTCAACTTAAACTAATTAGCTCTAACAACCCAATTAACTTAACCAAGGACCTAACCCACCATGGTTAATTTAAACATAGTTAACCCACAAGCTCAATTGTATGGCAACCCTAATCTTAACCCTAGCTAACGTGCACAAGTGTGTGTGGTCGAGATAAAATTCTACAAAAATAACCATAAAACCAGATAAATTACTAGGATCCTATTTTGGTAAACTTTTTACGAAAAACCCCACGTTAACACTTAACTACTACTAACCCTAAACTCAGGTGTTACAGCAAGGCACGAGAGCGCTAGCGCCAGGAATTAAAAAACTCTGAGGCAGCGCCTTACGTGCAAGGCACGAGAGCGCCGGCGCCAAGAGTTAAAAACTCTGAGGCAGCGCCTGACGTGCAAAGCACGAGAGCGCCAGCGCTAGAACTAAAAGTTCTCCACCCTTGGATCAAAGATCCAACGGAGATGATAAATCATCAGAGCACAGAATTAAATTCTGATTGAAGAAATACTCCTCAAATATTTCTAAACAAAAAAGATTATGCTCTGTAAATCAGAGCACCATTGTATTAAAGATCCAATGGTGATTAAAAATCACCAAGATACAGAATACGTTTTGTATGGGAATATATTTTCCTAATCTTTTTAAAAACAAGAAAAATGTCTTCTGTAAAACAGAAGCCCTTGGATCAAAGATCCAATGGTGGGAAACATCCCCAAATCAATCAGAGATATCTCAATGAGAGATTTCCTTAACTGATTCAACAAATCAGCCTCCCCTATATAAAGGACCCAAGACTTCAAGTCTTGTACAGAAGAACACCCCCCCATAAACTTCAAACTTTAATGACGAGAGCAATTTCTTCTCAAGGTAACTAACAAGAAGAGAGATCATAGCATCTCCTCCATATTTAAGAGTTTAACTCTCACATCAGAAGAACTTAGTTCTTTTTCTAGATCACGGATCTATAAGACAAAGTCTTTCATAAAAGTAAAAGAGATCATAGCATCTCCTCAAAAAAAAAAAGAACTTAGTTCTTAGATCCATGAGACAAAGTCTCTCATACATGAGAATTTAATTCTCAAAGCACCGAACTGATCAGAACAAGAAAAACAGTGCCTGGCGCTCAGCGCCGATCGCTCCACGTGCTTCTCACGTGGGCGCTATTTAAAGATCGCTTAGCACTCAAAGTTTGGCGCTCAGCGCCGAGCGCTCCACGTGCTCCTCACATGGGCGCTACTTAATAAAAAAGTGCTTAGCGTTCAAAGTCTGGCACTTAGCGCCGAGCACTCCACGTGCTCCTCACGTGGGCGCCACTTAATAAAAAGTACTTGGTACTCATTGCCTGGCACTCAGCGCCAAGCGCTCCACGTGTTTCTCACGTGAGTGCTATCAAGGGTTTAACACTCATATAAAAGAATACAAATAAAACAAAAAGAATAAAGGGTGTCAGAACCCATTTCAAGGCTCAGCATTGCTGATGCAGAAAGGGGACCAAGCCCAAATAAATAATCAAGTGGGCTGAGCCTAAGGTTGGTCAAATCCCAAATTAACCCAACCCATATGCCTTTCAAATTGGACTTAGTCCCAAACAAGATTATCAAATCTTTGATGAACATTCACTGGTTCAAGGGTACATCTCTTCATACCTCTGATACATGTCGTTGTAATTCTTCAACGTCTTCAGAGAGATGGAGGGTCCCAATAACTAATAACTTTTGGCGCATCCCCAAACTGTTAAACCAAAACTCTACAGACTATGATGTCTTTAAACACAGACCATGATGTCTTTAAACCCTACAGACTATGATGTCTTTAAACCCTACAGACT
Organism: Agapanthus africanus; assembly: GCA_030015575.1. Lineage (NCBI taxonomy): Eukaryota > Viridiplantae > Streptophyta > Magnoliopsida > Asparagales > Amaryllidaceae > Agapanthus > Agapanthus africanus. Next base: position 27,409,209 of record JASDDO010000004.1, on the reverse strand, counting down.
ATGATGTATTTAAACCTTACAGACTATGACGTCTTTAAACACAGACTATGATGTCTGTAAACCCTACAGATTATGATGTCTTTAAACACAGACTATGATGTCTTTAAACCCTATAGACTATGATGTCTTTAAACCCTACATACTACAGACTATGATGTCTTTAAACCCTATGGACTATGATGTCCTTAAACTCTACGGACTATGATGTCCGTAAACCCAATGGACTGCAACGTCCCTAAACTAAAACAGTAGAGCCCAAATGCTCTTTTGTTGGATCTAAATGATCCTAAAACCCTGTTAAGTAAATCTTACTCTAAAATTAGATTAACGTATCCTTAACAAACATTTAAGTTGATCTTAATCTCAAACGAGATTAACGAGCCTTAAAACAAACCAAACCCAAATCTAAAAAGAATACGGATTTGGACTAATCCCCGCCCTACGGGCGACAACATAAATTAGTCTCCGCATACAATCCACGGGCAATCAAGAATAAAACAAACACACACGACACGAAGTGAACATCTGGAGTAGGAGAAAGTGGTTATCGCTACGCGGTAACGTAATTAACTGCAGGGGCTTGCGCCTGCAGGGAAGAGCGTCCCCACAATCAAAAACCCTTCACAATGAGGGAAAATCTGACGAAGTCTGCTACAACGGCCGCATCTGTCCAAACCTCCGATACACGGTGCCATAAATTAACTTGGCATCTTCGGAGAGGTGGATGGATAAAACCCTATAGCATCTGCCCCCCCCCCAATTCAGGCAAAACGACCTACGCGGTTTCGTCTCTATTTTCGGCGGTAAACAGTGTTGATATAATATGATATATATTATATTTGATATGGTTATATCTTAACTAATATTAATGCTCACTAAATATTTTCTTATGTGTGTGTGTGTGTGTGTATATATATATATATTAAAAGTCGACCCTAGCACCACCATGGGGTCCTTGTGGCATCAAGCATGCCCAATTTTAATTTTTAGTAGTGCTAAGATAGACTAAACAAGATCTTTACTAGATTATTAGGGTTTGCCTTTGTGATGTGATTAGCTTAAAGAGAAGAAAAGAGCATATAACTTTTGTAGTTTGAGTCCTTCTCTTCAATAGCTCCGGGTTGAAGTCCACGTGACTCTACTAGGCTCCTCTTCGAGTTGAACGAACCTCCTTCGTGATCTTCGTACCAAAGACGATCCACCCGAAGTCCACAAGCTCAAGCTAACCCTTCACTAATATCATTAATGAAGGCAACACTCCACATCAAATTGCCAATCCAATGTGTGAGGGTGAAGTAGAGGTTTAATTTGCTCACTAGTTTGTGTTCACGCTTCATGATTCACATCTCATGTGAGGGTTGAAGCTTGAACCATGGGATTGAGGAAGAAGAAGAAGCTAGAGAGCAACTATGGGAGCAAAGAAAGAAAAATGGCTAAGTGTTGAGAATGAGCTAAGAATGAATGGCAACTCTTGACCCCCACTCATTCAAGCATGGAATTTTGCAATATAAAATTGCAGCCATGCTTGAATAGTGAGTCAAGATGAATAAACAAAAATAAATCCCATGGTTGCAACCATGCTCTCATTTTCCACCTCATTTCTATTTTCACAAAATAGAATTTTATGCAATGCTTCATTATTATTATTATATATATATATATATCACATATATATTAATATATATATTATGAAGAATAATTAGTGAGCTAATGATATTAGTTAAAATATAATTATATCACATATAATATATATCACATTATTAAATCAACACTTGATTTAATAACCCGGTTATATCACATATGACCGACTAATATCATTTATCTGAATATTACATTACCAAATCAATACTTGATTCAACAATCTGGTTATATCACATATAACCGAACCGATTACAGATAACTGTCAGATTACAATACGGTATCACATACACGTATTTAATCAGGCCCACACACATATCACATATGTGTCCTACCTCGTTTCGCTTGAACCAGGAAACTTCTGTGTGGGACTCTAAAGACTCGTCAATACGCTAGCAGTAGGTGATGATTATATCAGTCACCCACAAGCCGTCAGCGGTACTAGGTGGACGTAACGGCTATCCAGGTATTGAGCGATATGAAGATCAACAAGCAAGTCTGTCCGTACTCTCCATGAAGCCTATCAGTAACACTACCGTACAGTCCGGTCTCTTCGTCTGATATGTCACATATCATGTCTAGGGGTGGTAAACGTCAAATCCTAGTAATGTGATAAGTCATGCCAATGTCTGGCCTATAACGGTTTGAGAAACTACTGATAACACTTATCAGTAAATCTCGGCAGCAACCCTGGCCAGGAACTTCCAGTTATAGCCAATCAAGCATAGTGCAACATCAACCCCCAATACCGGGAGAGACGAAACCCCTCCTATCGCTCATTGTCTCCATGTGACTCGGGACTGTACCCAAAATCCACCTGTTTGCACGACTCCTTTGAGTCATGGTAGGGAGGAAATGAAAGCACAGTGGGAGCCACACAAGACTTTATGACGATCTCGGGTCTACAGACTAACCTGTATCAGTGTCATCAGAGGACTGCTATCTGACGATAGGTATACTACCATATAGGAGTCCTCGGCTAGTCCTGTTCGGTGTACCCATTCTCCAATGAGCAACTGTGTACAATCTTTGATGTCACACACTAATGGTCGTGGGATCAGCCATTGCCCTCTAAGGGACAAGAAACGTACACACTAGTCTTGATATTCCCTCGACTAGGAACTGATTAAAGGATATACTTTTGGACCATCTTGGCCCCACTAGTATGATCTCATCATAATCCTGGTAGTCAAGTACATATCCTAAGGGCTTTATCAACATGTAAGAGACAGACAGTATAAATACCAGTCTACATGTTAAGATAAATGTAACCTGATAGCATACTATCATGTCGAGCAAGAAAGTCCTCTATATATATATTCAAGCATCCACTATATCATCAATAATGGCCTCTAGGGCATACATATTCATAACATATATAAATATATATATGAAGTATGGCATGGATTTTCTATTTTTGGAAAATAGAAAAAGAGGTGGAAAATGAGGAGTATAGGTGAAGCATGGCTTTTATCATTATTCTATTGATCTTGACTCACTATTGAGGCATGGTTGCTTTTGTTTATTGATGAAAATTGGATGCTTCAATTATTGTGAGAATTGATAAGCCATTCTTCACTTCATTCTTCATGGGTTGTTCGTTTTTCTTCACTTGAGCTCATATGCTCTCTAGCTCTTCATCTTCCATCTTCATCTTCTTCCAAGCTCAATCCCTCACATGTATTGTGAAACCTTGAGCTTGTGAGAAGCCTAGTGAGCTTTAGAACCCCTACTTCACCATCCCACATTAGATTAGCACTTTGGTGTGATGTGTTGCCTTCACTAAAGTGTTTAGTGAAGAGTTAGCTTGGATTGGCGGACTTCGGGTGGATCATTTTCGGCACGAAGGTCATCGGAGGAAGCTTGCACATTCTTCAAGTAGAGCCTAGTGGAGTCGTGTGGACTACTACCCGGAGTATTAGAGGAGAAGGGCATGGTCATCAAAGGTTGTAGCCTCCTTCCCTTCTCTTAGTTTGTCATATCATCATTTTTAAACCCTAATATTCTAGTTAAGATCTTGTTAAGTGTTCATTAGCACCACGAATTTTTGAAAATTGCATGTGTGATGCCCGTTTAAACCCTACCGTGGTGCTAGTAAACACTTTCATGGTATTAGAGCCAAGCTAGAACATTTGGGTAGGTCTTTACGATGTTAAGTGTTCGATCGTATTTTCGAGATCTAGATTTATCAAGTTTCTGTCGATTTTTCAAAAGTTGGAATTTTTGTGATTAAAATATGCAGAAAAATGTGCAGGCTTTTTAATGGATCTCTAAGAAAATTCAAGCCCTAACTCCTCCAGAGCGCCGCGAAACCGCGGCCCAAACCCATGTTTGGCCGTGGTTCCGTCGCAATTTTGGGGAGTTCAGGGATTATTTTTCTTGTGTTGATCCATTGTTATATTTGGCACTTTCTGGATGTTTTTTATGATGCTCAAGTTGTTGAGGTCTTTGGTATTTGTGGGTATTTGAGAAATCAATCGAAATGTTTAGCGTCATATAGATGATGATGATATGTGATACAATTGTTGAGGTTTCTGGTATTTGTGGCCATCTACCGTGGCCGATGCGGAACAAAAACGGCGTTTAAAAAACACGGCGCTAACGAAACCTGCCCAAGATCGAACCATAAACACTTACTAGCAAACTACAAATGAGCTAAACTACAAGGTTAGAATGTTATACCGAACGAACCAAGTCCTTCGGTCTTCCATCAACTTCCTTAGCTCCTTGAGGCGTGCTCGATTGAACTTGGCCGCCGGTCTTTCTTCGTTGATGATGATCCACCTGAGGGATGTAGCTCAAGGCTCTAACTCCACATCAAAAGCAAGTGAAGCAACTAGCGATTCTAGATTGCTAATCTAAAATGCTTAGGATATAGTGAGTGTTCTAAGTGTTTATCTATCTCACATCCTCTCTTTATTCTCAACTCATGAGATTGTAGAGAGGAGCTTAAGCTTGAAAGTGGAGGAACTCATGAAAAACCTAGGGAGGAGAGTGAAGCTAATGGTGAGGTTTCCAAAACCCAAGTGAGAAAAATGAACCATCTCAAAAATAACTTAGGCGCTAGCGCGCCACGTATCCGACACGTGGGATCTCGAGCGCTGGTGCACCACATGTCGGCACGTGGGCACTGAGCGCTCGAGCGCTAGCGCACCACGTGTTGGCACGTGGGCGCTTGGCGCTTGAACGCTGAGCGCAGGAGCGCTAGCACGCCACGTGTCGGCACGTGGGCGCTTGGCACTTGAGCGCTGAGCACTTGAGCGCTGGGTGCTCGAGCGCGAGCGCACCATGTGTCGGCATGTGGGCGCTTAGCGCTCGAGCGCTTAGGCGCTCGAGCGCTTAGACGCTCGAGCGCTTAGACGTGTCGGCACGTGGGCGCTCGGCGCTTGAGCGCTGGGTGCTTAAGCGCTTAGGCGCTCAAGCGCTAGCGCGCCACGTGTTGGCACGTGGGCGCTCGGCGCTTGAGCGCTGGGTGCTTGAGCGCTTAGGCTCTCGAGCGCTAGCGCGCCACGTGTCGGCACGTAGGCGCTGGGCGCTTGAGCGCAGGGCGCTAGCGCACCACGTGTCGGCACGTGGGCGTTGGGCCCCGGCGAGAAAAGGGGGGCTTTTATCCCCAGAAACTCTCGAAAGAGAAATTAGAGTGGAGTTAAACTCCTAAGATGTTTTGGGGTTGATGAAAGGGGTTCTTCTTCTTCCTCCTCTGTTGGCTGGATCTTGAAGATCAAGAGATGTGAGATTTTAAAAATCTCTTCTTTTTGAGATCTAATAAAAGATCTGAGTTCCTCTTTATGGGTTTTGTGGTGAAAAACTATTAAGTTTTATAAAATGAAGAGTAAAACTCTTGATTTAATTCAAAAGAAAGAAGAAGCTTTTAGAACCTTGAGAAAGGAGAAAGATCTCAGATCTAAAAATTTTTTTTGGAGAGAGAAAAAGTTGTTGTGATATTTTCATTATCCTTGCCTTTATAGGCTATACATTTTACACATAGCCCCTTGGGCTTCACAAAATGGCATTTTTCCTATCCCATGGCTCGTGTGCCATTTCTTTTTGCACATAAGCCTTGGGTTTTACAAAAAATTGGCTTTATGCCCATTTTTCTTACATTTATTTAAAAAATAAAAGAAATACAGCAAAATTTTGGCATGGTGGGAGGCCGGTCGCTTCATGTTCGGGCTCGACCCGGGCATTGACCCACTTGACCTAGGCTTGGGCCCACCTGGCTTGGGGTTGACTTTGATTTTGACTTGGTCAACCGGGGTGTAAATTTTTACCCCAACAAATTGCCCCCTATCGATAAATGCACACCACACATGTGGGTCATGTACATGAAATTGATGGATCTTCGTTCACGTGGAGGCGACTTGATTTGGTTCCCGCTTTTGGGAAACTGGCACTGCCCTTTTTACGACATGGATGGTCTATTCTACCCTTTTTGCGACTTGGAGGGTCGTTGCTGCCATTTTAGCGATGTGGATGGTCGGTTCTGCCCTTTTTGCGACTTGGAGTCGGTGCTGCCATATTAGCGACGTGGTCGGTCGGTTCTGCCCTTTTAGCGACGTGGACGGTCGGTGCTGCCCTTTTTGCGACTTGGACGGTCGATGCTGCCCTTTTAGCGACTTGGACGGTCGGTTCTGCCCTTTTAGCAACTTGGACGGTCGATGCTGCCCTTTTGCGACTTGGACGGTCGGTTCTGCCCTTTTAGCGACGTAGACGGTCGGTGCTGCCCTTTTTGCGACATAGACGGTCGATGCTGCCCTTTTAGCGACTTGGACGGTCGGGGATGCCCTTTTTGCGACTTGGACGGTCGATGCTTCCTTTTTTGCGACTTGGACGGTCGTTGCTGCCCTTTTAGCGACTTGGACGGTCGGTTCTGCCCTTTTTGCGACTTGGACGGTCGATGCTGCCCTTTTTGCGACTTGGACGGTCGGTTCTGCCCTTTTAGCGACGTAGACGGTCGGTGCTGCCCTTTTTGCGACTTGGACGGTCGATGTTGTCCTTTTAGCGACTTGGAAGGTCAGTTTTGCCCTTTTTGCGACTTGGACGGTCGATTCTGGATTTGACTTGCTCCGCTTCTTGCAGTGTCAGAGTTGAAGTTGACTTGCTGATTTGATGTGATTTGGGTTGACATCAGCATCGCTACACTGGAATATGGTACTAGGAGCGAATCATCATCTGCCATGAGTGGACTTGGGGATTTTGGTTTTGGTTTGGCATCGGCATCGCTTCACTGGAATATGGTACCAGGAGAGAATCATCATTTGCCATGAGGGGATCTCCCTCGTTTCCAGTTTAACGACTTAGGGGTCATCTGTTTCCATTTTAACGACTTAGAGGTCATCTGTTCCCAGTTTAAACACTTAGGGGTCTATTGGATTGGAGTTTGGAATTTTGGGGTTAGGGTAGGCATCAGCGTTGCTAACACTGAAGCACATGTGCCAGGAGCAATTCATCATTTGCCCTTTCCTCTTGGGAAGCGGTGTCTTAGGAGACAGGTTTAGGTCCCTATCACCTAAGGCTTTTCAATTTTATGAACCGTAAGGGTCCCATTAACGTATTTTCTCCCTACGAGTCGAAAGGATCTCGTAGGTGTATTTTCTTCTTAGGAGTTGTGGGGACTCCTAAGTGCGTTGCTCTTTTGTGAGTCGTAAGGATCTCACGCGGGAATTTTCTCCTCACAAAGTCGAGAGGACTTTGTGAGTGCATTTCATCTCTTTTTCACGAGTTTGCGCCCTTTCGGGTTTTCACAAACTCGCCGGCAGTCCTGCTGTTTTTACTCACGGAGCCCTTTCGGGTTTTCATCCGTACCCATTTTGCTTGTGGACATACCCCCTTTTTTTTCTTTTTCTTTTTCTTTTTTTACCGCCTGTGGGACTTTGAATGTGGTCTCGCCGGTAGGACTTGGGAGAGATTGGGATCGTTTTACGCCCGTGGATTATATACGGTTTTGCAGGATGTATGATCCAGACCGTAGGGCCATAAAAATTTTGGGACTTTGTTGGCGTCTGCATCGCTGCACTGGAATATGGTACCAGGAGCGACTCATCATTCGCCGTTTGGGGACTTGGAATTTGGATCTTGTTTGGCATCAGCATTGCTGCACTGGAGCAATGCCAGGAGCAACTCATCATTTGCCTCGGGAGGACTTAGGATTTGGGTTTTGTTTGGCATCAGCACTGCTAACACTGAAGCGTAACGCCAGGAGTGACTCATCATTTGTCGTTTCCTGTTTGGGAGCGGTGGCTTAGGAGACAGGTTTAGGCTCCTGTCACCTAAGAATTTTCAATTTTATGAGCCGTAAGGGTCTCATAAAAGCATTTTCTCCCTACGAGTCGAGAGGATATCGCAGGTGTATGTTCTCCTTAGGAATCGTGAGGATTCCTAAGTGTGTTGCTCCTTCGTGAGTCGTAAGGATCTCACGCAGGGATTTTCTCCTCACAGGGTCGAGAGGACTTTGCGAGTGTATTTCATCTCTTTTCACGAGTTTGCGCCCCTTCAGGTTTTCACAAACTCGCCGGTAGTCCTGCTGTTTTTACTCACGGAGCCCTTTCGGGTTTTCATCCGTGCCCTTTTTGCTTGTGGACATACCTTTTTTTTTTGCCGCTGGTGGGACTTTAAAAGTAGTCTCACCGAGCAGGATTTGGGAAAGATAGGGGTCGTTTACGTCCGTAGATTGTGTACGGTTTTGCAGGATGTATGATCCAGACCGTAGGGCTGGTGTGCTCAGTTCGCCTGCGACTTGGAGCATTCACACGTATTATTTCTTGATATATCGGCCATTGATGGGTGGCATGGGCCTTTCTCCCTCGGCATTTATTGTTGGTAGGATCCTCCGTCGAACACTTTCTCGATGACGTATGGTCCTTCCCTGTTTGGCTCGAATTTTCCTTTGGCATGTCGATTGGGGATGATCGGTCTTTTGAGCACCAACACCAATTCACCTTTCTTGAAAGCGCGGAGACGGGTTATCTTGTCATAGGCCCGGTATAGCTCCAGATTTTGCTGCACCGCGAGCCTTTTTTCTTCGAGGGCGTCGAGCTCTTCCAGCCGAAGGAGCACGTTTTCCTCCTCCGTCAACTCGTGCTGAATGACCATTCTTAAGCTTGGAACTTCGGCTTCGAGGGGGAGGACCGCCTCCACTCTGAAGAGCAATGAGTATGGAGTGGACTAAGTTGGAGTACGGTGCATGGTACGATATGCCCACAACGCCTCATGAAGCTTGAAATTCCAGTCTCTCTTGTTGGCTGAAGCATTTTTCCTCAGGAGCTTGCATAGATTCTTAGTGAAGGCTTCGGCTAGCCCATTGGCTCTTGGATTATAGATGGAGGAATATCTCCAGTCTATCTTGCGTTGAGTAGCGAATCTTGAGACTTTGAAGCTCTTGAAAGAAAGCCCGTTGTCAGAAATGATTCTTCTTGGTGTACCGAAGCGGTATAAATATTATGCTGGAAGAACATAAGAATATTTTCTGTCTTGACTTCTTTTAGCGGGATAGCTTCAGCCCATCTGGAGAAATAGTCAGTTGCAGCCAATATGAACCGGTGGCCTTTAGATGACGGAGGATCAATTGGGCCAACAATGTCGGTGCCCCAGACTTCGAAGGGCCACGACGCCACCGTAGGATGCAACGGATTGGGATGCTTGTGAATGAAATCACCATGGATTTGGCAGATATGACATTTCTTTGCATGCTCTCCGCAATCCCGTATCATGGTGGGCCAGTAATACCCAAGCCGTTTAATTTGAAGTCGCATCTTGAGGCCAGATTGGTGAGCACCGCAAGCGCCCGAGTGAACTTCTTTCATGACCTTTTGGGCTTCGGCCAATGACAGACACCTGAGCCAGAGTTGGTCATATGACCTGCGGTATAGCATGTCATTTACAAACACGTATCGGAGAGCTCTCTTATTCAGCTGAACCCTCGCAGATCTTCCTTCGGGCTGCTTGTCGTATCGGAAGTACTCAATGAAGGGTTCTCTCCAATCGGGCTCGTCTTGAACGATCAAAGCTTCTTCGGCGGGACTGCTCTTCTGTTATGCACTTTCCTCTTCTCGTAGAGAGGCAGGGGGTAGAATTTGCCAGCTTCTGACTGTGATCAGAATTTCGTCCGTGTCAGGATCAGCCAGCTCCTTGGCTAAGCGAGCGAGTACGTCAGCCTTTCCGTTCAACGCTCTAGGGATTCTCGTTAGTTCAATGTGAGTGAACCGTTTCATGAGTTCCACCACCCGGCTTCTGTACCGAGCTAACTCGGGTTTGTATATCTGATAGTCGCCGCTTACTTGGTTGACGACAAGCTGGGAGTCACCGTAAACCCGTAGACGAAGGATTTCCATTTCTATGGCGAGCTCCAAACCAGCTATAAGAACTTCATACTCGGTCTCATTGTTTGTGCGAGGCTCGGTGAGAGCAAAAGAACGCCGTAGGGTTCCCATTGATGGCGTGATGAACTCCAATCCTATCCCTGCTTTTATCTCTAGGACGCTTGATTTACTGGAGGTTCTTATCGATGAGGCCCCATCGAAGTAGAGCTCCCAACATGGATTGTTATTCTCAAGGTGCGACACTTGTTCGTCGGGTAACTCGCAATTGAGTGGTGACCCTTCTGGTATGGGATGAGCAGCGAGAAAGTCTGTAAGAGCTTACCCTTTTACTGCTTTCTGAGGAGTATAAATTATGTCAAACACAAGTAGCATGACAACCCATCTTGACATTCTGTCGTCTAGGCTTGCTTTGGTCATCAAGTGTTTGAGCGGGTCGACCTTGGAGATCCGCATAACCCGATGAGCGAGCAGATAGTGCCTCAGCTTCTTCATAGAGAATATCAGAGCCAGATATTGCTTTTTGATTGGGGAATAGTTGTGTTCCGCCTCGACTAAAGTTCGACTGAGGTAGTAGAGGGCGTTCTCTTTTCCTTCCTCGTTGTTCTGGGCAAGGAGCGCACCTAGTGACTCATCTAGCGTGGCAGTGTAGAGAATCAGCGGTTTATTTGGAATAGGAGCGGCCAGCACTGGAGGGTTCAACAAGTACTGTTTGATGTTTTCGAACGCTGCTTGGCATTCGGCATCCCAGATAAAAGGAGCTCATTTCTTCATGAGCTTTGATAAGGGCCTACATCTCCCCGACAAATTTGAGATGAACCTTCGTATGTAAGCAAGCTTTCCTTAAAATGATCTCAGCTGCGTCAGACTCTTTGGAGGGGGCATCTCCATGATGGCCTTTATCTTTGATGGGTCAACTTCGATCCCTCGATGCCGGACTATAAAGCCCAGGAATTTTCCCGATGATACGCCAAAAGCGCACTTCAGAGGATTCATCTTCAGATCGTATTCCCTCAGTCTGGTGAGAACGGTCCTAAGATCTTGGATATGATCGGCCTTGGCTTTTGTCTCGACGACCAGATTATCAACATAACATTCGACGACCTTATGAATTAGGTCATCAAAGATATTGGTCATCGCCTTTTGATACATAGCACCTGCGTTCTTCAGTCCGAACGACATCACCTTGTAGCAATATATTCCGATCGGGGTTCGAAATGCTGTGTGTTGCTCATCCTCAGGCGACATCTTGATCTGATTATATCCAGACGAGTCATCCATAAAGGTGAATAACTCGTAATTTGAGGTGTCATCGACCATCATTTCCATGACCGGTAGCGGGAAGTCGTCTTTAGGACAAGCCTTGTTGAGGCCCCTGAAATCGACACAAACTCGGATCTGCCCATTTTTCTTCTTCACTGGGACTATGCATGCGATCCAGTCCGCATATTTCTCTTCCCTGATGAAGCCGGCATCGATGAGCTTCTTGGTTTCCTCGATGAGCTTTTCTTCCAGTTCCCTTCTCATTCTTCGAGGAGCTTGTTTGACTGGCTTAGCATCAGGAGATATAGCCAGTTTATGCACGACCACTTCAGGGGAAAGTCCAGGCATTTCTTTATACGTCCACGCGAAGCAGTCGACGAACTCATGCAGCAGGACGATTATCTGCGCTTTCATTTCCTCTGACAAGAGTGAGCTGATGTAGGTCGGCCTTGGATTATTGGGCGTTCCTAAGTCAATCTCGGTTAGCTCGTTAAAGGTCGCTTGTCCGCCATCTTCGAGCTCTTGAGGAGCTTCTTCTGGCGCGGCTAGCTCGTCATCATCATTTGACTCTTAGCTGGCTTCCCCAATATGGATCATGTAGCATGCCTTAGAATCAGGCTGGATGAAACCTATGCCCCGCCTATCTGGAATTCGTCCATCGATGAGTGCTCGAACCTGAGGCAGATACCATAGCCCTTCATAAAACTTTACTTCGGACTCCGTCTGATATAACCGGCATCCGCACTTCTTAAAGTATTCCCGCATCTCGGGCGCATAGTATCTAGAATTGAGGACGGCTCTTATGCCTCTCTCATATGTAAGGCATGCGACAGACAAATCGTCCGGGTGCACAACGGGGTTTGACCCATAAAACAGGATGCCTTTCTGTCCACTTTTCCTTCCGGGGACGTAGAAAGTTTTCAGCTGGTCCACGGTGGAGACTGACAATGCATCGAGCTCCTTGAACATCTGCCCCGATACCTTTGTGACGGCTAGGTATCCTTCCGCAATTTCGAAGGTCTCTCGTAGTTTTGTTTGTTGCATGGGGGTCCAATCTGCACCGCTATTGCACGGCAGGTCCTCTTCCTACGACTCTTTAGTGTCGCTGCCAAGATGAGGGTGGACTTTGCTTCTAGATGGGCCTTCAGTATCGGATTCGTCCATATCGCTACCGAAACGAGGGCGAGTTTTACGGAAGGACGGACTTCCAGCGTTGGACTCATCAGTGTCGCTACCGAAACGTGGGCGCACTTGGGCGTTTTTGCTTTTGAAAGTGACAGCCGGCGCATATTTGCTTTTGAGTTTTGGGGCCGGTCTATCCTTAGTCGGCTGTGGCTTAGCATTTTGGTGGTTCATAAAGTACCGAGAATCTTCATATCAGACTTCATGCACACCGAACGGCTGGATGTCTCCGTCAATGCGTCTTTCTTCGCCATTTTTAGTATACTTCATGCATTGATGGAGAGTTGACGGAATGATGTCGTAATCGTGGAGCCACGGCCGCCCTAATAGAATCTTATAAGACGTGTCGGTATCGATCACATATATCTTAGCTTCTGTTTGCAGATCCCCAAATTTGATTGGCAGAGCTATGGACCCCAGAACTTGCTGGCAATTTTGGTTGAAGCCTTGAATGACAATCCTTTCCCTTGACAGGTGTCGGACGTCCATTGACAAACTCTTCTGCATCCGCAAGTTCATGATGTTCACTAAAGACCCCGGATCAATCAATATGCGATTAATCCGATCTCCGTCGCTGTACCCGGTCACATAAAGCGGCCAATTATGCTCAGTCGTTCCCAGTAGCAAGTCTTCATCCTTAAATGTGACTGCGGTGGCTTGCAAAGTGTACTGAGCTTCTTTCATATTAATTTCCGCAAAGCGATCCTGATACCGCTTGGGGTTTTGTAGAGCGTGAATGAGAATATCTCTAAGCTCTTTAGATAGGACCAAGGCGTCATAGATGCTAAGGAGAGACGGAAGCTTTCGGAGGTGAGCCAAAACATTATAGTCTACTGGGGAAGGACACGAATCTTCATGGGCGAGTTCTCTGCCATCTTCTTCATTAGCGACCTATTTTTCCTTCCCTTTTGGGGCATTGCCCTGATTTGGCGGTAGATCTCTACCGCTTCTGAGCTGGATTTGATTGGCCTTTGTGGCGAGCTCCTTGTCCTCTTCGGGAAAACAGAGCTCCCCCTCAGAGTCGCTGCCCAGATGGATGGCGTAGCAGGTCACTATAGGGATCCCTTCATTGGAGTCTTCTTCTAACACCTCCAGAATCTCAGCCGCTTCTACAGGGAAGAACTCTTTCAATTGAATTAGAGTCCCTTCCTTCTGTTCATAGTCTTCGAGGGAATCAATATAGTTTTGAATGGTCGATCTCCCTGCAGACTCTTTTTCGCGCCGAGCTGCAATTTTCTTCTTCTTGAGCTTTTTGGACTTTGAGCCTGATGGAGCCGCATTGGCAGCTGGCATGGTAGGCTTTTTCTGCCCTTCCCATTCCGTCCTGGGCTCTTTCTGAAGTAGCTTTATCATCTTCTTCGTCTTATTAGATATGTGCGTACTCCACGGAGGCTGCGGTGGGTCCGTTTCATCTCTCAGGGTAGCGGGTTCGGCTGTCTGCCCCCAGAAGGCTTCAGTTTTTGTCTATATAAAGTTGGTGGTTGCAACTTGATTGTTCACTAACACACTTTTGGACAGCTCGATCTCTCCAGCCTTGTATTGCTTCTCAACCCAGTCCTTGAAGATATAGCAATCCTCGATCGCATGGCTCACTACTCGGTGGTACGGGCAATACAGGGGATTGTTGGTTATTTTTGCTTCTTGGGGTCTTTTCGACTCCGGCAATTGTAGGCCGTTGTTCAAGGCATCTTTAAATATCTTGCGGATCTTGTCCCTTCTGAAAGAGTAAACCTTGTTCTTTTTCTCCTCTAGGGAAGGCCCTTCTCCTCCCAGCACTGGCTTTCGAGACCGGTTGGTTTTGGATTCGCCACCCTTCGCTTTTCTTCATTGTCGGACGCATTGAAGACATCGGTACTGCTGGGATTCCCGCTTCTACGGTTGTCGTCCCGCTTGCTTTTCCAAGTCTTGTTTCTTTGAGAGTCCGAGGTAGAATCTTGCTTCGAGCGTTCCAGCATTTGGACTTTCTTGGTTAGCTCCTGAAATGTCTTGAGGCCCGCTGTACACAAGAATGGGACCATCCAATTGCTGAGGTTCCCAATGAGAAGGCTGACGGACTGGTCCTGCTCCAGCGGCGGTTCGCACTTGACCGTGAGATTACGCCATCGGGCTATAAAGTCGGTGTTGCTTTCATTCTTCCTCGGCTTGGTCCTCACAAGGTCGGCAATGGAGATTTTATCACTGACACTCATGAACCTTTGCCGAAACATAGACTCCATTTGGGCAAAGGTAATGACGGACCTGTCTGGTATACTCGCATACCAGTCATAGGCGACACCGGTCAGGCTGTTGACAAACTGACGAAGAAGGAGCGCGTCATTGCCCCCTGTATTTCCGCATGAGGCTTTGAAGTGGGCGATGTGCTGATTTGCATTCCCCGTTCCGTCAAATCTTCCGAATTTAGGAATGACGTAGCCGCTTGGGAACTCGATCAGATCGTACTGTGCGGGATATGGCCGCCCACTACTGCCAATTTCTTTCTGAGTTTCAGCTTCAGCCACCAATGTTTTAACTTTGCTGGTGACCAGGTCCATTATCCGATCTTGTGTTAGCGGGATAGTGCTATCTGGGGCCAAGGCGTCCGCAGAAGCGGAATGTGGTCGGCTTTCATGCGGCTCGACCAGTCTTGGGCCCAAAGGAACGGGCATTGGCTGCTTCGGATTGTCATCACCCGGCTGATTAGTAGCGACTTGTGCTTGATTGGGAGGCGCTCAAGCAATTTGAGCCGTAAGCTGCATCACAACGTTCGTTAAGTCGTCAATCTTCGAATAGATCTTGGCCATCTCTCTATCTTTGCTCCTGAGATGTTTTCGAATCTCTTGAAGCATCTCTTGCTCCGTGGTCCTGGGACGGAAAGTCGGCTCTTCCTCGTTGTCCAAGCTTGACTCTGCATGGACCGAGGGGTCTTTCTGCCTATCATCCTCATCGAGAGGGTTTTCTTCATCCAGCGGAGGCGGCTGTTCTTGGGCAGCGGCAACCACATTCAAGCCAGATTGGGCTTGGGATGTGGTAGACCCATCCTTGCCTTTGCTGCGAAGGTTGTCGTTGGGGCGCCCACCCACCATATAGACCGTATGGATAATATATCCAGCCATCTTTTTATTATCGGCGGCTGGCCTGACCAGGTTCTTGAATGGTGCTGGCGCTTCTTTTCTGGGTTTGCCCCGCTGCTTTCGTGCGGCACAGAGCGCCTGATAGACTCTTGAAGAAACAGTGTCATACTTTTTCTGTTGGGGGCAGGACGCGTCTCTTTGTAGCGACGTTCGGACCGCCGTCTTCTTAATCCTAGCGGTCATGGTATTTTTCTGAACCTGCTTCAGAGGTTCGAAGGAATTGCTGATTTTTACGGCCGACTCAGCCGTCGTCACAGGGTAACCCTGCTCTTGGAACTTCATAAGATTCCACTTGGCCGAAGCCCTGTCCCTCTTGTTGGCTCGATACTTGAGCCGCTTCTGCCTTAACTTTTCTGTTCTAAGCACCCGGCAGTCTTCGGCTCTTTGGGAAGACGCCGTAGACCGGGCGGTGGAGGATTTCGGAGATACGCTCGATTGTGAATTTGTTGGAGTCATCGCCTGAGCTTGTCCACAACATTTGATGTTGCCCTTTGTACCGGAAGTCTTGCCCCTAGCTGGAGCGCCAGAGAGTCGTTCAGACACCATCTTAAGCTTCGGTTGTGGTGCCTTAGCGATCACAACATTCGGCCTCTTGCCTTTTGAGACCGGCTTGGCCACCTGTTTTGCCGGGATTTCTGCCAAATGATCACTTCCAGCAGGGTAGATGATGACGGAGCCAAACTGGCGGGGCAGTTCCTCCCACTGTCGACTGAGGCTTGCGGGGAGAACCACACGAGCATTGACCTTGACCACGTACGGGATTGGGGTCACGTTGGAAGCTGAATTCGTCTTGGGAGACATTGTTGTCAAAAGTTGATTGCTGCACAGAAAAAAAACATCATTTCAGTATAGGCGATCGATATGTATATTGATTGAGTTCGCATGAATGTTTAACCCGAAATATGGGAGGAGAGAAAGGTCCCACCGGGCGTGCCAGAATCTGTAGGGTGTTTTTCATTACCCAATTGAGATGGGAATACGCGCGCGCTTGTCAGGCGTACTACAGATTCCCCCTGCCTAGGGTAGGCCGGGGTTTAATGATTGTGGGGATCCGAATCTCCGGCAGCCGCGGACTAAGCTCCCGTTAATTACCCCTCGCTTTTGGAGCGAGGGAACCTCCGATTGACGGGTTAAACTGGTCATGCGAACTCAATGTACAGTGTATGTGTGTTTTGTTTTGGAGGGGGCTTGGATATATCGGGAGCCACGCAGTGTTTTTACGGGGGTCCCACTACCCAGATAGCGGGTTGGGGTCAAGGGGCTAGCAGCCCTTTGCGGGGTACGGGGCAGCGCCCCGGCCTAAAAACATTTTTGGGAGGGACAGTGTTGAGGAGTGTGTGTGTATCTATATATATACATGTATACATATATATATATAAAAAAAGGGTAAAGGGGCCCAAAGGATGCGTGGGGCCAGCGCCTTGAGCGCTGTGCGCTTAGGTGCTATGTGCTTAGGCGCTAGCGCACTACGTATCCGACACGTGGACGCTGGGCGCTCGAGCGCTAGCGCACCATGTGTCGGCACGTGGGCGCTGGGCGCTCGAGCGCTAGCGCGCCGACACGTGGTGCGCCAGCGCTCGAGCACCAAGCGCCCACGTGCCGACACGTGGCGCGCTCAAGCGCTTAGGCGCTCGAGCGCTAGCGCGCTACGTGTCGACACGTGTCGGCATGTGGGCGCTCGGCGCTTGAGCGCTGGGTGCTTGAGCACTAGCGCGCCACGTGTCGGCACGTGGGCTCTGGGCGCTTGAGCACGTGTCGGCACGTAGACGCTGGGCACTTGAGTGCAAGGCGCTTGGGCGCCGGCGAGAAAAAGGGGGCTTTTAGCCCCAGAAACTCTCGAAAGAGAAATTAGAGTGGAGTTAAACTCCTAAGATGTTTTGGGGTTGATGAAAGGGGTTCTTCTTCTTCCTCCTCTGTTGGCTGGATCTTGAAGATCAAGAGATGTGAGATTTTAAAAATCCCTTCTTTTTAAGATCTAATGAAAGATCTGAGTTCCCCTTTATGGGTTTTGTGGTGAAAAACTATTTCGTTTTATAAAATGAAGAGTAAAACTCTTGATTTAATTCAAAAGAAAGAAGAAGGGTTTAGAACCTTGAGGAAGGAGAAAGATCTCAGATCTAAAAAAAAATTTGGAGAGAGAAAAAGTTGTTGTGATATTTTCATTATCCTTGCCTTTATAGGCTATACATTTTACACATAGCCCCTTGGGCTTCACAAAATGGCATTTTGCCTATCCCATGGCTCATGTGCCATTTCTTTTTGCACATAAGCCATAGGCTTTACAAAAAATTGGCTTTATGCCTATTTTTCTTACATTTATTTAAAACTAAAATAAAAGAAATACAGCAAAAATTTGGCATGGGGGGAGGCCGGCCGCTTCATGTTCGGGCTCGACCCGGGCATTGACTCACTTGACCTAGGCTTGGGCCCACCTGGCTTGGGGTTGACTTTGATTTTGACTTGGTCAACCGGGGTGTAAATTTTTACCCCAACAGGTTTAACCACAAACACGTCAGCGGCACTAGCTATACGTAACGGCTACCCAGGTATTGAGCAAAAGGAAGTCCGACGAGCAAACTCATCCGAACCCCTACTGAGCCTGTCAGTGAAAATATCCGTACAGTCCGGTCTGTTTGTCTAAGAATATTGCATATCGAGTCTAGGGGGTGGATAAAGTCAGACCCCTAATAACGCGATATTTCGTGTCGGTATGAAACCCATCACCCACTGAGAAACTACTGATCCGAATCAGTAATTCTCGTCTACCTTGGCCAAGAATTTCTGGTGATGACCACCCGTGCACAGCGCGACATCAACCCCCAATACCGGGAGAGACGAATTCCCGACGATCCGCTCACTGCCTCCATGTGTCTCGGGACTGTACCCAACTAAAACCTGTTTGCACAGCTCCTTTGAGCTATGGTAGAGTAGTAATCAAAGCACAGCGAGAACTCACACGAGGCAAATAACGATCTCAGGTCGACAGACTAACCTATACACATGTCACTTGGGAACTGCTATCTGACAATAGGTATAATACCAACTAGCATGTTTCCGGCGAGTCCGTCCAGTGTACTCATAACCTAATGAGCACATGTATACTATATTAGGTGACTGACTAACACCAATGGCTTGTGAGACCGGCCACCGCCCCTCGTCGGGGTGTCGATAAGTATACACTAGTCTACTTCGGAGTATCAATGCCCAGTCTCGATACTCTCTCGACTAGGGACATTTAAGAATGTGCTTATAGACCACCCAGCTCCTACGTATATGATCGCCATCATAATACTGGTAGTCAAGCAAGAATCCTATAGGTTCTATCAACATGTAATAGTGATCCGTAATACCACATAATGCATGTACATGATGATAAAGGCAAAACAGATAACATACTATCATCTCGAGTTAGACTGTTCTACCCGTATAGGTACTCCTTCAATCATCACAATCGCGTGCCTGCGATCACAATAATTGACTTGAGAGCACTATAGCCAACACCTTTGTGATAAGAATCCTTTGACTGTTTGTAGTATAGGAATGTCATTTCCTATCAAGAGAATGGCATCCACGTACAAGACGAGGAATGCCACGCTTCTCGCTACAATCTTACTATAAATGCATAGTTCATCTGGATTTTTGATAAAGTCGAAATCCTTGACTGTCTCATCAAAACAGATGTTCCAACTCCGCGATGCCTGCTTTAATCCATAAATGAATCTAAATAACTTGCACACTCTTCCGCTGCTCTCACTCTCTATGAAACCCTCCGGCTGATCCATATAAACACACTCTTCCAAATTTCCATTTAGAAAAGCGGTCTTTATGTTCATCTGCCAAATTTCATAATCATGGAAGGCAGCAATGGAAAGAAGGATCCGAATGGATTTGAGCATAATTACTGGAGAAAAGGTTTCATCATAGTCCAAACCAGGTCTTTGACGAAAATATTTTGCAACAAGTCTAGCCTTATAGGTTTCAACCTGTCCATCTACACCAATCTTCTTTCTGAAGATCCATTTGCAGCCTACGGGTTTTACCCCTTCTGGAGAAATGTCCAAAGTCCATACTTTGTTGGTGTACATAGACTCCATTTCGGTCCGCATTGCATCCAGCCATTTTACCGGGTCTCTGCTCCGAATAGCTTGCTGGAAGCTAGTTGGTTCATCATCGTCGATGATGCAATCCTCTCTATCCCCGTCTATGAGAAAACCGTAGTATCTCTCGGGCGGATGAGACTGCCTACTAGCCATGCGGAGTAGCGCGGGGATGTCCGGTCTTTCGAAACTTCTGGTTCCACCATGCTTTCAGTAATAGCTTGTGGTTCCGGAATTTCTTCCAGTTCTATTGCGCTCCCACTTATCTCTTTTTCTAAAAATTGAGTTTCCAAAAAGCGGGCATGCCGAGAAACAAAAACCTTTTGTTCATCTGCGTAATAGAAAAGATACCCCCTGCAGTTCTTTGGGTATCCCACAAACTTACACAGTACTGAGCGTGCTTCGAGCTTGTCCGCATGCTGCTTTTTTACAAAAGATGGGCATCCCCATATCATCAAATACTTAAGATGGGGTTTCTTCCCACTCCACATCTGATATGGTGTGGTAGGCACGGTCTTAGTAGGAATCTTGGTCAAAAGATATGCAGCTGATTCTAGTGCATAACCCCAGAAGGATCGCGGTAACTCAGCGTTACTCATCATGGAACGTACCATATCCAATAAGGTTCGGTTCCGCCTTTCTGATACACCGTTGTGTTGAGGTGTGTATGAAGGAGTAAGCTGAGAGAGAATTCCATTTTCTTTTAAGTAATCCAGGAACTCGGCACTTAAGTATTCACCACCTCGATCAGATCTAAGCGTCTTGATACTTTTGCCGATTTGTTTTTGTTGGCTATAGTGTCCTCAAGTCAATTATTGGATCGGAGGCACGTGATTGCTATGATTGAGGGAGGACCTATACCGGTAGAACAGTCTTACTCGAGATGATAATATGCTATCCGGTTTGTCTTTATCATCGTGTACATGCTTCAGGTGACATTACAGATCACTATTACATGTTGATAGAGCCCTTAGGATTCATGCTTGACTACCAGCAGTATGATGGCGATCATATACGTGAGAGGTGGGTGGTCTATAAGCACATCCTTAAAGTGTCCCTAGTCGTGGGAGTTTCGAGACTGGGCATCGATACTCCAAGAGTAGACTAGTGTATACGGATCGAGACCCCGACGAGGGGCGGTGGCCGGTCTCACAAGCCATTGGTGTCAGTTGGTTCACCTAAGATGTATGTATGTGCTCATTGGATTATGAGTACACCGGACGGACTCGCCGGGAACATGCTAGTTGGTATTATATTTATTGTCAGATAGCAGTTCCCAGGTGACATGTGTACAGGTTAGTCTGTCGACCTGAGATCGTCATCTGTCTCATGTGAGTTCCCACTGTGCTTTGATTACTACCCTACCATGGCTCAAAGGAGTCGTGTAAACAGGTTTTAGTTGGGTACAGTCCCGAGCCATATGGAGGCAGTGAGCGGATTGTCAGGGGATTCGTCTCTCCCGGAATTGGGGGTTGATGTCGCGGTGTGCACGGGTGGCCATCACCAGAAATTCTCGGCCCGGGTAGATGAGAATTACCGATCTAGGATCAGTAGGGTGTCATGCTCTTTTGTTGAAGAAGCTCCATGGGAGGACCCGCCTCAACCGCACGCTCTAAAAAGGGAGGACACGCCGGGGGCATCATGCTCTTTTATTGAAGAAGCTCCATGGGAGGTCGCTCTTTCAGCCAAGATGAAAAGGATGCTGAAAGATCTTCAAACATACCCGGCGATCAGGTGGAAAAATCAGCTAGAACCCGAGATCGTCGAGGGAATGCTGAAGCCGCGCCCGACGCCAAAAATTGGTAGCGATAATCAAAACGCTCAGGCCCAGCCGTCAAAGTCATCGAAGAAAAAGAAGAAAACCAAAAAGCCCGTGAAGCCTACTGACTAGCGCACGGACCTACAAAAACACATCGACGCGCTGGAAGAATATAACCAGAAGGTGCGAACCCCGATCACACTCCAAGATTTTCTCGACCACATCCTTGAGGACAGAAACGATGACAATGACGGGGGAGAGGACTCGGCAGATGAAACTGAGGGCTATGTGGCAAGCTGCCACATGATCTCTTACTCGTCGATGGATGGTGAAGAAGCACCTGATGCAAAGAAACTGGGGGGCGGATCTAGAACCGGAATCAAAACCCTTGGAATTGTCTGACAAGATCATCGACCTACTGCTGAACAAAGCCCGTCAGAAGAACAAGGATGATCGAGAACGCGAAATGGCTATATTCGAAAAGGCCAGGAGTCGGCGTCAATTTAAAGAAGTCATGGGTCATGAAATACCCCCAACCAAATCAAAGCACTTCTGTCGCTAGCAAAAGCGGGTTCAAGACGAAGAAACGGTTCACCAAAGCCATATCGATGGGAATGAAGCTGCCACCCTCCGAAGGAAACACTCCTGATGGGATACCCTTGACGAAGGGGATGCACATCCAAACTACTGCTTATACCATCGAAGGACTACGCACCCTACTGAGGAATGCAACACCTTTAAAAATTGGTGGCAGGGATACGTTGCTCATCAACAGCAGTTCATGCGGATGAAACGCAAAACTCGTCGAGAACAATGGAGCACGACAGATGAGCGCAGAAGAACTGTCGGCAACTGTCACATGGTTGATAGCAAGGGATCGCAAGTTCCTACCTTCGGGAGCGATTCTGATGAAGAAATACCCCTTGGCCCTCTCTTCAAGGAATCTACCTCCGAGGCAGAAGAAATGAAGACCTGCGAGAACATCCAGCTGTGTAATCGCACATTACCTGAAAAGAATCTCGGACCCGCAAACAAGGGATCGAATAAAAAGGATAAAGAGAAGGAAAAAGGCCCTGAGGATATTGCCCTCGAAGATCGAGTCGTCGAAGAGCTGGCAGCCAAAGACCCACCCAAGAAAAGCAAGGTGGATTCTAACGTTCTAGCTCACCTGAGAAAGATTCCTTCACAGTTGAGCATTCTCGATGCCCTTCTGCTATCTAAAGAGGTGCGAGACTCCCTAATCAAAGCGTTACAAGACCCCAGACAGTTTCAAGGTTTCCTTGCCGAAGAAAAGATGAAGGACGAGTTGGAGGAAGTGCACACTGCTGACATCACTTTCGGCGATGAGGACCTCCTCCTCGGGACGTGTGAGCATATCCGTCCGCTATATATCACCGGATACTTTCATGACATCAAGATAGGCAAAATCCCGGTCGATAATGGGTCCTCCGTCAACCTTCTCAATGTAAGGGTGTTGAAGGAGATATGCATGAGCGTTCAACACCTCGCTCGGGATAAGATCACTATCTCCGGGTTTGACTCTCAGTCATCACGGACGCTTGGGTCTGTGATTCTGACGTTACGCTTTGGGTTGCTGGTCACCGACATCAAGTTCCACGTCATTGACGCGAAGACTTGCTACAACGCTTTGCTCGGCAGACCTTGGTTACACGAGTACAACATTATCCCTTCTACACAATATCAATGTATGAAGTACTTCAAAGATGGTCTCGAGTACACTGTGACGAGGGAACTAAACCCATTCTCCATGAAATCCGCAAATATGAATATGCCAAGTACTTCATGCCAGATTTCGAAGACACGGAAAGATGTCGCAAACCGGAGAGCAAACAAAAAGCTATCACCACCATTCCGGTCTTCGGGAGCGATACCAAGGAGGACGAAGAGATAGTCTATTCCGGGCTGCCCCAATACACCAAGCCAGGACCGTCCACCCCTATGTTGGTCTTCGGCAGTGACTCTGAAGACGAAATCAATGCAGTATTCTCTGCTCGACCATCAATACAAGCCTTCGCTGGCGATGATCAAAGTTTGCGAATTGCCATGGTTCCGAAAGAGCATTACAAAGAGCTCGATGCACCTGAAACCTATAGTGTGCAGGAACTGCAGACGTTCTACGTCCCTCCCAGGCGAAGAGATGAAAAGGCGATCCTCTTTTATCAATCTACGGAAACCAAAGTGGAGAAAGAAGTCTGGCATGGTTCCAATTCGACACTTGACAGACTTCAGCCCATCCGACTGCCCAGATACTACACAGAAGGATTGAAGAGGCTGTTGAGGCACCAAGGCGTATCTTTTAAACAGACTACTAGACAAGCTCAGTTCTACAATAGGATCTGGAACGTCCCCGGAACCTAGCGAAAATTGCCCACCAGGAGAATAGAAATGATCGTGCTTGGATATATTCAATCCAAGAAAAGGGAGCGAGTCCATGGCAGTTATGTCATACATGACTTCGATGAAGAAAGAGATGTTCTGTTAAAAGACGCTAACCCTGAACCAAAACGAGGTCCCGCCATGAAAATGCCAAGTCGTTTGAAGAACATATGGACAAGCTAATAAGGGAAGCGGGTCAAAAGGTCCGGGATGATCATAACCACGAAATGTACATCTACGAGAAAGCCAGGATGCAACGCCTCCTTCAGCAGGCTACAGAGAATGACGATGCCTTTCGTTGCTAGTCTGTCATACAGAAGACCCGACGCAAAAACAAAAACAAACTGAAGAACGGAAAAAACGTTCGACAGCAACAGAGCGAATCCAAGAAGTCACGCGATCGAAAATCGAGCAGCTGAGATACGTCTCTTAGAAAGAAGATGAGTCGAGCATATTCTTTTCCCCAAGAAAAAACAAAGAAAATCTTCGACCTCGTCATGAAACATCAGATGATTACGATCCCGGAGTCCAAGTACCCCGATCAAGCAAATGAGGTTCATCACTCAGACTATTGCTCCTATCACCGAGCGATAGGACATCCTATTAAAGACTGCTTCACCTTCAAAGACTGGGTTGAAGACCAGTATCGACTCGGCAGATTCGCTCTATCCAACAGTTGGAGGGTGAGTCCGCCATGGAAGCATGAATCAAATGCCGCTTATGCGATGAGAGTAGAACCAGATCAACATCGGTCTTGGAAACGATCTCGTACCTGTCACGCGATAACGCTGTCAGAAGAAGAACCCGAGAATATGGATGGCCTCTCTTGGTGCTTCGAAAACGAGGAAGATGAGTTGATTTCAGAATTTCCACCGGCGCCAAAAGAGCTGGAAGACGGGATACATACTACTGCAGACGACCTCAGAAAAATCGACTTGGGAACGACAAACGACCCACGGCCGACGTTCGTCAGTGAATTGTTGTCTGAAGAAAAGGTGGATATGCTCAAACACGAGCTCATGCAGTATAAAGACTATTTCGCATGGAACTATTTCGAGATGCCCGGATTGGATCCGAAAATAGCCGTCCACAAATTGGCGATATCTCCGGACGTCAAGCCGATCAAATAAGCACCGAGAAGAATGAGGCTCGAGCTTGAGATGAACATCAATGCCGAGGTCAAGAAGCTAATCGACTCCGGTTTCATCCAAGAGGTTCAGTATCCTGAACATCGTCCCAGTGATGAAGAAAAATGGGACGGTGCGCATATGCGTGGACATCCTGGATCTCAACAAAGCTTGCCCGAAGGACGACTTTCCAGTACCGGTCACCGAGCTAATGATAGATAATACGTCCACTCACGAAGTTTTCTCCTTCATGGATGGCTCATCAGGATACAATAAGATAAAAATGCATCCCGAAGACCAGAAGCATACCGCTTTTCGGACTCCGCTAGGCATATTCTACTACAAAGTGACGCCCTTCGGTCTAAAAGATGCCGGTGCCACCTATCAGAGGGCCATGACGAAGATCTTTGATGACCTTATACACGAGATTGTCGAATATTATATCGACGACCTCGTGGTAAAAAGCAAATCGCACAAAGAGCATTAGGAGCATCTAAAAATAGTGTTCCAACGCCTTCGGAAATACAATCTGAAGATGAACCCTCTCAAATGCGCATTCGGAGTCTCCTCGGGTAAATTCCTAGGGTTCATTGTACGACATCGAGGCATCGAAATCGACCCGTCAAAGATCAAGGCGATTATGGAAATGCCCTCCCCACGAACTTTAAAGCAACTGCGGTCTCTCCAAGGGAAGCTCGCGTATATCCGGCGGTTCATAACTAACCTCTCTGGAAAATACCGCCCCTACAGTCACTTGATGAAGAAGGGAACCCCATTCGTCTGGGATAGTAAATGCCAAAGCGCACTGGACGAAATCAAGAAATACCTACAGAATCCTCCGGTGATGACTGCTCCAGTCAAGGGAAAACCCATCATTCTATATACAACTGCCCTTGAAGGTTCCTTAGACGCGCTATGGGCATAAGAGAATGACCAAGGGAAGGAAAGAGCCCTCTACTATTTGAGTCGAGTTCTCCTGAGGGCAGAAAACAATTACTCCCCCATTGAAAAATACTGCCTAGCGTTGATCTTCGCGATAACAAAGCTCAGACACTATGCGTTGGCGCATGAGGTCCATCTCATATCAAAGGTGGATCCTCTCAAATATTTGATGTCAAGATACATACTAACAGGACGGCTCGCTAAGTGGGCCCTACTCTTAATGGAATTCTCGGTGACATACCGACCCCTCAAGGCAGTGAAAGGCCAGGCCATCGCTGACTTCCTCGCTGAGCATCCGATACCTGCCGATTCTCCTTTGAACTGCGAATTGCCCGACGAGCACGCGTTTGACACGATCGACGGGGAGAGAAGAGAGAATGATACCCTGTGGGAACTCTACTTCAATGGAGCATCTTCCATGAAGAAGCGCAAACAAAGCACCCCCATAATCAAATCAGGGGCAGGCCTCATCTTCGCGACTCCACGAGGAGGGATAATGCGCTTTGCCTTTTCCTTGACAGAGCCGAGGACAAACAACGAAGCCGAATACGAAGCTTTGATAGCAGGTCTTGAGATCGCTGTCGACATGGAAATCGAAAACCTCTTCATATACGGAGACTCCCAGCTGGTCGTTAGTCAAGTAAACGGCGACTATCAAATGTGCAAACTAGAGTTGGTAAAGTACGATGAGAAAGTGCAACAATTGCTGGCTCAAATTCCTACCTACGCCCTGGAAAGCATACCGCGTGCGGAAAATAGCAAGGCGGATGCGTTAGCCAAACTCGCTAAAGAACTGGCTGACGAAAACCTCGATGATGCAAGGATCGTAGTACAAAGCCGTCGGGTTCTTGCACTGGCAGAAATATCTCCGGAATCGTCTGAAGAAAACGAAGCGACCAAGAAAACAGTCTTACAAAAAAAAGATCAGAAAAATGCTAAGGATCGGAGAGAAGTCTTTATAGACTACTTCAAATCCCGACGAACACCTGAAGATGCATCCTCAAGACATCAGCTCATGAAACGAGCTCTGTCTTTTGCCTTCGTCAATGATACTTTGTACATGAGATCGTTCGACTCTTTATGGCTAAGATGCCTGGGGCCGGAAGAAGCAAAGAGAGTCGTCTAAAAAACTCACGACGGACTCTGCGGTTCTCATCAGGCCGGGCCAAAGATGAAGCTGAAGATCAAAAGGATGGGTTACTATTGGCCCACGATGATCCAGGACTGCCTTGAATACGCGAAGCAGTGCCACTCGTGCCAAATTCACGGGGACTTTATCCACCAGCATCCAAATCCACTACATCCAACGGTGGCTAGATGGTCGTTCGAAATATGAGGAACCGACATAATCGGGCCCATCGAACCAGTATCGTCCAGAGGACATCGATTCATTTTGGCGACAACTGATTACATCTCCAAATGGGCAGAAGCAATACCGCTGAGGGAAGTGAAGACGGAGAATATTCTCTATTTTTTCAAGACACATGCCATATATCGGTTCGGCACTCCGCGACGGATTATCTCCGATAACGGGACGGCCTACAGAAGCCATAAAATCAGCCGCTTCGCACAACAGCATAACATAGACTGGAGATACTCTTCGGCCTATAATCCCTGAGCTAACGGTCTAGCTGAGGCTTTCAACAAGACCTTGACGAAGATCGTGAAAAAGACGATGTCCAGAAATAAGAGAGACTGGCACGAGAGACTGCATGAAGCTCTCTGGGCGTATCGAACCACATTCAAAACAGCCACAAGCACAACGCCGTATGCATTGGTATTCGGCACTGAAGCAGTACTCTCCCTGGAGATAGAGCTACCCTCCTTACGAGTGGTAGTTCATTACGAGTTAACGGACGAAGAGAATGCTCATCTTCGGCTTGAGGAGCTTGATGCCCTCGATGAAACTCGGCTCATGGTGCAGCAAAACTTTGGAGCTTACAAAGCAAAGATGACGTGCTCGTATGAGAGATTGACTAGGCCGAGAACATTCCGCCAAGGCAAACTCGTGCTAGTGGTCAAGAGACCCATGATCCTCAATCATGCCAAACGGGGGAAATTCGAGCCGAACTATGAAGGCCCGTACATCATAGACAAAGTTTACCAGGGTGGAGCCTATCTCCTCATGGACATGCATGGCGAAAGACCCTTCAGGCCAATAAACGGTCGATTCCTAAAAAAATACAACGCCTGACGAGCCATAGCCTAGGTCAACGATGGATGACGACGTCTATGTCCACTCGCCATCTTCCTAAGCCCAAACTCTATGCAAACGGACCGAAACGTCCTTAAACTAACGATGGACCACTATGTCCTAAAAACTGGCTATTGACCGAGACGTCTATAAACTACTACGGACCGCAGCATCCTAAGGCTGACACAAAAAAAATAAAAAATAAAAAGAAAGAAAACTGTATGTCCATAAGCGAGATGGGCACGGATGAAAACCCGAAAAGGCTCCGAGAGTAAAAACAGCAGGGCTACCGGCGAGTTTTGTGAAAACCCGAAAGGGCGCAATCTCGTTAAAACACACTTGCAAGGTCCTCTCGACCTTGTGAGGAGAAAATACCTGCGTGAGATCCTTACGACTCAAAAGGGTGCAACACACTTAGGGATCCCCACGATTCCTAAGGAGAAATTACACTTACGAGATCCTCACGACTCGTAAGGAGAATTCCCCTTTGAGACCCTCACGGCTCATAGAATTCAAAAGTCTTAAGCTACAGGGATCTGAACCTGTTCTTAAGCAATCACAACCTCCAATGTTGCCCTACAAGCGGTTCAATATTGACCCTTGTATACAATCCACGGGCACGAATAAACATTTCCCTAACATAGTCCCACCACCGACGAAGGATATCTTCATATGGCGAGCGACACTTGTAAGTCCTCTCGACTTATAAGGAGAAAGCACTCTTGTGAGATCCTTACGACTTATAAGAGACCATACACTTAAGAATCCTCATGATTCTTAAGGAAAAAACGCACCTACGAGATCCTCACGACTCGTAAGGAGAAATACCTTTATGAGACCCTTACGGCTCATGAAGTCAAAGCCTTAGTCGATAGGATCTTAACCCTGTTTGCTAAGCCACCTTTGTTCGAACCGACAAAGGCAAATGATGGTTCGCTCCTGGAAATATCCCAGTTGTAGCGATGCTGATGCCTAAATCAGTATCAAATTCCAAGCCCATACTCGCGATAAAAAAATCAGCGATTCAAAAATGCATATGAAATAGCCGAAATGATAGGGCAACTTGCAACGAAATCAGCAAGTAAAATATACGCATAAAAACAGCCGAAATGATTGGGCAACTCGCAATAAAAAGCAGCGAGTAAAAAGAAAAAAATAGCCGAAATGATTAGGCACCGCGAAAAATAGCCGAAATGATTGGGCAATCGCGACTTTCGCGATATAAAAAAAAACTGAAATGATAGAGCATCGCGGAAATATAAAAGAAAAAATATATAAAATGAAACATTTTGCCTTACAGATAAGATCACATCGATCCCTGTAGACAATCCAGAGGCACAAACAAAGAGGGAACCATATCATCCCACCATGCTCCATCGGAAAGAGAGACAAGTCTCGATGGAAACATCTAGAGCCTGGAGACTCACAACGGCGTTCCTCCTCATCCCAGCAAGACTCGAACGCGACAATCAAAACAACGGAGCCATGGCGAAGTCCATAGTTCCAAGCCTTGACGGTTCATCAACAATCTAGAGACCACCTCGACATTCGTCTCGACACAGCAGACGAGATGTCACCACAGCGTTCTTCCTCCAATAGGATTCGGATGCAACGCCAAAGCAAATGAAGCAAAGGCAATATTCCTAGCTTCAGGGTCTTTACGGCAACTCATATAAAACCTGAAAGACCATCGGAGATCATCCCACACCAGCGCGGAGTGATCACCACCGCGACATTCGTCTCGATACAGCAGACGCAATACCAGCAAACGAAGCAAAGGCAATATTCCAAGCTTCAGGGTCTTGACGGCAACTCATATAAAACCTGAAAGACTATCGGAGATCATCCCACACCAGCGCGAAGTTGTCACCACTTCGACGTTCGTCTCGATACAGCAGACGAGATGTCACCACAGCGTCCTTCCTCCAGCAGAATTCAGACGCGACAATCAAACAACGGAGCCACGGCAAAGTCCCTAGTTCCAAACCTCGACGGTTCACCAACAACCTAGAGACAACCGCGACATTCGTCTCGATACAGCAGACGCAATGCCAGAAAATGAGGTAAAGGCAATATTCCTAGCTTCAGGGTCTTGACGGCATCTCATATAAAACCTGAAAGACTGTCGGAGATCATCCCACACAAGCGCGGAGTGATCACCACCGTGACATTCGTCTCGGTACAGCAGACGCAATGCCAGCAAATGAAGCAAAGACCATATTCCTAGCTTCAGGGTCTTGACAGCAACTCATATAAAACCTGAAAGACTATCGGAGATCATCCCACACCAGCGCGGAGTGGTCACCACCTCGACGTTCGTCTCGATACAGCAGACGAGATGTTACCGCAGCGTCCTTCCTCCAGCAGGATTCAGACGCGACAATCAAACAACGGAGCCACTGCAAAGTCCCTAGTTCCAAATCTCAACGGTTCACCAACAACCTAGAGACAACCGCGTCATTCGTCTCGATACAGCAGATGCAATGCCAGCAAACGAGGCGAAGGAAATATTCCTAGCTTTAGGGTCTTGACGGCAACTCATATAAAACCTGAAAGACTATCGAAGATCATCCCACACCAGCGTGGAGTGGTCACCACCTCGACGTTCGTCTCGATACAGCAGACGAGATGTCACCGCAGCGTCCTTCCTCCAGCAGGATTCAGACTCGACAATCAAACAACGGAGCCACTGCAAAGTCCCTAGTTCCAAACCTCGACGGTTCACCAACAACCTAGAGACAACCGCGACATTCATCCCGATACAGCAGACGCAATGCCAGCAAACGAAGCGAAGGCAATATTCCTAGCTTCAGGGTCTTGACGGCAACTCATATAAAACCTGAAAGACTATCGGAGATCATCCCACACTAGCGCGGAGTGGTTATGACTCATCGGGGCTCCCAAACTGAGCCTAACCTCAAGTAAAAAGCGACATAGAATATCCTTAACGCTTGTTCTTTCGACGGTAATACTACCTGGAAGATTACTTTAAGACGTCTTGTCCAGCCCCTGAAGGGATCAGAGACATGACAATCGCAAGGCTACTCGAACAGCAAAATTGCCTATCGAGGAATACATCAGCCAACACGACGGTACAACGAACACAACCCTAGTACCACAGACCCTAACGGACCTCTATCGTATAGAGCAGAGGTTAACTGTGACATTAGGACATCCTTGCGAGAACTTCTCGATTCGTCTCGACTCGTAAGGCAAAGCCTTAGGCAATGGGGATTAAAAAACCTGTTTCCTAAGCGTTGGGGTCCTGCAAGTCAGTCCAAGATGGACTCTTGCATACTATTCACGGTTCACACTCTCCGAAGTCGAACATCGACAAAGAGGGAAACAACCACTTACAAGTTCTCTCGACTTATAGGAGGGAAAATTCTCTTGTGAGATCCTTACGACTTTCAAGAGAAAACACACTTAGGAATCCTCACGATTCCTAAGGAGAAAATACACCTACGAGATCCTCTCGACTCGTAGGGAGAAAAATCTTTTTGAGATCCCACAACTCATAAATTTGGAAAGCCTTGGGCAGCAGACCTGAACCTGCTTCTTAAGCCATCGATACCCTATAAGAAGGCCAGGACGAAATATCTCTACGCTTGCCAGAGTAACATAACGACAATATAGCAAAGAGGAAAAATGACAGAGGGAGACAAGAAAAATATGTCTTTTATTCATGAATCAAAATGAATACAAATTACAATCTATGAAAGAATCAAAAAAAAATACTCTCATTCAGGAGTATGTACAAAAGAAGAATAAAAGGAAAAATATATAATTTTTCAAGCCAGCGGACGATATAACAGATTTGTCAGTTCATCCTTTTTCCACTGGGCCTCGTCTTCATAATTTGTTATCGCTAAAAGACGGGCCTCCGCTTGAGACTGTTCGGCCTGGTACGAGGCAAGCCGGCTTTCAAGCTCCAATTCAGTGACCTTGTGGGCTTCAACCATCTCGCGGGTAAAAATGACGGCTTTATCAATAGCTACCACCTCCCTAATAGCTTCTTGAAGCACCCTCCAGAGTTCATACGCACGAGTGGTCTTGGCCGTAAGTTCAGCTTGATGTTCCCCCAGCACAGTTGAAGCCAGGTTCCTCTCTGAAAATTTTCGGCTGAGCCTCTTCTCGCATGACAGCATATTTGCGGCGCACCGTTCAATCAGCCCCGCAAGCTCGCCTTTGCAGCCACAACCTCTGAAGGAAGGCGCGTACATTCAAGACTATGCAAGCAAGCCTCCACCCGACGACAAAACTCAACCCAGACTTGCACCAAAGTTTCACTATGGTAAGCAGCAAGAAAGGGGAGAGAACTGTTGGCTTCGGTGGCAAATTCTTCGGCCATGATCAAACTACCAGCACGAAGGTCTTGGATCAGGGCTGACAAATAGTGAAAGCTTAGCTTTGCCATCCGTTCAGAGGCACGTAGAGCATAGGGGCCGGGTGGCATGACGATGCGAGATTCCAGCGTGGTAAGAACTGGTAAAGCTGTTAAGATTTATAAACAATCGGCGAGACTTGCAAGCAAAGAGCAGATGGAACAACGTCGAAATTTTACTTACCCACAGTCATGCAAGAAGGGTCCAAAAGATCCCCAGGCCCGTCAAGAATCTCAACTTCGTCATCGTCTTCCAGAACTACAGAAGACATCAGTATCGTTATATGAAATAATAATAATGCCGTGAGAAGAAGGCAAACAACACCAACCTTGCCCGGAAGAGAGGACGATGTGTTGAGGGGATATTGCCTGCGGAGCAGCCATCTCTAGCAAATGTTGAAAGGATTTTCTAGGAGACAGATCAGCGATAGACGCCGCCAACCCGCGTAATTCTGAAAAGACAGAAAGGTTCAGATGATGGAGAGATTATTAAAATAAAATATAGAAGGCTACCTTCGATGCTCCTCCTGCTCTGAACTGGAGGGATAGCAGCTTCGGCAGCCTCCTCCATGCCCCCAGGCACATCATCGGGGACATGGGCCGGTATAACAGCTTCCAATTGAGGAGCAGCGGCCATCGCTTCAGGCTCCAATAAAAGGATGGTGGCCTCGACTACCTATCCCATAGTCCCGGGGTCGTCCCCAGAAAGATCCATTGAATCTGCGGTCAATGAAGATGCCTCTTCCGGGAGAGCAAGCACCGGGAGAACGAAAACCACCGATGGGAGCTCCGTGGCAGGAAGAACAGCTGTATCAACCCCCTCCACACTTACTGGTGTCTCATCGGGGATGTTTACAGAGTCCATAGTCAAGGCACGACTCGAACTCAGATCCTTTGTCATGGCCGAAGTCCCTGCAAAAGTTTTACGAAGATAAGAAGACGTAAAAACCGAAACAAATTATTTGCCAAAGGAAAAATACAGAAATCATGCATACCGATACGCCAGGATGCTTCTAATATGGATTTTCCAAGCTGACGTTCCTTCCTGAGGAGGTATGCTCGCCGGGGTTCGAGGGTAGACTCGTGGCCACCAGTCCACAACGACAGCGCATCTTCGACATCGGTCGAGATAGGCCGCTTAAGGGTTATCTCGCCTCTCTCTTCCAAGGGACCTATAAATATCCGTCGTATCGATGAAGGATCTTCGTAGAAGATGACGGCAGGATAAGGCCTCTTCGGGACCCTCATATTTTCAGTCTCATCCTGGGAGCATCTTATAGCCTCAGCCAATTGTGCGGCTTCCTCGGCAGATGAACCTGGAAAAAGAAGACTACCATCCGGCTCTTGCATAGCTATTGGTTCATCTTGAAAGATAGGCTCGGATGTCACTAAAAAGTCCAGCAGATTGGTGACCGTCTTCTTTCGCCTCTTTGACCCAGAACTAACACCAGAAGAAGATCGCTTCTTTCCCCTCGGTGCTTTGATGCGACGTTGACCCACTTCGCCTTCAGTATCCTCTCTCAGCGGTGCTACCTATGATGACACTGCCATTGCTTACGCCGCAGCTGATGAAACTACTACCGGCGCCTTATCAAAAGCCCTTGCCTGAGCTCTAGTGCGCATCGGCATACCAATTGTCGGAGTCAAGTCCACATCCGTCGCCTCAGGAATAAGTACGGTACCAGTATCCGTCAAGGGAGGGCGAACCATTGTCCGCGGTCGCGGCGGGACTCCTATAGCCTGGAGTGGGGTGGGAGCTCTATGCCCAAAAAGTATCCTCCTCTCCTCAGCAATGATTGGACTAACCCAGTGGCGGTAACAACCCGTGAAAGCCCCCACGCACCTCGGAATATAGTCGGCCTCGGGGTTCATGAAATGAGAACCGGTGTTCAGCCTCATGAAATGGTGGGTGGCGTCACGAACAGCTTCCAAAGAAGGGCTGGGCTCCACTGTGAATGCCTCGAAGGGGACACCCTGGTTATATCCTAATTGCCGGGAAAAGCGGTGTGGATTGTACCGCATGAAAAAAGCCGCATCGTTTCGACGGAACACCAGATAACCGGGTCTGATCGAATACAAGTGCATGGCTTCCTTGGGCTTCAAGGAGGGTTCTCCCTCTTTCGACAAGTCAAAATGCTGCTGAATAGGTCCCGAAGGAGCAGAGAGTACTCGATCATTAAATACCATCCCGCCTTCGTTGGCGTAAG
Source organism: Agapanthus africanus (assembly GCA_030015575.1). Lineage (NCBI taxonomy): Eukaryota > Viridiplantae > Streptophyta > Magnoliopsida > Asparagales > Amaryllidaceae > Agapanthus > Agapanthus africanus. The sequence goes on along the minus strand of JASDDO010000004.1, from coordinate 27,374,594 downwards.
GATTGAGCAGCACACGAAGAGCCCCTAATTGAGTCGGGTCAGGAGCAGAAGCATCCACCAACCTCATGAGCCGCGGAAAGGTATAAGCATCATAAAAGCTGGGTCTCTGGTGCGCAGCAGATGCCCCTAGCACGTGCATCTCAATCCATGACGTAAAATAATGAAGAGAAAAACTCACCACGTTCATGCCTGGGATTGAGGTATTGGCTGCAGTGCTTAGCCCATGGTATAGATGCGACAGCCCTGCAATTCCCACGGCTAATCGCGTCCCTTCGGCAATGCGATGAGCAGGGTAAATGACCGAGGCTCTCATGAATCGACGATGCGTTGGAACGACAAACCAACTGAGCCAAACGTTGATAAAACCGATGAAGAAAGTTTCTTCATCCATGCCAGGAGCTGCGATCGACTCGAAAGGTACAACCGACAAGACTGGAATGTAGAACTGGGGCAAATCCTTTTCTCTAGCCGGTAGCCTATTTAAACCAAACCCGAAGGGGTCGTTAATATTCGCGAACTTCGGAGCCGCCTTTGATAGAATGTCTCCACAAAGGAAGCAGGCAATAAAGCTTTTAAAAGTGACGCCTTGTTCTTCTGACTCTGTGAACAGCTTCTCAAAAATCCCCAAAGTCTTGATTAAACTCGGGTACTTGTGGCGGATGGCATTTTCAGTCGACAAGCCGTCAAGCGTAGCGGGAACAATCTCGAAGGCATACTCGTCAGGGGGCAACAATTCTTCGTAAGGTGATCCCCTGATCGGTAAACCCGAGATCTCGCGGAACTCTTCCAAAGAGATCGAAACTTCGCGGTCCCCTAACAAGAAAGTGTTGGTGGGAAGATTCCATTGATTTAGGAAAGCTTTAACCCACCATACATGGGGAGATTGATAATGGAAGAGGGACGCATACACCGCCTGGTAAATCCCGACCCTCTGCAGTCGCGCATGATGAGCAGACAAGATGTAACGAGCCCAGAGAAGATAGCCCGTGGGATGGCGAGGGGTGAGCCCTATCCTGTAAGCCTGTCCCCAGGGTTGGGCTTCACCTTGGCAGATACGACGCCCTAAGATGTCTACGGCTGGCACAGGTGGTTTGGTATCCCAGTTGTCGACGGCTCAAGCCGGCCTGTAAGAGTCTAATCCGCTACCTCTACAGCAAAAGCAGTCTGTGGACGGTCCATCGGTAAGAACGGGCGGAGAAGTTCTGTTGGCACCTCGCAAAGAAAGTTTCGGCGACCGCAGATGATATGACCGTACCAGGCCCCCCACAAAAGTAGATTGGCGCAGTCCAGGTCATAAGCATTGATCATTGCCATCACTTCTTCGTCCGACGGTGATTGTGGAAAAGCCGCCTCCAAGCGAGTAAAGGGAAAGTATGGAAGAGAAGCCATTGTTCCTGAAATAAAAGAAGGGGAAACTGATAGTGAAGCCCACACGTGTGTATGTGTGTCTATATATCTATATATATATATATATATATATATATAAGAAGACGATGGAAGAAAACGACGAACAACTTATTTCATGGGACCATGGGTTACAAAACACATGGGCCCCACAAAATCAATATGGCGGCTCACTAATAATGAGACTGAGCAATCATCATGAGAACAAAAGGAAGATTCTCAATAAATTCAAACAACTCTACACATTCCCCCAATGAGAAAACCCATTGCAGAAACTCTGTGCAAATCGAGAAGGATCTCTCCTAAACTATTTTTGCAAGAACAACTCAGGATGAAAAATCCCAAGAAGTCTCCTTTTAAGAACTAAGTTCTCTAGAGGAATTAAATTCCTTTTGAACAGAGGAATTAAATTCCCAGGAAAAATTTTCATAGCTAAGCTCTTTGAAATGGAATTAAATTCCAGAAGGAAACATGTACCATCATTAAACCCCTGAAATCAAAAAATGCCCAACATTTGGGGTTTACTACCTAAAGATCGAAAAGATGAGTTCTTTGAAGGGAAAAACCCTTGGTATGGATTTAAAATCCAAAGATTCTTTTTATATATATAAAAGTTCTTCGGTCGTTCAAAACCATTACCCGAAGAAAATATTCTTTCTTGAACAGAGTTAAACTCTGAAATTTTTGGAACAGAGAACTGAGCTCTGAGGAGGAGAATTAAATTCTCAATGGAAAATGAACAAGGAAGAAGATGAAAGAGTGGAGGCGCTTCTGAAGAGACCTTTGCATTTATAGGGTGTGATGGGAAACGGTTCATCTGCCCCCTTCCCTAGGCAAATCCAACGGCCACAAAAATGACAGCATTGCACTCACGTGCAAACACGTGAGAACAACGATATGGGGGCATTTGTTCTCTCATGGGAACTGAATAAAGTAGTAAGGGAATTACACAAGAGGAGCATCACATATCCACACGTGATCGGGCATCACGTGAGGACACGTGACCTTCTATGAGCAAAGTTATAGGCGCTGAGATACACAATTTGAGATGGGGTCACATGCCAACACGTGATGGATTCCTGAACCCTTTGAACTAATAGAATTGAATTCTGATCAAAAGGGGTCACGTGCCCATACATGATGGGCTTTTAAACCGACTGAAAGGAATTAAAAGGTATAATAAAACAGCAAGAAAAAAAAACCCAATGGGGCATCACGTGCCCACACGTGACCAGGGATCACGTGCCGACACGTGATGAGTTCCCGAGTTCTTTAAAATAATGGAATTAAATTCTGGCTAAATGCTTAATAAGTGGGTCGCGTGCCACCACGTGATATGGTCTTAAAACTCTCTGAGTTAATGGAAAGAAAACCCTAAATGGGGCATCATGTGCTCACACGTGACAGGGGGTCACGTGCCAACACGTAATGGGTTCCTAAGATCTCTGAATTAATAGAATTAAATTCTAATTAAATGGTCAATCGGTGGGGTCACGTGCTAACACGTGATAGGCTCTTAAACCTTCTGAACTAATAGATTTAAATTCTAATTAAGGGAAATCAAATACCCTAATATTTCCCTATATCTTTCCAAACAAAAAGATTGCGCTCTGTAAAGTGGAGCACCGTTGGATTAAAAATCCAATGGTAATTAAAAATTACCAATTTATAGAAAGATTCTATACAAGGAAAGATTTTCCTAAAATCTGCCAGGAACAACAAACAAAATATCTTTTGGATTAAAAATCCAATAGTGAATAAAATTCACCGAGTGATCTAACAGATCATGTTGCTTATAAAATCAAAAAAATCTTTCAATGAAAGATTGACTAAACAAACCGATTCTTTTCTTTCTCCTATAAATAGGAGCCAAGAAGAGAAGAGGAAAGGAGAGATACAACAACAGAGAGAGAAAAGAAGATAATTTAATCCTCCAGAGAGAAAAGAAGATTTCTTCAGAAAAGAAAGAAACCCTAGGTAAGAGAGGGAAATAGATCATTCTATAAGCTCTCATGAAACAAAAAGAGAATTTAATTCTCAAACTAAGAGTTTAACTTTTCTGAATAAGAACTTAGTTCTTCCTTTGGTTAAAGATTTGCAGACGCAGATCTTCCCATAAGTTGAGAATTTAATTCTCATCGGGGGATTCTGCCATGCAGATCTAAAGCATAAGGGAGGACCTAAATTCAGAGAATTTTATTCTCCCACAAAAGCACATAGGAATTTAATTCCTCCAACAAAGGTAGGGTTTAACCCTTAATATAAGAACTTAGTTCTTCTTCATGGTTGAAGATCTGCAGAAGCAGATCTCCCTATAAAGTTGAGAATTTAATTCTCATCGGGGAGATTCTGCCATGCAGATCCAAAACTTAGAGGGAGAATTGAGTTTAAAGAATTTAATTCTTCCAAATACATAGGAATTTAATTCCTCTAAATAAAATTAGGGTTTAACCCTACAAAAGAATTTAATTCTTAAATAAGGGACTTAGACTTTTCATGCACGTAAAAAGATCAAGTATCCAATATGATCACGTGGCAACACGTCACCCTCCCCTCAATAGTCAAAAAAAAGAATGAATGAGATGGGGTCACGTGCTCCCACGTGACCCTTGGATAAATTCTTCAAAATAAAGAGAACAAAGCCAAGTCAAGACAGATTTTGGGCGCCTCACGTGTCCCCACGTGACCCTTAACAAACACCTCTTTAAAAAAGAGAAAACGAGGTAAAACTGAGGAGTTAATACCCAATGCATGGGCACCATCACGTGTTCACACGTGATGATCATAAAGATTAAGTGTTTAACACTTATTTAAATATTCTGAAAATAAAATAAAGGAAGCTTGGCCCAATCCTAGGGCGCCTCACGTGTACTCACGTGAGCGCTTCATTTTTTTAGTGTTTAACACTATTTTAAGCATTTCATCCCTAGTGTTCGACACTATTTTGCAACACGTGGGAACACGTGATCGCCAAATATGTGCTAGTGTTTAACGCTATATTCGAACCAGTCTTAGCCAAAATTAGCTAAGTCTTCCAGAGGCAAGACTCCCTTTTGACTGAACCTCAAATACACTCTTGTCTTCCAAAATTGATCATCTCATATGGCATACGAGTGCTCAGCACTCAATAAAAGACAAAAATATTGTCAGAATCCAGACCCATGCTTAGCATTGCTAAATAAAGGGGGGCTGAGCCCAGACAAATGTTCAGCAGCCCAAACAAAGGTCCAACATTTTAAACCTAATTGGACTAAGCCCAAGTTGGCCATAAGTCCTCAATTCAGATTTAACTGATCCCATGTGCTCATAATCTAATTAATTGATCTTAGTCCCAAATTGGACTACAGACCTCCCAACCAACATTGGTTCAAGGGTACATCTCTTCACTCCTTTGATATTTGTCGTTGTAATCCTTCAACGTCTTCAGAAAGGTGACGGGTCCCGATAACCAAACATACTACGGACTGTGGGGTCCTTAAACTCATGGACTATGATGTCCTTAAACTTTACGGACGGTGGGGTCCTTAAACTCATGGACTATGATGTCCCTAAACTTTATAGACTATGACGTCTTTAAACTATGGACTGTGGGATCCCTAAGCCCATGGACTATGATGTTCTTAACCTTGGACTGTGGGGTCCTTAAGCCCATGGACCGTAATGTCCTTAAACTAATATTGGACCGTAATGTCCTTAAACTAATAATGGACCGCAAAGTCCCTAAACTAAACAATAGAGCCCAAATGCTCTCTTGTTGGATCTAAATGATCCTGTTAAGTAGATCTTAGTCTAAAATTAGACTAACATATGCTTAAAAAACATTTAAGTTGATCTTAGTCTCAAATGAGATTAACGATCCTTAAACCCAATCCAAACCCAAATCTAAGAAAATACGGATTTGGACCAATCCATGCCCTACGGGAGACAACATAAATTAGTCTCCGTATACAATCCACGGGCAACCAGAAAAAAAAACACACGACGCGAAGCGACCATCTGGAGAAGGAGAAAGTTGTTACCGCGATGCGGTAGCGTAACTAACTGTAGGGGCTTGCGCCTGCAGCGAAGAGCGTCCCCACAATCAAAAACCCCTCAACGAGGGGGAATCTGATGAAGTTTGCTACATCGGCCGCATCCGTTTAAACCTTCGATATATGGTGTCATAAATCAACTTGGCATCTTTTTAGAGGAGGACGGCTAGCACCAAATAGCATCTGCCCTCGAAATTCAGGCCGGATGTCCCAACGTCCCGGTCGGTCTTTTCGGCGGAAGACATTCGGTATCACACGGGCTGCGAGTATTCGACACCGCAATAATTGACCTTAAGTGCAAGTGGGAGATTGTTGGCTATAGTGCCCTCAAGTCAATTATTAGATCGGAGGCACGTGATTGCTATGATTGAGAGAGGACCTATACCGGTAGAACAGTCTTACTCGAGATGATAGTATGCTATCTGGTTTGTCTTTATTATCGTGTACATGCTTCATGTGACATTATAGATCACTATTACATGTTGATAGAGCCCTTCGGATTCATGCTTGACTACCAGCAGTATGATGGCGATCATATACGTGAGAGGTGGGTGGTCTATAAGCACATCCTTAAAGTGTCCCTAGTCGTGGGAGTTTCGAGACTGTGCATCGATACTCCAAGAGTAGACTAGTGTATACGAATCGAGACCCCGACGAGGGGCGGTGGCCGGTCTCACAAGCCATTGGTGTCAGTTGGTTCACCTAAGATGTATACAGGTGCTCATTGGGTTATGAGTACACCGGACGGACTCGCCGGGAACAAGCTAGTTAGTATTATATCTATTAGCAGATAGTAGTTCCCAGGTGACATGTGTACAGGTTAGTCTGTCGACCTGAGATCGTCATTTATCTCATGTGAGTTCCCACTGTGCTTTGATTACTACCCTACCATGGCTCAAAGGAGTCGTGCAAACAGGTTTTAGTTGGGTACATTCCCGAGCCATATGGAGGCAGTGAGCAGATCGTCAGGGGATTCGTCTCTCCCGGTATTGTGGGTTGATGCCGCGGTGTGCACGGGTGCTCATCACCAGAAATCCTCGGCCGGGGTAGACGAGAATTACCGATCTAAGATCGGTAGTTTCTCATTTGGTGATAGATTTCATGCCGACACTAAATGTCAAGTTATTAGGGGTTTGACTTTATCCACCCCTTAGACTCGATATGTGATACTCATAGACGAACGAACCAGACTGTACGGGTATTGTCACTGTCAGGCTCAGTAGGGTTTCAGGATGAGTTTGCTCGTCGGCCTCCTTTTCGCTCAATACCTGGGTAGTCGTTACGTACAACTAGTGCCACTGACGTGCTTGTAGTTAAACCCACTGTCAGAGTATTGACGAGTCTTTAGAGTCCCACACAGAGGGTTTCACTGTTTCGGGCGAAACGTTGTAGAGGTCGTATGGTTTTATGGCAGGGTTCGATCATATACGTGCACTTATGCACGAATCATGATCGGACGGATAATACTAGTGGGCTTTGGTTTAAGCCGGATCCTAGTATTATATTGTTGGATTATTTTCGTCTCGTTGTATTCTTATTCAGTCGGAATACGGATGCAGGTATGTATATACGAATGAGGGGTATTCTTGTAATTCGTTACAAGATAACTTTAGGGTTGCCATTTCTTTTCTTGCTTTAAACATTTAGTTTAATGTTTATTGTGTGGAAATTGCGAGGTTAAGTTTTGGCCTTGAGCGTTGATTCATGGCATGTGCACTTGGTTTTGTTTTGGTTAAGATATTTTGTGAGATATTTGTGGTAAGCATGAGAGATGGCAGATCTTTTCTTGGTGGGATATTTTTCTTTAGTTGATATTGCTCATTGCAAATACCTCACAAGACACAAGCCTAAAACAACGCTCACTAAAAAAGAGCAGACACTTTTTACTTACTTTTTCTTTTGCAAAACTTGAGCTCACATTTCTTCTTCCATGGCATCTTCTTCAACCTCCATCCTATTATTTCATGAGTTTATAATCTATGGGTGTATTGAGACAAAGTAATCACACGCACTCTCTACTTCATTTTGGCTATCTAGGTTAGCAAACTAGATACCCGAGTTGCTTCAGTTTTGAGGCGGGGTCCCGTATTACTAATCCTCGACATGGATCGTCTTCGACGGGGGAGACTGGAGATCGAACTTGATCAAGAAAGCCGCGAGGAGCTTGGAACAGAGGTTGAAGACCGAAAGACACGGATCGATCGGTATAACCTCTCTAAACTCCTTTATATATCTAGTATAGGGTTAATGGTACGATCCGTCGATTAGGGTTCCGTTAGCGCCGGTTTTTAAAAGTTTTTTGTTCCGCATTTAGCCACGGATTGATGGCCGGGGCGCTGCCGTAACCCTGCGGTTTTTCCACTTCATTCTTATATTCCCGGAGTTTCTCAAAAGCCTCGGATTTTTGTTTCATCAAGAATGCATGTCCATACCTTGAGAAATCATCCGTAAAAGTAATGAAATAGGAATAACCACTTCTTACATGTGTAGACATTGGACTACACACGTTGCTGTGTATGAGTCTGAAGAGCTCGCTCGCTCTTACCCCATGTCCGGTGAACGGGGTCTTTGTCATCTTTCCTTTGAGACATGATTGACAAGTTGCATAGGACTGATATTCGAACGGATCTAAATATCCCTCTTTACGTAACTTCGTCAATCGTGTTTCATTGATGTGACACAGTCTACAATGTCATAAGAAAGCCTGATTTAATTCTGCAGGCTTTCTTTTAAGTGTGTTCTGGACGTTGAAAACATGAGCTTGATTTAATACGTATATACCGTTATCTAGTGTACCTGACCCAATCAAAACTTGATTTAGATGGATGTTGACAATATCGCTTACAAATGTAAAATCATAACTTTTTTTAGAAAGTAAAGATACAGAGATGATATTACAAGCCAGACTAGGTACACACAAACAGTTACACAAAATCAAAATCTGCCCACTTGTCAATCCTAGATGATATTTTCCTACGGATACAGCGTACATGCTCATTCCGTTAGCAACCTTGAGAGTCATATCACCTGCCTTGATAACTCTACGGTTTCTCAAAACCTGTAATGAATTAAAGATATGAGATCCAGATCCGGTCTCTAATACCCAGGAAGTAGAGTTAATTGACAGACAGTTTTCAATCATAAACACACTCAAAGCCGAAGCCATAACGTTCTTCGAATCCTGGTTTCTGGCTTTCCAAGCCTTATAGTCCTTCTGCCAATGCCCTTTCCCGTGACAATAGAAACATTCCTCCTTCCTTAATGTTAGCCCCGAAACTTTTGCCATGTTCTTTCCCTCTACCTTATTGACACCGCCTATCGGCTTGGTAAAGGCCTTCTTCTTCTCTCCCTTGGCTTTCGCCTTAGATCTAGAAGAGGAAGATTCTCCAATAAGTAGAGCGGGAGTCTCCCTGGATTCCTGCAGGGTGCCCTTAGCGCTCCTCAACATATTGAGGAGTTCTGGAAGTGAAACTTTCTTCCCTTGAACGTTGAAATTTAAGATAAACTGGGCATAGGTGGAGGGAGGCGACTGTAGAATCAAGTCAATTAACTTGTTCTCCAACGTGGTCCCAAGGTCCGCGAGCTCTTTAATATAGCTAATCATCGTAAGGACGTGGTCCCCTACAGATGACCCGACAGCCAATCTCGCCTGAATCAATTTCTTTGAGCTCTCATATCTTGCGATACGAGATTGCTCTCCATATAAAACTTTGGTATGGAGGAAGATAAAATCTAAGTCCATCTTCTCGTGCTGCCTCTGGTGTTCATAATCCATAGGCTAACACGAGGCACATGGCTCTCGCACAATCCTTTTCCCATGTATTACGGATATCAACATCCGCAACGGTGGAATCTGGACCTAGGACGGCGGGGGCTATGGTAGTAAAGAGGTAGCCCAGTTTTTCATAGGTAATGGTCATCTGGACATTCCTTAGCCAATCATTATAGTTTGGCCCAGTCAATATATTATTACCTAGCAGTAACCTAAGTCTGGTTATTGTGGTCGCTGCAATTAGGAGAGAGAGAAGAAACACTCAGCATGATGCTCTTGCAAGTTTAGATTGGTTATTAGTTTATCTAAACAGGATGGCTCCTACTGTTTCTCGAATCCTTCCTCAAATCAGAAAAGAAGAATTAGTCAGGATTAATCTCACTCTTACAATTCTTGCTTAACCTTTCGGCCAGGCTAGTGTTGGTACTTCGAAGTGTAAGTCCATGTCACGCACCCCACGAACTTGCGGGGAGGCGGAATATATGAAAAACGATTATCAAAGCTTCGTAACACGGACTTGAGCGCATGAATCGTTATCTAAACCATTGCTAACAAAGTACTTGATGTTTAACTACTCGGATACGAAGTTATACCTCACGTTACTTATCCTTCGGGTCTTCATCGCGGTCCTCCACTCCTCGTAGGCTCCTTGGAACATCGGCATCTCAACGGCCTCCTCGAATCAAAGACGATCCACCTGAAAGCTCCTACGCCAAGCTTAATCTCAAACTTGAGATAACTAGGTTGCTTAAAGTGCTAATCTAAGATACCTAGGGGATATAGAGTGAGGTTATGGATGTATTAGTCTAGCTAACCCTTGATCTCAACACATGAGAGGTTAGGGTTAGGGTTTGAAGAGAGAGTGAGCTTGAGGAGAGAGAAGGTGAGAATGATAATGAAAAGAATAATGAACTCATATGAATATATCAACCATAACAATTAATCAAATAAATAATATAAATGATTTATCATCATGGTTAGATTCATTCATCTAGTGTGATTCATCATATGACTCATTAACTCATTAATGAATCATTTAATACAAAGCATGAATCACACAAATGAGTCATTAAGCAATTAATGCTCATGCCACCTTAACCCCTTAGTCACCACTCTTCTAGAACCTTCCCGACAAATTACGAGAACGCCCCTCCAATCCGTGAAAACATGGAAAAACTTTAGACTGTATAAATCCAGTAACCCGATACTAGAATCTGGCTTAAACCAAAGCCGACTAGTAAAAACTGTCCGAAAAGTCGTGCGTGCGTAAACACACGTACGCATCCGAACCCTTGTCGTAAAACCATACGACCTCTATATCGTTTCGCCTGGAGCAGGGAAACTCTCTGTGTGGGACTCTAAAGACTCGACACTACGCTGGCAGTGGGTTTAACCACAGACCGCAAGCAGCACTAGCTGTACGTAACGGTCCCCGGGTAGATGTCGATAAGAAGGCCGATGTGGAAAACCATCCGAACCCCTAGTGAGCCTGATGTGACAATCTCCGTACAGTCCGGTCTGTTCGTCTAAGACTATCGCATATCAGCCTAGGGGGCAGCAAGCGTCAGTCCCCTAATAGCTGTATAAGTCGTGTCGGAGCGAAGCCCATTACACCCTGAGAAGCTACTGGAACTTACCAGTATATCTCGCTTGCCCTGGCCAGGGACTTTGCGTAATGGCTATCTGACACAGCGCGATATCAACTCTCAATACCGGGAGAGACGAATCCTATCTAACTGCCACTGCCTCCAAGTGCTCGGGACTGCACCCAACTGCTACCTGTTTGTACGACTCCTTTGAGCCGTGGTAGGGTAGCAATCTAAGAACAGTGGGACACACTCGAGGCGAAGTAGCAGTGTCAAGTCTGCGGACTATGCTGTACTCATGTCACCTGGGAACTGTTAACTGACGATGGGTATAATACCAACCAATCAATTCCCCGGTGAGTCCTGTCCGGTGTACCCGTAACCTAACGAGCACCTGTATACTATCTCCAGTACGACGTACTGATGGCTGTGGGACAGACCATCTCCCCAACTGGGATGAGAAGCGTATACACTTAGTCTACTCCGGAATATCGATGCCCTATCTCGATAATCCAACGACCAGGGACCTGTATAGGATGTTGCTTATAGACTACCCAGCCCCCACTAGTGTGACTGCCATCACAACGCTGGTAATCAAGCAAAGATCCTATGGGCTCTACTAATATGTATAAGTGATACGTTACAAGAAATATATGCACATATTAAAGTAGACACAAACCAAGTAGCATACTACCATTTTTAGCAAGACTGTTATATACAACTGTGAATATCCCAAGCTTCCATTAAGTAATATACAACCTAGCATGATACAATAATGGCCCCTAGGGCATATACACTAACAATCTCCCACTTGCACTAGGGCCATGAGCTGGCATATCGTAGACCTATTATCTCGAATAGCCTCTCGAACTGCGTCTGAGGAAGGACCTTTGTGAATGGATCAACAATGTTATTCTCCGTCTCTACTCTCTTCACCTCGATCTCCCGGCGATCTACGATCTCCCTGATCAGGTGATACCGCCTTAAGATGTGTCTGGACTTCTGATGGGACCTGGGTTCCTTCGCTAAAGCTATAGCGCCGTTGTTGTCACAATACAAAGGTATTGGACCAACACTGGTAGGAACCACCTGAAGTTCTATGAGGAACTTCTTCATCCAGACTGCTTCTTTTGCGGCATCGCAAGCAGCTATGTACTCTGCTTCCATCGTTGAGTCAGCAACGATCTCCTGGTTGGAACTCTTCCAACAGACCGACCCTCCATTGAGGGTAAAGACATAACCCGACATGGATTTGGAGTCATCTTTGTCACTCTGGAAGCCGGAGTCGGCAAAGGCCTCCATCTGGAGGTCTTTTCCGCCATATACTAGGAACATCTCTTTAGTCCTTCTCAGATACTTGAGAATGTTCTTTACGGCTATCCAGTGCTTCTCCCCTGGGTTTGCTTGATATCGGCTTACAACGCTTAATGCGTATGCTACATCTGGTCTGGTACATAACATCGCATACATTATAGAGCCTACCGCAGAAGCATAGGGTATAATCGACATGCGATCCCTTTCCAAATCAGTCTTGGGAGACATCTTTTTGGAGAGAGTGATTCCGTGACAAGCCGGTAGGTTACCGCGTTTAGAATCATCCATACTGAATCTCTTCACTATGGTGTCTATGTACCTGGACTGTGAAAGTCCCAACATCCTCTTTGATCTTTCACGATAGATCCGGATTCCCAGAATGTAGGTGGCATCACCCAGGTCTTTCATGGAGAATTTATGTGACAAGAATCTTTTGACTGACTGTAACATAGGAATATCATTTCCTATTAGGAGAATGTCATCCACGTACAATACGAGGAATACTACAGTTCTCCCTACTATCTTACTGTATATGCAAGGTTCATCTGGATTTTTGATGAAGTCGAATTCTTTGACAGCATCATCAAAACAGATGTTCCAACTCCGCGATGCCTGCTTTAGTCCATAAATGGACTTAAGCAGCTTGCATACTTTACCGCTGCTCCCACTCTGAATGAATCCCTCTGGCTGATCCATATAGACGCTTTCTTCTAAATTACCATTTAGAAAGGCCGTATTTACGTCCATCTGCCAGATTTCATAATCGTGGAAGATAGCAATAGCAAGAAGGACCCGAATAGATTTAAGCATAGCTACTGGAGAAAAGGTTTCGTCATAGTCCAAACCAGGTCTTTGACGGAAACCCTTTGCAACCAGTCTAGCCTTGTATGTTTCAACCTGTCTATCTACACCAATCTTCTTTTTGAAGATCCATTTGCATCCTACGGGTTTTGCCCCATCTGGAGCAACGTCTAAAGTCCATACTTTGTTAGTGTACATAGACTCCATTTTTGTCCGCATTGCATCCAGCCATTTTAGTGAGTCGCCGCTCTGAATGGCTTGCTGGAAGCTAGTAGGCTCATCATAGTCAATAGTGCAATCCTCTCTATCCCCGTCTATGAGAAAACCGTAGTATCTCTCGGACGGATGAGATTGCCTACTACTCCTACGGAGTGGCGTCGGGATGTCTGGTTCTTCTGAAACCTCTGGTTCTCCCAGGCTTTCAGTAATAGCTTGTGGTTCTGGAATTTCTTCCAGTTCTATTGCGCTCCCACTTATCTGATTTTCTAAAAACTCGGTTTCCAAGAAGCGAGCATTATGAGAAACAAAAATCTTTTGTTCCTCTGCGTAATAGAAATAATATCCTTTGGAGTTCTTTGGATATCCCACAAACTTACACTGTACTGATCGTGTCTCTAGCTTGTCCGCATGCTGCTTCTTTACAAAAGTTGGACATCCCCATATCTTAATATGTTTAAGATAGGATTTCTTTCCACACCACATCTGATATGGTGAAGTAGGCACAGTCTTAGTTGGAACTCGGTTTAAAAGGTATGCAGCTGATTCTAGTGCATATCCCCAGAATGATCGTGGTAACTCAGGTTTACTTATCATGGAACGAACCATATCCAATAGGGTTCGATTCCTTCTTTTCGATACACCGTTGTGTTGTGGTGTGTATGGAGGAGTAAGCTGAGAGAGAATTCCATTCTCTTTTAAGTAACCCAGGAACTCGGCACTTAAGTATTCACCACCTCGATCAGATCTCAGTGTTTTTATACTCTTGCCTGTTTGTTTTTCCACTTCATTCTTGTATTCTTGGAATTTCTCAAAAGCCTCGGATTTATGCTTCATCAAGAAGATATATCCATACCTAAAGAAATCATCCGTAAAAGTAATGAAGTAGGAATAACCGCCTCGCGCATGTGTAGACATTGGACCGCACACGTCACTGTGTACGAGTCCTAAGAGCTCGCTTGCTCTTACTCCGTGTCCAGTAAACGGAGTCTTTGTCATCTTTCCCATGAGACAAGATTCACAAGTAGCATAAGATTGATATTCGAACGAATTCAAATATCCTTCTTTATGTAACTTAGTTAATCGTGTTTCATTGATGTGACCTAGTCTACAATGCCATAAGAAAGCCTGATTCATGTCTGGAGACTTTCTTTTAAGTGTATTCTGGACATTGAAAACTTGAGCTTGACTTAATACGTATATCCCGTTATTTAATGTACCTGACCCAATCAGAACTTGATTTAGGTGGATGTGGACCACATCGCTTATAAAAGTAAAATCATATCCTTCTTTAGAAAGTAAGGATACAGATATGATATTACAAGTTGTACCTGGTACATAAAAACAGTTACGTAGAATCAATATCTCCCCAGTTGTCAGTCTAAGATGATATTCCCCTACGGATTCAGCATCCATGCTCATTCCGTTAGCAACCATGAGGGTCATATCACATATCCTGATAACCCTACGGTTTCTCAGAGCCTGTAATGAATTACAGATGTGAGATCCTGACCCGGTATCGAATACCCAGGAAGTAGGGTTAACTGACATACAGTTCTCTATCATAAACATACTTGAGGCTGAAACCACAACATGCTTCGACTCCTGGCTACTGGTTTTGTTAGCCCTGCAATCATTCTGCCAATGTTCATTCCTGTAATAATAGGAACGTCCCACTTTTACTATATCCAGTCCCGAAACTTTTGCCCTTCTCTTTCCTACTACTTCCCTGGTTTCCTTTAGGATAGGAGGCAGATACTGTAGAATCAAGTCAGTATCTGACTCGTTTCCCAACGCGGTCTCCAGGTCCTGGAGCTCATCAATATAGCTAGTTATTGTAAGGACGTTGTCCCCTACAGATGACCCGTCAGCCAACCTCGTTTGAATTAATTCGTTCGAGGTCTCATATCTTGCGATATGAGATTGCTCTCCATATAAATCTTTATGGAGAAAGGTGGAAAATAAGTCCATCTTCTCGTGCTTCTTCTGGTATACACCATCAACTGAAGCTAACACGAGGCATTTAGCTTTCGCTTTATCTTTTTCCCTTGTCTGACGGATATCCATATCCGTGACAGTGGAAACTGGACCTGGGACGGCGGGATCTTGAATAGTAATAGGGTGGTCTAGCTTATCATAGGCAATGGACATCTGGACAGACCTTTGCCAGTCATATAAGTCAGATTCAGTCAATTTGTTATCTAGATGTAACCTATGTGTGGTCACAAGGTCGCTGCAATTTAAGAGAGAGAAGAAAATACTATTAGCATGATACTCTTGTAAGTTTAGATTGGTCTTTAATTTATCTAAACAGGATGGCTCCCACTGTTTCTCGAATCCCTCCTCAAACCATAAAAGAAGAATTAGCCAGGACAATTCTCACCGTACAATTCTTGCTTAACCGTTCAGCCAGGTCAGTGTCGATACTTCGAGGGAGGTTTTCCAACGCTTTCGCGAAGTTCCTTAATTAAATAACCTCTTTTCTCTGGGGGCGTAACCCCGCTGACACCTTTCTAGGCACCTACTTGGTTTATAGCATTGATCGTTAAGTGACGAATCTCCTGATAAGTAGTATATACTCTCAGTAGGATCGGGATCCAAAATATCATCGTATGATAATGTTGGAGGAATCCTACCAACATTCATCAAACTCCAAAATGGTATGCTTTCTCTGCAAATTTCAGTTTCTTTAGAAATTCCCGATATAAATTTTTGCCCCATGCTCTTATGACCTTGACTTTGGCCAAACAAATCATAAGTCACGTGTCAAGTTCTACCCGTCATTGTCCAGGTTAATTTGAACCCATCCGTACATACCCTTGACTTTGGCCAAACAAGGCAGTACGACTGTCCCAAACCAACGCATCTATCTATGCTACATATGAATATCCAACAGCTACCAAACACTGTGCCTTGACTTTGGCCAAACAAACACAGCTTGAATACTATTGAATACCCAAATGAAATGACGGAGGGCTACGAATGGTTTTGGCAAAACCGTGAACGTAGTGAACTTGATATAATCGAAGGAACCTGATACTTTTTAAAAGGAGTGGTTAAAGCTCCGTAATTTTAAAAATTCTGATCTTTTTAAAATAACCGAGTGGTTTCTTTTAAATTTGTTCCAACGATTAAACTTTGGTTTATTTTCTTTGCATTATAATAATGCGTCCCATCATTAATCCTATCATTGCAGAAAACAACGAAAATACTACGTCCTCTTATGCCATCCGCATTCGCCACGGGGTCCCGTCATCACCCGTTAGGTTACTTAACTAACAACAGAGCGGGGGCTGGGCTAGCGCGGGTGTAAAACATAAGTGACGTCTAATAGCTATCATATATAGATATTGTACATTCGTCAGACGCAATAATAAGCATTCCAGATCACAGATGAACTTTATTGGATTTATTAGCAATCCGCATTTGCTTTGAGCCTGCAATAAAAGACGGATTACACAGTTGTGATGAATAGCCATTACCCCACCCCAGACCCCTACGGGTACGGCAAACTACCCGTCAAGTACCCGAAGTGAAGCGGTCTCCCTCAACAACGTGAGTAGGCCACTAAACACTTCGACGTACCCGGTAGTTTGTGTACCCCGCCTTGGGTCTATCCTAGGAGCAAAAACAGTAAAAAGAAATAATACAACGGTGGCTACAACCGCAACCTGGATGTGCCCCGCAAAAGAATATTACATCATTTTATATTTACATTGAATGAATGAATATTAAACCCATCTCAAACCCCGGCTAACCATCACAACAGTCCAACACAGTTCATATATACAAACAGTAAACATTTCAGAAATGTGCAACCCCCTGCCAACCGACATACTAGCAGTTAGGGGAGGTTTACGAACACATTAAACATTACAGATAATAACCCGATTAGCAATTAACTTAGAACATCGATCGATCACCTTTATCCGTTTCTACCCCAAAAGCAAGTCAGTACAGAGGCAACCTGGGCAGAAAAAGAACATACAAGAAAACAGAAAACAAGAAAATAGGAATTACTGAGCAAATCCGAGTCAACTAGGCGTTGACTCGGCGGCGGATCCGCGGCACAAGCTCTCTATTGCTGCGGATCCACGGCCGTTTTGCCGATTCACTGACTCATTTTTTCCCAGTATTCTTAAAATACCCTGCTGTGAATTTTAAAGCATGTCAAATAATTTTTCAGACACTTTTAAAATCAACAGAAACTTAGGGTTTCGAAATTCTGTTTTCGTGTTTATGTGTCGATCGGACTTCTAATCATTTGCTAACAAGCTAGTAATGGTTTGGTTGGCTCTGATACCACTGTAAGTCCATGTCACGCACCCCACGAACTTGCGGGAAGGCAGAATATATGAAAAACGATTATCAAAGTTTCGTAACACGGACTTGAGCGCATGAATCGTTATCTAAACCATTGCTAACAAAGTACTTGAGGTTTAACTACTCGGATACGAAGTTATACCTCACGTTACTTGTCCTTCGGGTCTTCATCGCGGTCCTCCACTCCTCGTAGGCTCCTTGGAACATCGGCATCTCAACGGCCTCCTCGAATCAAAGACGATCCACCTGAAAGCTCCTACGCCAAGCTTAATCTCAAACTTGAGATAACTAGGTTGCTTAAAGTGCTAATCTAAGCTACCTAGGGGATATAGAGTGAGGTTATGGATGTATTAGTCTAGCTAACCCTTGATCTCAACACATGAGAGGTTAGGGTTAGGGTTTGAAGAGAGAGTGAGCTTGAGGAGAGAGAAGGTGAGAATGATAATGAAAAGAATAATGAACTCATATGAATATATCAACCATAACAATTAATCAAATAAATAATATAAATGATTTATCATCATGGTTAGATTCATCATATGACTAATTAACTCATTAATGAATCATTTAATACAAAGCATGAATCACACAAATGAGTCATTAAGCAATTAATGCTCATGCCACCTTAACCCCTTAGTTACCACTCTTCTAGAACCTTCCCGACAAATTACGAGAACGCCCCTCCAATCCGTGAAAACACGGAAAAACTTTAGACTGTATAAATCCAGTAACCCGATACTAGAATCTGGCTTAAACCAAAGCCGACTAGTAAAAACTGTCCGAAAAGTCGTACGTGCGTAAACACACGTACGCATCCGAACCCTTGTCGTAAAACCATACGACATCTATATTGTTTCGCCTAGAGCAGGGAAACTCTCTGTGTGGGACTCTAAAGACTCGACACTACGCTGGCAGTGGGTTTAACCACAGACCGCAAGCGGCACTAGCTGTACGTAACGGTCCCCAGGTAGATGTCGATAAGAAGGCCGATGTGGAAAACCATCCGAACCCCTACTGAGCCTGATGTGACAATCTCCGTACAGTCCGGTCTGTTCGTCTAAGACTATCGCATATCAAGCCTAGGGGGCGGCAAGCGTCAGTCCCCTAATAGCTGTATAAGTCGTGTCGGAGCGAAGCCCATTACACCCTGAGAAGCTACTGGAACCTACCAGTATATCTCGCTTGCCCTGGCCAGGGACTTTGCGTAATGGCTATCTGACACAGCACGATATCAACTCCCAATACCGGGAGAGACGAATCCTATCTAACTGCCACTGCCTCCAAGTGCTCGGGACTGCACCCAACTGCTACCTGTTTGCACGACTCCTTTAAGCCGTGGTAGGGTAGCAATCTAAGAACAGTGGGACACACTCGAGGCGAAGTAGCAGTGTCAAGTCTGCGGGCTATGCTATACTCATGTCACCTGGGAACTGTTAACTGACGATGGGTATAATACCAACCAATCAGTTCCCCGGCGAGTCCTGTCCGGTGTACCCGTAACCTAACGAGCACCTGCATACTATCTTCAGTACGACGTACTGATGGTTGTGGGACAGACCATCTCCCCAACTGGGATGAGAAGCGTATACACTTAGTCTACTCCGGAATATCGATGCCCTATCTCGATAATCCAACGACCGGGGACCTGTATAGGATGTTGCTTATAGACTACCCAGCGCCCACTAGTGTGACTGCCATCACAACGCTGGTAGACTAAGTGTATACGCTTCGGAACGGTAAAAGGTTGCAAGTCTCCAGCCGGCCTCAGATGCTCGACCCAAAGCACACAACAAGACAGACACTTGAAACGAAACCTGAAACTTCTCTTTACATCCCTGTCCACTCGTAACTATCTCACAAGTCACGCCCACGCTGGTGGAACTTGAATGCATAGAGGGGGTTGACAGCTGTGCATGTTCTAGGATTATACGTCTCTACCCGATGAAACCAGGTACACAAACGCGTCCCTAACTTAGCACATCATTGTCACAATCAAGGTCTCCGAATCATTACCCAGCCGAATATGCTCAAGTATCTCTGACGTACGAGCTTCGACGGGCAGTGTCTCGCGAAAACGACTTAAGAAAAGTGGTCGGGCGCGGACATGAGCAAGCTGTCCCCTCCGTAGAGACGAACTAAGCTACACTCGACGATCACACAAGAACTGTAAATCTGCAGAAGACCATCACAACAATCCAAATCTGCTGCAGGAAGATGTGCATTAAGCTCTGGTGGTCCGTGGAAAATCTGACACGACTCTCAAACAAGAAGTGTCTCCAAACTTCCAACGCAAAACCACCGCGGCCATCTCCAGATCATGAGTGGAATATCCTCCTCGTACTTCCTCCAAATGTAGGGAAAGCAAAAGCGATATCTCTATAGTGTCACCTCAGTACACCCTCGAGCCCACTCAAGAAACATTACAGTTAAACAACGAAGTCGCCCGAACCAAAAGCAAAGAAGGACTGATGCAGTTGCTAACTGAATCTTCGACTGCTGAAAACTCCGTACACATGCCTCAGTCCAAAGAAAAGAAACCTCCTTTTTGGTCAATTCAGTCGACGGTGCAGCACTACTCTAGCAATCCTGCATGAACGGCGGTAAAACCTGCTAAGCCCAACAATCCGCGGATCTCCGTCCTGCACACAAGTCTGGGCCTAAGCTGTACGGCCACGATCTCCCTCGGAACCATACGGAACCGTCTCCCGCGACTACAAGACCTAGGAGTCAACACAAACAAGCCTGAAGAAACACTCCGAGAATTTAGCAAACTGCTGGTATTCTCCCAGTATCTGCATAACAAATCCTCAAGTGCTACTACTGTCCCTCAAGACACATTAAGTAGACCAGAGTGTCGTAAATAACACAACAGAAACTGGTCGAGGAACGGCCTGAAGAATTCTGGTTCATCATATCTACGAATGCTGCTAGGGCATCAGGGAATCCAACGACTCACCGATACACACAAAGCCCGTAGCACGCATAAGGCAATCTTCGGGATGCCATCATCCCGAATCCGCAATAATGATGACCTGATCCCAAGCAACTTAGAGAATGTCCCGCACTCTGGAGCTGATCGAAGAAATCGCCACGGCAAGGTGAAGGATACCTATCCGCACCGTAAGCCGGTTCAATTGACGATCCGTCGATACGCAACCCCAAACTGCCGTCTTTCTCCTTGACGAACAGAAATAGGAGCTTCCAAAAGCGAAACACTCAGACGCACAAAACTCCCCAAACCACAACTCTGCAGCTGATCCTTAAGCTCCCTCAGCTTCGCCGGCTCATCTGGAACAACGTCGGAAAAACTCTCGCACGAAAAGAACCCGGTCCAACAATCCTACGGTGGCTCCGGTATCACGAATGAACGCCAAGAATCCACGACATCTCCTTCGTAGCCGACTAGCGAAAAAGGCTGAATTCAAGCTGTGAAAGGCGGCACAACTATCCGCCGGCACAACAAGAACTGACTTGACCGGGAAAACAAAACCTAACTTGCTTCCACACGGTAGTCCACAGACGCCTAACACGTAGCTGACCAATCCGTGCCCAGGAGAACGTCAAATCCAACATCTCCAGATGGATCAAAACGACGGTCGAAACTCTACCTCCTATCCGATTGGCACAAAACTGAATACGTGTCGCGCAACCAAAGGATCGCTGACAGAAGTTAGCACAACTACGACTAATCTACCCAACCACAGTACAAACAAGAAACAACAAATACACCAAGAGAAAATAAAATATAACTCAAGGGTACCTGAAAACTACACATTGGACGTCTGCGCGTCCAGACGAGTAGAAGCAAACTCCTGTGTCTGCCCTCTACTCACAGCTGGATGAACTCCTCTGGTAGCCTGAGCCCTCTGAGCAAACCTTCCACGTCCACGGCCTCTCTGGAAGCGATCATGACGAGGTGCTAAGGAACAATCCCTGACGAAGTGCTGAAGGCTTCCGCATCGAAAACATCCACGTGCTGACTGCTGACCATCCTGGGGATGAGAGCTGAACGACTGTCCTCGTCCTAAGCCTCTGCTATTCCCGCGACGGCCATGAAATCTGTCTCGACGACCGAACCTCTGTCTCTGGGCTGGTACGCTGGTACGAGTCCTCCACTGTCCTGGAACTCTCTGAGCCTCTGAAATATGTGCCTCGTCAACTGGAGCTGCAACCACTGGTGCTATGTAGGTGACGGACTGCAGCATGCTGATCGTAAGGGACAGCTGAGTAACAGGGGTGACAACCTCCTGTCGTAGCTCCCGAACGACGTCAACTAACGAACTCATCGTCTGGTGGAACTCCTGCATCTCTACCAACAGTCTATCCATGGTATAGGTCGTATGCTGCTTCGTCTGCACCTGTGCAACTAGAGTGCCATCCGGGTCAGTACTCGTCTCACTCGAGCTAACTCTGACCTCGGCCCTCGTTGCATCGCTCTGAGTCCCCATAGTCATCGGCGGCAAGGCTATAAATAGATATAGGATGAAATTCGATAAGAATGAGGAAATCGAATCTCAAAGATATGAATCATCAAGGAAGGAATGTCAAGCAAATTGTACTTAGGTCACTTAATGCAAGGTACCGCGCTGTGGGTATGCTGCAGACATACACACACTACGTTACTCTGCTTAAGCTACCTATTCCATCATACTAAGGTCATCCTACACTCCGAAAGGTAAAACCTAACGCTCTGATACCAACTTTGTCACGACCCAAAAATGGCCCGTGACGGCCCTAATACTACGCAACGCCTAAAGACGCAACGTAGTAAAAGAAAGCCAAAACCCAGAAATCTAAACCATAAAAATACGGAAAAGATAATATAAGTTTTGAAACATTTGAAATCGCAACCCAAATTCTTTAAAAAGTCTTACTTTCTTTCTTTAAAATTTTAGCAACACCCATTTGTAGAAACCAGCCACCATGAATACAACAGAAAATAATAACAGTAGAGATAGAAGCTGTATATACATAAGACTTCAAATCCACAATAATACATCTATCGTCCTCACCAAGTCTCTATGTCAATAACACAATAGCTGATGGAGAGTACAAATACAACGAATAGACAATATGAAATACAGATAACCATCTAACCCACCTAAGCAAAATGGTACTGTGAGCTGATGCGGTATCTGTAGCAAAAGGTGATAGCTGGATAGCTGAATGGAGGAATAGCCTGCCTCGACTACTCTGGGGAAAAACCTGAAACACCTGTGGCACAACGGGGGTGAGTTGCCAACTCGTGAATAGTATAAAACATATGCAGGTAATCGCAGGAATGCACGTACAGCATGAATCTAAGATATGCGATTACAATAATAATATATCATGCAAATGCTGAAATAGGGAGAGTACACTAGCAGGTACAATCAATATGTGAAGTAATGATGGCATGATAGTAGTATGCAATGTCTATGCAATAGAGATATGAGAAAGCAATATGCAACTATCATCAGGGTACACTACAAGTACTGCCAATATATGAATCTGTGCATAAGATAGGTAAGGGTGAGGTATAGGGTGGAATATGTCATTTCCCACGGAAACCTGACGTCGTGGCAGGATCACAATCCATCAAGATACTCCAATCCCAAATCCTCAAACCAGGCCCCACATTGGGCACTCACATCAAATAAGTCTCATATCTCCTCAATGTACAATGTCGAGTAATCTCCTATATCCCGAATGTACAAGTCACCAATCACATAGGTATATCCAATGTCCAAGTCCCAATGAATCACCTAGTATCCCAAGTCCAATCTCAAATAAGAATCTAACATCCTAAAGATATACATATATGTACAGAAATAAATATAATGGGGGCAATACACATATATTAGCGTCCCATACCACTAATATTGGTGTAAGGGTATATATAACAACGGCTAAATCCCCTGTTATATATACAAAAAGGGGTTTAAAGAAATATCATGAAACCATGTGCCAAGCATCGGCACAGAAATCCTCGTATATGGGGCTCCGTCAGTCCGGATCAGCCCACGGGGTCCGTCTGCAGTGTCGGCCCTCGGCCTCGACAGTACAGGTCATCCCGCATCCATCTCTCTACTCTGGCCAGTAGCCTCCAGACAACTGCCAGGTCCAAACAATCACCGGTAGGTACTCGCCCGCCTCCAGGCTCAATCGGCAAACCCATCGATCTTCTTGCCGAGGGGAACCATACCGGGCCCCACCATGTACTCTCATACGGCAACCACACATCGTATGGAGCATAGAATCAGCACCGATAAAACTCATGGGGGACGCTCGAAATATCATATCAAGAAAACCGGGTTGTTCATGTATGCATAATTTCATGAACTCCCGCGGTTCCCAAATCCCGAAAACATCATATAAAATCCAGATAAACAATGCATAAATACAGGAATAAATGTATGCGATATATCTGAATGCGAGCAGGTAAACACAAGTATATAGCTGAACCAGATGTAGGCGAAATCATGATAAGGTACAGCTAAGTAACATCAGTAAATGTGAATATGCGACAACAACTGAATATGTATCTAACATACAGGTGTAGCAAAGTATAGGTATCTACCTATAAGAACTGATGTCGTATACCCCCCTGGGTATAAGTAACATATGTAGGAAATCCCTCCCGGTATAAGTAAAATATGTAGGAGGTATACCTGTAGCTGTATCACAAGTGAAAATATACCTATCACTAAAGGTATGATACGCTATAGGTATACCGATAGGCTAGATGTCAAGTGTGGCAAGCAATGGTAGCTATAAGGGGT
Organism: Agapanthus africanus; assembly: GCA_030015575.1. Lineage (NCBI taxonomy): Eukaryota > Viridiplantae > Streptophyta > Magnoliopsida > Asparagales > Amaryllidaceae > Agapanthus > Agapanthus africanus. The sequence continues at coordinate 27,350,386 of JASDDO010000004.1, read as the reverse complement.
AGTGTGTGACATGGCAATTATTGACGGTGTGTGTGTAGCATGCAATCTGTGCTCGTGCAACATGAACCGTCAATAATGTGTGCAGTGTCCTACGGCTGCTAGTCACAGTATATAGCTATATCTAGGAAATGCAGTAAATGCGCAACTCTACAATGACGTAGAATGTGCGACAGGAAATTGAATCCTAGCCCAGACGCATAACGCCATGCGGGCGATTCCCCTGTAGATGTTATATCTACTCACCTAAACTCCACGCTGGGTGAATCCTATCGCCTTCTCCCCCTGTAGTGGTGTCTGTAGTCCCTGTCTGCAAACCTGCAAATAAGACATGGAAATCACATATAAGCCACATATCTCGCGAAACGCGATAACGAATCGAAACGAGAAACTCGCGTCGCGAACTAAACGCGCGTGTGCACGATACGCTGAAACGTGTGTGTACGCGTCTAAAACCCATCGCGACACGCGGCGATACGCTGGATCACAGAACCCACTCACGTATCGCGCGTATCGCGCAAACACAACGAAACACAAAAGCGGCATATAGTCCCAGATTTTCCTACAGGCCAAACCTTACAAAACTATACATACCAAAGACCTATAAAACACTGCAGAGAACCATACTCAAAACCCCAACACCCATGCTCCCCACTGGGCCGCAAATTGCGGCCAAAACCAGGAAATTGGCGGCCAGAGTTAGGAGTTTGGGGGTCGTCTTCTGGTGGTGTATCCTAGACCTAGGTATCATGTCCCAGTTTTCCCAATTTTGACCTGAAGGCATCGGGTCTAAAGCAGATCACAAAAGTCACTAATATCGCTTTAAAACGACAATTTGCACAATTTAGAAACCTAAGGGTATTTTAGTGTAATCTGGCTATTCCTCAGTTGAAGTGGCCTTGTTAACACTTAAATACACTAGGCTAGCTAACACAATTCACAAATTACCACCATTCTACTCAAACACCATAATTTAGCACAAGTTAGCTAATTTAGCACTAATCGAATCAATCGATGCACAACTACGCAAACCATGCAATGGGGTTAAGGAAATATACCCACTGAACCCTAGAGGGCAGGTGAAGGTGTGGAGAAGAGCTCCTGCGAGCACTGGGGTCCCTGTTGCTGCTGCTGCTGCCTGCTAATGCTGCTGCTATTGTTGCTGCTATAGTTGCTGTTGTTGTTGTTGTTATAGTTGCTGTTGTTGTTGTTGTTATTGTGTTGATGATGATGATGTTGCTGCTGCCCCCAGCTGCTGCTGCTGCCTCTCTCCCTCTCTCACTCTGTTGCTGCTGCTGCTTCTCTCTCTCTCACTCTGTTGCTGCTGCTGCTTCTCTCTCTCTCTCTGCAGTGAGTGTGTGTGTGTGTGAGAGTGCGAGGGAAATGAGAGAAAGAAAAGGAAATGGGGAAATGGGCACACCCAAGGACCCCTTCTTACTCTCTCTCTTATAATGAGGCATGGGCAAAGCCATGATGCCCATGCTCACTCTCTCACAAAGTCAACCACATAAAGAAATCCCTTTTTCTTTAAATTCATTTTAAAATTCCTTTTTCATTTTAAAACCAACATTACTAATTACAACCATGCAACAATTAAACACATAACATTTAAACAAAACCTAATACTAGATTAAGAGATGGTTAAACCACAAAAACAACCCTAGTTATCATGCACAAGTGTGTGTGTGCCTAATAAAATTCTAATAAAATACTCAATAATTAGGATAAAATATTTAAAAACCAATTTGGTAAACTTTTTATTAAAAACCATATATTAAAATATAAATAGCTACAAAACACATTCTAAGGTGTTACAGAGAGAGGGTGAGGGGTCTTGGTTGACTTGGGCCATTCTCTGCACTTCATTCTTTTCATCATCCCTCCTCTTTCTTCAACCATGGCAGCCCCCATCTCCCTCCTCCACAAAACCCTCACTAACACACTCAAAAACTCATCAAAAGCTCATCTCCACTTCATCAAAAACATGCACAAGCTCACTAGATGCACTTTGGACCAAGAAAGTATGGATTTTGGAGACTTGGGGCAACTCAAGAATTTTCTTGAGTTGCCAAATATGGTATTCTTTCACAAGTAGTGTAGTATTTCATTTACTTTAGATTCTAGTTTAGTTTAGAAGTGATATTGTGAGGTTTAATGAACTTTGAAAATTCTAGATGAGGGTTAGGGGGTTTTCCTTGAGTTGTGATGGTGCAGGTGAGTGCTTTTGATAAATACAAACCCCCCTTAGTGATTGAAATCAGTGACTAACCCAAAACACAGAATCTAGCAACTCCCATGTCGGTTTTGTGACGACTTTGACGCCTACAGGGAATCTGGAGTGACCCGGGAGTTTTTCAAGAAAACCAAACAATACCATTGACCTAATTAAGACCCTACGAGACCACCTTGTGAAAACGAGCCCCAACAGAGTCCCCCCAAACCGAGCAGGCCGGAATTATAGGGTAAGTGGCCGGCCACTTGGTGGGTGATGGTGTTCAGGTTGCTTCTGTAGCTCACATACCTCCTATATAGCACCCTAGTACTGTTTATGCACCTTTTTTTCACCTGAACTAAAATCTGGGAGTGAATTCTTGAGTTGTCGTTTTGATTCGAGGTTATGTTTTACGTATTTTGAATTCTTGGTTTTAGTATTTGGTATTATATTCAGTCACTTGACGTTTGTACGTCTATATCGAGTGTTATTTGGTTGATTTGCGTGAGTAGACCATATGTTTTAACCTATGTAAGATTCGTGTGTCGTTTTGGTTTTGAATTGGATTTTAATGCGGCACGATATGTTATGATGTGTAGGTACCCTCGAGTGGACTTGAACGACAAGCAAGCGCGTGGCGACATCGGCAAGCGAAAATCAAGGTGAGTAGATATATATCTACGGGGGAAGTCGGGTGGATGGCGTATATATTAGTTATATGTATGCCCTAGAGGCCATTACTATACATACGATGTATACTGTAATGGATGCTTGGATATATATAGGGAGGACTTTCTTGCTCGACATGATAGTACGCTATCTGGTTGTACTTTATCTTAACATGTACTCTGATTGTCTCTATATTACATGTTGATAAAGCCCTTAGGATATGTACTCGACTACTGGGACTATGATGAGATCATACTAGTGGGGCTACGGTAGTCGACGAGTACATCCTATAACTGTTCCTAGTCGAGGGTGTATCGAGACAGGGGATCGATGCACCAGAGTAGACTAGCGTATACGCATCTTGACCCATATGATGGGCGATGGATGATCCCATATCCATCGGTGTTTGACATCAAGGATGGTGTACGGGTGCTCAGTGGAGACTGGGTACACTGGCCGGACTCGTCGAGAACTCCCAGATGGTATTATACCATACGTCAGATGGCAGTTCTCCGGTGACACTGGTACAGAGTAGTCTGTTGACCCGAGATCGTCATAGAGTCTTGTGTGATTCCCACTGTGCTTTGATTTCCATCATACCATGTCCAAGAGGGCGTGCAAAAATGTGACTTTTGGGTACAGTCCCGAATCACATGGAGGCAATGAGCGATAGGAGGGGATTCGTCTCTCCCGGTATAGGGAGTTGATGTTGTGCTGTGTTCGATTGGCTATAACCGGAAATCCCTGGCCAGGGTTGCTGAGATTTACTGGTAAGTGTTATCAGTAGTTTCTCGAACTGTTATAGACCTCATATCGACACGACTTATCGAGCTACTGGGGTCTGACGTTTACCACCCCTAGGCGAGATATGCAACATATCAGACGACGAGACCGGACTGTACGGGAGTGTTACTGTTTGGATTCACATGAGAAGTTACAGGCTTGCTTGTTGATCTTCTGAGCGCTCAATACCTGGGTAGCTGTTACGTTTAGCTGACCGCTTGCAGCTTGTGGGTGTTTGATATGATCATCACTTACTGCCGGCGTATTGACGATTCTTTAGAGTCCTACACAGAAGTTTCTTGGCTCAGGCAAAATGGAGTAGGGGCACGTATGAGATATGTGCGGGACCGAGGATAATGCGATATGAAATACCGTATTCTATTCTCGCGATATTTGATATCAGCCGGGTCATCGGATCAAGTGTTGATTCGATGAATCGGTACGGATAAATATTAGTCGGTTATATGCGATATAGCCGGATTGTCGGATCAAGTGTTGATTCGATAATTTAATGTATAATAATATATATGATATATTAAATTACATTAACTAATATTAGCTCACTAAAAGATTCTTTTTCTCACTCGGGTAATACATTGATATATATGCGATATATGTTAATTGTATTATTTTATTTTGTTACGATAAATATTATATATGTGATATATAATATTGTAACATGATATGATAACTAATGCAACTTGTTTAGTGGAGTTTAAACATGATTAGGGTTTGGATTAGGGTTAAGCTTTCTAGATGTTTCTAGAAGGTTTTGTTTTTGTTTTGTGAAAGATATTTGTAAGTGACTCATGCTTTAACCCAACCCAAACCCTAACCCTAATTAATTCTCTACATGGGTTTAGTCAACCATGGTTGCATTATTCATCATATTATTCTTTTTCTATTCATCACAAAAAGAATTCTAATTAATGTTCATCTTCTTCTTCTTCCTTCATTCTTTCATGGAAAAAAGCTTTCTTGATTTTTTCCAAGTGATGAATAATTGTGAGAAAAATATAAATAAAGAGAGCAAAAATCCTACTTCATCATCCTCATCTTCCCTTGCCATTTAGATGAGGGTGTTCACATCATTTCATGAGTGTTAGCTTGTGTTAACGAAACTTCAAGGTAGATCATCTTAGTATCGAAGATCGGAAGCAAAGGTTGTATCTTTCTCTTCGTGGAACCTCTCGAGAGTCCGGAACCCGATGATCGCAGCGAAGGGACCACAACACGGAGCATATGAAGTGAAGTACCGGATCTACAAAGGTTGCAATCCCTCTCACTTAGTGTTAAAGTGTTTAGCACGCTTGTTTTCGCCTAATCTCTAGTTTAAAGATCCGTATTCGGGTTGTTCGGCACGGCTAATTTTTTAATCGGGCATGGTTGATGCCTCGTAGACCCTTGTGCGCGTGCAAAGCAACCCTACAGTGGTATCAGAGCCAAGCTAGAGCTTTAGGCGAAGTCTAGACGAAGTTTAAAGTCCGATCGAAACCCGAAACCCCGATAAAACCCGCTCTCTGGACTTTTTCTAAAAACTGGGATTTTTCCACATTAAAAATGCTTAAAAAATTCAGCAGAGAATTATAAGAATTACGGTGCAAAAAGTTTTCAATGAACAGTAAAAAGTTCGGCGGAACCGCGGCAGAAGCATGCCTTCTACGGCGGTTCAGCGGCTAACTGATAACGTCATCATTCCCTGTTTGCACAGTAACTCCTAATATATTATTCTGGATTTTCTGGGAATTTTTAATTTTTATTCAAGAGTTGAATTTTCTAGGGTTGTTTTGGGGATTCGGTGTTTCGATCGGAGTATCAGATTTTGTCTATGTGGCTTTCCGGATAACTTTTAGAAACTGTTAAAAAGTTCGAACGCATATCAATAACTCACTTTTTCCTCTGTCGGAAAATTTTTCAAAAGTTGGATTTTTTCTCGTGTTTAAGAATGTTCTAAGTCATGCAAGTAACTCGGTGGACCCTCCAGAAGACAACAAACCTTAACTCGATTATGTGACCGTCTTGAACTGCCTTTTGAACCTTAGGGTTTGGGGCAGTACGGCGTGCCACATGTGAGGCGTTGGCTTGACCCTTCTACGGCTGGACCATTGGTACTGTGGCATGTGATGGATGTTTTTAAACTGATTTCAAGTGTTGAGATATATTGGGGAAATCTTGGGTGTTTGATTATTCGATCGGAAAGTTTAACTTTGTCTATTTATCTGGAATGTGATACAATAATTGGAATCCACAGGTAGTTATGAGATAACTAATTTGAATATTATAAACATAGCAGTTTAGTCTCAGATGATCGGTTGCCACGGAATTTTGATGTGATCAAAAGTCCGTCGCAATCACGTAGAGTACGCGGATATTCGCCGGGTAAACTTAATAGACAGCTACGCCCCATAGCCCCGACCAAGTGACTGTAGGAGAACCCCGTCGCCGAAAGCATCCGTTCGGGTGCTCGCGGCAGCGGTGTTCCGCCTTAGTACACTTCGTCGACGGCATCTGGGGGTGCGGCCGTCTACTAAAGTTTGCGACGAGCATTCGATCAGGACGTCGGGAATCTTGTTGAATTGCCCGACTTAATATTGAAAAGAGTTTTCAATAATGAACTAAAATGCGGGGTTTATAATTGTTAGGCATGTGATGTCTAAGGAATTCATTTGGTTAGGCATGCGATGTCTAAGGAGGTTGCGGATTCCAACTGTTGTGGTTTTACACTTTCTTTTCTGTGACCGTAAGCGTAGTATGTGGTGTATCGCCGGCTTCGTTGCTATACATCAACGACAATCGGGATACGCATACTTGCTTACGTTGATGATATGAGATATTATGTGTTGCTGTGATATGTTATATTGGATCGTCGCGTTTTGAATAGCCGGGGGTTTTATGTGAGATGAGAGTTTTTCTTTTTCATTCATGTAAAATTCATTTGTATGTAATATTCTTTTATTGGGGCACTTCCAGGTAGCGGAAGATGTCACCGTTGTATATTATTTACTTTTCCGCATTAGGTAGACCCAAGGAGGGGAGCATAAGTAACCGGGTTCTAGGGTCCAGTGGGAGACCATCTCGAGGAGTCGAGACCGGGTCTCCTAACCCTAGAATTTGCAGTGTTACTTGCCGCTCTCGTAGGGGTCTAGGGATGTGGGTTTGGCTATTCATCGCGACCGTGGAATCCGTGTTTTATACAGGCTCGTATTGAAAACACGGACGTCCTAGTATATCCAATATTTCATATATGTTCTTCTGCTGCAATGTTCTGTGATGAGATCATATTACTGCCTGTGACGAATGTTTATATTTTATATATATGAGATATATGTTATATTGCAGATTTCGTTTCAAATGAGATGCTTCTGAAGCATAATAAAATGGGAATTCATTAATGAGATTAATGAAATAAAAGAAACCTAAGATGTTGTAGAAACTTGTTTAAAAACTGGTAGCTACAGTTCTTGCTTTGCATAGCGGTGTTCCTTGTAGAACATCCTGCACCTTATTCGATAGGGAAAGGACCGAGATCCCTTCACCGAGAGTGACTCCTTTAGCAATAACTGGCAAATGCTACAACTCTCGGTTTGTATTTTGATTGCTTCTATAGTTTCTGCTTTGCACAGTGATATATATGATATATCCCGCACCTCATTCGACGAGGAAAGGGCCGACGATCCCTTCACCGGGAGTGACCCCTTTAGCAAAACTAGAAAAGCCTCAAAAACACTCCATTTAAAAATCACTCTATTCTACAACGATATCAAGTTCATTACACAAAGGGTTTTCTGAAAAACCCGTCGTAGCCCTCCGTCTTTTCAGATAAGTACTGGTTAGTATTCGTGCTGCGTTTGTTGACCTTAGCCAAGGCGTAGTGTGTGGTAGCTGATTAGTGCTTATCTGTATAAGCATATGATGCGATTGAGTTAGGGTAGTCGTGCGACTTTGTTGACCTTAGCCAAGGGTCGTGCGGGTGGGTTTAATTCAATCGGAAAATGACGGGTTGAACTTGACTAGCACTTATGATTTGTTGACCTTAGCCAAGGTCATAAGCTGCTAGGGGCAAAACATTATTGGGAATTTCAAGTGTTGAAATTTGCAATGAGATTGCATACCTTCTATGAGATAGTTGGATCCCGATACCCGCTGCGAGTAAGAGTTACTCCTGGGAGAGTTTTACACATTACAATTAGCCGATCAAGTAGGTGTCTAGAAAGGTGTTAACGGGGTTATGCCTCTGGGAAAACGAGGTTTACTTTAATTAGGTTCGTGCGAAAGCACGGGGGACCTCCCTCAAAGTACCGACACTGGCCTGGCTGAAAGATTGGCGAACTTGTAGCGTGTAATTAATCCCGGCTAGTCTTTCCTTTTAGGGTTTGAAGGAAGATTTGATTAAAACAGTGGGAGACATCCTGATTAGATATATTATATAACCAATCTAATCTTGCAAGAGCATACGCTGAGTGTTTTCTTCTCTCTCTCTCCAGGTAGCGACCATATCACGCCTTAATCAAGATAATAATACGGATATATTGACCGAACCCGCTTGTTATACTGAGCTGGGGAACGTTGGTCCCGCTCCAACTTATAATTGTTATAAGACAGAGCAGGAAAATGGGGAATACCTGATTTCCCATGCCGCCCAAACGAAGAAAGTGCATGCTGATGCATCTTCTTCGGGTGTGTTTATTACAGAGAACTGTTTCTCAGTATCCTTTACGTCCTGGGTATGAGATACCGGATCAGGATCCCGTATATGTAATCTGTTACATGGGCTACAGAAAGGTAGAGAACTGAGAACGGGTGATAAGTTTCATGAGACAGAAAATGGTGCAAGTGTTGCAGCCAAGTCTGTTGGTCACTATCATCCTGTATTACCTGAATACATTGATTCTGAATGAATGTTATTAGATACCGAACCTGATATACAACATCATATCAATCTCTTTATTAGTAAAGAAGGGTATAACTTTGTATTGTTGGATAATGTTTTGAACATTTCCTATATCAAGAGTTGATCGGTTCAGGCACGTTATCTAAAAGCATTGACGTTCTAAATCAAACTACAGTTCTTAGTATACGGAACATACACAAGAGGAAGAGTTCAGAAATGAATGACTCCTTCTTGAGGCATTGTAGACTAGGTCATATCAATGCGGCCCGACTAGCTGAAGTTACATTAAGATGCATATTTAAATTAGTTTGAATTTACATCTTGTGAAACTTGCCGGTCATGTCACAAAGATAAGATAACCACAGCTCTGTTTATTTGAAACAGAGAAAGAGTTGGTGAACTCTTGGGATTGATACATGCTGATGTATGAAAGTCTCCTGTCTACACATGCCAAGACTGGTTCTTTGTACTTCATTACATTCTCTGATAATCTCTCAAGATTCAGACATGTGTTCCTGTTGAAACATAAGTCCGAAACTTTTGAGATATTCACAGAATATAAGTTAGAAGTAGAGAACCAAATACGGGTATAAGTATTATGTCCTTTGATGAGATCAAGGAGGAGAATACTTGAGCACGGAATTCCTGGACTATTCTAAAGGAGAATAAGATTCTCTCTCAGCATTACTCCTCCGTATACACCACAGCACGTTGGTGTATCGGGGCGGAGCAATAGCACCCTATGTGATATGGTGTGCTCTATGATGAGTACTACTGAGTTTCCTATTTCCTTTAAGGAGTTATGCACTTGTGAAGTTGCATACCTATTGAATAGGGTTCAAATCAAATCAGTTGCCTACCACTTCATATGTGATATGGAAAGGGAAGAGCCCATATCTTAAGTTTGTTAAGATTTGGGGTTGTCCGGCCTATGTCTAAAAGCAAAATCCGGACAAGCTCGAGGCAAGGACTGTTATGTAGAACTGGAAATGTTCCAGCTATACAAACTGCAGCTGATAATTTGGTAGAACCAAAAGATTCAATAGTTTCCAACGAACCTCAGCCTCTCCGCCGATCTAGTAGGGTTCCTCACCCACCTGAGAGATACTTTGGTTTCTCTATGACAGTGGGAGCGAGGATTGCATCATGAGATGATGACCCAACTAGTTTCGAGCTGGCCATCAGGAGTGGGACTCTGTAAGAATGGCTGGGTGCTTATCGATCTGAGATAGAATCCTTATACACCAACAAAGTATGGACTTTGGTTGCTTTATCTGAAGGGTTAAATCCCCATCAGGAGCAAGTATATCTTGAGAAGATTACTTGGTGTACATGGAAAAGTTGAGACTTTCAAAGCTAGACTTGTTAAAGGTTTGCATCATTGACCAGGTATGGATTATGATGAAACCTTTTCTAAGGAGCTATGCTTAAGTCCATCCAGATCCTACTTGCCACGGCTACATACCATGACTGCGATATCTGTTGGTTGGGTGTCATGACTGCTTTTCTAAGTGATGTTTTAGAAGAGAACATCTATAAGTACACAGCCAGAGGACTTCGTAGACAGTGGGAGCAGCGGAAACGTGTGCAAGATGTTTTATATGATAAAACAGGCATCGCGGAGTTGGATCATCTGTTTTGATGTGGTAGTCAAAGAGTTTGACTTCATCAAAATGGTAGATGAACCTTGTATATACGAAAAGGTAGTAGAGAGTATGGTGGTGATCCTCGTAGAGTACGTGGATGACATACTCTTGATAGGGAAGGAGTTTCCTATGCTACGCTCGGTCAATCTCCGCTTATCACAAGGATTCTCCATATAGGATCAAAGTGATACCTCCTAAATCCTGGGTTTTGGATCTATGAGATAGTTCTAATTGGATGTTAGGATACTCACTAGTTGTAGTGAGATGGTATCAATAGATCCTGGGGAGAATCACTGGAAAGGTTCCAGGGTGATAAGGACGACTGAATGTCAGTCGCAGGCATTGTCTTTACCCTCAGTAGAGGGACGGTATGTTGGAAGAGTTCCAAGCTAGATACCGTGACTTACTAGACGTTAAAGGCAAGATACATCGTTACCAAAGATACTACCAAAGAGGCAGTCTGGATATATATAAGTTCATGAGATGAACTTCGTTCCTACCATTGTGTGACAATGGAGTTGTGGCTTTAGCCGAGGAACTACCGTCCCATCAGAAATCCAGATATAATTCTTAGGCAGTATCACCTGATCATGGAGATGGTTGATCTCCAGGGAGATCGAGGTTAGGAGAGTAGACACAGAGGACAACAGCGCGGATCCACTCACAAAGGCCTTTTTTCCCAGTAGAGACTTTTATGTGATGGTTGAGTATGAGATACTTCAACCGCAGCTAATTGTTGGGTATGCGATACCATAACAAATGGCCCTAGTGCAAGTGGAAGATTGTTAGTTATATGTATGCCCTAGAGGCCATTACTGTACAACGATGTATATTGTAATGGATGCTTAGATATATATAGGGAGGACTTTCTTGCTCGACATGATAGTACGCTATCTGGTTGTACTTTATCTTAACATGTACTCTGATTGTCTCTATATTACATGTTGATAAAGCCCTTAGGATATGTATTTGACTACTGGGACTATGATGAGATCATACTAGTGGGGCCACGGTAGTCGACGAGTACATCCTATAACTGTTCCTAGTCGAGGGTGTATCGAGACAGGGCATCGATGCACCAGAGTAGACTAGCGTATACGCATCTTGACCCATATGATGGGCGATGAATGATCCCATATCCATCGGTGTTTGACATCAAGGATGGTGTACGGGTGCTCAGTGGAGACTAGGTACACTGGACGGACTCGCCGAGAACTCCCAGATGGTATTATACCATACGTCAGATGGCAGTTCTCCGGTGACACTGGTACAGAGTAGTCTGTTGACCCGAGATCGTCATAGAGTCTTGTGTGATTCCCACTGTGCTTTGATTTCCATCATACCACGTCCAAGAGGGCGTGCAAAAAGGTGGCTTTTGGGTACAGTCCCGAATCACATGGAGGCAATGAGCGATAGGAGGGGATTCGTCTCTCCCGGTATAGGGAGTTGATGTTGTGCTGTGTTCGATTGGCTATAACCGGAAATCCCTGGCCAGGGTTGCTGAGATTTACTGGTAAGTGTTATCAGTAGTTTCTCGAACTGTTATAGACCTCATATTGACATGACTTATCGAGCTACTGGGGTCTGACGTTTACCACCCCTAGGCGAGATATGCAACATATCAGACGACGAGACCGGACTGTACGGGAGTGTTACTGTTTGGATTCACAGGAGAAGTTACAGGCTTGCTTGTTGATCTTCTGAGCGCTCAATACCTGGGTAACTGTTACGTTTAGCTGACCGCTTGCAGCTTGTGGGTGTTTGATATGATCATCACCTACTGCCGGCGTATTGACGATTCTTTAGAGTCCTACACAGAGGTTTCTTGGCTCAGGCAAAACGGAGTAGGGGCACGTATGAGATATGTGCGGGACCGAGGATAATGCAATATGAGATACCGTATTCTATTCTCGTGATATTTGATATCAGTCGGGTCATCGGATCAAGTGTTGATTCGATGAATCGGTACGGATAAATATTAGTCGGTTATATGCGATATAGCCGGATTGTCGGATCAAGTGTTGATTCGATAATTTAATGTATAATAATATATATGATATATTAAATTACATTAACTAATATTAGCTCACTAAAAGATTCTTTTTCTCACTCGGGTAATACATTGATATATATGCGATATATGTTAATTGTATTATTTTATTTTGTTACGATAAATATTATATATGTGATATATAATATTGTAACATGATATGATAACTAATGCAACTTGTTTAGTGGAGTTTAAACACGATTAGGGTTTGGATTAGGGTTAAGCTTTCTAGATGTTTCTAGAAGGTTTTGTTTTTGTTTTGTGAAAGATATTTGTAAGTGACTCATGCTTTAACCCAACCCAAACCCTAACCCTAGTTAATTCTCTACATGGGTTTAGTCAACCATGGTTGCATTATTCATCATATTATTCTTTTTCTATTCATCACAAAAAGAATTCTAATTAATGTTCATCTTCTTCTTCTTCCTTCATTCTTTCATGGAAAAAAGCTTTCTTGATTTTTTCCAAGTGATGAATAATTGTGAGAAAAATATAAATAAAGAGAGCAAAAATCCTACTTCATCATCCTCATCTTCCCTTGCCATTTAGATGAGGGTGTTCACATCATTTCATGAGTGTTAGCTTGTGTTAACGAAACTTCAAGGTAGATCATCTTAGTATCGAAGATCGGAAGCAAAGGTTGCATCTTTCTCTTCATGGAACCTCTCGAGAGTCCGAAACCCGATGATCGCAGCGAAGGGACCACAACACGGAGCATATGAAGTGAAGGACCGGATCTACAAAGGTTGTAATTCCTCTCACTTAGTGTTAAAGTGTTTAGCATGCTTGTTTTCGCCTAATCTCTAGTTTAAAGATCCGTATTCGGGTTGTTCGGCACGGCTAATTTTTTAATCGGGCATGGTTGATGCCTCGTAGACCCTTGTGCACGTGCAAAGCAACCCTACAGTATAGCACCCCCGCAGTTCATAGTATAGAATGTGAATGCGTTATGTTATATATATATATATATATATATATATATATATATATATATATATATATGGTATTATAAGATATGTATACATAGCTAGAATTGCTTTAGAAGATTTTGGTTGATAGTGTCGTAGTTAGTTTCTTAGTTGCGAACCCTAGAATAAGATTACACCCATACACACACTCGCATACATGTTATTTTCTTATGCGTATATGGGGATATGTATACACACACACACATGGGTATGGGACTATGTATATATATACGTATATATATACATGGATTATGAGGATAGTATATGGTATTTGGAGATGAGCCGATGAGATTGGGTATGGTGCCATGAGATCGTGATGTGTTTTGGTTCGTATTATGAGATACGACATGATATTATAGCGGGTCCTTAGGCGATGTGTTTCATACACACGCATATATATATATATATATATATATATATATATATATATATATATATTTGTAGATGATATCAGTATGTACTAGACTTTAAATCAGTACTCCAGTTCATGATATGATGATAAGGATACCAGATAAATGATGAGATAAATGTGATATTTGACCAGTACCCAGATTTGGGATGTCGTACGATAGATTTACCGTACGAGCTATATAGATGATAGATCCGCACTCTTGACTCAAGAATGTCATATGATATATATATTGTATCGTACGTGATACTATTGAGGCGAGATCACCGACTATTATATATATAATATAAATCGACTCAGATTTAGGTGGATTTCCTTACCCTTTCGATTAGCCTGTTAGTTTAGTCCTGTAGTTTACTTGTAGATGTTAGACTAGACTCGAGTCATACCTATTTCAAAACCAACGAATCGTGGGTATTTTAAAGACAGGCAAAGAGATTCTACGGATATTTCAAAGGACGTACCTTTTCTTAAAAACACCGTAGCCATATTTCAAAACACCACGATTCGTATTATTTCAAATGGTAAAACGGTATGACACATATATAGTAATGTAGGTTCTTTATTGTTGCGTTATTATTCATGTTCCGCATATTATTGCTGCATTTACTATTCATTTACCATTTATTCTGTTGTTCACATTGCATTGCATGTCTATATGTATTTTTCGTGAGAAATGATGAAACCTGTTGTTAGGTCACCAGCACCATTACCGATGATGCGTATGCTCCACGTACACTTGCTTGCCGGCTCACACACATCTTCATTGGTAATTGCTATGTCACGTACACTTTAGAGAACATTACTTTATTGACATAGCTTGCTAGCTGATAGTTCCTATATGTTATTGTTTTCATATGCTAGTTTAGCCATTGCATTTATTACTGTGATGTTCATGTTTATTATATGTTCATTCGCCATGACATTTTGGGCCAGTCCGGATTGCCGGAGCCCAGTATTCATTATTTATTTACATCGTGATTTATGATTTTGGATTTCCATGAGATTTCTGGATTTATAGAAACCGCAAGGATCTTATAAACTGATTATCATTTTAAATGAAAGTTGCAGTTTTCTCATGATATGATTTGAGATATGTCCACCATGAGTTTTCTCGGCTCTTGAGCGATATCATACACCCGATTCGAGGAGGAGGAGGAACTATCTGTGGGTGCATGGTGGACCTGGTGCGGTACCCCGGGCGAGAAGGTCGCAGATGATAGCGTTGAGCCTGAGACAGGGGAGCACTACTAACCGGTGATTGTATTTTGACTCAACGGATATCCGGAGGATACCGATCGGAGTACAGGCCAGTCCGGATAGCCGGAGCCTGAGGTTTTAAGATTTGATGATATGGGCCAGTCCGGATAGCCGGAGCCTGAGATATTGAGATTTATGTTTTGTGTCGATACTTGACACTGATTTCATGTTAATTTCATTGATGATACCTCGATTTATAAACATACAGAAATCTCACTAAATAAAGAAAACAGCTGTCACATTCTTGATGCATGATGTTTTCATTATATTGCATTCATACCTTATATTTATGATATGTTGCTATCCGAGGCACTGACACGAGCACATGGTATAACACTTATGTATAAATGTTTACCCTTGCCATCTTATCATACTTCAGACTTTATCATTTTGAGGATATATTTTCTGATCGTATTGACCTAGGATGAGTCATACATACGATTTCTGCTCTGTGATATTTTCTACTCACGAGTTGGCAACTCACCCCCATTGTGCCACAGTTTCTTGCAGGTCTTGCCGTACAGCTTCGTTGCGGCTTTGCTGGCACACTGCTCCTTTTCGGGTGATTGCCTTGGTAGGTAGGTGTTCATATCGGAATTTTGCATTATTATATTGCCCATTCTTAATCATATTATAAATAAATAGGTGCTTTTGATCCATGTCTGCTAAATAGCTGCAGGTTTCAGGTTCTCAGAACAATACAGTGAAATTCAGGAAAAGACGCTACAAATGTGAGACTACGACCAACAAATAGATGAATCTGCAAGATGCCGCCTACCAGTTTAAGGAACAAACGAAGATCAATGAACAGTTCGATTGCACAAAATACAAGGGCAGCACAAGATTCAAGACTTCAACGCGAAACTAACGGTAAAAGTCCACAAATTCTGCACTGTTGGAAATCCGGAAGAAAGTAGAAAAGATTCTGAGGAACCAAGTGAAGAAAACAGAAGGAAAAAGCAACTTGAAGAAACCCTAAAGAATTGGGCCCATGAGCCCACCAAATGGCCGCGGATCCGCGGCCAAACAGGCTATTCTGCCGCGGTTCCGCGTCCGTGCAATGCACGTGTCGGTGGGGTGTCGGTGCTTTGACTCGGTCTTTGGGGTTGTTTTGTAATTTCATGTATGGATCAGAATGTAAACCTAGGGTTTTTCCTATCTATAAATAGGAGAGCTCAAGGCCTTTCTTAGTGTGCCTCTTTTGAGATGGCTCTTTTTAATTTTTAGATTAAATTTTAATTTTCTTGTAATCGTCAAGAGGTCATCAATAAAGGTATTTTTATCGTGCATTCTTTTATCTGAATTTAATTCCTGAATTTTTATCTGTCTTTTATTATCTGCAACTTAGATAGTCTTTTAAAATTATAAAAATGAATCTTATCATTACTTCCCTAATGAGTGAGTAATTCCTCACTTGTTAGGGTTAGGATTGTGAAGGTTTGAGAGAAGTAAATCTCTCTCTCTCCTTCTTTGCCCATATAATTTTTATACTAGGACTCTATTTAAATTAACCACACACTGCTCACTACGGCATCCTATCCTACAAGATAGCGGCGATTCCCTAATAAGACCGGTTGTGGTTGATTTAAATAGAGGTTAGGGCTAAAAGTTAAGAAAGTATGGACAAGGACCAAAAGGAAAAAACTAAGTTTCTTCCTAATCGTGCTAATCCCTTTTGTTGACTATTACCCTAACACCTATATTCTTCACTAGGGCATTGAAAGCAGCGGGTAGAATCCCTTTTCCAAATTAACCTAATACTAACTCTAGCAAGACTTTTAATCAATTTAATCTCATTCTTAGATCATAAAACAAAACCCGACTTGATCGGATTAACTCGTTAGAACATAAAGAAAAGGAATCCATCTCCCTGTGGATCAACCCGTACTCAACCGGCTAGCTACCAAGCGACACCGTTATTGATTGCGGTATATTCTTAACTTTGATTTTAAAATGCACGCATACGCAAAAAGACCTCTCAATCAAATGGCGCCATTGCCGGGGAGACGGTAGTCTCTTTCTTTGTGTAATTTCGGGTTAAAAAATAAAAAAATTGAAAATTGAAAAAATTGAAAAAATTTTAAAACCAAAAAAAATAAAATAAAATAAAAATAAAAATCTTCTTGTTCTTTTTGAAAGGTTTTTGTGCAAGTGTGCAGGCCTGGAGCAAATTCTGTTTCAGATCTGGAACATACCCAGTCAACAAATCAAGAAATAGAGGATCTGAACAGACAGGGGAGAATCCAAACAACACAGAAAAAAATTTGGAGATCTAAAACAACTAAACCGCCGCGGAACCGCGACAGATTCAGGGGTTTGACCGCGGAACCGCGGTCAACTGGTGACATCAGCACCCAAAAATCTCTGTGAGTATCTCATTTCTCATCTACTCTCCTCTGCACTCCACTAAAAAAAATTCCTGCAGGTTTCTTTACACAGATTCTCTTTCTCCTATCCAATAAATTATTTTTGTGCAGGATTCTTTGCGCTGCCAAATAAAAAAAATTTGCAAAGTGTTTTAGATTTTTGGTGTGTTAACTGCTTTGCATAATTAATACGGACTTTTAAGGGGCTATAACACCAATCAAGATTGGGTGGGGATTTCATTACCCTTCCTAAGACCCCAGAAATCACTAAAAAGCATATGCATCAACCCTCGAGTTAATTAAAAAATATTTAGACTCAGCCAAATAAGGACTGTCGTGCTCATTAGGACAGAGGAGGGTTATGGGCAATCGGTCATTTATCTAAACCTGACTTTATGGTGCCTAGGCTAGACAAGTGGGAAAGGTAATTTTAAAAGGCCCGTCTCACGGTGATTCGTGAGCGGATCTCTCCTTTCTTTACTTGTGCTTACCTGGCCACAATTGGCGGTAAAGAAACGATTTGAGAGATATCTCACAACTTGCCCTTTGGACCAGTTAGGAGCAGTCTAATTGACTTAGGAGACCCTAGCTCTAGGTTTGATTATGCATGTTTAAACTGTGGTTATTTGAAATTGTGTTGTAGTTCCGTACAAATTTTTGCAAAACTCTTTCTAAAAAAGAACACTTTCAAAAATTTCAAAACTCCAAAAACAAACAAATTTTTTTTTAAAAAAAATTTAAAAAATTTTTTAAAAAAATATCACATTCTTTTTCTTCTCCTTTCTCTCATCACATCATGGGTACCCCACCTCGCAAAACTCTTGCCGGATTTTGGTACCCACAACCAGACATGACTTCTCACGCTTCTTGTTTTGGTCGAATTTCGAACGACCTCTCCATGCCAAAAATCTCTTTGAAAGATCGAATAGACGTGTCTAGGGCATCCAGTTGGACTCCGCAATCCACCTTATATCAACCATTTCAACCTTCACCACCTTCTTACGTTGATACTACTTTTTCGAGTCCTGTTGTAACCCCGAAACCTATGTGTATTGCTGAACATATTGAACAATCTCGCAACCGATATTTCACTCATTTCACCACTGCGAATTCTTTGGATCAACAATTCCATTCACCTTCTTATTCAAATATTGATCCTACTCATGTCCAACCATTCAATTCCTACCGGTCCTACCCAACTTTCGCACCTTCCCTAGACATTGCTTCTACACAGCCATCTGGGAGTTTCCAGTATCCAAACAACTTTGAATCTTTTACTGAAACCCCTTCACAACCTATGTCTAGTCTGGAACAGTCGTTGGAAGATTTTATGGTAGCGTCAAGATAACAGATGATGGATTTGAATGCGTTCATGGCCACCCTTATACAACCTAGTGACCCGGTAGCTAGTTTCCAACTAGCTCCAAATTTTCCAATGTATGATAAGGCGGTTGGACAGATTGAGAATTTGAGTTGTGAGAGTGAGCTGTACATATTTCCAAATCAAACCTACCCATCCCCAATTGAATCCCACAATTCTGGTTTTGAATGTCTATCAAGTGTTCCAAATGATTCACCAGTTGAAGATAAAACGTTTAATGAGTTATGCGACTTTGTAGTGTTTGATTTGCCAGATTGTGAAGGGTCCCTTTCGAGTGAGACCATCACCAATCCTTTTGACATCTACACCTCCACTCTAGAACCTGAATTAATTGATGTCCATGCTTTTGATGAGGTGTCTGAGAAATTTAATTTTCACTTGATCGAGGATATTTACGCAGGAAATATTTTGGATGATGAACCCACAGATTTGGCCTAGTTTTTCTCTCCAATTCATCATCTCGAGTCATTAAATATTATTCCCGAACTTCATATGCGTCTTGATTTTGATGAAAGTTGCATGGATAAGCTAAATTTTGAGGAGAGTATTGAGGAAATTATTGAGGATGAAGAGTTTTACTTGAGGAGTCGGATTTTCCAATTTATTCTATCCCTTCCATTGACTATGTACACCCTCCTGAATCTTTAACTGATACCCTTCCTCAATCACTTCCCTCCATCCTCGTTCCGACCTTGCAAGAAACCGTTACACTTTCATTTTCAATGTCTGGTTTACCAAGTTCAACGTACCCATGTTTTCTTACGAATCTTGAGGGATTTGACCTCATTTCTCAGTGGGTTGATAGATTAGCACAATCGCTTTTTACACATCGGTCATTACAAATTGTGCTAATTTATACACTCCATTTCCACCCTCAAGTTCGTATTCCACTTCTTTCTCCTACTTTCTCTGGTTTTTCTTCTAATCTTCCTTTAATGATAGGGAGTATTAATGAATCACAATCCGATATTTTGAGTTCGATAATTCTAGAAAAAACAACTTGATTTAGACTCTTTTTAGAATAAGGTAGATGAGCCTTACGAGTCTCCTAGCTCCGTAATTTTTGAAAAATTAAGTGTGTTGAATTCTGGCGTAACACTTATTGACATTGAAATGTTCAATCAGACCATCGATGAAAGTTTCGAAGATATTTTCGCCGACGAACTCGCATTCCTAAATGACACGGATTTTGTGATTAATCAACCTCCACCTAAAGAAGTCGAACCACCACCATTTCTTTTTCCCTTCCACCATTCTTCTCCTCCACCGAGACCGTATACTGCTTCTATCTCCACACGGTCTCGTGTGTTTCTCATTTCTTTTCTCTACACTCTATTCTTTCACCAACCACACTATTATAACGATAAATTTTTTGAATGGTTGATGCTAACCTTTGGCCTGTGTAAAGCCTTGTATAGCTTGATACTGTGTTTTTCTCCTCCCGAACTCTGAACTTTAACGTTTAAACAGTGGAAACACTGTTTCACTTAAGTTTGGGGGGGGGACATTTTTGTGTGTATATATTTTGTTTTCTTTTTCTGTTAATAATAAAAATTTAAAAATTTAAAAAAAAAGGGAGTGCCGACAATTTTGACCCTCTTTGTGTAGCCTGACAGTGAGGGCACTGTCAAGTTTAAGTTTGGGGGTGTGCTCGGTAAGCTTTCTTCCTTCGCATTCATGTGTATATTTTTTTTGCATTTGCATACTTATTTTAAAACCCATAAAAATTTAAAAAATTTAAAAAATTATAAAAATTGAAAAGTTCGATTTTGGCCATATTTGACTTAAGTTTAACATGACGGTTGACTAGTTAGGAAAAACTAGATCCTAAACTTAGTAAATTAAAAACCCTAAAAATAACCTTTCTTAAAATTTAACTATATAAAATATATGTCATTATAGTTTATTTAGAAATAGTCAAAATTTTGAGTTTAGTTCTTGGGCTAAGTCAAAATAAGGGAAGAGTATTGAAATTTTTATGTGAAGTATAAGTCTGAAAAATAATTCCGAACCTTAAGTCTAAATTCGGAAAATATATACCCTACAACTCGCACAAACACGCACCTTGAAACTTGGGATAGTAGAGGATACCTTGAAATACTCTTGTCTAAAAATCCTTAGTATGAAATAAAATAAAAGTATAAGGGTGAATAAAAAAAATGAACACTGGTTTTGTAATTACTTAAGGCTGCATAAATAAAAAATATAGCGAGGGTGCTTTATCACCTAGTGTCTTAAACCAACTGGTTTGGGAGTCACTGCTAAAGCCTTAGGTATTACAAGACGAGGAATTATGCCTAAATGCGCGAACACATATTGTAATCGGTCGTTAGTACCTCAAGAAATATTAACGGTCGCATGAAGGATGTGTGAGCAATTTCATCTAAAATTCACCAACTAAAAGTACTTTGGACGATTGACAAGGGTATGATAGCTTGAATTGAATTTCCAAGTGTAGGAGTGATACATACACACACGTAGGGGTATATGATTGGGGTTTGGATGAGAGATATGAATAAAAGATAGGGCTTATACCTTGAGTAGAGATGATAGAAATTCCTAAGTTAAGATGGAACCTTAGAAGGAAAATTCAAAATATGCTGAAAGCTTAATAAATTTGCAGAACATATACGATCTTAAGTTAAATGATAAGTGAGTGTGAAAAATATGGGTTGATAATTTCTAAGTTGAAGATAATAGAATTTCTTGCTAGAATGCCGAATTGAAGAATGAAAGTCAACAGACCAAATTGATCGGATTTTGTGGGTAGTATCCGCTGAAAACCCTCAGGAGACAACACTCGTCCTACTTGGGACACCTAGAGGTTTAACAGCTTGTTGCACGAGCTCAGTGCAATCGCGATTCCCTGCGAAAGTGAGGTTAGGTTTTCTCGAGAATAAAATTGGTTTTGCTCGGGACGAGCAAAAGATAAGTTTGGGGGTATTTGTTCATATCAGAATTTTGCGTTATTATATCGCCCATTCTTAATCATATTACAAATAAATAGGTGCTTTTGATCCATGTCTGCTAAATAGCTGCAGGTTTCAGGTTCTCAGAACAATACAGTGAAATTCAGGAAAAGACACTACATATGTGAGACTACGACCAACAAATAGATGAATCTGCAAGATGCCGCCTACCAGTTTAAGGAACAAACGAAGATCAATGAATAGTTCGATTGCACAAAATACAAGACTTCAACGCGAAACTAATGGTAAACGTCCACAAATTCTGCACTGTTGGAAATCTAGAAGAAAGTAGAAAAGATTCTGAGGAACCAAGTGAAGAAAACAGAAGGAAAAAGCAACTTGAAGAAACCCTAAAGAATTGGGCCCATGAGCCCACCAAATGGCCGCGGATCCGCGGCCAAATAGGCTATTCTGCCGCGGTTCCGCGTCCGTGCAATGCACGTGTCGGTGGGGTGTCAGTGCTTTGACTCGGTCTTTGGGGTTGTTTTGTAATTTCATGTATGGATCAGAATATAAGCCTAGGGTTTTTCCTATCTATAAATAGGAGAGCTCAAGACCATTCTTAGTGTGCCTCTTTTGGGTGCCTCTTTTGAGATGCTTTTTTTTAATTTCTAGATTAAATTTTAATTTCCTTGTAATCGTTAAGAGGTCATCAATAAAGGTATTTTTTTATCGTGGATTCTTTTATCTGAATTTAATTCCTGA
The DNA here is from genome assembly GCA_030015575.1 of Agapanthus africanus. Classification (NCBI taxonomy): domain Eukaryota; kingdom Viridiplantae; phylum Streptophyta; class Magnoliopsida; order Asparagales; family Amaryllidaceae; genus Agapanthus; species Agapanthus africanus. Next base: position 27,328,080 of record JASDDO010000004.1, on the reverse strand, counting down.
ATTTTTATCTGTCTTTTATTATCTGCAACTTAGATAGTCTTTTAAAATTATAAAAATGAATCTTATCGTAACTTCCCTAATGAGTGAGTAATTCCTCACTTGTTAGGGTTAGGATTGTGAAGGTTTGAGAGAAGTAAATCTCTCTCTTTCCTTTCTTTACCCATATAATTTTTATAATAGGACTCTATTTAAATTAACCACACACTGCTCACTACGGCACCCTATCCTACAAGATAGCGGCGATTCCCTAATCAGACGGTTGTGGTTGATTTAAATAGAGGTTAGGGCTACGAGTTAAGAAAGGACGGGCAAGGACCAAAAGGAAGAAACTAAGTTTCTTCCTAGTCGTGCTAATCCCCTTTGTTGACTATTACTCTAACACCTATATTCTTCACTAGGGCATTGAAATCAGCGAGTAGAATCCCTTTTCCAAACTAACCTAATCCTAACCCTAGCAAGACTTTTAATCAATTTAATCTCATTCTTAGATCGTAAAACAAAACCCGACTTGATCGGATTAACTCGTTAGAACATAAAGAAAAGGAATCCATCTCCCTGTGGACCGACCCGTACTCAACCGGCTAGCTACCAAGCGACACCGTTATTGATTGCGGTATATTCTTAACTTTGATTTTAAAACGCACGCATACGCAAAAAGACCTCTCAATCAGTAGGTCTAGTCGCATCGTGGCCATCCTTGTATTTTATTTACATTGTTGTATCTAGTAACTCCATCAACCAGACTTGTATATTTATTTCAGACTTAGAAAACCAGTTGTTTATTCTTTCGACCTTAGAGTTACGCGTTGTATTATTATGGTTTCTTGATGATTTTGAGTTTCTTTTTGAGTTTTGATCATCGCCCTTGGCATTGTATATTATATTGCTTGCGTGGTTATGACCGTCAATTGACGAAGAACTAGCTCCCACTTAAGGATGCTTTTATTCATATTATGCATGTTGTACCCTTTTGGGGCCAGTATTTACAAAGGAAACTCTGTCGAAATTTTCAGAAAAGACTTGAGGTTTTAAAAATACATACTTCGGCTTATATTGTTAAACAACTTGCTTTAAAACTAAACTTTTCCTTCTTTTAAATGGTTTAGATTTCTGGGATTTTTGGCTTATTTGAATTAGACGGGGTCCTATAGACTTCATATGATTCAAGTGCCAATCACGTGCCATTTCGGGTCGTGACACTTTTGCCGCACTTCCGCGATGGTCTTGGCGAGTTACCTCCTCGTTTTTCTTCTGTGTACTTAAAAAACCCTGCTTGTATTTTTAAGGCCTCTGAAATAATTTTTAGACCAGTTTTTAAAAATGTCAGCAAGCATGACTTTGAATTGTGATTTCGTACATTTTTCCGTTGATCGAATTTCTAACTACTTGCTAACTAGCTAGTTAAGATTTAGTAGGCTCTGATACCACTGTAAGTCGATGTCGCGCACCACGCGGGTTCGCAAGAAGACAAAATTTACAAAAAACGATTTTTACAAAGCTCGCAACACCGACTAAACTCCAGAATATTTACGGAACCTTAACTAGCTAAACTAACTAGGAGGTTTCACTACTATGAAGAGTTTTTATACCTCCATAAACAAGTCCTTCGGGTCTTCTTTTCCTTCTCTCCTTGGCTCCTAGAAGAATGGATCGAGCTTGCAACGTCGGCCTCTTCATGTCGAAGATGATCCACCTGAGAGTTTGTACTTCAAGCTCCTACCTCTAAACCGAGGTAACTAGGGTACTGAGTTCGCTACTTTAAGTTGCCTTGGTGATGTAGAGTATCTAGCAGAGTGTTTTATTTCATGGGATCTTTTGTTTCACAACACATGTGAGGGTAAGGATCTCTTTGAGGAAGAAGGAGGAAACTTTGAAGAGAGAGTAGGAAAATGCAAATGAGCTAAGGTTAGCAAGTGTGGAGAAAGGCTCAAGACTTTCAATAATGAAGCATGTATTATTTTCTCATAGAAAAATAGCCCCCATGCTTCAATAGTGAACACAAACAAATAAATAATTGTATAAGCCATGCTTCATGCCCTTTCCACAAATATCTCCAATTACACATCATTAATCCATTTTGGAAAAATAGATAAATCAAGTAATGAGGTGTCCCCTTCTAGAAGCATACCATGTTAAATTACAAGAATGCCCTCACCGTATATACATACTGGTATTCGTATTCCCAAAAATACGAATACAATGAGATGATAACAATCCAATAATATAATATTAGGATCCGGCTTAAACCAAAGCCCACTGGTATTATCCGTCCGAACATCATCCGTGTAGCCAGTACGCGTATGTGATCGGAACCCTGCCGTAAAACCATACGGCCTCTACATCGTTTCGCCCGAAAAAGGGAAACCGTCTGTGTGGGGCTCTAAAGACTTGATAGTACACTGGCAGTGGGTTTAACCACAAGCACGTCAGCGGTACTAGCTACACGTAATGGCTACCCATGTATCTGTCGATAAGAAGGCCGATGAGCAAACTCATCCGAACTCATACTGAGCCTATCTGTGACGATCTCCGTATAGTCCGGTCTGTTCGTCTGAGACACTCGCATGTTGGGCCTAGGGGGATGGTAAACGTTAAACCCCTAATAGCGTAATAAGTCGTGCCGGAGTAAAGCCAAATGCACCTTGAGAAACTGCTGGAGTGCCTACCAATAAATCTCGATTGCCCTGGCCAATGACTTTGTATAATGGCTTTCCGAACACAGCGCGATATCAACCCCCAATACTGGGAGAGACGAACCCTATCTAACCACTACTGCCTCCAAGTGCTTCAGGACTGCACCTAACTACTACATGTTTGCACGAATCTTTTGAGCCGTGGTAGGGTAGTAATCTAAGAACAGTGGGAACACACTCGAGACGAAGCAGCGACGTCAAGTCAACGGACTAAGCTGTACTCATGTCGCCTGGGAACTGCTACCTGACGACAGGTATAATACCAACCAGCAGTTCCCAACGAGTCTTATCCAGTGTAACTCATAACCCAATAAGCACATGTATACTATCTCCAGTACGACGTACTAATGGCTGTGGGACAGACCATCTCCCCTGCTGGGATAAGAAGCGTACACACTAGTCTGCTCTGGAGTATCAATACCCCGTCTCGATAATCCTACGACTAGAGACCTGTATAAGGATGTGCTTATAGACTTCCCAGCCCCACTAGTGTGGCTGCCATCACAACGCTGGTAGTCAAGCAAAGATCCTAAGAGCTCTATCAATATGTATAAGCGATATGCTAAAAGAAACACATGCACATATTGAGATAGAATCAAACCAAGTAGCATACTACCATTTCGAGTAAGAATGTTATTATAACTGTGAATATCCCAAGCTTCCAATATGTAATATACAATCCAGTATGATACAATAATGGCCTCTGGGGCATATCCCGCTAACAAATATATGAAACAAAACTATAGGTTTTTGAATACGCACATTATTAATTTATTGATTGTTAAATGCCAATTTTTTTTTAATTACGCATGTGTTTCAGTTAGAAGAAGAACTAATTTACATTTACTTGAAGTCTTGAATATATAAATGTAATTTTAGTGATATATGGACTTTGTAATACCATTGATAGTGCTCGATATCGGCCACCCCCGACGTCATGACACGTGGCGTGTGACGTGTCCCAGAACTCAGAAGAAAGGGCCCACAGGGGGCCGACCAGGCCACCCTGTACCCGACCTGCAAGCGCAAACTAGCCCTCCTCGGGCCTCCTGCAAATTAGACTCCTCGGCCCTCTCGGCCCTCTTGCTCGTCTCCGAGCTCCCCAGCCGAGGCCGTATTCCTCGGTCCCTCCAACCGACCAACTCCACCACTCGCAGACGTAACCGCCGCTCTGCAAATCTCGCCACGCGCAGATTCTCCGACAGCAACGTCCCACGTTCCACGCCATCGCGATTGTTCCCCTCCGAACGGCGGCCGAGACGCGTGGTTGTCTCGCCTGAGGCTCGGGGCAGATGCTAATTGGTGCTATCCGTCTACCTCTCTGAAGATGCCAAGTTGATTTATGGCACCGTATATCGAAGGTTTAAACGGATGCGTCCGATGTAGCAGACTTCGTCAGATTCCCCCTCGCTTGAGGGGTTTTTGATTGTGGGGACGCTCTTCCCTGCAGGCGCAAGCCCCTGCAGTTAATTACGCTACCGCATCGCGGTAACCACTTTCTCCTTCTCCAAATGGTCACTTCGTGTCGTGTGTGTTTATTTTATGTTTAGTTGCCCGTGGATTGTATACGGAGACTGAGTTATGTCGTCGCCCGTAGGGCGTGGACTAGTCCAGATCCGTATTATCTTAGATTTGGGTTTGGAGGTTTGGGTTTAAGGATACGTTAGCCTCATTTGAGACTAAGATCGACTTAAACGTTTGTTAAGGATATGTTAGTCTAGTTTTTTAGACTAAGATCAACTTAACGGGATCGTTTAGATCCAACAAGAGAGCAATAAAAAAGGGGGGGCTATGTTGTTTAGTTTAGTGACATTACGGTCGGTAGGTAGTTTAAGGACATTGCGGTCCATGGGTAGTTTAAGGACATTGTGGTCCAATGTTAGTTTTAAGACGTTGCAGTCAAGGTTAAGGACCTCATAGTTCGTGGATTTAAGGACTCCACAGTCCGTAGTTAGTTTTAAGACATCCCGGTCAAGGTTAAGGACCTCATAGTCCATGGGTTTAGGGACTCCACAGTCCGATGTTAGTTTTAAGACATCCCGGTCAAGGTTAAGGACCTCATAATTCATGGGTTTAAGGACCCCACAGTCCGAAGTTAGTTTTAAGACATCTCGGTCAAGGTTAAGGACCTCATAGTCCATGGGTTTAAGGACCCCACAGTCCGAAGTTAGTTTTAAGACATCTCGGTCAAGGTTAAGGACCTCATAGTCCATGGGTTTAAGGACCCCACAGTTCGAAGTTAGTTTTAAGACATCTCGGTCAAGGTTAAGGACCTCATAGGCCATAGGTTTAAGGACCCCACAGTCCAAAGTTAGTTTTAAGACATCTCGGTCAAGGTTAAGGACCTCATAGTCCATGGGTTTAAGGACCCCACAGTCCGTATCAATGTGTGGTCATCGGGACCCGTCACCTCTTTGAAGACGTTGAGGAATTACAACGCCGAGTATCAAAGGAGTGAAGAGATGTACCCTTGAACCGAGGTAGATTAAATAATCTTTGGCCCAACTTGGAACCAAGACCAATTAATTATATTATGAGCCCGTTGGCTCAGTTGAATTTGAATTGAGGACTTATGGCCAGCTTGGGCTAAGTCCAATCATGTTTAGGATATTGGCCCTCTGTTGGTCCATTAGAGGAGATGCTCTGCCTCTGGATATTTAGCCAATTGGGCTGAAATTAGTGTTAAACACTAGCAACAGGGGGTTCAAATTAGTGTTAAACACTGAGGCAAGTCGGTGTTAGACACTAGCAACAGAGATCTCAAATTAGTGTTAAACACTAAGATAATCAGTGTTAAACACTGGTGGCAGAGATTTCAATTTGGTGTAGAACACTAAGAAAATTAATGTCAAACTCTGTTAACAGAGATTTAATTTAGTGTTAAACACTAAGAAATTCAGTGTTAAACACTGCAAGAAAGCACTTTAATTAGTGTTGAACACTAAGGCAAAACAGTGTTTAACACTGGGCTCAGGGGTTCCAATTTAGTGTTAAACACTAAGGCAAGAGGGGTCACGTGGTAACACGTGAGGGCACCCTCCCTTTATCTTATTCTGTCAAAAGCATTGAATACTTTGGAGCATCACGTGCTGTCACGTGATAGGCATCTTGGTGCTTGTATGTTAAAGCTTCCGCCAAGGGTCATGTGGGTCACGTGAGGCACTGCCTCAAAGGGCCTTTTCTGTGGATCTCTTCGGGGGTCACGTGGTAGCACGTGACCCTGCCTCTTTGTATGTTTTTTTGGAAGATCTGTTAATTCCTTTAAGAATTAAATTCTTCGCAGGGTTGAACCCTAACAATAATTTTTTTGAGGAATTAAATTCCTATTTCCTTCTGGGATAGAGTTGAACTCTGAATTTTCTGTAGGAATTAAATTCCTCGTATATGTGAAGAACTGCATTCTATCATAGGGTTAAACCCTAATAACAGCTTTAAGAAATTAAGTTTCCACTCTCTTTTAGAGAATTATTCTGAAGAATGAGATTCTGTCATAGGGTGAAACCCTAATTTCTTCTTTCTTAAGGGAATTAAATTCCTGTTATTTTAACAGAACTAAGTTCTTAACTAGGATTAAACCCTGATTCTATTCATTCCGAAGGAATTAAATTCCCATAACATAGGGTCAAACCCTAATTTTATTTTAAAGGAATTAAATTCCTATAGCTCTGTGAGAATTAAATTCTCAAGCTTCCATTCCCTCTCTATGCTTTGGATCTGCATGGCAGGATCTCAACCCAATGAGAATTAAATTCTCAATTCAAGGAGAGATGTGCACTTTACAGATCCTACACTAAAGAGAGAACTATGTTCTTCTGTTTAATATCAGAGTTAAACTCTGTTGAGAATTAAATTCTCTTTTAAGGCCTTCCCTTTCTTACCTAAGCTTTTCTTTTGCAGAAGATCCAAATTCCTCCAAAGTATCAACGCTCTCTTTTTCTCCATCTGCATATATCTCTCTCTGTATGTCTCTTGGCTCCTATTTATAGGAGAAGCAACAGAATCAATTAGTTTTTGATGAATCTTTCCTCGAGAGATTTGATTTGTATGCACCATTCGTTTGGACCTTTGGATCATTAGGTGAATTTTATTCACCGTTGGATTTTAAATCCAAAGATTTTCCTTTGTTATTTCGATTAGATTTTAAGGGGAAATCTTTCCAAGTTCAAGATTTTTCCATAGATAGGTAATATTTAATCATCTTTAAATCTTTAGTTCAATCGGTTTCAAATAATCATTTTCCTTTGGAAAGATTTGAGAGATCTTTTCTCAGAATTTAATTCTGTTAAATAAATAGGCTTTGAAAGCCGGTCACGTGTGGCCACGTGACCCCTGGTCACGTGTGGGCACGTGACCCCCTTGGAACGAGCCCTCTTCTTTCTTTTTGCGCTCTGCCTTCTGGCCGCTGCTTAGCCGTCACGTGCCACCACGTGACCCCTGGTCACGTGTGAGCACGTGACCCTCGTCTGGAGCCTTTTTCTTGATTTGATCAGGGAACTGATGTGCCTTTGCCGCCGCTTTTAAATGTCACGTGCCAACACGTGACCCCTGGCCACGTGTGAGCACGTGACCTCTTCTGTAGCCTTTTCCTTGATTTGATCAGGGAACTGATGTGCCTTTGCCGCTGCTTTTAAATGTCACGTGCCAACACGTGACTGCTGGTCACGTGTTAGCACGTGATACCTCTTCTGTAGGCTTTCCTAATTTTAAATCAGGAAACAGCGATCCTCATTAATGAGCGATTCACTTTCTACGCGGGCGTGACGTCGGGGGGGGCGTAACTGCAGGCGAGATTCTCGCGCCTACTGCTGCGTGCCACCACCGCTATATAAACCCTCATCACAGAGGGGTCAAGTAAGCCATTTTTTACACTTTAAGTCGTTACTCTGCTCGGATCTCATCACTAACTTGAGCGTCGGAGGGTCATCGGTGGTACCAAACCACCTCGGGACTTCTTTGCAGGTATACGGAAGCAACTTCCTCACCTCACCCCTTCCTCCAAAAACCCATTGAGACCCACATGCGAAGGAAGATAATCAACTAAACCCACCGGGAGATCAACGGAAGACAACATCTGACAGAGGCCCGAAAAAGAGCTCCATCAGTTGGCGTCGTCTCTGGGAACTTAAATTCCACAAAATACAAAGTTGGCCTTCCTATCTCCTCTCTCATAGCGGACGACCATCCTGGGGACCCCAGTACCAGCCGCCGCCTTCCACTCACCGAAGGCGGGGAGGAACCTCCCCCCATGACCGTCATCAACGCTTTCGCAGGCCGGATAGATCGCCTGCAATCCCTCGTGGAGGCCCTCGTCCGTGTCCAAACGGCCGCGCCCGGGCCTTAGATCGCTGCTCCACCGCCTCCAGAAGACTCTGTCCCAGTCTGGACGGCCAACCACCAGCAGGCTGCATCCCCCGGCCGCCGGTCTCTCGAACCGGTGCTCCCTGAGGCCCGCTGGGCACCCCGGGGCTCCAGGCCGAGATCCGCCGCCAGGGGGCCTCGCACCGAGCCTCCTCGCGACCCTTACCCCCTGAGGAAATGTCGGTCACCTCTCCTATCTACGAGCATGGCCGACCCCACCATGATCGGTGAGAACGCACAGAAGGGGACCACCCCAGCGACTCAAGAGCTACCCCATCCCGGGACCTGAGGCACCTCATCGAGAGAAACCGGGGCCGCTCCCATGCATAGTCCACCAGCAGCGGGGCCCGGGAATCCCGAGGCACCGATTCCTCGAGGTACCACGGTCGGCTCGACGCCCTCGAGAAGAAGATCGAGAGCATGCGCCGAGAAGCCCACCTCTCGAGCGACGGGGCTAAGTACGCCTCCGACTCGCTCACGAAGCCGTTCACCGAGGAACTGCTCTCTGTGCGCGTCTCCTCGCGTTACAAGCCCCCAAAGGTCTCTCTATTCGACGGGAAAACCGACCCGAAGGACCACTTAGACGCTTTCACTGCGGGGATGAGCTTCTAGGATCGCTCCGACGCCGCACAGTGCAGAGCCTTCCCGGCCACCCTCATCCGCGCAGGTCGGGACTGGTTCCGGGGGCTCGAGCCCCGCTCGATCTCGACCTTCGACGAGCTAGCTACTCAGTTCCTCGGCCATTTCGTGGGGAACCGTCGACAGAAGCGCACGGTCGACTACCTCTTTACGGTTAAGAGTGGGGACAAGGAAATGTTCAAGGCCTACATCACCCGCTTCTACAACGCCCTTCTCGAGGTACCCGAGCACCGGGACGAAACCGTCATAACGGCGCTCAGATCTGGCCTGAGGCACAAGGAATGGTTACGCTCCTTCGTACTGGCGCAACCTAAGTCCATGGCCGAGGTTAAGGCGTGGACCGAGCGCGAGGTCCAGCTGGAATCCGAGGTGAATGCTAACCTTCCGCGGGCAGAACGGACCGACCAGAAGAAGAGGGCTCGGGAGGAGAGGCCAGAGCGTCAGAAGCCCTACCACCCGAAGTTCCAGGAGTATACCCCCCTCAATTTCTCCCTCGCAGTGTTGCTAGAGGAAGCCCAGAAAGAGGGGTTCTTCAAGTTCTCTCCTGTCCCGCGTCAGGCCGCAAAGCGAACCCGGGGTCCCTACTGCGCTTTCCACCGAGTACTGGGACACGCCACGGAGGACTGCAAACAACTGAGGGACTACATCGAAGAACTCATTCAGTCTGGGCACCTCGCCGCCTACCTGAGGGACAAACGGCAGACCCGCCGCGAGCAGGAGCAGCATCACCCACCCGCCGACCTGACCATCAGTCAAATCATGCTTGTCTCGGCGGACGGCCAGCCCGAGGCTCAGGGGGCCCCATGCCCTATGCCGAGCGTGGGGGCTGACAGCCCTACCCGGAGCTCGGCCCAAGCCCGTAAAGTCATCTACTAGCATGTACCTTTCTTCTAAGGCAATGTAAATTCTCCTTAAGATCTATTGTTAATTTAATAAAGATCAATGGAGCGTTGCGAAAGAGAAAGAAAAGTTTTTTCTTTATTATTATTCAAAGGGTATTATGGGCTCCTCAGCCATACATCCAAAAAGAAAAAAAGATTACAATAGTGGGGGAACGGGGTGCAACGAGCACTGCTCATGGTACTCGGTAAAAATCTGCACCATTCGGGGCCTCATAAGTTCCAGCCTCTGTTCCTGGTTCCCTCCGCGGGAATCGACCCCGAGCCTCAGCTCGTAACATTCGCGGACCAGCGCCTCCGAGCAGGCCAGCCGATTCGCGGAGATCAGGCCGAAATGCCTCAAAGATCGCAGCTTGCCCACGGCCTCATCAAAGAGCTGCTCTGACAGGGGGTTGTAAAGCCCCGGCGATGCCCTCCAGATGGAGTACATCAGCAGCTGCAGCATGGAGGAGCGCCTAGGGAGCAGCCGGCCGAAATGCTCCTCAATGCGCCCGTGAACCAACTGCACCATGTCCTCGGTGCGATAGGGGTCATAAAGATACACATCTGCAGAGCTGACGATTTCGGGGATAGTGAACGGAAAATTCTCCATTTTTCGATAGCCTATCTGCGAAGGGGGAAGAACCAGTACTCCTTATATAGCCCGCCGTGGAGCTATAACAGCCGCCACGCGGCGTCCATCGAACGTTACCCGGTGGAAACGAAGCGACGTGCCCTTGTCGCTTCGCCTCCCCCCGCATTCCACGCACTAGTTGCACACGCTGTTACCCCGAACGTTCCCATTCCCCGCACCTACAGCGAAACGGGCAGGCTGCACCTCGTCAAAGATTCGACTCAGCAGCTACCCTGCTCAGTCGTCCCCGGCTGGCAGCTCCCCTGCCGCAACACCGGGGACCAGAAAGCCCTCCCAGAGGCAGCCGAGCCCGAGGTTCCCTCGCTCGGCTATCCCCAATGGGCAGCTTCCCTGCTTCAACGCCGGGGATCTAAAAGCCCTCCCAGAGGCAGTCGAGGCCCAAGGTTCCCTCACTCGGCTATCCCCAACGGGCAGCTTCCCTGCCACAACGTCTGGGATCTAAAAGCCTTCTCAGAGGCAGTCGAGGCCCGAGGTTCCCTCACTCGGCTATCTTTCAGGACAAAAGCCATCGCCTAGAGGCACCGGGCAATAACCCTACCCGGCCAAGGGTCCTTGGTGGGCTTCCTACAGCCTTATAGCTTTTCTAGCACCAAAGACCAAAGTCCTCCCAGAGGCAGTCGGGGTCCTTGCCCGGCTATCCCCGGCTGGTAACTTGCTACCACAACCGACAGGGATCAAAGTCCTCGCCAAGAGGCACTGGGCAGTAACCCTGCTCGGTTCCCGTCCTGAAGGATCGAAAGCCCTCCCAGAGGCAGTCGAGCCCGAGGTTCCCTCGCTCGGCTATCCCCGGCGGGCAGCTTCCCTGCCACACGCCGGGGATCAAAAAATCCTCCCCGAAGCGGTCGGGTCCTTGCCCGACCATCAACAGCTGGTAGCTTCATACCACCGTCCTCAAGTATCAAAGCCCTCGCCAAGAGGCACCGAGCATCTACCCTGCTCGGCCATCCTTCGCAGGTGTTCCCCTCCGAAAGACGGCTCGACGACAGGACGTCTTGCCTGAGATTCGGGGCAGATGCTATTTGGTTTTATCCGTCCACCTCTCCGAAGATGCCAAGTTGATTTATGGCACCGTGTATCAGAGGTTTGGACGGATGCGGCCGATGTAGTAGACTTCGTCAGACTCCCCTCGCTTGAAGGGTTTTTGATTGTGGGGACGCTCTTCCCTGCAGGCGCAAGCCCCTGCAGTTAATTACGCTACCGCATCGCGATAACAACTTTCTCCTTCTTCAGAATTTCACTTCGTGTCGTGTGTGTTTATTTTGTTTGTGGATGCCCGTGGATTGTATACAGAGACTAAGTTATGCCGTCGCCCGTAGGACATGGATTAGTCCAAATCCGTATTTACTTAGATTTGGGTTTGGGGTTTTAGTTTAAGGATACGTTAACCATATTGAGGCTAAGATCAACTTAAACATTCGTTAAGGATGCGTTAGTCCTATTTGAGACTAAGATCAACTTAACGGGATCGTTTAGATCCGACAAAAGAGCATTTGGAGGCTCTATTGTTCCAGTTTAGGGACATAGTGGTCCATTGCATGTATGGCCGTCGGGACCCATCACCTCTCTGACGACGTTGAAGGATTACAACGACAGGTGTCAGAGGAGTTCAGAGATGTACCCTTGAACCGAAGTTGTAACACCCGAGCCCAATAATACTATTTCTGTTACTGGTTGAGTGGTTGACATTGCTCATTTCATTTATCTTGCTTGTTTGGTGCTTGTTGCTAAATTTTAACCGGCTAAGTCATTTTTGCCTATAACAAATTTTAACACCTAAAATGAAATTAAAAATATCCATATTGGCCTACTCGTCGCCACTAGTCGCGTGGTAGTGTCCGCAAGTCGAGATTTCATCCCGTTCGGTGAAACGGGCGAGTTTGGACGGCTACGCGCGCGTGCAAGTGTCCGACTTGGGGGCATGCATTTTAATCATAAGACATCTCATTTTAAAATTTGGAACTCGCTTAAAATCCTATTATTTGAATTTCAAATATTTGGGCGCAACCCGGGCGCGATTTGGAAATGTTTCATTTAGCGCCAAAATCCCAATTTAATTAAATCTACTAAACTATAAATTATAATCGAAACTTTAAAACTGTTACATATTTTCAACCAATCAAATATTTAGAAAAATCTTTTCTTAGTTTTCTCTATTTTCCGCCAGCCAATCACGAGGGATTTTATCCCTCGTGGGCCCCGCCTCACCCTCTCTCTACCTCTATCTCTCTCCTGCGATAATCTCTATATCTCTCCCCTTCTTCAATTTCTCTATCTCTCTCTTCAAATTAATCTCTCTCTCTCTTTTCATATATTCTCTCTCTCTACCCTATATTTTCACTGTTCCTTCGTCCTCGTCCTGCAGAAACCCACGCGAGAACCACCACGAAGCCTCGTCGCAACCCTAGCCGCCGCAGCCTTGCCGCCGACCTCCCCACGACCTCAACCACCTCTGCACCTCCCTCATCCCTCTCTCCATTTCCCCGACCAGGACCCGGCAACACCCCGTCGCAGCCAACCCAAGAAACCCAACTCTCCGACCTCGTCGCCGTCACCCTCGCATTTGCTGTCGACCTCGACCGCTTCACCTTCGTCCTCGCAACCACCACCTCCACTTCCTCTCTTCAACCCTGACGACCCAAACCCTCGACGAGCTTCCCTGCAACCCACGAGACCTGCGGCACCCATCGCCTCACGCCGGTGACCCCTCGCCGTCGCCACCGCCCTCGTCACCACATCCGTCTCCTTGCCTCTCCCTGCAAACCCTCGACACCACAACCACCACCACATCACCTTCATCCCTGTACCCAAGAACCCGCAAACCCTAACCCCGATGCCTCCTGCAGAAAACTCCAACCCCCTCTCGCCTGAGACCCACGACTCATCGACGTCACCGCCCCTCGCCTCCTCTGACCCAGAGCTCAATACCAGAGCCACACCATAGTTCCCTTTCTTCTTCTTCTTTCTTTTCTTTTCTTTAGTTCTGGATTTTGTATTTCATAGTTCGCCGGAGCCGGCTCGACGTCGACGATCCCGACGACCCAGCGAGTGTGCCTGACCCGTGTGATCATCTTGTCCGTTGTTTGGATCCGTTCCGTGACCCGTGCATCCGTCGCGTGTCTTCCGCCGACGCTACGTTCGTGTTTTCCGGTTTGCGAAACCGTCGAGGCAAGTATTACTTGCTACATGCTATGCTATACCAATTAAGTGTGCTTGACTCATAAAACTTGCAAATATTAACTAGTGTAGTTACTTTTCTCGATTGGACGAAATATGATATATATCATGATACTGCAACCTAAACCGTATTTTGCCACTGTAACCCTAATAACAAAACTACCAGTTAATCATTTTGCTATTTGAAGGACGATAATCGAACACATATAGCTTCATTACTTTCTGTTATTGATATTGCACTATCTTGTGATTATTGCACCCCAAGGGTGCTCGAACCTGTTAATAAGATAATACAACTGCACCATATTAATGTACCATTGTGATTAAATGAACTGTTATTGTTATTTACCTTATTTCCTGCTGTTGTTCCTTATTCGCTTCTATACCTGTTATGAGCACACCTTCGATTGCATTACATATTGACCTGACCTTGCTACACATGATATATATATATATATATATATATATATATACCGATGCACCGGACATGGTACCATTCACTACCAACTCAACCTGTTGTACCATGACCTGACTTGTTACCTGATCTCATGCCTAATGCCAACAAACCTGACTTGGGGTCCTCATGGACCATTCCTGTTGTCTATCCAGACAAACCTGCTTTTACCTGATCCTGTGTTGGCATTAGTTCTTGATTACTGAATACCTGACCTGACATGCATAACTTGGGGGTATGGGAAAATCAAAGGTGAAACTGACTTGTAACTCAACAGTTCGATACCTGTTCTGATCAGTCTTACGGGCTTGGCCAGTCCGGGAGTGATGATGCTGACATCACTCGTCCATCCTGCTACCTATTACTGCCTAGCGGCACGTCTCGGATTCAGCCCCGAGGGTCTTGACCGTGGTCCCGGGCATGCACGGGATACTATTGAGTTACATCGACGGGTCATCAATTGATTTCAAAGACTTTAGAATAGAAACCTGATACAACAGCTTAGTTACCCACTACACACTACCCTGCACTGTTGTTTCATATTAGTGCTTTATTCATGTTTACTTTCTGCATTGCTTATTACCATGTTCATATTATATTATTGGTTGACATGACGCGCTGACGTCTGGGTTTTGCATGGCCCAGATTCTTTACCACTGTCGCCGACCGAGTAGGAGTACTTCAGCCAGCAGGCTGATTTGTGAGTTCTGTAGTGATTAGTTTATTTATTGCATTTCATTTCCAGGTGTGATCCCGCATTATGGGACCTACCTTTCTACTATTGTATTGGATCATTTGCTTCCGCACTTATTTTTCATTGACTCTTGTTATTATGGATTTGGACATGTGTTAGATAGTTTATTTATCTTGTTCTTGATATCTCTACAGCCGTAATGTGACTGTGGATGGATACTTCCTACCCACAGGTAGCATGGTTGGCTATGTCACGTGCCCAATCTTGCGTACTCTGGGAAGCGGGGCGTGACATGGTTCTTTTGGTATCAGAGCCATAGGTTAGTTGGGTTGATTCTTTGTAGTTGGGTATTGTATCCGATACACGAATCAGAATACCCGTGCTTAGGAAAACATGTCCTACCACCTTGGCCGTTTTACCATTCTTGAATCACATTCTTCCTGATTATATCTTTTACGGCGTGCAAACTTACTTTGCATTGTCGACTCGAAAACCTGATTTCTTGTTATCTCTAGGACTTAGGCGACTTGGGTGGAGTTAAGTAATTGTGGCTATGATACCGCGGCATAGTTACGATGCGGTACTCTATTTAAGTATCTTGGAGTTCTAGCCTTGATTTATATATTGAATCTATCATCATGCTAATGTTGGGTGTTTTGAGTTCAGGATTATGACAGGTAAGAAGTTGAAGACGTACCAGAGTCGTGTGAACGAAGCCGCCATGCTTGGAGTGATAAGAGGAAGGCTTGAAAATCGGAAGAGGCATGCTGAGCTGATCCAGCAGCAAGCAGATTCGTTTCAGGAAGGTTTGCATATTGTTCGGCAGTATGTAAACAACGTTGGAGCGAAACCAGTTGGCCGAATAGGGAATGTAGCAGATTTCAGACTTTTGGGTCCGTCCACGTTTACTGGTTTAAAGGAGCCGTTGCCAGCCAAGCAGTGGCTAATGACACGGAGAATTTGCTGATTGCGGCACAGATTCCAGAAGACAAAAGAGTTGATGTGGTGCGCATTCAGCTAGTGGATTACGCCCGAGAGTGATGGCTTGTGGAGGAGACCCGCTTGCCCAAGCCGATCAGTTGGGCGGAGTTTTCTAAGAGTCCCTGGAGAAGTTCTCCCAGCGGATTGCACGGGAGGAAATGGAAGAGAAGTTCATCGGACTAAGGCAGAATGGAGCACCGTGGACGTGCATGCAGCAGAATGGACGAGACGCGGTAGTTTCGCTGGACCTTTAGCGGCCAACGATGCAGACAGCAGTTGCGGTAAGGAAGCAGTTCTGTCGGGCCAGTCGGGTTTAGGGCTAGGCCGACAAACAGTGTTCTTGCAGCTATGAAAGTTGATGGGTGTGAAGAACCGGTGGTAGTTCGCGATTTCATGGACATAGTAAAGATATCGGGTCTACCACCGAGGAGAGGCGTGGAGTTCGCGATTGACCTTAGTCCTGGTGCAGCGCCAGTATCTAAAGCTTACTATCCAATGGCACCAGTGGAATTGGAAGGAGTTCAGAAGCAAGTTGGTGGATTACTTGAGAAGGGTTGGATTCGAAGCGGCAACTCGCCTTGGGGAGCTCCAGTTCTTTTAGTAAAGAAGAAGGATGGCACGAGAAGGATGTGCATTGATTATCGAGAATTGAACCGGGTGACTATTAAGAACAAGTACCCGATCCCTCGCATTGGAGAACTTTTTGAGCAGCTTAGTGGCGCGAGAGTATTCTCGAAACTGGATTTACGATCCGGATATCATTAGGTCCGAGTGAAACCAGAAGACATTTGCAAGACGGCGTTTCGAACTCGATATGGACATTTCGAGTATCTGGTGATGCCCTTCAGAGTAACGTATGCGCCGGCAATATTCGTGGATTTGATGAACAGAATCTTTTCACCATTCTTGGACCAGTTTATTGTAGTATTCATTGACGATATTCTGGTGTACTCGAAGAGTCCGGAGGAGCATGCTGAGCAGTTGAAGATCGCACTGCAGACGCTGAGACAGGAGAAATTGTATGCGAAGATGAGTAAGTGCGAATTCTGGCTGGAAGAAGTGAAATTTCTGGGGTATGTTGTGTCGGGCGATGGAATCGCCGTCGATCCCGAGAAGATTGCAGCGGTTCGAGATTGGCCTATTCCAAGAAATGTGGCTGAGATAAGAAGTTTCCTTGGTTTGGCCGGATACTACAAGAGATTTGTGGAGAACTTCGCTCGTTTGGCAGAACCGTTGACCAAGCTTACGCGCAAGGAGGTACCTTTTGTTTGGACGGATAGATGTGCATTGGCCTTCGAGACGTTGAAGCAGAAGTTGATAACCGCCCCTATCCTGACCGTACCAGATAATTCAGGAGGACTGGTGTTTCACAGCGACGCATCTGGAAAAGGACTGGGATGTGTTTTGATGCAGAATGGGAAGGTCGTAGCTTACGCATCAAGACAACTGAAGACCCATGAGAAGAATTATCCGACTCGTGACTTGGAGCTTGCGGCAGTGATCTTCGCCTTGAAGATTTGGAGACACTACCTTTGGGCGAGAGAGTCGAAGTTTTTACAGATCACAAGAGTTTGAAGTATGTATTCACTCAGAAGGAGTTGAACATGAGGCAACACAGATGGTTGGAGCTGATGGCCGACTACGACCTTGATCTTAAGTACCATCCGGGAAAGGTTAACGTCGTGCCGGATGCGCTTAGTCGGTTACCAGCGATTCAAGTTTTGACTACTCAGAGGGAGATCATTGCGGATTTTCGAAGATTTGACTTGGAAGTTGTGCTACCACACCCCACGGGACAGTTGATACAGTTGCAAGTACAGTCGTCCTTAGTTGAGAAGATTAAAGCGGCACAATCGCAGGATCCTAAACTGCAAAGGTTTCGAGAGCAGGTTGAAGCCGGACTACGAACAGATTTACTGATCCACGAAGATGGTTCGTTGAGGTATGGTAGCCGTGTGTGTGTGCCAACGGGAGATGTGCGTGAAGAGCTTATGAAGGAGGCACACAGTTCAGCTTACTCTGTACATCCGGGGGGTACAAAGATGTACCGAGATATTCGACAGCACTTCTGGTGGGAAGGTATGAAACGGGAGATCGCTCGCTTCGTGGCTAAGTGCTTGGTGTGTCAGCAAGTCAAGACTGAACACCAAAGGGTTGCTGGTTTGTTGCAACCACTTCCGATTCCTCAGTGGAAGTGGGAACATATAACCATGGATTTCGTGACGGCTTTACCGCGGAGTCCAAAGGGCAACAGTGCAGTATGGGTGATTGTCGATCGATTGACCAAGGCAGCTCACTTGATTCCTTTTCGGGTTGGTCAATCGACGGAGACGTTGGCAGCGCAGTACATGCAGGAGATTGTGAGATTGCATGGAGTACCGGTGAGCATCGTGTCCGATCGGGACACTCGGTTCTTGTCGCACTTCTGGAGGAGTTTACAAGAAAGTTTGGGGACTCGATTGAAGTTTAGCACAGCTTATCATCCTCAAACTGATGGACAATCGGAGAGAACGATCCAGACTCTTGAAGATATGTTGAGAGCTTGCATGTTGGACTTCAAAGGTTCTTGGGAGGATCACCTACACTTGGTGGAGTTTTCATACAACAACAGCTTCCAAGCGACTATTCAGATGGCTCCGTTTGAAGCCCTTTATAGTCGTAAGTGCCGTTCACCTGTTTGTTGGGATGATGTTGGTGAACGAAGGTTACTGGGACCAGATTTGGTAGTACATACAGTCGAGAAGGTGAATACAATCAGGAAGCATATGAAGGCAGCTCAAGACAGACAGAAAAGTTGGGCTGACACGTCAAGAAGACCTCTAGAGTTCGCCGTGGGCGATTTGGTATTCTTGAAGATATCACCGACTAGAGGGGTGATTCGCTTTGGGAGTCGGGGAAAGCTTAGTCCTCGATTCGTTGGACCCTTCGAGATATTGGAGCGGGTTGGAGAGGTAGCGTACCGTTTGGCGTTACCACAGTCCTTGGCAGGTGTGCACGATGTGTTTCATGTATCTCAACTACGGAGGTATGTTCGAGATGAAACCCACGTCTTGGATCATTCGGAGTTGACTGTACGGGAGGACCTAACTTTTGAGGAGCGACCGGTTGAAATCAAGGATCGAAGAGAAAAGGTCCTTAAGATCAAGGTTATCCCTCTTGTGCTAGTCTCTTGGGGAAATCGATCGCATGGAGAATCCACTTGGGAGCGAGAAGACGAGATCCGACAGAATTTTCCTCACCTTTTCCTGTAGTTAGCTATCTTGTATTCTTGGAATTTCGAGGACGAAATTCTTTTTGTAGTTGGGTATGATGTAACACCCGAGCCCAATAATACTATTTCTGTTACTGGTTGAGTGGTTGACATTGCTCATTTCATTTATCTTGCTTGTTTGGTGCTTGTTGCTAAATTTTAACCGGCTAAGTCATTTTTGCCTATAACAAATTTTAACACCTAAAATGAAATTAAAAATATCCATATTGGCCTACTCGTCGCCACTAGTCGCGTGGTAGCGTCCGCGCGTCGAGATTTCATCCCGTTCGGTGAAACGGGCGAGTTTGGACGGCTACGCGCGCATGCAAGTGTCCGATTTGGGGGCATGCATTTTAATCATAAGACATCTCATTTTAAAATTTGGAACTCGCTTAAAATCCTATTATTTGAATTTCAAATATTTGGGCGCAACCCGGGCGCGATTTGAAAATGTTTCATTTAGCGCCAAAATCCCAATTTAATTAAATCTACTAAACTATAAATTATAATCGAAACTTTAAAACTGTTACATATTTTCAACCAATCAAATATTTAGAAAAATCTTTTCTTGGTTTTCTCTGTTTTCCGCCAGCCAATCACGAGGGATTTTATCCCTCGTGGGCCCCGCCTCACCCTCTCTCTACCTCTATCTCTCTCCTGCGATAATCTCTATATCTCTCCCTCTCTCTTCAATTTCTCTATCTCTCTCTTCAAATTAATCTCTCTCTCTCTTTTCATATATTCTCTCTCTCTACCCTATATTTTCACTGTTCCTTCGTCCTCGTCCTGCAGAAACCCACGCGAGAACCACCACGAAGCCTCGTCGCAACCCTAGCCGCCGCAGCCTTGCCGCCGACCTCCCCACGACCTCAACCACCTCTGCACCTCCCTCATCCCTCTCTCCATTTCCCCGACCAGGACCCGGCAACACCCCGTCGCAGCCAACCCAAGAAACCCAACTCTCCGACCTCGTCGCCGTCACCCTCGCATTTGCTGTCGACCTCGACCGCTTCACCTTCGTCCTCGCAACCACCACCTCCACTTCCTCTCTTCAACCCTGACGACCCAAACCCTCGACGAGCTTCCCTGCAACCCACGAGACCTGCGGCACCCATCGCCTCACGCCGGTGACCCCTCGCCGTCGCCACCGCCCTCGTCACCACATCCGTCTCCTTGCCTCTCCCTGCAAACCCTCGACACCACAACCACCACCACATCACCTTCATCCCTGTACCCAAGAACCCGCAAACCCTAATCCCGATGCCTCCTGCAGAAAACTCCAACCCCCTCTCGCCTGAGACCCACGACTCATCGACGTCACCGCCCCTCGCCTCCTCTGACCCAGAGCTCAATACCAGAGCCACACCATAGTTCCCTTTCTTCTTCTTCTTTCTTTTCTTTTCTTTAGTTCTGGATTTTGTATTTCATAGTTCGCCGGAGCCGGCTCGACGTCGACGATCCCGACGACCCAGCGAGTGTGCCTGACCCGTGTGATCACCTTGTCCGTTGTTTGGATCCGTTCCGTGACCCGTGCATCCGTCGCGTGTCTTCCGCCGACGCTACGTTCGTGTTTTTCGGTTTGCGAAACCGTCGAGGCAAGTATTACTTGCTACATGCTATGCTATACCAATTAAGTGTGCTTGACTCATAAAACTTGCAAATATTAACTAGTGTAGTTACTTTTCTCGATTGGACGAAATATGATATATATCATGATACTGCAACCTAAACCGTATTTTGCCACTGTAACCCTAATAACAAAACTACCAGTTAATCATTTTGCTATTTGAAGGACGATAATCGAACACATATAGCTTCATTACTTTCTGTTATTGATATTGCACTACCTTGTGATTATTGCACCCCAAGGGTGCTCGAACCTGTTAATAAGATAATACAACTGCACCATATTAATGCACCATTGTGATTAAATGAACTGTTATTGTTATTTACCTTATTTCCTGTTGTTGTTCCTTATTCGCTTCTATACCTGTTATGAGCACACCTTCGATTGCATTACATATTGACCTGACCTTGCTACACATGATATATATATACATACCGATGCACCGGACATGGTACCATTTACTACCAACTCAACCTGTTGTACCATGGCCTGACTTGTTACCTGATCTCATGCCTAATGCCAACAAACCTGACTTGGGGTCCTCATGGACCATTCCTGTTGTCTATCCAGACAAACCTGCTTTTACCTGATCCTGTGTTGGCATTAGTTCTTGATTACTGAATACCTGACCTGACATACATAACTTGGGGGTATGGGGAAATCAAAGGTGAAACCGACTTGTAACTCAACAGTTCGATACCTGTTCTGATCAGTCTTACGGGCTTGGCCAGTCCGGGAGTGATGATGCTGACATCACTCGTCCATCCTGCTACCTATTACTGCCTAGCGGCACGTCTCGGATTCAGCCCCGAGGGTCTTGACCGTGGTCCCGGGCATGCACGGGATACTATTGAGTTACATCGACGGGTCATTAATTGATTTCAAAGACTTTAGAATAGAAACCTGATACAACAGCTTAGTTACCCACTACACACTACCCTGCACTGTTGTTTCATATTAGTGCTTTATTCATGTTTACTTTCTACATTGCTTATTACCATGTTCATATTATATTATTGGTTGACATGACGCGCTGACGTCTGGGTTTTGCATGGCCCAGATTCTTTACCACTGTCGCCGACCGAGCAGGAGTACTTCAGCCAGCAGGCTGATTTGTGAGTTCTGTAGTGATTAGTTTATTTATTGCATTTCATTTCCAGGTGTGATCCCGCATTATGGGACCTACCTTTCTACTATTGTATTGGATCATTTGCTTCCGCACTTATTTTTCATTGACTCTTGTTATTATGGATTTGGACATGTGTTAGATAGTTTATTTATCTTGTTCTTGATATCTCTACAGCCGTAATGTGACTGTGGATGGATACTTCCTACCCACAGGTAGCATGGTTGGCTATGTCACGTGCCCAATCTTGCGTACTCTGGGAAGCGGGGCGTGACAGAAGTTGATTGGGGGTTCTGTAGTCCAATTTGGGACTAAAGTCCGTTTGAAGGTTTAAGGATACGTTAACCATATTTGAGGCTAAGATCAACTTAAACGGGATCGTTTAGATCCGACGAAAGAGCATTTGGAGGCTCTATTGTTCCTGTTTAGGGACATAGTGGTCCATTGCCAGTTTAGGGACATGGTGGTCCAACATTCCCATTTTGGGGACAGGTGTTGGTTTAAGGATGCATAAATCCATGAGTTTAAGGACGCCACAGTCTGTATTGTTGGTTTAAGGACACATAAGTCCATGAGTTTAAGGACCCCACAGTCCGTATTGTTGGTTTAAGGACGCATAAGTCCATGACTTTAAGGACCCCACAGTCCGTGTCGATGTGTGGTTGTCGGGACCCGTCACCTCTCTGACGACGTTGAAGGATTACAACGACAAATGTCAGAGGAGTTCGGAGATGTACCCTTGAACCGGGTGTAAATTGATTTAAGAGAGCAGTCGTGCTCAATCAATTTAATTTGAGGACTTACGGCCAGAATTGGGCTAAGTCCAGTTGAGGATGTTCAACATTTTTATTTGTAGTTGGCCTGTTAGGGCTTGGTTTGGGCTTTTCCCTTTGAATGATGCACAGCATCTGTTTTGGTCTAACAGACCTTTGTTTGGGCTCTGCCCTTTTTAAAATAATGCATGGCATTTTATTAGGCCTGCTAGGCCCTTTTTTTAATTGGGCTCGACCCTCTTTAATAATGCAGAGCATTAACGATCTGTCAGTGGCCACGTAGCCTGTCAGGCGCTCTGCGCCAATTAATGAGCGCAAGCGCATGTGGAGATGACACGTGTCGCACTCTGGTGAGCGCAAACGCGGTGCACTGCGCCAGTGCGCTGCGCTGTTGCGCTGCTGACACGTGGCGCGCTCTGGTGCAGTGCGCCAATTTAAGAGAGCAATGCTCTGTTTTGGAAACGCATAGCGCAGTTTGTTCTGGGGCCGACACGTGGCGCTCTCTGGTGGCTTGCGCCAACCCAAGAGCGCAACAGTGCAGATTTACAAGTGCAGGATACTGTTAATTATCTTGATCCAACTTTGGATCAAAGAATAGAATCTTTTAAGATTCCAGAACCAATGGTTCATCAAAAGGCAATGCCTTTATAGATCAAATGATCTATGAAGTAATACTTCTTTTAATCTTTTTGTGATTGGATCTTTTTTTTATATCTTTTTTCCTTTTTAATTGAAGATCTTGATCTGTTCTTTGATCATTGATCTTTATAGAAGAAAATTCTTCTTTTTATTCAAAGGTTGTTACCTTTTTTTTCTCTGAGCTCTTCTCAAAATTTTCTAGAGGAGTTCTGAATATTTCTCTGTCTTTCTCTGTTTTCAATTTGGAGTCTAGGGGCCTTTATATAGTGCCAATAAATTTGTTAAATTAGTTAAAGAGATCTTTCTCTGAGTGATTTAGGGATTTTTCCCCACCGTTGGATCTTTGATCCAAGGGCTTCTGTTTTACAGAAGAGAATCTTATTGTTTTAATAAGATCAGAAAGATCTTTCAGAATTTTTCTGTTTGGCACAAGCGCACCTGCGCCTGCTACGTGTCGCGCAGCGCAGAGCGCAAATCAACTGAAGCGTTGCTTCCTTTATTTTTGTTTTAAATAGAGCCTTGCTCTGATTGGGTGCGCTGCTTCGGGCGCTGCGCTGGCGTGTCAGTTTTTGACACGCGGCGCATTGCGCGCAGCGCAAGGAATCTGAAGCTTTGCTTCAATTTTTGAATTTTTGAAATTCAAACAGAGCTTTGCTTTGATTGGGGGAAATAGCAGGCCTCTCACGGCCCTTCCAGCGCTAAAGGTCAAAGCCCTCGGAAAAAGGCACCGAGTAGCTACCCTGCTCGGCCACCCTTAGCATGCCTCCCACGTCCCTTTCGATGCTGGGGATCTCGAGCCCTCGCCGCGAGGCCGCCGAGTTCCTTCCTACTCGGCGCATCCCGGCGGGTAGTTTCCTACCCAACAAGAGACATAAGGTTTGTCCAAGCCTAAACGATCTCCCCTCGACTCTGGGGCCCAGGGAGTACCTCCTCGAAAACGCTCGTCGGCAAGCGATTGCAGTCAACTCGACGGGCGATCGTTAGACAGAGGGCCAACCTGACATTAAAACACAACGGTGCAGGCAAGAAAAATAACATTCTTCACAAACAGGCAGAACATGGAAGCTAAGGAAATACTTCATCACTACCAACAAAAACAGTTTTTGTTTACAAAGGGTATTTTTCGGCTCCCCAGCCTTACAAAATTCAAAGGAAAACAAAATAAAGATATGAGAACAAGGCTCTACACCTCGGGGTCGAGCGCGACCTCGAGGTCCTCGACCTCCACCACCAGGGGCGCCGGGTCCTCGGCCATCTCCTCGCCGGGGACTTCTTCCCCTTGCTCGTCAGCACCCACGAGGGGGAACTCATCCCGCAGGTCCGCGTCGTCGAACTCTGGCATCCGGGACTTGAAGACATCGATGGCGTCGTGCCAAATGCGGGTCGTGGCCACGGCCAGGTCGCGGTAAAAATCCTTCGACCCCTTATAGGACGCTACCGCCCTCGACTCGGCCGACTTAACCGCCTCGGCCGCCGCCCCCAGCTCCTTCCGGAGGGTCTTCAATGTCTTCTTCAGGTTGCCGGCGAGCACCTGAGAGTCCCTGTCACGCCCCGCTTCCCAGTGGACGCGACGAGGCCCGCTACGTATATACTTTGTAACACCCGAGCCCAAGAATACTATTTCTATTACTAGTTGAGTGTTATACATTGCTCATTTCAATTATCCTGATTGTTTGGTGCTTATTGCTAAATTTTAACCGGTTAAGTCATTTTGGCACATAACAAATTTTAACACCTAAAATGAAATTAAAAATATCCATGTTGGCCTACTCGTCGCCACTAGTCGCGTGGTAGCGTCCGCGTGTCGAGATTTCGTCCCGTTCGGCGAAACGGGCAAGTTTGGACGTCTACGCGCGCGTGCAAGTGTCCGACTTGGGGGCATGCATTTTAATCATAAGACACCTCATTTCAAAATTTGGAACTCGCTTAAAATCCTATTATTTGAATTTGAAACATTTGGGAGCAACCCGGGCGCGATTTGGAAATGTTTCATTTAGCGCCGAAAAGCCCATTTAATTAAATAATCTAAAACGATTTATATATATATTTCTGTTACGAAAATAACGTTAAAATCTTTCTTAAATTTTTCTTTTAAACCCTCTTTTTCTCTCCAGCCAATCACGAGGGATTTAAATCCCTCGTGGGCCCCGCCTCACCCTCTCTCTCTCTCTCTGTCTCTCTCTATCTCTCACTTCTCTGTCTTTCTCTCTCCAATCTTATTCCCTCTCTCTCTCTCTGACAATCTTTCTCTCTCTCTCTCTCTCTATCTTTTAAACCTCACGCCTCGTCCTCAAACTTCACCACGAGAAACCCATCGCGTACCCCCGAACCCTAACCCTAGTCACCTCCTGCCGTTGCCGTCGACCTCCCCACGACCTCGCCGTCACCGTCCTCGCCTCCATAGCCTAGCCGCACCCCCTACCTCCTCTCCTCCTTCCTTCAGAATCTGCAAACACACCCCGACGCCATCTCCTGCACCGCTGTGACGCCGTCGCCGCCGCCTCCCATCGCCGACGACGTCGACGTCATCCCTTCACCCTCGTTCCGACCTCCTCATCTTCTTCCTCCTTCCCTCGCCGGCCACGACAGAACCCGAGTCTAACCCATCACCTAACCCTCTGGTTCGCCGGAAAAAGGACACCGTCGACCCCGCCGTCGTTGCCAGAGCCACCGCCGATCACCTCATTCTTCCCCTGAACACCAGAGCCAGCCAGCACCCTCCTCTACTCATCGCACCACCCTTTCCAGCGAACCCAGAAGCTTTCCAGCCTTCGCTGCTCGCCGTCGCTGCCTCGCCGGCGTCCCATCGCCGTCGAGCCCGTCGTGGTTGCCCCCTGGTTCTTCCCTGTAAGCATCCCTTTACCTTTCCATTCGTATTAACCCCCCCATCGCTGGTCTTTAGTATGCGTGTATCGTATTTTGCTAACTTAGTCGCCGTTTTGACATTTCGCCGGATTCCGGCCGTGCCGACGTCTGGACCCGACTCTCCAGCGAAGTGCTCTGGTCCGTGTGGTCACGCTGTTTGGACTTGATCCGTGGCCCGTGCATCCGTCTCGTGTTTTCCGCCGACTTTGCATTCGTGTTTTCCGGTTTGCGAAACCGTCGAGGCAAGTATCCGAATACTTGCTCTAACATGCTAGCACACAAGATCAAGTCTTGCTATACATTTAATTATCATATTATTTAGTATAACCACACAGTTGATGTTAATATCGATATTTAGTATAACTTAGAATTGACGGTTGCAAGTATCTTTAACATTGAATCGTTATAGTAGTTTCTTGTAATTAATCGGTCTGCTATCAATCCATACTCTAACTAACTAAACCAATTAGATCGCCCTTACTTTATTTGTTAAATCATCCATGAGACAATTATTTATGCTTTAGTTTTAAATTCATGTAGCTTCATTACTTTATGTTGTTGATATGGTTTCACCTTGTGACTATTGCACCCCAAGGGTGCTTGAACCTGTTAATAAAGATAATACAAATCACCATTGTGATTAAATGACTATCATTGCCGTTTACTTTAAATTCTTGCTGCTGTTTATTGTTCGATTGTATACCTGTTGTGAGCACGTACTCGATTGCACTACATGTTGACCGGACCTTGCTACATATGACATATTTACATACTAATGCACCGGACATGATACCCTGTACATACCGACTCGACCTATTGTACCACGACCTGACTTGTTATATGATCTCATTGCCTAATGCCGACAAACCTGACTTGGGGTCCTCATGGACCACTCCTGTTGTCTATCCAGACAAACCTAACCTGTTACCTGATCCTGTGTCGGCATTAGTCCTTGATTATTGAATACCTGACCTGACATACATAACTTGGGGGTATGGGGAAATCAAAGGTGAAGCCGACTTGTAACTCAACAGTTCGATACCTGTTCTGATCAGTCTTACGGGCTTGGCCAGCCCCGGAGTGATGATGCTGACATCACTCGCCCATCCTGCTACCTATTACTGCCTAGCGGCACGTCTCGGATTCAGCCCCGAGGATCTTGACCGTGGTCCCAGGCACGCACGGGATACTATTGAGTTACATCGACGAGTCACCAATTGATTTCAAAGACTCTAGAATAGAAACCTGATAGGATAGTTTAGTTACCACTGCACATTACCCCGCACTGTTATTTCTTAGTACTGCTTTATTCATGTTCATCCCTGCATTGCTTATTACCATGTTTATATTATATTATTGGTTGACATGACGCGCTGACGTCTGGGTTTTGCATGGCCCAGATCCCTTACCACTGTCGACGACCGAGCAGGAGTACTTCAGCCAGTAGGCTGAACTGTGAGTTCCTTAGTGATTAGTTTATTTATTTCATTTCATTTCCTGATGTGAGCCCGCATTATGGGACGTGCTATTTATTTATTGTATTGGATCATTTGCTTCCGCACTTATTGTTTATTGACTCTTGTTATTATGGATTTGGACATGTGATAGTTTAGTTTATTTATATTGTTCTTGATATCTCTACAACCGTAATGTGACTGTGGATGGATACTTCCTACCCACAGGTAGCATGGTTGGCTATCTCACGTGCCCAATCTTGCGTACTCTGGGAAGCGGGGCGTGACATACTTAGAAGTACATACGCTAAGCGTAACTAAGCAATATAAAGTAAATCGCAAGAGACAAATGATATAGAAATAACAGCAACTTTTATTAATAACATTCTTTGTACAATGCATGAAAATAAAATACAGCTGAAATGAAAAGCGATGCCTAAACAATGGCATAACAGAAAATGAAAAATACTGGAAAGAACAAGGTACAATATTTAGAGCTCGGGATCTTCGTGGAACTGCTCCAAATCTTCACCGGTAGGCTCGATCTCAGCTTGGTCCAACGCACCTGACGACATTCAAAGAAGAAAGAAATAGAATGTCGTCAGCGAACAGGTCGCTCGGTAAGTCCCAAAGATAAGGAAGAAATAGACAGAGAGTAAGAGAGAGAGAGGGTAGATTTTAATGTTGTATTGTATTGTCATATTATAATAGTATGGTCTTAACGCTGTTGTTGTAGCTTGGTACAGAAGGATGCCAGTGTATATGAGAGGGGTCTCAGTATGCTAGCGACCAAGGCAAATGGAAGTACAAGGCTCCGTTATACAACCCGGAACAACGGCAATTGGATTCAGGTTAGGTGTTTTAATCTTACCACCTCGTGCCACCTTTAACACCTTCCGTACCAATCTACCCCTTAAACCCCGCGATGTCTTGTTTGTATTGTTATCTTGTCAAATTGTATTGATTGCATGATTGACCGACTGACTGACCGAAACCATGATATCAGGAAACGGTTATAACCGTAGAGTCATGTAAATGGAATACTGGGAAACATGTAAAAGGAATATCCATGGTTCGGTTCGGTCGAATTGAATAGATTGTTAACTGGATTCTGGGATTCATGTATTCATGTTGGGTTGGAATATAAAAGAATATAGATTGACTTGAATCATATTCAAGTCAGAAATAGTCAGACTCTAACCATAGTCAGACTAAAAGAAGGTAAGTTGAAGTTCGATATTTGTTAGGGGCCTTATTGTAAATTATAAAACTTGAGGGGGTTTTATGTAAAAAGTACTATTGTATAGTTTTCAAAATACACCTCAAGTATTTAATATTCGTCTTTGTAGTTATAATGAGTGTGAATTTTATTTGTGTTATTCTAGTGAATATATCCTAATAAAAGTATTAATTGATTTATTTGAAACTCATGGTATTTTAATGTAAATTTTAATCTTGTAATTTTTAGGAAAATGTGGAAACTTTATATTATAATAAAATAGGTGACTAAATGGTATTTAAATATATATTAGTACAAGAATAATTTTAAATAAATATTTTATTTTCCAAAATCACATTATTCTTAAATGTCGTATTTTAAACCTTTCGAGACCGAATGCTCCTTGCAGAGGTCTGAATCTCACACTACTAGCCCGCGGGTGCACGATGAACCGTACTATCCCTAACGGGTTCCCCAAAAGTGGGTTGTAGCGGCGCTTTGCTTAGGTTTAACAAATACTATTCATTTAGGAAAACGATTTTATAAATAAAAGGTATTTATTTGTAAAAGGGTATAGATTTCCGTATTTTATTTTCTAGGGTTTCCTAAGCCAACTAGCCTATTTCTAAGGTCTAAACGACAAGTCAATAGAAGCCTCAAATCGCCTCTTCACCGTCAATTGCGGCCAGGTAAGTGCCAGGTAAGTGGGAAGGAACCACAGTCGTGGGCCTAATTAAAAACCACTAGCCTAGACACACTTGTCTAGACACCACAAGACAGTTTAGATAAACGATCGATGTCTATAACATATCGTGCTTTTATTTTAAAGATTTTATTTAGAATTGTGTACAACTTAAAGCTTTCAAGTAAAGGTTATAAAGAATATGGTATTTTAGTGAAAAGTCCTGTAATGTCGTATTCTATGTTTTGACATTTATCAGTTAGGGTTATATTTGTGTGTGTGTAGAGGTAGGTCATTACCTCGTGACTTGTTTTAAGTTTTGATGACGTTTAGAGGTAAAACATGACATGTTAAAGTTGAAGGTATTAAAGCGCAAGAATACGGTATTTGAAAACGTTATCATTTCATGTGTGAAAATTCGTTCAATTTGATTTCTACAAGTTTAGTGATCAAAATAAACTTATTTAGGAGTGAGGGAATTGATTAAACGAAGAAAAATGAACTTCATGGTATTTTTATGAAAAGAATACGGTTTTACAAGAAAGCTATCATTTCATGTGAGAAACTTTATTTAAATTGGTTTCTAGGTGATTAATAGTCAACATGAATATAGGTAGGTATTATGGATTAGGTGACAAGTGAAAATTTGTAGAAAAACCGAATCGGAAATCGATTTATTCCGATTTCCGTCGGGTTCCAAAAAGTCATATTTTTCTATTAACAGAAAAGAGAGATAGAAGAGATGGGACTTACGGGTTTGGACAAACTAAGGAGGCTAAGGGAAGTGGTGATTGTCGGTGCGTCGAAAACGTCGCGAAGGTTCTAGTCCGATCGCCGGAATCCGTCATCGGTTTCGGCAGCGCTTCGCTTCTCGCTTTTCGTACCAAGTTCTCGAGAATTTGGGAGAGTGGACTTAGAGTTGTGAGGTGAAATAGTAGAGGGTAGGGGTCTTTATATAGGGCTAGGCTAGGGTTAGGATTTGGATTTAAAAAAATATTTTAAAATGTAAAAATTCATTAAAATGTCATTAATTTTGGGATTAAAAGAGGTTTAATGGGAATTTTGTAACTGTTCAGAGAAAATGGAGTATGCAGGGATGAAGACCAAGTCAACACGGAATTTTTCCGTGTTGACGACTCGGCCGACCGGCCGAGTCCAGCCGGCGGCGCCGGCCGATTCGGCCGAGTCGCCGGCCGACTAGGCCGAGTCGGGTCTCGAACGGTAGGGTTTCACATGGGGGGATTTATGGTGTACTTTATTTTTTGTATACTGCATTAATTTGAGAGTTATGGTTGTTTGACCGTTTGACTTCCCAAAAAATTAAAACAAAAATGATATAAAAAATATGTGGAGCATGGGATTCGAACTCTGGTGGCTTGGTTCGGCAGTGCAAGGTATTACCAATGAGCTACAAGCTCTTTCTTGTAATTATTGTGTTATTTAATTACTTAAAATGATAGCAGCAAGAGTAAATACTCCAAGTATACATTAAATTTTAAAGTGATTTCTTGTACACTAAAAATGGAGTTATTTCATTCTTGTAGCTTATAATTAAAAACAAAAATAATTACCTAAATCTTGTGCTCAGGTTAAAATACCCCTTTGTGGATTTAAGAAATTTTAAAAATTTGTAAAAAAAATGTATATGAAAAATTAGGGTTGTTATAGTCCCCGAGCTTGCCCTCGGCGATCACGGCGGCCTCGTGATGCCGAGCGACCTCCCTTTTTCCGGCGTCCGCCTCGCCCTCCAAGGCGGCGATTCTCGCCGACATCGCCTCCTGCTCCCGCCTGGAGCTCTCCTTCAACGCGGCGAGCTGCCCCGCAGCCTCCACCGCCGGGGCTACCACCTCGGTCTCCATGCGAAGGGCGAAGGCCACGTGCTGGAGGACCTGGGAAGATATTTAAAAAGAAAGGGGAGAAGAGATCAGAGAGACGAAGAAGGCAACAAGTCTCACAAGCGAACTAGGGGCTTACCTGCACGGACTCCTGGGCGATCGACGCCGGCTGATCCATGAAGGTTCCCCCGGGGACTCGAGCCCCAGCCGAGGCCTCTATCTCGTGCAGGAGGCTGTCCGCATCCGACAGCCCCGATGGCACCGCGAACTGAAGCCCCCCTTCCTCCACTACGGTCGTCGAAGACCGTCCCCGGGAGGTCTCCGGGAACCCCTCTTGAGCGACTCTGGGGGAGAGCCGGCCTCCTCTTCCGAGGCAGTGTCCTCCACAATCAGGGCCCGCTTCCGACCCGACGCTCGGCTGGGGCCCGGGGCGGGATCCGCCGCCGATCGTCCTCGGGGCGACGCCACCGGGGTGGTACGGGCCGGGGCAGGCTGCACCCGGGAAGAGCTGGCGTCCCCGGCCCTAGCAGGCTACCTCGGCTGGCGCATAACATCCCTGAGAGCTCCGAAGTCCATGGATCCTGCACGAAACAAACGCCCAACTTATCAGCAACGCGAGTAAAACATAAACCCAGAAAGCAAGCCTGACTTACCAACGAACTCGACGGGGCTAAGCCCGGCCCATCTCAAGACCCTCTCGGACATCAGCACGTCATATCGGGGGATGGGTTCCCATGACGCCACTCTCACCGTGACGGGGTCGTTGGACAGGCTCCCCGGCAGCCACTTCTCCCTTGACCATTTGGTGGTCACTGGCCAGTCCTCGCCCTCGGGAGGGGAAACGAAGAAAAACTTCTTTTTCCAATCATGAATGGAGGAGGGCAAGGCCACGATACCGGTCGCAGTAGCAACCCCGGGCCTCTTCCTAAAGGCAAAATACACCCACCTGGGGTCGCCCGGTCGACCGCGGGGGTGACTCTTGAATGCAAGGGAGGAATCGAGAAGGGAAAGACTGAAAGGAACCTCCTGCAGCCTCAGGCGGATCAAGAACCCAAGGAGAATCCTCCATGAGTTCGGTACTAACTGGCCGGGCGCCAAACCGAAGAAGTTTAGAGCGGCGATGACCTCAGGAGAGAAGGGCAGGTGCATTCCGCCCCAAAAAGCTTCCAAGTACAGGGCAATCTCCCTGCCCCGCACGTGATCGGCCCTCTCTCCCTCCTTGGCCAGACGAAGCATGTAACGCGGGGGAATGTGGAAGCGAGCCCGAGCGTTGACGAGCTCGTCCTCATGCCTCATCCAGCACGGGGTGTTGGAAGCCACATCTGCCGCCGCCTCCCTGGAGGCAGCCCCCGCCTCACGACCCCGGGGAGAGTGCCCAGCCCCTGCCCCCCGAGGGGACTCGGACACAGCTAAGGGAACCCTAGCATCTACTCCTACAACGTCTATTGATTCTACAGAAAAGGAAGACATCTAATCTTGGAAAAGAAATTCTTCAAGGGCTGAAGCGAGAGAGGGGAGACTAGCGCCGAGCACCTGGGGCCCGAGGGAGGAAAATATGAAAGAGTAAGGGCCCTAGAGCGGGCCCCACCCATATTTATCGCCGCATATGGCCTCATCCAACGACGCCCATCGTCTCCAGCCGAAACGACCCTCGCGCCCAGCGGCTCTGATCGTTCCACGTGGCAGCCCAGCGTTGAGCCGTGTCCCTTCAGGCGCCGCAGGCCTGCACGCGTCGCATCGGCTAATCGACGCCCGACACGTGGACCGTCGCTTCAACTGCAAAGCGCACGAACCGGCGCACCTTCTTTAAATGCAAAGATCTTGTCTTGATTCGTTGGCGGAAAAGACAACCGACGACCCGAGGACTAGTCCCGACGAAGCCCTAGAAGGAATCTCACCTCGGGAGGCCCGGCAGTCCATTCCTGACCCGACCACTATATGGTCGGGACAAGAGTGGGGGGCTAATGATAGTGATCGATATCGGCCACCCCCGACGTCATGACACGTGGCGTGTGACGTGTCCCGGAACTCAGAAGAAAGGGCCCACAGGGGGCCGACCAGGCAACCCTGTACCCGACCTGCAAGCGCAAGCTGGCCCTCCTCGGGACCCCTGCAAATTAGACTCCTCGGCCATCTCGGCCCTCTTGCTCGTCTCCGAGCTCCCCAGCCGAGGCCGTATTCCTCGGTCCCTCCGACCGACCGACTCCACCACTTGCAGACGTAACAGCCGCTCCGCAAATCTCGCCACGCGCAGATTCTCCGTCAGCAACATCCCACGTTCCACGCCATCGCGATCCCCATTAATGGGCGATCCGCTTTCTACGCGGGCGTGACGTCGGGAGGCGTAACTGTCGGCGAGATTCTCGCGCCTACTGTTGCGTGCCACCACCGCTATATAAACCCCCATCACAGTGGGGTCAAGTAAGCCATTTTTTACACTTTAAGCCGTTACTCTGCTCGGATCTCATCACTGACTTGAGCGTCGGAAGGTCCTCGGTGGCACCAAACCACCCCGGAACTTCTTTGCAGGTATACGGCAGCAACTTCCTCACCTCATCCCTTCCTCAAAAAACCCATTGAGACCCACATGCGAAGGAAGATAATCAACTAAACCCACCGGAAGATCAACGGAAGACTACATCTCACGGAGGCCCGAAAAGGAGCTCCGTCAACGATCAAATGAAGAATTCAATATACGGCTGCTGCAATTTTTTTTTATTGTAAATGAAAATAATCTTACTATTTAATGAAAAGCTTTAATGAGTTTGGATTCGTTTTTTAATTGAATGGAAATGAAACATCTACATTTGAAATGTTTGGCATGTTCAACGAGCACATATTTTTATT
Source organism: Agapanthus africanus (assembly GCA_030015575.1). NCBI lineage: Eukaryota > Viridiplantae > Streptophyta > Magnoliopsida > Asparagales > Amaryllidaceae > Agapanthus > Agapanthus africanus. Next base: position 27,294,237 of record JASDDO010000004.1, on the reverse strand, counting down.
CTCCCCATCTAACCTTTATTCCCCCCATCTAACCTTTATTCCCGAGCGTAAAACATGTGTCATTTTTTTATTCGTATTTCTACAGCGGAATATCTTGCTTGACCTTACCCACTGCGGCTGGCTGTACCACACGAGTATAACGAAATTAAAAATATCAAAATCTCCGTTATTTTCAATTTTTTCAGTATTTTGGTTACTGCATAAGAAAATCATGTATTTTTTTTAAAAATAAAATATGTATTGTTGGCTTCCGTTTTCCAATATTTTCCATGTTATAGCACGCAAAAATCATGAAATTTTAAAGAATAAAATATCGTGCACTTTGGTTTAATATTTTTCTTGTGCGAAAATCGCTTTATTTTTAAAAATCTCGAAATTCCCTGTTTTTTCTTCAAATTTTCAATATTTTGCATGATACAATACAACAATATCATGAGATTTTTAAAAATCCAAAAAAAATGTTTCTTCAGATTTAAAATATTTTGCGTAGCAGACGAAAATCATGAAATTTCAAAAATCTCATTAACATCTGTTTTATTTAGTGATCATTTGTGAATTTTATGTGTTGGCAAGGGTTTCCAGTCATCCGTGTCACCCGAACTGGATGTTTTAAATTAGGTTTTAATAATAATCAGCGGCCTTTTCTTTCTTTACTTCACATATCTTTTTGTCTCTTTGATATCCAAAATTCTCCAAAACTATGAGCAAGTAAAATAACGGAAAATTGAAGAAAACATATGATTTCTTGTTTTTTGAAATTTTATGCTTTTTGTACGCTGTACACGAGCATGCGAAATAATTTTAAAAAGATGGCATCATAGTTAAGTTATTTGAGGGTTCAGATTTTTTTGGATTTTTATATGCTATATCATGCGAGGTATTGAAAGCGTGAAGAAAACATAATTTTTTTTTATTTCTGAAAATTTTGCTATTTTCATTTATTATAGAAAGCATAATGTTGAAAAAACCGTAAAAAAACAAAAGCCACAAAATTAATCATGAAATAAAGTAAGTATTAATGAGGTTTTTGAAATTTAGTAATTTCCGTATGCTATGCAGAATATTTTAAATTTGAAGAAACATTTTATCGGGTCCCGATCCTTGCTCACGGGATAAAGTGCTACACGGAACAAAATGCCATGCCAAAGGACGTGGGCCACCTCTTGAGTCTGTGGGCCCCACTACAGAACAATGGGGAATTTTTGGGATATATTCCGAAAGAGGGCGGACCCGTACCGTAAATGGAATAATGCCACTCTTTAATACACATACACCTTTTAAGTGAACCCGTACTACAGGAGCTTGAGAACTCCGTAGTCATGCTTGCTCGAGTCAGGAAAGTTCTGGGATGGGCGGCCTCCTGGGAAGTGGCCCCGCGAGGTTTACCGTCTGTGCTGGGGTGGACCGCGACACGTTTTTTAAAATTTTTTAAACATCTCACTATATTGATATAAATTCAATTAATATATGTTTTATTCCATGATTCCCGTTTTTCACGATTTTTTCAAAGCGCATGGTATAATTTTGGGAAAGTTTCTGATATCAATTTATCATATTAATCCATCATTCTGAAAGTTAATGGTATCATTTTGGAAAAGTGCCCATTGTTCATGGCAGCAATTAGAAATTTAGCCGAGGAACAAACCCAATTTCAAAACAACGGTTCAGATCTAATCTCTAAACCCTCTTATCTAAAATCAACGGTCCAGATTCTCTTCCAAAACCCCCTTATGATGACCAAAAAACCCCTGCCCAAATCCTTCAGCCATCTCAGCGACTTTCTGTCTCTCTCACATCTCAAACCCTAGATTTTCTCTCTTCGCCAAAAATGAGCTCCATTTCCTTCGCTTCCACCTTCGTTCCCGCCAAAATCGCCCTCCCTCGCCGGAAGGTCTCGGTCGCCGGTCCGTTCCCGGCTGCTAGGGTGGCGGTGCGCACGGCGGCGACGCCGGCGGAGGCGGGGAAGAGGCAGCCGAGGGGGATCACGAAGCCGAAGCCGGTGTCGCCGGCGCTGCAGGCGGTGGTCGGGGCGAGGGAGATTCCGAGGACTCAGGCTCTGAAGCAGATTTGGGCTTACATCAAGGAAAACAACCTTCAGGTCTAATCCTAAAGCTTCTTCTTTTATTTCATCTTTTATAGATGCATTTTCATCCCATTTATAGAAATATTTAAGCTCTATTGAAGGAGGTTACTATTTGTCAAGTGTGGTTACTACCTTGATACCTTGGCAAACATCAAGTTCATCTAGATATGTAATTGTTCATCTCAATTGCATATGGTTATACAAGCTAGTGTTAGCTTGATATACTTTGATGCCCACAATCAAACAAGTTGAACTTTTGCATGCCAATTTTGGAAGATTTGTGGCTTAGCCAGGATTATGTCATGTGGGTCAGAAAAAATTTTAAATGGTGAAAAGGTATTGAAAAGAAAAGATTTGAACCTTGATAATCTCAACCCTGAGTTCGTAAGTACTTAAACTCTTATAAGAAGTCTATGTAGTACATGATTTTGACTTACGACTGACACATAAGCGAAAAATTAGAATAATGGCAAGGTGACCAGTGTCGAGCCTACAATTCACCATAGCCCTTACACTATAAGTCGAAAACCTATTATGATGAATTCGTCTAAACTTGTCTCGGTTGATTTATTCACATAATATATAGAGGAACTCTCTATCTACCATGGTTGTCCACATAAGCTCAATCTACTTTGGAATTGGATCCAATCTAATGAAAGACTGTGGTTTTAAGTGTTATTTTGTATTAATCATTAATTCAAGATAGTAAAATGTGATTACAAGTGACAATGAAAAATTAAGCAACTTACTAATGCTACTTAAGTAATAAATTGTCCAATGCCGAAAATCAAAGTGAAATTTCTAGGCGAGGCTGCGGGGGTATCAAACATAATCCGTTTTACTACCCTTCTTCGAAATTGCCCTTGACAAATTTAATGGTCAACCTTATATCTAGAAGATTGAGACGGGAAGCTATAATCTAAAAGAGTCTACCAAACTTCAAGTTTAGCCGAAAACAACTAGAATCAAACATTTATTATATCAAGCTTCAAAGCAGATTTAAGCGTACATCAAAGAACACAACCTCCAGGTTTGATCTAAAAATTTACTTTTTTGTCATCTTTTGTTTGTAATGTCATCCCATTTATATCTTTTTGTGTGTGTATCTTTTAGATATATTTAGATATAGACCAAATTTTAAAAAATACCATGAAATATCAGAACTTATTAGAAAAAATGAGCATAGTTAGTTGCAATGAAATTTCAATGTCTTCCAGCTTAATGCCATGCATTGTTTTTAAATGAAATTGCTTATATGCTATCAATTGAAGGCTAAATCGAAAGAAGTATGTATTAAATAGATAATTGTTTTATTTGCTTAATTGCTTTATAAAGTTATGATATATTTATTAAAAATCTGACAGTTAATGGCGTGCTAGTGACATGCAGCCTAGGATTTATTAGCTTGTAGGCATTCTGGCTTTGAGGTATCAAGTTTTATGGAACCAAATTGTATATCAACTCAAGGCAAAACCTAGCCAATGGAAAAACGTTAACTTGCATTAAATTGAAAAATGTTGAAAGTCAGTGTAGTGTATTTACTTTATAAAGCTTATGGTATATTGAAATAATTCTGATAGTTAATGGCATGCTGGTGATATTCAACCTTAGATTTCAATAGTTTGAAGCCATGCTTGCTTAAAGTATCAGGCTTTACATAGCCAAATTGTATATCAACTCAAGGCAAATATCCCAATGGAAAGGCAGTACTCTTCTAGGCCATTTTTAGAAGATTGAGGTTATTTTTCTATTAATTCCCTTCGTTGTTGTATTGGCTTTGATAATGACTCTAGAATGTTGACATTGTGATTGCAAAGAGTAGATGAATAATCCAGTGAAAGTTTCAAACACTACAGGAAGTAACTGCGATGCAAATCAAATAGAGAAATTGTTCGATACAAAAATAAAAGTTTAAAAATTGATGTAGGATGCAGCGAAGAGAATCTTATAACGCTCATTTCCAGGATAAATCACCATAAATCAATTTAATGATCAACAGATCAAAATTATATGTCTGATTAGGATTTTTCCCAACTTGCCTAATTGGAGCATGTAGGTAAAGACCATCATTATTCCCAACCTTTGCATTTTCATTCATGATTTAGGAATTAGCTCTGATGTCATACAATTCAATTTAGTGTGACTGTGTTTCTTCATCATTTTTTGTAATTCTCTTTTCACCTTTATTTAGGCTTAAATTTGTGCAATGATGCTATTCATGTAGCACAAGTGTTAACAATGGACTTCATATTGAATTTCAAAATTCGCATATTATTTTTTTCCATGAAAGTAAACCTAAACATAATTTTCCAATTATGCAAATTGAAATTTTTAACTCGCTACAAATATGATCTAATAATTTTAGTTTTTGAGCTATAGGTTAAATATCAATTTAGCATCAGTTATGACACCGATTAATATTTCATTTAAACTTAATATGAAGTGCATAAATTTTGAAACAAGCACTTGTCATAAGTTCTCATTTTTTGTATTTAGCAATTTTATTTTTAATTTTTTTATTTTTAAGTATTTTAAGCAGTTGATATTGGAAAGCTAGTACTCGAATCCAGACTACTACAATTGTCGACACCAATACGACCAAGATTTCAAACCTTGAAATGGAGAACATGAGACGATCAATTCTTGCGAAAACCTAAATGCTTTTCATTGGCCATTTACTTCATGGACTCTCCCTTTTGATAAACTTTTCTAAGAAATATAAAGTTTTAGACATATAATCTCAAGACTCTTAAATTATGTTTGCAAACATTGGTGGAACAACTATAAACTTATCTCAGTCAAGCAGCTCGACTGTCTTTACATCACAATTACAAGTCATCAAGTTTGTAAGGTGCATTTTTACATTCAATATGATGATATCTTCAAATCTGATGCCTAGTTATTATTTGGTTGGGCTTCTTCGCTCGACCCTTATTGATGAATGTGTAAAATTGTTGTTGTTTCACTACTTTAATATTTTGTTGAACAACCATTGTTGCACATCTGCAAACTTTTTACTCACATGCTTGTCATTCTCAATTTTAGTTAATTACTATATACTTTTGTGTTTTGTCATGTTACACATTACCTTAGAATTTCTAAACCTTGTTCATATAACACATTATTTCCACACGCACACACGCACGCTTGTATATTTCATGTATTTGTATGTACATAGAAGATATAATATACATGCAGATTTAGCTATTATAATGATTCTTGGATGAAATATACATTTCCTAACTTGCTCTTTCTTCCTTTCATTCATATCTTCATACTTCTACCCATACGAAAATACTACTATTAATATAATTTTTCCCAGAAACTAAACCTAAACATATAAAAGTACAATTACTCAAACTGAAATACAACTTGCTACTAATAGTTATATAATCAATATTTTTAACTTAGGAAGCACGGATATTTCTATTTGCTCACCGTGTCCGTACTTAATAGCTTTTAGATTGCGAGCCATTCTTGCAGGGTAACCAAGTTATGAAGCATTATTAAGACATTCATTTTGGGGGATAGACTTAAATGTTTTGCGATGGTAATTTACTTCGTAGACTCTCTCATCTGAAAGAACTTTCCTGTTGACTTCATGGTTTTAGATTTTATTTTAAATTTTTGCAAACCTTGGTGGAACAGTTATAAACTTATCTTTAAAAAGCTCGATTGTCTTTACATCGTAATTACAAGTCATGTTCATAAGGGGAATTTATACACTTATTATGATGATATTTTCAAATATGAAACCTAATTCTTCCCCCTTTCCCCCCGGCTCAACCCTCATGTTCTTTCACTATTTGTTAGTCACATATTTTGTTATAAATTTCAGTAACTTTTTCACTCACATGTGTTGAAGGTAGAAAATACTCGAAAGAAAACGGAAAATAAAAAAAAGGAAAACATGAAAGAAAAGAGAGAATGGAGGGGGCGGCCCCCCTCTCGGTTGCCTTTTACCGGGTGCCCCTTATAGGATGGCACCCAATCGCCTGATCCTGCCTAAAATTTCTGCGCAAAAGAGCGCAAAGCATCAAATGGCAGCAATATGCTTAATAAAAAGGAACCCAGTATTTTCTGGGCTATATTTTTCCATACTTCCAACCGAGAATCAGACAAATTCTGGCATCGAAAGCGTCTCGAAAAGACCTTCGATTTGATATATTACGGGTCTCATAATTGTTATGAAATCAAAAGTTATGAGCAAACGTGTTATGCACGTATGGTCTAAGTAATGCTCTACAATATAGGGGATACATCTTTAGTCCCACGTCGGGAAAAAGAGAGATCCGTTCTGTACCACTCCCCTGTAAATAAGAGAGGAGACCACTCAAAAAAGGGTGAGGATTCGTCCTCACAGAAACCATTACTTCTTTTTTAAAGCCATTGCATTCTTTAGGCTAAAGCTAGTGCGCAGGTGCAGGTGCCATGTGCACCACATGCAGCGCACGTGTGCTGGTGTCATGCACGCATGTGTGTCGGTGCCATGCGTACCACGTGCAGCGCATGTGTGCATGTGCCATGCGTACCAAGTGCGGCACACGTGCCGACACACGTGCGTTGGCATCAAGCGCAACACGTGTGATGCACGTGCGCCAAGCATAAAGAAGCCTTTCCGGCATCTCAGAAGATACCGCTTCAACATGTTCTCTATCTTGATGAACGAGACTGGGGTAAGGGTGCGTCTCTCTACACCTTCGATGTATGACGCTGTAAAATTTCAGCGTCTTCGGAGAGGTGGTGAATCCCAACGACCAACAATCCCTTCATCTTTCCTTTGAAGCCTGATCTTCACCAAATAGAAGCATACGTTTTACTTGAAAGCTTAAGCTTTCATCAACGGGCACACCCTATGCAATTGCGCAAGGGCACAAACCCCTATTGTGCTCGCCAAATGCGCATCCAAAAAGAATGAAAGACACGAGTTTGAATTTTTTGCTTCATTGAAAGCCTTTGCTTTCTCGAAAGCCGACAACTTTCCCTTACAGATGCGCACTATATATATATGCTATATATATGCGCATCCCATACAGACGCACATGCTAACACGTACGTGCAAACTGAAAGCATTCTCTGTAAGGATGTGCGCAATACGTTCTATACACATGTGCGCAAGCGAACAATATCATCTTTCTAACATGCACATATATACATGCACATATGGAAATTTGACACGATAACAAGTGCGCAACCACGTGATATGTACGTGCACAACATCATGACTGATAGCAAGTTCGCAACTACATGATATGCACGTTCGCAGCCCCCTTGATTGATAACAAGTGCGCAACCACGTTATATGCATGTGCGCAACCACATGAATGATAACAAGTACGCAACCACGTGATATGGATGTGTGCAACCCCCAACCATAAAAGATGCGCATCACGTGATGTGCACGTGCGTAGTTCCTGATTACAAGCAAGTGCGCAACCCACGTGATATGCACGTGCGTACCCTCATTAAAAATGATACATGTACATACGCACTTCACATGTATATGCACACATGGATAGCAAGCCTTTGCTCGAGTACTTAGTTAAAATAAACTACGTATAGAAACTTTTGTTTCTTATATATGATCTATTGATCAACATATTAATGATGTCCAAATTGATCTTAGTCTCATATACGACTGATGATCGTCCACCCATATTGATTTTAGTCTCACATACGACTAATGATAAATTCATCCATATTGATCTTAGTCTCGTATACGACTAATGATCTTTTATCTATGTCATCCAAGTTGATCTTAGTCGGATATATGACTAATGATCTTTCATCCATGATACATACATTGATTTTAGTCGGATATATGACTAATAACTAATGATCTTTCATCCAATGATTTTAGTTTCATATAAGACCAACAATCCTCAGTTCCGACCCGATCTCCTCCCTCAAACATGGGATTTGGTTCAAGGGTACATCTTGCCACACCTTTGATATACGACGTAATTCTTCAATGTCTACAGATAGGTGACGGGTTCCAACAACCAACGACTCCTTCCTCGTCCCTACTTGATGAAATATATGAAATTTCATCAAGACATGGAATGCCTTGCACATCCCATATTGATGTGCATACCTCATATTGACACGCATCCTATATAGATACGCATCTTATATTGAGCTCTGACTTTATACATATATGTATATGTATATTTTTGAAGGAAACATAAATACCTTCAAATCGGATCGCACCCTAATATTGGGTGCATCCCATGTCACCATCGTTCGCTTCGCCACATAACATATACACGTGCGCGCATGATGAAAGTTAGACAGAAATGTCCCTAAACTAATATTGGACCGCGATGTTCTTAAACTAATACGTTTGGCCCTACGGCTGATCTCCATATTGGTCCCCGTATACAATCCACGGACTTATACAAACCATATTCCATCCATGTCTCTCATGGACCGTGATGTCCTTAAACTAATATGTTTGGCCCTGCGGATTGTTTCCATATTGACTACCGTATGCTATCCATGGGCTATTCATATATGATTTGATCAGTTAAGCTCATATGCTAACTGTTCCTAAGTCGATCTTAGTCCGATATACGACTAACGATCTTTTGATCAAACTCATATATCTCTTGAACCGATGGACCTCATTTATATATGATCTGCGTCCTAAGTTCAAAACCCTAAATGTAATATACGGGTTTGGACTAATCCGCGCCATACGGGCGATGATATATATTAGTCTCTGTACACAATCCAAGGGCAACCACATATAAACAAACATAACATAATACGAAGTGATATCTGTAGAGAAGGTGAAGTTGTTATCGCATTGTGATAGCGTAATTAATTTTAGGGGCATGCGTCTGCAGGGAATAGCGTCTCCACAGTCAAAAACCCTTCTGATAAGTCACGTTATATCGGTTGCATCCATCCAAACCTCCGATGTATTGTGTCATAAATCAATTTGGTATCTTCAGAGAGGTGGATGCATATGTCTGCTTTTGCCGACGAGCACGTCGATGATCGATGGGGAGTGACTTTTCGCGAGAATTGTCGTTTTGACATGGTAAAGAGGGATGATAGATAGTTAGGAAACTTTGTACGCTGTTTCACTAATCTTGTAGTCCATATCCTGTGTTTGGGTATCTTTTTTTTCTGTAGAATGAAATGTTTATTTTATATACATGTTTTCATTGCCACTTAATGAATATTTCATATCCAACAACTGGCCTTCCATTGATTGCTTGTTTAGACACGTGCTTTGCATGTGCACATTGCATTTAAGAATTTCTGTCAAGTGCGAGCATTAAGGATCCTTCCATCAAGTGCGCATATATAAGTGCGCATGCTTCTGAAGTTGTTCTTCTACAAGTGCGCACATATATAAGTGCGCACTTAAACGGGTGTAAACAAATGCCCCCACCGATTCCGTGCACGTGGATGCGAATGGTGCCAAGCTGTCCACCGTTGGATCTGCCTTGAAGTTCGCGGGATGCGAACCGTCCTTTGATCTCTATAAATGGGGTCACAATCCTTTCTTTGAATTGCGGCTTTTCAACTTTTACTTGGGCATTTTAAGAGCGGTTCTTTTGCGCACTTATCTCTTCAGTACCTACGTATTTGTTCGAAGCTTTTGCTTCCTTTTAGAAACTTTTGCTTCTTTAAACTTCGAGCGGTAAGTGCGTTGCGCACCTCTACCCTTGATCCATTTGCTTAGTTTGCACTTGCCCTTAGCTTGTCAGTTGCACACTTGTGGACATTTGACTTGGGATTTAGCTTAAGTACTTTAAAGAAATTTAAACATTTTAGTTTAAGGACTTTAGAGAAACTTAAACACTTTAAAGAAACTTTAGACAATTTTGCCCAAAAATTCTCGTGTAGTTTCTTAACTTCATAGTTAAGACTCACACTGTTCGTTATTCACAGGATATTCCATGATTGCGATTTTAACGCTTTTTTTTCCTTTTTGCCTTTCAGGTACAATGGCATATCCATCAAGACTTTGGTTATGAGCGCCGGGAGAATTTGTGTCCGGATGAACCAACAGATCAAGAAATCTTTCAGATGATACGGACTCATGATGCTCCATGGCAATATATGCATCCGTGGGCTGGATGGTATAACTAGATAGTCCAGGGCCGGGTTAGCTTCCAATGTGAGGCGATCTCTGATCCTTTGGGACCTATTCCGTACACAGAACCTTCGCCAACCGCTTTCACGGTGGAGGTGGAAGATTGGACGGCTCGCAATAGGTTGCAGCCATCCGTGAGAGTGACAAGACCGACACCCGTAGATCTTCTGGGACGTCGGATGAGTCAGGATGAAGCTAGACCCTGGGGAATACCCTACCATGTGGGTATTATCCCCAGATATTTGACTGGCTATGTCGGCTGGGCCAGGTTTATCTTGTCGATGGAGAGAACTCTTTTAGAGCAAACAAGGCTATATGGAGCGGTCTATGCTTCATTGTTCGAGTACCCCAAGACTGGGCTTTGGTGGGTGAAGTCCTTTTCTAAACGGTGGAACGTTCAAACGAGCATTTTCATGATGTCCGACAGGCAGGCATCCATCTTCTTGCTGGAACTCACACATATATGGACTGCTAATCACGGGGGAATATTATGAGGAGATAGTACCCTGGGATGAATTTGTCTTTGCTGTGGGCCCGGTTGCCACGGATTTGACGGGTGACAACGCAATAACTTTCCTGTGACCGAGACTTAAGAAGGTGCTATTCATTTTTGAGGAGATGCATAAAGGCCTCTGGAGGACAAGGGGTCACGTTTGAGGTCTTCATTGCTAGATTTGTGCACCAGAACGTCCTCAGAGTCGATATAGACAGGCATGAAGTCCGCGTATGCAAGGGAAAGATTCCGCAGCGGTGGAGAATTTCTTACGTCCCAGAGCCTCCCTTACGATTTTCACGACGCTGCCGCACCGGGGATCGACCAGAACTCTTTCTTTATAGCCTTCATAGGCTTATGATTGAGTTGGTTCGCAATCCCTGTTCATCCGAGGCTGATGCGGGCTTTTGTTTCTATTCCGCTGACAGGATAACCTCCGGCGCTAGGTTGGCCATTGGCATCACGGGGTTGTCGTTTTAGTATCAAGGGCTTAGCGAGTTGGCCACCTCAGACAATCCGGGAGAAGAGCATGTATATAAGCCGCTACGTTATTTCGGTGCATGGATTCATTTGCACGTAAGCGGGGTGTACAGCGAGCGTGTACAGCCAACATTCTTTGACACGGGTCGATTCCCTGTCGTAATGAGACTCGTTGGAGCTGTTGGAATCAAACTCAATAGACATATCCGCCGATTGAGTCTCAACCCCTTAAACCTACGAGAGCAAAAGCAGATCTATTTCGAAGACCGGGCACTCTTGAGGCCCGTCTCTACCGGTCAACCCCCACTGGATATATTGAGAAAGGATAACCTGAGCTTTGCCAAATAAGGACATCACTTATCTTTATTCTATCCGACTTGGTTTTCTGGTATACCGACAGAGTAACAATGTCACTTTCATGCCATATAGTCCTTACCGCTTCTCTCGACAATTTGGATATAACCAAGGCGTCCCGCTACAGGCCTTCCGTTGTGAGCCTGGCTTTACGAAGGAGCAAAGTATGTCATCCACCACTTCATGTGGTTGAACACCGGATCCCGTTTCATGATTCTTGATCCGGAACATGTTCCTCAACTCTTTTCGACTTCCGCTCATGGTACCCATCATTCATGGTCGGAGTTATAGAGCATGAGAAGCATGTCTTCCTTAGTCGCCGGGGTGCGATGAAGGCATCAAAATCCGGCTTTTCTTTGAAACCATGGTCTATCATTTTTTCTCCCCTGCCTCGGGAAGGGACGCCGGTGATTTCTCCTGTTGTTCAGGAACTCAGGACAGCTCGGACTTTTGGAGGCGTCCAACCAGAGTCTGTTTTTGGGACTAGGAAGAGAGCGGTCTTCGGTGAAAAGCGGGCTCTTTCATCGATCGTTTCTGGGTCTTTTAGAAGGCGGCGATGTTTCGGTGTCGACCAATTGATACCGGTGTTGCTGAGCCGGAAGCAGGGTCACCGGTCGAAGATGACGTTGCGGCCGACTCATCGTCCAATTTGAACATCGGGAAACGTCGGCCTAAGTCGCCTTTAAGGAGAAGGAGGGCTTCCCAGGCGACCGGCTCTCGCAAGAAGAGAAAGCCTTCATTTACGGCTGACCTTGTATCTGACCAAGTAACCCAAGTTTCCTCGACCCAGGGCATCTCGGAGCATGAGACGAATGTTGATATTATCTTTTCGGAGTTACTCGCTGCGGAGAATGTGTATCTCGCAGCAGCCATTATAGAATCATTGGTAGAGGATGATGACGCTAATCTTCATGTAGCGTTATCTGCCTCTACACAATTAGCTGCGGAAGAAGCAGAGATGATACGGGCGTTTGCGGCAACCAGTATATTTCTTCTGCTCTTCTTCAAGCATTTTTTATAAATGATATTATGTGCCTAATCGTTTTTCCTTTTTCTACAGCGATATCTACTGAAAGAAACCGTCCAAGCGTCGTTTGATTCATATTGAGAAGTATGCTGGAGGCAACGAGCAACTCATGGTTCCGGTAAGATCCATTCTCTTAATGCCCCGTCTTAACAATGTATGATTTGTCCTGTGTTGATTAACCTTTTTCATGATTTCCACGGCAGGTCTTGGCATGCGATCATCCGGTATTTATATCTCGGATGTCCCTTCCCGAACAACTGTTGCGCACTCTTTGGGCTCGCTAACTCTTGTTCACGGAACTTTCCGATTATCATGGGAAAAAGCACTTAAACAGCTCGCGCCAACTGCTTCTAACGCTGAGCATTCTGATGATGAAGGTTCCAACTATCACAGGCCCACCAAAGATCTCTTCGGACAGCTCAGGTGGAGGAAGCACGCCGTCTCTATGAGGAAGCCGAACTTCAGGCCTTTTTAAGTATAAAAAGATCTATTTTATTTATGCCAGTCCAAGTGATTACTTTATTAACCACTTGGTGTATGTTTTTACAGCTGGCGTTAATTCCAGCAATCCGACTGTTATTGATATCCCTGAAGATGGTGAAACCCCTTCAGTAGAGGTCCTTGTGCCACCCGTGGAGCTAAAGACGACGAACATGACAACCCCAACATGAATGAACTTGACTATTCGGGTTCTGACACGCACGATCCTGTTGCTCCTGAAGTCACTGCCTCTATGGCTCGCAGACGTCCTCCCGACGCCTCAGACCCGTCTCTGGCGGTAGCAGATTCTGGCACGTCTGGTGGGACGGATCTGAGACGGAAGCCATTGCTTCTTTGTGAAAGCTTTTGCTTTCTGATCGAAACTAGTGCGCGCCCACAATGTGCGCACTAAGTTTAAAAATTGCCGCCCATGAAAATGTAATCCTCGGGAGATGTGCCCATCATATGCTACCCACATGTGTGCACTTGTTGGATATTGCCTATAAAGGTTTGCGCGTCACGTGATATGCACGTGCGCGCACTTGTTGAAAATGGTCCATGAATGTATGGGCGTCGTGCGCAATGCATGTTGACTTGTTAAATACATACGCACATATTTACATGCGCACATACATAACTTTGAGCCCATAACAGATGCGTCATGTGATACATTCGTGCGTAACATTTTTGAAATAAAACAGTACGTAACAACGTGCAATGCATGTGCATATCCTTTTCAAATAAAAAGAAACTCACATGTGCGTTACGAGATGCACACGTGCACAACATTTTTTGAAATAAAACGGTACATAATCACGTGCAACGCACGTGCGCACCCTTTTCAAATGAAATAAACGGGCATGCGCGTCACATATACTTCCGCACTTGTATAATAAATCATTATTTGATCACTTAATCAAAATTGAATTAAGTGATGAAGTTTTTGGTTTCTCATATGCAATATATTGATCAAAATATCAATAAACCCAAGTGATCTTAGTCTCAAAGATAATTAAAGGTCCTTAATCTATACTTGTTAAGTTGATCTTAATCCAAAACAGGATTAACGGTCCCTAACCATATTCTTGAGTTGATCTTAGTTTCAAAGATGACCAACGATCCTCAGATGACATATTTACATGATATCTGCGTCCTAAGTTCGATCCCAAATTTATAATATATATACGGATTTGGACTAATCCGTGTCTTACGGACGACGACATAAACTAATATATGTATACAATACACGGGTAACCCCAAAATAAACAATATAACACAACACGAAATGATCTGTCTGGAGCAGGTGAAAGTTGTTATCGCAACGCGATAGCGTAATTTATTGCAGGAGCTTACGCCTGCATGGAAGAGTGTCCCTACAATCAAAAACCCCCTTAAAGGGGGAATCTGATAAAGTCATGCTACATCTGTCGCATCCATCAAAACCTCCGATATACGGTGCTATAAATCAACTTGGTATTTTTGGAGAGGTGGATGAATATGTTCCATATAGCATCTACTCCCGTACGTCCTCCTGATGCCTCAGACCCGTCTTCGGCTGTAAACACCGCCTAGTTAGGACGGGTTCGGATGCCCTATCTAGGGCACCTGACTAGGCAAGTGGGGAGTTATTTCCTCCCTACTCGCCCTAAAATCAATGGAGTGGTTAACAAACCACTCCTATGACCGAGAGGGGGTATATATACCACCCCCTTCTTTTACACGAAGAAGAGGACACAACAAAAAAAGATTTAAGAGAAATTGTTGGAGAATTCAAAGGAGTAGAAATTCCAAATTCGCAAAGAAGAGACAAAAAGATGGCAATGGGAGTTTAATCTCTTATTTAAATCCTCTCTTCTTTCCTTGCATGAGTGCCCTCGCCCCCCTTTAAATTTTGATTAATATTATCTTACTCGGCATACGGACTTCGAAAGAATTATCAAGAACGTTGTTAACCCCATGCTTCTTGATATCTAGGAACGTGGACGTCAAGTCCAGGGTTCTATCGAACTTTAGAAACGTGGACGTCAAGTCCATGCTTCCATCGAACTTTAGGAAGTGAAGGATACTTCATTCTCATAATTGAAACATAGACCAACACCCTATGTTTCATCTGATAAAATATAGATTAATACTATTTTTTATGAATAAAACTCAAGAAATGGTAGAAATACCATCCATTCTTGAACGTGGTGATAAAACACGTTTCACATAACATGGAAATAATCTAACGCATTATTTCTAGTTAGACGAAAGAGTATCGATAAGAACTCTATGTTCTAAAAACTTATATTTTCATGCAAAGAACATAAAAATACTCCATGACAAAAAACAAAATAGAAATATAGCTCAATATTTGAATCAACATAGGTCCCTATCCGAATAGGGGGACCGGATGGTGGTCGGTTGCCTAACCGAGGGTGGTACCCGTCCGATGGTCCACCTGGCAATCAGGACCTAACTCGGCTAAGAATGCCTTTTAAGGCTCTTTCCTCTTTATATATGTATATATCAAATGAAATTCTTGTAACCTTCATTATATGAATCCACATGTTGTAACAAAAATGCATTTTATATTCAAATTTGTAAACAAAATGATATGAATGAAATCTTATGTTGATGTTTTGTTGAAAGGTTTTCCGCGTATTCGATTATGAGAGTTTTAAAATACGGAATCGTCTAGAATCGTGTAGTAGTAAATACCGCAATCAACATTTGCGATAAGCAAGTGATGAATACAGGTCGTCCTCAGGAAAATAGTGGTTTAACAACGATGCTTTAGACGAGCGATTAAAGAACGGTTTTAGCTGTTTGTGAAGAATTACAAGTTCTAACGTGTCAAATAAAGAATTAAAGAATAACTTACTAGTAATGAGATTTAGATAGAAACGAACGATTATAATCCCTGCACTTCAATCCATATCCTACAAAATATTGGTTGTCAATCTATATTTAGTAAGTTAAAGCCCTTAACTAGCTACTAACTTGGTATTGTTAGAACGGAATATCAAGCACATATCGGTTTGGGTAGTGGAGCATAATTTGTCAAAATATAAACCAAAGCTAGCCACCAACTAGATCTTGAATTGTGTTAAAAACAACCTAAGATGTGGATTAAGAGATAAGACGGAATGCGAGTATAGGTTAGGCCCTCCATTCACAAGAACCGTCACCTTGGTTAGAAAGCTTGCGAGTATAGGCTAGGCTTTCCAAGCGAAAGAATCGTCATCTAGGTTTCCTTGCCCTTCCATTTCTTTACTTTATTACTGACTCTCGTCTCCCATGGCCGGATTCAAGTCAACATGCTCGTCTTGTATCGAGAAATAGAGAGGTTGAAAAATCCAGAATTGAGAGATTTGTGTTTATTTGTGACGAAGTTCAAATTCTTTATAATATTGGATCAAAGAATTACAATAGACTAAAAACCATCATTGACCATCCTCTTATTCTAACAAGTTAAGAATTACTAACTAATTATGAAAACAATAAAAGAACACATAAGAAAATGAAAACAAGGAATCATAAAAACATGAATTGAAAAGAAACAATATAAAGAAAACAAACTAACTAATAAAGACATGAAATACTTGAAATTGAAACTAACTTTAACTTACAAAATAACACTCACACTAGCTTTAGGAAGAAGAAAGACGGTATTAATAGCTAACTTCAAACCGAACTTACACTAAAATATCCTTGGCTAATCTGGAGCTAAAACTAATTCTATTCTATATCAAATGCTTCTCCAGAGATATGCTATTTGTAGAGGCTTCATGGTGGAATTTGCACATGGTCAAAGACATGTGGGGCCCAAGATGGAGACACATGCCAAGCCCGAGCTCATTTGGAGCTTGTATGGCCGTCTAAGGCTGCCTAATAGCCGTCCCAAATGGCTCTATGGTGGATTCTTGGCTCCAGATTCCTTGTGTGATCTTTTGTGCTTACTTGCAACTTTGGTATGCTCCCAATTTGATAAATCTTTGTTAATCACTCTCGGGTACAATAATCAACATTTTCGGCTATTTTTGACAATTTGCCTCTTTCCTCACATTCAACACATGTTCAATTGCTTTTCAAAGCTTTTATGTTGCACATTAACTCTTCTTGTTTGGTGAAGACAGGGAGGAACTTTTTTGTCAAGTTCTAGAAGGCCGTGAGTCGCACGTGATGGATTTGAGTATCGTTGCACGTGTTCGTCCGTTTTCTTCATCCGTCGTCCATTTGAATATGAAATTGCATAGAATGTGTGCATTGCGGTGTTTGTGACTCATGCCCTTGAAAACCTGTTACATGTGCTTATTAGCAGTCATAGGATTAATAGCACTTGATTATTCATAATCCGATATAGATGAGCAGTATTAAATGCATAAAAACGTGATGAACAAATAGCCCAAACTTATCATTTGCCTGTCCTCGAGCAAAACTTTATTCGAAACAACTAAATCCTAATGCACTTTCGCTGGTATCGTGATTGCACTTAGTATGTGCAACAATCAGTTAAACCTCTAGGTTACAGTAGAGGACGACTCGCGAAGGTTTTCAGCGGATTACTCGTAAAATCTAGGATCTTGTTAGCTCATATAGTGTCGAAGTAGTTAACATATAAACAAGAATACGAAATGGAGAATGCAGTGAAATACCTAAACATAACCAGGCCTCTCAAACGACAAAACAATATAAGAAGGCCTCATCAATGTGTTTGTTCTACTCTTTATAAAATGGAGGTATTTAAACCCACACAACAAGTACATATGCTCACTATCTCGATTTCGGTGTCCAACTGACACACTTACTCTATATCCCCTACTATTAACGATCCCAGATAATCTCAAGCAAACTTAGTATGCTAGGGCTGGTACTCCAAAACTTATAGTATACCAATCATATTAAAGTAGAAAGAGACCAAAGACTCACGCATGAATAATAAAAAACAACCGCACAAAAACCAGAGAGGAATTTGAGTTTTAAACTGAATTTGCAAGCCTATAAAGATGGTGTCATATTTTTCTATGTTGAGATGTGAGACTGAAATAGTTCCATATTGGAAAAACTAGGAAAGATACATGGATATAAGATATACGATGAGCCAAATCTCAAGAAGACTTGAGTCTTATTGATGTAACCCACTTATATCAAACGTCCGTGTACACTGTAAATATATATAATCACATCCCTCAATTTTAAATAATCAAAACCTCAACACGGTATCAGAGCCTAACCCGAGCGCCTAGCCATCACCCCTCATCACGCCGCCGCCAACCGCCGCCGCTTCCCTTATCACCTCGCTGCACCAAATAGAATTCGAGCCACCTTGAGGGTAAACTCTTCTCTTCTTAAAAAGGAAAAAAAATGAAGTTGAAAAAAAATGGTGAAGTTAAAAGTCTCAAGTTGTTGAAGGTTGTCATTTTTATTTCGTACTAATTGTTCGTTGTAATAATGAGACTTTTTCGCGTGGACCTTCTTTTAAAGATCCACGTGCGGAGGGATATAGGGTATATGTGTAAAGTATCCATTGATGTTGAAGTTGAAGATAAAGTTGAGATTTGAAGTTATGAGATTTGAAATTGATGAAGTCTGTTGGTTCGTAAGATTTACTCGTTAAAGCTCTTCACGATGTTTGTTGGAAGTTGTCGGTAGAACTTTTTAGTTGAAGCTCTTTTTATTGACCTCAAAATCATAAAACTTGTGGTATTGACCTCAAACTCGTTAAATTGGTTGTTCGATCTCAAACTCGTTAAACTGGTATATTGATCTCAAAATCATTAAACTGACGCTGTTGACATCTAGGCCATTAAACTAGTTGTTCGAAATTAGCGACAGAGTGTGTGATATGATACATTTATGAATGTGCTTGACGAAGCTATTAACGACTGTTCACAGAAACATAAGTTTTCATTCGAAACTTTTCATAGAACATCAAATTAAAGAGGAAAAAAGTTCCTCTGAGAGACATAGCTCTACAAGTGTTTGCAAGCCACGTGACCACAAAACAAATGATGGTTGCACGTGAGGGGAATGTTGAGATATGAGGCTAAAATAGTCCCACATTGGAAAAACCATGAGAGGTACATGTGAATAAGATATATGATGAGCCAAACCTCAATAAGGCTTGCGTCTTGTTGAGGGAACCCACTTATATCAAAAGCCTGTGTACACTTATATGTAAAAATATATAATCACCCTCAACTTTAAATAATCAAAACCCTGACACTTTGAATTCAACTAGCTCTTTAGCTGACAGATGAGTTGCCTGTCGAAGGCCAAGATTATCTTCACACAGAATCGCGAGGACTTTTAACTCGATGAAGACACTTGCTTGGCGGGGTAGAGGAAAGAGACGTATCTACACACATACCTCTAGCTAGTGATTGGTTTCATTTTTTCCTTTTTTTTATCGGTGCAACCTTCTTCCATTATAGGCAAGCAAGTAAAAGAGTCAATTACAAACATCTAGCTTAGTAAGCAAGCGCATATAATAAGTCAATATCTTGCAAGAGATCAAAGGAACTAAAAAAACACAATGATAAGGACTAGTGAATATAACAAACTAAGGAGGCAGTATCCTGATACATAAAAAAGTAAGAAAGCCCGTATACACTCATATGTAAATATATCACTCTCCTCAACTTTAAATAATCAGAACCCTAACACTTTGAATTCAACTAGCTCTTTAGCCGACAAATGAGTTGCGTATCGAAGGCCAAGATTATCTTCATACAAAATCGTGAAGACTTAACTCGGTGAAGAAACTTGCTTGGCGGGGTAGAGGAAAGAGACGTATTTACACATATACCCTCTAGCTAGTTATTGGTTTTTTTTTTTTTTTGGTGCAACCTTCTTTCATTATAGCCAAGCAAGTAAAAGAATCAATTACAAACATCTAGCTGGGTAAGCAGGCGCATATAATAAGTCAATATCTTGCAAGAGATCAAATGAACTAAAAAAACACAATGATAAGGACTAGTAAATATAGCAAACTAAGGAGGCAGTATCCTGATACATAAAGAAGCAAGAGGCTCTGGATCAAATAATTACAATGTAATGGAGTTTTCATACAGTTAACAGCGATTAAAGGTAATGAGCATAGTGTCGATCTATAACATAGGTGGCATAAAATACTCGGAAAACATTGTTACTCAAGAGAGCGAAACAACAATTAAGTTCATCATTAGCTTAGAATAAGTTGTTTTGAGAGATGTATGTTGCGCATTCATTTTCGAAAAGTTTCTATTTAATGTCAACTTTAGACTTCGTGAACTCACAAGATCTGATTTTGTGGGTGTAATCCGCTGAAAATCCTCATGAGACAAAGCTCGTCCTCTAGGGTAACCTAGAGGTCGGCTCACATGCTAAGTGTAATCGTGATACCTGTGAAAGTGACTTAGGATTTAGTTGTTTCGAATAAAGTTTTATTTGAAGACGAGCAAAAGATAAGTTGTTGCGGTATTTGTTCATCACGTTTTTATGCATTTAATACTGCCCATTCTATATCGGTTTATGAATAATCATGTGCTATTACATTTAATATTGTCCATTCTATATCGGTTTATGAATAACCCTATTGTAGAGCGTTTTTTCGTCACCTTCTTAGGATGGGATTGCGCATCGCTTTTCAGGTGTTGTATAGATTCCCCATGTCTAGGGTAAGCCAGGGTTTATTAATTGTGGGGATTCTAATCTCCGGCAGTCGCGGACAAAACTGCCATTAATCCTTTGAGGTGAGCGAACCTCCGATTAACGGGTCGTATAAATCATGCGAACTCAGTGTGCAGTATGCAGATATTGTGTTTTGACAACAAATTTGAGGGTGCTTTGGGCATATTGGGGGCCTCACAGAGTTTACGGGGGTCAGAGGGGCTAGGAGCCCCCTCGCGGGGTGCAGGCCAGCGTCCCGTTAGAAATTTTTTGGAAGGGAAAGCGTTTTAGTGAAGTTAGCGCTCTTATGATGTGGCGTGAGTGCGCATGTGCTAGGCACCGCACTTGAGCCCGAAGGGGATGGGCGCATGCGGCCCAGGAAGCGGCGCGTGCGCCGGAAGGGGGTGCCGCGCATTGCGCTTAAGGGGGCTGCGCATTGCGCCCGAGAGGGGCTGGACATGCTTCTGTGGAGCTTGTGCTCCTGTTTGTGGAGCTTGAGCTCCTGGGGGTTTTTCCAAAGGAAAACCCAAAGGGGGGTACCCTTTGATGGGTCGCCCCAAATCTTCTATTTTGGCCCAAAAAAGGCTCTTTTGAATCTTCAAATCTTTGGATCTTGGATCTTGAAAGGATCAAAGGAGTCTCTTTTCATTTTCCTAGACCTTAGATCTTGTCCCAATAGGGTTTTTGGAGATGGGTTCTTTTTCCTTTTCTTTCTTTGGATCTTGAGGAAGAAGGGATACAAAAGTCTCTCCTTTTGGGGATTTGATGGGAGATTCATTCTCTTTTTAATGGGTTTTGTGGTGTAAATCTATTTATTTTTTAGAAAAGAGGGATTTTTCCCTTGATTTAATTGAAAAGAAGAGGAATCTTGAGAAGAGAGAGGAGGCTCAAAAACCCTAGAATAGTATGGAATCAAAGTTGCTGATTTCTTCATAATGTTTGCCTTATATAGGTTTTACATTTTACACGTAACCCTTGAGCTTTACAAAATGGCATTTTGCTTCTTCCATATCTATGTGCTCCTTTCTTTTTGCATATGAGCCACGGGCTTTACATAATTTGGCTTTATGCCTATTCTTTTACATTAATTTCCTAATTCTCTGCATTATTACATTTATATTATTACATTTTGTTTCTTTTGACATGGGGTTGGTCCCCTCATGTTTGGGCTCGATTTGGGCATAGGGCCATCTGGCCTGCTTGCTTGGGCTAGGGCTTAACTTAGTTTCGGGCTTGGGCCCACTTATTCGCGGTTTGACTTTGACTGACTTTTGGTCAATGAGGTGTAATTTTTGACCCTAATAAAGTGCCCCATCAATGAATGCACTCCATATATGGGTCTTGTGCATGAAATTTGATTGATCTTCTTTCGTGGAGAGCTTGATTTGATTATCTTTTAGCGACGTAGAGGTCAGTATCCCGAGGCGGAGCTTGATTTCGAGGTGGAGCATTATTCCAGGATGGAGCATAATTCCAAGGCGTGGAGCTTGATTCCGGGGCAGAGCTTGGTTCCAAAAGTAGAGCATAATTCCGTGGAGCTTGGTTTCGAGGCGCGGAGCATAATTCTGAGGCACGCCACTTGGTTCCTGGAGCGGAGCTTGGTTCCGAGGCGCGAAGCTTGGTTTCGAGACGCGTAGCGTAATTTCGAGGTGCGGGGCTTGATTCCGAGGTGCGGAGCATAATTCCGGCAGCGGAGCTTGATTCCGAGGCGTGGAGCTTGATTCCGTCGAGGTCATTGGTTGACTCGGTTGATTTAATTTGCTTTAGGTGTTTCCTGTCCGTCCCGTGAGACTTTTGAGCTTGGAAGCACAGACGGGTGGGACTTTGATTTGCTTTGTTTGATTTTTGCCTTATTTGACGGGACTTTTGAGCTTGGAAGCATTGCCGAGTATGACTGGAATTTGGGTTTTTGTTCGGCATCAACATCGTTACACTGGAATATGGTATCAGGAGTGAATCATCATTTGCCGTGAGAGCATTTCATTTGTTCCCAGTTTAATGACTTAGGGGTCATCAATTCCCTGTTTATCGACTTAGGGCTCTCTTTGTTGGGCTTCCAACATAGAGGTAGATATCCCGAGGCGGAGCTTGATTTCGGCGCAGGGGCTTGATTTGCTTGATTAACTTGATTTAGGCATCTCCAGCCCTTTCCGGCGTGACATTTTGAGTTTGGGAACACCGTCAAATGAGATTCGGAGTTTGCATTTGGAATTTGGGTTTTTGAAGTTTGTGCTTGACATCAACGTTGCTAACACTGAAGTGTAGTGTTAGGAGCAATTCATCATTTGCCTTTGGGAAATTTGGGAATTTGAAATTTTGTTGGCATCTGAATTGCTAACGCTCGAATATGGTATTAGAAGCGACTCATCATTCAACTTTGGAGGATTTGGAGATTTGTGGTGTCTGCATCGCTACACTGAAATATGGTTTCAGGAGCAACTCATCATTCTCTTTTGAGAAGGATTTTTTTTTCGAGTTTGCGCCCTTTCGGGTTTTCACAAGCTTGCGGATAGCCTTGCTGTTTTTACTCACGGAGCTTTTTCAGGTTTTCATTTGTGCCCCTTTGCTTATGGACTAACCCTTTTTTCTTTTTATTTCTCAGCTTAACGACTTAAGGGTCAATGTTGCACTTATTTTTTATTTGGCCTTGTTGACGCCTTGTCTTTATCATGAAGCTGCTTCTGAAGATCTAGGAATTTTGCTCATTCCGTATTTTTGTTGATGGAGACCGGGCCATCCTTATCGTCCAACTCTTCAAAAATTGAAGGTTATTTTTGTCCAGATGCCCGTGTAGAGTCTTCTGAACCAATCAGGGATTGGAAAACGACAACCATATCTTTATCATGGTTGTGAAGCATAGAAGGATTTTTTCCTTTCGGGTCCCACCATGTAGACCGTATGGATTGTGTATTCGTTAGTTATTTCTTCGTTGGTAATGCTATTTGCTGGGCTTTAGGATTGTTGTCGTGGTCCGCTCCTTTCAAGGAAGGACAAACGAATGAGAGTAGTCGACTCGATTGGGAATTTGGATACAGTTGGTACCTTATGTTTGAGTTCTTTAATTTGATTTTGCGCGGTGGATTTGGCTTTTGTCGCGGGTAGCCACGTCCTTGGAATCCGACGAACTCCAATTTAGCGGGAACCTTAGCCCTCTTATTGACTCTATATCTGAGTCGTTCCTTATTCAACTTTTCGTTTTTAAAGGCTTGGCATGCATCTGATTCCTTGGCGGCCATTTTGGGCTGACCGATAGACAGTCTATAAAAGATACTTGCATTTGTGGTCGTCATAGGCCTTTGCCTGGGCTGGCCTGGGACATCTTGTTGCCCCATGTGAGTTGATGGCTTTGTCCCCAGATGGAGAGATAGAAAGCCACCCGAACGCTGATTTTTGCTTTGGTTCGGGCACCCTTGGGGTTATGATATTCGACTATTTTCCTTTTGAGGCCGGTTTATTAATTTGGCTCATTGGAGTCTCCGCGGCAGGGGCACTGATGGAGATTGAAGAGAATATGATGGGCCCGAGTTGGATTGATGTCCTGCCCCTTACTGCACGAGATTTGACGAGAGAATCATTTTGGCGGTAGCCTTGATTGTGTATGCGACGGTGGTCGTGTTGGAAGCTGAGCTTGTTTTTCCGGAAATTTAGTATAGATTAGTTTAAAGTCATTTTGGACGTAACTTGAAAACTTGAGAAATTTTAGTTTAATGTCATTTTGGACGTGAGCTTACGGAGCAGGTATGTGAAGTGGTTCTTTATTGGCCTTCGAACATAAGGTAGAAGTGAAGAACGGCGAGCAGACCCTCGTAGTCATCCGTTACTTGCGACTAACAAGCATTCAAAATGCCATCATTGTTGATTATTGTTGAGAGTTGGTCTGAATGAAAGAGCATGGTTTTCCGTACAAACGAATGTCTTGACTGAGTTCGCTTGACCTGAGAGATGAGAGGAGAGATAGATCCCATCGGATGTGCCAGAATCTGTAGAGTGTTTTTTCATCGCCCTCTTGGGATAAGATTGCGCGTCGCTTGTCAAGCGTTGTACAGATTCGCTCTACTTAGGGTAGACCGGGATTTATTGGTTGTGAGGATTCTAATATCCGGCAGCCGCTGACAAAACTTCCGTTAATTACCTGTTGCTTTTGAGGTGAGACTCCGATAACAGGTCATGTAAATCATGCGAACTCAGCATGCAGTATGCGCGTGTTGTATTTTGACAACACATTTTAAGAGTGCTTTGGGCATATCGAGGGCCTCCCAGAGTTTAAGGGGTTTCGCTACTCAGATAGCAGGTTGAGAGTCAAAGGGGCTATTAACTCTCTTGCAGGATGTGGGGCAGCGTCCTGTTAGAATTTTTTTTGGAAGGGGAAGCATTTTGGCGGAGCTGGCGCTCTTGGGATGTGGCGCGAGTGCGCATGTGCTTGGTGCTGCGCTTGCGCTCGAAGGGGACTGGCGCATGCGTGTGCGCCCCAGGGGGTGCGCATGGCGCCCGAGGGGGGCTGGGCATGCATCTGTGGAGCTTAAGCTCCTGAGGTTTCTACAGGGGAAAAACCCAAAGGGGTACCCTTTGATGGGGTCACCCCAAATCTTCTATTTTTGTCCAAAAAAAGCTCTCTTGAATTTTCAAATTTTTGGATCTTGGATCTTGAAGGGATCAAAGGGGTTTCTTTTCACTTTTCCAAGCCTTTGGACTTGTCCCAATGGGGTTTTTGGAGATGAGTTTTTCTTTCTCTTTCCTTTTTGGATCTTAAGGTGGAAGAAAGATGCAAAAATATCTCTTTTGGGGATTTGATGGGAGATTCACTCTCTTTTCAATGGGTTTTGTGGTGTAAATCTATTTATTTTTTAGAAAAAAGATTTTTCCTATGATTTAATTGAAAAAGAGGAGAAGAAGAGAACTTGAGGAGAGAGGAGGTTCAAAAACCCTAGAATAGTATGGAATCAAAGTTATCAATTTCTTCATAATGTTGCTTTGTATAGACTTTACATTTTACACAATCTCTTGGGCTTTACAAAATGACATTTTGCTTTTCTCATGCCCATGTGCTCATTTCCTTTTGCACTTGAGCCATGAGTATGCCTATTTTTTTACATTAATTTCCCAATTCTTTGCATTATTACATTTATTTATTACATTCTGTTTCTCTTGACATGGGGCTGCCCCTTCATGCTTGGGCTTGACTTGGGCATGAGCCCACCCGGCTTGGGCTTGGGCCCGTTTGCTTGGGCCGTGCTTAGGCCCACTTGACTTAGTTTCGGGTTTGGGCCTACTTGTTCGCGGTTTGACTTTGACCTAGACTTTTGGTCAATGGAGTGTAATTTTTGACCTCAACATCTATGACTGCTAATAAGTATATGTAACATGTTTTCAAGGGTATGAGTCACAAACAGCGCAAAGCACACACATCCTATGCAATTTCAGGTTCAAATGGGTGACGGGTGAAGAAAACAGACTGAACACGTGCAACGATCACTCAAATCCTTTACGTGCGACTCACGGGCTTCTAGAACTTGATAAAAGCGAGTTCCTCCTTGTCTTGACTAGACAAGTAGAGTTAATGTACAACACAAAAGCTTTGAAAAGCAATTGAACATGCGTTGAATGTGAAAAAAGAGACAAATTGTCAAAAGTAGCCGAAAATGTTGACTATTGTACCCAAGAGCGATCTACAAAGATTTATCAAATTGGGAGCATGCCAGAGAGTTGCAAGTAAGAACAGAAGATCACACGGAATTTGTAGTCTTGGACGGCCATACAAGCTCCAAATAAGCTCGGGCTTGGCATATGTCTCCATCTTGGGCTCCACATGTCTTTGGCCATGTGCAAATTCCACCATGAAGCCTCTATAAATAGCCGATCTATAGGGAAGCATTTGATATAGTATAGAATTTGTTTTAGCTCTAGATTAGCCAAGGTTAAGGTATTTTAGTGTAAGTTCAATTTGTAGTTAGCCATTAATACCATTCTTCTTTCTAGAGCTAGTGTAAGTATTATTTTATAAGTTAAAGTTAGTTTTAATTACAAGTATTTCATGTTTTTATTAGTTAGCTTATTTTCTTTATGTTGTTTCTTTTAATTCATGTTGTTTTTATGATTTCTTGTTGTTTTCATTTCCTTATGTGTTCTTTTATTGTTTTCATGATTAGTTAGTAATTCTTAACTAGCTAGGATAAGAGGAGGATGGTTAATGATTGTTTTTAGTCTCTTCTAATTCTTTGATCCGATATTATAAAGAATTGAACTTCTTCATAAGCAAACACGAATCTCTTGATTCATGACTTTTCAACCTCTCTAGTTCTTGATACAAGGCTAGCATGTTCACTTGAATCCGGTTATGGAGATAAGTCGTAATTGATTGAGATGAGAGTTAGCAATAAATTAAAGAAATGGAAGGATAAGGGAACCGAGTGATGATCTTGCATGGATGGCCTAGCCTTTACACTCGCAAGACATCCAACCTAGTCGACGATTTTGTGTACGGAAGGCTTGCCTATACTCGCATTCCGTTAACTCCCCCAATCCAAGTCTCTTTAAGTTATTTTTAATCTATTTAGTTGCTAGCTAAAGTGCAGTTTGGACAGATTATGCTCCACTACCTTAAACGGTATGTGTTTTGATAACTCGTGCTCACAAACACCAAGTTAGTAGCTATCTAGGAGTTTTAACTTGCTACTACGGATCGACAACCCGTATTTAGTAAGAAATGGATTGAAGGAGAAAGTAAGGATTATAACTATTCAGTTCTATCTATATCTTGTTTCTAGCAGGTCATTCTTTATTCATTTTGTTCTTTAGAACTTGTAAATCACAAAACAAACTCCAAAACCATTCATTCTTTAAATAGCCCGTCTAAAGTATCGTTGTTAACACTGTTTTCCTGAGGACGACTCGTACTCATCACTTGCTTATCTCAAATGTTGATTGCAGTATTTACTACTATGCGATTTCGTGATTCCGTATTTTTAAACTTTCACATTTCACATACATGGAGAAGCCCTCAACAATGTTTATTTAGTTAAAGTTAGTTTAACATTGCACGTGTTTTGTCCGTTATCTTTATCCGTCACCCATTTGAACCTGAAATTGCATAGATTGCGTGTGTTTTGCACAGTTTGTGACTCATACCCTTGAAAACCTGATACATGTACTTATTAGCAGTTATGAGGTTAATAGCACTTGATTATTCATAAACCGATATAGAATGAACAATATTAAATCCATAAAAATGTGATGACCTTGTTTTCTTTATATTTCTTTTGCAAGCATATATGATGTGATCTTTCATTTAAACGATGTGATGTAGAAGTATCCCGTCTAAGTATTTCTCAACTCTAATAATCGAAGCTTAGATTATTAGAGAATTATGGATAAAAAAAACCCTAAAGAAGGCCTCATATTTATAGAGTAAATAAATGTTAGGAGATAAATCCATATTTAAATTATAGATAAATATGAATTTAATCTAGTGGTTAGATTTAAATCAGAAAGGTTAGATTTAATCCCTAACCAATCCCGAATTTAAGTCAAATTTCAACACAAAATTCTTTAATAACCATGTTTATTCTCACATGTTACACTTTAGAATTCCTGAAGTTTACTTGTGATACGAACACATTCTTTCCATACTATGATATACATATAATACCGGTACATTTTACGTATGTGGACTTAGAAAATAATTTCACACGCACGGGCGCAAGCTTAGCTACTATTTGACTTGGGACAAAATTTACATATCCACAACTTGCACTTTCCCAAGGTCCGTACTTATTACCTCCATCTCTGTTGTCAATATCTGCATGTGTATGTTCATACTTTCATACCCCCATCTCTAACCTATTATCTCACAGAAGCTTTTCTTGTACACTCTTCTGTTCTTGTACATTTTGCTTGTGTTTGTATAGACTAATTGTGCTTGATCACTTAGTCACAAATTCGGTATTCGGGAATAATTCGGCGAGGTCGAAAAATCGGATTTGGAGAACTATTCAGAAAAAATCGGAATGTATTCGGAAAAGATGCGGCAAGTATTCGGAAAATGTTCGGAAGGATTTCGAGTAAGAAATTAATATATGAGCATGCGCATAACATGTAAATAGTATATGAGGCAATGGGTTCCGTTTTTTGCGAATTATTCGTTGATTTTCCGAATTATTCACGAAAAATTTGAATCATTTGCGAACGACGATTAAATCGGAGATTTAATCGGCCGCCAAAAATACGCGAATTCGCCGAATTATTCATGAATATTGTGACTGTTTGATCATAGTCAGTATTAATTGGGCAATGATCAATCCCTAATCCAATACACATAAATCAGTTATCCGTTCCCAACTCTTGTAACCCAATTGTTTGATGGGTTGGTTGCTATCTAGGTGAAACTTTGAGAGTTCGATGTAAAAAATATTTGTTGTAAGCTCAAATTTTGAACCTCCTAAATAAAATCCTGGAATAATACCCGAACTCTATTGAAGTAGTTAGAATGATATTACAACTCTACTTGAAAGTAAACGGGTTGAATTCGGGTTAAATGGATGTAAATGGATAACGCAAACCCGGCCCGTATAACAAACGAGTTAGGAGAGCCAATCTATTTATGTGACTCGTACATGCTAACCTCGGATGAGTTCGGGTCAGATTATCTTATCCGTTTTGTCTTGTGAAAATTGTCACCCATAATTGTTGGGGCCCTCTCCTGGAGTTTATAAGAAAATGTAGCAAAACTCGATTCCTTTTCTTGTATATTTTATTATTGTATCTTTATTGTCATTGCACTGCATCAAAACTTTAAAGTTATGATGAGTGTTGAGAGAGATGGTTTTATATTCTAACCACCATGCTACTTAATCTTGTGTGTTTTGTGTAGTGGTATTTTTTTTTCTTTTAAATTAATCTGTGTAGGTACGTGCCTAATGAAGATTTGAACCTGTAGCCCTGTTACTCGTAGTTATGACGAGGGTCTTGGGGGTATAGTTTTATCTTCTAATAGTGTCATCTTATTTGATGTTTGCTTTTTTAATTTTCGTGGTAAGTCAGAATAAAATCGTGTCAATGAGATATTCTCCTAAATTCTCACCAAATATATTTTCATGGTACAGGATCCAGAGAACAAGAAGATCATCGTGTGTGACGAGAAGCTGAAGGGCATTTTCGGAGGCAGGGATCGGGTCGGTTTTCTTGAAATCTCTGGGTTGCTGAATCCTCACTTTTTGAAGTGAGATTCATCTGCAACAGCTGTTTCTTTCTGTAAATGAAGAACTGTGTAAGCTTTCTCCATCATCACAGTTGTAGGTCTTTTGTTGGGCATTATCAATGCTACAGTATTGAGTATGCATGCAATTTTCTTTTTGCGAACTTTGGCTAAATGATTCACATTTTGGTATATAATGTCTGCATGACAGTTATGTTGGTTATCAATTAATTATCTGATGGGTATATTTAGAGTTAATGCCCCTTTTAAAGATGGTTTGGAACAATCATTCAACTGCAAATACTTTATGATTTGTGTGGCTCAAGTTTTCAGTTTCTTTCACATGCCTATCTTCTAAGGTCTCTAAATACATTTTCTTTCATCTGAAGCTAAACTTAAAAAGACTAAAACACATGGGTTGTAAAGTGTTTAGCAGCTTATGGTTTCTTGTTTGTTTTGTTCCGATTCTTGTTTAGGCTGCATTTTGGGAAGTGGGATAAAATGGGTATTAATTTTATTTTTTTAGTTTTATTTACAAAAAAGTTGTAATTTGAAGAAATTTTTTGTGCCATGCAAGTAGCTGTGTCAGTGTGAGGATTAGAATTAACTTTCGGAAACGATCCACTGGAGCGATTTATAGTGTGTTATTTACCGTGCATAGTGATGAATATAGAAGTTCTGCATTGATTTATCGCTTTCGAGTGGTCGATCATTTTTTTTATTTTTGAAGAATCATTGGTTTAAGATCTCAAGTGAGAAACCTATGAACTTTTTTCTGCTAGACAAGCTATTTGATGAAGCTACCAAAAAGATTTGAACTTAAAAATTAAGGCTTGATTGTGATGGCTTGTTTGCTTTAAGTGCAGCATGTTAAGTTTTATACCACACTTGCTAACCCTAAAAGACTGTTATAGTATCCAATTAAGTGAAAAGAAAAGCGATGGATGAATGATGACATTGTGATGAGGCTGATTATCTTTCGAATCTTTTGCCTTTTGCGCGAGTTGGTAGATATATACTTGGAAAACTGGTCAGAATGTTATTTCCCATGAATTTTTCGTGAATGCATCAATTAATCAATATCAACCATTTGTTTTAGATAGTCGGTCTCTTTCATCTTAATCTCTATTTACCTAATGAATGTATCAATCAATCAATCTCTGTTACCGGAAAAAAATTAACGTTTTTCCAACCATACAAGAGTTCACATTCTTAGATCAATATGCTTAAGGGGATCCAAGCGCAGGAGCAGCTAAAAAAGCTTAAATACCCATAGCACATGTAAGTTTGTATCCAAGCATTAGGTCATGAAGAACAAGATGAACGATAGTTTATTGTTTTATTGAGCTGTTCTTGGAAAAAATTTCTCGGATCATGCAACTGTTTTTGTTATAGCAATGCATTTTCATTCCATAGGGAAGGGTTCTTTTTGGGTTTTGCTAGCTAATCTTAAATGATAAAAACTTTTGCATGTCTGTAAATATGTATGTAGCATCAACAAATGATTAATTTGCCCCTTAAACTAACCCCATGGTCCCCATCTACCCATCTATCTATATTTATTATTATATAAAGCAAGGTTTATAGCACATTCAACAATTTTTTGTCCTCTACGGCGCGGGTGGGGGGTCGGGGGGGGGAGGGTTGCGGGGAATTTTCCTCCATCACCTGGAATTCAACGATATTTACACTAAGGGGCCGTTTGGTTGCTTATGGTTGGAAAAACAAAGTATTTACAACTATACGTAGATGCACATTCCGTGGTTGCAACTTCATTCCTTTGTTTGGTTAGAATATAATTGCAACTACATGCTTTGCAAAACATGTGTTTGTTTGGATTTAATCGCAACACAATAACAAACTTTTCTATTCTATTTTTCATTCCAACTCATGTAGTTGCAAAAGCGCTCAGAGCGTAGTTGTAATTATATGATTTTTAACTTAATTTGTTTTTCCAACTACATTAGCATTTTTTTGAACCAAAAACTTGATGTTATGATTCCCTGCACTTGAAAATCAAATAGGGCTACAACCACATTCAACTACTTTTGTTTTCCATCTTAACAGTTTAAAATCCTACCTAGCAACTTCCATGAATATTTCCATTTATACGCCTGTAGAGTTTCCCATATTGACATACGGTAGAGATGTAAACGGATATTATACAGATCGGATAAGGCATTACTATATCCCTATCCGGCAACTATTTAAAGATGCGAATGTGGATACAGATAGTTGTCGGTAACAATAATTTACTATCCGTATCCATTACAAATCGAATACGAATACGGATCGAGTATTGTAAAAACCATATCTACTAAAATCGGATACGGATAGTATCCGGATAAATATAAAAAGTCATGATTAATAATGACAGGTGACAAAATATTTAAATAGGTTAACCATTTTTTTTATATTCAAACACTCATGTCCATGGGTCTCAAAAGTTTGAAATTATGGCTTTCTCATGTAACATCAAGTCCATGGACCATCCATAACTTTAGCTATAACTAATGGTAATTAGTAGTTGGATATTGGATATCATTAGTTAGATATCTGGATCCGGATCCGGATAGGAAATTTGTATCCAAGTCGAATCCGGATTCGAATCCGGATACCAACAAAATCCGTTCGCATATGGATTTTTAGTATCCATATCCGCGAGCCGTCGGATTCGAAAATGGATTCGGATCGGATTATCCGATTTCGTTTACATTCCTGCACCATAGCATTTTTATGTTACTGAGAAAGCTCAAGCTGGCAAACAAAATACCCCAATAGCAAATTATACCTAGCTCCCTGTGTACATTCATTCATGGTATTAATTAATAGCAGTAGTTATGAATTATATATATATCATGAAAGAGGGGGTATTGTCCTCTTACAGACCCACCCTTTGTTCTTGAGGAGCAAACAAATGATTTCTTTTTTTCATTTATTGAGTCATTGGTTCCACAACCTCAAATCTCCCACAAATAAATATTGAGCGTACATACTCAAGCATACATGAAATTGATATCGACCCATATTGAGAAGAGCCATCATGGGGAAGCTTCCTAGTGTAATAAATAAGATGCCATATGTATCATACAAATATCAAATAAGATGAAGACAACATCTTCATGAACAATAAAACTTTGCATATTTGCATGCGCATTTAGAGACTAACACGATAAGATATAACACCTCTTAATATTACATAAGACATTTAAAATATTCCAAATTGGTCATGCTTAGAAATCGTATAAACTATATAACATGAAAGAAACTTTTCATATGATGCATGATTGCATATGTGACTAGATGTTTCCAAGATTTTCTAATCAATCGAAATTGCATGCCGGTCTACATGTGAATTCATAAAACAAACAAAATCGATGCGTGTGTATGGTTCTGCCATATGTTGTCTGAGATTACATAAGATTAGACGAAGTTTTTTCGATGTTAAGCCAAGATTATGTATGGTTCTGCCATTCATCAAAACCAAATTCGTTATCTTCATCTTAATAATTCCCCCCCTTCTTGTTCTTGTTCATCAATTTGTGGCAAATTCGTTATCTTCATCTTAATAATTCCCCCCCTTCTTGTTCTTGTTCATCAATTTGTGGGGTTCAAACCCAGGAACCCAGAGGGACCCAGAGAAGAAGTGACCATAAATTAACGCTTTCGGGGCAACTTCGTGGATTTTCTGGATGCGTATGTGTACTGTGTGCTTGTGTGTGGTGTGCGTCGATATGTTGTGTGCTTAGATTAAGGCTTACAGGGCGGTGCAAAAAAAATCCGAGCATTCAATAAATAATTAGGGTTAATTGCAAAATAATAACCTAATATTTTATTTACTTTGCACTTATGTACCTTTTTTCACTGCACTTAGATATCTTAAATTACAAACCGTGTGCATTTGATGATATAGAAGTGCTGCGAAAAAATCAATAAGGCATTTAAGTGCAAAGTAAATGAAATATTGAGGTATTATTTTGCAATTAACCCTAAATTGTAAGAAAGTTTGAGATGTTTACAATTCAACAGAAGCTGCACTTGCATATGAAATGAAACATAAACTTGAAAGCTGCAACATTCTCCATCTTCGTATCATAATGAGTCTCATTTACAGAAGAAGAAATAAAAATAGACATTGATAATGAACCACCAACTCCCAATTCTTTTTTCTTCATCTTCTTATTCTCATATCATTATTAATGATGAGGGTAATTCTAATATACCATTTTTGAGTTAAAACTAAATCTAGAGTCTAAAGAAATTGATCAAATGATTCTCCTTCATCCCATCAGATGATTTAGAGGACCCTCCTTTATGAAAAGTGTCTCTTAGAGTTTGGTTATTAACCCCATTTTGCAAATCTTACAAGGCAACATGCTTATTTTCCCGTTGTCATTGTATTTTATAGACTTTGGAAAACCTATAGACATTATCAATATTAGGAGATTTCTCCTTTTCGTCTCTCAGTAGAACTTCAATCAATATAGATTTTAGTTCTTATTGAAGATCATTATCTTCAATAACTTTTAGGATAATATTTTTGTCATCTTTATTAATGATATTATTGCTAAGACGATTCATATCAACTGTGGACTTTCAATAATTTTCTTTATTGATATTACAACATTTATTGGAATATTCTGGTTATCAATATCAGAAGAGAAGATAGAGTAAGAATCAGAATTTTCTGATTCAGAAAAATTGATCATAATTTTTATATAAAGATTTTCTTAAATTTTCATTTTCTATTCTATTGATATTCTTTTTAGTATAACATTTGTTATCAAAATGGCCATGTTCGATTAATTTGACTTTTCGTTTCACGTGCAGTACACGTGCAACCTTTTGGGATTCTAAAAATAAAAATAAAAAATGTGTGTCCGATATGATTTGAACTCTGGTGCTATGGTTTAGCAGTGAAAGGTCTACCAATGAGCTACAAGCTCTTTCTTACTGTTTTAAAGCAAAACAAAGTTATAACTCGTGTTCACCTACACGTAGCCTGCACCCTATGATTGCATCAGTACATCATGTTCACTTCATGTTTATTGGAACGGACCTGTTTGAATCGCTACGTTCATTTTACGTGCATCCGTTCTTGGGGTATACATTTTTATCAACCGGACATCACATTATTATTTTAACTTATCCGTATATTGTTTATATTTTAAAACTAGATTTTTAGACACAACCCGGGAATTTTTCGGAATACTTTTGTTTTAACCAAAAATACCAAAATTTATATATTATTATATTTCTTAACTAATTTTACTGTGCATAGTAATTGTTCACTTATCATAAATATATATTATATTATATATTATTTTATAATATATATATATTTTTTATTATATATTATTATTATAATATATATATATATATATATTATTAATTAATTATTTTTTTAAACTTCTGTTTCCTCTCTCTCTCTTCCACGCTCTCTCCCTCTCACCAACCCACTCCCTTTTTGTTACGGCTCACCCACTCCCACTCTCTCTTTCTTTCTTTCTTCTTTTCACACTCCACTCCAATCCCCCACGTCTCTCTCTCTTCTATATATATATTCATTTCCCCCCACGAGATCTGTCACCTCCCTTACCCACTGTTCTTATCTCACTTCTTCTTCTTATTTTTATTCTCTGTAATTTCTTAATCGGTATTTTTTGTTGGAGATAGTGCCCTCAGAGTCAATTATTGGATCACAGGCACGTGATTGCAATGATTGAGGGAGGACCTATCCCGGTAGGACAGTCTTACTCGAGATGATAGTATGCTATCTGGTTTATCTTTATCATCGTGTACTGCTTTAGGTGACCTGGCATGTCGCTATTACACGTTGATAGAGCCCCTAGGATTCTTGCTTGACTGCCGG
Source organism: Agapanthus africanus (assembly GCA_030015575.1). NCBI lineage: Eukaryota > Viridiplantae > Streptophyta > Magnoliopsida > Asparagales > Amaryllidaceae > Agapanthus > Agapanthus africanus. The sequence continues at coordinate 27,258,516 of JASDDO010000004.1, read as the reverse complement.
CAGTATGATGGCGATCATATACGTGGGAGCTGGTAGTCTATAAGCACATCCTTAAAAGGTCCATAGTCGTAGGAGTTTTGAGACAGGGCATCGATACTCCATTAGTAGACTAGTGTATACAGTCGAGACCCCGACGAGGGGCGGTGGCCGGTCTCACAAGCCACTGGTGTCAGCTGGTTCACCTAAGATGTATACAGGTGCTCATTGGGTTATGAGTACACCGGACAGGACTCGCCGGGAACCTGCTAGTTGGTCTAATACCAGACGTCAGATAGCAGTTCCCTGGTGACATGTGTACAGGTTAGTTCATCGACCTGAGATCGTCATTTGTCTCGTGTGAGTTCCCACTGTGCTTTGATTACTACCCTACCACGGCTCAAAGGAGTCGTGCAAACAGGTTTTAGTTGGGTACAGTCCCGAGCCACATGGAGGCAGTGAGCGGATCTGCAGGGGTTCGTCTCTCCCGGTATTGGGGGTGAGGTCGCGCTGTGTCTAGGAGAGCCATTACGCAAAGCCCTCGGCCGAGGCAGGAGATTTACTGGTAGGTATTCCAGTAGTATCTCAGGGCGTTCTGGGCTACACTCCGACACGACTTGTACCGCTTTTGGGGGTCTGACTTTTACCAACCCCCTAGGCCCGACATGCGATGCTCATAGACGAACGGACCGGACTGTACGGATATTGTTACTGACAGGCTCAGTAGGGTGTCAGGATGAGTTCGCTCATCGACGTCCCTTTTGGTCAATAGCTGGTGGCCCGTCACGTATTGGCTAATACCTCTGACGTGCAGGTGGTTAAATCCACAGCCATAGTATTGACGAGTCTTTAGAGTCCACCACACTTACAGTTACTCAAGCTTTCGGGCGAAACGCTGTAGAGGCCGTATGGAGATATGGCATGGTCCGATCAGATACATGCGGTATTGCACGGATCAGGATCGGACAGTTTTGTACTAGTGGCCGTATAGTTATATGGCAAGGTTCGATCAGATACGTGCGGTATTGCACGGATCAGGATCGAGCGGATTTTACTAGCCGGCTTTGGCTTAAGCCGGTCCTAGTTTAGTACAGTGTAGATTTTGTCTCATTGCATTTGTATCCGGACGGAATACAGATGCAGGTGTGTATGCACAGTATTGGGGTTTTTCCTGTAATTTATTACGGGACCAGTTTTATGGAGTTGCCAGTTTGCATTCCGTTCCGGCCGGTTTTTCTTTGTTCTTTCCCGGCCGGACTTTTCTGATGGTGGGTGTTATTTGCAATTGTGCAAATAACATTTGTGGAGGGGGTTTCTTGCAATTGTATTGATTATGATATCTTTCATCCATGATGGTGCTTTAATTGTGATAAGAGAGGGTATAGTTTTGATTTGCTTGAAGTATGATTGATGTTTGTTTGTGGTCACCTCTTTTCACTTCCTACACTCACCTCCCTTCATGCTTCATAATCTTTGCTCCACCATTTTCTAAGCATGAGAGTTTTCATTAGAAAAGAGAGAAGAAGAAAAGAAAAAGAAGAGAGCTTCATCTTTGAGAGAGTAGCATTCTTGATCTCATTTTTGATGATAGAAAAATGCAAGCACCATTTTTCTTACCTTGATTCCTCCTTCATCTACAAGTGGCAACAAACCCCAAAAGAGACTATGATTCTACACTACACTTCCTACAGCATATCTTGAGCATGTCGAGTTGCCGGCTTCATGCCCGAGTTGCCTCGGTATTGAGGCGGGAGCCCGTAAAAGACGCAGGCGATGTGGTGCCCTTCCGGCGAGGAGGCGACGATGTGGAGGCAAGACTTTCCGCGGGAGATCGGGACGATGACGAGAAGACCGGAGGACTCGGATCTCTCGGTATACTTCTCTTCCCATCTCTTGATTGCTAGCGTTAGGTTAATGGTAAACGATCCGGGTTTTCATTGTCCGTGGTAGCGCAGGTTTCCGAGTAAGGAAAAATTTTGATTCCGCATTTTGGCCTCGGATAGACGGCCGGGGCGCTGCCGTGGCGCAACATGGTATCAGAGCCACGCCATTAACCTTACCTAGCTTGTTCTAATGTGTTTTGCATTTCCGATCGACCGAAATCCCAAAAACCACATTTTCCTTTGCATCAGTTTTCTGTTGGAATTTTTTGGTGTCAAAATTTTTTTCAGGTTGTAGAAAACTGCTGTACAAGAAATTCTAAGACTTCTGTTAAAATTCGACAATGTCAGTCGCTGAGTAGAGCGCGGAACCGCGGCCAAACCCCCCCTTGGGCCTCGTTTCCGCCGCAGTCTACTGTGTTCACTTTGTCCAATTTGTACAGTAGTCTTTTGGGATAATTTTGTGGGTTTTGGGATATTAAATTTGGGCCCAGGTTTTCTGTGACTGCTACAGTATTGGTTGGGGGCCCACTTGTTAATTGTTTGATCGATCGGATATTTTAAACACATTATTTCACAGTATTTACATTATATCTGCGACCGTGAATGTCACTCGATCGGTAAATCCGGTCTAACTGCTATAGCCCGGTTAGACGGATTTGCGAACGTGATTTTCACGTTGATGTTTTATGTTTATGTTGTGATGTTGCGGATCGGTCGTGGGGGATAGCCTGGATGCAATGGTAGTACAGTTTGTTGTATTATGTACATTTGATATTGCGGGGCGAGCGTCCGACATGTGGACTGCCGTCACTGCCTGTTTGTATTATTCTTTTGGGGCACGACCTGGTTGCGGTCGATATACCCGGTGTATGTATATTTTACTTTCTGTACTAGGATTACCCCGCGGAGGGGTGCACGGATAGCCGGGTTCTAGAGGGCAACGGGCCCGTATCTCATGGCATTGAGACGGAGGGGGCTTCACTCTAGGATTGACGGGCTATTCGCCGCACTCGTAGGGGGTACAGGTTGACCCAGGAGGGGTGCCCAAGTTACCGGATTCCATGAAGTGCTGGGTGGTCCATTCACGGTGCTGAAGGGGGCTGCCTCGCTTCAGGTTTTGGCGGGTGACTTGCCGCGCCCGTAGGGGTCTAGGATTTCATTGCACAGGCTATCCACACGACCAGGGGAACGTCGGGTTTCAACAGCGGCTCTGTGAAACCCGGGGCTTCCAGATATCTGTATTGTTCTGTGATACTGTACATTTCTGTGATGTTGCATTTCTTATCACGCCTTGAGCGAAATATAATATATTGGTATATATATTAGTAGATGTTGTATATGTTTTACATCCGCGCTAGTCCAGTCCTCGCTCTGCCGTTAGTTAGCTAACCTAACGGGTGATGACGGGACCCAGTGGCGAATGCGGATGGCATATACGTACGTCAGTATATTTTCGTTCTTTGTGGTGTGATTAATTGATGGGACTGCGTTGATTCGGATCAATGCAAGATAAACAAACCTATTCTGATGTTGTTGGAACACTTTTCAAAAAGCTGTTATTGCAAGGACGTTCACTTTTGTTTTGCATCGTGGTATTCATTTGGAATATCCTGCTCCTCAGTCGACGAGGCAAGGGCCGAGATCCCTTCACCGGGAGTGACCCCTTGGACAGAAGTTTGCGTCAGGGCATTAACTTCACTATAGCCGATTACTTCTGCTTTGCATCGTGGTATTCAGTTGGAATATCCTGCACCTCATTCTACGGGGAAAGAGCCGAGATCCCTTCACCGGGAGTGACCTCTTTAGCAAAGGTTTTCGTTACTATATTTTTATAAAAGGCTATGCAGTTCCTTCAACGATATCAAGTTCATTACGTTAAAGGTTTTTCGCCAAAAACCAGCCGTAGCCCTCCGTCATATCTTACAAGTATTACTTAGTATTCGTGCTGCGTTTGTTGACTGTGTCAAGGCGTAGTGTGCGGTAGCTAAGTAGTGTTTGTTTGTAGCATATTAATGGGATTGGTTAGGATAGTCGTGCGGCCTTGTTGACTGTGTCAAGGGCTCGTACGGGTGGGTTTAATGCAATCCAGGATAATGACGGGTTGAACTTGACTAGAACTCTTTGATTTGTTGACTGTGTCAAGGTCACTTGGGTCCTAGGGGTAAAAATCACATCGGGAGTTTCAAAAGAACTGAAACTTGCCAGGCATGCGCATACCTTCTGGAGTGTGGTGACTTGAGTCGATTCCGTCAAGTTATCATGCGATGATAGTTGGATCCCGATTCCCACTGATGAGTTAGTTTACTCCTCGGGTGACCCCGACTAATTCTTCTTTCAGGTTTGGAGGAGAATTTGAGGTACAGTGGGAGGTTTCCAGATTAGACAAAGTGATAACCATTCTGATCTAGGTTAGAGTGCACGCTGAGTGTTTCTTTTCTCTCTCTCTTTGGCAGCGACCATTGACCCGACCCTGGACTTTGACTCAGTAACCAAGTTGACCGAACCTTCTTAACACTGGCTTTTGGATTGTCAGAGTTGCAGACCTCATTGCCACTCCTACTTTTACCCTTTTCTCCAGGACACCCCGTATGACTACGAACGTCCACTTCCATTGGACAAAACCATCGTATGGTTATATACGAACTCGAAGGACTTCGAGGATGGTTTCTGGTTCTGGAGAAAACGAATAGGATTATTCAGTTGTCTTTTCTTTTCACCTTCTCTCATTGCGAGTACTCCTTGGTTTAGGAGATAGTACACCTATTACGCAAATTGGATAGTCTTCTTCCAAACCTTAGGCTGGTGCCGACCGGTAGGGAATGAAGAAAACCAATTAGCATAACGATGGTGTGCAGAAGGTATTAAGTTAAGACAAAGCAAGAGATTAGTAGGAGGGCAAAGTAAATTGCGACTGATATTCACGACCAAACCAAGTATTTCTTCGCCAATCCTAAATCACCTTTGTATTTCTCCAGGACACTCCGTATCACTACGAAGACCCACAGTTTATTTGGATACTCCATCGTATGGTTATATACGAACTCGAAAGGAACTTGTTCCAGTTCGGGGATGGATTCTGGTTCAGGAGAAATAGGAATAAGTTTATTCGGTTGTCTTTTATCTTCACCTTCTCTCGCTTTGCGAGTGCTCCTAGGATTAGGACAGTACACCTTTTATGCTTATTGGATAGTCTTCTTCCAAACCATAGGCTGGTGCCGAACGGTAGGGAAGGAAGAAAACCATTTGGCCTAATGGGGTGTACAGAAGGTAATGATTAAAGACATATAAAGGGATTTGGAGAGGTGGCAAAGAATTATACGGTTACAGTTGTGAATCTGGACAATGGAAGAGGCATTACTAGGAATACCAGGATACCCCGACGAAACATTTCAATGTTTCAGTTTCACCGTGTACTGTTAATGGAAAACTGATTTCCCAGTTAGACACTTGCTCCAGGGTATGTATTTACCAGGTATGATTCTCACATCTGTATGGTTTTACAGATGCTGAGTGAGAGTAAGTTATTGGGAATTAGGTGATCATCCTCATTATATCGGGATTCGTTGTAATCGGTGATATTTGAGGAGATCATCTGGGCTGTTTGCCGGTCGGCAAATATTTGGTTTTGAATATCCGCTGTTGTGCACCAATTTCAAATTGATATATCTGTACGTCTATTTTCATAGAGTGCGATATACCTTTTGATATTATGTCGATGACATTTACCTATATCAGTGGATGGTTAGGTAAGGAGCATTAAACAGCGGTGTAATTCTTCTTAACCATAAGTACAGTTTTTAACCTACGACGCACAGTGAAAGAGTTGTTAGACTCAGCGTACTTATACAGAGTATTGTATGTTGTCCAGTGTCCATTAGGACAGAGGGGTTGGTCCTCATACTATATTCTGTTTACTTTTAACTTCTCTAGTTCTTAGACATGTGTTTCGTAGGAACACAGGGTCTAAGTTTTGAGGAGTTATAGGTATTTGAATACAGTAGAGAACCAGGTGTAGCAAGTATCGGGATTCTTCAAAGTGATCGAAGATGTAGATACTTGTGTATGGTATTCAGTTGATAGTAATGATGAAGAGAGATTGCTTCTCTTTCAGGTTACTCATAATTGGAAGTATTCCTAAGTTGAGTAACGCTGATCGACCTCTTTCCATTTAGTTGACATGCACTGGTGACAGCTGCATGATTTGAATCTGGTTCAATTGAATCAGTGCCTCTGGTTCTATATTGGATATAGAACAGTTCATATCTTAACGATGTTAAGGTACGGGGAGTTGTCTGGCTTATGCTTAAAACCAGACTCTGGATAACTCAAGGCACGTTTCTGTAATGGCTGTTTGCGGGTTGACCCAGGCTATGACGAGGGTTGATTTTCTACCATCTGGAAGATCAACAGAAATATTGTTCTAGACTCGCCACAGTTTTATTAAAAATGGATTTTTTCAAAAACAGAAGTGGGAGTATGGTAGAACTGGAAGTGATTCCAGAACCGCAGACGATTACTGAAGATTTGATAAGGAACCTAAAGATTCAATCTGTTTTGACATTTCATTGGCCACTCCGCAGATACGGTGGGTAACTTCAGGCACCCGAGAGGTACTCCGGTAGCCTCAAGGACGGTGACAGGGAAGTTCTTGTTTATCCACACTTGCCATTGCTGTTGTTCCAGGCCGCGAGACCCGGCAGGAGGATGAGTATAGCGTCGTTCTGAACTAGCTTCAGAAGTGCACGTCTATATGACTCTGGCAGAGGGTTGTCGTAGTCAGTGGGAGCAGCGGAAGCATTGGTGGTCATCAGGCTTATGTCTATTTATAGACTAAAGCAGATATAGCGGAGATAGATCATCTATTTCTGACATGACAGTCATAGGTTTGACTTCATCAGAATAGGGGATGGATCTGTTGAGAAGGTAGTAGGGTGTGATGTCATGGTATTTGGATGACATACACAGAGTAGGAAAAGAAACTCCTATACTACGATCGGTTATACTTTGGTCGTCACACAGTGGTTTCTCTACACAGGACTTGGATATTATATCAGACATTCTGGCTACTAGATCTATGGTTTTAGATCTAGATTTGGGTGGTTTCCCAATCTGGGTACCTTGACAGCATTCTATGAGTATTTATAATGGACGACTCCTGGCATGGTAGTGTACCTGCAGGTAATGGAGTCACCCTCTCTAAAGGTGTCTTACAGACTAAAGGGGAGAGGGATGTGCATGATTGGCAGATCATTTGCTTAGGCAATTGAGTCAATCATGAGATGTCAAGTACCACACCAGATGTTGTTCTTGCGCTAGATGCAATAAGTTGACATTGATCCAATCCTGAAGAAACAGTCGGAAGCAGTTTTAGAACATAAGTGGATGTTCTAGGGATATGATAACGACAGCCTCATTTGGGAGACAGTTATCATTCCAGGCTTCCAAGGTGACATGGACGACAAGGAGGTTGTCAGAGTTATAGTTTTCCTTCTGACGAGGGGCAGTATTTTGGACAGGTGGTCCAAGGCAATACTGAGGGTGGAATGGCGCAGGATACTGATTAAGTTCAGTTGACGATACAGTCTAAGAAGTTTGGATTTGGAGTTCATTTATGAACTAGGTCCCATCAGACATCCAGACGTTCCAAGACAGGTATTGCTCATTTCGGGAGATGGCTTTCTCCGCGAACTTGAGATATAGAGAGACATAGAAAGAAACATCACAGCGGATCCACTCACTGAGGCTATTCCTCGAACGCAATAGTTTCGCAAACGGGTTTTGTGAGACTGACTAGTAGAGGAGTTGGGTGTTCGGTATCACACGGGCTGTGAGTATGCGGCATCGCAATAATTAACCTTGAGTGCAAGTGGGAGATTGTTGGAGATAGTGCCCTCAGAGTCAATTATTGGATCACAGGCACGTGATTGCAATGATTGAGGGAGGACCTATCCCGGTAGGACAGTCTTACTCGAGATGATAGTATGCTATCTGGTTTATCTTTATCATCGTGTACTGCTTTAGGTGACCTGGCATGTCGCTATTACACGTTGATAGAGCCCCTAGGATTCTTGCTTGACTGCCGGCAGTATGATGGCGATCATATACGTGGGAGCTGGTAGTCTATAAGCACATCCTTAAAAGGTCCCTAGTCGTAGGAGTTTCGAGACAGGGCATCGATACTCCATTAGTAGACTAGTGTATACAGTCGAGACCCCGACGAGGGGCGGTGGCCGGTCTCACAAGCCACTGGTGTCAGTTGGTTCACCTAAGATGTATACAGGTGCTCATTGGGTTATGAGAATACCGGACAGGACTCGCCGGGAACCTGCTAGTTGGTCTAATACCAGACGTCAGATAGCAGTTCCCTGGTGACATGTGTACAGGTTAGTTCATCGACCTGAGATCGTCATTTGTCTTGTGTGAGTTCCCATTGTGCTTTGATTACTACCCTACCACGGCTCAAAGGAGTCGTGCAAACAGGTTTTAGTTGGGTACAGTCCCGAGCCACATGGAGGCAGTGAGCGGATCTGCAGGGGTTCGTCTCTCCCGGTATTGGGGGTGAGGTCGCGCTGTGTCTAGGAGAGCCATTACGCAAAGCCCTCGGCCGAGGCAGGAGATTTACTGGTAGGTATTCCAGTAGTATCTCAGGGCGTTCTGGGCTACACTCCAACACGACTTGTACCGCTTTTGGGGGTCTGACTTTTACCAACCCCCTAGGCCCGACATGCGATGCTCATAGACGAACGGACCGGACTGTACGGATATTGTCACTGACAGGCTCAGTAGGGTGTCAGGATGAGTTCGCTCATCGACGTCCCTTTTGGTCAATAGCTGGTGGCCCGTCACGTATTGGCTAATACCTCTGACGTGCTGGTGGTTAAATCCACAGCCATAGTATTGATGAGTCTTTAGAGTCCACCACACTTACAGTTACTCAAGCTTTCGGGCGAAACGCTGTAGAGGCCGTATGGAGATATGGCAGGGTCCGATCAGATACATGCGGTATTGCACGGATCAGGATCGGACAGTTTTGTACTAGTGGCCGTATAGTTATATGGCAAGGTTCGATCAGATACGTGCGGTATTGCACGGATCAGGATCGAGCGGATTTTACTAGCCGGCTTTGGCTTAAGCCGGTCCTAGTTTAGTACAGTGTAGATTTTGTCTCATTGCATTTGTATCCGGACGGAATACAGATGCAGGTGTGTATGCACAGTATTGGGGTTTTTCCTGTAATTTATTACGGGACCAGTTTTATGGAGTTGCCAGTTTGCATTCCGTTCCGGCCGGTTTTCCTTTGTTCTTTTCCGGCCGGACTTTTCTGATGGAGGGTGTTATTTGCAATTGTGCAAATAACATTTGTGGAGGGGGTTTCTTGCAATTGTATTGATTATGATATCTTTCATCCATGATGGTGCTTTAATTGTGATAAGAGAGGGTATGGTTTTGATTTGCTTGAAGTATGGTTGATGTTTGTTTGTGGTCACCTCTTTTCACTTCCTACACTCACCTCCCTTCATGCTTCATAATCTTTGCTCCACCATTTTCTAAGCATGAGAGTTTTCATTAGAAAAGAGAGAAGAAGAAAAGAAAAAGAAGAGAGCTTCATCTTTGAGAGAGTAGCATTCTTGAACTCATTTTTGATGCTAGAAAAATGCAAGCACCATTTTTCTTACCTTGATTCCTCCTTCATCTACAAGTGGCAACAAACCCCAAAAGAGACTATGATTCTACACTACACTTCCTACAGCATATCTTGAGCATGTCGAGTTGCCGGCTTCATGCCCGAGTTGCCTCGGTATTGAGGCGGGAGCCCGTAAAAGACGCAGGCGATGTGGTGCCCTTCCGACGAGGAGGCGACGATGTGGAGGCAAGACTTTCCGCGGGAGATCGGGACGATGACGAGAAGACCGGAGGACTCGGATCTCTCGGTATACTTCTCTTCCCATCTCTTGATTGCTAGCGTTAGGTTAATGGTAAACGATCCGGGTTTTCATTGTCCGCGGTAGCGCCGGTTTCCGAGTAAGGAAAAATTTTGATTCCGCATTTTGGCCTCGGATAGACGGCCGGGGCGCTGCCGTGGCGCAACATTTTTCCGGTAAATACCGGAGCCGTGCCGTCGCCGACGAGGCGAGCAATCCAGCAGACGTTCTCATCCTGCATGGGCCACCAACAAAACCTGTCACGCCCCGCTTCCCGGTGTACGGCGAAGAGGACGCGGCGAGGCCCGCTACGTATTAACTCTGAAGTAAATACGCTAAGCGTGTCTAAGCAATATAAATAAAAAGCACAAGAGACAAAATATATCAGCAACTTTATTCATTAACATTCTTTTACGGTACATGGAAAAGTAAATATATGGAATGGAAAGTGATGCCTAAACAATGGCATAACTGAAATAAAAGGAAAAATGTATAAGTGAAGCCTAGTGATCGTGCTGCTCAGTGGTCTGCTCCAAATGCTCCTGGTTGGTCTCATGGTCCTTAGAGTCGGGCCCTCCTGACGACATTCCAAAGAAAAAATAGAAATTGGAATGTCGTCAGCGAACAATTGCTCGGTAAGTCCTAAAGATAGGGGAGAAATAGAATAGACAGAGAGAGTGTGTGTATTGTTATTAATCTTGATTTATATGGTTAACGCTCTTGTTTGTAGTTTGGTACAGAAGGATGCCAGTGTATACGAGAGGAGTCTCTATATGTCAGAGACTAAGGGCACGTATAGTACAAGGAACCGTTGGACCACGGTACAACAGCAACGGAATTTAGGTGTCTTAATCTTACTGTCTCGTGCCACTTTTAACACCTTCCGTACCAATCTACCCCTTACAAATCCCGTAGTGTCTTTAATATCTTGTATTGAATTGTAATTATGTTATTTGTACTGTTTTGTATATGGAGGATTTGTATTGTAAATGGATGACTTGCCGAAACAATGATATCAGTAATGAAATAGATATAATGGATGAACATGTAAATGGAGTATATTCATGGTTCGGTTCAGTCAAGTTGTATAGATTGAATATATGGATTCATGTTGAATATCGATTTGAATTGTAATTGTCGTTCATGTAAATGTAAATCTTTTCTTTTGTTAAGCATGGAATATAATATATATATAATATTGAGGAAAGCAGTTTAAAATGATTATATGTATTCATGACAAGAGGTAAGGAAGAAAAGAGAAACGGAAGGAAAAAGGACTTACTTCATCAGGTACTATCCACTTGTTAACAATTTAAAAGAGAATCGAGGGGAAAAGGACTTACACATATTAATTAGCAAAGGACATTGAAGAAAGAGATATAAAAATATAGAAAAGGAGATAAGGACTTACTGGCTATTACGGAACAGTCGGTAAAAGTCGCGATGTACACGCGGACGTACAGAATTGAATCAGGCTATATAAGAATGTGACCGTGCAGGATGAGAACGTCTGCTGGATTGCTCGCCTCGCCGGCGACGGCACGGCTCCGGTGTTTACCGGACAAATACTGATAAAGAAATTACAGAGAAAAAAATAAGGAGAAGAAATGATATAAGAACAGTGGGTGAGGGAGGTGACAGATCTCGTGGAGGGAAATGAATATATATAGAGAAGAGAGAGACGTGGGGGATTGGAGTGGAGTGTGAAAGGAAGAAAGAAAGAAAGAGAGAGTGGGAGTGGGTGAGCCGTAACAAAAAGAGAGTGGGTTGGTGAGAGGGAGAGAGCGTGGAAGAGAGGGAGAGGAAACGGAAGTTTTAAAAAATAATTAATTAATAATATAATATATATATTATAATAATAATATATAATATAATATAATATTATATATTATTCCCCATTTTGCTTATTAACCCCATTTTGCAAATCTTGCAAGGCAACAGGCTTATTTTCCCGTTGTCATTGTATTTTATAGACTTTGGAAAACCTATAGACATTATCAATATTAGGAGATCTCTCCTTTTCGTCTCTCAGTAGAACTTCAATCAATATAGATTTTAGTTCTTATTGAAGATCATTATCTTCAATAACTTTTAGGATAATATTTTTGTCATCTTTATTAATGATATTATTGCTAAGACGATTCATATCAACTGTGGACTTTCAATAATTTTCTTTATTGATATTACAACATTTATTGGAATATTTTGGTTATCAATATCAAAAGAGAAGATAGAGTAAGAATCAGAATTTTCTGATTCAGAAAAATTGATCATAATTTTTATATAAAGATTTTCTTAAATTTTCATTTTCTATTCTATTGATATTCTTTTTAGTATAACATTTGTTATCAAAATGGCCATGTTCGATTAATTTGATTTTTCGTTTCACGTGCAGTGCACGTGCAACCTTTTGGGATTCTAAAAATAAATAAAAAAATATATGTCAGATGTGATTTGAACTCTGGTGCTATGGTTTAGCAGTGAAAGGTCTACCAATGAGCTATAAGCTCTTTCTTACTGTTTTAAAGCAAAACAAAGTTATAACTCGTGTTCACCTACACGTAGCCTACACACTATGGTTGCATCAGTACATCATGTTCACTTCATGGTTATTGGAACAGACCTGTTTGGATCGCTACGTTCATTTTACGTGCATCCGTTCTTGGGGTATACATTTTTATCAACCGGACATCGCATTATGATTTTAAATTATCCGTATATTGTTTATATTTTAAAACTAGATTTTTAGATACAACTCGGGAATTTTTCGGAATACTTTTGTTTTAACCAAAAAAACAAAAGTTTACATATTATTATATTTCTTAACTAATTTTACTGTGTGCATACACTATTCATCCACTCCACTGTTCACACCTTATCATAAATATATATTATATTATATTATATATTATTTTATAATATATATATATATATATCATATTATTAATTAATTATTTTTTAAAACTTCCGTTTCCTCTCTTTTCCACGCTCTCTCCCTCTCACCAACCCACTCCCTTTTTGTTACGGCTCATCCACTTCCACTCTTTATTTCTTTCTTTCTTCCTTTCACACTCCACTCCAATCCCCCACGTCTCTCTCTCTTCTCTATATATATTCATTTCCCCCCACGAGATCTGTCACCTCCCTCACCCACTGTTCTTATCTCACTTCTTCTCCTTATTTTTATTCTCTGTAATTTCTTTATCGGTATTTGTCCGGTAAACACCGGAGCCGTGTCGTCGCCGACGAGACGAGCAATCCAGCAGACGTTCTCATCCTGCATGGGCCACCAACAAAACCTGTCACGCCCCGCTTCCCGGTGTACGGCGAAGGGGACGCGGCGAGGCCCGCTACGTATTTACTCTGAAGTAAATACGCTAAACGTGTCTAAGCAATATAAATAAAAAGCACAAGAGAAAAAATATATCAGCAACTTTATTCATTAACATTCTTTTACAGTACATGGAAAAGTAAATACATGGAATGGAAAGCGATGCCTAAACAATGGCATAACAGAAATAAAAGGAAAAATGTATAAGTGAAGCCTAATGATCGTGCTGCTCAGTGGTCTGATCCAAATGCTCCTAGTTGGTCTCGTGGTCCTTAGAGTCGGGCCCTCCTGACGACATTCCAAATAAAGAATAGAAATAGGAATGTCGTCGGCGAACAATCGCTCGGTAAGTCCCAAAGATATGGGAGAAATAGAATAGACAGAAAGAGTGTGTATATTGTTATTAATCTTGATTTATATGGTTAACGCTCTTGTTTGTAGATTGGTACGGAAGGTGTTAAAAGTGGCACGAGACAGTAAGATTAAGACACCTAAATTCCGTTGTTGTTGTGCCGTGGCCCAACGGTTCCTTTTACTATACGTGCCCTTAGTCTCTAGCATATAGAGACAAAAACCTGTCACGCACCGCTTCCCGGTGTACGGCGAAGGGGACGCGGCGAGGCCCGCTACGTATTCATTCTGAAGTAAATACGCTAAGCGTGTCTAAGCAATATAAATAAAAAGCACAAGAGACAAAATATATCAGCAACTTTATTCATTAACATTTTTTTACAGTACATGGAAAAGTAAATACATGGAATGGAAAGCGATGCCTAAATAATGACATAACTGAAATAAAAGGTACTGAATGGAAAAGTGAAGCCTAGTGATCGTGCTGCTCAGTGGTCTGCTCCAAATGTTCATGGCTGGTCTCGTGCTCCTTAGGGTCGGGCCCTCCTGACGACATTCCAAAGAAAGAATAGAAATAGGAATGTCGTCAGCGAACAATCGCTCGGTAAGTCTCAAAGAAAGAGGGATAAGAATAGACAGGAAGAAAAATATATCTATCATAATATTTGATTGTTATGTGGACGTAGTTATTTGTAACTTGGTACAGAAGAATGCCAGTGTATACGAGAGGAGTCTCTATATGCCGGAGACTAAAGGCACGTATAGTACAAGGAACCGTTGGGCCACGGTACAACAGCAGTGGAATTTAGGTGTTTTAATCTTACTGTCTCAGTGCAAATATTCGATTAATTTGACTTTTCGTTTCACGTGCAGTGCACGTGCAACCTTTTGGGATTCTAAAAATAAAAATAAAAAATGTGTGTCTGATGTGATTTGGACTCTGGTGCTATGGTTTAGCAGTGAAAGGTCTACCAATGAGCTACAAGCTCTTTCTTACTGTTTTAAAGCAAAACAAAGTTATAACTCGTGTTTAGGCTTAGGTGTGCTTTTCTGTATTTTGAAAAAGTTTGTACAGAAAATTAGGGTTGTTACATTCTACCCTCCTTAAAAAAAATTTCGTCCTCGAAATTTGTAAAAGGAAAGTGTAACAGGTTCAAGGAAAGTTTGGTGATAAAAGTACTGATAGTGTATGAAAAATAACAATGTGGTACAAGGGTTTGAAAAGGTTGAAGCAAAATACCAGTGTTTTCTTGAATGAAAAAATATAGAGTCAGTATAGATTCAACAAATATGAAATGGTAAGATTCGAGGAATATGTATGTAAAGAATGTTTTAGTTGCTAATTCTTGTGTTTTATATTGCTTAGGGTTCCATACAGCTCTGACCTGCATGGTAGGGTTCCATACAGCTCTGACCTGCATGGGCCGCCAACAAAAACCTGTCACGCCCCGCTTCCCGGTGTACGGCGAAGGGGACGCGGCAAGGCCTGCTACGTATTCACTCTGAAGTAAATACGCTAAGCGTGTCTAAGCAATATAAATAAAAAGCACAAGAGACAAAATATATCAGCAACTTTATTCATTAACATTCTTTTACAGTACATGGAAAATTAAATATATGGAATGGAAAGCGATGCCTAAACAATGGCATAACTGAAATAAAAGGTACTGAATGGAAAAGTGAAGCCTAGTGATCGTGCTGCTCAGTGGTCTGCTCCAAATGTTCATGGCTGGTCTCGTTCACCTTAGGGTCGGGCCCTCCTGACGACATTCCAAAAAAAGAATAGAAATAGGAATGTCGTCAGCGAACAATCGCTCGGTAAGTCTCAAAGAAAGAGGGAGAAGAATAGACAGGAAGGAAAATATATCTATCATAATAGTTGATTGTTATGTGGACGTAGTTGTTTGTACCTTGATACAGAAGAATGCCAGTGTATACGAGAGGAGTCTCTATATGCCAGAGACTAGAGGCACGTATAGTTCAAGAAACCGTTGGGCCACGGTACAACAGCAATGGAATTTAGGTGTTTTAATCTTATTGTCTCGTGCCACTTTTAACACCTTCCGTACCAGTCTACCCCTTAAACCCCGTAGCATTTTGATTGTATTGTTGTATTGTATTGTTTTGATTGTTTAGTTGGATGACTGGCCAAAACCATGATATCAGTAAACGGATGTAACTGTATAATCATGTAAATAGAATATCTGGAGAATCATGTAAATGGATGTATATCCATGGTTCGGTCCAGTCAAGTTGTATAGATTGATTATATGGATTCATGGATTCATATTGAATTGAATTGTAATGATAGTTCATGTAATATGTAAACCTTTTCTTTTTGTTAAGCATGGAATATAATATATATATATATATATATATATATATATATAACATTTAGCAAAACAATTTAAAATGATTATGTAGAGTCATGACAAGAGACAAGGAAGAAAAGAGAAACGGAGGGAAAATGGCTTACACATATTAATTAGCAAAGGACATTGAAGAAGGAGATATAAAAATATAGAAAAGAAAATAAGGACTTACTTCATCAGGTTCTGTCCACTTATTAACAATTTAAAAGAGAATCGAGAGGAAAAGGACTTACTGTCTATATAAGAATGTGACCTTGCAGGATGAAAACGTCTGCTGGATTGCTCGTCTCGTCGGCGACGGCACAGCTTCAGTGTTTACCGGAAAAATACCGATAAAGAAATTACAGAGAATAAAAATAAGGAGAAGAAGTGAGATAAGAACAATGGGTGAGGGAGGTGACAGATCTCGTGGGGGGAAATGAATATATATGGAGAGGAGAGAGACGTGAGGGAATTGAAGTGGAGTGTGAGAGGAAGAAAGAAAGAAAGAGAGAGTGGGAGTGGGTGAGCCGTAAAAAAAAGAGGGAGTGAGTTGGTGAGAGAGAGAGAGCGTGGAAGAGAGGAAACGGAAGTTTATAAAAATAATTAATTAATATTATAATATATATATATATATATATATTATAATAATAATATATAATATAATATATATATATTATAAAATAATATATATTTATGATATAATATAATATATAATATATATTTATGATAAAGTGTGAACAGTGGATGAATAGTGTATGCACAGTAAAATTATTTAAGAAATATAATAATATATAAATTTTGGTTTTTTTTTGGCTAAAACAAAAGTATTCCGAAAAATTCCCGGGTTATGTCTAAAAATCTAGTTTTAAATTATAAACAATATACGGATAAGTTAAAATCATAATGCGATGTCCGGTTGATAAAAATGTATATCCTCAAGAACGGATACTCGTAAAATGAACGTAGCGATCCAAACAGGTCCGTTCCAATAATCATGAAGTGAGCATGATGTACTGATGCAACCATAGGATGCAGGCTACGTGTAGGTGTTGTTCTCAGTGCAAATGTTCGATTAATTTGATTTTTCGTTTCACGTGCAGTGCATGTGCAACCTTTTGGGATTCTAAAAGTAAAAATAAAAAATGTGTATCTGATATGATTTGAACTCTGGTGCTATGGTTTAGCAGTGAAAGGTCTACCAATGAGCTACAAGCTCTTTCTTACTGTTTTAAAGCAAAACAAAATTATAACTCGTGTTCAGGCTTAGGTTTGACTTTCTGTATTTTGAAAAAGTTTGTACAGAAAATTAGGGTTGTTACATTTAGTTCATTGGTAGACCTTGCACTGCTAAGCCATAGCACCAAAGTTCAAATCACATCAGCCACGCATTTTTATTTTAATTTTTTAGAATCTCAAAAGGTTGCACGCGCACTGCACGTAAAACGAAAAGTCAAATTAATCGAACATGTGAACTAAAAACAACACCTACACGTAGCCTGCACTCTATGGTTGCATCAGTACATCATATTCACTTCCTGGTTATTGAAACGAACTTGTTTGGATCGATATGTACATCTTACGTGCATCCGTTCTTGGGGGTATACATTTTTATCAACCGGACATCGCATTATAATTTTAATTTATCCGTATATTGTTTATATTTTAAAACTAGATTTTTAGACACAATCCGGCAATTTTTCGGAATACTTTTGTTTTAGCCATAAAACCAAATTTTATATATTATTATATTTATTAACTAATTTTACTGTGCATACACTATTCACCCACTGTTCACATGCGTTATCATAAATATATATTATATTATATATTATTTTATAATATATATATTATATTATTAATTAATTATTTTTTTAAACTTCCGTTTCCTCTCTCTTCCACGCTCTCTCCCTCTCACCAACCCACTCCCTTTTTGTTACGGCTCACCCACTCTCACTCTCTCTTTCTTTATTTCTTCCTTTCACACCCCACTCCAATTCACTTACGTCTCTATCTCCTCTCTATATATATTCATTTCCCCCCACGAGATCTGTCACCTCTCTCACCCACTGTTCTTACCTCAATTCTTCTTCTTGTTTTTATTCTCTGTAATTTCTTGATCGGTATTTTTCCGGTAAACGCCGGAGCCGTGCCGTCGCTGACGAGGCGAGCAATCCAGCAGACGTTCTCATCCTGCACGGTCACATTCTTATATAGCCAGTAAGTCCTTTTCCCCTCGATTCTCTTTTAAATTTTTAACAAGTGAACAGTACCTGATGAAGTAAGTCTTTTTTCCTCCCGTTTCTCTTTTCTTCCTTACCTTTTGTCATGAATACATATAATCATTTTAAACTGCTTTGCTCAATATTATATATATATTATATTCCATGCTTAACAAAAGAAAAAAATTTACATTTACATGAACTGCAATTACAATTCAAATCAATATTCAAAATAAATCCATGAATCCCTATATTCAATCTATTCAATATATTCAATCTATATTGACTGAACCGAACTATGGATATACATCCATTTACATAATTCTCCAGTTATTCCGTTTACATGATTATACAGTTACATCCGTTTACTGATATCATGGTTACGGCCAGTCATCCAAGACAAACAATACAATCAAAACACTACGGGGTTTAAGAGGTAGATTGGTACGGAAAGTGTTAAAAGTGGCACGAGACAGTAAGATTAAGACACTTAACCTATATTCTGTTGCTGTTGTACCGTGGCTTAATGGTTCCTTATACATTCCGTTTGCCCTAGTCTCTAGCATATAGAGACTCCTCTCGTATACACTGGTATCCTTCTGTACCAAACTACAAACAACAACGTTAACACTAAATATAACATTATAATAATATACTCTCTTTTCTGTGTATTCTATTCACAACATACAACATGAATCCATCTATCCAAGCTACAAATAACTACGTCCACATAACAACCAAACATTATAATAGATATATTTCCTTCCTGTCTATTCTAGTTCTCCCTCTTTCTTTGAGACTTACCGAGCGATTGTTCGCTGACGACATTCTTATTTCTATTCTTTCTTTAGAATGTCGTCAGGAGGGCCCGACTCTAAGGACCACGAGACCAACTAGGAGCATTTGAAGCAGACCACTGAGCAGCACGATCGCTAGACTTCACTTATACATTTTTCCTTTTATTTCAGTTATGCTATTATTTAGGAATCGCTTTCCATTCCATGTATTTACTTTTCCATGTACTGTAAAAGAATATTAATGAATATAGTTGTTGATATATTTTCTCTTGTGCATTTTATTTATATTGCTTAGACACGCTTAACGTATTTACTTCAGAGCAAATACGTAGCGGGCCCGTCGCGTCTCTTCGCCGTACACCGGGAAGCGGGGCGTGACAGGTTTTGTTGGCGGCCCATGTAGGTCAGAACTGTATGGAACCCTACCATGCAGGTCAGAGCTGTATGGAATCCTAAGCAATATAAAACACAAGAAACAGCAATTAAAACATTCTTTATATACATATTCCTTGAATCTTACTATTTCATATTCGTTGAATATATACTAACTCTATTTTTTTCATTCAAGGCAACACTGGTATTTTCCTTCAACCTTTTCAAACCATTGTACCACTTTGTTATTTTTCATACACTATCAGTACTTCAATTACTAAACTTTCCTTGAATCTGTTACACTTTTCTTTTAACAAATTTCGAGGACGAAATTTTTCTAAGGAGGGTAGAATGTAACAACCATAATTTTCTGTACAAACTTTTTCAAAATACAGAAAGGCACATCTAAGTCTGAACACGACTTATAAGTTTGTTTTGCTTTAAAACAACAAGAAAGAGCTTGTAGCTCATTGGTAGACCTTGCACTGCTAAGCCATAGCACCAAAGTTCAAATCATATCAGCCACACATTTTTATTTTAATTTTTAGAATCTCAAAAGGTTCCACGTGCACAGCACGTAAAACGAAAAGTCAAATTAATCGAACATGTGAACTAAAAACAACACCTACACGTAGCCTGCACTCTATGGTTGCATCAGTACATCATGTTCACTTCCTGGTTATTGAAACGAACTTGTTTGGATCGCTATGTACATCTTACGTGCATCCGTTCTTGGGGGTATACATTTTTATCAACCGGACATCGCATTATGATTTTAACTTATCCGTATATTGTTTATATTTTAAAACTAGATTTTTAGACACAACCCGGGAATTTTTCGGAATACTTTTGTTTTAGCCCAAAAAACCAAATTTTATATATTATTATATTTCTTAACTAATTTTACTGTGCATACACTATTCATCCCCCTTTCACACGTTATCATAAATATATATATTATATTATATTATATATTATTATTATAATATATATTATATTATATTATATATTTTTATTATAATATATATATATATTATATTATTAATTAATTTTATTTTACGGTTTAATAAAACCTATCAATAATTAGTTTATTAATTATTAAAATATGGAAAAATTTACATTAAATTCTATATATTATTTTCTCAAAAATAAAATTAATGGTAAATATTTAAAACCATATTTTTGCTAATTTGGGTATTTCACAACAAATACCATGTTATGTAACTTTTATTGCATTTTACGTTTAAATACTATATTCTTAATAAAATCATTTCTAGAAGTTTTAGTTTTGACACACTTTTAAATAAATACCTCTTATTAGGAAAACACGATAAGTTGTAGATATCGATCGTTTATCTAAACCTGAATTTGTGGTGTTTAGGCTAGGCAAGTGAGCTTAGGTAACTTTAAAAGGCCCATCTCACGATTCGTGAGCGGATCCGTCCTTCCTCACTTGTACTTAACTGGCCACTAATTGTTGAGAGATCTTACCTGAAATGATCTAGAAAAATAAAATTCGGTGAACGTCGGGTTCTACGAGAAAATAAATATCTTGAATCTGAGAATTTTTCTACCTTAGAGACTTATTCCAGAGTGTAGAGAACTCAAAGAGAAAGCTCTGGAAATGTTTTCAAAATTTTGTGTCGAACAGATATTTTATGGTGAATTTTAGAAGTTCATGGCTATTTATAAGGATTTCTAGGATTAAATTATTATTTTACTACAGTAGTCGATCAGATTTGACCGTTGATTTGGTTAGATCTGACGGTCCACGGTTTTCATGTGTAAACAGTGCCAGGGGTTGGTGTGGATGATTTTTGACCGTTGGATCTTGATCTGACGGTCCAGATTAAATGCAGATATATATATATATTTATTTTAATAATATATATATATATATATATATTATAATAAAAATCCGTCGGCAAGATCTGGACCGTTGATTTTTAAATGTGACGGTCCAGATTTATTTCAGATTAATAAAATAAAATAAAATTATTTTTATTATTTAAAAATATTTTATAAATTGTTTTTTTCTTCTAAAAATTATTTACAAATAATAAAAAATATTTTAAAAATCTAAAAAAATTATATAAAATGTATTTTAATATTTTATATGTTTTTCAACCAATACAATTATTTTTTTATTATTTAAAATTATTTTAAAAATTATTTGATGGGTTCTAAAAATTATTTTAAAATATTAAAAATATTTTAAAAATCTGAAAAAAATATATAAAATTTATTTTGATATTTTATATCTTTTGCAACTAAATTTGGTCTAAAATAAATTTTCTCATCGATTATAAATTTTTTTCCCTTTGATAAAAAAAAACATTTAAATTCCCAAAAATTCCTAAAAATTCCTAAAATCATATTAATTTATTTTAAACACGGTAAAATATGTTTAAAGTGTTTTCTACTAATATAAACAGTAAAATAATTGTTTTGACATCGAGAAAAATTATAAATTATTTTTATTACGTATCTAAGGTTCATGGTCGTTACAGCATCGCTTTCCATTCCATATATTTACTTTTTCATGTACTGTAAAAGAATGTTAATGAATAAAGTTGCTGATATATTTTATTTCTTGTGCTTTTTATTTATATTGCTTAGACACGCTTAGCGTATTTACTTCAGAGTGAATACATAGCGGGCCTCGCCGCGTCCCCTTCGCCGTACACCGGGAAGTGGCGCGTGACAGGTTTTTATTTCCACACTTACAGTAAGCCACATAGGTTTTAGTTTTGGATATATCAAAATGTTTTTTATTATGTTTTTCTTGATTGCGTTCTTAGTATTTTTTGAAAGATCGTCTTTTTCTGAAATTCCTTTTATGGAAAGGAAGACAATATTTTCTTTTTTCCCTTTTTCTATCTTCTCGGGAAGGTTCCATAACAAATTGGCTACAAAATTCTCCTAATTGTTTTCTTTCAGAAAATATCTCAACTTTTGTGATGGATTTTCTTTCGCCGATTCCTCATTAACCTTGTTACCTAAGATTTTATTATTATTTTTTATAGCTGCTTTTATTTCAGCTATCTTATCTTTTTCTGATATGCCGGACCACCGTTTAATCAGAAATTTTCTGGTAAGTATTGGGATATTTCCCTTGTCAAATTCGGCCGACAAAGTCCACTTCAGGAGATATGGGATTTCGTTTTCAACGAAATAATATAATGTACTCTCCTTCTTTTATCATATGCTTTTCCATATTATGGAAAAAATGATGAGATTCCATCCATAGGCATAATAGATTTTGAACCGATATTGGCAAAATTTTTAGCTTTGCACCAAACTTTTTCCACCACTGTAAAAACCAGTTGGGAATTCCTGATTTTATTACTTCAGGACGGATCATGACAAACCAGGAGTGTTTTTTACCTGGATTCTCATAATACATAAAATTATTGAAAGTATGGATATAATCCCAATAATTACAATCGTAACGAACATATGCTAATTTAAACGATATGACCATATTAGGGTGTAGAGCCCATTCGTGAGGCTGATATATTTTTTTGATTATTACTTTACTAAAGTTTATTAAACTTCCAGTTTCTTTTCCCCATGGATAGAAATGCTTAATTTCTACCGAATTAGAAACTGTTAACATTGCTTGCATAACTTGGCGGGATTTCCCTTCCATAGAAGCATACGCGTTATTCTCGATGTATTTGTCTTTTAAAGACAATGGATCATTCATTTTGGGAATATCATTCCGTTCTAAGCATATTATAGTTTCAGAAATATTTTTCTGATAATAATTATTTTTAAACCCCAGAGCAGTCCTTTTAAAAGACGGTGTTTTACCAGAATCGTTGTCCGAGCTAGACGATTCGTCTATACGTATATAGCTCTTGCTTTCGGTGTCATTAACACCTTTTTTTTGCTGGCTTTCTTGGAGTTCGCCACTCCGATGGGGCATATGATGGCTCCGATGCCATGCCCATTGTTTCTATTATCTGCCTTGGAATATTAGCCTTTCGCATTGTGAGCCATTTTGAGCTATTGGAGGAAGAGCTATTGCTCCTTCCTCTTCCTCTGCCTCGGCGAGGGCTACCCCAGCCTTTTCCTTGACTCTGCATAAGAGTCCTGCAAAAATTCCCCAGTTAAGAAATCTGGCAAACAATTATTAGTATCTTTAATATATGATTCCAAGAATGTATAAAAAAGAACAGATGGAATCAAAATGTTAAAAAACCAGAGCTAAAGAGAACCTTACAATCAAAATAGCAGACTTTATTTATCACTTGGAGTTTTTACACCAAAGAGAACTTTGGTTAAGAGGTTACAAAATATAAAAGAGAAGAGTTTTGTTAGAGATGCCTCTTTGGGGGAGGAGGAGGACTCCTTTTATAGAGTTCAAGAGTCTTCTCTTGCGTCCCTCTTTCCTTTAGATTCCCGGACAATTGTCGGCTCAAACTTTAATAAAGGTTAGCCTTTTTTGAATATAAGATTCCTATTAAGAAATTTTTTTTGACCTTTACTTATGATTGAGATTCCTTTGGCTAAAAAACGAGGCATGTAGGTCTCATTTTGGCAGTGTGCCGGAGAGCTGCAGTAGAACGATGAGTGGTATATTACAGCTGTCTTTATTTTTTTAGTCCTTTGCCTTTAGTTTGGACCATTATATTTTCTCACATTTGATCAGCTGATTCCATGCCTTCTTTTGGATTTTGGCCGAGAAAATCATCATTTTCATTCATTACGGCGATTCTGGCCGTTTTTGTTGAAGAAATTAAGACAGTAACCGAAGCGTCATAAGTTTCTTCAAACTGCTTCTTTGTATCTTCAGAACATTTTTTCTTTAATTCTTCTTCTTCTTCATACCTATTAGGGAATTTTCTTTGTCCCGATTCTTTTTTCTTCATCTTCTTGCTCTCTTTCGGCTAAAAAATACAACCCACACTCGATAGTTTCCAAAAGAAAAGAGCTACAGATTAGAAGAGCAACCATAAAGCAAAAGAACAAACATGCGAAGTTTGATATATTTCTCTGAGAGGGTGGGGATGGGTTGGGGTGGGGGGGGGGGGGGGCAAAAACAGATGAAATTTGAAATGAAATAAAATGAAATGAAAGAACCCCCTGTCCCATTATCACAAGGTTTGAAACTCCAACAAATTAAACTGGCAAACAAAATCCAAATTAAAAGAGTATAAAAATCCACCAAGCTCCTACTTAATATATCATACTCTCTAGTTAACCAAGGATATGAACACTTCAATTAGCTTCTTCTATACTAAATTCATGCCTACACTAAATTAAACACCATCAACTTTATCCGGTTCTTTACATAATGGTGTTCGATGAGAAACAGGAAAAGCTCGATGGTGTTTTATGCAAGGTACCCTAAATTTTCTACACCTCGACCCTCCAAAGCAAGTTCTCATCAGCAACCCTTGCCCGATGACTCCCAATCGACGGGAGTCTCCCCTTCTCACCTTTCATCAATTTGCTCGTCTCGCTGGCCGAACCAACCCTGATGTCCGCCGGTGGAATAAAGCAATCCATTGACAGCCCCGGCACGTTAAAAGCCACATCCTCGATGGTCCAAGCCTCTTCCATTCTAGTCTTCGTATGGCTCATTGCCATCTCTCCGAACCTAAACAAAGTAACGACCGATCGACCCGAATGAGCAATCATAATTCCTTCGACAGCTCGATAATCTTCGAGGAACGAGTTTATTGTTGTTTCCCAATAGATTGCGTCGCCACCAGAGTTGGCTTGGGTTCGACTTAAGTGCGAGTCTTCCATGTGGATTAAGAGACCGGTTCGTTGGCTAAAGTAGCCAAAGAGGACGTGCCTTGTGATCTCCGCGGGGCCCTCGCTTCGGGATTTTAGGGTTTGTGGGTCCGCGGAGAGCTTGAGGATGAAGCAGTCTTCGCCGTTGACCCTTTTCTCGCCAATGCATCGAGCGTCGGCAAACATGCTTGCAGTCGTCAGTGGATCTAGGCCCTACACAAAATATCATATTAATTCCATGTTTAGATTCTTCAATGTCTTTTACCACTGCACAATGAAGATTAAGAAATACTTGTATAGTTTAACAAGCCCTGCTGGTCGTTCGCCCTTTTCTTGAGCGAAACATGGGCTTTTGCTTAGTAGTATATTTAAAAATTAATCTGCTTTAAATACTATGAGATAGGTAATGGGGAAGAGTTGAGGGATATATTTTGCATCATGACTGGATTTTTAAACACTAGGATCATTGCCTTGTAATATAGAACCATAAATTTAAGTATTTAATATATCTATACCTATGTATGTTGTATTACCATCGAAACCGAAATCCGAACCGAGATTAGCAAAACTAGCCGAAACTCGGCGAAACTAATAAAATTATGAGAGACCGAGACCGTGACCGATAAATTTTTGGCTCACAGAAGTGCACTCAATTTGCAGGGTGTGTTGGAATACAATGATATCTGCCAGCCATCATTACAGCTCCAAAGTTTTGGTGTAATGCCAATGGGATTATAAGGTAACATTACATGCAAATCCTAGGTATATATGTCAGTTTCTTTTTAATTTATTTTCAAGAAAAAAAATACACTCAAACTTGCACGGGCGTGTCAGGAAGAAAAATGTAGAGTTTTGGTGCGATGGCAGGGACTTTAAGACTCATATCGGTTTTTGTATAAAAGAACTTTAGTGTTTTAGTGGCTTCATGCCTTCATGCCTTCGTTTCATCAAGGCTAAATAACTCTAAAATTCAATCAACTACTTTATTTAAGTAGTTTAGCGAAAAACAACTACAGTCAGGTGCGTTTTAGTGTAATTTAACCTTTCACTAAACTGGTAAAGATATCGGTCATTTTTCACTAAACTCTACCGATAACTTTCAAAATTACAGAAAGCTACCTGAAGGGCCCTCCGCAGGGGGCGAACAGGACCCTTGGCCGCATGAGCACCGTGCCACGGCGTGTGGCGCCAGACGAGCTTTCCATTGGATCCGGCATGTACTTTGCTTCCTCCAAGTGCGAGCTCAACATACCACATGTCAGGATTCATTTGCCAAAGCACAAAGCCACCGGACTCGGTGGCTCTCGTTATGCCTCGGTTCTTCATGAGCTTGGTCGCGGTTTCGAATTCGCAAGCCACCATGCGAACTTTTCCCATCGAGCATGCGTTGCGGATCGAGGTTAGATGCTTCAGGCCTCCTGATGCTGCTGTATATTGTTGGAGAATGTAGTGGGCTGATGATGTTTCCTATTAAAGAAAAAAGAACAAATTTATTACAAACTCTCTAGGATCTTGAGTAGTGAAGACAAATTTCGAAATTACGGATAGGTTTAATTTCACTAAACTACCAACAACTATATTTAATATTACCAGTTCTTCAACAAACTACCATAACGGTAGATTTACAAATTTCATTGATGCCATTATGTTTAGTTTAGTAAAATGTTGCAAAGTTTTTGGTTAGTTTAGTGGGAATAAAAAAGTATAGTTTCTGGCAGTTTAGTGAATTAAAGCCTCAAAGATACAATAATGCAAAAAAAATACATTTTTGGAGATAGCTCAATGAATGAAGGGCTTTTTTCGAAATAGGGTATAATAATATTAAAATTATTAAAATAAAATCATTTAAATTATATTTGACAGAATAGGACGGTTTGCGACCCACCCGCCCCCACCCGCACAAAGGGCGGGTTACCAGAACCAGCCCCCACCCTCCTAAAGAAGAGGGCGGGTTCTAGGAACCCCGCCCCGCCCTATTTTAATAAAAAAAATTAAAATTAAAATTAGAATTTGAGAAATCTCGTTTTAAAAAACAGAATAAATAATAATATTGTTGTTTTTGTTACGGACGGTTGACAAGTGTTATTACAGTTTATATAGAATTACTATAAATATGAATCTTGTATACACTCCAATAATAAAATGAATCCGTCAAATTTATAATACAATTAAATCTTATCATACTAAAAGGTAAATTGTACAAGTTTCTTTACACGCGCTAACCGATTTTCCTCCGGTGCACTTGTCACGATCTCGAAGGTCCCGCCCCCTGTCCTGGACATCTGGTCCTATAATTACCTGGTTGTTTGCATAAGCTATATCTGTCGTGCCTTTGCTGAGGATCAGCATCCATTGTCATTCGATCTCGACGCACCTTAGATCTTCCGGGTCCTATATTTTTGTCTGGTGGTAATACAGTCGGTGTTTGTCTGTTTCCAGTATAATAGTGCTAATAGCGATTGTCTGGTATAGGATGATATTTTGGATCGTATGCGCCTTGGTAATTGGAAACTGAATAGTAACGGGAAGCAAAATTGTAATGTGAGTTATGCATGCTGCTCGCAGCAGCAATTGCGTGGGCACAAGGTAAATATTGTTGCTGGAAAACACCGCATGTGCACGAAGAGAGCCCTTCATCTCTAAAATTTACGGAATATTGATTCCCATTACTCCCCGTAACTTAAAACTCCGCTGTGTCAAACCTTTCAGATCTGTAGTATTGTGCTCTGCGCTCTCTTTTCCGGAATATATCTTCGTAATACGCGGCGAGTGGAGTCTCCATCGCCAAATACTTTTCCCTTCTTTGCACAAAGTAAGTATTCACTCTGAAAAAGGTTCGAACAATCAACCCCTGTATCAGTAAGCTTCTAATACCTTTAAAGACTCCGTTGAAACTTTCAGACATATTAATAGTCATTAGTAGATATCTGCATCCATTATCATGTGCTTGTGACCTCATGCGTACTGGATACTCATCTAGCCACGCTTTCGCGACTTGACTCATCTCTCCAATTTTCGTCATGTACATGTCATGAACATTAGGGTCAGACGCTTCACCGGCTTTGTACATAAGCTTATGTAGATCTGAATTTTTAAATTTTCTATCAAAATTTTGTCTGAAGTGCCGCAGGCAAAACCTATGTGGGGTCGTCGGAAATACAGCTCTCATTGCAGTTAGTATTTCTAGATGTCTATCAGATATGATGCATAAATCTGTTTTATCAATAACAGATAGGATACTTTTGAGTTGACGAAAAAACCATGACCGGAATGATGTATTTTCACTCTCGACAATAAAAAATCCCAACGGAAATATACTGTTATTAGCATCAACACGTGTAGCAATTAACATGCAACCTCTGTACTTACCATATAGATACGTCTCATCCACGCACAATACCGACCGACAGTGTGTGAAACCAGCCGCACAAGGTGCAAAGCACCAGAAAATTCTTTGAAACCTGACACAGCCATCGACATCTGTTTCTGTGGTTTTTAACCGGTATACGGACCCCGGATTTGATACTTTCATGGCTTCCATAAAAAGGACTAGTGAGTTGTACGAACTTTCCCAATCCTCAAATATCTTGCATAATGCCTTTCTACGAGCATTCCATGCCTTTACATACGAAATCTGAATTTTATGCTCTCCGTTGACGTAGAGCCGTATCTCTCGAGAAGTCATCGCCACATCTGTACGGATTAATGGCATTATTAGTGAGCAAATGTAAGATGAAGTGCAATTCCTGTGATCTTTTAACATAATAGAATTGATGCAAGTATGTTCTTGGTTGTATTTCGTGATCTTCCAAGCTTTGGCTCTTTTGGAACAACGTGGATGCAATCTCCACTTACATTCAGGAGCTTTCGTACATACCACGGTATAGTACGTCTTATTTGACTCTTCGGTTTTAAATGTAACGTTTTTTTTTGAATAACCCACGACTTCAGCTTACAAATAAGATCTCATTTTTTCTGAAACATATCTCCAACAGTGACGCAATCTTCGCTTGCTACAGTCGCTTCCAAATAGGGTTTAGTATTTACTTCTGCCACGGCTAAATCTACCCAACTATCATCTTCCAGCGGATCGAGGCCGGGATCTTCTAGTTCAACAAAATCATTATTCGCAGCCATATTATCAATCAATGCTATTTCATTCAATCCAGCGGCATAATCCACGCTATCCTCCCCTTGATGACCTTCACCAGTTTCATCATCATCATCACTGTCACCCATATCAATGTCACCCGTAGAAACATAAGGCTCGGGTGCAATATATGATGGTTGAGGTCGGTATAATGTGGATGGTTCGGGATGAAAAGACCGAAAAGATGTGGACGGACATGCTTGGAATGCACTACTTGGATCGTGTTGGAATGATGCGGAGGTATAGGAAAATTTGTCTTTTTCTATAAAACCCCGTCCTCTTCACTCTGATTTTCACTATCTTTACTTCACTATCTCGTTACCAAATTCCCTTCTAAACCCACCAACTTTCTCAATCTTTCAGTAACTGTAATATCAAAATAATTTCAATGGAGAATCAACCATTCGACAAATCATTGCTCGTAAATCAAAACGAACATAGATCTTTCAGTATATTACACGGGGAGGAAAGATTCAAAACTTATTAAATTTGTTTTTAATTCCCTATTTCTTTTAATTCTAATAGTTGAAAATAATATTATTAAATTTTCTAAGATGGAGATAATCTTACAGTCGTCAGTCATAGTTCTGACAAGTGGCAAGTTACTGATTATCGTATAATCGAGCGGATTCGAAGAGCCGGATTTTATGAAGCTTCATTGCTTCGTCATATCCAAATCGACCACAGTCTCGTTACCTCTCTTGTTGAGCATTGGAGAAAAGAGACTCACACTTTTCATTTTAGATGGGATGAGGCCACTATCACACTCTAGGATATTAGCCTTTTACTTGGTTTACGGGTGAATGACCTTATAGATTGGTCGGAGGTACAATTGTTGGTCCAGATACTGAGCACCCATATTGGGATATATATATTGAGTCTTCTCTCAGACATGTATAATTCGTAATTTTTTTAATCAAAAGTTTAAGTATATTACGGTGATATTAATTAATAATTATTTGTAAAATTCAGGCACCAGGAGGCTATACTAAGAGGTATAAGATCAGTTTAAACTGGCTCAAAGATACATTTACTAATATCCCTGATGAAGCTACCGATGATGTCTTGGATAGACATGCACGTGCCTGCATTCTGTACATGATTGGTTTTTGGTTGATGCCGGGCCAATCGGTAACGCATGTCCATCCTTTATACCTTGGGTTTCTTACGGACTTTGATGTGTGTGTGGTCAGTATGCTTGGGGAGCAGGGGTCCTGGCCTATCTTTACAAGAAACTAGATAAGACATGTGCTCCTAAGAAGAATAAAATTTATGGCTGCATTACATTACTTCAGGTACATAATATATTTTAACAGCTAGACATTTGCAAAATTGTAATATTGGTTCTTTCTCTTATCATCTGACACTTTATATATAGATTTGGTCATGGGAGCACATGTGTATGGGAATACCAGATCGCATTAATATTTCTGTCGTGGATATCCCTGGAAAACCTCTCGGCTCTTGGTGGAGTGGCAAGAAATCTTATAAGGCTACTCGTCGAGTACTTAAGTATTATTGAGATGAGTTGGATCGCATGGAGGCGACTCAGGTAACCATACCTTAGGTAATTAACTTTGTTTAAAAAATTTAAATTAGTTTTATTACAATTGTGTACTATTTTATTTGCGCAGTTCACGTGGACGTCTTTTACAGCAGATCATCTGCAAGGATTACCCGGCATTTGTATCGAAGGAGGATTTGGCGGGCTCGATGCCCACTACTCTGCATTAATATCGTGGTCATGCACGTACCGGACCGGGTGTTGCGACAGTTCAGTAGATTGCAACATATTCCTGGTCCACCGCCTGCGCCTATGACAATAGAGGAGAGGGAGACATGCGAGGAGGAAAGGCGGGGCGTGATTGGAGGGAGTATCATCATCAATATTTGCTGAGATGGGAGGATATGCAACGTGATATTGCTTTACAACAAATAGGTGACCAAACAACCACGGATGCTACAGAAACATATCTAAAATGGTATAAGCGTGTCACTATAAGATATCTTTCTGCTCCCCCTAACGACTTTTCAAACATGCAGCAGTACGATCCTAGAGGCCACGTGGAACGAGAAATAGTAAGTTAAATTCTTTAAATTATTAGTTTTTAACATCCAGCGGTATGAGTCAATAATTATATCTTATTTTTAATGTAACGACAAGCTCGTGGGTTGCATCATATAGAATCATTGATACAGGATCCATATCCGACTGATGTTGGTCCAGATACTCAGGCTTTATTTTCTACCATAGACTCATATATTGGTGGTATATTCAGTTTATATAATATGTTTTCACATTTATCGTCATTGTTAGAACAGCAACATGAGCCAGCACCAGAACAACAGCATGAGCCGGCACCAGAGCCGCAGCATGAGCCGGAACCAGAGCCGCAGCATCAGGGAGATCCAGAGCAGCGGGATCAGTGGTTCGGAACACCATACTGTCAGCGACAACCATGGCATATTGAACAAACGCAACAACCGGAGGAACAATAGTTTTGAGGGACAGGTTTTGCGCAACGACAGTCTTGGAGGTCAGGTTTTGCGCAACAGCAGCAGTCTTGGGGTCAGGTTTTGCGCAACAACAGTCTCGGGAAACAGGTTTTGCGCAACCATAGGGGCCAAGTTTTGTGCTACAGCAGCAACATGAAACCAGGACAGGTTCTTCGCAACAACAGCCCAGTTGGGAGACGAATTTTTTGTCCTACATACAATTGTTGGGAGGCAGCACATATACGACACATGTCCCACATTCAGGATTTGCGGAACATGTCCAAGACGATGCTGAAGACGAAGCAGAAGAGCAGATGCCTCCGCCGCCATATATCCAAGAAACGGGAGGGTCGTCCAGTCATCCCAAGAGGCATAGGCTTATGTCAAGCCTCCTCGGATTGGGAAAGGGAAAGGGAAAGCGATAATTGTATATTTTTACAAACGGATGTCTAATTGTATTATAAATTTGATGGATTCATTTTGTTATTTGGAGTGTATACAAGATTCATATTTATAGTAATTCTATATGAACTGTAATAACACTTGTCAACCGTCCGTAACAAAAACAACAATATTATTATTTATTCAGTTTTTTAAAACGAGATTTCTTAAATTCTAATTTAAATTTTTTTATTAAAATAGGGCGGGTTCTAGGAACCCGCCCCCACCCTCCAAAGAAGAGGGCGGGTTAGGAGGGTGGGAGGCGGGTTCTGGTAACCCGCTCTCTGTGGGTGGGGGCGCAAGCCGCCCTATTCTGCTAAATATAATTTAAATGATTTTATTTTAATAATTTTAATATTATTACACCCTATTTCGAAAAAAAAGTCCATGAATGAAATATTCAGTACAGGGATCCACAATGAATGCAGAAGAATAAATGAGAACAAATACAAAGCTCATCTTTTTCTGCAAGATATAACTAATATGAAGGCAAAATGTAATTTAGAGCTACTTTCAAATAAAGCAAAAATAACAATTTGCTTACCTAAACTGTAAGTAAAAATGGTAAAAAAATTTAGAAAATTTAAATCTTTATTGCATGAGCTTCATTAAAGCAGCATTCTTTAATAACTAACCTAAAATATATGAGAATAATGGAGGAAAGAGGCCATAGGAGCGAATTTCCTCCTATGGCATCGAAAAAATACACCCTCTCTCGTTTTTTCCGACGATCGGCACCCACCATCTTCATCGGTATCATCTAATATATGGGACCTAAAATATATGAGATAGGGCGTAATTTTTCGACGCCATGGGAGGAAATTCTCTCCTATGGCATCTTTCATCCATTATTCTCAATATATATTCATTGCTCTAATTAAAAAAGATTGGAAAGATCCATATCATACTAAAACAAGAGTGGGATTAAATTCACACCCCAAAAAAAATTAAAAATTAAAAAAAAACCCATTAATGTCAGATCTAAACCCCACAAAAATCCTGCACGAAGATCAAATTTTGAGACGAGCCCAGATCGCAGAAACTCACAATGGGGGTATCCTTGATGCTCAAATGCGGCAGCGGCTCCCTGGCGCTGACGTGGACCGGCGCCAGCGGGGCTCCCATGACCCCCAGCAGCAGCCTCACGTCCGACCGCTGATCACCTCCGCCGCCGCTCACCGACGGCGCCCGAGACGGCTGTCCCTTGACCCACCGGCCCCACCCCTCGCGCCTCAGCTCGCCGTCGTCGACGCCGCCGCCGCCGCCGTCGGGGCCCTCCATCAGCGGCCCCAGCGCCTCCGGCGCTGGTCTCAAACTCCCCGAGCGCGAGATCAACGCGTCGGGGGCGTTGGTGGTGAACGGGTGGGCCCTCCTGCGGGATCTCGCCGGAGAGAGGCCGCGGACGACCTCGTCTCTCAGCGCCGAGAAAAATCCGCCCTTTTTCTCCATTCTGAGATTTTAGGGGACTGAATGTAAATAATAAAATTTAAGGGGAATTTTGGGTAATTGTTGAGTGCGCACTTTTGGGGGTGGGGAGGTGAGGGTGGTGTGAAGTAGGAGGAAACGGTTATTTGAAGGGGAGAGAGGCGTGGAAGTGTAATTAATAGGAAGCTGGAGGGGTAAAGCGAAAAATGGAAAAAGGAGGAGAGAGAAAGTGAGGAGGAAAGGATATGAGAGAGAGAGAGATTGTTAAGAAGAGAAAAGTTGACGAGTGTGGTAATGTTACCAGATGCTAAGAGCTAAAAATTAGCAATTAGTAAAATTTTATTTTAATTGAGTAAAACAATGGAAAAAATAGTAATAAAATTTTAAGATTTTAAATTCAATTATGTGCGCAGAGAAATTCATGAATTAATTGTAGAGGATGGTATTAAAGAGAAGAAATGATTCGATACAATGACGGTTACTATGCAGCTTGACTGCTGAGAAAATGATGCGGAGAAAATGATGGGTATTTTTCCGCCATTTTTCAAACCACTTTTCTACTACACCTATATTTATTTATTTATTTATCTTACGACCAAACACATACATCAACAAATGCATCTCGTACACAGAAGATTTTTTTATTAAAGTGATTATTTTTTGAAACATAATTTTGGATGGATAAAAGAAACGTGTTATAAGTTTGACTTATAATAAAAGCTTATTAATTACATTTTATTGAACTATTTTCTCTTTATCTCTTAAATAATTTTTTACTTAAAAATGTAGCCATGTTAAGCCTTTATCTGGTAAATATTTGGATATTCGGTTATTTACATCCGCTTCTTCTGAACATTAACTACCTAAGTCATAAATTATTTATTAAACGAATTACTTTACTGTTAGTGATTGTGAAATTAATTGATAATTAAGCATTTTTTCTCATAATTGTAAAGATTTTTCCAAGTTTTGGGGTAAAAATATAACTGTGGGTGGGCACAGCGGAGATGGAGCCACGATTGCCGCAGTCCTGCGCCTTCTAACGGCACCGTTAACTTCAGATTCGTTGGAGTTTTAACCGCCAGATTCTCTAACGGAGATCTCCGACGGCGTCGCATCACGTGACCAGCTCTGGGTATCATTTTTATTTTTAAACTATTAATTAATCGAATTAATTAACAATGGGAAGAAAAGAGAGGCATCATCTCTCTGCAGCCTTTTTGGGCTCCAGTTTTTCCTAAATTAATTAATAAACTGTTTAGACAATTTTTTTGCACGAGATCTAAGCCGTCGGATTACGATCGGACGGTGTAAAAAGTAGATTAAATTGCAAGTTTTAGGGCAATCTAGTAATGATTAATTATAGAAGGGACCCACATGCTTAGTGGGGACCACCTGATGGGAGTAAGTGGGGCCCACTGAAACGCGTTTTCTATAGGACTTTTTTTTCACGCCTACCCCAATCATGGATCTTGGATTTTCATTTGTTTTTGTTTTTGTTTTAAGGGTAGAAAAAGAAAAGAATTAAGAATAGGTTTCGGCTCGGTAAAATCTCGTTCAGGTCTAGCACACTAACAAGTCGGACTTAAGCTGAAAGTTCAGGTTGTCTAATCAAGAAGCTAAACTCAAGCTGATACCGCGTCATTCATACTCAATAACCTATGGAACATGCTATGGTCCTTGCGCTGCTTCAAAAATCCTCAATTTTCTCGGTCCTTCACAACCACGGATGCTAATTGAAGTGGTATGCTCGTATTCGGCTTGTCTAATGCTTGTTCAAGTTCGATATCTTTATCAACAATAAAAACTTGAGTCAGAAAACGTTTAGCCAATGAGTCAGATTCGAAATGGATTGAAAATAAACATGTCATTATGGTGGATTCATGTCCAATGGCGAGTCAAATTTGGTATCTTTTTATCACTTCAAAAGTTCAAACTCAAACTTATAGGAAAATGTTTCATACGGCAAAAAAGAAATTCAAGCCAATAATTAAATAGCCGTTGGGGTCACATGAGGAACTTCATCAAAAGACTCATTGGTACGTTACACTATATATTAGTCTAAATTATAATTGCATAGGTGTTAGGTTATCTTAATCTCTTAATATTTTGATTATAGTTTTTGATTTCAAGAACACCACTGAGACTTCAAGCGCAACTCGAGGCCCCTCCCTAAAAATTGGAGGTGTGCTCCTCTAATGTCTTTTTTTAATAGCAAAAAGTATATATATTTCATCCATACAAATTTAACATTTATAAGTACTGTTTATTTCTGTTGGGTCTCTCTATTAAAACATCCGGTCATCACTCACTCATCATCCAAATCAGGCGTACGCTTGTACGAAAACAAAGATGGATTTATTAGCCACCTGGATACATAAATATGAAAAATCGGTTAACAGAAAAGAGGATTAAACCAAATCTCTTCAGAAACATGATTATTATACGTCATGTGAACGAACAACAAAAACGTTTATTTTTACAACTAAGCCATGTGAACGAACAACAAAAAACAAGCCGCTTTAATCATCATCTAGTCGTACCTTAATTCTTAGACATCATGTTCATGAACGCTAAATTTCATACCTATAAAATGTATTGGATTTCCCAAAATCATCTCCAAAAACTTGTAATACAATGAAAGATTAATATTCTATTTAAAGATAATTTAAGATATCCCTATATGTTAAATGGATGCTATCCAACTCTATCCTTGACTTATATGTTCCTTAACTCTATTAATTAAAGTTGACACTTGTCTTTCTTAATCACATTATTTCCCTAAATATGAACTTCAAAAGTCAACCATGATACTACCAAACTCTATCCTTTTGTAACCCTAAGTCAAATCAATCACATCCAACGGTCAAGATCATCTACAAGGGCAATTCCCGCCATAATTAGACTTTTGGTTTGGTGAAGGGGAATCACTCTTCTAAAGACTTTGGCCCTAACAATTAAGTTAGGGTATGGGTCCGGTCCGGTTTATTTATGGTGACATTTTTTTATCTGATTCGATAATCTGATCTGAACCCGGGTCAAAGTTAATGGGCACGAGCCAGATATAAATTGATTTGGCTCTGAAATTTGTAGCACACACCTAACCCGACCTGATTATTAAGTTAAATGAGCAATCTTTTAATAATGTTAGGTTTAGGCAGATCATTTGTTATCAGAACCTCTTTAGATTCATTTTAGAAAACCAATTGAAGGCATCGGACTAGGATAACATGTTTAGTTTGTTGATCAGATTAGTAGCCTCATTTAGGGTCGAACATAATCGAGCCGGAAAACTGGATCGATCCAAATTTGACCCGACCGGATCAGATTAGCAGTCGCATTTGGGATACATGATTGTGTGGCCTGGTTCTTCAGGGATATCTTAACAACTGGTTTTCCATGTTCATTAGTTCTCTCCTATATATAATTTCGTATCAACCGAGAGGAGAAAAGATATAGAAATCTCTGCCTTTCATAATTTCTTCTCTATCTGTTATTTCTTTCACTCATCATCAAAACATAAAATAAATATCTCTCTCAACTCTTATAATGGCTATGATGTGACTGAACTTCTTTTTATATTAACCATACTATTGAGATGAGCTACGGCTCAATTTTTTTATATGAAAACAAAATCTCTCGGATCTTATGGTGAGTTTCGATGTAGTGGAAGATACGTTTAATATGGTATCAAAGCTGCTTAGGTTCGATTCCCACCAGACTGCTGCAAAAGGTCCAAGTTTTGACTAAAAAAGCCTTTGACCGGTGAAGACATGTTAGGATATAAAAATAAAGCTTTCAATCCTTATCATAAATTCATTTTGTGCACTGAAAAAGATATTTAACCATCAACTTGGATGATCTTTTTTTCCTTCCCTAAAACACAAACAAGAAATTAAAAATTTAAAGGGGACATCAAGAATTTTTGGCAGATTGTAAATTTGTGGGTTAACCTTCTTGAATCTAAATATTTATAAGCCCTAAACAAACCATCAAGAATTTCTGCCAGATTCTAAGTTTACTCTTTACATGTTTTAAATTCTTAGCTGCAAAATTTTTGCAAAAAAATAAACACAATAGAGTTATTATTGTGGGCTGGGTTCATGATTAGACTGGATCTTCAAATCACAATATTTTGCGGGCCACAATGTAATATGCTAAGAACCATTAGTTTTGAATGCCTTTTCCATTTCACCATAACTTCTGTGATTAGAATACAAGTACCTCATATATGTACATAGGAGAGTGCTCCATTGCAACCGGTCCGTATTTTTTAAAAACGGGAACTCACGATCTTCGACATATTTTAACGATCTGAACCGTTCAAGTCAATTACCCTATCCTCAAATATATGTATATAAAGAATCAAAATATTTGAAGACCTCTAGCCCTATGCATTGGATGGAGTTTATGTTGTATTATAGAGGGGAGTGATCTATTGCAAACTGGTCCGTGTTTTTAAAAACGGGAACTCTCGATCCAAGACAAATTTGAACGATCCGAACCGTTCAAATTGATTACCGTACCCTCAAATGTATGTGTATGGAAAATCAAAGGATTTAAAAACCTCTAACCCATGCATCAAATGAGTGCAAAATGAACGTCTTTCAATATAGCAACATAAACTTCATCTAATACATTGGTTAAAAATCTTCAAATCCTTTGATTTTTTTTATACACATAGACTTGAAAGTAGGATGATCAACTTGAACGGTTCGGATCGTTCAAATATGTCGTGGATCGAGAGTTCCCGTTTTTAAAAAACGCGGACCGGTTTGCAATAAAGCGCTCTCCTCCACACACACACGATTCTGTAGATTGACGTTTTTTTTGTACATGGGTTGAAGCATAGGCTTTTGCACGGTAATATTTCTCTTAAACGAACTTGTTTTCATACGAGTATAGTAAGATACAAAGCTGGGTTGTTTTGATACAATCTAAAAGAAACCTCCATTGCATAAAAACTTTGAGATTACTGAAATAGTATGAAATGTTCACTTGGGCCCTCAACCCTATATATTCATGTCTAAGGCCCGCCAAAGACCCACGAAGCTGGCCAAGGTCTCAAACAGAGAATAATCAGGGTTCGAGTACTGTCACGCCCCACCCCCAATACAGACAGTATTGTCCGCTCTAGCGAAAACCGCACGGTTTTGTCCTTCGGCGCGAACCGGACCCAATCAGGAGCCTCTTCCCAGAAGGTCACCCATCCCAAGACTTCCATAGTCCGAGCACGCTTAATTACGGAGTTCTTAAGCTCCTATAGTTCTGATTCACTTAAAAATCACCTCTGTATTGAAGATACATCCATTGCATAAAAACTCAGAGGTTACTGAAATAGCATGAAATGTTCACATAGGCCCTCAACCCTATATATTCATGTCTAGAGGCCCGCCAAAGACCCACGAAGCTGGACAAGGTCTCAAACAGAGAATAATCAGGGTTCGAGTACTGTCACGTCCCATCCACAATATAGAGGGTTCGAATACTGTTACGCCCCATCCATAATACAGAGAGTATTGTCCGCTCTGGCTGAAACCACACGGTTTTGTCTTTCGGCGCGAACCGGACCCGACCAGGGGCTACTTCCCATAGGAGGCCACCCATCCCAAGACTTCCATAGCCCGAGCATACTTAACTACGGAGTTCTCAAGCTCCTGTAGTTCTGATTCACTTAAAAGGCGCCTCTATTGAAGAGTGGTATCATTCCATTTATAATACAGATCTACCCTCTTTTTCTGAAAGAGTCCCCATTGTTCTACAGTGGGTCCCACGGATCTAAGGGGACAGGGGCCCCCACGGATTCAAGAGGTGGCTGTTCTCTGATAAAAACTGAATAATAAATAAAAAGCAACGGGAAACCCCCCCAAATGGAGCATCACGTGCCCACACGTGATAGGCATCGCGCTTAACAAAATAAGCTGAAACTGAGCATCACGTGCAGACACGTGACCCCTATATACAAAGTATATGAGCGCTTATCTAAAATAAACAATTGGCCAGAGAAAAAACCCACGTGATAGCACGTGACGCTTTTTGGTATGCTTAATTTAGTGAGGTCACGTGCTACACGTGATGGGCTCCTAAGCCTTCTGAACCGATAGAATTAAATTCTAATTAAAAGGAATCAAAAGCTTTATGCTTAATTTGGTGAGGTCACGTGCTACACGTGATGGGCTCCTAAGCCTTCTGAACCGATAGAATTAAATTCTAATTAAAAGGAATCAAAAACTTTATGCTTAATTTGGTGAGGTTACGTGCTACACGTGATGGGCTCCTAAGCCTTCTGAATCGA
The DNA here is from genome assembly GCA_030015575.1 of Agapanthus africanus. Taxonomy (NCBI): domain Eukaryota; kingdom Viridiplantae; phylum Streptophyta; class Magnoliopsida; order Asparagales; family Amaryllidaceae; genus Agapanthus; species Agapanthus africanus. Next base: position 27,218,756 of record JASDDO010000004.1, on the reverse strand, counting down.
TAGAATTAAATTCTAATTAAAAAGGATCAAAAGCCTTATTGGAAAAATATTTTCTTGGATCTTTCTAAATAAGAAAGATTACGTTCTGTAAAACAGAGCTTCGTTGGATTAAAGATCCAATGGTGATTAAAAAATCATCAATCTACAGAAAAATTCTGTGCAAGGAAATATCTTTCTAAATTTGTTAAGAACAACAAAAGAAATATCTTCTGTAAAACAGAAGTTCTTGGATTAAAAATCCAACGGTGAGTAAAATTCACCGAGTGATCTAAAAGAACATGTTGGTTGATTATAAAATCAATCAAAATCTCTCAATGAGAGATTTTCTAAACAAATTGATTCTTTTTTCTCTCCTATACATAGGAGCCAAGAGACAGAAGAAAGGGAGGAGAGAAAAGAGAAAAAATTTCCCCTCGTAAGTAAAAGAAAAGAGAATTTAATTCTCCAGAGAGAAAAAGATCTCCTCAAAGACAAAAAGAAACCCTAGATAAGGGAAGGAACAAAACACAGAACCTTTTACCTCTTCTTTACCGTCATAAGAGTTCAACTTTTCTAAAAAGAACTTAGTTCTTTCTCTGGTTGAAGATCTGCAGAAGCAGATCTCCCCATAAGTTGAGAATTTAATTCTCATCGGGGAGATCTGTTATGCAGATTCAAAACCTGGGGGGAGGGTGGAATTGAGTTCAAAGAATTTAATTCTTACAATAGAGCATATAGGAATTTAATTCCTCTAGATAAAACTAGGGTTTAACCCTATAAAAGAATTTAATTCTTATTAAACAAGGTGCTTGAAAGTCTCAAAACTCAAGATCTCCATGCACGTAAAAAAAGAGATTAGCACCCAACATGATAGATCACGTGCGCCTACATGAGCACCCTTGTTGAACAAAAGAGAACAATTGAGATCATGTCACGTGACCCCACGTGATCCCTGAACAAGCCTTTCAAGAAAGGAGAATAAACTCAAAACAGCTTCTATTTTCAGGGGCGTCTCACGTGATATCACGTGACCCCTTAGCACCTTCAGAACACAAGCAGTTTCATTTTTTAGGGCGCCTCACGTGACATCACGTGACCCCTTAACAGTACTTAGCACTTTCAGAAGAAAGGGAGAATAAATCAAATGCAGTTTTCATCCTTTGGGGACGCCTCACGTGACCCCACGTGACTCCTTAACAGTACTCAGCACTCAGAAAAGAAAAAGGGAATTAATCTAAAGGAGCCGTGACAACTTTGAGCACCTCTCGTGACCCCACATGAGCGCTTCAACTTTTTAGTGTTCAACACTAGTTTGAGCGCCTTACGTAGGAACACGCGAGCGCCAAATATACTCTATTGTTTAACACTATAAGAGGCTAATCTTAGCCCAAATCAGCTAAAGCCAAAATCCGTTTTAACTGAGCCCACATTATACTCAGGTCTTCCAAGATTAATCATCTCAGATGGCATTCAAAATAATATCCATCCCATTCCCTTTCAATCTGACATTTGGTTCAAGGGTACATCTCTTCACACCTCTGATACATGTCGTTGTAATTCTTCAACGTCTTCAGAGAGGTGGTGGGTCCCGACGACCAATAACTATCTGGTGCATTTCCAAACCCATGGTTGCATCTAAACTACGGACCGTAATGTCCTTAAACTAACTTTGGACCGTAACATCCTTAAACTAACCTTCATGGACTATGATGTCCTTAAACTAAAACCCCCACAGACTATGATGTCTTTAAACTTCACGGACTATAACGTCCTTAAACTCATGGACTATGACGTCCTTAAACTTATGAACCGCAACGTCCTTAAACTAGCTATGGACCGCAACGTCCTTAAGCTACAACAGACCGAAACGTCTTTAAACTAACAACATACCGTAATGTCCTTAAACTAAAACAATAGAGCTCAAATGCTCTTTTGTTGGGTCTGAATGATCCCAAAACCCTGTTGAGTAGATCTTAGTTTAAAATTAGACCAACGTATCCTCAACAAACATTTATGTTGATCTTAATCTCAAATAAGATTAACGATCCTTAAATCAACCCAAACCCAAACTAAGAATATACGGATTTGGACTAATCCACGCCCTACGGGCGACGACACAAATTAGTCTCCGTATACAATCCACGGACAACCAAAAATAAAACAAACACACACGACACGAAGTGACCATCTGAAGAAGGAGAAAATGGTTACCGCGATGCAGTAGCGTAATTAACTGCAGGGGCTTGCGCCTCCAGGGAAGAGCGTCCCCACAATCAAAAACCCCTCAAACGAGGGAGAATCTGACGAAGTCTGCTACAATGGCCGCATCTGTCTAAACCTCCGATACACGGTGCCATAAATCAACTTGGTATCTTCGGAGAGGTGGACGGATAAAACCCAAATAGCATCTGCCCCCAAAATTCAGGCCAGACGTCCCGACGTCCCGGTCGCGTCTTTCGGCAGCGAACAGATTCTGGCACGCCCGGTGGGATCTTTTCCTCTTTCCACTCCACACTTCGTGTGTCGTATTCGTGAATGAATCGCGGTCTAATATGGTTGCCCTTGGGTTCGAGGTACTAAGATTTGGTTTTGCTCCCGTGCAGAAAAAAGAACATCAATGGCCTCTAACTGCTCCAGCTATAACAACAACTCCCGTTCCGCCTCATCTGGAGGAGTAACCTACGGGCCCCAAGCGACCTCCCTTTTCACAATGCCGGTGGAACAAGGGACCCAAGCCACCACTGGGCTATTCTTCGGGACCATGATCCCACCAATGAGCTTCAACGTTCAGATGCCGTTACAGGAAGTTGCGAAGAAGTCGGTCTTTGATCGGATTGCAACCACCATGGCCCTTCTCAGCGGGTCGTCCAGCTCCAATGCCTCAGTTTTCGACAGGCTGGGTCAAAGCTCAAGTGGGCCTGCAAAGAGGCTCGCAATACCAGAGAAGGCCACTCCAACTCCTGTTACAGTTGAAGTCGTCCAAGCTGCTCTCCCTACTCGAAGGTCGGCTTTCGACAGGTTGATCATTCCCTCTCAGCAGACGTCTGCCTTTGACAGGTTGGTGCCAACAACAAGCTCTCATCAGAACAGGGGGCATGGAAAAGCTGATCCAATAATGGAGGTGGTCCTGCCGCTCGCCATGCTCGACGTCGCCACTGGTGCCGAGTGAGGAAAGCTGGGGGCAGCTCCCCCTCTGGACTTACCCTACCAGCTCCAACGGTGGAAGTTGACGCCGCTGTTCCAATTGGGAACAGCTTTGAACCACTCAGGAGGGTCCGCAAGAATTCTCCGACCACTGTATTGAAAAGATCTCTTCCACCTGTGGAGAATGTTACAAAGGCGAAGCCGGAGCAGCCCCCTCAGCGGCTGTCTTCCAAAATCCACAAGGTCTGTCGGAGAGTCCAGGATTCTGTGATCGACAAGGACTACTCCCGCCGACAGAAGAAGATGAAGACTCAATAGGAAGAGGACCATCCCTCTGCCATGCCACACAAAGTATCGTCTGCTCAGGTGCCTACTGCAGCAACCCCCTCAACTTCGACCGCTCAAGAGAAGAGAAGGCCAGAGAAGATCCCTATGTCCGCGACAAATGTCAAGAGTAATGAACCCAAACACCCCAAGTCTGAAGGCATGGCGGTGCATACTGTTTATATGGCTTCCGGAAAAGAGGAAAGCCGTGCCTTTGGGGGTCATCGACCATTCACCCGATCGGTAACAAAAGCTCAGGAGCAACAACAGAAGTTCCAGGAGATGTTGACGAAGGTGGCTGCACTCACGAGACATAAGGAAAGCCCCGAAGCATCGTCGGATCAGCGCCAGGAACAGAAAACCGATGCCGAGTTCCTCCGGAAGATGCTAGAAAAGAAAGACCAAGAGGCAGCGGAACAAGCAGCCAATATAAAACAAATGGCGCTATTGTTCCAGGATATAATGGGCATGATGATCCAGCTGGACCCTCCAGCCGAAGATCCGCCCATAATAATCGAAGACGGCAGAGGGGAGACATCAAACCCTCTTCCAGCCTTTTCAGCAGCAAAGGAGGAAACAATCTCGAAGGCTGCGCTCGATGATTATATAGCTCAACAGATACGAGCCCATCAAGCGAACGAAGCTGCTGGTCAAGTTGTCAGAACTAGACGACTATGTACTAGCTGGTATGATCAGATTAAATACCCGCCAGGATACACGATTCCTATGTTTTACGTATACAAGGGGACATGCAATCCCCATCAACATTTCGCTCAGTTCAGGGCTCTGTGCGGCAACACTGGAGGTGACGATAAGCTACCGCTTCACCAATTCGTCGGCAACTTGGCAGAGACGGCGTGCGAATGGTATTCAGAGCTTCCCAACTTTTACGGAGATGGATTTGCTATTCACCCAGCGTTTCGCAAGCGCTAGCGAACGAACCCCAATCACGGCATTGATCAATGCTAGGGTGAAGCCGGGAGAAACATGGGTTCAGTACGCGATACGGTGGCGGAACCTATGGTCGAAGTGCGAACAACGCATAGAAGAGCCTCCTACAGTGGGCATGCTTGTGGGAACCCTCGATCCGCAGGCGACCATATCCCAATTCATGATGTTCTTCAAGCCGACCACTTTCCAGGCCTTGATTGACAAGCTGGCCCAAATGGACCAGATGGGCCATAGGCCTTCCTCTGTAAAGACGGAGCCTCGGAATGAAAAGGGGAAAGGGAAAGCGACCTTCGTCGCCAATGCTCAGCAACAGCCGAATGGTCCAAAACCAGCTGATCGCCAAAACGACAGACAGCGATTCGTCAACGAAAAATTAAAACGTCCCTACTCGTTTCCTCGGGATAAAACGAGAAGACTGTTTGACATGGTGGTGCGTAACAGGCTCATCAATCTGCCGGATCCGAGACGTCCGTTGCAGCCCGGTGACGTCAACAATCCAAATTACTGCCCCTACCACCGAGTAGTAAGCCATCCAATCGAAGATTGTTTCGTCTTCAAAGGCTGGATTGAGGACCAATACCAACAAGGCGAATTCACACTAACCAAGAATTGGAAAGTAAGCCCGCCCCAGCCGCATGCTCTTAAAAAGGTGGACACGCCGAGGGCATCGTGCTCTTTTATAGAAGAAGCTCCATGGGAGGTTGCTCTTTCAGCCAAAATAAAACGAATGCTGAAAGATCTTCAAACATGCCCGGCGATTAAGTGGAAAAGTCCGCTGGAACCTGAGATCATTAAGGGAATGTTGAAACCGCGCCCGATGCCAAGAATTGGTAGTGATGGTCAAAATGCCCAGGCCCAGCTGGCAAAGTCTTCGAAGAAGAAGAAGAAGACCAAGAAGCCCGCGTATCTTGATGACAAGCGTACGGATCTGCAGAAACATATTGACGCGCTGGAAGAATACAACCAGAAGGCGTGAACCCCGTTCACACTCCAAGAATTTCTCAACCATGTCCTTGAGAGTGGAGATAACGACGATGACGGTGGAGATGATTCATCAGAAAAATCCGAGAATTATGTGGCAAGTTACCACATGATCTCTCATTCGGTGTCAACTAACGAAGAAGCTCACTCGACGTTAGAAGACAACATCGAAGAGCTGGGGGCAGAACCAGCACCAAAACCCTTAGAACCGTTTGACGAAATGATCGACATGCTGCTGAACGAAGCCTGTCAGAAGAGCAAAGCTGATCAAGAGCGTGAAATGGCCATATTCGAAATGGACAGGCGTCGGTGTCAATTTGAAGAAATCGTGGTAGGGATGGGTCGCAAAACGCTCCAACCAGATCAAAGCACATCCGCGGCAGACAAAAGCAAGCTCAAGATGAGGAAACGGTTCGCCAAAGCCTTGTCGATGGGAATGAAGCTGCTATCTTTCAAAGGGAATACTCCCGGCGATGTGCACCTTGACGAAGCGGATGTGCATCTTAACTACTGCTTATACCACCAGAGGATTGCACATCCTACTGAAATGTGTATGGCCTTTAAAAAGTGGTGGCAAGGGTACGTCGCTCATCGACAACATTTCAAGCGGATAAAGCGCAAAGCTCGTCGGGAACGGAGAATCATGACAGATGTGCATAAAAGAGCTGCCAGCAACTGTCACATGGTCGATGCCAGGGGATCTCTTGTTCTCACCTTCGGAAGTGATTCTGATGAAGAAGTATCTCTCGGCCCTATTTTCAAAGAATCCACCTCAGGAAATGAGGAAGAGACGAAGAACCGTGAGAACATTCAGCTGCGTAACCGCACGTTACCTGAAAAAAATCTCGGACCCACAAACAAGGGATCAAACAAAAAAGATAAGGAAAAGGAAAAAGTCCCCGAGGATATCTCCCTCGATGAGCGAGTCGCCGAAGAGCTCGCAACCAAGGATCCGTCCAAGAAGAGCAAAGTGGATTACAATGTCCTGGCACACCTGAGCAAGATACCCTCACAACCGAGCATCTTGGATGCCCTTCTTTTGTCTAAAGATGCACGAGATTCTCAAATCAAGGCGTTACAGGACCCTGGGCAATTTCAAGCCTTCCTTGCCGAAGAAAAGATGAAGGACGAGCTGGAAGAAGTGCACACAGTCGACATCACCTTTAGCGACGAGGACCTCCTCCTCGGGACGTGCGAGCACAACCGTCCCCTATATGTCACCGGGTATTGCCACGACATTAAGATAGGGAAGATTCTAGTTGACAACGGGTCCTCCGTTAACCTTCTGAATGTGAGGGTGTTAAAAGAAATCTGCATGAGCGTTCAACATCTGGCGCGAGATAAAATCACCATCTATGGTTTTGACTCCCAATCATCACGGACGCTCGGGTCCGTAATACTAACATTACGCTTCAGGTCGCTCGTCACCGATATCAAGTTTCACGTCATCGACGCCAAGACTTGCTACAATGCTTTACTCGGCAGGCCTTGGTTACACGAATACAACATCGTCCCTTCTACACAATATCAGTGTATGAAGTATTTCAAAGATGGTCTCGAGTACACAGTGACGGGGGAACTGAACCCATTCTCCGTAAACGAAGTCCGCAAATATGAAGACACCAAGTACTTCCTTCCCGACTTCGAAGACACGTAAAGATACCATAAACCGGAGAACAAGCAAAAAGCTATCCTCACTATTCCGGTCTTTGGAAGTGATACCGAGGAAGAAGAAGAAATAGTTTATTTGGAGCCACCCCAATACAACAAGCCCGGACCATCTACCCTTCTCCTGATCTTTGGCAGTGACTCCGAAGACGAGGTCAACGTAGTATTCTCGGTCCGCCCATCGACGCAGGCCCTCATCGGAGATGATCAGAGTTTGAAAATCGCAATGGTCCCGCCAAAGCATCACAAGGAACTCGACGCACTCGATACCTATACCGTGCAAGAGCTGCAGACATTTTGCGTCCTTCCCAGGCGAAGAGACGAAAAGGTGATCCTCTTTTACCGCTCCACGGAGACTAAGGTGGAGAAAGAAATCTGGCATGGTGCCAATTCTGCACTTCATAGGCTCCAGCCCATCTGTCTGCCCAGACATTACACAGAAGGATTAAAAAGGTTGTTGAGGCGCCAAGGCATACCCTTCAAACAGACTGCTCGACAGGCTCAGTTCTACAACAGGATCTGGAACGTCCCCGGAACTCAGCGAAAATTGCCCAACGGGAGAATGGAAATGATTGGGCTTGGATATATCCAATCCAGGAAACGGGAGCGATTCCATGGCTGCTATGTTATACATGAATTCGAAGAAGAAGGAGATGCTCTTCTAGAAGATGCTGCAATTGAACCAGAACGAGATCCTGCCGTAAAAATGCCAAGTCCGTCATTTGAAGAACAGATGGACAAGCTAATAAGGGAAGCGGGTCAAAAGGTCCGGGATGACCACAACCGCGAAATGACCATTTACGAGAAAACCAAGATGCAACGCCTCCTTCAACAAGCTACGGAGGATGACGATGCCCTTCATTGCCAGCCCGCCATGCAAAAGGTCCAACGCGGAAGTAAAAACAAATTAAAGAACGGAAAAAACGTTCGGCAGCGGCAAAACGGATCCAAAAGACCACGCAACCAAGAAAAGGTCAGCCGGAATTCATCGTTGATAAAGAAGATTGGTCGAGCATATTCTTTCCCCTAAGACAAGACAAGGAAGATATTCGACCTTGTCATGAAGCATCAAATGCTTACGCTTCCGGAGTCTAGGCGCCCCGAACAAGCAAACAAAGTCCATCACCCAGATTATTGCTCTTATCATCGAGCGATAGGACATCCTCTCGAAGACTGCTTTATATTCAAAAACTGGGTAGAAGACCAGTATCAGCAAGGCAGGTTCGCTCTATCCAGCAGTTGGAGGGTAACCCCACCACAGAAGTATATACCGAAAGCCAAGTACACAGCGAGAGTAGAACCACATCAACTTCGGTCTTGGAAGCGATCTCGCACCTGTCACGTGATAACGATGTCGGGAGAAGGAGAGCACGATAATATGGGTGACCTCTCCTAGTGCTTCGAAAATAGGGATGAAGATGAGTTGATCTCAGAATTTCCACTGGCGCCAAAAGAGTTGGAAGACGGGATACACACTACTGCGGACAACCTAAGGAAAATTGACTTGGGGACGGCAAACGACCTACGGCCTACGTTCGTCAGTGAGTTGCTGTCTAAAGAACAGGTGGCTACGTTAAAAGACATGCTTATGCAGTATAAAGATTGCTTTGCATGGAACTACTCCGAGATGCCGGGACTAGATCCAGAAATAGATGTGCATAAATTGGCAATATCTCCGGACGTCAAGCCAATCAAACTGGCACCAAGAAGAATGCGGCTTGAACTTGAAATGAGTATCAACGCCGAGGTCAAAAAGTTAATCGACTCCAGCTTCATCCAGGAAGTTCAATACCCTGACTGGATCGCCAACATTGTTCCAGTGATGAAGAAAAATGGGACGGTGCGCATCTGCGTGGACTTCCGAGACCTCAAGAAAGCCTGCCCGAATGATGATTTTCCCATGCCGGTCACCGAGCTGATGATAGACAACACGTCCACTCACGAATTCTTCTCCTTCATGGACGGGTCTTCAGGGTACAATTAAATAAAGATGCATCCCGAAGACCAGAAGCATACCACTTTCTGGACTCCTCTGGGCATAGTCTGCTACAAAGTGACGCCTTTCGGTCTGAAGAACGCTGGCGCTACCTACCAGAGGGCCATGACAAAGATCTTCGATGACCTCCTACATGAGATTGTCGAATGTTACATCGACTACCTCGTAGTGAAAAGCAAATCGCACGAGGAACAATGCGAGCATTTGAAAATAGTGTTCCAACATCTTCGTAAGTACAACCTGAAGATGAACCCCCTGAAATGCGCGTTTGGAGTTTCCTCAGGCAAATTCTTAGGGTTCATCATACGACACCGAGGCATCGAAATAGATCCATCGAAGATCTAGGCGATTATGGAAATTCCTGCTCCAAGGACTTTAAAACAATTGTGGTCTCTCCAAGGGAATCTCGCGTATATCCGACGATTCATAGCCAACCTCTTTGGCAAATGCCGTCCCTACAGTCACTTGATGAAGAAGGGAATCCCGTTCATTTGGGATCGTAAATGCCAAAGCGCATTGAACGAAATCAAGCAGTATTTGTAGAATCCGCCGGTACTGGCTGCTCCGGTCAAGGGAAAACCTCTCATACTATACACAACCGCCCTTGAAGGTTCCTCAGGCGCGTTATGGGCACAGGAGAACGACCAAGGGAAGGAGAGAGCTCTCTACTATTTGAGCCGAGTTCTACTGGGGGCAGAAAACAACTACTCCCTTATCGAAAAACACTGCCTGGCTTTGATCTTCGCGATAACGAAGCTTCAGCATTACGCCTTGGCGCATGAGGTCCATCTTATATCAAAAGTGGATCCTCTCAAATATTTGATGTCGAGAGCCATACTAACAGGACGACTCGCTAAATGGACCCTACTCTTAATGGAATTCTCGATAACATACCGACCTCTCAAGGCGGTGAAAGGCCAGGCCATCGCCGACTTCCTCACTGAGCATCCGATACCTGCCGATTCACCCCTAAATTGTGAATTGCCGGACGAGCACACGTTTGACACGATCGACAGGGAGAGAGGAGGGAGTGATACCCGATGGGAACTCTACTTCGATGGGGCATCTTCCATGAAGAATAGAAAGCACAACACCTCTATAATCAAATCTTGGGTAGGACTTATCTTCGTGACCCCGCAAGGAGGGATAATGCGCTTTGCCTTTTCCTTAACAGAGCCGAGGACAAATAATGAAGCGGAATATGATGCTTTAGTAGTAGGTCTTGAGATCGCTGTCGACATAGGAATCGAAAACCTCCTTATATACGGAGACTCCCAGCTGGTCGTTAGTCAAGTAAACGGCGACTATCAAAAGTGCAAACTAGAGTTGGTAAAGTACGGCAAGAGAGTGCAACAATTGCTGACTCAAATCCCTTCCTACATCTTAGAAAGCATACCGGGTACGGAAAATAGCAAGGCAGATGCATTAGCCAAACTCGCTAAAGAACTGGCTGACGAAAATCTCGATGACGTAAGGATCGTTGTACAAAGCCGTCGAGTTCTTGCACCAGCGGAAATATCTCCGGAGTCGTCTGAAGAAAGGGAAGCGATCAAGCAAACGGCCCTACAAATAGAGGACCAAGAAATGGTTAAGGATTGGAGAGAAGTCTTCATGGACTACTTCAAATCTCGTCGAACACCTGAAGATGCATCCTCATGACATCAGCTCATGAAACACGCTCTGTCTTTCGCTTTCGTCAATGATACTCGGTATAAGAGATCGTTCGACTCTCTATGGCTAAGATGCTTGGGACTGGAAGAAGCAAGGAGAGTCGTCCAAGAAACTCACGACGGACTCTGCGGTTCTCATCAAGCCGGGCCAAAGATGAAGCTGAAGATCAAAAGAATGTGCTACTATTGGTCCGCGATGATCCAGGACTGCCTCGAATATGCGAAGCAATGCCACTCGTGCCAAGTTCACAGGAATTTCATCCACAGGCATCCAAACCCACTACACCCAACAATGGCTAGCTGGCCGTTCGAAATGTGGGAGACCGATATAATCGGACCCATTGAACCGGCGTCTTCCAAAGGACATCGGTTTATATTAGCGACAACCGATTACTTCTCTAAGTGGGCAGAAGCAGTACTGCTAAGGGAAGTGAAGACAGAGAATATACTCCATTTCTTTAAGACACACGTCATCTACCTGTTCGGCACTCCATGACGGATTATCTCTGATAACGGGCCGTCCTACAGAAGTCACAAAATCAGCCGCTTCACACAGCGGCATAATATAGACTGGAGATACTCTTCGGTCTATAATCCCCGAGCTAACGGTCTAGCTGAGGCTTTCAACAAGACCTTGACAAAGATCATAAATAAGACGGTGTCCAGATACAAAAAAGACTGGCATGAAAGATTGCATGAAGCTCTCCGGGCGTATCGCACCACGTTCAAGACGGCTACGAATACAATGTCATACGCATTGGTATTCGGCACCGAAGCGGTACTCTCCTTGGAAATAGAGCTACCTTCTCTACGAGTGGCAATTCATTGCGAACTAATAGACGAAGAAAATGCTCAACTTCAGCTTGAGGAGCTTGACGCCCTCGATGAAACTCGCCTCATAGCGCAGCAAAACCTGGAGGCTTACAAAGCAAGAATGACGCGCTCATACGAAAGATTGATTAGGCCGAGATCATTCCGCCAAGGCGAACTCGTGCTAGTCGTTAAAAGACCTATGATCCCCAATCGTGCCAAACGAGGAAAATTCGAGCCAAACTATGAGGGCCCGTACATCATAAACAAAGTCTACCAGGGTGGAGCTTACTTGCTCATGGACATGCACGGCGAAAGACCCTTTCGGCCAATAAACGGCTGATTACTTAAGAAATACTACGCTTGACAAGTTGCAACTTAGGTCAATAATAGATGACGACGCTTGTGTCCGCTCGCTATATTCTTGAGTCAAAACTCTTAAAGTAGTACAAAACAAAATTTTGCCTCAAACATGGCACTGTGGACCGCAATGTCCTAAAACTACTGACGGACTGAAACGTCTTTAAACTACTACAAACTGCAGCATCCTAGGGCTGACCAAAAAAACGGTACGTCCACAAGCAAAATGGGCACGGATGAAAACCCGAAAGGGCTCCGTGAGTAAAAACAGCAAGGCTATCGGCGATGTTTGTGAAAACCCGAAAGGGCGCAGACTCCAAAAAAAAGGGGCGGTACGTCCACAAGAAAAATGGGCACGGATGAAAATCCGAAAGGGCTCCGTGAGTAAAAACAGCAGGGCTACTGGCGAGTTTGTGAAAACCCGAGAGGGCGCAGGCTCGTACAAAAATTCGTGCACACTTACGAGGTCCTCTCGACTTTATAAGGAGAAAACACCTGCGTGAGATCCTTACGACTCACAAGGGAGCAACACACTTAGGGATCCCCACGATTTCTAAGAAGGAATTACACTTACGAGATCCTCACGACTCATAAGGAGAAACCTCTTATGAGACCCTCACGGCTCATAAGATTCAAAAGCCTTAAGCTACAGGGATCTGAACCTGTTCTTAAGCCATCACATTTCCCAGACTGCCCTACAAGCGGCTCAATACCGACTCTTGTATTCAATCCACGGGCACAAATAAACGTTCCCCCATCCAGTTCCACCAATGGTGCGAGATGTCCTCATGTGGTGAACGACACTTGTAAGTCCTCTCGACTTATAAGGAGAAAACACTCTTGTAAGATCCTTACGAATTATAAGAGAACATACACTTAGGAATTCTCACGATTCCTAAGGAGAAAATGCACCTACAAGATCCTCACGACTCGTAGGGAGAAACACCTTCATGAGACCCTTACGGCTCATGAAGTCAAAAGGCTTAGTCGACAGGATTCTAACCCTGTTTACTAAGCCGTCTTTGTTTAAATCGACAAAGGCAAATGATGATTCGCTCCTGGCAATATCCTAATTGTAGCGACGCTGATGCTTAAATCAGTAACAAATTCCAAGTCCTTTCAAGACAAATAATGATTCGCTCCTGGCAATATTCCAGTCGCAGCGATGCTGATACTAAGATTGGCATCAGGTCTTGAGTGCCATACTCGCAACAAAATTGGCGAGCCAAAAATGCATATGAAATAGCCGAAATGATGGGGCAACTCGAAACAAAATTGGCGAGTAAAATATATGCATATAAAAATAGCTGAAATGTTTGGGCAACTCGCAATAAAAAGCAGCGAGTAAAAAGAAAAAATAGCCGAAATGATTGGGCACCGCGAAAAATAGCCGAAATGATTGGGCAATCGCTACTTTCGCTATATAAAAAGCTGAAATGACAGAGTATCGCGGAAAGAAATAAAAAAATGATGAAACTTTTACCCTACAGGCGAGTCCATAATGACCCCTGTATACAATCCATGGGCATAAACGAAAAGGGAACCACATGTCTCCCACCAGACCCCGTCAAAAGGGAAAGTCAGAGCTCGACAGCAACATCTACATCCTAGAAGGCCAACAACGGCATTCCTCCTCATGCCAGCAGGGCACGGACGCGACACCACCAATCAGAGCTACGGTACAATCCCTAGTTCTAAGACTTCACGGTTCACAGATAACCTAGAGTCAACCCGACACCGTAGAAAGCGGGGTACGTCAGCAAATGACCCCGTCGCGGATACATGTCAACCCCTGACCTCCCTGTCGTAAAGCAACGCTTCGAATCGGATACATGTCAACCCCTGACCTCTTTGTCGTCAAGCAATGCTTCGACTCGGAAATATGTCAACCTCCTGACCTCCTTGTCGTAAAGCAATGCTTCGACTCGGAAACATGTTAAACCCCTGACCTCCCTGTCGTAAAGCAACGCTTCGACTCGGATACATGTCAACCCCTGACCTCCCCATCGTAAAGCAACGGTTCGACTCGGATACATGTCAACCCTTGACCTCCCTGTCGTAAAGCAACGCTTCGACTCGGATATATGTCAACCCTTAACCTCCCTGTCGTCAAGCAACGCTTCGACTCGGATACATGTCAACCCCTGACCTCCCTGTCATAAAGCAATGCTTCGACTCGGAAACATGTCAACCCCCTGACCTCCTTGTCGTAAAGCAATGTTTCGACTTGGATACATGTCAACCCCTGACCTCCTTGTCGTCAAGCAACGCTTCGACTCGGATACATGTCAACCCCGACCTCCTTGTCATAAAGCAATGCTTCGACTCGGAACCCTGACCTCCCTGTCGTAAAGCAATGCTTCGACTCGGATACATGTCAACCCCTGACCTTCCTATCGTAAAGCAACGCTTCGACTCGGACACATGTCAACCCCTGACCTCCTTGTCGTCAAGCAACGCTTCGACTCGGATACATGTCAACCCCTGACCTTCCTGTCGTAAAGCAATGCTTCGACTCGGAAACATGTCAACCCCCTGACCTCCTTGTCGTAAAGCAATGCTTTGACTCGGAAACACGTCAACCCCCTGACCTCCTTGTCGTAAAGCAATGCTTCGACTCGGAAACATGTCAACCACTAACCTTTCTGTCGGAGCAATACTTCGACTCAGAAATAAGTCAACATACGAACCTATCAACCCGTAAAAAGAAATTTCTCTTGTGAGATCCTTATGATTCTCAAGAGAAAACGCACTTAGGAGTCCTCACGACCCCTAAGGAGAAATTACACCTATAAGATCCTCTCGATTCGCAGGGAGAAAAGCCTTTATGAGACCCTTACGGCTCATAAAGTTGAAAAGTCTTAGGCAACAAATTTGAATCTGTTTCCTAATCTATCGCTACCCTACAAAGAAATGAAGATGGACTGTTATCTACCAACTACAAGCTACATTCGCTAAAGTTAGTACACCAATAACACAGCAAAGAAGAGAAAGCAACAACATAAAATGAAATATTTCTTTTATTCATGAATCCAAATGAATACAAAATACATCTCATAAAAGAATTGAAATTGTAACAACTCCAATTTTTTGTATACATAAAATTGATTTAAATTTGATGTATACTTGGGGTATTTAATATTGTTGTTACCACTTTAAGTATTTATTTTCTCACAATAATTACAAGAAGAAGCTTGTAGCTCATTGGTAATACCTTGCACTGCTGAACCAAGCCACCAGAGTTCAAATCCCCTGCCCTATATTATTTTTAGATTATTTTTGTTTTAAATTTCTTGGAAGCCCAGCAGTCCACAAGCCATAACTCCCAAAAGTTGAACTGAACCCTAAAAAGTAAAAATACCAGGAGCTACGTCTGAAGACCCCCCACCCAACAACCATCGGACTCGGGCGGGATCGGTCGAGTTGGCCGGCGGACCGGCCGACTCGGGCCGGCGCCGCCTGCCGGACTCGGCCGGACGGCCGAGTCCCCAAAATAAAAAAATGTGTCTTTTTGTATTCCCTAACCCCCTGCACACACCATTTACTTGGATCGGTTCCCGAATCTTAAATACACCCTATTTACTACAAATTTTAATGATTTTTCTATCATTTTTACAATTTTTTTAAAATAAAAACCTTTCACCTACCCTACCCTAGCCTACCCTATAAATACACCCCCTACCCTCTACCCTCTCATCCCAAAACCCTTGGCTTACTCTCTCAAAATTTTCCAAGAAGGGTGTACTTTGAAATCAAGTTCACGGCGAAGCTCTGACGAAATTCCGGCGGGAATTCCGGCGACGATTTTAGAAATAACCGGCGACGAAGCAACGCCTCGGCAACTTCTTTAGTTCCCCTACACTCTTTAGTATAGATCGAAACCAGTAAGTCCCATTCTATCTCCTTTTCTATTTCTCAAAAATACGAAACTACGAAACCCGACGGAATCGGAACAAATCCGATTTCCGACTCGGTTTTCTATAAAATTTCACTTCTAACTAGTTCAATCATACTTAAACATCTTTATCTTGATTATTAAACTTTTAAAAATCAATTTGAACAAGTTTTCTCACATGAAATGATAACCTTTTCAATTTACCGTATTTTTTTCACTTTAATACCATCATGTTTCAATTTCACATTTAACCCCTTAACTTGCTATACATTTAAAGTAGAGCATGAGGTAACGACCCACCTCCATACACACGCAAATACAACCCTAAATCGATATCATCAAAACTTAGAATACGATAAAACGAAACTTTCATTAAAATACCATATTCTTAATAAAACCATTCTTGAAAGTTTTGGATTTGATACAATGTTAAATAAATACCTCTTATTAGGAAAATACGATAAGTTGTGGACATCGATCGTTTATCTAAACCTGACTTTGTGGTGTCTAGGCTAGGCAAGTGAGCAAAGGTAACTTTAAAAGGCCCGTCTCACGATTCGTGAGCGGATCCCTCCTTTCTCACTTATACTTACCTGGCCACAATTGGCGGTGAAGAGGCGATTTGAGGCTTCTAACGACTTATCGTTTAGACCATTTAGAAATAGGCTAGTTGGCTTAGGAAACCCTAGAATCTAAAATACGGAAAACTACACTTTGCAAATAAATACCTTTTACTTTATAAAACCGTTTTATAAAGGATTAGTATTTTACAATCTTTACAAAGCGCCGCTACAACCCACTTTTGGGGAATCTGTTAGGGATAGTACGGTTTATTGTGCACCCTCGGGCTAGTAGTGCAAGATTCAGACCTCTGCAAGGAGCATTCGGTCTCGAAAGGTTTAAAATACGACATCTTAAGAAAATGAGATTTTTTGGAATATAAAATATTTATTAAAATTATTTTTGTATAAATATATGTATATTTATCATTTAAATATCTATTTTATTATAATATAAATTTTCCATCTTTTTTCTAAAAATCACAAGAATATATTTTACACTAAAATACCATGAACTTCAAATAATCAATATTACAGATAAATACCTAAAACTAGGATATTCTTACTAGAAATGTCACAATATAAAAACCACCCTCATTACAACTCTAAAGACGAGTAATAAATACTTGAGGTGTATTTTGAAAAAAGTATATAAATGTATTTTTACATAAAACCCCATCAAGTTTTATAAATTACCCTAAGGACCCTAATAATTATAAGACTTTGATTCACATTCTGATTGTCTGACTCGGGTTTGAGTCTGATTAATCTGACTTGAATATGATTCAAGTCAATCTATAATCTATAATATTCCAATTCAATATGAACACATGAATCCATGAATACAATTATCAATTTATACATTTTGACTGAACCAAACCATGGATATATATTCCTTTTACATGATTCTCAGTATTCCATTTACATGACTCTACGGTTACAACGGTTTCCTGATATCATGGTTTCGGTCAGTCAGTCAATCAATCTTACAATCAATACAATTTACAAGATAACAATACAAACAAGACATCGCGGGGTTTAAGGGGTAGATTGATACGAAAGGTGTTAAAGGTGGCACGAGGTGGTCAGATTTAACACACCTAACATGAATCCAGTTGCTGTTGTACCGTGGCATAAACGGTTCCTTGTACTATACGTGCCCCTAGTCTCTGGCATATAGAGACTTCCCTCGTATACACTGGCACCTTCTGTATCAAGCTACAAACAACAGCGTCAACATAACATTACAACAATAGTATACACTTTAAAATACATCTTCTTATTCTGTCTTCTACTTTCCTCTTACCTTTGGGACTTACCGAGTGACCTGTTCGCCGACGACATTCTGTTTCTTTCTTCTTTGAATGTCGTCAGGTGTTTTGGACCCGGTGGAGATCGAGCCATCTCAAGAAGACTTGGAGCAGTTTGCCGAAGACCCTGCACTTTAGTTCATTGTACACTTTTCCTTTCTGTACTTTTCATTTCATGTTATGCCACTATTTATGCATCTTTTTATTTCAGTTGTATTTCCTTTCATCTATTGTACAAAGAATGTTAATAAATAAAAGTTGATGTTCTTTTTATTTCTTGTCTCTTGTGTATTTATTTTATATTGCTTAGATACGCTTAGAGTATGTACTTCTGAGTATATACGTAGCGGAGCTCGTCGCGTCCCCTTCGCCGTATACTGGGAAGCGGGGCGTGACAGGTTTTGTTGGTGGCCCATGCAGGTCAGAGCTGTATGAAACCCTATCATGCAGTTCTATTCTGCGTGAACAACCTAAGCAATATAACACAAGAACCAACAACTAAAACATTCTTTATAATTCATATTTTCTTGAATCTTGCAATTTCATATTCCTTGAATCTTATCATTTCATGTACTTGAATCTGTCCTAACCCAAATTTTCTTCAGGGTTATGGATTCTCCGAACAACACCAGCACCAACGTCAACAACACACTTCCAGTACTATCTCTCACACCTGCTGTTCCTGCGCCACCTACCCAGCAAACAGTGCTACTTGAGGCGATCCGCAGCCTTCTCGAGGGACAACAACAACTCTTGAACCGTCCCGAGACTGACGCTCCCGGGGTAAAGCAATTCAGGGCATTACATCCGAAGCAGTTCTCAAGAAAAGGGAGCCCACTGGAAGCTGAGGAATAGGCTCAAAGTATCGAGGATGATCTGGCCGCAGCACAAGTGCCAGACATCGCTTGGGTCCGTGTGGCGAAACTACAGCTCACGGACAATGCTCGCAACTGGTGGAAGGCGGAGGAAAGCCGTCTTGCACAGCCTATTGAATGGAAGACTTTTCGCGAGAAGTTCGACGCGAAATACTTCCCTGTGACTGCTAGGTTTTCCATGGAGCAGCAGTTCATTTATCTACAACAAGGATCGATGTGGGACAAATTAGTAGATGAATACGACGCTGAATTCACCATGTTAAGCCGGTAAGATATGTCGCAATAGTTCAATTTTTAAATATCACATACTACACAGCTAACACTATCTTTGAACATATTCGCGGCATATTTGATACCGATGGACGAGATCAGAGCCCGTCGCTTTCAACAAGGACTGGACACGGAGATTCAGGCTGCTTTAGCTACAGGAAAATTTTTGACTCATGAGGATGCTATAGAAGCTACCCGCAGTTATGAGGCAGTGATAAAAGTAAGGGGCAGACCTCAGTCTGCAGGAGTCAAGTGCCTTGCCAACCAGATGGCAGGTGGAGCCTCGTCCAGACCACCTTTTGTGCCAAGACGTCCTGGAGCACCAATCAACAGGCCCAGCCCAGCCTTTTGTAACTACTGCAAGAGAAATGGACATCTGGCGAGAGATTGCCGGCGTGCGAACAACCTTTGCTTGATTTGCGGCTCAGCTGCTCATAGTATTGGGGCCTGTCCTCATAAACAAAACCCAGTTGCTGCACCCAGGCCAGCAAACAATTATCCACAGTGCCCAGCCATCCAAGCCCCTGCTCCAAGACTTGCACTACCTGCACCACCCAGAGGACCACAAGCTGCACCACCTCCTCGTCAGTTCCATCAAGCTCAAAGGAACGTTCCGAGGAATGCTCCTCAGGTCAGGAGGAATGTGCCAAAGTGCCAGGCTTTCACGATGTCTGTGGAAGAAGCTGAGGCCACTGGCCAAGTCATTACCGGTAAACTTTCCTTCTCAAACTTATCTTTTAGTCTTGATTATCTACACACTTTCCCTATACCTAAAACATATCCCATATACCTTAGGTACAATCCTAGTAGTTTTACTACCTCCACTTGCACTGTTTGATACTGGAGCATCGCACTGCTTTATGTCGCAACGGTTCGTCCGAACCCATGCGATTCCAGTCTCACTGCTTGTATCCAGCTGGAATGTCAGTTCCGGAAATGGCGTTCTAAAGGAAACTATGGGATACAACTTGTGTCCAGTCGTCGTCTGCAGCCGAGAGTTTTATGCTGACTTCAAAGTACTGGACATACCGAACTTCGATGTAGTTCTAGGAATGGATTGGCTTGGAACTTTTTATGCTACCATCGACTGTCGTTAAAGGAGGGTAGTATTCGAGATTCCAGACCATCCGGTCTTCTATTTCAAGAGCGGAGACCGTACCCTGGAGCCAAGTACCTATAAAGCGAAGCCAAGAGAAGTAGTAGTTGCAGCAGCTGAAGCAGAAGAAGAATTAAGACCAAAGGTAGTTCGAGAGTTCGACGATGTATTTCCTGACGATATATCAGGTTTGCCTCCCGATCGAGCTCTTGAATTCAGTATTGATTTAGTACCAGGAGCCCAACCAGTGATTAAAGCACCTTATAGACTGAGTCCGGAAGGTTTGAAGGAAGTCCGAACACAGTTGGACGAATTATTGGCGAAATGATGGATTCGTCCCAGCACTTCAAGTTGGGGAGCACCTGTACTACTGGTGAAGAAGAAGGAAGGTTCATACAGAATGTGCATTGATTATAGAGCCTTGAACGAAGTCACTATTAAGAACAAGTACCCACTCCCACGCATCGATGATTTATTCGATCAGCTAAGTGGATCTTGTGTTTTCTCTAAATTGGATTTTCGTTCAGGTTATCATCAAGTGAAGGTCAAGGAAGCTGATATTCACTTTCAGAACTCGCTATGGACATTACAAATTTCTAGTGATGCCATTTGGGGTGACCAATGCACCAGCAATATTCATGAACCTAATGAATCAAGTTTTCCGGGAGTATTTAGACAGGTTTGTTGTCATCTTCATCGACGACATTCTGGTATACTCTAAGAGTCGGAAAGAGCATGCAGAGCATTTACGAATTGTCCTGGAAACTCTTCGACAACATAAGCTCTATGCCAAGTACAGCAAGTGCGAGTTTTGGCTAAAGCAAGTTGGTTTTCTTGGACATATCGTATCAGGAGAAGGAATTTCTGTGGATCCAGCCAAAGTTTCAGCAGTTAGCGAATGGCCTACACCAAAATCAGTGAAGGACATTCGGAGTTTCTTGGGTTTAGCCGGATATTACAGAAGGTTCATTGAAGGATTCTCAAAGATAGCAACACCCCTGACCAATCTCACACGAAAAGATGAAGAATTTGTGTGGTAAGCATGCGAACAAGCTTTCGTAGAACTCAAGTCAAGATAGACATCTGCACCTATTCTCGTAATACCGGATCAATCTGAAGGATTCGAAGTGCATTGTGATGCATCCGGTAAGGGATTATGATGTGTTCTACATCAGCACGGTAAGGTTGTGGCTTATACTTCAAGACAACTGAAGACTCATAAGCGCAATTATCCGACGCATGATCTGGAGTTGGCAGCCGTCATCTTTGCTCTCAAGATTTGGCTCCATTATTTACTTGGTGAACGAGTGAACATCTACACAGATCATAAAAGTCTGAAGTACGTGTTTACTCAGAAAGAGTTGAATATGCGGCAGAGAAGATGGTTAGAACTCATGGCGGACTTTGACATCAACTTGCAATATCACCCAGGGAAGGTGAACGTAGTACCCGATGCTCTTAGTCGCCAACCATTATCGATGAATCTCACCGCTCAGTGGAAGCTTCAGCAAGACTTGCATCAGATGGAGATTGAAGTAGTCATGCCAGATAACACTTCAAGTTTGATGAATCTACAAGTTCAATCAACCATTGTCAATCAGATCAAAGCAGCTCAAGCAAGTGATGCTAAGTTGCAAAGGATCAGAGAACAAGTGGAGAATGGGCTCAGAACAGACTTCATCATCCATGAAGACGGATCTTTGAGATACGACAGCAGATTGTGTGTACCAAAAGGGCCTGTTCGGGAGGAGTTAATGAAAGAAGCTCACAGCTCTCCCTACTCAGTACATCCTGGAGGTACCAAAATATACAAAGATCTACGTCAGAATTATTGGTGGCATGGAATGAAGCGTGAAGTATCCAGAAGCGTCGCAAAATATTTGGTGTGTCAGCAAGTAAAGGCTGAACATCACAGGACAGCTGGATTACTTCAACCGTTACCAATCCCAGAATGGAAGTGGCAGCACATCACGATGGATTTTGTGACTGCTCTTCCTCGCAGCACAAAGGGTAACGATTCCATATGGGTCATTGTGGATCGACTCACAAAGTCGGCTCACTTCATCCCATTTCGAGTTGGCCAATCAACTGAGACACCAGCAAAGAAGTATATGGAGGTAATAATCTACTTAAGATTTAAACTCATCATAATGTACTACCTCTGATACCCATGAACTCATACAGGAAATTGTGAGACTTCATGGAGTACCGATCTGCATTGTTTCCGATCGTGACACCAGGTTCCGATCGCAATTTTGGCAGTGTCTGCAAGCTAGCTTGAGAACAAGTCTGAACTTCAGCACGGCTTATCATCCACAAACAGATGGTCAGTCGGAACGAACGATTCAGATCTTGGAGGATATGCTCAGAGCATGTATGCTAGACTTCAAAGGATCATGGGAAGATCATCTGCATCTTGTAGAGTTCGCGTACAATAACAGCTACCAAGCAAGCATAGGAATGGCACCTTTTGCAGTATTGTATGGAAGGAAGTGTCGATCACCATTAAGTCGGGATAACATCGGAGATAGGGAACTTCTTGGACCAGAGATGATAGTAGCAACCGTTGATGTAGTTCGTACTATCAGGGAAAGGATGCGCATAGCCCAAGATCGACAGAAACACTGGGCTGATGCGAAGAGACGAAACTTGGAGTTCCAGCCAGGAGACCATGTATTCTTGAAGATATCTCCGAACCGCGGAGTGATCCGATTTGGAAGACGGGGTAAATTGAGTCCGAGATGCATTGGACCATTCGACATACTCGAACGAGTCGGTGAAGTGGCATACCGCTTAGCGCTTCCACTCTCATTGGAAGGAGTGCATAACGTGTTCCACATATTCCAACTCAGAATGTATGTGAGTGACCTCAGCCATGTTCTTGATCATTCCGAGCTTACTATACAGCCCGATTTGTTTTGTGAGCAACAGCCTGTGGAGATCCTGGACAGAAAAGTGAAGACACTTCGGAACAAAGAAGTTAACTTGGTCCGGGTGATGTGGAGGAAAGACACTCCAGGAGAATCCACTTGGGAAAGGGAAGATGAAATGCGTGCAAGATATCCTCACCTCTTTGTAAACCAGTTCTCAAATAAAAGTTGTAAATTTCGAGAACGAAATTTTTGTAAGGAGGGTAGATTGTAACAACTCCAATTTTTTGTATACATAAAATTGATTTAAATTTGATATATACTTGGGGTATTTAATGTTGCTGTTACCACTTTAAGTATTTATTTTCCCACAATAATTACAAGAAGGAGCTTGTAGCTCATTGGTAATACCTTGCACTGTTGAACCAAGCCACCAGAGTTCAAATCCCCTGCCCCACATTATTTTTAGATTATTTTTGTTTTAAATTTCTTAGAAGCCCAACAGTCTACAAGCCATAACTCCCAAAAGTTGAACTGAACCCTAAAAAGTAAAAATACCAGGAGCTACGTCTGAAGACCCCCCACCCAACGACCACCGGACTCGGCCGGACGGCCGAGTCCCCAAAATAAAAAAATGTGTCCTTTTGTATTCCCTAACCCCCTGCACACACCATTTACTTGGGTCGGTTCCCGAATCTTAAATACACCCTATTTACTACAAATTTTAATGATTTTTCTATTATTTTTACAATTTTTTTAAAATAAAAACCTTTCACCTATCCTACCCTAGCCTACCCTATAAATACACCCCCTACCCTCTACCCTCTCATCCCAAAACTCTAGGCTTACTCTTTCAAAATTTTCCAAGAAGGGTGTACTTTGAAATCAAGTTCACGGCGAAGCTCTGACGAAATTCCGGCGGGAATTCCGGCGACGATTTTAGAAACAACCGGCAGCGAAGCAACGCCTCGGCAACTTCTTTAGTTCCCCTACACTCTTTAATATAGATCGAAACTCGTAAGTCCCATTCTATCTCCTTTTCTATTTCTCAAAAATATGAAACTACGAAACCCGACGGAATCGGAACAAATCCGATTTCCGACTCGATTTTCTATAAAATTTCACTTCTAACCAATTCAATCATACTTAAACATCTTTATCTTGATTATTAAACTTTTAAAAATCAATTTGAACAAGTTTTCTCACATGAAATGATAACCTTTTCAATTTACCGTATTTTTTCACTTTAATACCATCATGTTTCAATTTCACATTTAACCCCTTAACTTGCTATACATTTAAAGTAGAGCACGAGGTAACGACCCACCTCCACACACATACAAATACAACCCTAAAACGATATCATCAAAACTTAGAATACGATAAAACGAAACTTTCATTAAAATACCATATTCTTAATAAAACCATTCTTGAAAGTTTTAGTTTTGATAATATGTTAAATAAATACCTCTTATTAGGAAAATACGATAAGTTGTGGACATCGATCATTTATCTAAACCTGACTTTGTGGTGTCTAGGCTAGGCAAGTGAGCAAAGATAACTTTAAAAGGCCCGTCTCACGATTCGTGAGCGGATCCCTCCTTCCTCACTTGTACTTACCTGGCCACAATTGGCGGTGAATAGGTGATTTGAGACTTCTAACGACTTATCGTTTAGACCATTTAGAAATAGGCTAGTTGACTTAGGAAACCCTAGAATCTAAAATACGGAAAACTACACTTTGCAAATAAATACCTTTTACTTTATAAAACCGTTTTCTAAAGGATTAGTATTTTACAATTTTCGCAAAGTGCCGCTACAACCCATCTTTGGGGAACCCGTTAGGGATAGTACGATTTATCGTGCACCCTCGGGCTAGTAGTGCGAGATTCAGACCTCTGCAAGGAGCATTCGGTCTCGAAAGGTTTAAAATACGACATCTTAAGAAAATGAGATTTTTTGGAATATAAAATATTTATTAAAATTTTTTTTGTATAAACATATGTATATTTATCATTTAAATATCTATTTTATTATAATATAAATTTTCCATTTTTTTTCTAAAAATCACAAGAATATATTTTACACTAAAATACCATGAACTTCAAATAATCAATATTACAGATAAATACCTAAAATTAGGATATTCTCACTAGAAATGTCACAATATAAAAACCACCCTCATTACAACTCTAAAGACGAGTAATAAATACTTGAGGTATATTTTGAAAAAGTATATAAATGTATTTTTACATTAAACCCTTCAAGTTTTATAAATTACTCTAAGGACCCTAACAATTATAAGACTTCGATTCACATTCTGATTGTCTGACTCGGGTTTGAGTCTGATTAATCTAACTTGAATATGATTCAAGTCAATCTATAATCTACAATATTCCAATTCAATATGAACACATGAATCCATGAATAAAATTATCAATTTATACATTTTGACTGAACCAAACCATGGATATATATTCCTTATACATATTCTCAGTATTCCATTTACATGACTCTATGGTTACAACCGTTTCCTGATATCATGGTTTCGGTCAGTCAGTCAATCAATCTTACAATCAATACAATTTACAAGATAACAATACAAACAAGACATCGCGGGGTTTAAGGGATAGATTGATACGAAAGGTGTTAAAGGTGGCACGAGGTGGTCAGATTTAACATGCCTAACATGAATCCAGTTGCTGTTGTACCGTGGCATAAACGGCTCCTTGTACTATACGTGCCTCTAGTCTCTGGCATATAGAGACTCCCCTCGTATACACTGGCATTCTTCTGTATCAAGCTACAAACAACAGCGTCAACATAACATTACAACAATAGTATACACTTTAAAATACATCTTCTTATCCAGTCTTCTACTTTCCTCTTACCTTTGGGACTTACCGAGCGACCTGTTCGCCGACGACATTCTGTTTCTTTCTTCTTTGAATGTCGTCAGGTGTTTTGGACCCGGCGGAGATCGAGCCATCTTAAGAAGACTTGGAGCAGTTTGCCGAAGACCCTGCACTTTAGTTCATTGTACACTTTTCCTTTCTATACTTTCCATTTCATGTTATGCCACTGTTTAGGCATCTTTTTATTTCAGTTGTATTTCCTTTCATGTATTGTACAAAGAATGTTAATAAATAAAAGTTGCTGTTCTTTTTATTTCTTGTCTCTTGTGTATTTATTTTATATTGCTTAGATACGCTTAGCGTATGTACTTCTGAGTATATACATAGCGGACCTCGTCGCGTCTCCTTCGCCGTACACTGGGAAGCGGGGCGTGACAGAAATGAATACAATTTTTTATTATTAAGAAAATGATAATAAAAGAAATACAATAAAAAAGTCTTTAAGCCGGCGGGTGGCGCAGTAAGCTCGTCAATTCATCACTCTTCCGCTGGGCCTCGGCTTCAAGCTTCATTATTGCCACAAGACGAGTCTCTGCCTGAGACTGCTGAGTTTGATACGAAGCAAACCGGCTCTCGAGCTCCCTTTTAGTGACCTTATGAGTTTCAAACATCTCACGGGTAAAGATGACGGCTTTGTCGAGAGCGACCACTTCAGTGATAGCTTCTTGAAGTACTCGCCAGATTTCGTATGCATGAGTGGTCTTGGTAGTGAGTTGAGACTGGAGTTCTCCCAAAGCATTCGAGACCAGTTCCCTCTCCGAGAATTTGCGATTGAGCCTCTTCTCACATGATTGTTGATTCATGGCTCACCGTTCAATCAGCCCCCGCAAGCTCGTCTTTGCAGCCATGACCTCTGAGGGAAGGCGTGTGCACTCGAGAACATGTAAGCAAGCCTCCACTCGACGACAAAACTCGACCCAGACATGCACCAATGTTTCATCATGGTAAGTGGCGAGAAAGGGCGGAGAAATGTTGGCTTCGGCAGCAAATTCTTCGGCTGTAATCGAACTACCAGCACGAAGCTCTTCGATAAGAGCTGACAAGGAGTTAATGTTGTACTTTGCCATCCGCTCAGATGCACGCCGGGCATAAGGGCCTGATGACATAATGATGCGAGACTCTAGCGGGGTAAGAGCGGGCAAGGCTGTCAAGGTCCATGAACAATCTGTGAGATTTACACCCAAAGGATATACAAAACAACGTCAAAATCTTACCCACAGTCATGCAAGGCGGGTTGGAAAGATCCCCAGGCCCATCGAGAATCTCGACTTCATCATCAACTTCCAGAACTGCAGAAGACATATCAGCATTGTTATACGAAATAATGATAATTCAATGAAGGGGTCAAATAACACCAAACTTGCCCAGAAGAGAGGACGATGCTTTGCGGGGATATTGCCTATGGGTCGGCCATCTCGAGGAGGCGCTGAAAGGACTTTCTGGGAGATAAATCCACGATGAACTCCGCCAATCCTCGCAATTCTGAAAAGACAAAAAGATTCAGATAATGGAGAGATCATTAAAGCAAAATATAGAAGACTACCTTCGATACTCCTCCCGCTTTGAACTGGAGGGATAGCAGCTTTGGCAGCCTCTTCCATGCCCTTAGGCACATCATTGGGGACGTGTGCTGGCGTAGCAGCCTCCAGTCGCGAAACAACATCTGCCATTTCGAGCTCCAAGGAGGGAACAGTGGCCATGGCGGTGCTTTCTACAACCTTCGAAGCACCACCAGAAAGATCCTTCGGGTCTATGACCGGCAAGGTCGCCTCTGCCGAAAGTATAGACGATGGAGAAGTGGAGGCCATCAACGGGAACTCCAAGATAGAGCCAACTGTTTCGACAATCTCTTCTACACCTTTCGGTACATCATCAGAGACATTCATAGGATCCATGGCCAATGGGGCTACCTCCACTGAAGGAATTGACACCGAAGGGACAGAGGCTATCGTCGGAAGCTCCGCAACAGGGATAACAACTATAACGATCTCCTCCACACCTGCCGGTGCCTCATCTGAGACATTTGTAGAACCCACAGCCGGGGCACGACTTGGGCTCAAATCTTCTGTCATCGCTAAAGTCCGTGCAAAGTGTTACGAAGATAAGAAGACATGAAAAAAGCGAAATAAATTACTTGCCAAAGGAAAATGCCGAAAACATGCATTCCAATACGCCAGAGTGCCTCTAATATGGCCTTTTCAAGCCGTCGTTCCTTCCTCAAGAAATGTGCTCGCCGAGCGTCAAAGGTAGACTCATGCCCACCGGTCTTCGTTGCTATCTCATCTTCAGAGGTGGCTGAAATGGGTTGCTTAAGGGCTATATCTTCTTCCGGTCGCAGGGGACCCATATGCACCCTCCGTAGTGATGGGGGATCTTCGTAAAAGATAACCGGGGGGTAAGGCTTCTTCGGGATGTGCACATTCTCGGTCTCATCCTGTGAACGCCTTATAGCCTCAGCCAATTGTGCGGCTTCCTCGGCAGATGAACCTGGAAAGAGAAGACCGTCATCTGGTTCTTGCATGGATATTGGTTTTTCCTGAACAATAGGCTCGGATTCCAGCAAAAGGTCAAGCAAACCGGTGACCATCTTCTTTCTCCTCTTCGGCCTGGAACTAACGCTGGAAGAAGGTCGCTTCCTTCCCTTCGGCGCTTTGGCGCGATGTTGGCCCACTTCGCCTCCATAATCCCCTTTTGGCGACACCACCGCTGATAGCATCGCTACTGATGGCACCGCCGCTGGCACCTCGGCGGAGGCCTTTGCCTGAGCTCTGGTGCGCACCGGCATCCCTGCAGTGGGAGGAATCGATTCGGTTTCTACGGCTTGCGAGATAAGGACCACGCCGCCATCCCTCAAGAGAGGGCGAACGACTGACTGCGGGCGCAATGGAATGCTGGCAGCCTGAGTTAGAGCAGGAGTCTTATACTCGAAGAGTACCCGTCTTTCCTCAGCAATAACAGGACCAACCCGGTGGCGATACCAGCCCACAGAGGACCCCACAGACATTAGAAGGTAGTCAGGTTCTGGGATCATGAACACAGAGCCAGTGTTCAGCCGCATGAAGTGATGAATGATGTCGCGAATAACTCCCAAAGATGAGGTAGGCTCAACCAAAAATGCTTCGAAGGGGACGCCCTGGTTATAGCCCAATTGTCAAGCGAAGCGGTGCGGATTATACCGCATGAGGAGAGCCGTATCATTCCGGCGGAACACCAAATAGCCCGGCCTAATCGAATACAGATGCATGATCTCCTTAGGCTTTAAAGATGGTGCTCCCCCTTTTGACAAGTCGAATAGCTGTTGGATGGGCCCGCCGGAGCAGAAAGAACGTGATCAGTGAACACCATCCCTCCTCCATTAGCATATGTATTGAGCAGAACACGGAGGGTCCCTAATTGAGTCGGATCGGAAGCAGAGGCATCCAACAATCTCATAACTCGAGGGAAGGTGTAGGAGTCATAGAAGTTCTGTCTTCGATGTGCTGCGAATGCAGCATATGCGTTTCGATCCAAGATGTGAAGTAATGAAGGGGGAGATTCTCAACATCTACTCCTGGAGTCGAAGTGTTGGCTGCAACACTTAACCCATGATAAAGGTGTGATAATCCCATAATACCAACGGCCAACCTTGCCCCTTCAGCTGCACGATGGGCGAGGTAGAAGGCAGAAACTCTCATGAAGCGGCGGTGGGTTGGTATCGCAAACCAACTGAGCCAGAGGCTAATAAAGCCGACAAAGAAGGTCTCTTCGTCTATGCCGGGGGCCGCAATTGTATCAAAAGACACGACCGACATGGTCGGAATATAGAACTACGGTAAATCTTTTTCCTTGGCCGGCAGTTTGTCCAACCCAAACCCAAAAGGGTTGTCGATACTCGCGAACTTCGGGGCATCTTTGGATAGAGCATCTTCCCGGATTAAGCAGGCGATGAAACTCTCGAAAATGACGCCCTGCCCCTTTGACTTCGCAAACAATTTGTCGAAGATACCCAGAGCCTTGATTAGACTAGGATACTTATGACGGACAGCAGTTTCGGGCGTCAGGCCGTCAAGCGTAGCCGGCATGGTAGAGAAAACATATTCATCTGGAGACAGCAACTCCTCGTAATGCTCACCCCTGATTGGCAACCCCCATCTCACGAAACTCATCCAATGAAATAGACACCTCTCGATCCCCTAGCAGAAAGGTGTTGGTAGGCAGATTCCATTGGTTTACGAAAGCTTTGATCCACCAGATGTGAGGAGCCTTATAGTAGAATAGCGACGTGTATACTGCCTGATACAGCTCGACCTTTTGCAGTCTTGCGCGATGGGCGGAAAGAATGTAGCGAGCCCAAATAAGATAGCCCACCGGGTGTCGGGGAGTGACACCCACTTTATAAACTTGTCCCCAAGGTCGAGCTTCACCTTGGCAAATCCGACGCCCCAAGATGTTTATAGCCGGCAAAGGCTGGTTAGGTATCCCAGGTGTAGAGGGTTCCAGCCGGCCTGAAGGAGTCCAATTGGTCACCTCCATTGCATAAGCAATCTGTGGGCGTTCCATCGGCAATATAGGGTGAAGAGGTTCCGCTAGCTCTTCACAAATAAAACTTCGGCGACCCCGGATGATGTGGCCGTACCAAGTGCCTCATAAGAACAGACTTGTCCAGTCTTTATCATGAGCTCTGATCATCGTCATTGCCTCCTCATCTGATGGCGATTGTGGAAAGACGGCATCCGAGCAGGTGTGCCTGAAATAAGGAAAAGAGGAAACAATAGTGAAACCCATGCGCGCGCGCGCGTACACACACACACATATAACAACAACAACAACAACAACAACAACAAAAGAAAACAACAGGATGTATGTTTTGCGGGACCACTACCTACAAAATATATGGACCCCACAAAATCAGTATGGCGGCTCACTAATGATAAGACAGGGCAATCATTGTGAGAATCAAGAAGATCCTCATTAAACAGACATTGGAATTCAAACAATTCTTGGGAAAACAACCTCTGTTAAGGACCCTAATAAATTCAAATTTGTGCGAATAAGGGTAAAACCCTATAAAAAGATTTTCAAGAAAAACCAGGGAGAAAAATTCCCTAAGGGTCATCTTGATCTTTCAGAGCTAAGCTCTTCGCCTAAGGAATTAAATTCCCTTTATGTGATGGAATTAAATTCCAGAAACTCATAAAAAACATATATGATCTCATGAAACATCAAGAAACAGAGGTGAATATTCGAAATATGGAGGTTTACTGCTTAAAGATCACATCTTTGGATTCCTAAGCGAATGGGTTTCTGAGGAGAGCAAAGCTCTCGTGATGGATTTAAAATCCAAAAATTTTTGTTCAAAAAGAAAAAGTTTTTTTATGATGTGCAGGACCTTTACCTAAATAGGGTTTCTTTTTGACAGAGTTAAACTCTGGAATTACAATGGCAGAGAATTAAGCTCTGAGGAGGAGAATTGAATTCTCAAAGAAAACGAAGGAGGAGGAAGATGAAGAAACAGTTCATCTCCCCGTTCCCCTAGGCAATCCAACGGCTGTAAAGGTGACAGCGTTGCACTCATGTGCAAACCACGTGAGAACAATGCTGTGGGGGCATTTGTTCTATGATAAAAACTGAATAATAATAAAAAGCAACGGGAAAAAATCCCAAATGGAGCATCACGTGCCCACACGTGATATGCACTGCGCTTAACAAAATAAGCTGAAACCGAGCCTCATGTTCAGACACGTGACCCCTATATACAAAGTATATGAGCGCTTATCTAAAACAAACAATTGGCCAGAGAAAAAACCCACGTGATAGCACGCGACGCTTTTTGGTATGCTTAATTTGGTGAGGTCACGTGCTACACGTGATGGGCTCCTAAGCCTTCTGAACCGATAGAATTAAATTCTAATTAAAAGGAATCAAAAGCTTTATGCTTAATTTGGTGAGGTCACGTGCTACACGTGATGGGCTCCTAAGCCTTTTGAACTGATAGAATTAAATTCTAATTAAAAGGAATTAAAAGTTTTATGCTTAATTTGGTGAGGTCACGTGCTTCACGTGATGGGCTCCTAAGCCTTCTGAATCGATAGAATTAAATTTTAATTAAAAGGGATCAAAAGCTTTACTAGGAAAATATTTCCTTGGATCTTTCTAAATAAGAAAGATTACGCTTTGTAAAACAGAGCGCCGTTGGATTAAAGATCCAACGGTGATTAAAAAATCACCAATCTACAGAAAAATTCTGTGCAAAGAAATATCTTCCTAAACTTGTTAAGAACAACAAAAGAAATATCTTCTGTAAAACAGAAGTCCTTGGATTAAAAATCCAACGGTGAGTAAAATTCACCGAGTGATCTAAAAGATCATGTTGGTTGATTATAAAATCAATCAAAATCTCTCAATAAGAGATTTTCTAAATAAATTGATTCTTTTCTTTCTCGTATAAATAGGAGCCAAGAGACATAAGAAAGGGAGGAGAGAAAAGAGAAAAAAATTCCCCTCGCAAGCAAAAGAAAAGAGAATTTAATTCTCCAGAGAGAAAAAGATCTTCTCAAAGACAATAAGAAACCCTAGGTAAGGGAAGGAACAAAACACAGAACCTTTAACCTCTTTTTCACCTTCACAAGAGTTCAACTCTTCTTAAAAGAACTTAGTTCTTCCTCTGGTTGAAGATCTACAGAAGTAGATTTCCCCATAAGTTGAGAATTTAATTCTCATCGGGAAGATCTGTTATGCAGATTCAAAACCCAGAGGGGAATTGAGTTCAAATAATTTAATTCTTACAACAGAGCATACACGAATTTAATTCCTCTAAATAAAACTAGGGTTTAACCCTATAAAAGAATTTAATTCTTATTAAATAAGGGGCTTGAAAGTCTCAAAACTCAAGATCTCTATGCACGTAAAAAAAGAGATTAACACCTAACATGATAGATCACGTGCACCCACGTGAGCACCCTTGTTGAACAAAAGAGAACAATTGATATCAGGTCACGTGACCCCACATGACCCCTGAACAAGCCTTTCAAGAAAGGAGAATAAACTCAAAACAGCTTCTATTTTCAGTGGCGTCTCACGTGATATCTCGTGACCCCTTAGCACCTTCAAAACACAAGCGGTTTCATTTTTTAGGGCGCCTCACGTAACATCACGTAACCCCTTAATAGTGCTTAGCACTTTCAGAAGAAAGGGAGAATAAATCAAATGCAGTTTTCATCCTTTGGGGATGCCTCACGTTACCCTACATGACTCCTTAACAGTGCTCAGCACTAAGAAAAGAAAAAGGGAATAAATCTAAAGGAGCTGTGACAACTTTGAGCATCTCTCGTGACCTCACGTGAGCACTTCAACTTTTTAGTGTTCAACACTACTTTGAGCGCCTCACGTGGAAAGATGCGAGCGCCAAACATACTCTATTGTTTAACACTATAAGAGGCTAATCTTAGCCCAAATCAGCTAAGTCTGCTAAAACCAAAATCCCTTTTAACTGAGCCCACATTATACTCAGGTCTTCCAAGATTAATCATCTCAGATGGCATTCAAAATAATATACATCCCATTCTGTTTCAATCTGACATTTGGTTCAAGGGTACATCTCTTCACACTTTGATACATTCGTTGTAATTCTCCAACGTCTTCAGAGAGGTGGTGGGTCCCGACGACCAATAACTATCCGGTGCATTTCCAAACCCATGGTTGCATCTAAACTATGGACCGTAATGTCCTTAAACTAACTTTGGACCGTAACTTCCTTAAACTAAACTTCATGGACTATGATGTCCTTAAACTAAAAACCCCACAGACTATGATGTCTTTAAACTTCACGGACTATGACGTCCTTAAACTCACGGACCGCAACGTCCTTAAACTAGCTATGGACAGCAACGTCCTTAAACTACAACAGACCGATCCTTAAACTAACAACGGACCGTAATGTCCTTAAACTAAAACAATAGAGCCCAAATGCTCTTTTGTTGGGTCTGAATGATCCCAAAACCTTGTTGAGTAGATCTTAGTTTAAAATTAGACTAACGTATCCTTAACAAACATTTAGGTTGATCTTAATCTCAAATGAGATTAACGATCCTTAAATCAACCCAAACCCAAATCTAAGAATATACAGATTTGGACTAATCCACGCCCTACGGGCGACAACACAAATTAGTCTCTGTATACAATCAACGGGCAACCAAAAATAAAACAAACATACACGACACGAAGTGACCATCTAGAGAAGGAGAAAGTGGTTACCGCGATACGGTAGCGTAATTAACTGCAGGGGCTTGCGCCTGCAGGGAAGAGCGTCCCTACAATCAAAAACCCCTCAAACGAGGGGGAATCTGACGGAGTCTGCTACAACGGCCGCATCTGTCTAAACCTCCGATACACGGTGCCATAAATCAACTTGGCATCTTCGGAGAGGTGGACGGATAAAACCTAAATAGCATTTGCCCCAAAAATTCAGGCCGGACGTCCCAACGGCCCGGTCGCATCTTTCGGCGGCGAAGTGCTCAAGTTACCGGATTCCATGAAGTGCCGGGTGGCCCATTCACTTTGCTGAAAGGGGCTGCCTCGCTTCTAGTTTTGGCGGGTACACTTGCCGCGCTCGTAGGGGTCTAGGTTTTCATTGCGCAGGCTATCCATACGATCTGAGGAATGTCGGGTTTTATTTGCGGCTCAAAGGAAACCCGGGGCTCCCAGATTATCTGTACTGATCTGTGATGCTTATTACTTTTCTGTGATGTTGCATTTATCACGCCTGGAGCGATTATTGTATATTGCTATATATATATATATATATATACTAGTAGATGTTGTATATGTTTTACACCCGCGCTAGTCCAGTCCATGCTCTGTCATTAGTTAAGTAACCTAACGGGTGATGACGGGACTTAGTGGCGAATGCGGACAGCATATACGTACATCATATTTTCGTTCTTTTGTGGTGTTATTAATTGATGGGACTACATTGATTCTGATCAATGCAAGGAAAATAGACCTATTCGATATTGTTGGAACAATTTCAAAAACCTGTTATTACAAGGATGTTTTCATTTGCTTTGCACAGTGGTATTCGGTTATGAATATCCAGCACTTCATTCGACGAGGCAAGGGCCGAGAGCCCTTCATCGGGAGTAACCCCTTAGGCAGAAGTTTGCGTCAGGATAATAACTTCACTATAGTCGATTACTTTTTGCTTTGCATTGCGGTATTCAGTTGGAATATTCTGCACCTCATTCCATGGGGAAAAAATCGAGATCGCTTCACCGGGAGTGACCTCTTTAGCAATGGTTTTCGCCACTATATATTTGCAAAAAGCTATCCGGTTCCTTCAACGATATCAAGTTCAATACGTTAAAGGTTTTTCGCTAAAAACCATTCGTAGCCCTCCGTCATTTCAGACGGGTAGCACGTAGTATTCATGCTATGTTTGTTGGCCTTCGTCAAGGCATAGTTTATGGTAGCTGCTTGTTACCTTTCTATTGCATAGATAGATGCATTGGTTTGGGACAGTCGTACAGCCTTATTGGCCTTCGTCAAGGGCGAGTACGGATGGGTTCAAATTAACCTGGACAATGACGGGTAGAACTTGATATGTGACTTATGATTTGTTGGCCTTCGTCAAGGTCATAAGAGTATAGGGTAAAAATCACATCGAGAGTTTCAAACATACAGGAAACTTGCCAGACATGTGCATTCCTTCTGGAGTGTGATAACGTGAGTGGATTCCATCAGGTTATCATACGATGACAGTTGGATCCTGATACCCACTGATGAGTTGGTTCACTTCTCGGGTGATTTTAGATGATCCCGACTAATTCTTCTTTCAAGTTTGGAGAAGAATTTGAGGATATAGTGGGAGACATCCAGATTAGATAAAGTGATTAACCATTCTGATCTAGGTTAGAGTGTACGCAGAGTGCTTTTTTTCTCTCTCTCTTTGGCAGCGACCATGACTCGACCCTAGACTAGAACTCATGAACCAAGTTAACCGAACTTTCTTTAAACACTGGCTTTTGGATTGTCAGAGTTGCATACTTCATTGCCAATCCAACTTTTACCCTTTGCATTTCTACGGAACATTCTGTATCACTACGAAAATCCACATTTATCGGATATGACCATCGTATAGTTACATACGAACTCAAAGATACTTGTTTTAGATTCGAGGATGGTTTTCGGTTATGGAGAAATTGAATAGGACCATTTAGTTGTCTTTTCCTTTTACATTCTCTCAGGTTGTGAGGGCTCCTAGGATTAGGAGAGCGTACACCTATTGCGCTTATTGGATAGTCTTCTTCCAAACCATAGGCAGGTGCTGAAAGGTGGGGAAGAAAGAAAACCAATTAGCCTAAGTGTGGTGTACAGAAGGTAATAAGTAAAGACAGATAAAGGGATTAGAAAGAGGGAAAAGTAAAACGCGACTGCTATTATTCACGACCAAACCACGTATTTTATCGCCATTCCTACTTCACCTTTGATTTTCTCCAGAATACCCCGTATCACTACGAAGATCCACATCTATTGGATAATCCATCGTATAGTTACATACGAACTCGAAGGAACTTGTTCCAGTTCGAGGATGAATTCTGGTTCAGGAGAAATAGAATAAGGATTATTCAGTTTTCTTTTATCTTTACCTTCTCTCAGGTTGCGAGGGCTCCTAAGATTAGGAGAGTACACCTATTACGCTTATTGGATAGTCTTCTTCCAAACCATAGGCTGGTGCCAAATGGTAGAGAAAGAAGAAAACCATTTAGCTTAAGGGTGGTGTACAGAAGGTAATGAGTAAAGAAAAATAAAGGGATTTGGAGAGATGGCAAAGGAAATATACGGTTACAGTCATGAATCTGAATAATGAAAGAGGCATTACTAGGAATACCCGGATACCACTTCGAAACATTTTCATGTTTCAATTTCACTATACGTTGTTAATTGAAAACCGATTTCCCAATTAGATCCTTGCTCCAGGGTATGTATTTACCAGGTTTGATTCTCACATCTGTTTGGTTTTACAGATGATGAGTGGGAGTAAGTTATTGGGAATTAGGTGATCAACCTCATCATATCGGAAATCGTTGTAATTAGTGATATTTGAGAAAATCGCTTGGGGTTTTGCCTGATGGCAAATATTTGGTTTTGAATATCCGTTGTTATGCACCAATTTCAAACTGATATATCTGTACGCTTATTTTATAAAGTGAGATATAAATTTTTGAAATTATGTCCATGACATTTACCTATATCAGTTGATGATTGGGTAAGAAGCATAAAACAACAGTGTAATTCTTCTTAACCATAGTACAGTTTTCAACCTACGACGCACAGGGTTTGAGTTATTGAATTCAGGGGACTTATGCAAAGTATTGTATGTTGTCCAGTGTCCATTATGACAGAGGGGTTGGTATTCGTACTATATTCTATTTACTTGTGACTTCTCAAGTTTTAGACAAGTGTTTCGTAGAAATGCAAGATCCAAGTTTTGAGAAGTTATAGGTATAAGAATAAAGTAGATAACCATGTATTACAAATATCAGGATTCTTCAAGGTGATCGAAGATGTAGATACTTTTGTTAGGTATTCAGTTAATAGTAATGGTTTTGAGAACTTGCTTCTCTTTCAGGTTACTCATATCTGGATGCAATCCTAAGTTGAGTAATGCTGATCGGCCTCTTTCCATTAATTTGACATGCACTGGAGACAGCTGCATGATTTGAATCTGGTTCCAATTAAATCAGTGCCTCTGTTTCTATATTGTATATAGAATGGTTCAAATCTTAACGATGTTAAGGTATATGGAGTTGTCCGGCATATGCTTAAAACCAGACTGTGGATGACTCAAGGCACGTTTCTGTAATGGAAGTTTGTGGGTTAACCCAGCGTATGACGAGGGTTAACTTTCTACCATCTGGAAGATCAATAGTGATATTGTTCTTGACTCGCCACAGTTTTAGTAAAATGGACTTTTTTAGAAAACAGTAGGGAGTATGGTAGAACTGGAAGTGATTCCAGAACCGCAAACGATTACTGAAAATTTAATAGGATCTAAAGATTCAATCAGGTTTGACATTCCATTAGCCACTCCGCAGATATGGTGGGTAACCTCAGGCATCCGAGAGGTACTACGGTATCCTCAAAGACGGTGACAGGGAGGTTCTTGTTTATCCAGACTTGCCATTACTGCTATTCTAGACTGTGATACCCGGTAGGATGATGAGTATAGCGTCTTTCTAAACTAGCTTTAGAAGTGCACGTGTATATGACTCTGCCAGAGGGTTGTTGTAGTCAGTGGGAGCAGCGGAAGCATAGCGGACAAGTTGCTTATGTCTATTTATAGACTAAAGTAGATATAGCGGAGATAGATCATCTGTTTTTGATGTGACAGTCATAGGCTTTGACTTCATCAAAATAGGAGATGGATCTGTTAAGAAGGTAGTAGGGTGATATGTCCCGGTATTTGATGACATACACTTGCAGGAAATGATATTCCTATACTACGATCGGTTATACTGTGGTTGTCACACAGTGGTTTCTCCACATAGGATATGGATATTATATCAGGCATTCTGGTTACTAGATCTATAGTTTTAGATTTAGATTTGGGTAGTTTCCCAATCCGGGTACTTAGACAGTATTCCAAAGGTGTTTTAGAATGGACGACTCCTGGCATAGTAGTGTACCTGCAGGTGATGTGGTCACCCTCTTTAAAGGTGTTTTACAGACTAAAGGGGAGAGAGATGTGCATGATTGGCATATCACTTATTTAGGCAATTGAGTCAATCATGAGATGTCAAGTACCACACCAGATGTTGTTTTTGCACCAGATACAATAATTTTATATTAATCCAATCCTGGAGAAATGTTCGGAAGCAGTTTATGAACATAAGTGGATATTCTAGGGATTTGATAGCAGCAGCCTTCTTCGGGAAACGGTTTTCATTTCAGGCTTCCAAGGTGACCTGGATGACAGAGTGATTGTCAGAGTTATAGTTTTCCCTCTTACAAGGAGCAGTAGTTTGGACAGGTGGTCCAAGCGGATTCTGAGGGAGGCATGGCGCAGGATACTGATTAAATTCAGTTGACGATTGATTTGTTTGAGATTTTATGATCCAAAAATATTTTTACCGCAATCAAGAACGGCGTTGCTTGGTAGCTAGCCGGTGAGTATGGGTCGGTCCACAGGGATTTTGTGTATTCTCAATTTGTTCTAACGAGTTAATTCCAATTGGTGTTGGATTGATTATCACTAAAAACTAGGTTGATTTAGACTAGGATTAAAATCTTGCTAGGGTTAGGTTCAGGTTAAGTTTGGAAAGTTAATATTTCTCACCGCTTTCAATGCCCTAATTTAGATCTATTTAGGTGTTATGGTAATAATTAATAAAGGAGATTAAGACGATCGGGAAGAAACGATGTTTCTTCCTCTAGGTCCTTGTCCGTTCTTTCTTAATTCTTACCCTAACCTCCATGGAAAACATGCACAACCGGTCTTTTAAACTACGGTATCACCGTTACCTCGTGGGGTAGGGTGCCGTAGTGAGTGGTGTGTGTATGTATGCATGGAGTCCTATAAAAAATATGCGATGGGCAAGAAAGGGGTGAGAGATTTTCATCTCTCAAATCTTTCCTATTCCTAACCCTAACAAGTGAGGAACTACTCACTCATTAGGGAATTGATAAAAAGATACATTTTTATGAGTTTTCAATTCAATAATCTAATTATCTAAGCTACGGCAGATGAATAAAAGTGCTAAGCTAATTAACTAGGGCAGATAATAAAATCTATATTAGGGCAGAAAAGAATTTAAGAACTAGGGCAAGGTAAAAAAATCTACTTACTTTATTTGATGCTCTCAAAACATTACAATAGAATTCTGGATTTTGATCAATGAAAAGAGCCATACCTCAAAAAGAGCTTTAGGGTTTCTATTTATAGATCATAGAAACCCTAGGGTTACATTCAATTCACATTTGCATTTACAATTTTATCCTAAGAAGCCTAGTCAACGCATCGCCACAGCGTTGAATTTTGCGCTGACACGTGTTCACCATGGCCGCGGATCCGCGGTCAGAAGGCATGTTTGGCCGCGGTTCCGCGGCTAAATTGTGGGTTTCTTGGTTGCATTTTCCTGGGTTGCTTCTGGTTGCATTTGTCTTCTTGTTTCTTCACTTGGTTTCTCAGATTGTCATCTAGTTCTCTTCCAGATTTCCACAGTGCATAATGTCGTGGACTTTACCGTTTGCTTTGTGTCGAAGTCTTGAACCTTGCGCTGCCTTTGTATTTTGTGAACTTGTTCATTGATCTTCGTTTATTCTCCAAACTGTAGGCATGATCAAGATTCTTCCATTTGTTGGTCGTAATCTCACTTTTGTATCGTCTTTTCATCATTTTCACTATTTTTGTTCCGAGAACCTGTAAGATGTAACTATGTAGCAGACATGGATCAAAAGCACCTATTTATTTGTAAAATGAATAAGAATGGGGAATATAATAATGCAAAATTATGATATGAACAAATACCCCCAAACTTATCTTTTGCTCGTCCTCGAGCAAAACTAGTTTTATTCTCGAAAAAGACCTAGCCTCACTTTCGCAGGGAAACGCGATTGCACTGAGCTCGTGCAACAAGCCGTTAAACCTCTAGGTGTCCCTAACAGGAGGACTGTTGTCTCCTGAGGGTTTTCAGCGGATACTACCCACAAAATCTTATCAATTCAGCCTATTGACATTTATTCTCCAATTAGATTTTCTAACAAGAAACTCTATTATTTTCAAGTCAGAAATTATCACCCCGTATTTTTCACGCTTCCTTATCATTTAACTTAAGATTATATATGTTTTGTAGATTTACTTAGCTTTTAACATCTTTTGAGTTTTCCTTCTAAGGTTCCATCTCAACTTAGGAATTTTTATCATCTCTACTAAATATATAAATCCTATTTTTCATTCCTATCTCTCATCCAAACCCCAATCATATACCCCTACGTGTGTGTATGTATCACCCCTACACTTGGAAATTCAATTCAAGCTCTTATACTCTTGTCCATCGTCCAAAGTACTTTTAGTTGGTGAATTTTTAGAGGAAATTGCTCACACATTCTTCATGCGACCTTAATACTTCTTTAGATACCAACGACCGATTACAAAATGTGTTTGCACATTAAGGCGTAATTCCTAGTCTTGTAACACCTAAGGCTTTAGCAGTGACTCCCAAACCAGTTGGTCTAAGGCACTAGGTGATAAAGCACCCTCGCTAAATATTTTTCTATTTATGCAGCCTTAAGTAATTACAAAAACCAGTGTTCATTTTTTTTTATCTCTTTATTCACACTTGTATTTTTATTTTATTTTCCTTCATACTAAGGACTTTAGACAAGAGCATTTCAAGGTCTCTTCTGCTATTCCAAGTTTCAAGGTTCGTGTTTATGCAATTTGTAGGGTATATATTTTCAGAATTTAGACGTAAGCTTAGGAATTATTTTTCTGACTTATACTTTAATAAAAATATTAATACTTTCCCCTTGTTTTAACTTAGCCCAAGAAGTGAACTCGAAATTTGCCTATTTCTAAATAAACTACAAAGATATATACTTTCTACCGTTAAATTTTAAGAAAGGTTATTTTTAGGGTTTTTAATTTACTAAGTCTAAGATCTAGTTGTTCCAAGCTAGTTAACCTTTTTGTCAAACTCAAGTCAATTATGGCCAAAATTGAATGTTTTAATTTTTATAATTTTTCAAATTTTTCAGTTTTTTTATTTGATTTTATTTTTCTATATATTTTTTTTAAATTTTCAATTTTTATGATTTTTATATAAGGATGCAATGAAGAATTTAAACATGCAAAAGAAAAAGAAAAAATATATACAAAAATTAAAAAAAATATGCAATGCAAAAGATAACTATATACAACCACCAACTCCTCCAAATTTATCCAAAGCAGTGCCCTCACTGCTCGGCCCCACGCCCCGCTCTCGAGCGTGAACGGGAACGCTCAGCCCTACCCAACAGGGTTTGAATCCTCTGCTCTACCTCATTCAACCGCCTATCATGCTCCTTAGATATCGCCCTCAACTCCTCTATGCCCCTAACAACTCTCCGCATCAAATGTGCATGTTCTAAAGGGGTCATTTCTCCTTCGCTCGCGGTCGAGCTAGAGCTAGGTGTGCGGGCGGATCAGCGGCGGGAGCGTGCGTCTGGCGGCGGTTCCGCGGCGGCGGGAGGAGATCGGTCTGCAGAAGAAGCGGCGGCGTCGCTAGGGTTTCTGAGGGGATTAAAATTAGGATTTGTGTAAACAGGGGGGGTCGGGTTCTTTATATAGAGGGAAATGATGGATATTTGCAAATAAACCCCTCTAAGAAGAGGAATTATTTGCAAATAAAATTTTTATTTTATTTATTTAATATGTAAATTTACAAAAAATAACCAATTTTTTTTTCATAAAATATTTTTTTATTTTTTTTATGTTATTTTGTATTTATATATTTACAAATGGTACATACCCCCAAACTTGTTTGAAATAAAGTTTCGGCAAGATGACCAAAAATTTGGGGGTAAAATGGAGGAAGATCAGTCAGTATAAATCGGCTCCTGCAAAAACAGGAGCTCCTCCGATGGGTCCGCAGTGAGGAACGGTTTGAGTCGATGTCCGTTTACTTTAAATAAAGTACTGTCCTCCGGATTTTCAAGATCTACCGCACCGTGCGGATATACGGTGCGTACCAAAAACGGCCTTTTTTTTTTATCTAGATTTGAGCTTGCCGGGGTGGAAGTGTAACCGAGTGTCATAAAGCAAAACCTGTTGGCCAGGTTTAAAAGTTTTGCGCATAAGGTGTTTGTCATGGAACACCTTCGTTCGGTTTTTATCAATTACCGCATTTTCGTAGGCCTCATCCCGCAGCTCATCTAGTTTATTCAAATTCAGCCTTCTATTGCTGCCCGCATCTACCCTTGATAAGTTCAATTCTTTAATCGCTCAAAATGCCTTGTGCTCAATTTCTACTGGGAGGTGGCAAGCCTTCCCATAAACAAGCTGGTATGGAGACATGCTAAGATCGGTCTTGTAAGCAGTACGAAATGCCCATAGTGCATCAATCAGTTTGTGTGACCAATCTTTACGGTTTTTAGAAACCGTTTTCTCCAAAATTTGTTTAA
The DNA here is from genome assembly GCA_030015575.1 of Agapanthus africanus. Lineage (NCBI taxonomy): Eukaryota > Viridiplantae > Streptophyta > Magnoliopsida > Asparagales > Amaryllidaceae > Agapanthus > Agapanthus africanus. The sequence goes on along the minus strand of JASDDO010000004.1, from coordinate 27,175,946 downwards.
TCTGCCCATTTGAAATTTCGGCTTGCCCACAAGTTTGGGGATAATATGGTGTTGACAATTTGTGAGTAATGGAATATTTGCGCATTAAGGACTCAAAAGTTCTATTACAGAAGTGAGATCCATTATCACTTATAATTGCTCGAGGGTGCCCAAACCGAGAAAAGATATTTTCTTTAAGAAATCGAACGACAACCTTGTTGTCATTCGTTCGGCTAGGCACAGTCTCGACCCATTTTGACACATAGTCAATAGCCAAAAGAATATACATATTCCCAAAGGAATTGGGAAATGGTCCCATGAAGTCTATTCCCAAAACATCAAAAATATCCACAACCAAAATTGGTTGGAACGACATTTCATTTCTCCGTGATATCCGGCCCAAGTGTTGGCACCGGAAGCATGTCTTGCAGTATTTGTATGCATCTTTAAAAAGTCGTGGTCAGTAGAAACCACACTGCAAGATTTTCTCTGCTGTCTTCTTGGGGCCAAGGTGCCCGCCACATGCTTGATCGGGACAAAAAGACAGCACACTCTTAAACTCGTTTTCAGGTACACACCGACGAATAATTTGGTCGGAACAGTATTTAAAGAGATACGGTTCATCCCAGTAAAAATGTTTTACCTGGGACAGGAATCGGAGTTTGTCCTGTTTTGACCAATCTTTTGGTATCAGTCCGGTGGCCAAGTAGTTTACTATATCAGCGAACCAAGGTTCGCATGACACGGTTAAGAGTTGCTCATCGGGAAAAACATATTTAATAGGAATGTCAAGTGTGGGCGAAGAAGGAAGTCATGAAAGGTGGTCGGCAACTACATTTTCACATCCTCTTTTGTCCCTTATGACAAGGTCAAACTCTTGTAGCAAGAGGATCCAACGTATTAGCCGCGATTTAGCATCCTTCTTCGCAAAAAGGTGGCGAAGAGCTGAATGGTCCGTGTAAACAATCACTGGAAAGCCGATTAAATAGGGCCAAAATTTTTCAAGTGCAAACACAACGGCTAAAAATTCTTTTTCTGTTGTTGTGTAATTCAATTGGGCCTCATTTAATGTTCGGCTAGTGTAATAAATTACGTGAGGCATCTTATTAATGTGTTGTCCAAGAATAGCACCAATGGCGAAATCAGATGCATCGCACATAATTTCAAAAGGATGTGTCCAGTCGGGAGATGAAAGAATGGGCGCAGAAATGAGTGAGTGTTTCAATGATTCGAACGCTTCCATGCAAGTTGAGTCAAAATCAAAAGTTGTGTCCTTGGCCAATAAAAGAGTCAAGGGTCTAGCTATCTTGCTAAAATCCTTGATGAACCGTCTATAAAAACTGGCATGGCCAAGGAAGGCTCGGATGTCTTTGACGCATTTAGGAGGAGAAAGATTGGAAATGACTTCAATCTTGGCTTTATCAACCTTTATGCTATTTTGCGAGATGACATGTCCTAAGACAATACCCTCTCGTACCATAAAGTGGCACTTCTCCCAATTTAAAGTGAGCTTCTTATCCCTACAGCGGGTAAGAACCGCGTCTAAGTGCAGCAAACACTCATCGAAGGAGTCACCGAAAATAGAGAAATCATCCATAAAGATCTCCAAAAAATTTTCCACCATGTCAGAAAAGATCCCCATCATACATCGCTGAAATGTAGCAGGTGCATTGCATAACCCAAAGGGCATCCGACGGTAAGCGAAAGTACCGAAAGGACAAGTAAATGTGGTCTTGTCTTGATCCTTTTTGGCGATGGGGACTTGATTATAGCCGGAATAGCCATCTAAAAAGCAGTAAAATTCGTGCCCAGCCAATCGTTCTAGCATTTGGTCAATAAAAGGTAAAGGAAAGTGGTCTTTCCTTATCGCGGCGTTGAGTTTTCTATAGTCGATGCAAACTCGCCACCCAGTTTGGGTGCGAGTAGGTATTAACTCATTTGCCTCATTGGTTATGACCGCTATGCCCGATTTCTTTGGGACAACATGAATGGGGTTAACCCACTGGCTATCCGAGATAGGGTAAATGATACCATTATCAAGACATTTTACAATCTCCTTCTTGACAGCCTCCTTCATTATGGGGTTGAGGCATCTTTGTGGATCCCTTACTGTCTTGTGTAAGTCGATGTAGTACACCCCAGTACTTGTGGGGAGGCGGAATTTACAAAAAACTATCAAGTTTAAACAACGAACATCGACTAACCGCTTGAATCGAAGCTAAACCCCTAAAAACCGTATTCTTATGAGTTTCTTTACATAAGTGATTAGGGATTATACCTAATGAACCGGTCCTTCTTCTTTATGTCCTCCTTGATTCTCCTCGGCCTTCTCTAGGTAGTAGACGATCCACCCGAGAGCGAAACTCCAAGCTAAACCTCTAACTTGAGGTAACTAATCAACTTTGATTGCTAATCAAAGATGATAGGATGATATAGAGTATAGGTTATGGATTGTTTAGTCTAACTAATCCTTTGATCTCAACACATGAGGATTAAGGATTAGGGTTAGAAGATGAGAGCTTGAGGAGAGAGAATGTGTGATATGATAATGAGAGAAGAGAGAGAGTGTATCATAATAATATGAAGCATTCTTATTTTCAACAAATGAATAAAAGAAATGAATAAGCATGCTTCACAAAATATCTTGTGATGATTCATTAACATGAGTCATTAAGCAATAAATGTGTATTAATGAAGTGAATGAATCACCACTATGACTCACTCTCTTTCCAAAACAAACCTCCTTAGTCACATCTTCTAGAAGCTTCTCGAGTAATTACGAGAACGCCCCTCCGATCCGTAAAAATACGGAAAAACTTTAGACTGTAAAAATCCAATAACCGGATACCAGTAACTGGCTTAAACCAAAGCCGACTGGTAAAATCTGTCCGAAAGTCGTACGCGCGTAAACGCACGTATGCGTCCGAACCCTTTGTCGCAAAACCATGCAACCTCTATATCGTTTCGCCTGGAGTAGGAAACTCTCTGTGTGGGACTCTAGAGACTCGACTACTACGCTGGCAGTGGGTTTAACCACAGACCGCAAGCGGCACTAGCTGTACGTAACGGTCCCCAGGTAGTTGTCGATAAGAAGGCCGATGAGTAAACCCATCCGAACTCCTACTGAGTCTGATGTGACAATCTCCATACAGTCCGGTCCGTTCGTCCATGACTATCGCATATCGGGCCTAGGGGGGCGGCAAGCGTCAGTCCCCTAATAGCGGTATAAGTCGTGTCGGAGTAAAGCCCATTACACCCTGAGAAACTGCTGGAACCTACCAGCAAATCTCGCTTGCCCTGGCCAGGGACTTTGCGTAATGGCTCTCTGACACAGCACGATATCTACTCCCAATACCGGGAGGGACGAATCCTGTCTAACCGCCACTGCCTCCAAGTGCTCGGGACTGCACCCAACTGCTACCTGTTTGCACGACTCCATAGAGCCGTGGTAGGGTAGCAATCTAAGAACAGTGGGACACACTCGAGGCGAAGTAGCAGTGTCAAGTCTGCGGACTACGCTGTACTCATGTCACCTGGGAACTGTTCACTGACGACTGGTATCAAACCAACCAACAGTTCCCTGTGAGTCCTGTCCGGTGTACCCGTAACCTAACGAGCACCTGTATACTATCTCCAGTACGACGTACTGATGGCTGTGGGACAGACCATCTCCCCAACTGGGACGAGAAGCGTACACACTAGTCTACTCCGGAGTATCGATGCTCTGTCTCGATAATCCAACGACCAGGGACCTGAATAAGGATGTGCTTGTAGACTACCCAGCCCCCACTAGTGTGACTGCCATCACAACGCTGGTAGACAAGCAAGATCCTAAGAGCTCTATCAATACGCATACTCACATATTAAGATAGAAAAACCAAGTAGCATACTACCATGTTTAGCAAGACTGTTATATACATGTGAATATCCCAAGCTTCCATTAAGTAATATACAAGCTAGTATGATACAGTAATGGCCTTCTAGGGCATAAACACTAACAATCTCCCACTTGCACTAGGGCCATGTACTGGCATATCGCAGACCAATGATCTCGAGTAGCCTCTCGAACTGAATCTGAGGAAGGGCCTTCGTGAATGGATCAGCAATGTTCTCTTCTGAAGCAACTCTCCGAACCTCGATCTCCTGACGATCAATGATCTCCCTGATCAGGTGATACCGCCTCAAGATGTGTCTGGACTTCTGATGGGACCTTGGTTCCTTCGCTAAAGCTATAGCTCCGTTGTTGTCGCAATACAGAGGTATTGGATCAACTATGGTAGGAACCACCTGAAGTTCTGTTAGGAACTTCTTCATCCAGACTGCTTCTTTTGCGGCATCGCAAGCAGCTATATACTCCGCTTCCATCGTCGAGTCAGCAACGGTGTCCTGCTTGGAGCTCTTCCAGCACACCGCCCCTCCATTGAGGGTAAAGACATAACCCGACATGGACTTGGAATCGTCCTTATCACTCTGGAAGCCGGAATCGGCAAAGGCCTCCAACCTGAGGTCTTTTCCGCCGTAAACCAAGAACATCTCCTTAGTCCTCCTCAGGTACTTGAGAATGTTCTTTACTGCAATCCAGTGTTTCTCCCCTGGGTCTGACTGATACCGGCTTACCACGCTCAGTGCGTAAGCTACATCTGGTCTGGTACACAACATCGCATACATTATAGAGCCTACCGCAGAAGCGTAGGGTATAATAGACATGCGTTCCCTTTCCAAATCAGTCTTGGGAGACATCTCTTTGGAGAGGGTGATTCCGTGACAAGCCGGTAGATTACCGCGCTTAGAATCTTCCATACTGAATCTTTTCAGTACAGTGTCGATATACCTGGACTGCGAAAGTCCCAACATCCTCTTGGATCTATCACGATAGATCCGGATCCCCAGAATGTAAGAGGCATCACCCAGGTCTTTCATGGAGAACCTGTGTGACAAGAATCCTTTGACAGATTGTAGCATAGGAATGTCATTTCCTATCAATAGAATGTCATCCACGTACAAGACGAGGAATACGACACTTCTGGCCACAACTTTACTATATATGCACGGTTCATCTGGATTTTTGATAAAGTCATATTCTTTGACTGTCTCATCAAAACAGATGTTCCAACTCCGCGATGCCTGCTTTAGTCCATAAATGGACTTAAGCAGCTTGCATACTTTCCCGCTGCTCCCACTCTGATTGAAACCCTCTGGCTGATCCATATAGACGCTCTCTTCTAAATTTCCATTCAGAAAAGCCGTCTTTACGTCCATCTGCCAGATTTCATAATCATGGAAGGCAGCAATAGCAAGAAGGACCCGAATGGATTTGAGCATAGCCACTGGAGAAAAAGTTTCGTCATAGTCCAAACCAGGTCTTTGACGAAAACCCTTTGCTACAAGTCTAGCCTTATAGGTTTCCACCTGTCCATCTACACCAATCTTTTTCTTGAAGATCCATTTGCATCCTATGGGTTTTACCCCATCTGGAGCAAAGTCCAAAGTCCATACTTTGTTGGTGTACATGGACTCCATTTCGGTCCGCATTGCATCTAGCCATCGTACCGAGTCGCCGCTCTGGATGGCCTGCCTGAAGTCAGTAGGTTCATCATCATCTATGATGCAATCCCCTCTATCCCCATCTATGAGAAAACCGTAGTATCTCTCAGGCGGACGAGACGGCCTACTACTCCTGCGGAGGGGTGCGGGAATGTTCTGTTCTTCTTGAACCTCTGGTTCTACCAAACTTTCAGTAGCAGTTTGTGGTTCTGGAATTTCTTCCAGTTCTATTTCGCTCCCACTTGATTCCTTTTCTAAAAACTGATGTTCTAGAAAATGGGCATTACGAGAAACAAATACCTTCTGTTCCTCTGCGTAATAGAATAGATATCCCCTGGAGTGCTTTGGATATCCCACAAACAAACATTTTACTGATCGTGCCTCGAGCTTGTCCACATGCTGCTTTTTAACAAAAGCTGGACATCCCCAAATCTTTACATACTGTAGATGGGGTTTCTTCCCACTCCACATCTGATATGGAGTGGTAGGCACAGTCTTGGTAGGTACCATGTTCAAAAGATATGCCGCTGATTCTAGCGCATAACCCCAGAAAGATCGCGGTAACTCAGTATTACTCATCATGGATCGTACCATATCTAATAGGGTTCGATTCCGTCTCTCCGATACACCGTTATGCTGTGGAGTGTATGGAGGAGTAAGCTGAGAGAGAATTCCTTTCTCTTTTAGGTAACCTAGGAACTCGGCACTCAAGTATTCACCACCTCGATCAGATCTAAGTGTCTTTATACTTTTGCCGGTTTGGTTTTCTACTTCATTCTTATACTCTTGGAATTTCTCAAAAGCCTCGGATTTATGTTTCATCAGATAAATGAATCCGTATCTTGAGTAATCATCCGTGAAAGTAATGAAATAGGAATAACCACCTCTGGCATGTGTAGACATTGGACCGCATACATCACTGTGTATGAGTCCTAAGAGCTCGCTCGCTCTTACTCCTTGTCCAGTAAATGGAGTCTTTGTCATCTTTCCTTTGAGACAAGATTGACAAGTGTCATAAGTTTGATATTCGAACGTGTCCAAATATCCTTCTCTATGCAACTTAGTCAACCTTCTCTCATTGATGTGACCCAGTCTACAATGCCATAAGAAAGCTTTATTTAAATCTGGAAACTTTCTTTTTAGTGTGTTCTGGACATTGAAAATTTGGAGTTGGTTTAACACATATATGCCGTTATTTAGAGTACCTGACCCAATCAAACCATGATTAAGGTGGATGTTGACAACATCTCTTACAAACGTGAAATCATAACCTTTATTTGATAACAAGGAAACTGATATGATATTACACGTTAAGCTGGGTACAAAATAACAGTTATGTAAAACCAAAATGTGTCCACTCGTCAATCCTAGGTGATAATCCCCGACGGACGCAGCTCCCATGCTAGCTCCGTTAGCAACCCTGAGGATCATATCACCTTCCTTCAGCACTCTACGGTTTCTCAGTGCCTGCAATGAATTGCAAATATGAGATCCTGACCCGGTATCCAATACCCAGGAAGTAGAGTTGATCGACAGACAATTCTCAATTACAAACACACCTGAAGTCGAAGCCACAGCTTGCTTCGGTTCCTGGTTCTTGGCGTTCCACGCCTTGCAATCCTTCTTCCAGTGCCCTTTCCTGTGACAATGGAAGCACTCATCCAGGCCAACTACCGGTGCTGTAAACTTTTTCTTTCCCTTCTTTCCCACCTTACTAACACCTCCTCTAGGTCTGGGTGCGGCCTTCTTCTTCCTTCCTTTGGCCCTAGCCTTGGACCCGGAAGAAGATGAACCGCCAACAAACATAGCGGGTGTTTCCCTTGCCTTCTGCAAGGTGCCCTCTGCACTCCTTAACATGTTCAGGAGTTCCGCAAGTTCAACTTCTTTTCCTTGAAGATTGAAGTTGAGGATAAACTGGGCGTAGGTGGGAGGAAGGGACTGGAGAACAAGGTCTGTATAGAGCTCATTATCCAAAGTCGTTCCAAGGTCCGCGAGCTCTTCAATATAGCCGATCATCTGTAGGACATGTTCACCTACCGATGACCCGACAGCCAACCTCGCTCGAAATAATTTCTTAGAGGTCTCGTATCTTGCTATACGAGATTGCTCTCCATAAAGTTCCTTTGTATGGAGAAATATGCCATCTAAGGACATATCCTCGTGCCTCCTCTGATGTTCATTGTTCATCGAGGCAAGCACGATGCACTTGGCTCTCGCGCAATCTAAATCCCAGGTTTTGCGGATTTCCTTATCCGCATTGCTGGATTTGGGACCAAGGACAGAAGGTGCTGTAGCGGTGAGGACGTACCCCAGTTTGTCATAGGTCAAAGCCATCTTGACATTCCGCAGCCAATCTTTATAGTTTGGCCCTGTCAGTATATTTTTCTCTAAAAGTAACTTAAGTCCAGTCATTTTCAGGGTCGCTGCAATTAGGAGAGAGAGAAGAAAACTCTTTAGCATGATGCTCTTGCAAGTTTAGAGTGGTTTTTAGTTTATCTAAACTGGATGGCTCCCACTGTTTTTCGAATCCTTCCTCAAACCATAAAAGAAGAATTAGCCAAGACTATTCTCACCGTACAATACTTGCTTAACCGTTCAGCCAGGCCGGTGTCGATACTTCGAGGGAGGTTTTCCAACGCTTTCGCGAAGTTCCTTAATTAAATAACCTCTTTTCTCTGGGGGCGTAACCCCGCTGACACTTTTCTGGACACCTACTAGGTTTATAGCATTGATCGTTAAGCGACGAATATCCTGATAAGTAGCATATACTCACAGTAGGATCGGGATCCAAATATCATCGTATGATAATGTTGAAGGAATCCTACCAACATTCATCAAACTCCAAATGGTATGCATCTCTTTGCAAATTTCAGTTTCTTTAGAAATTCCCGATATAAGTTTTTGCCCCATGCTCTTATGACCTTGGCGTTAGGTCAAAATGTCATAAGTCACATGTCAAGTTCTACCCATCATTATCCTGTCAGTTTGAACCCATCCGTATATATCCTTGACGTTCGGCCAAAATGATAATACGACTGTCCCAAACTAACTCATCTATCTATGCAACAAATGAATATCCAGCAGCTACCAAACACTATGCCTTGGCGTTAGGTCAAAATACATAGCTTGAATACTACTGAATACCCAGATGAAATGACGGAGGGCTACGAATGGTTTTGGCGAAACCGTGAACGTAGTGAACTTGATATAACCGAAGGAACCTGATAGCTTTTAAAAGGAGTGGTTAAATCTCCGCATTTAAAAATATCTGTTTTAAAAATAACCGAGTGGTTTCTTTTAAATTGTTCCAACGATTGTAACTTTGGTTTGTTTTACTTTGCATTATAGATAATGCGTCCCATCATTAACCTATCATTGCAGAAAACAACGAAAATATAACGTCCTCTTATGCCATCCGCATTCGCCACGGGGTCCCGTCATCACCCGTTAGGTTACTTAACTAACGACAGAGCGGGGGCTGGGCTAGCGCGGGTGTAAAACATAAGTGACGTCTAAATAGCTATAATAAATATAGATATTTTACATTCGTCTGACGCAATGATATTCATTCCAGAACACAGATAAACAATATTGGATTTGCAAGCAATCTGTATTTCTTTTGAGCCTGCAAGAAAAGACAGATTACACAGTTGTGATGAATAGCCGTTTACCCCACCCTCGACCCCTACGGGTACGGCAAACTACCCACCCGGCAGTCTGTGTACCCCACCTTGGGTCAGTCCTAGGAGCAAAAACAGTAAAATGAAATAATACAACGGTGGCTACAACCGCAACCTGGAAGTGCCCCGCGAAAATAATATTACAACAAATTACATTTACAACAAATGAATAAATCAATAAACCTTTGTTAACCCCGGCTATACACCACAACAGTCCAATACAGTTTATATGCACAAACAGATATAACCATTTCAGAAATGTGCAACCCCCTGCCAACCGACATACTAGCAGTTGGGGGAGGTTTACGAACACATCAAACAATCACAGATATAATCCAATACGCAAATACTGTATTTTTCGATCGAATAAACAACTTCAAAATTGCTCCAAAATCTGCTCTGTTAAACAGTAACCTGAGCAATAATTAAATATTCCAGAAAACCCCAAATATCACAGGGGACCCACCCAAAAAAATTGAGCTCATGACTCGGCAACTCGGCCGCGGAAGCGCGGCGGATCGGTGGGATCCGCGGCGCTTCCGCGGCGCTACAGTCGAATCATGGGCTCGAATTTCTTGGGTGTTCTCCTGTGGTCATGTCAAGCTCTCTGAACACTCCAGAAAAATTTTAGGACTTCATTTTCACTTCGACAGAAACTTAACAGAACTAGGGTTTTCCGGGTTCGTTTTTTCGTTCGAAATTCGTACAAATTTGCGATTAAGTTATTTAGTGTTTAGCGAGGCTCTGATACCACTGTAAGTCGATGTAGTACACCCCAGTACTTGTGGGGAGGCGGAATTTACAAAAAACTATCAAGTTTAAACAACGAACATCGACTAACCGCTTGAATCGAAGCTAAACCCTAAAAACCGTATTCTTATGAGTTTCTTTACATAAGTGATTAGGGATTATACCTAATGAACCGGTCCTTCTTCTTTATGTCCTCCTTGATTCTCCTCGGCCTTCTCTAGGTAGTAGACGATCCACCCGAGAGCGAAACTCCAAGCTAAACCTCTAACTTGAGGTAACTAATCAACTTTGATTGCTAATCAAAGATGATAGGATGATATAGAGTATAGGTTATGGATTGTTTAGTCTAACTAATCCTTTGATCTCAACACATGAGGATTAAGGATTAGGGTTAGAAGATGAGAGCTTGAGGAGAGAGAATGTGTGATATGATAATGAGAGAAGAGAGAGAGTGTATCATAATAATATGAAGCATTCTTATTTTCAACAAATGAATAAAAGAAATGAATAAGCATGCTTCACAAAATATCTTGTGATGATTCATTAACATGAGTCATTAAGCAATAAATGTGTATTAATGAAGTGAATGAATCACCACTATGACTCACTCTCTTTCCAAAACAAACCTCCTTAGTCACATCTTCTAGAAGCTTCTCGAGTAATTACAAGAACGCCCCTCCGATCCGTAAAAATACGGAAAAACTTTAGACTGTAAAAATCCAATAACCGGATACCAGTAACTGGCTTAAACCAAAGCCGACTGGTAAAATCTGTCCGAAAGTCGTACGCGCGTAAACGCACGTATGCGTCCGAACCCTTTGTCGCAAAACCATGCAACCTCTATATCGTTTCGCCTGGAGTAGGAAACTCTCTGTGTGGGACTCTAGAGACTCGACTACTACGCTGGCAGTGGGTTTAACCACAGACCGCAAGCGGCACTAGCTGTACGTAACGGTCCCCAGGTAGTTGTCGATAAGAAGGCCGATGAGTAAACCCATCCGAACTCCTACTGAGTCTGATGTGACAATCTCCATACAGTCCGGTCCGTTCGTCCATGACTATCGCATATCGGGCCTAGGGGGGCGGCAAGCGTCAGTCCCCTAATAGCGGTATAAGTCGTGTCGGAGTAAAGCCCATTACACCCTGAGAAACTGCTGGAACCTACCAGCAAATCTCGCTTGCCCTGGCCAGGGACTTTGCGTAATGGCTCTCTGACACAGCACGATATCTACTCCCAATACCGGGAGGGACGAATCCTGTCTAACCGCCACTGCCTCCAAGTGCTCGGGACTGCACCCAACTGCTACCTGTTTGCACGACTCCATAGAGCCGTGGTAGGGTAGCAATCTAAGAACAGTGGGACACACTCGAGGCGAAGTAGCAGTGTCAAGTCTGCGGACTACGCTGTACTCATGTCACCTGGGAACTGTTCACTGACGACTGGTATCAAACCAACCAACAGTTCCCTGTGAGTCCTGTCCGGTGTACCCGTAACCTAACGAGCACCTGTATACTATCTCCAGTACGACGTACTGATGGCTGTGGGACAGACCATCTCCCCAACTGGGACGAGAAGCGTACACACTAGTCTACTCCGGAGTATCGATGCTCTGTCTCGATAATCCAACGACCAGGGACCTGAATAAGGATGTGCTTGTAGACTACCCAGCCCCCACTAGTGTGACTGCCATCACAACGCTGGTAGACAAGCAAGATCCTAAGAGCTCTATCAATACGCATACTCACATATTAAGATAGAAAAACCAAGTAGCATACTACCATGTTTAGCAAGACTGTTATATACATGTGAATATCCCAAGCTTCCATTAAGTAATATACAAGCTAGTATGATACAGTAATGGCCTTCTAGGGCATAAACACTAACAGTCTTGGTATCATCCATCATGTGTATATGATGTTCAACTATGTGGGGACTAATCCTCTTGATGTCCACCATAGTCCAGCCAAAAGCTTGCCGGTTGTTTTGTAAGACCATTAAAAGGGCTTTCTCTTGCTAAAGAGCTAGAGAGGCCGATATGATAACGGGAAGGGTCTCATTCTCACCTAAGTAAGCATATTTAAGGTGAGAAGGCAAAAGCTTTAGTTCGAGTTTCGGAGGTAAAACAATTGAAGGTAACATTGGTGAAACTGTTTCAAACTCGAAGGATTCCATCAATGGTTCAAATCGAGTGTAAGCAACCGAGTAGGATGGTTCAAATAACTCATCCGAAAAATCAAAAAACTAAAACTCAGGTGGTGAGTCTTCAAAATCGTCCAAAAAAGTGAAACACTCGTAGTCGTTTTCCGGCGTGAAAGCTGTGTCAGATTCTAGGAGGAACGCACTAGAGGCGTCAAAACTGCTGTGATCGAACAGAAATTTTTCAAGCTCACAGTCCTCCTGGGTGATCTCATGGATCGAGCAAACATCAAGTATACTAGGATTAGGCTCGGAGGGCTGATTCCCCAACATAAAAATGTTGAGTTCAATCGTCATATTTCCAAAAAATAGGTTCATTGAACCATTTCGACAATTGACCACCGCATTAGAAGTCGCAAGAAATGGTCGACCAAGTATCACCGGAATTTGACTCCGGGGGTTAGCTACAGATTGTGTATCCATAAAAATGAAGTCAGCGGGGAAAATGAAGTCCCCTACTTTAATTAACACATCCTCTAACTCACCCCTAGGATGGGTGATGGATCGGTCGGCCATTTGGAGAGTACAATGAATGGGTTTAAGCTCTCCAACGCCTAATTGTTTGTATATTGAATAGGGTAGCAAATTGACACTAGCACCAAGATCTAAAAGTGCTCTATTGATGTTCTTATCCCCAATTGTTATCGAAATTGTAGGACAGCCGGGGTCCTTATGTTTTTGGGGTAAAGATTGGAAAGAGCATCACTAACAGCACTAGCCACAAAAGCTTTCTTTGGTACTTGCGACTTCCTCTTCTTGGTGCATAAGTCCTTTAAGATTTTCGCGTAAGAAGGAACTTGTTGGATTGCATCCAAGAGAGGTATATTTATGCTAACCTGTTTGAACAACTCTACAATCTTCACCATTTGTGGAGTTGGTTTATTGGATCTCAACCTATTTGGAAAAGAAACATTTTGAAAATTTGTTGAGTCCAATATTTGTGGAGTAGATTGCTGAGTTGGAATGGATCCCAGTGTTGGTGTGTTCGTGAAGTGAGATGTGGGTCCATTAGAAGTAGAAGAAGTAGAGCCTTATGAAGAATGAAGAATAGGCTCTAACGAAGAAGATGAAGATGAAGAAGAGGAAGAGGAAGAAGAAGAAGAAGCACCGGCAGGGGTGTCATTACTAATACCCACGTTATTGTGCAACACTTTTCCAGATTTCAACGTGGTCACAGCATTTACATTATAATTTTTTTGTTCATAAGAAACATGTGCATTGTGTGTGTGATCGGGATTTGGCAATGGTTGAGATGGAAACTTTCCCTTTTCTCGCCCGCTCAACGCAGCATTTAGTTGTGCAATTTGTGCCTCAATTGATTTGATACTTTGATCATGTGAAGAACTGTTTTGCATCAAAGATTGAATGGAAGTCTCCAACCTTACTGCGGATTGTGTAGATTATTTTAGAAACGTATCTAGACTTCTTTCTAGCGTGGTAACCTTATCATTATTCGGTTGAACAAAATTGTTTTGAGGATAAGAGTTGTTGGGCACAAAATTGTTCATTTGGTTTGGGTAAGGTTGTGGTTGGAAAGGTTGCCGGTATTGAGTTTGTGGAGGTGCTTATTGTTGTGGAGGAAGAGGCCTTTGGAAGTTGTTGTTTCCTTGGAATTGTTGATTTTGATTCCAAGCAAAATTTGGGTGGCTCCTCCAACCCGGATTATAAGTCGAAGAGTATGGATCATTTCTTTGTCTTTGCTGAAAGGCAGTATTGACTTGATCTTGTTCTTGAACAGGTGGATTGTAAGGACACTCTTTAGTAAGATGTGATGGATCCGAGCAACAAGCACAAACAGTTCGTGGGGGTAAAGCAGGGGCAGGAGAAGGCGATGAGATTTTGGTCTCAATTGCTTCTAGCTTTTTCGTAAGTGCGGCCATTTCGGCCTTCATTGCAATCGACATATCTAGTTGATGTATGCCTGCCCTAGACTAACCAGTTGAAGAAGATGAGGTGGTCTTAATGCTTTCCCACTGAAGTGTTTATTCAGCAAGATCGTCGAGAAACTGCTAAGCTTCCTCGCTTGATTTTGTTAGAAAGTGACCTTGACAAATGGTTTCCAACAACTGCTTAGTTGTTGGGTTCAATCCTTCGTATAAAGTTTGGCAAAGTTGCCAATTCTCGATACCGTGGTGAGGGCATTGAACAAGTAGGTCTTTAAATCTTTCAAAACACTTCCAATAGGGTTCGGAAGGAAGCTGGGAAAATTGAATGATCTCATTGCGAATTCTCGCAGTCTTTGTGATGTGGGTAAAACTTTTTTAGAAGAGCTTTAACAAACTTTTCCCAATTTTTAATCGAGTGTGATGCTGTGCTATATAACCATTTCTTGGCTAGGTCATATAAGGTGAAAGGAATGACACATAGCCTTATAGCATCATCAGAAAGTTGTGTTGTCTTCATCATTGTGCAAACATTCTGGAATTTGTTTATGAAGATATAGGAATCTTCGGATTCCAGTCCGAGAAATTTTGGCAACATGTTGATGAAGTGGGGTTTGATCTCAAATTTATCCCCATTTGCCGGTGGAAGTGAAAGACAAGTAGGTAAGGCGGTGTGGATAGGGTAGAAAAGATCCTGGAGCGCGATTCGTTGGGGCGCTTCAACAGGTGAGTGTTGTGGGTTATTCGCACCTAACGGAGGTGGAATCAATCCCGCGGGTAAGGGGTTGTTAGGATTAAATCCCGACATCTCCTTAAAAGACGAAGAATGTGAAGGTGAAGATAACGAAGTGGAAGGAATTTCGACTTCGGAGTCGAAAGCGTCGTCAGTCGGTATCAATGAAACACGGACTAATCGGGCACTAGTGTCCCTAGTCCAACCGGACATACACTAAAGTGGTAGTGTAGTCAAAAGGTAAAAAACAGAAGGTGGGGGGTAAGAAAACGTCAATGAGAAGAAAGTAGGTGTAAGCGGGGTGCACGGATTTCTTAGCGACAAGTTGCAAGTTTTTGTAAAAATTTTCCTTTTTGTGTTTTTTTTATGAGGAGCCTTTTGCAAAAAGATTTTCAATAAAAGGCTTAGACCCACGTTCAATCAATCACAAATGTACAATCAAGCCTAGATCTAGGGTCACCTAGGTCAGCTAGACAGCTCCTAACTGTTCCAAAGGGCAAGATATGAGGATCTCAAGCCGCCTCTTCACCGCCAATTGTGGCCAGGTAAGCACAAGTAGAGAAAGGAGGGATCCGCTCATGAATTACCGTAAGACGGGCCTTTTAAAGTAACCTTCCCCTACCTGTCTAGCCTAGGCACCACAAAGTCAGGTTTAGATCAACGGTCGATGCCTACAATTATTCCTTTGTCCTATTAAGCGCGAAATCCTTAGAGCTGAATCTAATTTTTTTTAATTAACTTGATGGTCAATGCAATATGCTTTATGTGATTTTTGGGGTTCTGGGAAGGGTAATGAAATCCCCACCCAATCTGGATTGGTGTTCAAGCCCCTTAAAGTCAATTTAGATATGCAAAGCAGTAAACACAGTCACTTGCAAACAATTTTTTTAGCGGCGCAAAGAATCCTGCACAAGATCAAGTTATTGGAGAAGGAAAGAAGTTTTTGCGCAAAGAATCCTGCAGGAAAATTTTACAGAGGAGATAATAGGGGGTTCAGAAGAAGAACGGAAGACTTACAGAGGGGTTTCGGGTTGTTGACGTCAGCAACCTGCGGCGGATCCGCTGCTAAAAGATGCATCTGGCGGCGGTTCCACGGTCAGGAAGAAAGATCAGGCCTCCAGTCTTTTTCTGTTGCTTTGTTGTGGTACTCCTCTGTTGTTCAGATCTTCTGTTTTCTGTTTTGCTCTCTGGAATTTTCCAGATTTGAATCCGTTCGTCGATCCTGCACAATTCAAACAAAACACCCTTCAAAAAATAACAAGATGATAAAATTTATATATTTTTTTAATTTTCAGTTTTTATGAATTTTATGTTTTATATTAACCCGAAATTGCAAAAAAAAAGTACTACGCCATCCTCGGCAACGACGCCATTTGATTTGTTTGAGATTTTGTGATCCAAAAATATTTTTACAGCAATCAAGAACGGCGTCGCTTGGTAGCTAGCCGATGAGTACGGGTCGGTCCACATGGATTTTGTGTATTCTCAATTTGTTCTAACGAGTTAATTCCAATTGGTGTTGGATTGATTATCACTAAAAACTAGGTTGATTTAGACTAGGATTAAAATCTTGCTAGGGTTAGGTTTAGGTTAAGTTTGGAAAGTTAATATTCCTCATCGCTTTCTATGCCTTAATTTAGATCTATTTAGGTGTTATGGTAATAATTAATAAAAGGGATTAGGACGATCGGGAAGAAACGATGTTTCTTCCTCTAGGTCCTTGTCCGTCCTTTCTTAATTCTTACCCTAACCTCCATGGAAAACATGCACAACCAGTCTTTTAAACTATGGTATCACCGTTACCTCGTGGGGTAGGGTGCCGTAGTGAGCGGTGTGTATATGTATGCATGGAGTCCTATAAAAAATATGCGATAGGCAAGAAAGGGGTGAGAGATCTTCATCTCTCAAAACTTTCCTATTTCTAACCCTAACAAGTGAGGAACTACCCACTCATTAGGGAATTGATAAAAAGATACATTTTTATGAGTTTTCAATTCAATAATCTAATTATCCAAGCTATGGCAGATGAATAAAAGTGCTAAGCTAAATAATTAGGGCAGATAATAAAATCTATATTAGGGCAGAAAAGAATTTAAGAACTAGGGCAAGGTAAAAAAATCTACTTACTTTATTTGATGCTCTCAAAACATTACAATAGAATTCTGAATTTTGATCAATGAAAAGAGGCATACCTCAAAAAGAGGTTTGGGTTTTCTATATATAGATCATAGAAACCCTAGGGTTACATTCGATTCACATTTGCATTTACAATTTTACCCTAAGAAGCCTAGTCAACGCACCACCACAGCGTTGAATTTTGCGCCGACACGTGTTCACCATGGCCGCGGATCCGCGGCCAGAAGGCATGTTTGGCGCGGTTCCGCGGCCAAATTGTGGGCTTCTTGGTTGCATTTTCCTGGGTTGCTTCTGGTTGAATTTGTCTTCTTGTTTCTTCACTTGGTTTCTCAGATTGTCATCTAGTTCTCTTCCAGATTTCCATAGTGCATAATGTCGTGGAATTTACCGTTTGCTTCGTGTCGAAGTCTTGAACCTTGCGCTGCCTTTGTACTTTGTGAACTTGTTCATTGATCTTCGTTTATTCTCCAAAATGTAGGCATGATCAAGATTCTTCCATTTGTTGGTCGTAGTCTCACTTTTGTATCGTCTTTTCATCATTTTCACTGTTTTTGTTCCGAGAACCTGTAACCTGCAACTATGTAGCAGACATGGATCAAAAGCACCTGTTTATTTGTAAAATGAATAAGAATGGGGAATATAATAATGCAAAATTATGATATGAACAACGATACAGTTTAAGAAGCTTGCTGGATTTGGAGTTCATTTATGAACTGGGTCCCATCAGATATCTAGACATATTCTAAGACATGTATTACTCAATTCGGGAGATGGCTTTCTCCGCGAACTTGAGATAAAGAGAGATATAAAAAGAAACATCAGAGTGGATTCACTCACTGAGGCTATTTCTCGAACGCAATAGTTTCACAAACGAGCTTTGTGAAACTAATTAGTAGAGGTGTTGGGTGTTCGGTATCACACGGGCTGTGAGTATGCGACATCACAATAATTAGCCTTAAGTGCAAGTGGGAGATTGTTGGCTATAGTGTCATCAAGTCAATTATTGGATCGCAAGCACGTGATTGCAATGATTGAGGGAGGAGCTATACTGGTAGAACATTCTTACTCGAGATGATAGTATACTATCTGGTTTGTCTTTATCATCGTATACATACTTCAGGTGACATTACAGATCACTATTACATGTTGATAGAGCCCATAGGATTTTTGCTTGACTACCAGCAGTATGATGGCGATCATATACGTGAGAGTTGGGTGGTCTATAAGCACATCCTTAAAGTGTCCCTAGTTGTAGGAGTTTCGAGACTGGGTATCGATACTCCATTAATAGACTAGTGTATACGGATCGAGACCCCGACGAGGGATGATGGCCGGTCTCACAAGCCATTGGTGTCAGTTGGTTCACCTAAGATAGTATACATGTGGTTATTGGGTTATGAGTAGACCGGACGGACTCGTCGGGAACATGCTAGTTGGTATTATACCTATTGTCAAATAGCAGTTCCCAAGTGACATGTGTACATGTTAGTCTATCGACTTGAGATCGTCATTTGTCTCGTGTGAGTTCCCACCGTGCTTTGATAACTACCCTACCACAGCTCAAAGGAGTCGTGCAAACAGGTTTTAGTTGGGTACAGTCCCGAGCCATATGGAGGCAGTGAGCGAATCGTCAGGGGATTCGTCTCTCCCGTATTGGGGGTTGATGTCGCAGTGTGCACGGGTGGCCATCATCAGAAATCCTTGGCTAAGGTAGTCGAGAATTACCGATCTAGGATCAGTAGTTTCTCAGGTGGTGATGGGCTTCATACCGACACTAAATATCACGTTATTAGGGGTCTGATTTTATCCACCCCCTAGACCCGATATGTGATACTCATAGATGAAAGGACCGGACTGTACGGATATTGTCACTGTCAGGCTCAGAAGGGTTTCAGGATGAGTTCGCTCGTCGGCCTCTCTTTCGCTCAATACCTGGGCAGCCGTTATGTACAGCTAGTGCCACATACATGCTTGTGGTTAAACCCACTGCCAGCGTATTGACGAGTTTTTAGGCTCCCACACAGAGAGTTTCCCAAGTTCAGGCGAAACGTTGTAGAGGCCGTATGGTTTTATGGTAGGGTTCGATCATATACGTGCACTCGTGCACAGATCATGATCGGACGGATCATACTAGCGGGCTTTGGTTTAAGCTAGATCCTAGTATTAGATTGTTGGATTATTTTCGTCTCGTTGTATTCGTATTCAGTCGGAATACGGATGCAGGTATGTATATACAGATGAGGGGTATTCTTGTAATCCGTTACAAGATTACTTTTGAAGATGCCATTTCTTTTTCTTGTATTAAACATTTAGGGTTTTATAAATGTTTAATATTATTTATGAGGTGTAAAGTGTGAGGTTAAGTTTTGGAATGGTGCATTAATTGATGGCATGGCTCAAGTGGTAACTCATGGTGGCACTATTGAACCATGCTTGATATTATTAGTTTTGTCAGATAATTTGGTAAAAAGGTTTTCCTTTTTGTTGCAAAAACACTCAAATATCTCACAACACAAAATAGGGCAGCCACTTCATCTTTTTCTTGAGTTGCCTTTTTCATTTTGTGCCAAGTCTTAAGCTCACTCTCTTCACTTCACATAGGCATCTTCTTCACCTCCACCCTATCCTTTTCATGTGTTGAGAATCCTAGGGTGTATTGAGACAAAGTATTCACACACACTCTCTACTTCATCTTGGTCATCTCGGCTAGCAAACTTGATGTCCGAGTTGCTTCGGTTTTGAAGCGGGAGCCCGTATAAAGAATCCTCGACGTGGATCCTCTTAGACGAGCGAGACCGGAGAACGAACTTCGTCGAGATAGCCGCAACAAACTTAGGACATAGATTGAAGACCGAAGGACACGGATCGATCGGTATAATCTCTTAAAGCACTTTACAGTTTACTGGTATAGGGTTAATGGCTCGATCCGGAATTTATGGTTACGTTAGCGCCAGTTTTAAAAGTTTTTGTTCCGCATTTGGCCTCGGATTGACGGCCGGGGTGCTGGCGTATCCTTACAGTTATATATATGTCTGGGCATAAGAGAGAAGAAATAAAACCATTGACCCACCAAGTCATCCGAAAAGTTCCATCTTTTTTTTCTCATATCAGACACAGCGTATTCAACATACTGAATAAATTTCTTCTTCTGTTGTTCGCATCATCAAATCCCCTCAATATTTTTTAAAACCTTTTTTTTTAACACAGACTAGTCTACCATGTACAAACATGAAGTGCAAAACCCTAATTGAAAAGGGGGATATCATGTGAAAGAGACATAAAACTTGGAGTTTGTAGGGTTCCTATGCACGACAACAAGGTTTCGGGAGGCATCGTCCATGCCATTTTCAAAATTTTGTCATGCTAAAGAACTGTAACCTAGGATGTTTAACTAAAGAATCATATGAAACGTAATGTAAACTACTTTACAACTAAGTGAACTAGGAATACAACCTTTGTAGACCGGTCCTTCACTTCAATAGCTCCATGTAGAAGTCCCTTCGCTCCAAGTAGTGATCTTCCGGACTCTAGCATGGCTTCACATGGTGAAAGAAACGAGCTTGCGCGAAGTCTTCGAGGCCGAAGATGATCAACGTCGTGGAGACACTAACCCTAACTACTACTTCACCACTGAGAGATTAGTGAAGCTAACACCCTAAACTAAATGGCTATCTAGTAGAGGATGATGAAGTAGGATTTTTCTCACTTTAGAATTCTTTTTCTCACTATTTTTTCTCACTTACATAAAAACTAGAAAGCTCATGAGCTTAAAGAAGAAGATGAAGAGAGATAATGTTGTGAGAGTGAATAGCAACCATGGGTGAGAAAATATCTAATATCACTCATGTAGAGACTTAACCAAGAGTTTAGATAATGGTTGGGTTAACAAATATCTAGTGTAAAACAAAACTAGTGAACTAAGTCAATGGATCTACAAGCTTCTCAAAGATTCATGCCATGTGACAAATTTCCAACTAATAATTGAATTACTATAAATAAATAACCCTACATTATCTTTATCATGGTGTAAGTCTCATACACCCATGTTGCTTGTATCATCAACCATGACACATACATAAAACACAATTAATATATATCTCATATATATTAAGTGTGCACATGTGAGAAAAATAAATACTTAAGTGAGCTAATATTAGTTAATGTAAACTAGTATATCACATATACAATTATACACTAAATTATCAAATCAACATTTGATTTAATAATCCTGCTATATCACATACAACCGACTAATATAATCTATATCAACTTATCGAATCAACACTTAATTCGATAACCCGGCTATATCTCATATAACCGACCGATACGAATAAATCACGAGAATTAAATACGGTATCACATACTCGTATTAATCTCGGTCCCGCACATATCACATATGTTCTCCTACTTCATTTTGTCTGAGCCAGTAAAAGCTCTATGTAGGACTCTAAAAACTCGCCAATACGCCGGCAGTAGGTGATGATCATATCAAGCACCCATAAGCCGTCAGCTGTACTAGCTGGACGTAACGGCTACCCGGGTATTGAGCGATCAGAAGATCAATAAGCAAGCCCGCTCTAGCTCCTGTAAAGCCAGTCAGTAACATTACCGTACAGTCCGGTCTCTTCGTCTGAGATATCGCATATCCAGTCTAGGGGTGGTAAACGTCAGACCCCAATAACTCGATAAGTCATGCCGATACGAGGCTCATAACAGGTCGAGAAACTACTGATAACACTTACCAGTAAATCTCCAAATCAGCCCTGGCCAGGGACTTCCAGTTATAGCCAATCGAGCACAACACGACATTTACCCCCAATACCGGAAGAGACGAAATCCCCTCCTATCGCTCATTGCCTCCATGTGACTCGGGACTGTACCCAAAACCCACCGTTTTGCACGTCCTCTTGAACATGGTAAGGTGGAAATCAATGCACAGTGGGAATCACACAAGAATCTATGACAATCTCGGGTCTACAGACTAACCTGTACCAGTGTCACCAGAGAACTGCTATCTGGCGTCAGGTATAATACTATCTAGGAGTTCTCGGCGAGTCCGTCCAGTGTACCCAGTCTCCACTGAACACCCGTATACCATCTCTAATGTCAAACACCAATGGATATGGGATCATCCATCGCCTATCTTATGGGTCGAGAAGCGTATACGCTAGTCTACTCTGGTATATCGATGCCCTGTCTCGATACACCCACGAATAGGAACATTAAAGGATGAACTTACGGACTACCATGGCCCCACTAGTATGATCTGCATCATAATCCTGGTAGTCAAGTACACATCCTAAGGGCTTTACCAACATGTAACCATGAGACAGTATCAAGAGACAAGTATACATGTTAAGATAAAGAGCAACCAGATAGCATACTATCATGTCGAGCAAGAAAGTCCTCTCTCTATATGTCCAAGCATCCACTATAATATACATCATATGTAAAATAATGGCCTCTAGGGCATACATACAACTAACAACCTCCCACTTGCACTAGGGCCAGCTATTGTAGTATCGCATACCCAACATCCCGAAGAGTCTCTCGAACTGTATCTAGGGAATGGCCTTCGTGATTGGATCCGCTGTATTGTTATTCGTGTCAACTCTCCTGACCTCGATCTCCCGGCGATCAACTATCTCCCGGATCAGGTGACACCGTCTCAGAATATGCCTGGATCGCTGATGGGACCTGGGTTCGTTAGCCAACGCCACTGTTCCATTGTTATCGAAATAGAAAGGTATTGGATGCTCAATGGTCGGAGCCACACCAAGTTCAGTTATGAACTTCTTCATCCAGACAGCCTTTTTGGCAGCATCGTTGGCAGCGATGTATTCAGCCTTCATCGTCGAATCTGCCACGGTTTCCTGTTTGGAACTCTTCCAACAAACCACCCCTCCATTGAGGGTAAAGACAAATCCCGAGACCGACTTAGAGTTGTCCTTGTCACTCTGGAAGCTCGAATCGGTAAAGGACTCCACTTGGAGTTCTCCGTTACCATACACCAAGAGCATCTCTTTAGTCATTCTCAAGTACTTGAGAATGCTCTTCACAGCTATCCAGTGATTCTCTCCTGGATCTTCTTGGTACCTACTCACTACACTTAATGAGTATAATACATCGGGTCTGGTACATAGCCTCGCATACATGATAGAGCCTACTGCCGAAGCATAGGGTATCCCTTGCATGTGAGCTCTCTCTAAATCAGTCTTGGGAGACATCTTTTTAGAGAGAGTGGGTCCTGAGATCGTAGGTAAAAACCCACGCTTGGATTCTTCCATACTAAACCTCTTTAGTATGGTGTCAATATACCTGGATTGGGACAATCCCAATATCCGTTTAGATCTATCTCTATAGATCTTAATCCCCAAGTTGTAGGAGGCATCACCTAGATCTTTCATTGAGAATTTTTGTGATAAGAAGAGCTTGACCGATTGCAGCATAGGAATATCATTTCCTATCAAGAGTATGTCATCCACGTACAATACGAGGAAGACAACCTTACTCTCTGCCACCTTCTTGTATATACAAGATTCATCTACGTTTTTGACGAAGTCAAACTCTTTGACAACGACATCAAAACAGATGTTCCAACTCCGCGAAACCTTCTTTAACCCGTAGATGGATTTAAACAGCTTGCATACCTTTCCTCCGCTCCTACTGTCTACGAAGCCCTCTGGATGAGTAAAGTACATGCTCTCTTTTAAATCACCATTTAGAAAGGCGGTCTTAACATCCATTTGCTAGATTTCATAGTCATGGTATGCAGCAATGGCAAGTAGGATCTGGATGGACTTAAGCTTAGCCACTGGAGAAAAGGTTTCATCATAATCCACACCTGGCCGTTGATGAAAACCTTTTGCAACAAGTCTAGCTTTGAAAGTCTCAACTTTTCCATCTACACCAAGTTTCTTCTTAAAGATCTATTTGCTCCCAATGGGTTTTACCCCTTCAGGAGCAACTTCCAAAGTCCATACTTTGTTGGTGTACATGGATTCCATCTCAGATCGCATTGCATCCAGCCACTTCACTGAGTCCCCACTCGTGATGGCCTGCTCAAAACTAGTTGGGTCATCATCTTCCATGATGCAATCCTCGCTCCCACCATCAACGAGAAAACCGTAGTATCTCTCAGGTGGATGAGAAATCCTACTAGATCGGCGGAGAGGCTGAGCTTCGTTGGGAGCTATCGAATCCTCTGGTTCTACTAAATCTTCTGTCGTAGTTTGTATTGCTGGAACTTCTTCCAGTTCTACCTCCTCGCCACTAATTTTCTTTGCAACAAATTCCTTTTCTAAAACGGTGGCATGCTGAGCAACAAACACCTTTTGTTCCTCAGGGTGATTGAAGATATGTCCTCGCGAATGCTTGGGATATCCTACAAACTTGCACAGAACTGATCTTGCCTCGAGCTTGTCCGGATTTTTCTTTTTAACATAGGCCGGGCAACCACATATCTTAACAAAATTAAGACACGGTATCTTCCCCTCTCATATCTCATATAGAGTGGTAGGCACTGATTTGGTTGGAACTCTATTCAATAGGTATATGGCTGTCTCAAGCGCATACCCCCAAAGGGAAATAGGTAACTCAGCGGTGCTCATCATAGAGCGCACTATATCTAATAGGGTGCGATTTCTCCGTTCCGATACACCATTGTGTTGTGGTGTATACGGAGAAGTAAACTAAGAGAGAATCCCATTCTCTTTTAGATAGTCCCGGAACTCATTGCTCAAGTATTCTCCTCCTCGATCAGATCGAAGGATTTTAATACTTTTACCCTTTTGGTTCTCAACTTCGTGCTTATATTCTTCGAATTTCTCAAAACCTTCAGACTTGTGTTTCAACAGGAACACATGTCCGTATCTTGAGAAATCATCAGTGAATGTAATGAAGTATGAGAAACCATCCCTGGCATGCATAGACATGGGACCACATACATCACTATGTATTAGTCATAAGAGTTCTGTAACTCTTTCTCCGTGTCCACTAAACGGAGTTTTGGTCATTTTGCCTTTGAGACAAGACTGGCAAGTTTCATAAGATGAACGGATTCAAATATCCATCCTTATGTAACGTAGCTAATCGTGTCGCATTGATATGACCTAGTCTACAATGCCATAAGAAGGATTCATTCATTTCTGAACTCTTCCTCTTGTGTGTGCTTTGTATGTTAAGAACTGTGGTTTGATTTAGAACGTATATGCCATTATTTAACGAGCCTGATCCAATCAACTTTTGATTTAGGAAGATATTCATAACATTATCCTGTACTACAAAATTATATATGTAGGGTTACTAGACACTCTCACAAGGTTCTACAAGGCATCAACCATGCCTGATTTAAATTTTAGACGTGCCGAACAATCCTAACCAAGATCTTAGACTAGAGATTAGGCGGAACAAAGCAAGTAAACAACTTTACTTCTAAGAGTTAGGGATTACAACCTTTGTAGTCCGTTCCTTCACTTCATAAGCTCCGTATTGTGGTCCTTTCGCTGCGATCATCGAGTATTCGGACTCTAGAGAGGCTCCACAAAAGAAAGATGCAAGCTTACTTCTGATCTTCGATAACTAAGATGATCTACCTTGAAGTTTCTTTAACACAAGCTCTCACTCACTAAATGAAGTGAACACCCTAATCTAATTGGCAAGAATAGATTAGGATGATGAAGTAGGAATTTAGCTCTCATTTATTTTCTTAATCTCACTCATTTTCATCACTTCTCAAAAAGCTAGAAAGTTTTTCAAGCAAGAAGGAAGAAGAAAGAAGATGATCCATTTCTTTTGCGATGAATAATGAAAAAGTGGTGAGCTTAGAAATGCAACCATGGGTTAAGTATGATAACTTAACCCATGTAGAGACTTAACCATGTTCAAGGGTTGGGTTGGGTTAACAAATATCATAACAAATATGTTTAGAAAATATCTTTAGATAAAAACAAAAGCAAAGCTTCTAGAAGCTTCTAGAAAAGATTAACCCAAATCAAACCCTAACCATATTTAATCTCCACTAAACACGTCGCATTAATAACCCTAACATGTTACAATATTATATATCACATATACAATATTTATTGTAATAAAATAAAATAATACAATTAACATATATCGCATATATATCAATGTATTACCCGAGTGAGAAAAAGAATCTTTTAGTGAGCTTATATTAGTTAATGTAATTTAATATATCAAATATATAATTATACATTAAATTATCAAATCAACACTTGATTCGATAATCCGGCTATTTCATAAATAACCGACTAATATAATCTGTATCAGTTCATCGAATCAACACTTGATCTGATGACCCGGCTATATCACATATACCCGGCCGATATCTCATAGAGAATCTAATACGGTATCACATACACGTATTTTTCTCGGTCCCGCACATATCATATATGTGCTCCTACTCCGTTTTGCCTGAGCCAAGAAACCTCTGTGTAGGACTCTAAAGAATCGTCAATACGCCGGCAGTAGGTGATGATCATATCAAACACCCACAAGCTGCAAGCGGTCAGCTAAACGTAACAGCCACCCAGGTATTGAGCGATCAGAAGAAGATCAACAAGTAAGCCTGTACATTCTCCTGCGAATCCAATCAGTAACACTCCCATACATTCCGGTCTTTTCATCTGATATGTCGCATATCTCGCCTAGGGGTGGTAAACGTCAGACCCCAGTAGCTTGACAAGTCGTGTCGATATGAGGTCTATAACAGTTCGAGAAACTACTAATAACACTTACCAGTAAATCTCAGCAACCCTGGCCAGGGATTTCTAGTTATAGCCAATCGAACACAGCGCAACATCAACTCCCTATACCGGGAGAGACGAATCCCTTCCTATCGCTCATTGCCTCCATGTGATTCGGGACTGTATCCAAAAGCCACCTTTTTGCACGCCCTCTTGGACGTGGTATGATGGAAATCAAAGCACAGTGGGAATCACACAAGACTCTATGACGATCTCGGGTCTACAGACTAACCTGTACCAATGTCACCAGAGAACTGCCTTCTGACGTGAGGTATAATACCATCTGGGAGTTCTCGGCGAGTCCGTCCAGTGTACCTAGTCTCCACTGAGCACTCGTATACCTTCTCTGATGTCAAACACCAATGGATATGGGATCATCCATCGCCCATCATATGGGTCAAGAAGCGCATACGCTAGTCTACTCTGGAGTATCGATGCCCTGTCTCGGTACTCCCACGACTAGGAACATTTGAAGGATGTACTTGACGACTACACTGTCCCCACTAGTATGATCTGCATCATAGTCCCGGTAGTCAAGTACCCATCCTAAAGGCTTTATCAACATGTAACATAGAGACAATCAGAGTACATGTTAAGATAAAGTGCAACCAGATAGCATACTATCATGTCGAGCAAGAAAGTCCTCCCTATATATGTCCAACCATCCACTACAATATATATCGTACGTACAGTAATGGCCTCTAGGGCATACATATAACTAACAATATCATTCTTTACTTAATAAAGAAACTGATATAAGATTGCATATCAGGGTCGGTATGTAATAGCATTCGTTCAGAACCAATTACCATTTGGTAATACAAGGTGATATTCGCCAATTGCTTTGGCTGCAACATTTGCACCATTCCCTACTCTTATGGAATGATCACCCATTCCTAGTTCTCTACCTTTTCTTAGCCCATGTAACATATTATATATGTACGATCCCGATCCGGTATATAATACCCAGGACGTAGAGTGAACTGAGAAACAGTTTTCGGTAACTAACACACCCGAAGAAGATGCATCAACATGCTTATTTTTCGTTTGGGTGGCGTGGGAGTCCAGATATTCCCCTATTTCATGCTCTGTCTTATAACAATTATAAGAAAGAACGGAACCAACGTTCCCCAGCTCAGTATAATAAGCGGGTTCGGTCAATACATCCATATTATTATCTTGATTAAGGCCTGGCATGGTCGCTACCTGGAGAGAGAGAGAAGAAAACACTTTAGTGTATGCTCTTGCAGGATCAAATCGGTTATTATTTTATCTAATTAGGATGGCTCCCACTGTTTTTATCAAATCTTCCTTCAAACCCTAAAAGGAAAGACTAGCCGGGATTAATTACATCCTATAAGTTCGCCAATCTTTTAGCCAGGTCAGTGCCGGTACTTTGAGGGAGGTTCCCCGTGCTTTCGCACAGACCTAATTAAAGTAAACCTCGTTTTCCCAGAGGCATAACCCCGTTGACACCTTTCTAGACACCTACTTGATCAGCTAATTGTAAAGTGCAAGACTCTCTCAGGAGTAACACTTACTCGCAGTGGGTATTGGGATCCAACTATCTCATAAAAGGTATGCAATCTCATTGCAAATTTCAACACTTAAAATTCCTGATAATATTTTGCCCCTAGAGTCCTATGATCTTGACGGAGGTCAACAAACTATAGGCTGCTAGTCAAGTTCAACCCGTCATTTCTTGATTGAATTAAATCCACCCGCACGACCCTTGACGGAGGTCAACAAGGTCGCACGACTACCCTAAAACAATCGCATTATATGCAGCAGATAAATACTAGTCAGCTATCGCACACTACACCTTGACGGAGGTCAACAAACGTAGCACAAATACTAAGTAGGACTTATCTGAAATGACGGAGGGCTACGACAGGTTTTCATGAAAACCTTTTGCGTAATGAACTTGATATCGTTGTAGAATCGAGTGATTTTGAAAAAGGAGTGTTTTTGAGACTTTTACTAGTTTCGCTAAAGAGGTCACTCCCGGTGAAGGGATCTCGGCTCTTTCCTTATCGAATAAGGTGCAGGATATTTCACAAATACCACTATGCAAAGCAAGAACTATGGAAGCAATCAAAAACAAAACCGAGTGAGTTGTAGCATCTGCTAGTTTTGCTAAAGAGCTCACTCCCAGTGAAGGGATCTCGGCTCTTTCCTTATCGAATAAGGTGAAGGATATTTCACGAATACCACTATGTAAAGCAAGAACTATAGCTACCCTTTTTTTTTGAAAATTTGATTCTACAATATCTTTTAGGTTTCTTTTCTTTCATTAATCTCATTAATGAAGTCCCATCATTTATGCTTCCTAAGTATCACAGAAGAAACGAAAATACAACGTACGCTTATGCCATCCGCATTCGCCACAGTGTCCCGTTATACACCGTTAGGTTACTTAACTAACGGCATAGCGGGGCGGAACTAGCGCGGGTGCAAAACATAAGCAACGTTTATTATATATCATATATATATAATAATAAAGTAATCGTCTCAAACATATAAAGTGATCACATCACAGAATATCAGCAGCAGAAGATAACATATGAAATATTGGATATACTAGGAGGTCCGTGTTTTATTTTGAGCCTGTATAAAACACGGATTCCACGGTCGCGATGAATAGCCAAACCCACATCCCTAGACCCCTATGAGAGCGGCAAACAACCCTACCAATTCTAGAGTTAGGATACCCGGACTCGACTCCTCGAGATGGTCTCTGGCTGGACTCTAGAACCCGGTTACTTGTGCTCCCCTCTTTGGGTCTATCCTAATGCAGAAAAGTAAATAATATATAACAATGGTGACAACATCCTCAACCCGAAAGTGCCCCAATAAAAGAATATTACATACAATGAATTTTACATGAATGAAAATAAAAACTCTCATCTCACATAAAACCCCGGCTATTCAAAACAAGACGATCCAATATAACATATCATAGCAACACATAACATCACATGTCATCAACGTAAGTAAATATAAGTATCCCAATTGTCGTTGACATATAGCAATGAAACCGGCGATACACCACATATTACACTTACGGTCGCAGAAAAGAAAATGTCAAACTACAACATTTGGAATCCACAATCACCTTAGACATCATAAACCCGAAATATCACATATTTCGGATTTCATGCCTAATTATACGAATTCCACATATTGTAACACATTCCACTAATAGCTAGACGATGTTAAACAATCCGATCGAATCAACAAACACCCAAAATTACCCAAAAAGCTCAACACTTGAGCGTAGTTTAAAAATATTCAGCACATGCCACAGTACCAATGGACCAACCGTAGAAGGGTCAACCCTTGTCTCACCTATGGTACCGCGGAACTACGGTAAACCCTAGGGTTTAGCGGCGGTTCTTACGGTCATAGAATCGAGTTAGGGTTTCGTTCTTCTAGAGGGTCCATCGCATTACTTGCATGATATTTGAATGTTCTTTAACCCGAAAAAAATCCAACTCTTGGAAAATTTTCCGGATAGGGTTAAAATGGGTATTTGATATCTGTTCGAACTTTTTAACACCGTCCAAAATAACCCGAAAAATAGTTAGAATTACGACTACAAAACACTCCGAGTTGCCTTTGCAGAAAGTTAACATCACATACAAATTTAGCAAAAACAAACAACACCTGAAACACCAAAATCCAGAGCCTGAAGCACCACACCAAGACGAACCCTAGAATCAATATTTGGGCCGGCCGGCTTGGAAAAATTGCATGTCTGGCTGGCCAAAAACCGGCCAAATTGGTTGGTCTTGGTTCAGTGCTCATGTTACATCATATGCAACATTCTGCAGTTGTTTAAAATTTTTTTCTACGACCTTAAAATTTCGACAGAAACTGAACTTGTGTATCAGGTGTTTCGAAGTTGTTTCGGTTTCGTAATTCTACACAATTCGTCTAATTTTCTAGCTAGGCTCTGATACCACTGTAGGGTTTCTATACATGACAACAAGGTTTCGGGAGGCATCGTCCATGCCATTTTCAAAATTTTGTCATGCTAAAGAACTCTAACCTAGGATGTTTAACTAGAGAATCATACGAAACGTAATGTAAACTACTTTACAACTAAGTGAACTAGGAATACAGCCTTTGTAGACCGGTTCTTCAGTTCAATAGCTCCGTTTAGTAGCCCCTTCGCTCCAAGTAGTGATCTTCCAGACTCTAGCATGGCTTCACAAGGTGAAAGGAATGAGCTTACGCAAAGTCTTCGAAGCCGAAGATAATCTATGTCGAGGAGACACTAACCCAAGCTATTACTTCATTAATGAGAGATTAGTGAACCTAACACCCTAAACTAAATGGCTAATCTAGTAGAGAATGATAAAGTAGGATTTTTTCTCACTTTAGAATTCTTTTTCTCACTATTATTTCTCACTTGCACAAAAGATAGAGAGTTCTTGAGCTTGAAGAAGAAGATGAAGAGAGATAATGTTGTGAGAGTGAATGACAACCATGGGTGAGAAAATATCTAATATCACTCATGTAGAGACTCAACCATGAGTTTAGATAATGGTTGGGTTAACAAATATCTAGTGTAAGATAAAACTAGTGGACTAAGTCAATGGATCTACAAGCTTCTCAAAGCTTTATGCCATGTGACAAATTTCCAATTAATAATTGAATTACTATAAATAAATAAACCTTACATTATCTTTATCATGGTGTAAGTCTCATACACCCATATTGCTTGTATCATCAACCATGACACATACATAAAACATAATTAATATATATCTCATATATATTAAGTGTGCACATGTGAGAAAAATAAATACTTAAGTGAGCTAATATTAGTTAATATAAACTAGTATATCACATATACAATTATACACTAAATTATCAAATCAACATTTGATTTAATAATCCTGTTATATCACATACAACCGACTAATATAATCTGTATCAACTTATCGAATCAACACTTGATTCGATAACCTGGCTATATCTCATATAACTGACCGATACGAATAAATCGCGAGAATAAAATACGGTATCACATACTCGTATTAATCTCGGTCCCGCACATATCACATATATGCTCCTACTTCGTTTTGCCTGAGCCAGTAAAACCTCTATGTAGGACTCTAAAGACTCGTCAATACGCCGGCAGTAGGTGATGATCATATCAAGCACCCACAAGCCGTCAGCGGTACTAGCTGGACGTAACGGCTAACCAGGTATTGAGCAATCAGAAGATCAACAAGTAAGCCCGCTCTAGCTCCTTAAAGCCTGTTAGTAACACTACCGTACAGTCCGGTCTCTTCGTCTGAGATGTCGCATATCCAGTCTAGGGGTGGTAAACGTCAGACCCCAATAACTCGATAAGTCATGTCGATACGAGGCTCATAACAGGTCGAGAAACTACTGATAACACTTACCAGTAAATCTCCAAATCCGCCATGGCCAGGAACTTCCAGTTATAGCCAATCGAGCATATCACGACATCTACCCCCAATACCGGGAGAGACGAAATCCCCTCCTATCGCTCATTGCCTCCATGTAACTCGGGACTGTACCCAAAAACCACCATTTTGCACGTCCTCTTGAACGTGGTAAGGTGGAAATCAAAGCACAGTGGGAATCAAACAAGACTCTATGACGATCTCGGGTCTACAGACTAATCTGTACCAGTGTCACCAGAGAACTGCTATCTGACATCAGGTATAATACCATCTAGGAGTTCTCGGCGAGTCCGTCCAGTGTACCCAGTCTCTACTGAGCACCCGTATACCATCTCTGATGTCATACACCAATGGATATGGGATCATCCATCACCCATCTCATGGGTCGAGAAGCGTATATGCTAGTCTATTCTGGTATATCGATGCTTTGTCTCGATACACCCAAGACTAAGAGCAATAAAAGATGAACTTATGGACTACCATGGCCCCACTAGTATGATCTGCATCATAATCCTGGTAGTCAAGTATACATCCTAAGGGCTTTACCAATATGTAACCATGAGACAGTATTAAGAGACAGTATACATGTTAAGATAAAGAGCAACCAGATAGCATACTATCATGTCGAGCAAGAAAGTCTTCTCTATATATGTCCAAGCATCCACTATAATATACATCATATGTACAATAATGGCCTTTAGGGCATACATACAACTAGCAGAGTCAAGCAAAACAAATTCCACAAAAAAGTTTAAGATGTTGGGAGCACGCGCAGCGGAAGGTGAGCACCAATTTTGATGGATCTAAACTAAGATCCCCTTTAACTTTAACGGAAAAAACCAGAACAAACGCAAAATCAAACAACACAAGGGATTCGGGTAAAAGGGAAGAACTCTTTATTAGAACTTTAGAAAAAAAAAGAAACGACTTACAGAAAAATACAATAACCATCTTTTTATAGATCTCCAGCGAGATCTTCTTCTTCTCTCTCTCAAAGTTCTTCTTAATGATGTCTTGATCTCTTATGGAGTCGTCGTTTCGTCTCCCTTAAACTTTATAATCAAGCCACATCTTAAACTTTAACCCTATCATCTATTTATAGCTTATTACAAATATGATATAAAATAGGATCCGTAATCACAAAACCACTAGCAGAAACTGAATATTAGAGATAAATCTCAAAACTTAAATCCGCGCCTATCTGTTCGACAGACATCTGACCCTTTATTGGGTAGACGTCTGCACGCCCTCTGATTTCAATGCAGAGTGTCGCTAGACGTCTGACATTATACGGGTAAGACGTTTGCGCAACACAGCATGTCTGGCCAGAGCATTGCCAGACGTCTGAAGTTTTATAGCTCAGACGTCTGAGCTCTTTCTGAAAATCTGGAATTTGATCATCAGATGTCTGAAACACATTGCCTCAGATCTTTGTCTCTCTTCTGGAATCATGAATAGTCTTGACATACAATACACCTTCATAACATAAAGACACACGGTACAACTTAATAAAGGCTTGGAGATCTTAAGGATGATTTTGTTGTTAGCCTATTTTGTACTGCATAGAATCCACTCATGTGACCTTGCACGTGGATGTGCTCTGCTCATTAGACCACGCAAAATGCCATTGTACTCAAAAGAAAAGGTTCGGAATTCAATTCTCGCTCCACATATTAGGTTACAATCCTATTGTTATCATGTTACACAAAAGGTTCATGCATCAAATATAAACAATCAATTAAACTACAATAGATTTTTCAACAAATTATTGTATTGCAGTGGATCCTAACTGCTCGCGGCAACATATAGATTACAACCAGGTGCTTGTGGAAGTGTTCTTTAAAAATATGAATATCACAAGCACATGGTTGTTGTAGCAATGCGTTTACGGGTCGATCCACAGAGAGCTGTTGTTTAATTAATTTAAAGTCAAGTTTAAAATATAGTGGATTTAGATTAAGAACTAAGAAGCAAGGAATTAAAAAGATAGTTTTTTTTATAAAGAGAAGAGTCTAGAGTTTTGTATTGTTTTATTTTCTAGGGCTGGTTTAAAAGATACTACTTCTTTTATAGATCCATTTTTAATATGTTTTCTATTAATTCAAATAAAAGCATATGTTATATTAATTAGATTAAAAATAGCCTATCAATTACAAAATATCATTTAGAAACTATATTAAAGATCTATATTTCTAGTTAATTAAAAGTACCCTAAGTTTAATTTTCAATTAACAGTATTAGATGATCAATCTATACTATCATATCATTGATTTAACCTAAAATCCTTTAATTACCTAGGTGGAATTTATTTTGATTTAATCCTTTCTTACCGTCCCTAATTAGGTTTCTAGTTTGTCGAATCTTCATTATCCTAATTAGTTTTTAGGTATATTATCGATCCCTAGATCTAATTCAAAGCGTTAATTTATCCCTATATGATCTAGTTTATATGATGAAAATAAAAAAAGAAAGGAATTAAATCATAAGAAACAAATAAATTAAATATAAGAAAAGGAGAGTTTGAAAATATCCAACCACTAAAATTAAACAACACAAATTCTAGATTGAAATTAAGTACTCATCATAATTAAAAATAAAAGAAGTTTTATTGATAATGAAATACTTACAAATGTAATCGATCTCCCTCTAGAAAACCCTAGGTTGAAGTCTATGGGGAGATGATCTCCAACCCTTACATTACCCCTACTTGTATAAGACTAAGAGGTTTGGAGATCAAGGAAAAGAAGAGATACAAGAGAATACATTTTCCAAACAATTACAATTCCTAATTCTTGTAGATTTCCTCCAATCTTTTGATTGTCTCTGTTTGGTAAAATCCAGTGTACTAGGAAGCTTTGAAAAATAATTCAATATATCCTAAAATGTTGAATTTAGAAAGTCGAACAAGGCCACAAAATTCTCATCAAATGGCTCCAAGTCGGCGGCTAAACCGCCGCCTCCCCTTAATAATTGTTGCGGATCCGCCGCCCTTTTGTGGCTTCGTAGTTCCATTTTTCTCCGACTCTTTCCTTATTTACTTTGGTGGTTTTTAATCGCAATAAATCTTCAATATCTTTCCATCTTTCCATATTTCTAAGAGTCTATAAATTGGCTCTAAACTTGGCGATTTGGAATCGATCTCTTATTTCGATTAAGTCTCTACAATTGATTGGACTGATTTGATTTCATATGACCACTTTAAACCTGCAATAAAATTCAAAATAAATGTTTTGTAGCACCTATTTCTTGTAGGAATCTAATTTGACTCATAATAAAATTACTTATGATTTAAGAAACACATATATATTTATACCATAACTCCATGTTTCTGAAATTAAAAATGATACAATTAATTAATTAATTAATAATATGGAAAATATACAATAAATGCAACTCATTAATTCTCTGTTGTTTATTAACTCCAATTAAATATCCATTTAGTACAAATAATTAATCTTTTGTATCATTTTGCAATTAAGTCCACTAAATTATATTACATCATAAAACACCCTCGGGATAGCATAAAATATGTAAAAAAATATAATAAATGCGGTATAAAAATATGCAAGAAATTGCACCAATCAAATACCCCCCGGCTTATCTTTTGCTAGACCTTGAGCAAAACTAAGTTTCAAAAATATACTAAATTATTTATTTTAATATACTCCTACTCCTATACACCTTTTGCAGGCTACGATTGCATCGAGCGCATGCAACAAGCCTTTAAGCCTTTAGACGGCCCTGGCAGGAGGAGCTGTGTCTCCTGAGAGTTTCCAGCGGATACTACCCACAAACTTCCAAAAAGATGTTAGAAAATATTTGTTGGCTATAGTGCCCTCAAGGCAATTATCATAGTCGCGGACTTGTGATTATGATGATTGAGTGAGGACCTATACCGATAAAGCAGTCTTACTCAAGATGATAGTATGCTATCTGGTTTGTCTTTATTATCATATACATGTTGATAGAGCCTATAGGATTCTTGCTTGATTGCCAGTATTATGATGACGATCATATATGTCGGAGCTGGGGTCTTTAAGCACAACCTTAAATGTCCCTAGTCGTAGGAGTATCGAGATCGGGCATCGATACTCCATTGTAGACTAGTGTATACTGATCGAGATCCCGACGAGGGGCGGTGGCCAGGTCTCACAAGCCATTGGTGTTAGTATGTTTACCTAAGATAGTATACAGATGCTCATTGGGTTATGAGTACACTGGACGGACTCGCCGGGAACCTGCTAGTTGGTATTATACCTATTGTCAGATAGCAGTTCCCTGGTGACATGTGTACAGGTTAGTCTGTCGACCCGAGATCGTCATTTGTCTCATGTGAGTTCCCACTGTGCTTTGATTACTACCCTACCACGGCTCAAAGGAATCATGCAAACAGCTTTTATTTGGGTACAGTCCCGAGCCACATGGAGGCAGTGATCGGATCGTCGGGAATTCGTCTCTCCCGGTATTGGGGGTTGATATCGCGTTGTGTACAGATGACCATCACCAGAAATCCGTGGCCACGGTGGGCGAGAATTACCGATCCAGGATCGATAGTTTTTCAGGTGGTGATGGGTTTTATACCGACACTAAATATCGCGTTGTTGGGGGTCTGACTCTATCCACCCCCCTAGATTCGATATGCGATACTCTTAGACGAATAGACCGGACTGTACGGATATTGTCACTGTCAGGCTCAGTAGGGGTTCTGCATTAGTTTGCTCGTCGGCCTCCCTTTCGCTCAATACCTGGGTAGCCGTTACGTATAGCTAGTGACGCTGACGTGCTTGTGGTTAAACCCACTGCCAGCGTATTGACGAGTCTTTAGAGTCCCACACAGAGGGTTTCCCTGGTTCTGGCGAAATGATGTAGTAGCCGTATTGGATACGTGCAGGGTTCCGATCGATTGATGTACATTGTACTCGGGTTTTCGATTGGACAGTTGATAATACTAGCCGGCTCGGTTTTGAGCCGGATTATTAAATCAGGTATTGATTTAATAATTTACGTATATGTATTTCGGTACGTATATTCTAGTATTATATTCTTTGTGTTATTCTATCTCTTTGGGTATTCGTATTTCGGTACGAATGCAGATATATTTACAGTAGAATGTAATCCGTATTTTTTATCGGATAACATTCTAGAAGGTGCCACCTCATTTCTTGATTTGACCATTTTTTATTAAATGGATAAATGAGGTGGAAATTGCATGATGGAGGTATGGTGAGAACCATGCTTGTAATAGTGCACACAAATGAATTATTAATTCATTTGTGTTCACTATTTAAGCATGGTGAGAATTTAAAACTGAAAAATGCTTTTTACAAAACCAAGCATGCTATTTTCTCTTTCATGTAAGAGTTCATTTTTCAAGCATGGTTGGTTTTTCTTGAGCTCCTCCCTTGTTCTTGAGCTTCTCCCTCACCATGAGCTTCACCTCCTCTGGCTTTTATGAATTGCTTACACCTTCAAGTTTTGAGATACATAACACTTAGAGATGATACACACTACATCTTAGGCTCTCTAGGATAGCATCCTAGAGACCCTAGTTGCTCCATTTGCATCATGTTGTGGAGCTGTCACGCCCCGCTTCCCAGTGTACGGCGAAGGAGACGTGACGAGGTCCACTACGTATGTACTCAAAAGTACATACGCTAAGCGTATCTAAGTAATATAAAAGTAAACCACAAGAGACAAGAGATATAGAAATAACAGCAACTTTATTAATAACATTCTTTTGTACAATGCATGAAAAGTAAATACAACTAGAATGAAAAGTGATGCCTAAACAGTGGCATAACAGGAAATAAAAATACTGAATAGAACAAGGTACAGTGTCTAGAGCTCGGGGTCTTCGTGAAACTGCTCCAAGTCTTCACCGGTAGGCTCGATCTCTGCTGGGTCCAAAACACCTGACGACATTCAAAGAAGAAAGAAATAGAATGTCGTCAACGAACAGGTCGCTCGGTAAGTCCCAAAGATAATGAAGAATTAGAAAAGACAGAATAAGAGGTATTTACTAAGAGATTGTAAAATATTGTGTTAACGTTATTGTTTGTAGCTTGGTACAGAAGGATGCCAGTGTATACGAGAGGGGTCTCTATATGCTAGAGACCAGGGCAAACGGAATGTACAAGGAACCGTTAAGCCACGGTACAACAGCAACGGAATATAGGTTAGGTGTCTTAATCTGACCACATCGTGCCACCTTTAACACCTTCCGTACCAATTTACCCCTTAAACCCCGTAGTGTTTTGATAGTATTGTTGTATTGTATTGTGTAAGTTGAATGACTGACCAAAACCATAATATCAGTAAACATATTGTAACTGCATAATCAGGTAAATGGAATAACGGAATAACGGATGTATATTCATGGTTCGATTCAGTCAAGTTATATAGATTGTTGACTGAATTCTGGGATTCATGTGTTCATATTGAGTTGAAATATTAAATAATGTAGATTGACTTGAATCATATTCAAGTCAGAAATAATCAGACTCAACCCTGAGTCAGACTAAAAGAAATGTAAGTCGAAGTTCTATATTTGTTAGGGTCATTATTGTAATTTATAAAACTTGAGGGGGTTTTATGTAAAAATACTTTTGTATAGTTTTCAAGGTACACCTTAAGTATTTATTATTCGTCTTTATAATTATAATGAGTGTGATTTTATTCTGTCTTATTTCTAGTGAAAATATCCTAATTACATAAATAAAGGTGTTAATTTGTAATATTGATTTATTTGAAATTCATGGTATTTTAATGTAACTTTTAATCTTGTAATTTTTAGGAAAAGGTGGAAACTTTATCTTATAATAAAATAGGTGTTTAAATGATAAATATACATATGTTTATACAAGAATAATTTTTAATAAATATTTTATTTTCCAAAAATCTCATTTTTCTTAAATGTCGTATTTTAAATCTTTCGAGACCGAATGCTCCTTGTGGAGGTCTGAATCTCACACTACTAAGCCCGAGGGTGCATGATAAACCGTACTATCCCTAACGAGTTCCCCAAAGGTTGGTTGTAGTGGCGCTTTGTAAAGATTTAATAAATATTAATCATTTAGAAAACGGTTTTATAAAGATAAGGTATTTATTTGTAAAAGGTGTAAATTTCCGTATTTTAGATTTTAGGGTTTCCTAAGCCAACTAGCTTATTTCTAAATGGTCTAAACGACAAGTCATTAGAAGCTTCAAATCGCCTCTTCACCGCCAATTGTGGCCAGGTAAGTACAAATGAGAAAAAGAGGGATCCGCTCACGAATCGTGAGACGGGCCTTTTAAAATTACCTTTTCTCACTTGCCTAGCCTAGACACCACAAAGTCAGGTTTAGATAAACTATCGATGTCCACGACATATCGTATTTTCCTTTTAAAAGATATTGTTTTAAAATTGTATATAACTTAGAACTTTTAGAAAAAGGTTTTATTAAGAAAATGGTATTTTAATGTAAAATCGTGTTTTATCGTATTCTAAGTTTTCAAGGTAGCGTGTTATGATTACATATGAGTGTGTGTAGAGGTAGGTCATTACCTCATGATCTAATTTAAGGTATAGCAATGTTAAAGGGTTAAATGTGATAAACAAAATATAGTGGTATTTAAGTGAAAGAATACGATATATTACAAAAGCTATCATTTTATGTGTGAAAATTTGTTCAAATTAATTTTTAAGTGATTAGTAGTCAACATGAAGATATTTAAGCATTATGGAATTGGTGATAAGTGAGATTTGATAGAAAACCGAATCGGAAATCGGATTGTTCCGATTTCCGTCGGGTTTATAAGTTCATATTTTAATGGAAGAAAAGAAGGATAGAAAATGGGGACTTACGGGTTTGGACAACGCTAGAGAGTAAGGGAGAGGTAGAGGGTTTGCTGGTGCGTCGAAACGTTGTTGAGAGGTCCTAGCACGATCACCGGAATTCCGCCGTCGATTTCGTCAGCGCTTCGCCTTTCGCTCGTTTTCTCACGTACCAAGTTCTTTTGGAATTTTGGGAGAGTGGACTTAGAAAAAGTGATGAGAGGGTAGAGGGTAGGGGTGTTTTTATAGGGTTAGGCTGGGGTTAGGGTTTTCAATTAAAAAAATATATAAAATATATAAAATATCATTAAAAATCATTAAACCTTGGAGTAAAAAGGATTTATTGAGCAATTGATAACCGATCCAAATATTTAAAGTGTGCAGGTGAGAAGACCAGGTCAACACGGAATTTTTCCGTGTTGACGACTCGGCCGTCCGGCCGAGTTCGGTCGGCGGCACCGGACCGAGTCGGCCAGTTCGCC
This sequence comes from Agapanthus africanus, assembly GCA_030015575.1. Classification (NCBI taxonomy): domain Eukaryota; kingdom Viridiplantae; phylum Streptophyta; class Magnoliopsida; order Asparagales; family Amaryllidaceae; genus Agapanthus; species Agapanthus africanus. Next base: position 27,135,541 of record JASDDO010000004.1, on the reverse strand, counting down.
GGCCGACTCGGCCGAGTCGGGCCGAGTCAAGGTGTCGGGGGCCGGGGGTTCTCCAGAGGGAAATTATGGTATATTTACTTTTTTGTGTCCAGTACAAATTTTGTGAGTTATGGCCTTTTGACTGTTGACTTCCAAAATAAATTAAAATAAAATAAATACAAAAATAATGTGGGGCATGGGATTTGAACTCTGGGGGCTTGGTTCAGCAGTGCAGGGTGTTACCAATGAGCTACAAGCTCTTTCTTGTAATTATGGAGTGAAATAAATACTTAAAGAGATATCAGCAATAATAAATACTCCTAATATATATTGAATTTAAATCAATTCTTTGTACATTAAAAATGGAGTTGTTACAGGAGCTAGAGCCGGAGTTATATCCCTCGGGTGGATCATCGGAGATGGAGGAAGACCGGCAACCAAACATCATCAAAGGATCACTAGGAGCTTGGAATAAAGAACGAAGGACACGGATTAACTCGGTATAACGATTCTAACTCTTACTTTAGATTGCTAGTTTAGGGTTTAAGGTCGATCCGTAAATCGGGTAACGGTAGCGCCGGTTTTAGAAATTTTTGTTCCGTATTTTGGCCGTGTTTTGATGGCCGGGGCGCTGCCGTAACCCTTCATGGTATCAGAGCCACCCTTTAAACCCCTTACTAGCTTGTTTAAACGTGCTTGAAAGATCGATCGACGGAAATTTCCAAAATCACGATTCCATTTTTCTGTTTGTGTCGATTTTCAAAAGTGGTCAAAAAATTATTTCAGGTATCTTAAAAATCCGTGCAGGCAAAACTAAAGATACAGAAAAAATTTGGTGACCTAACTTCACAATTCCACCGAGGAACCGCCGCTAAATGCCATATTTGGCGGCGCTTCCGCGGCCCTTTTTTAAGCTACAGTGACCAAAAAAATTTCTGCAGCTCTAGTTGGTGGAAAAGTGATTTTTGTGATATATGATTTTGGCCCAGATTCATTTGAGTACTGATTTTGCTATTGTGGCCAATTTGGAACTTAGTCGATCGATATTTTAAGTGTGCGTTTAACAGTACATACATTTCTATCTGCGACCGTGAATGTCATTTGATCGGTAAACCCGTCTAATTGCTATATGTTCTTTTAGACGGGTTTGCGAACGTGCCATTCACGTTGATATTCTGTGTTGTGCTGTGATGTTGGTTGGATTGTCGTGGTGGATAGCCAGTGGTGTAATGTTACTATAGTTTAATTTCATTTGTACATTTGATATTGTGGGGCGAGCGTCTGACATGTGGACTGCCGTCACTGCCAGTTTGTATATTATTCTTTTGGGGAACGACCGGGATGAGGTCGATGTCACCCTTGTATATTATTTTCTTTTCTGTACTAGGATTACCCCGTGGTGGGGTACACGAATAGCTGGATTCTAGAGGGCAACGGGTCCGCATCTCATGGCATTGGGACGGAAGGGACCTTACTCTAGAATTGGCGGGCTGTTCGCCGCACTCGTAGGGGGTATAGGTTGACTCAGGAGGGGTGCCCAAGTTACCGGATTCCGTGAAGTGCTGGGTGGTCCATTCACGTTGCTGAAGGGGGCTGCCTCACTTCTGGTTTTGGCGGGTAACGTGCCGCGCTCGTAGGGGTCTAGGTTTCATTGTACAGGCTATCAGCACGATAGGGAACGTCGGGTCTCACTTGCGGCTCAAGTGAAACTCGAAGCTCCAGATTATTCACCATTCTTTATTGCTTCTGTGATGTTTATGTGATGTTGCTTTATATCATGCCTAGGACGAATGTTATATATATATATTTATATATATTAGTATATGTTGTATTTGTTTTGCACTCGCGCTAGTCCAGCCCCCGCTCTATCGTTAGTTAAGTAACTTAACGGGTGATGACGGGGCCCAGTGGCGAATGTGGATGGCATATACGTACATTTTATTTTCGTTCTTTTCTAGTGTGATTGATTGATGGGACTGCATAGATTCTTATCAATGCAAGGATAAAACAAACCTATATATGATGTTGTTGGAACCAAGTTTTTAAAAACTGACATTACAGATGTTCTCTTTTGCTTTGCATCGTGGTATTCATTTTGGAATATCCTGCACCTCATTCGACGAGGCAAGGGCCGAGATCCCTTCATCGGGAGTGACCCCTTGGGTCAAAGTTTGCGTCAACGTAATAACTTTACTATAGTCGATTATTTTTGCTTTGCATCGTGGTATTCAGTTTGGGATATCCCGCACCCCATTCGACGGGGAAAGAGTCGAGATCCCTTCACCGGGAGTGACCTCTTTAGCAAAAGTTTCGCCACTATATATTTATAAAACCACTTGTATTCCTTCAACGATATCAAGTTCATTACGTTAAAGGTTTTTCGCCAAAAACCAGCCGTAGCCCTCCGTCATTTCAGATTAGTATTGCTTAGTATTCGTGCTACGTATGTTGACTGTGTCAAGGCGTAGTGTGCGGTAGCTCTGTAATGCTTTTCTGTCGCATGGATATGTGAATTGGTTAGGACAGTCGTACGGTCATGTTGACTGTGTCAAGGACACGTACGGGTGGGTTTAATGCAATCAAGATAATGACGGGTTGAACTTGACTATGACCCTTTGATATGTTGACCGTGTCAAGATCACTTGGGTCCTAGGGGTAAAGACACATATCGGGAGTTTCAAACATACAGGAAACTTGCCAGCCTTGCGTATACCTTCTGGAGTGTGGTGACTTGAGTGGCTTCCATCAAGTTATCATGCGATGATAGTTGGATCCCGATTCCCATTGATGAGTAGGATTACTTCTCGGGTGATTCCGACTAATTCTCCTATTGGGTTTGGAGGAGAATTCGAGGAAACAGTGGGAGCATCCAGATTAGATAAAATGATTAACCATTCTGATATAGGTTAGAGTGCACGCTGAGTGTTTCTTTTCTCTCCCTCTCTGGCTGTGACTATGACCCGACCCTTGACTAAAACTCATGATCCAAGTTGACCGAACCTTCTTAAAACACTTTGACTTTTGGAATGTCACGGTGTCGCATACATCATTGCCACTTCTATATCACCTTTAAATTTCTCCAGAACACCTCGTATCACTACGAACATCCACTTCCATTGGATAAATCCATCGTATAGTTACATACGAACTCGAAGGAACTTTTTCGATGATGGATTCTGGCTCTGGAGAGATATAATAGGATTATTCGGTCGCCTTTTCTCTTTACCTTCTCTCAGGTTGTGAGGTCTCCTAGGATTAGGAGAGGGTACACCTATTGAGCTTATTGGATAGTCTTCCTCCAGACCATAGGCAGGTGTCGAACGGTAGGGAAGGAAGAAAACCAACAAGCTTAACTGTGGTGTACAGAAGGAAATAAGTAAAGACATATAAAGGGATTAGAATAATGGCAAAGGAAATTGCGATCACCATCTTTCACGACAAAGACCGTGTATACCCCTGCCACTCCTACATCCACTTTGCTTTTCTCTAAAACACTCCGTATCACTACGGATATCCACTTCCATTGGATATGCCATCGTATATTTACATACGAACTCGAAGGAATTCGTTCCAGATTCGGGGATGGTTTCCGGTTCAAGAGAAATTGGATAGGATTATTCAGATGTCTTTTCTCTTTACCTTCTCTCAGGTTGCGAGGGCTCCTAGGATTTGGAGAGTACACCTATTACGCTTATTGGATAGTCTTCTTCCAAACCTTAGGCTGGAACCGAAAGGTAGGGAATGAAGAAAACCAATTAGGGTAAAAGAGGTGTACAAAAGGTAATAAGTAAATACATAATAAAGGGATTGCAGAGAGGGCAGGCAAGTATATGGTTACTGTCGTGAATCAGGATAGTGGAAGAGGCGTTACTAGAAATACCAGTTAACCCCTTTTGAAACATTTTCATGTTTCAGTTTCACTGTGCGATGTTAATTGAAAATTGTTTTCCTAATTGGAATCTAACTCCAGGGCATGTATTTACCAGATTAGTTTCTCACATCTGCATGTTATTACGGATGGTGAGTGGGAGTAAGATATTGGGAATTGGGTGATTAGATCCTCATTATATCGGAATTCGTTGTAATCGGTGATATTTGTGAAAATCATCTGGATTTTGCTGGATGGCAAATATTTGGTTTTGAATATCCGTTGTTATGCTCCAATTTCAAACTGATATATCTGTACATTTATTTTATAAAGTGAGATATAACTTTTTGATATTGTGTCTATGACATTTACCTATATCAGTTGATGATTAGGTAAGGTGTATTCAACAGCGGTGTAATTCTTCTTAACCATAGTACAGTTTTTCAACCTACGATGCACGGGGTTTGAGTTATTGAACTCAGTGGACTTGTATGTTGTCCAGTGTCGATTACGAAAATGGGGTTGGTACTCGTACTATATTCTGTTTACTTGTGACTTCTCCAGTTCTGGACAAGTATTTCGTTGAAATGCAAAGTCCAGATATTGAGAAGTTATAAGTATAAGAATGAAGTAGAGAACCATTTGTTGGAAGTATCAAGATTCTTCGATGAAGTCGAAGATGTAGATACATGTGTCTGGTATTCCGCTGATAGTAATGGTTTTGACAACTTGCTTCTCTTTCGGGTTACTCATATGTGGATGCACTCCTAGATGAGTAATGCTGATCGTCCTCTCTTCATTTGGTAGATATGCACTGGAGACAGCTGCATGATTTTGAATCTGGTTCCAATTAAATTAGTGCTTTTGTTTCTATATCAGATATATATAGAATCAATTTATATCTTAACGATGTTAAGGTATAGGGAGTTGTCCGGCTGATGTTTAAAACCAGAATCCGGATAAACTCAAGGCACGTTTCAGTAATGGCAGTTTGTGGGTTATCCCGGGCTTTGACGAGGGTTAACTTTCTACCATCAGGAAGATCAATATTTATATTGTTCTTGACTCGCCAGAGTTTTAGTAAAATGGATTTTTCAGAAAAACAAAGTGGGAGTATGGTAGAACTGGAAGTGATTCCAGAACCACAAACGATCACTGACGATTTAATAGAACCTAACAATTCAATTAGTTTCGACGTTCCATTAGCCACCCCGCAGATTTGATGGGTAACCTCAGGCACCCGAGAGGTACTTCGGTCTTCTCAGAGACGGTGACAGGGAGGTTCTTGTTTACCCAGACTTGCCATTGCTGTTGTTCTAGACTATAAGACCCGGCAGGAGGATGAGTATACCGTCATTCTAAACTAGTTTTAAAAGTGCACGTGTATATGACTCTGCCAGAGGGTTGTTGTAGTCAGTGGGAGCAGCGGAAGCATAGTGGGCAAGTAGCTTATGTCTATTTATAGGCTAAAGCAGGTATAGCGGAAATAGATCATCTATTTTTGATGTAACAGTCATAGGCTTTGACTTCATCAAAATAGAAGATGGATCTGCTAAGAAGGTAGTAAAGAGCGATGTCCAGGTATTGGGATGACATGCACTTGATAGGAAGGGACATTCTTATACTACGATCGGTTATATTGTGGTTGTCACAAAGTTGTTTCTCTACACAGGAAATGGATGTAATATCAGGGTTTCTGGTTACTAGATCTATGGTTTTGGATCTAGATTTAGGAAGTATCCTAATCTGGGTACTTTGACATTAAATGGACGACTCCTGGCATGGTGGTGAACCTGCAGGTGATGGAGTTAACCTCTCTAAAGGTGTCTTACAGACTAAAGGGGAGAGGGATCTACATGATTAACATATCACTTGCTTAGACAATTGAGTTAATCATGAAATGTCAAGTACCACACCAGATGTTGTTTTTGCACTAGCTGCAATAAGCAGATATATCAATCCAATCGTGGAGAAACATTGGGAAGCAGTTTATGAACATAAATCGATGTTCCAGGGATATGGTAACGGAAGCCTCCTTCAGGAGACGGTTATCATTTCAAGCTTCCCAGGTGACCTGGATGACAGAGTGACAGTCAGAGTTATAGTTTTTTCCTCTTCTGAGGATCAGTTTGTTGGACAGGCGGTCCAAGCGGATACTGAGGAAAGGCATGACGCAGGATACTGATTAAATTCAGTGGACGATACAGTCTAAGTAGTTTGCTGGATTTGGAGTTCATTTATGAACCGGGTCTCATCATACATCCAGACAAATTCTAAGACAAGTATTGCTCATTTCGGGAGATAGTTTTCTCCGTGAAGTTGAGATATAGAGAGATACAGAAAGAAACATTGGAGCGGATCTACTCACTGAGGCTATTTCTCGAACGCAATCATTTTCACAAACGGGCTTTGCGAAACTGATTAGTAGAGAAGTTGGGTGTTCAGTATCACACGGGCTGTAAGTATGCGACATCGCAATAATTGGCCTTAATTGCAAGTGGGAGATTGTTGGCTATAGTGCCCTCAAGGCAATTATCATAGTCGCGGACTTGTGATTATGATAATTGAGTAAGGACCTATACCGATAAAGCAGTCTTACTCAAGATGATAGTATGCTATCTGGTTTGTCTTTATCATCATATTCATGTTGATAGAGCCCATAGGATTCTTGCTTGACTGCCAGCATTATGATGGCGATCATATATGTGGGAGCTGGGGTCTATAAGCACATCCTTAAATGTCCCTAGTCGTAGGAGTATCGAGACCGGGCATCGATACTCCAGTGTAGACTAGTGTATACTGATCGAGACCTCGACGAGGGGCGATGGACAGGTCTTACAAGCCATTGGTGTTAGTATGTTCACCTAAGATAGTATACAGATGCTCATTGGGTTATGAGTACACTTGACGGACTCGCCAGGAACCTGCTAGTTGGTATTATACCTATTGTCAGATAGCAGTTCCCTGGTGACATGTGTACAGGTTAGTCTGTCGACCCGAGATCGCTATTTGTCTCGTGTGAGTTCCCACTGTGCTTTGATTACTACCCTACCACGGCTCAAAGGAGTCGTGCAAATAGGTTTTAGTTGGGTACAGTCCCGAGCCACATGGAGGCAGTGATCGGATCGTCGGGGATTCGTCTCTCCCGGTATTGGGGGTTGATGTCGCGTTGTGTACAGATGACCATCATCCGAAATCCATGGCCACGGTGGACGAGAATTACCGATCCAGGATCGATAGTTTCTCAGGTGGTGATGGGTTTCATACCGACACTAAATATCGCGTTGTTGGGGGTCTGACTTTATCCACTCCCTAGACTCGATATGCGATACTCTTAGACGAACAGACCGGACTGTACGGATATTATCACTGTCAGGCTCAGTAGGGGTCCTGCATGAGTTTGCTCGTCGGCCTCCCTTTCGTTCAATACCTGGGTAGCCGTTACGTACAACTAGTGCCGCTGACATGCTTGTGGTTAAACCTACTGCCAGCGTATTGACGAGTCTTTAGAGTCCCACACAGAGGGTTTTCCTGGTTCTGGTGAAATGATGTAGTAGCCGTATTGGATACGTGCAAGGTTCCGATCGATTGATGTACATTGTACTCGGGTTTTCGATTGGACAGTTGATAATATTAGCCGGCTCGATTTTGAGTCGGATTATTAAATCAGGTATTGATTTAATAATTTACGTATATGTATTTCGGTACGTATATTCTAGTATTATATTCTTTGTGTTATTCTATCTCTTTGGGTATTCGTATTTCGGTACGAATGCAGATATATTTACAGTAGAATGTAATCCATATTTTTTATCGGATAACATTCTAGAAGGTGCCACCTCATTTCTTGATATGGCCATTTTTTATTAAATGGATAAATGAGGTGGAAATTGCATGATGGAGGTATGGTGAGAACCATGCTTGTAATAGTGCACACAAATGAATTATTAATTCATTTGTGTTCACTATTCAAGCATGGTGAGAATTTAAAATTGAAAAATGTTTTTTACAAAACCAAGAATGCTATTTTCTCTTTCATGCAAGAGTTCATTTATGAAGCATGGTTGGTTTTTCTTGAGCTCCTCCCTTGTTCTTGAGCTTCTCCCTCACCATGAGCTTCACCTCCTCTAACTTTTATGAATTGCTTACACCTTCAAGTTTTGAGATAGGTAACACTTAGAGATGATACACACTACATCCTAGGCTCTCTAGGGTAGCATCCTAGAGACCCTAGTTGCTCAATTTGCATTATGTTGTGGAGCTAGAGCCGGAGTTACATCCCTCGGATAGATCATCGGAGGTGGAGGAAGACCGGCAACCAAACATCATCAAAGGATCACTAGGAGCTTGGAATGAAGACCGAAGGACACGGATAAACTCGGTATAACGATTCTAACTCTTACTTTAGATTGCTAGTTTAGGGTTTATGGTCGATCCGTAAATCGGGTAACGGTAGCGCCGGTTTTAGAAATTTTTGTTCCGCATTTTGGCCGCGTTTTGATAGCCGGGGCGCTGCCGTAACCCTTCAATATTAAAAAAATAAAATGCTAGAAAATAAAGAAAACAAAAATAGGAAGATGAAAACTATATACAAAGATTGGAAAATATAAAAAGAAAAGTTTCGAGCTACTCTAGATTTTTTGTTATCATGAGCCCTATCTTAATGGTTAAAAATGCCGGAAATCACATCCTCCCTCAATAGAACATCATCTTAATCATCCTCCCTATCTCTTATTCAAATATCGATCTTATACCTACGTGTGTAAAAGACACCCCTACACTCGGAGAATTCAATTCAAGCAATCATACTCTTACCTATAGCTCCCTAGTATTTTTTAGTCGATGATCAAATTGATGAATTTGTTCACACACTTCTCATGCGACCATTAATTCTTCTTGAGAACTAACCAATCGATTACCAAATGTGATCACTTAATTGGCGTAATTAGCAATATCCTAATCTTGCAATACCTAAGAAATAACAAATGATCCCAAAGCAGTTGGTCTAAATTACTAAGTGATGAAGCACCCTGACGATTGCAAGACATTGTTCATTTTTTTCATGATATTATTATTATTTTCTTCTTTTTTTCGTGGCATTTATGTTTTGTTGAAATTTATATTTTTCCTTCATACCAAGGCATTCTAGACAAGAGTATTTCATAGTCTCTTCTACTAACCCAAGCTTTAAGGTGTGTGTGCATGTGCGTATAACATGGTATCAATATTTAAGATATTTGGACTCAAGAATAGAGACTATTTTTCAGACATATTTCTATCCGCAGATTAGCGACTCGCTCATCTTATTAACCCTTAGGACAACAGCTCATGACCACGTTGTTGGGGTAAAAAATTATACTCCGGTTGACCGAGTCAAAGTTAAAGTCAACTCCAAGTAAGCGGGTCCAATTCCAAGTCAAGTAGGCCCTGCCCCATGCCAAAATGAAAATTATGTAATAAATAATTTTGATATAATTTTTATGAATAAATGTAAGAAAAATAGGCATAAAGCAAAATTTTTATAATGCCTATGGCTCATGTGCAAAACAAATAAGCACATGAGGTATGGGATGGGCAAAATGCCATTTTGTAGAGTTCAAAAGGCTATGTGTAAACTTGTAAGCCTATATAAGGCAACATGAAGATGAAATGAAAAGAAAAATTGATTCCGCTCAAAGATTAGGATTTTGTGTCTTCTTCTCCTTTCTCAAGGTTTTAAACATACTTCTTCTTTTGAATTAAATCGAGAGTTTAACTCTCCCTTTTCCAAAAAGAAATAGTTTTTCACCATAAAACCCTTGAAGGGTAGCTCAGATCTCCCATCAAATCTCCAAAAGGGGAGGTTTTTAGGTCTCACTCTCTTTTCTCCAAAATCTAGCCAACAGAGAGGAGGAAGAAGGAGACATATCTCCAAAAATCCCATTTTGGGGAAGATCCGAGGCTTATGAGAGACTCTAGGGCTCAAGGAATAAGAAAAGGGTCGCATTTAATCATCTCCGAAGATTTTTGGGAGTTTAACTCCATTTGTTAAAATCTTTTGGAGCTTAACACTATAAATAAAATTCTTTTAGGAGTTTAACTCCAATTAAAACCTTTCGGAGTTTAACTCCATAACAAAAAATTTTTTGGGAGTTTTACTCCATAAAGATAAATATCCTCCCTTTTTCTAGGAGTTTCCAAAGTCCCTCGGGAGTTTGACTCCACACCATGGACTAAGCCCCCTTTTCTGCAGGCGTCCGGCGACCACGTGCCGGACGCGTGAGGCGCCTCACACTCCTTGCACATGGTCCACGGGCGCCCGGCGCTCTTGCGCCGGGCACGTAAACCGCTGGCGCCCGGTGCCTACGCGTCCTTAGGATGCTACTTGCACCACTTTTTCCATACACTCCACACTCAAAACACATCTCCTATTAGAAAAAATTTCTAACGGGGCGTTATCCCACACCCTGCAAGGGGTCTGCTAGTTCCCTTGACCCCCAGCCCGCTATCCGAGTAGCGGGACCCCCGTAAACTCTGCGAGGCCCTAGATATATCAAAAACCCTACAAAACACAACACACGCACACGGCACATTGAGTTCGCATGACCAGTTTAACCCGTCAATCAGAGGTTCTCTCGCTCTAAAAGCGAAAGATAATTAACGGCAGCTTAGTCCGCGACTGCTGGAGATTCGGATTTTCATAATCAATAAACCCTAGCCTATCCTAGGCAGAGGGAATCTGTATACGCCTGACAAGCGCGCACATTCCCATTTCAATGAGGTGACGAAAAACACCCTAAAGATTCTGACATGCCCGGTGGGACCTTTTCTCTCCTCCCATATTTCGGGTTAAACATTTATGCGAATGCAATCAACATATATATCGATTGCCTGTACTGAAACCATGCTTCTTTGTAGAGGTTGAACATTTTCCAATTGCAATTTTCGGACGCAACAAAATGTTTCTAAGGACAAGCTCATCTCTCAACACAGCTCCCATCTCCTATACGCTGAAAATAGACGCCAGGACGATCCTCCCGGCCAGTCTCGGGCGACAGTAGGAGAAGCCACTGCTACCATGTGGCTTTATTCTATTCGTGTCAGCTAACGCTATCCCAGCTCCTCAAGCTCCGGTAACAGACAGACCGGCCTCAAAAGGCAGGAGGCTAAATGTGGTGATCTCAAGGACACCACTATCCGAACGCAAGTCGGTGTTTGAATGACTTTCCTTGGCCCCAGCTGGGGGCAAGGCCGTCAACACCAATAAAGCGATAAGACGTCTCGAGCAAGCTCCAGCGGTGTCCTTGACAACTACTCGATTGGGTGTCTTCTTTAAGCTCTCCGTCAATCGACTTACGATGGAATCCTGGATAACGGATCCCCGCCAAGCCTTCAAAATCGAGAAGCTAAGACAGAAAAGGCTTAGATACAGAGCCAATAAAAGGGCTAGGACTTCTGCTAGGCTGGACTTCATGAGGATCCAAGAACAAGGTTATCCCGCAACAACAGTTGAATCAACTGTAAAGCTCGCTAACTCTTTTGAACCGTTGATATTGGTTCAGAAGAATGACATGACCGCAAGAATCAAGAAAACAACGATTTGGATAGCGCCACCTAACGACCCAGCCAGGTAGCCGCCTGTCCTTTCCAGAAGAAGAAAGGCCACAACGACGGCAGTCTGAAAAGTCAGTCGCCAAAGATAAAGATATGGCTGGATATGTAGTCCACACTGTCTACATGGTGGGCACACACAGCAAGAGCAAGGATGGGGCAACCACATCTCAAATCCAATCTGATATGAATGTGGCTGCCACTTTCCAAGAATTGCCTCCTATGGAAGGTAATGAAGACCCTTCCAGTGAGGTTGACAAGCAAAGAGATCCCTCAGTTCATGAGGAGCCGGGCTCGGAAAGCGAAGAGAAGACAATCTTCCGTCTCAAGATCGCAGAGCAGCAACTTCTCTAAGAGCTCCAGAAGCAGCTCAGAAACAAAGACAAGGAGATGACCAAGCTCTACTCAAAGATTGACGAATTGACAAACGTCGTCTTACAGCTCATGGCCCAAATTGCCTCTCAGCCTCCCAATCAAGCGCAGGGCTCTGCTCATGAACCGGGAAACGGTACCCGAGACAGTCGACGCCTATTCCCTCAAATTCAAAGGTGGGCGAACCGCATGAAAGTTGGTCGCATCCTATCTCGGGAAATTTCTTGACTACCGATGACAGGAACCCGCTAACTCAAGATCAAATCATAGATTTGGTCGTCAACAAAGTCAAAATATTGGTAGCTAAAACCGAAACGCAAAAAAATGTCAGCAGTAGTGGGAGACCATATCCTGCTCGGTTTGATTTGGTAGAGTTACCTAATGGCTATGTCATCCCTAAATTCGGAAGATTCGATGGGACGGGAAATGCGAATCAACACATCGCCCACTTTAAAGCCTCATGCGGAAATACTGGAGGCAATGATGCGCTTTTCCTCTGCTAGTTCGTTAATAGCTTAATCGATGTCGCTTTCGACTTGTACGCAAGCATACTGGATGGCTCCGTTTCTACTTTCATCCAAATGGAATCTCTGTTTCGACAAAGGTTCATAAGTGTCAGCGATAAGATCACCATTGCCAATCTTGTAAGGACCAAGCCAAAGAACAATGAAAATGGCATGGATTTTATAACCTGATGGCGCAATCCCTCCGTCATATGTGAGCCACCGTTGGAACAAGACCAATCCTTCAATCTCCTCATCGGAAATCTCGGTACCTGGATGAATCCTTTTCTATGCACCGCAGGTCTCAAGACGTTCCAAGAACCGACCAAGAAAGTGTAAGTGCATATGTGCTCCTTGCCATGTCAACTACGGCTATGCGAAATCAAAAACTGTAAAAACTTGAACACATAACACTAAATCCCCAGGATACAAGCCCAAATACTAAACTAAACAAACACTAACTAGAGTTTTAACTACTCGGTTGAAATTACAACCTTTGTAGACGATCCTTCGGATCATGAAAGTTGACTCCTCAAGCTCCTTGAGTTGATGGAACGAGCTCTCGAAGCCGATCTTCCGTGTCAAATACGACCCACCCGAGGATACCGATTCAAGCGATAGCTTCGTCCGAAGCAACTAAAGATCAAGTCTTGCTAAGACAAGATGCTTAGATTGGTGTAGTTTGTGAAACTAAATACTCTCTTGTAATCCTCACAATTCAAGATAGATGATTGAGGAAGAAGATGAAGAAGGTGGCACCTAGAGAATTTTCCCCACTTGTAAAAATGAACCGTCACATATGAAAAATATCTCACACTCTCATCTTATCTCTTCACACCACAAACAAAGGAGGGTAGGCTAGTGACTTACTAGGGTGAGTCACAAGCCCACACACTTCTTCATTTAATGATGGAGAGGTGAGTGAGAGAGTGTAGCCACCTCACTAGGTATACATATACAAACATTTATAAATACAAATGTAGGTATATAAACAAGTATACCTTAACCCGTATAAATACGTATACCATATTTCTACCAAAATACGAATATTGTATTTGTATCGAAAATACAAAATACGCGTATTCATATTTATAAAGAAATACATGTATTTGTATCAAAGCACAAATACCCGTATTTATACAAATACACGTATTCGTGTTAAAATACAAATACCTAAAAGAGAGCAATATAATACTAGCATCAAAATTGGCTGTCTTTCAAACCTGCTAGTATTAGTAAACCGTCCAATTAAAGCACATGAAAAAATGCATGTGTTCAATCGAACACCCCTGTGTAAAACCATACGCAAACTACACCGTTTCGCCTGAACCGGGAAACCCTATGTGTGGGACTCTAAAGAATCGACAATACGCCGACAGTGGGTTTAACCACAAGCACGTCAATGGCACTAGCTATACGTAACGGCTGCCTAAGTATCTGTCGATGGGAAGATCGACATGATAACCCGTCCAAAAACCCTACTGAGCCTATAAGTGACATTCTTCGTACAATCCAGTCTATTCGTCTAAGAGTATCGCATATTGGGCCTAGAGATGGCATACGTTAGATCCCTAATAGTGCAATAAGTCATATCGGTGTGTAACCAAATACACCCTGAGAAACTACGGGTGTACCTACCAATAAATCTCACTTGCCATGGCCAGGGACTTTGTGTATTAGCCAGCCGTACACAACACGATATCAACTCCCAATACCGGGAGAGACGAATCCCTTCTATCCCCTACTACCTCCAATTGATTCGGGACTGCACCTAACTACTACCTGTTTGCACGACTCATTTGAGCAGTAGTAAGGTAGTAATCTAAGTACAGTGGAAACACGCTCGAGACGATGTCAAGTCAACGGACTAACATGTATTCATGTCACCAGGGAACTGCTAACTGACGATAGGTATAATACCAACCAACAGTTCCCAACAAGTCCATCCAGTGTAACTCATAACCCAATGAGCACCTATATACTATCTTTGGTACCATATATCAATGGCTGTGGGACATGCCACCTCCCATGACAGGGATAAAAAGTGTATACACTAGTCTACTCTGGAGTATCGATGCCCAGTCTCGATAATCCTACGACTATAGACAAGTTTAAGGATGTGCTTACAGACTACCCAGCTCCCACTAGTGTGATTGCCATCACAACACCGGTAGTCAAGCAAAAATCATAAGGGCTCTATCAACATATATCAGCGATACGTTAAAAGAAACATATACACATGTTAAGATAGAATCAAACCAAATAGCATACTATCATATTAAGCAAGACTGTTATTATATCTGTGTATATTCTAAGATTCCAAAATGTAATATATAATCCAGTACTATACAATAATGTCCTCTAGGGCATATATCACTAACAATCTCTTACTTACACTAAGGCTATGTATTGGCATATCGCAGACCTAACATCTCGAATAGCCTCTCGAACTGCATTTGAGGGATGGCCTTTGTGAGTGGATCTGCAGTGTTGTTCTCCATTTCTACTCTCCTCACCTCGATCTCCCTGATTACGTGATACCGCATTAAGATATGTATGGACTTCTGATGGGACCTTGGTTATTTCGCTAAAGCTATAGCCCCATTGTTGTCACAATACAAAAGTATTGGGTCAACAATGGATGGAACCACCTGAAGTTCTGTTATGAACTTCCTTCTCTAGACCGCTTCTTTCGCGGCGTCATATGCAGCGATATACTCTACCTCCATCATCGAGTCAGCATTGGTATCCTGTTTGGAGCTCTTCTAACAGACCGCCCCTCCATTGAGGGTGAAGACATAACCCGACATGGATTTGGAGTCATCTTTCTCACTCTGGAAGCTGGAGTCAGCGAAGGTCTCGATCTAGAGGTCTTTACTGCCGTACACCATGAACATCTCTTCGGTCCTTCTTAGGTACTTGAGAATGTTCTTTACTACTATCCAGTGCTTCTCCCTATGGTTTGACTGATACCTGCTTCCCGCGCTCAGTACGTAAGCAACATCTAGTCTGGTACATAATATCGCATACATTATAGATCCTACCGCAGAAGCGTAGGGTATAATACTTATGCGATCTCTTTCCAAATCAGTCTTGAGAGATGTCTCTGTGGAGAGGGTGACTCGTGACAAGCCGGTAGATTACCGCGCTTAGAATCTTCCATACTTGTCACGACCCGAAAAGTACGGAACGTGACTGGCACTTAAATTACGAAACGTCTCAAGGCGTACGTAATCTAAGTAAGCCAAAGCCCAGAAATCAAAACCCATTTAAGCAATAGAGTGAAGGAAAACCAAATAAGTCACATCAAAATCCTTTAAAAACAACTTCACATTTTCCAAAAATTTCGGCAGAGTCTCCTCTGTAAAAACTGGCCCCAAAACGGGTACAAATCACGAATAAACATATAACATGAATAAGGCATCCCCAAGCGGGAGCTAGCTCTTCGCTAAAAGCGGTCTCAACATCACATGCAATAAAAATCATTACTGTGCAAAAATAAGCATATAAAAACCTAAGTAATAAGCATCACGTCGGCTCAAGTGAGCTCGACCCAGAGAAACAACATAACTATCCACAAATCTCACTGTCTCGTCTCTAGGTCATAGTACATCAATACAAGTAGCAGGTACAGTAGATGGAGTATACAAGATACAATGAATATACAAGGTGGAAACAAAATAATATCACAACCCACGTACGAGCAAAAGTCTCAAATCCAACCGAAAGGAGCAAGTGCGTCCGCCGCTACAGTGCTGACGGAACGGACCTGCAAAAAGGCTGTGGCACAACGGGGGTGAGTTGCCAACTCATGAGTAATAAGTAAAATCTATAAAGGCTATCGTAAGCATGTACGCAAAGGGTCACGACTCAACAATACTGACATAGCGTGATGTACTAGCAGGTATGCAACATGAATCAACTCTACAATACTAGTATAGCATGATGTACTGGCAGGTATGTAACATGAATCAATTCTACCCGAAATCTGAAAATATTTATATGAGCAAAACATCATTTTCATCTTAGAAAAACTCCTGTGAAGTATCTGAAGTAATATCAATGAAATCAACAGAAATCCGTGTCCAGCATCGACACCTCAAACGACTATCTCAAAATCCCAAGTATCCGTATCACACTATCTCGGGCCCCAGCCGTCCGGCTGGCCCATCTCAAAATATCAATATCTCAATATCTCACGACCACGGTCGATATCCTCTGGATATCCGCCGCGCCAACAATTACCGGTAGGTAGTCTGCCCCTGCCAGTCTCATCATCTACAACTCGATCTTCTTGCCCCGGGGTACCTTACCGGGCCTACCATGTATCCTAAACGGTTCATCCTACTCCTCGAATCGGGTCTCGAAAACTAACAGAAAACCCATGGTGGACGACACATATATCAATTACGAGAAAACCGCAACTTGCAATATTTAAAAATGATATCTGGTTTATTAAATCCTTGCGATTTTCCTCCCAAAAACTCATAATCTCGAGTGCAGAAATCCTCAGAAAATCACCATAAGCATGTCAGCTAGAAAGAACCCATGGTATTGACAATACGAACTGTAATATGTAGCTAGAAAACTGTACATGAATGATGATACAATGATTGTAATTTCTCAATTTAGCAAGTTAATTTGTACTCGTGCCGCATACTCATGATAATGGTGCAATAGTTTCACATTCTCAATTTAGCAAATTAAATAGTACTTGTGCCGCATAACTCATTATAATGGTGCAATAGTTTCACATTCTCAATTTAGCAAATTAAATAGTACTTGTACCGCATAACTCATGATAATGGTGCAATAGTTTCACATTCTCAATTTAGCAAGTTAAATAGTACTCGTGTCGCATGTCTCATATTAAGGGTTCAATGGATTTATATGATGAACTAACACATATATGGATATAAAGAGTCATGCAATGCAGCAAAATAGATAGTTAGGAACTATACACAAAATGCATGTATTACTAGAAGTTTTAAAACTATCGGGCGCCTCGCGCCATCCATACGATTTCCCGCATAGATGTGTACATCTACTCACTCGTGATCTCGTGCTAGCCAGATCCAACCATCGCTTTTCCCTTCCGCGCCGCGTCCGATGTCCCCGCGATTGATCCTAGAAACACACAAACAACATACATAAAGCTAAAATCCTGCTAAAACACGATATCAAGGTCAAAAGAGAACTTGCATTGGAAGTTAAACGCGTGTGCACTCGATACGTCAAAACGTGTGTAGCCTCGCAAGAAACCACCCCGACTCGCTGTGATGCGCAGTGAACAACAAACCCAACACACAAAATGCATGTGTTGCACAAGTTAAAAAGTATTGAAAACGAGGTTTTAGGTTCCAGATTTTGACTCGAGTGGAAAAAGCAAAAATTGTATATACCAAAAACCTTAGATATATAGCAGACTCCTACAGACCAAGAACCAACACCCACACCCACCCTATGGCCGCAATTTGCGGCCAGACACATTAAATCTGCGGCCAAAAAGGGGAGAGGGGGTCTCGTGCTTCGTGTGTGTGGTCCTATCCCAGTCACTAAGCTCCAGTAAATACAACTTTTTCCTGAAGTTCCCGGGTCAAAAGCAGATCTCAAAAAGAACCCAAATCCTAACTAAAACACTATTTAACACTAAAATGATACAATATGGTATTTTTGTGAAATCTGGCGTAAAAACTTGGATTAGATGATCTTAATAATACTTAGATAAGCTACTTTAGTCATAAAAATCCTAACTTGGCTTAATCTCCACTTAAACCACGAAACTAACACTAAAATCATATTAAATACTAAATTAAGCTAACTAATTACAAGTTTAGCAAAATGGAAATTGAGTTTAACAATATACCTCAAATTGGTCCTAGGATGCAGAAGAAGAAGAAGAAGAGAAGAAGAAGAAGAAGATGTGTGTGTTGCTGCTGCTGCTGCTGCTTGCTGCTTTGCTGTTGCTGCTACTTGCTGCTGCTGCTGTTGCTTCTGCTGATGCTGCTGCTGCTGTTGCTTCTGCTGCTGCTGCTTGTGGGGGGGAATGAATGAGAGGGAGAGATGTGAGAATGAGTGAAAGAAATGAGAGTGAGGGAATGAGTGGGAGTGTGAGGGTGTTAGAGAGTGAGGGTTTGGAAATGAGGGTGAGATTAGTGGAGCCATGCCTCATGCCATCATTCCCTCTCTCTTTCCTCACTTTCACAAGTCAACCCCAAAACAAAAAAAAGTTAATTTAATTAGGAAAACTAATATCCTTAATTAACTTCATATTAACTTAATCAAATGTTTTAGTTTACCTTGGCTACTTAAACATGGCTTAACCCGAAATTTAACCCCAATTTACATGCACATGTGTGTGTAGTCCAAATTAATTTCTAGTGAAACGTTCATTAATTTTATAAAATATTTGAAAACCGTTTTGCTAAACTTTTTACTAAAAACCCCATATTAAAGCATAAATAACCACTAATCACATTCTAAGGTGTTACAATACTGAATTTTTTCAGTATGGTGTCAATGTACCTGGACTGTGAAAGTCCCAATATCCTCTTAGATCTATCACGATAGATCTGGATTTCTAGAATGTACGAGGCATCACCCAGGTCTTTCATGGAGAATTTTTGTGACAAGAATCTTTCGACTGATTATAGCATAGGAATGTCATTTCCTATCAGGAGAATGTCATCTACGTACAAGACGAGGAATACCACAGTTCTCGCTACAATCTTACTATAAATATATGGTTCATCTAGATTTTTGATAAAGTCAAATTCTTTGACCGTCTCATCAAAGCAGATGTTCTAACCCCGCGATGCCTGGTTTAATCTATAAATGGATTTAAGCAACTTGCACACTCTTCCGCTGCTCTCACTCTCTATAAAACCCTCTTACTGATCCATATAAACACACTCTTCCAAATTTCCATTCAGAAAAGCGGTCTTTATGTCCATTTGCCAAATTTCATAATCATGGAAGGCAGCAATGGCAAGTAAGATCTGAATGGATTTAAGTATAGCCACTGGAGAAAAGGTTTCATCATAGTCCAAGCCAAGTTTTTGATGAAGAACTTTTGCTACAAGTCTAGCCTTATAAGTTTTAACCTGTCCATCTGCACCAATATTCTTTCTGAAGATCCATTTGCAGCCTACGAGTTTTACCCCTTGAGGTGCAATGTCCAAAGTCCAAACTTTGTTGGTGAAAATGGATTCCATTTCGGTCCTCATTGCATCCAGCCACTTTACTGAGTCTCTGCTTGTAATTGTTGGAGATAGTGCCCCCAGAGTCAATTATTGGATCACGGACACGTGATTGCAATGATTGAGGGAGGACTTATCACAGTAGGACAGTCTTACTCAAGATGATAGTATGCTATCTGGTTTATCTTTATCATCGTGTACTGCTTTAGGTGACCTTACGAGTCGCTATTGCACGTTGATAGAGCCCCTAGGATTCTTGCTTGACTACCAACAGTATGAGGGCGATCATATAAGTGAGAGCTGGAGTCTATAAGCACATCCTTAAACTGTCCCTAGTCGTGGGAGTTTCGAGACAGAGCATCGATTCTCCAGAGTAGACTAGTGTATACAGTCGAGACCCCGACGAGAGGCGGTGGCCGGTCTCACAAGCCACTGGTGTCAGTTGGTTCACCTAAGATGTATACAGGTGCTCATTAGGTTATGAGTACACCGGACAGGACTCGCCGAGAACCTGCTAGTTGGGATTATACCAGACGTCAGATAGCAGTTCCCTGGTGACATGTGTACAGGTTAGTTCATCGACCTGAGATCGTCATTTGTCTCGTGTGAGTTCCCACTGTACTTTGATTACTACCCTACCACGGCTCAAAGGAGTCGTGCAAACAGGTTTTAGTTGGGTACAGTCCCGAGCCACATGGAGGCAGTGAGCGGATCTGCAGGGGTTCGTCTCTCCCGGTATTGGGGGTGAGGCCGCGCTGTGTCTAGGAGAGCCATTACACAAAGCCCTCGGCCGAGGCAGGAGATTTACTGGTAGGTATTCCAGTAGTATCTCAGGGTGTTCTGGGCTACACTCCGACACGACTTGTACCGCTTTTGGGGGTCTGACTTTTACTAACCCCCTAGGCCCGCCATGCGATACTCATAGACGAACGGACCGAACTGTACGGATATTGTCACTGACAGGCTCAGTAGGGTGTCAGGATGAGTTCGCTCATCGACGTCCCTTTTGGTCAGTACCTAGTAGCCCGTTACGTATTGGCTTATACCTCTGACGTGCTATTGGTTAAATCCATAGCCATAGTATTGACGAATCTTTAGAGTTCACCACACACAGTTACTCAAGTTTCGGGCGAAACGCTGTAGAGGCCGTATGGAGATATGGCAGGGTTCGATCAGATACGTGCGGTATTGCACGGATCGTGATCGGACGGTTTTTACTAGCCGGCTTTGGCTTAAGCCGGATCCTAGTATTAGAAAGTGTAGATTTTGTCTCTTTGCATTTGTGTTCAGTGGGAATGCAAATGCGGGCATGTATTTGCAGTAGTGGGGTTTTCCTGTAATTTTATTACAGGATCAGTTTTCTGAAGTTGCCAGTTTGCATTCCGTTCCGGCCGGTTTTCCTTTGTTCCTTCACGGCCGGACTTTCGATGGAGGGGGTTATTTGCAGTAACTTATTAGTGGAGGGGTTTCTTGCTTATGTGTGAGGCATCATGATGGTTTATTCATCATGAGATTCCTTTTTGGTCTCATCCTTTGCCTTTTTGAGATTGGAAATGAAAAGATTGAATTGTGAGATGAGTGTGACATTATTCTTGCATTATCTTTTTCCTTTCTCATTTTGGTTATTGATTCATGTTTTTTTCCCACCCACTACATGAGAAGGGCCGGACACATCTTGGAGGGGGAGTGAGAGGGTTCAATAGTTTTTGAAAGTTTTTGTTTCCGCGTTTCCGGCGTCGGATCGACGGCCGGGGCGCCCCCGCGGACTTACACTGGTATCAGAGCCACGCCATTGACCATGCCTAGCTTGCTCTAGTGTGTTTGAAACCCGGTCGAACAAAATCCCCAAAAACCGTATTTTCAATGCATTGTGTTTTCTGTCGAAATTTTTTTCTGCTCCAAAAATTTTTCGGGTCATTGCAGAAACAAAAGCAGGAAATTCTAAGAATTCTAGGAAAATTTGATCCAATGATTCGTTAGTACGACCGCGGAAACGCGGCCAAACCCCTGGTTTGGCCGCGGTTCCGCGGTGAGAAAGTGTCCTCATTGGGCCAAATTTTTCCAGTGGGCTTTTGAATAGGAAATAGGGGTTTTGGGATATTATTTTTGGGCCCAGATTTTCTGTAACTGCTACAGTACTGTTTGGGGCCCACTTCGATAAATTTGTTCGATCGGATATTTTAAACATGCTAGTTTACAGTATTTACATTATATCTGCGACCGTGAATGTCACTCGATCGGTAAATCCAGTCTATCTGCTATAGCCCTTTTAGACGGATTTGCGAACGTGACATTCACGTTGATGTTCTGTGTTTTGCTGTGTTGTGCGGATCGGTCGTGGGGGATAGCCTGGATGCAATGTTAGTACAGTTTTGTTTTATATGTACATTTGATATTGCGGGGCGAGCGTCCGACATGTGGACTGCCGTCACTGCCTGTTTGTATTATTCGTTTGGGGCACGACCAGGTCGAGGTCGATGTACCCGTTGTATATATTTTACTTTCTGTACTAGGGTTACCCCACGGAGGAGTGCACGGATAGCCGGGTTCTAGAGGGCAACAAGCCCGCATCTCATAGCATTGAGACGGAGGGGGCTTTACTCTAGAATTGGCGGGCTATTCGCCGCACTCGTAGGGGGTATAGGTTGACCCAGGAGGGGTGCCCAAGTTACCGGATTCCGTGAAGTGCTGGGTGGTCCGTTCATGTTGCTGAAGAGGGCTGCCTCGCTTCAGGTTTTGGAGGGTAACTTGCCGCGCCCGTAGGGGTCTAGGTTTTCATTGCACAGGCTATCCACACGACCAGGGGAACGTCGGGTTTCAGTAGCGGCTCTGTGAAACCCGGGGATCCCAGATATCTGTATTGATCTGTGTTGCTATACATTTCTGTGTTGTTGCTTTTTATCACGCCTTGAGCAAAAATTATATATATTATATATACTAGTAGATGTTGTATATGTTTTGCATCCGCGCTAGTCCAGTCCCCGCTCTGTCGTTAGTTAAGTAACCTAACGGGTGATGACGGGACCCAGTGGCGAATGCGGATGGCATATACGTACATCATTATTTTCGTTCTTTTGTGGTGTGATCAATTGATGGGACTGCGTTGATTCGGATCAATGCAAGCTAAACAAACCTATTCTGATGTTGTTGGAACATTTTTCAAAAAGCTGTTGTTGCAAGGACTTTCTCTTTTGTTTTGCATAGTGGTATTCGGTTGGAATATCCTGTCCCTCAGTTGACGAGGCAAGGGCCGAGATCCCTTCACCGGGAGTGACCCCTTGGATAGAAGTTTGCGTCAGGGCAATAACTTCACTATAGCCGATTGCTTTTGCTTTGCATCGTGGTATTCAGTTGGAATATCCTGCATCTCATTCTACGGGGAAAGAGCCGAGATCCCTTCACCGGGAGTGACCTCTTTAGCAAAGGTTTTCGTCACTATATTTTTTAAAAAGCTATCTGGTTCCTTCAACGATATCAAGTTCATTACGTTAAAGGTTTTTGCCAGAAACCATTCGTAGCCCTCCGTCATTTCAGTTAAATATTCGGTAGTATTCAAGCTATGTATTTTGACCTCACGCCAAGGCATAGTGATTGGTAGCTGCCGGGTATTTATCTGTTGCATAGATAGATGCATTGGTTTGGGACAGTCATACTACTATTTTGGCCTACGTCAAGGGTATGTACAGGTGGGTTCAAATTAACCTGGACAATGACGGGTAGAACTTGACATGTGACTTATGATATTTTGACCTCACGCCAAGGTCATAAGAGCATTGGGCAGAAATCCACATCGGGAGTTTCTAAAGAAACTGAAACTTGCCAGATATGCGCATACCTTCTGGAGTGTGATAACGTGAGCGGATTCCGTCACGTTATCATGCGATGATAGTTGGATCCCGATTCCCACTGATGAGTTGGTTTACTCCTCGGGTGATCCCGGCTAATTCTTCTTTCAGGTTTGGGGAAGAATTTGACGCTGCAGTGGGAGGTTTCCAGATTAGATAAAGTGATAACTATTCTGATCTAGGTTAGAGTGCACGCTGAGTGTTTCTTTTCTCTCTCTCTTTGGCAGCGACCATTGACCCGACCCTAGACTATGACTCAGTGACCAAGTTGACCGAACCTTCTTAACACCGGCTTTTGGATTGTCAGAGTTGCAAACCTCATTGCCACTCCTACTCTTACCCTTTTCTCCAGGACACCCCGTATTGCTACGAACGTCCACTTCCATTGGACAAAACCATCGTATGGTTATATACGAACTCGAAGGAATTCGAGGATGGTTTCCGGTTCTGGAGAAAACGAATAGGACTATGCAGTTGTCTTTTCTTTTTTACCTTCTCTCAGGTTGCGAGTACTCCTTGGTTTAGGAGTAGTACACCTATTACGCAAATTGGATAGTCTTCTTCCAAACCATAGGCAGGTGCCGACCGGTAGGGAATGAAGAAAACCAATTAGCTTAATGGTGGTATACAGAAGGTATTATGTAAAGACAAAGAAAGGGATTAGTAAGAGGGCAAAGTAAATTGCGACTGCTATTCACGACCAAACCAAGTATTTCTTCGCCAATCCTAAATCACCTTTGTATTTCTCCAGGACACTCCGTATCACTACGAAGATCCTAAGTTTATTGGATAATCCATCGTATGGTTATATACGAACTCGAAAGGAACTTGTTCCAGTTCGGGGATGGATCCTGGTTCAGGAGAAATAGGAATAAGGTTTATTCGGTTGTCTTTTATCTTCACCTTCTCTCGCATTGCGAGTGTTCCTAGGACTGGGACAGTACACCCATTACGCTTATTGGATAGTCTTCTTCCAAACCATAGGCTGGTGCCGAACGGTAGGGAAGGAAGAAAACCATTTGGCCTAAAGGGGTGTACAGAAGGTAATGACTAAAGACATATAAAGGGATTTAGAGAAGCGGCAAAGAATTATACGGTTACAGTTGTGAATCTGGATAATAGAAGAGGCATTACTAGGAATACCAGGATACCCCATCGAAACATTTCAATGTTTCAGTTTCACTGTGTACTGTTAAAAGAAAACTGATTTCCCAATTAGACACTTGCTCTAGGGTATGTATTTACCAGGTAGGATTCTCACATCTGTATGGTTTTACAGATAATGAGTGGGAGTAAGTTATTGGGAATTAGGTGACCATCCTTATTATATCGGGATTCGTTGTAATTGGTGATATTTGAGGAAGCCACCTGGATTGTTTGCCGGTTGGCAAATATTTGGTTTTGAATATCCGTTCTTGTGCATCAATTTCAAATTGATATATCTGTACGTCTATTTTAATAGAGTGAGATATACCTTTTTGAGATTATGTCCATGACATTTACCTATATCAGTGGATGGTTAGGTAAGGAGCATTAAACGGCGGTGTAATTCTTCATAACCACAGTACAGTTTTCAACCTACGGCACACAGTGAATGAGCCACTAGACTCAAGGGACTTGTACAGAGTATTGTATATTGTCCAGTGTCCATTAGGACAGAGGGGTTGGTCCTCGTACTATATTCGAAGATGTAGATACTTGTGAATGGTATTCAGTTGATAGTAATGGTTAAGAGAACTTGCTTCTCTTTCAGGTTACTCATAATTGGACTCACTCTTAAATTGAGTAACGCTGATCGGCCTCCTTCCATTCAGTTGACATGTACTGGAGACAGCTGCATGATTTGAATCTGGTTCAATTAAATCAGTGCCTCTGTTTCTATATTGGATATAGAACAGTTCATATCTTGACATTGTTAAGGTACGGAGAGTTGTCCGGCTTATGCTTAAAACCAGACACTGGACAACTCAAGGCACGTTTCTGTAATGGCTGTTTGTGGGTTGACCCGGGCTATGACGAGGGTTGATTTTCTACCATCTGGAAGATCAATAGCGATATTGTTCTAGACTCGCCACAGTTTTATTAAAAATGGATTTTTTCAGAAAACAGTAGTGGGAGAATGGTAGAATTGGAAGTGATTCCAGAACCGCAAACGATTACTGAAGATTTGATAGGAACCTAAAGATTCAATCTGGTTTGACATTCCATTGGCCACTCCGTAGATACGGTGGGTAACCTCAGGCACCCGAGAGGTACTCTGGTAGCCTCAAGGACAGTGACAGGGAGGTTCTTGTTTACCCACACTTGCCATTGCTGTTGTTCCAGGCTGCCAGACCCGGCAGGAGGATGAGTATAGCGTCGTTCTAAACTGGCTTTAGAAGTGTACATCTATATGACTCTGCCAGAGGGCTGTCATAGACAGTGGGCGCAGCGGAAGCATTGGTGGACATGTGACTTATGTCTATTTATAGACTATAGCAGATATAGCGGAGATGGATCATCTATTTCTGACGTGACAGTCATAGGTTTGACTTCATCAGAATAGGGATAGATCTGTTAAGAAGGTGGTAGGGTGTGATGTCCTGGTTTTTAGATGACATACACAGAGTAGGAAGTGAAATTCCTATACTACGATCGGTTATACTTTGGTTGTCACACAGTAGTTTCTCCACATAGGAATTGGATCTTATATTGTACATTATGGTTACTGGATATATGGTTTTAGATCTAGATTTGGGTGGTTTCCCAATCTGGGTACCTTGACAGCATTCTATGAGTATTTAGAATGGACGACTCCTGGCACGGTAGTATACCTGCAGGTAATGGAGTCACCCTCTCTAAAGGTGTCTTACAGACTAAATGAGAGAGGGATACGCATGATTGACAGATCACTTGCTTAGGCAATTGAGTCAATCATGAGATGTCAAGTACCACACCAGATGTTGTTCTTGCAGTAGGTGCAATAAGTTGATATTGATCCAATCCTGGAGAAACAGTCGGAAGCAGTTTTAGAACATAAGTTGATGTTCTAGGGATATGATAGCAGCTTTCTCCTTCGGGAGACAGTTATCATTCCAGGCTTCCAAGGTGACATGGATGGCAGAGTGGCTGTCAGAGTTATAGTTTTTCCTCTGACGAGGGGCAGTATTTTGGACAGGTGGTCCAGGCGGATACTGAGGGAGGCATGGCGCGGGATACTGATTAAGTTCAGTTGACGATACAGTCTAAGAAGTTTGGATTTAGAGTTCATTTATGAGCTAGGTCCCATCAGACATCTAGACACATTCTAAGACAGGTATTGCTCATTTCGGAAGATGGCTTTCTCCGCGAACCTGAGATAAAGAGAGATATAGAAAGAAACACCATAGCGGATCCACTCACTGAGGCTATTTCTCGAACGCAATAGTTTCGCAAACGAGCTTTGTGAGACTGACTAGTAGAGGAGTTGGGTGTTCGGTATCACACGGGCTATGAGTATGCGACATCGCAATAATTAGCCTTGAGTGCAAGTGGGAGATTGTTGGAGATAGTGCCCTCAGAGTCAATTATTGGATCACGGGCACGTGATTGCAATGATTGAGGGAAGACTTATCCCAGTAGGACAGTCTTACTCAAGATGATAGTATGCTATCTGGTTTACCTTTATCATCGTATACTGCTTTAGGTGACCTTACGAGTCGCTATTGCACGTTGATAGAGCCCCTAGGATTCTTGCTTGACTACCAACAGTATGAGGGCGATCATATAAGTGAGAGCTGGAGTCTATAAGCACATCCTTAAATGGTCCCTAGTCGTGGGAGTTTCAAGACAGGGCATCGATTCTCCAGAGTAGACTAGTGTATACAGTCGAGACCCCGACGAGGGGCGGTGGCCGGCCTCACAAGCCACTGGTGTCAGTTGGTTCACCTAAGATGTATACAGATGCTCATTGGGTTATGAGTACACCGGACAGGACTCGCCGGGAACCTGCTAGTTGGGATTATACCAGACGTCAGATAGCAGTTCCCTGGTGACATGTGTACAGGTTAGTTCATCGACCTGAGATCGTCATTTGTCTCGTGTGAGTTCCCACTGTACTTTGATTACTACCCTACCGCGGCTCAAAGGAGTCGTGCAAACAGGTTTTAGTTGGGTACAGTCCCGAGCCACATGGAGGCAGTGAGCGGATCTGCAGGGGTTCGTCTCTCCCGGTATTGGGGGTGAGGTCGTGCTGTGTCTAGGAGAGCCATTACACAAAGCCTTCGGCCGAGGCAGGAGATTTACTGGTAGGTATTCCAGTAGTATCTCAGGGTGTTCTGGGCTACACTCCGACACGACTTGTACCGCTTTTGGGGGTCTGACATTTACCAACCCCCTAGGCCCGCCATGCGATACTCATAGACGAACGGACCGGACTGTACGGATATTGTCACTGACAGGCTCAGTAGGGTGTCAGGATGAGTTCGCTCATCGACGTCCCTTTTGGTCAGTACCTAGTAGCCCGTTACGTATTGGCTTATACCTCTGACGTGCTAGTGGTTAAATCCACAGCCATAGTATTGACGAATCTTTAGAGTCCACCATACACAGTTACTCAAGTTTCGGGCGAAACGCTGTAGAGGCCGTATGGAGATATGGCAGGGTTCGATCAGATACGTGCGGTATTGCACGGATCGTGATCGGACGGTTTTTACTAGCCGACTTTGGCTTAAGCCGGATCCTAGTATTAGAAAGTGTAGATTTTGTCTCTTTGCATTTGTGTTCAGTGGGAATGCAAATGCGGGCATGTATTTGCAGTAGTGGGGTTTTCCTGTAATTTTATTACAGGATCAGTTTTCTGAAGTTGCCAGTTTGCATTCCGTTCCGGCCGGTTTTCCTTTGTTCCTTCACGGCCGGACTTTCGATGGAGGGGGTTATTTGCAGTAACTTATTAGTGGAGGGGTTTCTTGCTTATATGTGAGGCATCATGATGGTTTATTCATCATGAGATTCCTTTTTAGTCTCATCCTTTGCCTTTTTGAGATTGGAAATGAAAAGAGTGAATTGTGAGACGAGTGTGACATTATTCTTGCATTATCTTTTTCCTTTCTCATTTTGGTTATTGATTCATGTTTTTTTTCCCACCCACTACATGAGAAGGGCCGGCCACATCTTGGAGGGGGAGTGAGAGGGTTCATTTTTGGATGAGGAATTCTACATTTCATCTCATTCTCCTTGCTACAAAATTCCACATATTACTCCAAAGTTCTTTTTACCTCCATCCTGGCAACTGCACTAAACCCTAAAGAGACATGGATTCTACACTTGTCTACAGCACTCCTTGGACGCGTCGGCTAGCCAACTTCGCGCCCGAGTTGCCTCGGTCCAGAGGTGGGAGCCCGTATACGTACCCGGCTACGTGGTGCCCTTTCCGACGAGGACGTGACGGACGGAGATTCCGCAGGAGATCGGAGTGGAGACGAAGACCGAAGGACACGGATCGCTTGGTATAACTCTCTACCCGTATTTTTGTTTGCTAGTAGCTAGGTTAATGGCCCGATCCGGGTGAAAAGTGCGCCGTGGTGCCGGTTCAATAGTTTTTGAAAGTTTTTGTTTCCGCGTTTCCGGCGTCGGATCGACGGCCGGGGCGCCCCCGCGGACTTACAGTAATGGCTTGCTGGAAACTAGTCGGCTCATTATCATTGATGATGTAATTCTCTCTATCCCCGTTTACGAGAAAACTGTAGTATCTCTTGGGCGGATGAGACGGCCTACTAGATCTGCGGAGTGGCGCAAGGACGTCCGGTTCTTCTGAAACTTCTGATTCCACCATGCTTTCAGTAATAGTTTGTGGTTCTAGAATTTCTTCCGGTTCTATTGCGCTCCCACTTATTTCTTTTTCAAGAAATTGATGTTTACCTCAATCAGAGCAAAGCTCTGTTTAAATTCCAAGGTGGGAAAAAAAAGCGATACTTCTGTTTTTCTCCAATCAGAGCAAAGCTCTGTCTTAAAAATTAAAAAGAAAATTAAAGTTAAAATAAATTAAGTAGCGTACTCCATAAAAGCAAAGCTCTTGAAAAAAAAACTGCGCTGCGCAGTGCGCACAACCGCGCGCTGCGTAGTAAAAAAAATAAAAAATAATAAAAATAATAAAAATATTTAAAATAATAAAAATTTTAAAATTTTTTATTGCGCGACACGTGTCTGCGCAGTTGCGCAAACGCTGCACGACACGTGTCACGCGCTGAGGAGTTATGCAAAAAACAGAATAAAGATTTGAGGAAATCTTTTCTGTTTTTGTTAAAATAAGAAGATTTCTTCTGTAAAACAGAGCCCTTCGGATTAAAGATCCAACGGTGGGGAAAATTCCCCAAATCACTCAGAGAATGATCTTTTTAATAAACTTTAACTAATTTATGGGCACTATAAAAAGGACCCTAGACCTCATTTCAAAGGGGAGAAAGATCTTGCTAAAAAAAAGGAGAAAGAGGACTCTGAAGAACGCCTCAAGAATATAAAAAAAAAAGGTAAAAAAAAAACCTTTGAAAGAAGAGAAATTTCTCTTGTGAACAAGATCATGGATCTTCAATAAATAAATAAATAAATAAAAATAAAAATAGTGCCTTGCACTTGTTTTATGAACCATCGGTTCTTGAAACTAAAAGGTTCTTAAATTAATAGTGCTTTGCACTTTCATGAACCTTTGGTTCTCTGAGATAAGAAAAACATGAAAAACTTGTTTTTTTCTTAGATCTAAATCAAATAGTGCCTTGCACTTGTTTTATGAACCATCGGTTCTTGAACCTAAAAGATTCTTAAATTAATAGTGCTTTGCACTTCTTATGAACCACGGGTTCTCTAAAATAAGAAAAAACAGAAATAAAAAAAATAGTGCTTTGCACTTTTATGAATCTTTGGTTCTTGTAATAAAAAGAAAAACTTGTTCTTCTTTGATCTAAATTAGATCAAGAAATCAAATAGTGCTTTGCACTTCTTTTATGAACCATTGGTTCTTGAATCTAAAAGATTCTCAAATTAATAGTGCTTTGCACTTATAAATCTGCACTGTTGTGCTCTCTGATTGGCGCAAAGCGCTTGATAAATGCAATACATTTTCTAAAGGGCCAGGCCCAAACCAAAAAGACCTAGTAGGCCTAATTAAATTGCAGTGCAATAAAAGGGGCAGAGCCCAAACAAAATAGATGATCTGCATCATTTATAAAAGGGCAGAGCCCGAACAAAACAAAAATAATGCAATGCATTATTTAAAAAGGGGCAAAGCCCTAACTCAGGCCTAATTGGCCAAAGACAAATAAAAATGTTGAACATTCAACTGGACTTAGCCCAGTCATGGCCATAAGTCCTCAAATTAAATTGACTGAGCACGGCTGCTCCCTAAATGAATTTACATCTGGTTCGAGGGTACATCTCCGAATTCCTCCGACACCTATCGTTGTAATCCTTCAACGACGTCAGAGAGGTGACGGGTCCCAACGACCACACATGAATATAGACTGCGGGGTCCTTAAACTCGTGGACCGAAATGTCCCTAAACTAATATAGGACCGAAACGTCCCTAAACTAATAACGGACCACTACGTCCCTAAACTGGCATTGGACCAAAAAGTCCTTAAACTAATAATAGACCACCACGCCTCTAAACTGGAATACGGACCGAAACGTCCCTAAACTAATAATGGACCGAAACGTCCTTAAACTAATATCGGACTGAAACGTCCCTAAACTAATGATGGACCGAAACGTCCCTAAACTAATATTGGACCACCACGTCCCTAAACTGGAATATGGACCACCACGTCCTTAAACTGGCACAATAGAGCCCAAATGTTCTTTTGTCGGACCTAAACGGTCCCGTTAAGTTGATCTTAGTCTCAAACTGGACTAACGTATCCTTAACAAACGTTTGAGTCGATCTTAGCCTCAAAAATGGCTAACGTATCCTCCAAACAGATTTTAGTCCCAAATTGGACTATGAATCTCCCAAACTGGAATAATAGGGCCCAAACGCTCTTTTGTCGGATCTAAACGATCACGTTAAGTTGATCTTAGTCTCAAACAGGACTAACGTATTCTTAACGAACGTTTAAGTTGATCTTAGCCGCAACGCGACTAACGTATCCTTAAACTAAAAACACCAAACCCAAATCTAAGTAAATACGGATTTGGACTAATCCACGTCCTACGGGCGACGGCATTACT
The DNA here is from genome assembly GCA_030015575.1 of Agapanthus africanus. Taxonomy (NCBI): domain Eukaryota; kingdom Viridiplantae; phylum Streptophyta; class Magnoliopsida; order Asparagales; family Amaryllidaceae; genus Agapanthus; species Agapanthus africanus. The sequence goes on along the minus strand of JASDDO010000004.1, from coordinate 27,104,007 downwards.
CAGTCTCCATATACAATCAACGGGCAACCACAAACAAAATAAACGCACACGACACGAAGTGAAATTCTGGAGAAGGAGAAAGTTGTTACCGCGATGCGGTAGCGTAATTAACTGCAGGGGCTTGCGCCTGCAGAGAAGAGCGTCCCCACAATCAAAAACCCCTCACCCTGAGGGGGAATCTAACGAAGTCTGCTACATCGGCCGCATCCATCTAAACCTCCGATGCAAGATGCCATAAATCAACTTGACATCTTCGGAGAGGTAGACGGATAAAACCAATTAGCATCTGCCCCGAATCTCAGCGTCAGGACATCGCGGTCCTGTGCGCCGCCTTTCGGAGGGGAACAATTGAGTCTTCAGAAAGTGGATATGTCGAGAAACAAAACCTTTTGTTTCTTTGCGTAATAAAAAAGATATGTCCTGGAATTCTTTGGATATCCCACAAACTTACACAGTACTGATCATGCTTCGAGCTTGTCCGCATACTGCTTTTTGACAAAAGCTGGACATCCCCATATCTTAAGATACTTACGATAGAGTTTCTTCCCACTGCACATTTTATATGGTGTGGTAGGCACTGGCTTAGTTGGAACTTTGTTCAAAAGATATGAAGCAGATTCCAGTGCATAACCCCAGAAGGATCGCGGTAACTCAGCATTACTCATCATGGAACGTACCATATCTAATAAGGTGCGGTTCCGCTTTTCCGATACACCATTGTGTTGAGGTGTGTATGAAGGAGTAACCTGAGAGAGAATTCCATTCTCTTTTAAGTAATCCAGGAATTCGGCACTTAAGTATTCACCACCTTTATCAGATCGAAGTGTCTTGATACTTTTGTCTGTTTGTTTTTCCACTTCATTCTCATATTCCTAGAATTTCTCAAAGGCCTCAGATTTATATTTCATTAAGAATATATGTACATACCTTGAGAAATTATCCGTAAAAGTAATGAAGTAGGAATAACCACTTCTTGCATGTATAGATATTGGACCACACGCGTCGCTGTGTATGAGTCCCAAGAGCTCGGTGACTATTAGTACTTCAGTCACCAAACTTTTCTTGAATCTGTTACACTTTCCTTTTACAAATTTCGAGGACGAAATTTTTTTAGGGAGGGTAGAATGTAACAACCCTAAATTTCCTGTATAACTTTCTGTGCAATTTTTTCAAAATTTAAAGAAATGGGTACTTTTGCCTGAGCACAAGTTAAATATTTGTTTCGCTAATTAATAGCAAGAAGGAGCTTGTGGCTCATTGGTAATACTTTGCACTACTGAACCAAGCCACCAGAGTTCAAATCCCATACCCCACATTATTTTTAATATTGTTTTATTTTGAATTTTTAGAATACCAAAAGTTCACTTGCATATCTCACAATAACCCCACTACACATGAAAAGTTAAATGTACCAAAGAGTTAGTGAGACGACGGCGCACCCTCCGACCGACCGACTCGGCCGGGATCGGCCGAATCGGCCGGCGGACCGGTCGACTCGGGCTGGCGCCGCTGGCCGGACTCGGCCGGCCTGCCGAGTCCCCAACACCAAAGTGGTGCCTCTTGGCCTCCCCTCCCCCCTACACACTTCAATTACCTAGATCGGTTCCATAGACACAATAAAACCCCATTTACTCCAATTTTAATATATTTTATTACATTTTTTTTCAATTAAACTCTTCATCTATCCTAACCCTAGCCTAATCCTATAAATACCACCCCTAAACACTACCCTCTCACCCAAAATTCTGAGCCAACTCTCAAAAAATTCCTAGAAACCCTAGTGTACTTTGGAAGAAGTAAAGAGGCGAAGCCCCAGCAAATTTTCCGGCGACAACCCTAGGAGATCCCGGCGACGAAACGACGCACCGTCGACTTCTCTCATCTCCCCTTCCTCTCATTTAAGTTTGAAACCCGTAAGTCCTAATTCCCCTTCTCTAATTTTTTCTAAAAATACGAAATTCCAAAACCCGACGGAAACGGAGTAAATCCGATTTCCGATTCGGTTCTTTCTCAAAATCCAACATTTTCTTAATACAATCTTGTTAAACCACTTCATGTTGACTATTAAACACTAACTAATCATATTGAACAAGTTCTATATCAAAAGAAATTGCTATTTCCATTTTACCGTATTTTTCATTAAAATACCATATAGTTTCATTTCGACATTTAAACCATCATAAACTTGCTATACCTTTAAGTAGATCACGAGGTAATGACCTACCTCCTAACACATTCATATGCAATATAGCACAATACTTTCGGGGACATAGAATACGGGAAAACGATACCTTTTCAAATAAATACCATTACTAATAAAACCGTTTTTTAAAAGATTAGAGTTTTACACAAATCTTTGTAAAGCACCGCTACAACCCATTTGGGGAATCCGTTCGGGATGGTGTGGGTTATCGCACATCCTCGGGCTTAGTAGCGTGAGATGCAAACCTCCGCAAGGAGCATTCGGTCTCGAGAGATTTAAAATACGACATCTTAAGAAAAATGAGATTTTTAGAAATATAATATATTAAAATTATTTTTTAAAATATATATATATATATATATATATATAAGTAAGATTAAAATATCTATTTTGTAATAATATATATATATATTCTAACTCTTTTCAAAAATCACAAGAATCATTTAAATTAAAATACCATGAATTCCATACAAGTCAATATTATAAATAAATACCCTTTATTATGAATTTAGGATATTTTCACTAGAAATATCACAATTATAAAATCTACATTCATGATAACTCTAAAGACGATAACTAAATGCTTAGGGAGTATTTTGAAAATTATACAAAAGTATTTTTACATAAAACCCCCTCAAGTTCTATAAATTACCCTAAGGACGCTAGTAAACATAGGTTTAAGCAGGACCAATCTCTTGAGCCTCAGGGAGCCGGATAAGTGGGTGCTTGCCTATTTAAGATAGACAATTAACAACGGTGTTATCAATATGGTAATCGTCTTTGAAAAAGACACAAATCCTGCCGCCCATGTGCAGCGGTTACCGATAACATCAAAACAATCAGGACTTCAATTTACCTTTCTAATTGTCTGACTCAGACTGAGTCTCATTAATAATCTGACTTGAATATGATTCAAGTACAATCTACAATCTACAATATTACAATTCAACATGAATCCATGAATCTATTTATCCATACATTTCAATATATTCAATCTATACAACTTGACTGAACCGAACCATGGATATACATTCACTTACATGATTCTACAGTTAAATCCATTTACATGATTCTTCAGTTACATCCATTTACTGATATCATGGTTTCGGCAAGTCATCCAATTATACAATCTATACAGTTTACAATAGAAGTCAATCAATACATTCAATACAATAAACACTATGGGGTTATAAAGGGGTAGACTGGTATAGAATATGTTAAAGGTGGCACGAGATGGTCACTTAAGATGTAATTACATCCATGCCGTTGTTCCGTGGTATTATCGACGGAGCCTTGTACTACGGGTTACCAAAATCTCCGGTGTAAGTGAGACTCCTCTCGTATATACTGGCATCTTCTGTACCAAGCTACAAACAACAACGTTAACCATATAATACAACTTTAAAAACTACCTTCTCTTTCCTTCTATTCTATTTATCCCTTATCTTTGGGACTTACCGAGCGATTTGTTCGCTGACGACATTCTCTTTCTTTCTTCTTTGAATGTCGTCAGGTGATCTGGACACTCCGGAGAACGAGCCCACTAGTGAAGACTTGGACCACTTCATTGAAGACCCAGAGCTCTAGCTACATTGTACACTTTCATTTCAGTACTTTTCCTTTTATGTTATGCCACTGTTTAGGCATTGCTTTCTATCAAATGTATTTACTTTTCCATACATTGTACAAAAAGAATGTGAATAAATAAAGTTGTTGTTTTATTATATCTTGTCTCTTGTGCATTTACTTTTATATTGCTTAGATACGCTTAGCGTATTTACTTCAGAGTAAATACGTAGCGGCCTCGTAGCGTTCTCTACCGTTATACTGGGAAGTGGGACGTTGTTCAGTTGAAAATATTGCACTTTGGTATAAGTATTTTCCTTACATTTCTTAAATAATAAAAGGTGTTTATTATAAATATTAAACATGTTTGGATTTATCTGCAAAATACTATTTTCCATATGTTTATATATTATAATTAATATTAGGAAGGAAAATATAGGTATTTTATATTTATATAATATTTTGGTGATTGAAAATATGCATATCATATCAAATATTCTAATCACAATTCTTAAAAGATATAATATCATACAAATGGTTAGAATAATATTTCAAAATATATGCATAATATTTTAGTAAAAAAAAAGTGCATAGCATATTAAATATTCTTAATCAAGTTTCTTAAAGATTTATTACCATATATAGTGATTAAGACACTCTCTCTAATTTAATAAATAAACTAACATTATTCATAGAGATATTGTGCAAGATTTAGCTCAGGTCAAGTGATCAAGATGTTCAAAATGTCAGGATCAAAAATCTGCCAAAATCATAAAATCAATATTGACAGGGACTCAGAATCCAGGCATGGAAAGTTACCATATTAGGAAGTCACCATATATGGTAACTAGTTTTTCTTCTTTGAGGGCTATATAAAGGACCAAGGGCTAAAGTTAGAAGGCATCAAGCCGAAGAGATCACGAAGTCCAAGACGGCTCACGCATCTAGGCTGATCATCAACTGTTCATCTACCTCCTTCGGAAGAGTTCGAGAAGCAAACCAAGTTTTTGTAATCATTTTCTAAGGAATAAAGTGTAGATTGTTCAAGTTGATTAATAAAGGTAGTTGTTTTATTTAATTCTTTTGCATTTTACATTATGTTTTCCCTCTCTGTCTTTTCATCTTCTTTTCCCAACATGCGCGGGTAATTTTCCGCTTGTTAGGTTTCGTAGGATTAGGGTAGGCTAATGGATGATGAACATCCTTAAATCCTTTTTAAGTCCTATAAAGTTTATGAACTTTATCAAAAGAATCATTAACATCCTAATCGGGCGCGCTAACAATTCTTTGTTAGTTCCGACCGCGATTAGAGATTAGATTAATGATTGTTTTGGTAAAGACTAGATATGAACGAAGTTCCGTGTCGAGATAAGGGTTAAGAGTGGGATTCCTTTTCCCTCTAGAAACCCTAATCTACACGCATCACCGTTGTTCTAGTTTTAAATCTATTAAACGATAAAAAAGGTAACTTTTAATTAATCATCCATAACTACTAAATCCTAACGAACCCTACAAGCCCTCTTATTATATTAACTACATCCCTAAAATAATCTAGATCTATATATTTTGCATTCTTGCTTAAAGTAGATCTAGAAATTTTTTTCACAAAATTCTTTATTCCTCCTCTCTTTTTCAACACATCTAAAGTAAAAGTAAAAGATCCAACGTTTCCCTGAGGACGACCCGTACTCATCTCGGTCTAGCTACACGCGACACCGTTATTGATTGCGGTTATTCTACAAACACTTTTTCGAACCAATCGGGCGTGACAAGTATTCGCCACCTCGATTAGATGGATGTGTCTTGATACTTTTGTCTGTTTGTTTTTCCATTTCATTCTCGTATTCCTGGAATTTCTCAAAGGCCTCAGATTTATATTTCATTAAGAATATATGTACATACCTTGAGAAATCATCCGTAAAAGTAATGAAGTAGGAATAACCACTTCTTGCATGTGTAGACATTGGACCATACACGTCGCTGTGTATGAGTCCCAAGAGCTTGGTGGCTCTTACTCCGTGTCCGGTGATCGGAGTCTTTGTCATCTTTCCTTTGAGACATGATTGACAAGTTGCATAAGACAGATATTCAAACGGATCCAAATATCCCTCTCTATGTAACTTCGTCAACCGTGTTTCATTGATGTGACCTGGTTTACAATGCCATAAGAAAGCTTGATTTGATTCTGGAGACTTTCTTTTGAGTGTGTTCTGGACATTGAAAACCTTGTGTTGATTTAAAACGTATATACTGTTTTCTAGTGTACCTGACCCAATCAATTAAGGTGAATGTTTACAACATCGCTTATAAATGTAAAATCATAACCTTCTTTAGATAGTAAAGATACAAAGATTATATTACACGTCAAAGTAGGTACACAAAAACAGTTACGCAAAACCAAAATGTGTCCAGTTGTCAATCCTAGGTGATATTCTCCTACGGAAACAGCATCCACGCTCGCTCCGTTAGCAACCCCGAGGGTCATATCACCTGTCTTTATAACTCTATGGCTTCTCAGTGCCTGCAATGAATTACAAATATGAGATCCTGAACCGGTATCCAATACCAGGAAATAGAGTTGATTGACAAACAGTTTTCAATCATAAACACACCTGAAGCCGAAACCACAACTTGCTTCGAATCCTGGTTCCTGGTTTTCCAAGCCCTGCAGTCTTTCTTCCAATGGCCTTTCTTGTGACAATAGAAACATTCTTATTTCCCTACTGTCGGCCCCAAAACTTTTGTCTTGCCCTTTCCCTGCATCTTATTGATACCACCTTTCGGCTTGGTGGGGGCCTTCTTCTTCTTCCCCTTGGTTTTCGCCTTAGATCTAGAGGAAGAAGATTCCCCAATAAGCAAAGCGGGTGTCTCCCTGGTTTTCTTTGGGGTACTCTCTGCACTCCTCAACATGTTGAGAAGTTCTGGAAGTGTAACTTCCTTCCCTTGAATATTAAAATTCAATATAAACTAGGCATAGGTAGAGGGGAGGGATTGTAGAATCAATTTCATATACAACTCGTTCTCCAACGTGGTCCCAAGGTCCGCGAGCTCTTCAATATAGCTGATCATCTTAAGGACGTGGTCTCCTACAGATGACCCGATAGCCAACCTCGCCTGAAATAATTACTTTGAGGTCTCGTATCTTGCGATACGAGATTTCTCTCCATATAAATCTTTGGTATGGAAGAAGATGGAAGTTAAGTCCATCTTCTCGTGCCATCTCTAGTGTTCATTATCTATTGAGGCCAGAACGAGGAACTTGGCCTTCGCACAGTCTATTTCCCATGTCTTACGAATTTCAATATCCGTGACGGTGGAATCTGGACCAGGGGCGGCGGGGGCTTTAGTAGTAAGGAGGTAACCCAGCTTGTCATAGGTAAGGGCTATTTAGACATTTCTTAGCCAATCATTATAGTTTTGCCCCGTCAATATATTTTTATCTAGTAGTAACTTAAGCCTGGTCAATTTAGTCGCTGCAATTATGAGAGAGAGAAGAAACATTCAGCATGATACTCTTACAAATTTAGATTGGTTATTAGTTTATCTATATAGGATGGCTCCTACTGTTTCCTCAAATCCTCCTTTAAACCATAAAAGAATAATTAATCAGGATTAATCGCACACTACAATTCTTGCTTAACCTTTCGACCAGGCTAGTGTCGGTACTTCGAGGGAGGTTTTACAACGCTTTAACGAAATTTCTTAATTAAATAACCTCTTTTCCCTAGAGGCGTAGCCCCGTTAACACCGTTCTAGACACCTACTTGGTTTATAGCATTGATTGCAAAGTGAAACATTCTCCCGATGAGTAATAAAACTCACAGTGGGATCGGGATCCAATTATCATTGTGTGACAACGTTGAAGGAATTCTACCAAAATCATCACACTCCAGATGGTATGCAAAACTAGCAAGTTTCATTTTCCTTTGAAACTCCCGATGTGGATTTTTGCCACAGGCGCTTATGACCTTGACGAAGGCCAAAATATCGTAAGACGCAAGTCAAGTTCTACCTGTCATTATTCAGGTTAATCTGAATCCATTCGTACAAACCCTTGACGAAGGCCAAAATAGCTATACGCCTGTACCAGATTAACGCGTCTATTTGTGCTACAGATGAATACCCAACAGCTACCAATAACTATGCCTTGGCGAAGGTCAAAATATATAGCTTGAATACTTACGGCTGGTTTTGGTGAAAACCGTGAATGTAATGAACTTGATATAGTCGAAAACCGTGAACGTAAATAACTATGGCATCGCATTTAAAAGTTATTTTTTAAAGAAAACTGAGTGGTTTTGAAATTGTTCCAACGATTTAACTTTGGTTTGTTTTCTTTGTATTAAACAATATTAATGTTGTCCCATTATTTAACCTTATCATTGCAGAAAGAAATGAAAATAAAACGTACGCTTATTCCATCCGCATTCGTCACAGGGCCCCGTCATGCACCATTAGGTTACTTAACTAACGGCAGAGCGGGGGCAGGACTAGCGCGGGTGAAAAACATAAGCAATGTTAATTATATATATATAATATATATATATATAGACATTCGTCTCACGCAATAATAGCCATCCCAGATCATAGATCACAGCACAAGTAGTATAGATAAATATATTGGATATATTAGGATTTCCGTGTTTCGTTTAAACCTATAACGAAAAGCGGATTCCACGATCGTGATGAATAGCCAAACCCACACCTTAAACCCCTACGGGTGCGGCAAACTTCCCGCCGAATCCCCGAAGTAAAACAACCTCTCCCAATGAGATGAGTAGGCCACTCGAAACTTCAAGAACCCGGTAGTTTGTGCACCCCACCTTAGGTCTATCCTAGGTGCAAGAAAAAGTAAATGAAATAATACAGCGGTGGCTACAATCTTAACCCGGATGTGCCCTGCAAAAGAATATTACATCACTTTACAAATTACATGAATGAAAGAAAAGAACACTCTTCTCACATTCCCTGGCTATTCAATCATGACGATCCAATACTTCATATCCACAAACCGCAAACATAAGATACTAGATATGTGCAACCCTCACTAATTGACATATAGCAATTAGTCGACGTTTCTAAACACATATTCGAACTTAAAATGAATAATCGATGTTAAAATTTTGATTTAGAAACACTTCGTATTGCCCAAGCACAAAGATAACACAGTATGAAATCTAGGCAAAATCAAACAATACCATAAATCCTAAATCTAAGAGTCTAAAACACCACAAGAAACACGAGACATAAGTCTCTAGAAAAACCGGCGAAGGCAGGAAAAACCCCATTTCCGGCGGTTTTGTTTTGGATTGAGTGGCTCATTTTTCTCTGGTGTTCTTTTTAAATTATGTGGAGCATTCTGCACTTGTTTAAAAAAAATAGAAGCCCTTTTAAAATCAACAGAAACTTGGATATAGGTTTTATCGTTTCGGAGTTGTTTCAGTTTCGAATCTCTAAACTTTGTTTATTCGGTTAGTTAATTGTTTGGGTAGGCTGTGATAACAGTGTAAGTGTATATGTGCTCCTTACCGTGTCAACTACAGCTATGCGGAATCAAAAACTTTAAAAACTTGAGCACATAATACTAAATCCCCAAGATACAAGCCCAAACACTAAACTAAACAAAGCCTAACTAGAGTTTTAACTACTCGGTTGAAATTACAACCTTTGTAGACGATCCTTCGGATCATGAAAGTTGACTCCTCAAGCTCCTTGGGTTGATGAAACGAGCTCTCGAAGCCAATCTTTTGTGTCAAAGACGATCCACCCGAGGATGCCGATTCAAGCGATAACTTCGTCCGAAGCAACTAAAGATCAAGTCTTGCTAAGCCAAGATGCTCAGATTGGTGTAGTTTATGAAACTAAATGCTCTCTTTTAATCTTCACAACTCAAGAGAGTGGATTGAGGAAGAAGATGAGGATGGTGGCAACCGGAGAATTTTCCTCACTTGTAAAAATGAACCATCACATATGAAAAATATCTCACACTCTCATCTTATCTCTTCACATCACAAACAAAGGAGAGGGTGGGCTAGTGACTCACTAGGGTGAGTCACAAGTCCACACTCTTCTTCATATAATGATGGAAAGGTGAGTGAGAGAGTGTAGTCACCTCACTAGGTACACACATACAAACATTTATAAATACAAATGTAAGTATATAAACAAGTATACCTTAACCCGTATAAATACGTATACCGTATTTCTACCAAATACTTTATTTGTACCGAAAATACAAAATACGCGTATTCATATTTAAAAATAAATACATGTATTTGTATCAAAGCACAAATACCCGTATTTATACAAATACACGTATTTGTATAAATACCGTATTCGTGTTAAAATACAAATACCCAAAGAGAGCAATATAATACTAGTATCAAAACTGGCTGTCTTTCAAACCTGCTAGTACTAGTAAACCGTTTGATTAAAAAATATGCATAAATGCACGTGTTTAATCGAACACCCCTGCGTAAAACCATATACAAACTACACCGTTTCGCCTGAACTGGAAAACCCTCTGTGTGAAACTCTAAAGAGTCGACAATACGCCGGCAGAGAGTATAACCACAAGCATGTCAGTGGCACTAGCTGTACGTAACGGCTACCCAAGTATCTGTCGAAGGGAAGATCGACACGATAACTCGTCTGAAAACCCTACTAAGCCTATAGGTGACATTCTCCGTACAATCCGGTCCGTTCGTCTAAGAGTATCGCATATCGGGCCCAGGGGGTGGCAAATGTCAAACCCCTAATTGCGCAATAAGTCATGTCGGTGTGGAACCAAATACACCATGAAAAACCACGGATGTACCTACCAGTAAATCTTACTTGCCCTGGCTAGGGACTTTGTGTATTAGCCAGCCGTATACAGCACGATATCAACTCCCAATACCGGGAGCGATGAATCCCTTCTATCTCTTGTCGCCTCCATGTGCTTCGGGACTACACCCAACTACTACCTATTTGCACGACTCATTTGAGCCGTGGTAAGGTAGCAATCTAAGTATAGTGGAAACACACTCGAGACGAATAGTGATGTCAGGTCAACGGACTAATCTATACCCATATCACCGAGGAACAGCTAACTAACGATAGGTATAATATCAACCAGTAGTTCCCAGCGAGTCCATCCAGTGTAACTCTGTAACAACTCTAAATTCTGTGTACATAAAATTCATTTAAAGTTAATGTACAATTGGGGTATTTTTCAATTCCTATGAATGCTATAAGTATTTGTTTTGATTTAGAATAGTAAGAAAGAGCTTGTAGCGCATTGGTAAGACCTTGCACTGCTGAGACATAGCACCCGAGTTCGAATGCCATCAGCCACATTATTTTTTAATTAAATTTCTTTTAACCTTTTAGAAGCCCAAGAGTTTGCACGGGCACTGCACGTAAATTGAAGAGTCACACTGAAAACAAACAAGTGCAATGAGGTATTTGGACCGACCCCGACACGTGGCACGAATCCGAGCCTCCAGCCCCATGAATGGACCGGCGAGATCTCTTATCGGGACGGTGCCGCCGGTTTGCCTTGGACCAAACCCTAATTTTTTCTTTTGCCCTAGACCCTTGGACTCCCCCCATAACTCCAGTAATATTTGTTTACTCTGCACATTTACAAAGGACAATAAAATTCACATTTAAACCTATTTTATAACAAATTTTAATACACCCATTCACTACACTAAACCCTACCTTTTCCTATAAATACTACCCCTCATATCACCCCTACCCATTCATAAATCCCTGCTAAAACTCTCAAGAATTCTCAAGTCTCTATATTGTGCAAGTGGAGTTAGCGAAGGGCGAAGCTCCGACGAGGTTCCGGCGACAATACGAGGAGTTTCCGACGACGAAACGACGCCCAGAAGCTCGCTTTAGGACCCTCTTTTTCCCCTCTACCTTATAAGCCGGTAAGTCCCAATTCCTTCTCTCATCTTTAACTTTAGAAAGTTCCATTTCTAAAACCCGACGGAAGCGGAGTTAGTCCGACTTCCGATTCGGTTTTCTTTAAGAACTATATTTTTTCTTAATCAAGATAACTTCATATTCTCACATATTGCTTAACAAATATTAACAAACTCAACAAAACAAGTTTCACATCAAAATAATCATTTTTGTGACATTTATCGTATTTTTATATAAAAATACCACAAACTATCCATTTCGATATTATAACCTTTATTCCTTACTATACCTTTAGATAGTTCACGAGGTAATGACCTACCTCATCACAACACACATCTCTATCATAGCACATTTGATTTTGGGACACTAGAATACGGGAAATACGACTTTACAAATAAATCCCTTTAACTTATAAAACCGTTTTCTTTAAAAGATATATTAAAACATTTCCATGCAATTGCGCCTCTACAACCCACTTTTAGGACCCGTTCGGGATGGTGCAGATTATCGCACATTCTCGGGCTTAGTAGAGCGAGATGCAAACCTACGTAAGGAGCATTCGATCTCGATAGAATTTTTATACATTTTTCTTTAGAAAATGAGATTTTTACAAGAAAATAAATAAAATTATTTTCATTAAATGTGTATATATAATTATTACCAAAATACTTATTTTAAATATATATATTATTCCATATTTCCAAAACTCAATAAAAGAATTCAAATATTACATAAAACTACCATGATAATTCAAAACAAAATTTATATTACACATAAATACCATATATTATGAAATTAGGTTTTATTCACTAGAAATGCCATATTTATAAAATATATATCAAGGAAAATCCTAAAGACGATAATTAAATACTTGAGGTGTATTTTGAAATTATATCAAAACTATTGTTACATAAAACCCCATCAAGTTATACTAAATTACAATAAGGACCTTAGTAAACATAGGTTTAAGCGGGACCAGTCTCTTGAGCCTCAGGGAGCTGAAGATATAGGTGCTTGCCTATTTAAATTAGACAACTTAACAACGGTGTTATCAATACGGTAATTGTCTTGGAAAAAAACACAAATCCTGCAGTCCATGTGCAACAGTTATCGATAACTCCAAAACAATCAGGATTTCAAGTTCTTTTAAAAATGTCTGACTAAGACTGAGTCTCAACCTAATCAATCTGACTTGAATGTGATTCAAGTACAAACTATAATACAAAATGATTCAATATGAATCCATCTATTCAATCTATATCAATCTGTATTGACCGAACCAAACCATGAATATATTCCATTTACATGTTTTCCATTATATCCGTTCTATTACTGATATCATGGATTCGGCAAGTCATCCATCTATACAATTTATAATACAAGACAATACAATACAATCCAATAATACAATCAAGACATGCGGGGTTTATAAGGGGTAGATTGGTACGGAAGGTGTTAGAAGTGGCACGAGACGGCAACCATAAGACACCTAACCTGAATCTCCATTGTCGTTGTACCGTGGCTGAATGGTTCCTTACACTCTGTATACCTTAGTCTCCGGGATAGTGAGACTCCTCTCGAATACACTGGCCCCTTCTGTACCAAGCTACAAACAATGGCGTTAACACTAAATAACAACATTAAACAACTATATTCTATTCTGTCTATTCTATTCTTATCTATCTACGGGACTTACCGAGCGACTTATTCGCTGACGACGTTCTCTTTCTTCTACTTTGGAATGTCGTCAGGTGTTTCGGACTCACTGGAGATCGAACCCAGCAACGAAGACTTGGATCAGTTTACTGAAGACCCAGAGTTTTAGATTCACTTCTACATTACATTTCATTTTCATTTCTGTTATGCCATTGTTTAGGCATTGCTTTCATTCCATGTATTTTCATTTCAGTTGTATTGTAAAAATAATGTTTAATAAACAAAGTTATTGTTTATTTACATTTTGTCTCTTGTGTACATTTTATTTTATATTGCTTAGATACGCTTAGCATATTTTCTTCTGAGTAAATACGTAGCGGCATCGTCGCTTCCTCTGCCCATATATTGGAAAGTGGGGCGTGACAGGTTTTGTCGGTGGCCCATGCAGATCCGCTCTGTGTGGACATACATGTCAGCTCTGTATGGACATGCAGGTCAGCTCTGCGTGGGAAACCTAAGCAATATAACACAAGAACCAGCAACTGAAAAGATTCTTTACAATTCATATTCCTTGAATCTTTCAATTTCATATATTTCGAATCTGTCCTAACCCAAATTTTTCTTTCAAGGTTATGGATTCTCGAAATAACACCAGCACCAACTTCAACAACACTCCACCTTCCCTACCGATTACACCTACCGTAGCTGCTCTGATCAATGAGCAGACGGTTTTGCTTGAGGCGATCCGCAGCCTCTTGGAGTGACAGCAGCAGCAGACTGCTATCTTGATGAACCGTCCCAAGGCAGAAGCACCTGGATTGAAGCAATTCAGGGCCTTGCACCCTAAGCAGTTCTCAGGAAAGGAGAGCCCCTTAGAAGCTGAGGAATGGGCTCAGAGTATTGAAGATGACCTGGCAACAGCACAAGTGCCAGAGGTCGCTTGGGATTGAGTTGCAAAGCTGCAGCTCATTGATAATGCACGGGTTTGATGGAAGGCGGAAGAAAGCCGTCTCACCCAACCGATCGAATGGAGGAATTTCCGCGATATGTTCGACGCAAAGTACTTCCCCGAGACTGTCAGATTCAACATGGAATAGCAGTTCATCCACCTACAATAGGGTTCGATGTGGACCAAATCTGTAGAGTAGTATGATGCTGAGTTCACCATACTCAGTTGGTAAGATACGTCTCAATATTTTGATTTTAAAATATCACATAATACATAGCTAACACAATATCTTAACAGATTCGCGACACACCTGATACCGATGGATGAGATCAGAGCCCGACGATTCCAACAAGGGTTAGATCCGGAGATCCAGGCTGCATTAGCCACAGGAGATTTTCCGACTCATGAATCGGCTCTGATAGTTGTCCGCCGATATGAGGCGGTGGTAAAGATGAGGGGCAGACCTCAGTCTGCCTGGATGAAGCGCCTTGCCAACCAGATGGTAGGAGGAGCATCTTCAAGGCCACCATTTGTGCCAAGGAGACCAGGAGTACCAAACAACCGGCCCAGCCCAGCATTTTGCACATACTGCAGGAGAGATGGACATCTGATGAAAGACTGTCGGCGTGCGAATCGCCTTTGCTTAGTCTGCGACTCAGCTACTCGCGATATTGGGTCTTGTCCTCGTAGACAAAACCCATATGTTGTACCCAGGCCAGCAATCACTTACCAGCAGCGTCTAGCCATTCAGGCACATGCTCCGAGACTTGCACTACCTGCTCCACCTTCTCGAGGACCAACTGCACCTCCTCCCCGTCAGTTCCATCAAGCTCAAAGGAACCCACCTCAAGGGCCAAGGAACGGACAGAGGAATGCTCCTTCAGCAAGGAGGAATGTGCCGAGGTGACAGGCTTTCACAATGGCCGTGGAAGAGGCTGAAGCCACCGGCCAAGTCATTACTGGTAACACTTCCCTTTCAAATTCTCTTTCAGTTTATAGACATACCTATATATCTTTTCCTTATACCTAAAACATATCCCACATACCATAGGTACAATCTTAGTAGTCTCACTACCTGCACTCGCACTATTCAATACTAGAGCATCTCATTATTTTATGTCGCAACGGTTAGTCTGAACTCATGCGATTCCAGTCACGCCGCTTGCATCCAGCTGGAATGTCAGTCCAGGGAACGACGTTCTAAAGGCAACAATGGAATACAACTTGTGTCCAGTGGTCGTCTACAGCAGAGAATTCTATGCTGACTTTAAAGTGCCGGACATACCGAACATCGATGTAGTTCTAGGTAAGGATTGGCTCGGAACATTCTATGCTATGTCGTCAAAGGAAGGTAGTATTCGAGATTCCAGAGCATCCGATTTTCTATTTCAAAAGTGGAGACCATACCTTGGAGCCAAGTACATACAAGGAGAAATGAAAGAAGGCAGTGATTGCGGAAATTCAAGCGGATGAAGGATCAAACCTAGAAGTGGTTCGAGAGTTCGACGATGTGTTTCCTGACGATATATCAGGTTTGCCTCCTGATCGAGCTCTTGAATTCAGCATTGATTTAATACCAGGAGCACAACCGGTAATCAAAGCATCGTATCGACTAAGTCCGGAAGGTTTAAAGGAGGTCCAAAATCAGTTGGATGAATTATTGGCGAAAGGATGGATTCGTCCCAGCACTTCAAGTTGGGGATCTCCAGTTCTACTTGTAAAGAAGAAGGAAGGTTCATGCAGAATGTGCATTGATTATAAAGCCTTGAACGAAGTAATGATAAGAACAAGTATCCACTTCCGCATATCGACGATCTGTTCGATCAGCTAAGTGGATCTTGCATTTTCTCCAAGTTAGATCTTCGTTCGGTTTATCATCAAGTGAAGGTCAATGAATCTGATATCCATAAAACGGCATTCAGAACTCGCTATGGTCATTATGAATTTTCTTGTGATGCCATTTGGAGTGACTAACGCACCAGCAATATTCATGAACCTGATGAATCAAGTTTTCCGGGAGTACCTAGACAGGTTTGTTGTCATCTTCATCGACGACAACCTGGTGTATTCTAAGAGTCGGAAAGAACACGCCGAACACCTACGAATTGTCCTGGAAACCCTACGACAACATCAACTCTATACCAAGTATAGAAAATGCGAATTTTTGCTAAATCAAGTTGGTTTTCTTGGACATATTGTATCGGACAAAGGAATCTCTGTGGATCCAGCGAAAGTTTTTGCAGTAAGCGAATGGGCGACACCGAAGTCAGTGAAGGACATTTGAAGTTTCTTGGATCTAGCTGGATATTACCGTCATTGAAGGATTTTCGAAGATAGCAACACCCCAGACCAAGCTCACACGTAAAGATGAAGAATTCGTGTGGTCAGAAGTATGCGAACAAGCTTTCGTAGAACTCAAGTCAAGAATGACATCAGCGCCTGTTCTCGTTATACCGGACCAATCTGGAGGTTTCGAAGTACAATGCGATGCATTCAGTAAGGGATTATGATGTGTTCTACATCAGCACGGTAAAGTTGTGGCTTATGTTTCAAGACAGCTAAAGATTCATGAGCGCAATTACCCGACGCATGATTTGGAGTTGGCGGTCGTAATCTTTGCTCTTAAGATTTGGCGCCATTATCTTCTTGGTGAACGAGTGCACATATACACAGATAATAAGAGTCTAAAATATGTGTTTACTCAAAAAGAGCTTAATATCCGGCAGAGGCGATGGTTAGAACTCATGGAGGACTTCGACATCAACCTGCAATATCACCCAGGGAAGATGAATGTAGTACCTGATTCCCTTAGTCGCCAACCATTAGTAATGAATCTCACCGCTCAATGGAAGCTTCAACAAGACTTGCATCAGGTGGAGATTGAAGTGGTCATGCCAGGTAACGCTTCAAGTTTGAAGAACTTACAATTTAATGTACCATTGTCAATCAGATCAAAGCAGCTCGAGCAAGTGATGCCAAGTTGCAAAAGATCAGGAAACAAGTAGGGAATGGACTCAGAACAGACTTCATCATTCATGAAGTCGGATGTAACAACTCCAATTTTAGTGTACATAAAATTCATTTAAAGTTAATGTATAGTTGAGGTATTTACAATTCCTGTGAGTACTGTAAGAATTTGATTTACTTTTGAACAGCCAGAAAGAGTTTGTAGCTCACCGGTAAGACCTTGCACTGCTGATCCATAGCACCAGAGTTCAAATCCCATCAGCCACACATTCTTTTTATTTAAAATTCTTTTAAAATTTTAGAAACCCAAGAGTTTACATGTGCAACACACGTAATAGGGTAAGTTACAGAATAATCAAACAGGTGAACTGTAGAATACCAAATGACCCCGACCCAATACCTCAACACCAACGACACCCGTCGGCATTGGGCCGGCGACAAGGCCATAAAATCCGGCGAGGTCGGCCTAGACCTTCCTAAATGCCTTCAAATTTCACCCCCTGCAACGTTTGGCCTACCCCACAACTCCCTTATTGCTTGTTTACTCTGAATTAATCCAGAGAGCAATAAAATGCCCATTTAACCTCATTTTAATGCATATTTTTAATGCATTTTTTATCACCCCGAAACCCTAATTTTCCCTATAAATACCACCCTCAATTCACACCTCCTCACTCATAATTCCCTGCCAAAACTCTCAAGAAAATTCCAAGATCCTTTTGTGTGCAAGTGAAGTTAGCAAAGGGTGAAGCTCCGACGAACTTCCGGCGACAACTCAAGGAGTTTCCGACGACGAAACGACAGACTGGAAACTCCCACCTCTTGCTCTTTCTCTCCTCTAGCTAATCATCTTGTAATTCACTACTTCTCCTTCTTTTCTCTATTCTAAAAATATTCAAAACTAAAACCCGTTGGAAGCGGAGTTAGTCCGACTTCCGATTCGGTTTTCTTTAAAAAACTATAATTTTCTTAATAAAGATACCTTCATATCATCACATATTGTTCATTAAACATTAATAAACATCTTTAACAAGTTTCATCACAAAAGATTGTTATATGCATCTTTTATCGCAATTTTACATTAAAATACCACAAACTTTAGTTTCCGACATAAACTCTATAATACATTTAGATAGTTCACGAGGTAATGACCTACCTCCTCACAACACACATATCTAACATAGAACGTTGGAATTTGGAAACATAGATTTGAAAAAATATGACTTTACATATAACTATCTTCAACTTATAAAACCTTTTTCTATAAGAAATGTATTCAACAAATCTTTGCAATTGCGCCTCTACAATCCATTTTGGGGAACCTGTTTGATATGGTGTGGATTATCGCACATCATCGGGCCTAGTAGAGTGAGATCCAGACCTCCGTAAGGAGCATACGATCTCGAAAGATTTTTAATACATTTTTCTTTAGAAAATGTGATTTCTATTATCAATAAAACTTATATTTTTAATAAATAAATATATATATATATATATATGTAATTAATATCAAAATATCTATTTTTAATATTTATAATATTTCACATTTCCAAAATTCAAGAAAAACATTTCATTTACAAGAAAATACCATACAATTCCAATATTTCAAATAAATACCTTATACTTTAAAACTAGGTCATATTCACTAGAAATTTCATATTGAATAAAAGAAATATCTATAAAAACTCTAAAGACAATAATAAAATACTTGAGATTATTTTTAAAATATAATAAAACTATTTTACATAAAACCCCCTCAAGTTATACTAAATTACCATAAGGACCCTAGTAAACATAGGTTTAATCGGGACCGGTCTCTTGAGCCTCAGGGAGCCGGAGATATGGGTGCTTGCCTATTTAAGATAGACAACTTAACAAACGGTGTTATCTACACGGTAATTGTCTTTGAAAAAGACACAAATCCTGCCGTCCATGTGCGGCAGTTATCGATAATACCAAAACAATCAGGATTTCAAGTTCTTTTAAAAGTGTCTAACTCAGACTGAGTCTCAACCTAATCAATCTGACTTGAATATGATTCAAGTACAAACTACAATACAACATGATTCAATATGAATCCATCTATTCAATCTATATCAATCTGTATTGACTGAACCGAACCATGGATATATTCCATTTACATGTTCATCCATTATATCCGTTCCATTACTGATATCATGGTTTCGGCAAGTCATCCATCTATATACAATAGACAATTCAAACAATACAAATAATACCATCAAGACATTGCGGGGTTTAAGGGGTAGATTGGTACGGAAGATGTTAAAAGTGGCACGAGACTGTAACCATAATACACCTAACCTGAATATCCATTGCCGTTGTACCGTGGCTTAACGGTTCCTTGTGCTTCGTATATCTTAGTCTCCGGGATAGTGGGACTCCTCTCGTATACAATGGTATTCATCTGTACCAAGCTACAAACAACAGCGTTAACACTAAATATAGCATTATAACAATATACTCTCTATTCTGTCTATTCCATTCTTGTTTATTTATGGGACTTACCGAGCGATTTATTCGCTGACGACATTCTCTTTCTTTTTCTTTGGAATATCGTCAGGTGATTCGGACTCACTAGAGATCGAGCCCACCAGCGAGGATTTGGACCATATAGCTTTCGACCCAGAGCTTTAGATTCCTTGTACACATTTACATTCTGTATTTTCCATTTCTGTTATGCCACTATTTAGGCATTGCTTTCTATTCCATGTATTTACTTTTCAGATGTATTGTAAAAAGAATGTTAATAAATAAAATTGTCGTTTATTCACATCCTTTCTTTTGTGTATTTTACTTATATTGCTTAGATACGCTTAGCGTGTTTACTTCAGAGTAAATACGTAGCTGGCTCGTCGCGTCCTTTGCCCATATACTGGAAAGCGGGGCGTGACAGGTTTTGTTGGTGGCCCATACAGGTCCGAGCTGTATGAAACCCTACTTTGCAGTTCAATTCTGCGTTGACAACTTAAGCAATATAACATAAGAACCAGTAACTGAAAACATTCTTTACAATTCATATTCCTTGAATCTTATCATTTCATATACTTTGAATCTGTCCTGCCACGCCCCGCTTCCCAATATACAGGCAGAGAACGCGACGAGACCGCTACGTATTTACTCTGAAATAAATACGCTAAGTGTATCTAAGCAATATAAATAAAAATGCATAAGAGACAAAGACAGTAGGTATAACTGAACAGCAACTTTATTTATTAACATTCCTTTGTATAATGCATGGAAAAGTAAATATATCTGAATGAAAGAAATGCCTAAATAGTGGCATAGCAGAAATGGTACTGAAATAAAATGTGTACTATGAAGCTAGAACTCTGGGTCGTAGGCAAGCTGATCCAAGTCCTCGTTGGTAGGCTCGATCTCCTGAATGTCCAGAGCACCTGACAACGTTCCAAAGAAGAAAGAGAAGGAATGCCGTCAGTGAACAATCTCTAGGTAAGTCCCAAAGATAAGGGAGAAATAGAATAGAGAGAGAGAGAGAGTAGCTTTTAAAGTTGTATTATATGGTTAACGTTGTTGTTTGTAGCTTGGTACAGAAAGATGTCAGTGTATACGAGAGGGGTCTATATATGCCAGAGACTAAGGGCAACAGGAGTACAAGGAACCGTTTATGCCACGGTACAACAGCAACGGAAATACAGGTTATGTGTCTTAAGTCTTGCCATCTCGTGCCACTTCTAACACCTTCCGTACCAATGTACCCCTTAAACCCCGCGATGTATTGTTTGTATTATTTGTATTGTATTGCAACCTGCATTCAAAGAAAGCAGGACCGTTCGACGATTCTGAAGAGATTGGGAACCAATGCCTATCTCTTGGAGTTACCAGAAGACTGGAAGTATTGTCTTGTAATATAGATTGTATAATTGGATGACTTGCCGAAACCATGTTATCAGTAAATGGATGTAACTGGAGAACCATGGATGTAACTGGAGAATCATGTAAATGGAAGTATATCCATGGTTCGGTTCGGTCAATACAGATTGAATATATGGATTCATGAATTCATATTGGATTGTAGATTGTAGATTGTACTTGAATCATATTCAAGTCAGATTATTTATAATAAGACTCAGTCTGAGTCCGAACAATTAGAAAGAGAAATTGAAGTCCTGAATTAGGTTTTGATGTTATCGGTAACCGCTGCACATGGGCGGTAGGATTTGTGTCTTTTTCAAAGACGATTACCGTATTGATAACACCGTTTGTTAAGTTGTCTACCTTAAATAGGCAAGCACCCATATCTTCGGCTCCCTGAGGCTTAAGAGACTGGTCCCGCTTAAACCTATATTTACTAGGGTCCTTATTGTAATTTATAAAACTTGAGGGGGTTTTATGTAAAAATAATTTTGTATAATTTTCAAAATACACCTCAAGTATTTAATTATCGTTTTTAGAGTTTTTATAGTTGTGCATTTTATATTTGTGACATTTCTAGTGAATAGACCTATTTTTCATAATATATGGTATTTAATTGCAATATTGAACTTGTATGGAATTTCATGGTATTTTCATGTAAAGTGATCCTTTTGATTTAGAAAAGTTGGAATATTTATATTATATCAAAATAGGTATTTTGATAATACATATATATATATATTTATAAAAATAATTTTATTATTTTCTAGAAATCTCATTTTCTTAAGATATTTGTATTTCAAATCTTTCGAGACCGAATGCTCCTTGCGGAGGTCTGCATCTCGCACTAATAAGCCCAGGGATGTGAGATAATCCGCACCATCCCAGTCGGGTTCCCCAAAATGGGTTGTAGCGGCGCTTTGCAAAGATTTGTAAAATTACGTAATCTTGTAGAAAACGGTTTTAATAGTAAATGGTATTTATATGTAAAATTTCGTTTTCCCATATTCTATATTCCCGAAAGGTATTGTGCTATATTGCATATGAGCGTTGTGAGATGGTAGGTAATTACCTTGTGATCTAATTAAAGGTATAGCAAGATTAATGATATTTTAAAGTCGAAACTAAATTACATAGTATTTTACCAAAAAAGAGCGGTAAAAGTTACAAAATAAAATGTTTTGCTAAGAAACTTGTTCAACATGTTTTGTTAATGATTAATAGTCAAGATGTAAAAGTTTAGTATGGTTGTGTTAAGGAAAATTGAACTTTATAAAGAAAACCGAATCGGAAGTCGGATTTAACTCCGCTTCCGTCGGGTTTTAGTAAAAGAAGTTTTAAGGATAGATTAAAGAAGAGGGAGGTGGGACTTATGGGTTTAGATTCAAGAGAAGAGGGAGAGGGAGATGTAGGAGGCGTCGGTGCGTCTTTTCGTCGCCGGGAGCTCCTCGGATCGTCTTCGGAAAATCGCCGGAGCTTTGCCCTTTGCTAACTCCAATTGCACACTAAAATTCTAGAGAGTTTTCCTGAGAGTTTGGAGAGAATTGTGAGTGAGGGGGGGTGTTTAGGGGTGATATTTATAGGTTAAAACTAGGGTTAGGGCAGGTGAAAAGTTGTATTAAAAATGTATTAAAAATTGTATTAAAAATATAATTTAATGGGGTTTTAAAGAGTTCGGTTCATTTGCAGGAAATTTAAAGTATACAGGAGTTTCCAGAAGACAAAGTGGCACGTGTTTCATGAAGGGTCAACTCGGATTCAGCCGAGTCAACCCGGCCTCGCCGGCCGAGTCGCCAGCCCGAGTCGGCCGAGTCGGGCCGGGGCTAGCCGTCGAAGGTCCGTCGTTGTCTGGTTAGCACAGTGGGATAGTTTGTTTTTAGTGTGATTTTTGGTTTTACGGATTTAGTACGTGTAGACTCTTGGAATTCTAAAAATTTAAAAAGAAATCAATATAAAATAATAATGTGGAGGATGGGATTTGAACTCTGATGCTTTGGTTCAGCAGTGCAAGGTCTTACCAATGAGCTACAAGCCCCTTCTTGCTATTAAAAAGCAAAACAATTATTTATAGTACTCACAGTAAATGCAAATACCCCAAGTATACATTAACTTTTAAACAAATTTTTGTACACTAAAATTGGAGTTGTTACATGTCCTGACCCAAATTTTTCTTTCAAGGTTATGGATTCCACAAACAACACTAGCACGAATGTCAACAATAGTCCCCTACCACTACCACTCTCACCTGCTATAACTGCTCCAATCAACGAGCAGACGATTCTGCTTGAGGCAATCGCAGCTTCCGGAAGGACAACAGCAGCAGACTGCTATCCTGATGAACCGACCAAAGGCAGAAGCACCTGAGGTGAAGAAATTCAAGGTCATGCACCCCAAGCAGTTTGTAGGAAAAGAGAGCCCTCTAGAAGTTGAGGAATGGGCTCAAAGCATTGGAGATGATCTGGCAGCTGCACAAGTGCCTGAGATAGCTTGGGTCCGAGTTGCGAAGCTGCAGCTCACGGACAGTGCACGGGTTTGGCGGAAGGCGGAAGAAAGCCGTCTTGATCAACCCATCGAATGGAAGACTTTCCGCGACATGTTCGACGTAAAGTACTTCCCAGAGACTGCCAGGTTCGACATGGAACAGCAGTTCATCCACTTACAACAGGGTTCGATGTGGACCAAATCAATGGATAAATACGATGCTGAGTTCGCCATGCTTAGTCGGTAAGATATGTCTCAATAATTCGATTTTTCAATAAATCACAAACTACACAGCTAACACAATACTTTAACAGATTTGTGGCACATTTGATATCGACGGATGAGATCAGAGCACGTCGATTTCAACAAGGGTTACATTCGGAGATCCAGGCTGCATTAGCCACAGGAGATTTTCCTACTCATGAATCGGCTCTGAAAGTTGCCCGCCGTTATAAGGCAGTGGTAAAGATGATGGGCAAACCTCAGTCTGCCGGGATGAAGCGCCCTGCCAACCAGATGGCAGGAGGAGCCTCTTCAAGGCCACCATTTGTGCCCAAGAGACCGGGAGTACCGAACAACAAGCCCAGCCCGGCCTTTTGTGCCAACTGCAGGAGAGATGGGCATTTGGCGAAAGACTGCCGATGAGCCAACCGTCTTTGCTTAGTTTGCGGCTCAGCTACTCATGACATTGGGTCTTGTGCCCGAAAACACAACCCAATTGCTGCACCTAGGCCAGCAATCACTTACCAGCAGAGACCAGCCCTTTAGGCACCTGCTCCAAGACTCGCTCTCCCTTCTCCACCACTTAAAGGACCACCGACTGCACCTCCTCCTCGTCAATTCCATCAAGATCAAAGGAACGTTCCGAAGAATGCTGCTCCGGCCAGGAGGAATGTACCACGGCGACAGGCTTTCACGATGACCGTGGAAGAAGCTGAGGCCACTGGCCAACCCATCACTGGTAACCTTTTCTTCTCATGCTTTTCTTTCAGTTTTAACACCTACCTACATATTTTTCCTATACCTAAAACATATCCCACATACCTTAGGTACAATCATAGTAGCCTCACTTTTTGCACTAGCATTATTCGATACTAGAGTATCTCATTGCTTTATGTCGCAACGGTTCGTCCGAACTCATGCGATTCCAGTCACACCGCTTGTATCCAGTTGGAATGTCAGTTCAGGGAACGTCGTTCTAAAGGCAACAATGAGATATAGCTTGTGTCCAGTAGTCGTCTGCAGCAGAGAATTCTATGATGACATCAAGGTACTGGACATACCGAACTTCGATATGGTTCTATGTATGAATTGGCTCGGAACATTTTATGATACCATTGACTGTTGTTAAAGGAGGGTAGTATTCAAGATTCCAGACCATCCGGTCTTATATTTCAAAAGTGGAAACCGTACACTGGAACCAAGTACATACAAAGCGAAGCCAAAGGAAGTAGTGATTGCAGCAATTCAAGCGGAGGAAGGATCAAAACCAGAAGTAGTTCGAGAGTTCGAAGATGTGTTTCCTGACAATATATCAGGTTTGCCTCCCGATCGAGCTCTTGAATTCAGCATTGATTTAGTACCTGGAGCACAACCGGTGATCAAAACACCGTATCGATTAAGTCCGGAAGGTTTGAAGGAGGTCCGAACTCAGTTGGACGAATTACTGGCGAAAGGATGGATTCGTCCCAGCACTTCAAGTTGGGGATCACCAGTACTGCTTGTGAAGAAGAAAGAAGGTTCATACAGAATGTGCATCGATTATAGAGTCTTGAACGAAGTAATAATAAAGAACAAGTATCCGATACTGCGTATCGACGATATGTTCGATCAGCTAAGTAGATCTTGTGTTTTCTCTAAGTTAGATCTTCGTTCAGGTTATCATCATGTGAAGGTCAAGGAATCTGATATCCATAAAACGGCTTTCAGAACACGTTATGGACATTACGAATTTCTTGTGATGCCATTTGGAGTGACCAACGCACCGGTGATATTCATGAACCTAATGAATCAAGTTTTCCGGGAGTACTTAGACAGGTTCGTTGTCATCTTCATCGACAACATCCTGGTGTATTCTAAGGGTTGGAAAGAACATGCCGAGCACCTACGAATTGTCCTGGAAACTCTACGACAACATCAAGTATATGCTAAGTACAACAAATGCGAGTTTTGGTTAGATCAAGTCGGTTTCCTCGGACATATTATATCAGGCGAAAGAATCTCTGTGGATCCAGCAAAAGTTTTAGCAGTAAGCGAATGACCGACACCAAAGTCAGTGAAGGACATTCGGAGTTTTTTGGGTCTAGCTGGATATTACAGAAGGTTCATTGAAGGCTTTTCCAAGATAGCAACACCCCTGACCAAGCTCACACGTAAAGATGAAGACTTTGTGTGGTCAGAAGCATGCGAACAAGCTTTCGTAGAACTCAAGTCAAGGTTGACATCAGCGCCAATTCTCGTTATACCGGACCAATCTGGAGGTTTCGAAGTGCATTGTGATGCATCCGGTAAGGGATTAGGATGTGTTCTACATCAGCACGGTAAGCTTGTGGCTTATGCTTCAAGACAGCTGAAGATTTATGAGCGCAGTTACCCGACGCATGATTTGGAGTTGGCGGCCGTTATCTTTGCTCTTAAGATTTGGCGCCATTATCTTCTTGGTGAACGAGTGAACATATATACAGATCACAAGAGTCTGAAATATGTGTTTACTCAGAAGGAGCTCGATATGCGGCAGAGACGATGGTTAGAACTCATGGCGGACTTTGACATCAACCTGCAATATCACCCGGGAAAGGTGAACGTAGTACCTGATGCCCTCAGTCTCCAACCATTAGCAATGAATCTCACCGCTCAGTGGAAGCTTCAACAAGACTTGCATCAGATGGAGATTGAAGTAGTCATGCTAGGTAACGCTTCAAGTTTGATGAATTTACAAGTTCAATTAACAATTGTCAATCAGATTAAAGCATCTCAAGCAAGTGATGCTAAGTTGCAAAAGATCAGAGAACAAGTGGAGAATGGACTTAGAACAGATTTCATCATCTATGAAGACGGATCTTTAAGATACGGCGGTAGATTGTGTGTACCAAAAGGTTCTGTTCGGGAAGAGTTAATGAAAGAAGCTTACAGCTCTCCCTACTCAGTACTCCCTGGAGGTACAAAGATTTACAAAGATCTATGTCAAAATTACTGGTGGCATGGAATGAAGCGTGAAGTAGCCAGAAGCGTCGCTAAATGCTTGGTGTGTCGGTAAGTAAAGGCTGAACATCACAGGACTGCTGGATTACTTCAACCGTTACCAATCCCAGAATAGAGGTGGCAACACAACACAATGGATTTCGTGACTGCACTCCCTCGCGGCACAAAGGGTAATGATGCGGTATGGGTTATTGTGGATCGACTCACAAAGTCGGCTCACTTCATCTCATTTCGAGTTGGCCAATCTACTGAGACATTAGTAAATAAGTGCATAGAGGTAAGAATCTACTTAAGATTTAAACTCTTCATAGTGTACTATCTCTGATACCCATGAACTCATACAGGAAATCGGGAGACTTCATGGGGTACCGGTCTGCATTGTCTCCGATCGTGACACCAGATTCTGATCACAATTTTGGCAAAGTCTGCAAGCGAGCTTGGGAACAAGTCTGAACTTCAGCACGGTTTATCATCCACAAACTGATGGTTAGTCTGAGCGAACTATTCAGATCTTGGAGGATATACTCAGAGCGTGTATGTTAGACTTCGGATGATCGTGGGAAGATCACCTACATCTTGTGGAGTTTTCATACAACAACAGCTACTAAGCAAGCATCTGAATGGCACCTTTTGCAGCACATTATGGAAGGAAGTGTCGATCGCCATTAAGTTCGGACGATATCGGAGATAGAGAACTCATAGAACCAGAGATGATAGTAGCAACCGTAGATGTGGTCTGTACTATCAGGGAAAGAATGCGCATAGCCCAAGATCGACAGAAACACTGGGCTAATGCAAAGCATCGTCATTTGGAGTTCCAGCCAGGAGATCACGTATTTCTAAAGATATCTCTAAACCGCGGAGTGATTCGATTTAGAAGACGGGGTAAACTAAGTCCAAGATACATTGGACGGTTTGACATACTCGAACGAGTCGGTGAAGTGGTTTATCGCTTGGCACTTTCACCTTCATTGGAAGGAGTGCACAATGTGTTCCATATATCCCAACTCAGAAGGTATGTGAGTGGACCCAGCCATAGTCTCGATCATTCCGAGCTCACTGTACAACCCGACTTATCATATGAGCAGCAACCTGTTGAGATCTTGGACAGGAAAGTGAAGTCACTTCGGAACAAGGAAGTCAATTTGGTTCGAGTGATTGGGAGAAAAGACACTCCAGGAGAATCAGTATGGGAAAGGGAAGATGAGATGCGTACAAGATATCCTCACTTATTTGTAAACTAGTCCTTAATATAAATTGTAAATTTCGAGGACGAAATTTTTGTAACGAGGGTAGACTGTAACAACTCCAATTTTAGTGTACATAAAATTCATTTAAAGTTAATGTATACTTGGGGTATTTACAATTCCTGTGAGTACTATAAGAAATTGATTTACTTTTGAACAGCAAGAAAGAGCTTGTAACTCACTGGTAAATCCCATCAGCCACACATTCTTTTTATTTAAATTCTTTTAAACTTTTAGAAGTCCAAGAGTCTACACGTGTAATACACGTAATAGGGTAAGTTACAGAATAATCAAACAGGTGAACTATAGAATACCAAACGACTCCGACCCAATACCCCAACACCAACGACACCCGTCGGCATTGGGCAGGAGACAAGGCCATAAAATCCGGCGAAGTTGGCCTAGACCGTCCCAAATGCCTTCAAATTTCACCCCCTGCAACGTTTGGCCTACCCCACAACTCCCTTATTGCTTGTTTACTCTGAATTAATCCAGAGAGCAATAAAATGCCCATTTAACCTCATTTTAATGCATATTTTTAATGCATTTTTTTATCACCCCTAAACCCTAATTTTCCCTATAAATACCACCCTCAATTCACACCTCCTCACTCACAATTCCCTGCCAAAACTCTCAAGAAAATTCCAAGATCCTTTTGTGTGCAAGTAGAGTTAGCAAAGGATGAAGCTCCGACGAACTTCCGACGACAACTCAAGGAGTTTCCGACGATGAAACGACGCACCGAAAACTCCCACCTCTTCCTCTTTCTCTCCTCTAGCCAATCATCCTATAAGTCCCTACTTCTCCTTCTTTTCTCTATTCTAAAAATATTCAAAACTAAAACCCGACGGAAGCGGAGTTAGTCCGACTTCCGATTCGGTTTTCTTTAAAAACTATAATTTTTCTTAATCAAGATACATTCATATCATCACATATTGTTTATTAAACATTAATAAATATCTTTAACAAGTTTCATCACAAAAGATTGTAATATGCATCTTTTATCGCAATTTTACATTAAAATACCACAAAGTTTAGTTTCCAACATAAACTCTATAATACCTTTATACCTTTAGATAGTTCACGAGGTAATGACCTACCTCCTCACAACATACATATCTAATACAGCACGATGGAATTTGGAAACATATATTTGGGAAAATACGACTTTACATATAACTACCTTCAACTTATAAAACCTTTTTCTATAAGAAATGTATTCAACAAATATTTGCAATTGCGCCTCTACAATCCATTTTGGGGAACCCGTTTAGTATGGTGCAAATTATCGTACATCCTAGGGCCTAGTAGAGTGAGATGCAGACCTCCGCAAGGAGCATACGATCTCGAAAGATTTTTAATATATTTTTCTTTAGAAAATATGATTTCTATTATCAATAAAACTTATATTTTTAATAAATAAATATATATGTAATTAATATCAAAATATCTATTTTTAATATTTATAATATTTCACATTTCCAAAATTCAAGAAAAACATTCCATTTACAAGAAAATACCATACAATTCCAATATTTCAAATAAATACCTTATACTTTAAAACTAGGTCATATTCATTAGAAATTTCATATCGAATAAAAGAAATATCTATGAAAACTCTAAAAATGATAATAAAATACTTGAGGTGTATTTTGAAAATATAACAAAACTATTTTACATAAAACCCCCTCAAATTATACTAAATTACCATAAAGACCCTAGTAAACATAGGTTTAAGCGGGACCAGTCTCTTGAGCCTCAGGGAGCCGGAGATATGGGTGCTTGCTTATTTAAGGTAGACAACTTAACAAACGGTGTTATCAACACGGTAATTGTCTTTGAAAAAGACACAAATCTTTCCGTCCATGTGCAGCAGTTACCGATAGCACCAAAACATAATTCAGGACTTCAATTTCTTTTCTAATTGTCTGACTCAGACTGAGTCTCAATATAATCAATCTGACTTGAATATGATTCAAGTATCAAACTACAATACAACATGGACCTATGAATCCGGCTATTCAATCTAATCAAATATTGACTGAACCGAACTATGGATATATTCCATTTACATGTTCATTCATTATATCCGTTCCATTACTGATATCATGGTTTCGGCAAGTCATCCATCTATATATAATATACAATTCAAACAATACAAATAATACTATCAAAATATCGCGGGGTTTAAGGGGTAGATTGGTACGGAATGTGTTAAAAGTGGCATGAGACTGTAACCATAATACACCTAATATGAATATCCATTGCCGTTGTACCGTGGCTGAACGGTTCCTTGTGCTCCGTATACCTTAGTCTCTGGAATAGTGGGACTCCTCTCGTATACACCGGCATTCTTCTGTACTAAACTACAAACAACAGCGTTAACACTAAATACAACATTATAACAATATACTCTCTATTCTGTCTATTCCATTCTTGTCTATTTACGGGACTTACCGAGCGATTTGTTTGCTGACGACATTCTCTTTCTTTTTCTTTGGAATGTCGTCAGGTGATTCGGACTAACTGGAGATCAAACCCACCAACGAGGATTTGGACCAGCTACCTTTCGACCCAGAGCTTTAGATTCCTTGTACACATTTACATTTTGTATTTTCCATTTCTGTTATGCCACTGTTTAGGCATTGCTTTCCATTCCATGTATTTATTTTTCAGATGTATTGTAAAAATAATGTTAATAAATAAAATTGTTGTTTATTTACATCCTGTCTCTTGTGCATTTTAATTATATTGCTTAGATACGCTTGGCGTGTTTACTTCAGAGTAAATACGTAGCGGCCTCGTCGCGTCCTCTGCCCGTATACTGGGAAGCGGGGTGTGACAACGGATCTTTAAGATACGACAACAGACTGTGTGTACCAAAAAGTTCTGTTCGGGAAGAGTTAATGAAAGATGCTCATAGATCTCCCTACTCAGTACACCCTGGAGGTACAAAAATGTACAAGGATCTGCGTCAAAATTACTGGTGGCATGGAATGAAGCGTGAAGTAGCCAGAAGCATCGCTAAATGCTTGGTATGTCAGCAAAGACTGAATATCACAGGACTGCTGGATTACTCAACCATTACCTATTCCAGAATGGAAGTAGCAACACATCATAATGGATTTTGTGACTGCACTCTCTCGCGGCACAAAGGGTAACGATGTGGTATGGGTTATTGTGGATCAACTCACGAAGTCGGCTCACTTCATCCCATTTCGAGTTGGCCAATCAACTGAGACATTAGCAAAGAAGTACATGGAGGTAAGAATCTAAGTAATATTTTTAAATCTTCAAATATGTACTATCTCTGATACCTATGAACTCATACAGGAGATTGTGAGACTTCATGGAGTACTGGTCTGCATTGTCTTCGATTGTGACACTAGATTTCGATCACAGTTTTGGCAATGTCTGCAAACGAGCTTGGGAACAAGCCTGAACTTCAGCACAGCTTATCATCCACAAACAAATGGTCAATCTGAGCGAACTATTCATATCTTGGAAGATATGCTCAGAGCATGTATGCTAGACTTCGGAGGATCGTGGGAAGATCACATACATCTTGTAGAGTTTTCATACAACAACAGCTACCAAGCAAGCATCGGAATGTCATATTTTACAGCGCTTTTTGGAAGGAAGTGTCGATCGTCATTAAGTTGGGATGACATCGGAGATAGAGAACTCTTTAGACCTGAGATGACAGTAGCAACTGTTGACATAGTTCGTACTATCAGGGAAAGAATTCGCATAGCCCAAGATCGACAGAAGCACTGGGCTGATGCAAATCGTTGTCATTTGGAGTTCCAGCCGGAAGATCACGTATTTTTGAAGATATCTACGAACCGCGGAGTGATTCGTTTTGAAAGACGGGGTAAGCTAAGTCCAAGGTACATTGGACCGTTCGACATACTCGAACGAGTCAGTGAAAAGGCTTATCGCCTGGCACTTTCACCTTCATTGGAAGGAGTGCACAATGTGTTCCACATATCCCAACTCAGAAGGTATGTGAGTTACCCTAGCCATGTTCTTGATCACTTCGAACTCACTATATAACCAGACTTATCTTGTGAGCAGCAACCTATTGAGATCCTGGATAGAAAGGTGAAGTCATTTCGGAACAAGGAAGTCAACTTAGATCGAGTGATGTGGAGAAAGGACTCACTAGGAGAATCAACATGGGAAAGGAAGGATGAGATGCGTGCACGATATCCTCACTTATTTATAAACTAGTCCTTAAATTAAATTGTAAATTTCTAGGTCGAAATTTTTGTAAGGAGGGTAGACTGTAACAACTCCAAATTCTGTGTACATAAAATTCATTTAAAGTTAATGTACAATTGGGGTTTTTACAATTCCTGTGAATGCGATAAGTATTTGTTTTGATTTAGAACAGGAAGAAAGAGCTTGTAGCACATTGGTAAGACCTTGCAGTACTGAGACATAGCACCCGAATTTGAATCCCATCAGCCACATTATTTTTTAATTAAATTTCTTTTAACCTTTTAGAAGCCCAATAGTTTGCACGGGCATTGCACATAAACTGAAGAGTCACGGTGAAAACAAACAAGGGCACTGAGGTATTTGGACCGATCCCGACACGTGGCACGAATCCAAGCCCCCAACCCCATGAATGGACCGGTGAGATCTTATCTCGGGCCGGCGCCACAGGTATGCCTTGGACCAAACCCTAATTTTTTCTTTTGTCATAAACCCTTGGACTCCCTCCATAACTCCAGTATTTTTTATTTACTCTGCACATTTACAGAGCATAATAAAATTCATATTTAAACCTATTTTATTATAAATTTTAATACACCCATTCACTACACTAAACCCTAGCTTTTCCTATAAATACCACCCCTACCCACTCACAAATCCCTCAAGAA
Organism: Agapanthus africanus; assembly: GCA_030015575.1. Lineage (NCBI taxonomy): Eukaryota > Viridiplantae > Streptophyta > Magnoliopsida > Asparagales > Amaryllidaceae > Agapanthus > Agapanthus africanus. The sequence continues at coordinate 27,071,037 of JASDDO010000004.1, read as the reverse complement.
TTCTCAAGTCTCTATATTGTGCAAGTGGAGTTAGCGAAGGGCGAAGCTCCGACGACAATACGAGGAGTTTCTGGCAGCGAAACGACGCCCCAAAGCTCGCTTTAGGACCCCCTTTCTGTTGGATATAGTGCCCTCAGAGTCAATTATTGGATCACAGGCACGTGATTGCAATGATTGAGGGAGGACCTATACCGGTAGGACAGTCTTACTCAAGATGATAGTATGCTATCTGGTTTATTTTTATTATCGTGTACTGCTTTAGATGACCTTACAGGTCGCTATTACACATTGATAGAGCCCTTAGGATTCTTGCTTGACTACCAGCAGTATGATGACGATCATATACGTGGGAGCTGGGGTCTATAAGCACATCCTTAAAAGGTCCCTAGTCGTGGGAGTTTCGAGACTGGGCATTGATACTCCATTAGTAGACTACTGTATACAGTCGAGACCCCGATGAAGGGCGGTGGCCGGTCTCACAAGTCATTGGTGTCAGTTGGTTCACCTAAGATGTATACAGGTGTTCATTGGGTTATGAGTACACCAGACAAGACTCGCCGGGAACATGCTAGTTGGTATTATACCTGACGTCAGATAGCAGTTCCCTGGTGACATATGTACAGGTTAGTTCATCGACCTGAGATCGTCATTTGTTTCGTGTGAGTTCCCACTGTGCTTTGATTACTACCCTACCACGGCTCAAAGGAGTCGTGCAAATAGGTTTTAGTTGGGTACAGTCCCGAGCCACATGGAGGCAGTGAGCAGATCGGCAGGGGTTTCGTCTCTCCCGGTATTGGGGGTGAGATCGCGCTGTGTCTAGGAGAGCCATTACACGAAGTCCTTGGCCAAGGCAGGAGATTTACTGGTAGGTATTCCAGTAGTATCTCAAGGTGTTCTGGGCTACACTCCTACACGACTTGTACCGCTTTTGGGGGTCTGATTTTTACCAACCCCCTAGGCCCGACATGCGATGCTCATAGACGGACGGACCGAACTGTACGGATATTGTCACTGACAGGCTTAGTAGGGTCCCAGGATGAGTTCGCTCATTGACCTCCCTTTTGGTCAATACCTGGTAGCCCGTTATGTACGGCTAGTACCACTGACGTGCTGGTGGTTAAATCCACAGCCAGTGTATTGACGAGTCTTTAGAGGCCCCCATAGACAGTTTCTTAAGTTTCGGGTGAAATGTTGTAGAGGCCGTATGGTTTTATGGCAGGGTTCGAACATACGCGTGCACTTGTGCACGTAACGTGTTTCGGACGGATAATACTAGTGGGCTTTAGTTTAAGCCGGGTCCTAGTATTATACTGTATAGATTTTGTATCATTGCATTTGTATTCGGTCAGAATACAAATGCGGGTATGTATATACAGTCGTGGGGTTATCCTGTAATTTATCACGGGATCGCTTTTTGAAGTTTCCAGTTTTCATTCCGTTTCGGCCATTTTTCCTTTATTCCTTCATGGCTGAATTTTTGTGTGGAGAAGGAGTTTTCTTGCAAAAGTGGCATTTAGCAAAATGCAGGGTTTTTTTGTGGTGGCAGGTTCTCCAGCAGCTCATGAAGATTCATGAGGTTTCTAGATGTGCTTTGTTTTAATGTTTGCATTAATTGAGATTGGATAGATTTGGATAATGAAGTGAGGTTTCCTTTTTGGCTTATGGTCACCATTTCTTTGCTCCAACACTCACCTCCGCATTTGTGTTTTCCAGCCAGTTGCCGAGCTCTATATAGGGCTGTCCATTTTTTGGGGGGGAGGATTGATCTCATTTCATTTTGCACAAAAAAATCCTTAACTCAATTCCAAAGCCTATTTCTCCTCACACTTCCTAAAGGCAACTTCGATTAACCTTCGAGACAAAGCGTTCAACACTTAGTCAACAGCAACCTTGGACACGTCGGCTAGCAAACTTCGTGTCCGAATTGCCTCGGTTCAGAGGTGGGAGCCCGTAAAAAGACTCTTTGATGTGGTGCTCTTCCGACGAGGAGACCGGAGATCGTAGATGCCGCGAGGAGCTTGGGATGGTGGCTAAAGACCGAAGGACACGGATCGATCGGTATAGGTTTCTAACCCTTCTCTAGTTTGCTAGTTATAGGTTAATGGTTCGATCCGGGATGATAGTATACGATAGCGCCAGTTTCAAGTTTATGAAAAAGTTTTGTTTCCGCATTTTGGCCTCGGACAGACGGCCGGGGCGCTACCGTAGACTTACATGGTTTCAGAGCCACGCCATTAACCTTTACTAGCTTGTTCTAACGTGTTTAAAATATCGATCGATCAAAATTTCCGAAACCGCGTTTTCATTTTCTGAGTTTGTGTCGAATTTTTTTTGTGGTCTAAAAATTATTTTGGGTATGTCAGAAAATCAGGCATGCGTTTTTAAGACCTCTGTAGATATTTGGGAGCACGAATCCACTGTAGCGCCGTGGAACCGCGGCAATAGCCACGTTTTGGCCGTGGTTCCTCCGTCGTTATATGGCTTCAGTGCACCATTTTTCTTGTACTGGTCTTTTGTATGAAAATGTGGTTTCTGGAATATTTTGTTTGGGCCCAGATTTTGTTTGAGTACTGGATTTTTACTTGGGGCCCACTTCAGGAAATTTTGTCGATCGAAAATTTTAAATAAGTTAGTTCGCGGTACTTACATTACTATATGTGACCGTGAATGTCATTTGATCGGAAAATCTTGTCTAATCGCTATAGCCCCTTTAGACGGATTTGCGAACGTGACATTCACGTTGGTGTTCTGTGTTGTGCTGTGATGTTGTGGATTTGTCGTGGTGGATAGCCTAGATGCAATGTTAGTACAGTTTGGTATTATTTGTACATTTGATATTGCGGGGCGAGCGTTGATCAGTCAAAAATATTGCATTTTTAACACATCAATTTCCCTACCATTTGCACTCATCTAAAGGTGTTCGGTATGATTATAGCACATATTAGCAAATTGTCCGTAAAATACCAAATAACATGTGTTATATATTATAACCGATATTTTTGAGGAAAATTGAGTGTTTATCATTGCATCGCATAATCTTTGTATAGCGCAACACTTGTCTCGAGAATCTGTGTAGGAAATTCCAGGTAAAAGGAAACTGTTAAAAGTGCTGACAAAAATACGCCAAGTCCAAGACTTGAGATCTGACAGAAATAAAGAAAGAAAAATAGGATTCCACACATCAGAAAAGTGCCACCAAGTCACTATCAAGTCACCCTGAAAGTTCCATGCATTGAAGCCTTCATAGGGCCGCGGATCCGCGGCCAAAGGGCCATTCCCGCGGCGGATCCGCGGCCACGTGATAGTGATGTCAGCGTCGCTTCACATCGGGTTTCTCAACTCAAGGTCCACACTTCTTCAGGCCACTACAAATTCCAGAGATCTCCAGAAGCTTCTGTCCGAACAGCAAAGCTTCTTGTACAAGTTAAACATCTCCAAGCTTCTTAAGCAAGCCAAATAACTACCTAAGCCTAGAACATTCTACCTAACTACCAAGCTTACAAGAGAAGCTAAACTAAACCTAGCTTCTAAAGGAAGCTAATCCTAATCAAGCTTCTAGGGGAAGCTAATGAAAGCTATAAAAGGGACCCTAAAGCTTCTATTCTAGGGTTGTTGATTATTCCACATCATCCACCCACAAGTTGAGTGACACGACTTGTGCATTCAAACCCAAACCCTAATCCAATCACCAAAGCCAAAATTCAAGATCTTTGAGTACAAATCAAGCAAGAAGTCTTCAACCTTTTAGAAGCGATGCCGATCTTCAACCGAGCAAGTGATCCAAGACGATCCGCGACCCATGGAGACAGTGCGGAGCTAAATCGACAATCGAGTTCTTTCCTCTTGTAGTTCTTGAGAGAATTGTAACAAAATTGTTGATAAATAAAAGGTGAAATTCTTTATCTTGCTTACTTCTATATTTGAGCATTATGATTAGATCTCGATTCTTGATTGTGTTCTTTGATATGATGCTCGAGTAAAAACTCCGCTCGTGGAGGATTCGAGAATCAATAGATGATGATGTTACAAATCTTGAAACGATTCCTAATTCCTATAAGTTTTGTAAACTCTTGTAAATTGGATCATCGACAACCTAGTTTCGAGCGAGATGCTTTCTTGAATGTTTTCGCTCGTAACTAGAGATCGACGATCGGTAATTCAATTTACTAGAGGCTAGCTTTTCAATGAGATTCATCGAAAGGACAAAGGATGAGATGAAGAAACCCTAGTTTCTTTGAAAGATCCTTAAACCTCGATTAATCATCATCGATCTAGTATCAAATCATTAATGGATAAGAAAACGTAATCACTAGTTTGTTGGACATAGTGCCCTCAGAGTCAATTATTGGATCACAGGCACGTGATTGCAATGATTGAGGGAGGACCTGTCCCAATAGGACAGTCTTACTCAAGATGATAGTATGCAATCTGGTTTATCTTTATCATCGTGTACTGCTTTGGGTGACCTTACGAGTCGCTATTACACGTTGATAGAGCCCCTAGGATTCTTGCTTGACTGCCAGCAGTATGAGGGCGATCATATACGTGGGAGCTGGGGTCTATAAGCACATCCTTAAAAGCTCCCTAGTCGAGGGAGTTTCGAGACTGAGCATCGATACTCCATTAGTAGACTAGTATATACAGTCGAGACCCCGACGAGGGGCGGTGGCCGGTCTCACAAGCCACTGGTGTCAGTTGGTTCACCTAAGATGTATACAGGTGCTCATTGGGTTATGAGTACACCGGACATGACTCGCCGGGAACCTGATAGTTGGGATTATACCAGACGTCAGATAGCAGTTCCCTGGTGACATGTGTACAGGTTAGTTCATCGACCTGAGATCGTCATTTGTCTCGTGTGAGTTCCCACTGTGCTTTGATTACTACCCTACCGCGGCTCAAAGGAGTCGTGCAAATAGGTTTTAGTTGGGTACAGTCCCGAGCCACATGGAGGCAGTAAGCGGATCTGCAGGGGTTCGTCTCTCCCGGTATTGGGGGTGAGGTCGCGCTGTGTCTAGGAGAGCCATTACACAAAGCCCTCGGCCGAGGCAGGAGATTTACTGGTAGGTATTCCAGTAGTATCTCAGGGTGTTCTGGGCTACACTCCGACACGACTTGTACCGCTTTTGGGGGTCTGACTTTTACCAACCCCTAGGCCCGCCATGCGATACTCATAGAAGAACGGACCAGACTGTACGGATATTGTCACTGACAGGCTCAGTAGGGTGTCAGGATGAGTTCGCTCATCGACGTCCCTTTTGGTCAATAGCTGGTAGCCCGTCACGTATGGCTAATACCTCTGACGTGCTAGTGGTTAAATCCACAGCCATAGTATTGACGAGTCTTTAAAGTCCACCACACACACAGTTTCTCTAGTTTCGGGCGAAACGCTGTAGAGGCCGTATGGAGATATGGCAGGGTTTGATCAGATACGTGCGGTATTGCACAGATCGTGATCGGACGATTTTTTTTCTAGCGGGCTTTGGTTTAAGCCGGATCCTAGTATTAGACAGTGTAGATTTTGTCTCGTTGCATTTGTATTCAGTGGGAATACAAATGCGGGCATGTATATGCAGTCGCGGAGTTTTCCTATAATTTATTACAGGATCGGTTTTCTGAAGTTGCCAGTTTGCATTCCGTTCCGGCCGGTTTTCCTTTGTTCCTTCGCGGCCGGACTTTCTGATGGAGGGGTTATTTGCAGTTTTGCAAATTACCTATGTGGAAGGGGTTTCTTGCATTTGGGGCTTCATTATGATATTCCTATCATCATTAGATCCCATTCTTTTCTTCATCATGGTTTTTGCTTTAAATGAGAAAAGATTGAGATTAGAAAGGATTAGAAGTTGATGTGAGACTTGCTTTTGGCTGTGGTCACCTCCTTTGTTCTCCTACACTCACCTCCCTTGTTGCATTATTCTTTTTCTCTCCTCCATTCATATAGGGAGGGCCGGCCACATTTGAGTGAAGGGAGAGGTTCATTTTTGATGAGGGGAGTAATTCATATCTCATTTGCTTGCTTGCCAAATTCTCAAACCCTCTCCAAAGTTCATTGATCATCCTCCATCACCTTGGCAACTACATGAACCCCATTGAGACAAAGCGCATTCTACACTACACCTACAGTACCCTTGGACGCGTCGGCTTGCCAACTTCGCGCCCGAGTTGCCTCGGTCCAGTGGTGGGAGCCCGTAAAAGAATCCGGCTACGTGGTGCCCTTTCCGACGAGGAGGTGACGGACGGAGATTCTGCGGGAGATCGGAGTGGAAACGAAGACCGAAGGACACGGATCGCTTGGTATAACTCTCTTCCCATCTCTTGTTAGCTAGCATTGGGTTAATGGTTACGATCTGGGTTTATTGTCCGCGGTAGCGCCGGTTCCAAGTAAAGAAAATTTTTGATTCCGCATTTTGGCCTCTAGTAGACGGCTGGGGCGTTGCCGTGGCACAACATGGTATCAGAGCCATGCCATTAACCTAGTCTAGCTTGCTCTAACGTGTTTACAAGTTCGATCGAACAGATTTTCCGAAAACCCCATTTCCATTGCATCAGGTTTCTGTCGAAATTTTTTGGGCTCTAAAAATTTTTCAGTACATTGCAGAGACATGTGCAGGGAATTCTAAGCATTCTGTGAAAATTTGGTCGCGTGATATCACTATTCCACCGCGGAACCGTGGCCAAACCCACGTATTTGCCGTGGTTCCGCGGCCATTTTAACTGTTCATTGGACCAAATGTTTTCAGTGAGCTTTTGGGTTGGACATAAGGTTTTTAGAACATTCTTTTTGGGCCCAGATTTCCTGTGAGTGCTACAGTAGTGCTTGGGGCCCACTTGGGTATATTTGATCGATCGAAAATTTTAAACATGTTAGTTCACAGTATTTACATTATATCTGCGACCGTGAATGTCATTTGATCGGTAAATCCTGTCTAACTGCTATAGCCCGGTTAGATGGATTTGCGAACGTGACATTCACGTTGATGTTCTGTGTTGTGCTATGATGTTGCAGATTGGTCGTGGGGGATAGCCTGGTTGCAGTGGTAGTACAGTTTTGTTTTATATGTACATTTGATATTGCGGGACGAGGGTCCGACATGTGGACTGCCGTCACTGCCTGTTTGTATTATTCTTTTGGGGCACGACCGGGTCGAGATCGATGTACCCGTTGTATGTATATTTTACTTTCTGTACTAGGATTACCCCAAGGTGGGGTGCACGGATAGCCGGGTTCTAGAGGGCAACAAGCCCGCATCTCATGGCGTTGAGATGGAGGGGGCCTTACTCTAGAATTGGCGGGCTATTCGCCGCACTCGTGGGGGGTACAGGTTGACCCAGGAGGGGTGCCCAAGTTACCGGATTCCGTGAAGTGCTGGGTGGTCCATTCACGTTGTTGAAGGGGGCTGCCTCGCTTCAGGTTTTGGCGGGTGACTTGCCGCGCCCGTAGGGGTCTAGGATTTTCATTGCACAGGCTATCCACACGACCAGGGGAACGTCAGGTTTCAGTAGCGGCTCTATGAAACCCGGGGATCCCAGATATCTATATTGTTTTGTGATGCTGTTGTACATTTCTGTGATGTTGTATTTTATCACGCCTTGAGCGAAATATTATATATTGATATATATACTGGTAGATGTTGTATATGTTTTGCATCCACGCTAGTCCATTCCCTGCTCTGTCGTTAGTTAAGTAAACTAACGGGTGATGACGGGACCCAGTGGCGAATGCGGATGGCATATATGTACATCATTATTTTCGTTCTTTGTGGTGTGATCAATTGATGGGACTGTGTTGATTCGGATCAATGCAAGCTAAACAAACCTATTTTGATGTTGTTGGAATAATTTTTCAAAATGCTGTTATTGCAAGAACGTTCTCTTTTGTTTTGCACGGTGGTATTCGGTTATGAATATCCAGCACCTCAGTCGACGAGGCAAGGGCCGAGATCCCTTCACCGGGAGTGACCCCTTGGACAGAAGTTTGCGTCAGGGTAATAACTTCACTATAGCCGATTACTTTTTGCTTTGCATCGTGGTATTCAGTTGGAATATCCTGCACCTCATTCTACGGGGAAAGAGCCGAGATCCCTTCACCGGGAGTGACCTCTTTAGCAAAGGTTTTCGTCACTATATTTTTATAAAAAGTTATCCGGTTCCTTCAACGATATCAAGTTCATTACGGTAAAAGGTTTTTCGCCAAAAACCATTCGTAGCCCTCCGTCATTTCGGATTAGTATTGCTTAGTATTCGCGCTACGTTCGTCGTTGCTATTCGCCGAGGCGTAGTGTGCGGTAGCTCTGTAATGCTTTCTGTCGCATGGATATATGGATTGGTAAGGACAGTCGTACGACTTTGTTGATTATTCGTCAAGGGTCGTACGGGTGGGTTTAACGCAATCAAGATAATGACGGGTTGAACTTGACTAGGACCTTTTGATTTGTTGATTATTCGTCAAGGTCACTTGGGTCCTAGGGGTAAAAATCACATCGGGAGTTTCTAAAGAAACTGAAACTTGCCAGGTATGCGCATACCTTCTGGAGTGTGGTGACTTGAGTGGATTCTGTCAAGTTATCATGCGATGATAGTTGGATCCCGATTCCCACTGATGAGTTGGTTTACTCCTCGGGTGATCCCGACTAATTCTTCTTTCAGGTTTGGAGAAGAATTTGAGGTTACAGTGGGAGGTTTTCTGATTAGATAAAGTGATAACCATTCTGATCTAGGCTAGAGTGCACGCTGAGTGTTTCTTTTCTCTCTCTCTCTTTGGCAGCGACCATTGACCCGACCCTAGACTATGACTCAGTGACCAAGATTAACCGAACCTTCTTACAAGACTGGCTTTTGGATTGTCAGAGTTGCAAACCTCATTGCTACTCCTACTTTTACCCTTTTCTCCAGAACACCCCGTATTACTACGAACGTCCACTTCCATTGGACAAAACCATCGTATGGTTATATACGAACTCGAAGGAATTCGAGGATGGTTTCCGGTTCTAGAGAAAACGAATAGGACTATTCAGTTGTCTTTTCCTTTTTACCTTCTCTCAGGTTGTGAGTACTCCTTGGTTTAGGAGATAGTACACCTATTACGCAAATTGGATAGTCTTCTTCCAAACCTTAGGCTGGTGCCGAACGATGGGGAATGAAGAAAACCAATTAGCATAACGATGGTGTACAGAAGGTATTATGTAAAGACAAAGAAAGGGATTGGTAAGAGGGCAAAGTAAATTGCGACTGCTATTCACGACCAAACCAAGTACTTCTTCGCCAATACTAAATCACCTTTGTATTTCTCCAAGACACTCCGTATCACTACGAAGATCCACAGTTTATTGGATACTCCATCGTATGGTTATATACGAACTCGAAAGGAACTTGTTTCAGTTCGGGGATGGATTATGATTCAGGAGAAATAGGAATAAGGTATATTCGGTTGTCTTTTATCTTCACCTTCTCTCGCATTGCGAGTGCTCCTAGGATTAGGACAGTACACCCATTATGCTTATTGGATAGTCTTCTTCCAAACCATAGGCTGGTGTCGAACGGTAGGGAAGGAAGAAAACCATTTGGCCTAAAGGGGTGTGCAGAAGGTAATGACTAAAGACATATAAAGGGATTTGGAGAGATGGAAAAGAATTATACGGTTACAGTTGTGAATCTGGATAATGGAAGAGGCATTACTAGTAATACCGGGATACCCCATCGAAACATTTCAATGTTTCAGTTTCACTTTGTACTGTTAAAAGGAAACTGATTTCCCAATTAGACACTTGCTCCAGGGTATGTATTTACCAGGTATGATTCTCACATCTGTATGGTTTTACAGATGATGAGTGGGAGTAAGTTATTGGGAATTAGGTGATCATCCTCATTATATCGGAATTCGTTATAATTGGTGATATTTGAGGAACTCACCTGGGTTGTTTTCCGGACGGCAAATATTTGGTTTTGAATATCCATTGTTATGCACCAATTTTTAATTGATATATCTGTACGTCTATTTTTATAGAGTGAGATGTACCTTTTTGAAATTATGTCTATGACATTTACCTGTATCAGTGGATGGTTAGGTAAGGAGCATTGAACAGCGGTGTAATTCTTCTTAACCATAAGTACAGTTTTCAACCTACGACACACAGTGAATGAGTCACTAGACTCAGAGGACTTATACAGAGTATTGTATATTGTCCAGTGTCCATTAAGACATAGGGGTTGGTCCTCGTACTATATTCGGTTTACTTATGACTTCTGTAGTTCTTAGACAGGTGTTTCGTAGAAACACAGGGTCTAAGTTTTGAGAAGTTATAGGTGTATGAATAAAGTAGAGAACCAGGAGTTGCAAGTATCAGGATTCTTCAAGGTGATCGAAGATGTAGATACTTGTGTATGGTATTCAGTTGATAGTAATGGTTAAGAGAACATGCTTCTCTTTCAGGTTACTCATAATTAGAAGTTCTCCTAAGTTGAGTGACGCTGATCGGCCTCCTTCCATTTAGGTGACATGCACTGGAGACAGCTGCATGATTTAAATCTGGTTCGATTAAATCAGTGTCTCTGTTTCTGTATTGGATATAAAACAGTTCATATCTTAACGATGTTAAGGTACGGGGAGTTGTCTAGCTTATGCTTAAAACCAGACTCCGGATAGCTCAAGGCACGTTTCTGTAATGGCTGTTTGTGGGTTGACCCGGGCTATGACGAGGGTTGATTTTCTACCATCTGGAAGATCAATAGTGATATTGTTCTTCACTCGCCACAATTTTAAAAGAAATGTATTTTTTTTTTCAGAAAACAGTAGTGGGAGTATAGTAGAACTGGAAGTGATTCCAGAACCGCAAACGATTACTGAAGATTTGATAAGAACCTAAAGATTAATCTGGTTTGACATTCCATTCGCCACTCCGCAGATAAAGTGGGTAACCTCAGGCACTCGAGAGGTACTCCGGTAGCCTCAAGGACGGTGGCAGGGAGGTTCTTGTTTACCCAGACTTGCCATTGCTGTTGTTCCAGACTGTGAGACCCAGCAGGAGGATGAGTATAGCGTCGTTCTAAACTGGCTTTAGAAGTGTACGTCTGTATGACTCTGCCAGAGGGTTGTCATAGTCAGTGGGAGCAGCGGAAGCATGGTGGACAGGTGGCTTATGTCTATTTATATACTAAATCAGATATAGCGGAGATAGATCATCTATTTCTGATGTGACAGTCATAGGTTTGACTTCATCAGAATAGGGGATGGATCTGTTAAGAAGGTAGTAGGGTGTGATGTCCTGGTATTTGATGACATACACGGAGTAGGAAGTAATATTCCTATAATACGATCGGTTATAGTTTGGTCGTCACACAGTAGTTTCTCCACATAGGAATTGGATCTTATATCGTACATTCTGGTTACTAGATCTATGGTTTTAGATCTAGATTTGGGTGGTTTCCCAATCAGGGTACTTAGACAGCATTCTAAGAGTATTTAGAATGGACGACTCCTGGCATGGTGGTGTACCTGCAGGTGATGGAGTCACCCTCTCTAAAGGTGTCTTACAGACTAAAGGGGAGAGGGATACGCATGATTGGCAGATCACTTGCTGAGGCAATTGAGGCAATCATGAGATGTCAAGTACCACACCAGATGTTGTTCTTGCAGTAGATGCAATAAGTTGATATTAATCCAATCCTGGAGAAACGATCGGAAGCAGTTATAGGACATAAGTGCGTGTTCTAGGGATTTGATAACGACAGCCTCCTTTAGGAGACGGTTATCATTCCAGGCTTCCAAGGTGACCTGGACGACAGGGTGGCCGTCAGAGTTATAGTTCTCCCTCTGACGAGGGGCAGTATTTTGGACAGGTGGTCCAGGCGGATACTGAGGGAGGCATGGCGCAGGATACTGATTAGGTTCAGTTTACGATACAGTCTAAGAAGTTTGGATTTGGAGTTCATTTATGAACTAGGTCCCATCAGACATCCAGACATTCCAAGACAGGTATTGCTCATTTCGGGAGATGGCTTTCTCCGCGAACTTGAGATATAGAGAGACATAGAAAGAAACATCACAGTGGATCCACTCACTGAGGCTATTCCTCGAACGCAATAGTTTCGCAAACGAGATTTGTGAGACTGACTAGTAGAGGAGTTGGGTGTTCGGTATCACACGGGCTGTGAGTATGCGACATCGCAATAATTAGCCTTGAGTGCAAGTGGGAGATTGTTGGTGATAGTACCCTCAGAGTCAATTATTGGATCACAGGCACGCGATTGCAATGATTGAGGGAGGACCTATCCCAGTAGGACAGTCTTACTCAAGATGATAGTATGCTATCTGGTTTATCTTTATCATCGTGTACTGCTTTAGGTGACCTTACGAGTCGCTATTACACGTTGATAGAGCCCCTAGGATTCTTGCTTGACTGCCAGCAGTACGAGGGCGATCATATACGTGGGAGCTGGGGTCTATAAGCACATCCTTAAAAGCTCCCTAGTCATGGAAGTTTCGAGACTGGGCATCGATACTCCATTAGTAGACTAGTGTATACAGTCGAGACCCTGACGAGGGGCGGTGGCCGGTCTCACAAGCCACTGGTGTCAGTTGGTTCACCTAAGATGTATACAGGTGCTCATTGGGTTATGAGTACACCGGACAGGACTCGCCGGGAACCTGCTAGTTGGGATTATACCAGACGTCAGATAGCAGTTCCCTGGTGACATGTGTACAGGTTAGTACATCGACCTGAGATCGTCATTTGTCTCGTGTGAGTTCCTACTGTGCTTTGATTATTACCCTACCACGGCTCAAAGGAGTCGTGCAAACAGGTTTTAGTTGGGTACAGTCCCAAGCCACATGGAGGCAGTGAGCGGATCTGCAGGGGTTCGTCTCTCCCGGTATTGGGGGTGAGGTCGCGCTGTGTCTAGGAGAGCCATTACACAAAGCCCTCGGCTGAGGCAGGAGATTTACTGGTAGGTATTCCAGTAGTATCTCAGGGTGTTCTGGGCTACACTCCGACACGACTTGTACCGCTTTTGGGGGTCTGACTTTTACCAACCCCCTAGGCCCGCCATGCGATGCTCATAGAAGAACGGACCGGACTGTACGGATATTGTCACTGACAGGCTCAGTAGGGTGTCGGGATGAGTTCGCTCATCGACGTCCCTTTTGGTCAATAGCTGGTAGCCCGTCACGTATGGCTAATACCTCTGACGTGCTAGTGGTTAAATCCACAGCCATAGTATTGACGAGTCTTTAGAGTCCACCACACACCCAGTTTCTCTAGTTTCGGACGAAACGCTGTAGAGGCCGTATGGAGATATGGCAGGGTTTGATCAGATACGTGCGTTATTGCACAGATCGTGATCGGACGGTTTTTTTTTTAGCGGGCTTTGGTTTAAGCCGGATCCTAGTAATAGACAGTGTAGATTTTGTCTCGTTGCATTTGTATTCAGTGGGAATACAAATGCGGGCATGTATATGCAGTCGCGGAGTTTTCCTGTAATTTATTACAGGATCGGTTTTCTGAAGTTGCCAGTTTGCATTCCGTTCCGGCCGGTTTTCCTTTGTTCCTTCGCGGCCGGACTTTCTGATGGAGGAGTTATTTGCAGTTTTGCAAATTACCTATGTGGAAGGGGTTTCTTGCATTTGTGGCTTCATTATGATATTCCTATCATCATTAGATCCCATTCTTTTCTTCATCATGTTTTTTGCTTTAAATGAGAAAAGATTGAGATTAGAAAGGATTAGAAGTTGATGTGAGACTTGCTTTTGGTTGTGGTCACCTCCTTTGTTCTCCTACACTCACCTCTCTTGTTGCATTATTCTTTTTCTCTCCTCCATTCATATAGGGGGGCCGGCCACATTTGAGTGAAGGGAGAGGTTCATTTTTGATGAGGGGAGTAATTCATATCTCATTTGCTTGCTTGCCACATTCTCAAACCCTCTCCAAAGTTCATTGATCATCCTCCATCACCATGGCAACTACATGAACCCCATTGAGACAAAGCACATTCTACACTACACCTACAGTACCCTTGGACGCGCCGGCTTGCCAACTTCACGCCCGAGTTGCCTCGGTCCAGAGGTGGGAGCCCGTAAAAGAATCCGGCTATGTGGTGCCCTTTCCGACGAGGAGGTGACGGACGGAGATTCCGCGGGAGATCGAAGTGGAGACGAAGACCGAAGGACACGGATCACTTGGTATAACTCTCTTCCCATCTCTTGTTAGCTAGCATTGGGTTAATGGTTACGATCCGGGTTTATTGTCCGCGGTAGCGCCGGTTCCAAGTAAAGAAAATTTTTGATTCCGCATTTTGGCCTCGAGTAGACGGCCGGGGCGTTGCCGTGGCACAACATAGTTTTCATCACGTCTATAGATTCGATCGATTCCTACGAGCCTCACTTCAATTCTTGAAACCTAATTCGATTGGATATCATCAATTCTTGATTCTTGATTTTGATGTTATCTTGATATTAGATTTTAATAATTCTTAAAATTCACTTTTAAATCTTGAATTGAATTGCCTTTTCTTTTCTCTTTAATTTTCGACTCATCTAATTCAATTACAAGCAAATCTCACTTTCCCTGTGGATGATCCGTACTCGCTAACGCGCTACATACGACACCGTTATTGATTGCGGTTTACAAATTTCTTTGATTGTGAAACATCATTTTCAAAACACGACACATCGAGAAAACATATCAATCAAATGGCGCCGTTGCCGGGGATCGTGTGCTAATTTGTTCGTTTTTAAAATTTGTGTTGAAAAGTTTATTCCATTATAATTTTTTAGATCAAAATTCGCGCAAACACTAAACGATTCGTTGTGATTTGTTGCGAGGAAATCTGGAATCTGTGGAGCAAGAGGAAAAATATTGTGAATATTCCAAAGAGCTCAATGAAGCAACAGGAGCTTCTGCACAAAATTCTGTGCAGTGACCTCATCAACGCACCACGTTTCCGCGGCATTAGACGCCTCCCGCGGTGGATCCGCAGCGGGAAAGAAGCATCGCTGCTCCAAATTTTCTCAGGTCCTCTCTGACTTTCTTATCTCCTCCCTCATCTGCTCTATTAACCAATTTCTGCAACTTTCTTTGCAAAATTCGCAGCGCCGCAAAAATAAAAAAATTGTGCGTGTTTGATCTTGGTTGTTTGCATTTTTTAATACGGAAATTAAGGGGCAAAGACCAAATTCAGATTAGGTAGGGAGTTCATTACCCTTCCTAAGCCCCAAAAATCACAAAACTGCATCCGCATCACCTTCATTAACTAAAAAATATCTAGACAAGACTCTAAGGACCGTCGCGCTCACTTAGGACAGAAGGAGGTCGTGAGTAATTTATTGCTTATCCGCGTTTCTTTTGTGGTGTCTAAGGCAAGTGTGTCTAAGGCAAGTGGTTACTTAATTAGGCTCACTACTTACGTAGTGGAGAACCTCCCACTTACCTGGCACTTACCTAGCCACAGGAGGGACAAAGAGGCAGTAGAGGATTGATCATGCGATTTGTCTTCTGGCAGTTAGGAGCGGTCTAGAGACTTGACCTAGGTGACCATTAGACTTAGGGTTGTGCTTGTGCATTTGTTGTGATTTGCATCATTTTTTCAAAAATCCGTATCTTTTTCAAAACAAACACCACTTCATCTTTTCCTTAATTATATTAACGCTGCCACTTATGCTAAACCCTTTAGTGCAAGATAGGCTGGACACGGGATTCTAGTGCCCGTCTTGTCCGCGTTCCCCCGATCGACTCCGAAGTCGGTATTTCTATGTATACTTCTTCTTTACCCACCACCACACCCACATCGATGGACAATTCTCCATCGAACTTCTTTACCACTACTCTGCCGCCGTCCGCAGGTGCGCAGAATCCACCCCGCATCTCTCTCCAAGAGAGATGCTATCCTATGCGAGGTCCTCTTTCGACCTGTCTCACCATTCCACCAGCCAACGGGGACAATTTTGAAATAAAACCTAAATACATCAACCTTCTACCAAAATATCACGGTCTCGAATCTGAAGACGCATATGTCTTTATTACCAAATTTGAAAATGTATGCGCTATGATGGGTACTTCACAGCTTTCTGTGGATGCTATGCGTCTACGTCTTCTCCCATTTACCTTGTGCGATATAGCCGAGAAGTGACTTTATAACACAACCGCACATTCCATTTCAAATTGGGACGAAATCGTAAAAGCATTCCTAAAGAAATTCTACCCCAATCATAAAACACCTCGAGTCCATAGCAAAATAAATCAATTCACCCAGCTTCCGAATGAACCATTCTCGAAGTGTCTTGAACGCTTCAAGGATCTGTTAGTTCAATGTCCACATCACGGCATCCCTAGATGGGATCTGTGCAGAATCATTTATGAGGGCATTAATCCTGCCACAAAACAGACCCTTGAATCCATGTATCAAGGCACTTTCATGACCAAAGACGATGGGGAAGCTTGGAAATTCTTAGAAGATTTCGCTGAAAAATCATTACAGTGGGAGGGTGTGAGTCAATTGTCTAGGGGTGGCAATAACCAATCGGATGTTTCCATAGAAGTTAGAGCTGAAATGTCAGCTATGCAAAAGAAACTCGAGACTATGGAAAATAAATTTTTAGCCGCCGCCCTAAATCAAATGTCACTCTCCAAAACTGTATGTGGATGTTGTTCTGATCCTTCTCATTTGACGGAAGAATTTCCATTGAATTCTCCGTTTCAAGGTCATGAGCAGATCAATTCTGGTTTCCAACAACGACCTAGAAATGATCCATTTTCTTCCACATATAATCAGGGTTGGAGGAACCACCCTAATTTTGCTTGGAACCAATCACAAAATCAAAACACGGTTCCAACCCAGAACAATTTCCAAAGGGCTCTTCCACCACAATAGCAACCACTTCAATTGAGTCAGCACCCCTTCCAAGCACAAAACTTTCAAAATCCGGCCAACACTTTTGCACCACAAGAAAACTCTTTGCAAATAGCCAAAACTGATAATTCCTCTGCACTAGCACAAACCTTGGATAATTTCATGAAACAATCCATCCAAGGGACAGCAAAAATGCAATCTTCCTTCGATAATGTAATGAAGATCATTGTCTCTCAAAATGAAAATATTAAATCGATGGAAGAACAAATTGCACAATTAAAAGCTGAAATGAGTGCAAGAGAGAAAGGGAAACTTCCAGCTCAACCTTTACCCAATCCTGTCTATTCACATCATGTGAATGCAATCACCACGTTGAGATCTGAAAGAGTGCTTGACAATCATGTTGGTGAGGAGATTGATAATAATGAAAAATCAATCGATGATACCCCGGCTGAGACTTTTCCTTCCACTTCTTCTTCTAATTCTGACCCCAGTTCGTCCACCCCACCATTTTCTTCCGAGCCTATTCTCCGTTTTCCCCAAGGCTCGACACCTCAGCCCACCTCTTCTAGTCCACCGAAAACAATCCCCACTCCTATTCTTAGATCGTTTCCACCCACACGATCTTCTCCAATGTTGGACCCCGATCTTATTGCTCAAGCTCCTTACCCGAATCGGTTAAGGGGAAACACACTAAGTCCACAAATGGAGAAGATCACGGAAATCTTTAAACAGGTTAACATCAACATCTCTCTTCTAGATGCAATACAACAAGTCCCCGCTTATGCGAAAACTCTTAAGGACTTGTGCACTAGAAAGAGGAAGACTCAAGTGCCTAAGAAGATATTCATGGCAAAAACTGTAGACACGGCTTTTCCCCAACAATTACCGAGGAAACGTAAGGATCCTGGCTATCCTACTATTTCCATTTCTATCGGGGAAAAACACATTAATCGTGCTCTACTAAACCTTGGCGCAAGTGTTAACCTGCTTCCTTTCTCGGTCTACAAGCAGTTAGGGATCGAAGAGTTGAAACCAGCTCCTTGCACTCTCCAGATGGCTGACCGATCAATCACCAAATCTAGGGGTGAACTGGAGGATGTGTTAATAAAGATCGGGGAATTTGTATTCCCTGTGGACTTTATTGTAATTGATACACAGCCTGTAGCGAACCCCCGGAATCAAATTCCGGTGATCCTTGGTCACCCTTTTTTGGCCACTTCCAATGCTTTCATCAACTGTCGTAATGGTTCTATGACCCTATCCTTTGGGAATAGGTCAATTGAGCTGAACATTTACAAGTTAAGAAGTGTATCCTCCGATCCTATTGCTCAGGTATGTTCTGTCGAATTAATGGATGTCGACAGCAGCGAATTTGATGATCCTCATGATACTGATCTAAACTCTTTTCATATATTGTTGTTTGACCCAACTATGTAGTATACACATACGGACTCTTCCACCGAGTTGTCCGGATCAACAACTAACACTGATTATGAACCGTTTTTGGAGTCTGAAGATCACCCCGTGCTTTGTGATGACATTATTCTTCGGGGTATTGATGACACTTTTGAGGAGATCTTCGCTGATGAACTCGCATTTTTGAAAAGCACGGGTGTTAAGATGAATCCACATCAAAACAATGAAATTGAACCTCCACCCCTTCTTCTGGACTGTAAAAATGATGCGAGCAATCCATCACATTCACTGCATCGTCTCTCCAAAACGAGACGCAAACACATTCTATTCCACCACTTACATTTTCCCCACTTCTTCTTCCACCAACCGATGCACTACATTGATAAAATTTTCGAATGGTTGGTGTTAACTTTCGGTCTTTGCAAAGCTTGGCATCGACCAATAATTTTTACCCCCTCTTGTGATTTTCAAAGCTTAACATGTTTTAACTCAAGTTTGGGGGGGGGGGGGGTAATCTAGCTCTTGAAAAGAAAATTTTTACACAAAATGGTGAGCCGAAAAATAAGTTTGGGGGAGGATTTTCACGATTATATTTATTGCCCCCATTAATAAATGTCCTCCCAAGCTTACAGGGTTTTTTTGAGATTTAGCGGATGGCAACAGTGAGGACACTGTTGAAAACAAGTTTGGGGGAGGTTTGTGCTTATTTTCGCATCATTTGCATATCACTTTGCATAAGCACAAAACATTTGTAAAACCTATAAAAATTTCAAAAATAAAAATTTTTGTACATAAATAAAATAATAAAAGATTAGATAGTGAAAAATTACATCCAAAAGATTGAAAAAATTTAAGAAAACCAAGAAAATTAGAAGTTTTCTTAAACGAACTAGTAATAAGTAGTTATGAGCCGTTATCCCAAGGGTTAGTAAGATGAAGGAAGTCACAAATCTGAGGATAAAAATAAGTCTGAAAAATAGTTCCTATTCTGGAAGCCAAACATTTGAACGTTGATACCCTACTATACGCACTTACACGCGTCTTGAAACTCGGGATAGTAGAGAATACCTTGAATGCTCTTGTCTAAAAGCCAAAGTATGAAGGAAAAAAAATGAATAAAAAATATAAAATGGTGAGAAAAATGAACACTGGTTTTGTTATCGCCAAGGCAGCAATAAAAAAATATAGCGAGGGTGCTTCATCACCTAGTGCCTTAGACCAACTGGTCTGGGAGTCACTGCTAAGCCTTAGGTAGTGCAAGACGAGAAAAATGAAAATACACTTAATAAGCAAGCACATGAGTAATCGGTTGGTTAGTACCTCAAGAAGTATTAACGGTCGCATGAAATTGTGTGAGCAAATCCATCTAAATATTCATAAATTAAAAAGTACTGAGGCAGATGGGCAAGAGTATGATAGCTGGAATTGAATTCTCCGAGTGTAGGGATGTATTTTACACACACGTATGGTTATATGATCGATGTTTGGAAGAAAGATAGGAATGAAGAATAAAGACGATGTTTTATTGAGGGATGATGTCATTTTTAACATCTTTTCATGACTATTAAGATAGGGCTAATGACAACCGAAAAACTAGTATAGTTGGAAACTCTAATTTTCAAAGTCTTTCTTTTATAATTCTTATTTTTATATGTAAATTTCATAGTCTTCCTTTTATTATTGGATTTTGTGGGTGCAATCCGTTGAAAACCCTCAGGAGACAACACTCCTCCTACTAGGGACACCTAGAGATTGAAAGGCTTGTTGCACGTGCTCAGTGCAATCGTGTTGCCTACGAAAGTGTGCTAGTTAGTTTTTCTCTTTCTTTATTTTCTCCTTCTCCTTTTAATAAAACAGTTCGCTCGAGACGACCGAAAATAAGTATGGGGGAATTTGATCGGTCAAAAATATTGCATTTTTAACACATCAATTTCCCTACCATTTGCACTCATCTAAAGGTGTTCGGTATGATTATAGCACATATTAGCAAATTGTCCGTAAAATACCAAATAACATGTGTTATATATTATAACCGACATTTTTGAGGGAAATTGAGTGTTTATCATTGCATCGCATAATCTTTGTATAGCGCAACACTTGTCTCGAGAATCTGTGCAGGAAATTCCAGATAAAAGGAAACTGTTAAAAGTGCTGACAAAAATACGCCAAGTCCAAGACTTGAGATCTGGCAGAAATAAAGAAAGCAAAATAGGATTCCACACATCAGAAAAGTGCCACCAAGTCAGCATCAAGTCACCCTGAAAGTTCCATGCACTGAAGCCTTCATAGGACCGCGGATCCGCGGCCAAAGGGCCATTCCCGCAGCGGATCTGCGGCCGTGTGATAGTGATGTCAACGTCGCTTCGCATCAGGTCTCTCAACTCAAGGTCCACACTTCTTCAGGCCACTGCAAATTCCAGAGATCTCCAGAAGCTTCTGTCCGAACAGCAAAGCTTCTTGTACAAGCTAAACATCTCCAAGCTTCCTAAGCAAGCCAAATAACTACCTAAGCCTAGAACCTTCTACCTAACTACCAAGCTTACAAGTGAAGCTAAACTAAACCTAACTTCTAAAGGAAGCTAATCCTAATCGAGCTTCTAGGGGAAGCTAATGAAAGCTATAAAAGGGACCCTAAAGCTTCTATTCTAGGGTTATTTATCATTCCACATCATCCACCCACAAGTTGAGTGACATGACTTGTGCATTCATACCCTAACCCTAATCCAATCACCAAAGCCAAAATTCAAGATCTTTGAGTACAAATCAAGCAAGAAGTCTTCAACCTTTTAGAAGCGACGCCGATCTTCAACCGAGCAAATGATCCAAGACGATCCGCGACTCACGGAGACGATGCGGAGCTAAATCGACAATCGAGTTCTTTCCTCTTGTAGTTCTTGAGAGAATTGTAACAAAATTGTTGATAAATAAAAGGTGAAATTCTTTATCTTGCTTACTTCTATATTTGAGCATTATGATTAGATCTCGATTCTTGATTGTGTTCTTTGATATGATGCTCGAGTAAAAACTCCGCTCGTGGAGGAGTCGAGAGAATCAATAGATGATGATGTTATAAATCTTGAAACGATTCTTAATTCCTATAAGTTTTGTAAACTCTTGTAAATTGGATCATCGACAACCTAGTTTCGAGCGAGATACTTTCTTGAATGTTTTCGCTCGTAACTAGAGATCGACAATCGGTAATTCAATTTACTAGAGGCTAGCTTTTGAATGAGATTCATCGAAAGGACAAAGGATGAGATGAAGAAACTCTGGTTTCTTTGAAAGATCCTTAAACCTCGATTAATCATCATCGATCTAGTATCAAATCATTAATGGATAAGAAAACGTAATCTCTAGTTTTCATCACGTCTATAGATTCGATCGATTCCCACGAGCCTCACTTCAATTCTTGAAACCTAATTCGATTGGATATCATCAATTCTTGATTCTTGATTTTGATGTTTTCTTGATATTAGATTTTAATAATTCTTGAAATTCACTTTTAAATCTTGAATTGAATTGCCTTTTCTTTTCTCTTTAATTTTCGACTCATCTAATTCAATTACAAGAAAATCTCACTTTCCCTGTGGACGATCCGCACTCGTTAACGCGCTACATACGACACCATTATTGATTGCGGTTTACAAATTTCTTTCATTGTGAAACATCATTTTCAAAACACGACACATCGAGAAAACATATCAATCAAGCATCCGACATGTGGACTACCGTCACTGCCTGTTTGTATATTATTCTTTTGGGGCACGACCGGGCTAAGGTCGATGTACCCGTTGTATATATTTTACTTTCTGTACTAGGATTACCCCGCGGAGGGGTGCATGGGTAGCCGTGTTCTAGAGGACAACGGGCCCGCATCTCATGGCTTTGAGACGGAGGGGGATTCACTCTAGAATAGACAGGCTATTCGCCGCACTCGTAAGGGATACAGGTTGACCCAAGGAGGGGTGCTCAAGTTACCGGATTCCGTGAAGTGCTGGGTGGTACATTCACTTTGTTGAAGGGGGCTGCCTCGCTTCAGGTTTTGGCGGGTAACTTGCCGCACCCGTAGGGGTCTAGGATTTCATTGCACAGGCTATCCACACGACCAGGAGAACGTCGGGTTTCAGTTGTGGCTCAAAGGAAACCCGGGGATCCCAGATTATCTATATTGTTCTGTGATACTTATTACATTTCTGTGATGTTGCATTTTATCACGCCATGAGCGATTATTATATATTAATATATATACTAGTAGGTGTTGTATATTTTTTACACCCGCGCTAGTCCAGTCCCCGCTCTGTCGTTAGTTAAGTAACCTAACGGGTGATGACGGGACCCAGTGGCGAATGCGAATGGCATATACGTACATCATATTTTCGTTCCTTTGTTGTGTGATGAATTGATGGGACTGCATTGATTCGGATCAATGCAAGCTAAACAAACCTATTATGATATTGTTGGAACATTTTTCAAAAAGCTGTTATTGCAAGGACGTTCTCTTTTGTTTTGCACAGTGGTATTCGGTTATGAATATCCAGCACCTCAGTCGACGAGGCAAGGGCCGAGATCCCTTCACCGGGAGTGACCCTTTGGACAGAAGTTTGTGTCAGGGTAATAACTTCACTATAGCCGATTGCCTTTTTGCTTTGCATCGTGGTATTCAGTTGGAATATCCTGCACCTCATTCTACGGGGAAAGAGTTGAGATCCCTTCACCGGGAGTGACCTCTTTAGCAAAGGTTTTCGCCACTATATTTTTATAAAAAGCTATCCGGTTCCTTCAACGATATCAAGTTCATTACGTTAAAGGTTTTTCGTCAAAAACCATTCGTAGCCCTCCATCATTTCAGACGGGTAGCACTTAGTATTCATGCTATGTTTGTTGGCCTTCGTCATAGCATAGTGTATGGTAGTTATTTGTTACTTTTCTGCTGCATAGATAGATGCGTTGGTTTGGGACAGTCGTACTACTATTTTGGCCTTCGTCAAGGGTATGTACGGGTGGATTCAAATTAACCTATATAATGACGGGTAGAACTTGACATGTGACTTATGATATGTTGGCCTTCGTCAAGGTCATAAGAGCATGGGGTAAAAATCACATCGGGAGTTTCTAAAGAAACTGAAACTTTCCAGATATGCGCATACCTTCTAGAGTGTGATAACGTGAGTGGATTCCATCACGTTATCATGCGATGATGGTTGGATCCCAATTCCTACTGATGAGTTGGTGTACTCCTCGGGTGATCCCGACTAATTCTTCTTTCAGGTTTGGAAGAGAATTTGAGGTTACAGTGGGAGGTTTCCTGATTAGATAAATTGATAACCATTCTGATCTAGTTTAGAGTACACGCTGAGTGTTTCTTTTCTCTCTCTCTTTGGCAGCGACCATGGCCCGACCCTAGACTATGACTCAGTGACCAAGTTAACCGAACCTTCTTAAAACACTGGCTTTTAGATTGTCAGAGTTGCCTACCTCATTGCCACTCCTACTTTTACCCTTTTCTCCAGAACACCCCGTATTACTACGAACATCCACTTCCATTGGATAAAACTATCGTATGGTTATATACGAACTCGAAGGAACTTGTTCTAGATTCGAGAATGGTTTCCAGTTCTGGAGAATATGAATAGGACTATTCAGTTGTCTTTTCCTTTTACCTTCTCTCAGGTTGCGAGTGCTCCTTGGATTAGGACGGTACACCTGTTACGCTAATTGGATAGTTTTCATCCAAACCATAGGCAAGTGCCGAACGGTAGGGAATGAAGAAAACCATTTAGCCTAAAAGGTGTACAGAAGGTATTAAGTAAAGACAAATAAAGGGATCAGTAAGAGGGCAAAGTAAATTGCGACTGCTATCATTCACGACCAAACCAAGTATTTCATCGCCATTCCTACTTCACCTTTGTATTTCTCCAGGACACTCCGTATCACTACGAAAATCCACAGTTATTTGGATACTCCATCGTATGGTTATATACGAACTCGAAGGAACTTGTTCCAGTTCGGGGATGGATTCTGGTTCAGCAGAAATAGGAATAAGGTTTTATTCAGTTGTCTTTTATCTTTACCTTCTCTCGGGTTGCGAGTGCTCCTAGGATTAGGACAGTACACCCATTATGCTTATTGGATAGTCTTCTTCCAAACCATAGGCTGGTGCCGAACGGTAGGGAAGGAAGAAAACCATTTGGCCTAAAGGTGGTGTACAGAAGGTAATGACTAAAGACATATAAAGAGATTTGGAGAGATGGCAAAGAAATATACGGTTACAGTTGTGAATCTGATAATGGAAGAGGCATTACTAAGAATACCCAGATACCCCTTCGAAACATTTACATGTTTCAGTTTCACTGTGTATTGTTAAAAGAAAACTGATTTCCCAATTAGCCCTTGCTCCAGGGTATGTATTTACCAGATTTGATTCTCACATCTGTATGGTTTTACAGATGATGAGTGGGAGTAAGTTATTGGGAATTGGGTGATTATCCTCATTATATCGGGATTCGTTATAATTGGTGATATTTGAGGAAATCGCCTGGATTGTTTGCCGGACGGCAAATATTTGATTTTGAATATCCGTTGTTATGCACCAATTGATATATCTGTACGTTTATTTTTATAAAGTGAGATATAACATTTTGAAACTATGTCTATGACATTTACCTATTTCAGTGGATGGTTAGGTAAGGAGCATTAAACAGCGGTGTAATTCTTCTTAACCATAAGTACAGTTTTCAACCTACGACACACAGGAAATGAGTTATTAGACTCAGGGGACTTATACAAAGTATTGTATGTTGTCCAGTGTCCATTAGGACAGAGGGGTTGGTACTCGTATTATATTCTGTTTACTTATGACTTCTCTGGTTCTTAGACATGTGTTTCATAGAAATACAAGGTCCAAGTTTTGAGAAGTTATAGGTATATGAATAAAGTAGAGAACCAGATATTACAAGTATCAGGATTCTTCAAGATGATCGAAGATGTAGATACTTGTATATGGTATTCAGTTGATAGTAATGATTATGAGAACTTGCTTCTCTTTCAGGTTACTCATATCTGGATATATTCTTAAGTTGAGTAATGATGATCGGCCTCTCTCCATTTAGTTGACATGCACTGGAAACAGCTGCATGATTTGAATCTGGTTCTAATTAAATCAGTGCCTCTGCTTCTATATTGGATATAGAATAGTTCATATCTTAACATTGTTAAGGTACGGGGAGTTGTCTGGCTTATGCTTAAAACCAGACTCTGGATAACTCAAGGCACGTTTCTGTGATGGGTGTTTGTGGGTTGACCCGGGCTATGACAAGGGTTAACTTTCTACCATCTGGAAGATCAATAGTGATATTGTTCTTGACTCTCCACAGTTTTGATAAAAATGGATTTTTTTCAGAAAACAGTAGTGGGAGTATGGTAAAACTGGAAGTGATTCCAGAACCGCAAACGATTACTGAAAATTTAATAGGACCTAAAGATTCAATCTGGATTGACATTCCATTGGCCACTCCGCAGATAAGATGGGTAACCTCAGGCACTGGAGAGGTACTTCGGTATGCTCAAAGACGGTGACAGGGAGGTTCTTGTTTACCCAGACTTGACACTACTGTGGTTCCAGACTATGAGACCCGGCAAGAGGATGAGTATAGCGTCGTTCTGAACTGGCTTCAGAAGTGTACGTGTATGTGACCCTGCCAGAGGGTTGTCGTAGTCAGTGGGAGCAGCGGAAGCATAGTGCACAAGTAGCTTATGTCTATTTATGGACTAAAGCGGATATAGCAGAGAAAGATCATCTATTTTTGATGTGACAGTCATGGGTTTGACTTCATCAGAATAGGTGATGGATCTGTTAAGTAGGTAGTAGGGTGTGATGTCTTGGTATTTGGATGACATACACAGAGTAGGAAGTGAAATTCCTATACTACGATCGGTTATACTTTGGTTTTCACACAGTGGTTTCTCTACATAGGATATAGAAATAATATCAGACATTCTGGTTACTAGATCTATGGTTTTAGATCTGGATTTGGGTAGTATCCCAATCTGGGTACTTAGACAGCATTCTAAAGGTGTTTTAGAATGGACGACTCCTGGCACGGTAGTATATCTGCAGGTGATGGAGTCACCCTCTCTAAAGGTGTCTTACAGACTAAAGGGGAGAGGGATTTGCATGATTGGCAGATCACTTGCTTAGGCAATTGAGTCAATCATGAGCTGTCAAGTACCACACCAGATGTTGTTTTTGCATGAGATGCAATAAATTGATATTAATTCTATCCTAGAGAAATGTTCGGAAGCAGTTTTAGAACATAAGTGGATGATCTAGGGATATGATAATAACAGCCTCTTTTAGGAGACGGTTATCATTCCAGGCTTCCAAAGTGAACTGGATGACAGAGTGACTGTCAGAGTTATAATTTTTCCTCTGATGAGGGGCAGTTGTTTGGACAGGAGGTCCAAGCGGATACTGAGGGAGGCATGGCGCAGTATACTGATTAAGTTCAGTTGACGATACAGTCTAAGAAGTTTGGATCTGGAGTTCATTTATGAACTAGGTCCCATTATATATCCAGACATATTCTAAGACAGGTATTGCTCATTTCGGGAGATGGCTTTCTCCGCGAACTTGAGATAAAGAGAGACATAGAAAGAAACATCAGGATGGATCCACTCAGTGAGGCTATTCCTCGAACGCAACAGTTTCGCAAACGGGTTTTGTGAGACTGATTAGTAGAGGAGTTGGGTGTTCGGTATCACACGGGCTGTGAGTATGCGACATCGCAATAATTAGCCTTAAGTGCAAGTGGGAGATTGTTGGATATAGTGCCCTCAGAGTCAATTATTGGATCACAGGCACGTGATTGCAATGATTGAGGGAGGACCTATACCGGTAGGACAGTCTTACTCAAGATGATAGTATGCTATCTGGTTTATCTTTATCATCGTGTACTGCTTTAGGTGACCTTACAGGTCGCTATTACACATTGATAGAGCCCTTAGGATTCTTGCTTGACTACCAGCAGTATGATGGCGATCATATACGTGGGAGCTGGGGTCTATAAGCACATCCTTAAAAAGTCCCTAGTCGTGGAAGTTTCGAGACTGGGCATCGATACTCTATTAGTAGACTAGTGTATACAGTCGAGACCCCGACGAGGGGCGGTGGCCGGTCTCACAAGCCATTGGTGTCAGTTGGTTCACCTAAGATGTATACAGGTGCTCATTGGGTTATAAGTACACGGACATGACTCGCCGGTAACATGCTAGTTGGTATTATACCTGACGTCAGATAGCAGTTCCCTGGTGACATATGTACAGGTTAGTTCATCAACCTGAGATCGTCATTTGTCTCGTGTGAGTTCCCACTGTGCTTTGATTACTACCCTACCACGGCTTAAAGGAGTCGTGCAAACAGGTTTTAGTTGGGTACAGTCCCGAGCCACATGGAGGCAGTGAGCGGATCGGCAAGGGTTTCGTCTCTCCCGGTATTGGGGGTGAGATCGCGTTGTGTCTAGGAGAGCCATTACACGAAGTTCTTAGCCAAGGCAGGAGATTTACTGGTAGGTATTCCAGTAGTATCTCAGGGTGTTCTGGGCTACACTCCTACACGACTTGTACCGCTTTTGGGGGTCTGACTTTTACCAACCCCCTAGGCCCGACATGCGATGCTCATTGACGAACGGACCAGACTATACGGATATTGTCGCAGACAGGCTCAGTAGGGTGTCAGGATGAGTTCGCTCATCGACCTCCCTTTTGGTCAATACCTGGTAGCCCGTTACGTACGGCTAGTACCACTGACGTGCTGGTGGTTAAATCCATAGCCAGTGTATTGACGAGTCTTTAGAGTCCCCCACAGACAGTTTCTCAAGTTTTGAGCGAAACGTTGTAGAGGTCGTATGGTTTTATGGCAGGGTTCGAACATACGTGTGCACTTGTGCACGTGTCGTGTTTCGGACGGATAATACTAGCGGGCTTTAGTTTAAGCCGGGTCCTAATATTATACTGTGTAGATTTTGTCTCATTGCATTTGTATTCGGTCAGAATATAAATGCGGGTATGTATATACAGTCGCAGGGTTATCCTGTAATTTATCACGGGATAGGTTTTTGAAGTTGCCAGTTTGCATTCCGTTTCGGCCATTTTTCCTTTATTCCTTCATGGCTGAATTTTTGTGAGGAGAAAGGGTTTTCTTGCAAAAGTGGCACTTAGCAAAATGCAGGGGTTTTTTTGTGGTGGCCGGTTCTCCAGTAGCTCATGAAGATTCATGAGGTTTCTAGATGTGCTTTGTTTCAATGTTTGCATTAATTGAGATTGGATTGATTTAGATAATAAAGTGAGGTTTCCTTTTTTATTTATGGTCACCATTTCTTTGCTCCTACACTCACCTCCCCATTTGTGTTTTCCAGCCAGTAGCCGAGCTCTATATAGGGTTGTCCATTTTTTTGGGGAGTGGATTGATCTCATTTCATTTTGAACAAAAAAATCCTTAGCTCAATTCCAAAGCCCATTTCTCCTCACACTTCCTAAAGGCAACTTCGATTAACCCTCGAGACAAAGCGTTCTACACTTAGTCTACAGCAACCTTGGACACGTCGGCTAGCAAACTTCGTGTCCGAGTTGCCTCGGTTCAGAGGTGGGAGCCCGTAAAAAGACTCTTTGATGTGGTGCCCTTCCGACGAGGAGACCGGAGATCGTAGATGCCGCGAGGAGCTTGGGATGGTGGCCAAAGACCGTAGGACACAGATCGATCGGTATAGGTTTCTAACCCTTCTCTAGTTTGCTAGTTATAGGTTAATGGTTCGATCCGGGATGATAGTATACGATAGCGCCAGTTTCAAGTTTATGAAAAAGTTTTGTTTCCGCATTTTGGCCTCGGACAGACGGCCGGGACGCTACCGTAGACTTACACTTTCTCCCCTCTACCTTATAATCCAGTAAGTCCTAATTCCCTCTCTCATCTCTAACTTTAAAAAGTTTCATTTCTAAAACTCGACGAAAGCGGAGTTAGTCCGACTTTCGATTCGGTTTTTTTTAAAAACTATATTTTTCTTAATCAAGATAACTTCATATTCTCACATATTACTTAACAAACATTAAAAAACTCAACAAAATAAGTTTCACATCAAAATAATTATTTTTGTGACATTTATCGCATTTTTACATAAAAATACCACAAACTATTCATTTCGACATTATAAGCTTTATTCTTTACTATAACTTTAGATAGTTCACGAGGTAATGACCTACTTCATCACAACACATATCTCTATCATAGCACATTTGATTTTGGAACACTCGAATACGGGAAATACGACTTTACAAATAAATCCCTTTTAACTTATAAAACTGTTTTCTTTAAAAGATGTATTAAAACATTTTCATGCAATTGCGCCTCTACAACCCACTTTTGGGGACCCGTTTGGGATGGTGCAGATTATCGCATATTCTCGGACTTAGTAGAGCGAGCTGCAGACCTCCGCAAGGAGCATTCAATCTCGATAGAATTTTTATACATTTTTTCTTTAGAAAATGAGATTTTTACAAGAAAATAAATAAAATTATTTGCATTAAAT
The DNA here is from genome assembly GCA_030015575.1 of Agapanthus africanus. Taxonomy (NCBI): domain Eukaryota; kingdom Viridiplantae; phylum Streptophyta; class Magnoliopsida; order Asparagales; family Amaryllidaceae; genus Agapanthus; species Agapanthus africanus. The sequence continues at coordinate 27,041,200 of JASDDO010000004.1, read as the reverse complement.
ATGTATATATAATTATTACCAAAATACTTATTTTAAATATATATATTATTGCATGTTTCCAAAACTCAATAAAAGAATTCAAATATTATATGAAACTACCATGATAATTCAAAACAATATTCATATTACAAATAATACCATATATTATGAAATTAGGTTTTATTCACTAGAAATGTCATATTTATAAAATATACATCAATGAAAACACTAAAGACGATAATTAAATGCTTTAGATGTATTTGAAATTATACCAAAACTATTGTTACATAAAAACCCCTCAAGTTATACTAAATTACAATAAGGACTCTAGTAAACATAGGTTTAAGCGGGACCAGTCTCTTGAGCCTCAGGGAGCCGGAGATATGGGTGCTTGCCTATTTAAGGTAGACAACTTAACAACGATGTTATCAACACGGTAATTATCTTTAAAAAAACACAAATCCTGCCGTCCATGTGCAGTAGTTACCGATAACACCAAAACAATGAGGATTTCAAGTTCTTTTAAAAGTGTCTGACTCAGACTGAGTCTCAACCTAATCAATCTGACTTGAATGTGATTCAAGTACAAATTACAATACAACATGATTCAATATGAATCCATCTATTCAATCTATATCAATCTGTATTGACTGAACCGAACCATGGATATATTCCATTTACATGTTCTTCCATTACTGATGTCAAGGATTCGGCAAGTCATCCATCTATACAGTTTATAATACAAGATAATACAATACAATACAACAATACAATCATGACATGCGGTGTTTATAAGGGGTAGATTGGTACGGAAGGTGTTAGAAGTGGCACGAGACTGCAACCATAAGACACCTAACCTGAATCTCCATTGCTGTTGTACCGTGGCTGAACGGTTCCTTGTACTCCGTATACCTTAGTCTCCGGGATAATGAGACTCCTCTCGTATACACTGGCCTCTTCTGTACCAAGCTACAAACAACAGCGTTAACACTAAATAACAACATTAAACAGCTATACTATATTCTGTCTATTCTATTCTTATCTATCTACGAGACTTACCGAGCGACTTGTTCGCTGACGGCGTTCTCTTTTGGAATGTCGTCAGGTGTTTCGGACTCACTGGAGATCGAACCCAGCAGTGAAGACTTGGATCAGTTTACCGAAAACCCGGAGTTTTAGATTCACTTGTACATTACATTTCATTTTCATTTCTGTTATGCCATTGTTTAGGCATTGCTTTCATTCCATGTATTTTCATTTCAGTTGTATTGTAAAAAGAATGTTTAATGAATAAAGTTGTTGTTTATTTACATCGTGTCTCTTGTGTACATTTTATTTTATATTGCTTAGATATGCTTAGCGTGTTTACTTCTGAGTAAATAAGTAGCGGACTCGTCACGTCCTTTGCCCGTATACTGGGAAGCGGAGCATGACAAACTCATAACCCAATGAGCACCTGTATACTATCTTTGGTACGTATATCAATGGTTGCGGGACAGACTACCTCCCCTGATGGGGATAAGAAGCGTATACGCTAGTCTACTCTGGAGTATCGATGCCCAGTCTTGATAATCTTATGACTTGAGACAGGTTTAAGGATGTGCTTATAGACTACCCAGCTCCCACTAGTGTGACTGCCATCACAACGCCAGTAGTCAAGCAAAGATCCTAAGGGCTCTATCAACATGTATTAGCCATACGTTAAAAGAAACGTATACACGTGTTAAGATAGAATCAAACTAGATAGCATACCATCATATTGAGCAGAACTGTTATTATATCTGTGTATATCCCAAGCTTAAAAATGTAATATACAATCCAGTACTATACAATAATGGCCTCTAGGGCATATACACTAACAATTTTCAAATGTTGGAGCACTCAAAGGAGGAATCTTTCTCAGATTTCCAAAATAGCAATAAATCCCGGAGAAACCGAAAGGACGATAATCACAAAGGCGGAAGTTCCGACGATACTGAATCTTTTAACACTTTGGCTAACCGAAATAAGTGAGGGGTGAGCGGGCCCAATGTCAACCAATCTCGAAAACCATTGTTTGGAGGAGGAGAATTGCCTCTGAAAGAGAAGCTGGATAGGGTCTATTCTTTCATAAGGGACAAAGTCCACAAGATATTGAAGGACGCCCTGAGAAACGGTCTACAATTGTTAGAATCAAAGAGACCGAAAGAAGCGAATATGACCGACGACCCCAAATATTTCCCCTATCACGGAGTGATAGGTCATGCCATTGAGGACTGCTCTGTCTTCAAAAATTGGGTCGGAAAGCAATACAAGACAGGAAAGATAGAACTATTTAAGGGCGCGTTAACGAACAATCAAGCTGCGACCGCCAATTTCATATAAACGGAGACCGAAACCCTTCGGGAATCTGCTGCTCTCAATCGTCTGCCCTTCTTGGGCCAAGGCAACAAGCCAAAATACCAACGAATAATATTACTAATGAAGAGGCAGTATACGGGTACACAATCCATATTTTCTACATGGTGGAGCCTAGAAGAAAAAGTCCTCCTACGCCTCATTCCCATGACGATGACATGGCTATTGCTACCCAACGTCGGCTCGGTCTAAATGATGAAGAGCCCGCTCAGGCAATTAAGCTAAAGGAGACCGTGGTTTCTGCGGAATCGAGCTCAGGTAGTAAGGATGATCCAGTTATCATACCCGGAACTATAGAGCAATTATTATTCCAATGGCTTCAAAAGCAGCTTCAGGACAGAGACGAGAAGTTGGCCAAAGTCCATTCCAAAGTCGACGAGCTGGCAAACGTCATAGCAGATCTCACAACCCAAGTTGTCCGATTGCAGTTGCAGCAAAATCAAAATTTGGTTCATGAGCTAGGGATTGATATCGTGAAACAGCCAACCGATATCCCCTCCAGCCCAAGAGCGGAACACCATTGCGAAAAAAGGCCACGATCAGCCTCCAGTCTCTCTGATACGTATACTGAATGTCGTAAAAGGTATACTGAATGTGGTAAGCGGTATATTGAATGTGGTAAGTGATTAATCCAAAAATTGTAGTTTACCGTAATCAGAAACGGCGTCGCTTCGCAGCTAGCCGGTGAATACGGGTCGATCCGCAGGGATGTGTTAATTTCTAATTTTGTGTTATAACGAGTTGATTCAAATCGTGGTTGTTTTTTTATCGATTGAGTTTAAGATGAATTTATGTGATAAGAAAGGACTCGTTAGGGTTAGGTCGAAGGTAGGGGTGTTGAGATCTATGTTTTCACCTCTTTCAATGCCATGATTTAAGCTTTTTAGAAATATCACAACAATTATTAGCAAAGGGGATTAGGATGATCGGGAAGAAACAAAGTTTCTTCCTCTAGATCCTTGTCCGTCCTTTCCTATTAATTGATGTGATCTTCATGGATGTCATATAAGTCCGGCCTTTTATACTAAGGTTCACCGTTACCTTGTAGGTAGGGTGCCGTAGGGGGCGGATCGTGTATGAATGCATGAAGATTTCGTTTTAAAAATAAGTTGGCGTTGAAGGAGGTGAGAGACATCCATCTCTCACTTACTCCCTTGTTCCTAAACCTAACGAGCGAGGATTTTATTCGCTCATTAGGGAATTATTGCAAAGAAACATTTTTATGTATATGTTTTAAAGGTTAACTACTTGGTGCAGATTAAGGAGGATTACACTAGAGCAAGAATTAACTAACTAGGGCAAGTAAAAGATTATACTAAGGCAAGAATGAAATAAAACTAAAAACTTACAAGAAAAAGTGATGCTCCGAATTCTTCAACAAATCTCACTTTTATTGATTATCAAGAGGCATACATTTTTAAGATCTAGATTACAATTTATAAGTAACTAGTGAAGCTAGGGTTACAGACTCTCGTAGACATGAAATTACTGATTTACCCCCTAAAAATCCCAACACATGAAACGACACACCGACACAAGAAGTCGGTGCCGACACGGGCACCATATGGCCGCGGTTCCGCGGCAAAGACATGCCTTTGGCCGCGGATCCGCGGCCATCTAGTGGGCTTGGCCCACCAGCTTTCTGTAATTTGTTTCTCTTCTCTTGGGCTCTCTTCTTTTACTATTCTTTTCTCTGTTGGGCTTTCTAGTATTCTCCAGATTCTCAGTGAAACTTGTAAGGAATCTTTTTGACCGTTTTACTTGACGTTCGTCTCGGCTTGAGTAGGCTCCGTGTGCTGGTTGGTCAAAAGTCCATTTCCTGTATCAACTTTGTCTTTTTCACTGTATTTGCTTCAAAAGTCTGTATCCTGTATCATGTAACAAACGATCGTCAAAAGCACCTGTTTACTTAGAAATTGCACAAAAAGTGGGGCGTATAAATTGCAATATTATGATGTGAACAAATACCCCCAAACTTACCTTTTGCTCGTCCTCGAGCAAACTTATTATTTTATTCTGACCTAGCCACACTTTCGCAGGGAAACGCGATTGCACTGAGCACGTGTAACAAGCCGTTAAACCTCTAGGTGTCCCTAGTAGGAGGAGTGTTGTCTCCTGAGGGTTTTCAGCGGATACTACCCACAAAATCCTATCAACTTGGTTTCTCGACTTTTGTTCTCCATTTAGGTTTTCTAACAAGGAAATCTATTATCGTTGACCCGCAAATTATCCACCCATATTCTTCACGCTTGCTCATTATTTAACTTAAGATTACACATATCCTGTAGAATTACCTAGCTTTCGGCATTTCTTAAGTTTTCCTTCTAGAGTTACATCTCCACTTAGGAATTTCTATCAACTCTATTAAAGACACAAGTTCTATTCTTCATTCCTTTCTCTTATCTAAACTCTAATCACATATCCCCACGTGTGTGTAAATATCACCCCTACACTTAGAAATTCAAATCAAGCAATCGTACTCCAGCCCATTGTCCAAAGCACTTGTGAGACTTTGCTTTCACATCCTTCATGCGACTGTTAATACTTCTTGAGGTACCAACAACCGATTACCAGATGCGTTAGCACTTTAAGGCGTACTTCCTAGTTTTGCAACACCCAAGGCTTTTAGCACCTTTGCTAAATATTTTTTCTATTTTTTTTTTTTTTTTAGCCTTAAGTAATCACAAAAACCAGTGTCCATTTTTTTTCTTTATCCACTTTTTTTTTCTTTTTCATTGTGCTAAGGACGTTAGACAAGAGTATTTCAAGGTCTCTTCTACTAATCCAAGTTTCAAGGTGCGTGTTTGTGCAATTTGTAGGGTATACATTTTCAGAATCCAGACTCAAGTTAGGAACTATTTTTCAAACTTATACTCTAATAAGAGTTTTAATACTTTTCCTTCGTTTCGACTTAGCCCAAGAACTGAACCCAAAATTTGCCTATTTCTAGATAACCTACAAAGACATATACTTTCTACCGTTAAACTTTAAGGAAGGTTATTTTTAGGGTTTTTAATTTGCTAAATCTAAGATTTAGTTTTTCCTAACCAGTTAACCTATTTATCAAACTCAAGTCAATTAACCAGAATTGAATACATTAATTTTTATACTTTTTGAAAATTTTCAATTTTTATGGGTCTTTCTGTTTTCTAAAATTTTTTTTTTTATTTTTCAAATTTTTTATGATTTTTTATAAAAATGCAATGCAGAAATTAAATATGCAAAAGGAAAACAAAGATATATACAATATGCAATGCAAGGGTAACTATATACATCACCTCTAATACCCCCAAACTTGAACCAAGCAGTGCCCTCACTGCCCGGCCCCACGTCGCGCTCGTGAGCGTGAACGTGATCTCTCCCCCCTAGCCAATAGTGTCTGTATCCCCCTCTCAATCTCCGTCAACCGACGGTCGTGCTCTCGGGCCGTTGCCCGAAACTCATCCCTCAAAGAATCAATCCCTCTTACTGCCCTCCGCATCAATCGCGCATGCTCTTGGGGGGTTAGCTCTTCCCCGCTCGAAGTTGAGCTTGAGCTCGGGATGCGTGCAGGTACATGTTCTGCCGGGTCGGTCTGTGTCCAAATACCTGTTAGTCTAGAGTAGGACGACGAGATGCCCTCTAAAAGTGGTCGGACCGGGGTATCGTTTATCAAATATGAGTCAAATTCCTCAGCTGGGAGGAAATAACGGCAGAGCTGGGTAACTAGCATGGGGCAGGGGTGTACAGGACCTCGTTTACCCGAACCTATGGAGTAAAGCAAAACTGTGCACATGTCGAATCTAGGGTTTTTCGTCATTAAGGTATGAACGACATGTAAGGCAGGGGTGAAAAAGGTTGTGTTGTGAGAACTTCCAAAAATATTGTTTTGTGCCCACCGGCACACAGTTAAAATATTTGCGAATAGGGTCCGTGCTTGGATCCCCTTGCGCGGTTCTCGCGCACAGTCATTACCCATTAAAGGAATATAATCTTCAAAGCGAAGGGGTTGTTCGTGTGCGGGGACACGAGGTATGAGTGTAACCTCGTGTATCATGCCCCTGTCGATGCGAATTTCTTGAGTTCCCCAATTCAATTTAATATAACCTAAATTGTCTAGGCTATTCTCTTCCATTGACTCATAAAATTGGGTGACTAAGCTAGGGACAGCAAATGCAGATCCATGGTTATATAGGAGGAAATTCCATCCCCTCTGTGCAATTTCCTGTGGGAAGTATGATCCATAGATCTCATGTGCAAACACAGGGGAAAAATCCCTTTCAAATTGGAATTTATGAGCCATAAAGATGTGTGCAGGAAAATGTGTGTAATAACAGAGAGGAAAGGAACAGATGTACCTCCCCCGAAAATTTCAGGGGGTGAAGCTTCTGATGCACGGCGGGTTGACGGCAGGAGACGGCAGACGCGGCGGATCCGCGGTCTTCTGGCGGCGGCGCGTCTCGAGATTTCTTCAGGGGGCAGGGGCGGCGCCTAGGGTTTTTATGAGGAGAAAATGTTTTTAGGGTATGAAGGCAGGAGGGCTCGGGTCCATTATATAGGGGGAAAGGAGGTGAGTTTGCAAAAAACACCCTCTAAAGAGAGGGTTTTATGTGTAAATTCAGCTATTAATCTGCAATTTTGCAATTTGGTCCAAAAATTTTTTTTTTTTTTATTTATTTTATTTTTATTTTTATGTATTTTTTTTATGGTATTTTGGAAATATAATACAAGTGATATACACACCCCCAAACTTATTTGAAATAGTGTCATTGGGAAACAAAGTTTGGGGGTGAAAGCGGAGGAAGATCAATCAGTGTAAATCGGCTCCTGCAAAAACAGGAGCTCCTCCGAAGGATCCGCAGTGAAGAACGGTTTTAGTCGATGCCCATTTACCTTAAATAAGGTACCGTCTTCAGGGTTCTCAAGATCTACCGCACCGTGCGGATAAACGGTGCGGACCACAAAAGGTCCTCTCCATCTGGACCTGAGCTTACCAGGATGCAAGTGTAACCGAGTGTCATAAAGTAGAACCTGTTGACCAGGTTCAAAAGTTTTTCGTAAAAGGTGTTTATCGTGGAACACCTTGGCTCGGTTTTTAGCAGTTATGGCATTGTCATATGCCTCATCCCTTAGCTCCTCCAACTCATTCAGTTGCAGCTTTCTGTTGCTGCCCGCATCTCCTAAAGACAAATTTAGCTCTTTGATAGCCCAGAAAGCTTTGTGCTCGATCTCCACTGGGAGGTGGCAAGCCTTCCCGTACACAAGCCGGTATGGAGACATACCCAGATCGGTCTTATATGCAGTACGGAAAGCCCATAGTGCATCTATCAATTTAAGCGACCAATCCTTACGGTTTTTAGAAACCGTTTTCTCCAAAATTTGCTTTATTTGCCGATTCGAAACCTCGGCTTGCCCACATGTTTGGGGGTGATATGGCGTTGACAATTTGTGGGTGATAGAATATTTACGCATCAAGGACTCGAAACTCCTATTGCAGAAGTGAGAACCATTATCACTTATAATTGCCCGAGGGTGCCCGAATCGAGAAAATATGTGTTCTTTAAGGAATCGAACGACAACTTTATTATCGTTCGTTCGACTGGGCACAGCCTCGACCCACTTAGAAACGTAGTCAACCGCCAACAGAATATACACATTTCCAAAAGAGTTAGGAAATGGTCCCATAAAATCTATACCCCAAACATCAAAAATGTCCACCACCAAAATGGGTTGGAGTGGCATTTCGTTTCTCCGCGAAATCCGGCCCAAATGTTGGCACCGGGAGCAAGTTTTGCAGTATTCAAATGCATCCTTGAAGAGTCGTGGCCAATAGAAACCACACTGCAAAACTTTTTCGGCTGTCTTCTTTGGGCCAAAGTGCCCGCCACATGCTTGATCATGGCAGAAAGACAGCACGCTCTTGACCTCACTCTCGGGCACACACCGACGAATGATTTGGTCGGAACAGTATTTGAAAAGATAGGGTTCATCCCAGTAAAAATGCTTTACTTGGGACAAAAATCGAAGCTTATCCTGTTTCGACCAATCATTAGGAATCAGGCCGGTGGCTAAATAATTTACAATATCGGCGAACCATGGTTCGCAAGAAACAGTCAAGAGCTGCTCGTCGGGAAAAACGTCAGAGATTGGAAGATCGAGCGTGGGCGAAGAAGGGAGTCGTGATAGGTGATCAGCTACTACGTTTTCACATCCCTTTTTGTCCTTAATGACAAGATCAAATTCTTGCAATAAAAGGATCCAACGTATTAGCCTTGACTTAGCATCCTTCTTCGCAAAAAGGTGGCGAAGAGCCGAGTGATCAGTATAAACAATGACTGGAGAGCCGATTAAATAAGGCCGAAATTTTTCAAGTGCAAACACAACAGCTAAAAATTCTTTCTCTGTTGTTGTGTAATTAAGTTGGGCCTCATTTAGTGTTCGGCTGGCATAATAAATCACGTGCGGCATCTTATTAATGTGCTGTCCTAGAACAGCACCAATTGCAAAGTCTGATGCGTCACACATGATTTCAGAAGGGTGCGTCCAGTCAGGAGATGAGAGGATGGGCGCAGTGATGAGTGAATGTTTTAAAGACTCGAATGCTTCAGTGCATGTGGAGTCAAAAGCGAAGGTCGTATCCTTGGCCAGTAAGAGAGTCAAGGGTCTAGCAATCTTGCTAAAGTCCTTGATAAACCGTCTGTAAAAACCGGCGTGGCCAAGGAAGGCTCTGATATCTTTGACGCACTTTGGGGGAGGTAGGTTAGAAATCACTTCGATTTTAGCCCTGTCTACCTCGATGCCATTTTGCGAAATGACATGTCCTAGAACAATGCCCTCTTGCACCATGAAGTGGCACTTCTCCCAATTTAATGTTAGGTTCTTATCCCTGCAGCGGGTAAGAACAGCGTCAAGATGGCGTAAACACTCGTCGAAGGAGTCGCCAAAGATGGAGAAATCGTCCATAAAAATCTCCAAGAACTTTTCGACCATGTCTGAAAAGATCCCCATCATACACCGCTGAAATGTCGCGGGTGCGTTGCATAACCCAAAGGGCATGCGACGATAAGCAAAAGTGCCAAAGGGACAAGTGAATGTTGTCTTGTCTTGATCCTCTTTGGCGATGGGGACTTGATTGTAACCGGAGTAGCCATCGAGAAAGCAGTAGAACTCGTGCCCTGCCAATCGCTCAAGCATTTGGTCAATGAAAGGTAAGGGAAAGTGGTCCTTCCTTGTTGCGGCATTGAGTTTCCTATAGTCTATGCAGACTCGCCACCCAGTTTGGGTGCGAGTGGGAATCAACTCATTTGCCTCGTTTGTAATGACCGTAATGCCCGATTTCTTGGGCACGACGTGGATTGGGCTAACCCATTGGCTATCCGAGATAGGGTAAATGATACCGCTATCCAGACATTTGAAAATTTCCTTCTTAACCGCCTCTTTCATGATGGGGTTGAGGCGCCTTTGTGGATCTCGTGCTGGCTTGGCATCATCCATTAAGTGTATATGATGTTCGACTATGAGGGGACTAATCCCCTTAATGTCCGCCATAGACCAGCCGAAAGCTTGCCGATTATTAAATAAGACCATCAAGAGAGCCTTCTCTTGCTCAAGAGCTAGAGAGGCTGATATAATGACAGGTAAGGTCTCATTATCACCTAGATATGCATATTTTAGGTGTGTCGGCAAAAGCTTTAATTCGAGTTTAGGAGGTGAAACAATAGATGGTAGCAAAGGGGTAATTGTATCAAACTCGAATGATTCCATCAAAGGTTCGTACCGAGTGAACGCAACAGTGTCGGATGGTTCTACTAACTCATCCGCAAAAGCAAAAGACTCCAAATCAGGTGATGAGTCTTCGAAGTCGTCGACGAATGTAAAACATTCAAAATCGTTATCCGTCGCGAAAGCTGAGTCGGATTCTAGGAGGAACGCACTAGTGGCGTTAACATTGCTGTGGTCGAATAAAAAATTCTCGAACTCACAGTCCTCCTCCGCGATCTCATTGATCGAGCAAACGTCAAGTACGCTAGCATTGGGCTCAGCAGGCTGACTTCCTAACTTGAAAATATTGAGCTCAATAGTCATATTGCCGAAAGATAGGTTCATTGAACCATTACGACAATTGATCACTGCGTTGGAAGTAGCCAAAAATGGTCGACCTAGAATTACCGGAATTTGGTTCCGGGGGTTTGCAACAGGTTGTGTATCCATCACTATAAAGTCAACGGGGAAAATGAAATCCCCTACTCTTATTAACACATCCTCCAGCTCTCCTCTAGGATGGGTTATTGACCGGTCGGCCATTTGGAGAGTACAGTGAGTGGGCTTAAGCTCTCCAACGCCCAATTGCTCGTACACAGAATAGGGTAGCAAATTGACGCTCGCGCCAAGATCTAAGAGTGCTCTATTGATATTCTTGTCTCCAATTGTTATCGAAATGGTAGGACACCCGGGGTCCTTTTGTTTTGGGGGAAGGGAATTTACAAGAGCATCACTAATAGCACTGGCCACAAAAACTTTCTTTGGCACTTGCGACTTCTTCTTTTTGGTGCACAAGTCCTTTAAAATTTTGGCATATGAAGGAACTTGCTGAATTGCATCTAAAAGAGGGATGTTTATGCTAACCTGTTTGAACAACTCGACAATCTTTTCCATTTGAGGAGTTGGTTTATTTGATCTCAACCGATTAGGAAAAGGAACATTTTGAAAGGTGGTTGAGTCCAATTTTTGTGGATCAGATTGTCGAATTGGAACGGTACCTCGTGTAGATGTGTTCATGTCGTGAGAATTAGGTCCGTTCAAGCTAGAAGAGGTAGAGCCATGTGAAGGGTGGAGAATAGGCTCTAAAGAAGAAGTTGGTGAAGAAGATGAAGAAGACCCACCGGCAGGGTTGTCATTGTTAATGCCCACATTGTTCCGCAACACTTTTCCCGATCTCAACGTGGTCACCGCATTTACGTTATGATTTTGCTGATTGTGTGCAGCATGTGCGTGACCGGGATTGGGCAACGGTTGAGACGGGAGTTTTCCTTTTTCGCGCTCGCTCAAAGCTGCGTTGAGTTGTGCAATTTGTGCCTCTATAGATTTGATACTCTGATCATGGGAGGCACTATTTTGCACTAAAGTTTGAATAGAAGTCTCAAGTCTTGCTGTAGACTGTGTAGATTGCTTAAGGAACGCATCTAGACTTCTTTCGAGCGAGCTAACCTTATCATTATTAGGTTGAACATAATTGTTTGGCTGGTACGCATTGTTCGGCACAAAGTTGTTCACCTGATTAGGGTAAGGTTGTTGTTGAAATTGTTGCGGTTGATATTGAGTTTGCGAGGGTGCTTGTTGTTGTTGTGGTGGAGGAGGTCTTTGGAAATTATTATTATTTCCTTGGAATTGTTGATTTTGGTTCCAAGCGAAATTTGGGTGACTCCTCCACCCCGGATTATACGTTGAAGAATACGGATCGTTCCTTTGTCGTTGCTGGAATGCAGCATTGACTTGATCCTGTCCTTGTGTAGATGCATTATAAGGACATTCTTCAGTCAGGTGCGATGGATCCGCACAACAAGCACAGACAGTACGTGGGGCATAGCAGGGGCAGGAGAAGACGAGGAGATTTTGGTCTCGATCGCTTCTAGCTTTTTCGTAAGAGCGGCCATCTCGGCCTTCATAGCAATCGACATCTCTATTTGATGTATGCCTCCCCTAGATTGACCACTAGAAGCAGATGTGGTCTTTGTGCTCTCCCACTGTATTGTCTGCTCACTAAGATCCTCGAGAAACTGCCACGCCTCATCATTAGACTTAGAGAGAAAATGACCTTGACAGATTGTTTCTAGCAACTGCTTCGTTGCCGAGTTCAATCCCTCATATAATGTTTGGCAAAGTTGCCAACTCTCTATACCATGGTGAGGGCATTGAACTAATAGGTCCTTGAATCTCTCGAAGCACTTCCAGAAAGGTTCGGAAGGCAGTTGTAAGAATTGAATTATTTCATTTCGAATTCTTGCAGTTTTATGGTGAGGATAGAACTTTTTCAAAAAAGCCTTCACAAACTATTCCCAATTTCTTATGGAATGTGATACGGTGCTATATAGCCACTTCTCGGCTAGGTCACATAAGGTGAAAGGAATGACCCTTAGCCTTATAGCGTCATCACTCAATTGGGTTGTTTTCATCATAGCGCACACATTTTGGAATTTATTAATAAAGATATAAGCGTCTTCAGTTTCCAAACCGTGAAATTTCGGCAGCATATTAATGAAATGTGGTTTAATCTCAAAATTGTCCCCATTTGCCGGTGGGGGTGAAAGACAAGTGGGTAAAGAAGTGCGGATGGAGTAGAAGAGGTCCTGGAGCGCAACTCGTGCGGGCGCTTCAACAGGCGGCTGGTTCGGGTTATTCGCACCTGGTGGAGGTGGAATCATTCCCGTCTGCAAGGTATTATTGGGGTTGAATCCCGACATACCTTCGGTGGAAGAAATTAAAGGTGAAGGTAAGAAAGTGGACGGATTATCGACTTCGGTGTCGAAGGGTTCGTTGGTCGGTACCAACGAAACGCGGACTAATCGGACGTCTGTATCCCTAGTCCAAAGTGGCATACACTAAAAGGGATAGTGCAGTCAGAAAAAAGAAAAACAGAATGTGGGGGTAAGATAACGTCAATGAAGGAGAGATGGTGGAAATGAGGTGCAAGTTTTCTTAGCGGCAAGTTGCAAGTTTTGAAAAGATTTTTCTTTATTTTTTTTTATTTGTGTGTGAGTTTTGCAAAGAAGTTTTTGAAAACGGACTCGTGACACAACTGTATCAACCACACATGCACAATCAGGCCTAGATCTAGGGTCGCCTAGGTCTACTAGACAGCTCCTAACTAGGGCTAGAAATAGACCTCAAACCGCCTCTTCACGGACAAATACGGCCAGGTAAGTGGGAAGGAACCACCACTACAGTGGGCCTAATTAATAACCACTAGCCTAGACACCGCAATGTCGGTTAGGATAAACGGCCGATGCCTACCCTAGTCCTTTTCCTATTGAGCTCGCTGTCCTTAGGTCTGAGTCTAATCTTTTTTTATTAAAGGTGGTCGATGCAAAATGCTTTAGGTGTTTTCTGGGGTCCTGGGAAGGGTGATGAAATCCCCACCCAATCTGAGTTTGGTCAAATAGCCCCTTAAGTCCAATTAAATTATGCAAAACAATTAAAATCACTTGCAATCAATTTTAGCGCGGCGCAAAGAAACCTGCAGAAAATCTGTTATCGAGAAGGGGAAGAAAGACTCTTTACGCAAAGAACCCTGCAGAAAGGTTTACAGTGGAAATATGGAGGTTTCAGAGGGGAGAGAATAGAGATAACTTACCCAAAAAAATTTCAAGCAGTGAGTCCAACACTTGGCCGCGGTTCAGCGGTCTGGGGTGCTCCTTGGCCGCGGTTCCGCGGTCTGATGAAGGGATCGGGCTCTGTAAAAATTTGTGCTTCTCTGGGCTATCAACTCCTCTCTGTTTTTATGTTCTCTTTTCTGTTTTCACCTTCTGTAAAACTCCAGATCCAAACGTTCTTGTCGTTCCTGCAAGATTCCAACGAGAAACCCTTCAAACAGATAAAAATAATGAAAAGAATATTTTTTTTTGTGTATTTTGTATTTTCAGATTTTTATAATTTTCAAATTTTATATCAACCCGAAATCATACAAAAAGAGAAAATTACGCCATCCCCGGCAACGGCGCCATTTGATTAATCCAAAAATTGTAGTTTACCGTAATCAGAAACGGCGTCGCTTCGCAGCTAGCCGGTGAATACGGGTCGATCCGCAGGGATGTGTTAATTTCTAATTTTGTGTTATAACGAGTTGATTCAAATCGTGGTTGGTTTTTTATCGATTGAGTTTAAGATGAATTTATGTGATAAGAAAGGACTCGTTAGGGTTAGGTCGAAGGTAGGGGTGTTGAGATCTATGTTTTCACCTCTTTCAATGTCATGATTTAAGCTTTTTAGAAATATCACAACAATTATTAGCAAAGGGGATTAGGATGATCGGGAAGAAACAAAGTTTCTTCCTCTAGATCCTTGTCCGTCCTTTCCTATTAATTGATGTGATCTTCATGGATGTCATATAAGTCCGGCCTTTTATACTAAGGTTCACCGTTACCTTGTAGGTAGGGTGCCGTAGGGGGCGGATCGTGTATGAATGCATGAAGATTTCGTTTTAAAAATAAGTTGGCGTTGAAGGAGGTGAGAGACATCCATCTCTCACTTACTCCCTTGTTCCTAAACCTAACGAGCGAGGATTTTATTCGCTCATTAGGGAATTGTTGCAAAGAAACATTTTTATGTTTATGTTTTAAAGGTTAACTACTTGGTGCAGATTAAGGAGGATTACACTAGAGCAAGAATTAACTAACTAGGGCAAGTAAAAGATTATACTAAGGCAAGAATGAAATAAAACTAAAAACTTACAAGAAAAAGTGATGCTCCGAATTCTTCAACAAATCTCACTTTTATTGATTATCAAGAGGCATACATTTTTAAGATCTAGATTACAATTTATAAGTAACTAGTGAAGCTAGGGTTACAGACTCTCGTAGACATGAAATTACTGATTTACCCCCTAAAAATCCCAACACATGAAACGACACACCGACACAAGAAGTCGGTGCCGACACGGGCACCATATGGCCGCGGTTCCGCGGCAAAGACATGCCTTTGGCCGCGGATCCGCGGCCATCTAGTGGGCTTGGCCCACCAGCTTTCTGTAATTTGTTTCTCTTCTCTTGGGCTCTCTTCTTTTACTATTCTTTTCTCTGTTGGGCTTTCTAGTATTCTCCAGATTCTCAGTGAAACTTGTAAGGAATCTTTTTGACCGTTTTACTTGACGTTCGTCTCGGCTTGAGTAGGCTCCGTGTGCTGGTTGGTCAAAAGTCCATTTCCTGTATCAACTTTGTCTTTTTCACTGTATTTGCTTCAAAAGTCTGTATCCTGTATCATGTAACAAACGATCGTCAAAAGCACCTGTTTACTTAGAAATTGCATAAAAAGTGGGGCGTATAAATTGCAATATTATGATGTGAACAGTAAGCGGATAGCAGGCGAACCAAAGACTAATCGGCCTCGTAGACTAGCATTAGGAAAGACGCCTACTCTAATAAGGAGGAAGAAGAAAGTATACTCCTTCAGGAGGGATGAAGTCCGCAACATATTCAAGAACGCCTTGAACAACGGTCTGCAACTGCCTATTCCAAAGAGGCCACATGAAATGAATATGACCGGCAATCCTATATACCACCTGTATCATAGAATGGCGAGTCATACCATTGAAGACTGCTATGTTTTCAAAGATTGGGTGGAGAACCAATAGAAGGTTGGGAAAACCTCACAGTTCTCGAATGTACCGGCAAGCCACAAAGTTACGGTCATCAACACAGCTCCGCCAAAATCAAAGTTCGAGGAGCTAAGATAAGCAAACACACATGACCTCTACGTCGTTAAACTGGGAACATATGACCTCTACGTCGTTAAACTGGGAACAGTTGACCACCACGTCATTAAACTGGGAAAAGATGACCTCCACGTCATTAAAATAGGAACAATCGACCCCTAAGTCGTTAAACTGGGAGTGCCAAAAAAATTGTGTAAAAAAAAGGGCCGAAATAATGGGGCAACTCGCAATAAAAATCAGCGAGTAAAATAAAAATGAAAATAAAGCCGAAATAATGAGGCAACTGCGAATAAATAACCGAAATGATAGGGCAATTGCGACATTTGCGATAAGAAAAACTGAAATGATAGAATAATCGCAGTAAAAAAATGTGAATAAAAATAAATACTTCATACCCCTCCAAAGGCGAATGATGAGTCGCTCCTGAAATCATACTTCGGTGTCAGCGATGCAGACGCCAACAAAATTTCAAATCCCCAGATATCCCAACGGCGAATGATAAGTCGTTCCTACTACCATATTCCAGTGCAGCGATGCAGACGCCAACCAAAATCTAAATTCCCAAATGGCGAATGATGAGTCGCTCATGATACCATATTCCAGTGCAGCGATGCAGACGCCAACCAAAATCCAAACTCCTAAAATTCTCTCAGCCATACGGTTGGTCCCTAAATTGACTACCGTATACAATTTACGGGCTCAAATAATTCCCATCACACCCATACCCCACCGCAATCACCAGTCGCACGGCCGGTCTCGGCCATCAGAATTATGCTCCATTTGGGAAGACCCACTCATGTGTCCTCACGATACATGAGGAGAACAAAACTTACAAGATCCTCTCGACTCATAAGAAAATACCTTCGTGAAATCTTTACAACTTACAGAGGAAAAACACACTTGGGGGTCCCCACGACTCCTAAGGAAAAAATACACCTACGAGATCCTTTCGACTCGTAGGGAGAAAATGCTTTTATGGGACCCTTACGGCTCATAAAATTGAAAAGCCTTAGGTGATAGGGACTTAAACCTGTCTCCTAAGCTATCGCTCCCCATCAGGCAAAGGCAAATGATGAATTGCTCTTGTCACATGTGCTCCAATGTTAGCAGCGCTGATGCCTACCCCCCAACCCCAAAATTCCAAACTTTCGATCCAGTAGACTCCTAAATCGTTAAACTGGGAACAGATGACCCCTAAGTCGTTAAACTGGGAACGAGAGAAATCCCCTCAAGCCGAATGATGATACGCTCCTGGTACCATATTCCAATGTAGCTATGCTGATGCTAAACCAAAACCAAAAATCCTCAAATCCCCTCATGGCAAATGATAATTCGCTCCTGGTACTATATTTCAGTGTAGCGATGCTGATGTCAACACAAAACCCATATTCTTTACGGCAAATGATGATTCGCTCCCGGTACCATATTCCAGTATAGCAATACCGACGCCGAAAAAAAACCCAAATTCCAAATATCAAGCTCAAAATCCCCGCTGGACGAATAAGAAACTCCCAAATCAAATCAAATCAACAATCTCTGCGTTGGAATTATGTTTTGTATCAGAATGTACCCCGTGTCGAAATCAGGCTTCACCTCGGAGTATCTGCCTTTTCTGTCGGAATTATGCTCCGTTTCGGAATCAAGTCAACCAACGACCTCCCTCTCGGAATTAGGCTCCGTCTCGGAATCAAGTCGACCAACGACCCCCCTGTCGGAATTATACTCTGTCTCATAATCAAGTCAACCAACAATCTCTGTGTCGGAATCATATTTCATCTCAGAATGTACCCCGTGTCGAAATCATGCTTCGTTTCAGAGTATCTGCTTTCCCTGTCGAAATTATGCTCTGTCTTGGAATCAAGTCAACCAATGACCTCCTCGTCGGAATCAAACTCCACCTCGGAATCAAGTCAACCAACAACCTCACCGTTGGAATCAAGCTCCGTCTCGGAATCAAGTCAACCAACGATCTCCGTCTCGGAATCAAGTCAACCAACGACCTCTCCGTCGGAATCAAGCTCTTCCTTGGAATCAAGTCAACCAACGACTTCTCTGTCGGAATTATGCTCCGTCTCGGAATTAAGCCAACCAATAACATTAGCATCGGAATCATGCTTCGTCTCAGAATATACCCCGTGTCGAAATCATATTTCGCCTCGGAGTATCTGCCTTCCATGTCGGAATTATACTTTGTCTTGGAATCAACATCTGCGTCGGAATCATACTTCGTCTCAGAATGTACCCCGTGTTGAAATCATGTTTTGCCTTGGAGTATCTTCCTTCCATGTCGGAATTATGCTTCGCCTTGGAATCAACCTCTGTATCGGAACTATATTTCGTTCAGAATGTTTATCAATGTGTTAGAATTATGCTTCATCTCAGGTATACCCGTTCCGCGTCGGAATTATGCTTCGTCCCGGAACCCAATGATGAAACTATGCTTCGTCTCTGAATATATCATCCTCCTGGAATTATGCTCTGCTCTTCGGAATGATACTTCGACCCTGGATTATACTCCGCAAATCGGAATGATGCTCTGACCCCCAGAATCATGCTAGTGGAATGATACTCCACCCTCGGAATGATGCTCCACCTCAAAGTCAAACTTCTGCGGAATAAGATCTATCAATTTCGTGCACACAACTCATATGCACAGTGTGTATTTATTGATGGGGGCACTTTATTGGGGTCAAAAATTACACCCCGGTTGACCAAGTCAAAATCAAAATCAACCCCAAGTAAGCGGGTCCAAGCTCAGGTCAAGTAGGCCTTGCCCAATGCCAAAATGAAAATTATGTAATAAATAATTTTGATATAATTTATATGAATAAATGTAAGGAAAATGGGCATAAAGCCAAATTTTTGTAAAGCCTATGGCTCATGTGCAAAACAAATAAGCACATGAGGCATGAGATGGGCAAAATGTCATTTTGTAGTGTCCAAGGGGCTATGTGTAATCTTGTAAGCCTATATAAGGCAACATGATCATGAAATGAAAAGAAGAATTGATTCCTCTCAAAAATTAGGGTTCTGTGCTTCCTTCTCCTTCCTCAAGAATTTAAACCTACTTCTTTTTTTGAATTAAATCGAGAGTTTAACTCTCCCTTTTCTAAAAAGAAATAGGTTTTCACCATAGAATCCTTGAAGGGGAGCTCGGATCTTCCATCAAATCTCTAAAAGGAGAGATTTGATGGTCTCACCTCTTTTTCTCCAAGATCCAGCCAACAGAGAGGAGAAAGAAGGAGACCTATCTCCAAAAATCCCATTTTAGGGAAGATTCGAGATTTAGGAGAGATTTCAGGGCTCAAGGAAGAAGAAAAGGGTCCCCTTTAATCATCTCCGAAGATTTTTGGGAGTTCAACTCCATTTGTCAAAATCTTTTAGAGTTTAATTCCATAAATAAAATCCTTTCAGAAGTTTAACTCCATTTAAAATCTTTTGGCGTTTAACTCCATAACAAAAATTCTTTTGGTAGTTTAACTCCACTCAAAATCCTTTTGGGAGTTTAACTCCATAAATATAAAAATTCTCATTTTTTTCTGGGAGTTTCCAAAGTCCCTCGGGAGTTTAACTCCACACCAGGGGCTAAACCTCCTTTTTCTGCAGGCGCCCAGCGCCCACGTGCTGGACGCGTGAGGCATTGGCGCCTAACGTCCACGCGCCTTGCATGTAGCCCACGGGCGTCCAGCGCCTACGTACCAGATGCATGAGGCGCTGGCGCCCAACAGCCACGTACCTTGCACGTGGCCCACAGGCGTCGATTCCCCACGTGTCGAGCACGTGAAACGCTGGCGCCCAGCGCTCAGGCGTCCTTAGGACGCTACGCATCTCTTTTTTTTCCACACACTCCACACTCAAAACACATGTCCTGTTAGAAAAAAATTTCTAACAGGGCGCTGCCCCGCAGCTCGCTAGGGGGATGCTAGCCCTCTTGACTCCCAGCCCGCTATCCGGATAGCGGGACCCCCGTAAATTCTTGAGGCCCCCGATATATCCAAAACTCTTCAAAACACAACACACGCACACGGCACATTGAGTTCGCATTACCAGTTTGACCCGTCAATCGGAGGTTCTCTCGCTTCAAAAACGATGGCTAATTAAGTACAGTTTAGTCTACGGCTGCCGAAAATTCGGATCTACACAATCAATAAACCCCGGCCTACCCTAAGTATGGAGAATCTGAATACGCCTGACAAGCGTGTGCATTCCCATCTTAACGGGGTGACGAAAAACACCCTACACACGTATTACTATCTTCGTTCTAAAGCATCTAATTTTCTTGCTTTTCTTACCTCTCTTCTTTTTTTTATATACATTTTTCACTTTCTAATTCTCGTCTTCAAAATCTTCTAAAAAAAATTTTGTTTTTTTTAATGAAAATAAAACCTGAGAGTAAAAATAAAAAAACTACAAAAATCTTTAAAAAATCTGAAAAAAGAAAGAAAGATGAAAAACTAAAATAAAAAAATATTCAAAAACTCATACAAAAAACACAAAAACCGTCCTCACACTTAAATTAGACAGTGTCTTCACTGTATACCAAGGCCCTGCCCATAACCACTTCTCTCTCAATATGTTTAATCTCTTATAAACTATGAGTTTCTATAATCATATCAGACATATTTGTAAATCTAATTTTAAAGAGTTGATTAAAGATTAATAGAGAAAGGTTTAGAAAGTACCACCCCCAAGAAGTGGGGGGGTTTATCTTCCTAGAATTGCTTAAGCTTCAAGGCTGGTCTTCTTGCGTTCTTGATTTGAAAGAGCCATGGTTTCTTTATAAAGGGGATAAATTGGAGTTTTACACTAAATAAAACTTTAAAACTCTATAATATACATAAGAAGAGTTTTAAAAATCTCTCAAGTATATTCTGGCTTATGGACAACTATGTGCTCCTCCTCATTGACAGGTAAAAATTCTTAAAATGGTTTTAATCGTTGACCGTTCACTTTAAAACTGCGTCCATCTTTAGGATCAATTATTTCAATTGCTCCATGTGAAAAAACATTTTTAACATTGTATGGACATGTCCATCTAGATTTTAATTTTTCAGGAAATAAATGCAATCTAGAATCATACAGTAAAAAATTTTGGCCTACAATAAAACATTTTCGTAAAATGTTTTTATTATGAAAAAACTTTGTTTTTTCATTGAAAATCTTGGCATTGTCGTACGAATTGTTCTGAATCTTCTCTAGTTCGTTCAACTGGAGTTTTCTATACGTACCGGCCTCTTCAGTGTCCATATTAAGCTGTTTTATGGCCCACATGGCATGGTACTCCAATTCTACCGGTAAATGATAGGGTTTCCCAAATACAAGCCTATACGGAAACATGCCAATGATGGTCTTATAGGCGGTTCTATATTCCCATAGTGCGTCTACAAGTTTAATAGACCAATTCTTGCGATTTTTGCTAACTGTCTTCTTCAGTATCTGCTTAATTTGTCTATTTGATAACTCAACCTGTCCACTAATTTGTAGATGATATGGGATAAAAGGTTTGTGGTGGATCGAATATTTTCTCAGTAAAGCTTCGAAAGATCTGTTGCAAAAATGTGTACTATTATCACTGATAATGGAGCATGGGATGCCAAACCGAGAAATAATATTATTTTTCAGAAACCGGACAACCACCTTGTTGTCATTGGTTTTGCATGCCATGGCTTCAACCAATTTTGATACGTAATCGACCGCCACCAAAATATACACATTCCTAAAAGAATTTGGAAATGTCCCCATAAAGTCGATATCCCAAACATAAAAAATCTCAACTACAAGAATCGAGTTGAGAGACATCATGTTCCTTCTAGTTATTTTACCTAACGGTTGACAGCGCTCATAGGTTTTACAAAAATCTTATGCATCTTTGAATAACGTGGACCAATAAAACCCACTTTGTAAAACTTTTTTGGTTGTCTTCTTACCCCCAAAGTGCTCTCCGCTTGCTTGATCGTGACAAAATGAAAGAACACTCCTAACTTCATTAGCAGGAACACGCCTTTGCATGATTTGATCATTACATTGTTTAAATAAATAAGGACCATCCCAATAAAAGTTCTTAACTTAGGAATGAAATTTATATCGATCTTGTTTAAACCAATGTGAAGGTGTTATTTTCGTGACGAGAAAATTAACCATATCCACGAAGTTCGTTAGAAACCGTATATAATTGTTCGTCGGGAAAATGATCGTTAATAGGAAGTTCCTGTGTTGGCATAAGGGAAAGTCATGATACGTGATCGGCCAAAATATTTTCGGATCCTTTTTTGTCTTTGATTTCAATAACAAACTCTTGCAATAAAAGAATCTATCTAAGTAAACATGCTTTAGCATCTTTCTTAGAAATGAGATTTCTAATAGCCGAATGCTCTGTATAAATAGTAATGCGTGAACCGATGAGATAAGACCTAAACTTTTCAAGTGCATATACAACAGTTAAAAATTCTTTTTCGATGGTGGAATAGTTGAACTATGCATCATTTATGGTCCTACTCGCATAATGGATGACATGTGATATCTTGTTAATTCGCTGTCCTAAGACAGCTCCAATCGCAAAATCGGATGCATCACGCATAATCTCAAAGGGGTCACTCCAATTAGGAGCGTGAATAAAAGGAGCGAAAGTAAGCTCCTTCTTCAATTGCTCAAAAAATTTGAGACAATCGGAATCAAACTCGAAAGGTATATCCTTGGCAAGAAGTGATGTCAAGGGTCTAAAATCCTTGATAAAGCGTCTATAAAAGCCCGCATGACATACGAATGACCTAATATCTTTAACTGTTTTTGGGAGGAGGTAGATTAGAAATAATGTCGTTCTTGGACTTGTCTATCTAAATGCCTTTATGTGAAATGATGTAGCCTAGCACAATGCCTTACTTGATCATGAAATGATATTTTTCCCAATTGAGTGTTAAATTCTTCTCATTGCATCGCTGGAGTACTAACTCCAAATGATGTAAATACTTATCAAATGAATCCCCAAAGACAGAAAAATCATCCATAGAGATCTCAAGAAAATGTTCCACCATGTCGGAAAATATGCTCATCATGCATCACTGAAAAGTGGCGGGTACATTACATAGCCCAAAGGGTATCCGTCTATATGCAAAGGTGCCAAATGGACAGGTGAAGGTAGTCTTTTCTTGGTCTTCGGGTGCAACAAGTATTTGGTTATAACCGGAGTATCCATCTAGAAAACAATAGTACTCATGACCAGCTAACCTTTATAACATTTGATCGATAAAAGGCAACGGAAAGTGATCTTTCTACATTAAGCTTACGAATAGGGACTAACTCGTTCATGTGGTTTTCAATAACAGTAATACCCGATATTTTAGGTACCACATAAATTGGGCTGACTCACTTGCTGTCAGAAATAGGGTATATGATACCACTATCAAGACATTTAATTATGGCTTTTCTCACCGCCTCTTTTACAATAGTATTCAAATGGCGTTGAGGATCTCTAACTGATTTGGCGTTGTATATCAAATGAATTCTATGTTAGACTATAGTAAGGCCAATTCCTTTCATATCCGCCATAGTCCATCCAATAGCCTCCTTATCATTCTTAAGAATAGATAATAAGGCCTCCTTATGCTCCTTAATAAGATCAGCAGAAATTATTACTGGGAGCGTGTTATTCAAACTTAAATAGGAATATTTTAGGTTAGATGGAAGGGGCTTGAGCTCTAACTGTGAGGTCTTTTCTATCGATTGGCTTAAAAAAGACATAGGTTCAAAAAAAAGTGGCTCAAGTGGATGCTTCCCTATATAGGCTATTGGGAAAGAATCATCAAAAGTAACAACTTCTTTATTAATAAGTTCCTCCTCTATGCAATTTTCTATAGAGCGGTTATCGAAGTCAACTTCTTTATCATTAGGAATATCATTAATTAAGTTGACTTCGAAAGAGCTATAGGGATCACTTGGTTGCCTTCCTAGGTTGAAAATATTAAGATCAATTGTCATGTTCCCAAATGATAGTTTTATAGAATCATTGCGACAATTGATCAATGCATTCGAAGTGTCTAGGAAGGGTCGACCTAGTATGACAGGAATTTGATTCCTAGGGTTAGTGACGGGTTGTGTTTTTAGAACAATAAAATCTACGGAGAATATAAATTCCCCAATTTTGATCAACGCATCATCGATCTCATCCATATGCGTCTTGATGGACCTATCGGCTAATTGCAAAGTGATCTTGGTGGGCTTAACCTCACCTAGCCCTAGCTGCTCATATACCAAATAAGGTAAAAGATTTATACTAGCACCCAAGTCTAATAATACTCTATTTATGACATTTTCTCTTATAATGCAAGATATAGTAGGACAACTGGGGTCCTTATACTTAATGGGCATAGTATTACTTAGGACGTCACAAATATTGCCTGCTAAAAAGACTTTCTTAGACAGCTTAGTTTGTTTCTTCTTCGTACATAAATTTTTAAGATATTTTGCATACGAAGGAACTTGGTCAATCATGTCTAAAAGAGGAACGTTGACCTTCACGTGTTTAAACATATTCATCATCTTCTCTACCTTAGCAGCTTACTTCTTGGCCTTTAAACGTTTTGGATATGGTGCACTAAGCTCAAAAAGGGCATCTGTAGAAGATGGTTGGGTGGATATGTGAGTGCAGAAATAGATTTCGGCTGTGTAGGTGAATCGGAAGTTTGTTGCTCCTCATCAGCCGGTAGCTCAACGGTATCATTATCGAGCATCCTAACCTGATTATCAACATGTTTACCCGATCGCAAGGTGATTATAGCATTTGCTTGCGCGGGATTTGCATGTGTGTCTTTAGGATTCGTAATAGGTTGACTGGGTAGAGTTTTTTGTTCACGTCCGCCTAATATTGCTGCTAACTGAGCAATTTGCCTTCTTATATTAGAGATGGATTGTTTAAGTGGTGTTATCTCATTTTTCGAAAAGGTAGTCATTTGCTTTTCAACGTTAATAGGATTATTCTCATCCCCATCCCTTTGATAAGTGTTAGGTTGGATAGGATTGGGTGGAGGGCCTTGTCTTTGGTTGTGAAACTGTTGGCCAGTGTTGCCTTGATTTCAAGCTAAGTTAGGGTGATTCCTCCATCCTTGGTTATAAGTTTGAGAATAAGAGTTATTATAGTTATTACGTTGATATGCAATATTAGCGGTTTCTTGCCCTTGGGGACAACTAAGAAGTGGACATTCTTCTGAAAGGTAGAAAGAGTCTTGGCAGTTAAGATAAGGAGAAGGTTGACTAACTTGGTTGACTTGGGCGGTTGCAGTTGTAAGCTTTTCTATTTGTTTTCTAATGGCAGCTAGCTCAGCTTGCATGCCAATGGTTAATTCCACCGCGTGTATCCCACCTCTAGAATTTGTTAGTTATATGTATGCCCTAGAGGCCATTATTATACATGTGATGTATATTATAGTGGATGCTTGGACATATATAGGGAAGACTTTCTTACTCGACATGATAGTATGTTATCTGGTTGCTCTTTATCTTAACATGTACGCTTATTGTCTCTCTATTACATATTGATAAAACCCTTAGGATGAGTACTTGACTACCAGGATTATGATGTAGATCATACTAGTGGGGCAGAGGTAGTCAGTAAGTACATACTTCAAATATTCCTAGTCGTGGAAGTATCGAGACGGGGCATCGATATTCCAGAGTAGACTAGCGTATACGCTTCTCGACCCATATGATGGGCGATGGATGATCCCATATCCATTGGTGTTTGACATCAGAGATGGTATACGGGTGCTCAGTGGAGACTGGGTACACTGGACGGACTCGTCGAGAACTCTTAGATGGTATTATACCTATCGTCAGATAGCATTTCTCTGGCGACACTGGTACAGGTTACTTTGTCAACCCGAGATCGTCATAGAGTCTTGTGTGATTCCCACTGTACTTTGATTTCCACCTTACCATGTTCAAGAGATCATACAAAACGGTGGTTTTTGGGTACAGTCCCGGGTCACATGGAGGCAATGAGCGATAGGAGAGGATTTTGTCTCTCCCGGTATTAAGGGTTGATGTTGCGCTATGCTCGATTGGTCATAACAGGAAATCTCTGGTCAGGATTGCTGAGATCTACTGGTAAGTGTTATCAGTAGTTTCTCGAACCGTTATGGGCCTCACATCGGCATGACTTATCAGGCTATTGGGGTCTGACGTTTACCATCCTCAGGCTGAGATATGCGACATATCTGACGAAGAGACCGGACTGTACGGTAGTGTTACTTATTGGATTCACAGGAGTATGAGCAGACTTACTTGTTGATCTTCTGATCGCTCAATACCTGGGTGGCCGTTACGTTTAGCAGACCGCTTACGGCTTGTGGATGACTGATATGATCGCCACCTACTGCCGGCGTATTGACGAGTCTTTAGAGTCCTACACAGAGGTTTTCTGGCTCAAGCGAAACGAAGTAGGAGCACATATGTGATATGTGCGGGACCAAGATTAATACGAGTATGTGATACCGTATTCTATTCTTGTGATATGTGATATCGGACGGTTATATGTGATATAGCCGGGTTATCGGATCAAGTGTTGATTCGATAAGTTGATACATTTGATATTAGTCGGTTGTATGTGATATAACCGGATTATTAAATCAAATGTTGATTTAATAATTTAATGTATAATTATATATTTGATATATTAATTTATATTAACTAATATTAGCTCACTTAAATATTCTTTTTCTCACTTGTGTGCATTTAGTATATATGTGATATATATTAATGTACATTTTTTTGTGTCATGCTAGATGATACATGTGACATGAGTGTATGAGACTCACACCATGCTTAACATAATCAAGGGTTTTATTTATTTAAGGTAATTCAAAATTGGGAGGAAATTAGTCATGGTTGTTGCTTAGTGGAAGCTTATAGAATCATTGACTTAGTCTACCAATTTTGTTTTACTTAAGATATTTATTAAGCCAACCATTATGATTAGACATGGTTTAGTCTCTACAAGGGTTGGTATATGATATTAACTCACCCATGGTTGCCATTCGACACTTGAGATTTTTCCATGGTTGCTCTTCTTCATCTCCTTCCTCAAGCTCACTAGCTTTTTGGAAGGTAAAGAAAATGAGTGAGAAAAATATTTCTATCCTACTTCATCATCCTATACTAGATTAGCCATTTAGTTTAGGGTGTTTGCTTCACTAATTCCATATTATTGAAGAGATAGTTTGAGTTGGTGTCTCCTCGACGTAGATCATTTTCGGTCTCGAAGACTTCAAGTAGGCTTGTTCCGTTCATCTTGTGGAGCCTTTCTAGAGTCCGGAAGTTCTCTACTTAGAGCGAAGGGTTCTACACGGAGCTATTGAAGTGAAGGACAAGTCTACAAAGATTGTATTTTTTGTTCACTTAGATGTAAAGATGTTTGCATTATAGTTTCGTCTAATTCTCTAGTTAAGATTCTAGGTTAGGGTTTTTTAGCGCGCCAATTTTTTTAAAATGGCATGGTCGATGCCTCCCGAAACCCAGCGGCGACCTAGGAAACCCAGCAGAATTAGTTGTCCCTCTCTCACTAGTGCTCTCCCACTGCATGATCTTATCGGATAGTTCTTCTAGAAAGTCCCATACATTATCTTCTTTCTTTGGCATAAAATCCCCTTAACACAGACTCTATCATAAACTTAGATTACATACCGTCATATACTATTTGACATAGTTCCCACTTGGCTATACCATGGTATGGGCATTTTATGAGGAAGTTTTTAAAGCGTTCAAAATATTTCCAAAAGAATTCTCCCGGTTTTTGTAAAAAGGTTCTAATTTCATTTTAGCTGTTTTAAAATGCGGGTAGAATTTCTTAAGGAAAGTTTTAGTAAACTCCTTCCATGTCCTAATAGTATTGGCCGGCACACTATAAAACCAATGCTTAGCTTTATCGATGAGGGCAAAAGATATAAGTTTAAGTTTAACTGCATCTTGATTTAACTGCTTCATTTTAAACATATGATATAAATCCTCAAATTCTCTTATAAAGATATAGACATCTTCCGATTTTAAACCATATGATTTGGGAAATGAGTTTATGAAGGCGGTTTTAATTTCATAGTCACCGGCAGCAATCGGTAAGATTATGCAAGATGGGAGTGAAGTACGTGCAGGATAGTATCTATCCTGCAGCGTAGGTGTAGCGGAGACAAGATCAGCCATAGTATCTATAAAATCAAGATGAGTAAAATGGTTTGTTTCGTCTCGATCCCATACGTGCATACACCGTAAGAAGAGGAATATAGGTTATATTCTTCTAAGTTTTTTTTTTGAAAATACAGAAAATAAATTAGAGATTCTAACAAATCACCAACAAAATACGCCAACAAATCTAGAGCTAGGGTTATTTAGGTCAAGTTACTAGACCCGTTCTTAACTACGTAGAGACAAATTGTGAAATAGATTCTCTAACAGCTCTTTTTCAATCTTGACGCCAGATCAGTGCCACAACTTAGTCACACGTCACTTATACACCTCAACATTGAATCGGATAATCGTTAGATTACCTGCAATCTCCTCTTATCCTATTGAGCGCGAATATTCTTAGGGGGTTGAGTCTAAATATTTTTTAAATTAATGTGGGTTGAATGCGGATGCTCGGTTGTGATTTGTGAGGTCTAGAAAGGGTAATAAAATCCCACCTAATCTTAATTGGGTTGTTGCCCCTTGAAATATTTTTAAATATGCAAAAATAAGATCAAACAAAATCTAAAACAATAAAAACTAATTTTCTATTTTTTATTTTTTTAGCGGCGCAAAGAAACCTGTAGAAAAAACAGTTTATTGGAAAGGGGAAATGTTAGAACAGAGAGAAAACTTACAACCTAGATCTAAGATCCGTCTGTAGGTGAGCGAGTCATAACCAAAATCCTAGACCATAGACGTTGAAAGAAAGAATGGCTGCAAACGGGAAGGTGGAAGCGCGTCGGATTTGCTTCATTGCGGTTGCACTCCTTGTACTTCATCCTTGTTTCTTGAAATAGAAATCAAAATTTGTAGAATCAAATAAAATAAAAATAAAAATAATTTAAACTAAATATTTGAATTTAAAACTAATTAAAATACACCTTCCCGGCAACGGCGCCAAAAACTTGTTCGTTAAAAATATAAATATCACAAGCGTGCAGTTGCTGTAGCAATGCGTTTACGGGTCGATCAACAATGAGGTGTTATTTAATTAATTTAAAGTCAAATTTAAAAGATAGTAGATTAAGATTAAGAATTAAGAAGCAATGAATTAAAAAGGTAGGTTTTTATAAAGAGAAAAGTTTAAGGTTATATATTGTTTTATCTTTTAGGTTGGTTTAAAAGATACTTCTTTTCTAGATATATGTTTAATATGTTTTCCATTAATTCAAATAAAAGCATATGTTATACTAATTAGATTAAAAATATCCTATCAATTACAAAATATCATTTAGATATATTAAACATCTATATTTCTAGTTAATTAAAATTACCCTAAATTTAATTTTCGATTAACAGTATTAGATGATCAATCTATACTATCATATTATTGATTTAACTTAGAACCCTTTAACTATTTAGGTGGAATTTATTTTGATTTAATCCTTTCGTACTGTCCCTAATTAGATTTCTAGTTTGTTGAAGCTTCATTATCCTAATTAGTTTTTAGGTGTATCATCGATCTCTAGATCTAATTCAAAAAGTCAATTATCTCTATATGATCTAGTTTATATGATGAAAACATAAAAAGAAGGCAATTAAAACAAAAGAAACTCATAAATTAAGCAATATAAAAGAGTTTGAAAATATCAAAAAACTAAAATTAAACAACATAAAACCTAAAATTAAATTAAGTACTCATCATAAGTAAAGATAAAAGAAGTTTTATTGATAATGAAATACTTACAAATGTGATCGATCTCCCTCTAGAAAACCCTAGATTGAAGCCTATGGAGAGACGATCTCCAACCCTTACATTATCCCTCCTTATATAGAAATAAGAGGATTGGATATCAAAGAAAAGAAGAAGAAGAAATACAAGAGAATACACTTTCCAAACAATTATAATTCCTAATTCTTATAGATTTCCCCCAATCTTTTGATTGCCTCTGTTTGGTAAAATCCGGTATGCTTGGAAGCTTCAAAAAATAATTCAATATAGCTCAAAATATTGAATTTGGAAAGTCAAACAAGCCCACAAAAATTCTCGTCAAACGGTTCCAAGCCGGCGGCTAATCCACCGCCTCCTCGTTATAATTGCGGTGGATCTGCCGTCCCTTTTGGCATCGTAGCTCTACTTTTCTCTGGCTCTTTTCTTGTTTAGTTTGGTTATTTTTAATTACAATAAATCTTAAATATCTTTCCATCTTGTTGTATTTCCGAGAGTCTACATATTAGTTCTAAACTTGGCTGTTTGGAATCGATCTCTTGTTTCGATTAATTCTCCATAATTGATTGGACTGATTTGATTTAATATGACTACTTTAAACCTGTAATAATATTCAAAATAAACTTTTAGTAGCACCTATTTCTTGCAAGAATCTAATTTGACCCATAATCAAACTATTTATGATTTAGGAAACATACACACACAAACCATAACTCCATATTTCTAAAATTAGAAATGATACATTTAATT
This sequence comes from Agapanthus africanus, assembly GCA_030015575.1. Lineage (NCBI taxonomy): Eukaryota > Viridiplantae > Streptophyta > Magnoliopsida > Asparagales > Amaryllidaceae > Agapanthus > Agapanthus africanus. Next base: position 27,010,790 of record JASDDO010000004.1, on the reverse strand, counting down.
AATTAATAATATGGAAGATATACAATGTAACTCATTAATTCTCTATTATTTATTAACTTCAACTTCAATTAAATCTCTATTTAGCATAAATAATTAATCTTTTATATCGTTTTGCAATTAAGTCCAATAAATTGTATTATATCATAAACATTCTCAAGATAGCATAAAATATGTAAATAATATAATAAATTGCACCAATCAGGACATTGAGCAAGACGATGTTGCAGAAGTTCTTGTATTTATAATGTACCCTAACATCACTCTGCTCGTTAATTTTAGAGAAAACCAAACAAGAATTTTCACTTTCCGCTTTCTTTTTATTTTATTTTCCTGCATATATTGCTACCTAATTACTTCCATTTCATTTTCCCATTGTAAAAAAGATCATTGGATGAAAGTTGTGAACTTTCCTTCTAATTTACAAAGCGACATGATAGCATGGCTTGCATGTGCTCACGTTCATGCCTTTTTGAGCTAATTTTTCAGTGATATGTCGTCTTTATATTTCTTTTTTGGCGGATGCTACAACTTCCTTAAAAAGAAACACGCTTCCAACTCGTTGCCAACCATAAATCCGTGCGGGCCCCACGATTACTTGGTTTTTTCCCCTTTTCCGAAAAATGCTCAACTTAATTGCTGTTTGGTTGGAGGATTATGAAATTTGGATTACAAATTAATATGGTCGAAATTTTCTGGATTTGATAATTTATTATTTGGTTGGTATTGGATTTCTTGTATTGGATTTGTAAATCCTTGTAATTCTTGTTTGGTTGGTGGAAATAAAGTGGGATTTGGATTTAAGGATTTTAGAGAGAGATAGACAGAGAGAGGATTATTAAATAAGTAAAGTATCCGGGCCCCATCTAAAAGTACGATGAATAGTGCCAAATCCTTGCAAATTCTCCAAAATTTTGAGGATTCAATGATCTTTTTTTGTGGTGGGTCCTCCATAAAATAAAGGAATCATAAAAATCCAAATCCTACAACCAAACACAAAATTGTGGAATCCTCTCACTTTTTTGGATTCCACAATCCAATTCTTTCATAATCTTGCAAACAAACAGGTCCTACGGGACATGTTTGGCACCAGTATCTAGGTTTTCTGGGTCCTGCAATTTTGTCTCTTCAGCTGATTGCGGTAGGGTTTCAAGTCGAGCAGGTAAAGAATTGCCCCCATTTTCTTTTGTGTATCTAATAATTGGAGGAATCTAGTCAATCATGGGTCTACACAAATTATGGGTCTACTTCTTAGGATGGGTGTTCACCCCAAAGATAACATATAGAACTCATGCATGATTAAGGTGGGGATTAAGCTGTTAAAGATTAAGGAAAATATATAAAGATTAAATAAATGCCACTAATAATAGTTTGTGTCTATTGTTTGACGTGTACTGACATGGAAGCACCGGATGCAAGCCTATTTACGGTAGTTCAAGTGTTTGTTTTGACGGAAGGATGTAAGTTATTTTCAAATGATGATATAAATCTTATATGGTATTCTTATCCAAAATTTTCTTCTTTATATTTTGGGCGCGGAAGAAATTAAACCATGGAGCATATGTAACAAGATAAGAGCATATGTAATAAGAATTAATTGTCTGTTGCTTCTATTTACTACTTCTAAAAAGCAATAAATTATGTTTACTAAAATGGTACTCCCTCCGTCTTTTTTTACTTGACGTCTTAGAGAAATGCATAACGATTAAGGAAATTATTACCACTTTCTTAATATCAGCAATAAATCTACCATCACACCACCACTAAAAAAATCATATCATTTCCGCTCTCAACTATTTACTATATCGGCAATTAATTTACTGTCACATCACCACTAAAAATTAATTTTCTAGGCTATTTTTGGTACTGTATCATTTATTGATATCTTTATAATTAATAATTTCTTCGTTATTCCAAAACGCCAAGTAATGTGAGACATTTTTCTCTCTCCAAAACGTCACCTAAAAAGGGGCAGAGAGTAATTTTTTTGTTTTGCTCATGATATATATATATATATATATATATATATATATATAAGAATAATGGAGGAAAGAGGCCATAGGAGGGGATTTACTCCTATGGCATCGATAAAGTACGTCCTCCGCCATTTTTTCCGACGATCGGCATCCATCATCATCATCGTTATCATTTAAGATGTGCATACACCAAATTTCATGTGATTTCACCACTTTTTCACCGTTGAATTAGCAATGTAAAAAGTTCTATTGTCGGTAAACCGTTAATTTTGAACCCACTAATTCAACGGTGAAAAGGTTGTAAAATCACAGGAAATTTGGTGTACACATATCTTAGATGATAACGATGAAGATGATGCATTCTGATCGTCAGAAAACACGATGGATGATGTGTTTTTTCGACGCCATAGGAGGAAATTCCCTCCTATGGCATCTTTCCTCCATTATTCTCTCTCTCTCTATATATATATAGATATAGATATAGATATAAAGTTACTTCATTGTTTACTTTATTCTTCAAAATATTCACGAACAAAACAAACACTAAAATTAAAGTTTCGGGTCCACTTCCATGACACTTTTTTGAGAGCTATTTCTGACAGATACTTTAAAGCTACATCCGGCTCTTCTGGTCATCCAAACAGAAATACAATTTTCAATATAAAGAAAAATATATTTTATTCGAAATAAGAGTCAAGAATATTTTTAGAGAATCAAGTTGCCCTACATTTTTGCAAAGCCTTTGGACGAAAAGAAACAAAGCATGTGACACCTGGCACTCAGCCCACTGCCCAATACTGCCCAATACTGAAATGCATGTATGCATGCATGCTTTTCCACCCATCTACCCAGCTTCCCATCAACCCACCCACCCACTCTGCTGATGAGTATGTGCCAGCCTAGAACCCACTCACCCTCTTAAGTTCCATGCTATAAATACACATCTCTCAACTCTATACCAACGGCATCACTCATTCACTCACTCACTCACTCACTCAACTTCTAATCAATCAAGCGTCTCTTCTTTCATTGCAAATTTTCACAAAACCCCTAGCTTTTAGAGAATATTAAGATGAGGCCCATCATACCCACCTTGGCTCTTCTCTTTCTTCTCTTCACTTCCTCCTTTCTCCAAGCTACTATGGCTGGTTCAGGTAGTTAATTAACACACTATTTCTTCCTTTTGGTTAGATATAAAAATTAATGTCATCACATTTGCATGTTATGAAAGCCTTTTTTTTAAGTGAAGTTTAGTTTTAGTGGAGGGGGTATGCAAACTTTATTCCGCAAAGCTCTACCTCCACTTAAAATTTTAATTTTGATGGGATATTTGGCTTTAGAGTTTCAATAACTCCATAATTTTGTAAACTCCAAAGTTAGCATGTACTTCTTAATTCTTTAGAGTTTACGAAACTTTGGTTGGGTGGAAGTGCATACGATTATCTCAACTTCGGAGTTTATGGAACAAGAGTTCGATAAACTTAAGAAGGGACGTCAAAAATAGGCTAATTAGGATTTTAAAGTAAAACATAGTTAGGAATTTAAAAGTAAGATAAGTGGAGTTTATTTTTAATTAGAGGCATAGGCTATGCAAACCCCAGTTTGTAAAGCCTTGCATTTTAGTAAATTTTAATTTTGATGGGGTGTTTGGTTTTGGAGTTATTTAAACTCCAAAACTTTTTTTGGAGTATTTTAAATTTCAAATTGAGTGTTTACTTCTCATTATTTTTTTCTTGTACTTTACAAAATATTGGTTGGATACTAGAGTTTTCTAAACTTTAAAATTAACATGCTTAAACCTAAACAGGGCCTTAAAGCATGTAACATTTTAAGTACCATGTAAATGTGTTTTGGTAATCAACATTTTAAAATAATGTAAAAGAATGGTTTGATATTTTCAATAGAATTTTTTTCAAGAAACGTATGGATGTCTTGTTAATCAACATTTTAAATGGATTTGAAAGGTGGTGTTTTTCAAAAATGTCTCATTCCAACCAACCTGGTAGATTCTACATAAACAACTGGGTTGATGATTAGATATAAGGTGGAGACAAAAGTACTCCTATGAGACTTGTACTTTTGTCCGCATCTTTATAGCAAGTCATCAACCTGATAACCTACGTGAAATCTACTGGGTTGGTAATCTAAGTAAGCAAAATATTTTTCTTTGGGAAAACAGTGGGGGACAAATTGAATACAATTATTATGTATTTAATTTTTTTTTAATTTATACGTTATGGTTTGTGAAATAAGTAAATATTTTTGGGGCATGGATGTGGCAGCATTTTGTGACTCAAAGTGCAAGGTGAGGTGCTCCAAGGCTGGGATCCCAAAGAGGTGCCTCTACTTTTGTGGGGTGTGCTGCTCACAGTGCAGGTGTGTGCCATCAGGGACTTACGGCAACAAAGATGAGTGCCCTTGCTACAGAGACATGCTCAGTGACAAGAAGAAGCCCAAGTGCCCTTGAACTTAAATTAGCTGCAACGTTTTAAAAAATTTAATTTCATGTTACCTTACTTAAATATTATTAGCAGGGAGTTTGTATGAGTTGGTGATGTTTTGATGAGGGAAAAGATTTGAATAATTGAGGGGGTATTTGGAGGAGAGAGCATTAGTTCTCTCTTTCCATGCCACCCCAACTTCTTGTTTTGTTGTTTCTGCTGTATCATCTTAAAGTGACTGAGAAATGTTGCTAGTTTGGAATAAGATGCTGAAATGATCCATCATCACGTCTATATTGTAGCTAAAAGTGTGCATGGTGAGCTAATCTTAGAATTTTTCCCCAAATTAATCCTATTTAAATAAATAATTCCCAAAATATTAGTGCTCCCAAAATAATTCCGAGAACAGACCTCCGTACGGCCATGTAGGATTAGTCTTGACGCAGCAGTTAGATGGCAAAGAAAAACGCTATTGACAATAGCATTTTCTTTTTAATGAAAGCGTTTTTTTCAAAATGAAAACACTATTACCAATAGCGTTTTCATATTGTTATATTTCCACATAAATTTTGATTTTGTCAAGGTTGTTTTAGATTTTGTTGGAATTGCAACAAAATTTATAAAGAGTAGAAACAAATCTCATAGTTTTTTAAAAAAAAGAATAAAATTAGTTAGTAAATAGATTTCTATCATGTTTTTTCTATATATTTTCCAAATCAATATAGATTTCTATAGAAATATATAACCGATTTCTTTGTACTAACTAAATTTACTCTATTCTCAACCAACTATGATATTTTTCATATATTCTCTGTCGATTTGGTTACAATTTCAACAAAATCAAAATCTAAAACAATCTTAATAAAATCAAAATTTATATGGGAATATTGAAGAAAACGCCATTGACAATAACGTTTTTATCAAGAAGAAGAAAACGCTAATGTCGATAGCGTTTTCTTCTTCCACGCATCTACCCGCGCCAAGCCTAATCCTACGTGGCGAACGGAAGCCTATTCTTAGAACTATTTTGGAGGTAATATTATTTTGGGAATTATTTTTTTAAATAGTATTATTTTGAGAGGAAATTCCTAATCTTAAATCATTATCAGTTGTACTGCTTTAGAAAAGAGACTGATATTAGCTCTTTAGCATATGCAGCAAATATAAAACAAATCAAGCAACAGAATTGAATCTTGTTTTTTTAAAACAAATGCTGATGAGAAATCAAGTAGCTCGCACCATGAACTAGTAAGATCTATGTTTCATACTGGGTTCAGGCAAAACTTCATGCATATTTCTGTAGATATTGATCTGTAGCATTACAATCATGGTAAACAAAATCAAAAGCTGTGTATTTCAACTCTTCTGCCTACTTTTCAGTCAATCCTCTAATTGAACATAGATTGAATCTCAATCTACATGTGTACAAGGTATGGGTTTCTCAAGCCTGTTTTTCCCTCTTGGCCATTTTTCTTTTGTAACTTTGAAAGAGCGAAGTTCTATCTTACGCGAAGCGGCGGTAAATAATACGATAATCGCTCGAATGAAGAGTTAGCCTTTTCTTTCTTACAGAGGTTGGAGCTCTTGTTCAGGAACAGCGGCATCCACAGGCCTATATGTAGCAATTCCAGCCATAGATCTCTTTTTCCAAATGTGCCATACCAGTAACGTTGAAAGGCTCAGTATAACAACTGTTAAGATTCCCACCATTACCACCCACAGGTTCTTTTGCCACCATGTCCTGAACATTACATGATAACTTAAGTTTTGATTTAAGATATTCAACCATAGTGTACATATGCTCTATTGGAAGACCTGAACCTTACATTTTATCGACTATTAGAGATGGTGGTCGCGGCAACTACAATGCCATCTTAGTTATGCCGGGGATTCTATTTCTGTTAACTCTGTATTAGCAAAAACTAGGTTTTTATACAGGTCAATGAAAAGACACAAACTACATATCAAGTAGGTGTGGTCATTGTGATTTAAGTCCATAAAATCAACATTTTACTGGAATTTTGGACAAGGGGGAGTGTTACTTAAGTTGATGTTTTGGAGGAGGTGTTGACAATTAGCAAAGGAGTCATCCTGGAACCTCTCTCTGAAAGCACGTTCTCTGCAATGTCACTATTTATAGACTATTCACTTCCCCTTTATTTGAGAGGGTATTTGTTTGTTTCTTGACTTGATATTTCCAATGCAATATGTTTATGAGCCAAGGGTCTTCGACTTTATCTTACTCCTCAAAAGAGTTCTTCAATGCAACACAAGCTTCATGAACTTCCACTGTCAAATGTTTCAAGTTAGGTGCACATGAACAACTGCTCTCGGGCATAAAATTGTACATAATATACTCTGCGGGTAATTTCTTTTGTAAACTACGTAAAATTCTGCTATGATATAAGCGGCTCAGGTTCAGGTCAGACCATCTTACCTGTTTATCTGAGTTGAATTTAGATCAGCTATATCTAGATAGGGTCAGATTCGACCCAGCCCGAAAGCAACCCAACCTGACCCAATTGACAACCCTAACTTCTGATTAATGAGACATCTCACTAGATTTTCCAGCATTAAATAAATGGATAAATGAAACCACTGATATATTATAATTCAATACCTTTTAGATGGAGGTTCAACTTTCCACTCACGCAACTGGTAACTTCCAAAACCCTCTGGCAGGTTAACACGGTGTTCAGTTAAACGAGCAATTATGCCCTGCACATAACCAAAGTTATTATAAATACCAAACGCCTGAAATATTATTTACCAAGGACTAAATAGAGCCTGAATCTAAATTACCATTGCCATGGTATTAGAAATGTAATTAGAAGATCCTGCCGGAAAAATAGACCATCTTATCACGGTACTGTTTCCCTCTCTGGAATAATTCATTAACTTTACCTGCAAGCATTTTAGGTTAACCATTTCAGTATAATACATTTTAGAACAGTTTAATACCAAATAAAGTGTTCGTAATACACAAAAGTAATTTTCATCTCAATATATTGGAATGAAGAATTTATTTCACTTTGACCTGATGACTATCAACTTCCAAGTCATGCGCAATGAGATTTGTAAGTTCTGTAACATGAGGGATCAATTCTGAATATGATACATTCAAAGACATATCAAAGGTTATAAGCCCAACTTGGATTTGACCTGTGAGTAGTCATGAAAACAAATGTTAGAATCCATGCCTTACTGTTGTTCAACGAATTGTAGTAAACAAGAAACAAAAAAAAATTATTAGATTGCACATAGAGGTAGACCATTTTGGTTTGGGAATGCACCAATACGGAATATGGTAAAAAGCTATACTGTTGACAATCAACAAATCATGGACCGGACTGGCATTAGAAATATGATAATCCTACAGCCATTAGTTATCAGAAATATTCTAGCTTGCAGAGCAATTTCAGCAGAAATAAACATCGTGCAACCAAACAAATTTTGACAAACAGTGTCTGAAATTTTCTCAAGCTACTATTTCTACTGCAGTTACTTCCCTTTTTTCTTCATTCAGCACGCAATCAAGTATCAGCTCCGTCTAACCTTTATCTTCTTTATTTGGAGGCAGCCTACACTCATGGAGAACCAAATTTTCTTCAAGGTTACTTCAAGCAACAGAGCCTGCCAAGTTAACATTAGTGAACTTCATGACTTTTATCGATGCTGAATTTGTTATCTAGCACCATTTTCATCCTGAGTTTGCAAACTGATAGCCATCTTAAAACTATACTTCAAACTTTTCTTTTCACATGTACATCCCATCTAAGTTAGTTCACCTGCATATCTTATATATCGCTGGAACTTGCAACAAAAAGAACAAAACTACCTCAAAATCTAGCTAAACGCCTTCAACATCATGTAACTAGCATACAAGGAAAATAGAGTGAGAAGTTGAAAGTTGTAAGGTAAGAAGTATGACAAAGCTTAGCAGCACCGGATATGTCCCTTGCAGAATTATCAGAGATTATATATAAATATTAATAGTTTTTGTAAGGACTTCTGTTTATGGTTATGAACTAGGGGTGTGGTCAATACATCACTTTTCAACATTCAGATATCGGCATGTAAAAGTTATCAAACAGAACCTCTACATGTGCATTAACATCAACAAAACAAAGCACAGGTGGTCTGCTCTGCCCTATACCACAATAAATTGATTCATATGTTAGGAATGATTTAGCTTAACCTACAATCTTAAAAAATTAATTTAGCTACCTAAAAAAAGATTTTAAATTTTCAATCCAAAACAACTACATTAAGAATCAATGCACATGCACTCATCTATCGCTGGTGGGAATGAAATAAAATTAACAATAAAGGGTGTAAAAATAAAGTGTATGATATATCAGATAAGTGTTAGCATAACTATTAATTATCCTATTGTTCACATGGCGGGGAGAAATAACAAGAAAAGTGTACGGTAATTTCCAGAAATATTACGGAAAATGTAGGGTTATTTCTCTGTGTGAAGGCTACATACAGATTAGGCAGATAAGCTAAAACAGTATATGCTCATGACCTGTGAGCTTTAAACTATGCAATTCTAATTATATAGCAAAAACACAGAGGTATGACTGAGAAACAATGAAGTCTCTGAAGTTTCAAAGTTCAAACAAACAAGCAAAAATGCTATAGGGTGTTCTGTAGACCTGGTATAAAATTGTCTTGAACTCCACTAGGAGCCAAAGCTGGCGCTGTTTCTTCGCTTGAACTCTTGTTAGATGAATCTTGTGCAACAGGAGGGGTGGTATCAATATGCAGCCTCTTCCATAATTCAGAACAGTTGGTTTTCCAAAATCCTATTCTTTCATTCTGGCGATCATAAGTTACCAAAGTATTACGGACAACAATTCCTGTAAGTACATAATGCAAGTCACAAGAGTATCATAAATGGCAGAAGATGTAAATTGCAATATACAGATAGAAAACATTCAAATGATTACTTTTAGCATCAGCAACATTCTTGCAGAAGCAACAAAATAATAATATAAAACACCCAAATACAGGAAACAATCATAAAGTATTTGGGATTAAGAGCAAAGCAAGCATACCGCCTAAAAGAGTTGTCAGGTCGTTTCCGTTAGGAAAGATCCCTAGGCAATAAGCACCATGAACCTTTGAGTGCTTCAAATCATAATGACATGGAAAGAGAAAATAATGCATTAGTGGTTTTAATACAACTAGAAACCAAGTGCAACAAAGAACGTCTGAAACTAATTAGCAGTAAACAAAATAAATATTTAACCTGCAGTTCAACATGATATTTAGTCTCATACCCGAAACAAGTAATTTTCAGGGGAAAGTGACAGCCTTTGTCCACTGCCAAATACCATATCAACCTCTGGAAATGTTTCTTTGAGTTGGGAGATATCACTAGAAAAATTGAAAGTAGAATTGTCAATTAAAATCTAAGAAATTGGAAGTTTAATGGTAAGCTTTTTTAATCTTGCTTGCGGCAACTTGTCATACCTTCCCCCACCAGAGAAGCATAAATCTTTGAAATTTGGATCTGGGCCTCCGATTTGTTTGAGAGTGTGTAGGTTGCTCATCATCTTGGCAAAAGATAAATATAACATAATGAAAAAGAAATGTTTGTGTAGGTAGTTACAGCTACATTAAACATTACTAGTACTTTGCATGTGCCATGCACATGGCCACTTAATACCACTATAACTTTCTTTTCTTTTGGTTTAATTCACAGTAAGAAAAAATGAAATGTGTAAAATGAAGCCATGAATTTCTTTCTTTGGAACAGAGAATAAAATTTATAGCTATTTGTATTTTTACAAGTGTGATACACATAAGTGATAAATCTATAAATATCAAATAACAAGCAGCATATAAGTAAATCTAAAGATATTAAATAAAAAGAAGCCATTAGAATCAAGGTTCGAGAACTCGGTATCGGTTTCGGTTCCTCAAAGTTTGGTTAGTATCGTTGGGTTTTGCTTGGTTTCGTTAGTTTCGGTCCAGGTTTCGGTTTTGGTTCATATGGTGTATACATGTATATGTGTATTAATACATACATATATGTATATAAATATATATAGGATTTGAAACTTAAAAGATATTATCGAATGGATGACTATTTAGCAAGATATATAAAGGAAAATGGCATGTAATTTGAAAATTATAATTGATACTTCTTTTTTTCCATCTTCCTTTTGTATCTTTTTCCTAATATCGGCAGATATCGGTCAATTTTGACCATTATCGACCGATACTTGACCGATTCAGACCGATACCGACCGATGCCGGGTTTTGAAGCTGTTTTTGGACCGGTTCCAACCGAAACCGATCTGATACGGCGGCTGAAACCTTGAACCTTGATTAGAATAGACACATCCATGTAAAACATAATCAATTGAAGAATATTTGACTTGCTGTCTGTTCGTCTATAAAATTATCAGATTCTTTCACACAGATTAGGTTTAAGTACGCCTATCAACACGAAACAAACTTGAGCGCACGCATACAAATGTGTATGGTAGTACACGATAATATACACTGAGTCATGACAATTAATGGTTGCAACCGCCTTGTCTAGTGAACATGCTAATAAACATTTTATCCATATCACAAATGACTACATCATGAATAATCTAATCAATCAGGATCATATTCTCAAACAAGGCCCCAAAAGACGAGAGGAGAAAGAATACAAAGCCAGCACTGCAGTCAAGGAATAAACTATTATGACCTAGTATAAAACAGGCAAAACATAAAGAAATTAACCAGAGAAACACCGTTCTAGCTATAACATCAATAGACCCTAGGGCACATGGCAGCTAAAAAGATTATAAACATATATATTTCCTACTGAAACTTCCGAGATGGTAGAAAGACCAAGTAGAAAACCCAACAAAGATAGAGAAACAAATGTCAGAACTAGAAGCGCCAAATTCATCATCATACCACTACTTCCAACAGAGTTATATATCCACCGAAACATAAATTGCCAATGAATTCCATATAACATAAACAAAACATTGTACAAGAAATTATATATGCACAATTAGTCCTTATAGTTGAGTATATGCTGCATTTTCTGTCGAAGTTTACGCTTGGGCATCGGTACAGGAAAAAGGAATGCGGCTTTAAGAAGCTAGGAATGTGATCTTGAGAACATAGGAGATAAAACTCATGATATTACAAAGCTAAGGAATGAACCGTCTGCCCTAGAATCGAATGGACGGAAAGTTTGCCTGTTGCTCATCTTCCGCTATAACATGGTATTTACAATGAGCTACCACTTTCCAGCTTCAACGGAATAGGAAAAGAGAGGGGGGAAAACAAAGAATGAGAGGCCACATGAAGGGAGAAAAGAGAACATATAAATGTGTTGGATATAGTGCCTTCAAGTCAATTATTGTAATTGCAGGCACGCGAATGTGATGATTGAGGGAGTACCTATACGGATAGAACAGTCTTACTCAAAATGATAGTATGTTATCTGGTTTGTCTTTATCATCATATACATGCATTATGTGGTATTACAGATCACTATTACATGTTGATAGAGCCCATATGATTCTTACTTGGCTACCAGCATTATGATGGCGATCATATACGTGGGAGCTGGATGGTCTATAAACACATCATTAAATGTCCCTAATCGAGAGAGTATCGAGACTAGATATCGATACTCCGGAGTAGGCTAGTGTATACTTTTCGAGACCCCGACGAGAGGCGGTGGCCGGTCTCATAAGTCATTGGTGTCGGTAAGTCACCTAAGATAGTATACAGGTGCTCATTGGGTTATGAGTTACACTGGACGGACTCGCCGGAAACATGTTAGATGGTATTATACCTATTGTCAAATAGCAATTCTCAGGTGACATGAGTACAGATTAGTCTGTCGACCTGAGATCGTCATTTGTCTCATGTGAGTTTCCACTGTATTTTGATTATTACCCTACAACGGTTCAAAGGAGTCGTGCAAACAGGATTTAGTTGGGTACAGTCTCGAGCCACATAAAGGTAGTGAGCGGATCGTCGGGGATTCATCTCTCCCAGTATTGGGGGTTGATGCCGCGTTGTGCACGGGTGGCCATCACCAGAAATCATTGGCCAAGATGGACGAGAATTACCGATTTGGATTAATAGTTTCTCAGTGGGTGATGAGCTTCACACCGACATGAAACATCGCGTTATTAGGGGTCTGACTTTATCCACCCCTAGACCCGATATGCGATACTCTTAGACGAACAGACGGGACTGTATAGAGATTGTCACAGACATGCTCAGTAGGGTTCGGATGAGTTTGCTCGTCGGCCTTCCTTTCGCTCAATACCTGGGTAGTCGTTACGTACAGCTAGTGCCGCTGACGTGCTTGTGGTTAATCCCACTGCCAGCGTATTGACGGGTATTTAGAGTCCTACACAGAGGGTTTTCCTGGTTCAGGCGAAATGATGTAGTAGCCGTATTTTGATATGTGAAGGGTTCTGATCGAATAATTGTACTAGTTATCCGGACTTTCGATCGGACGGTTGATAATGCTAGCCGGCTCGGATTTAAGCCGGATTATCAAATTAGGTATTGATTTAATAATTTACATATATATATATATATATATATATATATATATTTCGATATGTTTATTCTAGTATTATGTTCTTTGTGTTATTTTATCTCTTTGGGTATTCGTATTTTGGTACGAATACGAGTATGTATAAACAGTAGAGTGTAATCCGTATTTATACAGAAAACATTCTAGAAGGTGGGCACCTCATTTTGGTTTATCCATTTATTAAATTAAATGGAAATGAGGTGTAAAGGTGATGAGGAGAGAATGGTGAGAACCATGCTCGAATAGTGTTGACAAATGAATTGTTAATTCATTTGTGCAAACTATTCAAGTATGGTTGCAATATGTTTATTGAAAAAATGGTTTTACAAAACCTCGCTTCATATTCTCACTTGATGAATGGTCATTTTGGAAAAAGACTCACCATTTGCTTCTTCTCTCTTCACTATCTTTCTTGAACTCCTCCTTCTTCTTCATCTTCTACCCTACCATATCATGTGTTGAGAATCAAGGATAGAAGAGAGATAGATACACACTTAGAGCAACTCACTACATCCCTAGGCACTCTAGATTAGCAACCTAGAGTCCCTAGTTGCTTCACTAGATTCTTAGTGTGGAGCTAGAGCCATGAGCTATATCTCTCGGATGGATCATCTTCGACGGAAGAAGACCAGCGGCCAAACTCGATCAAGGATACCTCAAGGAGCCAAAGAAGAGGGTAGAAGACCGAAGGACACAAATCATTCGGTATAACACTTCTATCTTTTGTAGCTAGTTTTAGGTTTATGGTTCGATTCTAAGACGGGTTTTTTAGCGTCAAAATTTTTAAACACCATTTATGTTCCGCATCGGCCACGGTAGATGGGCAGGACGCTAGCAAACCCAAACATGGTATCAGAGCCATCCCATAAACCTTTACTAGCTAGTTTACACAAGTTTAAAATATCGATCGACGAAATTTTCCGAATCGTGTTTCCATTTGTGATATCCGCTGCCGATTTTAAAAGTTGATCAAAAAATATTTCAAATTGCCTTAAAAATACGTGCAGATATTTTTTGAGCACCTAAAGAAATTTGGGCACGTGAACCAACCATATGGCCGCGGAACCGCCGCATAACATGCCTATTGGCGGCGGTTTCGCGGTCGATATATGGCCATTGTGCTCCAAAATTCTTCTGGCACTTTATAATATGGAAATATGATTTTTGGGATGTATGTTTTTGGCCCAGATTTGTTTGAGTGCTGGTTCGCATTTGGGGCCAATGTGCAAAAGTTTAGTCGATCGAAATTTTGAATACGTGTTTGTCGGTGCATATGTTAATATCTGCGACCGTGAATATTATTGAGCGGTACAACCCGACTAGTTGCTATATATTCAACTAGACGGGTTTGCGAACATGATATTCACGTTGATGTTCTGTGTTGTGCTGATTATTGTGGATGGATTGTCGTGTTGGACAGCCAATGTTGCAATGGTAGTAGTATAATTCGGATTTATTTGTATATTCATTATTGCAGGGCGAGTGTCCGACTTGTGGACTGCCGTCTCTGTCAGATTGTATATTCTTTTATTGGGGCACGACCGGGTTGAGGCCGATGTCGCAATTGTATATATGTTTTTCTTTTCTGTACTAGGATTATCCCGCGGTAGAATGCTCGAGTAGCCGGGTTCTAGAGGGCAACGGGTCCACATCTCATGGCATTAAGACGGAAGGGGCCTCACTCTAGAATTGGCGGGATATTTGCAGCACTCGTAAGGGTTATGGATGACCCACGGTAGGGTGCTCAAGTTACCGGATTCCGTGAAATACTGGTTGGCCCATTCACTTTGTTGATTGGGGTTGCCTCACTTCTGGGATTGGCGGGTAACTTGCCGCACTCGTAGGGGTCTTGGTTATACATTACACGGGCTACCCACACGACCGGAGAACGTCGGGTTTCATTTGCGGCTCAAAGGAAACACGGTGCTCCTAAATTATCCGTTGTTCTGTGTTGCTTATTGCTTATATCATGCCTGGGACGAATGTTATATATACATTTATATATACTGGTAGATATTGTATATGTTTTGCATCTGTGCTAGTCCAGCCCCCACTCTGCCGTTAGTTAACCTAACGATGCATGACGGGGTCCCGTGGCGAATGCGGATGGCATATACGTACATTGTATTTTCGTTCTTTTCTGGTGTGATATAAATTAATTGATGGGACTGCGTTAATTTTGATTAATGCAAGAAAAAATAAACCTAAATGATGTTGTGGGAACCAATTTTTGAAAACTATTATTACAGACGTTTCTTTTTTCTTTGCACAGCGGTATTCAGTTATAAATATCCAACACCTTATTCGATGAGGCAAAAGCCGAGATCCCTTCATGGGGAGTGACCTCTTGGGCAAAAGTTTGCGTCATTGTAATAACTTCACTATAATCGATTCTTTTGCTTTGTACAGCGGTATTCGGTTATGAATATCCAGCACCTTATTCGATGAGGAAAGAACCTAGAACACTTCACAGGAAGTGACCTCTTTGGCATAACTTTACGCCACTATATATTTGTAAAACCACTCGGTTCCTTCAACGATATCAGTTCATCATGTTAAAGGTTTTTCGCCAAAAAAAACAGTCGTAGCCCTCCGTCATTTCAGATTAGTATTGCTTAGTATTCGTGCTACGTATGTCGTGCTCAGCCGAGGCGTAGTGTTCGGTAGCTATGTAGTGCTTTTCTGTTGCATAGTGGTGCGATTGGTTAGGAAAGTCGTACGGTCATTTTGGCTCAGTCAAGGACTCGTACGGGTAGGTTTAATGCAATCAAGATAATAACGGGTTGAACTTAACTAGGACCCTCTGATATGTTGGCTCAGTCAAGATTGCTTGGGTCCTTGAGATAAAAATCATATCAGAAGTTTCAAATATAAAGGAAACTTTCCAGGCATGCGCATACCTTCTGGAGTGTGGTGACTTAAGTGGCTTCCATCAAGTTATCATGCGATGATAGTTTGGTCCCGATTTCCACTGATAAGTAGGTGTTAATTCTCGGATGATTTTCAGATGATCCCGACTAATTCTTCTTTTAGGGTTTGAAGGAGAATTCGAGAAAATAGTGGGAGTCATCCTGATTAGATAAAGTGATTAACCAATGTAATTTAGGTCAGAATGCACGCTGAGTGTTTCTTTTCTCTCTTTTTTTGGCAGCGATCGTGGATTGGCCTTAAACTAAAACTCATGAACCAAGTTAACCGAACCTTCTTAAAACACTTTGGCTTTTGGAATGTCATTAAGTCGCATATATCCCTGCCACTCCTACTTCCCCTTTGCATTTCTCCAGGACACTCCGTATCACTACGAAAATTCATATTGCTTGGATATGCCATCGTATAGTTACATACGAACTCGAAGAAACTTGTTTCAGTTCGAGAATGGTTTCCGGTTCTGGTGAAATTAAATAGGATCATTCGGTTGTCTTTTCTCTTTACCTTCTCTTAGGTTGCGAGAGCTCCTAGTATTAGGAAAGTACACCTATTATGCTTATTGGATATTCTTCCAAACCATGGACAGGTGCTGAAAGATAGGAAATGAAGAAAACCAATTAGCCTAAATGTGGTGTACTGAAGGTAACAAGTAAAGACGTATAAAGGGATTAGAGTGAGAGCAAAGGAAATTACGACTACTACTCACAACGAAGTTGCGTATATCATTGTCTCCTACTTCCTCTTTGCATTTCTTCAGGACACTCCGTATCACTACGAAGATCCATATTGCTTGGATATACCATCGTATAGTTACATACGAACTCGAAGAAACTTGTTTCAGTTCGAGGATGGTTTCCGATTCTGGAAAAATTGTTCGAGGATGGTTTCCGATTATGGAAAAATTGAATAAGATTATTCGGTTGTCTTTTCCCTTTACCTCCTCTCAGGTTGCGAGAGCTCCTAGTATTAGGAGAGCACCTATTACGCTAATTGAATAGTCTTCTTCCAAACCTTAAGCTGGTGCCGAAAGGTAGGAAAGGAAGAAAACCAATTAGCCTAAGTATGGTGTACAGAAGGTAAGAAGTAAAGACATGTGAAGGGATTGGAGTGAGGGCAAGAAAATATACGGTTGTTGTCATGAATCTGGATAATGGAATAGGCATTACTAGGAATACCCGGCCACCCCTTCGAAATATTTTCATATTTCAGTTTTACTGTGCGGTGTTAATTGAAAACTGTTTTCTCAATTAGATTCTGACTCCAGAGTATGTATTTACCAGACTTGATTCTCACATTTGTATGGCGTTACAGATACTGGGAGGGAGTAAGATATTGAAAATTGGGTGATTAGATCCTCTATATATCAGAATTCTTTATAATTGGTGATATTTGAGGAAATCACCTGGGTTTTACCTAACGACAAATATTTGGTTTTGAATATCCGTTGTTATGCACCAATTTCAAACTGATATATCTGCACGTTTATTTTATAAAGTGAGATATAAGTTTTTGAAATTATGTCTATGATCAGTTGATGGTTAGGTAAGGTGCATTCAAGAGCGGTGTAATTCTTCTTAACCATAGCACAGTTTTCAACCTCCAACGCACAGGGTTTGAGTTATTAAACTTCTCTGATTCTAGACAATATACTTATACAAAGTATTGTATATTGTCCGATATCTGTTAGGACAAAGGGGTTGGTACTCGTTCTATATTCCGTTTACTTATAACTTCTCTGATTTTAGACAAGTATTTCGTTGAAATACAAGATCCAAATTTTGAAATGTTATAGGTATAAGAATAAAGTAGAGAACCATATGTTGCAAGTATCATGATTCTTCGAGGTGATCGAAGATGTAGATATTTATGCTAGGTATTCCGTTGTAAATAATATATTTAAGAACTTGTTTCTCTCTCGGGTTACTCATCCGTGAGTACGCTTCTTGATGAGTAATGTTGCTTGGCCTTCTTCCATTTGGTCGATATGTACTGGAAACGGCTGCATGTATTTTGAATCTGGTTCCAATTAAATTAGTGCATTTGTTTCTATATTGGATATAGAATGGATTCATATCTTGACGATATTAAGGTATATGAAGTTGTCCGGCTTATGCTTAAAACCAGAATCCGGATAAACTCTAGGCGCGTTTTAGTAATGGCAGTTTGTGGGTTTTCCCAGGCTTTGATGAGGGTTAACATTCTACCATTTTGAAGATCAATAGTTATATTGTTCTTGACTCGCCACCCGTTTTAGTAAAATGAATTCTTTTCAGAAAAACATTAGTGGGAGTATGGTAAAATTGAAAGTGATTCCAAAACCACCAATGATTACTGAAAATTTAGTAGAACCTAAACATTCAATTGGATTCGACAATCTATTAGCCACTCCGCAGATTTGGTGGGTAACCTCAGCTACCCGAGGGGTACTTCGGTCTTCTTAAAGACGGTGACAGAGAGGTTTTGATGACCCAAGCTTGCCGCTACTGCTGTCCTAGACTGTGAGATCTGACAGGTGAATGACTATAACGTCGTTCTAAATTAGCTTTACAAATACACGTGTATATGACTCTGCTAGAGAGTTGTAGTCAGTGGAAGCAGCAGAAGCATGGTGGGCAGATAGCTTACGTCTATTTATAGACTAAAACAAGTACAGCGGAGATAGATCATCTATTTTGATGTGACAGTCATAGAGTTTGACTCCATCAGAATAAAAGATGGACCTGATAAGAAGGTAGTAGGAAGTGATGTCCTGGTATTTGGATGGCATGCTCTTGATAGGAAGTGATATTCCTATACTACGATCGGTTATACTGTAGTGTCACAAGGTGTTTCTCCACATAGGATCTGGATAAAATAGCAGGGATTCTGGTGACTATATCTATGGTTTAGATCTAGATTTGGGAAGTGTCCCAATTTGGATATCTACACTATTCTAAAGTGTTTTAGAATGGACGACTCTTGGCATGATGGTGTACTCGCGGATGGAGTCACCCTCTCTAAAAAGATGTCTCTAGACCGATGAGGAGAGGGATTTGCATGATTGGCATATCACTTACTTAGACAATTGAGTTAATCATGAAATGTCAAGTACCACACCAAATATTGCTTTTGCACTAGCTGCAATAAATATATATTAATTCAATCCTGGAGAAACGTTGGGAAGCAGTTATGAACATAAGTGGATGTTCTTATATATGGTAACGGCAGCCCCCTTCGGAAGGCGGTTATCATTTCAGGCTTCCAAGATGACATGGATGACAGAGTGGCTGTCAGAGTTATAGTTTTCCCTCTTTTTGAGGGACAGTATGTTGGACCGGTAGTCCAAACGGATACCGAGGAAGGAATGGCGCAGGATACTGACTAAATTCAGTGAAAGATGTGGTTTAAGAAGTTTGTTTAATTTGGAGTTCATTTGTGAACTGGATCCCATCAGATATCCAGACATATTCTAAGACAGGCATCGTTCATTTCGGATGATGGTCTTTCTCCGCAAAGTTGAGATATAGAGAGATAAAAATAGAAATATTGGAGCGGATCCACTCACTGAGGCTATTTTTCGAACGCAATAGTTTCACAAACGGGCTTTGCGAGACTGATTAGTAGAGAAGTTGGGTGTTCGGTATCACACGAGCTGTGAGTATGCGACATCGCAATAATTAGCCTTAAATGCAAGTGGAAAATTGTTGGATATAGTGCCATCAAGTCAATTATTGTAATTGCAGGCACGCGAATGTAATGATTGAGGGAGGACCTATACGGGTAGAACAGTTTTACTCAAAATGATAGTATGCTATTTGATTTGTCTATATCATCATGTACATGCATTATGTGGTATTACAGATCACTATTATATGTTGATAGAGCCCATAGGATTCTTATTTGACTACCAGCATTATGATGGCGATCATATACGTGGGAGCTGGATGGTCTATAAGCACATCCTTAAATGTCCCTAGTCGAAGAAGTATCGAGACCGAGTATCGATACTCCAGAGTAGACTAGTGTATACTTTTTGAGACCCCGACGAGAGGCGGTGGCCGGTCACACAAGCCATTGGTGTCAGTAAGTCACCTAAAATAGTATACAGGTGCTCATTGGGTTATGAGTTACACTGGACGGACTCGCCGGGAACATGCTAGATGGTATTATACCTATTGTCAGATAGCAGTTCTCAGGTGACATGAGTACAGGTTAGTCTGTCGACCTGAGATTGTCATTTGTCTTGTGTGGGTTCCCACCATGCTTTTATTACTACCCCACCACGGCTCAAAGGAGTCGTACAAATAGATTTTAGTTAGGTACAGTCCCCAGCCACATGGAGGTAGTGAGCGGATCGTCGGGGATTCGTCTCTCCCGGTATTGAGGGTTGATGTCGCGTTGTGCACGGGTGGTCATCACCAGAAATCCTTGGTCAAGGTGGACGAGAATTACTGATTTGGATCAGTAGTTTCTCAGTGGGTGATGGGCTTCACACCGACATGAAATATCGCGTTATTAGGGGTCTGACTTTATCCACCCCTAAACCCGATATACGATACTCTTAGACGAACAGACCGGATTGTATGCAGATTGTCACAGACAGGCTCAGTAGGGTTCAGATGAGTTTGCTCGTCGGCATTCCTTTCGCTCAATATCTGGGTAGCCGTTACATACAGCTAGTGCCGCTGACGTGCTTGTGGTTAATCCCACTGTCAGCGTATTGACGAGTCTTTAGAGTCCCACACAGAGGGTTTCCATGGTTCAGGCGAAATGATGTAGTAGCCGTACTTTGATACGTGCAGGGTTCCGATCAAATGATTGTACTAGTTACCCGGATTTTCGATCGAATGGTTGATAATACTAGCCGGCTCGGGTTTGAGCCGGATTATTAAATCAGATATTGATTTAATAATTTACGTATATATTTCGATATGTATATTCTAATATTATGTTCTTTTTGTTATTCTATCTCTTTGGGTATTCGTATTTTGGTACGAATACGGATATGTACATATAGTAGAGTGTAATCCGTATTTATACGGAAAATATTCTAGAAGGTGGACATCTCATTTTAGTTTATCCATTTATTAAATTAAATGGAAATGAGGTGTAAAGGTGATGAAGAGAGAATGGTGAGAACCATGCTTGAATAGTATTGACAAATGAATTGTTAATTCATTTGTGCAAACTATTCAAGTATGGTTGCAATATATTTATTGAAAAAATGGTTTTACAAAACCTTACTTCATATTTTCTCACTTGAAGGATGGTCATTTTGGACAAAGACTCACCATTTGCTTCTTCTTTCTTCACTACCTTTCTTGAGCTCCTCCCCATTCTTCTTCATTTTCTATCCTACCATCTCATATATTGAGAATCAAGGATAGAAGAGAGATAGATACACACTTAGAGCAACCCACTACATCCCTAGGCACTCTAGATTAGAAACCTAGTGTTCTTAGTTGCTTCACTAGATTCTTACTGTGGAGCTAGAACCATGAGCTACATCCCTCGGATGGATCATCTTCGACGGAGGAAAACCGGCGGCCAAGCTCGATCAAGAAGACATCAAGGAGCCAAAGAAGAGGGTAGAAGACCGAAGGACACGAACACTTTTATCTTTTGTAGCTAGTTTTAGATTTATGGTTCGATTCTAGGATGGGGTTTTAGCGCCAAAATTTTTAAACACCATTTATGTTCCGCATCAGCCACGGTAGATGGCCAAGACGTTAGCAAACCCCAACAAAATGGAAAGTAGAAAAAGGAATGGAGTGGAAAGTAGAAAAAGAAGAGATTGATAGATAAGTATAGATAAGTAAAATAAGCAAACAGGAATCTCATAATTGCTCCCTTCTTTTTATATTGTTCTCATGTTATAGCAGTATTTTACTAATTCTTTTAGACTATTCTCATAATCTCATAATGTTGTTCTTAACTCTATATGAAATTATGAGAACTAAAACCCACATACAACCAAGGTTTGATAACTCGGTTTCGGTTTCGGTTTCGGTTTCGCTCCAAACAAATTTGGTTGGTTTCGATGGGTATTGGTATGTTTCATTGGTTTCGGTTTAAGTTTCGGATTCGGTTTCCATTTAATTTTGATGTGTTTATATCAAGGTTCAAGAACTCGATTTTGGTTTTGGTCTCTCATAATTTTATTAGTTTCAATGGGTTTCGAATAGTTTCGCTAATCTCGGTTCGGGTTTCGGTTTCGACTGTAATAAATTATACATAAGTGTAGATATATTAAATACTTAAATTTATGCTTCTATATTACAAGACAAAAATCCTAGTGTTTAAAAATGCAGCCATAATGCAAAATATATTGAAAAGTGTACTTAGATAAATATTAATATAGGGTTTGGGTTCACTTTTTTACGGTTTTCTAACAACGAAGGCCTACAATGATCACAATGACTGTAAAAATGGTATAAAAAATAAGTTTTTAAAAGTTTCAGCAGAAACGATATTGTATAGTTGGTTTCGTATTGGTTTCGGTTTTCGTTTCGGTCTCCACCGAAACCGATACGAAACCACCACGTATCGATGGTTTCGGCCGAAACCTCGAATCTTGGTTTATATAGTAATTTTCTTACTTTTAAGATAAACTATTAGTATTTTAGCTATGTTATGTATTTGGAAGATTTTTAATAATGATATCCTATAAAATAGCTGACTTAATTAAGTAGTATTTGAAAATGTAGTAAATAAAGTATTGGAGGAAAAGTGCTTTCATTTTAAAAAAGACCTATATATATGTATTACTAATACTTTTGAGTACACAATATATACATTTTTTAACTTCGAAAGGACATGCTGTAGCACATGGGCTTGCCTCCTCTTTTTCACTCTTTCCAAGACGCTCTCTTTTCTCACTCAAGTCTCTTCCTCTTCCTCTCTCTCTCTGACTCATCGGGAAACAAGGCAACACCACCTCTACTCAACATGGCATGCGCAAATCGACAGCGACACGTAGCAGCAAGCCCACATAAGTAAGCAAGTCCACATAGGTAAGTTATATGTTCTTTCTATGTTCTTTTTCATCTCTTCCTCTTCTATTTTTTTGTTCTGGGTATAAAAATAAAAAATTTCGTTCATAGATCGGCCGACATTTTGGCCGATACTTTGAGATTTTGTCCGAAACCAACATGTAGCGGCCGAAATCGAAGTCCAAGCAAAGTTTTGGACCGGTCCTCTCCGATACCGGTCCGAAACGACCGAAACTTTTCAGTTTCAGCCAAGTTCTCGAACCATGCATACAACACATGCATGTGCATGCACGTGCGTTCATGTGCCCGCGTGCACACAGAGAAAACATACGCACATGTGATACACTCATAAACACATGTGCACGCAACATGCATGTGCACACACAAGCACACACGAATTGCTCCCTAGTGAGTACACCTCTAAGACTGGCTTGTGTCAATATTTACACACGTTCACAACCAATTTACATACACAAAGGTACAACTTTTGGTCAAGTCCACATATGGAAGTTGTATTTGTGAAGATGTAGGTAGTTTAATCAATCCTCCTGCTCTTCTTCCTTACTGTTAGCTACATACCTTAAATATGTGGTCTTCTTATCACAATTCTCACCTGCTACCACCCCTTAGTAAGTGATAGAAGTTACTTGTTGCCAATATCTACCCACATCCCCGATAACAAAACGAACATATCTCCAATCTTCTTGCTTCAAATTCTAATAATATCAAATGGCGGTCTCCAAGAGTTGCCTACTTATAACATCAACGTTGGTAGACAAACCAAACCAAATCTTTATAGTGATCTTTAAGTGGTAATATGGTCATAATGACCATTAAATGGAAAACAGTCAGCCAATGAAATGACAATATAGAATACAGGCGTAGGTTCGACACATAAATTGAATATGTGTAACCTAAGGATGTAAGTAATTCATTTTGTGAAGATAGCACTACCTATTTCCATCATATAATATAAAAATTGTCATTTGTAGCACATCATATGTGATCTAATTGAGCATTATGAGGAGAACATGACACACTCTATAGCATTTTCTAGTAGAATGTTTCTTTTATTCTCTTGTGCAATTTTTTCATATGTACCTATGATGAATATCGGTCTACAAAGACACGATGCTCAGCACGATCTACTCCCTCTCATGAGATAACACATTAACAAAATCCTAAATTATCCAACGACGAGATATGATCGCTTCTCCTTAAACATAAAAGCCGCAGTTTTTTCTTTACTAACAAGCAACCTTTGTTCAATAATCAATTCAACTCTTTTAATACAATAGTTCTCATTCTTTTTAATAAGAGATTAGAAATCTTAACCTTAAAGAAATAATCTTCACTAAAAATATAAGAAGATATTAATTAAATCTAATCTAATCTAAATAGATAATTTAAATTGAATCAAGTCTTAATTTAAATTGCAACAAAGATTTTGTCAAATCTTTCCAAATCTCAACCGAATCTTCCATCAAATCCCGAATCTTCTGCAAAATCTTCTCACAATCATTTCAAAACTACTCCTGCTGAATCAACTCTAGCTTTTCCTACTCGGTCTAGGTCTCGGTCAAATGTTCCTGCATCAGACTATCCTGATTGGAAAGAACTCGATCTCGAGTTCGGCTCATCTTGATTCTCGAAATACTCCCTAAATTTATGAACCGAAAGTTGCCCGTGGTAAAATTTATCTTTGATCATATCTCTTTCTTGAAATTCTGTTAGCTTTCTACATTTGTCAGCTTCGGTTTTCTATTTGCGGTTTGACTTCTCTAGCAAGCCTACGGTTTTATCACGACCAAATTGGCCTATCATGTCTCCACTATGGCTCTCTTGAATGATACGTAAATAAAACGATAATTTTCAAGTACATAGCATTGCCTTCTGTTGAGAAGATGCTCATCATGAAACCCGAATCCTTTATAAAATTCATTTGTCTCGAAACCATGTTTTGTAAATATATGGTCTTTTCGGTACATGTTCTTTGATACCCCAAACGTAATGCTCTTGAACTGCACCGCAAACAATACCTCTAGTCGGCTAACTGCAAACTCGGCCGGTCTTCTTTGCTTGTCTCGAACTTGTTGAATATCTTGGTCATGTGGAACTTGGTCAGGCTGCAATCTTGGCACACTATCAGAAAATTCAAATTCCTCCAAACGACTTTTCAAGATTAATAGATGACTCGACATTTCCGTTTTACTCTCCAATACTCTCAAAGAATACATCGCACCTCTTTTTTCGGCCTCTTTGATGAATTCGACATGATTCAAAAAGTTATTACTAACGGAATTGCTATTACGCTCTCTTTCGATTTTCGGTCAACCACTTTCCTCCTCGCTCGCTCGCTAGATCATTGATATCTAGGTGAATCAAAAGAGACTCCATTATCACCATAATTAATTTCATCGGCCACATCATCATATTCACCATAAATTGATGGCTTTGCTTCCTCTTCTCCTTCGATAATCGTTATTGCTCGTCGTTTGGACAATCGATCTAATAATGACCAAAACCTTGGCATTTGTGGCATTGAACCACCTTTCCTCTTACATCGTTCGGTTTGTTTGAACTCGCTGATATTTCCTTGGCCGAAGTTGTAGTTTCAGCCTTTATTTACAACTCCCTGTCCGAATTCGAACTATCGTCCTTTCTCTTCAACTCACTCGTTTTTTACGTATTGACCGTTTCTGATCGGCCACTTTCTATCGATGAGGAATCTTCTCGGCTGGATTCATAATTCTCCCTCGGCCACTTTTTGGCCTGCAATTGTCCCTCTACTTTGACCGTCAACTTGTACAAATCATTGTATGAAACAATTGTTAGAGCTCGACGATATCTTTGATTTCGGCATGAACCCACCTAAAAATTGAGCAATCGTCTGCTGCTCGGCCTGGTGATCGCATCCCATCATCAACAGATCGAACTCCTCGGCGTACTCTTCGACGGATCAGTCTTCTTGCCGAAGGGTATACAACTGGATGTAGTGATCTTGGGCTTCTTAGCTCGGGTGCGTTTAATCTTAAGATTCTCCCACCAAATTAAAGCGTGGCCCTTCAAAACTTGTGAGTGCGACCGCGTTCACCTTTCTCTTCTAGGACATCTTGTGGTCGAAAACTCGCTTGATGGTATGCAGCCAGTCAATGAAAGCCTCCGGATTGATCATATCCGAAAACTCCGGTAACTCCACCTTCATATCAGATTCCTGTAGCGGTCGGTTGGATACTGATATCTATACCCAATACTCCTTTCATCGTCGGATCCCAAACGCTGAAAAGGGTTTTCATCTTTGAAACCCAAACTGTTATCATCTGGCCCCTAAAAGTTGGCGGACTCGATAGTCACTCTTAAACGTTGAACTTGTCTCCAAAGTTTTTCAATCTTGATATCTTACAGTTCTCGCTCGCGTTGTTGTGCATCATGCCTACAATGTGTCATCAGTTCTTCGCCTTCCACCAAGAATGCGACGACAAATGTGCTCTAATACCAATTGATGAGGATCGGTTTACGAAGTGCGCTAATACCAGATGATGAGGATCAGTTTACGAACACACGATGATTAGCATGATCTACTCACTGTCAAGAGATAACACAAGAACAAAACCTTAAATTATCCAAGGACGAGATATGATCGCCTCTCGTTAAACATAAAATCTGCAACTTTTTCTTTGCTAACAAGCAGCCTTTATTCAATAATTAATTTAACTCTCTTAATACAATAGTTCTCATTCTTTTAAATAAGAGATTAGAAATCTTAACCCTAAAGAAATAAATA
Organism: Agapanthus africanus; assembly: GCA_030015575.1. Lineage (NCBI taxonomy): Eukaryota > Viridiplantae > Streptophyta > Magnoliopsida > Asparagales > Amaryllidaceae > Agapanthus > Agapanthus africanus. Next base: position 26,984,112 of record JASDDO010000004.1, on the reverse strand, counting down.
TTAACTACAAATATAAAAAGCTATTAATTAAATCAAATATAATCTAAATATATAATAATTTAAATCGAATCAAGTCTCAATTTAAATTGCAACAAAGATTTTGTCGAATCTTTCCAAATTTCAACCGAATCTTCCATCAAATACAGAAACTTCAGCAAAATCTTCTCACAATCTTTCCAAAACCGCTCTTGCAGAATCGACTCTTGCTTTTCCCACTCGGTCTAGGTCTCGGCCATATGCTCGGTCACATGCTCCTGCATCAACCTGGTGCTTCGATAATCATGAGGTCTCTCCCAAAACTACCTGAAAGCGTACTTTGCTCCATATGGTATATTTCAATGATTCTAAGCTTAGTTTTCTTTTTTCCATGTGCCAAAGTTCTAAGCATAGTTTACCTAGACATTCTTCCAGCTGTCCTATTGTCATTCCTAATTGCCTTTGATTTCTTACACAATATTGTAATCAAACTCTGTCCTTATCCCTTACTCGTTCTCCTTGTCCCTGATGGTTAATTGAAATCTATAAGCATGCATGTTAACATAAGAATAAGGAAAACTTTAGAATATACTATCCAAGTATTCTTTAGTGATTTCTATTATAATAAATGCTGCAACCTGCAAAGCTTCTTAATCAAAATTGAACAGCCCCAAATTTCTTCTTGCTTTTGAGAAAATCAATATTAGTGCTAGCCACTAAATTTATTCGTTGAATAAGGGCACTGGAATTAGTTGAAAAGGCATTAAAGAGTATATGAACTGTATTCAGGGAAAATCATACATAATTACACTAGCTCAACTTCCTGTTTGCCTAGCAGAATATCTGTCTCATTATGATCAATTTCACAAATAAATGATAGCTTAATCTGGATAAACTAGCATGCTAAAGTTCAAATGATCTAAAATACCTATTCAACAAATTAGGATAAGGTAATTCACCAAAAGGGTGGACAAGTTAGTAGAGCATGGGAATTTTGAAAAGGAAGTCACCAGTAAGGAAGGTTGATGGATTTTGTATTGGTTTTTTTTATTTATTTGATACCAAGACCATGTGATCAATTTCAAGAAAAATATAACAAAGACATGAAAAGGAAGAAAACAAGGGCTTACAGCATCTTTAAATGCTACAAAGGCTTCTTCTGGTAGGTATGCGTAGGTCGTACCGCTATCCAAGACAGTGCCATGCTTTCTATCAAATATTTTTGGATCTAACCGCAATGTTTTTCCAGCCACTCGTATTTCCTTCAGCTCAATATTGTAATACGGACTGTTGCCATTCCGAGACTAGAGTAAATGTGTGAGATGTATCAAATGTATTTGTATGGAAAATCCATACAACTGATATCCTCCTAAATTGTGATGATCATAAATACCTGCGAGAAGGGTCTGAATGGGAAAATACCATATCCGTAGGCAGAGAAATTCTGCCGAGGACCATTGAACCTCCAGCAATATTCATCCCACCATAACATAAAGAAAATGAATCACTTATGGCGCCCTTTTCGACAAGCTGGTCCATGATACTTAGTGGGCCACGGCCCAGCCCCATTATGCCATCAGCATGTTGCGTGAATAGATCACCAGTTTCAACATTTTCACAGCCAAAGATTGCAAGTTGGGGTTGAAGGGAGCTTTCCTCTCCAAATGATATGATGTCCTCACCAAGCACCCCACTACTCGAGCTCATTTCAGCATACCGCCTCTCATATACACACTGCTTTTTCTCCTCATCACAGGTACAGTCAATATTACATTTCACTGGCGTATATGTGTTTGACTTATCTGGCTGAAATCTTGGGTCCTGGACATCAGTCAAAAATTGTATTCTGTTAGAAGAATAATGGAAGCTGTCTACAGGTAAATGTTAATACGCTTTAAAGTAAGAAGGCAATCCGCAAGACGTATAAACACAAAACACTAGAGGTTAAATGGAATAGAGAAAACACAATGGCCAAACAAGATTGATAATTTGGTACTAAAGGCAATAATGAAATAAGAAAGGGCAAATGGGTCCAACTCCCTAAAGCTTGAAAAGCAATAGGAAAAACTCCCCGACCAAAAAAATAACGTGAAAAACTCTCTAGATCCTAAGAGTTATAGGTTTAAGTCTCTATAGTACAACCTTTATTTATTAATATTCCCATATTACCCTTTATCAACTTTTGGCAGATAACTGCTATATTTATCACATATAGCAGTTTACATTAACTGCTACACTTAACAGATAATTGCTACATTTATCAGATATAGCAGTAAATTGTTAAATGTAGCAGTTATCTACTGGAAGTTGACAAGGGTAATTAAGAAATATCAAAAAGTAAAAAGTGATTGATTATACTATAGAAACTTAAACATATAATTTTTGGATTTAGGGAGTTTTTTGTCTAGGGATTTTTTCCTATTGGTTTCTAGACCCAGGGAGTTGGACCATTTTTCCTAATAAGAAATGTTAGTTCATTATGTCAAAAAAATCATTCGGAACAAAAAAGCACTCAAGAGTATCGGCATATTCCTCCTAAGATGTTGATGCCTATATTTCATTTTGAATACACTTTTTAAATGTGCATCAAGGATATTTGATCCCGGATTACTCTGACAGACTAACACCTTGCCTACAAAGCCATAACAAAACCTCAAATTTATGATGTGACGATTGAGGTTATTTTTATATTCTAGTAAGTGTATTAGTCATTGACAATGAAACATCAATACACAATTAACATGTCTGGAACACAATAAAAATTTAGGATGTATCATAAAAGTATCCCATAAGTATCCAATTGTGGACCAAGTCTCTCCGTTCGAGAAATGAGAAAGCATTTAAAAATTTGGATATATTATACGAAATATCCTATAACTCCTTGCTTGTCTCCTTGCTTCTATATATTCTCAAATCTCCGAATCCGCGCCTCTATTCCAAAATCCACAACTCCACGTCTTTCTTTCACCCTTTTTACTGGAAATGACCACTGCATTTTATTTCTATTATCATGTTGCTTGGAGTAATGTAATTTATTTTTTATATAAAGAAATTGAAGTATTGCAATCATCTATTTTATTCTCAAGGATAGATTATGAGCAATTTATGATAGAAATAATTTGTTATTGTATAAGTGATAAATGATGGGTAATCTTTTAGTAAATAAAAGAAACTTAATTATTGATGTCATTGGACTGGGATTAGATTGGACCTTCTTTATGGTAGGTGAATTGGGTTGTTTATATTGGGAGGAAGTCGTTACACAAAACAATACTCGCGACAAATCAATCATGCAATAAACGACGACGCAATTAACAACGAAAAGACAAATTAATAACGGCACGAGAATAAGTAAATAAGAATCACAAACCAAACAAGAGAGAGATTTGTTAACGAGCTTCATCCACCGTATGTCTAGTCCCCGGCAGAACGGAATCTGCAATATCTACTATAATCTTAAATCAAGTACACCACGAGCAAATCCTAGGAGATTTCTCTCAAATCTCTCTAGATCTAAGTCGTTACCCTCTTATACAATGATCTCTCTTCTATTTGGATGTACATAAAAAATATAAGAGCTCTTTATTTATACACAAACCAATTCCTTAATTAAGAAACTGTCATGATTAAGAAACCGGCATAAGACATTCCTTAATTAAGAAACCGACATAATTATAAAACTGCCATAAGACGCTCCTTAATTAAGAAACAGTGGCTTTGGTAAAATATGATATTGTTTGTGCACGTCCGGACATCTACATAAACTTACTCTATAATTTCAACAATCTCCCACTTGGAGATACTTCCGTCTTTATTCACAACGCTAGTAGACTTCACACTAAGGTTCGAGGTTTCGGCCGAAACTACCGATACGTAGTGGTTTCATATCAGTTTCGGTGGAGACCGATACAAAACTCGAAACCAATACGAAACCAACCATATAATATCGTTTCGGCTGAAATCTATAAAAGCTTATTTTTTATACCATTTTTACTGTCATTGTGATCATTGTAAGCCTTCATTGTTAGAAAACCGCAAAAAAATGAACCCAAAACCTATATTAATACTTATCTAAGTACACTTTTTAATATATTTTGCATCATGGCTGGATTTTTAAACACTAGAATCATTGTCTTGTAATATAGAACCATAAATTTAAGTATTTAATATATCTACACGTATGTATATTATATTATCGTCGAAATCGAAACCCGAACCGAGATTAGCGAAACTAGCCGAAACCCAACGAAACTAATAAAATTATGAGAGACCAAAACCGAGTTCTTGAACCTTTCTTTACATGACTCCGCTCTACTCTCTCCTCGTCGGATTTTCATGGAGAAGTTCACAACCTACATCAGAGATACGGCTTATCTCTGTCTAAGACCTTGGTGAATATATCCGTTGGATTCTTTTCTCCCATGATCTTATGCAATGTCAACTCGCCCTCTTCTACCACTATGCATATGAAGTGGTACCGCACCTTGATATGCTTCGTCCAAAAGTGATATGCTGCATTCTTCGCCAAATGTATCACATTTTGACTGTCGCTCTGCAAAGTATTGAAGTTTTGTTTCTTGCCCAATTCTTCAAGTAGCCCTTACAACCATATCATCTTCTTGCTAGATTCCATGATCGCTACGTAGTTGTTGACAATGACACCACCTTTTGCAATTGAGAGACCCAATTCACCGCTGTTCCTCCAGCCGTGAATACGTATTAAGTTGTGCTCTTCCAGCTATCTCGATCACCCGAATAGTCTACATAAACGTAACCTTGCACCTGTAGAGAGTCATCCCCGAAACATAAGTAGTGACTTGACGTACCCCTTAGAAACCTCAACATCCACTTCACCACATTCCAATGCTTCTTCTCCTGGTTTTGCATATAGCAGCTAACAACTCTCACTGCATATGCAATATCTGGTCTCATGCTCATCATCGCATACATCAAACTCTCCACCGCTGATGCATATGGTACTTTTGTCATCCCGTCTTTCTGCTCTTGAGTTGTCGAACACAACTTGCTGAGTTTGAAGTGTTTCGTTAAAAGCGTACTTACCGGTTTTGACTTGTCCATATTGAACCGCTTCAAAACCTTCTCGATGTAGTCCTTTTGTAATAACCACAGCTTCCGCTGCTTCCTATCTCTCACGATCTTCATGCCCAGGATTTGCTTAGCCGCTCCCAAATCCTTCACAGAGAATTTCCCATCCATCATCTTCTTCAGACTTTGAATTTTCTCGAAATTCGGACCCGCAACATGTCATCCACGTAATGTGATAAAATAATATAGTCTCCGTCCTAAAAAATCTGAATATAAACGCAGTGATCTGACTCGACGCACAAATCCCATCCCCAACATAATCTGATCGAATTTGAGATACCACTGTCTTAGAACTTGCTTGAGGCTATACAAGCTTTTTCACAATTTACATACCACATTCTCTTTCCCCTTCACCTCGTATCCTGCTGGCTGCATCATATAGATCTCCTCTAAATCTCCATGAAGAAACGCGGTCTTGACATCCAGCTACTCTAAGTGCAAATTCTCCACCGCCAAGATACTAAGAATCATCTGAATATGTCATCTTCACGAATGGGGAAAAATCTATTGGTAGTCAAGTCCTTGCTTTTGCACATATCCTTTGACCACCAATTTGAAATCTGAGTGCACTTTGCTTTCCACAAATGCAGCTCTCGCAAAATCCCAACTCTACCTTCTTCAGCCTTAAAAGAATTCCCTAGCCTAAAGAATTTTCATATTCTTCACACTGAGGTGCCCCAATCTTCTATGCCACAACGAAGCTTCTGAATTTATCTCCGAACTTGACGCCAACGCAACTGAATCCCCGCTGCTCCCACTGAATGAGTACAACGAACCGATCAACTTACTCCTAGCGACCACCAACGATCCTTCAGAAATCTTCCACTGCGAATTTCCAAACAACGTCATATATCCTTCGTTGTCAAGCTGAATTGTGGAAATAAGACTTTTCCTCAAATCTGAAATGTGTCACGTTATTCAGCTTTAATTGACCTCCTCCTGACGGTTGTAAGATGATCGTCCCTTTCCCAGCGATCTTACACGGCTGACCGTTTCTCACCGTCATGTCCAAGATCGTTTTCAACATACTCGCTAAAGTGATGTCGGCCTGAAGTGCAATGAAAAGATGCGCCCAAATTTAGGAACCAAGTATCCGCATTTGTGTTGTTTGCCAATAGACAAAGCCCTTGTTCTCTTTGTTCTTGTGTAAACACCAAATTCGCTTACTTTTCATCCGTCTTCTCATCTGAGCCTTTCTTTGAAGATTTGCGGTCACTTTTCCTATGACCCTTCTTCCCACAATTCCAACACATGCCTTGGGTTTTTTTTTAAAGATTTTCTTCGGATTTTAAACTTGACCTTCTTTCCCTTTCTCCTTTCTATCATTCTACCGTGATTCTCCACCGAAAATGCAGAAGTTCCCAAACTCCCACTCACGGCCTTTCTCCGCATCTCATCGTTTAATATGCAACTCACCACATCATTAAACGTGAGAGTCTCTGAGATAGAGTTGCTAATCGCCATAACTAGGATCTTCCAACTCTCCGGCAATGAACAGAGGAATAACAGGGCCCGAATCTCGTCTTCAAACACGATCGAGACGGATTCTAATTAGCTCGTCACGCTGTTGAACTCATTCAAATGTTTTGTTACCGAACCACTCTCAGCCATATTCATGTTGAAAAACTTTTTCATCAAATATATCTTGTTTGATGTTGAAGGCTTCTCATAAACTTCGCTAGCGTCGTCATTAGTGCCATGGTTTTCTCCTTTAAGATGCCATCTGCGGAGTCAGCGATAATCTGATCATTGCCAGGGTTTTCTTATCCAAAAGGTTCAACGTCTCATCGGTTATCTTCTCAGGCTTTTCTCTTAGCAATGGAAGATACAGGTCCTTTTGGTATATATAGTCCTCCATCTGCATGCGCTGAATTTTTCGATCCTTATTTTATCTTCCGCCATATTTTCATCTAACACCGTAGCAAAACAGTTCTCTCTTGATCTGAACCAACGCCTTCAAAACAACAATCTAAGAAAGTGGGGAAGAAGATATAGGCGTCGTCATCCACAGTTAACTTAGATCAGGGAATTGAATGAACCCTAACTTCCTTGACCACGCTCTGACACCAATTGTTGGGAGAGGAGAAGTCGTTACACGGAACAATACTCACGACAAATCAATCACGTAATAAACAATCACACAATTAACGAAAAGATCAATTAAAAACGATGCGAGAATAAGTAAATAAGAATCACAAACCAAACAAGAGAGGGATTTGTTAACGAGGTTCACTCTCCGTATGGCTAGTCCCCGGCAGAGCATAATCTGCAATGTCTACTATAATCTTGAATCAAGTACATCACGAGCAAACTCTAGGAAATTTCTCTCAAATCTCTCTAGATCTAAGCCGTCGTCCTCTCATACAATGATCTCTCTTCTATTTGGTTGTACATAAAACATATATGAGGTCCCCATTTATATACAAACTAATTCCTTAATTAAGAAACTAACATAATTAAGAAACTGTCACAAGACACTCCTTAATTAAAAAACCGTCATAATTAAGAAACTTCCATAAAACACTCTTTAATTAAGAAACTGCCATAATTATGAAATTACCATAAGACACTCCTTAATTAAGAAACTGTGTTTTTGGTAAAATCTGATATAGCTTATGTGCACATCCAGACATCTGCATGAAGTTTCTCCATAATTTGAACAGTTTAATGTGCATTGAGTTAGAAATCTTTTTTATTTTTTTATGTTTGTGCTTTGTCTTGTAAGATATATCCATGCTTTAAATGTTGGAGTTTAGTTTTCATGCTTTTGAACCCTATACAAAATTACACCACTAATTGGAAATTCGGTATTATTCAGGGAGTAGGAAGGTTCTATGTATCCAACGCACAAATCATCAAAAATGTTATTATAATCTCCATTACTTCTTACATTTATAATTAAATTGCTTGACAATTTTCATATTCGGTCCTTAAACTGTATAATGATTTTATATATTATTTGGTTGAACCTGTCAATGGAATCGTGTTTTGTCCAGTGTGCTCACTCTAATCAATTATTCCTGAGTCTGCACAAGCACTTACCGTGGTACAAGGGTGTTATATATAGAATCTTCTCTTCTTGATCTTCCGAAGAGGATACTATACAAGACTTTGAATTATCTTTAAGCGTCATAAATATCAAATCGGATAGTTGGTAAAAGCAGGACTTCATCTATTATTGGACTGCTGATACAAGTATTATTAGCTTGGGGCTAAATTGTAATATGAATATAGCTAAGGGGTTTTATGTAAAGTGTCAATCCACTTCATTATAAGCAGTTGGGCAGTTAGGGATGCGAGTCTTTTTGAGCTTGAATTGAAACAATTTCTTTAAGCTTCCTTTATAAAGTTGTGGGATCTCTTTAAAACCCTCAATATATCAATAAGATAGTTGTCCTCTTCCATGAGTTGTATCAATGGTATCAGAGCCTTTGGTCCGAAGGTCCGTTGCGAGGTCGACGTGGGAGTATATTCCTCCGCATCTTCGTAGTCGCTACGAGTCATACTCTATTCCAGTAGATGCTCAAGCCGTTTCAATTGCCTATGTCGATTTGTTGGGGGGCGCACAACTTGCACGACGAATTGTCAAGCCACTACCAACTACTCCTTTGCGTGGGATCACACCTCCAACTTCTTCAGCATCCTTATCTAGCTGCTTACCAACTATTCGAGGAAATATCCAAGCTTTTAGAACCGAGGCTAGTCTTGCGGGATTGAATTGCGTTCATGAGAAATTGGCTACGATAACCCACACCTTGCAGCAAGTGTCCGCACAACTCTAATGGATGATCGATGGGGGCGACATGGTTGAATCCAATCCTTTGGATCACAAAAATTGTCTTACAATCTCAACCCCGTCCAGCTGCACGCCCAATGTTTGAGGAAATTCCCAAGCAACCGTGCCTTCCAAAACCAGTGCCTCAACTAGCCCACAACATGCTCGCTGTAAGGCCCAACTCATATCATCTCGAGACACCGGTTCTATGTGCCTACAATCTGCTCGATGGAATGCTCAACCAGTTCAGTGGCAACAAATAATCTTCGTAGTCCCCTTATCTGAACTGCAGCAGCCCATACATCAAGGAAATGTTTCAATAAATAGTGCAACATTACATGCTAGTCAAGTTTCAAAAGATGGTTTGAAGTTGAGCAGGACAGCGCCATCAAGTGAAGCATCAAGCACTATAGTGGCACCTGAGATTCAATCGCATAAGAAGGCTCCACAAGGGGCATACAACTCTCTGAACTTGAGGTGTCAGGTTGAGTTGCCTAATGGGCGGCAGAATTTAAAGCTCGTCGAGGAGGTTGCAATTCGAAATAGAAAATATTACAAATTATTATGTGGTTGGATTAAGCAACGGTTTGATGCCAAAGTATTTAAAGTGTCAATCTAAAAGAGGCTCGGACTCTCACCTTGTGTGCGTGTTGATGGAAAATTCAGGGGTTGGTGGATGTACCTCAAGCTTTGGGTTCTTAAGAAGAAAATGGGCAATGGAAATTAGTGTAGTGTTTCCTCCATCACAAGAAACTACAACCGTTCTCATTCTTAAACATGCAAGTGCACCTAGTCTAATTGCAACAACAGTTCAGGAAAATGTGGAACCAATATTTGAATGGTTCTGTTGATGGGAGGAGTATAGCAGCTGGGTTCGAAGTGATAAGGTCGAGTTTTACTTGGCGTTGAAGCATGGGTTCCTATTAAATGTGCATATGGTGAATACGAGGAGAATCATTAAAATGGTTAAGGCAATGAGAGCATATGAGTTTAGCAATCTAGAAGTGATGAAGTGTAGAGGTCTTATAGTAATCACTGCTCTTAAAGAACTTGTCTCAAAGGTTGCTTGCGGAAACCATGACATTCTGAATGAAGAAATTGACGCAAGGAAGTTTGATGATCTTGAGGGAGTGGGCAGTGAGGGAGCTGACATAATTGACGAGGCCACAAGAAAATGTTTTGGGCATCGCTTCATTGCCTATGCTCATGGGTTATCTGATGAGAATGGCACCAAGAAGAAAGCAAGGGGAGAACTCTACTTCTTGTGTTGTATGGAGATGATAAATTTTGATAGAAGTATAATTAGTTTTGGTCCTAAAGGTGGCAGCCTGGACATGGTTTTGGAAATGAAAGGTTGCAGGAATGAACATGCACTTTTGTATGCATTTCAGTTCGTTTGGATTATAAATTCTGCAGGCATTATTGATGGAAAACAAAGTTTTGTTGTTAATGGTCTATTCCTCATTCCATTTGACCAATGCTTTCAAGTGTCCCGACTACCACATCACTGCAAAAAAATCCCTTTTCAAAAGGTTCGTGATACGCCAACTGCGAGAATCGATGGTTGTGGTTCTTATAATGTCATACTTGGAAGCACCGTTATTTGAATGATTTCATTGGTGGGAAGAGTACAGTAGTGGCATTTTTTTATTGGAGTGGATTCATGATTGATCGGCCGCCTACTTGTTATTCCCATGTATGACTGTACAAAAAATTTCCACGACAACTCTATGATGGCCCTTATAGAAGGACATTCCAATTTCAAAACTTTATGCTTGAAGTTCGATGAAGGTCTAGTGATACCAAGTAAGGAGATTTCTCTTGAACACCTAGTCATCGAGATTCATCAAACAACTAAGTCAGCTATATCTTTGTCTTTGAGAAGAAGACTTCTATATCCTGAAAATACTAAGAAACGAGCACCAATGGAATGGCTTATAGCTTGGAAGAGTGGATGGCTTATAGCCTTTTTTTTTGGGAAAGACGTATATGCAGCCTTGGCTTTAGTAGGATCTATGTGTGAGCTCGACTTGCTCATAATATTACAACATCTTTTGAGGCTCATCATATCAAGGTGGCAAACGGGCCGGGCCGGCCCGAAGCCTGTCGGGCTTGGCCAGTCAACGGGCCAAGACAAGCCCAGTTGGCCGGGCTTTAGGCAGGGCCGGGCCCCAAACTCGAGCCCGGCCCTAGGCCCAGCTTGGGTCAGGCCCGGGCCGGCCGAAAGCAATTTAAATATTATATTTTTTAAAAACTCGATTTTTTTGGGATTTTTTTCTACTGATAAATATGTAGTTGCAGTATAAAATAAATGTTCATTAATAATTTTACTAACATAAAACAATTGTTCTGCTGATAAACATGTAGTTGGGTAGTAAATACTAGATAAAGTTTTAGTTGCAGTATAAAATATTTCTAAAAATTCTATAATATATCCACAAACAAACTAATCAAACTCCTCTAAATCATTACCATGCATTTGAAATTTCGAAAATCCCTTCGCTCCCTATCGCATCACACATTTATTTCTATAAATTCAAATGAATCTTTCAAATTAGCTTTTCTCATTTTCTCACAAAACCTACACTTACATTAACCATGTCAAAGAGAACCATGTCAACAAGAAGCACCCCCATTGTCGAGAGGGCCACCTTCATCAAAAAAACTTGATGTCAAGGAAGAGCCTCTTTCTCATGTACGACTAACACCGAATCCCTCACGGATTCTGCCATTCACTCTGCCTCATTCTCCTTCGAGTCCATCTACTGATGACCTTTCGGAGGATCCGTCAGAAGAACCTTTTGAGAAGTATACTTTTCATGTACCTCCGGCAGAAAATCCCCCTCCTGCTGATCCGCTCGATCAACCAAACAGGAATAATGACACTCGGTATCACTTTGATCCCACTGGACATAGAACCGGCGCGGATGAACCTTTCTATGTTCAACCTCCTCCTAATCAACGTTTCATGTTGCAGAAAATCCCCCTTCTACTGATTCCTTCGATCAACCAAACGGGAATAATCACACTCGGCATCACTTTGATCCAACCGGATATGGAACCGCCATGGATGATCCTTTCTATGTTCATCCTTCTCCTAATCAATGTTTCATGTTTATCGCATGGTATGAAGTGAACGACATTCATATCGGTAATATTCGACCGGGTCAAGAGAACTTTCGTCAAGGAATGGGAAACAAAGACAACGGAATACTGGAAGTATCTTCCAAGCCTGTATGAATCCGTTCTTTCTATCAGTTTGTCGTAGAGTGTCATTAGTATTTTATATTTATATGTTTTTGTTATGTTTATATTTTTATATTTCTATATTTCTATCAGTATCATGTTATGCTTGTACTGTGAATATTAAGTTATTTATTATATTGAGACTCCCCCTATTTTTTTGGAAAAAACCTCCACCTGAGAAAATCCTACCTCTATATGGGAACTCCCCCCTTATTGGGGCTCCCCCCAATTCAAAATCACCCCCTCCCGGCCAAAACCCCCAGAATCCAAAGTTCAAAAAATCCCCCCCCCCCTCAAAATTTTTTGTATTATGTTGACCAGGCCCGGGCCGGCAAGCTGCCTTAGCCGGGCCTGACAATTAGCCGGGCCGGCCAGGCCCACCACGTTGCAATAGTGCCACGCCATTTTCCGGGTCGGGCCGGGGAACTGGCCGCCCAGCCAATTTGCCACCTTGACTTCCTTATAAGTTGAGCAGCTAGGGATGCGAGTCTTTTGAGCTTGAATTGAATCAATTTCTTTAAGCTTCCTCTGTAAAGATGTGGGATCTCTTTAAACCCCTCAATATCTCAATAAGATAGTTGCCCTCTTCCTTGGGTTGTATGGCTTGGTTACAATATTAAGAGTATGAACTACCCATTACGTTCTTCATTTTTTGGTATAGTCAACAATAAAGATCACTTTTTGGTTATTATCCACCCATTCTCAAGTTTCTCCACATTCAAACTAAAGTCTCCCCAAATTCTCTTCCGGTTCCCCAACTTCCTACATAATATTATGAGGGTCCGTAATTTACCAAGAATGTAAGATCTAATTTAGCTAACGATCCTTATGGTTCCCGAATCACTCACAATAAGATCGACGCAATTTATCTCTTCCTTTTCATCCACTAGGTTACATAACCATCGAATTATCATTTACATTAAAACTCTTGCCTGATGATTCCCGCACTGTTCACACGACGAACACGGCACGTACGTAACAGTGCTCCCCGAATCCACAATCAGCGCGAATTCCTGCGGCGGCGTCCCAATATAAAGCCTCGTCGTATAATACCTAAGAAAAGAAGTTTTCAAAAAAAACAAAAAATCATTCAAAGACGTCAAATTCAAGAACCGCAAACCCTAGATCGAGAAATCGCATACCCGTTGGTGAGGAGATCGTCGTGGAGCCTCATCCGAGCTCGAGGAGTCAACGGATCGTCCTCCTTGATCAGCTGGCGCCGCTGCAGGTGCCTGATCTCGAGAGAATGGCGCGATGCGTTGGCGGAGGTGAGCGTGAGGGGGAGCACCACCGGCGAGGCTCCGGTCACCGCTCCGGGGACGAAGGCGAGAGAGAAGAAGACGATGGAGGCCGCGACGCGGTCCAGCGACGGCGAAATCATCGTCGATTTCGATTCGATTTTGGTGAGAGACAGAAAAAATCGCTGTTTTAAGTTCGTTAAAAAGGGGGGAGAGATTTAATTGTGTGTGAGAGAGAGAACTTTGTTTTTGACGTACGAATTGGGGAGAGGAGGGGGGGATTGTGGGGCCCACGTCCACCGAACTGAAATGATCCCCTGCCTAATTTTTATTTATTTTATTTTATTTTTTTGAGAAAAAAGATTAGAGTTTGAAAAAAAATTAATAGTTTTATAGTGGATGCAAGCCGGCTGCAATAAAATGTTTAGTTAGACCTCTTAGGATGAAAATGACGGTTTTTTAATGTTTGTTGAGTTAGTATTTATATCTTATTGTTGAGACCGGCCGTTATTGATTGGAACTTAGATATATAAATATCTATATCATACAACAAGGCTCCATTCTTGATTTTCAAGGATAAAGGTCTTATCATTTGCATCATATCAGATCTCACACCATCTATATAGATATTTAGTACTATACTAATAAGTCCAAAGTTAAGAAAAAATCATATTAATTTAAAAGTTTATTATTTTATAATTTGTAGGTTGTAATATCTCATATATATACTTCATATGTAAAATATATGAATAATTAACCTGCAAATATTTCAGCATTTTATTTTAGTTTTTCAATATTTTATTTGTTATAGTAGAGAATATCGAATTTTTAAAAAGTCTCAAAATATTCTTTTTCCTTCGGTTTTCAATAATTTGCTTGTTATTATAACGCACGAGAATCATAAAATACTCAAAAGAGTTTTTTTTCCAAATTTTCAGCATTTTGCACACAATAGCATACAAATATAGAAAAAATTTAAAAATCTCAAAATTTTCTATTTTCCTCGATTTTCAAGTGTTTAGCTTACTATAGCATAAGAAAGACATAAAAATTTTAAAAATAAAATATTTTTTGTTTTCTTCGGATTTTCAATATTTTCCATAACATGGCACACGAAAATCGTAAACTATTCAAAAATCTCAAAATATTTTATTTTCCTTTTTCAATATTATGCATGTAGCATATAAATATCATGAAAGTTTCAAAAAATCTTAATTTTTTCAATTAACTTCATTTTTAATATTTTGCATGTTATAACATATAGCAATTGTGAAATTTTTTTTAAAAAATGATTTCTTTAAATTTATAATATGTTGCGCGCTGTCACATGACAAATGAGTAATTTCGTACACCTGAATTTTTTTGTTTTTTCGGTTTTCAATATCTGGTTTTCATTATAACACAAAAAAAATCGTGAAATTTTTGAAATTCTTATAAAAATTGTGGTTTCTTTAATTTTTTTTTCAATATTTGCATATATAGACACACGAAAATCATGAAATTCTCGAAGTTTTCTCTTCGGGTTTTCAATATTTAGCTTATTATAATACACTAAAAACATGATATCTTTAAAACTCCCAAAAATTTTCAGTTTTCTTTAAATTTTAAATATTATACATAAGCACACGAAAACCGTGAATTATTAAAAAATTGCAATTTTTTCGTAAAATTTTCAATATTTTGCATTATATCATGCGAAATTAGCGAAATTTTCAAAAATCTCACCATTCTCTGTTTTATTTGCTTTTTCAATATGTTTCTTTAACTATTTGTTTTTTCAATATTTTACATATAAAACACAAAGATTGTGTATTTTTTCAAAATATCAAAATATTCGGTTTTCTTTCCTTTTTGAATGTTTTGTTTCTTACCGGAAGACGAAAATCACTTAAGTTTAAAAAAATCTCAAAAGCATTTTATTTTTTGGGTTTTAAAATTATTCTATGTTATATAATACAACACATGAAAATAGTGAAATTTTCAAAAATCCTCAAAAATTTATGATTTCTTGAGTTTTTATTATTTTACCTCCTATCATCTTAAATTGTAATATTTTCGGAAATCCTAAAATTTTCTGCTGTGTCGGGTTTTCAACATTTTTATTGCTATACAACAAACGAAAATCGCAAAATTTTGAGAAAATCTTTAAAAAAAAAAATTTCACTATTGAATATTTTGTATGATATATAACAAATGAAAATCACAAAAGTTTTTAAAATCCAAAAAAAAAACCTAGTACCCTTCCCTTTGTCGTTATTTTAGATGCTATAGCACAGGAAAATTATGAAATTTCAAAAAACTCAGATATTTATGTTTTTTTTGGTTTTCCAATATTTTACTTGCTCATCTACCTGGAGAATTTTCAGATGTCAAGAAAACAAAAGGTTATGTGAAGTAAAAAAAATAAGCTCATCGATTGCTAATAGGAAAAGAAATCCAGTCTAAGTACCGAGAAGCCCGAATAACACACCAAAATCATGCGATTTAAAAAAAATCCCATTTTTTTTATTTCATTCAAATTCCCAATATTTTACACGCCGTAACAGATGAAGTTTAGATAACGAAAATCCACACTTAGGGTCTGGGTAAGGGTTTGAGAGCATAGCCACAAATTCGTGATTCGGCAATAGCTCGGCAAGGTCGAAAATGCGGATTCGGAGAACTATTCGGAAAAAATCGGCAGGTATTCGGGAAAGATTCGGTAAGTGTTCGGGAAATGTCCGAGAAGGATTTCGAGCAAAAAATTAATATAAAATTAATATATGAGACCCTGGATTTTGATTTCGTGAATTATTTGCTGTTTTTTGAATAATTCTTTTTTTTAATAATTCGCGAATAATTCGGCAATATTTCGGCGTGTTCGGTGATGACGAATAATTCACAGATTTAATCGGCAGTCACATAATTCACGAATTATTCACGAATTCGTCGAATAATTCACGAATTATATGACTATGTTGGAGAGAGCGCATGGCACGAAATCCCTGCCTTTCGTCGATGGTCAACTACTAAACAAACTGCTTATCTTAACCAAATCCCTATCCATTTCCTTTGGCATTAAAACTAGCAGGGATAAAATAAGAAAAAGCATCCGGGTTCGGAGCCCAGTAAATACTCATCCGAACCGACCCGACCCGACCCGAAAGAAGTCTGTAGTATTCTAGGGTTTTTCTCTCATCTCGCTCTTCGATCATCTCGCTCTCGCTCGTCTCTCGTCTCTCTCAATAGGTAACGACTTCTATCATCTTTGAATCTTTTGTTGATTAATAATCGTCAAAGTTAGCGTTTTTACTTTGCAATTTAGCATTTCCACGGTGAAATCGAGGGTTTTAATGGTTAGATTGGTGGATATTGGAGTTAGGGTTGCAGCAGGAGCATGAACTGGGGATTTTGATCTGTTTTTTCTATGTATCTACTTGAAAAATTACCGTTTTTGGTAGTTCTAAGCTGAAATTTTGTTGAATTTGTATCATCAAAGAATGGAAACAGTATAATCTTTGTTTGTGTTTGTTTCCTAAAAATATGTTATTGTTTTTAGTTATATGTTGATTTTGCACATGCGAAATCTAGTATGGTTTACTCTAAATGCCAGCATCCAACATCCTCCTCGCCAAACCAATTGGGTATAGCTCAGTTGGTATGACTTTCCTTTCCAAAGTGAGGTCACCGGTTCGATTCCCAAAGGGGTTGCATAAAAATAATCCGCCTCTCCAAGCCTTGAGTACATGGAGACGTGGCTATTGGTTGACATCAAATCAATGTTATGGAATGCCGTCTGTGACCCATTGCGCTTGAAGGCCACATACCGCCTAAGCAGATTATGCAGTGCATATGAGCTTCCACATGACTGTGTTTTCTTGAAATAAATAATTCCAGAAAATTATATATAAATGACAGAAACATCGAGAAAAGTACTTAGAAAAAACATGCACAAAATATTTAGAGTATTCAAAATGCCAAAATGCTGCAAATTAATGAAAATATGCAAAAAGTGGCAGTGTGCTATCATTTATTGGTACATGATGTATAAACATTATGTATTGTATGCCTACATATTTTGACTTTTTCCAACACTGCGTCATATTGTAGAAATTGGCATAATTTTGAATGACCATTATCTTGAGATATTTAGTTTTTCTTGGCTTTTATGTAGAACATTTATGTGATTTATGAGTATCAATGGTTTAATATATTCTAAGCACATAATGTATGGTTTGGTTTTGATTACATATATGTATGAGGAGAATATATTGGGAATCCCTTTTAGTGATTATTTTTCTCTCCTAATCATGGATTATTTACTTCATGATCCTTCAGTTATTCCTCAAGATATGTAAGATGTGCCAACAAGTTATTGATATTTTGAAGGTCCGTAGCTTTAGGTGCTGCATTATAATTGTACTATCTCCTTAGAGAATTTCTTTCAGTATATATTGCTGATCAACTTCTAGATATTTGGACCTTTTTTTTATCAAATACGAAAAAGATAATACATGAGTAAATTATATATCTGACATGTTTTTTCTTACTTGGAATTGTCTTCCCATCCCTCTTGCAATGATTTTTTTTTTATTCCTTACTCGGTTGACAAAAATACTAGAACTCACCTCTCTTGTCGAGTCTTTCAACATCCTGTTACCCGCCACTAGTTGCTTCTCCATGTTGAAGCTTATATCTGCGCTTTTAGGCTAAGCACATCTTGATTCGTTACCATATATTTTGGTTAAATTTACTACCTCTGTCCCTTCTATGTATTTGGGTGCTTAAATCTTTTTGCCTATGATGCACACAACCAGCAAGTTTTTCTTATATGCTTTTTCTAGGCAACAATATCACGCGGTACTTTTTCTTGTCTTAATACTTCATGCTGTTAGATTTACATGTTTGGACAATTGTTTTCATACTAGAGAAAGGTTATTCTTTTCTGGCCCTGAGACCTTGTCATGCATCCATTATCATGCAGGCTTTTGATTTGACATTTGTTGATAGCCATGGAGGATTCTATAAAAGTCAGCAAAGGCATTGAAGAAGCAAAAGAGATGGTTGAGAACCTTGAGAAGACAGTTGCTGAATTAAAATCTCGCAGAGAGGCATCATTGCCAAATAACACACAGTGGGTTGACATCAAAGAACATTTAGACAACCTTGAGAAATCATTGAAGGAAAAGCTTGACGAGATAGAAGAGAAGGAGCGAACACTTGAGGAAAAGCAATCCGGAGCTCGCAACTCGGTCACAGAAAGAGAGGCAACTGTTGCTGCAAAGGAACTCTCTTCTTTAGATTGTCTCCAAGAGCAGAAAAATTCCGCTGTTTCCGCTATTGAAGAAGCACGAAAGAATTGCAAGTCGCCTGCCCCGGTGCTATCTAATGTCAAAGGAACCAAAGAGGACAAGGTAAGCACTTCTACCATTGATGAACCCACTGCACCGATTGCAGCCAAGGAGAACGTTTCTGATAACAAATCAGGTGATCTGGCAAAAGCCGTGGCTAGCGAAGAAACCCTTCGTCCTCAGTTGAAAAAACTTTGTGAACAGATGGACACGAAAGGGCTTCTGAAAATTCTTTCAGATAACCGAAAATTTCTCAACACAATTAGCTGGGAAGTTTCTGTTGCATTGAAAAGTGCATCGGAACCGGCCCTTCTGGTGCTGGATTCATTGGAGGGCTTCTATCCTCCCTTAAACAGTGAAGGGATTGACGAAAATGCCCTTCAGATCCTTCGAAGGGCCTGTCTTGTTTTGTTGGAAGCTGCACCCTCCGTTTTAGGGAATGATATTCCCATGAGCTATGAGATTAAGCAGCAGGCTAAAGCAATTGCTGATGAGTGGAAGTCCAAATTGGCTGGAATAGACATTGATGTTTCCAATGGATACTCATTGGAAGCAGTTGCGTTTCTCCAGCTCCTTGTGAGTTTTGGCATTGCAGAGGAGTTTCATGAAGATGAGCTCTGCAAGCTTGTCCTTGCCGTTTCTCGGCGTAGGCAGGCGGCTGGGCTTTGCCGCTCTCTTGGATTAACTCACAGAATGCCAGGTTGGTGTTTATGAAACTGACCCTAATGGCTTCAAGTGTCTACAACGAGAGTTCTCTCTTCTATAGGTCTCATGTTTCAAGGCCTGCAGTGGTCTGACCCCCTTTGGGACTAATTCATAATCGATCAGTCAAGACCCTAACGATTATATCATTCATGAAAGGGTCAAGTGCTCAAAGAATCCGTGTACTTTACCCTTAAAGCACTTATACCCCCTCATTTAATTTATTAACTCAAACACCCCCGCTTTGCTCATTGTCCAACCCTTTAAATCACACAAAATCAACTTTGAGCAGCTAAAAAACGCGTCTAATATGACTCTAGAACTTGTGCTGTTCAGAGTAAATTTGAGTGTTCTTTAGGGTTACAGCCGCTGTGCTGAGGGGGTGTTTGTGCTAATAAATCAGTAGAGGGGGGTATAAGTGCTATACTGGGTATACTATAGAGGCATTTTGTGCAATTAACTCTTCGAGAAACGACGATCACAAAACCTTAGAATATGACTACTTATATTAGTCATTAATAGATATTCTGAATATGTTCCTTGACACGTGGTTGTGCATTTACTTGCTATGTTCACAGCCACGAATTTAGACACAATTGATATAATTCTTAGTGATCGGCCAGCAATAAGTTACACGGTGGCTTATACCACTATAGGCCTTCTTATAGTTCTAGGGGTAAATGATGATTAAGCGAAAGAAGAAGAACGAGAGGAAGTTAACTATGAGTAGCATATGTTTTATTTTATATAATTTATATTCTGATAGTCCTGCTCATTTGGGTGCAGGTGTGGTTGAGACTTTGGTTAAATCGGGTAGGCAGATTGATGCGGTTCATTTTGCTTATGCCTTTCAGCTCACGGAAAGCTTTCCTCCTGTTACACTGTTGAAGGAGCACCTGAAGAATGTGATGGCAAATACTCAAGAAATCACCGGGGACGCTGCAAAACAGGTACACATTTTAATCTCATTACTTATTGTATTGAGGAAAAATAATCTGTAGGCTTTTATGTGAATTATGAGAACCATAACTGTAACAACAACAGGCTTCCATCACAAATCCTTTTATTATACCTTAACATCAACTGTGGCAAGGGTCATCTCCTTGATTAGATTGACTCCAACATATGTTCTGCACTACATGCATACTTGTTTGTTTAGGCCTATTCTTTATTTTTTATTTTTTATTTTTAAGGAACTATGATAACTCAAATTTGATAAGAATAGAGAAAAAAGTTACAATACATATTTAGGCGTATATATAACCTTCATTCCTCCAATAATTTTGTCACGTCTCCTAACCAATTGATGTATTTTGGCTTCTGTTGCATATGTTTTAACCATCTAAATTTATCTCCCTTGTATGCTTTTTCCTTTAGGGTTTACTTCCAATTTCTTATAGACACATTCAATTCTAATCATAGCTCTTAGCTTATTAAAACCCATCCATCTCTCGATCTCATCCTTTGCTTATTCACATGCTTTTATATATATATAAATTGTCTAATATTCTCACCCGCAAAGTGATGCTGATATTATGTTTTTACTCTAAAAATTTCTCATTCAATTAGATATGTATTCTATGATTACACGAGGGAAATAACAAAGTAGTAAATCATTTGTGATTTTGACTGATTTGAAAATCAAAAACTTATTATCAATTGATTGGGTGAGCCTGATTAATTTTAGTTTTAGAACCTTAAAAAAAATATATGGAATTGGTTATTCTTATGGAATATTTCACCTCTCATTTCCATTTCTTGTGATCACATTTATTGTTAAACCCTAAATGACTTTCGAAACCATGGCATACTAAAAAGGATCATTCTGAACCAGAAACAGCAGCATAGTGTAAAATATTCCATCCTTTCTAATAAGGACTCAACCTGCCAATTCTTTAATTTTTGTTTCTATCCAGAAGGATGCTGCTAACAATAGAGAAATGGGCGCACTGAGAGTCATCATCAAATGCATCGAAGAATACAAGCTTCAAGATGAATACCCCGTCGAACCTCTGAAGAAACGTGTATCCCAGCTCGAAAAGGCAAAATACGACAAGAAAAGATCCGTCCAACAACAGCAGCAGCAAGCACCAAAACACTCATCAAAAAAGCCTCGTACAAATTCAAACACAAACACAAACGCAAATGGTGGTTACCCCCTTCGAAAGCCGACAATGCCACCGCCTGCAATATATGAAGATAGAGGAGCTTACCCTCATTTCCCGGAGAGTAGATATAACTACAGTGCACCCCCAGCTTATGAAGCGATTACTGCTCAAAGGCCCTATCATTATCCGACTGAGAGAGTTGCTCCTCTCGCTCTTTATAGCACTTCTGTGAATTATGGATCGACAAATTATGCAAGCCCTGGGTACAATCCGAATCCCACTGCACCGAGTTACACGGGTGCTGGGTACCCGTATTCTTCTACGGCTAATGATTATGGGAATTATTTGGGTACCAGTGTTCAATCGGTTTCTTCTAATTACGGAACCTATTTGGGCACACCGGGGGCATCCCACCCGCCTTACTGAGCTTTAGGGGCTTAGGTCGTCTGTAAAATTGGATTTTGTTGTGATGAGAGTTAAATACTTCGTTCGTCTTTAGATTCTCCAGTTGATAGTTTTGTTTCGTATCCGTTAGTGTTCTATATTTGGGATTTGTTTTAAGTTGTATGATTAGTCCGAATCCAAGCAGATATGGAGAAATCAATAAGAGAGCTTAGATCGAGGGTTTTCTGGATTTGCTTCTTTCTTGACATAAATGATGGAGCGTAGCAATGTGGTTGATTTGGTTGTTGCCTTTATTTGTCTTTCAGTTAGCATTGTTTATAACAATGTATATGTCTCTGTATTAGACAAACAAGTATTTTGCATGTGGCCTTCATTGTCTTCACTTCATTATCTTAACTAAAAGTCTTAAAAAGTCTTTTAAATTTCAGGAAGTCTAAAAATCTGGAAGTGTTGATGAATCTTATCAAATCTTGTATGTGATGCTAATATATATGCACATGTCACTTGAGTTATAATAGGTTGAGATTATGAATTTGAGTTGCAACATACCAGGCCGCAACCGGGCTATGATATCCGAAACCAAGGTTTGGTAAGGTTTCGAGGCTAGACTCCAAAAATTGCAACCGAGCCAAAGTGGAGTCACAATCCACGGTTTCATAAAGTCCCAGGGGCTCAAAATCCCATTTTCTAAGCACAAAATGATTTAAACTGCTCTTTTTTCTTGAACCTTATGTTCAAACGAAACCCCGGTTTAGAAAACACGTTGTCAAACGATCCTAAGTTTGTGAAACCTTGTTTTTATGAAAGCATGGTTTTAACTTAAACGAAACCGAGGTTTCCAAACCCTAACTAACCTCTTTATGTTTGCAAGCTTTTCAGGTAATATTATCAACTGCTTTTGACCCACACTGAATCCTTCAAACCTTGCTTCCAAGCTAAAACCTATGGTACTTACATGAATTCCAAGTTAGTTAATAATATTATTGGGAACAAGAAAAGAAAACATCTCTAATATTTCATACAACACAATGGGGCTTAAAAAAACTAAAGAAGAGAGGTATAATCTGCATCCTGCTCGAGGAAGAGAGAAGAAAATAGTAAAGACAAAAAGATGGTCAAGACAAAAAGACGGTGGTCGAAATGATCAAATGCTATCCAACAAATACTATCGGCAACAACAATATGATGAACAGATACTGTCGGCAACGAAACGGTCAATCAAGATTGCACCAGAAAAATAAAATCTTACATTTTCACTTCAGCCAGAAAACACTCGGAAATTAAAAACAATAATAATAAAATCCAATTGCTATATAACAGCAATGTTACTGTTGCAACATTCAAAGAAATTTTGCAAGCCATTCCTCCAAACTCTACAGTCTGATCTAAGAAGGAAAAAGAAAACCAATAATTATGGTTTTTTTTGGTAAAAATGAAAGCTTAAAAGCCTCCGCGTTTCATTAAAAAAAATTTTAACGAAACAACAACAGCAGCAAAAAGGTACCAAGGCAGACCGGACTGCAAAGTTGGGAAACAATCCTCATACAAACCAAATCCAAAAACGGGGAACAAACCCCAAACCCGAAAAAAACCCAAAATCAAAAGGGTATCAAAATCAGGACATATAAACCCAAGATGATGAGGTATAGGTCAAAATCATGTCTCAATCTAGCAGCGTCGTCTACATCTCTACGTCCTGCGACTGTCCACCCTCCCCATGGTCCACAGCTCCCCTCCCCATGTACCCAGAACCTGCTTCTCGTACGATAGGCGGTGTGCTGTCTCCTCGGCCCGCAAGTCCATCTTGCTCATCGTCCCCTCCCATAACCACTCTGACTCTCTTGCGACCTCTATCAGCCGCAGCCCCTGCCCATAACACTATGACTATATCAGTGTTATCATGTTAGCTATTGTTTTGATTTTTGTATTGAAAACCCTATTATTACGTTCTGTCCAAACTATCCAATATATGGCGCTAATTATAATATCCCAAGCCGGGAGATCCTCTGTTCCAAAATTTCGGAGTCTCCAAGCCTCCCATAAATCCTGAATAGACGAAGGCATCACACCTTCTTTTGACCAGGTGATAAATTTGTCCAAACTGTAAGTCCATGTCACGCACCCCACGAACTCGCGGGGAGGCGGAATATATGAAAAACAATTATCAAAGCTTCGTAATACGGACTTGAGTGCATGAATCGTTTCTAAACCGTTACTAACTATCAACTAGAGGTTTAACTATTCGGATACGAAGTTATACCTCACGTTACTTGTCCTTCGGGTTTTCATAGCGGTCCTCCACTCCTCGTAGGCTCCTTGGAACATCGGCACCTCAACAGCCTCCTCGAATCAAAGACGATCCACCCGAAAGCTCCTACGCCAAGCTTAATCTCAAACTTGAGATAACTAGGTTGCTTAAAGTGCTAATCTAAGCTACCTAGGGGATATAGAGTGAGGTTATGGATGTATTAGTCTAGCTAACCCTTGATCTCAACTCATGAGAGGTTAGAGTTAGGGTTTGAAGAGAGAGTGAGCTTGAGGAGAGAGAAGGTGAGAATCATAATGAAATGAGATAATGAACTCATCATGATATATATGAAGCATTATTATTTATCCAAAAATCAAAAAATAGAATTAACAACCATGCTTCACAAATATCTTTGAGTGATTCATCTCCATGAGTCATTAAGCATTTATGATGCTTTAATGACTTGGATGAATCACACAAATGAGTCACTAATCTCATTTAATGCAATGCCATCTTAACCCCTTAGTCACCACTCTTCTAGAAGCTTCCCGACAAATTACGAGAACGCCCCTCCAATCCGTGAAAACACGAAAAAACTTTAGACTGTATAAATCCAGTAACCCTATACTAGAATCTGGCTTAAACCAAAGCCGACTAGTAAAAACTGTCCGAAAAGTCGTATGTGCGTAAACACACGTACGCATCCGAACCCTTGTCGTAAAACCATACGACCTCTATATCGTTTCGCCTGGAGCAGGGAAACTCTCTGTGTGGGACTCTAAAGACTCGACACTACGCTGGCAGTGGGTTTAACCACAGACCGCAAGCGGCACTAGCTGTATGTAACGGTCCCCAGGTAGATGTCGATAAGAAGGCCGATGAGGAAAACCATCCGAACCCCTACTGAGCCTGATGTGACAATCTCCGTACAGTCCGGTCTGTTCGTCTAAGACTATCGCATATCAAGCCTAGGGGGCGGCAAGCGTCAGTCCCCTAATAGCTGTATAAGTCGTGTCGGAGCGAAGCCCATTACACCCTGAGAAGCTACTGGAACCTACCAGTATATCTCGCTTGCCCTGGCCAGGGACTTTGCGTAATGGCTCTCTGACACAGTGCGATATCAACTCCCTATACCGGGAGAGACGAATCCTATCTAACTGCCACTGCCTCCAAGTGCTCGGGACTGCACCCAACTTCTACCTGTTTGCACGACTCCTTTGATCCGTGGTAGGGTAGCAATCTAAGAACAGTGGGACACACTCGAGGAGAAGTAGCAGTGTCAAGTCTGCGGACTATGCTGTACTCATGTCACCTGGGAACTGTTAACTGACGATGGGTATAATACCAACCAATCAGTTCCCTGGCGAGTCATGTCCGGTGTACCCGTAACCTAACGAGCACCTGTATACTATCTCTAGTACGACGTACTGATGGCTGTGGGACAGACCATCTCCCCAACTGGGATGAGAAGCGTATACACTTAGTCTACTCCGGAATATCGATACCCTATCTCGATAATCCAACGACCAGGGACCTGTATAGGATGTTGCTTACAGACTACCCATCCCCCACTAGTGTGACTGCCATCACGACGCTGGTAATCAAGTAAAGATCCTATGGGCTCTACTAATATGTATAAGTGATACGTTACAAGAAACATATGCACATATTAAAGTAGACTCAAACCAAGTAGCATACTACCATGTTTAGCAAGACTGCTATATACAACTGTGAATATCCCAAGCTTCCATTAAGTAATATACAACCTAGTATGATACAATAATGGCCCCTAGGGCATATACACTAACAATCTCCCACTTGCACTAGGGCCATGAGCTGGCATATCGTAGACCTATCATCTCGAATAGCCTCTCGAACTGTGTCTGAGGAAGGGTCTTTGTGAATGGATCAGCAATGTTATTCTCCGTCTCTACTCTCTTCACCTCGATCTCCCGGCGATCTACGATCTCCTTGATCAGGTGATACCGCCTTAAGATGTGTCTGGACTTTTGATGGGACCTGGGTTCCTTCGCTAAAGCTATAGCACCGTTGTTGTCACAATACAAAGGTATTAGACTAACACTGGTAGGAACCACCTGAAGTTCTGTGAGGAACTTCTTCATCCAGACTGCTTCTTTTGCGGCATCGCAAGCAGCTATGTACTCTGCTTCCATCGTTGAGTCAACAACGGTCTCCTGTTTGGAACTCTTCCAACAGACCGCCCCTCCATTGAGGGTAAAGACATAACCCGGCATGGATTTGGAGTCATCTTTGTCACTCTGGAAGCCGGAGTCGGCAAAGGCCTCCATCTGGAGGTCTTTTCCGCCATATACCAAGAACATCTCCTTAGTCCTCCTTAGGTACTTGAGAATGTTCTTTACTGCTCTCCAGTGATTCTCCCCTGGGTTTGCCTGATACCTGCTTACAACGCTTAATGCGTATGCTACATCTGGTCTGGTACATAACATCGCATATATTATAGAGCCTACCGCAGAAGCGTAGGGTATAATCGACATCCGATCCCTTTCCAAATCAGTCTTGGGAGACATCTCTTTGGAGAGGGTGATTCCGTGACAAGCCGGTAGATTTCCGCGCTTAGAATCATCCATACTGAATCTCTTCACTATGGTGTCTATGTACCTGGACTGTGAAAGTCCCAATATCCTCTTTGATCTATCACAATAGATCCGGATTCTCAGAATGTAGGTGGCATCACCCAGGTCTTTCATGGAGAATTTATGTGACAAGAATCTTTTGACTGACTGTAACACAGGAATATCATTTCCTATTAGGAGAATGTCATCCACGTACAAGACGAGGAATACTACAGCTCTCCCTACAATCTTACTGTATATGCAAGGTTCATCTGGATTTTTGATAAAGTCAAATTCTTTGACAGTATCATCAAAACAGATGTTCCAACTCCGTGATGCCTGCTTTAGTCCATAAATGGACTTAAGCAGCTTGCATACTTTATTGCTGCTCCCACTCTGAATGAATCCCTCTGGCTGATCCATATAGACGCTCTCTTCCAAATCACCATTTAGAAAGGCCGTCTTTACGTCCATCTGCCAGATTTCATAATCGTGGAAGGCAGCAATAGCAAGAAGGACTCGAATAGATTTAAGCATAGCCACTGGAGAAAATGTTTCGTCATAGTCCAAACCAGGTCTTTGACGGAAACCCTTTGCAACAAGTCTAGCCTTATAGGTTTCAACCTGTCTATCTACACCAATCTTCTTTTTGAAGATCCATTTGCATCCTACGGGTTTTACCCCATCTGGAGCAACGTCCAAAGTCCATACTTTGTTAGTGTACATGGACTCCATTTCGGCCCGCATTGCATCCAGCCATTTTACTGAGTCACCGCTCTGAATGGCTTGCTGGAAGCTAGTAGGCTCATCATAGTCAATAGGGCAATCCTCTCTATCCCCGTCTATGAGAAAACCGTAGTATCTCTCGGGCGGATGAGATTGCCTACTACTCCTGCGGAGTGGCGTCGGGATGTCCTGTTCTCCTGAACCTTCTTGTTCTACCAAGGTTTCAGTAATAGCTTGTGGTTCTGGAATTTCTTCCAGTTCTATTGCGCTCCCACTTTTCTGATTTTCCAAAAATTCAGTTTTCAAGAAGCGGGCATGTTGAGAAACAAAGACCTTTTGTTCCTCTGCGTAATAGAAATAATATCCCATGGAGTTCTTTAGATATCCCACAAACTTACACCGTACTGAGCGTGCCTCGAGCTTGTCCGCATGCTTCTTCTTTACAAAAGCTGGACATCCCCATGTCTTAATATACTTAAGACAGGGTTTCTTCTCACTCCACATCTGATATGGTGTGGTAGGCACAGTATTGGTTGGAACTCGGTTCAAAAGATATGCAGCTGATTCTAGTGCATATCCCCAGAATGATCGCGGTAACTCAGCGTTACTCATCATGGAATGAACCATATCCAATAGGGTTCGATTCTTCCTTTCCGATACACCGTTGTGTTGTGGTGTGTATGGAGGAGTAAGCTGAGAGAGAATTCCATTCTCTTTTAAGTAACCCAGGAACTCGGCACTTAAGTATTCACCACCTCGATCAGATCTCAGTGTTTTTATACTCTTGCCTGTTTGTTTTTCCACTTCATTCTTGTATTCTTGGAATTTCTCAAAAGCCTCTGATTTATGCTTCATCAAGAAGATATATCCATACCTAGAGAAATCATCCGTAAAAGTAATGAAGTAGGAATAACCACCTCGCGTATGTGTAGACATTGGACCGCACACGTCACTGTGTATGAGTCCCAAGAGCTCACTTGCTCTTACCCCGTGTCCAGTAAACGGAGTCTTTGTCATCTTTCCTATGAGACAAGATTCACAAGTAGCATAAGATTGATATTCGAACGGATTCAAATATCCTTCTCTATGTAACTTAGTCAACCTTCTCTCATTGATGTGACCAAGTCTACAATGCCATAAGAAAGCCTGATTTAATTCTGGAGACTTTCTTTTAAGTGTATTCTGGACATTGAAAACATGAGCTTGACTTAATACGTATATACCGTTATCTAATATACCTGACCCAATCAGAACTTGATTTAGGTGGATGTATACTATATCGCTTTCGAATGTAAAATTATATCCCTCTCTTGAAAGTGAGGACACTGATATGATATTACAAGTCATACTAGGTACATATAGACAGTTACGTAAAATCAATCTCTGCCCACTTGTCAAACCTAGGCGATATTCTCCCACGGATTCAGCGTCCACGCTCATTCCGTTTGCAACTCTGAGAGACCAATCACCTATCTTTATAACTCTACGGTTTCTCAAAGCATGTAATGAATTACAGATATGAGATCCTGCTCCGGTATCTAGTACCCAGGAAGTAGAGTTAATTGACAAACAGTTCTCGATTACTAATACACTTGAGGCAGAAGCCACAACATGCTTCGTATCCTGGCTATTGGCTTCTAAAGCCCTGCAATCTTTCTGCCTATGCCCAATCCCATAACAATAGGAACGTCCCTCTTTTACTATATCCAGTCCCGAAACTTTTGCCCTTCTCTTTCCTTCTACTTCCCTGGTTTCCTTCAGGGTAGGAGGCAGAGACTGTAGAATCAAGTCAGTATCTGACTTGTTTCCCAACGCGATCTCCAGGTCCTGGAGGTCATCAATACAGCTAGTCATTGTAAGGACGTTGTCCCCTACAGATGACCCGTCAGCCAACTTCGCCTGAATTAATTCGTTCGAGGTCTCATATCTTGTGATATGAGATTGCTCTCCATATAAATCTTTGTTATGGAGAAAGATGGAAAATAGGTCCATCTTCTCGTGCTGCTTCTGGTATACACCATCAACTGAAGCTAACACGAGGCACTTAGCTTTCGCTTTATCTTTTTCCCTTGTCTGACGGATATCCATATCCGCGACAGTGGAAACTGGACCTGGGACGGCGAGATTTTGAGTAGTAATAGGATGGTCCAGCTTGTCATAGGCAATGGACATCTGGACAGAC
The DNA here is from genome assembly GCA_030015575.1 of Agapanthus africanus. Taxonomy (NCBI): domain Eukaryota; kingdom Viridiplantae; phylum Streptophyta; class Magnoliopsida; order Asparagales; family Amaryllidaceae; genus Agapanthus; species Agapanthus africanus. Next base: position 26,954,476 of record JASDDO010000004.1, on the reverse strand, counting down.
CTTTGCCAGTCATATAAGTCAGATTCAGTCAATTTGTTATCTAGATGTAACCTATGTGTGGTCACAGGGTCACTGCAATTTAAGAGAGAGAAGAAAATACTATTAGCATGATGCTCTTGAAAGTTTAGAGTGGTTTAATTTATCTAAACAGGATGGCTCCCACTGTTTCTCGAATCCCTCCTCAAACCATAAAAGAAGAATTAGCCAGGACTATTCTCACCGTACAATTCTTGCTTAACCGTTCATCCAGGTCAGTGTCGATACTTTGAGGGAGGTTTTCCAACGCTTTCGCGAAGTTCCTTAATTAAATAACCTCTTTTCTCTGGGGGCGTAACCCCGCTGACACCTTTCTAGGCACCTACTTGGTTTATAGCATTGATCGTTAAGTGACGAATCTCCTGATAAGTAGCTTGTACTCACAGTAGGATCGGGATCCAAAATATCATCGTATGATAATGTTGAAGGTATCCTACCAATATTCATCAAACTCCAAAATGGTATGCTCTCTCTGCAAATTTCAATTTCTTTAGAAATTCCCGATATGGATTTTTGCCCCATGCTCTTATGACCTTGACTTTAGTCAACAAATCATAAGTCACATGTCAAGTTCTACCCGTCATTATCCAGGTTAATTTGAACCCACCCGTACATACCCTTGACTTTAGTCAACAAGGTAATACGACTGTCCCAAACCAACGCATCTATCTATGCTGCATATGAATATCCAACAGCTACCAAACACCGTGCCTTGACTTTAGTCAACAAATACAGCTTGAATACTATTGACTATCTATATGAAATGACGGAGGGCTACGAATGGTTTTCGCAAAACCGTGAACGTAGTGAACTTGATATAATCAAAGGAACCTGATACTTTCTAAAAAGGAGTGGTTAAAGCTCCGCAATTTAAAAAACTGATCTTTTAAAATAACCGAGTGGTTTCTTTTAAATTTGTTCCAACGATTAAACTTTGGTTTATTTTCTTTGCATTATAATAATGCGTCCCATCAATTATCCTATCATTGCAGAAAACAACGAAAATACCACGTCCTCTTATGCCATCCGCATTCGCCACGGGGTCCCGTCATCACACGTTAGGTTACTTAACTAACGACAGAGCGGGGGCTGGGCTAGCGCGGGTGTAAAACATAAGTGACGTCTAATAGCTATCATATATAGATATTGTACATTCGTCAGACACAATAATAAGCATTCCAGATCACAGATGAACTTTATTGGATTTATTAGCAATCCGCATTTGCTTTAAGCCTGCAATAAAAGACGGATTACACAGTTGTGATGAATAGCCATTACCCCACCCTAGACCCCTACGGGTACGGCAAACTACCCATCAAGTACCCGAAGTGAAGCGGTCTCCCTCAACAACGTGAGTAGGCCACTAAACACTTCGACGTACCCGGTAGTTTGTGTACCCCGCCTTGGGTCTATCCTAGGAGCAAAAAACAGTAAAAAGAAATAATACAACGGTGGCTACAACCGCAACCTGGATGTGCCCCGCAAAAGAATATTACATCATTTTACATTTACATCGAATGAATGAATATTAAACCCATCTCAAACCCCGGCTAATCATCACAACAGTCCAACACAGTTCATATACACAAACAGTAAACATTTCAGAAATGTGCAACCCCCTGCCAACCAACATACTAGCAGTTAGGGGAGGTTTACGAACACATTAAACATTACAGATAAAGACCCAGTTAGCAAATATCTTAGAACATCGATCGATCACCATGTTCCGTGTCTACCCCAAAAGCAAAGCAGCACTGAAGTAACCTGGGTATAAACAGAACAAACAGAGAACCAAAACACCTAAAAACAAGAATTACAGAGCAAATCCGAGTCAACTCGGAGTTGACTCGGCGACGGATCCGCGGCACAAGCACTCTATTGCCGCGGATCCGCGGCTGTTCTACCGAGTTACTGGCTCGTATTTTCCCAGTATTCTCCAAATACCCTGCTGTGAATTTTAAGGTATGTCAAATAATTTTTTAGACACTTTTAAAATTAACAGAAACTAAGGGTACGGGGTGTTTCATTTTCGTGTTTTCCGTTGATCGAACTTCTAACTAGTTGCTAACAAGCTAGTAATGGTTTAGTTGGCTCTGATACCACTGTAAGTCCATGTCACGCACCCCACGAACTCGCGGGAAGGCGGAATATATGAAAAACAATTATCAAAGCTTCGTATCACGGACTTGAGCGCATGAATCGTTTCTAAACCGTTACTAACTATCAACTAGAGGTTTAACTACTCGGATACGAAGTTATACCTCACGTTACTTGTCCTTCGGGTCTTCATAGCGGCCCTCCACTCCTCGTAGGCTCCTTGGAACATCGGCACCTCAACAGCCTCCTCGAATCAAAGACGATCCACCCGAAAGCTCCTACGCCAAGCTTAATCTCAAACTTGAGATAACTAGGTTGCTTAAAGTGCTAATCTAAGCTACCTAGGGGATATAGAATGAGGTTATGGATGTATTAGTCTAGCTAACCCTTGATCTCAACTCATGAGAGGTTAGGGTTAGGGTTTGAAGAGAGAGTGAGCTTGAGGAGAGAGAAGGTGAGAATCATAATGAAATGAGATAATAAACTCATCATGATATATATGAAGCATTATTATTTATTCAAAAATCAAAAAATAGAATTAACAACCATGCTTCACAAATATCTTTGAGTGATTCATCTCCATGAGTCATTAAGCATTTATGATGCTTTAATGACTTGGATGAATCACACAAATGAGTCACTAATCTCATTTAATGCAATGCCACCTTAACCTCTTAGTGACCACTCTTCTAGAAGCTTCCCGACAAATTACGAGAACGCCCCTCCAATCCGTGAAAACACGAAAAAACTTTAGACTGTATAAATCCAGTAACCCTATACTAGAATCTGGCTTAAACCAAAACCGACTAGTAAAAACTGTCCGAAAAGTCGTACGTGCGTAAACACACGTACGCATCCGAACCCTTGTCGTAAAACCATACGACCTCTATATCGTTTCGCCTGGAACAGGGAAACTCTCTGTATGGGACTCTAAAGACTTGACACTACGCTGGCAGTGGGTTTAACCACAGACCGCAAGCGGCACTAGCTGTACGTAACGGTCCCCAGGTAGATGTCGATAAGAAGGCCGATGAGGAAAACCATCCGAACCCCTACTGAGCCTGATGTGACAATCTCCGTACAGTCCGGTCTGTTCGTCTAAGACTATCGCATATCAAGCCTAGGGGGCGGCAAGCGTCAGTCCCCTAATAGCTGTATAAGTCGTGTCGGAGCGAAGCCCATTACACCCTGAGAAGCTACTGGAACCTACCAGTATATCTCGCTTGCCCTGGCCAGGGACTTTGCGTAATGGCTCTCTGACACAGTGCGATATCAACTCTCTATACCGGGAGAGACGAATCCTATCTAACTGCCACTGCCTCCAAGTGCTCGGGACTGCACCCAACTGCTACATGTTTGCACGACTCCTTTGAGCCGTGGTAGGGTAGCAATCTAAGAACAGTGGGACACACTCGAGGCGAAGTAGCAGTGTCAAGTCTGCGGACTATGCTGTACTCATGTCACCTGGGAACTGTTAACCGACGATGGGTATAATACCAACCAATCAGTTCCCTGGCGAGTCCTGTCCGGTGTACCCGTAACCTAACGAGCACATGTATACTATCTCTAGTACGACGTACTGATGGCTGTGGGACAGACCATCTCCCCAACTGGGATGAGAAGCGTATACACTTAGTCTACTCCGGAATATCGATGTCCTATCTCGATAATCCAACGACCAGGGACCTGTATAGGATGTTGCTTACAGACTACCCAGCCCCCACTAGTGTGACTGCCATCACGACGCTGGTAATCAAGCAAAGATCCTATGGGCTCTACTAATATGTATAAGTGATACGTTATAAGAAACATATGCACATATTAAAGTAGACTCAAACCAAGTAGCATACTACCATGTTTAGCAAGACTGCTATATACAACTGTGAATATCCCAAGCTTCCATTAGGTAATATACAACCTAGTATGATACAATAATGACCCATAGGGCATATACACTAACACTCTGTGAGGTCACATCACTAGGTGGTTGACCATTTCGACATGTTTTCCACATAGCCGACATCGCATTGGGCCAATCCATTTTCGTCTTAGTAAGTTATCTTTTGTGAGGATCGAGTTCCTAACTACCAACCAGTTAAAAATCTTATTTCTATGTGGAATTTTGACTTTCCAAATCAGGTATATGCAGTTGTCCTCCACTCCTCCATAATGTAAAATCCTATACATAGAGCGGACCGTGAATTTATGCGTTCAGGATCATCTCCATATTGGGGTATCTTTGGTTTCCACCATTGGCTTCCAGTTCTCCAGGTGATCGATCAATCTATGTCTCTCTCAAAGCTCGTCTCGAAAGTCTACTGTTGAACGACGACCACCATTTCCCCCTTTTCCATTGACTTGCTATCGATGCATCACTATTTTTTGGCTGGAGAAATAGAGAGGGAAATTCTTCTTGCGGTGAGGTGCTCCCGCACTAATAATCAATCCAAAAACTAATGGCGCGGTCGTTCCCTAGCGTAAAGGAGATCCCTCTGAAGAACATATCTTCAACCGCGGTGATCCCCTTCCAAAATCTAGAAGTCGTGTTCAAATTCTTGTTAGTTGAGTTTAGGCCTTCCCTCCCGTGCGGTTTTTGTAGGTCGCATTTATAGTGTTGACCCATCCTGATTTATTTCCTTCCGACAACCGCCGCCACCATTTTGCAAGCAAAGCCTTATTCATAATATTAATATCTCTTATTCCAAGTCCACCTTCATGTTTCGAGTGGCACATAGACTTCCAGTTCAACAAATTATATCCTTTCTTTTGTGCATTGTTTCCCTTCCATAGGAAGGATTTCCTAATCTTATCAATTCTATATACAACCTAACTCGGTAGCCGATAAAATGATATGTAGTAGATCGGTAGGGCCGTCAGTACCGAGTTTAAGAGTGTACCGACATCCTAGAAATAGACATGTAGCCTTCCACCCTTCCAACCTTTTTGAACACATTCAATTAAGGGTATCCAATCCACCTTCTTAAGGGTCTCTAGTCGAATTTTCAATCCGAGATATTTGATGGGGAAATCCTGAATTTTACAATTCATGATCCTAGAAATTACATGATTTGTATCCTCTTGTCCATTCCAGAAAGTCAGGATACTTTTATCGTAGTGATTCATAAGCTAGACCGCATCTCAAAGATGTATAGAATCCACTTGATTGTAACTATCTGCTGCATATTATTCCGCCTGAAGATAATAGTATCATCCGCATATTGGAGATTTATGATTGAAATCTTATCTTTTTCTGGCCCTAGTCCTTGCAGACGTCCACTAGATTTGCATCTACGTATCATATTGGAAAGGTCGTCAGCCACTAAATCAAAAATAAAAGGTAATAGAGGATCTCCTTGCCTGAGCCCTTTTTACATTTAAACTCTTTAGAGACCCTGCCATTAAAAGGAGAAAGCAGAGGACATCCACGTTTTAACCCACACAACCCACTTCTGTCCGAAACCTTTAAGAATCAGGGTTTCAGAGACACATCAACAATCCACCGTATCATAGGCTTCGTAAAGTCTAATTTGATAAGGTGCCCATCATTTCGTCATCTTTTGGCATCCTGAATGACCTCCTTTGCAGTTGCTATCACATCCATGATGCTTCTACCACAAATGAACTCAGTTTGTGATTGGCTAACCACCTTGTCTACTATAGCTTTCAAACGATTTGTTAGGACCTTTGTTACAATTTTGAAAGAGCAATTAAGCAGGCTAATAGGTCTGTAATCTTTCAATGATTTAACGTCTTCCTTTTTAGGGGCTAGTACAATCGCAGCCGAAATGAAGCGTTCCTAGCTTAGTTCCCCTTTATGTAGTGTCTCGAAAATTCCAACATCCTTTTTCACCGTTTCCCAGAAAAATTGGTAGAACATCATTGGGAAGCCATCTGTACCCGGTGGCTTATCTGCATCAAGCTCAAAAACTGCATTTTTGATTTCTTCTTCCGAGAACTCTGCCTCAGCCCTTTCTTTCGTCCTCAGATAGTTTCTCCTCTGCTTCCCAAAAGCCGTCAGTAGCTTTCCACCTATCTATAATTGCTACTCCAATAAGTTCTTGAAAATACTGCACCGTAATTGCTTCTATTTGCTTTATATCAGTGACAGTACTCCCCTCGTCTGAAATACTGTGAATATAATTCATTCTTCTTGTACTATTTTCTATTCGGTGGAAGTATGCAGAGTTTTCATCTCCTTCCTTCACCCGTCTCTTCCTTACCCTTTGAGCCCATGCCATTTCTTCCTTGTCATAGATTTTATGTAGTTCGAAATGCCAGTTTTTGAGGTTTTCCACTTCCTGCGACATGAGTTCTCTATCTTTCTCTTGCCTCTCTAGATTACTCATGTATTCAACCAATTCCTTTTTTCGGCCTACCTCTTGATCCCTGTTCACCGCCGAAAACCGGGAAGACATGCGTCTTGCCTGAATTTGGGGGCAGATGCTAATTGGTGCTATCCGTCCACCTCTCCGAAGATTCCAAGTTGATTTATGACACTACGTATCGAAGGTTTAGACGGATGCGACCGATATAGCAGACTTCGTCAGATTCCCCCTCATTTGAGGGGTTTTTGATTGTGGGGACGCTCTTCCCTACAGGCGCAAGCCCCTGCAGTTAATTACGCTACCGCATTGCGGTAACAACTTTCTCCTTCTCCAGATGGTCACTTTGTGTCGTGGGTGTTTGTTTTGTTTTTGGTTGCCCGTGGATTGTATACGGAGACTAATTTATGTCGTCACCCGTAGGGCGTGGATTAGTCCAAATCCGTATTTTCTTAGATTTGGATTTGGGGGTTGGGTTTAAGGATACGTTAGTCTCATTTGAGACTAAGATCAACTTAAACGTTTGTTAAGAATACGTTAGTTTAATTTTTAGGCTAAGATCAACTTAACGGGATCATTTAGATCCGACAAGAGAGCATTCGGGCTCTGTTGTTTAGTTTAGGGATTTTGCGGTCCATTGTTAGTTTAAGGACATTACGGTCCAAGGTTAAGGACATTATAGTCCGTGGGTTTAAAGGGACCCCACAGTCCGAGGTTAAGGACATCATAGTCCATGAGTTTAAGGACCCCACAGTCCAGTTTAAAGACGTCATAGTCTGTGAAATATGTGTGGTTGTCGGGACCCGTCACCTCTGAAGACGTTGAAGGATTACAACGACAAATATCAAAGGAGTGAAGAGATGTACCCTTGAACCAAAGTTGATTGGGGGATCTATAGTCCAATTTGGAACTAAGATCAATTAATTAGATTATGAGCACATTGACTTAGTTAAATCTGAATTGGGGACTTATGGCCAATTTGGGCTAAGTCCAATTAAGTTTGAAATGTTGGCCCTTTATTGGACTATTGAACATTTGTCTGGGTTCAGCCCCTCCATTATTTAGCAATTCTAAACAGGGGTTTGGGGGGAGGGGGGTTCTGACAACATTTTGTCTTTGGCTGAGCATTAAACCCTTCATTATAGCTCTGGGTTTTACTCTGCATGTCATATGAAATGATCAATTTTGAGATTCAGTTGAAAGAGAGGCTTGCCTTTGGAAAACTTAGCCAATTTGGGCTAAGATTGGCTTTAAAATAGTGCTAAACACTAGAGGACACTTGGCGGTCACGTGTTCCCACGTGATGCGTTTAAGATAGTGTTAAACACTAGGGACGAAGCATTTAAAATAGTGTTTAAATACTAGAAAGGAGATAGTCACGCGGGGTGCATCTGAAGATGGAGCCAGACTTCCTTTATTTTCTTCCCAGAATATTCAAATAAATGTTAAACACTTTTAGTTTTCACGGCCATCACGTGTGGGCACGTGATGGGTACTCATGCATTGATTTATTAGAGTGTTTATTAGGGGTCACATGAGGACACGTGAGAACGCCCAAAATCAGTACTGTCTTTGCCTTTGTTTTCTTTGTTTTGAAGGTCCCGTGGGAGCACGTGAGGCATTGCCTCTGGGCTAATTCCTTCTTATTTTGGGGAGTCTGTTTAAGGGTCACGTGGGAATACGTGACCTAGTCTTGTTCCTTCTTTTTTGATTATTGTGGATGGGGGTCACGTGTCACCACGTGACCCAGTTCTTTATGTGCATGGAGAGCTTTAAGTCTCTTGTTTTAAAAATTAAATTCTCTGTAGGGTTAAACCCTAAATCTGTTTTAGAGGAATTAAATTCCTATGCATGTGGAAGAATTAAATTCTCATATAGGGTTAAAACCTATTTCTGTTTTAGAGAAATTAAATTCCTATGAATTTGGGAGAATTAAATTCTCATATAGGTTTAAACCCTAGTTTTATTTGGAGGAATTAAATTCCTATGAAATTGAGAGAATTAAATTCTCATATAGGATTAAACCCTAGTTTTATTTGGAGGAATTAAATTCCTATGAATCTGGGAGAATTAAATTCTCTAAACTCAATTCTCCCTCTAAGTTTTGGATCTGCATGGTAGAATCCCCCTAATGAGAATTAAATTCTCAACTTGTGGGGAGATTTGCTTCTGCAGATCTTCAACCAGAGGAAGAACTAAGTTCTTATTCAGAAGAGTTAAACTCTCAGATTGAGAATTAAATTCTCTTTTTGTTTTATGGAGCTTAGATCTCTTTCCCCTTTCTCACGCAGGGTTCCTTTCTTGAGAATTAAATTCTCCTCTCTTTTCTCTCTGTTGTTGTTTTTCTCCAGAAAAATCAAAATTTCAAGACCCAAAAAATCCTCCTTTCTCTTCTCTTCTTGGCTCCTATTTATAGGAGAAAGAAAAGAATCAATTTGTTTAGTAAATCTTTCACTGAAAGATTTTTGGTTGTTTTTGTAACCAACATAATCTTTTAGATCACTCAGTGAATTTTATTCACCATTGGATTTTTAATCCAGAAGATATTCTGTTTGTTATTCTTGGTGAATTTCAGGGAAATCTTTCCTTGTATAAAATCTTTCCATAAATTGATGATTTTTAATCACCATTAGATTTTTAATCCAACGATGCTCTATTTTACAGAGCACCATCTTTTTTGTTTGGAAAGATTTAAAGAAATATTTTCCCAGTTAGGGTCTTTGATTTCCCTTAATTAGAATTTAATTCTATTATTTCAGAAGGCTTTTAAAAATCCATCACGTGTTGGCACGTGATCCCTTTATTTGATTATTAAATAGAATTTAATTCTATCAATTAAAGAGTTTAGGAACCTGTCACGTGTTGGCACGTGACCCTCTTGATTAAACATTTTATTCAGAATTTAATTCTGTTTTTTAACAGAGCTAAAGAATCATCACGTGTCAGCACGTGACCCTTGGTCACGTGTGAGCACGTGATGCCCCATTGGGATTTTTCCTTAGTGTCTTATTATATTTTTGTTTGACTAGAATTTAATTCTATAACGTAGAGATCACGGGAACTTATCACGTGTCAGCACGTGACCCTTGGTCACGTGTGAGCACGTGATACCCCATTGGGGTATTTCCTGATATTTTATCAGGGACCATCCCATTGTCTCCTGTCCCATTTCTTCAAGGTATTTCTCAACCGGCTTAGCTTGGCAACTAAGTTGTTTGCCGCATCTGCCTTATTAGTCGGTCAATACCAGCTTTCCTTAACCATCTTTAGCACCTCCTCCTCATGCAATCAAAATTTCTCCCACCGAAAAATGCGTTTGTTGAAGTCCTTCACATGATTGGTTGACAATTTTATAGGAACATGATCGGAAGTTAGTTTAGTTTCAAGGATGCAAAAGCCAAAGGAAACTTTTGCTCTAACGAGACCAAGATATGATCGAACTTGGCTAGTCTAGCCTAAGCACCATGGTTGGACCAAGTGACCTTCCTACCTTTAACTTGGATTTCCAGAAGATTTAGTTGGGCAATGAGACTGTTAAATCTACGACAGTCAATCCTATTGTCGAATTTCCGTCGTCTTTCACTAGAAAATCTAATGACATTAAAATCACCACCTATAACCCAAGGAAAGTTCCACTCATCTTTGATGCCAACTAGTTCAGACCAGAAAAGGTCCCTTCTATGTGCTCGATATGTTCCATACACAACCGCAACTGTTTGAATCCAACCATTCGATGTATCCTTGATTACATCCGAGATGGAAAACTGCCCAATATACTCATCGACAATCTGTAGGTTTTCCGATCTGATCCCCACGATAATACGCCACTGGCCCCAATTGCCTCAAGGATTTTCCATTCATAGAGGAAACCGTTGCCCAGTTTCTATAGAACTCCTCTCTTTGGTGTTGCCAATTTCGTTTCTTCCAAACAAAATATCGATACTTAATTTTCAACACCACATCTTAAACCAGCTTCCTCTTACCTATGCTTACTAGCGCTAACATTCCAAAATAGACAATTCATAATAAAGCTAATCTAACCGAAAATGCCACCTAGACGTAAGCGCTCTAACATTCCAAAATAGACAATTCATAATAAAGCTAATCTAACCGAAAGTGCCACCTAGACGTGTGCAAGACCCATTCTAACCCTCTTATGGCTCTGTCTCCAACCCCTTCAAAGGAGTAGACAAAGACGCCCCTTCCCCCACCCCCACATCTTGTACTTTCCAGGTTCGTAAAAGGTTTTATTGATTTGTTCCGACGTATCACCTAGAGCTGTACCAGTGTACTTAGCTAATTCTAGCAAGGATTTATCGGAAATGAAACCGAAACATGCAATGGGGTTTGCATCAATACCTGAAGGCCCTTTTCTAGTGACTCCATTTTGAGCATCCTTTGCCACCCCCCCTCCCCCCCCCCCCCCCCACCAAAAAAAAAAATCCTCTTCCATCTCTCTGAACAAATTTTGGTTATGGTATGATGATGATGATGATGTTACTGTCACGGTCTGAACAAAGAATATCCGGCTTCTCCCATCCGCTCCAACTCTTGCATCTCTCTGAACAAATTTTACCTTGAACCGGTACATACCTACATTACATTTGGGGGTAGTCGATGAGACTAAACTTATGAGTATATGAAGGGTAACCAAGTTCCAGACGGCCCCAATTAGCATGAAAATTTGTGATATTACATAGCTATGATAAAGTTACACAACCAGAAATGATACAGCTTTCAAATGATTCAGTATCAATCAGTCATTTCGTCGTCATATTCATAACCGTTCACATCATCCCCGTCTCTAAGTTTATTCCTCGATTTTGGTCTGCCAACAGGCCTTGGTGGTGGTTTGCGAACCTTCTCTTCTTGCAATTCAAGCACCTTTGCCGACGGCCTCCTCTTCCTCTTAGAGCCGGTGGTCCCCTCTGCATCGTCTGGAGCAGAATTACCAACTGGAAAGTAGACAAATAAACGACTGCAATTAGCAAAAGGCCTAGAGGTTCAGTACCTAAATTTATGTTTCAGCAATATAAATTAGCAATTAGTTGCACAAAACACCCCTATAATTTAATCGCCTATAGCACTTGTAACCCCCCCCCCCCCCCCCCTAAAAAGTGTTTTTCTTTACTTCATAAGAACCAATTTCATTTACAATAGTCATTCATTGGTGTACCATACCAAGATACTTATGATCAAAAGAACATGGTGAACAAAAGGATCCATTATTGAAATCACATTTTAGACATTTAATATAAAAAAACTAGAAATGATCTTGTAATGGCAATGTTAAGATTACTTATATGATAAAATATAAGCAGGACTATTTTCAGATTAATATAAATAATGAACAAATTGTTATAGCATAATATAGTAGTTGTCGAGCAATACATCTTTGTGGAAATTGCAAAAAATAGTATGCAATTTTCAAGCAACAGAACTAACTTTTGGCAAGCTATCTATATACTAATACATTAGAGAGTTTTTTGGGAGAATCTTTCGTTGGACAAAGCATTTTTGATGGTCAAAGCACTATTTTTCACTTTCCTCTTTTGCCCTTAGATTCATTTATATTAATTTTCTTATCCATTCCAAATGGGCCATTTATGTGAGCCCAATAACAAAAATGATTATTTGATGTGTTATTATTTTTAATTTTTTGTTTTTCATTTCAAATATTTCAAAAAAAAAATCTGCATAGGATTTACCATAATTTGAATATTCAAGTTTATTATTTAAAATGATTGTTTGATGTATTATTATTTTTAATTTTTTGTTTTTCATTTTCAATTTTTTCTAAAAACTTTTTCCATAGGATTGGGTATAATTTGAATATTCAAGTTTATTATTTAATTTTAAACTTGGAAAATTTTATATTTTAATTTTCCTACAAAGATTTATATTTGGGAATACAGTATTGCCAAATTGTTATTACTTACAAAATTTTCTTAATTTTTGTTAAAAGATTTTTCTTATACTTTTTGGATGGTTAATTTTTTATTTCCCTTTCTCTTTGCAAGTGTCCTATTATTTGTCAAATTGACGAGAAATTTGAACGGTTGGGTAACCTAATCAATTGTTGTCTAGCATTTAGCTGTTAAATTATAGCTTTATTACGTTTTTCCGGGAAAAGTAAGTTGAGCTAAATTTTGTTACAGAGGAGCTCTTTTCTTAAAGAGAATAATAATATGTTATAAAGCTACAAATTGAAAGAGTAAAATATAACTATAATTACTTTAAAATTGATATTAAAATTTCACGATTCAAATAACTATCATTGCTTAAAAATTAATTTGGTAATAAATTCATAAAAAAAGAAAAAAATTAGACTAATTTCTATATCCTTAATCTATCTTTGGATCCTATTGCCAATAATTGATAGTAATTTATAAAAAAAATGCGGTATTTTTTTTTTCAAGAGAACCAACAATATTTTTATTTTAACACCTTTTTTTCCCAAAATTCAAGCATAATAAAATAAAAAATATTTACTGGTTGATTCTTTATTTACATTTGCTTATAAACAATATTCTTTCTCTAAAATTGATGGTAAAATTGCATGATTTAATTATCATCGTTTAAAATCGCATGATGTAAAATTGTATATGTAAATTTTAAATTGAAAATTTTCAAAACAAGGTATTAATTTAGGTATTATTAAGTTCTTAGTATTAATTTACAGCTTATAAAATATATGGTATTTATCTAAGAAAATACTAAAAGTTTTTGATATTTTAGTGAAATTTAGCCTATATCCAGTCATGAAATGTTAAAATAAGATCTAATGTTAACATATAATTATTATAAAGGAATAAATAAAATATGAATTGATATTCAAATAAAAAGATTAGACTATCAAGAAAATAAAGAATTAATGCACAAGAAAATCATATCTTTGATTAGGAAAGCATCAATGAAATTTGGAGGAAAAAATACAAAATATTTTCTTTCAATGTTAATACTTTTCCGCGTCTTACTTTACATGTTACTTTCCGTACATGTATGGATATGTTATGTCATTTACTCATTTTTTTTTCTTTTACTTCACACAGTAATTAAATATTCCGTTTCAGATCAAGTATTAAATATTTATGTTTGGAACGACAAGAAAATATCGACTTTGGTTTTAGAGTTAATTATTTTATTCTGCAAACCCGCGCATTACGCGCATGGTTAAAATCTAGTAGCAATAGGTGTGAAGATATACTATGAACCAAAATATAGGTGAAAAGTAAAGAAAAGGGACTACCAAAAACATGGCGAGTATATACACAAGTGATATAAACTACCTTTTTAAAATTCATAATATAGGATCCTGGTGCAGGGGCGGAGCCAGGGGGGCAGGCTGAGGCCGGGCCCCCAAGGACCAAAACATAGTATAATATATGCCCATTTATGAACCTTTCCACCATAAAATTGCACTTATACACAATTTAAATGTACTAAGCATTAAGATGCAGCTTTAAACTGCAATGCTTAAATGATCTCTTCACATTTTTTTTAGCTATTTGATATTACGTTCCATTTTAGCATTAACTTTGACACCTAACTCACAAATATCCTTAAACATTGAGCAACAAAATACCCTTAAATTTAGGAACTAATTTAATCTATCCATAATGAAAAGATTTGATAGCTACACATTTTGTTTGTTTCTTTTTATATACCCATGACTCTTCATATATCCAAATATAACAATGAAATTAATTCTACCATAATCTCTCTTTCTTTCCATAATAATAATAATAGGAAAGAATCTAGTAAGCCAATCTATTTTCATAATTTCAATTATGAATCTAAGGGCTAGAATGTAAGTCAAGGATCCAAAATTCCAAATGGTAAAGCAAATGCAATTATGATAATAGATTAAGGTCTAGTTGCATGTAAACATGCGTTTTCTATGACTTGCGTATTTCTCAATGCAACTAATGGCTTTTTACTTTTCTTTTAAACATTAGTTGAGGAAATTAGAGGCTTTTCAATAAATTTTAAAAATTATTTTGCTAGTTGTATTGACTTCATCATATTTAAATATTATTGTGATATAATCGCCCCCCCCCCCCCAAGTTAAAATCCTGGCTCCACCCCTGTCCTTGTGAGACCACCCCTTCTCTAAACAGGGTCATTACCTATTTATTGCAATTCCCGTGCCCTGCCAACTCTTACACCTCTTCAGAGTACTGGGTATAATTTGAAGAAAATTATTGTCAACTCTTTTAGTAAAAATAACTAGGTTAGACACTCCATGGACATTTGTCAATTTGCAGATTTATCAACTGACACAGAAGAGAATGAAATCCAGCAGGCACATAACCAAACGATTTCTTCATGGCTAAGAATATAATCTAACTAATATGCAACATGTGTTGACGAAGGGCAGAATTTCATGGGGTCAGCTGTAAAGCAAAGATCCATGAGATATTTGACAAAGTCTAACGAACAGCTGTGTATCTGACATCAACCGTCTATTGATTACTGCCAAACTCGTAGCTGAATAAACTGGGAAAACAGAGGGAGTTGTCCTAATATAAACTGATGACTGGCGGCTTCCGAATATTCCAAGATCGAGGGAAGTCAGGAAGCGGAAAAATCCTAGAATTGCTTAAGAGAGTAGTAGCTTTAGCTTAGTTACATACTGAAATTCCCTTAAACTATCCCTGTTTCTCACCAAACTACCTTAAATTTTTTCTATTACATTAAGATCCCTTAAAGTGCTACATTTAAGATATTTTAGTGGTAATAAAAACTACCTTAAAGCCAAAGTTAAAGGAAGCTTACCGTAATAATAACTTTCAGAGGTAGACCAGTGAAAACAATGACAGTTAAAAGTATTTAATAAAATTTAGCCTATTTAATATGCTTTTTGTTCGTTTATTAGCTTTTAGGGGTCAGCCTTTACGTCCTTGACCGCTATGTACAATGGTGTTCCATAATCGCAATTTCAAATAATAACAAGAAATCTACCTTCAGCTGGGCTTAAAGCGGGAAGCATTGCTTGACCATTCGGTTCGGGTTCAACCAAGACTGGATAGTCTGAATGATTGCTATCCTCAAGCTTCGACGAGCTAATTGGGCCCTTATCTTCTTTTCGCTGCTCTGGTTCATCTGGTAAAGGAACTGCTGGGAGAAAACAAAGCTCTTCTTGCGTGGCATCGTCATCACTGAAAGCAGAATCTTTTTCCACAGTCATAATATCAACCTCTTCGTCCATACTAATGTCCAACTCTTTCACCTGTATATGATCATGTTAGAAATGCTACAAACATATTTATATCTGTCCGATGAAGTTAGTGCGAAACGAGAGCAATCTCTACCAATTTAGTTCAAACAGGGAGGAAGTCTCAAATTAAAATTTCAATTTGATTCTCAGCACAACGTTAAAAAACAAAATTTAAACTGTCTCGATCTTTGAACATCTTATACTTTTTAAAGATCTAATATACATTAATAAACAAAATTTAAGAATCTCTAATATCCATACTAATTTTTTTTACAGACCTTCTAAAGTTTTCGTCCATAATATCAAGCACATACACACGCGTAACTACCATCATGCAAAATTACTAGTATTGTTATACTCTAACCGTGTCCTACAGAATATGGCACTTTGAACGTACCAAAATCTGGTATTTTGGGCAGCGATATTTTGAATATAATCTGCTATGTAAATGATCGTATGGTGAAATTTGACGATGGGTAGATTTAATACCAATTACAATTCCTGTCATCGAACCAAAACTCTATAGCTATGGTAAGCGTAAAGGGAAATATTTTTATGGCTTAACATGTATGAAATGAGGGGGGGGGGCTGGTTTCTTTGTTAGAAATTTTACCTTCTCAGTTTCAGGCACCAAATCAAACTCATCCTCTCTCTCAACATACTCTTCGTTCTCCTCAAGTTCCTTGAAGTCTGGGGCAAATGCACTCCAGTTCTCCGTATAATCTTTAGCCCAGATATAAACCAAGCCAGCCACAGAAACAGAGACCACCAAGGGCCGAACAGGGTGCCATAAAAGATCTATTAGAGCTTCCTTAGGTCCTTCAAGGATCTTTACCAAATATCCAGATCGATCCCAAATATATATTTTATGCTCTCCTTTGCTCGCCGATGCACTAACAACCCACTCACCATCACCACTGAAACAAGGAGCTTTCCACTGCATCTTTGTCACCACATCCTGAAACTCCCTAAACAAAAGCAAACACTTTGAACCCACTGCTTTCAATTTTTCTGTCCCTTGAAATTCATTGCTAGTTCTATCCATTTCCTCGAGTTCTTTAGCCGCGCCTTTTAAAGGCAGGAGATTCTCATAGACTCGGAGGATCCTATCATTTGAATTTGTTAGCAGATACTGCCCATTTCTACTGAAGACGATATTTTTTATGATAGAAGATCCAGAAGTCGGGACCAAGCCATAAACCTTTGTACTTTTATAATCTACTATCAAAATCTCGCCTTTGGAGTTTCCTACATAAATTAGATCACCATATTTGTTGAAGGTTGCAGCAGTCGGAGTGAAAGGTGTAGAGCCACTTGAGAGTTTCCGAGAATTTACAACTTCAGAGACAGTTACTGGGAGAACAGTTGAGCTTCCGGTATTCAAATCAACAAGGATTGGGGCAGAAGATAAAGGGCAAGCTAAGCAAATGGATGGAGTTGAAGAGCCCGGATGTAGACGAGCAAGGAGAGTAGTTTGCTGGAGTGTGACACGGGCAACCTTTTTACCATTTTTAACATCCCATAGCGTTAGCGATTTGTCGGTAGCAGAAGCGAGTATGTGGTGGCCAAACTTGGACCAGCACACGCTAGTTATAGGTGAGACACAGTCTTTATCACGGAGCTCTTTAGCGATTCCTCTGGTTTCGAAATCCCAAATGACACAACTCCCATCTGAGCAACCAGCTGAACAAAAATAGGCGAACAACTATCAATCAATTTATCATAATTAATTGATGGAAACTAAAAATACGTGAAAATAATAATGGGTATAAATATTTGCTCATAAATAGAGAGAGTTTTTAAACTAGTAATACTAGTATAAATATTTGCTCATAAATAGAGAGAGTTTTTATAATAGTAATAATAATGTTTATCTTATTTCCATTTGCAGGTTCAAATGATCAAACTTTCAAATTCTACTATTCAAGAAACTGTACTTTATTATTCACAAATTTGGGGAATAAAAGAAATAATTAAATGGGCATAATTATCTATTAGCTTGGCTTATCATTTGCATGTCAGATTTGTTCTTTTCCCTAGAATAAAAGAGCACTGAGAAAAGATGGTGCAGATATTGAGCTCCATAGGTATGATAGCAGACCAAAATTTTATTGCATTGCCATAAGAAGACATGCAACTTTCATATTTATAAGAAACCATTTTGGAAGGTACAAAATGAAGTAAACATATATCTTGCTCATATGATACATATGGTAAGGTTTTTGATTGACTAAAACGTTTGAAGTATTACTTAAAGGCAATTTTAAAGTTTTGTGGGTCCATCGTCTCTGCTTGCCCCATGGCTCCGCCATTGCAGGTAGGGAAATCTACCTATATTGTAATGCAGATTCAGGTCAAATAAAACGAGCACACATGAAGATTATCACAGGTAAGAAAAGGGTCACAAAGAAGAGATAACTTCATTAAATACATAGTAGGGAACAGCATTAATTTCTTGGTCAGAAGCCAAGCCAAAGATGAAAATCAGTCCCATGCATGTTTAAATGTTAAAGCTAAACAAAGACCTTTATGCCTGAAAATGGTTCTCTTACAGAAATTGAACACTAAAGTTCATAAGAAAACTATGGAGTAATATCACCTTAACCCGAATTTAACAAATTTGAGCCTCCGTGAGTGTGTAACTCTTCCCTACTAAAGGTAGGACTTAGTTATTCACGCACTCTTACATAGTACATTCTTCATTAAATAGGCTAATTAATACAAGGGAAAAGATCGTCTTTCTCCCATGCTATTTAGATTTCCTTCTTTATCTACTCACTGGCCTAAACTAAGAACTAATTGCAAAAGGATACGGAAAATACCAATTGATTAAAACAGTTTTAAAACCAAACAACCCAGAACTCCAAAAGTTTTTTAAAAAATCATTCTTCTTTTTCATTTTCCTTTTTAAATATAGATAAATCAACCTTGGGTCTCATGACTCTCATCTAAATTGTTGCTTCGTTGCTTCCATAAATAATAGTATCTAAAGATTATAGATAGCTTCTTCACGAATCGCGACTCTTCATTTAATCATAAAATTGGAAACTTTTCTATGAACTCAACATTCAACTTTCTATAGCAGGTTACATCAGTGACGTGGGATTAAACTAGCAAAACGACATCACAACCCAACACGCAACACACAGAGCATATTTGATTTCATAAACAGAACCAGATAAAATCTTCAAATTTTCAGGACCATGCTGTCGTATACGTGCTAAACCCTCCACAACCCTATTTCACCGCCAAAACCGCATCTTTCACTATTCTCCTACTCAAAACGATGCCTCTTCTTTCCAGCAGCTCACCAATTACCCAAAAAGAACTACATTGATACAGAAAATTAAAACACAACTTCCTCCAAACACATCAAAATCGTAACTTTCACTGATGGATGGCTCAAACATAGTTCAATTAACAGAAATATCTTAAGATCAAGAAGAGAAACCCATTCATTGAACATGATTTCGCAAATTAAAACAAAATTTCTTTCACAAGAGCCATAATTTACCAGCGAGAAGAGTTCCTCTCCGATTGAAGGCGATACATTTCATGATCCCATGCTGCAAATACTCCTCTATCACTTCAGGGAAATCCCCTTGCAGCGGATCTTCGCCAAAATCGAAAACAAACAAATCAACAACGTTTAAATCAACGAAAGAGATAAAAAGGGGAGAAATTGAACAAAAAATTTATAAAAAAAACCACTTACCAATGATTGGGGCATTCATCATATTGAGGCTCCCCAGCTTGGCGAATCGAAGCAATTAGGGTTCGATCGGGGATTACTCTACTGCATTGAATCGATGGGAAGCAATTGAGAGAGAAAGAGAGCGATTCGATGGCATCGTTTCGATCGCCGCGAGAACTGAGAGCTCGAAAGCGAAACCCTAGTTTTTTTTTGGTCGAGGTTTTTGAGAAGATGTGAGCTTTCAAATTTATAACTTATCTGTAACAAACTAATAAGTCTTAATTATTTATTTTTATAAATATTGGTATTATTGATAAATATGATTATTTAAAAAATGGATTTATCAAAAAATTATGCTCTAATTACTGGGCAAAAGTAACAATTCAGAGCAAATGAATATTTGAGGATAAACTTTCTTAGAACAATATATTGATGAAGAAATGAAGACACGGAGAAGCAGATTTGTATGATTGTTTTCACTTATTTGATGCAATTGTTAGAACAGTTCTATCTTTGTTATCTTCTTGTAAATACTCTTTTTGGCAACATGATTTATGAAACATTTAAAATCTCTCTATTTTCAAATAAAGGAATTTTTTTACCAGGCACATGCAGGCAATTAACGATCTTACAGAGGGGCTATAATTGGAGATACCATTGTTTCCGATCCTGGCTCAGGATGAGCGCTAGCGGCATGCTTAACACATGCAAGTCGGACAGGAAGTGGTGTTTCCAGTGGCGGACGGGTGAGTAACGCGTCGCAATTTTGGCTGTCTAGACGATAGAATTAGGAAAACTCATGAATATCAAAAACCGTAGCTTTTTCTTATTTATTATTTAATAATTTCCACAGTGAGCTATCAAAGGATGAACTTTTAATCATAAACTATTGCCAGTATGGTTTTTTGGGTCGATTTTGGTTTATTGTGTATCGAGCATAATATTTTGAATCAGGGTTTCTTTTTCATTTATAAAAAAATTAAACGGGAAGTTCTCTTCTTGTTGATTACAATTAATACTTGATTTTCTTTTGCACATGTATATGATTTAAACATGCCCGTTGAAGAATAAATATTAGTGTTCAATTTTTTTTCCCTTTTTGAAAATACTTTTCTTGCAATACATATGCAAAACATTAGTAGTAACTTTTTTTTTCTACTGTGTAATGATTTCCGCAAAGCTATCAAAGCATGATGCTTTTAATGGGGATGACATTCCAAATGCTTTAATATACAGCCCAATTTGGCAATAAAGTTGAGTTTAGATAGCCGGATCTTCATAAAGTTCTCTAAACTTAACTCCAAAATCATAAACATGCCATGTTTGATTCTCATTTTGGAGTTTAGAAATTCCGGTTATTTAAACTTGAAAGTTGAGATAACAGTACCAAAACCCAATGAAGATAAAATTTTCGATACTCCAAAAAAAATAAACATTTCGCGGTTTATAAAACTCCGAAACAAAACTTTCGAGTTTAATAACTCCATTACCAAATGTTAAGGCCCGGTATTATAATGGAGTTCAGTTTTCTATCAAAAAGTTAGAAACACTAACTCTCAATCCTAACCATATCCTGCTAGAGGAGGAATTATTCGGTGTGTCAGATGTAATACATCCGGATAGGAGGTGAAAGAGAGGAGAGTTTCGAGCAGCCTTGAGGCAGCGTGGAGCCCACACTTCTATTTTCTCTCTTTCTTGTCCGGGTGCATAGGAAAAAATTTCCTGTTTGGACCTTATTTTGAAGACCGTTGAAAGCGAGAAAACCACAGTTATCTGAACTCCAATCTGATCAAAGTTTAGGTAACACATTTTTGAAGTTTGAGACTTACAAACCATAATGTGTATCTCTCTATCTCCACTTAAAAATAAGGGGGGAAATGGATCTAATTCCCATGGGTCCAGAAACTAATAGGAAAAGCTCTCTAGACAAAAAAATCTAGTAAAAAACTCCCTAGCCAAAAAGTTATATGTCTAAGTCTCTATGGTACAACCAACCACTTTTTATTTTTTAACATTCCAATATTAACTTTGTTAAGTTCTGATACATTTAACAAGTAAACTGCTGCATTTAGCAAGTACATTGATACATTTAGTAAATGTAGCAGTTATCTGCTAAGTGTAGCAGTTACCTGTTACATTTGGCGGTTAATGTAAACTGCTGCATCTGATAAATGTAGCAATTATCTGCAAAATACGAAACTTAATGCAACGGTTTATCTCCAAATGTAGCAGTTTATCTGCTAAATGCAGCAGTTATTAGGCAGAAATCGACAAAGGTAATATAGGAATATTTAAAAGTAAAAGTTTGTTACTTGTACTGTAGGAAATTAAACTTATAACCTTTTGGATTTAGTGCGTTTCTCCTTGACGATTTTTTGCCGTCGAGTTTTCCTTATTGTTTTTCAAGGCAGGGGAGCTAGACTAATTTTTCCCTGAAAACAAGCCTAAAAGCGAAGGCAGACTGGCAAATTAGAGTTTGCATGGCGTGTGGTTACGGGCTACTGGAGATCCCTAATGAAGAAAACCATAGCAATTTCAGTGGTAAAGTAGGCAATTTTTTCATTTATGTAGTTCTTAATGTTCGGAGATTTAATCTTAATTTTCATCGTATCGATTTTGTTTGGTTAGTGCCTATTAAAGGCTTCATGCTTCATTTAGCGGGTTTAAAAAAATCTGCCCTTTTGGAACGCTCATGAAATGGTTGATAAATTGCCTCACATAGGCAAACTTTGTTAAATTTTTTTAGTTTGTTAGTGAAATTTAGCCAAACGCAAGTAAAGTTGGAATATGTAATCCTATATGCAGCCATTAGTTTGTAAATTTTTTGGTTTAATTCACGCTTCAGGACATTCATAATTTGAGGATTTTGGCATCATTTGCTTACTATCCTGCTTAACCTATTAGATTATTGCATAGTTATTACTTACTGATGTCCGACAGAAATCAAAATCGGCTTATTGAAAAGTAAGACCATGTATTCAACACTTCAGATAGTTGAAGCATGTTTATTAGACGACAATTCAATACAGAACTGGATTTTAACGCAATAATTAATGAAGAGGATGAAGATTTTGAACCAATAAGATGTCTTCAATCCTCTCTGTTTCTAACCAAGTCTAACATCTTTCGACGTTGATGAGTCAGTGATCATGCATGGAATATATGGATGCTTACAAAGAAGTAACATATAATTAGCATAATAGTCCCACTATATAAAATACCAACAAGAGTAAACGTATTAGGTAACAAAGAATATACAAAATACAATCCATTTTGACTTATTATTGAATTCATTTTTATATATTACTTTCCATTCAATCTTGCATGTGCCATTTTCGGGTAGCTAGTGGTTCCATCCAGATTGGTGCATGAGCTGAAAGACGCGAGGAGTCATCCATTGCGGCGAACACATACAGATGCTGAGGTATCGGGAAGTGGTGGTTCCACCGGCCCATCTGTATTTGGTATATATTCTCATGAAATTCAGGTTAACTGAAACCATATGTATGGATGCATGTATACTTTACTATGTTAATTTGCTTTAAAACTGCAGTGTTGCCCATCGATCACAGACAGTCATATCGTGCCTCACGACCGTGACTAAGCCTCGAGCACCTCAATGACATGTGTGTGTGTGTTAGAATTGGTTCGTATTCAAAAGTCGATAATGAAGAGCGGAGGGTTCGTTGCAGAGTTGATGGAGCCTGAGCACTTCTAGAATTTGGTTTTGGTGAAGATTCGTTTGAGAGATTAATTAAGAAAATTTGTTGGAAAATTATTTGAAGAATTATTGGAAGATTTATAAGAGATTTTTCAGGAACTTAATTATGAAAGTTTGTTGTAGAGTTATTTGAAAATTTGTTAGAAGATTTGGGAAGAGATTTGTTAGAGATTGTTTTCCAGATTTGGTGAGATCCTGATTGAAGTAGGAGTTCTATTATTTCGTGTTATAAATAGAGAAGGGCCTCATCAGAGAAAAGTGGCTAAACATGAAAGAAAAAAGAGAAAGAAGAGACGAAGTCAAAGACGAAGGGTAAAGAGATTCACATAAGAAAGATGGAGTGATTCACAGACTATGAAGCACGAATACTTGTATATGCCTCACGAATCATTTCCGATCATGTATCAGAGTCCGAAACTCTCGGAAACTCTTAGAGTCTTTCAGATTCGCTCGAACTTATGAATGTCTCACCAACCTCTCTTAAATCAACACATCCTCTCTTTCTCTCGAAAATTAAGACACTCAAAAGTTTGAAAGTCCATTTAATATACAACATAATGCCATTATTTATTTATACTATTATATATTGGTATGTATAGCTTAATATATATTCATATTTAGTTAATTTAAAATCGATATAAAACGTATCCCGTATCCTAGGTTGTTGGAAAATTGCAAATCCACGAATCCGAACCCGTGCTATATAGTTCACATAGGGATAGTCTCAAAAAGGAGATGAATAGTGGTCATCCATAGTTGAAAGTGGAGGGATTCACGAGAAAGTAGTCTTTGTGTTTGTATGAGAGTTGAGATATAAGAAAGATGAGAGTGAATATAAAGTGTAACAATATTCTTGACCATTAACAAAGAGATTTTCATGTTTGCCCCGTGGATATAGGCTGGGTTTGGTCGAACCACGTTAAATATCGGTGTTGCGTGTTCTTATTTTTGCTCGTCTTCCTTACATGCCTATAAAAAATCCTAACAATATGTGTGTGTGTGTATATATATATATATATATATATATATTGTAATGTTATTTGATTTGCTGGCAATTACGGTCTTTAAGTTTATGTATTAAGTAATTAATAGTTCAGATTAGGAAAAACGAGTTATGGTTATGCATGATATTTTGTGGCTTAATGATCTTCAGTCTTATTTGATGCTTTGGTTATATGTTTAATTGAAATTAATTATATTTTCCTATTAAGTTTTTCTGTTCACCTTGCATATTCAGTTATTGTGATTGAAATTGGTTACAAAGTTCCATATGAGTTATGCTTTAAAATATGATATTCTTAGGGGCATCACATCGTAATAGAGGTTCCGCAAATCCTGGTAGCAGCAAATCCAAACCTGGAAACAGGCCATGGATATATATATTTTTTGAACCGGATAAGTGGAGTAACTTACATCTGATTGGTGAATGTGGAAATTTGCCTCCTATCGTAGAGAGGAGGCGAGGACATATTCAAGATATCCTTTCCACAGGGAGTGGTCTAATAGGCATGATGAGCATGTTGAGGATTTTTGGCGCACCCCCCCCCTCCCCCGCACAAAGAATTGTTTAATTTTGAGTTTGCATGTACAAGTTAATGGAATTCTTTTAGCTATGTCCCTGCTATACACACATATTTAAATCCTCTAACTTTCATGGCTCATTTCTAGTTAATTTACTCAACAACAGAAATAATGAGATAGACAACCATATATTTTTTTTTTCTTTTTTATGTTATTGAAGCATACGGAAATTAGTTCCTAATGTTAATACTTTCTGAAAGTTCTAGTGAGAAAGATCCTCAGCTCTAATCTAAAATAGATGTTTCTGAAAATTTTAATGTTTTACAATCAACAGATGCACTACAAGTTTGTCAATGAGGATGTAAGTGACTTCATTGACGAGGTTAAGGTTTTTGATCAAGGATATTATCCATAGTAAAGTAATAGATCATTTCCGGAAGCTGAAGTTTTACTTGAAGCATCAGTTAAAGGTAGATGACAGCCGTGTGATTACAAGGCTGTAAGTAGTTACTTATTGATTTATGTTTAATGCAAGGCCGAGGTCCACCAACTGTAATTCCACAAGTAAGCCCAATGCCGTTGCTACACAGGGCTCAATCTCGATGGCACAGGCGGATTACAAGGCTGTAAGTAGTTACTTATTGATTTTCTATTAATTGGATCCCCTATAATACTATGTATTATTCAATCTATTTATCATGCAAATACAGAGAATGGAGTTGGGTGAGACTGCACTCCGGCTGAGGTGTGGCTATGTACACACGAAGCTAAGAATCCTGCCACCTTGGAGTACAAAGAAAGTGTTTAATAACAAGTCTAAAATTAAATTTCTTACATGAATTGTCGCATCATTAAGCGTAAATATGATAGATATTGGTGCAGGTGCACTAGAAATTGTGGAGATATATATACTTCTTTGGGCCAGTACATGATAGAGATAATATAGACATGCTAATCTGAACTGGTACGTGATAGAAATAATGTAGACATACTGTTTTGGACTGACACATGATAAAAGTTGTAGAGACATATTGTATTAGATTAATACATGATCTTTTGGACCAATAAATGCTTGTTTGGAATGTTATATGCTAAATATTGAACTGATATTCAAGTCCTACAACATTTTTTAATTGAAAATATATCTCGAATATGTATTGTGTTTCTTGTTTTCTAGAGAGTAGATGGATCGGATAAATTGATTTTTGAGGAATTTCAGTATCATGTTTAACCGTGCTCGTTACTATATTTTTATGAACTGAGGCTCAGTGCCTTACTAGCATGATTCATAACCTGATGCATGGTAAATCAATTTGATATTCTTCTCTCTTTCATAATACTTGAACTTATCTCAACCTAACTAAAAGGTTATGTTGGATACTTGATAGTCTGAGAATCTTGAAAATCTTGACGTACCACAATTGGGAGATCTATGTATATCCAGTTCTTTTTTATTATTATATTTCATCTGTTTTTCCGTCTAAAATACTCACAAGATTCGAGCCACTTCATTTCCCATATCAGAAAGCCAAGGCTTAACACAACAGTTTTGCTTCTTGTAAACATAGTATGGAGGCAAAACGTCTCAATATGGGAGAAAGGACAGGAGTGCTTGTGTTGAGAAGCTCGGGAAGAGATTTTCAGGAGGTTTCGAGCCGATGGTTCGATCGTGCAGGTATGATCTTGATGATGCTCAATATTGACGATCTTCAAGAACAGGACACGTGGCAGATGCCGTGTCCCAGGACTCAGAAGAAAGGGCCCATAGGGGCCGACCATGCAACCCTATACCCGACCTGCAAGCACAAGCTGGCTCTCCTCGGGGCCCCCTGCAAATTGGCCTTCTCGGCCCCTCAGCTCGTCCGAGCTGCCACAAGTCCAAAACTCCTCGGCCCCCTCGCACGTCCCTGAGCCCCGGCCGAGGCCGTCTTCCTCGGCCCCTCCGACTAGCTCCACCGCTCACAGGCGTAACCGCCGTTCCGCGAATCTTGCCATGCGCGGATTCTCCGCCAGCAACATCCCACGTTCCACGCCCCCGCGATCCCCATTAATGGGCGATCCGCTCTCCACGCGGGCGTGACGTCGGGAGCGTGGCGAGATTCTCGCGCCTGCTGCTGCGTGCCATCACCGCTATATAAACCCCCATCACAGAGGGGTCAAGAAGCCATTCTTTACTCTACTAAGCCGTTATTCTGCTCGGATCTTGTTACTAACTTGATTGTCGGAGGGTCCTCGGTGGTACCAAACCACCCTGGGACTTCTTTGCAGGTGCTCGGCGCCGAACTCCTCATACCACCTTTTTCACCAAAATCCATTGAGATCCACACGCAACAGAAGATCACCACTGAAATCCCCCGGGAGATCAACGGAAGACAACATCTGACGGAGATCTAAAAAGGACCTCCATCAGTTGGCGCCGTCTGTGAGGAACGCAAACTCCACAAAAATAAAGTTGGCCTTCCGATCTCCGCCTGCATGGCGAGCAATCATCCTAAAGATCTCGGCACCAGCCGCCGCCTTCCCCTCGCCGAAGGCGTGGATGGGCCTCTTCCAACGACCATCATTAACACCCCCGCCAGCCGAATAGATCGGCTACAGTCCCTCGTAGAAGCGCTCGTCCATGTCCAAGCGGCCGGGCCTGGGCCCCATATCGCCGCTCCACCGCCTCCAGAAGGCTCCGCCCCCGTCTGGGCGGCTGACCACCAGCGGCCTATGATTCCTGGCCACCGGTCTCCCGAGTCGGTACCTCCTGAGGCCCGCTGGGTGCCCTACGGCTCCACACCAAGGTCCGCCGCCAGAATGTCTTGTCTCGAGCCTCCTCCGACCCTTATCCCCCTGAGGAGATGTCGGTCACCTTGCCTGTCCATAGGCATGGTCAACACCCCCCTCGGCGGGGCTATGCTGAAGGGGTTCACGTCGGCGGCTCTAGAGCCACCTCGCCCAGGGATCTGAGGCACCTCATCAAGAGGAATAGGGGCCGCTCCTAGACGCAGGTCACCCGCAGCGGAGGCCAGGGGTCCCAAGGCGTCGATTCCTCGGGATACCACGGTCGGCTAGACGCCCTCGAGAAAAAAAATCGAGGGCATGCGCCGGGAAGCTCACCTCTCGAGCGATGGGCTAAGTACACCTCCGATTCGCTCATAAAGCCGTTCACCAAGGAACTGCTCGCCGTCCGCGTCTCCTGGCGTAACAAGCCCCCAAAGGTCTCTCTGTTCGACGGGAAAACCGACCCGAAGGACCATTTGGACGCTTTCACCGCGGGGATGAGCTTCCAGGACCACTCCGATGCCGCCCAGTGCAGGGCCTTCCCGGCCACCTTCATCCGCGCAGGTCGGGACTGGTTCCGGGGGCTCGAGCCCCGCTCGATCTCGACCTTCGACGAGCTGGCGACTCAGTTCCTCGGCCATTTCATCGGGAACCGTCGGCAGAAGAGCACGGTCGACTACCTCTTCACGGTTAAGAGTGGGGACAAGGAAACGTTCAAGGCCTACATTACCCGTTTCTACAATGCCCTTCTTGAGGTTCCCGAGCACCAGGACAAGACCGTCATCACGGCGCTTAGATCTGGTCTGAGGCACAAGGAGTGGTTACACTCCTTCGCGTTGGCGCAACCTAAGACCATGGCCGAGGTCAAGGCGTGGACCGAGCGCGAGGTTCAGCTGGAATCCGAGGTGAACGCTAACCTCCCCCGAGCAGAACGATCCGACCAGAAAAAGAGGGCTCGGGAGGAGAGGCCGGAGCGTCAGCAGCCCTACCACCCAAAGTTCCAGGAGTGTACCCCCCTCAATGTCTCCCTCGCAGTGTTGCTGGAGGAGGCCCAAAACGAGAGGTTCTTCCAGTTCCCTCCGATCCCGCGTCAGGCTGCGAAGCGAACCCAGGGCCCTTACTGTGCTTTCCACCAGACACTGGGCCACGCCATGGAGGATTGCAAGCAGCTCAGGGACTACATCGAAGAGCTCATCCGATCGGGACGCCTCGCCGCGTACTTGAGGGACAAACGGCATGCCGACCGCGAGCAGGAGCAGCATCGCCCTCCCGCTGAACTGACCATCGGTCAGATCATGCTCGTTTCGGCGGACGGCCAGCACGGAACTCAGGGAGCCCACCCTGCGCCGAGTACGGAGGCCCACAGTCCTCCGGGAAGCTCGGGCCGAGCCAATAAAATCATCTACTAGCCTGTACCTTTCCTTTATGGCAATGTAAACTCTTCCTAGGATCTATTGTTAATTTAATAAAGATCAATGGAACATTGCGAAAAAGAAAGAAAAACCTTATTTATTCAAAAGGTATTATGAGCTCCTCATCCATACACGCGAAAAGAAAAGGAAATTACAACAGTGGGGGAAGGGGGTGCAGCGAGCACTGCTCGTGGTACTCGGTAAAGATCTCCGCCAGCCGGGGCCTCGTGAGATCCAACCTCTGTCCCCGGTCCCCCCGCGCGCGTTTATCCCAAGTCTCAGCTCGTAGCGTTCGTGGACGAGTGCCTTTGAGCGGGCCAGCCGGTTTGCGGAGATCAGGCCGAAACGCCTCAGAGACCGCAGCTTGCCCACGTCCTCGTCATAAAGCTGCTCGGATATGGGGTTGTAAAGCCCCAACGACGCCCTCCAGATGGAGTACATCAGCAGCTGCAGCAGGGAGGAGCGCCGGGGGAGAAGCCGGCCGAAATGGTCCTCAATGCTCTATAGACCAGCTGCACCGTGTCTTCGGTACAGTTCTGATCGTAAAGGTACACGTCTTCGAAGTGGATGATGTCGGGGATGGTAAACTGGAAGTCTTGCATTTTCGACGACCTGTTTATGAGGGATGGAAGGACCAGTACTCCTTCAGCCTTATATAGCCCACTGCGCAGCTCAACAGTCGCCCGCTTTCACCCAAAGGGTCGCTGCCACGCGGCGGTCATCAAGCCTTCCCTGGTGGAATCAAAGCGACGCGCCCCTAGCGCTTCACCTCCCCCCACATTCAATGCACATACTACGCGCACTGCTCCCGCGACCGTTCCTATTCCCCATGCCTACAGCTGGACGGTCGGGCTACACCTCACCAAGATTCAACCCAGCAGCTATCCTGCTCGGTCCCCCCTGGCGGGTAGCTTCCCTACCGCAACGCCAGGGATCAGAAAGCCCTCCCAGAGGCAGTCGAGCCCGAGGATCTCTCGCTCGGCTATCCCCAGCGGGCAGCTTTCCTACCACAACGCCGGGGATCAAAAAGCCTTCCCATAGGCAGTCGAGCCCGAGTATCTCTCGCTCGGCTATTCTTCAGGACAAAAGCCCTCGCTAAGAGGCACCGGGCAGTAACCCTGCCCGGCCAAGGGTCCTTGGTAGGCTTCTACAGCCCCTCCCGTGCTAAGGACCAAAGTCTTCCCAGAGACAGTCGAGTCCTTGCTCGGCTATCCCCGGCTGGTAGCTTCCTACCACAACCGACAGGGATCAAAGTCATCGTCAAGAGGCACTGGACAGTAAGCCTGCTCGGTCCCCATCCTGAAGGATCAAAGTCCTCACAAGAGGCAACCGAGCATCTACCCTGCTCGGTCAACTCCGGCTGGTAGCTCCCTACCCACGGCGCCAGGAATCAAAGGCCCTCACAAGAGGCACCAGAGCGGCTGCCCCGCTCGTTCATCCCAGGCTGGTAGTTGCCTACCTACGACGCCAGAGGTCAAAGCCCTCGCCAAGAGGCAACCGCGCAGCTTCACTGTCCGGTTGTCCTTAGTGGGCTTCTTACAACCCCTCCAACGCTAAAGATCGAAGCCTTCACAAGAGGCAACCGAGCAGCTACCCCGCCCGGTCGTCCCTGGCGGGTAGCTTCCCTACCGCAACGCCAGGGATCAGAAGACCCTCGCAAGAGGCAACCGAGCATCTACCCTGCTCAGTTACCCTCGGCTGGTGGTCGATGCCAGCGTTGACAGAGGCCAAAAGATGGCACCCCCCATGGAGCCACCGAGCAGGCGCCCACTCACGCTCGGCTCAAGTGCGGTGAACAGCGCTCTGCCCATCACCCGCAGAGGAACCGAGACCCCAGTGAGGGGCATCAGATCTATCCAGGTCTAAGCGATCTCCCCTCGACTTCGGGGCCCATGGGGATACCTCCTCGGCAGCGCATGACATGCTCGTCGGCAAGTGACCGAAATCAACCCGACGGGCGATTGCTAGACAAGTGGCAAACCTGACATGAAAACACAACGGTGCAAGCAGAGATATCTTACGAGCATTTTTCACAAACAGATGGTAGAGCGCGATTCGATGAAGGCAAATTTTTTTTTATTACTACCAATGACAAAAGCTTTACAAAGGGTATTTTTTGGGGCTCCCCAGCCTTACAAAATTCAAAAAACAAAATAAAAAGAGGAAAACGGGGGCTCTACACCTCGGGGCCAGGTATAACCTCAAGGTCATCGACCTCCACCACCTGCCGCGCGGGGCCCTCGGCGGCTTCCTCACCAGGAACCTCTTCCCCCTGCTCATCGGCGTCCGCGAGGGAGAACTCGGCCCGGAGGTCTCCGTCGACAAACTCCGGCATCCGGGCCTTAACGGCATCGAGGGTGTCGTGCCAAATGCGGGTCGTAGCCACGGCCAAGTCGTCATAGAAGTCCTTCGACTTCTTATAGCCCTCCACCGTCTTTAGTTCAGCCGACTTGGCCGCCTCAGCTGCCGCCCCCAGCTCCTTTCGGAGGGTCTTCACTGTCCTCTTCAGGTTGCCGGCGAGCACCTGGGCATCCTCAAGCTTGACCTCGGCAATCACGGCGGCCTCGCGGTGCCGGGCTATCTCCCGTTTCCCGGCCTCCACCTCGCCTCCCAAGACAGCAACCCTCGCCATCATCGCCTCCAGTCCCGCTTGGAGCTCACTTCCAGCGAGGCGAGCCGGCCCACAGCCTCCAGCGCCGGGGCTACCATCTCGGCTTCCATACGCAAGGAGAGCGCGACGTGCTGGAGAACCTGGAAGACACGAAACAGATCAGAAAGATGAAGGAGGCACCGAATCTCACAATGAACCAAACACTTACCTGCACGGACTCCTGAACGATGGACACCAGCTGAGCCCTGAAGGTCCCCCGGAAACTCTACCCCCGGCCGAGGTCTCTATCTCATGTAGAAGGATATCCGCAACGGATAGCCCCGATGGCACCGCGAACCGGAGGCCCCCTTCCTCCACCATGGTCGGTGAGGACCGGCCCCGGGAAGGTCCCCGGGAGCTCCTCTTAAGCGGCTCCGAGGGAGAGCCGATCTCTTCTTCCAAGGCCGGGTCCTCCAGAATCAGGGCCCGCTTCCGGCCCGACACTCTGCTGGGACCCGGGGCGGGATCCGCCCCCGAGCGCTCGCGGGACACCGCCGCCGGAGCAGTAGGAGCCGGGACGGGCTTCGTGCGAGAAGAACTGGCGCCTCCGGCCTTCGTAGCCTGCCTCGGCTGGCGCATGGAAGCTCTGAGCGAGTTGAAGTCTATGGATCCTGCACGAAATAAATACCCAACAAATCAGCGACACGAGCAAAACACAAGCCAAAAAGTAAGCCTAACTTACCGACGAACTCGACGGGGCTAAGCCCAGCCCAGCTCAAGACCCTCTCAGACAGCAGCACGTCAGGTCGGGATATTGGCTCCCACGACGCCACTCTCACCGCGGCGGGGTCATCGGACTGGTTTCCCGGCAAACATTTCTCCCTCGACCACTTGGTAGGCACAGGCCAGTCCTCGCCCTCGGGAGGGGAAACAAATTTTTTTTTCTTTTTCCAATCATGAATAGAAGAGGGCAAGGCGACGACTCCGGTCCCGGCAGCGCCCCCGGCCGCTTCCTAAAAGAGAGATAAACCCATCTCGGGTCGCCCGCTCGACTACCAGGGTGACTTTTGAAGACGAGAGAAGAATTGAGAAGGGAAAGGCTGAAGGGAACCGCCTGTAACTTCAGGCGGATCAAGAACCCGAGGAGGATCCTCCACGAGTTTGGCACTAACTGGCCGGGGGCCAAACCGAAAAAATTCAGCGCAGCGACGATCTCGGGAGAGAAGGGCAGGCGCATTCTGCCCCAAAAAGCTTCCAAATACAGGGCGATTTCCCTGCCCCGTACTTGATCCGCCCTCTCTCCCTTCTTGGCCAGTTGGAGCGTGTAGCACGAGGGGATGTGGAAGCGATCCCGAGCGTTGGCGAGCTCGTCCTCATGCCTCACCCAGCACGAGGAGCCAGGGGAGAGGATCCAACCTCTGCTCCCCGAGGAGACTCAGAAACAGCTAAAGGGGCCATAGAACCTACTCCTACAACATCTACTGACTCTACAAAGGAAGACATCTAATCTTGGAAAAGGGAAGCTTCAGGGGCCGAAGGCAGGAGAAAGGAGACGAGCGCCGAGCAACCAGGACTTAAAAGAGGGAAATATGAAGGAGTAAGGGCCCAAGGGCGGACCCCACCCCTGTTTTATGCTGCGAACGACCTCATCCAACGGCGCCCGTCATTTCCCGCCGAAACGACTCCTCGTGCCCAGTGGCCCCGATCGCTCCATGTGTTGATCCTGCGCTGGACCGCGTCCCATCAGACGCCGTAGGCCTGCATACGTCGCATCAGCCAATCGACGCTTGTCGCGTAGACCGTCGCTTCAGTTGCAGAGTGCACGAACCGGCGCACCTTCTTTAAATGCAGAGATCTCGCCCTGATTCGCCAGCGGAAATGACAACTGACAGCCCGAGAACTCGTCCCGACAAAGCCTTAGAAAGAGGCTCACCTCGGGAGGCCTGGAAGTCCACTCCTGACCCGACCCGCTAGCTGGTCGGGACAAGAGTGGAGGACTGATGATGATGCTCAATATTGGAAATCTCTAAGAACATGACACGTGGCAGATGACGTGTCCCATGACTCAAAAGAAAGGGCCCACAGGGGCCGACCATGCCACCCTATACCCGACCTGCAAGTACAAGCTGGCTCTCCTCGGGGCTCCCTGCAAATTGGCCTCCTCGGCCCCTCAGCTCGCCCGAGCTGCCACAAGACCAAAACTCCTCGGCCCTCTCACTCGTCCCCGAGCCCCCCGGCCGAGGCCGTCTTCCTCGGTCCCTTCGACCAGTTCCAACGCTCACAGGCGTAACCGCCGCTCCGCGAATCTCGCCATGCGCGGATTCTCCGCCAGCAACATCCCACGTTCCACGTCCCGCGATCCCTATTAATGGGCGATCCGCTCTCCACGCGGGCATGACGTCGGGAGCGTAACTGCTGGCGAGATTCTCGTGCCTGCTGCTGCATGCCATCACCGCTATATAAACCCCCATCACAGAGGGGTCAAGAAGCCATTCTTTACTCTACTAAGCCGTTACTCTGCTCGGATCTCGTTACTAACTTGATCGTCGGAGGGTCCTCGGTGGTACCAAACCATCCCGGGACTTCTTTGCAGGTACTTGGCGCCAAACTCCTCATACCACCTTTTTCACCAAAATCCATTGAGATCCACATGCAACAGAAGATCACCACTGAAATCCCCCGGGAGATCAACGGAAGACAACATCTGACGGTGATCTGAAAAGGACCTCCATCAGATCTCATCCCCAATGCATCGTATAGATAAATCTTACGAATAGTTGATGCCTCATGAAATGCTAGGACTTGTGCATCATTGTTAAGTGAGATGGAAGATGAAGAGAATAGCTGAATTTAGCGGAGTTTCAAGAATAGGGGAAGTAAATACATCCTAATGATTACATAGGATCATAAGTCTGAAGTCAATTGTCATGTTTCATCTACTCTCCAATGTCAACTAATAATACCAATTTCAACTCCATTTCATCCCAAGATTTTTTTTTGCAATCTCCAAAACAGCGGCACCAACAAAAGAATCAAATGCATCTCATCTAAAGCCTAAAACTTTGATACTTCTTCTTTATATTGCTTGGACGGTCAAGAAATAGACGGAAGTTGGACATGCATAGACACAAATCTCTTATAAAACATGAAAAAATAAATAAAAAGGACTGCATCCAAAAAGGCACATGATAATTATAGCATACTAAAATCATGTACATGTGTAAGACATACATACAACATACATACGGCACATATATAATGTGTTTGATACGTATACATGTTCGATATTGTCGTACAAGTGTCATGCAAATGTTGGTGTTTAATACGTGTCGGACACGAACATGGCAATATGACGGAAGTGTCCATACAACCTAGGTAAAAAGAAGCGAACATTACTGTGGAAGGAGATTAATATCTAATGATAACACTCTTTACAAGAGATCCCCTATTCAAATCCTCCTAACAATGCATATTCAAATCCTCCTAACAATGCATATGCATG
The DNA here is from genome assembly GCA_030015575.1 of Agapanthus africanus. NCBI lineage: Eukaryota > Viridiplantae > Streptophyta > Magnoliopsida > Asparagales > Amaryllidaceae > Agapanthus > Agapanthus africanus. The sequence goes on along the minus strand of JASDDO010000004.1, from coordinate 26,919,595 downwards.
TTGTTGTATTCATGTGTTGTGTACAAAACTCAGTTAAACTCTTGGGTAATCATGTAAATAATAATGTTTTGACACGGATGAAAACAGCCCCTGCTTTTCTCCAATATTACAAAAAACGCCATTCAAAGTCGTATATAAGTGCATGCTTATGGTCTTAATTTATAGAGAATTTTTCTTCTCATTTTGAACCATTTTCTCTTTGAAAGGGACCTGAAGCTGCTGCAGTTCTCAGCATCTCATTAGGGGAGGGGTACGTAAAAATTCTTGCTATCATTCTCTTAATCTTCATGCTTATGATCTTTCTTGATTATTATTAATTGTTAAAGAGATGAGTTATGACGTGTTAGTTGATTTTGTGATATATCTAAGCCTTAGTAGCTTAAATATCTTTAAGATTGTTTCATGCCTGAAAGTCGAGTTCTTGATTGAAATTTTACTTTAAAATGTGAACTTTGAGATGGGTCGTTGCTACAGTTTTTGGGGTTTTCTCGAAATTTCTTTTGATGAAAATGAGACCAATGCTGCCGCCGCTGCTAGTTTTGATGGCGAGGTGTTAAGAAAATGGCCTTCTTGATAAATTGTTCTTTATATGTAAAAGAGATCTAGTTAAGACATTTTAGTCGATCTTGTGATGTATTAATCTTTGAAACCCATTTCTACAATTGATTGCTTTCATGCCTGAAACCCTAGTCCTTAACTAAAAGTTTGCTTAAAAGTGTGAATTTTGAGACGGGTTTTTGTTCTTGATTGTCTTTGTAATTGCTACAGCGAAGGCGAAAGAATAGTCAGATGGAAGCCAAAACCATATCTCTTCTACAAAGCAAAGAGGCGGATTCCGATGATTCACAAGAACCGAATAGCCCTCCCGATGATTCACAAGAACCGAATTGACCTCCCGATGATTCAAAAGAACTGAATAGCCCTTCCTTTTTGAGTGCTGTGTCCAATATTCTATCCAATACCATAGTTGGAGCTGGGATCATGGCTTTGCCCGTGACAATGAAAGTGTTGGGCTTAATCCCCGGAATTGCTATGATCGTGTTTGTGGCTTTCCTCACCGATTACTCGGTTAAGATGTTGATTAAATTTAGCCGGGCAGGGAAGGTGAATTCATACGGAGGAGTGATGGAGGATGCATTTGGGGGAAGATGGAGGATGATTCTGAAAAATTGCGTGTTTCTGAGCAATATCGGCGTAATGATTGTCTACATGATTATTATTGGTATACTTTAAAAACTAAAATTTCAGTTCTATTTTAGTTCCTTTATTTCTGACACTTGTCACCCATCAACTGGTTTGAAGATGAAATTCCTTTATTTACTATGTAACACCTCTAGGGTCAATCTCTATATAACTTTGAAGATGAAATTCTTTGATCTGATTGTCGCCTAACAAACCTCAGGTATCTGATTGGTTATGACATGTTTTTTTAGTTTGCTGAAACCGATGTCAACTCGCATTCATCTTTTTCCTTTTAACTTTTGTCTATTCGAAGTGAGAGTATTCTATAAGGTCACACACTCCATTTTTGCTCATTTTGGTGGCAAACCAGATGCTCAAACCAACGTCAACTTGCAGAAGATCCTTGATAATTAATTTTTAGCAAATTACAAACTGAAAATCATGCCAATTGACTGGTTAATTTGTTCTGAAAACAATGTCCTCTTTTTATCAATTCTACTTTCTTATCGATATTTACATCTTGGCAAGGCGACGTGCTTTCTGGAACATCCTCTAGCGGAGGCACTCAACACTCTGGTGTATTAGAAGAATGGTTTGGGCATCATTGGTGGAACGGTCGGTTTTTTGTTCTTCTATGTACAAGTCTTTCTGTTTTTGCTCCGTTGGCATGCTTCAGGCGTGCAGGTACGGACTACAACGGGGTTGAATTTAGAATCTGGTTCAATACTTAGAATGATCGATCACTGGTAGAGTTCTGCTTCTTTTCTTGCAGATTCGTTGCGATATACATCTGCAATCTCAGTTGTTCTGGCAGTTGTGTTTGTTGTCGTCACAGTTGCAATTCTGATTCTCAAATTAGTGAACAGAGGTATAGAGACACCAAGATTGTTACCAGAGATAAATAATTTGGCATCAGTCTGGAATCTATTCACCGCAGTCCCGGTTCTTGCCACTGCATTTGTCTGTCATTACTACGGTAGGCACTTCCTTTGTTGATCCTTAGATTTTTACAAATTTATGAGTAAATAGTTGTTCGATAAACAATCGTTTTTTCCATCTCTACTTCATTTCGTCGGCATTGCAAGAAAAATAGCCATTTGCTACAAACTGAAGGGTTGTAGAATTAGTGCTATATCTTGTTCATGAGATGAGAAATATAATACAATCTATAAACTCAAAAACTGAATTTCAACTAAATAAAATAAATATAGTTTCAACTCCAATGGTTGGTACTGAGAAAGGCGTCGCATGTGTGACTACAATTATGCTAATATGCTCTAAGTGTTCTGATCATTAAGTGGCTAGTGTGTGAATCTAAAAATCTTGACATACACCAATTGGGGGAAAAGGTATATGAGGGCTGTATCTCTATTCATATCATTATTGTTGGGGGTTCCGACCACCTCACTACATCTAAAACACAAGATAGATAACGCAATCACATGGTTCATACCATAAAGAAGAAAACACCGGATGTAGCGTGGTTCGACCATCTCGGCCTACATCTACAGGGCAAAAACGAGCATTAAAATTATATTGATCTATGAGGAGATTATAAAACTCCTAACGAAGCTCTCTCACTCGTCATCTCCCCTCTTGCTCTCACACAAGAAAGGGGAGGCACAAAGCCCTCATACTCACATTACGTCTCTCAAGCCCACTATCTCTCACCCAAGAGAGAGATATTTATAGTACTAAAAAGCTATAGGTGACCCGGCCTATATGGCCCATAAATGCAACGCAGAACCAGAAAAGGAGTTGACAAAGGGACTTTATGTGTTCTGTGCAACGTAGAACAAGAAACAATTGAGCATATTTGTCTAAGACGTTCCTTTGTAAAATCTATATGGAATTTATGGAATATTAAAGGAAAGCCAACATCAATGTTCTTGTTATGGACAAAGTGGCAAACCAAAAGCACTAAGAAGAATACTAGAAATGATCGGGATATGTTTTTCATGGTATTTTGTTGGTGCATTTGGGCTGAAAAAAATTCCCGGATCTTCCATAATAAAAAAAGCTTCTTCTTTGGTTCTACATCATAAAATTTATACTATTCTACATTTTTAGGCAAGTGTGTAAAAAGATGAGATCCACTTAATTTTCCGACGCTTTTTGAAGATTTTGTCGGATGAATGTTGATCACTATGTAGTCAATATTTTTTTGTTTTGTTTGAGGGATGATTTTTTTTGGAAAATTATTATTTCTATTTCTTTCTCTTGTTATTGTAACTTTTCTAATTTCATATTATGCTAGGGTCTAATTGACCATATCGATAAATGCATATTTTAGACATAATCCCAACAACTAACTAGGATAAAATTATTACATAAATTACCTAAAATATCCTTCTCCTTTTCTACTCATTTTTATTATCTGTTTTCTCTTCTTTGATTTTTTTTTTGCAGTTCACAGTATAGAAAACGACTTCAAAAACCCTTGGTTGTTTCAATGCATTGTGAGGACTTCGCTTCTTTTATGTTCTATACTCTACATAGCCACAGGCTTCTGTGCTTACTTCCTCTTTGGTGATCATATCCTCGACGATGTACTCATTAACTTCAATTCTAAACTTGATATCCGATATAGCTCTGTTCTCACTGACATTGTTCAAGTGAGCTATGCACTTCTTTGCCCTTCGCCTCAACGTCAACGACCTTTTACTTCCATTGTGTCCGCCTTCATTTTCTAACAACCACAGATTTGCATCTGTTACCATAGGGCTGCTCTTATTGGTTTTCACATTTGCGAATTTGATTCTGTAACATCCTAGTTCGATCATACGTTTCTTTTTCTTTTGGATATATTGGGTTTTATTTTATTTTTATTATTATAACTTGGAGTTTAATACTTTTAATCAAGATATGCACATATAATTATGGTTTTTCAAGTTTGTTAAATATGCATATTATTAGTATTTAAATATTTATTTGTCTAACACTATTTTATAACCATATTTATATTTTAGTATCATAGTTTAAACAAAAGATATTTTATTTGGTATTTCCTTAAACAATACATATACATAAGATTTTACCCATTTTTAAATTCTATTTATAAGATATTTTGTCAAACGATATTTATTTGGTTAAAATATTTAATTTTGAAAAGTCATGAGAGCTCATGTTAAATCTTTTAACCATATAAATATTTTTCCTAAATTAACAACTCAATTTTCTCTCTCCAATCACCATATATGTCTCACCTGATAACTTTATTCTTTTAAAACAAATACTATTCTCTCTCCAAACAAATATCTTTTCCAACAGATTTCTTTCTCCACATATTCTATTCTATCTAAATATATTTTTCTATATCACTAACTATATTTCACCAAACCCCCGCTCTCTTTCTATATATATTCCCTAACAAAATCGCTCCCTCTCTCTCCAATCTAATCTATTCTCTCTCAGCAGATTCTCTTTCTCAAATCTATTATCTCTTTAATTATTTTTCTACAAACCTATATACATACATATATATAATTGAAGATATTTTGTTATGATAGTTTAACTGAAAATATATTTTAGTTGTTTGATATCATAAAATTATATATATATAACTAACTAAATTTATTTTCATTAACCCATAATGTAACAACCCTAATTTTTTTATACACTTTTCTATACAATTTCTTTTTTCAAAATCCATAAAGGAGTATTTTAACCTGAGCACAATATATAAGTAATTATTTTGTTTTTAAATAACTCCATTTTTAGTGTATATAAAATTGTTTTAAAATAAAGTATACTTGGGGTATTTAATGTTGCTGTTACCATTTTAAGTAATTATTTCACAACATAATTACAAGAAAGAGTTTGTAGCTCATTGGTAACACTTTGCACCGCTGAACCAAGCCACTAGAGTTCAAATCCCCTGCCCCACATTATTTTTATATTGTTTGTGTTTTAAATTCTTTGGAAGCCCAACAGTCCAAACACCATAACTCCCAAAAGTTGAAATGTACCTAAAAAACTAAATATACCAATGTCTTAACCCGAAGACCCCCCACCTACCCATGCCCCGACTCCGGCGGACCAGCCGGTCGAGTCCCCAACATAAAATTTGTGCCTTTTCACCTACTTTAACCCCCTGCACACACCATTTACTTGGATCGGTTCCCGAGGATTTAATATACCCTAATTACTAAGATTTTTAATGTTATCCCCACATTTTTACAATTTTTTAAATTAAAAACTCTTCACCTACCCTACCCTAACCTATCCTATAAATACACCCCCTACCCTCTACTCTCTCATCCCAAAACCCTAAGCTCACTTTCTCAAAATTTTCCAAGAGTTGTGTAATTTGAAAACAAGTGTACGACGAAGCTCCGACGAAATTCCGGCGACGTTTTTAGGAACAACCGGCGACGAAGCAACGCCTCGGCAACCTCTCTAGTCCTCCCTTCACTCCTTTGCCTAATCGAAACCCGTAAGTCTCATTCTATCCCCCTTTTTATTTCTCTAAAATACGAAATTACGAAACCCGATGGAATCGGAACAAATCCGATTTCCTATTCGGTTTTCTATAAAAGTTCACTTCTCACCAATACATTCATGTTTAAACATCTTTATGTTGACCATTAAACTTTTAAAAATCAATTTGAATAAGTTTCATCACATAAAATGATAACCTTTCCAATTTATCGTATTTTTTCACTTTAATACCATCATGTTCGATTTCATATTTAACCCATTAACTTTGCTATACATTTAAAGTAGAGCACGAGGTAATGACCTACCTCCACACACACGCAAATACAACCCTAAGCGACATCATCAAAAACTTAGAATACGATAAAAAACAATACTTTCATTTAAATACCATTTTCTTAATAAAATCAATTCTAAAAGTTTTAGCTTTGATACACTTTTAAATAAATACCTCTTATTAGGAAAACACAATAAGTTGTGGACATCGATCGTTTATCTAAACCTGACTTTGTGGTGTCTAGGCTAGGCAAGTGAGAAAAGATAACTTTAAAAGGCACGTCTCACGATTCGTGAGCGGATCCCTCCTTTCCTCATTTGTACTTACCTGTCCACAATTGGAGGTGAAGAGGCGATTTGAGGCTTCTAACGACTTGTCGTTTAGACCATTTAGAAATAGGCTAGTTGACTTAGGAAACCCTAGAATCTAAAATACGGAAACTTACACTTTGCAAATAAATACCTTTTACTTTATAAAACCGTTTTCTAAAGGATTAGTATTTTATAATCTTTGCAAAGCGTCGCTACAACCCATTTTGGGGGAACCTGTGCGGGATTGTGCGGTTTATTGCGCACCCTCGGGCTAGTAGTGCAAGATTCAGACCTCCGCAAGAAGCATTCGGTCTCGAAAGGTTTAAAATACGACATCTTAAGAAAATGAGATTTTTGGAATATAAAATATTTATTTTTGTATAAACATAGGTATATTTATCATTTAAATATCTATTTTATTATAATATAAATTTTCCATCTTTTCCTAAAAATCACAAGAATAAATTTTACACTAAAATACCATGAACTTCAAATAATCAATATTACAGATAAATACCCTTATTTATAAAACTAGGATATTTTCACTAGAAATGTCACCACATAAAATCCACCCTCATTACAACTCTAAAAACGAATAATAAATACTTGAGGCATATTTTGAAAAGTATAAAAAGTATTTTTACATAAAACCCCCTCAAGTTTTATAAATTACCCTAAGGACCCTAGCAATTATAAGACTTCGATTCACATTTCTGATTGTCCGACTCGGGTTTGAGTCTGATTAATTTGACTTGAATATGATTTAAGTCAATCTATAATCTACAATATTCCAATTCAAAATGAACACATGAATTCATGAATCCAATTATCAATTTATACAACTTGACTGAACCGAACCATGGATATATATTCCTTTTACACGATTCTCAGTTATTCCATTTACATGACTCTACGGTTATAACCGTTTCCTGATATCATGGTTTCGGTCAGTCAGTCAATCAATCATACAACCAATACAATTTACAAGATAACAATACAAACAAGATATCGCGGGGTTTAAGGGGTAGATTGGTACGGAAGGTGTTAAAGGTGGCATGAGGTGGTCAGATTTAATACACCTAACATGAATCCAGTTGCTGTTGTACCGTGACATAAACGGTTTCTTATACTACACGTGCCTCTAGTCTCTAGCATATAGAGATCCCCCTCATATACACTGGCATCCTTCTGTACCAAGCTACAAACAACAACGTTAACACAACATTATAACAATAGTATACAATTTTAAAAGATATATTCTTATTCTGTCTATTGTACTTTCCTCTTACCTTTGGGACTTACCGAGCGACCTGTTCGCTGACGACATTCTGTTTTTTTCTTCTTTGAATGTCGTTAGGTGATTTGGACCCGGCAGAGACCGAGCCATCGCAAGAAGACTTGGAGCAGTTTGTTGAAGACCCTGCACTTTAGTTTCATTGTACACTTTTCCTTTCTGTATTTTTCATTTCCTGTTATGCCACTGTTTATGCATCTTTTTATTTCAGTTGTATTTCCTTTCATGTATTGTACAAAGAATGTTAATAAATAAAAGCTGCTGTTCTTTTTATTTCTTGTCTCTTGTTTATTTATTTTATATTGCTTAGATACGCTTAGCGTATGTACTTCTGAGTATATACGTAGCGGACCTCTTCGCGTCCCCTTCGCCGTACATTGGGAAGCGGGGCGTGACACATAATCATATATATATCTACATATATTTTCACTATATACTAATATGTATATATACATATACTTTTCTATTATTCTAACTATATAAAAACTAATATGTATATATACAATTTTTCTAATATCTTATAGAAGTATATAACAACCCATCATATCTCTCTTTTATAAAATCAAATCCAAATCCCATCTCATCAGAATATTTCTCTCTCCAATTATAATAATCTCTTCAATCTTTAACAACATCTCTCTTCCCTATAAATAACAACCTAATTATTATCATCTCTCCCCTTCTCATATAAATCAACCTTCTCTTTTTCCCATCACAATATTTTCTTCTTCTTCAAAATTAGCCGAGCAATCAAACCTTGGAGTTGTTCTTCGTGTCGTCGTGTTTATCTGTCTCCGAGGCAAGTACTCTTACTTTTTTATTTTTTTGAGTCGATGCAAAATCGGCAATTCTCTAAATAAATTATTAACTTACAATATTTAAATAAAATTATAATATTTTGCCGCTTTATTAATATATCTTATAATACTTGTATATATAATGAAAACCCTAGGATCTAGAATACCTATTAATCCTTTCATCAAGTGAACAACTGTAAAAGTGTAAGCGTAATAAAATAACATTAACATGTAAATGTGGTTTAATATATAAAAAACTTTATAAGTAATTATATGTTTCTGTTGCTACAATATTGGTATACACTAGCATGCAAAATGTCAATACTTATATCTTAATCTAAAACATAAAAATATACCATTATTACTGTTAATCAATAAACGCTTTGGGCTTAATATTTTATATATATAAATTAAACTTTCTACACTATCACTCCTTATAATATCGTTGCACTCTATGTGACCTAGTCATATAAATTATTTTGATACTATAATTTGAATTAATATTTTCTATTATCACATGATTATAAAACTTATTATTAGCATTTACATGATGACTAGTCAATCTGTCATTTATTTTATGTTACTTACTATTATCTCGTAATTATACTATTACCACTATCCGCTTTATGCATCTGTAATTTGTCATTCCTATTTAACTATATTAACCCTTTAAAATCATATTTCAGTTTATTATTCTTTTCAATAAATAAACCCGGATGTTAAATACAGATGCTTGCATATTTATGTTGAGTCTTGTTTACATTTTTGATCTTATCATATCCTATCGTCTATATTTAACATTTTACTTGAGACTATCATTGTCGGTACGCTTAAGAAACCTTAACATGCTATTTTTATTTATGGACATTATCATTTTATAACTATTGTACTTGATATGCCATGACTACTCATTGTTCCAGACTACTCATATTAAAACGAGATCTCTAATTTGAATGCTGAATTACATGACATGACACAATCTATACTGTTTACAAGTTTCTTTTTATACAATTAACATGATATTATAAGTTCCAGTCTTTTCAGCATTCTTAATTATTGATCCAGACATTACCATAGTAGCTATAAATACGCGGGTGTTGGAGTAGTTTGAGTGTGCGTTCGTACAACAGGATCTCAGGAGTCCCATACCGGCAGCTCGTACCGGGCTATATCGGTCGCATGTTTACAGCTCGTACCGGGCTATATCGGCCGCATGTTATTACAGCTCGTACCGGGCTATATCGGTCGCATGTTTACAGCTTGTACCGGGCTATATCGGTCGCTTGTTCATTCCACGGTTGGGCCCGTGTTTCCTAGCCCCTGGGGCACCACTCTTGGGTTAGGAATACTCCTGCAAAGGTTGACGCACACACTCGAGCTTACGATAGGGTAGTTTACCTTTTAGTGACTAGTTAGGTTATGACTTGACCTCTTTATATGTTGGTTTCATAGTATTAATGCATCTATTTATATATATCTGTTTTATTTGCGCACACGGGCTTCACTACATTCATATATTCATAATATCATACTATATACACACCTTATACGTTGAGTACTTGCTGGGATGTTCTGATATCCCTGAGATTTGCCATCTCAGATTTAGAGACAGATTTTCAGGCTAAACAGGATCGCAGCGGCTACCAGAATTTTGCCGAAGATCAGTAACCCGTAGGTTTTTTTTTTTTTGCTAGTATTTAGCATGTGCGCCCTTGTGGGACATTAGGACTTATGTATGTTTCGGTTCTTGTTTTTTCCCGAACCTATTGTATCGGATCTTTTTGCATCAATTATCTAGTGGACTCATTTTTAGTATTTCTTGTGGTTTTATTGCAGCATGATTATCAGTATTATCCCTTTTGGTATTGGATTTTATTTTTGACATGTTAATATAGACAGCCTTATGTGATTATGGAAGGATTTTTTCTTACCGTAAGTAGTACGGCTGACATTCGTCGCTCTCCGTATTCCGTATTTTGGGAAGCAGGGCGTGACAAATTCCGAGCATTTGGGATTCGTTTGCCACATCCGGTGCAGTCTGCATTGGCTTTATTTTTCCTGCTGCTATAACCCTCAGGTGATTTCTTGATATTCTTTTATGATTTGGTTTGAAAAATTAATGCTCTAAATTGCTTAAAATAACACCCTTCACCTTTATAATTTAAAGAAAAGGATGTTATGTCCTGCTACATGGCAAATTTCAGGTGGTTTTCTGCAATTAAAATCACTTATAAGGAGCAAACTGCAATCTATATGAGTCCCAAGAATATTGAAAGATTGAAAAAATGACATTCTCAGTTCAGTTTATGATTGGAAAAATAATAGTAAATTGCAGGAAACAACCTTCACTTCTTAAAGAAAAGGAATAAAAAGGCAGTTAAGGCAATGTTTCACAATTTTATTTATTTATTTTGTTTTGTTTCAGGGATTGTCACAGCATAGCGACTAGGCGGGACAAGATGATGTCGGTTTTTATTATCGTTCTCGCAGTTTTCTCGATTGGAATCGCTATATATAATGACCATACATGATCCCTTAACCATTTTCCCTACATTTTAGTAATACATTTCACTGCGCAATGTGTATATAATGAGTTGCATGAAAGACAATGTAGCATTTCAGCAAAAGGATTTATGAATTTGTTACCAAAAATGAGGGTAAAAAAAATAAGTTTTAGAATTGTTGTGGAACTTAGTGAGCTTGCTATTTTTGTTTGCTGCAGGAGAAAAAGATAAAAATAGAAAACAAGAAAAGGTTGCAACATTTGTTGTTTAAGGTAGTGTTGTCCTTCATGTAGTTTTAATGTAATTGTTTAATTAGCATTTAATTATTTATATATTTAATGTTGCCCATATTTATTTCTTTGAAGTTTTCAAACACATTTTTCATATATAAATTATGTGGTAAAATAGGGGTTAGAAATTATTTTTTTTGGTAAAATAAGAAAAATAATTTGATTCATGTTGTAAGACTGTTGTTCAACTTTTCATGTTGTTCGGTTTGCTTCGAAATAAAATGCATCATTTGTTGCAAGTCAATGGGTGTCAAAACTTCTAATTAGTAAGGAATGTTGAGAAGATAATTTGTATTCTAACATGGTATTCCGGTTGAAATTAAACCCTTTGAGCCGAAATCTGAACAGGCATCATGTGAGAATTGAATAGATTGTGCAATAATACCTAAACTTTAAAGATATGACAAGGATTGAGAAAATATATCTAATATTCTAACAACTTCGTTATCATTTTCGTAAGTTGTATGAATGATCAGGTTGTAAGTTGTATGGATGATTAGGTTATGGTAGTTATGTTTCGTAGGTCATATTCTTGCACAGGGTAACATAAACTCCAGTGCAATGTCGATCTAAAAAAATTCTAATATGTGCCAGCCATATTTGCTCGGTCATGAAAAGAAAAAGAAAAAAATCACATCACTCCAAACTGTCCTCAGGCTGTCCAAAATCGTCAATCTCGGTCTCCTACCTGGACGTCTTATGTTATAGATGACCAAAATAAAACATAAACAGAGATTAAGCAAAACACAAACAAACAAAGATCAATCATAGAGACACCCAAATTTTTACGGGCAATAGTAAAATCTTTTCACTATTTTAATAGAAGAATTGCAGGTTTTCATATGTCGGCCCCTTAGCCTACCTAAATCCTTTAATAATAATTAGGACTTTTAACAGACAAAATTCCTGAAATCAAGTATGTGTACATATATTGATAGCATCAAATAATAGATTCGTTCCACTCGTTGGACCCACCCTGCTTCGAAAGGCTGTTGGTGAACCGAGCTAGCTTTGGAATCATAACAGAGTTAGGATTCAGTACTTCCCGACATCTTACACCCATATTTCCGCATCATACATGGCATATTATAATATGAAACTATTGTATATATTTCTTTCCTAATAAATAAATTTAACTCAACTATAAGAGTGTACAATCTTTTATATAGATTAACAAAATAATTTTGACTTTGTTAGCAAAAAACTTGTGAAACTATTTACACCGACAATTTCAGTCAAACCTATAAATTATAAAGATCAAATTTTTGTTTCTTTTCTTTTTTTATAAAGCACCAAAAAATTCAAACCGAAGTAGATTATAAATTTGAAAATCAATGCAAGTATCATCAACGCCTATGAAGCATGGATATTTGGAAACGCCTCATGAATCATCCTCGACTGCGAATTGGAGTTCAAAACCCAAATTCTCTCGAACTTGTAAATGTCTCATCAACCTCTTTCGAATCGACGCTTCTCATCTCTTTCTAAAAAAATTAAGACTCTTAAAACTTTGACAGTGTATTGGATATCTAACTTAATGCCATTATTTTTGTATGTTATTATATATTTATACGTATATCTTAATATATATTTTTATTATTTTATTTAAAATCGATATAAAATGTATCATGTATCCTAGGTTTTTGAAAGGTTCTGCATCCATGAATCCGTATCGTATCCTGTATCCATGCTATATAGATCGATATGATTCTCTTATTTGATAACTATTTTGTGAGAACAGAGCTATATCAGATATATTCTCTTAAATGATCTGATGCAAAAATAAAACTTGCCAAAAGAAGGGGAAAGATCATTCTTTTCTATTTTTAATCTGTAAAGAGAAAGAATAAATATCGAAATTAGAACTAAAAGTGAGATCTTATGCAAAATAAAACCTGTCAAATAAAGGGGAAAGGTTTCTCTTTTCTAGTTCTAATCTGCAAAGAGAAAAATAAAAATAAAAAATCAAAGAACACGCCTTTCCAAAAGAAGAACAATGTTTCCTAGCAGCATTTTGAAATGTATATAATGAAAACTACATAAATACTTAAATTATAAGTAACTGAGGATCTCAAAATATATATCCAATATATATTGTCAATATATCGGTTTGGAGAAGGAACAATATCTTAAAATTATAACTTTTTTCAATTTTTAGAAAATATCTGTTGATATTACGTAAATATCGTATCCGCCTATATGTGGTGATTTTTTCTCAAAAATCTTGTTTTGGGTTTTAGGTAGTATTCAAACAGACCGACACCCGATCCGTAACAAAGTAACTAGTTAAAAATGAAGAAAAAAAAAATCAATATTCCCTCTCCTCTCCTTGAAATTTTGAATTTTTCTGAAAATGAAACCCTAAATCTCGTCTTCCCCTCTCCCCGTGTTTCTCTCTCTCTTTTTTTTAAATTTAAATGTTGGGTACTTTTCAAAAATTGATCCGTTACTATTTCTGTTGGTGGCTTCAATTAAACAATTAAAGCCCCCTCCCCTAGCTCTTGAGCAGCATAGTGGAAAACGTACTACTTTGGGCCCTTGACGTTCATGGACCTGTTTACAAACATTAGTGGCACTTAGAGAACAATTTTTGAGAAGTTAAGTGCATCTATGTATACCCACATATTACTGGCAAACTTGGAGCATTTTATTTTTCGCCCAAGACATGACCGGCTTAGTTGCATGCACTAAGCCGTGAAAAATCGTATCAATCGGAAGTGTTTTGCATGTGTCAAACCTAGTTCTAAAATTTCAAAATTCGTTCGGCTGAAATAAATCCATATGTTTCTACATATGCAAAACACTTCCGATCGATGCGACTTTTCATCCATACACTATCTAAGATTTGTCAAATGAACAACGTGATCGGAACGGATCGTTCGTAGGACGCCACACAAAAAAGTTCGTGGATTTGAAAAAACACGAACCCCTACTTAATGGATCCACACCGGGGGTTGGGGGTGGGTGGGTTGGCGTCCAAGGATAGTAGGCACGCCAAAAGAGCACGCCAAAAGAAAGTACTTTCTGGACCAAGTACTTTCTCTATATGAAAAAATATAGTTGGTTTGGACTAAGAAACTAAAAAAAGAAAGTTGGTGTGAATAATGATGTGGTTAGAGACAAAAATTAGTTTAGATTTCAAAGTAATTTTTTATTTACTTTTGGAGGGTAAGAAATAACAGTTATCCAACAAATCAAATTAATTTAGATGTTTATCTAATTAAATATTAAATACAAACAATAAAATCCAATAAAATCTATAATTTTTTACTCAAATCTTTCTCTTTCCACTCTATATATACTTTTACCAGAAAAGAAAGTCATTAGTTCCAAAAGAAGAAATTCAACTCGGAAGGCATTATTTGAATTGAAGCTTTGATTAAGAAGAAGGTTTGTTTTAATTTTTATGAGAAATATTTGTTATACAAGTTTACTTGTTAATGATGCTACAACTTCTATATATCATTTTTCTTCTCTCTCTTTTTAAAAAAAACTTTTTGATGGTTTTGTAAATTTTATTTGACCCTTCACGTTCTTACAATGATGAATCTAAATTGGAACTTGAAGATTAATTAATTGGAAAATATTTTTGTTGCATAGTTGTACAATATGATTGTATATAAATTCATACTCTATTGCAATTAACAATAAATATTTCCTATTAGCATAAAAATAGTGCAATTTAAAGATATTTTAACTGATATAATAGATGGTTCATGTTTTGATATTCATCGATCGTTTTGGATTATTTTTGAAATTATGCTAAAGTTATTGATATATCTCGGCATTGTATGAATTCTAAATTCCTAACTTTGCCATTACGAGGAACCAAACAGTCTATATTCATTAAACGGTGATAGTTGGGGTCCGAGCGAATCTGCAGAAGATATAATCCTCAATTACCATGGCCTTTATTAGAGTGAAGCTTGTTGTTGATAAGGAAGAGAATAGGGTGGTGTTTGCCGAAGCGGAAAAGGATTTTGTAGATGTACTTTTGAGCTTCTTGACTTTGCCCATGGGTACCATCGTCAGACTCCTAAACAAGCGATCATCGATTAAATGCATGGACAAGCTGTATGAGAGTGTGGAAAATCTCGACGTCAAGTATTTTGAGACCGAAGCATGTAAGGATATGTTGCTGAAGCCTAGAAGTACGGCTGAACGGCTATGTGAAGATTTGTTCGTGTATGTCGTTGATGATTTAAACCCTCGTCGGTTTTATAGGTGCCCAACATTTGCTTGCTTCACCGACACCAGCCGCCTTTACAGTTCGGTATGTGGTGTTCGCTGTCCTTGTGGAAAACCTATGGATAAAGGTGTTGAATGGACACCGAAAAATAATGATGGAAAAAATTATGTGTTTCTGAAAGGAGCAGCAACTTATGTTATCAGCGATGACTTGAATGTAGCACCCGGCAGTGTAACGGCTACGCTTTCTCTGCTTCAAAAGCTAGGGATCAAAGATGCAACTACCCTTGAGACGCGGATTGTGAATGTTCGCAGGGTTCAGGTAAAAGAAATACATTTAGTTAAAACCATTTTTATAGACAAACCAACCTTGTATAATTGGTTTTTCTGTCTCAGATTTTCGCCATACTAAGGAGGCTATTGGTATCAAAGACGCCACTTACTGATGTTTTCCTACGGAGAACGGAATCGATCGACTACCAAGAAGAAGAATGTGAGCTTATAGAGACCCCTCAGATCAAATCGGAAGGTGGTGCAGAAGCTGTTAATTTGAGCAAGACGATAAGTATGAAACTTCTTCAAAACAAAAGGACAGGAAAGATTGTCTCTGCTGAAGCAGGGAATGACTTTGCAGATGTCCTCCTCTCCTTCCTGACCTTCCCACTTGGATCCATAGTGAAGCTATTGGACAAGCACTCCTCTGTTGGTTGTGTCGACAACTTGTACACCAGCGTCGAGGTCTTGTCTGCCGGCAACGATTGTATCATGTCCACGGAATCCAAGAACATGTTACTGTCTCCGAAGCTCTACCCGCATTTTAACTGCAACAACCAAGTACTAGGGATTGAAGCCAATGTGTCTATCAGAACCAACGCGCACGGATGTCAAACCTGCTGGTTTAATGTAATGAAGATCGATAAAAAAACCAAGTGCAAGCATAATATAGATGTGGTAACCACAAACGAAGTGAATCCAAAGCTTCCAAATTCAAGTACAAAAAATGGAGGAGGTTATGCAAAGAATTCGGTTAGGTTCACGGTTACTGATGATATGGCTATAACACCGCTTTCACCCGCCTCTGCAATCGATGTGATCAAGCAACTCAAAGAGCCTATCAGCAACTTAGTAGAGAAGGAGGTCACACTCGGAGAAGCTAAGGTCAAGTGTTCCAATCCTCTGTTCTTCTTGATATAATTTAGTAGACAGTACTCTTCTACCAATTGTTTTTCCCTTCTACTTCTTTTCTTTCAATGGTTGCATGATTTTTTTTTTCTCCCAGAAGTGATTTTGTTGTTGTTTATTCTCTGCAATTGAATGCTACCGAGGAACATAGTACTCAAGAGAAGAAAAAATACTATCTAACTCGCCTTTTTTCCTCTCCCCCCTTACTCTGATGCAGGTATTGGATCTGTTGAAAGCCAGCTTGATCTCTTCCTGTGCATTGAACCGTATCTTCTCACCTAAGAAGCCGACAAACCTATCCTAACCTCTTTGCTTGCCGCAGAAGCAAACTTGGCGTTCTATAATTTGTAGCAACTCAGACTGATTTGCATCTATCTTGTTTATTTTGTTTCAAGAGTTTGATCTTTGTGTAGCCGCAAAAGGTGTTAGGGGATATTACGCAAATGTCGGATCAAAACTCTTTGATCGTTATGTCATTATGTTTTGATATTTGGCCGTCTTAGAAGCATATCTTTCTTAGAGATTTTTTTTTTCGCTTTCAAATTTGTAGAAGTACAATATTCAGTATCATGTGAGTGGACCACTTATCTTTCTTTTTTCTTTTCTTTCCTTTTTTCTAGAGCTGGACATGGATTCAAAGTGTTATACCCCGTCCATTTTTTCAAGATCGGATCAAAACGTTTTTTCTCATCAAAGAAATCTCCTTTACAATCGCCAGTAAATACCCAACCCTAAGGCAAAATAATGTAAAATCAATTCAGTTTTGGGATGATAAATGGACGGGGTATAACACTTTGAATCCATGAGATCTCCATCATCTGGCAGCACCATACAGTCGCAGATTGGCCGTGCATCAAAAAAATAATGTAAAATCAATTCAGTTTTGGGATGATAAATGGAGCGGTCAAAGCCGATGACAAGATAGCGCGAGCTGATCACTGCACCAGCATCATAAACGTTGAGATACAAATGTGCACTGTGCACTTCGTCTACATCTTCTTCATTCTTATCATTTCTTGCAGCAGCAGCGAGAGTGATATCATCTGTTGCAGCAACATGTATGGCGGCGGCGGTATCGTTTCTTGTATTCGCGATCTCTGCATCGCCACATTCATCTCTTCCACAGGACGTCCATCGTGTAAAACTCCCTTCCAAAATCAATTTTAAAACACTTCAAAATTCTAATTTTACAACATGCATGTGTAGCAAAACATGTGTGCAGAGTTCTGTGTGCAAAATGGAACAACTGAGTCAGTACAAGGATTCAATTAATGGTAAATTACACTAAAATACCCTTAACTATCACGGTTTTCACTGAACTACTTTAATCTTTTTTTAATACAGTAAAAAATACCATAAACTATTACTTTTTAAGGAATTTCGTTTTCACTAGAATATCCTCAAACATGATCCTTAGTATATTTTACCGTAATGAGAAAGGGCGAAAGTTAAAGATATTTTAGTGTAATTTACCCTTGAACAGATACAACACAAATGCATATAACACAAGTTTAAGTTCAAAATGCTAGAAATCAAAAACCATAACAAAAAGAACAATCTAAATATCCTTAACTATCATGATTTCTCACAAAACTACCTTAAAGTTCTGTCATTACAATTTAAAAAAAAAACCTTAAACTATGATTTTTCTTAAGGGATTTAATTTCTTTTATCACTAAAATACCCTCAAACATGACACTTAAGTTAGCTTATTGAAAAAGAACGATACTTAAGGGCATTTTAGTGAAATTTACCCTTGAGCTTATAGCCTAATACACTACAAATGCATATAAATTGAGATATAATACAAGCTAGAGATCAAAATGCTATGAAATCAAGAACCCATTACACTAGTAAATTAGCAATCAAGATTAAAAGATCAAGGTAATTTAGAGAAATTTGCCAAGAAAGTAACAAAGTATGGGTCAGCCACACCTGATCATCTCACAACCCCAATTGGCAAAAGTTCAATTTACATCTCCATGCATCATATCAACAAATTTAACCAAAAAAAAGGCATAGATTTTCAAAAGATTACAAAATATCAATCGAACAGCTCATATAGGATCATATCATATCAAGTATATCCAAGGAATCCCGAGGTCTGTAAGATCTTTGCATAGGCGATCGGAGAAAACATGACAGAACTTTTTTTGCAAGCTGGGATTCCTCGGATGCCGAAATTCGTCTCGCAATCTATCCACTAACGTTGCAATCCTGTCGTGGGTCAGACAAGTATTCCTGATACGGATCCTCTTATAGAACTGTAGCTCTTGATCCCAGACTTCCCTGGAGATAATCTCGTACCCTTCATGCACGACACTTTTTATGAGCCCATATTCACGACTCTGCGCTGCATGAATGCCAATATAATCAATGGATAAGGTTCAATAATCTAGCTATGAGTGATGAGTATCCTATTAGAATGCCCTGATATTCATTTAAATACCATAAATTAACAAATAAATTGAACTATTTACAAATTAATTTCAATTTAATACCATGAACTATGATAAGAATGGATACAGATGATGGCTTGGAGTAGCCCATTGGTGGGGCTTGGAGTAGCCGATGGAGGAGGCCCGGGTTCGAGCCTGGGTCCCGTATTAATGAGGGGTGGCTAATTTATCCTACCTATTATCTCAAAAAAAATAAAAAAGAAGAATGCAGACAGACAACAAGAATGGATACAAGTAATTGTAATTCAGGAAGTGGCATGCATGCATATTGCATATACAAACCCTAGCTTACTCGATAATTTCAAGAATCGATACACACGAATGCTGTGTATACGCGATCGATCTTACTCGATAAGTTCAAGAATCGACACATGTGTATGCGCAAGCGATCATATAAACTAACCTTCGACTGTGGATTGGTAAGAGGGTGGCTTAGCGGGCCCTACGTCGGAAGTGTTGGTTTCGATGTAGACAATGCAGTGCACCGGATATGCACGCTCTTCTTCAACTTCTCTTACATCTTCTTCTTGATTGACAATCATGTAAGCAGAAGCATCGGGTAATTATTTGCATTGCACAAAACAATCTTCATAAAAAAAAGAAAGAAAAGAAAGAAAAACAATTGATCTATTCAGCTACCATCAACCTAAAGAAGTTAGACATAATTCTAAAATTTCTGTAATTATATATGTCCAAATTTTAAAAAAGAAAAAGAAAAAAAGAAATTGATGATTAGTAAAGAAAAGCAATGTCATACACGAATTCTACAAATGAAGAGACCTCATAATTTCTTAGAATGTGCAACAAATTACAATTATAATTTTAAAATTATAAATCATTATTTTCAACGAAAACTAGAAGGATCTTCAATTACATATTTTTAGTGTAAATTAAGAAAAAATTACACATCTCCCGAACAAGTTGTATAAAAACCCTTGGTACTTTTGCTCTTGTTAAAAAAAACTGTTGCTCTTGTTAAAAAAACTGTTGGGGTCAAAAATTACACCCCACCGACGACATCAAAAAGTCAAAATCAAAGTCAACGCTCGAATAAGTGGGCCCAATCCCAACCAACCCGGGCTTATGCCCAAGCAAGTAGGCCCAAGCCCAACCAGTCCAAGATCAAGCATAGGGCCGGAAAATGTAATGAATAAATTTAATGTGTAATAAGCAGGAAATAAATGGGCCAAAAACCAAATTTTGTAAAGCCAATGTCGCATATGCAAAGTGCGTGCACACGGATGTGAGAAAAAGCAATAAGCCAATTATGTGAAGCCCAACGGACTAAGTGCAAATTGTAACGAGTATCTAAACCCAATCATATGATAAAATGTCAAGGTTTTTCTTCTCACACAAAAATACTAGGGTTTTTAGCATCCATCTTCTCTATTCAGATGAGATCCCAAATCTTCATCATTCTTAAGAAAAAGATCCGAAAGGAATGAGATATTCTTTTGGATTTCTTTCATCTCCTTTATATTATCTAAAAGAACCAATTAAAAAGGAACACATCTCTTGAAGGAAAGCTTCATCTCAAGAAACCTAAGATCCAAGATCTAAATTCAACAAAGAAATAAGCTTTCTTCATCAAGCTCTGAGAACAAGAAGAGAGAAGAACTCTCGGGGTGAAAGCCCATTGCTGTCACCTCAAGAAAGCATTTCGAACAAAGAACCCGATGAAAGTTCATCGTGTATCCGCGGAAACCTCTGCGATGGGACTTTTCACCCTCGGATATCCTCGCAAGGGGGTGTCCCATCTCGGATATCCCCACAAAAGAGAATGGTTATCTCGGAAATCCCTGCAAGGGTTTTTTCCATTATCTATGATACTCACCTGATATCTTAAAGAGATACCCGCTTGCGGATATCTCCAAAGATACTCACAGCGAATATCTTAAAAAGATACCCGCTCACGGATGTCTCCAAGGAGATGCCCGCCTGTGGAAGCCCCCATGGAGATATCTACTTTTCTCTATCTCTCTTTTCCTCACACACTCGCACTCCAGATTTTTTTTGTTTCGAGGCGCTGCCTCATGCCCTGCAAGGGGGCTGCTTGCCTCTTGACCTTTTAACCAGCTGGCCGGGAAGCGGGACTCCCGTAAACTCTACGAGGCCCCCGTTATCTCCAAAACACCCTCAAAATTGTTTTCAAAAACACAATACGTGCATATTGGACACTAACTTTGCATGACCTATATGACCTGTTAATTCGGAGGTTCCTCGCATCAAGAGCAGGGATAATTAACAGCAGTTTTGTCTGTGGTTGCTGAAGAAAGAATCCCCATAGTCAATAAATTCTCACCTATCCTAGACATGAGGAATCTGTACATGCCTATGACACGTGCGTATCCATCTCATTGGGTGGCATAAAACAATCTACAAATTCTGGCATGTCCGATAGTACCTTTCTCTCCTCCCATATATCCGGTCAAACGATCATGCGAACTCATTCAACATATATATTGTTCTTTGTACTAAAATCATGCTTTTTCATGCAGCATGAATTTTCAAAAATCAACTGTCAACAAAATCAAAGTTCAACAATCATGTCTTCGAAAACAAGCTCAGCTTCAGATGCGACTCCTGTCGCATACACGCTCAAGAGCACTGTCAGAGTGATTCTCCCTTCGGAACTCATGCAGAAGTGGGTAGAATGACCACTTTAGGTCGGATCTATCCTATTCGTTTCAGCCATCAGCACTCTTATTGCGGAGGTTCCAGTGCACCAAACGGACAAACCAACCTCAAGAGGAAAAAATTCGAATGTCATAATCGTAAAAAATACCCGAGCCAGAACGCAAGCCTGTGTTCGATCGTCTATCAGTCGCTCCATTTGGGGGCAAAACTGTCAATCCAAAGGGGACAAACAAAACATCTTGGGCAAGCCCAAGTAAAGCCCGATGACAACTGCGCGTCCAAGTGTCTGCTCCACTTTCAGTCAGTCAGCCCACGGTGGCTACCAAGAAGGCAGAAGCCTACCAAGACCTCAAAATTAAAAAGTTGAGATAGAGATATAGTGCCGATAAGAGAGTGATAGCTCCTCCTAAGTTGGAGTTCGTAAGGTTTCAAAAGCATGGTTACCCTGCGACAAAAGTCAAATCTGCCGTAGAAATTAGCAACTATTTTTAACCTTTGAAGTTCGTGCATAAAAATATTACAACCACGAAGGTAAAGAAAATGACAATTCAAAGAATACGACAAAGAGGCGTGTCTAAGCCTCAGAATCAAAAGAATAACATGATATCATCAAAGGCATACCAAACTCTACTTGCGTGCCAAATCAAAAGAATAAGTCATCATAAACTTCGTAGTCAAAATGAAGATACAGCTGTCTCTATTCACCGAGCTAGGCAAAAAGACCTTGCAACTCCCAGATGCTCAGATGACGAGTATGATCCAATGTACGTCCCAAAAAACACAGAACGAATATCGCTCCAAGGCCTTCAAAAGCGGCTCCATGAGAAAGATAAAGAGTTGGACATGGTCCATTCCAAACTTGATGATATGACGAGCGTCAATGCACAAATCACGACCCAAGTTGCTTGAATGCAGACACAAGCATAGAGATCCACCTATAAGCCAAAGGATGATGTCTCAAAATAACTAATAGCCATCCCCTCTGGTCCAGGCATACGTCATCCCCATGAAAGTCAGCCATACTCAACTCTGGGAGGAACCTCAACGCTCAACAATGACTGTTTCCCCAATCAGAGAGCAAAGCTCTATTTAAAATTTGAAATTTAAACTGAGGCAGCGCCTCACGTGCAAAGCACGAGAGCGCTAGCGCCAAGAGCGCCATCGCTAAGAGTCAAGGACTCTGACGCAGCGCCTCACGTGCAAAGCACGATAGTGCTAGCACCCAAGAGCGCAGCGCTAAGAGTCAAAGACTCTGAAGCAGCGCCTCACGTGCAAAGCATGAGAGCGCTAGAGCCAAGAGTGCCAGTGCCAAGAGTCAAAGACTCTGAGGTAGCGTCTCACGTGCAAAGCACGAGAGCGCCAGCGTCAAGAGCGTCGGCGCCATGAGTCAAATACTCTGAGGCGGCGCCTCACGTGCAAAGCACGAGAGCGCCAGCGCTAGAACTCAATGTTCTCCACTATTGGATCAAAATCCAACGAAGATGATAAATCATCAAAATTACAGAATTTAATTCTGTTGAGGAAATATTTCTCAAATCTTTCTAAACAAGAAAGATTGCGCGCTGTAAATCAGAGGACCGTTGGATCAAAGATCCAATGGTGATTAAAAATCACCAAGATACAGAATAATCTCTGTATGGGAAAATATTTTCCCAACCTTATTAATAACAAGAGAAAAATCTTCTGTAAAACAGAAGCCCTTGGATCAAAGATCCAATGGTAGGAAACATCCCGAAATCAATCAGAGATCTCTCAATGAGAGATTTCCTCAACTGATTCAACAAATCAGCCCCCCTTAGACCCATGACTTCAAGTCTAAAATAGAGAAACCTCCCTATAAGTTTCAAGTTCTCAGAAAAGAAAAAGAGAAGAGCAAGCTCTAAGAAGAAGAACCTTCTTCAAGGTAAATAAAAAGAAGAGTGATCATAACATCTCCTCTATATTTGAGAGTTTAACTCTCACATCAGAAGAACTTAGTTCTTTTTTCTAGATCACAGATCTATAAGAAAAAGTCTTTCACAAAACAGAAGAGATCATAACATCTCCTTGTTCCCCGCTGAAACGCGGAGACGCGACCGCGCGCGTCCGTCTTGCCTGAATTTCGGGACAGATGCTAACTAGGGCTATCCGTCCACCTCTCCGAAGATGCCAAGTTGATTTATGGCACCATGTATCGGAGGTTTAAACGGATGCGGCCGATGTAGCAGACTTTGTCAAATTCCCCCTCGTTTGAGGGGTTTTTGATTGTGGGGACGCTCTTCCTTGCAGGCGCAAGCCCCTGGAGTTAATTACGCTACCGCATCGCGGTAACAACTTTCTCCTTCTCCAGATGGTCACTTCGTGTCGTGGGTGTTTGTTTTGTTTTTGATTGCCCGTGGATTGTATACGAATACTAATTTATGCCGTCACCCGTAGGGCGTGGATTAGTCTAAATCCGTATCTTCTTAGATTTGGGTTTGGGGGTTAGGTTTAAGAATACGTTAGACTCATTTGAGACTAAGATCAACTTAAACGTTTGTTAAGGATACGTTAGTCTCATTTTAGACTAAGATCAACTTAACGGGATCATTTAGATCCAACAAAAGAGCATTTGGGCTCTATTGTTACTTTAGGGACATTGCGGTCGATTAGTTTAAGGACATTACGGTCCAGCGTTTGTTTAAGGACATCTCGGTCCAATGTTAGTTTAAGGACATCTCGGTCCAAGGTTAAGGACATCATAGTCCGTGAGTTTAAAGACATCACAGTCAAGGTTAAGGACATCATAGTCCGTGAGTTTAAAGACCTCACAGTCAAGGTTATGGACATCATAGTCCATGAGTTTAAAGACCTCACAGTCAAGGTTAAGGACATCATAGTCCATGAGCTTAAGGACCTCACAGTCCATGAAATGTATGGTTTTCGGGACCCGTTACCTCTCTGAAGACGTTGAAGGATTACAACGACAAATATCAGAGGAGTTCAGAGATGTACCCTTAAACCGATGTGGGTTGAGAGATCTGTAGTCCAATTGGGACTAAGATCTGTGATTTATGAGCATACGAACTCAATTAATCTGAATTGAGGACTTATGACCAATTTGGGCTAAGTCCATTCAATTACAATGTTCAACATTTGTTCTTTTTGAGTTGTTAAATATTTGTTTGAGCCCAATCCCTTTAAAAATGCTAAGCATTGGTTTGGTCTCTGACAATGTTTTGTCTTTAGTTGAATGCTGTGCATTTATCATAGCTCCAGGTTTATTCAAAGAACAATTTATGTTCTGTCCAAGCGCACATAAAAACATATGGTGCACTTGGCACTAGCACCAGTTGATGAGCGCAGTGCGCTATGGTTAAAGCGTTGATGAAGAGCGCTGATGCGCTTAGTGCTAGATGTAGAGCGCTGATACGCTATAGTTAAAGCATTGAGGCGTTTGGCGCTGGTGCCATATAATAAGCGCAGAGCGCTCTTAGTAATGCAACGCACATGTGAGGAGCACGTCGTGCGCCTAGCGCTGAGCGCTAGCTAATGAGCGCAGTGCGCTGTGTTTGAAGCGTTATGGCACTGCAACGCTTTGCGCTAGACGAAGAGCACTAAGGCACTTTTAAATTGGGAGCACTAAGGCTCTCATTAGATTAGGAGCGCTAAGGCTCTTCTTAGGTTAACTTTACGCTCTGCAGATTATCTATTCTTTGATAAGAGACTTTGTCTCAAGATTCTAAGAACAAAGTTCTTAGTTCATAGGAGATATTTCAATCTCTTTTTGATGAAAGACTTTGCCTTTATGGATCTGTAATCCTAAGAGAATTGAATAATTCTCCCCCTTTTATAATGAGATGTTCATAACCTCTTTTGTGAAAGACAATTTGTCTTATAGATCTATGATCTGTGAAAGAAGTAAGTACTTCTATTTATATTGAAACGATTTCGTCTGTATATTCTTTTTACCTTGAAAAAGAATTTTCTTCTTTTGCCGAGAGCTTCTTTTTCTTCTTGAGATTTTCTCAAAATTTATGGGGGGTTCCTCTCTTTCATACTTGAAGTCTGGGGGCCTTTATATAAGGCAAGATGGTTTGTCCAATCAGTTAAGGAGATCTTTTCTCCAATTGATTTGGGGAATTTTCTATCGTTGGATCTTTGATCCAAAGGCTTCTGGTTTACAGAAGATAATCTTCTTGTTTTTTTTTCCAAGATTGGGAAATCATTCCATGCAGAATTTATTCTGTCTTTGGTAATTTTTATTTACCATTGGATCATTGATCCAACGGCGTTCTGATTTATAGAGCACAATTTTGTTGTTTGGAAAGATTTTGAGAAATCTTTTCTTAACAGAATTTAATTCTGGTTAATTAATGATTTATCATTATTATTAGATCTTTGATTTAACGGTGGGGAGCTTTTAGTTCCAGCGCTAGCGCTTATGCGCTCTGCCCATGGTGCGCTACTCGGAGCGCAACGCTCGTAGCGCTAGCGCGCACGTGCTTTGCGCGTGGTGTGGTACTTATGGCGCAACGCGCTTGGCGCTGCATCTAAATCACTGCTTTATTGGAGGTGTCTTTTCACCCTCCTTTTAAGTCAAACTTATATTGCCCAGAACTTTCATTTCCCGGGTCTTGGAAATAGCTCCACCATGCACAAAATTTTCTGTGCCCAATCTTCATAATCTGAAGCAAAGCTTCTTTCTTTTCTCGTCTCCAAAATAACCCTCTCAACTATGGCTTGTAACCGCCCACATGCTCGTCGACAACCATGGGAAGTGCTCATCCAGGACATTGTTCCTCGCTTTGCTGCGCGCTTGGTGGATCCTGCTCTTACGGATGACCAATGCGACGCAACGCTGTACGAGATCTTGACTCGTGTAGGGTCTCCTCTCCCCCCACACTCTATTTGGTTTCGGATGATCGTTACATCCGTGCTCGCTGATATTCCCCCTCCTCCAGCAGATATGACCTCGGCAATGCTCGATGCTGCAGGAGACAAGATCGAGTGCATCTTTGAGGCGCATTTGATCACTAAAGCCCTGAGGGATTGCTCTGTCCATTTGCTGAGCCAGATACGGGCTCGTCGGGTCGTTATCTCTACTTTCTCTGGTGAGTGCGGCGCTGATCGATGGGTGGCTACTCTTCGAGAAGGTCGCCGTTTTGACATAGTGGAGAAGACAGAGAAGGAACTAGATAATCTCATTCTTAGCTTTGCAAACCCCTGTCCTTTTGATCCCATGTTTGGCGATCTGTTTACATTGTAATAATAATAAAAAAAAGTCTAATTAAGTATTTTATTATGTGCCAAGTGCTCCTCTTATTTTTAATTCTTTGTTATTCCTTGTCAAGCGCTTATGCGCTGCATAACTTAACTTGTTATAACCAGGTGCAAGTAATGAAGCTCTCTTGGCGGTTAGCGCACTTGGCTCTTAGCGCTCTCATGCTTTGCACGTGAGCGCCGTTTCAGAGTCTTTGACTCTTAGAACTGGCGCGTTCACTGCTGGTGCTCTTCATGAAGCGTCGCTTCATTTCAAACCTCGGAATTTGAACAGAGCTTTGCTCTGATTGGGGAAACAAATGCCCCCCACCGTTGCGCTTACGTGGCCCACACGTGAGTGCAGCGGTGGTAGCATCTCAGTCGTTGGATCAACTTTTGGAAGTTGAAACGGCTCTCAATGCCTATAAATAGGGCCTTTGGCCCTCTAAGATGACCATTGTTCATCTTCTTTCTGAGAATTATTTCTCCTTCAGAGCATTGCTCTCTTTTTTATGAAGTCTCTTAAAAACCTTGTCAGATATTTTCTTTTTGGTAAGATTTGAACTCGTTATCAGAGCTTTGCTCTATTTGGATCATGGATCTGAAAAAGAAAACCTTTTTAGGGTTTCTTTCGACCCATTAATGAAGAATTCTTGGAATTCACTTTATAGCTCTTAAAGCTCTCGAAGTTTTTACTTCTGCAGAAAGCTTTGCTTTCAGGGTTTCTTGAAGGATCATTTCATCTTCTTTACAGAGCATGGATCTTTAGAATTCTCGGGGAATTTTTAAATTCCCTTCATAATTGACTTTGACAGGTGTCACTCCTGTCTGTAGAGCATTACTCTCGAGGAGTTTAACACTTTAGCCTGAGGGACCTTTCTATTAAATACGAAATTCTTTTTAGGATTTCTCTCCTACCTTCACAGAATTAAATCCATCGGGTGATTTAATTAACACTTATTCCCACCTTGGGTTTATCAAGAGTTGATTAAATCCCGTATCCGTTTCAATAAGTTCTTCTTAATCCGTCTGTCCACTAATTCTCACTGATTTTCCTTTTCAGACGTTATGGACGATCATATGTATGATCTCGACGAGATTATTTCTTACGGGACATTCGCGCGCTCGGTCGTTCCCAAAACCAAGATTTCACAAATGCCCAGTGTGCTGAAATTATGGGTTGCTTTTATGCGTACAATGGTCGACTGCTTCCTCGTCGTTCCTCTCTCTCTCTTGAAGCTTATTGTGAGAGCGATCTGGGAAGCGCTTCCCTTATTCTGTCTAGGCATGCCGCTTAAGGCTTTGGACGACGCCGAAGATAAGGTGCACTCAGTATATCTGATAGGCCTAATCTCAAAGAAAAGGCAAGACAACCTTGTCAATATCCTGCATCAAGCTTTTCAGCAGGCAGAAATACTTGCTGCCTATCGAAGGGTGGAGGACATCAGTAGGGATCCTGACGCTTGTGATTGTGAAAGGATGCCCACGAAGATGGTCCGAGAGGCTCGAAAATTTTTGGATGGCCTCACCTTTGAATTTCTCAATCCGTGTCCTGGATTTGATGTCTTGCTATTGTAATCATTTTGATGATGTTTTCGTTTATGCTTTCATTGTTGTAAGAACCTTTTGAAGTATGAATAGCAAATTCCTCATTTCCGTGTGTTTATTTTATGCATTAAATCTTTCGCACATGCATGAATGGGTATGCTTTGAACGTTTAACCGAATGTGAATCAAATGTTCTCCTTGTCGCTTACTTCTCTTTCCTTCGTTGCCGACATGTTACCTTAGTAAGCGTAGCCTGTAGAAAGCATTTCGTTTTGAATTCTTCGAGAGGTAGCGATGGCTTAGGAAGTAGGTTCAGATCTGCTGCCTAAGGCTTTTCAACTTCATGAGCCGTGAGGGTCTCATAAAGAATTTTCTCCCTACAGGTCGAGAGGATCCCGTAGGTGTAATTTCTCCTTAGGAATTGTGAGGATTCCTAAGTGCGTTTTCTTCTGAGAGTCATAAGGATCTCATAAAAGAGTTTTAAGTGATGGACGAGGTTGACATTATCCGCATTTCACGGAGTCAGGGGTTGCTCTGGCCATTTCCCACGGGGTCAAGATTGACTTTAGCCATATTCTATGGGACCAGGATGTTAGTGTATATGCCCTAGAGGCCATTACTGTATCATACTAGTTTGTATATTACTTAATGGAAGCTTAGGATATTCACCTTGTATAAACAATCTTGCTCAATATAGTAGTATGCTACTTGGTTTGTTTCTACTTCAATGTGTACTTGTGTTTATTTCAGTATATCACTTATACGCATTAGTGGAGCCCTTAGGATCTTTGCTTGATTACCAGCGTTGTGATGGCAGTCACACTAGTGGGGGCTGGGTAATCTATAAGCACATCCTTATACAGGTCCCTAGTCGCAGGACTATCGAGACAGGGAATCGATACTCCGGAGTAGACTAGCGTATGCGCTTCTCATCCCAGTGTGGGAGATGGTCTGTCCCACAGCCATCAGTACGTCGTGCTGGAGATAGTATACGGGTGCTCGTTGGGTTACGAGTACACTGGACAGGACTCGTCGGGAACTGACAGGTTGGTATTATACCTATCGTCAGTCATCAGTTCCCAGGTGACATGAGTACAGCTTAGTCCACTGACTTGATACTGGCACTTCGCCTCGAGTGTGTTCCCACTGCACTTTGATCACTACCCTACCACGGCTCAAAGGAGTCGTGCAAACAGGTAATGGTTGGGTGCAGTCCCGAAGCACTTAGAGGCAGTGCCGGTTAGACAGGATTCGTCTCTCCCGGTATTGGGGGTTGACATCGCGCTGTGTCTAGGAGAGCCATTACACGAGTAGTCCCTGGCCAGGGCAAGCGAGGTATACTGGTAGGCTTCCAGTGTTATCTCAGGGTGTTTTGGGCTTCACTCCGATACGACTTGTACCGCTATTGGGGGACTGACGTTTTACCGCAACCTAGGCCCGACATACGATGTATCAAACGAACAGACCGGACTGTACGGAGACTGTCACATTCAGACTCAGTAGGAGTTCAGATGGGGTTCACCTCGTCAGCCTTCTTGTCGGCATCTACCTGGGGACCGTTACGCACAGCTAGTGCCGCTTGCGGTCTGTGGTTAAACCCACTGCCAGCGTAGTGTCGAGTCTTTAGAGTCCCACACAGAGGGTATTCGCCTCTGGGCAAAACAGAGTAGAGGGCGCATGGTTTTGCGACAGGGTTCGTTCTCATCCGCGCACTTGTGCACGTTTGGAGTCTGGACGGATATTGCCAGCGGGCTCTGGTTTGAGCCGGATACTGGTATATGTTTTGGGGTTACTTTTATCTCTCAGTATTCATGTTCCTCGGAACAAGAATGCAGGTGTGTATGCACAGTTGTTTGAGGCGGAAGAAGAGGTTTTTTCATTAGGGTTTCGGAACGGGTGCGTATGCACAGTTGACAGTCGTCTTTTTTCCAAACCCTAATGAATTAGTGAGATATCTATTAATAATAGTAATTAAATGAAATTATGTTATGGTTGGTTTTGTTGACTTGTTGACCATTGTTGACTTGTTGACCATGGTTGAATGTTTGACCATCATCATTATTTAGCAAGGATGCTCCTTGATTCTTGCCAACATTCATTTAATGAAGTATGATAGTGGTCATTCCAAAACAACCATCAACTATTCTCATTTGAATTATTATTACTAATTAGATAATTCTTTTTCTTTTGATATGGTTGCAAAAAGGAAAAAGAGAGCTCATTCTTTCATAACCATTCTCTCTCCTCACTTCATCTTCTTCTTCCTCAAGCTCAAGGTGATTCTTTCTCATGTGTTGAGAATCCCTCACCTTGAAAAGAAAACAACCCCTAGACACTCTCTACTCATTCTAGGATCAAGGGTTTAGCAAGCCGGAGATTCTAGTTCACTCAAAGTTCGAGGAAGAGCCCGAAGGTTGAACCCTCAGGTGGATCCATTTTCCGGAAGAAGGCTACGAGGAAAGAACCATCAACCTCCACAAAGTTTGAAGAAGAAGGAGTTCAAGTTTAGGTATAACCATCTTCATCCAAGTAGCTAACTCTCTTTAGCAAGTTTGCTAGTTTTAGTTTAGGAAAAGATCCCGACTTTGTTTAGTCCATGTTGCCCCTGGTGCTAAAAATTTGATTTTTATACCGTTTCCGCCTCCCCGTAAGAACCGGGGGTCGCAACGTGGACTTACACAGGATTTGCTCTGGATGCTTCCCACGGGGTCAGGATTGACATAGGCCCTGTTCTTTGAGGACCATGCTCCGCTCCGGATGCTTCCCATAGGGTCAGGATTGACATAGCCGTGTTCTGCGAGGACCAGGATCCCCTCTGGACGTTTCCCACGAGGTCAGGATTGACATAGGCCGTGTTCCTCATGACCAGGAATTTGCTCTGGACGCTTCCCACGGGGTCTGATTGACATAGCCGTGTTCTGTGAGGACCAGTCTCCGCTCTGGACGTTTCCCACGGGGTCAGGATTGATATAGGCCGTGTTCCACGTGACCAAGAATTTGCTCTGGATGCTTCCCAGAGGGTCATAGCCGTGTTCTGCGAGGACCAGGCTCCGCTCTGGACGTTTTCCACGGGGTCAGGATTGACATAGGTCGTGTTCTACGTGACTAAAAATTTGCTCTGGATGCTTCCCACGGGGTCATAGCCGTGTTCTGCGAGGACCATGATTTGCTCTGGACGTTTCCCACGGGGTCAGGATTGATATAAGCTGCGTTCCACGTGACCAGGAATTTGCTCTGGATGCTTCCCACAGGGTTATAGCCGTGTTCTGCGAGGACCAGGATCCGCTCTGGACGTTTCCCACGGGGTCAGGATTGACATAGGCCGTGTTCCACGTGACCAGGAATTTGCTCTGGATGCTTCCCACGGGGTCTGATTGACATAGCCGTGTTCTGCGAAGACCAGGATCCGCTCTGGGCATTTCCCACGGGGTCAGGATTGACATAGGCCGTGTTCCACGCGACCAGGAATTTGCTCTGGATGCTTCCCACGGGGTCTGATTGACATAGTCGTGTTCTGCGAGGACCAGGCTCCGCTCTGGATGCTTCACACGGGGTCGGATTGACATAGCCATATTCTGTGAGGACCAGGATCCACTCTGGATGTTTCCCACGAGGTCAGGATTGACATAGGCCGTATTCCACGTGACCAGGAATTTGCTTTGGATGCTTCCCACGGGGTCATAGCCTTGTTCTGTGAGGACCATGCTCCGCTCTGGACGTTTCTCACGGGGTCAGGATTGACATAGGCCATGTTCCACGTGACCAGGAATTTGCTCTGGATGCTTCCCACGGGGTCATATCCGTGTTCTGCGAGGACCAGGATCCGCTCCGGACGTTTCCCACTGGGTCAGGATTGACATAGGTCGTGTTCCACATGACCAGGAATTTGCTCCGGATGCTTCCCACGGGGTCTGATTGACATAGTCGTGTTCTGCGCGGAACAGGCTCCGCTCTGGATGCTTGCCACGGGGTCGGATTGACATAGCCGTGTTCTGCGAGGACCAGGATCCGCTCTGGACGTTTCCCACGGGGTCAGGATTGACATAGGCTGTCTTCTACGTGACCAGGAATTTGCTCTGGATGCTTCCCATGGGATCATAGCCGTGTTCTGCGAGGACCAGGCTCCGCTCTGGACGTTTCCCACGGGGTCAGGATCGACATAGGCCGTGTTCCACGTGACCAGAAATTTGCTCTGGATGCTTCCCACGGGGTCATTGCCGTGTTCTGCGAGGACCAGGCTCCGCTCTGGACGTTTCCCACGGGGTCAGGATTGATATAGGTCATATTCCACGTGACCAGGAATTTGCTCTGGATGCTTCCCATGGGGTCATAGCCGTGTTCTGCGAGGACCAGGATCCGCTCTGGACGTTTCCCACGGGGTCAGGATTGACATAAGCCGCGTTCTACGTGATCGGGAATTTGCTCTGGATGCTTCCTACGGGGTCATAGCTGTGTTCTGCGAGGACCAGGATCTGCTCTGGATGTTTCGTACGGGGTCAGGATTGACATACGCTGTGTTCCACGTGACCAGGAATTTGCTCTGGATGCTTCCCACGGGGTCATAGCTGTGTTCTGCGAGGACCAGGATCCGCTCTGGACGTTTCCCACGGGGTCAGGATTGACATAGGCCGTGTTCCACGTGACCAGGAATTTGCTCTGGATGCTTCCCACGGGGTCTGATTGACATAAGCCGTGTTTAGCGAGGACCAGGATCCGCTCTGGACGTTTCCCACGGGGTCAGGATTGACATAAGCCGCGTTCCACGTGACCAGAAATGGTTGACTTTATCCGCATTTCATGGAGTCGGGGTTTGACTCTCGGTCATCTGTGCTCCGTCGAGTCATGGAACTGGGAATTGTCGCGGTTCCGCTTTGCTTGATGTTGCGTCTGTTGTAATGAGACGCATGTTGAGATGATCTCCAGGTTGTCTGTGAACCGTTGAGATTTGGCTTCTTCTTCTGATGGAGCCTGGGGGGAAGGTGCGATTCCCTCTTTGTTTGCGCCCTTGGATTGTATATGGGGATTGACGTGATATCACCTGTAGGGAAAAATATTTCATTTTATATATTTTTTCATTCCGCGATGCTCTATCATTTCAGCTTTTATATCGCGAAAGTCGCGATTGCCCAATCAGTTCGGCTATCTCTAGCGGTGCCCAATCATTTCGGCTATCTCTCGCGGTGCCTAATCATTTCGGCTATTTGTTTTATTTTTACTCGCTGCTTTTTATTGCGAGTTGCCCAATCATTTCGACTATTTGGCATGCATTCATTTTTACTTGCTGATTTTGTTGCAAGTTGCCCCATCATTTCGGCTATTTCGTATGCATGTGTGGCTCGTTGGCTTTTCGCTGCAAGCTCGGAATTAGACACCGATTTCGGCATCAGCCCCACTACAACTGGGATATTGCCAGGAGTGAATCATCATT
Source organism: Agapanthus africanus (assembly GCA_030015575.1). Classification (NCBI taxonomy): domain Eukaryota; kingdom Viridiplantae; phylum Streptophyta; class Magnoliopsida; order Asparagales; family Amaryllidaceae; genus Agapanthus; species Agapanthus africanus. The sequence goes on along the minus strand of JASDDO010000004.1, from coordinate 26,885,842 downwards.
TGCCTCTGTCAATGTCGAACAAAGGTGGCTTAGCGAACAGGGTTAGGATCTTGTTGACTAAGGCTTTTGACTTCATGGGCCGCAAGGGTCTCATAAAGGTATTTCTCCCTGTGAGTCGTGAGGATCTCGTAGGTGCGTTTTCTTCTTAGGAATCACGAGGACTCCTAAGTGTATGGCTTCTCGTAAGTCGTAAGGATCTTACAAGAGTATTTTCTCCTTCTAAGTCGAGATGACTTACAAGGGTTGTTCACCATATAGACATATCCCTAGTCACGGATGGGACTTTGTTAGGGAAATGTTTATTTGCGCCCGTGGATTCATACAAGGGTCAATATTGAGCCGCTTGTAGGGCAGCATTGGAGGTTGTGGTGGCCACTTAAGAACAGGTTCAGATCCCTGTAGCTTAAGACTTTTTGAATCTTATGAGCTGTGAGGGTCTCATAAGAGGGTTCTCCTTACGAGTCGTGAGGATCTCGTAAGTGTAATTTCTCCTTAGGAATCGTGGGGATCCCTAAGTGTGTTGCTCCCTTGTGAGTCGTAAGGATCTCACGCAGGTGGTTTCTCCTCACAAGGTCGAGAGGACCTTGCAAGTGTCTTTAAACGAGGTTGCGCCCTTTCGGGTTTTCACAAAAACTTGCCGGTAGCCCTGTTGTTTTTACTCACGGAGCCCTTTCGGGTTTTCATCCATGCCCATTTTGCTTATGGACATACCGTTTTTTTTTATTTTTTTTATTTTTTTTTGTAAGTATTAGGATGCTGCAGTCCACAGTAGTTTATCGTTGTCTTGGTTAACAGCTAGTTTTAGGACATAGTGGTCCATCGTTAGTTTAAGGACGTTTCGGTCTGGACAGCTACTACTTATAGAGTTTGGGTTTAGGAAGATAGCGAGTGGACATAGTCATCGTCATCTATCGTTGACCTAAGCCGTGACTCGTCAGGCGTAGTATTTCTTTAGGAAGCGACCATTTATTTGCCTAAAAGGTCTTTCACCATGCATGTCCATGAGTAGATAGGCTCCACCCTGGTAGACTTTGTCTATGATATACGGACCTTCATAGTTCGGCTCGAATTTCCCCCACTTGGCATGATTGGGGATCATAGGCCTTTTGACCACTAGCACGAGTTCGCCTTGGCGGAATGTTCTCGGCCTAGTCAATCTATCATATGAGCGCGTCATCTTTGCTTTATAAGCCTCCAGATTTTGTTGCGCCATAACCCTGGTTTCATCAAGGGCATCGGCCTCCTCAAGCTGAAAGTGAGCATTTTCTTCGTCTGTTAGCTTGTAGTGAATCGCCACTCGTAGAGAGGGCAATTCTATCTCGAGGGGGAGTACTGCTTCTGTGCCGAATACCAATGCATACGGTGTTGTGTTTGTGGCTGTTTTGAACATAGTTCGATACGCCCAGAGAGCTTCATGCAGTCTCTCGTGCCAGTCCTTCTTATTTCGAGACACCGTCTTTTTCACGATCTTCGTCAAGGTCTTGTTGAAAGCCTCAGCTAGACCGTTAGCTCGGGGATTATAGACCGAAGAGTACCTCCAGTCTATGTTATGCTGTTGTGCGAAGCGGCTGATTTTGTGGCTTCTATAGGCTGGCCCGTTATCGGAGATAATCCGTCGCTGAGTGCCGAACCGGTAAATGACGTGTGTCTTGAAGAAATGGAGGATATTCTCCATCTTCACTTCTCTTAGTGGTACCGATTCTGCCCACTTAGAGAAGTAATCAGTTGTCGCTAAAATGAATCGATGTCCTCCGGACGATACTTGTTCAGTAGGGCCGATTATGTCAGTTCCCCACATTTCGAACGGCCAGCTAGCCACCATTGGATGTAGTGGATTTGGATGCCGATGGATAAAGTCCCCATGAATCTGGCACGAGTGGCACTGCTTCACGTATTCGAGACAGTCTTGAATCATTGTGGTCCAATAATAACCCATTCTTTTGATCTTCAGCTTCATCTTCGACCCGGCTTGGTGAGAACCGCAGAGTCCGTCGTGAGTTTCTTGGACAACTCTCCTTGCCTTTTCGGGTCCCAGGCATCTTAGCCACAGAGAATCAAATGATCTCTTATACAAAGTATCATTGACAAAGGCAAAAGACAGAGCTCGTTTCATGAGCTGATGTCTTGAAGGCGCATCTTTAGGTGTTCGACGGGATTTGAAATAGTCTATAAAGATTTTTCTCCAATCCATAGCCTTTTACCGGTCTTTTATTTGTAGGGCCATTTGCTCGGCCGCTCCTTTTTCTTCGGACGACTCTGGAGATATTTCTGCCGGTGCAAGAACCCGACTGCTTCGCACAACGATCCTCACGTCATCGAGATTTTCGTCGGCCAGTTCTTTAGCGAGCTTGGCTAATGCATCCACCTTGCTATTTTCCGCACGCGGTATGCTTTCCAATATGTAGGAGGGAATTTAAGTCAGCAGTTGCTGCACTCTCTCGCCGTACTTCACCAACTCAGGCTTGCACGTCTGATAGTCGCCATTTACTTGACTAACGACCAGCTGGGAGTCTCCGTATATGAGGAGGTCTTCAATTCCCATGTCGATGGCGATCTCAATACCTGCTATCAAAGCTTCATATTAGGCTTCATTGTTCGTCCTCGGCTCTGTTAAGGAGAAGGCAAAGCGCATTATCCCTCCTTGTGGAGTCACGAAGATGAGGCCTACCTCTGATCTGATTATGGGGGTACTTTGTTTGCGCTTCTTCATGGAAGACGCTCCATCAAAATAGAGTTCCCACCTGGTATCATCCCCGTCGATCGTGTCAAACGAATGTTCACCTGGCAATTCGCAGTTCAAAGGAGAATCGACGGGTATCGGGTGCTCAGCGAGGAAGTCGGCGATGGCTTGGCCTTTCACTGCCTTAAGAGGCCGATAAGTTATCGAGAACTCCATCAAGAGCAGGGCCCATTTAGCGAGACGTCCTGTTAATATGGCTTTCGACATCAAATACTTGAGAGGATCCACCTTTGATATGAGATGGACCTCATGTGCCAATGCGTAGTGTCTGAGCTTCATCATCGCGAAGATCAACGCCAGGCAGTGTTTTTCGATGGGGGAGTAGTTGCTTTCTGCCCCCAATAGAACTCGACTCAAGTAGTAGAGGGCTCTCTCTTTTCCTTGATCGTTCTCTTGTGTCCACAGCGCGCCTAAAGAACCTTCAAGGGCCGTCGTATACAGGACGAGAGGTTTTCCTTTAACGGGAGCGGCCAGTACTGGCGGATTCTGCAGGTATTGCATGATTTTGTCCAGCGCGCTTTGGCATTTGTGATCCCAGACGAACGGGGTTCTCTTGTTCATCAAGTGATTGTAGGGGTGACACTTGCCGGAAAGATTGGCTATGAATCGCCGGATATATGCGAGCTTTCCTTGGAGAGATCGCAGCTGCTTGAGAGTCTTTGGCAGAGGCATTTCCATGATCGCCTCAATCTTCGATGGGTCTATCTCGATGCCTCGATGTCATACGATGAATCCTAGGAATTTGCCCGAGGACACTCCGAACGCACATTTGAGAGGGTTCATCTTCAGGTTTTATTTCCGAAAGCGTTGAAACACAATCTTTAGATGCTCTAAATGTTCCTCGTATGGTTTGATTTTTACTACGAGGTCGTCGATATAGCATTTGACGATTTCATGTATGAGGTCATCGAAAATTTTCGTCATGGTCTTCTGATAGGTGGCACCGGCGTTCTTTAGACCGAAAAGCATCACCTTGTAGCAGAATATACCCAAAGGGGTCCGGAAGGCGGTATGCTTTTGGTCCTTGGGATGCATCTTTATCTGATTGTAACCTGACGAGCCGTCCATGAAGGAGAAAACTTCATGAGTGGACGTATTGTCTATCATCATCTCGGTAACTGGCACTGGGAAGTCGTCTTTTGGGCAAGCTTTGTTGAGATCCTGAAAGTCCACACATATGCGCACCGTCCCATTTTTCTTCATCACCGGGATGATATTGGCGATCCAGTCAGGATACTAAACCTCTTGGATGAAGCCGAAGTCGATTAGCTTCTTGACCTCGGCGTTGATACTCATCTCAAGCTCGAGTCGCATTCTTCTCGGTGCTTGTTTGATCGGCTTGACGTCCGGGGATATTGCCAATTTGTGTACAGCAATCTCTGGATCTAGTCCTAGCATCTCGGAATAGTTCCATGCGAAGCAATCTTTATACTGCATGAGCATGTCTTTTAGTGTAGCCACCATTTCTTCAGACAACAGCTCACTGACGAATGTCGGCCGCGGGACACTCGTCGTCCCCAAATCAATCTTTCTGAGGTTGCTTGCAGTAGTATGTATCCCATCTTCCAGCTCTTTTAGCGCCGGTGGAAACACTGAGTTCACCTCGCCATCATCGTTTTCGAAGCACCAGGGGAGGTCACCCATATTCTCGGGCTCTTCTTCCGACAGCATTGTCACGTAGCAGGTACGAGATCGCTTCCAAGACCGATGTTGATCTGGTTCCACTCTCGCTGCGGGCGCGGCTTTTGGTTCATGCTTCTGTGGCGGAGTTACCCTCCAGCTGCTGGATAGAGCGAACCTGCCTTGCTGATACTGGTCTTCTACCCAGTCTTTGAATGTGAAGCAGTCTTCGAGAGGATGTCCTATTGCTCGGTGATAGGAGCAATAATCTGGGTGATTAACTTCACCTGCTTGCTCGGGGTACTTGGACTCCGGGAGGGTAATCATTTGATGTTTTATGGCAAGATCAAGTATCTTCTGTGTTTTGTCCTGGGGAAAAGAGTATGCTCGATCCATCTTCTTTATAAGAGACGAATCCGGATTGCTCGATTCCCGATCGCGTGGCTTCTTGGACCCGCTTTGTCGCTGTCGAACGCCTTTCTCACTTTTTGATTTATTTTTGCCTCTGCGTCGGGCCTTTTTTATGACGGGTTGACGAGGAAGAGCATTTTCATTTTTCGCAGCCTGCTGAAAGAGGCGTTGCGTTCTGGCTTTCTTGTAGATGGCCATTTTGCGATTATGGTCGTCTCGAACCTTTTGACCCGCTTCCCTTATAAGCTTGTCCATTTGTTCTTCGAACGATGGGCTTGGCATTTTCACGGTGGGAGCTCGTTCTGGTTCAGGGTTAGCATCTTCCCACAGAGCATCTCCTTCTTCATCAAAGTCATGTATGACGTAGCAGTCGTGGAATGGCTCCCGTTTCTTGGATCGAACATATCCAAGCCCGATCGTTTCCATTCTCCTATTGGGCAACTTTCGTTGAGTTCCGGGAACATTCCAGATTCTGTTATAGAACCGTGCTTGTCGCGCAGTTTGCTGAAGGGGTACACCTTGGCGTCTCAAGAGTCTCTTTAGTCCGTCCATGTAATATCTGCGCAAACGGATGGGCTGGAGCCTGACAAGTGTAGAATCCGCACCATGCCAAATTTCTTTCTCCACTTTGGTTTCCCCGGATCGGTAGAATAGGATCGCCTTTTCAACCTTTCGCCTGGGAGGGACGTAGAATGTCTGCAGTTCTTCCACACTGTAGGTATCAAGCGCGTCTAGCTCTTTATGATGCTTTGGCGGAACCATGGCAACTTGCAAACTTTGATCTTCATCAGCGAATGCTTGTATTGATGGCCGAGCAGAGAATACGGCATTGACCTCATCTTCCGAGTCGCTGTCGAAGATCAACATAGGAGTGGACGGTCCCGGCTTGTTGCACTGGGGCAGACCTGAATAAACTATTTCTTCTTCCTCCTCAGTATCACTCCCGAAGACTAGAATATTGGTGATAGCTTTGTTCTTGTCCTCCGATTTGCTACATCTTTCTGTGTCTTCGAAATCTGGCAGGAAGTATTTTGTATCTTCGTACTTTTGGACTTCATTCACGGAGAATGGGTTCAGCTCTCCTGTTACGGTATACTTGAGACCATCCTTGAAATACTTCATACACTGATGTTGTGTAGAAAGGATGATGTTGTACTCGTGTAACCAAGGCCTGCCGAGCAAAGCATTGTAGCACGTCTTGGCGTCAATGACATGAAACTTAATATCCGTGATAAGCATCCCAAAGCATAGTGTCAATATTATGGACCCAAGCGTCCGTGATGACTAGGAGTCAAACCCGGAGATGGTGATTTTATGACGAGCGAGGTGCTGAACGCTTATGCAGATTTCCTTCAACACTCTCACATTGAGGAGATTGACGGAGGACCCATTGTCGACCAGGATTTTGCCTATCTTGATGTCATGACAGTATCCAGAGATATATAGGGGATGGTTATGCTCACACGTCCCGAGGAGGAGGTCTTCATCGCCGAAGGTGATATCGGCTGTGTGCACTTCTTCCAGCTCGTCCTTCATCCTTTCTTCGGCGAGAAAAGCTTGGAATTGCTCGAGCTCTTGCAGTGCCTTGATTAATGAATCTCTCTCCTCTTTGGATAGCAGAAGGGCGTCGAGAATTCCGAGATGAGAGGGTATCTTCCTCAAGTGTTCCAGAACGTTGTAGTCCACCTTGTTTTTCTTTGGCGGGTCCTTGGCTGTCAGTTCTTTGATGACTTGATCTTCTAGGACGATGTCCTCAGGGACCTTTGTTTTCCTTTATCCTTTTTGTTTGAAGCCTGGTTAGCGGGCCCAAGATTATTTTCAGGCAGCGTGCGATTACGCAGCTGAATGTTCTCGCAGTTCTTCGATTCTTCCTCTTTTCCTGACATGGATTCTTTGAAGAGAGGGCTGAGAGTCATTTCTTCATCAGAGTCACTCCCGAAGGTAAGAACTTGCGATCCCCTGCAGTCAACCATATGACAGTTGCCGGTAGTTCTTTTACGCTCCTCAGTCGTATTTCTTTGCTCCGTCGAGTTTTGCGTTTCATCCGCTTGAAATGTTGTCGGTGCGCAACATATCCCTGCCACCAGCTTTTAAAAGTATTGCACTCTTCGGTGGGGTGCGTGATCTTTCGGTGATATAAGCAGTAGCTAGGATGTATATCCGCTTTATTAGGAGTGTTTCCTTTGGAGGGTGGTAGCTTCATTCCCATCGATATGGCTTTGGCGAACCTCATCCTCGTCTTGAACCTGCTTTTATTTGCGACGGACGTACTTTGATCTGGCGGGAGTGTTTCAACCCTTTCGTCCAGTCGCCGGCGTTTGGCTTTTTCAAATATGGCCATCTCACGCTCTCGAGCAGCTTTTCTTTTAAGAAGAGCTTCGTCCAGGAATGCATCAATCATTTCGTCTGATGGCCCTAGAAGTTTCGGCTTAGGATCTGCCCCCAGTTTCTCTGTGTAAGGAGCTTCTCCATCGTTTATCGACGAGTGAGAGATCACATTGCAGCTTGCTACATAATCCTCAGATTCATCCGACGAGTCTTCTCTATTGTCATCATCTCCGTCCTCGAGGATGTGGCTGAGAAATTCTTGGAGTGTGACCGGGGTCCGCACCTTCTGGTTATATTCTTCCAGCGCATCGATATATTTTTGCAGGTCCGTGTGCTCGCCACTAAGCTTCATGGGCTTTTTGGGTTTCTTCTTCTTTTTCGAAGATTTTGACGGCTGGGTGTGAGCGCTTTGGCTATCACCACCAATTTTTGGAGTTGGGCGCGGCTTTAGCATTCCTTCGATGATCTCGGGTTGCAGTGGATTCTTCCACCTGATTGTCGGGCATGTTTGGAGATCCTTCAGCATTCTTTTAGTTTTGACTGAAAGAGCGACCTCCCATGCAGCTTCTTCTATGAAGGAGCATGATGCCCCCGGTGTGTCCGTCTTCTTGGGAGCGTGTGACTGTGGTGGGTTCACCTTCCAATTCTCGGACAGCGCAAACTTGCCCTGTTGGTATTGGTCTTCGATCAAGCCTTTAAAGACGAAGTAATCCTCAATTGGATGGCTTACCGTTTGATGGTAGGGGAAATAATTGGGACTATTAACCTTGCCGGGTTGCAACGGTCATTTTGGATTTGGCAGGTTGATGAGCCTGTTGAGCACCGCTAGCTCGAACAATCTCTTCGTTTTGTCCCGGGGAAACGAATAAGGGCGTTTCATCTTCTCATTATAGAATTGCCGCATTTCGTCTAGGCGATCAGTTAGTTTTGGGCCACTGGGCTGCTGTTGAGTATTCGCAACGAATGTCGCCTTCCCTTTACCCTTTTCGTTCCGCGGCTCCGGCTTTGGAGGAGACGGTCTATGACCCATCTGGTCTATTTGGGCCAGTTTGTCGATCAAAGCCTGGAATGTGGTCAGCTTGAAGAACATCATGAATTGGGAAATAGTTGCTTGAGGGTCAAGAGTGCCCACGAACATGCCCACTGCCGGTGCTTCCTCGATGCGCTGCTCACATTTTGACCATAAAATTCGCCATCGTATTGCGTATTGCACCCACGTTTCACCTGGCTTCACCCTGGCATTGATCAATGCCGTTTTTCATGCCCCGCTTCCCAGAGTGTGCTAAGATCGGCATACGACAGAGCCAACCATGCTACCTGTGGCTAGGAAACATCCCTCCACAGTCACATTATGGCTGTCTAGAGATATCAAGAACAGTAGGAATAAAATAAACTATCTAGTATATGTCCATGAGCCAGAATAAACGAATTAAGAAATAATATATGGAATCAATAAATCCAAATAACAATAACAATCCGAAAGGTACAGAAATAACTAAACTAATTGGATCCTCACTGCTCGGCCTAACGGCGGAAATACTCCTGATCATCCTGCGACAAAGGAAGAGGATCTGGGCCATGCAAAACCCAGATGCCAGTGTGTCATAATATCAATAATAATATAATCAGAGGGTAACAAGTCATGCAGGCATGAGTATGAACAATAATAAAAGTATAACAATAACACGAATAAGAAACAGTGAAGGGTATAAGCACATGTGACGTGCGGTGAGTAATCTAAACTATGCTACTGGGTTATCTATTCTAAAGTCTTCGAAATCAATTAATGTAATCCTCATCTTAACCCATCGGTGATTATTCCGTAACGCCCGGAAAAACGACAAACAATAGGTATTCCGTAACGCTAAAAAAAATGGCAAACAATAGGTATTCCGTAACGCCCGGAAAAATGACAAACAATATGATAGCCCTTTGAGTTACGTTCGGTTACATTCTTGATTTCCCCATACCCCCAAGTTATGTGTTCAAGTAAGGTATTGATAAAACTGAAGCTAATGCCGACACATGATCAAGCAGGAACATGTTTGTCTATACAGACAACAGGATATGTCCATTGGGACAACATGTCAGGATTGTTGGCATTAGAAACATGATCAGGTAACATGTCAAGTAGTGATATATCAGGTCATGTCAGGTAGTGTACATGTATCAAGTCATAACAAGTAGTGGTGTATCATGTCATGTCAGGTAGTGTACATGTATCAAGTCATGTCAAGTAGTGGTGTATCAGGTCATGTCAAGTAGTACACAGTGTAACAAATGGGTGCCCAACAGTAAGATGTAGCAAGTATGGAATCAGGGTAAAAGTACGGATGTACGATAAAAACATGGATGAACAAATATCTATCAGGGGTTACATCATGACTAAGTAGGATGCACAATATCAAGCATGGGATACTAATGTATTAATAATATGAGTTAATGTAATATGAGGTGCAACTAGTTATGCAGAATTAATGGTATAGATACACAAATAAACATGGATGCAAGAATAACTATTAAGGATTGCGACTATAGCTCCATTACTATGTAGGATGCACATTTTCTAGCATAGGGTGTTAATGTAGCAGTAACATGAAATAACGTGATATGGAATGCAAATAGATATATAATTAATGGCATGGATGCACAAACATCGATTAGGGTTACATTTACAGTTCCAAGACTAAGTGGGATGCACATTATTAAGCATGGGGTGTTACTACAATAATAATATGAATTAATATGATCTATAGATGTAGTTATATATATTTTAAATGATATGGATGCAAACGGGTATCCAAAAACAGTAAAACATTAGTATGGATGTATAATATGATAAACGGGTAACATTTTACTCATATGGATGCATAATGATATACCTAGCATGTAGCAAGATGAATTAGAATGCGACTAGATATGTAAATAACGATATGGATGCATACGAATATCCGAAAACAGTAAAAATGTAAAATGGTAATGTGGGATGCATAACTAAACATTATGTGATGTTATTATTCAAATGGGTGCAATATATTGTAGTACAGCATGTAGCAAGATTAACTTGCATGCAACTAGATATGAAATAAATTGTATGGATGCAAATGGACGTCGTAAAACAGTAAAATGATAACAGGGGATGTACAATAAACTAAACATTAAATATTATTATTAATACAGATGTAAAATATATTATAACATGTAGCAAGATTAACTTGCCTCGATCGAATCATGCGACGGATACGCACGGCACGTCCGACATCGGTAAATCGTCGCAACGCACACACGGCATGCGGGACGTGTCCAGGCAAGGCAAGAGGGTGATCACACAGGCAAGGTACGTTCACTGGATCACTCGGATCGTCAACGACGAGCACAGCTCCGGCGGTGATCACCGGAATCAAGAAACAAGATCAAGGAAAAGAAATAAGAAAGAAGAAGAAGTAAGAAGAAGAGGCTGTGTATTAAATAAGAAAAGAAAAATAAATAAATAAATAAAATATATATATGCAGTGGAGAGAGAGAGAGAAAGGGAGGCGTTGTTAGTTTGTTAGGAAATTAGTTTAGATTTAAATTTAAAAAATCTTTTATTAGTTAACTAAATTTTAATTTGTATCAGTTTATAAAATTAAAATTATATAAATAAAATTTGATATTCTGGTAAATACAAACATAGTCCAAAACATGCCCGGGTCGGGTCTAAAATTCAGTTTTAAAATACGAAAAATATACATGTCGACCAAAATTAAAGTTGGATATCCGGGTAAAGAAAATGCATACCCCCAAGAACAGATGCACGTACGTGCGTGTAGCCATCCAAACAAGTACGTTTCACTGAACGGGACGAGAACAAGATGCGCGGATGCTACCACAGGGTCATGGGTATCATGCAGGCCATGCAATATATTTTTAAACTATTTTATGTGACTTAAATGTTATATAAAAATGCAGATGCCAGGTAAAATGCTAGTATGCAAATGAAAGTGCATGAGTCCACGTATCAAGTCAGGATAAATCATAAACATGAATCAAAACAGGTTTCAAGCATGTGGGTCAGGTCGGATGCAAATACAGATGTCAAATACACCATTCGCATCCAAAACACAGTAAATCAAGAAAATACCATAAATAAAGAAATACTCAAAATAGAACCTATATAAATGAACTAGGGTGTTACACCGTTATTGGGGTGCGTTTACTAGCACTCGCGAAACGCTGGGTGAATAGTAGCTCCATCTCTGCAAAAGTTTTGACTGAGTCGTTTGGAAGTTCAGAATACCACTCGAATGCCGTCTCCGACAAGCTACCAATAAACTGGCGGAGCAAAAGTTTATCATCATTGCCGCACAAGGCTCTGAATTGAGCGACGTGCTGATGCGGATTTACCGTCCCTTTATATACGTGAAATTTAGGGCTCGTATATCCCGGCGGGTACCTTATTTAGTCATACCAGCCTGGATATAGTCGCCCAGTTTTAACGATCTGCCCGGCTGCTTCGTTCGCTTGGTGAACTCGTATTTGCTGAGCAATGTAATCATCCAGAGCGGCCTTGGAGATGGTCTCCTCCTTGGCTGGAAGAGGGTTCGATGTCTCCCCTCTGCCGTCTTCAATGATAATCGGGAGGTCTTCAGCTGGAGGTTGTGGCTGTAACATTATTCCAGCCATGTCTTGGAACAAAAGAGCCATTCGTTTGATGTCGGCTTCCTGTTCCGTGGCCGCCTTTTCTTTCCTCTCGAGCATTCTTCGGAGGAATTCAGTATCAGTTTCTTGTTCCCGACGCTGCTCTGAGGTCTCTGGATTTTCTTTTGGCCCAGTGAGTACGGCCATTGCGGTCAGCATCTCTTGGAGTTTCTGCTGCTGTTGTTCCTGAGCCTTCGTTATCGAACGGGTAAGCGGTCGATGACCCATGGAAGCACGGCTTTCCTCTTTTCCGGAAACCATATAAACGGTATGTGTCACCATGCCCCCAGACTTGGAGCGTTTAGACTCAGCGCTTTTGCGGTTCGCTGCGGTTACAGGGGCTTTCTCCGGCCTCCTTCTCTTTTGAGCGGTTGATGTTGAGGGAGATGTTGCAGCGGGCACCCAGATGGATGACATCTTCTGTGGTACCTCGAGATGGCTCTTTTCTTGCTGAGCTTTGAGCTTCTTTTGCCGGCGAGAGTAGTCCTGGTTAATCACCGATTCCTAGACCTGTCGCCAGACTTTATAAATTTTGGAGGACAGCCGCTGAGGGGGCTGCTCCGTCTTCTTTTCTGTAGTAATCTCCATAGGTGGAGGAGATCTCTTCAGTACGACAGTCGGAGAGTTCTTGTGAACCCTCCTAAGCGGTTCAAAGTTGTTCCCAGTTGGAACAGCAGCATTGATTACCACCATGGGAGCTGGTGGAGTTAGCCCAGAGGGGGAGTTGCCCCCAGCCTTCCTTACTCGGCGCCAGTGGCGACGTCGAGCGTGTCGAGTGGATGGAGTTGGTTCAGCTATAGGGGTGACTTCGTTATGCCCCCTGTCTTGACGGAGGGTTGTCGCCGGTGCCAGCCTTTTGAAGACCGACGTTCGCCGAGAAGTAATGTCCAACCTATCGAATACAGATCTCTGGGCAGAGGTGACTTCGCCTGGAGCGGGAGCCAGAGTGGCCAGCCTTGTGAAGACTGACTTCTTGTCAGGAGAAGCCTTTCCAATGATTTTGTCCGCTTGAGCCGAGATGGCAATCCGCTTTGGGATGGCTGCTTCAGGTATTGTGGACTTGTTGGCATTCTGGCCCAGTCTGTTGAAAACTAAGGCGTTAGACTTGGGCGACCAGTTGAGAGGGGCCTCGGCAGTGGTAAGTCGATCAAAGACCAACTTCTTTGGGGCTTCTTGCGGCAGCATCGGGGCATTGAAGCTCATGGGTGGGATCATAGTCCCAAAGAACAGCCCAGTGGTGGCCTGAGTTACTTGGTCCACTGGCATTATGAACAGGGAGGCCGCCTGGGGCCCGTAAGTTACACCTCCAGATGAGGCGGAACGGGAGTTGCAGTTGCAGCCGGAACATTTTGTGCAGGTAGACGCCATTGATCTTTCGTTTTCTGCACGGCGCAAGACACCAAATCTTAGTACCTCTAATCCAAGGGCAACTATATCAAACCACGATTCATTCGCGAACACGACACACGAAGTGTGGAGTGGAAAGAGGAAAAGGTCCCACCGGGCGTGCCAGAATCTGTTTCCCGCCGAAACGCGGAGACGCGACCGCGCGGGTCCGTCTTGCCTGAATTTCGGGGCAGATGCTAATTGGGGCTATCCGTCCACCTCTCCGAAGATGCCAAGTTGATTTATAGCACCATGTATCGGAGGTTTAAACGGATGCGGCCAATGTAGCAGACTTCATCAGATTCCCCTTGTTTGAGGGGTTTTTTTATTATGGGGATGCTCTTCCCTGCAGGCGCAAGCCCCTGCAGCTAATTACGCTACCGCATCGCGGTAACCACTTTCTCCTTCTCTAGATGGTCACTTCGTGTCGTGGGTGTTTGTTTTGTTTTTGATTGCCCGTGGATTGTATACGGAGACTAATTTATATTGTCGCCTGTAGGGCGTGGATTAGTCCAAATCCGTATCTTCTTAGATTTGGGTTTGGGGGTTAGGTTTAAGGATACGTTAGCCTCATTTGAGACTAAGATCAACTTAAACGTTTGTTAAGGATACGTTAGTCTCATTTTAGACTAAGATCAACTTAACGGGATCATTTAGATCCAACAAAAGAGCATTTGGGCTCTATTGTTAGTTTAGGGACATTGCGGTCGATTAGTTTAAGGACATTACGGTCCAGCGTTAGTTTAAGGACATCTCGGTCCAATGTTAGTTTAAGGACATTTCGGTCTAAGGTTAAGGACATCATAGTCCGTGAGTTTAAAGACATCATAGTCAAGGTTAAGGACATCATAGTCCGTGAGTTTAAAGACCTCACAGTCAAGGTTAAGGACATCATAGTCCATGAGTTTAAAGACCTCACAATCAAGGTTAAGGAAATCATAGTCCATGAGCTTAAGGACCTCATAGTCTATGAAATGTCTGAAGACGTTGAAGGATTACAACGACAAATATCAGAGGAGTTCAGAGATATACCCTTAAACCGATGTGGGTTGAGAGACCTGTAGTCCAATTGGGACTAAGATCTGTGATTTATGAGCATATGAACTCAATTAATCTAAATTGAGGACTTATGGCCAATTTGGGCTAAGTCCATTCAATTACAATCTTCAACATTTGTTCTTTTTGAGTTGTTAAATGTTTGTTTGAGCCCAATCCCTTTAAAAATGCTAAGCATTGGTTTGGTCTCTGACAATGTTTTGTCTTTAGTTGAATGTTGTGCATTTATCATAGCTCTAGGCTTATTCAAAGAACAGTTTATGTTCTGTCCAAGAGCACATAAAAACATATGGCGCACTTGGCACTAGCACCAGTTGATGAGCGTAGTGCGCTATGGTTAAAGCGTTGATGAAGAGCGCTGATGCGCTAAATGTAGAGCGCTGATGCGCTATAGTTGAAGCATTGAGGCGTTTGGCGCTGGTGCCATATAATGAGCACAGAGCGCTTTTAGTAATGCAGCGCACACGTGAGGAGCATGTGGCGCGCCTAGCGCTGAGTGCTAGCCAATGAGCGCAGTCCGCTGTGTTTGAAGCGCTATGCGCTAGACGAAGTGCACTAAGGCACTTTTAAATTGGGAGCGCTAAGACTCTCATTAGATTAGGAGTGCTAAGGCTCTTCTTAGGTTAACTTTGCACTCTGCAGATTATCTGTTCTTTGATAAGAGACTTTGTCTCAAGATTCTAAGAACAAAGTTCTTAGTTCATAGGAGATATTTCAATCTCTTTTTGATGAAAGGCTTTGCCTTTATGGATCTATGATCCTAAGAGAATTGAATAATTCTCCCCTTTTATAATGAGATATTCATAATCTGTTTTGTGAAAGACAATTTGTCTTATAGATCTATGATCTGTGAAAGAAGTAAGTACTTCTATTTATATTGAAATGATTTCGTCTGTATATTCTTTTTACCTCGAAAAAGAATTGTCTTCTTTTGCCGAGAGCTTCTTCTTATTCTTGAGATTTTCTCAAAGTTTATGGGCGGTTCCTCTCTTTCAGACTTGAAGTATGGGGGCCTTTTATATAGGGCAAGATGGTTTGTTCAATCTGTTAAGGAGATCTTTTCTCCAATTGATTTGGAGAATTTCCCATCGTTGGATCTTTGATCGAAAGGCTTCTAGTTTACAGAAGATAATCTTCTTGTTTTTTTACCAAGATTGGGAAATCTTTCCATACAGAATTTATTTTGTCTTTGGTAATTTTTATTTTCCATTGGATCATTGATCCAACGGTGCTCTGATTTACAGAGCACAATTTTGTTTTTTGGAAAGATTTTGAGAAATATTTCCTCAACAGAATTTAATTCTGGTTAATTAATAATTTATCATTATTATTAGATCTTTGATCTAACGGTGGGGAGCTTTTAGTTCCAGCGCTAGCGCTTATGCGCTCTGCCCATGGTGCGCTACTCGGAGCGCAGCGCTCTTAGCGCTAGCGCGCACGTGCTTTGCACGTGGTGCGCTACTTATGGCGCAGTGCGCTTGGAGCTGCATCTAAAGCACTTCTTTATTGGAGGTGTCTTTTCACCCTCCTTTTAAGTCAAACTTATATTCCCCAGAACTTTCATTTCCCGGGTCTTGGAAATAGCTCCACCATGCACAAAATTTTCTGTGCCTAGTCTTCATAATTAATCTGAAGCAAAGCTTCTTTCTTTTCTCGTATCCAAAAGAACCCTCTCAACTATGTCTTGTAACCGCCCACATGCTCGTCGATAACCATGGGAAGTGCCCATCTAGGACATTGTTCCTTGCTTTGCTGCGCGCTTGGTGGATCCTGCTCTTACGGATGACCAATGCGACGCAGCGTTGTACGAGCTCATGACTCGTGTAGGGTCTCCTCTCCCCCCATACTCTATTTGGCTTCGGATGATCCTTACATCCGTGCTCGCTGATATCCCTCCTCCTCCAGCAGAGATGACCTCTGCAATGCTCGATGCTGCTGAAGACAAGATCGAGTGCTTCTTTGAGGCACATTCGATCACTAAAGCCCTGAGGGATTGCTCTGTCCATTTACTGAGCTACATACGGGCTCGTCGGGTCGTTATCTCTACTTTCTCTGGTGAGTGCGGCGCTGATCGATGGGTGGCTACTCCTCGAGAAGATCACCGTTTTGACATGGTGGAGAAGACAGAGAGGGAACTAGATAATCTCATTCTTAGCTTTGCAAACCCCTGTCCTTTTGATCCCATGTTTGGTGATCTGTTTACATTGTAATAATAATAATAAAAAGTCTAATTAAGTATTTTATTATCTGCCAAGTGCTCCTCTTATTTTTAATTCTTTGTTATTCCTTTGTCAGGCGCTTATGCGCTGCATAACTTAACTTGTTATAACCAGGAGAAAATAATGAAGCGCTCTTGGCGGTTAGCGCACTTGGCGCTTAGAGTTCTAGGCGCTTAGCGCTCTCGTGCTTTGCACGTGAGCGCCGTTTCAGAGTCTTTGAATCTTAGTGCTGGCGCGTTCACTGCTGGCGCTCTTCACGAAGCGCCACTTCATTTCAAACCTCGGAATTTGAACAGAGCTTTACTCTGATTCGGGAAACACTCCTCATAGAAGAAGAACTTAGATCCCTGAGACAAAGTCTCTTATAAACCGAGAATTTAATTCTCAGAGCAAAGGACAGATCAAAGATGCCTATTTTATAAGAAGCGACTTAGCGCTCCAAATCTGGCGCTCAACGCCAAGCGCTCCACGTGCTTCTCACGTGGGCACTATTTTTTAAGAAGCGCCTTAGTGCTCCAAGTCTGGTGCTCAGCGCCCAGCGCTCCTCACGTGGGTGCTATTTTATAAGAAGCGCCTTAGCGCTCCAAGTCTGGCGCTCAGCGCCAAGTGCTCCATGTGCTCCTCACGTGGGCGCTATTTTATAAGAAGCGCCTTAGCGCTCCAAGTCTGGCGCTCAGTGCCAAGCGCTCTATGTGCTCCTCACGTGGGCGCTGTTTTATAAGAAGCGCCTTAGCGCTCCAAGTTTGGTGCTCAGCGCCAAGCGCTCCATGTGCTCCTCACGTGGCACTAAGGAATTACAAAGTGCTCTGTAAATAAAGCCCCAACGCCATAAAGAAGTGTTCAACACTCAATAAAAGATAAAAAGAAAAAGGGGTGTCAGAACCCAAATCAATGCTCAGCATTGTTGAATAAAAAGGGACTGAGCCCAAACAAATGTTCAACATTTGATTCAAAACTGAGTGGGTTGAGCCCAAGTTAGCCACAAGTCCCTAATTCAAATTAACCGAGCCTATGTACTCATAATCTGTTTAATTGGTCTTAGTCCCAAACCTGACTATAGATCTCCCAACCAATATTGGTTCAAGGGTACATCTCTTTATACCTCTGATACATGTCGTTGTAATTCTTCAACGTCTTCAGAGAGATGGAGGGTCCCAATAACCAATAACTTTTGGTGCATCCCCAAACGATTAAACCAAAGCCTTACAGACTATGATGTGTTTAAACCAAATATGATGTCTTTAAACTATACAGACTACAATGTCTCTAAACCTTACGGACTATGAGGTCCTTAAACAATGGACCGAAACATTCTTAAACTAACAATGGACCGCAACGTCCTTAAACTAAAACAATAGAGTCCAAATACCCTTTCGTTGGATCCAAATGATCCTAAAACCTTATTAAGTAGATCTTAGTCTAAAATTAGACTAACGTATCCTTAACAAGCATTGAAGTTGATCTTAATCTCAAATGAGGTTAACGATCCTTAAAACAAACCCAAACCCAAATCTAAGAAAATACGGATTTAGACTAATCCACGCCCTACGGGCGACAGTATAAAGTAGTCTCCGTATACAATCCATGGGCAACCAGAAAATAAAATAAACACACACGACACAAAGTGACCTTCTGGAGCAGGAGAAAGTGGTTACCGCGATGCAGTAACGTAATTAACTGCAAGGGCTTGTGCCTGCAGAGAAGAGCGTCCCCACAATCAAAAACCCCTCACAATGAGAGGGAATCTGACGAAGTCTGCTACAAAGGACGCATCTTTCCAAACCTCCGATACATGGTGCCATAAATCAACCTGGCATTTTCGGAGAGGTGAACGGATAAAACCAAATAGCATCTGCCCCCAAATTCAGGCAAGACGACCTATGCGGTTTCGTCTCTGTTTTCGGCGGTAAACAGATTCTGGCACGCCCGGTGGGACTTTTTCCTCTTTCCACTCCACACTTCGTGTGTCGTGTTCGCGAATGAATCGCGGTTTAATATGGTTGCCTGTAGATTCGAGGTACTAAGATTTGGTGTCTTTCTCCCGTGCAGAAAAAGGAAGAAAAGATGGCGTCAATAGCTTCTAACTGCACCAACGATTCTCGCTCCGCCACAACTGGAGGAGTGACTTACGGGCCCCAAGCGGTCTCTATCTTCGCAATGCCGGTGGAACAGGTGACACAGGCCACCACTGGGTTATTCTTTGGGACCATGCTCCCACCAATGAGCTTCAACACTCCAGTGCCATCACAGGAAGCTCCAAAGAAGTCGGTCTTCGATCGGCTTGCAACACCACGACCCCTCTCAGCCGGTCGTCTAAGTCCAACACCTCGGTCTTTAATAGATTAGGCCAAAACTGAAGTGGGCCCGTCAAGAAGCCTGCAATACCCGAAGGAGTTATCCCGAAGCAGATAGCCATTCTAGCTCTGGTAAACGAAGTCATCAGAGGGGCTTCTCCTACTAAGGGGACGGTCTTCGCAAGGCTGGCCGTTCCAACTCCCACTGCGGGTGAAGCCATTACAAGTGCTTGCCCCACCCGAAAGTCAATCTTCGACAGGTTAGACGTTTCCTCTTGGCGGACGTCAGTTTTCAATAGGCTGGCACCAACGGCAGCCCTTCACGAGAACAGGGGGCATGATGAAGCCACCTCTGTAACTGAGCCAATACCATCTGCAAGACACGCTTGACGTCTCCATTGGCGCCGAGTGAGGAAAACTAGGGGCAGCTCTCCCTCTGGACTGACTCCACCAGCTCCGATGGTGGAAATTGATGCTTCTGTTCCAACTGGGAATAACTTTGAGATGCTCAGGAGTGTGCGCAAGAAATCTCCAACCGCCATTTTGAAAAAGTCTCCTCCACCTGCTGAAAATGTTATTAAGGCGAAGCCGGAGCAGCCTCTCAGAGGTCGTCCTCCAAAATCCATAGGGTTTGGCGGAGGGTCCAAGTCTCTGTAATCGACAAAGACTACTCCCGCCGAAAGAAGAAAATGAAGGTTCGGCAAGAGGAGGACCATCTCACCACCGTCGTACCGCGGAAAGCATCGGCTGCAACGGCCCCTCAACTTCGACCGCCCATAAAAGGAGAAGGCCGGAGGCGATCCCTGTGTCTGCGATAAATCTTAAGGGCACTGAATCCAAACACCCCAAGTCCGGGGGCATGGTAGTGTACACCATTTACATGGCATCCGGAAAAGAGGATAGCCGTACCTCCAAGGGTCATCGACCACTTACGCGATCAGTAATTAAGGCTCAGGAGCAACAACAGCAAAAGCTCCAGGAGATGCTGACAAAGATGGCCGCACTCACCGGGCCAAAAGAAAGCCCGGAGACATCAGTGCCAGGAATAGGAAACCGACGCCGAATTCCTCCGAAGAATGCTCGAGAAGAAAGACAAAGAGGCCGCGGAACAAGCGGCTAACATAAAGCAAATGGCGCTTTTGTTTCAAGATATGGTCGGGATGATGATACAGCCAGATCCCCCAGCTGAAGACCTTCCTATTATTCTTGAAGACGACAGAGGGGAGACATCAAACCCTCTTCCTGCTTTTTCAGCAGCTAAAGAAGAGACGATCTCGAAAGCTGCTCTTGACGACTATATAACTCAACAGATATGAGCTCAACAGGAGAGCGAAGCGGCTGGCCAAATCATTAAAACTGGACGACTCTATTCGGTTGGTACGATCAAATAAAGTACCCGCCGGGATATACGATCCCTAAATTCCACGTGTATAAGGGGACGGGTAATCCACACCAGCACGTTGCTCAATTCAGAGCCTTGTGCATAATACTGGGGGTGACGATAAACTGTTGTTTCGCCAGTTTGTTGGAAGCTTGTCGGAGACAACATTCAAATGGTACTCCGAGCTCCCGAATGACTCTGTCAAGACATTTGCAGAAATGGAGCTACTGTTTACATAAAGATTCGCAAGCACCAGCGAACGTACCCCGATCACGGCATTAATCAACGCCAGAGTGAAGCCGGGAGAGACATCGGTTCAGTATGCAATTCGATGGCGGAACCTATAGTCGAGATGCGAACAACGCATAGAAGAAGTTCCTGCCGTGGGCATGTTCGTGGGGACCATGGATCCGCAGGCGACCATATCCCAATTCATGATGTTTTTCAAGACGACCACTTTTCAAACCTTGATTGACAAGCTAGCCCAAATGGACCAGATGGGCCATAGGCCTTCCTCTTCAAAGACGGATCTTCGGAATGAAAAGGGGAAAGGGAAAGCGACCTTCGTCACCAACGCCCGAAAACAACCGAGTGACTCGAGACCGGTTGTTCGCCAAAGCAACAAGCCGCGTCCCTCGATGAGAAGTTGAGACGTCCTTACTCATTTTCCCGGGATAAAACAAGGAGACTATTCGAACTGACAGTGCGTAACGGGCACATCACTCTGCCGGATCTGAGACATCCATCACAACCTGGTGACGTCAACCATCCTAACTATTTTACCTACCACAGAGTAGTGGGTCATCCAATCGAAGATTGCTACATCTTCAAAAACTGGGTTGAAAACCAGTACCAGCAAGGTAAATTCGCATTGTCTGAAAACTGGAGGGTAAACCCGCCACAACCACATGCTCTAAAAAAGATGGACACGCCGGGGGCATCATGCTCATTCATAAAAGAAGCTCCATGGGAAGTAGTTCTTTCGGTAAAAACTAAAAGAATGCTGAAAGATATTCAAGCATGCCCGGCAATCAGGTGGAAAAGCCCGCTAAAACCAGAGATTATTGAGGGGATGCTGAAACCGCGCCAACATTGGGAATTGGTAGCAATGGGCAAAATACCCAGGCCCATCCGTCAAAGTCTTCAAAGAAAAAGAAGAAGACCAAGAAGCCCGCGTAGCCTGACGACAAGCGCACGGATCTGCAAAAGCATATTGACGCACTGGAAGAATATAACCAGAAGGCGTGAACCCCGGTCACACTCCAAGAGTTTCTCAACCATATCCTTGAAAGTGGAGATAACGACAATGATGAGGGAGACGACTCGTCAGAGGAACCCAAAGAATATGTGGCAAGTTGCCACATGATCTCTCATTCGTCGCTAAATAACGAAGAAACTTACTCGGCGTTAGAAGATAATATAGAGGAGCTGGGGGCAAGAGCAGTGCCAAAATCATCCTTGGATTATGTGACAAGGTCTACCAAGGCGGGGCTTACTTGCTCATGGATATACATGGAGAGAGACCCTTCCGTCCAGTAAACGGACGATTCCTGAAAAAAATACTACGCCTGACGAGTCACGGCCCAGGTCAACGATAGATGACGACGCCTATATCCGCTCGGTATCTTCCCAAGCCCACACTCTATAAGTAGTATCCGGCGAAGCCTCGCATCGAAATCACGATGGACCGTAATGTTCTTAAACTAACAATAGACCGTAACGTCCTTAAACTAACTATGGACCATAATGTTCTTATACTAACTACGGACCGTAATGTCCTTAAACTAACCGCGGACCAAAACACCCCTAAACTAACAACGGACCGTAATGTCCTGAAACTAGCTACGGACCGAAACGTCTTTAAACTACTACAAACCGCAGCATCCTAGAGCTGACGCAAAAAAATATAAATAAATATAAAATAACTAAAATAAAAAAAGGTACGTTTATAAGCAAGATGGGCACGGATGAAAACCCGAAAGGGCTCCGTGAGTAAAAACAGCAGGGCTACCGGCGAGTTTGTGAAAACCCGAAAGGGCGCAGACTCGTAAAAAAAAATTCATGCACACTTGCAAGGTCCTTTCGACCTTGTAAGAAAAAAATACCTACGTGGGATCCTTATGACCTATAAGGGAGCAACACACTTAGGGATCCCCACGATTCCTGAGGAAAAATTACACTAACGAGATCCTCACGACTCGTAAGGGAAACCCTCTTTTGAGACCCTCAAAAGCCTTAAGCTACAGGGATCTGAACCTGTTCTTAAGCCATCACATCTCCCAGACTGCCCTACAAACGGTTCAATATTGACCCTTGTATACAATCCACGGGCACAAATAAACGTCTCCCCCTCCAAGTTCCGCCAATGGCGTGAAATACCCCTATTTGGTAAACAACACTTGTAACTCCTCTTGATTTATAAGAAGAAAACACTCTTGCAACATCCTTATGACTTATAAGAGAGAACACCACTTAGGATTCCTCACGACTTCTAAGGAGAACATACACCTATGAGATCCTCACGACTCGTAGGGAGAAACACCTTTATGAGACCCTTACGGCTCATGAAGTCAAAAGCCTTAGTCGACAGGATCCTAAACCTGTTTGCTAAGCCACCTTTGTTCGAATCGACTGAGACAAATGATGATTCGCTCCTGACAACGTTCCAGTAGTAGCGTTGCTGATGCCTAAATAGATAACAAATTCCAAGTCCTTTCACGGCAAATGATGATTCGCTCCTGGCAATATTCCAGTCGCAGCGATGCTGATGCTAAGATTGGTATCAGATCCTAAATTCCATACTCACGGCGAAAAGTCAGTGAGCCATAAATGCATATGAAATAGCCAAAATGATAGGGCAACTTGCAACAAAATTAGCAAGTAAAAAATATGCATACAAAAATAACCGAAATGATTAGGCAACTCGCAATAAAAAACAGCGAGTAAAAGAAAAATAGCCGAAATGATTGGGCACCGCGAAAAAATAGCCAAAATGATTGGGCAATCGCGACTTTCGCGATATAAAAAGCTGAAATGTTAGAGCATCGCGGAAAGAAATAAAAAAATGATGAAAGAATGAAACTTTTGCCCTGCAGGTAAGTCCATACTGACCCCTGTATACAATCCATGGGCATAAACGAAAAGGGAACCACATGTCCCAACAAACTCTGTCAAGGGGAAAGTCAGATCTCGACAGCAACATCTGCATCCCAGAAGACCATCAACGATGTTCTTCCTCATGCCAGCAGGGCACGGACGCGACACCACCAATCGGAGCCATGGCAAAGTCCCCAATTCTAAGACTCTACGGTTCACACACAACCTAGAGTCAGCCCCGATGCCGCAGAAAGCGGAGCAAGTCAGCAAATGACCTCCATCTCGGAAATACGTCAGCAAATGACCTCCATCTCGGAAACACGTCAGCAAATGACCTCCGTCCCGAAAACATGTAAGCAAATGACCTCCGTCCTGGAAACATGTCTGTTCCCCTCCGAATATAGAGACGCGATCGCGTAGGTTCGTCTTGCCTAAGATTCGGGGCAGATGTTATTTGGTTTTATCCGTCCACCTCTCCGAAGATGCCAAGTTGATTTATAGCACCATGTATCGGAGGTTTAGACGGATGCGGCCGATGTAGCAGACTTCGTCAGATTCCCCCTCGTTAGAGGGGTTTTTGATTGTGGGGACACTCTTCCCTGCAGGCGCAAGCCCCTGCAGTTAATTACGCTACCGCGTTGCGGTAGCAACTTTCTCCTTCTCCAGAATTTCACTTCGTGTCGTGGATATTTATTTTGTTTGTGGTTGCTCGTGGATTGTATATGGAGACTAACTTATGTCGTCGCCCGTAGGACGTAGATTAGTCCAAATCCGTGTTTTCTTAGATTTGGGTTTGGGGTTTTGGTTTAAGGATACTTTAGCCGTATTTAGGGCTAAGATCAACTTAAACGTTTGTTAAGGATACGTTAGTCCAGTTTGAGACTAAGATCAACTGAACGTGATCGTTTAAATCCGACAAAAAAAGCATTTAGGGGCTCTATTGTTCCAGTTTAGGGACATAGTGGTCCGTTTAATGTATGGCCGTCGGGACCCATCACCTCTCTGACGACGTTGAAGGATTACAATGACAGATGTTAGAGGAGTTCAGGGATGTACCCTTGAACCAAAGTTGATTGGGGGATTTATAGTCCAATTTGGGACTAAAGTCTGTTTGAAGGTTTAAGGATACGTTAGCCATATTTGAGGCTAAGATCAACTTAAACGGGATCGTTTAGATCCGACAAAAGAGCATTTGGACTATATTGTTCCAGTTTAGGGACATAGTGGTCCATTGCCAGTTTAGGGACATGGGGGTCCATTGGTTTAAGGATGCTTAAGTCCGTGAGTTGGTTTAATGACGCTTAAGTCCATAGGTTGGTTTAAGGACACTTAAGTCCATGAGCTGGTTTAAGGACGCTTAAGTCCATAGGTTTAAGGACGCTTAAGTCCATGAGTTTAAGGACGCTTAAGTCCATGAGTTGGTTTAAGGACGCTTAAGTCCATGAGTTTAAGGGCGCTTAAGTCTGTAGCAATGTATGGTTATCGGGACCCGTCACCTCTCTGACAACGTTGAAGGATTACAACGACAAATGTCAGAGGAGTTCGGAGATGTACCATTGAAAATGATGTAAATTAATTTAAGAGAGCATTCGTGCTCAGTCAATTTAATTTGAGGACTTACGGCCAGAATTGGGCTAAGTCCAGTTGAAAATGTTCAACATTTTATTTGCATCTGGCCTGTTAGGCCTTTACTAGGGCTCTGCCCCTGCATGGCATTTTTTCTGGGTCTAATAGACCTTTATTTGGGCTTTGCCCTTTTTTTATAAATGATGCACAACATCTGTTTTGGTCTGACAGACCTTTATTTGGGCTCTGCCCCTTTTTAATAATGCATTGCATTTTTTGTTAGGCCTTTTAGGCCTTTTAATTAGGCTTTGTCCCTCCTTTTTAATAATGCAGTGCATTAATTAGCCTGACAGTGTGCCACTTGGCCTGTCAGGCGCTTTGCGCCAATTAATGAGCGCAAGCGCATGTGGAGGTGACACGTGTCGCGCTCTGGTGAGCACAAGGGCAGTGCGCTGTGCTATTGCGCTGCTGACACGTGACGCGCTCTGGTGCAGTGCGCCAATTTAAGAGAGCAGTGCTCTGTTTTTTAGAAGCGCATAGCGCAGTCTGTTTTGGGACTGATACGTGGCGCTCTCTGGTGGCTTGCGCCAACCTGAGAGCGCAACAGTGCAAGTTTTTCAAGTGCAGAGCACTGTTTTATTATTTTGATCAAATTTCGATCAAAGAAAACAAGTTTTTCTTGTTTTAAAAGAACCAGTGGTTCATCAAAAGGCAATACCTTTATTATTATTATATTTTTTTTATTGAAGATCTTTGATCTTGTTCTTAGATCAATGGTCTTTTTAGAAGAAACTCTTCTTTTATTCAAAGGTTTTTACCTTTTTCTTTTCTGAGCTCTTCTCAAATTTTCTTTTAGAGGAGTTTTGTGTTTTTCTCTCTGTTAATGTGTGTTTTAGGCTTGGAGTCTAGGGGCCTTTTTATAGTGCCATTTGATTTGTTAAATTGGTTAGAGAGATCTTTCTCTGAGTGATTTGGGGATTTTTCCCCACCATTGGATCTTTAATCCAAGGGCTTCTGTTTTACAGAAGGCAATCTTCTTGTTTTTAACAAGATTGAGAAAGAACTTTCCATAATTTTTCTGTTTTGGTGCTGGCATTGGCGCAAATGCATCTGCGCTTGACACGTGTCGCGCAACGCAGAGCGCAGCGCAACTGCGCTGCCACGTGTCGCGCAGCACAACTGTGCTTGCGCTGCCACGTGTCGCGCAGCGCAGAGCGCAGGTCAGCTGAAGCGTTGCTTCCTTTATTAAAGCTTGAATTTTAAACAGAGCTTTGCTCTGATTGGGGGAAACAGAAGCGTTGCTTCATTTCCCGCCATTTGATTAGTGTAGGTTTTTAAGATCAAAAATATTTTTACCGCAATCAGAAACGGCGTCGCTTTGCAGCTAGCCGGTGAATACGGGTCGGTCCACAGGGATGTGTAATTTTCCTAAGTGTTTTTACGAGTTGATTCCAATGGTTGTTTGGTTTTGTTTTAATTGAATCTAAAACTAAGTTATATGATGATAAAGAAACTTGCTAGGGTTAGGTCAAAGGTGGGGTTTGGTAAGATTAATATTAACACCTCTTTCAATGCCCTAAATGAAATCTTTTAGAAGTTATAGCAACTATTAGAAAAAGGGATTAGGATGATTGGGAAGAAACGAAGTTTTTTCCTCTAGATCCTTGTCCGTCCTTTCCTAGTATTTGCTCTAACCTTCATGGAAGACATGCATGTCCAAAATTTTGGCGGGAACCCCCCACTACTTTGCCCACATAAGTATGTACGTGGGTGAAGTAGTGCAAAGTTATGAGTAGCCATGGAATTGAGGGCTTAGGAGACAAGTTTAGGGTCCTTGTAGCCTAAGACCTTTCAACTTTATGAGCCGTGAGGGTTTCACAAAGACTTTTCTCCCTACGGATCGAGAGGATCTCATAGGTGTATTTTCTCCTTAGGAATCGTGTGGATTCCTATGTGCGTTTTCTCTTGAGAGTCGTAAGGATCTCACAAGAGAATTTACCCTCTTACGAGTCGAGAGGACCCGTAAGCGGTTGTTTCCCTCCTTGTCGAGATTCGACTTTGGAAAGTGAGACCCGTGGATAGTATGCAAGAGACCATTTTGGGCCGACTTGCAGGATCCCAGTGCTTAGGAAACAGTTTTTTTTAATCCCCGCTGCCTAAGGTTTTTCCTCACGAGTCGAGACGAATCGAGCAGTTCTCGAAAAAACATCAATTTCCTCACGAGTCGAGACGAATCGACTATTTCTCGCAAGAATATCCTAACGTCACAGTTAACCTCTGCTCTTTACGACAGAGGTCCGTTAGGGTCTGTGGTACTTAGGGTTTTGTCCGTCGTACCGTTGCATCAGCTGATATATTCCTTGATAGGCAATCGTGCTGTTCGAGTAGCCCTGCGACTGCCGTGTCTCTGATCCCTTCGGGGGCTGGACAAGACGTCTTCAAGCAATCCTCCTTGGCAGTTTGACCGCCGAAAGAGCAAGCGTTAGGAGTTTTGCCATGCCGCTTTTTACTTGAGGTTAGGCTCATTTTGGAGAGCCCCGATGAGTCATAACCACTCCGCGTTGGTGTGGGATGATCTCCGATAGTCTTTCAGGTTTTATATGAGTTGCCGTCAAGACCTTGAAGCTAGGAATTTGGCCTTTGCTTCGTTTGTTGGCATTGCGTCTGCTGTATCGAGACGAATGTCGCGGTTGTCTTTAGGTTGCTGGTGAACCGTCGAGGTTTGGAACTAGAGATTTTGCCGTGGCTCCGTTTGTCTGATTGTCGCGTCTGAACACTGCTGGAGGAAGAACGCTGGGGTGACATCTCGTCTGCTGTATCGAGACGAACGTAGAGGTGGTGACCACTCCGCACTGATATGAGATGATCTCTGATGGTCTTTCAGGTTTTATATGAGTTGCCGTCAAGACCCTGAAGCTAGGAATTTGGCCTTTTCTTCGTTTGTTGGCATTGTGTCTGCTGTATCGAGACGAA
The DNA here is from genome assembly GCA_030015575.1 of Agapanthus africanus. Classification (NCBI taxonomy): domain Eukaryota; kingdom Viridiplantae; phylum Streptophyta; class Magnoliopsida; order Asparagales; family Amaryllidaceae; genus Agapanthus; species Agapanthus africanus. The sequence continues at coordinate 26,858,092 of JASDDO010000004.1, read as the reverse complement.
TGTCGCGGTTGTCTCTAGGTTGCTGGTGAACCGTCGAGGTTTGGAACTAGGGATTTTGCCGTGGCTCCGCTGTTTGATGATGTTGCGTCTGCTGTGTCGAGACGAACGTCGAGGTGTTGACCATTCCGCACTGGTGTGAGATGATCTCCGGTTGTCTTTCAGGCTTTATATGATTTGCCATTAAGACCTTGAAGCTAGGAATTTGGCCTTTGCTTCGTTTGCTGGCATCGCGTCTGCTGTATCGAGACGAATATAGTGGTTGTCTCTAGGTTGTTGGTAAACCGTCGAGGTTTGGAACTAGGGACTTTGCCGTGGCTCCTTTTGGAGGTGTTGCGTCTGCTGTATCGAGACGAACATAGAGGTGGTGACCACTCCGCGCTTGTGCGAGATGATCTCTGATTGTCTTTCCGGTTTTACATGGCTTGCCATTAAGACCCTGAAGCTAGGAATTCGGCCTTCGCTTTGTTTGTTTTGGCGTGTCCGAATCCTGTTGGGGGAAGGACGCTGTAGTGACATCTCGTCTGCTGTATCGAGACGAATGCCGATGTGGAGCTGGGATTTTGCCGTTACTCTGCTTGTTTGACCATGGGGTCTTTCGTTGACGTCGCATCTGCATCCCGTTGGACTGCAAAGTAATGCCGTTGTTGACTCTTTAGGCTGTAGATATTGCCTTTAAGATTTGGAACTAGGGACTATGCCGTGGCTCCATTTCATTGCGACTCTGAGGTCGGTTGTTGACGTCATGTCTGCATCTGGTTGGAGTGGGGAGAAACACCATTAGCGATCTCTAAGTTGTCGATATTGACGTTGAGACCCTGAAGCTAGGGATCTTCTTTTGCTCCGTTTGTTGACATCGTGTCTGCAATATTGCGACAAATGTCGAGGTTGTCTCTAGGTTGTCTATGAACCGTCGAGATTTGGCTTCTCTTTCTGGTGGAGCCTGTTGGGAAGGTATGGTTCCCTCTTTGTTTGTGCCCCTGGATTGTATACAGGGATCGATGTGATCTCACATGTAGGGCAGCAGTTTCATTCATTTTTTTATTATTATTTTCTTTCCGCGATGCTCTATCATTTCAGCTTTATATCGCGAAAGTCACGATTGCCCCATCATTTCGGCTATTTTTCGCGGTGCCCAATCATCGGCTATTTATTTTATTTTTTACTCGATGCTTTTTATTGCGAGTCGCCCAATCATTTCGGCTATTTTGCATGCATACATTTTTACTTGCTGCTTTTTATTGCAAGTTGCCCCATCATTTCGGCTATTTTGCATGCATACATTTTACTTGCTGCTTTTTTTATTGCAAGTTGCCCCATCATTTCGGCTATTTCATATGCATATATGGCTCGCTGTTTTTTTTATCGCGAGAGTGGAACTTGGAATCTGGTGCCAATCTCAACATCAGCATTGCTACAACTGGAATATTGCCAGGAGCGAATCATCATTTGCTATGAAAGGGCTTGGAATTTGATACCAGTTTAGGCATCAACATCGCTACAACTGGGATATTGCCAGGAGCGAATCATCATTTGCCTCTGTCGATGTCGAACAAAGGTGGCTTAGCGAACAGGGTTAGGATCCCGTCGACTAAGGCTTTTGACTTCATGAGCCGTAAGGGTCTCATAAAGGTATTTCTCCCTAAAAGTCGTGAGGATTTCGTAGGTGTGTTTTCTCCTTAGGGATCGTGAGGATTCCTAAGTGTATATTCCCTTGTAAGTCGTAAGAATCTTACAACAGGGTTTTCTCCTTATAAGTCGAGAGGACTTACAAGGGTTGTTCACCGTATGAACATATCCCCAATCACGGGTGGGACTTGGTTAGGGAAATGTTTATTCACGCCCGTGGATTGTATACAAGGGTCAGTATTGAGCCGCTTGTAGGGCATGAATTTCGAAGGTTGTGGGGGTTGCTTAAGAACAGGTTCAGGTCTCTATAACTAAAGACTTTAAAATCTTATGAGCCGTGACGGTCCCATAAGAGAGTTCTCCTTACGAGTCGTGAGGATCTCACAAGTGGGATTTCTCCTTAGGAATCGTGAGGATCCCTAAGTGTGTTTCTCCCTTGTGAGTCGTAAGGATCTCACGCGGGTGATTTATCCTTACAAGGTCGAGAGGACCCTGCAAGCGTCTTTTAACGAGGTTGCGCCCTTTCGGGTTTTCACAAACACTCGCCGGTAGCCCTGCTGTTTTTACTCACGGAGCCCTTTCGGGTTTTCATCCGTGCCCATTTTGCTTATGGACATACCGTCTTTTTTTATTCTTTTTTATTCTTCTTTTTTTTTCTAACGAGGTCGCGCCCTTTCGGGTTTTCACGAACACTCGCCGGTAGCCCTGCTGTTTTTACTCATGGAGCCATTTCAGGTTTTCATCCGTGCCCATTTTGCTCATGGACATACCGTTTTTATTATATTTTATTTATTTATTTATTTATTATTTTTTTTATCACGTCAGCCTGAGGATGCCGCGGTAGTAGTTTAAAGACGTTTCGGTCATCAGCTAGTTTTAGGACGTAGTGGTCCGTCATTAGTTTAAGGACGTTTCGGTCCGCCGTCGCCGTATCTGAGGCGAATCTCTAGTTTACTGACTTTTCCGTCTATGGGGCTTTCCCTATGAGCATGATGCCCCTGGCATATCCATCTTTCTTGGAGCATGTGGTTGTGGCGGGCTCACCTTCCAGTTTTCGGATAGCGCGAAATTGCCCTGTCGGTATTGATCTTCAACCCAGTTTTTGAAAACGAAGCAATTCTCGATCGGATGACTTACCGTTTGGTGGTAAGGGAAATAATTGGGATCGTTGATATCGCCTGGTTGCAACGGACGTTTTGGACTCAGCAGATTGATGAGTCTGTTGCGCAATGCCATCTCGAATAGTCTCCTTGTTTTATTTTGAGGAAACGAGTAAGGACGTCTTAGTCTTTCCTCAAGGGATGGGCGTGAACGCATATCGTTTCGAAGGAAAACTGGCTTTAAGTTGCTCGGCTGTTGTTGAGCATTGGCAACAACGATCGCTTTACCTTTCCCCTTCTCATTTCGAGAGTCCGGCTTTGGAGGAGACGATTTATGTCCCATCTGATCCATTTGGGCCAACTTGTCGATCAAGGCCTCGAAAGTAGTTGGCTTGAAGAACATCATGAATTGCGAGATGGTCGCTTGCGGATCAAGAGTGCCCACGAACATGCCCACCACTGGCACTTCTTCGATGCGTTGTTCGCATTTCGACCACAGATTCCACCATCATGTTGCGTATTGAACCCATGTCTCGTCTGGCCTTACCCTGGCATTAATCAGCGCTGTTATCGAGGTGCGTTCACTAGCACTCGTGAATCTTTGTGTAAACAGTAGCTCTATCTTCGCAAATGTTTTGACAGAGTCGTTAGGTAGCTCTGAATACCATTCAAAGGCCGTCTCCGCTAAGCTACCGACGAACTGGCGAAGAAGCAGTTTGTCGTCGCCTCCCGTGTTGCTGCATAAGGCTATGAATTGAGTGATATGTTGATGTGGATTCCCTGTCCCCTTGTACACGTGGAATTTAGGGATTGTATATCCTGGCGGGTAACTGATTTGGTCATACCAGCCCGGATAGGGTCGTCCGGTTCTAACAATTTGCCCAGCCGCTTCATTCGCCTGATGAACTCATATTTGCTGAGCTATATAGTCGTCTAGTGCAGCTTTGGAAATGGTTTCCTCCTTGGCTGCTGAAAGGGCCGGAGGAGGATTAGATGTTTCCCCTCCGTCGTTTCCGACAATGATTGGAGGGTCTTCATCTGGAGGGTCCGGCTGTAACATCATCCCTACCATATCTTGGAAGAGGAGCGCCATTTGTTTTATGTTAGCCGCTTGCTCTGCAGCTTCTTTGTCCTTCTTGTCGAGGACTCTGCGTAGGAAGTCAGCATCGGTTTCTTTTTCATGACGCGGTTCTGACGATGCCTCTGAGCTTTCTTTTGGCCCGGTAAGTGCGGCCATTGCAGTCATCATTTCCTGAAGCTTCTGTTGTTGCTCCCGAGCTTTCGTCACAGATCGGGTGAGCGGTCGGTGACCCGTCGAAGCACGGCTTTTCTCCTTTCCGGAAGCCATATAAACAGTATGCACCACCATGCCCCCAGACTTGGGGCGTTTAGATTCAGTGTCTTTGCGATTTGCCAAAGACACAGGGATCTTCCCCGACCTCCTTCTTTTTTGAGTGGTCGAAGTTGAGGGGGCCGTTGTAGTGGGAACCCAAGTAGCTGTTGCTTTCTGTGGCTTGACGGAGTAATTCTTCTCCTGCCGAACCTTCATCTTTTTCTGTCGGCGGAGACAGTCTTGATCAATCACCGACTCCTGGACCTGTCTCCAGACCTTGTAAATTTTAGAGGACAGCCGTTGAGGGGGCTGCTCCAGCTTCTTCTTGGGAGTATTCTCCACACGTGAAGGATTCCTCTTCAGCACCGCAGTAGGAGAGTTTCTGCGCACCCTGTTCAGCAATTCAAAGCTGTTCCTGGTTGGAACAGCAGCATCGATCCCCACCGTTGGAGCTGGCGGAGTTATCCCAGAGGGGGAGTTGCCCCCAGCCTTCTTCACTCGGCGCCAGTGGCGACGTCGAGCGTGTATTACAGATGGAGTTGTTTCGTCTATAAGGGCGATTTCGTCGTGCCCCCTGTTTTGAGGAGAGACTATTATCAGTGCTAGCCTATCGAAGTCTGACACCCGTTGAGAAGCGATGTCTAATCTGTCAAAGACAGATCTCTGGGCAGGGGAAGCAGCTTTGAGGACTTCGCCTGGAGCAACAACCGGAATGGACAGCCTTGTAAAAACTGACTTCTTGGAAGGAGGAGCCTTTTCAATGATTTCGTCCGCTTGAGCCGGGATGGCTATCCGCTTTGGGATGGCAGCTTCGGGTATCGCGGGCTTGTAGACGTTCTGGCCCAGTCTGTTGAAAACTGAGGTATTGAAGTTGGGCGACCCGTTGAGAGGGATCGTGGCAGTGGTAAGTCGATCAAAGACCGACTTCTTTGGGGCTTCTTGCAACATCATTGGGGCATTGAAGCTTATCGGCGGGAGCATGGTCCTGAAGAATAGTCCAGTGGTGGCTTGAGTTACCTGCTCCACTAGCATCTTGAAAAGGGAGGCCGCTTGGGGCCCGTAAGTCACTCCTCCAGCAGGGACAGAGCGAGAGTTGCAGTTGCAGGTAGTGCAGTTTGAAGCCATTGATCTTCTGTTTTCTGCACGGAGCAAGACAAAAAATCTAAGTACCTAGAATCCACAGGCAACCACAGCAAACCGTGATTCGTTCGTGAACACGACACACGAAGTGTGGAGTGGAAAGAGGAAGAGGTCCCTCCGGGCGTGCCAGAATCTGTCTCGAATCCACAGGCAACCACAACAAACCGCGATTCGTTCGCGAACATGACACACGAAGTGTGGAGTGGAAAGAGGAAGAGGTCCCTCCGGGCATGCCAGAATCTGTTCCCCTCCGAATACAGAGACGCGACCGCGTAGGTTCGTCTTGCCTGAGATTCGGGGTAGATGCTATTTGGTTTTATCCGTCCACCATTCCGAAGTTGCCAAGTTGATTTATGGCACCGTGTATCGGAGGTTTAGACGGATGCGACCGATGTAGCAGACTTCGTCAAATTCCCCTTCGTTAGAGGGTTTTTTAATTGTGGGGATGCTCTTCCCTGCAGGTGCAAGCCCCTGCAGTTAATTACGCTACCGTGTCGCGGTAGCAACTTTCTCCTTCTCCAGAATTTCACTTCGTGTCGTGGGTGTTTATTTTGTTTGTGGTTGCCCGTGGATTGTATACGGAGACTAACTTATGTCGTCGCCCGTAGGATGTGGATTAGTCCAAATCCGTGTTTTCTTAGATTTGGGTTTGGGGTTTTGGATTAAGGATACGTTAGCCGTATTTGGGGCTAAGATCAACTTAAACGTTTGTTAAGGATACGTTAGTCCAGTTTGAGACTAAGATCAACTTAACGGGATCGTTTAGATCCGACAAAAAAAGCATTTAGGGGTTCTATTGTTCCAGTTTAGGGACATAGTGGTCCGTTTAATGTATGGCCGTCGGGACCCATCACCTCTCTGACGACGTTGAAGGATTACAACGACAAATGTTAGAGGAGTTTAGGGATGTACCCTTGAACCAAAGTTGATTGGGGGATTTATAGTCAAATTTGGGACTAAAGTCTGTTTGAAGGTTTAAGGATACGTTAGCCATATTTGAGGCTAAGATCAACTTAAACGGGATCGTTTAGATCCGACAAAAGAGCATTTGGACTCTATTGTTCCAGTTTAGGGACATAGTGGTCCATTGCCAGTTTAGGGACATGGGGGACCATTGGTTTAAGGACGCTTAAGTCCGTGAGTTGGTTTAAGGACGCTTAAGTCCATAGGTTGGTTTAAGGACGCTTAAGTCCATGAGATGGCTTAAGGACGCTTAAGTCCATAGGTTTAAGGATGCTTAAGTCCATGAGTTTAAGGACGCTTAAGTCCATGTGTTGGTTTAAGGACGCTTAAGTCCATGAGTTTAAGGACGCTTAAGTCTGTAGCAATGTATGGTTATCGGGACCCGCCACCTCTCTGACGACGTTGAAGGATTACAACGACAAATGTCAGAGGAGTTCGGAGATGTACCCTTGAACCGGATGTAAATTGATTTAAGAGAGCAGTCGTGCTCAGTCAATTTAATTTGAGGACTTACGGCCAGAATTGGCCTAAGTCTAGTTGAAAATGTTCAACATTTTATTTGCATCTGGCCTGTTAGGCCTTTACTAGGGCTCTTCCCCTGCATGGCATTTTTGCTGGGTCTAATAGGCCTTTATTTGGGCTTTGCCCTTTTTTTATGAATGATGCACAACATCTGTTTTGGTCTGACATACCTTTATTTGGGCTCTGCCCCTTTTTAATAATGCATTGCATTTTTTATTAGGCCTGTTAGGCCTTTTAATTGGGCTATGTCCCTCCTTTTTAATAATGCAGTGCATTAATTAGCCTGAAAGTGTGCCACGTGGCCTGTCAGGCGCTTTGCGCCAATTAATGAGCGCAAGCGCATGTGGAGGTGACACGTGTCGTGCTTTGGAGAGCGCAAGCGCAGTGCGCTGTGCTATTGCGCTGCTGACACGTGGCGCGCTCTGATGCAGTGCGCCAATTTAAGAGAGCAGTGCTCTGTTTTTTAGAAGCGCATAGCGCAGTCTGTTCTAGGACTGACACGTGGCACTCTCTGGTGGCTTGGGCCAACCCGAGAGCGCAATAGTGCAAGTTTTTTCAAGTGCAGGGCACTGTTTTATTATTTTGATCAAATTTCGATCAAAGAAAACAAGTTTTTCTTGTTTTCAAAGAACCAGTGGTTCATCAAAAGGCAATGCCTTTATTATTATTATATTTTTTTATTGAAGATCTTTGATCTTGTTCTTAGATCAATGATCTTTTTTGAAGAAACTCTTCTTTTATTTAAAGGTTTTTACCTTTTTCTTTTCTGAGCTCTTCTCAAATTTTCTTTTAGAGGAGTTCTGTGTTTTTCTCTCTGTTAATGTGTGTTTTAGACTTGGAGTCTAGGGGCCTTTTTATAGTACCATTTGATTTGTTAAATTGGTTAGAGAGATCTTTCTCTGAGTGGTTTGTGGATTTTTCCCCACCATTGGATATTTAATCCAAGGGCTTCTGTTTTACAGAAGGCAATTTTCTTGTTTTTAACAAGATCGAGAAAAATCTTTCAAGAATTTTTCTGTTTTGGTGTTGGCATTGGCGCAAATGCATCTGCGCTTGACACGTGTCGCGCAGCACAGAGCGCAGCGCAACTGTGCTTGACACGTGTCGCGCAGCGCAGAGCGCAGCGCATCTGCGCTGCCACGTGTCGCGCAGCGCAGAGCGTAGCGCAACTGCGCTGCCACGTGTCGCGCAGCGCAGAGCGCAGGTCAGCTGAAGCTTTGCTTCCTTTATTAAAGCTTGAATTTTAAACAGAGCTTTGCTCTGATTGGGGGAAACAGAAGCGCTGCTTCATTTCCTGCCTTGGGATTTGAACAGAGCTTTGCTCTGAAAGGGAGATTTTCTCCTTTATTATTATTATTATTATTATTATTATTATTTATTTATTTTTATTGTTATTATTTTATAAGGAGCGGGTTTTGAGCCAAAATTTTGGCGGGAACAATGTCAGCAAATGACCTCTGTCCCGGAAACACGTTAGCCAAGACCTCCATCTCGGAAACACGTCAGCCAAGGACCTCCGTCTCGGAAATACGTTAGCGAACGACTTCCTTCCCGAAAACACGTCAGCAAATGACCTCCCTCCGGGAAACACGTCAGCCAATGACCTCCCTCCGGGAAACACGTCAGCCAATGACCTCCGTCTCGGAAATACGTCAGCCAATGACCTCAATCTCGGAAATATGTCAGCAAACGACCTCCGTCCCGGAAACACGTCAGCAAATGACCTCCGTCCGGGAAACACGTCAGCCAATGACCCCCATCTCAGAAATATGTTCGCTTCGACCTAGGCACGCAATTGGACAGACTCGGTGGAAGTCTCCTTAAGGTCGCCTCTTGTTCAAAATGGCGAAGGAAAGGAACACTCTGCTCAACCCAAGCAACCCGCTGGGAGTTTAGAGCTAATACTTTAGGAGCGATACGCTTGAGCTCAATCTCATGCAGGCAGGCCTCGATCTTCCTGTAGTAATTAACCCAAGACTTGACGACGCCTTCATCATGAAATTTCACGGGCGTCGCCAGCATGGGATTAACCTCAGCAGCAAAGTCTGCAGCAGATGCGAGGGCCTCGGCGTCAAGATCCTCGACGAACTCGGTCAACATTCGCAGGCTCGTCGCAGCACCCCTGTAAGACGGGCGTTTAGAAAAGGGACCTTCCGGCATTGGTATTCGAGACTCAAAGGGGGCTGGAGTCGGTGCGATTGTTGCAAAACAAATTATGGTCAGATGTTGACTCGGGAGGTAAAGAAAATACACAAGCGATGGAGTCTACTATACCGGCCACGACAGGTGGCAAAGTTGGGAGTACCGGAGGCACGACTATTCTCTCGTCCCTTACTCCAATCTGTAACGCTGCAATCAATTCAAAGAAGAGTTGGCAAAGACATGGTTGCCCGTAAAAGAAAGGAAATGACGTCGGTTAAAAACTATCCTCACCGACACCAGTAGGCATGACGATTTCTGACTGAAAGGAGAAATGTGGATTCAACACCTGATACAGATGGTCAAAAAGGGCTCCTGCAGAATTGCGAAAATATACTGTCAATACAAGGAAGATAGTATCCATAATTTAAATTAAATAAATCGCAAACCCATACCTTCCAGCATTTGAGAGGACACGAGAGAAGGCGAAGGGACGGCAACCGTCAGAGCAGCAACTGGTGACACTTCTTCGGGTGGCACAACCTCAGCGTTCACCACACCTACACTCAAAACGAAAAAATGTCATCAGAAGGGACTGAAAGGGATTGCGAAATAAAACATTAAATAGTGACCCAAGACCTACCTGATGGGTCATCAGCCAAAACCGCGACGGAAGCATCACCAGGCGCAGCGGCTTCTTCGCTCTCCTTTAGTGGAATAGTTTCGGCGCCCGTGGCTTCGTCCCCTGATTCGACGAGGGCCGTCATGACACTCGCGATGCCTGCCGATAGCAGGGAACCATAAAGGGAAAGAGCGATGGTTTGGGCAGTCCTAGACTCCCGAGAGAGAGTAACCGTTTCGGGCTCTGTGGTTGCCGTCATCTCACCTGCCATCTCATCGCCAGGACTTGGCCCTGCAGGATATGGTATATAAGAATTTGAAGATCGAGTTCTAATAAAAGACTCAGCGTTACATTACCTTCGGGCAGCTTTTCGGTTTCTTCCCGAGCCGCGTGCGCAACCTGTCTATGGGCGGTAGACAGGGCAGCTGGAGCATCCTCTGGAGGAAGAGCGACGGATGGGGTAGTGCTTGAGCCTGCACCTACAGCCAAAGAGGCATCACATTCTCTCGTCGCACGCTTTCTACGCTTCTTTTCGGCCTCAGCAGTAAGAAGCGATCTCCTCAAGACCTCCGTCAAAGGGACGTCATTGTCCGAACCAAGCTCCGCCTCTGGAGCCGTTACACCGTTTGTCATCGGCCACTTTAGCGAAGCCTCCTGCGGTAATGTTGTTGGAGGAGCTGGGGCCACATTAGCTGGCTCTGAATGCGTCGCCGCATCACTATTTGGGATCGGCACTGTACTCGGGATAACCTGAGTCGAGGTAGTCCCTGCAATAAAATAAAGGAGAGGGTCAGACCATGAATAAAGAAAAAGGGAATGGAGGCACAATAAGACAAATTATACCAAGACCCAAAGAAGCGCGGAGCCTCTCTTCCTTCTCGAAAGTCTTGATGGAAGCCGCGAGAGCCTCTTTAGCAGAAATGCCTGTTGAAGAAAAGGGCATTAGTAAAGCATAATCATAAGGAAGGAATAAACGAAAAAAATAAAACTGAAGTATACCTGACTTTGCGATGGTAATTAACGCCGCTTCATCGCGAGCCAATCGCTCGGAGGACAAAAGGGCAGCCAGTAGGTTAGTGTCAGTCACCGGCGTGTCGAAAAAGCTATCATTAGTGCCATACTCGCACAAGCCTTCGCTGTAAGGAGCATGAGGCTCCTGGCCGAGTACGACGTCGGCAGAAAACGACTTCTTCTTCTTTTGCGAGCGGACGCCGCAGCCGACAACAGGAGCTTGTGCTTGGCGGGCAATTTTGGGCGACGAGTCCCGATCTCCATACCCATGCCAGACTCAGGAGACGTTGCAGCTACCGCTTCTACAGGAGCATGGGGTAGAGGCTTCTCAGGAAGAGCGCGCAAGACCGCAACCGCAGCAACTTCTCTTATGGGAGGATGAATGATGGTTCGTCGCTTTAGGGAACGGTTGGATTACCAGCAGAGGCTGCACCCTTGCGATCGAGCATCAGCCGCTTTTCTTCCCTAATGACAGCGCCCATCGCATGCTGGTACCATGCCACGTATGCGTTCAAAGCTTTTAGAACGCAGCTCGGCTCACTGGTCAAAAAGTTAGACCCAGTGTTTAGGAGCATGAAGTGGTGCAACGCACTCCGGATACCCTCTTCAGTAGCAACCGGTTCTGCTAAGAAGGCCTCTAGCGGGACGCCTTGATTGTAGCTCGATTGTTGAGCAAAACAGTGCGGGTTGTATCTCATGAACAGTGCCGAATCGTTCTGCCTAAACACTAAAAAGCCCAGCCTGATTGAATATAAATGAATAATCTCCCGAGCTTTCAAGGTAGAAACCCTGTTTTTGAAGGTGTCGCGCAGCGGCTGCACCGTTTTTATGGATTCCTTGCCGATGGTTAAGACCTTATCGAAGAAGGTCATGCCATCCCCGACCATACGCGGGCGAAGAACTAGATGCTGAGCTTCTCGCTGAGTCGGTTCCAAAGTGGAAGCGTCAACTAGCTGCATAACCCGAGGAAAGTTATAACTGTCGTAGAAACGGGGCCGCTTGTGGACTCCAAAAGCGTCGAGCATATGCAGCTCGATCCATGAAGTAAAATAATGCATCAGGAGGTTTACGGGCTGCACCCCCGGCTGAGTGGTGTCAGTCGCCAAGCTTAGGCCATGATACAGGTGAGCCAGCCCAGCCACCCCGACGGCCACTCGCATCCCAATAACCATTCGGTGAGCCGGCTAGAAGACGAAGGGCCTCATATAGCGATGGTGTATAGGGAGCATAAACCAGCTTAACCATAGGCCGAGAAACCCCAGGAAGAATGTCTCTTCATCGACGTCTGAGGCAGCAAGCTCTGTGAAGGGAACGGCCGGGGTATCCGGAAGGAAGAAATTCTTTTGATCGGCTTTCGCCGTCGGCTGGTTATCCAAACCAAAACAAAACGGGTCGTCGAGTTTGGCGAATCTCGCAGCTTGTTTTGACAAAACTTCCGAGCGGAGAAAGCGGGCGATGAAATCTGCGAAGCTGACCCCCTGCCTTCCGGATTCGAGAAACAGACCCTCATAAATATTCAACACCTTAATCAGACTTGGGAATTGATGTTGAATGGCATTCTCCGAGGTAAGGCCCATCACTACTGATTTGGTGGCAAAGATGCATTCGTCAGGAGGAAGTAGCTCCTCGTAATGTTCTCCCCTGACGGGTAAGCTGGAGATCTTCGCGAACTCCTCCAAAGAGATTAAAACTTCCCGATCTGATAGAAGGAAAGTGTGAGTCGGAATATTCTATTGTTCCAGGAAAGATTTGACCCACCATACAGGGGGCGTGGAATACTGGAAAAGAGACGCGTAAACTGCGGGGTACAACCCAAGCTTTAGCAGTAGTGATTTCTTGGCTGACAAGATGTATCGAGCCCACTGCAAGTACCGGGCTAGATGGTGAGGAGTCAAGCCTATCATGTACGGTTGTCCCCAAGGGCGCGACTCGTGTTGACATATGTGCCGCCCCAGAATATCTAAGGCCATCGGCGACTGTAAGGGTATCGCGGCCATAAAGGGCTGAAGGCGACCCTCCGAAGTCCAGTTGACCTACTCTACGACATAGTTCACTGGGGGTGAGTCGGCATAGTGGATCGCTGAAATGGGCTCCGAAGGCACCGTACAAGAGAAGCTGCATCGGCCCCGGATGATTTGATTGTACCACGACCTCCATAAATGAAGAGACTTCTGCTCCGGGTCGTGATCTTTGATTAGTGCGAAAACTTTCCGGTTTATGGGCGCGTCAGCAAATGCGCTCTCCGGACGAACGAAGGGGAAAGAAGTGTCGAAAGACATCGTACCTGCGCGAAAAGGAACAAGGGTTAGCTATCAATGCTACAGTCCAAATTCTAACACTTGGTACTTAACATTTGTACCACACTGCAATGCAGTGGAAAGGGACCAAAGGGGACCCAACAAATCAAGGTGACGGCTCATCATTGATGAGACAGTCACTCATTAAAGAAGAAATCCTAAAATGATTCTCATTTAATGAGAGGCTTATTGGGCTAAGGAGTTAAACTCATTCGAGAGCAGCGCTCTGCAACAGAAATCAAATCTGTCATTATGAGGGGAATAAAAATTCCCCAAGAATTCTAAAGAGCCATGTTCTGCGAAGAAGATGGAATAAGCCATCAAAACCCTTAAAAAGGAAAAGCTTTTACAGAGGTAAAATGCCAAGATCTTTAAAGATCTGAAACACAAATCTTAGAAACTCTAAGAGTTCTTCATTAACGGGTTAAGAAACCCTAAAAAAGATCCCTTTAGATCTATGATCTAAGAAAGAGCAAAGCTCTGTTAAGAAACCCTAAAAAGATTTCTTTAAATCTAGGAAGAGCAAAGCTCTGTTTTAATTAACGGTTTAAAGAAACCCTAAAAAAGATGTTTTGGATCTATGATCTAGTAAGAGCAAAGCTCTGTTAATGGGGTTGAACATGGTTCTTACCAACCCTTTGAACAAACTTCTAACTTAAAAGAAGTTCTTTGGGTAGAGATCTATGCTCTGAAGAGAGAATTAAATTCTCAGAAAAAACAAGGAGGAATCAAGATGAACAGAAGTCATCTAAAGGGCCAAAGGCCGTATTTATAGGCGCTGAAAGTCGATCCAACTTCCAAGACAATCCAACGGTGGAAAGTCTATCACCGCTGCACTCACGTGTGAGCCACGTGAGCGCAGCGGTGGGGGGGTATTTGTTTCCCCCAATCAAGGAGCAAAGATCTATTTAAAATTTGAAATTTGAACTGAGGCAGCGCCTCACGTGCAAATCACGAGAGCGCTAGCGCCAGCGCTAAGAGTTAAGGACTCTGAGGCAGCGCCTCATGTGTAAAGCACGAGAGCGCTAGCGCTAAGAGTCAAAGACTCTGAAGCAGCGCCTCACGTGCAAAGCACGAGAGCGCCCGCGCCAAGAGCGCCAGCGCCAAGAGTCAAAGACTTTGAGGCAGCGCCTCACGTGCAAAGCACGAGAGCGCCAGCGCCAAGAGCGCCGGCACCATGAGTCAAAGACTCTGAGGCAGCGCCTCACGTGCAAAGTACAAGAGTACCAGCGCCAAGAGCGCCAGCACCATGAGTCAAAGACTCTGAGGCAGCGCCTCACGTGCAAAGCACAAGAGCATCAGCGCCTTACGTGCAAAGTACGAGAGCGCCAGTGCTAGAACTAAATGTTCTCCACCATTGGATCAAAGATCCAACGAAGATGATAAATCATCAAAATTACAGAATTTAATTCCGTTGAGGAAATATTCCTCAAATCTTTCCAAATAAGAAAGATTGCGCTCTGTAAATCAGAGCACCATTGGATCAAAGATCCAATGGTGATTAAAAATCACCAAGATACAACATAATCTCTGTATAGGAAAATATTTTCCCAACCTTGTTAATAACAAGAGGAAAATCTTTTGTAAAACAGACGCCTTTGGATCAAAGATCCAATGGTGGGAAACATCCCATATCAATCAGAGATCTCTCAATGAGAGATTTCCTTAACTGATTCAACAAATCAGCCTCCCCTATATAAAGGACCCAAGAATTCAAGTCTAAAACAGAGAAACCTCCTTATAAGTTTCAAGTTCTCAGAAAAGAAAAAGAGAAGAACAAGCTCTAAGAAGAAGAACCTTCTTCAAGGTAAATAAAAAGAAGAGAGATCATAACATCTCCTCCATATTTGAGAGTTTAACTCTCATATCAGAAGAACTTAGTTCTTTTTCTAGATCACATATCTATAAGAAAAAGTCTTTCACAAAACAGAAAAGATCATAGCATCTCCTCATAGAAGAAGAGCTTAGATCCGTGAGACAAAGTCTCTTATAAACCGAGAATTTAATTCTCAGAGCACAGGACTGATCAAAGCTGCCTATTTTATAAGAAGCGCCTTAGCGCTCCAAATCTGGCGCTCAGCGCCAAGCGCTCCACGTGCTCCTCACGTGAGCGCTATTTTATAAGAAGCACTTTAGCGCTCCAAGTCTAGCGCTCAGTGCCCAGCGCTCCACGCGCTCCTCATATGGGCGCTATTTTATAATAAGCGCCTTAGCGCTCCAAGTCTGGCGCTCAGCGCCAAGCGCTCCATGTGCTCCTCACGTGGGTGTTATTTTATAAGAAGCGCCTTAGCTCTCTAAGTCTGGCACTTAGCGCCAAGCGCTCCATGTGCTCCTCATGTGTGCGCTATTTTATAAGAAGCGCCTTAGCGCTCCAGCGCTCCAAGTTTGGCACTCAGCGCCAAGCGCTCCACGTGCTCCTCACGTGGACGCTAAGGAATTACAAAGCGCTCTGTAAATAAAGCCCCAATGCCATAAAGAAGTGTTCAACACTCAATAAAAGACAAAAAGAAAAAGGGGTGTCAGAACCCAAATCAATACTCAGCATTGTTGAATAAAAAGGGACTGGGCCCAAACAAATGTTCAACATTTTATTCAAAACTGAATGAGCTGAGCCCAAGTTGGCCACAAGTCCCTAATTCAGATTAACCGAGCCAATGTACTCATTACCTGTTTAATTAGTCTTAGTCCCAAACCTGACTATAGATCTCCCAACCAACATTGGTTCAAGGGTACATCTCTTCATACCTCTGATACATTTCGTTGTAATTCTTCAATGTATTCAGAGAGATGGAGGGTCCCAATAACAAATAACTTTTGGTGCATCCCCAAACGATTAAACCAAAGCCTTACAGACTATGATGTCTTCAAACCAGACTATGATGTCTTTAAACCATACAGACTATGATGTCTCTAAACCTTACGGACTGTGAGGTCCTTAAACAATGGACCGAAACGTTCTTAAACTTACAATGGACTGCAACGTCCTTAAACTAAAACGATAGAGTCCAAATACTCTTTCGTTGGATCCAAATGATCCTAAAATCTTGTTAAATAGATTTTAGTCTAAAATTAGACTAACGTGTCCTTAACAAGCATTCAAGTTGATCTTAATCTCAAATGAGCTTAACGATCCTTAAAACAAACCCAAACCTAAATCTAAGAAAATAAGGATTTGGACTAATCCACGCCCTACGGCCGACAACATAAATTAGTCTCCGTATACAATCCACGGGCAACAAAAAAATAAAACAAACACACACGACACGAAGTGGCCTTCTGGATGCAGGAGAAAGTGGTTACCGCGATGCGGTAACATAATTAACTGCAGGGGCTTGCGTCTGCAGGGAAGAGCGTCTCTACACTCAAAAACCCCTCACAATGAGGGGGAATCTGATGAAGTATGCTACAACGGCCGCATCTGTCCAAACCTCCGATACATGGTGCCATAAATGTCACGACCCGAAATATTAGCTCATGACCAGCACTTGAATCACGCAACGTCTAAAGGCGTAACGGAAATCAAGTAAGCTGAAAACCCATAAATCTAAACCTTTTTAAGAAAATAAAGGAGGTGAAGTTGAAATAAAGGTATAATGAAATCACGTTTTCGTAATGCATAGAAAAGGAACATGAAAATGCAAGTGGATTATGCAAGTTTAAGAACATGTTTTGTCTTTTTGAAAATTTGGGCAACACCTCTTTTGTATATTTTGATCCAAAATCACATATAAAAGATAAGAATAATGGCATCCCCAAGCGGAAGCTAGCTCTTCGCCAAACGGCGGATCACAACCACGCAATACAGTATATATAAGTATACGATGCCCAACGGCGAAGTTCACCACAAAAGATAAATAAATAAGCAAGACATCAATACCACAAGTAGCGGAAAAACCCCTCGCTCTAAGTCTCGCAACCACAATCTCACTAAGTCTCATTACTTATAAAATTTACTAATTTTGATTAATGGAGTTAACTAGATACAATATAAAATATAGATACAAGAGTGGGTACGATACAAATGACCCACCTACCAATGCAAAACACCCGAATGCAACTATGTGCCAGCGAATCCGCTACTGATCCAAGCGGTCAACCTGCAAGAACTGTGGCACAACGGGGGTGAGTTGCCAACTCGTGAGTAGAAAAATATCAACAGATAGAAATTGAATAAACAATGACTCCTAGGTCAACTATATCATGAAGGTAATATTATGATATCTAGGGTGACCGGGTCGAATATGTGCCAACAATGTAATCAACACTTATGTGTATGCGGGTATCATCCAACCAAATAATCAATATATGTATGCATGTGGTTCCCGTCCAACTATATGATCAATGTCTGTATGCACGTAAATATCATAAAAGAGTGTGCATGAAAGTGTGAGGATATAAATCAATGGTGTCCCTCGCGACACATCAAAATCATGGAACTTGGGTGTCCAACATCGACATCCGAAAATATCATGAAACCCGTGTCCAGCATCGACACGTAAATCCTCATATTTCGGGCTCCGTCAGTCCGGATCGGCTTACGGGCTCCGTCAGTCCGGATCGGCCCATATCATCTCTCGACTCCAGTCGGTATCCTCCGAATATCCGCCGAGCCTAAATACTATCATCGGTATGTAGTAGTCCCACTGCCAGGCTCACCGTCTGTAGCACAGCAATCCGTTCTCGCCTCGGGGTACCATACCGGGTCCACCATGTACCCGCAATCAGCCTCATCCAGCTCCTCGAATCGGGTTTCACATGTCACACGTCTCAGAACCGAGAAAACGCATGGTGGACGCACTGAAATATCATATCAAGATAAACCGGGTTTTTAAAACAATACATACTTCCTTTTAAAATGACTACGGTTCTCAAATCCAGAAATCTCATGAAAACAACATATCTCAATGTGTAAAATCATAAAGTATGATGTATGCGACATATGATGGAAATGTAAGTATATCCGTATATCATGCAACATGGAACAGTGCTGTATCATATTAAGGGAAAACCGCTCCTTTAAATGACTCCAGTTTTGAAAATATGCCTTGCGGTTCCAAATATCTCCAAAGTCAAATGCAATATCGTATAAAAGTACACAGGTAATTATAGCAAGTAAATCATGCAAAGAGTCATATCATGATGCAGCAATCCTACTGTGTAGTGACATGGCAAATATCGATGATGAAGTGTGTGAGCCGACAAATCTGTATACGTGTAACATACGCATCATCGATAATGGTGTAAGTGTACTAACACAGGTACATGCAATGCAATGATAATATCATGAATGCAACATAAGGTCAATCATCAGCTAAAAGCTCTAAGGTATACGTAAATATCATAAGTCTGAGTCGGTGAATCTATCAATCGACATCTAGCCTCACAGCATCACGTACGGTATAATCCATCGTACGGCATCCTCTAGTCAAGGGTATGGATCAATCATCAAGTCAAACTCATCACATACGGAAAATCATCGTACGGCGGCATAGTACCAATAGGGATCCTATCAACCTTTACGACAATGAGGGTACGGACCTAACGTCTCATACGGCTTATCATTCCAGATTTACCGCAATATAAATATCTATATACCTATGTCAGGTCACATCCATAACAATCTCATATCAGGGGACCGGCAAGGTATCAATCATCTCAATCGACTCGCATCCGTATACCAACATATCACCAAATCATCATATCGCGTCATATATCCTTTTCATCGCATTTATGTCCCTCACCAAGTCAATTTACCAATACATTCTACCTTTACTATAAGCATACGTATCTAATCTAACATACACACCCGAACTATACAAACAGCTTTTGAAAGATACGAATCATAGTTTTGAAAGTAGGGGCTACGGTGTTTTTAAAGAAGAGATATCATTTGAAAATCCGTAACGTCCCTCAAGTTATCCGTTTAAAAGATGCATACGATTCTTCGGTTTGGAAATAGTTATGGTTCGGATGGCACATCTACGTCGACTATCTAGTCCTATATTACCCTAAACGGCAATATCATCAAATATCATCCTCAATCCCGTCATCACATACTAGTCGTATGATTTCACTTCTAACTGTCCTTTAGT
Source organism: Agapanthus africanus (assembly GCA_030015575.1). NCBI lineage: Eukaryota > Viridiplantae > Streptophyta > Magnoliopsida > Asparagales > Amaryllidaceae > Agapanthus > Agapanthus africanus. Next base: position 26,839,247 of record JASDDO010000004.1, on the reverse strand, counting down.
TTCTAATATAGTTCTCTAACTATCTTTTAACTCTATCTATAGTTTTCTATTAAAGGTTTTCTTAACCAAATACTATGAATTTGTTTCCATCAAAATGTGTGGGGGTGCTATACGCCATCCACCCGACTTCCCCCGTGGATATAAATCCATGTAGGGTGTTTTTCGTCATCCTATTGAGATGGGAATACGAGCGCGCTTGTCAGGCGTATACTACAGATCCCCCCTGCCTAGGGTAGGCCGGGGTTTATTGATTGTGGGGATCCAAATCTCCGGCAGCCGCGGACTAAGCTGCCGTTAATTACCCCTCGCCTTTGGGGCGAGGGAACCTCCGATTAACGGGTTAAAATGGTCATGCGAACTCAATGTGCAGTGTACGTGTGTTGTGTTTTGGAGGGGGGTTTAAATATATCGGGAGCCACGCAGAGTTTTTATGGGGGTCCCGCTACCCGGATAGCGGGCTGGGGGTCAAGAGGGCTAGCAGCCCCTTTGCGGGGTGCGGGGCAGCGCCCCGTTAGAAATTTTTTCTAACAGGGACAGTGTCGTAGAGTATGTGTATGTGTACATTTGTATACATATGTATATATATAAAAAGGGGAAAAAGACATCCAAAGGATGCGTGGGGCCAGCGCCTGAGCGCTTGAGCGCAAGTGCGCCACGTGTCGGCACGTGGGCGCTTTGTTCTCGAGCGCAGAGTGCTGGAGCGCAACGTGCCACGTGTCGGCACGAGGGCGCTTTGCGCTGGAGCGCAGAGCGCAAGCGCGCCACGTGTCGGCACGTGGGCGCTTTGCGCTGGAGCGCAGAGCGCTGGGGCGCAAGCACGCCACGTGTCGGCACGCGGGCGCTTTGCGCTGGAGAGCAGAGCGCTGGGGCGCAAGCGCGCCACATGTCGGCACGCGGGCGCTTTGCGCTGGAGCGCAGAGCGCTGGGGCGCAAGCGCGCCACGTGTCGGCACGCGGGCGCTTTGCGCTCGAGCGCGTGGGCGCTTTGCGCTCGAGCGCTAGCGCACCGGCGAGGAAAATGGGGGGTTTTTAGCCCCGGAAATTCTCTAAAAAGAAAATAGGGTGGAGTTAAACTCCTAAGATGCTTTGGGTTAAGGAAATGGGTCTTTCTTCTTCCTTTACTGGCCGGATCTTGGAGATAAAGAGATGTGAGATTTAAAAATCTTTTCTTTTTGAGATCTGATGGCAGATCTGAGTTCCCCTTAATGGGTTTTGTGGTGGAAAACTATTTAGTTTTGAAAAAGGAAGAGTAAAACTCTTGATTTAATTCAAAAGAAAGAAGAAGGTTTTGGAACCTTGAAGAAGGAAGAAAGATCTCAGATCTAAAATTTTTGTGGAGAGAATGAAAAGTATTACTTTATTCATCATCATGTTGCCTTTTATAGGCTTACATATTTACTTATAGCCCCTTGGGCTTTACAAAAATGACATTTTTGCCTATCCCATGGCTCATGTGCCATTTCATTTTTGCACATAAGCCACGGGCTTACAAAAAATTGGCTTTATGCCCATTTTGCATACATTCATGTATAAAAAAAATTACATGAAAATTATTTATTACATGATCTATATTTTAGCATGGAGGAGGCTGGCCGCGGGCTCGACTTGGGCATGGGCCCGCTTGACCTGGGCTTGGGCCCACCTCGCTTGGGGTTGACCTTGACTTTGACTCGGTCAATGGGGGTGTAAATTTTTACCCTAACAAAGTGCCCCCCATCAATAAATGCACACCGCACATTTGAGTTGTGTGCATAAAATTGATGGATCTTGAAGCTGAACTTCGAGGTGGAACATCATTCCGGAGGCGAAGCATCATCCCGGGGAGCATGATTCCCGAGGATCGGAGCATCATTCCGATTCGCGAAGCATAACTCCAAAGTCAGAGCATCATTCCGAAGCGCGAAGCATAATTCCAGGGTCGGAGCCTCACTCCGAAGCGCGGAGCATAATTCCAGGGTCGGAGCATCTTTCCGAAGAGCGGAGCATAATTCCAGAGATCGGAGCATCGTTCCGATGGGCGGAGCATAATTCTAGAGATCGAAGCATCATTCCGATGGGCGGAGCATAATTCCAGAGATCGGAGCATCATTCCGATGATCGGAGCATAATTCCAGGGTTCGGAGCATCTTTCCGAAGAGCGGAGCATAATTCCAGGATTCGGAGCATCATTCCGAAGGGCGGAGCATGATTCCAGAGGATCGGAGCATCATTCCGATGAGCGGAGCATCATTCCAGGATTCGGAGCATCATTCCGAAGAGCGGCATACATTCTGACCGAAGCATAATTTCGAGGCAGAGGTTGATTCCTAGGCGAAGTATAATTCCGACAAGGAAGGAAAATATTCCAAGGCGAAGCATTGATTTCGACACGGGGTATATTCTGGGACGGAGCATGATTCCGGCGCAACATAATTTCGACAGGGAAGGCAGGTACACCGAGGCGAAGCATGATTTCGACGCAGGGTTCACTCTGAGACGAAGTATGGTTTCGACATAGAGCTGGTTGGTTGATTTGATTCCGAGGCGGAGCATAATTCCGGCAGGGAAGGTAGATATCCCGAGGCGAAGCATGATTTCGACACGGGGTATATTCTGGTACGAAGCATGATTCCGCCGTAGAGGTTGTTGGTTTGATTTGATTTGGGTTGACATCAGCATCGCTACACTGGAATATGGTACCAGGAGCGAATCATCATTTGTCATGAGAGGATTTTGGGATTGGTTTTAGTTTGGCATCTGCATTGCTGCACTGGAATAATGCCAGGAGCAACTCATCATTTGCCCCGGGAGGACTTGGAAACTGGTTTTTTTGTTTGGTATCAGCATCGCTACACTGGAATATGGTACCAGGAGCAAATCATCATTTGCGTTTGCTTATTAGGAAACGATGGCTTATGAGATAGGTTTTAGGTCCCTATCACCTAAGACTTTTCAGTTTTTTTTGTGAGCCGTAAGGGTCTCACAAATCATTTTCTCCCTACGGGTCGTAAGGATCCCGTAGGTGTATTTTCTCCTTAGGAGTCGTGGGGACTCCTATGTGTGTTGCTCCTTTGTGAGTCGTAAGGATCTCACGCGGGAATTTTCTCCTCACAAAGTCGAGAGGACTTTGTGAGTGCATTTTATCTCTTTTTCACGAGTTTGCGCCCTTTCTGGTTTTCACAAACTCGCCGGCAGTCCTGCTGTTTTTACTCACGGAGCCCTTTCGGGTTTTCATACGTGCCCATTTTGCTTGTGGACATACCTTTTTTATTTTTTATTTTTATTTATTATATATATGTTTTTTTTGGAGAGACTGGGATTGTTTTACGCCCGTGGATTGTATACGGTTTTGCACGATGTATGATCCAGACCGTAGGGCCATAAAATTTTTTGGGACTTTGTTGGCGTCTGCATCGCTGCACTGGAATATGGTACCAGGAGCGACTCATCATTCGCCGTTGGGGTATGGGATTTGGAATTTGGTTAGCGTCTGCATCGCTGCACTGGAATATGGTACCAGGAGCGACTCATCATTCGCCACTTGGGGTATGGGATTTGGAATTTGGTTGGCGTCTGCATCGCTGCACTGGAATATGGTACCAGGAGCGACTTATCATTCGCCACTTGGGGGTTGGGGAGCGATGGTTTAGGAGACATATTTAGATCCCTATCACCCAAGTCTTTTCAATTTTATGGGCCGTGAGGGTCCCATAAAAGCAAATTCTCCCTACGGGTCGTAAGGATCCCATAGGTGTATTTTCTCCTTAGGAGTCGTGGGGACTCCTAAGTGTGTTCTTCCTTCGTGAGTCGTAAGGATCCCACAAAGGTTTGTTCTCCTCATATATCATGAGGACACATGAGTGGGTCTTCTCAATGGAGCATAATTCCAAAGGCGGAGACCAGCCGCGTAACCGGTGATTACGGTGGGGCATGAGGGTGATGAGAATTATTTGAGCCCATGGATTGTATACGGTAGTCAATTTGGGGACTAACCGTAGGGCTGGAAGAATTTTGGGAAATTGGATTTTGGTTGGCGTCTGCATCGCTGCACTGGAATATGGTACCAGGAGCGACTCATCATTCGCCGTTTTATTTTGTTTTTGCATTTTTTGTTTTACCGCGATTGCCCTATCATTTCAGCTTTTCTTATCGCGAAGGTCGCGATTGCCCTATCATTTCGGCTTTTATTCGCGGTTGCCCCATCATTTCGGCTTTATTTTCATCTTTATTTCACTCGCTGATTTTTATTGCGAGTTGCCCCATCATTTCGGCTTTTCTTTATTTTCCTTTTATTTACACTTTTTTTTATGTACATTTTTTTTACATTCCCAGTTTAACGACTTAGAGGTCGACTGTTCCCAGTTTAATGACGTGGTGGTCGATTGTTTTCAGAGAAAGGCAGATGTCTGAGAGAATCGGTTTCACGAAGAACTTCGGTCTCCGTTTGTATGAAATTGGCGGTCGCATCTTGACTGTTTACTAACACGCCTTTGGACAGTTCTATCTCTCCTGCCTTGTATTGCTTTTCGACCCAATCTTTGAAGATGAAGCAGTCCTCAATGGCATGACCTATCACTCTGTGATAGGGGCAGTATTTGGGGTCGTCGGTCCTATTCGCTTCCTACGGTCTTTTTGACTCTGGCAGTTGTAGACCGTTCTTCAGGGCGTCTTCGAATATTTTACGGATTTTGTCCCTTCTGAAGGAATAGACCTTATCTAGCTTCTCTTTCAGTGGAGATTCTCCTCCCTCTCCGAACATTGGCTTCCGAGGCTGGTTGGCGCTAGGCCCGCTCATCCCTTGTTTATTTCGGTTAGCCGAAGTGTTGAAAGATTCAGAATCATCGGAGTTTCCGCCTTTGCGATTATCGTCCTTTCGGTTTCTCCAGGACCTATTGTTATTTTGGGAATCCGAGGAGGACTCCTGTTTTGAGCGCTCCAGCATCTGAACTTTCCTGGTCAGCTCTTGGAATGTTTTGAGACCCGCGGTGCATAGAAACGGGGCCATCCAAATGTTGAGATTTCCGACGAGGAGACTGACAGATTGGTCTCGCTCTATCGGCGGTTCGCATTTGACGAAGAGATTGCGCCATCGGGTTATAAAATCCGTGCTGCTTTCGTTGTTCTTGGGCTTGGTCCTTACGAGCTCGGCAATGGTGATCTTATCGCTGACGCTCATGAATCTTTGTCGAAACAAAGATTCCATTTGGACGAAAGTAGTAACGGAGCCATCCGGTATGCTCGCGTACCAGTCGAAAGCAACATCGGTCAAGCTATTAACGAACTGGCGGAGGAGAAGCGCATCATTGCCCCCAGTATTCCCACATGAGGCTTTGAAGTGGGCGATGTGCTGATTCGCATTTCCCGTCCCATCGAATCTTCCGAATTTGGGGATGACATAGCCGCTAGGAAATTCTACCAGATCATACTAAGCAGGATATGGTCTCCCACTACTGCTGACATCTTTTTGCGCTTCGGCTTCGGCTACCAAGGTTTTGACTTTGCTGGCAACCAAATCCATGATTTGATCTTGAGTTAGCGGGCTACTGTCATCAGTAGCCAAGACATTTGCCGAGATAGGATGCGACTGATTTTCATGCGGTCCGCCCACTTTTGGATTTGAGGGAACGGGCGTCGGCTGTTTCGGGACGCCGTTTCCCGGTTCATGAGAGCCCTATGCCTGATTGGGAGGCAGAGAGGCAAGTTGGGTTGTGAGCTGTAAGACGACGTTTATCAAGTCGTCAATTTTTGAGTAAAGCTTGGCCATCTCCTTGTCTTTGCTTCTGAGCTGCTTTCGGAGCTCTTGGAGAAGTTGCTGCTCTGCGGTCTTAGGACGGAAAGTTGGCTCATCTTCGCTTTCCGAGCCCGACTCCTCATGAATTGAGGGTTCTCTCTGCCTATCAGCCTCATCAAATGGGTTTTCATCGTCCAGTGGAGGCGGCTGTTCTTGGGGAGTGGCAACCACATTCAAGCCAGATTGGATTTGAGATATGGTGGCCCCGTCCTTGCTCTTGCTGCGCGTGCTCACCATGTAGACAGTGTGGACCACATATCCAGCCATTTCCTTGTCTCTGGCGGGGTAACCCTGTTCCTCGAACCTCATGAGGTTCAGCATAGCAGGAGCCCTAGCCCTTTTGTTGGCTCTATACCTGAGCCTTTTCTGCCTTAGCTTCTCAATTTTAATGGCTTAGCGGGCATCCATTTCCTGGGAAGCCACCGTGAGTCGATTAGCGGGGAGCTTAGAGAAAACACCCGATCGAGCAGTTGTCAGGGGTACCGCCGGAGCTTGCTCGAGAGGCCCTGTTGCTTTGTTGGTGTTGATGGCCTTGCCCCTAGCTGGGGCCAGAGAGAGTCTTTCAAACACCGATTTGCGTTCGAGTTGGGGCGCCTTCGAGACCACCACATTTGGCCTCTTGCCTTTCGAGACCGGTTTGTCTGTCACCGGGGCTTGAGGAGCTGGGATGGCGCCAACTGGCATGAACATAATAGAGCCAAATGGTAGCAGCGGCTCCTCCCATTGTCGCTCGAGACTGGCCGGAAGGACCGTCCTGGAGTCTATCTTCATCGTGTAGGAGATGGGAGCCGAGTTCATCATTGGAGACATTGTCGAAAGGTGATTGCTTGAAAACCTGCATGAAAAAGCATTATTTCAGTATAAATATAGGTATGTATATTGACTGAGTTCGCATGAATGCTTAACCCGAAATATGGGAGGAGAGATTGGTCCCACCGGGCGTGCCAGAATCTGTAGGGTGTTTTTCGTCACCCTATTGAGATGGGAATACGCGCGCGCTTGTCAGGCGTATACTACAGATCCCCCCTGCCTAGGGTAGGCCGGGGTTTATTGATTATGGGGATCCAAATTTCTGGCAGCCGCGGACTAAGCTGCCGTTAATTACCCCTCGCCTTTGGGGCGAGGGAACCTCCGATTAACGGGTTAAAATGGTCATGCGAACTCAATGTGCAGTGTACATGTGTTGTGTTTTGGAGGGGGGTTTAAATATATCGGGAGCCATGCAGAGTTTTTACGGGGGTCCCGCTACCCGGATAGCGGGCTGGGGGTCAAGAGGGCTAGCAGCCCCCTTGCGGGGTGCGGGGCAGCGTCCCGTTAGAAATTTTTTCTAACAGGGACAGTGTCGTGGAGTATGTGTATGTGTATATTTGTATACATATGTATATATATAAAAAGGGGAAAAAGACATCCAAAGGATGCGTGGGGCCAGCGCCTGAGCGCTTGAGCGCAAGTGCGCCACGTGTCGGCACGTGGGCGCTTTGTGCTCGAGCGCAGAGTGCTGGAGCGCAACGCGCCACATGTCGGCACGAGGGATCTTTACGCTGGAGCGCAAAGCGTTGGAGCGCAAGCGCGCCACGTGTCGGCACGTGGGCGCTTTGCGCTGGAGCGTAGAGCGCTGGGGCGCAAGCGCGCCACGTGTCGGCACGCGGGCGCTTTGCGCTCGAGCGCTGGGGCGCAAGCGCGCCACGTGTCGGCACGCGGGCGCTTTGCGCTGGAGCGCGAGGCGCTGGAGCGCGAGGCGCTGGAGCGCAAGCGCGCCACGTATCGGCACACGGGCGTTTTGCGCTTGAGCGCAGTGCGCTGGAGCGCAAGCGCGCCACGTGTCGGCACGTGGGCGCTTTGCGCTCGAGCGCTAGCGCACCGGCGAGGAAAATGGGGGTTTTTAGCCCCGGAAATTCTCTAAAGAGAAAATAGGGTGGAGTTAAACTCCTAAGATGCTTTGGGTTAAGGAAATGGGTCCTTCTTCTTCCTTTGCTGGCCGGATCTTGGAGATAAAGAGATGTGAGATTTAAAAATCTTTTCTTTTTGAGATCTGATGGCAGATCTGAGTTCCCCTTAATGGGTTTTGTGGTGGAAAACTATTTAGTTTTGAAAAAGGAAGAGTAAAACTCTTGATTTAATTCAAAAGAAAGAAGAAGGTTTTGGAACCTTGAAGAAGGAAGAAAGATCTCAGATCTAAAATTTTTGTGGAGAGAATGAAAAGTATTACTTTATTCATCATCATGTTGCCTTTTATAGGCTTACATATTTACATATAGCCCCTTAGGCTTTACAAAAATGGCATTTTTGCCTATCCCATGGCTCATGTGCCATTTCATTTTTGCACATAAGCCATGGGCTTACGTGCAAAAATTTGGCTTTATGCCCATTTTGCATACATTCATGTTTAAAAAAAATTACATGAAAATTATTTATTACATGATCTATATTTTAGCATGGAGGAGGCTGGCCGCGGGCTCGACTTGGGCATGGGCCCGCTTGACCTGGGCTTGGGCCCGCTTGACCTGGGGTTGACCTTGACTTTGACTCGGTCAACGGGGTGTAAATTTTTACCCCAACAATCCACTCACCTTGGTCTTCGCTTGCCGATGCCGACGTCGCCATGCCCTTTCTTTTCATCTTGAAGTCTTCGTGGGGTACCTACACATATAACACAATCGCAATGTGTATTAAAATCAAGTCGGAAAACCAAAACGGCACACATTTCGCTCATAGGTTAAAACCTATAGCTTATGCCTGCAAAACCACCAAACAATCCCCGTCGCTGACGTACAAACATCAGACAACGGAACACAAAATCAATTACCAAATCCCATATTAAATCGAAGTCGCAAAACAATGCGGCAACTCAAGAAAATGGTCCCAGATTTTGCCCTAAGTGAAATTTGCCAATTTTGCACATACGGAGGGTCTAATTTACTGGAGATAAAGCCCTGGACCAAACACGGATCAATTCCACTCTGCCCTGGCCGAAATTTGTGGCCAAAATGAGTAAAATCGCGGCTATAACATGGATTGGGGGTCTCAGGTTTTGGGTATAGGTTCTAGGTTGTCTGCACATCTCTCAGTCTTCGCTAAATATTTTTCAGGTGTCCCGGGTGATAGCAGATGTCAATATACCCTCACAGAATCCAAAATTCTCCGATATCGGGGTTTCTAAGTTTATGTTTTGGGGTTTAAGTTTATGGTTTAGTCCAATATACTGTCTCTAAAAGGGTTGTATCGCCTCTACTAACCTCAATTACACAATCCCAATTCAAAATTCCTCAAACCCTAGCTTGGAATTTCCAAAACTCACTAAACATCGCCTAATCACTTCTAAACATGCATGGAAACTAAAGTAAACCAAATAATACACTAATGGTTCAGAAATTATCTCATTTGGCAACTCAAGAAAATTCTTAAGTTGCCCCAAGTGCTCAAAATCAGGACTTGCTTGGTCCAAAGTGATTGGGATGATCTTGTGCATGTTTTTTGTGAAATGGAGATGGAGTTTTGATGTTGTTTTGGGGGTGTTTTGTGAAGGTGAAGAGGAAGGGGAGATGGGGCAGCAGCTATGAGAGAATGAGGGGAGGAAAATGATTAAGGAATGAAGAAGGAATGGGAGCTTGGTCCAAGGTTTGACCCCTCACCATCTTACTCTCTCTCATGCCCATCCTTCCATTCTTTATTCCATTTTCTTTTGTTTTGTTTTCTTTTCATCTCCTTTCTCACTTTAAAATAAGAATGCATGAAGAAATAAAGAGAAGGCATGTGGAAAATGTAACAAGTGCTAAAAATGTGACATGGTGCATAAATCCGACTTAATGCACGATTAGCGATATTTAATCGCGATTGGCACTAAATACTGTATAATTAATCATAAAAACTTATAATTTGCATAAATCACATAAAACACCTTCATTTCAGTAATTTCCATAATTTTCCAAATTTTTCCCAATTTGTCGGTATTTAATTATACCGTCTTATTAAAATATTCAATATAATATTATTTAATTATAAAAAATCCCCAAAAATAATATTTTATTTTTCTGAAATGTTACAATAAATCAACTTGGTATCTTCGGAGAGGCGGACAGATAAAACCAAATAGCATCTGCCTCAAATTCAGGCAAGACGACCTATGCGGTTTCGTCTCTATTTTCGGCGGTAAACAATGACATGTTCATTCAGGACAAGATTGCAGGCTCAGTCGCCAGCAAAGTCAAAACATTGGTAATTGAAACTGGGGCGACAAAAGATTGTACCGACATGGAAGACAATACCTTGCGGAATATGACCTTGTGGGATACCCAAGCGGCTATGTTGCCCCAGGTTCAGAAGGTTTAACGACATCAGGAACACCAATCAACACAGTGCCTATTTCAAAGCGCAATGTGGAAATACTAGGGGCAACAATGCGCCGCACCTCAGGTAATTCGTCAAAATTCTGACTAACACAGTTTTCAAATGGTACAGAAGTATACCGAACAACTCGGCTGTTCCATTCACTCAAATAGAATATCTATTCAAATGTAGGACGTAGCAGATAGAAAAGAATTTTTTTAGTGCGAGCAGTGACTGTCGAGAAAGGACTAAAGAATGCGTGATTCTTTTACTTAATTACATGGGTTCACTTATTATCAGTGTCGAATTTTTTTTCCTTTTTTCAAATGTTCTTCTTGCAGTACACATGCAAAACAGTAGTGTTTCTCCCAATCAGAGCAAAGCTCTGTTCAAATTTCAAATTTTGAAATGAAGCAACGCTTCATAGCAGCGCCAAGTGTGATGTGCCCTAAGTAGCGCACCACGTGCAAAGCACGTGTGCGCTATCTAAGAGCGCTGCACTATAAGCAGCGCACCACGTGCAAAGCACGGGTGTGCTAGCACTATGTGCGCTGCACTCTAAGCAGCGCACCACGTGCAAGGCACGGGTGCGCCAGCGCTGGAACTAAAATCTCCCCACTGTCAGATCAAAGATCCAATAAAGATGATAAATCATCAATTAATCAGAATAAAATTCTGTTAAGGAGAGATTCCTCAAAATCTTTCCAAACAAAAAAATTGTGCTCTGTAAATCAGAGCAATGTTGGATCAATGATCCAAAGGTAATTAAAAATCACCAAAATACAGAATAAAATATGTGTGGGAAAAGATTTCCCAATCTTGTTAAAAACAAAAAAAATTGATTTCTGTAAATCAGAAGCTCTTGGATCAAAAATCCAACGGTGGAGAAATCCCCAAATCAATTGGAGAAAAGATCTCCTTAACTGATTGAACAAATCAGCTCGCCCTATATAAAGGCCCTGATTGTTTCGAAAGAGTGTTTGTAGTAGTTAACCGCAATCAGAACGGTGTCGCGTATAGCTAGACCGAGGTGAGTACGGGTCGTCCTCTGGGAAACGTTGAATCTTTTATTCTTACTTTAGATGTGTTGAGAGAGAGAGGGGGGAATAAAGAATATTGTAGAATGGTTTCTAGATCTACGTTAAGCATTAATGCAAAATATAGATCTAGATTATTTAGGATGTAGTTAATATAAGAAGGGGCTTGTAGGGTTCATTAGGATTTAGTAGTTATGGATGATTAATTAAAAATTACTCTTTTTATCCTTTAATAGATTTAAAACTAGAACGACGGTGATGCGTGTAGATTAGGGTTTCTGGAGGGAAAAGGAATCCCACTCTTAACCCTTATCTCGACACGGAACTCCGTTCATACCTAGCCTTTACCAAAACAATCATTAATCTAATCTCTAATCGCGGTCGAGACTAACAATGAATTGGTAGCGCGCCCGATTAGGATATTAATGATTCTTTTGATAAAGTTTATAAACTTTATAGGACTTAAAAAGAGTTTAAGGATCTTCATCATCCATTAGCCTACCCTAATCCTACGAACCCTAACAAGCGGAGAATTACTCACGCATGTTGGGAGAAAAAGAGATGGAGAGAGAATTCATAATGAAACTACAAAGAAATAGAATAAGAAAAATAACTACCTTTATTAATCAACCAAACTCATTACACTTTGTTTTCCTTAGAAAATGATTACAAATACTAGTTTGCTTCTCGATCTCTTCTAAGGAGGTAGATGAACCGTTGATGATCAGCCTGGATGCGTGAGCCGTCTTGGACTTCGTGATCTCGTCGGCTTGATCCTTTTTCCAAGAGGCCCTCGGTCTTTATTTATAGTCCCAAAGCCAGAAATTTAGCTTCCTAATTTGGAAGCAAGTAGTAGAGATTTTCCCACAAAAATAGCAACTCCTAACTCCCCTTACCTGCCGCGGATCCGCGGCCAACAGGGGGGTTTGGCCGCGGATCCGCGGCCAAAGGTTGGGATCTCTTGTTGAATTTTCTGGGGGTAGATCCTTGTGACATGTGGCAATCTTTGGGACCTTTAGATCTTTGAAATCTTCTCGTAGTTGCTGCCAGACTTGGTCTCCAAGTTTTGCTTTCTTAATTAGGCAAGTTTTTTTTAACAACTTGATTTCCTTGATTTTAGTCTTGGAAAAATTCTGCACAACAACTTGGAAAAATTCTGCACAACAACTTGGAAAAATTCTGCACAACAACTCAAATAATATTTAGTAGACTTTGTTCTACTAGGATTAGGTCAATAATATTATATACATTTTCTTACTAAATGCTAATCAACACATGGAAAATAGTATTTTTACAAATAAACCCTCATATGTATGATATATTATAATAAAGACCTTTTAAAATATGGAAATGGTAGGAAAAATGTAATAACAAATGTGCAGTTTTATCAACTGAACAAATACCCCCAAACTTATCTTTGATCGTCCCGAGCAAACTAGTTTATTCAAGAGAAGGAGAAAAACTAAGCACACTTTCGTAGGCAAACACGATTGCACTGAGCACGTGCAACAAGCCGTTAAACCTCTATGTGTCCCTAGTAGGAGGAGTGTTGTCTCCTGAGGGTTTTCAACGGATTGCACCCACAAAATCCTATAATAAAAGAGAGATGGTGAAATTTACGTATAAAGATAAGAACCATAAAAGAAATACTTTGAAAATTTAGAGTTTCCAACTACACTAGATTTTCAGTTGTCATGAGCCCTATCTTAATAGTCATGAAAAAATGTTAGAAATCGCATCATCCCTCAATAAAACATCGTCTTTATTCTTCATTCCTATCTTTCATCCAAACATTGATCATATACCCCTACGTGTGTGAAATAGACATCCCTACACTCGGAGAATTCAATTCAAGCTATCATACTCTTGTCCATTTACCTCAGTACTTTTTAACTTGATGAATATTTAGATTTGCTCACACATTTTCATGCGACCGTTAATACTTCTTGATGTACTAACCGACCGATTACTCATGTGCTTGCTGATTAGATGATAATATTTTCCTCGTCTTGCACCACCTAAGGCTTAGCAGTGACTCCCAGACCAGTTGGCCTTAGGGCACTAGGTGATGAAACACCCTCGCTATATTTTTTTTATTGCTGCCTTGGTGATAACAAAACCAATGTTCATTTTTCTTTTCACCATTTTTATATTTTTCTTCATTTATTATTTGCTTCATACTTTGGCTTTTAGACAAGAGCATTTCAAGGTATCCTCTACTATCCCGAGTTTCAAGACGTGTGTAAGTGCATATAGTAGGGTATCAACATTCAAATGTTTGGCTTTCAGAATAGAAATTATTTTTCAGACTTATTTTTATTCTCAGATTTGTGACTTTCTTCATCTTACTAACCCTTGGGACAACAGCTCATAACTACTTATTACCAGTTCGTTTAAGAAAACTTCTAATTTTCTTGGTTTTCTTAAGCTATTCCTATCTTTCATATATAATTTTTCACTTTCTATTCTTTTATTATCAAAGAATTTTTTTTTAAAATTTTTTTTGAAAATGTTGTGCTTATGCAAAGTATGATGAAAATTGATGCGTAAATAAGCACAAACCTCCCCCAAACCTGTTTACAGCAGTGTCCTTACTGATGTCATCCGTTAAGCTTAAAAACCTGTAGACTTGGGAGGAAAAAGGGGACAAGAAATAATGCAAGTGAAATCCTCCCCCAAACTTATTTCTTGGCTCACAATTTTGTAAAAATCATTTTCTTTCAAGAGCCAAAATATCCTCCCCCCAAACTAATGTTAAGCAATTAAAATCATTGGGGGGGGGATAAAGTTATTGGTCAAAGTAAAGCCTTACAAAGACCAAAAGTCAACACCAACCATTCAAAAATTTTATCGATGAAGCACCAAGGTTGGTGGAAGAACATGTCACCTTTCGACGTGAAGAAGTGGGGAGGTAATAAGAGGTGTAATGGAAAAGTATTGCGTATCAATTTGGAGAGACGACACAATGATAGTGATGATGGATTACTCGCATTATTATGATTGTCCAGAAGAAAGGGTGGAGGTTCAATTTCTTTGTCTTGGAATTGATTCATCTCAATACCCGTATCTTTTAAAAATGTGAGTTCATCAGCGAAAATTTTCTCAAAGCTTTCATCGATACTCCGAAGAATAATGTCATCAGGAAAAACAGGGTGATCGACAGACTCTATAAAAAGTTCCTCATCAGCGTTAGATGTTGGCCCGGACAACTCGGTGGAAGAGTCTGTGTATGTATAATACATGGTTGGGTCAAACAACAACATATGAAAAGAGTCAGTATCATGAGGTTGATCAAATTCGCTGCTGTCGACATCCATTAATTCGACAGAACACACATGAGCATAGGGTTCGGAGGGTTCACTTCCCAACTTGTAAATATTAAGCTCAATAGACTTCTTTCCAAAGGATAGGATCATAGAGCCGTTTCTACAATTGATTACTGCGTTGGAAGTGGCCAAAAAGGGTCGACCGAGTATCACCGGGATTTGATTGTGTGGGTTTGCCACAGGTTGTGTATCAATAACGATAAAGTCCACAGGATATATAAATTCCCCGACTTTGATTAACACATCCTCTAGCTCACCCCTAGGTTGGGTGATAGATCTATCGGCCATCTGAAGAGTGCAATGCGCAGGTTTTAACTCTCTGATCCATAATTGCTCATAAACAGAATACGGAAGCAAATTAACACTAGCACCTAAATCGAGTAGAGCACGATTGATATTTTTACCCCCAATAGAAATTGAAATTGTAGGACTTCCAGGGTCCTTTCGTTTCTTGGGTAGTTGTTGTGTAAAAGCAGTGCTCACATTACTCGCAAGGAAAACTTTTTTAGGTACTTGCACTTTTCTCTTCCTTGTGCACAAGTCCTTTAGGATTTTCGCATATGACGGAACTTGTTGAATAGCATCTAGGAGAGGAATGTTTATGTTAACTTGCTTAAAAATTTCCACAATCTTCTCCATTTGTGGACTTGGTCTGTTGCCCCTTAACCTGTTTGGATAAGGTGCTTTATCAATAAAGGTTTGGTCCAACATTGGAAAGGATTGTGGGGATGGAGTGGATCCCAGAATTAGAGTGGGGATCGTTTTAGGTAGATTCGAAGAATTGGGCGAAGGGTTCGAACCTTGGGGAAAACGGAGAATGGGCTCGGGTGAAGGTGGGAGACTAGACGGATTAGGGGAAGAAGAAGAAGCTGGGGTATCAATGGTATCACTATCATCACATTGCTCACCCACTCGGTTATTCAGCACTTTTCCCGATCTCAACGTAGTAACGACACTTACATTATAACTTTGTGAGTGGCCAGGATTAGGTATTGGTTGAGATGGGAGTTTCCCTTTCTCTCTCGCACTCATTGCGGCGTTCAACTGTGCAAGTTGGTTTTCTATTGATTTAATACTTTCGCCGTGGGAGGCGGAGTCTTTCTGTATGGTATCAATAGAAGACTTCATCTCAGCCGAAAATTGCATGGAATGTTTCATGAACATATCTAAACTTTGTGCGAGTGAAGAGTTGTCCGTACCGGCCACTTATGGTGTAGGAGTGTTGGCCGGATTTTGAAAATTCTATGACTGAAAGGGGAGCTGATTCTGTGGTTGTGGTTGCTGTGGAGGAGGTCTTTGATAATTGCTTTGTTGGTTTTGGTTCCAAGCAAAGTTAGGATGATTCTTCCATCCTTGATTGTACGTGGAAGAATAAGGATCGTTTCTAGGTCGCTGCTGAAAAGCAGCATTAGCTTGAAACGATGCATTCATAGGACATTCTTCCGTTAAGTGTGAAGGATCCGAACAGCAACCACAGACGGTCTTAGGAAGCGTGACCTGATTTAGGGAGAATGATGAGAATTTGTTCTCAATATCATCGAGTTTCTTCTGTATCGCTGCCATTTCGGCTTTTACTGCAATAGAAGCATCGAGCTGGTGAATACCTCCCTTAGATGTAGGTGGTCTTACGCTTTCCCACTGCAAAGTGTTTTCTGCGAGATCTTCCAGATATTTCCATGCTTCACCGTCATTTTTAGACATGAAATTGCATTGACACATTGTTTCAAGCATCTGCTTTGTCGCTGGATTAATGCCTCATATATAATCCGACATAAATCCCATCTTTGTATTCCATGATGAGGACATTGGATAAGCAGATCCTTGAAATGTTCAAAGCACTTCCAAAATGGTTCATTGGGAAGCTGGGTGAACTAGTTGATCTCGCTCCTAATATGAGCAGTCTTATGGTTTGGGTAAAACTTCTTAAGAAATGCTATGACGAATTCATCCCAATTAGTGATAGAGTGTGCGACAGTATTATAAAGTCATTTTTCTGCCAAGTCGCACAGTGTGAATGGGAGAAGACGCAAGCGCATAGCATCGACAGTCAACTGTGAAGTACCCATCATTGCGCATACGTTTTCGAATTTGGTGATGAAAACGTACGCGTCTTCCGACTCAAGCCCGTGAAATTTGGGCAGCAGATTGATGTAGTGGGGTTTAATTTCGAAATTATCCCCGTTAGCTGGTGGAATGGTAGACAAGTAGGAAGGGGACCACGGATAGGATAACATCTCTCTTGGAGAGAGATGCGCGGTGGATTCTGCGCACCTACGGGCGGTGGCAGCGTGGTGTTATAATCTGATAGAGTACCGTCCATCTCGGTCGTGGTGTGTGGTGGGGGAAAAGAAGATGAAGAAGTACCGACTTCGGCGTCGATAGCAGGAACGCGGACAAGACGGGCACTAGGATCCCGTGTCCAGCCAAGCATGCACTAAGCGGGTTTAGTGCAAGTGGCAGCGTGTGTATGATTTAAAATTGGTTTGTTTTGAAAAAAGTGGGACTCAAGACAAATCACTCAAAAATGCACAAACAACCCTAGAACTAAGGTTACCTAGGTCAGTCTCTAGACCGCTCCTAGACTTCCAAAGGACAAGCCGCAGAATAAATCCTCTACCGCCTCTTTACTACTCTTGTAGCCAGGTAAGTGCCAGGTGAGTGGGAGGCTCCCCACTACGAAAGTAGTGGTCCTAATTAAGTAACCACTCGCCTCAGACACACTTGCCTAGACACCACAAAAGTAATGCAGATAAGCGATAGATTACCCACGATCTTCCTCTGTCCTTATTGAGCGCGACAGTCCTTAGAGTCTGGTCTAGATATTTTTTTAAATTAATGAAGGGTTGATCTAGATGCTCGGTTTGTGATTTGTGGGGCTTAGGAAGGGTGATGAAATCCCCACCCAATCTTGATTTGGTCTTTGCCCCTTAAAGTCCGTATTAAAATATGCAAAACAAAACCAATCACAAAACTTTTGCAAAAAGATTTTTGAGCGGCGCTATTTTGCAAAGAATCCTGCAGAAAATAGATTTTATTGGATTTGAAATGAGAGAGAAGGAGTTGAGAGAGATACCAGAGAAGCGTGAAACCCTAGATCTCCTGTTTCCTCAAGTCTGTGACTCCAGATTTCCTTGCAAAAATTCACGCACAAATAGTTATATATGCAGTTTGCAGTTTTGTTTTAATAATGATATGAATCGTCTAAGAATTCAACACAAATAGTAAGAATAAAAATTATGCACGTATTCCCGGCAACGGCGCCATTTGATTGTTTCGAAAGAGTGTTTGTAGTAGTTAACCGCAATCAGAACGGTGTCGCGTGTAACTAGACCGAGGTGAGTACGGGTCGTCCTCTGGGAAACGTTGAATCTTTTATTCTTACTTTAGATGTGTTGAGAGAGAGAGGGGGAATAAAGAATATTGTAGAATGGTTTCTAGATCTACGTTAAGCACTAATGCAAAATATAGATCTAGATTATTTATGGATGTAGTTAATATAAGAAGGGGCTTGTAGGGTTCATTAGGATTTAGTAGTTATGGATGATTAATTAAAAATTACTCTTTTTATCCTTTAATAGATTTAAAACTAGAACGACGGTGATGCGTGTAGATTAGGGTTTCTGGAGGGAAAAGGAATCCCACTCTTAACCCTTATCTCGATACGGAACTCCGTTCATATCTAGCCTTTACCAAAACAATCATTAATCTAATCTCTAATCGTGGTCGAGACTAACAATGAATTGGTAGCGCTCCCGATTAGGATATTAATGATTCTTTTGATAAAGTTTATAAACTTTATAGGACTTAAAAAGAGTTTAAGGATCTTCATCATCCATTAGCCTACCATAATCCTACGAACCCTAACAAGCGGAGAATTACTTGTGCATGTTGGGAGAAAAAGAGATGGAGAGAGAATTCATAATGAAACTACAAAGAAATAGAATAAGAAAAATAACTACCTTTATTAATCAACCAAACTCATTACACTTTGTTTTACTTAGAAAATGATTACAAATACTAGTTTGCTTCTCAATCTCTTCTAAGGAGGTAGATGAACCGTTGATGATCAGCCTAGATGCGTGAACCGTCTTGGACTTCGTGATCTCGTCGGCTTGATCCTTTTTCCAAGAGGCTCTCGGTCTTTATTTATAGTCCCAAAGCCAGAAATTTAGCTTCCTAATTTGGAAGCAAGTAATAGAGATTTTCCCACAAAAATAGCAACTCCTAACTCCCCTTACCTGCCGCGGATCCGCGGCCAACAGGGGGGTTTGGCCGCGGATCCGCGGCCAAAGGTTGGGATCTCTTGTTGAATTTTCTGGGGGTAGATCCTTGTGACATGTGGCAATCTTTGGGACCTTTAGATCTTTGAAATCTTCTCGTAGTTGCTGCTAGACTTGGTCTCCAAGTTTTTCTTTCTTAATTAGGCAAGTTTTCTTTAACAACTTGATTTCCTTGATTTTAGTCTTGGAAAAATTCTGCACAACAACATGGAAAAATTCTGCACAACAACTCAAATAATATTTAGTAGACTTTGTTCTACTAGGATTAGGTCAATAATATTATATACATTTTCCTACCAAATGCTAATCAACACATGGAAAATAGTATTTTTACAAATAAACCCTCATATGTATGATATATTATAATAAAGACCTTTTTAAATATGGAAATGGTAGGAAAAATGTAATAACAAATGTGCAGTTTTATCAACTGAACAGGCCCCTAGACTTGAAGTCTCATATAGAGGAACCCCCTTTATAAACTTTGAGAAAATTAAGAGAGAAGAGCCAAGCTCTCGGAAGAAGAGGATTTTCTTCAAGGTAAAAAAGAACAGAAAAAAAAAATCGTCTCATAAAAAAAAAGAATTCACTTCTTTCTTTAAGATCATAGATCTACAAAACCAAGGTATTTCACAAAGAGATTAAAGGATCTCATCATAAAATAAGAAGAAGAACATAGTTCTTCTCACAGATCATAGATCTATAAGACTAAGGTCTTTTAAACAAAGAGATCATGAACATCTCATTATAAAATAAAGGTGGGGGGAGAATAAGTCAATTCTCTGAGGATCACAGATCCATAAAGGAAAAGCCTTTCATAAAAATAAGAGATTGAAACATCTCCTACAAAATAAGAACTTTGTTCTTAGAACCTTGAGACAAAGTA
Organism: Agapanthus africanus; assembly: GCA_030015575.1. Lineage (NCBI taxonomy): Eukaryota > Viridiplantae > Streptophyta > Magnoliopsida > Asparagales > Amaryllidaceae > Agapanthus > Agapanthus africanus. The sequence continues at coordinate 26,819,623 of JASDDO010000004.1, read as the reverse complement.
TCTTCTAAACGAGAATTTATTTCTCAGATCATAAAGATGATCAGATAGCGCTTTGCGCTCATAAACTAGCGCTTTGCGTTCTTGGACTGGCTCTCAGCGTCAAGCGCACCACGTGTTCCTTACGTATGCACCACTGAACAAATAGCGCTTTGCGCTCATAAAATGACGCTCAACGCCAAGTGCGCCACGTGCTTCCCACGTGTGCGCTACTTGAATAGAAGCGCTTTGCGCTCTTTAGACTGACGCTCAGCGCCAAGCGCACCACGTGCTCCTCACGTGTACGCTACTCAGCAGAAGCGCAATGTGCTCATAAACTGGCGCTAGCGCCAAGCGCGCCACGTGTTTCTCACGTGTGCGCTGATAGAACATAAACTGTTCTTTAAATAAAGCCTTAGAACTATGGTGAATGCTTAGCATTCAATAAAGGACAGAAAGGCTGTCAGAATTCAAATCAATGCTCAGCATTGTCAAATGTTTAACATTTTAATTAAATGGGCCGAGCCCAAATAAATGTTCAACGGCTTAAAACAAATGTTTAACATTTTAAACCTAAGTGGACTTAGCCCAAGATTGGCCATAAGTTCTTAATTCAGATTAATTGAGCCCATATGCTCATTAATCTTTTGATCTTAGTCCCAAATTGGACTACAGATCTCTCAACCAATATTGGTTCAAGGGTACATCTCTTCACTCCTCTGATACATACCGTTGTAATCATTCAACATCTTCAGAGAGGTGACGGGTCTCGACAACCATACATTTCATGAACTGTGGGTTCCTTAAACTCATGGACTATGATGTCCTTTGACTCGGACTGTGGGGTCCTTTAAACCCATGGACTATGATGTCCTTAACCTTGGACCGTAATGTCCTTAAACTAATGGACCGTAATGTCCCTAAACTAAACAATAGAGCCCAAATGCTCTTTTGTTGGATCTAAATGATCCTATTAAGTTGATCTTAGTCTAAAATTAGACTAACGTATCCTTAACAAATGGTTAAATTAATCTTAGTCTAAAATTATACTAATGTATCCTCAACAAACGTTTAAGTTGATCTTAATCTCAAACGAGATTAACGATCTTTAAACCCAACCCAAACCCAAATCTAAGAAGATATGGATTTGGACTAATCCACGCCCTACGGGCGACAATATAAATTAGTCTCCGTATACAATCCACGGGCAACCAAAAACAAAACAAACACCCACGACATGAAGTGCCCATCTGGAGAAGAAGAAAGTGGTTACCGCGATGCGGTAGCGTAAGTAACTGCAGGGGCTTGCACCTGCAGGGAAGAGCATTCCCCACAATAAAAAAAACCCCTCACAATGAGGGGGAATCTGACGAAGTCTGCTACATCGGCCGCATCCGTCTAAAACTCCGATACATGGTGCCATAAATCAACTTGGCATTTTCGAAGAGGTGGAAGGATAAAACCCAAATAGCATCTGCCCCCCAAAATTCAGGCCCCGGCGTTCCAACATCCCGGTCGCGTCTTTCGGCGGCGAACAGATTCTGGCACGCCCGGTGGAACCTTTTCCTCTTTCCACTCCACACTTCGTGTGTCGTGTTCACGAACGAATCGCGGTTTGATATGGTTGCCCTTGGGTTCGAGGTACTAAGATTTGGTTTTGCTCCCGTGCATAAAAAAGAACATCAATGGCCTCCAACTGCTCCAACTGCAACTCCCGTTCCGCCTCATCTGGATGAGTAACCTACGGGCCCCAAGCGGCCTCCATTTTCACAATGCTGGTGGAACAAGTGACCTAAGCCACCATAGGGCTATTCTTTGGGACTATGCTCCCACCCATGAGCTTCAACGCACCGATGCCATCACAAGAAGCTCAGAAGAAGTCGGTCTTTGATCAGCTTACCACTACCACGGCCCCTCTCAACGGGTTGCCCAAACCAAGCGCCTCAGTCTTTAACAGATTGGACCGAAGCTCCAATGGGCCTGTGAAGAAGCCCGCGATACCAGAAGGGGTTATCTCGAAGAGGATAGCTATTCCTGCTCCTGAGGTCGCCAAAGCGTCTTCCCTTGCTAAGGAGCCGGTCTTTGCAAGACTGACCGTTTCAACTCCCATTCCAGGCGAAGTCATCAAGACTGCTCCTCCTGCTCGAAAGTCTGCCTTCGACAGGTTGTCTTTCCCTGCTCAGCGGACGTCCGTTTTCAATAGGTTGGCGCTAATAAACCAGAACAGGAGGCACGATCAAGCCACCCCTATAGCTGAGCCAGTACCGTCAGCTCGATACGATCGACGTCGCCACTGGCGCCGAGTAAGGAAGGCTGGGGGCAATTACCCTTCTGGATTGACTCCACCGGCTCCACCGGTGGAAATTGATGCTGCTGTTCCAACTGGGAACAGCTTTGAACTACTTAGGAGGGTACGCAAAAACTCTCCGACTGCTCTATTAAAAAGATCTCCTCCACCAATGGAGAACGCTACAAAGGCGAAACTAGAGCAGCCCCCTCAACGGCTGTTCTCTAAAATTTATAAAGTTTGGCGACAGGTCCAGGACTCCGTGATAGATCAAGACTACCTCCGCCGACCGAAGAAGATGAAGGTTCGGCAAGAGAAGGATCACCCTGTCGAGCCACAGAAGGCGACAGCTACTTGGGTTCCCACTGCAACGGCCCCCTCAACTTCGACCGCCCACAAAAGGAGAAGGCGGAGAAAATCCCTGAGTCTGCAACGAATCGCAAAACTACTGGACCTAAATTCCCCAAGGCTGGGGGCATGGTGGTGCATACCGTCTATATGGCATCCGGAAAAGAGGACAGCCGTATCTCCACAGGTTATCGACCGCTTACGCGATCAGTGACTAAGGCTCATGAGCAACAACAACAAAAGCTCCAAGAGATGATAACGGCCATGGCCGCACTTACGGGACCGAAAGCAACCCCGGAGACATCCTCGGAGCAGCGCCGTGAGCAGGAAACTGATGCCGAATTCCTTCGAAGAATGCTTGAGAAGAAGGACAAAGAAGCAGCAGAACAAGCAGCTAATATAAAACAAATGGCCCTTCTATTCCAAGATATGGTAGGCATGATGATCCAGCTGGACCCTCCAGCCGAAGATCCTCCAGTAATAATTGAAGATGATAGAGGAGAGACATCAAATCCTCTGCCGGCTCTATCAGCAGCCAAGGAGGAGGCCATCTCCAAAGCCACGCTCAATGATTATATAGCTCAACAGATACGAGTTCATCCAGCGAATGAAGTAGCCGGCCAAGTCGATAGAACTGGACAGCCCTATCCGTGCTGGTACAATCAAATAAGGTACCCGCCAGGATACACGATTCCTAAATTCCATATGTATAAGGGGACAGGCAATCCCCATCAACATGTCGCTCAGTTCAGGGCTCTCTGCGGCAACGCTGGAGGGGATGATAAGCTACTGCTTCGCCAATTCGTCGGCAACTTGGCGGAGACGGTGTTCGAATGGTATTCAGAGCTTCCCAACGATTCCGTAAAAACCTTTATGGAGATGGAGTTTCTATTCACCCAGCATTTTGCAAGTGCTACCGAACGCACCCCAATCACGGTATTGATCAATGCCAAGTTGAAGCCAGGCGAAATATGGGTGCAGTACGCGATACGGTGGCGGAATCTATGGTCGAAGTGCGAGCAGCGCATCGAAGAAGCGCCTGCGTTAGGTATGTTCGTAGGTACTCTTGATCCGCAGGCGACCATATCTCAGTTCATGAAGTTCTTCAAGCCTACTACCTTCCAGGTCTTGATTGACAAGTTGTCCCAAATGGACCAGATGGGTCATAGACCGTATTCTTCGAAGATGGAGCCTCGGAACGAAAAGGGGAAAGGGAAAGCGACCTTCGTCGCTAATGCTCAACAGAAACCCACTGGCCCAAAACTAATTGATCGCCAAGACGAGAGACGGTGATTCTTTAATGAGAAACTAAAGCGCCCTTATTCGTTTCCCTGAGATAAAACGAGGAGACTGTTTGAGCTAGCGGTGCGCAGCAGGCTCATCACCTTATCAAATCCAAAACGCCCGTTGCAACTCGGTGAAGCTAATAATCCTAATTATTGCCCCTATCACCAAGGGGTAGGCCATTCAATCAAGAATTGCTTCGTCTTTAAAGGATGGATTGAGAGCCAATACCAACAGGGCAAGTTTGCACTGTCCGAGAATTGGAAAGTAAACCCGCCCCAACTGCACGCTCTTAAAAGGGGGGACACACCGGAGGCATCGTGCTCTTTCGTAGAAGAAGCTCCATGAGAGGTCGTTATTTCAGCCAAGACGAAAAGAATACTGAAGGATTTCCAACCATGCCCGGCGATCAGGTGGAAAAATCCGCTGGAACCTAAGGTCATCGAAGGAATGCAAAAGCCGCGCCCGACGCCTAAAGCTGGCGGTGATAATCAAAGCGCTCAGACCCAGCTATCAAAGTCTTCGAGAAAGAAGAAGAAGACCAAAAAGCCCATGAAGCCTGGTAATAAGCGCACGGACCAGCAAAAATATATCAACGCGCTGGAAGAATATAACCAGAAAGCGCGGATCCCGGTCACACTTCAAGAGTTTCTCAGCCATATCCTTGAGAACGGAGATGAGGACAATGGAGAAGGCTCGTCGGATGAACCTGAGGATTATGTAGCAAGCTGCCATGTGATCTCTCACTTGTTGATAGACGGTGAAGAAGCTCCTGACTCAGAGAAACTGGGGGCAAATCCCGAACCGGAACTCCTAGAACCGTCAGACGAGATGATTGACGTATTCCTGAACGAAGCTTTTCTGAAAAGCAAGGCTGATCGAGAGCGTGAAACGACCATATTTGAAAAAGCCAAATGTCAGCGACTGGATGAAAGGGTTGAAGTAATCCAACCAAATCGAAGCACGTTCTCCGCAGGCAAGAACATGTTTAAAACGAGGAAAAGGTTCGCCAAAGCCATATCGATGGGAACGAAGCTGCCACCCTCCGAAGGAAACACTCCTGATGAAGCGGATGTACATCCTAGCTACTGCTTATATCATCGAAGGATTACACACCCCACCAAGAGTGCAACGCCTTTAAAAACTGGTGGCAGGGATATGTTGCTCACCGACAACATTTCAAGCGGATGAAACACAAAACTCGTCGGGAGAAAAGATATACGACCGAGGAGCGCAAAAGAACTACCGGCAACTGTCACATGGTCGACGCCGGGGGATCGCAAGTTCTCACCTTCGGGAGTGATTCTGATGAAGAAATAGCCCTTGGCCCTCTCTTCAAAGAACCCACATCCAAAATGGAAGAAATGAAGTCCTGTGAGAACATTCAACTGCGCAATCGTACGCTGCCCGAAAAGAATCTCGAACCTGTAAACAAGGGGTCGAACAAAAAGGATAAGGGAAAAGAAAAGGTCCCTGAGGATATCACCCTCAATGACCAAGCCATCGAAGAGCTTACAGCCAAGGACCCGCCTAAGCAAAACAAGGTGGATTAGAACGTTCTGGCACACTTGAGAAAGATTCCCTCACAGCTAAGCATTCTCGACGCCTTTCTGCTATCTAAGGAGGCGAGAGATTCTTTGATCAAGGCACTATAAGATCCCGAGCAGTTCCAAGCTTTCCTCGCCGAAGAAAAGATGAAGGACGAACTGGAAGAAGTTCACACAGCCGACATCACCTTCATTGATGAAGATCTCCTCCTCGGGACGTACGAGCATAACCGTCTCCTTTATGTCTCCAGATACTGTCATGATATCAAGATAGGAAAAATCCTGGTTGACAATGGGTCCTCCGTTAAACTCCTCAATGTAAAGGTATTGAAGGAGATATGCATGAGCATTCAACACCTCGCTCGTGATAAAATCACCATCTCCGAGTTCGACTCCCAGTCATCACGGACGCTCGGGTCTGTGATATTGACATTACGCTTTAGGCTGCTCATCATGGACATTAAATTTCACATCATTGACGCCAAAACATGCTACAATGCTTTGCCCGGCAGGCTTTGGTTACACGAGTATAACATCATCCCTTCTACACAACATCAGTGTATGAAGTATTTCAAGGATGGTCTCGAGTATACTGTGACGGGGGAATTAAACCCATTCTCCGTGAATGAAGTCTGAAAGTACGAAGATGCAAAATACTTCTTACCAGATTTCGAAGACACGGAAAGATGCCATAAACCGAAGAACAGAGCTATCACCACCATTCCGGTCTTCTGGAGCGATACCGAGGAGGAAGAAGAGATAGTCTATGCGGGACAGCCCCAATACGACAAACCCGGGCCGTCTACCCCTATGTTGATCTTTGACAGTGACTCCGAAGATGGGGTCAACGCAGTATTCTTGGCTCTTCCATCAATATAAGTCGTGCTAGGAGACGAACGAAGTTTGCAAGTCGCCATGGTTCCGCAAGAGTATTACAAAGAGCTCGACGCACTTGATACCTATGGTGTGCAAGAACTGCAGACATTCTACGTCCCTCCCAGGCAAAGAGATTAAAAGGCGATCCTCTTTTATCGATCCACGGAAACCAAAGTGGAGAAAGAAATTTGGCATGGTGCTGATTCTACACTTGACAGGCTCCAGCCCATCCGTCTGCCTAGATAATACACAGAAGTATTAAAAAGGCTGTTGAGGCGTCAAAGCGTACCCTTCAAACAGAACGCTCGACAAGCTCAGTTCTACAACAAGATCTGGAACGTCCCTGGAACTCAGCGAAAATTGCCCAACGGGAGAATGGAAACAATCGGGCTTGGATATGTTCAATCCAAGAAACGGGAGCGATTCCACGGCTCCTACGTCATACATGACTTTGACGAAGAAGGAGATGCTCTATTGGGCTACTATTGGCCAAAAGATGAAATTAAAGATCAAAAGGATGGGCTACTATTGGCCCACAATGATCCAGGACTGTCTCGAATACGCGAAGCAGTGCCACTCGTTCCAGATTCACGGGGACTTTATCCACCAGCATCCAAATCCGCTACATCCAACGGTGGCTAGCTGGCCGTTTGAAATGTGATGAATTGACATAATCGGGCCCATTGAACCGGCATCGTCCAGAGAACATCGGTTCATACTGGCGAGAACCGATTACTTCTCCAAGTGGGCAGAAGAAGTACCATTAAGTGAAGTGAAGATGGAGAATATCCTTCATTTCTTCAAGACACACGTCTGTTTCCCCAATCAGAGCAAAGCTCTATTCAAATTCCGAGATTTGAAATGAAACGACGCTTCGTGAAGAGCGCCAGCAGTGAATGCGCCAGCACTTAGAGTCAAAGACTCTGAAACGACGCTCACGTGCAAAGCACGAGAGCGCTAAGCGCCAAGTGCACTAACCGCCAAGAGCACTTCATTACTTGCGCCTGGTTATAACAAGTTAAGTATGCAGCGCATAAGCGCCTGAAAAAATGAATAACAAAGAATTAAAAATAAGAGGAGCACTTGACAGATAATAAAATACTTAATTAGACATTTTTATTACAATATAAACAGATCGCCAAACATGCGATCAAAAGGACAGGGGTTTGCAAAGCTAAGAATGAGATTACCTAGTTCCCTCTCTGTCTTCTCCACCATGTCAAAACGGTGATCTTCTCGAGGAGTAGCCACCCATCGATCAGCGCGGCACTCACCAGAGAAAGTGGAGATAACGACCCGACGAGCCCGTATCTGGCTCAGCAAATGGACAGAGCAATCCCTCAGGGCTTTAGTGATCAAATGCGCCTCGAAGCAGCACCTGATCTTGTCTTCAGCAGCATTGAGCATTGCCGAGGTCATCTCTGCTGGAGGAGGGGGAATATCAGCGAGCACGGACGTAAGGATCATCCAAAGCCAAATAGAGTGTGCGGGGAGAGGAGACCCTACACGAGTCAAGAGCTCGTACAGCGCTGCGTCGTATTGGTCATTCGTAAGAGCATGATCCACCAAACGTGCAGCAAAGCGAGGAACAATGTTCTGGATGGGCACTTCCCATGGTTGTCGACGAGCATGTGGGAGGTTACAAGAAATAGTTGAGAGGGTTCTTTGGAGACGAGAAAAGAAAGAAGCTTTGCTTCAGATTATGAAGACTAGGCACAGAAAAATTTGTGCATAGTGGAGCTATTTCCAAGACCTGGGAAATGAAAGTTCTGGGGATATAAGTTTGACTTAAAAGGAGGGTGAAAAGACACCTCCAATAAAGCAGTACTTTAGATGCAGCGCTAAGAGCGCTGCGCTACAACTAGCGCATCCCGTGCAAAGCGCATAGGCGCCAGCGCTAGATGTGATGTGCTATAAGTAGCGCATCACATGCAAAGCACGTGTGCGCTAGCGCTAGAAGTGCTGCGCTCTAAGTAGCGCAACATGGGCAGAGCGCATAAGCGCTAGCATTGGAACTAAAATCTCCCCACCGTTAGATCAAAGATCTAATAATAATGATAAATCATTAATTAACCAGAATTAAATTCTGTTAAGGAAAGATTTCTCAAAATCTTTCCAAATAACAAGATTGTGCTCTGTAAATCAGAGCACCGTTGGATCAATGATCCAATGGTAAATAAAAATTACCAAATGACAGAATAAATTCTGTATGGAAAGATTTCCCAATCTTGGTAAAAAAACAAGAAGATTATCTTCTGTAAACCAGAAGCCCTTGGATCAAAGATCCAACAATGGGAAATTCCCTAAATCAATTGGAGAAAAGATCTCCTTAACTGATTGAACAAACCATCTTGCCCTATATAAAGGCTCCGAGACTTCAAGTCTCAAAAAGAGGAACCCCCTGTTTCCCTCAATCAGAGTAAAGCTCTGTTTGAATTTCAAAATTCAAAAATTGAAGCAACGCTTCAGAGTCCTTGCGCTGCGCTCTGCGTGTCAAAAGCAGACACGCCAGCGCCAGGAGCGCTGCGCCCAAGGCAGTGCACCCCCAATCAGAGCAAAGCTCTGTTTCAAAATTCAAATTTTAAAATGAAGCAACGCTTCAGATCCCTTGCGCTCTGCGCTGCGCGCCACGTGTCAAACAGAGGTGCGCTAGCGCAGTCGCGCCGCGCTTTGCGCTGCGCGCCACGTGTCAAACACAGACGCGCTAGCGCAGTCGGGCCGCGCTCTGCGCTGCGCGCCACGTGTCAAACACAGGTGCGCGCTGCGCGCCACGTGTCAAACGCAGGTGCGCTAGCGCCAATTGCGCCAGCACTGGAATTTAAATAATAAATTATTAATTAATCAGAATTAAAATTCTGTTCTAGAAAGATCTTTCCAATCTTATTAAAATAAGAAGATTATCTTCTGTAAAACAGAGGCCTTAAGATCAAAGATCCAACGGTGGGGAAATATCCCCAGATCAATCAGAGAAAGATCTCTGTAACTAACTTAACAAATCAATTGGCCCTATATAAAGGCCCCAAGACTTCAAGTCATAGATAGAGAGAACCCTCTGCAAACTTTGAGAAAAAACTCAAAAAGAAAGAAATGCGAGCTTTTGAAGAAAGAAGATCATTTTCATCATCTTTATAGGTAAAGAACTTAATTCTTGAAGAACAGAGATGAAAACATCTCACAAAAAGAAGAAATCTCTTCTAAAAAGATCAAAGATCTAAGAACAAGATCTTCAATAAAAAAGAAAAAGATCAAAAAGATCTAATTATAAAATATTAAAAAGAAGTAATTTACTTCATTCATAGATCTTTTGATCTATAAAGGCATAGCCTTTTGAGGAGAATAAGAACCTTGGTTCTTGGATCTTGAGGCAATGCCTCTTTTGAAGAACAGAACAAAAAACTTCTTCTTTGATTTGAATTTGATCAAAATGTGCTCTGCGCTATTGGATAGTGCCTTGCACTCTTGAAATGAGCCTTTGCGCTTATTGGACTGGCGCACTGCACCAGAACGCGCCACGTGTCAAACACAGAACGACTTGCGCTTCTAAAAATAGCGCACTGCGCTCTTGGAATGGCGCACTGCGCCAGAGCGCGCCACGTGTCATTCACTGGCGCAGCGCATTCAGAAAGCGCAGTGCGCTAACAGACTTGCGCTTAGCGCAGAACGCGACACGTGTCACCTTCGCATGCGCTTGCGCTCTTTGATTGGCGCAAAGCGCCTGACAAGCCACGTGACGCACTATCGGACCACTATTTTGCTCCTGATAAATGCTATGCATTTAATTACAGGGCCCAATGCTATGCATTATTAAAAGGGCAGAGCCCAAGTAAAGGCCTAATAGGCAGAACATAAATAAAAATGTTAAACATTTTTTAACTGGACTTAGCCCAATTTTGGCCATAAGTCCTCAATTTAAATTGAACTGAGCTCATCTGCTCTTCCAATAAATTTACACCCAGTTCAAGGGTACATCTCTTTACTCCTCTGATATCTGTCGTTGTAATTCCTCAACGTCGTCAGAGAGGTAACGGGTCCCAACAACCACACACTCCTACGGACTGTGGGGTCCTTAAACTCATGGACTATGACGTCCTTAACCTCGACCGTGATGTCTTAAAACTAATACCGGACTGTGGGGTCCTTAAACTCACGGACTATGACGTCCTTAACCTCAACCGTGACGTCTTAAAACTAATACCGGACTGTGGGGTCCTTAAACTCATGGACTATGACGTCCTTAACCTCGACCGTGATGTTTTAAAACTAACACTGGACTGTGATGTCCTTAAACTCATGGACTATGATGTCCTTAACCTTGACCGCAATGTCTTAAAACTAACATTGGACCATAATGTCTTTAAACTACTTATCGACCGCAATGTCACTAAACTAAACAATAGATCCCCCAATTGCTCTCTTGTCGGATCTAGAAGATCCCGTTAAGTCGATCTTAGTCTAAAATTAGACTAACGTGTCCTTAACGGACGTTTAAGTTGATCTTAGCCTTAAATAAGGCTAACGTATCCTTAAACACAACCCCCAAACCTAAATCTAAGAAAGATATGGATTTGGACTAATCCACGTCCTACGGGCGATAACACAAATTAGTCTCCGTATGCAATCCACGGGCAACCGAACACAAAACAAACACCCATGACACGAAATGACCATATGGAGAAGGAGAAAGTTGTTACCGCGGTGCGGTAGCGTAATTAACTGCAGGGGCTCGCGCCTGCAGGGAAGAGGATCCCCACAATCAAAAACCCCTCAAGCGAGGGGGAATCTGACGAAGTCTGCTACATCGGCCGCATCCGTTTAAACCTTCGATACAAGGTGCCATAAGTCAACTTGGCATCTTCGGAGAGGTCGACGGATAGCACTAATCAGCATCTGTCCCGAATTTCAGGTAAGACGGACCTGCGCGGTCGCGTCCCCATTGTTCGGAGGGGAACAGATACTGGCACGCTAGGTGGGACCTTTTCCTCTTTCCACTCCACACTTCGTGTGTCGTGTTCGCGAACCAATCGCGGTTTGTTAATGGTTGCCCTTGGGTTTCAGGTTACTAAGATTTGGTCTCTTGCTTGGCGCAGAAAGCAAAACAGCAATGACATTCACCTGCTCGAAGTGCTCCAACTGCAGCTGCAGCTCGCGTCCTGCCTCAACTGGGGGCATAACCTATAGGCCCCAAGCGGCCTCTCTGTTCACGATGTCCGTGGAGCAAATTACTCAAGCCACCACAGGGCTATTTTTCGGAACCATGCTGTTGGATATAGTGCCATCAGAGTCAATTATTGGATCACAGGCACGTGATTGCAATGATTGAGGGAGGACCTATACCGGTAGGACAGTCTTACTCAAGATGATAGTATGCTATCTGGTTTATCTTTATCATCATGTACTGCTTTAGGTGACATTACTGATCACTATTGCACGTTGATAGAGCCCCTAGGATTCTTGCTTGACTGCCAGCAGTATGATGGCGATCATATACGTGGGAGCTGGGGTCTATAAGCACATCGTTAAAAGGTCCCTGGTCGTGGGAGTTTTGAGACAGGGCATCGATACTCCAGAGTAGACTAGTGTATACAGTCAAGACCCCGACGAGGGGCGGTGGCTAGTCTCACAAGCCACCGGTGTCAGTTGGTTCACCTAAGATGTATACAGGTGCTCATTGGGTTATGAGTACACCGGACATGACTCGCCAGGAACATGCTAGTTGGTATTATACCTAGCGTCAGATAGCAGTTCCCTGGTGACATGTGTACAGGTTAGTTCATCGACCTGAAATCGTCATTTGTCTCGTGTGAGTTCCCACTGTACTTTGATTACTACCCTACCACGGCTCAAAGGAGTGGTGCAAACAGGTTTTAGTTAGGTACAGTCCCGAGCCATATGGAGGCAGTGAGCGGATCGGCAGGGGTTCGTCTCTCCCGGTATTAGGGGTGAGGTCGCACTATGTCTAGGAGAGCCATTACACGAAGTCCTTGGCCAAGGCAGGAGATTTACTAGTAGGTATTCCAGTAGTATCTCAGGGTGTTCTGGACTACACTCCGACACGACTTGTACCGCTTTTGGGGGTCTGACTTTTACCAACCCCCTAGGCCCGCCATGCGATGCTCATAGACGAACGGACCGGACTATACGGATATTGTCACTGACAGGCTCAGTAGGGTGTCTGGATGAGTTCACTCATCGACGTCCCTTTTGGTCAATACCTGGTAGCCCGTTATATATGGCTAATACCTCTGACATGCTACTGGTTAAATCCACAGCCAAAATATTGACGAGTCTTTAGAGTCCCCCACAGACCGTTTCTCAAGTTCGGGCGAAATGCTGTGGAGGCCGTATGGATATATGGCAGGGTTCGATCTTATACGTGCGGTATTGCACGGATAATGATCGGACGGATAATACTAGCGGGTTTTGGTTTAAGCCGGATCCTAGTATTGTACAGTGTAGATTTTGTCTCTTTGCATTTGTATTCGGCCGGAATACAAATGCGGGTATGTATGTACGGTCGCGGGATTTTCCTGTAATTTATTACGGGATCAGTTTTTTGAAGTTGCCGGTTTACATTTCGTTTCGGCCAGTTTTCCTTTGTTCCTTCATGGCCGAAGTTTTGTGATGGGAGGGGCTAATTTGCAAATGTGTAAATTAGCAATTTGGAGGGTGTTATTTGTAAATGGAGGGTTCATGATGGTTCTAAGCATCTTTTGAGTCTCTTTGAATCATTTCCTTTGCATTGATTATGAAAGGATTGCATTAGAAATTGAAGTGATATAATTTCCTCATTATCATCTCATCTTTTTCTTATGCTCACCCCTTTTCTTGTGCTCACCTCCCTTGTATTTTTTCCCACTCTCATTATGGTCGGCCACTTCTTGGAGAGAAGAGGATTCATATTCTTGTGGTGGGAAATTTATTCATCTCACATTTTTGGCTTGCAACAAAATACACCATCCTTCTCCAAAGCTCATCTCCTTCTCCACTTCATTATGGCAACTTCACATAACCCCATGAGACAAACCATTCTACACTTAGTCTACAGCATTCTTGGACACGTCGGCTTGCCAACTTCGTGTCCGAGTTGCCTCGGTCCAGAGGTGGGAGCCCGTAAAAAGACTCGGCGATGTGGTGCCCTTTCCGATGAGGAGATGAAGAACGGAGATTCCGCGAGGAGATCGGGATGGAGGCCGAAGACCGAAGGACACGGATCGCTCGGTATAGCATTCTACCCATTCTCTAGTTAGCTAGCATTAGGTTAATGGCCCGATCCGGGTGTAAAGTACGCGGTAGCGCCGGTTTAAAAGTTTAAAGAAAAAGTTTCGTTTCCGCATTTTGGTCTCGGAATGACGGTCGGGGCGCTGTCGTGAACTTACATTGGTATCAGAGCCTCGTCATTAACCTAGTCTAGCTTGCTCTAACGGGTTTACAAGTTTGATCGAACGGATTTTCCAAAAACCGCGTTTCCATGTCACAGTTTCTATCGAATTTTTGCAGTGGTCAAAAAATCATTTAGTGTATTGCAGAAATTCAAGCAGGGTATTTTAAGAGTTCTGTGAAAATTTGGTGCCCTAAGATTACTGTTCCACCGCGGAACCATGGCCAAACCCATGCATTGGCCGCGGTTCCGCTGCCATTATGACTCCTCTCTGCACCAAATTTCTACAGTGGCTCTCTGACATGTAAATAAGGTTTTTGGTATATTCTGTTTGGGCCCAGATTTATTTTGAGTGCTACAGTTGTGCTTGGGGCCCACTTCGGGAAATTTAGTCGATCGAAAATTTTAAACATGTTAGTTCACAGTATTTACATTATATCTGCGACCGTGAATGTCATTTGATCGGTAAATCATGTCTAACTGTTATAGCCCTTTTAGACGGATTTACGAACGTGACATTCACGTTGATACTCTGTGTTGTGCTGTGATGTTGCGGATTTGTCGTAGTGGATAGCTTGGATGCAATATTAGTACTGTTTGGTTGTATATGTACATTTGATATTGCGGGACGAACGTCCGACATGTGGACTGCCGTTACTGCCTGTTTGTATATTATTCTTTTGGGGAACGACCGGGCTGATGTCGATGCACCCGTTGTATATATATTTACTTTCTGTGCTAGGATTACCCCGCGGAGGGGTGCACGGGTAGCCAGGTTCTAGAGGGCAACGGGCCAGCATCTCATGGCATTGAGACGGAGGGGGCTTTACTCTAGAATTGGCGGGCTATTCGCCGCACTCGTAGGGGGTATAGGTTGACCCAAGGAGGGATGCCCAAGTTACCGGATTCCGTGAAGTGTTGGGTGGTCCATTCACGTTGCTAAAGGGGGCTGCCTCGCTTCAGGTTTTGGTGGGTAACTTGCCGCACCCGTAGGGGTCTAGGATTTCATTGCACAGGCTATCCACATGACCGGGGAACGTTGGGTTTCAGTAGCGGCTCTATGAAACCCGGGGATCCCAGATATCTGTATTGTTCTGTGATGCTTATTACATTTATGTGATGTTGCATTTTATCAAGCCTTGAGTGATTATTATATATTGATATATATACTAGTAGATGTTGTATACGTTTTGCATCCGCGCTAGTCCAGTCCCCGCTCTGTCGTTAGTTAAGTAACCTAACGGGTGATGACGGGACCCGGTGGCGAATGCGGATGGCATATACGTACATCATTATTTTCGTTCTTTTGTGGTGTGATCAATTGATGGGACTACATTGATTCGGATCAATGCAAGCTAAACAAACCTATTCTGATGTTGTTGGAACAATTTTTCAAAAAGCTGTTATTGCAAGGACGTTCTCTTTGTTTTGCATAGTGGTATTCGGTTATGAATATCTAGCTCCTCAGTCGACGAGGCAAGGGCCGAGATCCCTTCACCGGGAGTGACCCCTTGGACAGAAGTTTGCGTCAGGGCAATAACTTCACTATAGTTGATTACTTTTGCTTTGCATCGTGGTATTCAGCTGGAATATCCTGCACCTCATTCTACGGGGAAAGAGCCGAGATCTCTTCACCGGGAGTGACCTCATTAGCAAAGGTTTTCGCCACTATATTTTCATAAAAAGCTATCCGGTTCCTTCAACGATATCAAGTTCATTAAGTTAAAGGTTTTTCTCCAAAAGCCATTCGTAGCCCTCCGTCATTTCAGAAAGGTAGCACTTAGTATTCATGCTATGTTTGTTGGCCTTAGTCAAGGCATAGTGTATGGTAGCTATTTGTTACTTTTCTGCTGCATAGATAGATGCGTTGGTTTGGGACAGTCGTACAGCCTTGTTGGCCCTAGTCAAGGGCTTGTACGGGTGGGTTCAAATTAACCTGGACAATGACGGGTAGAATTTGACATGTGACTTATGATTTGTTGGGCTTAGTCAAGGTCATAAGAGCATAGGGCAAAAATCACATCGGGAGTTTCTAAAGAAACTGAAACTTGCCAGATATGCGCATACCTTCTGGAGTGTGATAACGTGAGTGGATTCCATCATGTTATCATGTGATGATAGTTGGATTCCGATTCCCACTGATGAGTTGGTTTACTCATCGGGTGATCCCGACTAATTCTTCTTTCGGGTTTGGAGAAGAATTTGAGATTACAGTGGGAGGTTTCCTGATTAGATAAAGTGATAACCATTCTGATCTAGGTTAGAGTGCACGCTGAGTGTTTCTTTTCTCTCTCTCTTTGGCAGCGACTATGGCCCGACCCTTGATTATGACTCAGTGACCAAGATTAACCGAACCTTCTTATACACTGGCTTTTGGATTGTCAGAGTTGCATACCTCATCGCCACTCCTACTTTTACCCTTTTCTCCAGAACACCCCGTATTACTACGAACATCCACTTCCATTGGATAAAACCATCGTATGGTTATATACGAACTCGAAGGAATTTATTCGAGGATGGTTTCCGGTTCCGGAGAAAACGAATAGGACTATTCAGTTGTCTTTTCCTTTTACCTTCTTTCAGGTTGCGAGTACTCCTTGGTTTAGGAGATAGTACACCTATTACGCAAATTGGATAGTCTTCTTCCAAACCATAGGCTGGTGCCGAACGGTGGGGAATGAAGGAAACCAATTAGCATAAACGATGGTGTGCAGAAGGTATTAAGTAAAGACATATCAAGGGATTAGTAAGAGGGCAAAGTAAATTGCGACTGCTATTCACGACCAAACCAAGTATTTCATTACCACTCCCACTTCACCTTTGTATATCTCCAGGACACTCTGTATCACTACGAAGATCCACAGTTTATTGGATACTCCATCGTATGGTTATATACGAACTCGAAAGGAACTTGTTCCAGTTCGGGGATGGATTCTGGTTCAGGAGAAATAAGAATAAGGTTTATTCAGGTGTCTTTTATGTTTACCTTCTCTCGGGTTGCGAGTGCTCCTAGGATAAGGAAAGTACACCCATTATGCTTATTGGATAGTCTTCTTCCAAACCATAGGCTGGTGCCGAACGGTAGGGAAGGAAGAAAACCATTTAGCTTAAGATGGTGTACAGGAGGTAATGAATAAAGACATATGAAGGGATTTGGAGAGATGACAAAGAAATATACAGTTACAGTTATGAATCTAGATAATGGAAGAGGTATTACTAGGAATACCCGGATACCCCTACGAAACATTTCAATGTTTCAGTTTCACTGTGTATTGTTAAAAGAAAACTGATTTCCCAATTAGCACTTGCTCCAGGGTATGTATTTACCAGGTATGATTCTCACATCTGTATAGTTTTACAGATGATGAGTGGGAGTAAGTTATTGGGAATTAGGTGATCATCCTCATTATATCGGAATTCGTTGTAATTGGTGATATTTGAGGAAATCGCCTGGGTTGTTTGCCGGACGGCAAATAATTGGTTTTGAATATCCATTGTTATGCACCAATTTAAAATTGATATATCTGTACGTCTATTTTTATAGAGTGAGATATAGGTTTTTGAAATTATGTCTATGATATTTACCTATATCAGTGGATGGTTAGGTAAGGAGCATTAAACAACGGTGTAATTCTTCTTAACCATAAGTACAGTTTTCAACCTACGACACACAGGGAATGAGTTATTAGACTCAAGGGACTTATACAGAGTATTGTATGTTTTCCAGTGTCCATTAGGACAGAGGGTTGTCGTAGTTAGTGGGAGCAGCGGAAGCTAAGTGGGGACTTGACACTACTGTTGTTCCAGACTATGAGACCCGGCAGGAGGATAAGTATAGCGTCTTTCTAAACAAGCTTTAGAAGTGCACGTGTATATGATTCTGCCAGAGGGTTGTCGTAGTCAGTGGGAGCAGCGGAAGTATAGTGGACAAGTGGCTTATGTCTATTTATAGACTAAAGCAGATATAGCGGAGATAGATCATCTATTTCTGATGTGACGGTCATAGGTTTGACTTCATCAGAATAAGGGGTGGATCTGTTAAGAAGGTAGTAGGGTGTGATGTCCTGGTATTTGGATGACATATACAGAGTAGGAAGTGAAATTCATATACTACGATTGGTTATACTTTGGTTGTCACAGAGTAGTTTCTCCACATAGCACTTGGATATTATATCATACATTCTGGTTACTGGATCTATGGTTTTTGTCTAGATTTGGGTAGTTTCCCAATTTGGGTACTTAGACAGCATTCTAAAGGTGTTTTAGAATGGACGACTCCTGGCATGGTAGTATACCTGCAGGTAATGGATTCACCCTCTCTAAAGGTGCCTTACAGACTAAAGGGGAGAGGGATGTCCATGATTGGTAGATCACTTTCTTAGGCAATTGAGTCAATCATGAGATGTCAAGTACCTCACCAGATATTGTTTTTGCATGAGATGAAATAAGTTGATATTGATCCAATCCTAGAGAAACATTCGGAAGCAGTTTTAGAACATAAGTGGATGTTCTAGGGATATGATAACGACAGCCTCATTCGGGAGACGGTTATCATTCCACGCTTCCAAGGTGACCTGGATGACAGAGTGACTGTAAGAGTTATAGTTTTCCCTCTGACGAGGGGCAGTATTTTGGATAGGTGATCCAAGTGGATACTGAGGGAGGCATGGCGCAGGATACTGATTGGTTTCAGTTGACGATACAGTCTAAGGCGTTTGGATTTGGAGTTCATTTATGGACTAGGTCCCATCAGATATCCAGACATATTCTAAGACAGGTATTGCTCATTTCGGGAGATAGCTTTCTCCGCGAACTTGAGATAAAAAGAGACATGGAAAGAAACATCAGGGCGGATCCACTCACTGAGGCTATTCCTCGAATGCAATAGTTTCGCAAACGAGCTTTGTGAGACTGACTAGTAGAGGAGTTGGGTGTTTGGTATCACACGGGCCGTGAGTATGCGACATCGCAATAATTAGCCTTGAGTGCAAGTGGGAGATTATTGGATATAGTGCCCTCAGTCAATTATTGGATCACATGCACGTGATTGCAATGATTGAGGGAGGACCTATACCGGTAGGACAGTCTTACTCAAGATGATAGTATGCTATATGGTTTATCTTTATCATCGTGTACTGCTTTAGGTGACATTACTGATCACTATTGCACGTTGATAGAGCCTAGGATTCTTGCATGACTGCCAGCAGTATGATGGCGATCATATACGTGGGAGCGGGGGTCTATAAGCACATCCTTAAAAGGTCCCTAGTCATGGGAGTTTTGAGATAGGGCATCGATACTCCAGAGTAGACTAGTGTATACAGTCGAGACCCCGACGAGGGGTGGTGGCCGGTTTCACAAGCCACTGGTGTCAGTTGGTTCACCTAAGATGTATATAGGTGCTCATTGGGTTATGAGTACACCGGACAGGACTCGCCGGGAACATGCTAGTTGGTATTATACCTAGCGTCAGATAGCAGTTCCCTGGTGGCATGTGTACATGTTAGTTCATCGACCTGAGATCGTCATTTGTCTCGTGTGAGTTTCCAATGTACTTTGATTACTACCCTACCATGGCCCAAAGGAGTGGTGCAAACAGGTTTTAGTTGGGTACAGTCCCGAGCCACATGGAGGCAGTAAGCGGATCAGCAGGGGTTCATCTCTCCCGGTATTGGGGGTGAGGTCGCACTGTGTCTAGGAGATACATTACACGAAGTCCTTGGCCAAGGCAGGAGATTTACTGGTAGGTATTCCAGTAGTATCTCAGGGTGTTCTGGACTACACTCCGACATGACTTGTACCGCTTTTAGGGGTCTGACTACCAACCCCCTAGGCCCGCCATGCGATGCTCATAGACGAACGGACCGGACTGTACGGATATTATCACTGACAGGCTCAGTAGGGTGTCTGGATGAGTTCACTCATCGACGTCCCTTTTGGTCAATACCCGGTAACCCATTACGTATGGCTAATACCTCTGACATGCTAGTGGTTAAATCTACAGCCAAAGTATTGACGAGTCTTTAGAGTCCCCCACAGACAGTTTCTCAAGTTTCGGGTGAAACGCTGTGGAGGCCGTATGGATATATGGCAGGGTTCGATCTTATACGTGCGGTATTGCACGGATCATGATCGGACGGATAATACTAGCGGGCTTTGGTTTAAGCCGGATCCTAGTATTGTACAGTGTAAATTGTCTCTTTGCATTTGTATTCGGCCGGAATACAAATGCGGGTATGTATGTACGGTCGCGGGATTTTCCTGTAATTTATTACGGGATCAGTTTTTTGAAGTTGCCGGTTTACATTCCGTTTCGGCCAGTTTTCCTTTGTTCCTTCATGGCCGAAGTTTTGTGATGGGAGGGGCTAATTTGCAAATGTGCAAATTAGCAATTTGAGGATGTTATTTGTAAATGTAGGGTTCACGATGGTTCTAAGCATCTTTTGATTCTCTTTGAATCATTTCCTTTGCATTGATTATGAAAGGATTGGATTAGAAATTGAAGTGATATAATTTCCTCATTATCTTCTCATCTTTTTCTTATGCTCACCCCCTTTTCTTGTGCTCACCTCCCTTGTATTTTTTCCCACTCTCATTATGGTCGGCCACTTCTTGGAGAGAAGAGGATTCATATTCTTGTGGTGGGAAATTTATTCATCTCACATTTTTGGCTTGCAACAAAATACCCCATCCTTCTCCAAAGCTCATCTCCTTCTCCACTTCATTATGGCAACTTCACATAACCTTATGAGACAAACCATTCTACACTTAGTCTACAGCATTCTTGGATACGTCGGCTTGCCGACTTCGTGTCCGAGTTGCCTCGGTCAAGAGGTGGGTGCCCGTAAAAAGACTCGGCGATGTGGTGCCCTTTCCGACGAGGAGATGAAGAACGGAGATTCCGCGAAGAGATCGGGATGGAGGCCAAAGACCGAAGGACACGGATCGCTCGGTATAGCATTCTACCCATTCTCTAGTTAGCTAGCATTAGGTTAATGGCCCGATCCGGGTTTAAAGTACGCGGTAGCGTCGGTTTAAAAGTTTAAAAAAAATGTTTTGTTTCCGCATTTTGTCCTCGGAATGACGGTCGGGGCGCTGCCGTGCACTTACACATGCTTCTGCCGACGAGCTTCACTGCTCCCGTACCCGTACCAGAAGCTCCCAAGAAGTCGGTCTTCGATCGACTTACAGTTAATGCGACCCCTCTCAGCTGGTCGTCCAGCACTAGCGCCTCAGTCTTCTACAGATTGGGCCAAAATTCCTGTAGGCCCATAATGAAGCTTGCAATCCCAGAGAAGGTTATTCCGAAGAGAGTAACCAACCCTGCTCCCGAAGTCTTCAAGACGGCTTCTCCTGCTAAGGGGTCGGTCTTTACAAGACTGACCGTCCCAACTCCTGCTCCTGTTACTCAGAGGACATCAGTCTTTAATAGGCTGACACTAGCAACAGCCCCTCACCTAAACAGGGGGCAAGATAAGGCCATCCCTGTCACCGAGCTAACTCCATCAACTCGACATGCTTGATGTGGCCACTGGCACCGAGTGAGGAAGTCAGGAGGCAACTCCCCTTCTGGGTTAACTCCACCAGCCCCGACGGTGGAAATTAATGCTGCTGTTCCAACTGGGAACAGCTTTGAGCTGTTGAATAAGGTGCGTAGGAATTCTCCTACCGCTATACTGAGAAGGTCTCCTCCTCCACTAGAGAAGGCTACGGAAGCAAAGCCAGAACTGTCCCTGCAGCGGTTGTCCTCCAAGATCTACAAAGTCTGGCGGCAGGTCCGAGATTCGGTGATCGATCTAAATTTCTCCCGCCAGCACAAGAAGCTGAAGGTCCAACAGGAAGTAAGCCAGCCTGCCAAGACGCGGAAAGCTATTTGGGTGCCCACCGCGACGACCCCCTCAACTTCCACCATTCATAAGAAAAGAAGGCCGGAGAAGACCCCCATGCCTGCAACAAATGTTAGAGGCACTGAGCCCAAACGCCCTAAGTCTGGGGGCATAACGGTCCATACCGTTTACATGGCATCTGGGAAGGAGGATAGCCACGCTTCTACGGGCCACCGACCACTCACCCGATCCATTACAAGAGACCAGGAACAACAGCAGCAGAGGCTCCAGGAGATGCTGACTGCGATGGCCGCGCTCACCGGACCAAAAGAAAGCCCGGAGGCGTCATCGGAGCAGCGTCGCGAACATGAAACTAATGCTGAATTCCTTTGAAGAATGCTCGAGAAGAAGGAAAAGGAGGCTGCGGAACAAGCGGCCAATATAAAGCAAATGGCTCTCCTGTTCCAAGACATGGTCGGGATGATGATACAGCTGGATCCTCCAGCCGAAGATCCTCCGATTATCCTCGAAGACGACAGAGGAGAAACGTCAAATCCACCTCCGGCTCTTTCAACAGCCAAAGAGGAAACAATCTCTAAGGCCACCATGGATGATTATGTTGCTCAACAAATACGAGTTCACCAGGCAAATGAAGCGGCTGGCCAGGTCGTCAAAACAGGGCGACCATATCCGAGCTGGTATGATCAGATAAAGTACCCGTTGGGCTACACAATCCCGAAATTCCATGTCTACAAGGGAACAGGCAATCCCCATCAACATGTCGCCCAGTTCAGGGCTCTTTGTGGGAACACCGGCGGTGATGATAAGCTCTTGCTTCGCCAATTCGTCGGCAGCTTATCGGAGACGGGGTTTGAGTGGTACTCCGAGCTTCCAAACGACTCCATCAAAACTTTCGCAGAGATGGAGTTGCTATTCACTCAGCGATTCGCGAGCGCCAGTGAACGTACCCCAATAACGGCATTGATTAATGCGAGGGTGAAGCCGGGCGAAACTTGGGTCCAATATGCAATCCGATGGCGGAACCTGTGGTCGAAGTGCGAACAGTGCATCGAAGAAGCACCAGCGGTGGGCATGTTCGTGGGTACTCTAGATCCTCATGCAACTATTTCACAGTTCATGATGTTATTTAAACCGACCACGTTCCAGGCTTTAATTGATAAGCTAGCCCAGATGGATCAAATGGGTCATATACTGTCTCCTCCGAAGCCGGAACCGCGGAGCGACAAGGGTAAAGGGAAGGCGACCTTCGTTGCGAACACCCAACAGCAGCCTAATGCCCCAAAGCTAGCGGATCAACTGGAGGAGAGACGACACTATTACAATGAGAAAATGAAGCGTCCTTACTCATTCTCATGGGACAAAACGAAGAGGTTGTTCGAGCTGGCTATACGCAACAGGCTTATCAATTTGCCGAATCCCAAGCGACCGCCGCAATCCAGCGAAGCGAATAATCCCAATTATTTCCCTTACCACCAAACGATAAGTCACCCAATCGAGGATTGCTTCGTCTTTAAGGGATGGATCGAGGACCAATACCTACAAGGCAAGTTTGCGCTGTCCGAGAAGAGGAAGGTAAACCCACCACAACCGCATACTCCTAAGAAGACGGACACACCGGGGGCAACGTGCTCTTTTGTTGAAGAAGCTCCATGGGAGGTCGTGCTGTCAGCCAAAACCAAAAGGATGCTGAATGATCTTCATACATGCCCGACGATCAAGTGGAAGAACCCGCTAGAACCCCCGATAATCGAAGGAATGTTGAAGCCGCACCCAACTCCAAAGATTGGTGGTGATGGCCCAAGCACCCACACCCAGCCGTCAAAATCTTCAAAAAGGAAGAAGAAGAAATCCAAAAAGGCTGTGAAGCCTGGCGACAAGCGCACGGACTTACAGAAACAGATCAACGCGCTGGAGGAGTATAATCAGAAGGCGCGGACTCCCATCACGCTCCAAGAGTTCCTCGGCCATGTCTTTCAGGAAGAAGATGATGGAGAAGGCTCGTCGGATGAATCTGAGGGTTACGAAGCAAGTTGTTATGTGATCTCTCACTCATTTACAGACGATGAAAAGGCTTCTTGCACAAAGAAACTGGGGGCAGAGCCTAAACCAGAACTTCTGGGGCCGTCAGATGAAATGATAGACACATTCCTAGACAAAGCTCTCCTAAAAAGTAAAACTGATCGGGAACGCGAGACGGCCATATTTGAAAAAGCCAAACGCCGGCGACTAGACGAAAGAGTCGAGACACTTCCGCCCAATCAAAAGAAATCCGTTGCGGATAAAAACAAGTTCAGGACGAGGAAAAGGTTTGCTAAAGCCATATCAATGGGAATGAAGCTACCACCCTCTGAAGGAAACTCTCCCGATGAAGCAAAGATGCATCCTAGCTACTGCTCATATCATCGAAAGATTTCGCACCCCACTGAGGAGTGCAATGATTTTAAAAGATGGTGGCAGGGATATGTTGCTCACCGGCAACATTTTAAGCGAATGAAACGCAAGAATCGTCGGGAGCAAAGAAGCACGACCGAGGAGCATAAAAGAGATACCGGTAACTGTCGCATGGTCAACACCGGGGGATCGAAAATTCTCACTTTCGAAAGCGACTCTGACGAAGAAATGGCTCTTGGCCCCCTCTTTAAAGAATCTGCATTGGGGAAGGAAGAAGAACCGAAGGCCTGTGAAAACATCCGGCTGCGCAATCGCACGCTTCCAGAAAAGAATCTCGGATCCACGAGTAAAAAGGATAAGGGAAAAGAAAAGGTCTCTGAGGATATCGCCTTGGACGACCAAGTTATGAAAGAGCTGACCGCCAAGGAACCGCCAAAGAAGAATAAGGTGGACTATAATGTTCTGGCGCTCTTGAGGAAATTGCCCTCACAGCTCAGCATTCTCGACGCCCTTTTACTATCGAAAGAAGCGAGAGATTCGTTGATCAAGGCGCTACAAGAGCCAGAGCAATTCCAATCTTTTCTTGCCGAAGAGAAGATGAAGGACGAGCTGGAAGAAGTGCACACAACCGATATCACCTTCGACGATGAAGACCTCCTCCTTGGGACGTGCGAGCACAACCTTCCCCTCTATGTCTCATGGTACTGCCATGATATAAAGATAGGCAAAATCCAGGTCGACAATGGGTCTTCCGTTAATCTCGTCAACGTGCGAGTGTTAAAGGAAATCTGTATGAGTGTCCAACATCTCGCTCGTGATAAAATCACCATCTATGGTTTTGACTCCCAGTCATCGCGGACTCTCGGGTCAGTGGTATTGACATTACGATTCGGGTTACTTGTCATGGATATTAAATTTCATGCCATTGACGCCAAGACATGATATAATGCTTTGCTCGGCCGGCCTAGGTTACACGAGTACAACATCACCCCTTCTACACAACATTAGTGTATGAAATACTTTAAGGATGGTCTTGAGTATACCGTAACAGGAGAGCTGAATCCATTCTCCGTGAACGAAGTCCGCAAGTACGAAGACACAAAATACTTCTTGCCAGATTTCGAGAACACGGAGAGATGTCACAAACTGGAGAACAAAGCTATCACCACCACTCCGGTCTTTGGGAGTGATACTGAGGAAGAAGAAGAGATAGTTTATTCAGGTCCACCCCAGTACAACAAGCCGGGACCGTCCGCTCCTATGTTGATCTTTGGCAGCGACTCGGAAGATGAGGTCCGTGCTATATTCTCCGCTCGGCCACCAATACAAGCATTCGCTGGTAATGATCAGGGTTTGCAAATTACCATGATTCCGTGGGAGCACTACAAAGATCTCGACGCACTTGAAGCTTATAGTGTGCAAGAGCTACAAACATTTTACGTCCCTCCCAGGCGAAAAGGTGAAAAGGCGATCCTATTCTACCGCTCCGGGGAAACTAAAGTGGAGAAAGAAATCTGGCACGGCGCGGATCCTACACTTGACAGGCTTCAACCCATCCGTCTTCCTAGATATTATACAGAAGGCTTGAAAAAGCTGTTAAAGCGCTAAGGGATACCCTTCAAATAGACCATTAGAAAAGCCAAGTTCTATGACAGGGTCTGAAACGTTCCTGGAACTCAGCGCAAGTTGCCTAACGGGAGAATGGAAGCAATCGGGCTTGGATACGTTCAATCCAAGAAACGGGAGCTACTCCATGACTGCTATGTTGTACATGACTTTGATGAAGAAGGAGATGCTCAATGGGAGAGTGTTAATTCTGAACCATAAAAAATCCCCGACGTAAAAATGCCCAGTCCGTCGTTCGAAGAACAAAAGGACAAGCTAGTCAAAAAGTTCGAGACGACCATTCCTGATTTTTAATTAGGGAACAGTGCATAGCATATTTGCTCATAACTTTTGATCCCGGATGAATTATGAAGCCCATAATATATCAAATCGAAGGGTTTTTCGAGATGCTTCCAATACCATCAGAATTTAATAGTTCCTCCTTTGAGAATTTATCAAATTACAGGCCGGAAGATATTGGTTCGTATTTCCTTAAGCGTATCGCTGCCATTCGTTACCTTGGACTTCTTTGCGCAGAAATTTTTGGCGGGAACAAATGCCCCCCACTACTTTGCCCACGTAAGTATGTACGTAGGTGAAGTAGTGCAGAGTTATGCATGGCGTATGACCAGTTTCAGATTGGTATATAACTTTCAGGATCTTGATCTGAGAAGATAACGAGCGGACACAAGCGTCGTCATTTATCATTGACTCAAATCTTGACTCTTAAGAGATATAGTTCCAAACCCTTAACTCCATGAGCCGTACCCTTCTATCTCTTTATGTCTTACTCTGGCGGGAAGTAGTTTATATGCTCATGAGTAAGTTCTCCATTTCAGTGGCATGTAGCTTTGGCAAGTGTGGCTCATAGATGGTCCATCTTGACTTCTTTGCAGGGCAGTGATGGCTTAGGAGACAGGGGTAGGATTTGCCACCTAAGACTTTTCAACTTTACGAGCCGTGAGGGTCTCATAAAGACTTTTCTCCCTACAAGTCGTAAGGATCTCGTAGGTGTATTTTCTCCTTAGGAGTCGTGAGGATTCCTAAGTGTTTTTCTCTTATAAGTCGTAAGGATCCTATAAGAGAGTTTTCCCTCTTACGAGTTGAGAGGACCCGTAAGCGGTTGTTTCCCTCCTTGTCGAGATTCGACTTTGGAGAGTGTGACCCGTTGATAGTATGCAAGAGACCTTTTTGGGCCGACTTGCAGGGTCCCAATGTTTAGGAAACAGGTTTTTTAATCCTTACTGCCTAAGGCTTTATCTCACGAGTCGAGACGAATCGAGAAGTTCTCGCAAAGACATCAATTTTCTCACGAGTCGAAACGGATCGAGCAGACCTCGTAAGAATATCCTAACGTCACAGTTAACCTCTGCTCTTTACGACAGAGGTCTGTTAGGGTCTGTGGTACTAGGGTTTTGCCCGTCGTACCATCGCATTGGCTGATGTATCCCTCGATAGGCAATCATGCTGTTCGAGTAGCCCTGCGACTGCCGTGTCTCTGATCCCTTCGGGGGCTGGACAAGACGTCTTCAAGCAATCCTCCTAGGCAGTTTGACCGTCGGAAGAGCAAGCGTTAGGAATTTTGCCATGCCTCTTTTTACTTGAGGTTAGGCTCATTTTGGAGAGCCCCGATGAGTCATAACCACTCCGTGCTGGTGTGGGATGATCTCCGATAGTCTTTCAGGCTTTATATGACTTCCCGTTAAGACCCTGAAGCTAGGAATTTGGCCTTTGCTTCGTTTGCTGGCATTGCATCCTCTGTATCGAGACGAATGTCGCGGTTATCTCTAGGTTGCTGGTGAACCGTCAAGGTCTGGAACCAGGGATTTTGCCGTGACTCCTTTTGGTGATGTTGCATCTGTTGTGTCGAGACGAACATCGAGGTGGTGACCACTCCTCACTAGTGCGAGATAATCTCCGATTGTCTTTCAGGCTTTATATGACTTGCCGTTAAGACCCTGAAGCTAGGAATTTAGCTTTTGCTTCGTTTGCTGGCATTGCGTCCTCTGTATCGAGATGAATGTCGCGGTTGTCTCTAGGTTGCTGGTGAACCATCGAGGTCTGGAACCAGGGATTTTGCCGTGACTCCTTTCGGTGATGTTGCGTCTGCTGTGTCGAGACGAACATCGAGGTGGTGACCACTCCGCACTGGTGCGAGATAATCTCCGATTGTCTTCCAGGCTTTATATGACTTGTCGTTAAGACCCTGAAGCTAGGAATTTGGCCTTCGCTTCATTTGCTTTGTCGCGTCTGAATCCGGTTGGAGGAAGGACGCTATAGTGACATCTTGTCTGCTGTATCGAGACGAATGTCGAGGTGGTGACCACTCCGCACTAGTGCGAGATGATCTCCGATTGTCTTTCAGGCTTTATATGACTTACCGTCAAGACCCTGAAGCTAGGAATTTGGCCTTTGCTTCATTTGCTTTGGCGTTGCGTCTGCTGTGTCGAGACAAACGTCGAGGTGGTGACCACTCCGCACTGGTGCGAGATGATCTCCGATTGTCTTTCAGGCTTTATATGACTTGTCGTCAAGACTCTGAAGCTAGGAATTTGGCATTTTGCTTCATTTGCTTTGGCGCGTCCGAATCCTGCTGGGGGAAGAACGTTGGGGTGACATTTCATCTGCTGTATCGAGACGATCGTCGAGGTGGTGACCACTCCGCGCTGGGGCGAGATGATCTCCGATTGTCTTTCAGGCTTTATATGACTTGCCGTCAATACCCTGAAGCTATGAATTTGGCCTTTTGCTTCATTTGCTTTGGCGCGTCCGAATCCTGCTGGGGGAAGAACGCTGGGGTGACATTTCATCTGCTGTATCGAAACGATCGTCGAGGTGGTGACCACTCCGCGCTGGTGCGAGATGATCTCCGATTGTCTTTCTGGTTTTATATGAGTTACCGTCAAGATGTTGAAGCTAGGAATGTGTCCTTCGCTTCGTCTACTTTGGTGTGTCTGGATCCTGTTGGAGGAAAGACGCTGTAGTGACATCTTGTCTGCTGTATCGAGACGAACGTCGAGGTGGTGATCACTCTATGCTGGTGTGAGATGATCTCCGATTGTTTTTCTGGTTTTATATGAGTTACCGTCAAGACGTTGAAGCTAGGAATGTGGCCTTCGCTTAGTCTTCTTTGGTGTGTCCGGATCCTGTTGGAGGAAGGACGCTGTAGTGACATCTCATCTGCTGTATCGAGATGAATGTCGAGGTGGTCTCTAAGTTGTCTGTGAACCATCGAGATTTGGAGTAGGGGCTTTGCCGTAGCTCCATTTGCTTTGACCGTGAGGTCTTTTGTTGACGTTGTACCTGCATCATGCTGGACTACGAAAGAACGCCGTTGTTGACATTGCGTCTGTTGTAGCGAGACGAATGCTGAGATGGAGTTGAGATTTTTTCCGTCACTCCGTTTGATGGTGTAACATCTGTGTCCTGCTGGAATGAGGAGGTACACCGTTGTTGGTCTCCAGGCTGCAGATGTGGCCATTGAGATTTGGAACTAGGGCCTTTGCCATGGCTCCGTTTCGTTGCGACTCTGAGGTCGGTTGTTGACGTCACTTCTGCATCTGGTTGGAGTGAGGAGAAATGCCGTTGGTGATCTTTAAGTTGTCGATATTGACGTCAAGACCCTGAAGCTAGGGATCTTCCTTTGTTGACATTGTGTCTGCAATATTGCGACAAATGTCGAGGTTGTCTCTAGGTTGTCTATGAACCGTCGAGATTTGGCTTCGCTTTCTGATGGAGCCTATTGGGAAGGTATGGTTCCCTCTTTGTTTGCGCCCCTGGATTGTATACAGAGATTGACATGATATCACCTGTAGGGCATAAATTTCATTTTTTTAATCAATTTTTTTATTCTTTACGCGATGCTCTATCATTTCAGCTTTTATATCGCGAAAATCGAGATTGCCCAATCATTTCGGCTATATTTTTTTTATTTTTACTCGCTGCTTTTTATTGCGAGTTGCCCAATCATTTCGGCTATTTTGCATGCATACATTTTTACTTGCTGATTTTATTTCCAAGTCGCCCCATCATTTCTGCTATTTCATATGCATTTTTTTTGGGGGGGGCTCGCTGATTTTTTTTTATTCTAACGAGGTTGCGTCTTTTCAGGTTTTCACAAACACTCGCCGGTAGTCCTGCTGTTTTTACTCATGGAGCCCTTTCGGGTTTTCATCCGTGCCCATTTTGCTTATGGACATACCGTTTTTATTTATTTGTTTATTTTTTTTTATCACGTCAGCCTGAGGATGCTGCAGTAGTAGTTTAAAGACGTTTCGGTCATCAGCCAGTTTTAGGACGTAGTGGTCCGTCGTTAGTTTAAGGACGTTTCGGTCCGCCGCCGCCGTATTTGAGGCGAATCTCTAGTTTACTGACTTTTCGGTCTATGGGGCTTTCCCTATGAATGAGCATGATGCCCCCGGCATATCCATCTTTCTCGGAGCATGTGGTTGTGGCGGGCTCACCTTCCAGTTTTCGGACAGCGCGAGTTTGCCTTGTTGGTATTAGTCTTCAACCCAGTTTTTGAAGACGAAGCAATCTTCGATCGGATGACTTACTGCTCGATGGTAGGGGCAGTAATTAGGATCGTTGACATCGTCTGGTTGTAGCGGACGTTTCGGACTCGGCAGATTGACGAATCTATTGCGCACTGCCAGCTCAAACAGTTTCCTTGTTTTATTCTGAGAAAATGAGTAAGGACGTCCCAGCCTCTCCTCGAGGGATGGGCGTGGACGCACGTTGCCTTGGCGAGTAACCTACTTTAAGTTGTTTGGCTGTTGTTGAGTATTGGCAACGAAAGTTACTTTCTCTTTGCCCTTTTCATTCCAAGGCTCTGTCTTTGAAGAGGAAGGCCTATGGCCCATCTGGTCCATTTATGCCAGCTTGTCAATCAAGGACTGGAAGGTGGTCGGCTTAAAGAACATCATGAACCGTGAAATAGTTGCATGAGGATCTATGGTGCCCATGAACATGCCCACCGCTGGTGCTTCTTCGATCCGCTGTTCGTACTTCGACTATAAGTTTCGCCACCGTACTACGTATTGGACCCACGTTTTTCCTGGCCTTACCCTGGCGTTGATCAGTGCTGTTATCGGGGTGCGCTCACTAGCACTCACGAATCTTTGTGTAAACAGTAGATCCATCTCTGCAAATGTTTTGACAGAGTCGTTAGGTAGCTCCGAATACCATTCAAAGGCTGTCTCCGATAGGCTGCCGACGAATTGGCGAAGCAGCAGTTTGTCGTCGCCTCCAGTGTTGCCTCATAAGGCCCTGAATTGAGCGACATGCTGATGTGGATTCCCCGTCCCTTTATATTCATAGAACTTAGGGATCGTGTATCCTGGCGGATACTTGATCTGATCGTACCATCCCGGATATGGTCGTCCAGTTTTCACGACCTGGCCAGCCGCTTCATTTGCCTGGTGAACTCGTATTTGTTGAGCAATATAATCATCCAGGGCGGCCTTGGAGACAGTTTCCTCCTTGGCTACTGAAAGAGCCGGCAGAGTATTCGACGTTTCTCCTCTGTCATCTTCAACCATTACTGGAGGATCTTCGGTTGGGGGATCCGGCTGTATCATCATCCCGACCTTGTCTTGAAAGAGAAGCGCCATTTGTTTTATATTGGAAGCTTGTTCTGCTGCTTCCCTGTCCTTCTTTTCGAGGACTCTGCGTAGGTAGTCAGCGTCAGTTTCTTGTTCATGACGCTGCTCCGATGATGCCTCCGAGCTTTCTTTTGGCCCGGTAAGTACGGCCATTGCAGTCATCATTTCCTGAAGCTTTTGCTGCTGTTCTTGAGCTTTCGTCACGGATTGGGTGAGCGGTCGGTGACCCGTCGAAGCACGACCTTCCTTCTTTCCGGAAGCCATATAAACAGTATGCACCACCATGCCCCCAGACTTGGGGCGTTTAGATTCAGTGTCTTTGCGATTTGCTAAAGGTACAGGGATCTTCCCCAACCTCCTTCTTTTTTGAGTGGTCAAAGTTGAGGGGGCCGTTGTAGTGGGCACCCAAGTGGCTGTTGCTTTTTGTGGCTTGATGGAGTGATCCTTCTCCTGCCGAACCTTCATCTTTTTCTGTCGGCGGAGATAGTCTTGATCAATCACCGAGTCCTGAACCTGTCGCCAGACCTTGTAAATTTTAGAGGACAGCCATTGAGGGGGCTGCTCTAGCTTCTTCTCTGGAATATTCTCCACAGGTGAAGGAGTTCTCTTCAGCACTGCAGTAGGAGAGCTTCTACGCACCTTGTTCAGCAATTCAAAGCTATTCCCGGTTGGAACAGCAGCATCGATCCCCACCATTGGAGCTGGCGGAGTTACCCAGAGGGGGAGTTGCCCCCAGCCTTCCTCACTCGGTGCCAGTGGCGACGTCGAGCATGTCGTGCGGATGAGATCACCTCCGTTGTTGGATAAGCTTCTTCATTCCCTCTCTGAGCAGGGGAAGCGGCTTTGAGGACCTCGCCTGGAGCAGCAACCGGAATGGCCAGCCTTGTAAAAACTGACTTCTTGGAAGGAGGAGCCTTTCCAATGATTTCGTCCGCTTGAGCCGGGATAGCTATCCTCTTTGGGATGGCAGCTTCGGGTATCGCAGGTTTGCAGACGTTCTGGCCCAGTCTGTTGAAAACTGAGGTATTAAAGCTGGGCGACCCGTTGAGAGGGGTCGCGGTAGTGGTAAGCCGATCAAAGACAGACTTCTTTGGCTCTTCTTGTAACGTCATTGTGGCATTGAAGCTCAACGATGGGAGCATGGTCCCGAAGAATAATCCAGTGGTGGCCTGAGTTACCTGCTCCACTGGCATCTTGAAAAGGGAGGCCGCTTGGGGCCCATAAGTCACTCCTCCAGCAAGGACCGAGCGAGAGTTGCAGTTGTAGGCAGTGCAGTTTGAAGCCATTGATCTTCTGTTTTCTGCACGGAGCAAGACACCAAATCTTAGTACCTCGAATCCACATGCAACCACAGCAAATCGCGATTCGTTCGCGAACACGACACACGAAGTGTGGAGTGGAAAGAGGAAAAGGTCCCACCGGGCATGCCAGAATCTGTTCCTCTCCGAAAGACGCGGCGGAGACGCGATAGACGTCTTGCCTGAATTTCGGGGCAGATGCTAATTGGTGCTATCCGTCCACCTCTCCGAAGATACCAAGTTGATTTATGGCACCATGTATCGAAGGTTTAGACGGATGCGGCCGATGTAGCAGACTTCGTCAGATTCCCCCTTGCTGGAGGGTTTTTTGATTGTGGGGACGCTCTTCCCTGCAGGCGCAAGCCCCTGCAGTTAATTACGCTACCGCATCGCGGTAACAACTTTCTCCTTCTCCAGATATTCACTTCGTGTCGTGGGTGTTTGTTTTGTTTGTGGTTGCCCGTGGATTGTATACGGAGACTAATTTATGTTGTCGCCCGTAGGACGTGGATTAGTCCAATTCCGTATTTTCTTAGATTTGTGTTTGGGGTTTTGGTTTAAGGATACGTTAGCCATATTTGAGGCTAAGATCAACTTAAACGTTTGTTAAGGATACGTTAGTCCAATTTGAGACTAAGATCAACTTAACAGGATCGTTTAGATCCGACAAAAGAGCATTTAGGCTCTATTGTTCCAGTTTAGGGACATAGTGGTCCATTACCAGTTTAGGGACATGGTGGTCCATGGAATGTATGGACGTCGGGACCCGTCACCTCTCTGAAGACGTTGAAGGATTACAACGACAGATATCAGAGGAGCTCGGAGATGTACCCTTGAACCAATGTTGGTTGGGAGATTTATAGTCCAATTTGGGACTAAAGTCTATTTGAAGGTTTAAAGATACGTTAGCCGTATTTGAGACTAAGATCAACTTAAACATTTGTTAAGGATTCGTTAGTCTAGTTTGAGACTAAGATCGACTTAACGGGATCGTTTGCATCCGACAAAAGAGCATTTGGGCTCTATTGTTCCAGTTTAGGGACATGGTAGTCCATTTCCAGTTTGGGGACATGGTGGTCCAATACCAGTTTAAGGACATAGTGGTCCAATACCAGTTTAAGGACATAGTGGTCCATTGAATATATGGCTGTCGGGACCCATCATCTCTCTGAAGACGTTGAAGGATTACAACGACAAATATCATAGGAGTTCAGAGATGTACCCTTGAACCAATGAGTTGGTTGAAAGAGCAGATGTGCTCAGTTCAAGATGATTTGAGGACTTATGGCCAGTTTGG
Organism: Agapanthus africanus; assembly: GCA_030015575.1. Classification (NCBI taxonomy): domain Eukaryota; kingdom Viridiplantae; phylum Streptophyta; class Magnoliopsida; order Asparagales; family Amaryllidaceae; genus Agapanthus; species Agapanthus africanus. The sequence continues at coordinate 26,785,886 of JASDDO010000004.1, read as the reverse complement.
GCTAAGTCCAATTATGTTTGAAATATTGGCCCTTTGGACCATTAGACATTTGTCTGGGTTCAGCCCCTCATCATTCAGCAGTGTTAAACAGAGGTTTGGGGGCTCTGACAACATTTTGTCCTTGATTTCCTCAATTTTGAGATTCATTTGGAGGAGGGACTTTTGCCTCTGGAAAATTAGCCAATTTGGCTGAAAGTAGTGTTAAACACTAGAGAACAACAGTGTTAAACACTGGAGATAGAACTCTCAAATTAGTGTTAAACACTAAAAGACAATCAGTGTTAAACACTGGAAATATAATCTTTAATTTAGTGTTAAACACTAGAAACAATCAGTGTTAAACACTGGAAATATAATCCCCAAATTAGTGTTAAACACTAAAGACAGAGGGGTCACGTGTGGACACGTGAGAGCGCCCAAAGGGGGGACCAGATCCCTTTTGTTTTATCCTCAAATCTGCGAATAAGTGTTAAACACTTTTATTTTTATTTTAGAGCATCACGTGTTGGCACGTGATGGGGATCTGTGCACCAATTGTTAAAGCATTTGCTGAGGGGTCACGTGATAACACGTGAGAGCGCCCAAAGCTTTCATTTCCTTTGCTTTTTCTTTCTGCGTTTTGGGAGTCACGTGGGAGCACGTGAGGCATTGCCTCAAAGCTGTTTCCTTTTTATTTTTGGGGATCTTTTTAGGGATCACGTGGGGACACGTGACCCTGGTTTTATTCCTTCTTTTCTGATCACTGCGGATTGGGGTCACGTGCCATCACGTGACCAATATTCTTTATGTGCATGGAGATTTTTCAAGTCTCTTTATTTTAAGAATTAAATTCTTTGTAGGGTTAAACCCTAATTTTGTTTTGGAGGAATTAAATTCCTATTGTGAAAGAATTAAATTCTTATTTAGGGTAAAACCCTAATCATGATTTTGGAGGAATTAAATTCCTATTGTGAAAGAATTAAATTCTTATTTAGGATAAAACCCTGATTTCTTTTTAAAGGAATTAAATTCCCAGATATGTAAAAGAATTAAATTCTTGATTAGGGTTAAACCCTAGTTTTGTTTTAGGAGAATTAAATTCTCAAAACTCAATTCCCCTTCTAAGTTTAGGATCTGCATGGCAGGATCTCGACCCGATGAGAATTAAATTCTCAACTTATGGGGAGATGTGCTCTGTGCAGATCTTCAACCAGAAGAAGAACTAAGTTCTTTTTTGTATAAGAGTTAAACTCTTGGATTTTGAGAATTAAATTCTCTGTTTGAAGTTTTGATTCCCTTTCTTTTCTCACCTAGGGTTTTCTTTGTTGAGAATTAAATTCTCCTTTCTTTTCTTCCTTCTTGAGAATTAAATTCTCCTCTCTCTATTTTTCTCTCCAAAAAAGTGTCCCTTCTCTTCTTTTCTTGGCTCCTATTTATAGGAGAAAGAAAAGAATCAATTTGTTTAGCAAATCTCTTATTGAAAGATTTGATTTGTTTTCATCATTAATATGATCCTTTAGATCATTCAGTGAATTTTATTCACCGTTGGATTTTAAATCCAAAGATATTCTGTTTGTTATTTCCGGTGAGATTTTAGGGGAAATCTTTCCTTTTCTTAGATCTTTCCATAAATTGGTGATATTTAATCACCCTTGGATCTTTAATCCAACGGTCCCCATAATCCTTTTCCATTTAGAAAGATTTGGAAGCTTTTAGAATTTAATTCTATTAACTGTAAGGCTTTCGAAGCCAGTCACGTGCTGACACGTGACCCTTGGTCACGTGTGAGCACATAATCCCCAATTGAGTTCTTTAACGGCCGCTTGTTTATGTTGTTATTTTAACCATCACGTGTCAGCACGTGACCATTGGTCACGTGTGAGCACGTGATACCTCGTTGAGGTATTTCCTTCAGCCATTTGTTTTTATTTCTGTTTTAACTATCACATGTCAACACGTGACCATTGATCACGTGCGAGCACGTGATACCTCATTGAGATAATTCCTGATTTTTAATCAGGGAACAGTGCATAGCATATTTGCTCATAACTTTTGATCCCGGATGAATTATGAAGCCCATAATATATCAAATCGAATGGTTTTTCGAGATGCTTCCAATATCATCAGAATTTAATACTTCCTTCTTCGGGAATTTATCAAAATACAGGCCGGAAGATATTGGTTCGCATTTCCTTAAGCGTATCGCTGCCATTCGATACCTTGGACTCCTTTGCGCAGAAATTTTTGGCGGGAACATGGGCGCTGCCCCGCACCCCGTAAGGGGGCTGCTAGCCCCCTTGACCCCCAGCCAGCTATCCGGGTAGCGGGACCCCCGTAAAAACTCTGCGTGGCTCCCAACATATCCAAACCCCCCTTTCAAAACACATCACATGCACACTGCACATTGAGTTCGCATGACCAGTTTAACCCGTCAATCGGAGGTTCCCTCGCTCCAAAGGCGAGGGGTAATTAACGGCAGTTTAGTCCGCGGCTGCCGGAGGTTCGGATCCCCACAATCATTAAACCCTGACCTACCCTTGGATGGGGGAATCTATAGTACGCCTGACAAGCGGCGGGACCAATCTCTCCTCGCATATTTTGGGTTAAGCATTCATGCGAACCCAATCAATATACATATCGACCGCCTGTACTGAAATCATGCTTCTTTATGCAGGTTAACAAATTTCAAATTGCAATCTCCGTTCCCAGCAAAAATGTCTCCATGGACAAGCTCAACTCTCGACACGGCTCCCGTCTCCTACACGATGAAGATGGATTCCAGGACAGTCCTTCCGGCCAGTCTTGGGCGACAATGGGAGGAAGAGCCGCTACCATTTGTCTCTATTATGTTCGTGTCAGCTAACGCCGTCCCAGTTCCTCAAGCTCCGATAACAGACAAACCGGTCTCAAAGGGGAAAAGGCCAAATGTCAAGATCGCTAGGGCGCCCCAACACAAACGCAAGTCGGTGTTTGAACGACTTTCCTTGGCCTCAGCTGAGGGCAAGGCCATCAACACAAACAAAGCTACAAGGAATCTCGGGCAAGCTCCATCGGCGCCTCTGACAACTGCTCGATTGTGTGTCTTCTCAAGCCTCCTCGTCACTCAGCCTATGGCGGCTTCCCGAAGAGCAGAAGCCTGCCAAGCGCTCAAGGCAGAGAAGCTGATGCAGAAGCGGCTCAGATACAGAGCCAACAAAAGGGCTAGAGCTCTAGCCATGTTAAAATTTATGAATTTCCAAGGCCCGGACCGCTCCGCGAGATCAGCCGCCAAAGATAAAGAGATGGCTGGGTACGTGGTTCGCACTGTCTACATGGTCGGACATGAAGAAACAAATACTCCTCTTCTTCACAGCTATGGTGATGATATGATTGACGCTACCCAGCATTGGCTCGATCTAAGTGATGAAGAGCCCGCTCAGGCCGATAAGCCAGAGGAGCCCGTGGTTCCTGCGGAATTGAGCTCAGGCAATAAAGATGACCCGGTTGTCATAGCCGGAGCTACAGAACAAGCGTTATTCCGATAGCTTCAGAGGCAGCTTCAGGACAGGGATGAGAAGTTAGCCAGGGTACAGTCCAAGGTCGATGAATTGGCAAACATCGCGGCAGATCTCGCGACCCAAGTCGCCCGATTGCAATTACAGCAGAATCAAATTTTGGTTCATGAGCCAGGGATTGATACCCGGAGGCAGCCAACTGATATTCCCTCCAACCTAACAGCGGAGCGCCTTCGCGAAAAATGGCCGCAATCAGCCTCCGGTCCCACTGATACATACGCCAGGGGGGAATCGCCTCTGAAAGAGAAACTGGAAAAAGTCTATTCCTTCAAAAGGGAAAAAGTCCACAAGATATTCAGGGACGCCCTAAGAAACGGTCTACAACTGCCAGAATCAAAGAGACCGCAAGAAGCGAATATGACCGATGACCCAAAATATTGCCCCTATCACAGGGTGATAGGTCATGCCATTGAGGACTGCTTCGTCTTCAAAGATTGGGTCGAAAGGCAATACAAGACGGGAGAGATAGAACCGTCTAAAGCTGTGTTAGCAAACAGTCAAGCTACGACCGCCGATTTCATGCAAATGGAGACCGAAGCCTTTCGGGAACCTAATTCTCCTGGACATGTGCCATTATTTGAAAAGGGCGAACCAAAGACTGATCGGCCTCAAAGACCAGCATCAGTGAAGGCACCTACTCTATTGGAGAGAAAGAAGAAGGTGTACTCCTTCAGGAGGGATGAGGTCCGCAATATATTCGAGGAGGACTTGAACAACGGTCTGCAACTGCCTATTCCAAAAAGGCCATATGAATTGAATATGACTGGCAATCCCATATACTGCCCATACCATAGGGTGGTGAGTCATGCCATTGAAGATTGCTGTGTTTTCAAAGACTGGGCATAGGACCAATATAAGCTTGGAAAAACCTCACAATCCTCGGATGTATCGGCAAGCCACAGAGCTAAGTCATCAACATAGCTCCGCCAAGATCAAAATTCAAGGAGCTGGGATAAGAAAAAAGGACCACCATGTCGTTAAACTGGGAACAATCGACCTCTAAGTCATTAAACCGGGAATGTAAAAATATATGTATACATATATATGTAAATAAACAAAAAAATGTGTAAATAAAAGAAAAATAAAGAAAAGCCGAAATGATGGGACAACTCGCAATAAAAATCAGCGAGTAAAATAAAGATGAAAATAAAGACGAAATGATGGGGCAACCGCGAATAAATAGCCGAAATGATAGGGCGATTGCGATCTTCGCGATAAGAAAAACTGAAATGATAGAGCAATCGCGGTAAAAAAAATGCAAAAAAAAAACAAAAAAAACAAAAAAAGGCGAATGATGAGTCGCTCCTGGTACCATATTCCAGTGCAGCGATGCGGACGCCAACAAAAATTCAAATTTCCAAAATTCTTCCAGCCCTACGGCCAGTCCCTAAATTGACTACCGTATACAATCCACGGGCTCAAATAATTCTCTTCATACCCATGTCCCACCACAATCACCAGTTACGCGGCTGGTCTCCGCCTTTGGAGTTATGATCCATTGAGAAGACCCGCTCATGTGTCCTCACGATACATGAGGAGAACGAACCTTTATGGGATCTTTACGACTCATAAAGGAAAAACACACTTAGGAGTCTTCACGACTCCTAAGGAGAAAATACACATGCGGGATTCTTACGACTCGCAGGGAGAAAATGCTTTTATGGGACCCTCACGTCTCATAAAATTGAAAAGCCTTAGGTGATAGGGACCTAAACCTGTCTCCTAAGACATCGCTCCCCAACAGGAATAGGCAAATGATGAATGTCTCCTGGCACGTGTGCTTCAGTGTTGGCAACGCTGATGCCGGCCCCTACCCCAAAATTCCAAGCTCGCCGTCCATAGACCTCTAAGTCGTTAAACTAGAAACAGATGACCACCACGTCGTTAAACTGGAAACAGATGACCTTTAAGTCGTTAAACTGGAAACAGTAGACCTCTAGGTCTTTAAACTGGAAATAGATGACCACTAAGTCGTTAAACTGGAAAAAGATGACCTCTAAGTCGTTAAACTGGAGACAGTAGACCTCTAAGTCGTTAAACTAGAAACAGATGACCACCACGTCGTTAAAATGGAAACAGATGACCTCTAAGTCGTTAAACTCGAAAAAGTCGACCTCTAAGTCATTAAACTGGGAACGAGGGAAATCCACTCATGTGTCCTCATGATACATGAGGAGAACAAACCTTCGTGGGATCCTTACGACTCACGAAGGAAAAACACACTTGGGAGTCCAATACACCTGCGAGATCCTTACGACTCGTAGGGAGAAAATGCTTTTATGGGATCCTCACGGCCTATAAAATTGAAAAGTCTTAGGTGGCAGGGATCTAAACCTGTCTCCTAAGCCATCGCTCTCCAACCCCCAAGTGGCGAATGATGAGTCGCTCCTGGTACCGTATTCCAGTGTAGCGATACAGACGCCAACCAAATTCCAAATCCCATTCCCCAACAGCGAATGATGAGTCGCTCCTGGTACCATATTCCAGTGCAGCGATGCAGACGCCGATAAGGTCCCGAATTTTTTTTCGGCCCTACGGTCTGGATCATACATCCTGCAAAACCGTATACGATCCACGGCCGTAAAACGATCCCAATCGCTCCCCAATCCCCCAAAAAAATGGAAAAAAATAGTATGTCCACAAGCAAAATAGGCACGGATGAAAACCCGAAAGGGCTCCGTGAGTAAAAACAGCAGGACTGCCGGCGAGTTTGTGAAAACCCGAAAGGGCGCAAACTCGTGAAAAAGAGATGAAATGCACTCGCAAAGTCCTCCCGACTTTGTGAGGAGAAAATTACCGCGTGAGATCCTTACAACTCACAAAGGAGTAACACACTTGGGGGTCCTCACGACTCCTAAGGAGAAATCACACCTACGGGATCCTTCGAGCCTATCTACTCATGGACATGCATGGCGAAAGACCCGTACATTATAGACAAGGTCTACCAGGGTGGAGCCTATCTACTCATGGACATGCATGGCGAAAGACCTTTCAGACCGATAAACGGCCGCTTCCTGAAGAAATACTATGCCTAACGAGTTACGGCCTAGGTCAATGATAGATGACGAAGACTATGTCCACTCGCTATCTTCCTAAGCCCAAAACTCTATAAGTAGTAGCTGGTTAACGGACCAAAACATCCTTAAACTAACAGCGGACCGAAACGTCCTTAAACTAATGACGGACCACTATGTCCTAAAACTAGCTGTTGACCGAGATGTCGAGAAACTACGGTGGATTGCAGCATCCCAAAGCTGATAAAAAAATAAATAAATAAAAAGAAAGAAAACGGTATGTCCATAAACAAAATGGGCACGGATGAAAACCTGAAAGGGCTCCATGAGTAAAAACAGCAGGGCTACCGGCGAGTCTTGTGAAAACCCGAAAGGGCGCAACCTCGTTAGAAAAAGAAAAGAATAAAAAAAAGAGAAAACGGTATGTCCATAAGCAAAATGGGCACGGATGAAAACCCGAAAGGGCTCCGTGAGTAAAAACAGCAGGGCCACCGGCGAGTGTTTATGAAAATCCGAAAGGGCTCAACCTCGTTAAAAGACACTTACAGGGTCCTCTCGACCTTGTGAGGAGAAACCACCTGCGTGAGATCCTTATGACTCACAAGGGAGCAATACACTTAGGAATCCTCATGATTCCTAAGAAGAAATTACACTTGCGAGATCCTCACGACTCGTAAGGAGAACCCTCTTATGGGAGCCTCACGGCTCATAAGATTTGAAAGTCTTAAGTTACAGAAACCTGAACCTGTTCTTAAGCAACCCCCACAACCTCCGATATTGCCCTACAAGCGGATCAATGCTGACCCTTGTATACAATCCACGGGCGCGAATAAACATTTTCCTAACCAAGTCCCATCCGTGACTAGGGATATGTTCGCATGGTGAACAACCCTTGTAAGTCCTCTCGACTTATAAGGAGAAAACCCTTTTTTAAGATCCTTACGACTTACAGGGGAACATGCACTTAGGAATCCTTACGATTCCTAAGGAGAAAACACACCTACAAGATCCTCACGACTTATAGGGAGAAATGCCTTTGTGAGATCCTTAAGGCTCATGAAGTCAAAAGCCTTAGGCGACAGGACCCTAACCCTGTTTACTAAGCCACCTTTGTTCGACATCGACAGAGCCAAATGATGATTCGCTCCTGGCAATATCCCAGTTGTAGCGGTGCTGATGCCGAAATCGGTGTCTAATCCAAAACTTGCAGCGAAAAAACAGCAAGCCACACATGCATACGAAATAACCGAAATGATGGGGCAACTTGCGACAAAATAAGCAAGTAAAAATGTATGCATGCAAAATAGCCGAAATGATTGGGCAACTCGCAATAAAAAGCAGCGAGTAAAAATAAAATAAATAGCCGAAATGATTGGGCACCGTGAAAAATAGCCGAAATGATGGGGCAATCACGACCTTCGCGATATAAAAGCTGAAATGATAGAGCATCGCGGAAAAGAAATAAAAAAATGAATGAATGAAATTTATGCCCTGCAGGTGATATTACATTAATCCCTGTATACAATCCAGGGGCTCAAACGAAGAAGGAATCACATTCCTCCTCCCCCAGATTTCATCAGAAGAAGAAGCCAAATCTCAATGGTTCACAGATAGCCTAGAGATCATCTCAACATTCGTCTCAGCAGACACAACATCAAGTAAAGCGGAACATCGGCAACTCCCAGTTCCATGACTCGGCGGTGTACAGATGACGGAAAGTCAATTTCCGACTCCGTGAAATGCGGATAAAGTCAACCCTTCCTGGCTACGTGGAACGCGGATTATGTCACTTCTGACCCCGTGGATAACGTCCAGAGCAGATCCTGGTCTTCGTAGAGCACGGCAATGAACCCGTGTGAAGCATCCAGAGCGGAGCCTTGTCCTCGCCGAACACGGCAGCGAACCCGTGGGAAGCATCAAGAGCAAAATTCCTGGCTACGTGGAACGCGGATTATGTCACTTCTGACCCCGTAGAAAACGTCCAGAGCGAAGCCTGGTCCTCGCCGAACACGGCAGTGAACCCGTAGGAAGCATCCAGAGCAAAATTCCTGGCTATGTGGAACGCGGATTATGTCACTTCTGACCCCGTGGAAAACGTCCAGAGTGGAGTCTGGTCCTCGTAGAACACGACAATGAACCCGTGGGAAGCATATAGAGCAAAATTCCTGGCTAAGTGGAACGTGGATTATGTCACTTCTGACCCCGAGGAAAACGTCCAGAGCGGATCCTGGTCCTCGCAGAGCACGGCAGTGAACCAGTGTGAAGAATCCAGAGCGGAGCCTAGTCCTCGCCGAACACGGCAGTGAACCCGTGGGAAGCATCTAGAGCAAAATTCCTGGTTACGTGGAACACGGATAACGTCACTTCTGACCCCGTGGAAAACATCCAGAGCGGATCCTGGTCCTCGTAGAGCATGGCAGTGAACCCATGTGAAGCATCCAGAGCGGAGCCTAGTCCTCGCCGAACACGGCAGTGAACCCGTGGGAAGCATCTAGAGCAAAATTCCTGGTTACGTGGAACACGGATAACGTCACTTCTGACCCTGTGGAAAACGTCCAGAGCGGATCCTGGTCCTCGCAGAGCACGGCAGTAAACCCGTATGAAGCATCCAGAGCGGAGCCTGATCCTCGCCGAACACGGCAGTGAACCCGTGGGAAGCATCCAGAGCAAAATTCCTGGCTACGTGGAACGCGGATTATGTCACTTCTAACCCCGTAGAAAACGTCCAGAGCGGAGCTTGGTCCTCGCAGAACACGGCAATGAACCCGTGGGAAGCATCCAGAGCAAAATTCCTGGCTACATGGAACGCGAATTATGTCACTTCTTACCCCGTGGAAAACTTCCAGAGCGGATCCTGGTCCTCGCAGAGCACGGCAGTGAAACCGTGTGAAGCATCCAGAGCGGAGCCTAGTCCTCGCAGTGAACCCGTGGGAAGAATCTAGAGCAAAATTCTTCGTCACGTGGAACACGGATAACGTCACTTCTGACCCCGTGGAAAACGTCCAGAGCGGATCCTGGTCCTCGCAGAGCACGGCAGTGAACCCGTGTGAAGCATCCAGAGCGGAGCCTGGTCCTCGCCAAACACAGCAGTGAACTCGTAGGAAGCATCCAGAGCAAACATCAGACTGTGAGGTCCTTAAACTCACGGGCTATGATGTCCTTAACCTCGACCGTGATGTCTTAAAAGTAACAATCATCCAAAATGATTTTAAACTGATTTTACCTTGGTTCAAGGGTACATCTCTTCACTCCTTTAATATTTTTCATTGTAATTCCTCAACGTCTTCAAAGAGGTGACGGGTCCCAATAACCACACATTTCGCGGACTGTGAGGTCCTTAAACTCACGGACTATGATGTCCTTAACCTCGACCATGATGTCTTAAAACTAACATTGGACTGTGGAGTCCTTAAATCCACGGACTATGATGTCCTTAACCTCGACCGTGATGTCTTAAAACTAACATTGGACTGTGGAGTCTTTAAATCCACAGACTATGATGTCCTTAACCTCGACCGTGATGTCTTAAAACTAACATTGGACTGTGAGGTCCTTAAACTCACGGACTATGATGTCATTAACCTCGACCGTGATGTCTTAAAACTAACATTGGACTGTGGAGTCCTTAAACCCATGGACTATGATGTCTTTAACCTCGACCGTGATGTCTTAAAACTAACAACGGACTGTGGAGTCCTTAATCCACGGACTATGATGTCCTTAACCTCCACCGCGATGTCTTTAAACTACGGTATCCTGGAAAACGTCTAGAGAGGAGCCTGGTCCTCGCCAAACACGGCAGTGAAACCGTGGGAAGCATCCAGAGCAACCCCTGACTCCGTGAAATGCGGATAAGGGTAACTTCACCCATCACTTGCGGGTCTTCACGACTCATAAGGGAGTAAATTCTCTTGTAAGATCCTTACTACTCTCAAAAGAAAACACACTTAGGAATCCTCACGATTGTTAAGAAGAAAATTACACCTACGGGATCCTCTCGACCCATAGGGAGAAAATTCTTTATGAGACCCTCACGGCTCATAAAGTTGAAAAGTCTTAGGTGACAGACCTTAACCCTATTTTCTAAGCCATAACCACTTTACAAAGAGCCTAAGACTGACAGCTATACGCTATCTACAGACCACACTTGCTAAAATCACATGGCAAACAACACAGCAAAGAGAAGAAAGCGACAGAAAGAACATCCGATTTGCATTTGATTAAGCGTTCGAGACATACCCATTCATGCATGTGCAAAAGATTTAGTACGTGAAATAAGACAAGCTGAAATGAGAAATTTGCCATTCATACTTCAAAAAAAAAGGGTTCTTACAATTATGAAAGCAATAAACAAAGATGCTACTAAAGTAATTACAATGGCAAAACCTCAAATCCAGGAAATGGATTGAGGAACTCAAAAGTGACCTTGTCCAGAATTTTCCAAGCCTGGCGAACCATCCTAGTGTGCTTTCTTTCGCGAGCACGAGCGTCGGGATCCCCACGGATGTCCTCCACCCTCCGATAGGCAGCAAGTATGGCAGACTGTTGAAAAGCCTGGTGCAGGAGATCAACAAGATTGTCTCGCCGTCTCTTCGAGATTAGGTTCATCAGATACACCGAGTGCACCTTATCTTCAGCGGCATATAATGCTCTAAGTGGCACGCCGACATAGAATAGAGCGAGCGCTCCCCAGATTGTTCCCACAATAAGCTTCAGAAGAGGGGAACGCCGGGGAGGCAGTTGACCATTATATGCGTCAAAGCGGCTCATAATTTTGGCACACTCGGCGTTTGTGAATTCTCGATTCTGAGAACGGCCGAGTCGGCGGATGTCCCCGTAAGAGATAATCTCGTCGAGATCGTACATGTGGGAGTCCATTACTCCTGAAAAAGAAAATCAACAAAATTAGCAGACGGACTGATTAAGCAATTTCTGATTCAAAACAGGTACAGGAAATTAAACTCCCCGAGAGCAATGCTCTACAGACAGGAGTGACACCTGTCAAAATCGGTTATGAAAGGAATTTAAAGAAATCCCCCGAGAACATTGAGAGCTTTGCTTTGAAAAGATGATATAATTCATCAAAAAAAATTCCAATTTTAATCTTAAAGATCCATGAAAAAACTCTTAAGAGTTCTTCATCGAAAGATCAAAAGATCTATACATTATCAAAAGAGCAGAGCTCTGACCCATGGGCTAAGAAACCCTAAGGAAAGATCTATTTAGATCTATGGGTTCTTGAGAGCAAGGCTCTGTTTATGAAACCCCAAAGGGGTTTTATTTAGATCAAAAGATCTATGAGAGCAAGGCTCTGTTAATTAAAATTAATTTAATCTAATTTAATTTTTTTACCTAAAATTTTCTAAAGTTTTAACTCTTGAAGTTCTTGGAAATGAGAGCAAGACTCTGAGATAAAAATTCTTGAAGATGATAATCATCTGAGGACCAAGGGTCCTATTTATAGGCGCTGAAGCGCTTCCTCAACTTCTGAGTTGATCCAAGGGCTCAGATGTTGCCACCGCTGCACTCACGTGTGCGCCACGTGAGTGCAACGGTGGGGGGCATTTATTTCCCCCAATCAGAGCAAAGCTCTGTTTGAATTTCAAAATTCAAAAATTGAAGCAACGCTTCAGATTCCTTGCGCTGCGCGCTGCGCGCCACGTGTCAAAAGCAGACACGCCAGCGCCAAGAGCGCTGCACCTAAGGCAGCGCACCCCCAATCAGAGAAAAGCTTTGTTTCAAATTTCAAATTTTAAAATGAAGCAACGCTTCAGATCCCTTGCGCTCTGCACTGCGCGCCACGTGTCAAACAGAGGTGCGCTAGCGTAGTCGCTCTGCGCTGCGCGTCACGTGTCAAACATAGGCGCGCTAGCGCAGCGCGCTGCGCTCTGCGCTGCGCGCCACGTGTCAAACACAGGCGCGCTGCGCGCCACGTGTCAAACGCAGGTGCGCTAGCGCCAATTGCGCCAGCACTGGAATTTAAATAATAAATTATTAATTAATCAGAATTAAAATTCTGTTCTAGAAATATCTTTCCAATCTTATTAAAATAAGAAGATTATCTTTTGTAAAATAGAGGCCTTAGGATCAAAGATCCAACGGTGGGGAAATATCCCTAGATCAATCAGAGAAAGATCTCTATAACTAACTTAACAAATCAATTGGCCCTATATAAAGGCCCCAAGACTTCAAGTCTCAGATAGAGAGAACCCTCTGCAAACTTTGAGAAAAAAACTCAAAGAGAAAGAAAGGCAAGCCTTTGAAGAAAGAAGATCATTTTCTTCATCTTTAAAGGTAAAGAACTTAATTCTTGAAGAACAGAGATGAAAACATCTCACAAAAAGAAGAAATCTCTTCTAAAAAGATCAAAGATCTAAGAAAAAGATCAAGATCTTCAATAAAAAAGAAAAAGATCAAATTATAAAAGATTAAAAAGAAGTAATTTACTTCATTCATAGATCTTTTGATCTATAAAGGCATAGCCTTTTGAGGAGAATAAGAACCTTGGTTCTTGGATCTTGAGGCAATGCCTCTTTTGAAGAAAAGAATAAAAAACTTGTTCTTTGATCTGAATTTGATCAAAATGCGCTCTGCGCTATTGGACAGTGCCTTGCACTCTTGAAATGCGCCTTTGCATTTATTGGACTGGCGCACTGCGCCAAACGTGCCACGTGTCAAACACAGAACGGCTTGCGCTTTGCACTTCTAAAAATAGCGCACTGCGCTCTTGGACTGGCGCACTGCGCCAGAGCGCGCCACGTGTCATTCACTGGCGCAGCGCACTGGCGCAACACATTCAGAAAGCGCAGTGCGCTAATAGACTTGCGCTTAGCTCAGAACGCGACACGTGTCACCTTCGCATGCGCTAGCGCATTGCGCTCTTTGATTGGCGCAAATCGCCTGACAAGCTACGTGGCGCACTATCAGACCACTATTTTGCTCCTGATAAATGCTATGCATTTAATTACAGGGCCCAATGCTATGCATTATTAAAAGGGCAGAGCCTAAGTAAAGGCCTAATAGGCAGAACATAAATAAAAATGTTAAACATTTTTTTAACTGGACTTAGCTCAATTTTGGCCATAAGTCCTCAATTTAAATTGAACTGAGCCTATCTGCTCTTCCAATCAATTTACACCCGGTTCAAGGGTATATCTCTTTACTCCTCTGATATCCGTCGTTGTAATTCCTCAACGTCGTCAGAGAGGTAACGGGTCCCAACAACCACACACTGCTACGGACTGTGGGGTCCTTTAACTCATGGACTATGGCGTCCTTAACCTCGACCGTGATGTCTTAAAACTAATACCGGACTGTGGGGTCCTTAAACTCACGGACTATACGTCCTTAACCTCGACCGTGACGTCTTAAAACTAATACCGGACTGTGGGGTCCTTAAACTCATGGACTATGACGTCCTTAACCTCGACCGTGATGTCTTAAAACTAACACTGGACTGTGATGTCCTTAAACTCATGGACTATGATGTCCTTAACCTTGACCGCAATGTCTTAAAACTAACATTGGACCGTAATGTCTTTAAACTACTTATCGACCGCAATGTCACTAAACAAAACAATAGAGGCCCCAATTGCTCTCTTGTCGGATTTAAACGATCCCGTTAAGTCGATCTTAGTCTAAAATTAAACTAACGTGTCTTTAACGAACGTTTAAGTTGATCTTAGCCTCAAATAAGGCTAACGTATCCTTAAACACAACCCCCCAAACCCAAATCTAAAAAAGATACGGATTTGGAATAATCCACGTCCTATGGGCGACAACACAAATTAGTCTCCGTATACAATCCACGGGCAACCGAACACAAAACAAACACCCATGACACGAAATGACCATATGGAGAAGGAGAAAGTTGTTACCACGGTGCGGTAGCTTAATTAACTGCAGGGGCTTGCGCCTACAGGGAAGAGCGTCCCCACAATCAAAAACCCCTCAAGCGAGGGGGAATCTGACGAAGTCTGCTACATCGGCCGCATCCGTTTAAAACTTCGATACACGGTGCCATAAATCAACTTGGCATCTTCGGAGAGGTGGATGGATAGCACCAATTAGCATCTGCCCCGAATTTCAGGCAAGACGGACCTGCGCGGTCGCGTCCCCGTTGTTCGGAGGGGAACACCCCTCCATAAACTTTGAGAAAATATCAAGAAGAAGAAAAAGCTCTCGGCAAAAGAAGACAATTCTTTTTTAAGGTAAAAAGAATATACAGACGAAATCGTCTCAATATAAACGAAAGTATTTACTTCTTTCACAGATCATAGATCTATAAGGCAAAGTTGTTTTTCACAAACGAGATTATGAACATCTCATTATAAAGGGGGGAGAAGTATTAAATTCCCTTAGGATCACAGATCCATAAAGGTAAAGCATTTCATCAAAAAAGAGAGATTGAAATATTTCCTATGAACTAAGAACTTTGTTTTTAGAATCTTGAGATGAAGTCTCTTATCAAAGAACAGATAATCTGCAGAGCGCAAAGTTAACCTAAGAAGAGCCTTAGCGCTCCTTATCTAATAAGAGCTTTAGCGCTCCTAATTCAAAAGTGCCTTATAGCTCTTCATCTAGCGCAAATCGCTGCAGTACCATAGCGCTTCAAACACAGCGCACTGCGCTCATTGGCTAGCGCTCAGCGCTAAGCGCGCCACGTGCTCCTCACGTATGCGCTGCATTATTAAAAGTGTCTTGCGCTCATTATATGGCATCAGTGCCAAACGCCTCAACGCTTCAACTAAAATCGCATCAGCACTCCACATCTAGCGCATCAGCGCTCTTCATTTAGCGCTAAGCGCATTAGCGCTTCATATATAGTGCTAGTGCCAAGTGCACCACATACTTTTATATGCGCTTGGACATAACATAAAGTGTTCTTTGAATAAGCATGGAGCTATGATAAATGCACAACATTCAACTAAAGACAAAACATTGTCAGACACAAAACCAATGCTTAGCATTTTTAAGGGGATTGGACTCAAACACACATACAACAACTCCAAAAACAAATGTTGAACATTGTAATTGAATGGACTTAGCCCAAATTGGCCATAAGTCCTCAATTCATATTAATTGAGTTCATATGCACATAAATCACAGATCTTAGTCCTAATTGGACTACAGGTCTCTCAACCCACATCGGTTTAAAGGTACATCTCTGAACTCCTCTGATATTTATCGTTGTAATTCTTCAACGTCTTCAGAGAGGTGACGGGTCCCGACAACCATACATTTCATAGACTGTGGGGTCCTTAAGCCCATGGACTATGATGCCCTTAACCTTGACTGCGCGGTCTTTAAACTCACGGACTATGATGTCCTTAACCTTGACTGTGATGTCTTTAAACTCACGGACTATGATGTCCTTAACCTTAGACCGAGATGTCCTTAAACTATCATTGGACCGTAATGTCCTTAAACTAATCGGCCGCAATGTCCCTAAACTAAACAATAGAGTCCGAATGCTCTTTTGTTGGATCTAAACGATCCCGTTAAGTTTATCTTAGTCTAAAAATAAGACTAACGTATCCTTAAGAAATGTTTAAGTTGATCTTAGTCTCAAATGAGACTAACCTATCCTTAAACCCAACCCCAAACCCAAATCTAAGAGGATACGGATTTGGACTAATCCACGCCCTACGGGCGACAACATAAACTAGTCTCCGTATACAATCCACGGGCAACCAAAAACAAAACAAACACACACAACACGAAGTGACCATCTGGAGAAGGAGAAAGTTGTTACCGCGATGCGGTAGCGTAATTAACTGCAGGGGCTTGCGCCTGCAGGGAAAAGCGTCCCCACAATCAAAAACCCCACATCATGAGGGGGAATCTGACGAAGTCTGCGGCCGCATCCGTTTAAACCTTCGATACGTGGTGTCATAAATCAACTTGGCATCTTCGGAGAGGTGGACGGATAGCACCTATTAGCATCTGCCCCCAATTTCAGGCAAGACGTTTGTCTTCCCGGTTTTCGGTGGTGAAAAGATTCTGGCACGCCCTGTGGGACCTTTTTCTCTTTCTACTCCACACTTCGTGCGTCGTGATCGCGAACGAATTGCGGTTTGATATGGTTGCCCTTGGGTTCAAGGTACTAAGATTTGGTGTCTTATTCCGTGCAGAAAACAGAAGATCAATGGCTTCAACCTGCATTAACTGCAACTGCAACTCTCGCTCCGTCCCATCCGAAGGAGTGACTTACGAGCCCCAAGCGGCCTCCATCTTCGCTATACCGGTGGAGCAGGTCACTCAGGCCACCACTAGATTGTTCTTCGGGACCATGCACCCGCCAACGAGCTTCAGCGCTCATGTACCAACACAAGAAGCTCAGAAGAAGTCGGTCTTTGATCGGCTTACAACTATTGTGGCCCCTCTCAATGGGTCGCCCAACTCCACTACCTCAGTTTTCAACAGACCGGGCCAGAACGCCAACAAGCCCACAATACCTGAAGCAGCCATCCAAAAGCGGATAGCCATCTCGACTCAAGCGGACGAAATTATTGGAAAGGCTTCTCCTGACAAGAAGTCAGTTTTCATAAGGCTGGCCACTCCGGCTCCCGCTCCAGGCGAAGTCACCTCTGCCCAGAGGTCTGTATTCGATAGGTTGGACATTACTTATCGGCGAACGTCAGTCTTCAAAAGGCTGACACTGGCGACAACCCTCCGTCAAGACAGGGGGCATGACGACGCCATCTCTATAGCTGAACTAACTCCATCCGCACGACATGCTCGCCGTCGTCACTGGCGCCGAGTAAGGAAGGCTGGGGGCAACTCCCTTTCTGGACTAACTCCGCCAGCTCCCATGGTGGAAATCAATGCTGCTGTTCCAACTGGGAACAGCTTTGAACCACTTAGAAAGGTTCGCAAGAACTCTCCGACTGCCGTGCTGAAGAGATCTCCTACACCTATGGAGATTACTACAGAAAGGAAGACGGAGCAGCCCCCTCAGCGGCTGTCCTCCAAAATTTATAAAGTCTGGCCACAGGTCCAGGAATCGGTGATTAACTAGGACTACTCTCGCCTGCCAAAAAAGCTCAAAGATCAGGAAGAAAAGAGCCATCTCGTGGTACCACAGAAGACGTCATCTGTCTGGGTGCCCGCTGCAACGGCCCCTTCGACTTCAACTGCTCACAAGAGAAGGAGGCCAGAGAAATCCCCATGAATGCAGCAAACCGCAAGGACGTCGAATCTAAACGCCGCATGTTTGGGGGCATGGTAACACATACCGTTTATATGGCTTCCGGAAAAGAGGAAAGTCGTGCTTCTACGGGTCATCGACCGCTTACCCGATCGATGACGAAGGCTCAGGAACAACAGCAGAGAAACTTCAAGAGATGCTGACTGCAATGGTCGCACTTACTGGGCCAAAAGAAAATCCAGAGACCTCGGAGTAGCATCGGGAACAAGAAACTGATACTGAGTTCCTCCGAAGAATTCTTGAGAGGAAAGAAAAAAAGGCTGCGGAGAAGGCGGCCAATATAAAACGAATGGCTCTTTTGTTCCAAGACATGGCTGGGATGATGTTACAGCCGGAACCTCCAGTTGAAGACCCCCCGATCATCGTTGAAGACGATAGAGGGGAGACATCGAACCCTCCTTAGGCTCTTTCAACAGCCAAAGAAGAGACAATCTCTAAGGCCGCCTTGGATGACTACATCGCTCAGCAAATACGAGCTCACAAGGCGAATGAAGTGGCCAGCCAAATTGTTAAAACTAGGCGACCATATCCAGGATGGTATGACCAAATAAGGTACCCGCCGGGATATACGATCCCTAAATTCCATGTATATAAAGGGATAGGAAATCCACATCAGCATGTTGCCCAGTTCAGGGCTCTATGTGGCAATAACGGAGGCGACGATAAACTACTACTTCGCCAGTTCGTCGGCAGCTTGTCAGAGACAGCGTTCGAATGGTACTCTGAACTCCCGAACGACTCCGTCAAAACTTTTCCAGAGATGGAGCTACTATTCACCCAGCGTTTCGCGAGTGCTAGTGAACGCATCCTAATAACGACATTGATCAATGCCAGGGTGAATCCTGGCGAGACATGGGTTCAATACGCAATACAATAGCAGAATTTATGGTCAAAATGTGAGCAGCTCATCGAAGAAGCGCCGGCCGTGGGCATGTTCGTAGGCACACTTGATCTTCAAGCGACTATTTCCCAATTTATGATGTTCTTCAAGACGACTACATTCCAGGCCTTGATCGACAAACTGGCCCAAATGGACCAGATGGGTCATAGACCGTCTCCTTCAAAGCTAGAGCCGCGGAGCAAAAAGGGTAAAGGGAAGGCGACCTTCGTCGCGAATACTCAATAGCAGCCCAGTGGCCCAAAAATAACTGGTCGCCTAGACGAGAGGCGGCAATTCTATAATGAGAAGATGAAGCGCCCTTATTCGTTTCCACGGGACAAAACGGAGAGATTGTTCGAGCTAGCGGTGCGCAATAGACTCATCAATCTGCCGAATCCAAAACGACCGTTGCAACCTGGCGAGGCTAATAGTCCCAATTATTTCCCCTACCATCAAACGGTAAGCCATCCAATTGAAGATTGCTTCGTCTTTAAAGGCTGGATCGAAGACCAATACCAACAGGGCAAGTTTGCGCTGTCCGAGAATTAGAAGGTGAACCCGCCACAGCTACATGCTCCCAAGAAGACGGACACACAGGGGGCATCATGCTCTTTCATAGAAGAAGATCCATGAGAGGTCGTTCTTTCAACCAAGACTAAAGAATGCTGAAGAATCTCCAAACATGCCCGGCGATCAGGTGGAAAAATCCACTGGAACCCGAGATCATCGAGGGAATGCTGAAACTGCGCCCAACTTCAAAGATTGGTGGTGATAGCCAAAGCGCTCACACCCAGCCATCAAAGTCTTCGAAGAAGAAGAAGAAGACCAAAAAGCTCGTGAAGCTTAGTGACAAACGCACGGACATGCAAAAACAGATTGACGCGTTGGAAGAATATAATCAAAAAACGCGGACTCCAGTCACACTCCAAGAATTTCTCAGCCACGTCCTTGAGGATGGAGATGATGACAATGGAGAAGACTCGTCGGATGAGCCTGAAGATTATGTAGCAAGCTGCCATGTGATCTCTCACTCGTCGATAAACGATGAAGAAGCTCCTTATGCAGAGAAACTGGGGGTAGATCCTGAGCCGGAACATCTAGGGCCATCAGACGAAATGATTGATGCATTCCTGGACGAAGCTCTTCTTAAAAGCAAAGCTGCTCGAGAGCGTGAGATGACCATATTTGAAAAAGCCAAACACCGGTGACTGGACGAAAGGGTTGAAACACTCCCACCAGATCAAAGTACATCCGCCGCAAATAAAAGAAGGTTTAAGACAAGGAAGAGGTTCGCCAAAGCCATATCGATGGGAATGAAGCTGCCACCCTCCGAAGGAAACATTCCTGGTGAAGCGGAAATACATCCTAACTACTGCTTATATCATTGAAAGATTGAGCACCCCACCGAAGAGTGCAACGCTTTTAAAAGATGGTGGCAGGGATATGTTGCTCACCGGCAACATTTCAAGCGGATGAGACGAAAAACTCGTCGGGAGCAAAGAAATACGACCGAGGAGCGTAAAAGAACTACCGGCAACTGTCACATGGTCGACGCTGGGGGATCGTAAGTTCTCACCTTCGGGAGCGACTCTGACGAAGAAATGACTCTTGGCCCTCTCTTTAAAGAGTCCACCTCGGGAAAAGAGGAAGAACCGAAGAACTGCGAGAACATTCAGCTGCGCAATCGCACGCTGCCTAAAAAGAATCTCGGACCTGCCAACCAGGCTTCAAAAAAAAGGATAAAGGAAAAGAAAAGGTCCCTGAGGACATCACCCTAGAAGATCAAGTTGTCAAAGAGATGACAGCTAAGGACCCGCCAAAGAAAAACAAGGTGGACTACAATGTTCTGGAACACTTGAGGAAGATACCTTCGCAGCTCAGCATTCTTGACGCCCTTCTGCTATCAAAAGAAGCAAGAGATTCTTTGATCAAGGCACTGCAAGAGCCCAAATAGTTCTAAACTTTCTTCGCCGAAGAAAAGATGAAGGACGAGCTGGAAGAAGTACACACGGCCGATATCACCTTCGGTGATGAAGACCTCCTCCTCGGGATGTGTGAGCATAACCGTCCCCTATATGTCTCCGGATACTGTCATGATATCAAGATAGGAAAAATCCTGGTTGACAATGAGTCCTCCGTTAACCTCCTCAATGTAAGAGTGTTGAAGGAGATATGCATGAGCATTCAACACCTCGCTCGGGATAAGATCACCATCTCCGGGTTGGACTCCCAGTCGTCACGGACGCTCGGGTCTGTGATACTAATGTTACGCTTTGGGCTGCTTGTCATGGACATCAAGTTTCATGTCATTGACGCTAAGACATGTTATAATGCTTTGCTCATCCGGCCTTGGTTACACGAGTACAATATCATCCCTTCTACACAACATCAGTGTATGAAGTATTTCAAGGATGGTCTCGAGTATAATGTGACAGGAGAGCTAAACCCATTCTCCATGAACGAGGTCCGCAAATATGAGGATGCCAAATACTTCCTGCCTGATTTTGAAGACAAAGAAAGATGTCGCAAACCGGAGGACAAGAATAAAGCTATCACCACTATTCCGGTCTTCAGGAGTAACACCGAAGAGGAAGAAGAAATAGTTTATTCAGGGCCGCCCCAATGCAATAAGCCGGGACCGTCCATCCCTATGTTGATCTTCGGCAGTGACTCGGAAGATGAAGTCAATGTCGTATTTTCTGTTTGGCCATCAATTCAGGCCTTTGCTGATGAAGATCAAAGTTTGCAAGTTGCCATGGTTCTGTGAAAGCATCATAAAGAGCTAGACGCGCTTGGTACCTACGGTGTGGAAGAACTCCACACATTCTACGTCCCTCCGAGGAAACAGTGCCTCAGCCAGAAGAAAAGGCAATCCCCTTTTATCAATCCATGGAAACTAGAGTGGAGAAAGAAATTTGGCATGGTGCGGATTCTACGCTTGACAGGCTCCAGCCCATCCGTCTGCTCAGATATTACACAGACGGATTAAAAAGACTGTTGAGGCACCAAGGCGTGCCCCTTAAGAAGACTGCTCGACAAGCTCAGTTCTATAACAGGATCTGGCGCGTCCCCGGAACTCAACGAAAGTTGCCCAACGAGAGAATAGAAACGATCGGGCTTGGATATATTCGATCCAAGAAACGGGAGCTATTCCGTGACTACTGCGTCATACATGACTTCGTTGAAGAAGGAGATGCTCTGTGGGAAGATGCTAACCCTGAACCAAAACGAGCTCCCTTCATGAAAATACCGAGCCCGTCGTTCGAAGAATAAATGGACAAGCTTATAAGGGAAGCGGGGCAAAAGGTTCGAGACGACCATAATCGCGAAATGGCCATCTACGAGAAAACCAGAATGCAACGTCTCCTTCAACATGCTGCGAAAAATGAAAACGCTCTTCCTTGTCAACCCGTCATACAAAAGGCCCGACGCAGAGGTAAAAATAAATCAAAGAGCAGGAAAGGCGTTCGACAACGACAAAGCGGGACCAAGAAGCCACGCAATCGAGAATCGAGAAACCAGGATTCGTCTCTTATAAAGAAGATGGGTCGAGCGTATTCTTTTTCCCAAGACAAGACAAGGAAGATACTTGATCTTGCCTTAAAACATCAAATGATTACCCTCCCGGAGTCCACCCCGAGCAAGCAGGCGAAGTCTCTCACCCGGACTATTGCTCCTACCATCGGGCAATAGGACATCCTCTCGAAGACTGCTTCATATTCAAAGACTGGGTAGAAGACCAGTATCAGCAAAGCAGGTTCGCTCTATCCAGTAGCTGGAGGATAACTCCGTTGCAGAAGCATGAACCAAAAGCTACGTATGCGGTGAGAGTAGAACCAGATCAACATCGGTCTTGGAAGCGATCTCGTACCTGCCATGTGATAACGCTGTCAGAAAAAAAGCCCGAGAATATGGATGACCTCTCCTGGTGCTTCGAAAACGATGATGGAGAGGTGATCTCAGAGTTTCCACCGGCGCCAAAAGAGCTGGAAGATGGGATACATACTACCGCAGATAACCTCACAAAAATTGACTTGGGGACGACAAATGACCCACGACCGACATTCATCGGCGAGCTTTTGTCTGAAGAAAAGGTGGCTACGCTAAAGGACGTGCTCATGCAGCATAAAGATTGCTTCGCATGGAACTATTCCGAGATGCCAGTATTAGATCCATAGATTGCCGTCCACAAATTGGCAATATCTCCGGACGTCAAGCCGATCAAACAAGCACCAAGAAGAATGCGGCTCGAGCTTGAGATGGGCATCAACGCCGAGGTCAAGAAGCTAATCGACTCCGGCTTCATCCAAGAACTTCAGTATCCTGACTGGATCGCCAACATCGTTCTGTTGATGAAGAAAAATGGGACGGTGCGCATATGTGTGGACTTCCGGGATCTCAATAAAGCCTGCCCGAAGGACGACTCCCCAGTACCCGTCACTGAGCTGATGATAGATAATACGTCCATTCAAGAAATTTTCTCCTTCATGGATGGCTCATCAGGATACAATCAGATAAAGATGCAACCCGAAGACCAGAAGCATACCGCTTTCCGGACTCCTTTGGGCAAATTCTGCTATAAGGTGATGCCCTTCGGTCTAAAGAACGCCGGTGCCACCTATCAGAGGGCCATGACGAAGATTTTCGATGACCTCATACATGAAATCGACGAATGAAATATCGATAACCTCGTAGTTAAAAGCAAATCATACGAGGAACATTTAGAACTGTCACGACCCGAAATAGCACGTGACTGGCCCTTGAATCATATGAAGTCTATAGGACCTCATCTAATTCAAGTAAGCCGAAAGCCCAGAAATCTAAAACCATTTTAAATAATAAATGAAGGAAAAATAGTTTTAAGAAGTGAAGAAAATATGTTTTAAAAACAAGGTTTTTAAATAAGTAAGCCGAATATGCATTTTTCAAAATCTATAGTCTTTTCTGAAAATTTTGGCAAAGTTTCCTTTATAAATACTGGTCCCGAACAGGGTACAACAAGAATAATACATGCACAATGATAAAAATGCATCCCTAAGCGGGAGCTAGCTCTTCGTCAATCGATGGTCATAACCAAGCAAGCAATATAATATACAACGCCGAAGGGCGAGGATCAAAACTCAAAAAGAAACTCAAAAACATCATGAAAACCATAATACTACAACGTGCGACTCTAAGGTCGAAATAATACACAACTGTTTTTCTAAGTCTGAAATAATATACAAGTTTGGTTGATGGAATTACTAGATACAACTGACTAAAATAAATACAAGGGTGGTCACGATGCGAGTGAACCCACCTACCAAAGCAATCACCCAGAAAGGAAGCAGTATGCCAGAAAAGCCGCAATGAAACCTGTAAGGCAAAACCTGCAAGAACTGTGGCACAATGAGGGTGAGTTACCAACTCGTGAATAGAAAACATCGCAGAGCAGAAATCATATGTATGACTCAATCCTAGGCCAAACGATCAGTAATAATATATCCTCAAAATGAATAAGTCTGAAGCATGAAAAGGTGGCCAGGGCTGTCACGACCCGAAGTTTGGCCCGTAACCGGCAACTTAACCACGTAACGTCTACAGGCGTGACGCAGCTAAGTGAACCGAAAAACCCAGAAAATCAAACCAGTGAAAGTATAGAGTGATAGAAGTTTTAAATGGAAACACTTACGAACATGATAAGAAATCTAAGTAAACAAGCACCAGATAGTAATATACGACGCCGTAGCGAAGATCAAGATCCACAAGTGGGAACATCACAGGTAGAATAAACTGAAAGTACAGCCGGCTCACAACGAGCTCGACACCAGAATACAAAATAATACAACATCGTCGTCACACTGTTTCTAAGTCAAATACATACATGGTAGATGGAGCATACTAGATACAACAATGTACATACTGAAAGATAAACAGATACCGCACAAAACCCACCTATCAGCAAAAGAGCTAGTACACCAACTGTGGGGGTATCTGCGTCAAAAGATGCAAGGCAGCCTGCCGCGACTACTCCGAAGGGCAACTTGCAAACACTGTGGCACAACGGGGGTGAGTCGCCAACTCGTGAATAGAAACATCTACAAGCAGAAATTGAATGCAAGACATAATCCTAAGTCAACGATCAGTAATATAATCCACAAGAGTATGTCTGAGTGTGATAAGGTGGCAAGGTAACATCTAAATATGTATGTAGTGCCAGGTACTCAGGTAATAACATGTCATCAGTGTAAGGTATGTCTGCATGAAGTAAATATGATGAAGTATCAACGATATCAATACACATATATTAGCGTCCCATACCACAAATATTGGTGTAAGGGTATATATAACAGCGCCCTCATACCCTGTTATATATACAATGAAGTATGATCAGTGTAAATACATGTCTGTAATTATATGTGGAACCCGTCCACCCGTCACCCACTGACAATAAGCATCATGTATGCAATGCATATGCAATAAATAGGGGGTAGGGGAATATAATATACCATCTACCATAAAGGTCCCGAGCACATAGGCTCCTCTCTAATCGAGCTCATAGGCTCCGAGCACATAGGCTCCCGCTCCCCAATCGAGCTCATAGGCTCCGAGCATATAGGCTCCCATCACATCGAGCTCATAGGCTCTGAGCACATAGGCTCCCATCACATCGAGCTCATAGGCTCCTCTCACATCGAGCTCATAGGCTCCGAGCATATAGGCTCCCATCAAATCGAGCTCATAGGCTCCTCTCACATCGAGCTCATAGGCTCCGAGCACATAGGCTCCCATCACATCGAGCTCATAGGCTCCTCTAACATCGATCATCATGATAAAATATTAAGTATGCGATACAATGCGAGCTGTAGAGTGAATAGTAATTGAACAGTAACGCGGCTTGCCATTTGAAATGAGCATGACTCGGGAACAGTCAACACCACAGTGAAGAATCTACTATGCAAACTACATCTAAGTATCAGGTCAAATCAGGGAGGGTAGGTGTGGAAACTACCTAAACCTGAGTCAATGTATATGTATAGGTATATAGTCGGTGATCTCGCCTCAATGTCATATCGTAAGATATCCTCAAGTATGAGTGCGGATCTATCATCAATATCGGCTCGTACGGTAAATCATCGTACGACATCCCCAAAGCTGGGTACAGGTCAATACCTCACCATCTCGTCACATAACAGGTATCACTATCATCAGATCATACAGTCTGGGGGTACTACTCTATGTCTAGTACAAGTCGATACCATCAAAGAAATATACAAGTAATTGTGATGTGATATGTATATCAAGTATGAATATCAAGTCATGTCACATATAGATGAACTACAATGCAATGATCCAATGTGATATAGGTATCAAATATGAGTATCAAGTCATGTCACATATAAATGAGCTACAATGCAATGATCCAATGTGATATAGGTATCAAATATGAGTATCAAGTCATGTCACATATAAATGAGCTACAATGCAATGATCCAATGTGATATAGGTATCAAATATGAGTATCAAGTCATGTCACATATAAATGAGCTACAATGCAATGATCCAATGTGATATAGGTATCAAATATGAGTATCAAGTCATGTCACATATAAATGAGCTACAATGCAATGATCCAATGTGATATAGGTATCAAATATGATTATCAAGTCATGTCACATATAAATGAGCTACAATGCAATGATCCAATGTGATATAGGTATCAAATATGAGTATCAAGTCATGTCACATATAAATGAGCTACAATGCAATGATCCAATGTGATATAGGTATCAAATATGAGTATCAAGTCATGTCACATATAAATGAGCTACAATGCAATGATCCAATGTGATATAGGTATCAAATATGAGTATCAAGTCATGTCACATATAAATGAGCTACAATGCAATGATCCAATGTGATGTATGTAGTAGGTATGCAATGCACTAGCTAGTAACTATGAACATGCAATATATATATATATAGAACACTATAAGGTCCTATCAGCCCTGACGTAGAACGCCATGCGGGCGATACCCCCGTAGATGTGAAATCTACTCACCGTAGCCTTCCACTAGGTATAGCCAACAACCTGTGTCCCCTCCTGCGCGGCGTCCGTTGTACCCGCCTGCGAACCTAGAATTACACAATATATCACACGTAAGCTTGAAATCACGAAAACGCGACATTTAAGCCGAACCAATAACTCGTGTCGCGAACCAAGCGCGCGTGTGCACGATACGCTAAAACGCGTGGTTACGCACCTAAACGCATCCTGACGCGTCGCGATACGCAGAAACCCAAAACCCCCACACACGTATCACGCGTGTCGCGAAAGGTTGAAAATACGGGAAAATAGGTATTCTACCCCAGATTTTGATACAGGAAAGATACTGCAAAAATATACATACCAAAATAACCCACATACAAGTAGAGACCCACACCCCAAACCCCAACCCATATCTCCCCTATCTGGCCGCAATTTGCGGCCAGAATGCCCATTTTGGCGGCCAGACTTGGGAATTGGGTTCCCAGGTTTGGTTGGTGCACTCAATTCTCCCCATACATGCTGCAGTAATATCTAGATTTAAACTGAAAAGTCTCGGGTAGTAGCAGATTTCTACAGTGCCTAAAATCAGTTCAAATCACACATTTTGCACAAAAATGGGACTTTATGGTATTTTGATGAAATCTGAAACAAACCTAGGTTTAATCCCATACTAATAAC
Organism: Agapanthus africanus; assembly: GCA_030015575.1. Taxonomy (NCBI): domain Eukaryota; kingdom Viridiplantae; phylum Streptophyta; class Magnoliopsida; order Asparagales; family Amaryllidaceae; genus Agapanthus; species Agapanthus africanus. The sequence continues at coordinate 26,758,543 of JASDDO010000004.1, read as the reverse complement.
TTGTTAACAAGCTAATCAAGCCACAACAACATGAGTTTTAACATAATACACTAAACCCCTTTCAAAAGCACTAAAAAGGCCTAAAAATATGATATTTCTAAACTAAACATGCAAGTTATGAACATTGGGTGCTAGGATTGAGATTTATACCTCCAAATGACCTTAAAAACTACCTAAAGTCCAGTCCCTCCCTCAAGTGTGCAGATTTGCCTTGAACACCACCAAAAAACCTTGCTTTTTCATGTTTTGTGATGGAAAGATGTGGTTTTTGTGTAGGATTTGTTTGGGATTCAAAAGGGAAGTGAAAAGGAGGAGAAAGGATGAAGAAAGTGGGAAGGAATTTCTGCTGGAGCTGCAGGAATTCTGAAGTGGGGAGAGGAGAGAGAGAGAAGCAAAGAAATGGGTCCCAAAAGTCAAAATCTCTACCTAACACCATGCTCCTTTGTTTATTTGGATTTCTTTTCTTTTGTTGTTTCTTTTGAAGTTATAAAAAGGGTTTAGAAAAGGATTAAATGGTGGGGAAAAGAGTTTGCAACCATGCACAAGAATGGTTAACAAGTCACAAGAAAAGTCTAAGTGTGCAAGTGTGCACCACAAGGGAAAATTTCCAATATGCTAACACTACCCATAATAACTATAATTCCTATGAACACACCAATATAAAAACATGCATGACTACTAATTATCACTAAACAATCAAACGAAAATTTCAAGGTGTTACAATCTACCCCCCTTAAAGAAATTCGGTCCCCGAATTTAAAAAAAATCTAACTATACTCATCTTCAAAAAGGTGGGGATACCTCTTCCTCATCCCGCTCTCAGTCTCCCAAGTGACCTCCTCGGCGCTCTGGTCACGTCAAAGTACTTTGACGGACGGTATCTCTTTCGACCTCAATTCCTTCACTTGTCGGTCTAGGATCACCACCGGCTGCTCCGCATAGGAAAGGTCGCGCTCAAGCGGGATCGTCGGGTGCTGAGTCGCATGCGAAGGATCACCAACAGAAAACTCAAGCCTGCGCCGATGACGGTCCGCATAAGATCTCTGCCTACCTTGGGCTGCTCTTATCCTATCGCGAATCAACTGGATCTTGCTGTCGTCTTCTCTACTATCTGTGGCCTCAAGATATTGCTCTCACTGAGTTCCGCCCAACCGGTAGGCGACCTGCATCTCCTCCCATAAAGGGTCTCAAAACGGTGCCATCTGAATGGTCTCCGGTAGCTGTTGTTGTAGGAGAACTCTATTAAGGGCAAATGATGATCCCAGCTACCTCCGAAGTCTAAAACGCATGCTCTGAGCATGTCCTCGAGAGCCTGAATAGTCCGCTCTGACTGTCCGTCGGTCTGCGGATGGAATGCTGTGCTGAAACTCAAACGAGTGCTCAAAACCTCTTGAAGCCTCTGCCATAGCCGGCTGATAACTGGGTGCCTCTATCGGACACGATGCATGTCCGAACTCTGTGCAGTCGTACAATCTCATCAATGTAAATCTGGCATACTGGGCAAATCCGGATGGCGTCTTTGCCGGTAGGAAGTGAGCCGCTTCCGTCAAACGATCCACGATCACCCAGGTGGAGTTATACCCTTGACTAGTCCTGGGTAGACTTACAATGAAATCCATAGATATCTATTCTTATTTCCACTCCGGGATGGGTAACGGCTGTAGCTCTCCCGCTGGCCTCTGATACTCAGCCTCGACTTGTTGACAAGTCAGGCATCTCGATACAAAATCTGCAATATCCCTCTTCATACCGTCTCACCAGTAAAAATCTCTCAAGTCATGGTACATCTTGGTGAAACCGGGATGAACACTATATACCGATCGATGTGCCTCCTCGACAATCTCGCGCCGCAATCCCTCAGCATCTGGTACGCACAGTCTAGCTCTAAATCGTAGTATCTCCTGATCATCGATCACGAACTCGGAAATTCTGCTATGTCCCATCTGTGTCCTGATCTCTGAACAGCGGTCAACACTGTGATGTGCCTCTTATATACGGTCAAGCAACTGTGGGCATGCACGAACATGCGCAATCTGTCCTCCGGTCGGCGTAAACTCGAACTGTACCCGGCTGTCGCATAAGATCTGTCAATCTGTCGATGGTTGCCTCTGTACTGCGCTCAAACAAGATAGACTACCCCCGGGCCTCCTACTCAAGCATCCGCCACTACATTAGCCCTGCCCGGTTGATGCAAGATCTCACAATCGTAGTCCTTCACTAACTACATCCGTCGGTGCTGTATGAGGTTCGGGTCTCGCTGCTGACATATGTACCTTAAGCTCTTGTGGTCGGTGAATATCTGGCACGACTCCCCATACCGATAATGTCGCCAGATCTTGAAGGCAAAGACCACTGCAGCCATCTCCAGATCATGAGTAGGGTAATTCTGTTCATGTTTCTTTAATTGCCGCGAAGCCTACGCAATCACCCTATCATGCTGCCTCAAAACGCATCCCAGCTCCACTCGTGAAGCATCGCAGTAGACCACAATTCCGCCTGATCCTGAAGGCAATGATAGCACTGGTGTCGTAGTCAGTAGAGCCCGTAGCTGCTGGAAACTGTGCTCACACTCCTCCGTCCAATCGAAGTGAACTCCCTTCCGGGTCAATCCGGTCAAAGGTGTAGCAAAGCGAGAGAAGTCCTGCACAAATTGCCGGTAATAGCCTGCCAGCCCTAGAAAGCTGCGAATCTCCGTCACTGACGTGGGTCTAGACCAACTCCGAACTGCCTCGACCTTCCTCGGTCAACACATAAACCATCTCGTGTAATCACGTGCCCCAAGAAGTCCACACTACCTAGCCCGAAGGCATACTTGGAGAATTTGGCGAAAAGCTGATGCTCCCTCAACTCTGCGGTGAAATCCGCAGGTGCTGCTCGTGCACCTCTCTACTCCGAGAATACACCAAGATATCGCCAATAACCACTATAATGAACAGATCAAGATACGGGCGGGGAAAAATACGGTTCATCATGTCCATAATCGCTGCTGGCGCGTTGGTGAGTCCAAACGACATCACCAAAAACTCATAATGGCCGTAACGAGTACTGAAAGCTGTCCTAGGAATGTTCTCCTGTCTAACCCGCAGCTGATGGTAGCCCGATCGCAAATCGATCCTCGAAAAGTATCCTGCCTCCCCGAAGCTGGTCGAACGAATCGTCGATGCGTGGCAAAGGATATTGATTCCGCACTGTCACCTTATTCAGCTGGCGGTAGTCAACATACAAACGCAAACTGCCGTCCTTTCTTCTTGACGAACAGGACTGGAGCACCCCAAGGAAAAATACTGGGTCAAATAAGTCCTTTATCCAGCAAATCCTGCAACTGACCCTTCAACTCTCTAAGTTCCGCCGGGGCCATCCAATAAAGCGGTACCGAAATAGGTCCCGTGCCAGGAACCAAATCAACGCAGAAGGAATTACCACGCTCGGGCGGCCGTCCAGGAAGCTCGTCAGGGAACGCATCAGGAAACTCGCTACCAACCGGAACCTGATCCAAAAGAACCTCTATAGCCCTAGTATCGCAAACATATGCAAGAAATCCCTGACATCCCTTCCGCAAAAGCTGTCCCGCGCGAACCGAAGAAATCACACCGTGAGGGGTGGCACTACGGTCCCCCAACACAACAACAACAACCGACTTGCCGGAAAAACAAAATCGAACTGTCTTCTCGCGGCCGTCAACAGAAGCATAGCACGTGGCTAACCAATCCATGCCCAAAAGAACGTCGAAGTCCAACATCTCATGAAGGATCAAATCGACCGGCAACTCTTTATCGCCGATACGGACGGTACATGATCGGAACACGTGCCTAGCAACAAACGACTCTCCCGCAGGAGTAGTCACAACTAGCGGTTGACCAAACAAACCGGACTCTCTACCCAAACTCAGCACAAAAAGTGTGTGGATACATAAGAGCACAAGGATCCGGATCAAACAATACGTGTGCAACAAAGGACAAACTAAAAGAGTACCTGAAACCACAGCATCGAACACACGCAAGTCCCGATGAGTCGAAGCAAAAACTTGTGCCTGTCCTTCATTTGCGACCGACTGAACTCCTCCTCTACTAGCCTGACCCCTCTGTGCAAACCCCCCGCGTCCACGACGTCTCCGAGCACGACCCTGACGTGCTGTGAAGAAGCACTGCCTGATGAGGTGTTGAAGGCTTCCGCATCGTAAACACCTACGCACTGAATGCTGTCCTGCCTGGGGATGGAAGCCAAATGACTGTCCTCGTCCTAAGCCTCTGCTCTGGGCTGATATACCAGTGTGATTCCTCAACTGTTCCGGAATTCTCACGGCCTCTGGAAGACGTGTCTCGTACACGAGAGCTGCCTCCACCGGTGCTATGTAGTGAACGGAATACTGCATGATGATCGCAAGGAACAACTGGGTAACAGGGGTGGCAACCATCTGTCGCTGCGCTCGAACGACCTCTATCAATGAGCTCATCGCCTGGCATAGGCCCTGCATCTCTACCACTAGTCTAGCGACCTGAGCTTCCGTAGGGGAAACAATCTGTCCTGGTGCAACAGGAGTACTACTCGGATTAGTCCTTGTCTCAGATGAATCAACTCGAACCTCGGCCCTCACGGCCGCTCTCTGTGCCCTCGTAGTCCTTGGCGGCATATTGGCTATCAGAAACAACAGGATTCGATAAGGATACTGAAAATCGAATCACAAGAATGTATATACTCAAGGAGGAATTTAAATCAACAAGTCCTAAGGTCGCGTAGGCGAAGTACCGTGTCGTGAGTATGCCGCGGAACATACACACGCTACGCTACCCTGCCGCAGCTACCTACTCCATCATACCAGGGTCATCCTACACTCCGAAAGGAAAAACCTACGCTCTGATACCAACTTTGTCACGACCCGAAGTTTGGCCCGTAACCGGCAACTTAACCACGTAACGTCTACAGGCGTGACGCAGCTAAGTGAACCGAAAAACCCAGAAAATCAAACCAGTGAAAGTATAGAGTGATAGAAGTTTTAAATGGAAACACTTACGAACATGATAAGAAATCTAAGTAAACAAGCACCAGATAGTAATATACGACGCCGTAGCGAAGATCAAGATCCACAAGTGGGAACATCACAGGTAGAATAAACTGAAAGTACAGCCGGCTCACAACGAGCTCGACACCAGAATACAAAATAATACAACATCGTCCTCACACTGTTTCTAAGTCAAATACATACATGGTAGATGGAGCATACTAGATACAACAATGTACATACTGAAAGATAAACAGATACCGCACAAAACCCACCTATCAGCAAAGGAGCTAGTACACCAACTGTGGGGGTATCTGCGTCAAAAGATGCAAGGCAGCCTGCCGCGACTACTCCGAAGGGCAACCTGCAAACACTGTGGCACAACGGGGGTGAGTCGCCAACTCGTGAATAGAAACATCTACAAGCAGAAATTGAATGCAAGACATAATCCTAAGTCAACGATCAGTAATATAATCCACAAGAGTATGTCTGAGTGTGATAAGGTGGCAAGGTAACATCTAAATATGTATGTAGTGCCAGGTACTCAGGTAATAATATGTCATCAGTGTAAGGTATGTCTGCATGAAGTAAATATGATGAAGTATCAACGATATCAATACACATATATTAGCGTCCCATACCACTAATATTGGTGTAAGGGTATATATAACAGCGCCCTCATACCCTGTTATATATACAATGAAGTATGATCAGTGTAAATGCATGTCTGTAATTATATGTGGAACCCGTCCACCCGTCACCCACTGACAATAAGCATCATGTATGCAATGCATATGCAATAAATAGGGGGTAGGGGAATATAATATACCATCTACCATAAAGGTCCCGAGCACATAGGCTCCTCTCTAATCGAGCTCATAGGCTCCGAGCACATAGGCTCCCGCTCCCCAATCGAGCTCATAGGCTCCGAGCATATAGGCTCCCATCACATCGAGCTCATAGACTCTGAGCATATAGGCTCCCATCACATCGAGCTCATAGGCTCCTCTCACATCGAGCTCATAGGCTCCGAGCATATAGGCTCCCATCACATCGAGCTCATAGGCTCCTCTCACATCGAGCTCATAGGCTCCGAGCATATAGGCTCCCATCACATCGAGCTCATAGGCTCCTCTCACATCGAGCTCATAGGCTCCGAGCACATAGGCTCCCATCACATCGAGCTCATAGGCTCCTCTAACATCGATCATCATGATAAAATATTAAGTATGCGATACAATGCGAGCTGTAGAGTGAATAATAATTGAACAGTAACGCGGCTTGCCATTTGAAATGAGCATGACTCGGGAACAGTCAACACCACAGTGAAGAATCTACTATGCAAACTACATCTAAGTATCAGGTCAAATCAGGGAGGGTAGGTGTGGAAACTACCTAAACCTGAGTCAATGTATATGTATAGGTATATAGTCGGTGATCTCGCCTCAATGTCATATCGTAAGATATCCTCAAGTATGAGTGCGGATCTATCATCAATATCGGCTCGTACGGTAAATCATCGTACGACATCCCCAAAGCTGGGTACAGGTCAATACCTCACTATCTCGTCACATAACAGGTATCACTATCATCAGATCATACAGTCTGGGGGTACTACTCTATGTCTAGTACAAGTCGATACCATCAAAGAAATATACAAGTAATTGTGATGTGATATGTATATCAAGTATGAATATCAAGTCATGTCACATATAGATGAGCTACAATGCAATGATCCAATGTGATATAGGTATCAAATATGAGTATCAAGTCATGTCACATATAAATGAGCTACAATGCAATGATCCAATGTGATATAGGTATCAAATATGAGTATCAAGTCATGTCACATATAAATGAGCTACAATGCAATGATCCAATGTGATATAGGTATCAAATATGAGTATCAAGTCATGTCACATATAAATGAGCTACAATGCAATGATCCAATGTGATATAGGTATCAAATATGAGTATCAAGTCATGTCACATATAAATGAGCTACAATGCAATGATCCAATGTGATATAGGTATCAAATATGAGTATCAAGTCATGTCACATATAAATGAGCTACAATGCAATGATCCAATGTGATATAGGTATCAAATATGAGTATCGAGTCATGTCACATATAAATGAGCTACAATGCAATGATCCAATGTGATATAGGTATCAAATATGAGTATCAAGTCATGTCACATATAAATGAGCTACAATGCAATGATCCAATGTGATATAGGTATCAAATATGAGTATCAAGTCATGTCACATATAAATGAGCTACAATGCAATGATCCAATGTGATGTATGTAGTAGGTATGCAATGCACTAGCTAGTAACTATGAACATGCAATATATATATATATATAGAACACTATAAGGTCCTATCAGCCCTGACGTAGAACGCCATGCGGGCGATACCCCCGTAGATGTGAAATCTACTCACCGTAGCCTTCCACTAGGTATAGCCAACAACCTGTGTCCCCTCCTGCGCGGCGTCCGTTGTACCCGCCTGCGAACCTAGAATTACACAATATATCACACGTAAGCTTGAAATCACGAAAACGCGACATTTAAGCCGAACCAATAACTCGTGTCGTGAACCAAGCGCGCGTGTGCACGATACGCTAAAACGCGTGGTTACGCACCTAAACGCATCCTGACGCGTCGCGATACGCAGAAACCCAAAACCCCCACACACGTATCACGCGTGTCACGAAAGGTTGAAAATACGGGAAAATAGGTATTCTACCCCAGATTTTGATACAGGAAAGATACTGCAAAAATATACATACCAAAATAACCCACATACAAGTAGAGACCCACACCCCAAACCCCAACCCATATCTCCCCTATCTGGCCGCAATTTGCGGCCAGAATGCCCATTTTGGCGGCCAGACTTGGGAATTGGGTTCCCAGGTTTGGTTGGTGCACTCAATTCTCCCCATACATGCTGCAGTAATATCTAGATTTAAACTGAAAAGTCTCGGGTAGTAGCAGATTTCTACAGTGCCTAAAATCAGTTCAAATCACACATTTTGCACAAAAATGGGACTTTATGGTATTTTGATGAAATCTGAAACAAACCTAGGTTTAATCCCACACTAATAACTCGTTAACAAGCTAATCAAGCTACAACAACATGAGTTTTAACATAATACACTAAACCCCTTTCAAAAGCACTAAAAAGGCCTAAAAATATGATATTTCTAAACTAAACATGCAAGTTATGAACATTGGGTGCTAGGATTGAGATTTATACCTCCAAATGACCTTAAAAACTACCTAAAGTCCAGTCCCTCCCTCAAGTGTGCAGATTTGCCTTGAACACCACCAAAAAACCTTGCTTTTTCATGTTTTGTGATGGAAAGATGTGGTTTTTGTGTAGGATTTGTTTGGGATTCAAAAGGGAAGTGAAAAGGAGGAGAAAGGATGAAGAAAGTGGGAGGGAATTTCTGCTGGAGCTGCAGGAATTCTGAAGTGGGGAGAGGAGAGAGAGAGAAGCAAAGAAATGGGTCCCAAAAGTCAAAATCTCTACCTAACACCATGCTCCTTTGTTTATTTGGATTTCTTTTCTTTTGTTGTTTCTTTTGAAGTTATAAAAAGGGTTTAGAAAAGGATTAAATGGTGGGGAAAAGAGTTTGCAACCATGCACAAGAATGGTTAACAAGTCACAAGAAAAGTCTAAGTGTGCAAGTGTGCACCACAAGGGAAAATTTCCAATATGCTAACACTACCCATAATAACTATAATTCCTATGAACACACCAATATAAAAACATGCATGACTACTAATTATCACTAAACAATCAAACGAAAATTTCAAGGTGTTACAAGGGCAAATATCTATGCATAAGTGTAATCCCATGTGCTCGTGTCAGTGCCTCAGGTAACAACATATCATAAATATGAGGTATGATCAATGTAATCAACATGAATCAATGTCCACTATATCATGAAGTCTATAAGTATATGGATATCATCCAACTATATAATCAATGTCTGTATGTATGTGGATCTCGTCCACGTGTCACCCAATGATAATAAGCATCATGCATGTAAATATCATAAAGCATATGCATGGAAGTATGAGGATGTAAATCAACATGTGTCGCTCGCGACATATCAAAATTATGGAACCTGAGTGTCTAGCATCGACACTCGAAAACATCATGAAACCCGTGCCTAGCATCGGCATGTAAATCCTCATATATATAGGGCTCCGTCAGTCCGGATCGGCCCACGGGCTCCGTTAGTCCGGATCGGACCGCATCATCTCTCAACTCCGGTCGGTATCCTCTGGATATCCGCTGAGCTTAAATACAATCACCGGTAGGTAGTGTAGGGTTACTAGGCACACTCAAGAGGTTCCACAAGGCATCAACCATGCCAAACAAAAATTTTCCGGTGCCGAGAAACCCTAATATAGATCGTTAACTAGAAGTAAAGGCGAAACTACAAGCAAGCAAACAACTTTGCTAATAAGTGAAAGGGATTACAACCTTTGTAGATCCGGTCCACCACTTCTTTAGCTCCGTGTTGACGTCCCTCCGCTGCGATCATCGGATCCTGGACTCTAGCGATGGTTTCGTCGGAGAAATGATCGGACTAGGTCATTGACTTCGAGGCCGAAGATGATCTACGTCGGGGAGACTCAAACTCAAGCTATTCCTTCACTTGGTCAAAAACTTTGTGAAGAGAACACCCTATACTACATGGCAAGTGGTAGAGGATGAAGAAATAGGAAGTGGGTTCACTTTAGAATTGGATTTCTCACTCTTTTTCTCATGGCACCATTGGAGCTCTCAAGCTTTTGTGAGCTTGATGAAGATGATGAAGAAGAAAAGAATCATATGAATTAAAAGAATAATATGAATACTTATCCTTTTAATCATGGCACCATGGTTGAGTTAAGCCCTCATGCTTAATTCATGTAGAGAATTAACCATTGCATAAGGTTAAGGGTTGGGTTAGCTAATATCTTAAACAAATGACAAAGAGAATTGACTTTGTCAATGTTTATCAAGCTTCATGAAGCTTGATAACTTTGACCAAAGTCACACACTTTTGTTATTTGTTTAGGAAAATAGTAAACCCTAATCTAACCTTGATTTGGTTCAAATCTCATACACACAACTTGTTTGTATCATCAAGCATGATACAAACATGTACACTTGCATATATCACATATAAACAATGTGCACATTCAAGTGAGAAAATCAATCTTAAGTGAACCAATACTAGTTAATGTAAAGTAATATATCAAATATATAATTATACATTAAATCATTAAATCAACACTTGATTTAACGATCCGGTCATATCGCATATAACCGACTAATATCAAGTGTATCAATGTATCGAATGAACACTTGATTCGGTAACCCGGCTATATCACATATAACCGACCGATGATACAAATCGCGAGAATAGAATACAGTATCACATACTGGTATTATTCTCGATCCCGCACATATCTCATATGCGCTCCTATTTCGTTTCGCTTGAGCCAGAAACCCCTGTGTAGGACTCTAAAGACTCGTCAATACGCCGGCAGCAGGTGATGATCATATCAAACACCCATAAGCCGCAAGCGGTCTGCTAAACGTAACGGCCACCCGGGTATTGAGCGATCAGAAGATCAATGAGCAAGCCCGCTCACACTCCTGTGAATCCAACGAGTAACACTTCCCGTACAGTCCGGTCTGTTCGTCTGATATGTCGCATATCTCGTCTAGGGGTGGTAAACGTCAGACCCCAATAACTCGATAAGTCGTGTCGATATGAGGCTAATAACGGGTCGAGAAACTACTGGTAACACTTACCAGTAAATCCCTAAAGCAGCCTTGGCCAAGGACTTCCTGTTATAGCCAATCGAACACTGCGCAACATCAACTCCCTATACCGGGAGAGACGAAACCCCTCCTATCGCTCATTGCCTCCATGTGATTCGGGACTGTACCCAAAAACCACCTTTTTGCATGCCCTCTTGGACGTGGTATGATGGAAATCAAAGCACAGTGGAAATCACACAAGACTCTATGACGATCTCGGGTATACAGACTAACCGTACCAGTATCACCTGAGAACTGCCATCTGACGTAAGGTATAATACCATCTGGGAGTTCTCGGCGAGTCCGTCCAGTGTACCCAGTCTGCACTGAGCACCCGTATATCATCTCTGATGTCAAACACCAATGGATATGGGATCATCCATCGCCCATCTATATGGGTCGAGAAGCTACACGCTAGTCTACTCTGGTATATCGATGCCCCGTCTCGATACACCCACGACTAGGGACCTTGAAGGATGTACTTATAGACTACCATGTCCCCACTAGTATGATCCACATCATAGTCCAGGTAGTCAAGTACACATCCTAAGGGCTTTACCAACATTTAACAGAGAGACAATTAGTGTGCATGTTAAGGTAAAGAGCTGTAGGGTTCCTAGGCACTCTTGTGAAGGTTCATAAGGCATCAAACATGCCCGGATAAAAAATTAGACGTGCCGAACAACCCAAAGCCGGGATCTTTGCTAGATTATTAGGGTTAAACATGCAAGATGATAACTTTTTATCTAAGTGTGAGGGATTACAACCTTTGTAGTCCGCTCCTTCGCTTCACAAGCTCCGAGTAGAAGTCCCTTTGCCGCGATCCATGATCTTCCGGACTCATGAGAGCCTCCACGACTCGAACGATCCATGCTAGCTTGAAGTGTTCCAAATCTCCGATGATCTACGTCGAAATTGCAAAGACTCAAGCTTTCTCACTCAAAAGAGATGAACACACTAATCTCATGGGCTAGATGAGATGAGGATGAGAGAGTAGTATTTATGCTTTCTTTTTAAATCATTTTCTCATATTTTTTCATCACATAAAGAATTTCTATTGAGCTTTTTCAAGAAAGAAGAAGATGATAATGGAAAATGATAATGATCAATCCTTTTGTGATGAATAGAAATAAAAGTATATGATTGATGTATAAACCATGGTCAAGGATGAGTGGCTAATAATGTGTAGAGAAACAACTAGAGTTAGGGTTTGGTTTGGTTAGCAATGTGTCATCAAAAAAATATCTTAACCATGACAAAAGATAAAGCTTCTAGAAGGTGCATGAAGCAACTAACCCTAATCAAACCCTAACCACATTTAATCATCCTTAAACATGTTTAACAATAAATCATATCATGTCACAATAATATATATCATATATATATTATATATTTGCAACAAAAGAAAATAATACAATTAACATATATCGCATATATATCAATGTATCATCCAGTGAGAAAATGAAATAATAAAGCGAGCTTATATTAGATAATGTAATACAATATATCACATATATTATTATACATTAAATCATCGAATCAACACTTGATCTGACGATCCGGCTATATCGAATATTACCGACTAATATATCATGTACCGATTCATCGAATCAACACTTGATCCGATGACCCGGTTCATATCTAAATATCGCGAGAATATAATACGGTATCTCATATCACATTATCCTCGGTCCTACGCATATCACATATGTGCCTCTACTCCATTTCGCCTGAGCCAAGAAACCTCTGTGTAGGACTCTAAAGAATCATCAATACGCCGGTAGCAGGTGATGATCATATCAAACACCCACAAGCTGCAAGCGGTCAGCTAAACGTAACAGCCACCCAGGTATTGAGCGATCAGAAGATCAACAAGCTAGCCTGTGCGTTCTCCTATGAATCCAATCAGTAACACTCCCGTACAGTCCGGTCTGTTCGTCTGATATGTCGCATATCATGTCTAGGGGTGGTAAACGTCAGACCCCAGTAACCGATAAGTCGTGTCGATGTATGGCTCATAACGGGTCGAGAAACTACTAGTAACACTTACCAGTAAATCTCTATATCAGCCCTAGCCAGGGACTTCCAGTTATAGCCAATCGAACACAGCACAACATCAACTCCCTATACCGGGAGAGACGAATCCCTTCCTATCGCTCATTGCCTCCATGTGATTCGGGACTGTACCCAAAAGCCACCGTTTTGCACGCCCTCTTGGACGTGGTAAGGTGGAAATCAAAGCACAGTGGGAATCACACAAGACTCTATGACGATCTCAGGTCTACAGACTACCCTGTACCAGTGTCACCGGAGAACTGCCATCTGACGTGTGGTATATCACCATCTGGGAGTTCTCGGCGAGTCCGTCCAGTATACCCAGTCTCCACTGAGCACCCGTACACCATCTCTGATGTCAAACACCGATGGATATGAGATCATCCATCGCCCATCATATGGGTCAAGATGCGTATACGCTAGTCTACTCTGGTGTATCGATGCCCTATCTCGATATACCCTCGACTAGGAACAGTTATAGGATGTACTCATCGACTACCGTGGCCCCACTAGTATGATCTCATCATAGTCCCAGTAGTCGAGTACAGATCCTAAGGGCTTTATCAACATGTGAGAGAAAAAAAGTAAACCAATACAAGTCAACATGTTAAGATAAAGTGAAACCAAATAGCATACTATCATGACGAGCAAGAAAGTCCTCTCTGTATATATCTAAGCATCCATCATAATATACATCATATGTACAACAATGGCCTCTAGGGCATATACATAACTAACAATCTCCCACTTGCACTAAGGCCAGCTGCTGTAGTATCTCATACCTAGCATCCTGAATAATCTCTCAAACTATATCTGGGGAATAGCCTTCGTGAATGGATCCGCAGTGTTGTCCTTCGTATCTACTTTCTGACCTCAATCTCCCGGCGATCAACTATCTCCCTGATCAGGTGATACCGTCTCAGAATATGTCTGGACTTCTGATGGGACCTGGTTTCCTTGGCCAAAGCCACAGCTCCATTGTTATCGCAATACAGAGGTATTGGATGCTCAATGGATGGAACCACACCAAGTTCACTAATGAACTTCTTTATCCAGACGGCCTCTTTGGCAGCATCGTTGGCAGCGATGTATTCAGCCTCCATCGTCGAGTCTGCACGGTATCCTGTTTGGAACTCTTCCAACATACCGCCCCTCCATTGAGGGTAAAGACAAATCCCGAGTGCGACTTAGAGTCGTCCTTATCACTTTGGAAGCTGGAATCGGTAAAGGACTCCACCTGGAGTTCTCCGTTACCATACACCAAGAACATCTCCTTAGTCCTTCGTAAGTACTTGAGAATGTTCTTCACAGCTGTCCAGTGACTCTCTCCAGGATCTGCTTGATACCGACTCACTACACTTAGTGAGTATGCTACATCGGGTCTGGTACATAGCATCGCATACATGATAGAGCCTACTGCCGAAGCATAGGGTATCCCTTGCATGTGAGCTCTCTCCAAATCAGTCTTGGGAGACATCTCTTTGGAGAGAGTGAGTCCAGAGATCGTGGGTTGGTTCCCACGCTTGGATTCTTCCATACTAAATCTCTTTAGTATGGTGTCAATGTACCTGGATTGGGACAATCCCAGTATCCGTTTAGATCTATCTCTATAGATCATGATTCCCAATATGCAGGAGGCATCACCTAGATCTTTCATTGAGAATCTCTGTGATAAGAAGAGCTTGACTGATTGCAGCATAGGAATATCATTTCCTATCAAGAGTATATCATCCACGTACAATACGAGGAAGACTACCTTACCCTCTGCTACCTTCTTATAAATACAAGGTTCATCTATATTTTTGATGAAGTCAAACTCTTTGATTACAACATCAAAATAGATGGTCCAACTCCGCGATGCTTGCTTTAACCCATAAATGGATTTAAGCAGCTTGCACACCTTTCCGCTGCTCCCACTATCTACGAAGCCCTCTGGCTGAGTCATGCACACGCTCTCTTCTAAATCACCGTTTAAAAAGGCGGTCTTAACATCCATTTGCCAGATTTCGTAGTCATGGTATGCAGCAATGGCAAGTAAGATCCGGATGGACTTAAGCATAGCCACTGGAGAAAAGGTTTCGTCATAATCCACACCTGGTCGTTGACGAAAACCCTTTGCTACAAGTCTAGCTTTGAAAGTCTCAACTTTTCCATCTACACCAAATTTCTTTTTAAAAATCCACTTGCTCCCAATGGGTTTTACCCCTTCAGGAGCATTTTCCAAAATCCATACTTTATTGGTGTACATGGATTCCATCTCAGATCGTATTGCATCTAGCCATTTCACAGAGTCACCACTCGTGATGGCCTGCTCGAAACTAGTCGGTTCATCATCATCCATGATGCAGTCCTCGCTTCCACCATCAATGAGAAAACCGTAGTATCTCTCAGGTGGATGAGAAACCCTACTAGATCGGCGGAGAGGCTGGGGTTCGTCGGGTACTACTGAATCCTCTGGTTCCACTAAATCATCTGTTGTAGTTTGTTCTGCTGGAACTTCTTCCAGTTCTACCTCAGAGCCACTAATTTCTTTTTCAAGAAATTCCTTTTCTAAAAAGGTGGCGTGCCGAGAAACAAACACCTTTTGTTCTTCGGTGTGGTAGAAGATATACCCGCGCGAATGTTTGGGATATCCAATAAACTTGCACAGAATAGACCTTGCGCCGAGTTTGTCCGGATTTTGTGTTTTCACATATGCCGGACAACCCCATATCCTAACATAATTAAGATATGGTCTCTTTCCTTTCCATATCTCATATGGAGTGGTTGGCACAGATTTGGTGGGAACCATATTCAATAGGTCTGCAGCTGTCTCCAGTGCATACCCCCAGAAGGAAATAGGTAACTCAGCCGTACTCATCATCGAGCGCACCATATCTAATAGGGTGCGATTTCTTCGTTCCGATACACCGTTGTGCTGTGGTGTATAAGGAGGAGTAGGCTGAGAGAGAATCCCATTCTCTTTTAGATAATCTAGGAACTCACTGCTTAAGTATTCACCTCCTCGATCAGATCGAGAATCTTAATACTTTTGCCCGTTTGATTCTATACTTCGTGCTTATATTCTCTGAATTTCTCAAAAGCTTCAGACTTGTGTTTCATCAGGAACACATGTCCGAATCTAAAGAGATCGTCAGTGAATGTAATGAAGTAGGAAGAACCGTTCCTGGCATGCGTAGACATGGGACCACATACATCACTATGTACCAGTCCTAAGAGTTCAGTAACTCTTTCTCCGTGTCCACTAAACGGAGCTTTGGTCATTTTTCCTTTGAGACATGAATGGCAAGTATCATAAGATGATAATTCGAACGTATTCAAATAACCATCCTTATGTAACTTAGCCAGTCGTGTCGCATTGATATGACCAAGTCTACAATGCCACAAGAAGGATTCGTTCATTTCTGAACTTTTCCTCTTGTGTGTGTTTTGTATATTTAGGACTGTATTCTGATTTAGAATGAATATGCCATTATGTAACGAGCCTGATGCAATCAACTTTTGATCTAGGAATATGTTCATAACATTATCCTTTACTACAAAATTATATCCTTCTTTACTTAATAAAGAAACTGATATAATGTTGCACATCATATTCGGTATATAATAACGCTCATTTAGAATCAGTGTATTACGACTTGGTAATACAAGGTGATATTCGCCAACTGCTTTGGCTACAATACTTGCACCGTTCCCTACTTGAACGGAATGATCACCTTTTCCTAGTTCTCTACCTTTTCGTAGCCCATGTAACAATTTACATATGTGGGATCCTGATCCGGTATCTAATACCCAGGACGTAGGGTGAACTGAGAAACAGTTCTCAATAACTAACACACCCGAAGAAGATGCATCAACATGCATGTTCTTTTGGGCGGCGTGAGAATCCAGATATTCTCCTGTTTCCTGTTCAGTCTTATAACTCTTATAAGAAAGAACGGGTCCAACGTTCCCTTGCTCAGTACAATAATCGGATTCAGTCAATACATCCATATTATTATCTTGATTATGGCCTGACATGGTCGCTACCTGGAGAGAGAGAAGAAAACACTTTAGCGTATGCTCTTGCAAGATTAGATTGGTTATTATCTTATCTAATCAGGATGTCTCCCACTGTTTTTGTCAAATCTACCTTAAAACCCTAAAAGGTAAGATAAGCCGGGATTAATTACACCCTACAATTTCGTCAATCTTTCAGCCAGATCAGTGTCGGTACTTTGAGGGAGGTTCCCCGTGCTTTCGCACGGACCTAATTAAAGTAAAACTCATTTTCCCAGAGGCGTAACCCCGTTAACACTTTTCTAGACACCTACTTGATCGGCTAATTGTCCTGTGTAAAACTCTCCCAGGAGTAACACTTACTCGCAGTGGGTATCGGGATCCAACTATCTCATAGGAGGTATGCAATCTCATTGCAAATTTCAACACTTGAAATTCCCGATAATTTTGCCCCTAGCGTTCTATGACCTTGACGCAGGCCAACAAACCATAGTGCGCTAGTCAAGTTCAACCCGTCATTTCTTGATTGAATTAAACCCACCCGCACGACCCTTGACGCAGGCCAACAAAGTCGCACGACTACCCTAATCCAATCTGCATCATATGCATAAACAGATAAATACTAGTTAGCTACCGCACACCACATCTTGATGCAGGCCAACAAACGTAGCAAGAATACTAAATAATATCTATCTAAAATGACGGAGGGCTACGCAGGTTTTTTAGAAAACCATGAGCGTAATGAACTTGATATCGTCGTAGAATCAAGTAGTTTTTGAAAAAAGAGTGTTTTTGAGGCTTTTCTTAGTTTCGCTAAAGGGGTCACTCCCGGTGAAGGGATCGTCGGCCCTTTCCTCATCGAATAAGGTGCAGGATATATCATATATACCGCTGTGCAAAGCAAAACTCTAAAAGCAATCAAAAGACAAACCGAGTTTTGTAGCATCTGCCAGTTTCGCTTAAGAGGTCACTCCCGGTGAAGGGATCGTCGGCTCTTTCCTCATCGAATAAGGTGCAGGATATATCATATATATCACTGTGCAAAGCAAAACTGTAGCTACCCTTTTTATAAAGTTTTGATTCTACAACATCTTTAGGTTTCTTTTCTTTTTATTAATCTCATTAATAAATATCCTATCAGCTTATGCTTCCTAAGCATCACAGAAGAAACGAAAGCAGTAATATTTATATATCAACATATATATATAGTATAAGCATTCGTCTCAGGCAGTAATATGATCTCATCACTGAACATTGCAGCAGAAGAACATATATGAAATATTGGATATACTAGGACGTCCGTGTTTTCAATACGAGCCTGTATAAAACACGAATTCCACGGTCGCGACGAATAGCCAAACCCATATCCCAAGACCCCTACGAGAGCGGCAAGTAACACTGCCAATTCTAGGGTTAGGAGACCCGGTCTCGACTCCTCGAGATGGCCTCCCACTGGACCCTAGAACCCGGTTACTTGTGCTCCCCTCCTTGGGTCTACCTAATGCGGAAAAGTAAATAATATACACTGGTGACATCAACCTCAACCTGGAAGTGCCCCAAATAAAAGAATATTACATTACAAATGAATTTTACATGAATGAAAATAAAAACCCTCATCTCACATAAAACCCCTGGCTATTCAGAACGCGACGATCCAATATAACATATCACAGCAACACATAATATCACATATCATCAACGTAAGTAAATATGCGCATCCCAATTGTCGTTGACATATAGCAACGAAACCGGCGATATCACATATTACACTTACGGTCACAGAAAAGAAAGTGTAAAACTACAACATTTGGAATCCACAATCACTTTAGACATCGTAAATCCGAAATATCACATACTTCGCATTTCATGCCTAACTCTATGAATTCCACATATTTGTATCACATTCCAGATAAATAGACAGTATTAAACTTTCCGAACAGATAATCAAATACCCAAAATTTCCTAAAGTGCTCAACTCTTGAGCGGAGTTCAAATAATCCCAGAATATGTCAAAGTACCAGTGATCCAGCCGTAGAAGGGTCAAGCCAACGCCTCACATGTGGCACGCCGTACTGCCCCAAACCCGAAGGTTCAAAAGGCAGTTCAAGACGGTCACATAATCGAGTTAAGGTTTGTTGTCTTCTAGAGGGTCCACCGCTTAACTTGTACAATTTTTCCGAAAGATTTAAACCCGATAAAAATTCAACACTTGAAAGTTTTACGTTCCGGGAAAAAGTGGGTTAATGATATCCGTTCAACTAGTTTAACAGTTTCTAAATATCCGGAAAGAAATACGAATTTAAAATATCCGATCGAGTCTACTATTACAAAACAAACCCCAGAATATTCAACACTTGAAACAGATTAAAAATACCCAGAAGCATCAACAAGCACCTACGGATATTACCATGAAAAACACGTGTCACCAATCCATAATTCCGCCGCGGAACCGCCGCGAAAAGCATGTTTTCGCCGCGGTTCCGCCGCCGTTTAGAGGAATTGTGGGCCCGTGTTTCATGGTAATTCTTAGAATTCCCTGCTGATTTTTTTACGTATTTTTAATTCAGAAAAATCCCAGTTTTTGAAAAATTTCCAGAGAGGGGGTAAATTTTGTCGGTTCGGGTTCGATCGGAGTTTTAACTTCGTAAACATGTCGCCTAATGCTCTAGCTAGGCTCTGATACCACTGTAGGGTTCCTAGGCACTCTTATGAAGGTTCATAAGGCATCAAACATGCCCGGATAAAAAATTAGACGTGCCGAACAACCCAAAGCCGGGATCTTTGCTAGATTATTAGGGTTAAACATGCAAGATGATAACTTTTTATCTAAGTGTGAGGGATTACAACCTTTGTAGTCCGCTCCTTCGCTTCACAAGCTCCGAGTAGAAGTCCCTTTGCCACGATCCATGATCTCCCGGACTCATGAGAGGCTCCACGACTCGAACGATCCATGCTAGCTTGAAGTGTTCCAAATCTCCGATGATCTACGTCGAAGTTGCAAAGACTCAAGCTTTCTCACTCAAAAGAGATGAACACACTAATCTCATGGGCTAGATGAGATGAGGATGAGAGAGTAGTATTTATGCTTTCTTATTAAATCATTTTCTCATAATTTTTCATCACATAAAGAATTTCTAGTGAGCTTTTTCAAGAAAGAAGAAGATGATAATGGAAAATGATAATGATCAATCCTTTTGTGATGAATAGAAATAAAAGTATATGATTGATGTATAAACCATGGTCAAGGATGAGTGGCTAATAATGTGTAGAGAAACAACTAGAGTTAGGGTTTGGTTTGGTTAGCAATGTGTCATCAAAAAAATATCTTAACCATGACAAAAGATAAAGCTTCTAGAAGGTGCATGAAGCAACTAACCCTAATCAAACCCTAACCACATTTAATCTTCCTTAAACATGTTTAACAATAAATCATATCATGTCACAATAATATATATCATATATATATTATATATTTGCAACAAAAGAAAATAATACAATTAACATATATCGCATATATATCAATGTATCATCCAGTGAGAAAATGAAATAATAAAGCGAGCCTATATTAGATAATGTAATACAATATATCACATATATTATTATACATTAAATCATCGAATCAACACTTGATCCGACGATCCGGCTATATCGAATATTACCGACTAATATATCATGTACCGATTCATCGAATCAACACTTGATCCGATGACCCGGTTCATATCTAAATATCGCGAGAATATAATACGGTATCTCATATCGCATTATCCTCGGTCCTACGCATATCACATATGTGCCTCTACTCCGTTTCGCCTGAGCCAAGAAACCTCTGTGTAGGACTCTAAAGAATCGTCAATACGCCGGTAGCAGGTGATGATCATATCAAACACCCACAAGCTGCAAGCGGTCAGCTAAACGTAACAGCCACCCAGGTATTGAGCGATCAAAAGATCAACAAGCTAGCCTGTGCGTTCTCCTGTGAATCCAATCAGTAACACTCCCGTACAGTCCGGTCTGTTCGTCTGATATGTCGCATATCATGTCTAGGGGTGGTAAACGTCAGACCCCAGTAACCGATAAGTCGTGTCGATGTATGGCTCATAACGGGTCGAGAAACTACTAGTAACACTTACCAGTAAATCTCTATATCAGCCCTGGCCAGGGACTTCCAGTTATAGCCAATCGAACACAGCACAACATCAACTCCCTATACCGGGAGAGACGAATCCCCTCCTATCGCTCATTGCCTCCATGTGATTCGGGACTGTACCCAAAAGCCACCGTTTTGCACGCCCTCTTGGACGTGGTAAGGTGGGAATCAAAGCACAGTGGGAATCACACAAGACTCTATGACGATCTCGGGTCTACAGACTACCCTGTACCAGTGTCACCGGAGAACTGCCATCTGACGTGTGGTATATCACCATCTGGGAGTTCTCGGCGAGTCCGTCCAGTGTACCCAGTCTCCACTGAGCACCCGTACACCATCTCTGATGTCTAACACCGATGGATATGGGATCATCCATCGCCCATCATATGGGTCAAGATGCGTATACGCTAGTCTACTCTGGTGTATCGATGCCCTATCTCGATATACCCTCGACTAGGAACAGTTATAGGATGTACTCATCGACTACCGTGGCCCCACTAGTATGATCTCATCATAGTCCCAGTAGTCGAGTACAGATCCTAAGGGCTTTATCAACATGTGAGAGAAAAACAGTAAACCAATACAAGTCAACATGTTAAGATAAAGTGAAACCAAATAGCATACTATCATGACGAGCAAGAAAGTCCTCTCTGTATATATCTAAGCATCCATCATAATATACATCATATGTACAACAATGGCCTCTAGGGCATATTCATAACTAACAAGAGTAACCAGATAGCATACTATCATATCGAGCAAGAAAGTCATCCCTATATATGTCCAAGCATCCA
The DNA here is from genome assembly GCA_030015575.1 of Agapanthus africanus. NCBI lineage: Eukaryota > Viridiplantae > Streptophyta > Magnoliopsida > Asparagales > Amaryllidaceae > Agapanthus > Agapanthus africanus. The sequence continues at coordinate 26,736,715 of JASDDO010000004.1, read as the reverse complement.
CTACAATATACATCCTATGTATAGTAATGGCTTCTAGGGCATACATATAACTAACAATTTCCCACTTGCACTAGGGCCATCTGATAGCAGTGGTTGTAGTATCTCATACTCAACCATCCCATAAAAGTCTCTCTCTGGGAAAAAGCCTTTGTGAGTGGATCCGACGTGTTGTCCTCTGAGTCTACTCTCCTTACCTCGATCCTCTGGAGATCAACCATCTCCACGATCAGGTGATACTGCCTAAGAATATGTCTGGATCACTGATGGGACGGGCGTTCCTTGGCATAAGCGATAACTCCATTGTCACACAATGGGAGGAACAAAGTTCTTCTCATGAACTAATATACATCCAGACTGCCTCTTTGGTAGCATCTTTGGTAGCAATGTATCCAGCCTTTATCATCTAGTATGCCACGGTATCTAGCTTGGAACTCTTCCAACATACCGTCCCTTTACTGAGGGTAAAGGCAATGCCTGTGACTGACATTCAGTCGTCCTTATCACCCTGGAACCTTTCCAGTGATCAACCCCTATGGAGAATCCTTGTGATAAGTGGAGATTGACCGAGCATAGCATAGGAAACTCCTTCCCTATCAAGAGTATGTCATCCACGTACTCTACGAGGATCACCATCTCATACTCCTTACTACCTTTTTGTATATACAAGGTTCATCTACCATTTTGATGATGTCAAAGTCTTTGACTAACTCATTAAAACAGATGTTCCAACTCCGCGATGCTTGCTTTATCACATTAAACATCTTGCACACGTTTCCGCTGCTCCCACTGTCTACGAAGCCCTCTGACTGTGTACTTATAGACTATCTCTTCTAAATCTTTATTTAGAAAAGCAGTCATAACACCCAACCGCCAGATATCGTAGTTATGGTATGTAGCCGTGGCAAGTAGGATCTGGATGGACTTAAGCATAGCTACTTAGAAAAGGTTTCATCATAATCCATACCTGGTCAATGATGCAAACTTTTAACAAGTCTAGCTTTGAAAGTCTCAACTTTTCCATGTACACCAAGTAATCTTCTCAAGATATACTTGCTCCTGATGGGAATTTAACCCTTCAGATAAAGAAACCAAAGTCCATACTTTGTTGGTGTATAAGGATTCCATCTCATATCGATAAGCATCCGGCCATTCTTACAGAGTCCCACTCCTGATGGCTAGCTCGAAACTAGTTAGGTCATCATCTCATGATGCAATCCTCGCTCCCACTGTCATAGAGAAACCAAAGTATCTCTCAGGTGGGTGAGGAACCCTGCTAGATCGGCGGAGAGGCTGAGGTTCGTTGGTTGTTATTGAATCCTTTGGTTCTACCAAATCATCAGCTGCAGTTTGTATAGCTGGAACTCTTTCCAGTTCTACCTCATATCCACTTATTTCTTCACAAGAAATTCCCTTTCATAAAGGTGGCATGCTGAGAAACAAAACATTTTTTGTTCCTCGGTTAGGTAGAAGATATTCCCTTGCGTATGCTTGGGATATCCAATAAACTTCCACAGAACTGACTTTGCCTCGAGCTTGTCCGGATTTTGCTTTTAGACATAGGCCGGACAACCCCAAATCTTAACTGACTTAAGAGATGGGCTCTTCCCTTTCCATATCTCATATGAAATGGTAGGTATCTGATTTGATCGGAACCCTATTCAATAGGTATGCAACTTCATAAGTGCATAACTCCCTAAAAGGAAATAGGAAACTCAGTAGTACTCATCATAGAGCACACCATATCACATAGGGTGTTTTTTCTCCGCCCCGATACACCGACTAGCTGTGGTGTATTCGGAGGAGTAATGCTGAGAGAGAATCTTATTCTCCTTTAGAATAATCCAGGAATTTCGTGCTCAAGTATTCTCCTCCTTGATCACATCAAAGGACATAATACTTATACCAGTTTCTGGTTCTCTACTTCTAACTTATATTCTGTGAATATCTCAAAAGGTTCGGACTTGTGTTTTAACAGGAACGTATGTCTGAATCTTGAGAGATTATCAGAGAATGTAATGAAGTACAAAGAACCGGTCTTGGCATATGTAGACAGGGGACCTTCATACATCAGCATGTATTAATCCCAAGAGTTCACTAACTCTTTCTCTGTTTCAAATAAACAGAGCTATGGTCATCTTATCTCTGTGACATGACTGGCAAGTTTCACAAGATGTAAATTCAAACTAATTTAAATATGCTTCTAAATGTAACTTCAGCCAGTCGGGTCGCATTGATATGACCTAGTCTACAATGCCTCAAGAAAGATTCGTTCATTTCTGAACTCTTCCTCTTGTGTGTGTTATGTATACTAGGAACTGTAGTTTGATTTAGAACGTCAATGCTTTTATATAACGTGCCTGAACCGATCAACTATTGATATAGGAAATGTTCAAAACATTATCCAACAATACAAAATTATATCCTTCTTTATCTAAATAAAGAGACTGATATGATTTTGTATATCAGGTTCGGTATCTAATAACATCTGTTCAGAATCAATGTATTCTGGTAATACATGGTGACAGTGACCAACAGACCTGGCTGCAACACTTGCACCGTTTTCTGTCTCATGAAACTTATCACCCGTTCTCAGTTCTCTACCTTTCTGTAGCCCATGTAACAAATTACATATGCGGGATCCTGATCTGGTATCACATACCCAGGACGTAAAGGATACTGAGAAACAGTTCTGTGTAACGAACACACCCGAAGATGATGCATCAACATGCACTTTCTTCGTTTGGGCGGCACAGGAATTCTGGTAATCCCCTAATTCCTGCTCTATCTTATAACATTTATAAGTTGGAGCGGGACCAACGTTCCCCAGCTCAGTATAACAAGCGGGTTCGGTCAATATATCCGTTTTATTATCTTGATTAAGGCGTGATATGGTCGCTACCTGGAGAGAGAGAGAAGAAAACACTCTGCGTGCGCTCTTGCAAGATCAGATTGGTTATTATTTTATCTAATCAGGATGGCTCCCACTGTTTTTATCAAATCTTCCTTCAAACCCTAAAAGGAAAGACTAGCCGGGATTAATTACATGCTACAAGTTCGCCAATCTTTCAGCCAGGCCAGTGTCGGTACTTTGAGGGAGGTTCCCCGTGCTTTCGCACGAACCTAATTAATGTAAACCTCGTTTTCCTAAAGGCGTAACCCGTTGACACCTTTCTAGACACCTACTTGATCGGCTAATTGTAATGTGTAAAACTTTCCCAGGAGTAACAATTACTCGTAGCGGGTATCGGGATCCAACTATCTCATAGAAGGTATGCAATCTTATTGCAAATTTCAACACTTGAAATTCCCGATAATTTTGCCCCTAGCGTCCTATGACCTTGACGGAGGCCAAACTACCCATAGTCCGCTAGTCAAGCTCAACCCGTCATTTCCTGATTGAATTAAACCCACCCGCACGACCCTTGACGGAGGCCAAACAACGCCGTACGAATACCCTAATCCAATCGCATCGTATGCTAGCAGACAAGCAGTAGTTAGCTACCGTACACTACGCCTTGACGGAGGCCAAACTACCGCAGCACGAATACTAACTAGTACTTATCTGAAATGACGGAGGGCTACAATAGGTTTTTCTTAAAACCTATTGCGTAATGAACTCGATATCATTGTAGAATCAAATGATTTTAAAATGGAGTGTTTTTGAGGCTTTTCTAGTTTTGCTAAAGGGGTCACTCCCGGTGAAAGGATCGTCGGCCCTTTCCTTATCGAATAAGGTGCAGGATATATCACATATACCGCTGTGCAAAGCAAGAACTATAGGAGCAATCAAAAGACAAACCGAGGGTTGTAGCATCTGCCAGTTATTGCTAAAGGAGTCACTCCCGGTGAAGGGATCTCGGTCCTTTCCTTATCGAATAAGGTGCAGGATGTTCTACAAGGAACACCGCGATGTAAAGCAAGAACTGTAGCTACCTGTTTTTGAAAATTCGATTCCACAACATCTTTTAGGTTTCTTTTATTTCATTAATCATATTAATGAAGTCCCATCATTTAAATCACCTAAACATCACAGATAAATACGACGTACACTTATGCCATCTGCATTCGCCTCGATGTCCCCTCGTGCACCGTTAGGTTAAGTAACTAACGGCAGAGCGGGGCAGGGCTAGCGCGGGTGTAAAACATAAGTAACGTCTATATAATATATCATATATATCATATACAATATTTATCACAGAACATCAAATGATCACATCACAGATATCGCAGCAGAAGAATCATATGAAACATTGGATATACTAGGACGTCCGTGTTTTCAATACGAGCCTGTATAAAATACAGATTCCACGGTCGCGATGAATAGCCAAACCCACACCCTTAGACCCCTATGAGAGCGGCAAGCAACCCTACCAATTCTAGAGTTAGGAGACCCGGACTCGACTCCTCGAGTTGGTCTCCCACTGGACTCTAGAACCCGGTTACTTGTGCCCTCCACCTTGGGTCTATCCTAGTGCGGAAAAGTAAATAATATACAATGGTGACATCTTCCGCAACCTGGAAGTGCCCCAATAAAAGAATATTACATACAATTAATTTTACATGAATGAAAATAAAAAAAAAACTCTCATCTCACATAAAACCCCCGGCTATTCAAAACGCGACGGTCCAATATAATATATCCAGCAACACATAACATCATAAGTCATCAACGTAAGTAAATGTGCGCATCCCAATTGTCGTTGACATATTGCAACGAAACCGGCGATATCACACTTACGGTCACAGAAAAGAAAGTGTAAAACTGCAACAGTTGGAATCCGCAACCCCTTTAGACATCACATGCCTAACCAAATGAATTCCTTAGACATCACATGCCTAACAATTATAAACCCCACATTTCAGTCTCATTATCGAAAACACTTTTCAATATCAAGTCGGGCAATTCAACAAGATTCTCGACATTCTGATCGAATGCTCGTCGCAAACTTTAGTAGGCCGCTGCACTCCTAGCTGCTGTCGACGAAGTACACTAAGGTGCAACACCGTTGCCGTCAGCACCCGAACGGATGCTTTTGGCGACGGGTTTCTCTTACAGTCACTTGGTCGGGGCTATGGGGCATGGTTGTCTATTAAGTTTACCCGGCGAGTATCCGCGTACGCTACGTGATTGCGATGGACTTTTGATCGCATCAAAATTCCGTGGCAACCGATCAAGTGAGACTAAAGTGCTATGTTTATAACATCCAAATCAGTTATCTCATAACTACTTATGGATTCCAAATATTGTATCACATTCCAGATAAATAGAAAATGTTAAACTTTCCGATCGAACAATCAAACACCCAAGTTTTCTTGAAACAGCTCAACACATGAAATAAGTTTAAAAACATCCACTTTATGCCACAGTACCAACGGTCCAGCCGTAGAAGGGTCAAGCCAACGCCTCACATGTGGCACACCGTACTGCCCCAAACCCGAAGGTTCAAAGGGCAGTTCAAGATGGTCACATAATCGAGTTAAGGTTTGTTGTCTTCTAGAGGGTCCATCGCGTTACTTGCACTACTTAGAACGTTTTCAAACTACGGAAAGATCCAACACTTGGAAATTTCCCGGCAGGGGAAAAATTGGGTATTTATATCCGATCGAACTTTTTAACATATTGTAAATTATCCGGAAAAACACAGACAAAGTTAAAGATTCCGATCGAATCGTCGAACTCCCAATACAACCCAGAAAACTCAACACTTGAGTATAAGTTAAAATTACCCAGAAAACACAGTAATCAATATAGGATATTACTGTGCAAAGAGCGTGCCAAGAATCAATATTGTGGCCGCGGAACCGCCGCACATGCTAGGGTGGGGCCGTGGTTCCGCGGCCCTTTGGTGGACTTGGGCTCACGTGCTTCACAGTAACTCTTATAATACCCTGCTGTAATTTTTGGATATTTTTAATTTGGAAAAAACCACATTTTCAGAAAATGTACAGAGAAGGGTTTGAGTTAGGGTTTCGGGGTTCGATCGGATTTCTAACATCGTCTACACTTCGCCTAAATCTCTAGCTAGGCTCTGATACCACTATAGGGTTACTAGGCACACTCAAGAGGTTCCACAAGGCATCAACCATGCCAAACAAAAATTTTCCGGTGCCGAAAAACCCTAATATAGATCGTTAACTAGAAGTAAAGGCGAAACTACAAGCAAGCAAACAACTTTGCTAATAAGTGAAAGGGATTACAACCTTTGTAGATCCGGTCCACCACTTCTTTAGCTCCGTGTTGACGTCCCTCCACTGCGATCATCAGATCCTGGACTCTAGCGATGGTTTCGTCGGAGAAATGATCGGACTAGGTCATTGACTTCGAGGCCGAAGATGATCTACGTCGGGGAGACTCAAACTCAAGCTATTCCTTCACTTGGTCAAAAACTTTGTGAAGAGAACATCCTATACTACATGGAAAGTGGTAGAGGATGAAGAAATAGGAAGTGGGTTCACTTTAGAATTGGATTTCTCACACTTTTTCTCATGGCACCATTGGAGCTCTCAAGCTTTTATGAGCTTGATGAAGATGAAGAAGAAGAAAAGAATCATATGAATTAAAAGAATAATATGAATACTTATCCTTTTAATCATGGCACCATGGTTGAGTTAAGCCCTCATGCTTAACTCATGTAGAGAATTAACCATTGCATAAGGTTAAGGGTTGGGTTAGCTAATATCTTAAACAAATGATAAAGAGAGTTGACTTTGTCAATGTTTATCAAGCATCATGAAGCTTGATAACTTTGACCAAAGTCACACTCTTTTGTTATTTTTTTAGGAAAATAGTAAACCCTAATCTAACTTTGATTTGGTTCAAGTCTCATACACACAACTCGTTTGTATCATCAAGCATGATACAAACATGTACACTTGCATATATCACATATAAACAATATGCACATTCAAGTGAGAAAATCAATCTTAAGTGAACCAATACTAGTTAATGTAAAGTAATATATCAAATATATAATTATACATTAAATCATTAAATCAACACTTGATTTAACGATCCGGTCATATCGCATATAACCTACTAATATCAAGTGTATCAATGTATCGAATCAACACTTGATTCGGTAACCCGGCTATATCACATATAACCGACCGATGATACAAATCGTGAGAATAAAATACAGTATCACATACTGGTATTATTCTCGATCCCGTACATATCTCAAATGCGCTCCTATTTCGTTTCGCTTGAGCCAGGAAACCCCTGTGTAGGACTCTAAAGACTCGTCAATACGCCGGCAGCAGGTGATGATCATATCAAACACCCACAAGCCGCAAGCGGTCTGCTAAACGTAATGTGTAGGGTTCCTAGGCACACTAATGAAGTCTCACAACAGATCAAACATGGCCAATTCAAAAATTTTCATGTGCCTACAAACCCTAATACGGATCGTTAACTAGATGAATAGGCGAAACATGCAACTAGTAAACTGCTTTACTAATAAGTGAACGGAAATACAACCTTTGTAGATCTGGTCCTCCACCTCCATAGCTCCGTGATGATGTCCCCTCGCTGCGATCATCGGATCCCGGGCTCTAGCGACGGCTTCATCGGAGAAATGGGCGGGCTAGGTCGTCGACTTCGATGTCGAAGATGATCTACGTCGAGGCAACTCAAGATCAAGCTCCAACTTCACCAAGTCATGAAACTTATGAAGAAAACACCCTATACTACTTGGCAAGTGGTAGAGAATGAAGAAATAGAAAGTGGGTTCACTTTAGAATTGGATTTCTCACTCTTTTCATGAAATCACCATTGAAGGTTGCAAGCTCTCTTCTTCTTGAAGAAGAAGAAAAAGAATGTGATAAGTCTTTTTAAAAAATAGGAAATAATATGATACTTATCATATTTGCAACCATAGTTAGGTGTAGAGAATAAACTAAGGTTAGGTTGAATGGTTAGGGTTAAGCATGAAACAAAAATGGTGGACTTATTCAAAGCTTCATGAAGCTTCAACTAGAAAACAAATCAAGCCACCATTTCTCTTCATCTTTCCTAAATGAATAAATAAATAAATGAATAAGTAAATAAACAAAACCCTAACCATTAACATAACCATGGTTTAATCACACACACAAATCCTCATGTATCATCAAACATGATACAATCAAATGAACAAAAGTATATCACATATACAATGTGCACATCAAGTGAGAAAATCCATTTAAAGTGAACCAATACTAGTTAATGCAAAGTAATATATCAAATATATAATTATACATTAAATCATTAAATCAACACTTGATTTAATGATCCAGTCATATCGCATATAACCGACTAGTATCAAGTGTATCAATGTATCGAATCAACACTTGATTCGGTAACCCGGCTATATCACATATAACCTGCCGATGATACAAATCGCGAGAATAGAATACGGTATCACATACACGCATTATTCTCGGTCCCGCACATATCTTATATGCGCTCCTATTTCGTTTCGCTTGAGCAAGGAAACCTCTGTGTAGGACTCTAAAGACTAGTCAATACGCCGGCAGCAGGTGATGATTATATCAAACACCCACAAGCCGCAAGCGGTCTGCTAAAAGTAACGGCCACCCGGGTATTGAGTGATCAGAAGATCGACGAGCAAGCCCGCTCACACTCCTGTGAATCCAACCAGTAACACTTACCGTACAGTCCGGTCTGTTCGTCTGATATGTCGCATATCTTGCCTAGTGGTGGTAAACGTCAGACCCCAATAGCTCGATAAGTCGTGTCGATATGAGGTATATAACAGTTCGAGAAACTACTGGTAATACTTACCAGTAAATCTCAGCAACCCTGGCCAGGGATTTCCGGTTATAGCCAATCGAACACAGCGCAACATCAACTCCGTATACCGGGAGAGACGAATCCCCTCCTATCGCTCATTGCCTCCATGTGACTCGGGACTGTACCCAAAAACCACCGTTTTGCACGCCCTCTTGGACGTGGTAAGGTGGAAATCAAAGCACAGTGGGAATCACACAAGACTCTATGACGATCTCGGGTCTACAGACTAACCTGTACCAGTGTCACCAGAGAACTGCCATCTGACGTAAGGTATAATACCATCTGGGAGTTCTCGGCGAGTCCGTCCAGTGTACCCAGTCTCTACTGAGCACCCGTATATCATCTCTGATGTCAAACACTAATGGATATGGGATCATCCATCGCCCATCTGTATGGGTCGAGAAGGTATACGCTAGTCTACTCTGGTATATCGATGCCCCGTCTCGATACACCCACGATTAGGGACCTTGAAGGATGTACTTATAGACTACCATGTCCCCACTAGTATGATCCGCATCATAGTCCAGGTAGTCAATTACACATCCTAAGGGCTTTACCGACATGTAATAGAGAGACAATCAGTATACACGTTAAGGTAAAGAGTAACCAGATAGCATACTATTATGTCGAGCAAGAAAGTCCTCCCTATATATGTCCCAGCATCCACTACAATATACATCCTATGTACAGTAATGGCCTCTAGGGCATACATATAACTAACAATCTCCCACTTGCACTAGGGCCATCTGTAGCAGTGGTTGCAGTATCTCATACTCAACCATCCTAAAAAAGTCTCTCTCAGGGAAAAGGCCTTTGTGAGTGGATCCCCCGTGTTGTCCTTTGCGTCTGCTCTCCTAACCTCGATCACCCTGGAGATCAACTATCTCCATGATCAGGTGATGCTGCCTCAGAATACGTCTGGGTCACTGATGGGACGGACGTTCCTTGGCAAAAGACAGAACTCCATTGTCACACAATGGGAGGAACTAAGTTCATCTCATGAACAAATATACATCCAGACTGCCTCTTTGGTAGCATCTTAAGTAGCGATGTATCCAGCCTTTATCGTCTAGTATGCCACGGTATCTAGCTTGGAACTCTTCCAACATACCGTCCCTTTACTGAGGGTAAAGACAATGCCTGTGACTGACATACAGTCATCCTTATCACTATGGAACCTTTCCAGTGATTCTCCCCAGGATCAACTGATACCTTCTCACTACAACTTGTGAGTATCCTAATATCCAATTAGATCTATCTCATAGATCCAAAACCCAGGATTTAGGAGGTATCAATTTGATCCTATATGGAGAATCATTGTGATAAGTGGAGATTGACCGAGCGTAGCATGGGAAACTCTTTCCCTATCAAGAGTATGTCATCCACGTACTCTACGAGGATCACCACCATACTCCCTACTACCTTTTTGTTTATACAAGGTTCATCTACCATTTTGATGATGCCAAACTCTTTGACTAAAACATCAAAACAGACGTTCCAACTCCGCGATGCCTGCTTTATCACATAAAACATCTTGCACGCGTTTCCGCTGCTCCCACTGTTTACGAAGCCCTCTGGCTTTGTTCTTATAGACGTTCTCTTCTAAATCATTATTTAGAAAAGCAGTCATGGAACCTAACCACCAGATATCATAGTCATGGTATGTAGCCGAGGCTAATAGGATCTGGATGGACTTAAGCATAGCCACTGGAAAAAGGTTTCATCATTATCCACGCCTGGTCGATGACGAAAACCTTTAACAAGTCTAGCTTTGAAAGTCTCAACTTTTCCATCTACACCAAGTAATCTTCTCAAGATATACTTGCTCCTGATGGGGATTTAACCCTTCAGATATAGCAACCAAAGTCCATACTTTGTTGGTGTATAAGGATTCCATCTCAGATCAATAAACATCCAGCCATTCTTACAGAGTCTCACTCCTAATGTCCAGCTCGAAACTAGTTGGGTCATCATCTCATGATGCAATCCTCGCTCCCACTGTCATAGAGAAACCGAAATATCTCTCAGGTGGGTGAGGAACCCTACTAGATCGGCGGAGAGGCTGAGGTTCGTTGGAAACTATTGAATCCTTTGGTTCTGTCAAATCATTAGCTGCAGTTTGTATAGCTGGAACATTTCCAGTTCTATATAACAGACCTTTCCTCGAGCTTGTCCGGATTTTGCTTTTAGACATAGGCCGGGCAACCCCAAATCTTAACCAACTTAAGATATGGGTTGTTTCCTTTCCATATCACGTATGAAGTGGTAGGCAACTGATTTGATTTGAACCCTATTCAATAGGTATGCAACTTCATAAGTGCATAACTCCCAAAAGGAAATAGGAAACTCAGGAGTACTCATCATAGAGCACACCATATCATATAGGGTGTGATTGCTCCGCCCCGATACAACGTTGTGCTGTGGTGTATTCGGAGGAGTAATGCTGAGAGAGAATCTCATTCTCCTTTAGAATAGTCCAGGAATTCCATGCACAAGTATTCTCCTCCCTGATCTCATCATAGGACATAATACTTATACCCGTATTTTGGTTCTCTACTTCTAACTTATATTCTGTGAATATCTCAAAAAGGTTCGGACTTGTGTTTCAACAGGAACATATGTCTGAATCTAAAGAGATCATCAGAGAATGTAATGAAGTACAAAGAACCGGTCTTGGCATGTGTAGACAGGGGACCTTACATACATCAACATGTATCATCCCAAGAGTTCAACTAACTCTTTCTCTGCTTCCAATAAACAGAGTTGTGGTGATCTTATCTTTGTGACATGACCGGCAAGTTTTCACAAGATGTAAATTCAAACTAATTTAAATATGCATCTAAATGCAACTTCAGCCAGTCGGGTCGCATTGATATGACCTAGTCTACAATGCCTCAAGAAGGATTCGTTCACTTCTGAACTCTTCCTCTTGTATGTGTTCTATATACTAAGTACCGTAGTTTGATTTAGAACATCAGTGCTTTTAGATAACGTGTCTGAACCGATCAACTTTTGATATAGGAAATGTTCAAAACATTATCCAACAATACAAAATTATATCCTTCTTTACTAATAAAGAGACTGATATGATTTTGTATATCAGGTTCGGTATCTAATAACATTCGTTCAGAATCAATGTATTTGTAATACAGGGTGACAGTGACCAACAGACTTGGCTGCAACATTTGCCCGGTTTTCTGTCTCATGAAACTTATCACTCGTTCTCAGTTCTTTACCTATCTATAGCCCATGTAACAGATTACATATGCGGGATCTTGATGCAGTATCATATACCCAGGACGTAAAGGACATTGAGAAACAGTTCTCTGTAATGAACACACCCGAAGATGACGCATCGGTATGCACTTTCTTCGTTTAGGCGGCACGGGAAATCTGGTACTCCCCAATTTCCTGCTCTGTCTTATAACATTTATAAGTTGGAGCAGGACCAACGTTCCCCAGCTCAGTATAACAAGCGGGTTCGGTCAATATATCCGTTTTATTATCTTGATTAAGGTGTGATAAGGTCGCTACCAGGAGAGAGAGAGAAGAAAACACTCAGCGTGCGCTCTAGCAAGATCAGATTGGTTATTATTTTATCTAATCAGGATGGCTCCCGCTGTTTTTATCAAATCTTCCTTCAAACCCTAAAAGGAAAGACTAGCCGGGATTAATTACACGCTACAAGTTCGCCAATCTTTCAGCCAGGCCAGTGTCGGTACTTTGAGGGAGGTTCCTCGTGCTTTCGCACGGACCTAATTACAGTAAACCTCGTTTTCCCAGAGGCGTAACCTCATTAACACCTTTCCAGACACCTACTTGATCGGCTAATTGTAATGTGTAAAACTCTCCCAGGAGTAACAATTACTCGCAGTGGGTATCGGGATCCAACTATCTCATAGAAGGTATGCAATCTCATTGCAAATTTCAACACTTGAAATTCCCGATAATTTTGCCCCTAGCGTCCTATGACCTTGACGCAGGCCAACAAACCATAGTGCGCTAGTCAAGTTCAACCCGTCATTTCCCGATTGAATTAAACCCACCCGCACGACCCTTGACACAGGCCAACAAAGTCGCCCGACTACCCTAATCCAATCTGCATCATATGCATAAGCAGATAAATACTAGTTAGCTACCGCACACTACGCCTTGACGCAGGCCAACAAACGCAGCACGAATACTAACTACCACTTATCTGAAATGACGGAGGGCTACGACAGGTTTTTCTGAAAACCTATTGCGTAATGAACTTGATATCGTTGTAGGATCGAATGATTTTGAAATGGAGTGCTTTTGAGGCTTTTCTAGTTTTGCTAAAGGGGTCACTCCCGGTGAAGGGATCGTCGGCCCTTTCCTCGTCGAATGAGGTGCGGGATATATCATATATATCACTGTGCAAAGCAGAAACTATAGAAGCAATCAAAAGACAAACCGAGAGTTGTAGCATCTGCCAGTTATTGCTAAAGGAGTCACTCTCGGTGAAGGGATCTCGGTCCTTTCCTTATCGAATAAGGTGCAGGATGTTCTACAAGGAACACCGCGATGCAAAGCAAGAACTGTAGCTACCTGTTTTATTTTTAAATTCGATTCCACAACATCTTTAGGTTTCTTTTTTTTCATTAATCACATTAATGAAGTCCCATCATTTAAGCACCTAAACATCACAGATAAATACGACGTACACTTATGCCATCCGCATTCGCCTCGATATCCCCTTGTGCACCGTTAGGTTAGGTAACTAACGGCAGAGCAGGGCAGGGCTAGCGCGGGTGTAAAACATAAGTAACGCCTATATAATATATCATATATACTATATACTGTATCTATCACAGAACATCATATGATCACATCACAGATATCACAGCAGAAGAATCACATGAAATATTGGATATACTAGGACGTCCGTGTTTTCAATACGAGCCAGTATAAAACACGGATTCCACGGTCGTGATGAATAGCCAAACCCACACCCCTAGACCCCTACGAGAGCGGCAAGCAACCCTACCAATTCTAGAGTTAGGAGACCCGGACTCGACTCCTCGAGTTGGTCTCCCACTGGACTCCAGAACCCGGTTACTTGTGCCCTCCTCCTTGGGTCTATCCTAGTGCGGAAAAGTAAATAATATACATCAACGGTGACAACTTCCGCAACCTGGAAGTGCCCTAATAAAAGAATATTACATACAAGTTTTTACATGAATGAAAATGAAAAACACTCATATCACATAAAAAAAACCCGTCTATTCAAGCACGACGATCCAATATAACATATCTAGCAACACATAACATCACATGTCATCAACGTAAGTAAACATGCGTATCCCAATTGTCGTTGGCATATAGCAACGAAACCGGCGATATCACATATTACACTTACGGTCACAGAAAAGAAAGTGAAAAACTACAACAGTTGGAATCCGCAACCTTCTTAGACATCGCATGCCTAATCAAATGAATTCCTTAGACATCACATGCCTAACGATTATAAACCCCGCATTTTAGTCTCATTATCGAAAACACTTTTCAATATCAAGTCGGGCAATTCAACAAGATTCCCGAAAAACTGATCGAATGCTCGTCGCAAACTTTAGTAGACGGCCGCACCCCCGACGCCGTCGATGAAGTGCACCAAGGCGGAACACCGCTGCCGCTAGCACCCGAACGGATGCTTTCGGCAACGGGGTTCTCCTACAGTCACTTGGTCGAGGCTATGGGGTGTAGCTGTCTATTAAGTTTGTAGGGTTCCTAGGCACTCTCAAGAGGTCTCACAAGGCATCAACCATGCCAATTTCAAATTTAATGGTGCCGAGAAACCCTAGACTAGATCGTTAACTAGAATTTTAGGCAAAAAATGAAACTAGTTTACAACTAAACTAAAAGAACGGAAATACAACCTTTGTAGATCCGTTTCTCCACCTCCATAGCTCCATGATGAAGTCCTCTCCGCTGTCCAAATCGAACCATGACTCTTGCATCGGCTTCATCGGAGAAAAAGCGGGCTAGGTCGTCGACGTCGATGCCGAAGATGATCTACGTCGAGGCATCACAAGATCAAGCTCCCACTTCACCAAGTCATGAAACTTGTGAAGAAAACACACTCTACTACTTGGCAAGAGGTAGAGGATGAAGAAATAGGAGGTGGGTTCACTTTAGAATTGGATTTCTCACTCTTATTCTCAAGTTGCCATTGATGGTGGCATAGTTTCATTCTTGAAGAAGAAGAAGAAGATGAAGATGATAATATGATAAGTTATTTTGTAAAATGAAAATAATAAGAATACTTATCATTTACCAACCATGGTCAAGTGTAGAGACTAAACTAGGGTTAGTGGGAATGGTTAGGGTTAAGCATGAGACAAAATGGTCACTTAGTCAAAGCTTCATGAAACTTCAATATCAAACAAAGAAAGCCACCATTTTCTCTCATTATCTTTTCCATAAATAAATAAATAAATAAATGAATAAATAAATAAAAGGAAAACCCTAACCATTACACAACCATGGTTTAATCTTTACACATACTCAAGTTAGCATGTATCATCAAACATGATACATACTAGTGTACAAAAGTATATCACATATACAATGTGCACATCAAGTGAGAAAATCCAATTTAAATGAACCAATACTAGTTAATGCAAAGTAATATATCAAATATATAATTATGCATTAAATCATCAAATCAACATTTGATTTAACGATCCGGTCATATCGCATATGACCGACTAATATCCAATGTATCGATTTATCGAATCAATCCTCGATTCGATAACTAGGTTATATCGCATATAACCATTCGATACATTCATCGCGAGAATGGAATACGGTATCACATACACGCATTATTGTCGGTCCCGCACATATCTCATATGCGCTCCTATTTCGTTTCGCTTGAGCCAGGAAACCTCTGTGTAGGACTCTAAAGACTCGTCAATACGCCGGCAGCAGATGATGATCATATCAATCACCCACAAGCCGCAAGCGGTCTGCTAAACGTAACGGCCACCCGGGTATTGAGCGATCAGAAGATCGACGAGCAAGCCCGCTCACACTCCTGTGAATCCAACCAGTAACACTTACCGTACAGTCCGGTCTCGTTGTCTGATATGTCGCATATCTCGCCTAGGGGTGGTAAACGTCAGACCCCAATAGCTTGATAATTCATGTCGATATGAGGTCTATAACAGTTCGAGAAACTACTGGTAACACTTACCAGTAAATCTCAGCAACCCTGGCCAGGGATTTCCGGTTATAGCCAATCGAACACAGCGCAACATCAACTCCCTATACCAGGAGAGACGAATCCCCTCCTATCGCTCATTTCCTCCATGTGATTCGGGACTGTACCCAAAAACCACCATTTTGCACGCCCTCTTGGACGTGGTAAGGTGGAAATCAAAGCACAGTGGGAACCATACAAGACTCTATGACGATCTCGGGTCAACAGAGTACTCTGTACCAGTGTCACCAGAGAACTGCCATCTGAAGTAAGGTATAATACCATCTGGGAGTTCTCGGCGAGTCCGTCCAGTGTACCCAGTCTCTACTGAGCACCAGTATATCATCTCTGATGTCAAACACCAATGGATATGGGATCATCCATCACCCATCTGTATGGGTCGAGAAGGTATACGCTAGCTACTCTGGTGTATCGATGCCCCATCTCGATACACCCACGACTAGGGACCTTGAAGGATGTACTTATGGACTACCATGTGCCCACTAGTATGATCTGCATCATAGTCCAGGTAGTCAAGTACACATCCTAAGGGCTTTACCAACATGTAACAGAGAGACAATCAGTGTACACGTTAAGGTAAAGGGTAACCAGATAGCATACTATCATGTCGAGCAAGAAAGTCCTCCCTATATATGTCCAAGCATCCACTACAATATACATCCTATGTATAGTAATGGCCTCTAGGGCATACATATAACTAACAATCTCCCACTTGCACTAGGGCCATCTGATAGCAGTGGTTGTAGTATCTCATACTCAACCATCCCATAAAAGTCTCTCTCTGGGAATAGGCCTTCGTGAGTGGATCCGCCGTGTTATCCTCTGAGTCTGCTCTCCTAACCTCGATCACCCTGGAGATCAACCATCTCCATGATCAGGCGATACTGCCTTAGAATAAGTCTGGATCACTGATGGGACCTGCGTTACTTGGCATAAGCCACAACTCCATTGTCTCACAATGGTAGGAACGTAGTTCATCTCATGAACTAATATACACCCAAACATCCTCTTTGGTAGCATCTGTAGTAGCGATGTATCCTGCCTTTATCGTCTAGTATGCCACGGTATCTAGCTTGAAACTCTTCCAACATACCGTCCCTTTACTGAGGGTAAAGACAATGCCTGCGACTGACATTCAGTCGTCTTTATCACCCTGGAACACTTCCAGTGATTCTCCCCAGGATCGATTGATACCATCTCACTACAACTAGTGAGAATCCTAACATCCAATTAAATCTATCTCATAGATCCAAAACTCAGGATTTAGGAGGTATCACTTTGATCCTATATGGAGAATCCTTGTGATATGCGGAGATTGATCGAGCGTAGCATTGGAAACTTCTTCCCTATCATGAGTATGTCATCCATGTACTCTACGAGGATCACTACCATACTCCCTACTACCTTTTTGTATATACAAGGTTCATCTACCATTTTGATGAAGTCAAACTCTTTGACTAAGACATCAAAACAGACGTTCCAACTCCGTGATGCCTGCTTTATCACATAAAACATCTTGCACGCGTTTCCGCTGCTCCTACTATCTACGAAGCCCTCTGGCTGTGTACCTACAGACTCACTCTTCTGAAACACCATCTAGAAAAGCAGTCATGGCACCCAACCGCCAGATATCGTAGGCATGGTATGTAGCCGTGGCAAGTAGGTATCTGGATGGACTTAAGCATAGCCACTGGAAAAAGGTTTCACCACTATCCACGCCTGGTCGATGACGAAAACCTTTAACAAGTCTAGTTTTGAAAGTCTCAACTTTTCCATGTACACCAAGTAATCTTCTCAAGATATACTTGCTCCTGATGGGGATTTAACCCTTTAGATATAGCAACTAAAGTCCATACTTTGTTGGTGTATAAGGATTCCATCTCATATCGCTAAGCATCCAGCCATTCTTACAGAGTCCCACTCTTGATAGCCAGCTCGAAACTAGTTAGGTCATCATCTCATGATGTAATCCTCGCTCCCACTGTCATAGAGAAACCGAAGTATCTCTCAAGTGGATGAAGAACCCTACTAGATCGGCGGAGAGGCTGAGGTTCGTTGGATTCTACTGAATCCTTTGGTTCATCAAATCATCAGCTGCAGTTTGTATAGCTGGAACATTTCCAGTTCTACATAACAGCTCTTGCCTCGAGCTTGTCCGGATTTTGCTTTTAGACACTGGCCGGACAACCCCAAATCATAACTAACTTAAGATATGGGCTCTTCCCTTTCCATATCACATATGAAGCGGTAGGCAGCTGATTTGATTGGAACCCTATTCAATAGGTATGCAACTTCATAAGTGCGTAACTCCCTAAAGGAAATAGGTAACTCAGTAGTACTCATCATAGAGCACACCATATTATATAGGGTGTGACTGCTCCGCTCCGATATACCAACGTGCTTTGGTGTATACGGAGGAGTAATGCTGAGAGAGAATCTCATTCTCCTTTAGAATAGTCCAGGAGTTCCGTGCACAAGTATTCTCCTCCTCGATCACATCAAAGGACATAATACTTATACCCGTATTTTGGTTCTCTACTTCTAACTTATATTCTGTGAATATCTCAAAAGATTCAGACTTGCGTTTCAACATGAACATATGTCTAAATCTTGAGAGATCATCAGAGAACGTAATGAAGTATAAAGAACCGGTCTTGGCATGTGTAGACTGGGGACCTACATACATCAACATGTATCATCCCAAGAGTTCATTAACTCTTTCTCTGTTTCCAATAAACAGAGCTATGGTCATTTTATCTTTGTGACATGACTGGCGAGTTTCACAAGATGTAAATTCAAACTGATTTAAATATGCATCTAAATGTAACTCCAGCTAGTCGGGTCGCATTGATATGACCTAGTCTACAATACCTCAAGAAGGATCCGTTCATTTCTGAACTCTTCCTCTTGTGTGTGTTCTGTATACTAAGAACTGTAGTTTGATTTAGAACATCAATGCTTTTAGATAACGTGCCTGAACCGATCAACTTTTGATATAGGAAATGTTTAAAACATTATCCATCAATACAAAATTTTATCATTTCTTTACTAATAAAGAGACTGATATGATTTTGTATATCAGGTTCGGTATCTAATAACATTCGTTCAAAATCAATGTATTGGTAATACAGGGTGACAGTGACCGACAGACTTGGCTGCAACTCTTGCCCCGTTTTCTGCCTCATGAAACTTATCACCCGTTCTCAGTTCTTTACCTATCTGTAGCCCATGTAACATATTACATATGCGGGATCCTGATCCGGTATCATATACCCAGGACGTAAAGGACATTGAGAAACAGTTCTGTATAATGAACACACCCGAAGATGATACATCAGCATGCACTCTCTTCGTTTGGGCGGCATGGGAATCTTGGTATTCCCCTATTTCCTGCTCTGTCTTATAACAATTATAAGTTGGAGCGGGACCAACGTTCCCCGGCTCAGTATAACAAGCGGGTTCGGTCAATATTCCGTATTATTATCTTGATTAAGGCGTGATATGGTCGCTACCTGGAGAGAGAGAGAAGAAAACACTCAGCGTGCGCTCTTGCAAGATCAGATTGGTTATTATTTTATTTAATCAGAATGGCTCCCACTGCTTTTTATCAAATCTTCCTTCAAACCCTAAAAGGAAAGACTAGCCGGGATTAATTACACACTACAAGTTCGCCAATCTTTCAGCCATGCCAGTGTCGGTACTTTGAGGGAGGTCCCCCGTGCTTTCGCACGAACCTAATTAATGTAAACCTCGTTTTCCCAGAGGCGTAACCCCGTTAACACCATTCTAGACACCTACTTGATCGGCTAATTGTAATGTATAAAACTCTCTCAGGAGTAACAATTACTCGCAGTGGGTATCGGGATCCAACTATCTCATAGAAGGTATGCAATCTTATTGCAAATTTCAACACTTGAAATTCCCGATAATGTTTTGCCCCTAGCGTCCTATGACCTTGACGGAGGCCAAACTACCCATAGTCCGCTAGTCAAGTTTAACCCGTCATTTCCTGATTGAATTAAACCCACCCGCACGACCCTTGACGAAGGCCAAACAACGCCGTACGAATACCCTAATCCAATCGCATCATATGCTAGCAAATAAGCACTAGTTAGCTACCGTACACTACGCCTTGACGGAGGCCAAACTACCGCAGCACGAATACTAACTAGTACTTATCTGAAATGACGGAAGGCTACGACAGGTTTTTCTGAAAACCTATTGCGTAATGAACTTGATATCGTTGTAGGATCGAATGAATTTTGAAATGGAGTGTCTTTGAGGCTTTTCTAGTTTTGCTAAAGGAGTCACTCCCGGTGAAGGGATCGTCGGTCCTTTCCTCGTCGAATGAGGTGCGGGATATATCATATATATCACTGTGCAAAGCAGAAGCTATAGAAGCAATCAAAAGACAAACCGAGAGTTGTAGCATCTGCCAGTTATTGCTAAAGGAGTCACTCCTGGTGAAGGGATCTCGGTCCTTTCCTTATCGAATAAGGTGCAGGATATATCATATATATACCGCTGTGCAAAGAAAGAACTGTAGCTACCTGTTTTATTTTGAAATTCGATTCCACAACATCTTAGGTTTCTTTTCTTTCATTAATCACATTAATGAGGTCCCATCATTTAAGTACCTAAACATCACAGATAAATACGACGTACACTTATGCCATCCGCATTCGCCTCGATGTCCCCTCGTGCACCGTTAGGTTAGGTAACTAACGGCAGAGCGGGCAGGGCTAGCGCGGGTGTAAAACATAAGTAAACGTCTATATAATATATCATATATACTATATACAGTATCTATCACAGAACATCACATGATCACATCACAGATATCGCAGCAGAAGAATCATATGAAATATTGGATATACTAGGACGTCCGTGTTTTCAATACGAGCCAGTATAAAACACGGATTCCACGGTCGCGATGAATAGCCAAAACCCACACCCCTAGACCCCTACGAGAGCGTCAAGCAACCCTACCAATTCTAGAGTTAGGAGACCCTGACTCGACTCCTCGAGTTGGTCTCCCACTGGACTCCAGAACCCGGTTATTTGTGCCCTCCTCCTTGGGTCTATCCTAGTGCGGAAAAGTAAATAATATACATCAACGGTGACAACTTCCACAACCTGGAAGTGCCCCAATAAAAGAATATTACATACAAGTTTTTACATGAATGAAAATGAAAAACACTCATCTCACATAAAAAAAAACCCTGGCTATTCAAACACGACGATCCAATATAACATATCCAGCAACACATAACATCACATGTCATCAACGTAAGTAAATATGTACATCCCAATTGTCGTTGACATATAGCAACGAAACCGGCGATATCACATATTACACTTACGGTCACAGAAAAGAAAGTGTAAAACTACAACAGTTGGAATCCGCAATCTCTTTAGACATCGCATGCCTAATCAAATGAATTACTTAAACATCACATGCCTAATAATTATAAACCCCGCATTTTAGTCTCAAAATCGAAAACACTTTTCAATATCAAGTCGGGCAATTCAACAAGATTCCCGACATCCTGATCGAATGCTCGTCGCAAACTTCAATAGGCGGCCGCACCCCCGATGCCGTCGACAAAGTGCACCAAGGCGGAACACCGCTGCCGCGAGCACCCGAACGGATGCTTTCGGCGACGGGGTTCTCCTACAGTCACTTGGTCGGGGCTATGGAGTGAGGCTGTCTATTAAGTTTACCCGGTGAGTATCCGCGTACGCTACGTGATTGCGACGGACTTTTGATCACATCAAAATTCCGTGGCAACCGATCAAGTGAGACTAAACTGCTATGTTTATAACATTCATTCAGTTATCTCATAACTGCTTGTGAATTCTAATTGTTGTATCACATTCCAGATAAACAGAAAATGTTAAACTTTCCGATCGAACAGTCGAACACCCAAGTTTTCCCGATACAGCTCAACACATGAAATAAGTCTAAAAACATCCAGTTCATGCCTCAGTACCAACGGTCCAGCCGTAGAAGGGTCAAGCCAACGCCTCACATGTGGCACGCCGTACTGCCCCAAACCCGAAGGTTCAAAGGGCAGTTCAAGACGGTCACATAATCGAGTTAAGGTTTGTTGTCTTCTAGAGGGTCCATTGCGTTACTTGCACTACTTAGAACGTTGTTAAACCACGGAAAGATCCAACACTTGGAAATTTCCCGACAGGGGAAAAATTGGGTATTTATATCCGGTCGAACTTTTTAACATATTCTAAAATTTATCCGGAAAGCCACATAGACAAAATCTGATACTTCGATCGAAACACCGAATCCCCAAAACAACCCAGAAAATTCAACTCTTGAATAAATATTAAAAATTCCTATAAAACTCAGCACTGTAAAAGAGGAATTACTGTGCAAAATAGGAAGGGTGACGTCATCAAATGGCCGCGGAACCGCCGCAGAAGCCAGGCTTCTGCCGCGGTTCCGCCGCACTTTTGACGAATTAGCCCCATGAATTTCACAGTAATTCTAACAAGACCCTACTGAATTTTTTAGAAAATTTTAATCTGGAAAAAACCCAGTCATGGTTCGATTTGGACAGCGGAGAGGACTTCATCATGGAGCTATGGAGGTGGAGAAACGGATCTACAAAGGTTGTATTTCCGTTCTTTTAGTTTAGTTGTAAACTAGTTTCATTTTTCGCCTAAAATTCTAGTTAACGATCTAGTCTAAGGTTTCTCGGCACCGTTAAATTTGAAATTGGCATGGTTGATGCCTTGTGAGACCTCTTGAGAGTCCCTAGGAACCCTACAGTGGTATCAGAGCACAGTGGGAACCACACAAGACTCTATGACGATCTCGGGTCAACAGACTACTCTGTACCAGTGTCACCAGAGAACTTCCATCTGATGTAAGGTATAATACCATCTGGGAGTTCTCGGCGAGTCCGTCCAGTGTACCCAGTCTCTACTGAGCACCCGTATATCATCTCTGATGTCAAACACCAATGGATATGGGATCATCCATCGCCCATCTGTATGGGTCGAGAAGGTATACGCTAGTCTACTCTGGTGTATCGATGCCCCGTCTCGATACACCCACGACTAGGGACCTTGAAGGATGTACTTATGGACTACCATGTGCCCACTAGTATGATCCGCATCATAGTCCAGGTAGTCAAGTACACATCCTAAGGGCTTTACCAATATGTAACAGAGAGACAATCAGTGTACACGTTAAGGTAAAGGGTAACCAGATAGCATACTATCATGTCGAGCAAGAAAGTCCTCCCTATATATGTCCAAGCATCCACTACAATATACATCCTATGTATAGTAATGGCCTCTAGGGCATACATATAACTAACAAAGTTTACCCGGCGAGTATCCGCGTATGCTACGTGATTGCGACGGACTTTTGATCACATCAAAATTCCGTGGCAACCGATCAAGTGAGACTAAAGTGCTATGCTTATAACATTCATATCAGTTATCTCATAATAACTTGTGAATTCCAATTGTTGTATCCCATTCCAGATAAATAGAAAATGTTAAACTTTCCGATCGAACATTCAAACACCCACGTTTTCCCGATACAGATCAACACATGAAATAAGTTTAAAAACATTCACTTCATGCCTCAGTACCTTCGGTCCAGCCGTAGAAGGGTCAAGCCAACGCCTCACATGTGGCACGCCGTACTGCCCCAAACCCGAAGGTTCAAAGGGCAGTTCAAGACGGTCACATAATCGAGTTAAGGTTTGTTGTCTTCTAGAGGGTCCATCGCGTTACTTGCACTACATAGAACATTATTAAACTACGGAAAAATCCAACACTTGGAAATTTCCCGACAGGGGAAAAAGTGGGTATTTATATCCGGTCGAACTTTTTAACATATTCAAAAATTATCCGGAAAGACACATAGACAAAGTCAGATAATCCGATCGAATCTACGAACTCCCAATAAAACCCAGAAAACTTAACTCTTGAGTAAACATTAAAAATTCCCAGAAAACTCAGCACCTGAAGAGACAAATTACTGTGCAAAAATGGAAGCGTAATCACATAATTTGGCCGCGGAACCGCCGCAGAAGCCAAGCTTCTGCCGCGGTTCCGCCGCTCTTTAAGAGTATCTTTTGGTCGTTTTTGCACCGTAATTCTTAGAATTTCCTGCTAAATTTTTTAAGCATTTTTAATCTGGAAAAAACCCAGTTTTGAAAAAATGTACAGAGAGCATTTTTGAGTTAGGGTTTCGGTTCGATCGGACTTCTAACTCCGTCTGTGCATCGCTTAAGGCTCTAGCTAGGCTCTAATACTACTGTAGGGTTCCTAGGCACACTAATGAAGTCTCACAACAGATCAAACATGGCCAATTCAAAAATTTTCATGTGCCTACAAACCCTAATACGGATCGTTAACTAGATGAATAGGCGAAACATGCAACTAGTAAACTGCTTTACTAATAAGTGAACGGAAATACAACCTTTGTAGATCTGGTCCTCCACCTCCATAGCTTCGTGATGATGTCCCCTCGCTGCGATCATCGGATCCTGAGCTCTAGCGTCGGCTTCATCGGAGAAATGGGCGGGCTAGGTCGTCGACTTCGATGCCGAAGATGATCTACGTCGAGGCAACTCAAGATCAAGCTCCAACTATACCAAGTCATGAAACTTGTGAAGAAAACACCCTATACTACTTGGCAAGTGGTAGAGGATGAAGAAATAGGAAGTGGGTTCACTTTAGAATTGGATTTCTCACTCTTTTCATGAAATCACCATTGAAGGTTGCAAGCTCTCTTCTTCTTGAAGAAGAAGAAGAAGAAAAAGAATGTGATAAGTCTTTTTAAAAAATAAGAAATAATATGATACTTATCATATTTGCAACCATAGTTAGGTGTAGAGAATAAACTAAGGTTAGGTTGAATGGTTAGGGTTAAGCATGAAACAAAAATGGTGGACTTATTCAAAGCTTCATGAAGCTTCAACTAGAAAACAAATCAAGCCACCATTTCTCTTCATCTTTCCAAAATGAATAAATAAATAAATGAATAAGTAAATAAACAAAACCCTAACCACTAACATAACCATGGTTTAATCACACACACAAACCCTCATGTATCATCAAACATGATACAATCAAATGCACAAAAGTATATCACATATACAATGTGCACATCAAGTGAGAAAATCCATTTAAAGTGAACCAATACTAGTTAATGCAAAGTAATATATCAAATATATAATTATACATTAAATCATTAAATCAACACTTGATTTAATGATCCGGTCATATCGCATATAACCGACTAGTATCAAGTGTATCAATGTATCGAATCAACACTTGATTCGGTAACCCGGCTATATCACATATAACCTGCCGATGATACAAATCGCGAGAATAGAATACGGTATCACATACACGCATTATTCTCGGTCCCGCACATATCTCATATGCGCTCGTATTTCATTTCGCTTGAGCCAGGAAACCTCTGTGTAGGACTCTAAAGACTCGTCAATACGCCGGCAGCAGGTGATGATCATATCAAACACCCACAAGCCGCAAGCGGTCTGCTAAACATAACGGCCGCCCGGGTATTGAGCGATCAGAAGATCGACGAGCAAGCCCGCTCACACTCCTGTGAATCCAACCAGTAACACTTACCGTACAGTCCGGTCTGTTCGTCTGATATGTCGCATATCTTGCCCAGGGGTGGTAAACGTCAGACCCTAATAGCTCGATAAGTCGTTTCGATATGAGGTCTATAACAGTTTGAGAAACTACTGGTAACACTTACCAGTAAATATCAGCAACCCTGGCCAGGGATTTCCGGTTATAGCCAATCGCACACAGCGCAACATCAACTCCCTATACCGGGAGAGACGAATCCCCTCCTATCGCTCATTGCCTCCATGTGACTCGGGACTGTACCTAAAAACCACCGTTTTGCACGCCCTCTTGGACGTGGTAAGGTGGAAATCAAAGCACAGTGGGAACCACACAAGACTCTATGACGATCTCGGGTCTACAGACTAACCTGTACCAGTGTCACCAGAGAACTACCATCTGACGTAAGGTATAATATCATCTGGGAGTTCTCGGCGAGTCCGTCCAGTGTACCCAGTCTCTACTGAGCACCCGTATATCATCTCTGATGTCAAACACCAATGGATATGAGATCATCCATCGCCCATTTGTATGGGTCGAGAAGGTATACGCTAGTCTACTCTGGTGTATCGATGCCCCGTCTCGATACACCCACGACTAGGGACCTTGAAGGATGTACTTATAGACAACCATGTCCCCACTAGTATGATCCGCATCATAGTCCAGGTAGTCAAGTACACATCCTAAGGGCTTTACCAACATGTAACAGAAAGACAATCAGTATACACGTTAAGGTAAAGAGTAACCAGATAGCATACTATCATGTCGAGCAAGAAAGTCCTCCCTATATATGTCCCAGCATCCACTACAATATACATCCTATATACAGTAATGGCCTCTAGGGCATACATATAACTAACATAATGGCCATCCGGGTATTGAGCGATCAGAAGATCAACGACCAAGCCCGCTCACACTCCTGTGAATCGAACGAGTAACACTTCCCGTACAGTCCGGTCTGTTCGTCTGATATGTCGCATATCTCATCTAGGGGTGGTAAACGTCAGACCCCAATACCTCGATAAGTCATGTCGATATGAGGCTCATAACAGGTCAATAAACTACTGGTAACACTTACCAGTAAATCCCTAAAGCAGCCTTGGCCAAGGACTTCCTGTTATAGCCAATCGAACACTGCGCAACATCAACTCCCTATACCGGGAGAGACGAAACCCCTCCTATCGCTCATTGCCTCCTTGTGATTCGGGACTGTACCCAAAAACCACCTTTTTGCACGCCCTCTTGGACGTGGTATGATGAAAATCAAAGCACAGTGGGAATCACACAAGACTCTATGACGATCTCGGGTATACAAACTAACCTGTACCAGTGTCACCTGAGAACTGCCATCTGACGTAAGGTATAATACCATCTGGGAGTTCTCGGCGAGTCCGTCCAGTGTACCCAGTCTGCACTGAGCACCCGTATATCATCTCTGATGTCAAACACCAATGGATATGGGATCATCCATCGCCCATCTATATGGGTCGAGAAGCTACACGCTAGTCTACTCTGGTATATCGATGCCCCGTCTCGATACACCCACGACTAGGGACCTTGAAGGATGTACTTATGGACTACCATGTCCCCACTAGTATGATCCGCATCATAGTCCAGGTAGTCAAGTACACATCCTAAGGGCTTTACCAACATGTAACAGAGAGACAATCAGTGTGCATGTTAAGATAAAGAGTAACCAGATAGCATACTATCATATCGAGCAAGAAAGTCATCCCTATATATGTCCAAGTATCCACTACAATATACATCCTATGTATAGTAATGGCCTCTAGGGCATACATATAACTAACAGGTAGTACTCCCCTGCCAGGCTCACCGTCCAACATATACGAGTCTTCTTGCCCCGGAGTACCTCACCGGGTCCACCATGTACCCGCAGACGGTGCTTACCGCTCCTCGAATCGGGTTTCACATGCCACTCTCAGAACCGAGAAAACACATGGTGGACGCACTGAAATATCATATCAAGGGTAACCGGGTTTTAAAACAATACATACTTTATTTTGAAATGACCACGGTTCCCAAATCCAGAATATCATGGAAACAATATCTCTCAATGCGTATAATCATAAAGCACGATGTATGCGACATATAAAAGAAATGTAAGCATATCAGTATATCATGCAACACAAAACAGTAATATGCACATATCGTGGGAATACCGCTCCTTTAAAATGAATCAGTTTTAAAAAGTATCTTGCGGTTCCCAAATCTCCAAATCAAGCCAGAATCATCTATGTATGTGCAAATACGTATGTATGCAAGAATGGGTGTAGAGTATATATATATGCACAAGTATGAGTGTACATTATGTAAGTCCACAAGTATGAGTGTACAATAGGTATGTGCACAAGTATGAATGTACAATATGTATGTGCATAAGTATGAGTGTACAATAGGTATGTGCACAAGCATGAGTGTACAATATGTATGTGCACAAGCAAGAGTGTACAATATGTATGTGCACAAGTATGAGTGTACAATACGTATGTGCACAAGTATGAGTGTACAATACGTATGTGCACAAGTATGAGTGTACAATATGTAAGTACACAAGAATGAGTGTACAATAGGTATGTGCACAAGTATGAGTGTACAATATGTATGTGCACATCTATGAGTGTATAATATGTAAGTACACAAGTATGAGTGTACAATAGGTATGTGCACAAGTATACCATGCAAGGGGTCATATCCTGATGCAATAATCCTACTGTGTAGTGACAAGGAAATTATCGATGATGAAGTGTGTGAGCCGGAAAGCAGGTGTACGTGGAACATACGCATCATCGATAATGGTGCTGGTGTCCTGACAGCATAGTTTTAATATAACAATAATTACATTTACACATGCAATGCGGTGCGAATAGCAAGAATATGCAGAAATCGACTAATAAACACAACAGTGAAGAATCTATATCCATATAAAAATGTCATACGGTTTTTCCATTTGAAATAAGACGAATCAGGGTTTTTTTTTTGTAAAATAAGGGCTACGGTGTTTTTAAGAAAAGGTGCGTCTTTTGAAAATATCCGTAGAATCCCTTTGCCTGTCTTTAAAATACTCCCGATTCGTTAGTTTTGAAATAGGTATGACTCGGTCTAGCCTAACATCTACTAAGCAAACTACAGATCTAACTAACAAGCTAATTGGGAAGGGTATGAAAACCACCTAAATCTGAGTCGATATATATATATATATATAAATATAATAGTCGATGATCCTGCCTCAATGGTACCGCGTACGATACAATATGACATCCTCGAGTCATGAGTGCGGATCTTATCATCAAATAAAGCTCGTACGGTAAATCATTGCACGACATCCCAAATTCGGGTACGGGTCAATATCACATTCATCTCATCAATTATCCGGTATCCTTATCATCATATCTCATGATCTGCGGTACTGATCTAAGTCTAGTACAAACCGATACCATCTATGTAAATATAAATGCGTGTGTAAAACACACGTCCAAAGGCCCGCTAAAATCTCATGTCGTATCCCAAATACGAACCACATCATATCACCGATCTTATGGCACTATGCCCAATCTCATCGACTCATCTCCAAATATCATCCACTATCCTCATCATCCAGGTATAAGTATAACAAGTAAGCATGTGTGTGCGTGTGGGTGTAAACCTATTCTAGGGTTCCCAACTGGGAAACTATATTAGTTTACTTCTAAACCCTAATCTAACCATAGTACACCTAATCACATCTAGAATATCCATGTCACGCATAAAGCTATCATATATAGTATATATATAGTCTACTAAATATCGAACTGCGGGGGTGCTATACGCCATCCACCCGACTTCCCCCATAGATATAATCTACTCACCTTACGTCTTGCTTGCCGATGTTGATGCCGCCGTCATCTTCTTCATTGTCTCGAATCGTCGTGGGGGTACCTACATGTCATATATATCGCCTCGCATTAAAACTAAATCGAAACCAAAACGACACGCTTAAAAGCCTATAGGTTAGAACCTATAGTTTGCATCTCGCAACTCAACCCAATAACACTCGGGATAGACGTACAAACGTCAAGTGACAGAGATAAAGCACAAATACAAAAATCCAGAATTTAAAATATGGAAAACCATTGCTCGAATCAAAGCAGCAACTAGAGAAAGTGGTCCCAGATTTTGACTCATGCCAAAACAAGGCAAGCAAACAACACTGGGGTGATATATAGTGTGAATATGACCTGCTGAAGCAACCTTGGCACCTAATTAATCAGGAGGCGGCCACATGACCCAAAATTCTGGCCAGGCCGGTTTTGGCAAGGAGGAAATGTCTCGTATTGGTAGGGTGTCTTCCTATGGGGTCCCACTAGGTCTCTGGTATTGTTTACTTTTCTAGTAAATGCCCCGGTTCATTCCAGATTTCCCTGCACACCCTAAAACTCACAAACCGACACTGCAAAGTTCTGTAAATCCGTATTTTTGGGTTTCAGTTGGGTTGGTCTGGTTTTCTATCATTTGGGAAGGGTTTAAGGTCACCACAAGAGTTCAATTGCACCATCTCTACTCAAATCAAACCCTAATTCCCAACTTGAGATTTCAAAGTTCACTAAACTTCTCCAAAATGATTTTAAACTTGAAATGAGGCTAATGCACTTGAAATACTACACTAATTGTGAAAGGGTTACCTCATTAGACACTCATGAATCCCCCTACAGCACCAAAACACCAACTTTCCTCGTCCAAAATGTAGCTTGTGAGCTTGTGCACCTTTTTTGTGAAGTGGGGATTAGGTTTTGGGTTGTTTTTGGGTGTGTTTGTGATGATTTGAGGAGGGGGGAGATAAGGGCAACAGCTATGAGGTAAATAGGGGGAGAAAATGATGGAGGAAGAAGAAGGAACACATGGGCATGGCTCTCCTTTGACCCCCTCACTTTCTCTGAGTTGCCCATACTTCATTTTTTTATTCCTTTTTCCTTTTCTTTTGTTTTTCTTTTATTTCCTTCTCTACTCAATAGTGAACCCAAAGCAAAAAGTGAAAAATGAAAATAAAGTCATGTAGGAAAATGTAACACAAGTGTGAAATGATATGGTGCATGTTTTGCACAAAACCCGCTTAAAATCCGATTAGCGATTTTTAATCGCGATTAGCACAAAATTAGTGTCAAATTAATCATAAAAACTTAAAATTTGCATAATTCACATAAAACACCCTCTTTTTAGTAATTTCTATAATTTTCCAAATTTTTCCCAATTTATCGGTATTTAATTATACCGAAATATTAAAATATTCATTAAAATTAATATTAAATTATAAAAATTCCCAAAAATAATATTTTATTTTTCTGATATGTTACAATATTCCCCCCTTAAAGAAATTTGATCCCCGAATTTAAGTTTAAACCCCTCAAATACTAAAACATTTCAGTAAAAAGTCCAAGTCGTCGGGGCTTCGAAATCATCAATACATAAAACGCATCATAGCATAATGCACGCGCATGAACAATGAGCAGATAACTCAAAATCAAAACTCCGTCAAGCATCCCACAATCATCGGAGTCATGGTGAAGATATCAATGTCTAAATCCAATTCAAAAACCAATATGATATACATCAACACTATACATATAAACATCAAATCTGTACATGTAAACATCTGAAAGAAATACATGCTAAACCTTTCATGTTGCTGTGCGACTGATTGGTTCGAAAGAGTGTGTTTGTAGTTAACCGCAATCAGAACGGTGTCGCGTGTAGCTAGACCGAGGTGAGTACGGATCGTCCTCAGGGAAACGTTGAATCTTTTACTCTTACTTTAGATGTGTTGAAAAAGAGAGGAGGAATAAAGAATTTTGAAGAATGGTTTCTAGATCTACGTTAAGAAAGAATGAAAAAATATAGATCTAGATTATTTTAGGGATGTAGTTAATATAATAAGGGAGCTTGTAGAGTTCGTTAGGATTTAGTAGTCATGGACGATTAATTAAAAGTTACCCTTTTTTATCCTTTAATAGATTTAAAACTAGAACGACGGTGATGCGTGTAGATTAGGGTTTCTGGAAGGAAAAGGAATCTCACTCTTAACCCTTATCTCGACACGGAACTCCGTTCATATCTAGCCTTTTCCAAAACAATCATTAATCTAATCTCTAATCGCGGTCGGAACTAACAAAGAATTGTTAGCGCGCCCGATTAGGATGTTAATGATTCTTTTGATAAAGTTCATAAACTTTATAGGACTTAAAAAGGGTTTAGGGATGTTCATCATCCATTAGCCTACCCTAATCTTACGAACCCTAACAAGCGGAGAATTACTCGCGCATGTTGGGAGAAGAAGAGATGGAGAGAAAATGCATAATTAAACTACGAAGAAATAGAATAGGAAAAAGAACTACCTTTATTAATCAATAATATTCATTACACTTTGATTCCTTAGAAAATGATTACAAAGACTAGCTTGCTTCTCGATCTCTTCCAAGGAGGTAGACGAACAGTTGATGATCAGCCTGGATGCGTGAGCCGTCTTGGACTTCGTGATCGCGTCGACTTGATAATTTTTCAAAGAGGCTCTCGGTCCTTATTTATACCCCAAAAGCCAGAAATTTAGCTTCCAAAATTGGAAGCTAACAGTAGAGATTCACCCTAGAAAATTGCACACTCTAACTCCCCTATCATGCCGCGGATCCGCGGCCAACAGGGGGGTTTGGCCGTGGATCCACGGCCAAGGGTAGGGATCACTTCATCAATTTTTTAGGGCTTCATCCTTGTAACATGTGGCAATATCTGGGACCTTTAGATCCTTGAAATCTTCTCGTAGTTGCTGCCAGACTTGGTCTCCAAGTTTTGCTTTCTTAATTAGGCAGGTTAGCTTTAACAACTTGATTTCCTTGATTTAAGACCTGAAAATTATGCACAACAACTTAAATAATATTTAGTAGACTTTGTTCTACTAGGATTAGGTCAATGATATTATTTGCATACATTTTCCTACCAAATGCTTATTATAATATATCAACACATGGAAATAAGTATTTTTACAGATAAACCCTCATATGTATGATATATTATAATAAAGACCTTTTTAATATAGAAATAGTAGGAAAAATGTAATAACAAATGTGCAGTTTTATCAACTGAACAGCGACGCGCGTATCGCGGCACAGTGGCGGACGTCTATTGTAAGAAAATAGCTATATATATACTTATCATTTGTTTAATATGTACGTCCCGCTGTTTTTGGATACAATTTAGAAGGGTTTCCTTGCTTAAACGTTTCGTGTCATATCAGACACGTAGGTAAATACTGAGACTATAGCTTTCCTTTGGAAATCCCTTTGATAACTTTCAATGCATGCAAAATATATCCGGGTACTGTCCTCGGACTAGTCCTGCTCAGTACGAAAACAAATAACAAATATCATGAAAACGTACTGGTCCATAAGAAATCAATCCCCAAAATGTGCATATGAATGCTACGTGCATCTGGTGCGCACGGAAATCAAAATCCATATATGTACCATACATGTGCACAGAAACAACATCTAAGAGCAATGGGTGTGCACAAAACATCTATGATAGGCAACGGGTGTGCCTAATAGCAACTCAGGTACATCTGATATACACGAAAAATCTCGATTTAGTGCATCTGGTGTGCACCAAAATCGCATCTCATAACAGACGCCCAACATGTGCGAAAGTCCAAAATCAGGTGCATCTATCATGCACGAATAGAATCTAAATCAAAGGTACAGAGTGCACGAAATCAACATCAATATCATAACCGAAATCGACGGTATACAATAAAGTTCAATCCAAATCAGGTATACCGTGGTATATAATCTCACAACCATGTGCATCAGCGTGCACAGACTAAATCAAAACACTAAAAGTGCATGAAAACTATGCCGGAAGCATAAGTCAAAACATATGCATACCCTAGGCATGAAGTCAAAATCAATACCTCCAATAACATCAAATCGAAGTCATGTACAACTGTAGTGCACAAAATACGTATCACAGTACTGCAAGCATATATGAACTATACCGAGTGCAAAAATCAAATCGGGTGCATGCCATATGCACAAAATCAACCTAACTGTATGAAATCCATGAAGTCATAAGCATGTGAAGCCAAGGCACAAAAACGAAATCAGGTGCAATAACTGTGCACAAATATGAATACCCAGTAGGTGCAATCATGGTGCACGAAAACAAATATCATGGAACTCAGTCATCAAGTCTAAATCATGCGAATAGATCGCCCAAAATACCGAAAGCCAAGGTGACGGATACGTGATAATCTAATCACCAAATCACAAATCATAAATACTATCGTCAATATTTCCTCCTTCAAGGTCGAGAAGGTGTCGGTGCATCCAATGCCAGCAGCGCAAGATATCTACTTGTCTCCTGTTCATGGTCTGGCGTCCTCTGTCTCTAGGTCCTTATCTCCTCTGTGGATTACCAATCTCGCAATCCATCGGCTCATCGGCCATGTCAAGTGTGCTAACGGGGACGATTCCGTCCTGGCACTTCTCTTGTCATCTCTCGGTCAATCCTTACGACCACTCGTAAAGCAACACGTCACTGGCGCCGACCTCTGATCCTCTGAATACACATCACACATCTGATCCTGGGTGCAATTCTTATCGCAGCGGTGTCTTGGAAAGAATCCTGCTCAAGGTCTCTTCCGATCTCGCCTATGCCGAACTGTACGGAGGCTGATACTCTTGCATAATTTTTTTCTCGCTCTCTGGATGTCTGCGTCCTCAGCACAGCATTTCCTCGGAAACTGGTCGCATCCCAATGCCTCTGTAGACATATCCGACCTTTAATCCTAACGGGAGTAGCAACCGCTCGTCAGCATCTTGCACGAACCTCTTGTCCCACTTGTCTATATCATTGTCCACTTTGACGTCACGTCTCTATCTGCGCACTGCAAATGTTCTCGGCTACGGTCAATCCGAAGTCTCTCACACGGACTCGAAATCACGAACTCGGTATTTTCATCACTCTGTGGAAGATATCTAGCCGAACACGTCATCAGGAACTCGTCCCAACCTGCGGAGGTATACTCCATTCCCGTCCATTCTTGATCAATACACAACGCATCTGGGTAAGGTCCTCTATCCGAACCCGGTCAGCTTACTGGTCTCCTAGGTGTGCGCAACATGACTGATCCCTAGTCCAAGTCTTCTAATATAGTATTCTAGAAAGGTCCTGTTGAGGTCTCTTTCAAATCTCGTTTCTGCCGAATTGCCCGGAAGTTACCACCCTTACTATATATGTTTCTTGTTCCGGAACGGCTGCATTCTCATCATGACTCCTTCTGGAAGATATATCCACATGCAACGCCTCTGCATGCGTATCGCATCTCTGATGTCAGCAGAGTGGAACGTCATCTCGTCGAAATCTCGTGCGAACTCTTTACTCCACTCTGCTCCAATGTCGACTGATTCAGACTCGTCTTCTCGTGGCTGCATGGACTGCGCTCTAACGGCTATACTCGTATCTGGAGTCTCCCAAGTAATGTATCCCATCACATGATATCCGAAAGATGTCGAACCATTCGATCGATTTGTCAGAACCTCATAATCCCCCAAGAGATCAACATCTTGAGTACAGTTTAATAGTATTCCAGTATATGCCACAGCACCTGTGGACCAAAGGGCAAACCCAAGCCTCACAAATGGCACCGCTAAACTGCCGCAAACCCTAAGGTTCGAAGGCGTTCCATGGTCATTGCGTCGAGTTAGGGTTTCATTCTTCTAGAGGATCTATAGCCTTACCTGCATTGTCTTCCGAATACTTTAAACTTGGAAATGGGTTCCTGACATTCGATCGTCTCCATCGACTACCAACGAACCTGCGTGGAGTCGTCTCTAGCTGGAATCAATCAATCTGATGACCTCGCGTTGGGGTAAGCGAACGAACCACATATCCTAGTCATTCATCCTCGGGTCACCTGCCAGGCTCTCCGTCCAACATATACGAGTCTTCTTGCCCCAGAGTACCTCACCGGGTCCACCATGTACCTGCAGACGGTGCCTACCGCTCCTCGAATCGGGTTTCACATGCCACTCTCAGAACCGAGAAAACACATGGTGGACGCACTGAAATATCATATCAAGGGTAACCTGGTTTTAAAACAATACATACTTTATTTTGAAATGACCATGGTTCCCAAATCCAGAATATCATGGAAACAACATCTCTCAATACGTATAATCATAAAGCACGATGTATGCGACATATAAAAGAAATGTAAGCATATCAGTATATCATGCAACACAAAACAGTAATATGCACATATCGTGGGAAGACCGCTCCTTTAAAATGAATCAGTTTTAAAAAGTATCTTGCGGTTCCCAAATCTCCAAATCAAGCCAGAATCATCTATGTATGTGCAAATACGTATGTATGCAAGAATAGGTGTACAATATGTATATGCACAAGTATGAGTGTACAATATGTAAGTCCACAAGTATGAGTGTACAATAGGTATGTGCACAAGTATGAGTGTAGAATATGTATGTGCATAAGTATGAGTGTACAATAGGTATGTGCACAAGTATGAGTGTACAATATGTATATGCACAAGCATGGGTGTACAATATGTATGTGCACAAGCATGAGTGTATAATATGTATGTGCACAAGTATGAGTATACAATATGTAAGTACACAAGTATGAGTGTACAATAC
Source organism: Agapanthus africanus (assembly GCA_030015575.1). Taxonomy (NCBI): domain Eukaryota; kingdom Viridiplantae; phylum Streptophyta; class Magnoliopsida; order Asparagales; family Amaryllidaceae; genus Agapanthus; species Agapanthus africanus. The sequence continues at coordinate 26,700,345 of JASDDO010000004.1, read as the reverse complement.
GTATGTGCACAAATATGAGTGTACAATATGTATGTGCACAAGTATGAGTGTACAATATGTAAGTACACAAGAATGAGTGTACAATAGGTATATGCACAAGTATGAGTGTATAATATGTATGTGCACATGTATGAGTGTACAATATGTAAGTACACAAGTATGAGTGTACAATAGGTATGTGCACAAGTATGAGTGTACAATATGTATGTGCACAAGTATACTATGCAAGGGGTCATATCCTGATGCAATAATCCTACTGTGTAGTGACATGGAAATTATCGATGATGAAGTGTGTGAGCCGGAAAGCAGGTGTACATGAAACATACGCATCATCGATAATGGTGCTGGTGTCCTGACAGCATGGTTTTAATATAACAATAATTACATTTACAAATGCAATGCGGTGCGAATAGCAAGAATATGCAAAAATCGACTAATAAACACAACAGTGAAGAATCTATATCCATATAAAAATGTCATACGGTTTTGCCATTTGAAATAAGACGAATCGGGTTTTTTTTTGTAAAATAAGGGCTACGGTGTTTTTAAGAAAAGGTGCGTCTTTTGAAAATATCCGTAGAATCCTTTTGCCTGTCTTTAAAATACTCCCGATTCGTTAGTTTTGAAATAAGTATGACTCGGTCTAGCCTAACATCTACTAAGCAAACTACAGATCTAACTAACAAGCTAATCGGGAGGGGTATGAAAACCACCTAAATCTGAGTCGATATATATATATATATATATATATATATATATATATATATATATATATATAAAAATATAATAGTCGGTGATCCTGCCTCAATAGTACCGCGTACGATACAATATGACATCATCGAGTCATGAGTGCGGATCTTATCATCAAATAAAGCTCGTACGGTAAATCATTGCACGACATCCCAAATCCGGGTACGGGTCAATATCACATTCATCTCATCAATTATCCGGTATCCTTATCATCATATCTCATGATCTGGGGTACTGATCTAAGTCTAGTACAAACCGATAACATCTTTGTAAATATAAATGCGTGTGTAAAACACACGTCCAAAGGCCCGCTAAAATCACATGTCGTATCCCAAATACGAACCACATTATATCACCGATCTCATGGCACTATGCACAATCTCATCGACTCATCTCCAAATATCATCCACTATCCTCATCATCCAGGTATAAGTATAACAAGTAAGCATGTGTGTGCGTGTGGGTGTAAACCTATTCTAGGGTTCACAACTGGGAAACTATACTAGTTTACTTCTAAACCCTAATCTAACCATAGTACACCTAATCACATCTAGAATATCCATGTCACGCATAAAGCTATCATATATAGTATATATATAGTCTACTATATAGCGAACTGCGGGTGTGCTATACGCCATCCACCCGACTTCCCCCGTAGATATAATCTACTCACCTTGCGTCTTGCTTGCCGATGTTGATGCCGCCGTCATCTTCTTCATCGTCTCGAATCGTCGTAGGGGTACCTACATGTCATACGTATCGCATCGCATTAAAACTAAATCGAAACCAAAACGACACGCTTAAAAGCCTATAGGTTAGAACCTATAGTTTGCATCTCGCAACTCAACCCAATAACACTCGGGATAGACGTACAAACGTCAAGTGACCAAGATAAAGCACAAATACAAAAATACAGAATTTAAAATACGGAAAACCATTGCTCGAATCAAAGCAGCAACTAGAGAAAGTGGTCCCAGATTTTGACGCAGGCCAAAACAAGGCAAGCAAACAACACTGGGGTGATATATAGTGTGAATATGACCTGCTGAAGCAACCTGGGCACCTACTTAATCAGTAGAGCGGCCACATGCCCCAAAATTTCGGCCAGGCCGGTTTTGGCATGGAGGAAATGTCTCGTATTGGTAGGGTGTCTTCCTATAGGTCCCACTAGGTCTTTGGTATTGTTTACTTTTCTAGTAAATGCCCCGGTTCATTCCATATTTCCTTGCACACCCTAAAACTCACAAACAGACATTAAAAAGTTCTGTAAATCCGTATTTTTGGGTTTCAGTTGGGTTGGTCTGGGTTTCTATCAATTGGGAGGGGTTTAAGGTCACCACAAGAGTTCAGTTGCACCATCTCTACTCAAATCAAACCCTAATTCCCAACTTGAGATTTCAAAGTTCACTAAACTTCGCCAAAACGATTTTAAACTTGAAATGAGGCTAAAGCACTTGAAATACTACACTAATTGTGAAAGGTTTACCTCATTAGACACTCATGAATCCCCCTACAGCACCAAAATACCAACTTTCCTGGTCCAAAATGTAGCTTGTGATCTTGTGCACCTTTTTTGTGAAGTGGGGATTAGGTTTTGGGTTGTTTTTGGGTGTGTTTGTGATGATTTGAGGAGGGGGGAGATAAGGACAGTAGCTATGAGGGAAATGGGGGGAGAAAATGATGGAGGAAGAAGAAGGAACACATGGGTATGGCTCTCCTTTGACCCCTCACTTTCTCTCACTTGCCCATACTTCATTTTTTATTCCTTTTTCCTTTTCTTTTGTTTTACTTTTATTTCCTTCTCTCCTCAATAGTGAACCCAAAGCAAAGAGTGAAAAATGAAAATAAAGCCATGTAGGAAAATGTAACACAAGTGTGAAATGATATGGTGCATGTTTTGCACAAAACCCGCTTAAAATCCGATTAGCGATTTTTAATCGCGATTAGCACAAAATTACTGTCAAATTAATCATAAAAACTTAAAATTTGCATAATTCACATAAAACACGCTCTTTTTAGTAATTTCTATAATTTTCCAAATTTTTCCCAATTTATCGGTATTTAATTATACCGAAATATTAAAATATTCATTAAAATTAATATTAAATTATAAAAATTCCCAAAAATAATATTTTATTTTTCTGAAATATTACAAGAACATCTGAAGATCATATTTCAACACCTTCGGCAATACAACTTGAAGATAAACCCTCTCAAATGCACGTTTGGAGTTATCTCGGGCAAAATTCCTAGGATTCATCGTCCGACACCGAGGCATCGAGATAGATCCATCAAAGATCAAGGCGATCATGAAAATGCCTCCGCCAAGGACTTTCAAGCAACCGTGGTCTCTCCAAGGAAAGCTCACGTATATCCGACGGTTCATAACCAATCTCTCCGGCAAATGCCGCCCTTACAGTCACCTAATAAAGAAAGGGACTCCTTTCGTCTGGGACCACAAATGCCAAAGTGCGCTAGACGAAATCAAGTAATACCTGCAGAATCCGCCGGTGCTGACACCTCTAGTCAAGGGAAAGCCTCTCTTCTGTATACAACCGCCCTTGAGGGTTCTCTAGGTGCATTATGGGCACAAGAAAACGACCAAGGGAAGGAGAGAGCCCTCTACTATTTGAGTCGAGTTCTACTGGGGGAAGAAAGCAATTATTCTTCCATCGAAAAAAACTGCCTAGCGTTGATCTTCGTAGTAAAGAAGCTCAGGAACTACGCATTGGCACATGAGGTCCATCTCATATCAAAGATGGATCCTCTCAAATATTTGATGTCGAAAGCTATATTAACAGGACAGCTCGCTAAATGGGCCCTGCTCTTGATGGAGTTCTCGATAACTTATCGACCCCTCAAGGCAATGAAAGGCCAGGCCGTCGCCGACTTCCTCGCTGAGCATCCAATACCCACCTGTAGGGTGTTTTTCGTCACCCCAGTGAGATGGGAATACGCGCGCGCTTGTCAGGCGTACTACAGATTCCCCCTGCCTAGGGTAGGCCGGGGTTTAATGATTGTGGGGATCCGAATCTCCGGCAGCCACGGACTAAGCTGCCGTTAATTACCTATCGCCTTTGGGGCGAGGGAACCTCCGATTAACGGGTTAAACTGGTCATGCGAACTCAATGTGCAGTGTGCGTGTGTTTTGAAAGGGGGTTTTGGATATATCGGGAGCCACGCAGAGTTTTTTACGGGGGTCCCGCTACCCGGATAGCGGGCTGGGGGTCAAGGGGGCTAGCAGCCCCCTTGCGGGGTTCGGGGCAACGCCCCGGCCCGAAATTTTTTTGGAGGGGGAGAATGTGGCGGAGTATGTATATATGTGAATTTGTATACATATGTATGTGTATATGTATGTACATAAAAAGAGAGGGAAAAGGCATCCAAGGGATGCGTGGGGGCCACGTGTCGGCGCGCGGGCGCCTTGTTCACTTGCGCAGGTGCGCAAGCGCGCGCGCCACGTGTCGGCGCGCGGGCGCCTTGTTCACTTGCGCAGGTGCGCAAGCGCGCGCGCCACGTGTCAGCACGCGGGCGCCTTGCGCACTTGCGCAAGCGCAAGCGCCACGTGTCGGCACGCGGGCGCCTTGCGCACTTGCGCAAGCGCGCAGGTGCGCAAGCGCGCGCACCACGTGTCGGCACGCGGGCGCCTTGCGCACTTGCGCAAGCGCGCAGGTGCGCAAGCGCGCGCGCCACGTGTCGGCACGCTGGCGCCTTGCGCACTTGCGCTGCGCGCCGGAGAGGCACAAGAGGCTTTTAGCCTGAAAAAATTTCTCAGAAGAGAAATCAGAGAGGAGTTAGACTCCTGAATGTGTTTTTCTTCTTTTTTTTTTAAGGGTTTAGTGAAAGATGTTCTTCTCCTTCCTCCTCTGTTAGCTGGATCTTGAAGATCAAGAGATGTGGGATTTCAAAATCTTTTCTTTTTGAGATCTGATGGAAGATCTGAGTTCCTCTTGATGGGTTTTGTGGTGAAAACTAATTTGTTTTTATAAAAATGAGAGTAGAACTCTTGATTTAATTCAAAAGAAAGAAGAAGGTTTCGGAACCTTGAAGAAGGAAGAAAGAGCTCAGCTCTGAAACTTTTTTGGAGAGAGAAAAAGTTGTTGGGATATTTCATTATCCTTGCCTTTATAGGCCTTACATTTTACACATAGCCCCTTGGGCTTCACAAAATGGCATTTTGCCTATCCCATGCCTCATGTGCCATTTCTTTTTGCACATAAGCCATGGGCTTTACAAAAATTTGGCTTTATGCCTATTTTTCTTACATTTATCCAAAAATAAAATAAAAGAAATACAACAAAATTATTTATTACAAACATTTTATCTTGGCATGGGGGGAGGCCGGCCGCTTCATGTTCGGGCTCGACCCGGGCATGGGCCCACTGGATCTGGGCTTGGGCCCACTTGGCTTGGGGTTGACTTTGATTTTGACTTGGTCAACCGGGGTGTAAATTTTTACCCCAACAAATTGCCCCCCATCAATAAATGCACACCACATATGTGGGTCGTGTGCATGAAATTGATGGATCTTCTTTCACGTGGAGGCGACTTGATTTGGTTTCCACTTTTTGGGAAGCTGGCACTGCCCTTTTTACGACATGGACGGTCGTTGCTTGACATGTCTTCGAGACGGAGTGTCCGTGATAGACGTTTTCCCTAGCCCGGAGTTATCTGGTTCCCGCTTTGTAGGAATCCTGCGCTGCCCTTTTTGCGACTTGGATGGTCGGTTCTGCCCTTTTTGCGACTTGGACGATCAGTGCTGCCCTTTTAGCGACGTGGACGGTCGGTGCTGCCCTTTTAGCGACGTGGACGGTCGATGCTGCCCTTTTAGCGACGTGGACGGTCGGTTCTGCCCTTTTAGCGACGTGGACGGTCGGTTCTGCCCTTTTTGCGACTTGGACGGTCGGTGCTGCCCTTTTAGCGACGTGGACGGTCGGTGCTGCCCTTTTAGCGACGTGGACGGTCGATGCTGCCCTTTTAGCGACGTGGACGGTCGGTACTGCCCTTTTAGCGATGTGGACGGTCGATGCCTGATTTGACTTGCTCTGCTTCTTGCAATGTCAGGGGTAGACTTGACTTGCTCCGCTTCTTGCGGTGTCGGAGTGGAAGTTGACTTGTTGATATTGATTTGGGTTGACATCAGCATCACTATACTGGAATATGGTACCAGGAGCGAATCATCATTTATCATGACAGGGTTTGGGAATTGGTTTTTGTTTGGCATCTGCATTGCCGCACTGGAATAATGCCAGGAGCAACTCATCATTTGCCCCGATAGGATTTGGATTTGGTTGCTTAGGAGACAGGTTTAGATCCTTGTCACCTAAGGCTTTCCCATTTTGTGAGCCGTAAGGGTCTCACAAATCATTTTCTCCCTACGGGTCATAAGGATCCCGTAGGTGTATTTTCTCCTTAGGGGTCGTGGGGACTCCTAAGTGTGTTGCTCCTTCGTGAGTCGTAAGGATCTTACGCGGGAATTTTCTCCTCACAAAGTCGAGAGGACTTTGCGAGTGCATTTCATTTCTTTTTTCACGAGTTCGCGCCCTCTCGGGTTTTCACAAACTCGCCGGCAGTCCTGCTGTTTTTACTCACGGAGCCCTTTCGGGTTTTCATCCGTGCCCCTCTTGCTTGTGGACATACCACCATTTTTTTTTTGGACTTTGAATGTGGTCTCACCGGTAGGACATGAGAGAGATTGGGGTTGTTTTACGCCCGTGGATTGTATACGGTTTTACAGGATGTATGATCCAGACCGTAGGGCCGGAAAGATTTCAGGGATTTGTTGGCGTCTGCATCGCTGCACTGGAATGTGGTACCAGGAGCGACTCATCATTCGCCGTTGGGGTATGGGATTTGGAATTTGGTTGGCGTCTGCATCGCTACACTGGAATATGATACCAGGAGCGACTCATCATTCGCCGTTGGGGTATGGGATTTGGAATTTGGTTGGCGTCTGCATCGCTACACTGGAAAATGATACCAGGAGCGACTCATCATTCGCCGTTTGGGGACTTGGAATTTGGGTTTTTGGTCGGCATCAGCACCGCTAACACTGAAGCGAAATGCCAGGAGCGACTCATCGTTGCCTGTTGGGGAACGATGGCTTAGGAGATAGGTTTGGGTCCCTACCACCTAAGGCTTTTCAATTTTATGGGCCGTGAGGGTCCCATAAAAGCATTTTCTTCCTACGAGTCGTAAGGATCTCGTAGGTGTATTTTCTCCTTAGAAATCGTGAGGATTCCTAAGTGTGTTGCTCCTTTATGAGTCGTAAGGATCTCACGCAAGGGTTTTCTCCTCACAAGGTCGAGAGGACTTTGTGAGTGTATTTCATCTCTTTTCACGAGTTTGCGCCCTTTCGGGTTTTCACAGACTCGCCGGTAGTCCTGCTGTTTTTACTCACGGAGCCCTTTCGGGTTTTCATCCGTGCCCATTTTGCTTGTGGACATACCGTTTATTTCTTCTTCTTTTTTTTCTTTTTTCTTTTTCTTTCTTTCCCTTTTTTTCTTTTTTTTTCTTTTTTGCCGCTGGTGGGACTTTAAAGTAGTCTCATCGGCAGGATTTGGGAGAAATAGGGGGCATTTACGCCCGTGGATTGTATACGGTTTTGCAGGATGTCTGATCCAGACCGTAGGGCTGATGTGCTCAATTCGCCTGCGACTTGGAGCATTCATGTGTAGTATTTCTTGAGATATCGGCCATTGATGGGTGGCATGGGCCTTTCTCCCTCGGCACTTATTAGTTGGTAGGATCCTCCGTCGAACACTTTCTCGATGACGTATGGTCCTTCCCAGTTCGGCTCGAATTTTCCCTTGGCATGTCGATTGGGGATAATCGGTCTTTTGAGGACCAGCACCAATTCACCTTTCTAGAAAGCGCGGAGACGGGTTATCTTGTCGTAGGCCCGTGACATTTGGGCTCGGTATAGCTCCAGATTTTGCTGCACCATGAGCCTCTTTTCTTCGAGGGCATCGAGTTCTTCAAGTCGAAGGAGCACGTTTTCCTCTTCTATCAACTCATGCTGAATGACCATTCTTAAGCTTGGAACTTCGACTTCGAGGGGGAGGACCGCCTCCACTCCGAAGAGCAATGAGTATGGAGTGGACTGAGTTGGAGTACGGTGCGTGGTACGATACGCCCACAATGCCTCGTGAAGCTTGAGATTCCAGTCTCTCTTGTTGGCTGAAGCATTTTTCCTCAGGAGCTTGCATAGAGTCTTATTGAAGGCTTCGGCTAGCCCATTGGCTCTTGGATTATAGATGGAGGAATATCTCCAGTCTATCTTGTGCTGAGTAGCGAACCTTGAGACATTGAAGCTCTTGAAAGAAGGCCCGTTGTCAGAAATGATTCTTCTTGGTGTACCGAAGCGGTATAGAATATTATGCTGGAAGAATGTCAGAATATCCTTTGTCTTGACTTCTTTTAGCGGGACAGCTTCAGCCCACCTGGAGAAGTAGTCTGTCGCGGCCAGTATGAACCGGTGGCCTTTAGATGACGGAGGATCAATTGGGCCAACAATGTCGGTGCCCCAAACTTCGAAGGGCCACGACGCCACTGTAGGATGCAATGGGTTGGGATGCTTGTGAATAAAATCACCGTGAATTTGGCAGATATAACATTTCTTTGCATGCTCTCCACAATCCCGTATCATGGTGGGCCAGTAATACCCAAGCCGTTTGATTTGAAGTCACATCTTGGGGCCAGATTTGTGAGCACCGCAAACGCCCGAGTAGACATCTTTCATGACCTTTTGGGCTTCGGCCAATGACAGACACCTGAGCCAGAGTTGGTCATATGACCTGCGGTATAACGTGTCATTTACAAACACGTATCGGAGAGCTCTTTTCTTCAGCTGAATCCTCGCAGATTTTTCTTCGGGCAGCTTCTCGTATCGGAGGTACTCTATGAAGGGTTCTCTCCAATCGGGCTCGTCTTGGATGATCGAAGCTTCTTCCGCAGGACTGCTCTTCTGTTCCGCGCTTTCCTCTTCTCGTAGAGAGACTGGGGGTAGAATTTGCCGGCTCCTGACTGTGATCAGAATTTCGTCCATTTCAGGATCAGCCAGTTCCTTGGCCAAGCGAGCGAGTACATCAGCCTTTCCGTTCAACGCTCTAGGGACTCTCGTTAGTTCAATATGAGTGAACCGTTTCATGAGTTCCACCACTTGACCTCTGTACCGAGCTAACTCGGGTTTGTATATCTTATAGTCGCCGCTTACTTGGTTGACGACGAGCTGGGAGTCACCGTAAACTCGTAGCCGACGGATTTCCATTTCTATGGCGAGCTCCAAACCAGCTATCAGAGCTTCATACTCAGCTTCATTGTTTGTCCGAGGCTCGGTGAGAGCAAAAGAACGCCGTAGGGTTCCCATTGATGGTGTGATGAACACCAATCCTATCCCTGCTTTTATCTCCGGGACGCTTGATTTACTGGAGGTTCTTATCGATGAGACCCCATCGAAGTAGAGCTCCCAACATGGCTCGTCATTCTCGAGATGCAGCACTTGTTCGTCGGGTAACTCACAATTTAGTGGCGACCCTTCTGGTATGGGATGAGCAGCGAGAAAGTCTGCAAGAGCTTGCCCTTTTACTGCTTTCTGAGGAGTGTAAACTATGTCAAACTCAAGTAGCATGACAGCCCATCTTGCCATTCTGCCGGCTAGGCTTGCTTTGGTCATCAAGTGTTTGAGCGGGTCGACCTTAGAGATCAGCATAACCCGATGAGCGAGCAGATAGTGCCTCAGCTTCTTCACAGCAAATATCAGAGCCAGGCATTGCTTTTCGATTGGGGAGTAGTTGTGTTCCGCCCCGACTAGGGTTCGACTGAGGTAGTAGAGGGCATTTTCTTTTCCTTCCTCATTATTCTGGGCAAGGAGCGCACCGAGTGACTCGTCCAGCGCGGCAGTGTAGAGAATCAGCGGTTTATTCGGAATGGGAGCGGCCAGCACTGGAGGGTGCAACAAGTATTGTTTAATACTTTCGAACGCTGCTCGACATTCGGCATCCCAGATAAAAGGAGCTCCTTTCTTCATGAGCTTTGAGAAGGGCCTACATCTCCCTGATAAATTTGAGATAAACCTCCGTATATAAGCAAGCTTGCCTTGAAAAGATCTTAGCTGCGTCAGACTCTTCGGAGGGGGCATCTCCATGATGGCCTTTATCTTTGATGGGTCAACTTCGATCCCTCGATGTCGGACTATGAAGCCCAGGAATTTTCCCGATGACACGCCAAAAGCGCACTTCAGAGGATTCATCTTCAGATCGTATTCCCTCAGTCTGGTGAGAACGGTCCTGAGATCTTGGATATGATCGGCCTTGGCTTTAGTCTTGACGACCAGATCATCAACATAACATTCGACGACTTTATGGATTAGGTCATCAAAGATATTAGTCATCGCCCTTTCATATGTAGCACCTGCGTTCTTCAGTCCGAATGGCATTACCTTGTAGCAATATATTCCGATCGGCGTTCGAAATGCTGTGTGCTTCTCATCCTCAGGCGACATCTTGATCTGATTATATCCAGACGAGCCATCCATAAAGGTGAACAGTTCGTAATTTGAGGTGTCATCGACCATCATTTCCATGACCGGTAGCGGGAAGTCGTCTTTAGGACATGCCTTATTGAGGTCCCTGAAATCGACACAAACTCGGATCTGCCCATTTTTCTTCTTCACTGGGACTATGCATGCGATCCAGTCTGCATATTTCTCTTCCCTGATGAAGCCGGCATCGATGAGCTTCTTGGTTTCCTCGATGACATTTTCTTCCAACTCCCTTCTCATTCTTCGAGGAGCTTGTTTGACTGGCCTAGCATCAGGAGATATAGCCAGCTTATGCACGGCTACCTCAGGGGAAAGGCCAGGCATTTCTTTGTACGTCCACGCGAAGCAGTCGACGAACTCACGCAGCAGGGCAATTATCTGCTCTTTCATTTCCTCTGACAAGAGTGAGCTGATGTAGGTCGGCCTTGGATTATCGGGCGTTCCTAAGTCAATCTCGGTTAGCTCATCAAAGGTTGCTTGTCCGCCATCTTCGAGCTCTTGAGGAGCTTCTTCTGGCTCGGCTATCTCGTCATCATCATTTGATCTTTCGCTGGTCTCACCAACATGGATCATGTAGCACGCTTTGGAATCAGGTTGAATGTAGCCTATGCCCCGTCTATCTGGAATCCGTCCATCGATGAGTGCTCGGACCTGGGGCGGATACCATAGCCCTTCGTAAAACTTTGCTTCGGACTCCGTTTGATATAACCGGCATCCGCACTTCTTAAAGTATTCCCGCATCTCGGGCGCATAGTATCTGGGATTGAGGACGGCTCTTATGCCTCTCTCATAGGGAAGGCACGCGACAGAAAGGTCGTCCGGGTGCACAACGGGGTTTGACCCATAAAACAAGATGCCCTTCTGTCCACTTTTCCTCCCGGGAATGTAGAAAGTTTTCAGCTGGTCCACGGTGGAGATTGATAATACATCGAGCTCTTTGCACATTTGCTCTGGTACCCTTGTAACGGCTAGGGACCCTTCTGCAACTTCGAAGGTCTCTCGTAGTTTCGCTTGTTGCGTGGGGGTCCAATCTGCACCGCTGTTGCACGACAGGTCCTCCTCCTCTGACTCTTCAGTGTCACTGCCAAGATGAGGGCGGACTTTGCTGCTAGATGGGCCTTCAGTAACAGATTCGTCCGTATCGCTGCCGAAATGAGGGCGAGTTTTGCGGAAGGACGGGCTTCCAGCGTCGGACTCATCAGAGTCGCTGCCGAAATGCGGGCGCACTTGGGTATTTTTGCTTTTGAAAGTGATAGCCGGCGCAGATTTGCTTTTGAGTCTTGGGGCCGTTCTATCCTCGATCAGTTGTGGCTTGGCATTTTGGTGGTTCGTAAAGTACCGAGAATCTTCATATCGGACTTCATGCACACCGAACGGCTGGATGTCTCCGTCAATGCATCTTTCTTCGCCATTTTTAGTGTACTTCATGCATTGATGGAGAGTTGACGGAATGATGCCGTAATCGTGGAGCCACGGCCGCCCCAAGAGAATCTTATAAGACGTGTCGGCGTCGATCACGTATATCTTAGCTTCAGTTTGCAGATCCCCAAATTTGATTGGCAGAGCTATAGACCCCAGAACTTGCTGGCAATTTTGGTTGAAGCCTTGAATGACAATCCTTTCCCTTGACAGGTGTCGGACGTCCATTGACAAACTCTTCAAAGTTCGCAAGTTCATGATGTTCACTGAGGACCCCGGATCAATCAATATGCGATTAATTCGATCTCCGTCGCTGTACCCGGTCACGTAAAGCGGCCGATTATGCTCAGCCGTTCCCAGTAGCAAGTCTTCATCCTTAAATGTGACTACGGCGGCATACAAAGCATGCTGGGCTTCTTTCATGTTAATTTCCGCAAAGTGAGCCTGATACCGCTCGGGGTTTTGCAGAGCGTGGATGAGAACATCTCTAAGCTCTTTAGATAGGACCAAGGCGTCGTAGATGCTCAGGAGAGACGGAAGCTTCCGGAGATGCGCCAAGACATTATAGTCCACCGAGGAAGGACTTATGTTTTCATCGGCCGGTTCTCTGCCATCTTCTTCATTAGCGACATGTTTTTCCTTCCCTTTTGGGGCGTTGCCCTGATTTTGCGGTAGAGCCCTGCCACTTCTGAGCTGGATTTGATTGGCCTTCGTGGAGAGCTCCTCGTCCTCTTCGGGAAAACAGAGGTCATCCTCGGAGTCGCTGCCAAGATGGATGGCGTAGCAGGTCACTACTGGGATCTCTTCATTGGAGTCTTCTTCTAACTCCTCCAGAATTTCAGCCGCTTGTACAGGGAAGAACTCCTTCAATTGAATCAATGTTCTTTCCTTTTGTTCATATTCTTCGAGTGAATCGATATATTTTTGAATGGTCGATCTCCCTGCAGACTCCTTTTCGCGCCGAGCTGCACTTTTCTTCTTCTTGAGCTTCTTGGATTTTGAGCCTGATGGAGCCGCATTGGCAGCTGGACGGGTAGGCTTCTTCTGTCCTTCCCATTCCATCCTGGGCTCTTTCTGAAGTAGCTTTAGTATCTTCTTCGTCTTATTAGATATGTGCGTACTCCACGGAGGCCACGATGAGTCAGTTTCGTTTGTCAGGGCAGCGGGTTCGGCTGTCTGCTCCCAGAAGGCTTCAGCTTCCGTCTGTATAAAGTTGGCGGTTGCAACTTGATTGTTCACCAACACGCTTTTGGACAGCTCGATCTCTCCAGCCTTGTACTGCTTCTCGACCCAGTCCTTGAAGATATAGCAATCCTCGATCGCATGGCTCATTACTCGGTGGTACGGGCAATACAGGGGATTGTCAGTCATTTTTGCTTCTTGGGGTCTTTTCGACTCCGGCAATTGTAGGCCGTTGTTCAAGGCATCTTTAAATATCTTGCGGACCTTGTCCCTTCTGAAAGAGTAAACCTTGTTCTTCTTCTCCTCTAGGGAAGGCCCATCTCCTCCCAGCAATGGCTTTCGAGACCGGTTGGTTTTGGATTCGCCCGCCCTTCGCTTTTCTTCATTGTCGGAGGCATTGAAGACATTGGTACTGCTGGAACTCCCGCTTCTACGGTTGTCGTCCCGCTTGCTTTTCCAGGTTTTGTCTCTCTGAGAGTCTGGCGGGGACTCTTGCTTCGAGCGTTCCAGCATTTGGACTTTCTTGGTTAGCTCCTGAAACGTCTTGAGGCCCGCTGTACACAAGAAGGGGACCATCCAATTGCTGAGGTTCCCAATGAGAAGGCTGACGGACTGGTCCTGCTCCAGCGGCGGTTCGCACTTAACTGTGAGATTACGCCACCGGGCGATAAAGTCGGTGTTGCTTTCATTCTTCCCCGGCTTGGTCCTCACAAGATCGGCTATAGAGATTTTATCACTGACGCTCATGAACCTTTGCCGGAACAGAGACTCCATTTGGGCAAAGGTAATGACGGACCCGTCCGGTATACTCGCATACCAGTCGAAGGCGACGCCGGTCAGGCTGTTGACAAACTGACGAAGAAGGAGCGCATCGTTGCCCCCTGTATTTCCGCACGATGCTTTGAAGTGGACGACGTGCTGGTTTGCATTCCCCGTTCCATCAAATCTTCCGAACTTAGGAATGACGTAGCCGCTTGGGAACTCAATCAGATCGTACTGCGCGGGATATGGCCGCCCACTACTGCCGATTTCTTTCTGAGCTTCAGCTTCGGCCACCAATGTTTTAACCTTGCTGGTGACCAAATCCATTATCCGATCCTGTGTTAGCGGGATAGTGCTATCTGGGGCCAAGGCGTCCCCAGAAGCGGAATGTAGCCGGCTTTCATTCGGCTCGACCAGTCTTGGTCCCAAAGGAACAGGCATTGGCTGCCTCGGATTGTCATCACCCGGCTGATTAGTAGCGGCCTGTGCTTGATTAGGAGGCGCTCGAGCAATTTGAGCCGTAAGCTGCATCACCACGTTCGTCAAGTCGTCAATCTTCGAATAGAGCTTGGCCATCTCTTTATCTTTGCTCCTGAGCTGTTTTCGAAGTTCTTGAAGCAGCTCTTGCTCCGCAGTCCTAGGGCGGAAAGTCGGCTCTTCCTCGCTGTCCGAGCTTGACTCTACATGGACCGAGGGGTCTATCTGCCTATCATCCTCATCGAGAGGGTTTTCTTCATCCAGCAGGGGTGGCTGTTCTTGGGCGGCGGCAACCACATTCAGGCTAGATTGGGCTTGGGATGTGGTGGCCCCGTCCTTGCTTTTGCTGCGAAGGTTGTCGCTGGGGCGCCCGCCCGCCATATAGACCGTATGGATGATATATCCGGCCGTCTCTCTATCATTGGCAGCTGATTTCACGGCTCGCTGTCTTGACCCCCTTGTTTCGGTAGATGGTAGTCGATTGAAGGCGGCCGGCCTAACCAGGTTCTTGAATGGTGCTGGCGCTTCCTTTCTGGGTTTGCCCTGCTGCTTTCGCGCGGCACAGAGTGCTTGATAGACTCTTGAAGAGACAGTGTCATACTTTTTCTGTTGGGGCCGGGACACGTCTCTTTGTGGCACTGTTCGGACCGCTGTCTTCTTGATTCTGGCGGTCATGGCGTTTTTCTGAACCCACTTCAGAGGCTCGAAGGAATTGCTGATTCTTACGTCCGACTCGGCCGTCGTCGCGGAGCAACCCTGCACTTGGAACTTCACACGATTCCATTTGGCCGAAGCCTTGGCCCTCTTGTTGGCTCGATACCTGAGCCGCTTCTGCCTTAACTTTTCTGTTCTAAGCACCTGGCAGACTTCGGCTTTTTGGGAAGATGCCGCAGACCGGTTGATGGAGGGCCTTGGAGATACGCCCGATTGTGCATTTGTTAGAGTCATCGCCTGAGCTCGTCCGCGACATTTGATGTTGCCCTTCGCATCGGAAGTCTTGCCCCCAGCTAGAGCGCCAGGGAGTCGTTCAGATAGCGTCTTGAGTTTCGGTTGTGGTGCCTTGGCGATCACGACATTCGGCCTCTTTCCCATTGAGACCGGCTTGGCCACCTGTTCCGCCGGGATCTCCGCCAGATGAGCGCTTCCGGCAGGGTAGATGATGACAGAGCCGAACTGGCGGGGCGGTTCCTCCCACTGTCGACTGAGGCTTGCGGGGAGAACCACACGAGCGTTGATCTTGACCACGTACGGAATCGGGGTGCCGTTGGAAGCTGAATTCGTCTGGGGAGACATTGTCGTCGAAGGTTGATTGCTTGAAAATCTGCATGAAAAAGCATTATTTTTAGTATAAATACAGGTATGTATATTGATTGAGCTCGCATGAACGTTTAACCCGAAATATGGGAGGAGAGATTGGTCCCACCGGGCGTGCTAGAGTCTGTAGGGTGTTTTTCGTCACCCCAGTGAGATGGGAATACGCGCGCGCTTGTCAGGCGTACTACAGATTCCCCCTGCCTAGGGTAGGCCGGGGTTTAATGATTGTGGGGATCCGAATCTCCGGCAGCCGCGGACTAAGCTGCCGTTAATTACCCATCGCCTTTGGGGCTAGGGAACCTCCGATTAACGGGTTAAACTGGTCATGCGAACTCAATGTGCAGTGTGCGTGTGTTTTGAAAGGGGGTTTTGGATATATCGGGAGCCACGCAGAGTTTTTTACGGGGGTCCCGCTACCCGGATAGCGGGCTGGGGGTCAAGGGGGCTAGCAGCCCCCTTGCGGGGTTCGGGGCAGCGCCCCGGCCCGAAATTTTTTTGGAGGGGGAGAATGTGGCGGAGTATGTATATGTGTGAATTTGAATACATATGTATGTGTATATGTATGTACATAAAAAGAGAGGGAAAAGGCATCCAAGGGATGCGTGTGGGCCACGTGTCGGCACGCGGGCGCCTTGCGCACTTGCGCAGGTGCGCAAGCGCGCGCGCCACGTGTCGGCGCGCGGGCGCCTTGCGCACTTGCGCAGGTGCGCAAGCGCGCGCGCCACGTGTCGGCACGCGGGCGCCTTGCGCACTTGCGCAAGCGCGCAGGTGCGCAAGCGCGCAGGTGCGCAAGCGCGCGCGCCACGTGTCGGCACGCGGGCGCCTTGCGCACTTGCGCAAGCGCGCGCGCCACGTGTCGGCACGCTGGCGCCTTGCGCACTTGCGCTGCGCGCCGGAGAGGCACAAGAGGCTTTTAGCCTGAAAAAAATTCTCAGAAGAGAAATCAGAGAGGAGTTAGACTCCTGAATGTGTTTTTCTTCTTTTTTTTTTTTGAGGGTTTAGTGAAAGATGTTCTTCTCCTTCCTCCTCTGTTAGCTGGATCTTGAAGATCAAGAGATGTGGGATTTCAAAATCTTTTCTTTTTGAGATCTGATGGAAGATCTGAGTTCCCCTTGATGGGTTTTGTGGTGAAAACTAATTTGTTTTTATAAAAATGAGAGTGGAACTCTTGATTTAATTCAAAAGAAAGAAGAAGGTTTCGGAACCTTGAAGAAGGAAGAAAGAGCTCAGCTCTGAAACTTTTTTGGAGAGAGAAAAAGTTGTTGGGATATTTCATTATCCTTGCCTTTATAGGCCTTACATTTTACACATAGCCCCTTGGGCTTCACAAAATGGCATTTTGCCTATCTCATGCCTCATGTGCCATTTCTTTTTGCACATAAGCCATGGGCTTTACAAAAATTTGGCTTTATGCCTATTTTTCTTATATTTATCCAAAAATAAAATAAAAGAAATACAACAAAATTATTTATTACAAACATTTTATCTTGGCATGGGGGAGGCCGGCCGCTTCATGTTCGGGCTCGACCCGGGCATGGGCCCACTGGATCTGGGCTTGGGCCCACTTGGTTTGGGGTTGACTTTGATTTTGACTTGGTCAACCGGGGTGTAAATTTTTACCCCAACACCACCGATTCTCCTTTGAACTGTGAATTGCCAGACGAGCACGCGTTTGACACGATCGACGGGGAGAAAAGAGAGAATGATACCCAGTGGGAACTCTATTTCGATAGAGCATCTTTCATGAAGAAGCGCAAACAAAACACCCCCATATTCAAATCTGGGGTGGGCCTCATCTTCGTGACTCCACAAGGAGGGATAATGCGCTTTGCCTTCTCCTTAACAGAGCCGAGGACGAATAATGAAGACGAGTATGAAGCTTTGATAGCAGGTCTCGAGATCGCTATCAACATGGGAATTGAAAATCTCCTCATATTCGGAGACTCCCAACTGGTCGTTAGTCAAGTAAACGGCGACTATCAAACGTGCAAGCCAGAACTGGTGAAGTACGGCGAGAAGGTACAGCAACTGCTGTCTCAAATTCCTTCCTGCACCTTGGAAAGCATACCGCGTGCGGAAAATAGCAAGGCGAATGCATTAGCCAAGCTCGCTAAAGAATTGGCCGACGAGAACCTCGATAATGTGAGGATCGTTGTACAAAGCCGTCAGGATCTCGCACCGGCAGAAATATCTTCGGAGTCTTCCAAAGAAAAGGAAACGACCGAGCAAATGGCCCTACAAATAAAAGATCAGGAAAAGGCTATGGATTGGAGAGAATTTATATAGACTACTTCAAATCCCGTCGAACGCCTGAAGATGCGTCCTCAAGACATCAGCTTATGAAACGGGCTCTGTCCTTCGCCTTCATTAATGATACTCTATATAAGAGATCATTTTATTCTCTGTGGCTGAGATGCCTAGGACATGAAGAGGAAAAGAGAGTCGTCCAAGAAACTCACGACGGACTTTGCGGTTCTCACCAAGCCGGCCCGAAAATGAAGCTGAAGATCAAAAGGATGGGCTACTATTGGCCCACGATGATCCAGGACTGCCTCGAATACGCGAAGCAATTCCACTCGTGCCAGATTCATGGGGACTTCATCTATCAGCATCCAAATCCACTACATCCAATGGTGGCTAGCTGGCCGTTCGAAATGTGGGTAACTGACATTATTGGCCCCATCGAACCAGCATCGTCCAGAGGACATCGATTCATTTTGGCGACAACCGATTACTTCTCCAAATGGGCAGAAGCAGTACCGCTAAGAGAAGTGAAGACGGAGAATATCCTCCATTTCTTCAAGACACACGTCATTTACTGGTTCGGCACTCCGCGACGGATTATCTCCGATAACGGACCGGCCTACAGAAGCCACAAGATTAGCCGCTTCGTACAACAGTATAACATAGACTGGAGATATTCTTTGGTCTATAATCCCCGAGCTAACGATCTAGCTGAGGCTTTCAACAAGACCTTGACGAAGATTGTGAAAAAGACGGTGTCTCGAAATAAGAGGGACTGGCATGAGAGACTGCATGAAGCTCTCTGGGCATATCGAACTACGTTCAAAACGTCTAAGAACACAACACCGTATGCATTAGTATTCGGCACAGAAGCGGTACTCCCCCTCGAGATAGAGTTACCCTCTCTACGAGTGGCATTCACTACGAGCTAACAGACGAAGAAAATGCTCACCTTCGGCTTGAAGAGCTCGATGCCCTCGATGAAACCCGACTCATGGCACTGTTGGATATAGTGCCCTCAGAGTCAATTATTGGATCACAGGAACATGATTGCAATGATTGAGGGAGGACCTATACCGGTAGGACAGTCTTACTCGAGAGGTTTGTATACTATCTGGTTTCTCTCTATCATCGTATACATGTTTTAGGTGACATTGTAGTTCGCTATTACACGTTGATAGAGAATAGTATGCTACCATGGTTTGTCTTTATCATCATGTACTGCTTTAGGTGACCTTACAGGTCACTATTGTGCGTTGATAGAGCCCTTAGGATTCTTGCTTGACGGCCAGCAGTATGATAGCGATCATATACGTGGGAGCTGGGGTCTATAAGCACATCCTTAAAAGGTCCCTAGTCGTGGGAATTTTCGAGACAGGGCATCGATACTCCAGAGTAGACTAGTGTATACAGTCGAGACCCCGACGAGAGGCGGTGGCCGGTCTCACAAGCCACTGGTGTCAGTTGGTTCACCTAAGATGTATACAGGTGCTCATTGGGTTATGAGTACACCGGACAGGACTCGCCGGGAACATGCTAGTTGGTATTATACCTGACGTCAGATAGCAGTTCCCTGGTGACATGTGTACAGGTTAGTTCATCGACATGAGATCGTCATTTGTCTCGTGTGAGTTCCTACTGTGCTTTGATTACTACCCTACCACGGCTCAAAGGAGTCGTGCAAACAGGTTTTAGTTGGGTACAGTCCCGAGCCACATGGAGGCAGTGAGCGGATCGGCAGGGGTTCGTCTCTCCCGGTATTGGGGGTGAGGTCGCGCTGTGTCTAGGAGAGCCATTACACGAAGTCCTTGGCCAAGGCAGGAGATTTACTGGTAGGTATTCCAGTAGTATCTCAGGGTGTTCTGGGCTACACTCCGACACGACTTGTACCGCTTTTGGGGGTCTGCCTTTCACCAACCCCTAGGCCCGACATGCGATGCTCATAGACGAACGGACCGGACTGTACGGATATTGTCACTGACAGGCTCGGTAGGGTGTCAGGATGAGTTCGCTCATCGACTTCCTTTTTGGTCAATACCTGCTAGCCCGTTACGTATGGCTAATACCTCTGACGTGCTAGTGGTTAAATCCACAGCCAAAGTATTGACGAACCTTTAGAGTCCCCCACAGACAGTTTCTCTAGTTTCGGGCGAAACGTTGTAGAGGCCGTATGATATATGGCAGGGTTCGATCTTATACGTGCGGTATTGCACGGATCATGATCGGACGGATAATACTAGCGGGCTTTGGCTTAAGCCGGATCCTAGTATTTTACAGTGTAGATTTTGTCTTATTGCATTTGTATTCGGTCGGAATACAAATGCGGGTATGTATATACAGTCGAGGGGTTTTCCTGTAATTTATTATGGGATCACTTTTTTTGAAGTTGCCAGTTTGGATTCCGTTTCGGCCATTTTCCTTTGTTTCTTTCCTTGGCTGAATTTTCCATGGAGGGGCTTATTTGCATATGTGCAAATTAGCGAAAAGGAAGGGATTTTTTGTGGAAATAGTTGATGGTTGATGGTGAGTGTTGAGGTTGATTCTTTTTGAATCATTTCCTTTGCATTTATGTGATTGGATTTGTATAAGACCTTTGTTGTGACCATTATTCCTCATCATCACCCACTCTTTTCTCTTATGCTCACCACTCACATTATTTGTGCTCACCCCTTCTCCTTTTGAGATTCCATGGCCGACCACTATGATGAGGAGCATTTTTTTTTGTGGAGAAAAAAATTAGTATATCTTGGTTGCAAAAGGAAAGAGGTTGATTCTTGCAAATTCATTCTAGCTTATCTCCATAGTTCATTCCTCCATCTAAAATGGCAACTTCATTAACCCCTTAAGACATTGCATTCTACACTCAGTCTACAGCAATCTTGGACACGTTGGCTAGCCAACTTTGTGTCCGAGTTGCCTCGGTTCAGAGGTGGGAGCCCGTAAAAAGACTCGGTGATGTGGTGCCTTTCCGACGAGGAGATCGAGACCGGAGATGCCGCGAGGAGATCGGGATGGTGGCCAAAGACCGAAGGACACGGATCGCTCGGTATAGCTCTCTACCCTTTCTCTAGTTAGCTAGTAGTAGGTTAATGGTCCGATCCGGATTTATAGTATGCGGTAGCGCTGGTTTCTAGTTTAAAGAAAAGTTTCGTTTCCGCATTTTGGCATCGGACAAACGACCGGGGCACTACCGTAGACTTACATGGTATCAGAGCCACGCCGTTAACCTTTACTAGCTTGCTCTAGTGTGTTTAGAATTTTGATCGAACAAAAATTCCAAAAACCACAATTTCAAAAATGCAGTTTCTGTCGATTTTCATTTGTGTTGGAAAAATTATTTGGTATGTTGCAGAAATATGTGCAGGCTTTTCTAAGAAAACTAAGAAAATTTGGTGGGCTGATTTTACTGTAGCACGGCGGATCTGCGGCCAAAACCACGTTTTGGCCATGGATCCACCGCCGTACTATAGCCACAGTGCACCAAATTTCTTCAGTAGGTCTCTGACTTAGAATTGGGGTTTATGGTATATTCTGTTTGGGCCCAGATTTATTTTGAGTGCTACAGTTGTGCTTGGGGCCCACTTCGGGAAACTTAGTCGATCGAAAATTTTAAACATGTTAGTTCACAATTTACATTATATCTGCGACCGTGAATGTCACTTGATCGGTAAATCCTGTCTAACTGCTATAGCCCTTTTAGACGGATTTGCGAACGTGACATTCACGTTGATGTTCTGTGTTGTGCTGTGATGTTGCGGATTTGTCATGGTGGATAGCCTGGATGCAATGGTAGTACAGTTTGGTTATATTTGTACATTTGATATTGCGGGATGAGCGTCCTGTTAGTTATATGTATGCCCTAGAGGCCATTACTGTACATTGGATGTATATTGTAGTGGATGCTGGGACATATATAGGTAGGACTTTCTTGCTCGACATGATAGTACGCTATCTGGTTGCTCTTTATCTTAACATGTATACTTTCTGTCTCTCTGATTACATGTTGATAAAGCCCTTAGGATGTGTACTCGACTTCCAGGACTGTGATGTAGATTATACTAGTAGGGCCTGGATAGTCCATGAGTATATCCTTCATTGTTCCAAGTCGAGGGAATATCGAGACGGGGCATCGATATTCCAGAGTAGACTAGCGCATATCTTCTCGACCCATGCGATGGGCGATGGATGATCCCATATCCATTGGTGTTTGACATCGAAGATGGTATGCGGGTGCTCAGTGGAGACTGGGTACACTGAACGGACTCGCCGAGAACTCCCAGATGGTATTATACCTCACGTCAGATGGCAGTTCTCTGGTGACACTGGTACAGCTTAGTCTGTTGACCCGAGATCGTCATAGAGTCTTGTGTGTCTCCCACTGTGCTTTGATTTCCACCCTACCATGGCTCTACTGAGTTGTGCAAACAGGTGGTTTTTGGGTACAGTCCCGATTCACATAGAGGCAATGAGCGATAGGAGGGGATTCGTCTCTCCCGGTATTGGGGGTTGATGTTGTGCTATGCTCGACTGGTCATAACAGGAAATCCCTGGCCAGGGTTGCAGTGATATACTGGTAAGAGTTATCAGTAGTTTCACGAATGTTATGGACCTCAAGTCGGCATGACTTATCGAGCTATTGGGGTCTGACGTTTACCATCCCTAGGCGAGATATGCGACATATCAGACGAACAGACCGGACTATACGGTAAGTGTTACTGGTTGGATTCACAGGAGTGTGAGCGGGCTTGCTCGTCGATCTTCTGATCGCTCAATACCCGGGTGGCCGTTACGTTTAGCAGATCGCTTGCGGCTTGTGGGTGTTTGATATGATCATCATCTGCTGCCGGCGTATTGACGAGTCTTTAGAGTCCTACACAGAGGTTTCCTGGCTAAAGCGAAACGAAATAGGAGCGCATATGAGATATGGGCGGGACCGAGAATAATGCGTGTATGTGATACCGTATTCTATTCTCGCGATGAATGTATCGAATGGTTATATGCGATATAACCTAGTTATCGAATCAAGGATTGATTCGATAAGCCGATACATATGATACTAGTCGGTTATATCCGATATGACCGGATCGTTAAATCAAGTGTTGATTTAATGATTTAGTGCATATTTATATATTTGATATATTACTTTGCGTTAACTAGTATTGGTTCACTTTAAAAGGATTTTCTCACTTGAATTGTACACATTGTATATGCGATATAATTTTGTGCATATGTTTGTATCATGTTTGATGATACATGCTTACTTGGTTAAGTGTAAAGAATCAAACCATGGTTTAAGTTAATGATTAGGGTTTTGATTATTTATTCATTTATCTTTTTCTTATTTATTCATTTTGGAAAAAGGAAAAGATAAATGAATGGCTGTATGTTTTGTTTTTAGTTGAAGTTTCTTGAAACTTTGACTAAGTCACTCTTTTGTTGTTTTGCTTAACCCTAACCATTTAACTAACCCATGTTAATTCTCTACACTTAACTATAGTTGAAAGTATGATAAGTATTGAATTATTTATCTAATTATTTAACACTTATCATATCTTCTTCTTCTTCATCATCTTCTTCAACATGAAGAAAAGCTTGCTACTCCAATGGCAAGTGATGAAAACTAGTGAGAAATCCAAAACTAAAGTCTACCCACTTCCTATTTCTTCATCCTCTACCTCTTGCCAAGTAGTATAGGGTGTTTCCTTCACAAGTTTTCATGGCTTGGTGAAGGTGGAGCTTGTTCTTGTAATACCTCGACGTAGATCATCTTCGGCATCGAACCGACGATCAAGCCCACCCATTCTTCGATGACACCGATGCTAGAGTCATGGGTTCGTTTTGGACAGCGGAGGGACTTCATCATGGAGCCTAGGAGATGGTGGACCGGATCTACAAAGGTTGTAGTCACTTTCCCTTAGCATTTAATTCGATTACTTGCTTACTTCGCCTATTTATCTAGTTAACGATTCGTATTAGGGTTTGTAGGCACTTGAAAAATTTAAATTGGTCGTGTTTGATCACTTGTGAGACTCCATTAGAGTGCCTAGGAACCCTACAGTGGTATCAGAGCCTGGCTAGAGCCTTAGGCGAAGTCCCGACGGAATCAGAAGTCCGATCGACCCAAAACCCGACTTAAAAAAATGCTCTCTGGACTTTTCTGTAAAATGTGGATTTTTCGAAATTAAAAATATCTAGAAAAATCAGCAGGGAATCCTAAGAATTATTGTGCAACACGTGTCCATGATTCGACAAGAGTGCGGCGGAACCGCGGCAGAAGCATGGCTTCTGCGGCGGAACCGCGGCAGAAGCATGGCTTCGGCAGAACCAAAGAATTGTTTTCTTTTCTTTTCCTTAAAGTTTCGACTCATCTAATTCGAAACACGAACGATTGCACTATCCCTGTGGACGATCCGCACTCGCTAACGATCTACATCCGATACCGTAGTTGATTGCGGTCAAACAATTCTTTGGTTGTGAACTATATTCATTTTCTAAATACCGACACAAAGAAACTTATTCGTTTTATTCGATTTACACAAACATAGAATTTCTTCAACAATCAAGCATCCAGAGCAAAATCCTGGTTTCGTGGAACGCGGCCTATATCAATCCTGACCCCGTGGGAAACGTCCAGTGCGGATCCTGGTACTCGCAGAACACGGCTATGTCAAACCGACCCCGTGGGAAGCATCAAGAGCAAATTCGTGGTTTCGTGGAACGCGGCCTATGTCAATCCTGACCCTGTGGGAAACGTCCAGAGCGGAGCCTGGTCCTCGCAGAACACGGTTATGTCAATCCGACCCCTTGGGAAGCATCCAGAGAAAATTCCTGGTCACGTGGAACACGGCCTATGACAATCCTAACCCCGTAGGAAACGTCCAGAGCAGATCCTGGTCCTCGCAGAACACGACTATGTCAATCAGACCCCGTGGGAAGCATCCAGAGCAAATTCCTGGTCACGTAGAACACGGCCTATGTAAATCCTGACCCCGTGGGAAACGTCTAGAGCGGATCCTGGTCCTCACAGAACACGGCTATGTCAATCCGACCCCGTGGGAAGCATCCAGAGCAAATTCATGGTCACGTGGAACACGGCTTATGTCAATTCTGACCCCATAGGAAACGTCCAGAGCGGAGCCTATTCCTCGCAGAACAAGGCTATGTCAAACCGACCCCGTGGGAAGCATCCAGAGCAAATTCTTGGTCACGCGGAACACGGCTTATATCAATCCTGACCCCATAGGAAACATCCAGAGCGGAGCCTAGTCCTCGCAGAACACGGCTATGTCAAACTGTCCCCGTGGGAAGCATCCAGAGCAACTCCTGACTCCGTGAGATGCGGATAATGGTAACCTCACCCATCACTTACGGGTCCTCACGACTCGTAAGGGAGCATACTCTCTTGTGAGATCCTTACGACTCTCGAGAGAAAACACACTTAGGAATCCTCACGAGTCCTAAGGAGAAAATACACCTACGAGATCCTCTCGACTCGTAGGGACAAAAGTCTTTATGAGACCCTTACCGCTCATGAAGTTGAAAAGCCTTAGGCAGCAGATCTGAACCTGCTTTCTAAGCCATCACTGCCTCTCGAAGAATTCAAAACGGAATGCTCCCTCTATCATCTACAGGCTATGCTTATTAGGTAACACGCTGGCAATAGAGAAAAGAGAAGAAAGCGACAAGGAGAACATTTTATTTGCATTCGGTTAAACGTTTAAAGCATACCCATTCATGCATGTGCAAAAGATTTAGTGCGTAAGATAGACACATGGAAATGAGGAATTTGCTATTCATACTTCGAAAAGTTCTTACAATAATGAAAGCAGTAGACAAAAACATAATCAAAATGATTACAATGGCAAGACATCAAATCCAGGACACGGATTGAGAAATTCAAAGGTGAGGCTATCCAAAAATTTTCGAGCCTCTCAGACCATCTTCGTGTGCATCCTTTCACGATCACAAGCGTCAGGATCCCCACTGATGTCCTCTACCCTTCGATAGGAAGCAAGTATCGCCGCCTGCTGAAAAGCTTGATGCAGGATATCAACAAGGTTATCTCTCCTTTTCTTTGAGATAATGCCCATCAGATACACCGAGTGCACCTTATCTTCGGCGTCGTCCAATACCTTAAGCGGCATGCCTAGAAAGAATAAGGGAAGCGCTTCCCAGATCGCTCTCACGATAAGCTTCAAGAGGGAGGAACGACGAGGAAGAAGTCGGCCATTGTATGCATCAAAGCGGCCCATAATTTCAGCACACTGGGCATTTGTGAATTCTTGGTTTTAGGAACGGCCGAGTGCGCGAATGTCCCCGTAAGAAATAATCCCGTTGAGGTCATACATGTGAGTGTCCATAACGTCTGAAAAGGAAAATTAGTGAGAGTTAGAGGACAGACTGATTAAGAAAAGCTTATTGAAACAGACACGGGATTTAAACAACTCTTGATATCCCAAGGTGGGAATAAGTGCTAATTAAATCACCCAATGGATTTATTTCTATGAAGTTAAGAGAGAAATCCTAAAAAGAATTTCGTCAAAAGGTCCCTCGGGCGAAGGAGTTAAACTCCTCGAGTGCAATGCTCTGCAAACAAGAGTGACACCTGTCAAAATCAATTATGAAGGAAATTTAAAAATTCCCCGAGAATTCTAAAGATCCATGCTCTGTAAAGAGAATGAAATGATCCATCAAGAAACCTTGAAAGCAAAGCTTTTGGTAGAAGTAAAAACTTCGAGATCTTTAAGATCTATAAAGTGAATTCCAAGAATTCTTCATCAATGGGTCGAAAGAAATCCTAAAAAGGTTTTCTTTTTCAAATCCATGATCCAAATAGAGCAAACCTCTGATAACAAATTCGAATCTTACCAAAAAGAAAATATCCGGCAGAGTTTTTTTTAAGAGATTTCTTAAAGAAGAGAGCAATGCTCTGAAGGAGAAATAATTCTCAGAAAAGAAGATGAACAATGGTCATTTCAGAGGGCCAAAGGCCCTATTTATAGGCATTGAGAGCCATTTCAACTTCCAAAAAGTTGATCCAACGGCGGAGATGCTGCCACCGTTGGACTCACGTGTGGGCCACGTAAGCGCAACGGTGAGGGCATTTGTTTCCCCAATCAGAACAAAGCTCTGTTCAAATTTCGAGATTTGAAATGAAGCGACGCTTTGTGAAGAGCGCCAGCAGTGAATGCGCCAGCACTAAGAGTCAAAGACTCTGAAACGGCACGCACGTGCATAGCACGAGAGCGCTAAGCGCCAAGAGCACTTCATTACTTGCGCCTAGTTATAACAAGTTAAGTTATGCAGCGCATAAACGCCTGACAAAGGAATAACAACGAATTAAAAATAAGAGGAGCACTTGGCAGATAATAAAATACTTAATTAGACATTTTTTATTACAATATAAACAGATCGCCAAACATGGGATCAAAAGGACATGGGTTTGCAAAGCTAAGAATGAGATTATCCAGTTCCCTCTCTGTCTTCTCCACCATGTCAAAACGGCGATCTTCTTGAGGAGTAGCCACCCGTCGATCAGCGCCGCACTCACCAGAGAAAGTGAAGATAATGACCCGACGAGCCCGTATCTAGCTCAGCAAATGGACAGAGCAATCCCTCAGGGCTTTAGTGATCAAATGCGCCTCGAAGAAGCACTCGATCTTGTCTTCAGCAGCATCCAGCATTGCCGAGGTCATCTCTGCTGGAGGAGGGGGAATATCGGCGAGCATGGACGTAAGGATCATCCGAAGCCAAATAGAGTGTGGGGGGAGAGGAGATCCTACACGAGTCAAGAGCTCGTACAGCGCTGCGTCGCATTGGTCATCCGTAAGAGCAGGATCCACCAAGCGTGCAGCAAAGCGAGGAACAATGTCCTGGATGGACACTTCCTATAGTTGTCGACGAGCATGTGAGAGGTTACAAGCCATAGTTGAGAGGGTTCTTTGGAGACGAGAAAAGAAAGAAGCTTTGCTTCAGATTATGAAGACTAGGCACAGGAAAATTTGTGCATAGTAGAGCTATTTCCAAGACCTGGAAAATGAAAGTTCTGGGGAATATAAGTTTGGCTTAAAAGGAGGGTGAAAAGACACCTCCAATAAAAGAGTGCTTTAGATGCAGCACCAAGAGCGCTGCGCTATAACTAGCGCATCACGTGCAAAGCACGTGTGCGCTAGCGCTAAGAGCGCTACGCTCCAAATAGCGCACCATGGGCAGAGCGCATAAGCGCTAGCACTGAACTAAAATCTCCCCACCGTTAGATCAAAGATCTAATAATAATGATAAATCATTAATTAACCAGAATTAAATTCTGTTAAGGAAAGATTTCTCAAAATATTTCCAAAGAACAAGATTGTACTCTGTAAATCATAGCACCGTTGGATCAATGATCCAATGGTAAATAAAAATTACTAAATGACAGAATAAATTCTGTATGGAAAGATTTCCCAATCTTGGTAAAAAAACAAGAAGATTACCTTCTGTAAATCAGAAGCCCTTGGATCAAAGATCCAACGATGGGAAATTCCCCAAATAAATTGGAGAAAATATCTCCTTAACTGATTGAACAAACCATCTTGCCCTATATAAAGGCCCCAAGACTTCAATTCTCAAAAAGAGGAACCCCCCATAAACTTTGAGAAAATCTCAAGAAGAAGAAGAAGTTCTCGGCAAAAGAAGACAATTCTTTTTTAAGGTAAAAAGAATATACAGACAAAATCGTCTCAATATAAACAGAAGTATTTATTTCTTTCACAGATCATAGATTTATAAGACAAAGTTGTCTTTCCCAAACGAGATTATGAACATCTCATTATAAAGGGGGGAGAATTATTCAATTCACTTAGGATCACAGATCCATAAAGGCAAAGCCTTTCATCAAAAAAGAGAGATTGAAATATCTCCTATGAACTAAGAACTTTGTTCTTAGAATCTTGAGACGAAGTCTCTTATCATAGAACAGATAATCTTCAGAGCGCAAAGTTAACCTAAGAAGAGTCTTAGCGCTCCTAATCTAATAAGAGCCTTAGCGCTCCTAATTCAAAAGTGCCTTAGTGCTCTTCATCTAGAGTAAAGCACTGCAGTACCATAGCGCTTCAAACACGGCGCACGGCGCTCATTGGCTAGCACTCAGCGCTAAGCACGCCACGTGCTCCTCACGTGTGCGCTGCATTATTAAAAGCGCATTGCACTCATTATATGGCATCAGCGCCAAACGCCTTAATGCTTCAACTAAAAGCGCATCAGCGCTCCACATCTAGCGCAAAGCGCATCAGCACTCTTCATTTAGCGCAAAGCGCTAAGCGCATTAGCGTTTCATATCTGGTGCTAGTGCCAAGTGCACCACATACTTTTATATGCGCTTGGACAGAACATAAATTGTTCTTTGAATAAGCATGGAGCTATGATAAATGCACAGCATTCAACTAAAGACAAAACATTATCAGAGACCAAACCAATGCTTAGCATTTTTAAGGGGATTGGACTCAAACACACATACAACAACTCCAAAAACAAATGTTGAACATTGTAATTGAATGGACTTAGCCCAAATTGGCCATAAGTCCTCAATTCAGATTAATTGAGTTCATATGCTCATAAATCACAGATCTTAGCACTAATTAGACTACAGGTCTCTCAACCCACATCGGTTTAAGGGTACATCTCTGAACTCCTCTGATATTTGTCGTTGTAATTCTTCAACGTCTTCAGAGAGGTGACGGGTCCCGACAACCATACATTTCATGGACTGTGGGGTCCTTAAGCCCATAGTCTATGATGTCCTTAACCTTGACTGTGAGGTCTTTAAACTCACGGACTATAATGTCCTTAACCTTGACTGTGAGGTCTTTAAACTCACGGACTATGATGTCCTTAACCTTGACTGTGAGGTCTTTAAACTCACAGACTATGATGTCCTTAACCTTGACTGTGATGTCTTTAAACTCACAGACTATGATGTCCTTAACCTTGGACCGAGATGTCCTTAAACTAATATTGGACCGTAATATCCTTAAACTAATCGACCGCAATGTCCCTAAACTAAACAATAGAGTCCAAATGCTCTTTTGTTGGATCTAAACGATCCCGTTAAGTTGATCTTAGTCTAAAAATAAGACTAACGTATCCTTAACAAACGTTTAAGTTGATCTTAGTCTCAAATGAGACTAACGTACCCTTAAACCCAACCCCCAAACCAAAATCTAACAGGATATAGATTTTGACTAATCCACGCCCTACGGGCGACAACATAAATTAGTCTCCGTATACAATCCACGAGCAACCAAAAACAAAACAAACACACACGACACGAAGTGACCATCTTGAGAAGGAGAAAGTTGTTACCGCGATGCAGTAACGTAATTAACTGCAGGGGCTCGCACCTGCAGGGAAGAGCATCCCCACAATCAAAAACCCCTCATTATGAGGGCGAATCTGACGAAGTCTGATATATCGGCCGCATCCGTTTAAACCTTCGATACGTGGTGTCATAAATCAACTTGGCATCTTCGGAGAGGTGGACGGATAGCACCTATTAGCATCTGCCCCCAAATTCAGGCAAGACGTTTGTCTTCCCGGTTTTCGGCGGTGAACAACGTCATTTACCGGTTCGGCACTCCGCGACGGATTATCTCCGATAACAAGCCAGCCTACAGAAGCCACAAGATCAGCCGCTTCGCACAACAGCATAATATAGACTGGAGATACTCTTCGGGCTACAATCCTCGAGCTAACGGTCTAGCTGAGGCTTTCAACAATACCTTAACGAAGATCGTGAAAAAGACAGTGTCCAAAAATAAGAAGGACTGGCACGAGAGACTGCATGAAGCTCTCTGGGCGTTTCGGACCACATTCAAAACGGCCACAAACACAACGCCGTATGCATTGGTATTCGGCACAGAAGCGGTATTCCCCCTCCAGATAGAGTTACCCTCTCTATGAGTGGCGGTTCACTACGAGCTGACAGATGAAGAAAATGCTCACCTTCGGCTTGAGGAGTTCGACGCCCTTGATGAAACCCGGCTCATGGCGCAACAAAACTTAGAGGCTTATAAAGCAAAGATGACACGCTCATATGAAAGATTGACTAGGCCGAGAACATTCCGCCAAGGCGAACTCGTGCTAGTGGTCAAAAGACCTATGATCCCCAATCGTGCTAAACGGGGGAAATTCGTGCCGAACTATGAAGGCCCGTATATCATAGACAAAGTTTACCAGGGTGGAGCCTATCTACTCATGGACATGCATGGTGAAAGACCTTTTAGGCCAATAAATGGTCGCTTCCTGAAAAAATACTACACCTGACGAGTCACGGCCTAAGTCAATGATAGATGGCGACGCTTATGTCCGCTCGCTATCTTCCTAAGACCAAACTCTATAAGTAGTAGCCGGCACACGGACCGAAACGTCCTTAAACTAACGATGGACCACTGTGTCCTAAAACTGGCTGCGGACCGAAACGTCCTTAAATTAACGATGGACCACTATGTCCTAAAACTGGCTATTGACCGAGACGTCTATAAACTACTACGGACCGCAGCATCCCAAGGCTGACGACGATGATAAAAAAAGGAAATAAAAAAGCGGTACGTCCATAAGCGAGATGGGCACGGATGAAAACCTAAAAGGGCTCCGTGAGTAAAAACAGCAGGGCTACCGGTGAGTTTGTGAAAACCTGAAAGGGCGCAATCTCGTTAAAAGACACATGCAAGGTCCTCTCGACCTTGTAAGGAGAAAATACCTGCGTGAGATCCTTACGACTCACAAGAGAGCAACACACTTAGGGATCCCCACGATTCCTAAAGAGAAATTACACTTACGAGATTCTCACGACTCATAAGGAGAATTCCCTTTTGAGACCCTCACGGCTCACAGGGTTCAAAAGCCTTAAGCTACAGGGATCTGAACCTGTTCTTAAGCCATCACAATCTCCAATGCTGCCCTACAAGCGGTTCAATATTGACCCTTTTATACAATCCATGGGCACGAATAAACATTTCCCTAACAAAGGCTCACCCGCGACTAGGGATATGTTCACACGGTGAACAACCCTTGTAAGTCCTCTCGACTTATAAGGAGAAAACACTCTTGTAAGATCCTTACGACTCATAAGAGACCATACACTTAGGAATCCTCACGATCCCTAAGGAGAAAACGCACCTACGAGATCCTCATGACTCGTAGGGAGAAATACCTTTATGAGACCCTTACGGCTCATAAAGACAAAAGCCTTAGTCAACAGGATCCTAACCCTGTTTGCTAAGCCACCTTTGTTCGATATCGACAGAGGCAAATGATGATTCGCTCCTGGCAATATCCCAGTTGTAGCGGTGCTGATGCCTAAATCGGTATCAAATTCCAAGTCTATACTCGCGGCAAAAGTCAGCGAGCCATAAATGCATATGAAATAGCCGAAATGATGGGGCAACTTGCAACAAAATCAGCAAGTAAAAATGTATGCATACAAAAATAGCCGAAATGATTGGGCACCGCAAAAAATATCCGAAATGATTGGGCAATCGCGACTTTCACGATATAAAAGCTGAAATGATAGAGCATCGTGGAAAGAAAAATATATATAATGAAACTTTTTGCCCTACAGATGAGATCACATCGATCCCTGTATACAATCCACGGGCACAAACAAAGAGGGAACCATACCTTCCTACCAGGCTCCATCTGAAAGAGAGCCAAGTCTCGATGGCCACCTCTACAGCCTAGAGACCAAAAACAGTGTTCCTCCTCATTCCAGCAGGATTCGGACATGACAATTAAGAGGAGCCATGGCAAAATCCCTAGTTCCAAGTCTCGATGGCCACATCTACAACCTAGAGACCAACAATAGCGTTCTTTCTCATTCCAGCAAGATTCAAACGCGACAATCAACCACGGAGCCATGGAAAAGTACCTAGTTCCAAGACTCTATGGTTCACAGACAGCCTAGAGATCATCTCAACATTCGTCTCATTACAACATATGCAACATCAGCAAATCGGAGCCGCGGCAAAGTTCCTAGTTCCATGACTCGACGGTGCACAGACAACCGAGAGTCAACCCCTCCTGGTCTCGTAGAACACGGATAATATCAATCCTGACCCCGTAAGAAACGTCCAGAGCAAATCCTGGTCCCGTGGAATGGGAAACGTCCAGAGCAAATCCTGGCCCCGTAGAACACGGTTAAAGTCAATCCTGACCCCGTGGGAAGCATCCAGAGCAAATCCCGGTCTCGTAGAACACGGCTAATATCAATCCTGACCCCGTGGGAAACGTCGAGAGCAAATTCTGGTCTTGTAGAACACGGCTAATGTCAATCTTGACCCCGTGGGAAACGTCCAGAGCAAATCCTGGTCCTATGGAACACGGCTAATATCAATCCTGACCCCATGGGAAACGCCCAGAGCAAATCCTGGTCCCGTGGAACATGGCTAATGTCAATCCTGACCCCATGGGAAACGCCCAGAGCAAATCCTGGTCCCGTGGAACACGGCTAATGCCAATCTTGACCCCATGGAAAATGCCCAGAGCAAATCCTGGTCCCGTGGAACACGACTAATGTCAATCTTGACCCCGTGGGAAACGTCCAGAGCAAATCCTGGCCCCGTAGAACATGGTTAAAATCAATCCTGGCCCCGTGGGAAACGTCCAGAGCAACCCCCTGACCCCGTGAAATACGGATAAAGACAACCCCCTGACCCCATGAAATGCGAATAAGGTCAACCCCTGACTTCATGAAATGCAGATAAAGTCAACCCCCAACTCCATGAAATGCGGATAAAGTCAACCCCTGACCCCGTGAAATGCGGATAATATCAACCTCATCAATCACTTACGAGTCCTCTCAACTTGTAAGGAGAAAATTCTCTTGTGAGATCCTTACGACTCTCAAGAGAAAACGCACTTGAGAATCCTCATGATTCCTAAAGAGAAACCACACCCGCGAGATCCTCTCGACTCGTAGGGAGAAAAGTCTTTATGAGACCCTCACGGCTCATAAAGTTGAAAAGTCTTGGGTGGAAGATCATAACCCTGTCTCCCAAGCCATCGTTGCCTCGCAAAGAGGTCAAGGTAGATTTTCTACAGGTCAAACGTTGACAAGAAAGGAAGTAATCACTTACGAGTTCTCTCAACTTGTAAGGAGAAAATTCTCTTGTGAGATCCTTATGACTCTCAAGAGAAAACACCCTTAGGAATCCTCACGATTCTTAAGGAGAAAATACACCTACGAGACCCTCTCGAATCGCAGGAAGAAAAGTATTTATGAGACCCTCACGGCTCATAATGTTGAAAAGTCTTAGGCAGCAGACCTGAACTTGCTTCCTAAGCCATCGCTACCCTACAAGGAGGCTAAGATGAAATCTTCTCTACTATCTACAGGCCACGCTTGTTAAAGTAATATGCCGGCAACAAAGAAAAGAGAAGAAAGCAATAGTAGAACAAAAATGTGTATCTTTTATTCATGAATTAAATGGAGTACAAGTTGAATCATATGAAAGAATAAAAAAATGGATACATGTTATTCAAAGATTACAAGTGTTCAATCTATACAAAACAGTTACTGAGAAGGAAGCGTCTTCGATAAATCAGCTAGCTGCTCGCGCACTCCTCTCAACACCTTCTCATGATCGGCCGCCATGGCCAGCTCTGCTTCAATCCGAGCCCTTTGCTGCAAGCACGATGAAACCTTCTCATCGATTTCCCGTTGGGCAGCTTCGTGACTCTGCGTAACCTGCTCAATAGAGTCGAGCTTCCGCCTCATCCCGTCCAAAATACATCGCTGCAAGTTGTCAAAGACGGCTCTCAGTTGCGCGGCATTCGCTTTGACCTGGGCGCGCAGCCGGGCAGATTCACCCAAAGCCTCATTATGTTTCTTCCGCCTCAAAGTCACTTCTTGCTCAAAATGGCGGAGGAAGGACACGCTCTGCTCAACCCATGCAGCCCGCTGGGAGTTCAAAGCCAACATTTCAGTAGCAGGATGCCTAAGCTCAAGCTCATGCAGGCAGGCCTCAATCTTCCTGCAGTGGTTAACCTAAGACTCAACAACGCCTTCGTTATGGAAGTTCACAAGCGTCGCCAGCATTGGATTAATCTCGGCAGCAAAATCTGCAGCGAATGTAGGGGCCTCCACGTCAAGCTCCTCGATATAATCGCTCAACATACGCAGACTGGTCACAACGCCTTTTGAAGATGGACGTCTGGAAAAGGGCCCTATCGGCATTATGATATGAGACTCGAACGGAGCTAGAGTCGGTATGATCGCTACAAAACAGATCATAATCAGATGACGGGTTAAGGAATAAAGAAGATACACGAATAATAGAGTTTACTATACTGGCTGCGACAGGGGGCAGAGCGGGGAGTACCGGCGCGACGATACCCTCGTCCCATCCTTCAATTTGTAAGGTTACGAGTAACGCAAAGAAGAATTAGCAATGACATGGCTTCCCGTTAAAGAAAAGGAAAGACATCGGTCGAAAAAGATACTCACCGACACCAGCGGGCAGGTTAATCTCCGACTGGAAGGAGAAGTGAGGGTTCAACACTTGATACAGATGATCAAAGAGAACTCCTGCAAGATTACGATAATGCATAATCAGTACACGAAAAATGTTTTCCCCGATTTAAATTAATCGCAAACCCATACCTTTCAGCAGTTGAGAAGATATAAGAGGAGACGAAGGGGGAACAACCTTCATAGCGGCAACTGGTGGTGCTTCTTCAGGTATCACAACCTCAATGCACACCATACCTGCATTAGAAATGAACGAAATACTGTCAGAAGAGATTGAAAGAGATTGCAGAATGAAAAGGAAAGCAATGACCTAAAATCTACCTGATGAGTCGCCGGTCAAAACCGCGACAAGGGCGTCACTGGGTGCAGCGACTACTTCACCCTCCTCCATTGGAATGGTTTCGCCACTCGTAGCTTCATCCCCCGACTCCACGAGAGCCGTCGTGATACTCGCAACGCCTGGCAATGACAAGGAACTGCAAGGGGAAAGAGTGGCAGTTGGGGCAGTTCCAGACTCTTGAGAAAGAGTGGCCACTTCAGGCTCAGTGGTT
Source organism: Agapanthus africanus (assembly GCA_030015575.1). Classification (NCBI taxonomy): domain Eukaryota; kingdom Viridiplantae; phylum Streptophyta; class Magnoliopsida; order Asparagales; family Amaryllidaceae; genus Agapanthus; species Agapanthus africanus. The sequence continues at coordinate 26,664,602 of JASDDO010000004.1, read as the reverse complement.
GCCGCCGTATCACCTACCACTTCCTCATCAGGACTCAGCCCTGCAGGGTATAACGTATGAGAATCTGAGGATCAAATTTTAATAAAAAGACCCAAAGTTACGTTACCTTGAGATGGCCTTTCGGCTGCTAATTTAAAGGTATTTAAGCATGCTTGCGCTTCAAAAGATGAATCAAAAATATTTGTAACCGCAATCAAGAATGGCGTCGCTTGGTAGCTAGCCGGTGAGTACCGGTCGGTCCACAGGGATGTTGTGTATTTCCTAATTTGGTCTAACAAGTTAATTCCAAACGGTATGAATGGATTATCGCTAAAAACTAAACTGATTTATACTAAGACTAGAATCTTGCTAGGGTTAGGTATAGGTTAAGTTTGGAAATTGAAGATTTCCTCACCGCTTTTTATGCCCTAATTTAGATCTCTTTAGGTGTTATGGTAATAATTAATAAAAGGGATTAGTACCATCGGGAAGAAATGATGTTTCTTCCTCTAGGTTTTAGTCCTTCCTTTCTTAATTCTTATCCTAACCTCCATGGAAACCATACGCAACCGGTCGTTTATAATACGGTATCACCGTTACCTCATGGGGTAAAGTGCCGTAGGGAACGGTGTGTGTATGTATGCATAGAGTCCTATTAATTATATGTGGTGGGCAAGAAAAGGGTGAGAGATTTTCATATCTCAAGCCTTCCCCAAATCTAACCCTAACAAGCGAGGAGACTATGCATACAATAATAAAATGTAAACTAAGGCAATTAATTAGGGAATTGATTACCTCCGTTAATGAGATTTTCATCACTCATTAGAGAATTGATTAACATTTCTAACTATCTAACTAGGGTAGATAATAAAATGTAAACTAAGGCAATGAAATAAAATTACTTACTTTATTGATGGCTCTCTCCAAACATTTACACAGGAATTTTACAAATCTGAATAGATGAAATAAAAAGAGGCATGGCCTAAAACAGGTTTTAGGGTTTCTATTTATAGAACATAGAAACCCTAAGGTTACAATCGCATCATATCTGCAATTACAAGTTTACCCCCTAAGAAAAGAACTAGTCAACGCACCGCCAGCGCCACAAAGATTTCCACCAATACGGGCTTAACACGGCCGCGGAACCGCGGCCAAAACCGCTGTTTGGCCGCGGTTCCGCGGCCATTTATTGGGCTTGTAGGCTGAAATTTCCTGGGGTTATGTCTGTTGCTGGTGTCTTCTGCTTTCTTCAGTTGGTTCTTCAAAATGTCTTCTAGTTTTCTTCCAGATCTCCACAGTGCATAATATCGTGGACTTTTACCGTTGCTTCGTGTCGAAGTCTTGAACCTTGTGCTGCCTTTGTACTTTGTGAACTTGTTCATTGATCTTCAATGTCCCTTAAAATGTAGGCACGATCAAGATTCCACCATTTATCGGTCGTAGTCTCACTTTGTATCATCTTTTTTCATCAATTTCACTGTTTTTGTTCCGAGAACCTGTAACCTGCAACTATGTACCAGACATGGGTAAAAAGCACCTGTTTATTTGTAAACTGAATAAGAATGGAAAATAAAATAATGCAAAATTATGGTATGAACAAATACCCCTAAACTTATCTTTTGCTCGTCCTCGAGCAAACATAGTTTTATTCTCAACAAAATCCTAACCTCACTTTCGCAGGGAAACGCGATTGCACTGAGCTCGTGCAACAAGCCGTTAAACCTCTAGGTGTCCCTAGTAGGAGGAGTGTTGTCTCCTAAGGGTTTTCAGCGGATAATACCCATAAAATCCTATCAATTAGGCCCATTGACTTTTATTCTCCAATTAGGTTTCTTAACAAGAACTCTATTATCTTCGACTCAGAAATTATCCGCCCGTATTCTTCAAGCTTCCTTATCATTTAAATTAAGATTATATATATTCTTGTGAATTTACTTAGCTTTTGCCATCTTTTAAGTTTTCCCTCTAGGGTTCTATCTCAACTTAGGAATTTTTATCATCTCTATTAAAGATATAAGTCCTATTTTTCATTCCTATCTCTTATCTAAATCCCAATCACATACCCCTACGTGTGTGTATATATCACCCTTACACTTGGAAATTCAAATCAAGCTATCATACTCTTGTCCGTCGTCCAAAGCACATTTCAATTGGTGAATTTTTAGATGAAAATGCTCACACATTCTTCATACGACCGTTAATACTTCTTGAGGTACCAACGATCGATTACAAAATGTGCTTGCACATTAAAGCATAATTCCTAGTCTTATAATACCTAAGGCTTATAGCAGTGACTCCCAAACCAGTTGATCTAAGGCACTAGGTGATAAAGCACCTTCGCTAAATATTTTTTCTATTAATGCAGCTTTAAGTAATCACAAAAACCAGTGTTCATTTTTTATTATCTCTTTATTCACACTTGTATTTTTATTTTATTTAATTTTTTCTTCGTACTAAGGACTTTAGACAAGAGCATTTCAAGGTCTCTTCTACTATCCCAAGTTTCAAGCTTCGTGTTTGTGCAATTTGTAGGGTATATATTTTCAGAATTTAGACTTAAGCTTAGGAATTATTTTTCAAACTTATACTTTAATAAAAAATATCAATATTTTTCCCTTATTTTAACTTAGCCCAAGAAGTGAACTCAAAATTTGCCTATTTCTAAGTAAACTACAAATACATATATTTTCTACCGTTAAATTTTAAGAAATGTTATTTTTAGGGTTTTTAATTTATTAAGTATAAGATCTAGTTGTTCCTAGCTAGTTAACTTGTTTGTCAAACTCAAGTCAATTATGGCCAAAATTGAATGTTTTAATTTTTTTTATAATTTTTAAAAAATTTCAAGTTTTATGGGTTTTAAAATAAGTATGCAAATGCAAAAATATACACATGAATGCGAAGGAAGAAGGCTTACCGAGCATATCCCCAAACTTAAACTTGACAGTGTCCTCACTGTCAAGCTACACCAAGAGGGTCAAAATGTCGGCACTCCCCTGTTTATTTATTTATAAATTTTTTTATTTTTTATTTTTTTTATTTAAAAGAAAAACAAAACAAAATATATATACAACAAGGTTCCCCCCAAACTTCAGTTAAACGATGTTACAAGTCAATGCCGAACTTTGCAAAGACCAAAAGTCAACACCAACCAGTAAAATTTTATCTGTGTAAAGCATCGGTCGGTAGAAGAACATGTTGTACCGAGCCAAGAAGAATTGGGGAAGAGATAAGTGGTGGTATAAAAAGTGTCTGTATGTACGTGGAAGTAAAGAGATAGGAGGTGATGATGAATCAAAATGAGAATGTGAATGATCAAAAATCGATGGAATATTGGCATTCTCGTAGCTTATTAAAAGAAAAGGGGGTGGTTCAACTTCTAAAGGAGGATCTTGATTATCCACACAATCCCCGAGATATTTCAGTGGATCCTTTATTGACTTGGCATCATCCATCATATGCATATGATATTCAATTATGAGGGAACTAATCTCCTCGATGTCCGCCATAGTCCAGCCGAAAGCTTGCCGGTTATTTTGTAAGACCATTAAAAGAGCTTTCTCTTGCTCGAGGTCTAAAGAGGCCGATATGATAACGGGAAAGGTCTCATTCTCACCTAGGTAAGCGTATTTAAGGTGAAATGGCAGAGGCTTGAGTTTGAGTTTCGGAGGCGAAACAATCAAAAGTAAATTTGGGGAATCTACCTCGAACTCAAAGGATTCCAACAATGGCTCGAAATCACTGTAAGCAACCGAATCGGATGGTTCAACTAACTCATCCAAAAATTCAAATGACTCATACTCAGGCGGTGAGTCATCAAAATCATCCAAAAAAGTGAAACATTCATAATCAACATCGGTTGTGCAAACTGTGTTAGATTCCAGGAGGGACGCACTAGTGGAATCAAAACTGTTGTCATCAAAAAGAAACTTTTCAAGCTCGCAGTCCTCCTGCGTGATTTCGTAAATAGAGCAAACTTCTCGTGTACTAGTTTTAGGCACGGGGGGCAGACTTCCTATCTTGTAAATATTGAACTCACTAGACATCTTTCCAAAGGATAGAGCCATAGAGCCATTGCGACAATTTATTACGGCATTGGAAGTGGCCAAAAATGGTCGACCGAGGATCACCGGAATTTAGTTCCGTGGGTTAGCAACAGGTTGTGTGTCCATAACAATAAAATCAACGGGGAATATGAAGTCCCCTACTTTGATCAATACATCCTCTAACTCACAGCTAGAATGGGTGATTGATCGATCAGCCATTTGGAGAGTACAACGAGTGGGTTTCAACTCTCCAACACCTAATTGCTCATACACGGAGTAGGGAAGCAGGTTAACACTAGACCCAAGATCTAAAAGTGCTCTATTGATGTTCTTATCCCCAATTGTTATTGAAATTGTAGGACAGCCAGGGTCCTTTCGTTTTTGGGGTAAGGGTTGACGTTGGTTAATAGCATTGCTCACGGCACTAGCTACTAGCACTTTCTTGGGTATCTGAGACTTTCTCTTCGAGGAGCATAAGCCCTTTAAGATTTTCGCGTAAGAAGGGACTTGTTGGATTGCATTCAAGAGAGGTATATTTATGCTAACATGTTTAAATAACTCCACAATCTTCTCCATTTGTGGAGTAGGTTTATTGGATCTCAACCTGTTTGGAAATGGAGCATTTTAAAAATCTGTTGAGTCCAATGTCTGTGGAGTAGAATGTAGAGTTGGAACGGATCCCAGTATGGGTGTGTTCGTGAAGTGAGATGTGGGTCCATTCGGATCAGAAGAAGAAGAGTCTTTTGAAGAATGAAGAATAGGCTCTAACGAAGAAGATGAAGATAAAGAAGAAGATGATGGAAAAGAAGAAGATGAAGAAGAACCACCGGCGGGGGTGTCATCATTATTACCCGCATTATTTTGCAACACTCTTCCAGATCTCAACGTGGTCACCGTATTTACATTATGATTTTGATGTTCATATGCAACATGTGCGTTGGTGTGTGACCGGGATTTGGCAATGGTTGAGATGAAAGCTTTCATTTTTCTCGCTCTCTCAACGCAGCAGTTAGTTGTGCAATTTGGGCCTCAATAGATTTGATTTTTTGATCATGTGAAGCATTGTTGTGCACCAAAGACTGAATGGAAGTCTCCAATCTTTCTGCGGATTGTGTAGATTGTTGTAGAAACGCATCTAGACTTCTTTCTAGCGGGTAACCTTATCATCATTTTGTTGAACAAAATTGTTTGGAGGGTAAGAGTTGTTGGGCACAAAATTGTTCATTTGGTTTGGGTAAGGTTGTAGTCGGAAAGGTTGCTGGTATTGAGTTTGTTGGGTTGCTTGTTGTTGTGGAGGAGGAGACCTTTGAAAGTTTTTGTTTCCTTGGAACTGTTGATTTTGATTCCAAGCAAAATTTGGGTGACTCCTCCAACCCGGATTATAAGTCGAAGAGTATGGATCATTTCTTTGTCTTTGCTGAAAGACAGCATTGACTTGATCTTGTCCTTGAACAGGTGGATTGTAAGGACACTCTTTGGTAAGGTGTGATGGATCCGAACAACAAGCACAAACAGTTCGTAGGGGTAAAGCAGGGGCAGGAAAAGGCGATGAGATTTTAGTCTCAATTGCTTCTAGCTTTTTCGTAAGTGTGGCCATCTCGGCCTTCATTACTATCGACATATCTAATTGATGTATGCCTGCTCTAGATTGACCAACAGAAGAAGATGAGGTGGTCTTAGTGCTTTCCCACTGAAGTGTTTGTTCAGCAAGATCCTCGAGAAACTGCCAAGCTTCCTCTCTAGATTTGGTTAGAAAGTGACCTTGACAAATGGTTTCCAGCAACTGCTTCGTTGCTGGGTTCAATCCCCCGTATAAAGTTTGGCAAAGTTGCCAATTTTCGATACCATGGTGAGGGCATTGAATAAGTCTTTGAATCTTTCAAAACACTTCCAAAATGGTTCGGAAGGAAGCTGGGAAAATTGTATAATCTCATTGCGAATTCTCGCGGTCTTGTGATGAGGATAAAACTTTTTAAGAAAAACTTTAACAAACTCTTCCCAATTTTTAATTGAATATGATGTTGTGCTGTATAACCACTTCTCGGCTAAGTCACATAAGGTGAAAAGAATGACCCTTAGCCTTATAGCATCATCTGATAATTTGGTTGTTTTCGTACTTGCGCAAACGTTTTGGAATTTGTTTATGAAGATATAGGCATTTTCGGATTCTAGTCCGTGAAATTTTGGCAACATGTTTATGAAGTGGGGTTTGATGTTAAAATTGTCCCCATTTGCCGGTGAGAGTGAAAGACAAGTAGGTAAGGCCGTGCGGACAGGGTAGAAAAGATCCTGGAGCGCGATTCGTTGGGGCGCTTCAACAGGCGGGTGTTGCGGGTTATTCGCACCTAACGGAGGTGGAATCAGTCCCGAAGGTAAGGTGTTGTTAGGATTATATCCCGACATCCCTTCGGAGTAAGAATGTGAAGGTGAAGGTAAGGAAGTGGAAGGAATTTCGACTTCGGAGTCGAAAGCTTCGTCGGTCGGTACCAACGAGACACAGACTAATCGGGAACTAGTGTCCCTAGTCCAACCGGACATACACTAAAGAGGTAGTGTAGTCAACAAGTGAAAAACAGAATGTGGAGGTAAGAAAACGTTAATGAGAAGGAAGTGGGTGTAAGTGGGGTGCACGGATTTCTTAGCGACAAGTTGCAAGTTCTTGTTAAGATCTTCCCTTTTTTTATATGTGAGCTTTTTTGCAAAAAAGATTTTCGATAAAAGTCTTAGACACACGTTCAATCAACCACAGATGCACAATCAGGCCTAGATCTAGGGTCACCTAGGTCAGCTAGACAGCTCCTAACCATTCCAAAGGGCAAGAAGTAGGACTTCAAACCGCCTGTTCACCGCCAATTATGGCCAGGTAAGTGCCAGGTAAGTGGGAGGTTCTCCACTATGTAAGTAGTGGGCCTAATTAAGTAACCACTCGCCTTAGACACGCTTGCCTGGACACCACAAAGTCAGGTTAGGATCAGCGGTCGATGCCTACAACTGGTCCTCTGTCCTATTGAGCGCGAAGTCCTTAGGGCTGAGTCTAATCTTTTTTAATTAAATGACGGTCAATGCAATATGCCTTATGTGATTTCTGGGGTCCTGGGAAGGGTGATGAAATCCCCACCCAATCTGGATTGGTTTCAAGCCCCTTAAAGTCAGTTTAGATATGCAAAGCAGTAAACAATCACTTGCAAACAATTTTTTAACCGCGGCGCAAAGAATCCTGCACAAGATCAAGTATTGGAAGGGGGAGAGATTTTTTAGCGCAAAGAATCCTGCAGGCAAATTTACAGAGGAGATATCAGTGGTTCAAAGGAAAGAGAAAGAGAGCTTACAGTGCAGATTCCTCGCGCTGACGTCACCAGAGGACCGCGGATGCGTGGCAGAAAGGTTGTTTCGGCGGCGGAGTCGCAGTGGAGTCGGCGAATCAGTTCCCGAAAAAAATTCTGCTCCTCTGGTTTGACTTTTCTCTGTTGTTCAGATCTAGGGTTTTATGTTTTGATCTCTGGATTTTTCCAGATCCGAACTCGATCGTCAATCCTGCAAAATTCATACGAAAAACCCTTCAAACAATAAAAAGATGATAAATTTTTATATTTTTTATGATTTTTCAATTTATATTAACCCGAAATTGCAAAAAGAAAATACTACGCCATCCCCGGCAACGGCGCCTTTTGATTTAAAGGTATTTAAGCGTGCTTGCGCTTCAAAAGATGAATCAAAAATATTTGTAACCGCGATCAAGAACGGCGTCGCTTGGTAGCTAGCCGGTGAGTACGGGTCGGTCCACAGGGATGTTGTGTATTTCCTAATTTGGTCTAACGAGTTAATTCCAAACGGTGTGAATGGATTATCGCTAAAAACTAAACTGATTTATACTAAGACTAGAATCTTGCTAGGGTTAGGTTTAGGTTAAGTTTGGAAATTGAAGATTTCATCACCGCTTTCTATGCCCTAATTTAGATCTCTTTAGATGTTATGGTAATAATTAATAAAGGGGATTAGTACCATCGGGAAGAAATGATATTTCTTCCTTTAGGATCTAGTCCTTCCTTTCTTAATTCTTACCCTAACCTCCATGGAAAACATACGCAACCGGTCGTTTATACTACGGTATCACCGTTACCTCATGGGGTAAAGTGCCGTAGGGAACGGTGTGTGTATGTATGCATAGAGTCCTATTAATTATATGTGGTGGGCAAGAAAGGGGTGAGAGATTTTCATATCTCAAGCCTTCCCCAAATCTAACCCTAACAAGCGAGGAGACTACTCACTCATTAGGGAATTGATTAACATTTCTAACTATTTAACTAGGGCAGATAATAAAATGTAAACTAAGGCAATAAAATAAAATTACTTACTTTATTGATGGCTCTCTCTAAATATTTACATAGGAATTTTACAAATCTGAATAGATGAAATAAAAAGTGGCATGACCTAAAACAAGTTTTAAGGTTTCTATTTATAGAACATAGAAACCCTAGGGTTACAATCGCGTCATATCTGCAATTACAAGTTTACCCCCTAAGAAAAGAACTAGTCAACACACCGCCAGCTCCATAAAGATTTCCACCAATACGGGCTTAACACGGTTGCGGAACCGCGGCCAAAACCCCTGTTTGGCCGCGGTTCCGCGGCCATTTATTGGGCTTTTAGGCTGAAATTTCCTGGGGTTATGTCTGTTACTGGTGTCTTCTGCTTTCTTCAGTTGGTTCTTCAGAATGTCTTCTAGTTTTCTTCCAGATCTCCACAGTGCATAATGTCGTGGACTTTTACCGTTGCTTCGTGTCGAAGTCTTGAATCTTGTGCTGCCTTTGTGCTTTGTGCACTTGTTCATTGATCTTCAATGTCCCTTAAAATATAGGCACGATCAAGATTCCACCATTTATCGGTCGTAGTCTCACTTTGTATCATCTTTTTTCATCAATTTCACTGTTTTTGTTCCGAGAACCTGTAACCTGCAACTATGTACCAGACATGGGTAAAAAGCACCTGTTTATTTGTAAACTGAATAAGAATGGGGAATAAAATAATGCAAAATTATGGTATGAATAGCTGCCTCCCGAGCCGCACGTATCGCTTGTCTATAAGCGGTAGACAGGGAAACCGGGACACCCTCTGAAGAAGAAGGGACAGGGGAAACAGCGCTCGAGCCTGCACCTACGGCCAAGGCGGCGTTATGTTCTCTTGCTGCACGCCTTCTGCGCTTCTTTTCCGCCTGGGCCGTCAGAGCTGATCTTCTTAGGACATCCGTCAAGGAGACGTTATCGTCCGCGCCAGGAGCTACCTCTGGAGCCATTATGGCATCCGTCATCGGTTGCTTAAGTAAAGCCTCTTTTGGTAATACTGAGGAAGCTGGGACTTGGGTAGCCGGCCTTGGAAGCGTCTCCGCACCACCCTACGAAGTCGGCATAGCACTTGGGATAACTTGAGTCGAAGTAGTCCCTGCGATAAGATGAAAAAGGTGTCAGATTACCTATAAGAAAGGGGAATGAAGGCACAATGAACCCAAACATACCAACGCCCAGTGAAACGCGAAGCCTCTCTTCCTCCTCAAATGTCTTGAGGGAAGCCGCGAGAGCCTTTTCAGTGGAAACGCCTGTTAAAAAAAGCGTCAGTCAAAACACGATAATAAAATGTAATGCAACAACAAAAAGATACGACTGAAGATTACCTGACTCGGCGAGGGTGATCAGTCCTACCTTGTGGCTAGCCAGTCGCTTGGAAGCTGCGATGGCAGCCTCCAAATCAGTATCATCTGGCATCATGAATAGACCCTCGTTGGTCCCGTATTCGCTTAAGCCTTCGCTATAAGGAGCATGGGTCTCCTGGCCAAGTACAACGTCTGCAGAAAGAATCGACTTCTTCTTCTACTTCTGCGAGCGAGTACCGGTCGCCGGTAACACGAGCTTGCGTTTAGCGGGCAACTTCGGACGGCGAGTCCCGATCTCCGCACCCAAGACGGTCTCAGGAGACGCCACAGCGACCACTTCAATGGGAGCATGGGGTAGTGGCAGCTCAGGTATATCATGCGGTACCACAGCCGCAGCAGCTTCCCTCAAGGGAGGACGGACAATGGTACGTCGTTTCAAGGGAACGGCGGGGTTAACAGCCGGGGCGGTGCCCTTGCGATCAAGCAGCAATCGCTTTTCTTCCCTAATGACGGCACCCATCGAATGTTGATACCATGCCACATACACATTCAGGGCCTTGGGAAAACAGATCGGTTCACTGATGAAGAAGTTGGACCCTGTGTTTAGGCGCATAAAATGATGCAGCGCGCTTCGGATACCCTCTTCGGTAGCAGCAGGTTCTGCCATGAAAGCCTCAAGCGGGACGCCCTGATTGTAGCTTAACTGCTGGGCGAAATGATGCGGGTTGTATCTCATGAACAACGCCGCATCATTCTTCCTAAATACGAGAAAGCCCGATCAGATGGAGTATAGATGAAGAATCTCCCGAGCTTTCAAGACAGAGGCCCCGTCTTTAAAAATGTCCTGCAATGGCAGCACCGTTTTCGCGGATTCCTGGCCGACGGTCAAAATTTTATCGGTGAAGGACATACCATCTCCAACCGTGCATGGACGAAGGAGTAAACCCCTAGCTTCCCTCGGTGTCGGATTTACGATGGATGCGTCAACTAGCCGCATGATCCGAGGGAACTTACATCTGTCATAAAAGGAAGGCCTTCTGTGGATACCGAAGATACCAAGCACGTGCAACTCGAGCCACGGGGTGAAATAATGCATTGAGAAGTTGGAAGGCTGCACCCCTGGCTCAGTAGTAAGGTCGCTAGTTGACTTGTCCCCAGCATGGAGTGTCTGTGGTCGACGTTTCCCTGGCACGGAGTATCATTATTTTTGATGTAGAGGCTGATTCCTAGGCAAAGCATAATTCCGACAGGGAAGGTAGATACTCCGAGGCGAAGCATGATTTCGACACGAGGTAGACTCTGAGAAGAAGCATGATTCCGACACAAAGGTCAATTCCCAGTCGAAACATAATTCCAACAGGGAAAGAAGGTACTCCGAGGTGAAGCATGATTTCGACACGGGGTACACTCTGAGACAAAGCATGATTCCGCCGCAGAGGTTGTTGGTTTGATTTGATTTGGGTTGACATCAGCATCGCTACACTAGAATATGGTACCAGGAGCGAATCATCATTTGCCATGAGTGGATTTGGGGATTTTAGTTTTGGTTTGGCATCAGTATTGCTACACTGGATTATGGTACCAGGAACGAATCATCATTTGCTATGAATGGATTTGGGATTTTGGTTTTGGTTTGGCATCAGCATCGCTACACTGGAATATGGTACCAGGAGTGAATCATCATTTGCCATGAGGGGATTTTCCTCATTCCCAGTTTAACGACTTAGGAGTCATCTATTCCCAGTTTAACGACTTAGAGGTCATCTATTCTCAGTTTAAAGACTTAGAGGTCTATTGGATCGAAAGTTTGGAATTTTGGGGTTGGGTCGGCATCAGCGTTGCTAACACTGGAGCACAAGTGCTAGGAGCAATTCATCATTTTCCTTTACCCGTTGGGGAGCGATGACTTAGGAGACAGGCTTATGTCCCTATCCCCTAAGACTTTTCAATTTTATGAGCCGTAAGGGTCCTATAAAAGCATTTTCTCCCTACGAGTCGAAAGGATCCCGTAGGTGTATTTTCTCCTTAGGTATCGTGAGGACTCCCAAGTGTGTTTTTCCTTTGTGAGTCGTAAGGATCCCAAGAAGGTGTTTTCTTATGAGTCGAGAGGATCTCATAAGTTTGTTCTCCTCATGTATCGTGAGAACAAATGGCTGGGTCTTCCCAATGGAGCATAATTCCGAGGGTAGAGACCGGCCGCTGGACTGGTGATTGCGGTGGGATATGGGTATGATGAGAATCATTTGAGCCCATGGATTGTATACGGTAGTCAACTTAGGAACCAACCGTAGGACTGGAAGAATTTTCTGCACTGGAATATGGTACCAGGAGCGACTCATCATTCGCCATTGGGGATTTGAATTTTGGTCGGCGTCTACATCGCTGCACTGAAATATGGTGTTTCTCCCAATAAAAGAGCAATGCTATATTCAAAACTCAAGATGCAGCGCCTCAAGTGCCTTCCACGAGAGCGCCAGCGCCAGAGTTAAAAACTTATATACGAGCAGCACCCGTATGCAAAGCACACAAAACTCAAGAGGCAGCGCCTCACGTGCCTTCCACGAGGACGCCAGCGCCAGAGTTAAAAACTCTTATATGAGCAGCACCCTCGTGCACAACACATGAGCGTTGGCGCCTTATAGAATTAAATTCTACTCTCTGTTAAATAGAGCCGTTGGATCAAAGATCCAACGGAGATGATAAATCATCAGGATGCAGAATTAAATTCTGTTGAGAGAAAATATTTCTCAAATCTTTCTAAACAAGAAAGATTGCCTTCTGTAAAATAGAGTACCGTTAAAATCACCGATCTGCAGAATAAATTATGTATGGGTAAATATTTTCCTAATCTTAGTAAAAACAAGAAAATGTTTTCTGTAAAATAGAAGTACTTGGATCAAAGATCCAACGGGGGTAAAATCCCCAAAATCAATTAGGATCTCTCAATGAGAGATTTCTTCAACTAATCAACAGACTTGCCTCGACTATATAAAGGACCCAAGACTTCAAGTCTAAAAAGGAGAAACCCCTCATAAGCTTCAGAAAGAGTAGAGAATTAAAATCTCGAGGAAGAAGAACTCTCTTCTTGGAAAATTAGGTAAATAAAAATAAATGAGTACTTTGCACTCAGTGACTGGCTCTCAGCGCCCATCGCCCCATGTGTCTCTCACGTGGACGCTATAATATAAAGGAGTGCTTAGCACTCAGTGACTGACGCTCAGCGCCCCGCGCCCCACGTGCTTCTCACGTGGGCGCTACAAAATAAAAGAGTGATTAGCACTCAGTGAGCGACGCCTAGCGCTCAGCGCCCAGCGTCCTATGTGACTCTCACGTGGGCGCTACAGAACATAAAAGTGCTTGGCACTCACTAGACAGCACCTAGTGCCTAGCTCCTCACGTGCTTCGCACATGGGCGCCATAAAAGTTCTTAGCACTCCATATAAAGACAAAAAGGGGTAAAGTATTTAACACTTATTGGGCCATTCCCATGACTGAAAGCCCCACATGATTATATATGAGCGTCAGAACTTACATAAGTGCTCAACACATTTTGCACAAAAAAGAGGACTGAGCCCAAACAAGTGCTTAGCACTTCTTTTCAAATAAAAAGAAAACTGAGTGGACCAAGCCCTAGTTGGCTAGGTCCCTAACCCAGATCAACCGAACCCATGGGTTCACTACTTCCCAAACTGATCTTAGTCCCAAATACGGCTATCGATCTTCCAACTGATATCCCAAAACGATATTCGTCCCACATTCCCCTGAGGAAATCTTAGTCTCAAAATACGACTAATGATTCCCGGGTTTACCATTAATCCCTTTTTCCTCAAACACGGGAATTGGTTCAAGGGTACATCTCTCTACATCTCTGATACATGTCGTTGTAATTCCTCAACGTCTTCAGAAAGGTGGCGGGTCCCGACTACCAACTGCTTTTTGGTGCACTTACCAAACTGATGTGTACACCCCAGATTAAACCACACCCCAAACTGGATGCATCCCATATCATCGTTGCTCATCCCGTCATGTAACAAATACACGTGCGCGCAAGATGAACAACGGACCGAAGTATCCTTAAACTACAACGGACCAAAATGTCCTTAAACTAAATGTTGCCTCCAAAATGACGACAATGGACCGTAACGTCCTTAAACTAAAACCTTATCTCAAAAATGGTGATCAACAGACCGAAATGTCCTCAAACTACAAGTTCACCTCCAAAATGGCGATAAAGGACCGAAACGTCCTTAAACTAAAACAACAGAGCCCCAAATGCTCTCTTATTGGATCTGAAACAAAAATAATCTTAACACCCTGTTAAGTAGATCTTAGTCTCAAATTGGACTAACGTATCCTTAACAAAAAACCAACCGAGCCCCCCAACTACTTTTATACATTTAAGTCGGTCTTGATTTCAAAACGGATCAACGATCCTTAAATCAACCCAAACCCAAACCTAAAAATATACGGATTTGGACTAATCCACGCCCTATGGGCGACAACATAAATTAGTCTCTGTATACAATCCACGGGCAACCAAAAATAAAACCAACACGCATGACACGAAGTGAACTTCTGGAGCAGAAGAAAGTGGTTATCGCGATGCAGTAACGTAATTAACTGCAGGAGCTTGCGTCTGCAGGGAAGAGCCTCCCCACAATAAAAAAAACCCCTCATAAACGAGGGGGAATCTGACAAAATCTGCTACAACGGCCGCATCCATCCAAACTTCCGAGACACGGTGCCATAAATCAACTTGGCATCTTCGAAGAGGTGGACGGATAAATCCAAATAGCATCTGCCCCCAAATTCAGGCAAGACAATCCATCCCGGTTCGTCTCTGTTTTCGGCAGTAAACAGATTCTGGCACGTCCGGTGGGACATTTTCCTCTTTCCAGTCCACACTTTGTATGTCGTGTTTCACGAACAAAATCGCGGTTTACTATGGTTGTCTTTGGATTCGAGGTACTAAGATTCGGTGTCTTGCTCCTATGCAGAAAGAAAAGGTGAACATCAATGGCTTCCAGCTGCACCAACTGCAACAACAATTCCCGCTTCGCCCTGACTGGAGGAGTGACTTACAGGCCCAATGCGGCTTCCATCTTTTCAATGCCGGTGGGGTAGGTGACTCAGGCCACCAATAGATTGTTTTTTGGGACCATACTCCCGCCAGCGAGTTTCAGCGCCCCAATGCATCATAGGAAGCTCCAAAAAAGTTGGTCTTCGATCGACTTGCAACCGTCACGACCCTCTCAATGGGTCGTCCAAGTCTGCCACCTCAGTCTTCAACAGGCTGAACCAAAGCTCAAGTGGGCCCGCAAAGAGGCTCGCAATACCTGAGGGGTTATCCCGAAACGGATAGCCATTCCAGCTCTGGCAGGTGAAGTCGTCAAAGGGGCTTCTCCTACTAAAGGATCGGTCCTCGCAAGATTTACCATTTCAACTCCTGCTATGGGTGAGGTCGTCAAAAGTGCTTCCCCTACCAAAAAGTCGGCTTTCGAAAGATTGGTCGTCCCCTCTCAACGGACATCATTCTTCAACAGGCTAGCACCAGCAGTAGCCCTTCACCAAAGCAGGGGGTATGACAAAGCCGCTTCCACAACTGAGGTGGTCCCATCTGCAAGGCACGCTCGATGTCACCACTGGCGCCGAGTGAGAAAAGCTGGGGGCAACTCTCCAATTGGACTTACTCCACCAACTCCAATGGTGAAAGTTGATGCTGCTGTTCCGACCAGGAACAGCTTTGAACCGCTTAGGAGGGTGCGGAAGAACTCCCTAACTGCAGTGCTGAAGAAATCTCCACCACCTGCTGAAATCATGACGTAGGCAAAGACGGAGCAGTCCCCTCAACGGCTCTCCTCCCGAATTCACAGGGTCTGGCGCAAAGTCCAAGATTCTGTAATCAACAAGAACTACTCTCGTCAATCGAAGAAAATGAAGGTTCGAAAAGAGGAAAATCATCCCTCTAGCATACAGCGAGGGACTTCTTTCATGCATGCGCCTGCTATAATGGCTCCTTCAATTTCGACCTTCCACAAAAAGAGGAGGCTGGAGAAAATACCACCACCGGCGGCAAATCCCAAAGGTGATGGATCCAAACGCCCCAAGTCTGGGGGCATGGTTGTACATACGGTCTACATGGATTCCGGGAAAGAGGATAGCCGTGCTTCCATGAGTCATCGGTCACAAACTCGGTTGTTGACAAAGGTTCAGGAGCAACAACAAAAGCTCCAAGAGATGCTGACAAAAATGACAGCACTCACCAGACAAAAAGAAAGCCCGGAAGCAACGTTTGAACAGCGTCAGGAGCAGGAGACCGATACGGAGTTCCTGCGAAGGGTACTGTAAAGAAAGGATAAGAAAGCCGGGAACAGGCTGCTAATATAAAACAGATGGCGCTCCTGTTCTAAGACATGGTTGGAATGATGATCAAACCAAAACCTCCAGCTGAAGACCTGCCGATAATTATCGAGGACGACAGAAGGGAAATATCAAACCCTCTTCCATTTTTATCGACAGCTAGGGAGGAAACGATCTCTAAAGCCGCCCTTGATGATTACATAGCTCAACAAATACGAGCTCATCAAGCAAGAGAAGCGGCTGGCCAAGTTGTCAGAACTGGACGACCGTATCCGGGCTAGTATGATCAAATCAAATACCCGCCGGGATATACGATCCCCAAATTCCATGTTTACAAACGAACAGGAAATCCACATCAGCACGTCGCTCAGTTCAGAGCTTTGTGTAGCAATACTGGAGGCGATGACAAATTGCTGATTCGCCAGTCCGTTGGCAACTTGTCAGAGACGGCATTTGAATGGTACTCGGAGCTCCCAAATGACTCCATCAAAACATTCACAGAAAATGGAGCTACTGTTCACATAGCGGTTCGCAAGGGCAAACGAACGCACCCCGATCACGGCATTAATCAATGCCAGGGTGAAGCCAGGAGAGACCTGGGTTCAATACGCAATTCGATGGCAGAACCTAAGGTCGAAATGCGAAAAACGTATCGAAAAAGCTCTTTCCATGGGCATGTTCATAGGGACTCTCGATCCTCAGGCAACTGTATCCCAGTTCATGACGTTCTTTAAGCCGACACCTTTCAGGTTTTGATCGACAAGCTGGCCCAAATGGACCAGATGGGCCATGGGCCTCCCTCTTCAAAAATGGACCCTCGGAATGCAAAGGGTAAAAGGAAAGCGACCTTCGTTGCCAACACTTAACAACAACCGAGTGACCCGAAACCGGTTGCTTTCAAAAAAACAATACGTGCATATTGGACACTGACTTTGCATGACCTATATGACCTGTTAATTCGGAGATTCCTCATGTCAAGAGCAGGGGTAATTAACAGCAGTTTTGTCCGCGGCTACTAGAGAAAGAATCATCATAGTCAATAAACCCCTGTCTACTCTAGGTAGGGGAAATCTATACATGCCTAATGCACGTGCGCATCTATCTCAATGGGTGGCATAAAACACTCTACAAATTCTGGCATGTCTAATGATACCTTTCTCTCCTCCCATATATCTAGTCAAACGATCATGCGAACTCATTCAACATATGTATTGTTCTTTATACTAAAATCATGCTCATTCATGCAGCATCAATTTTCAAAATCAACTGTCAACAAAATCAAAGTTCAATAATCATGTCTTCGAAAACAAGCTTAGCTTCAAATGCGACTCCCGTCACATGCACGCTCAAGACCACTGCTGGAGTGATTCTCCCCTCAGAACTCATGCAGAAGTGGGTAGAACAGCATTGGGTCTATCCTATTCGTTTCAGCCATCGATGCTCCTATTGCGGAGGTTCCAGTGCACCAAACGTACAAACCGGCCTCAAGAGGGAAAAAAGGTCGAATATCATGATTGCAAAAACTACTCGAGCCAGAACTTAAGCCTGTGTTCGATCGTCTATCAGTCGCTCCATTTTGGGGGCAAAACTACCAATCCAAAGGGGTAAACAAAACATCTTGGGCAAGCCCAAGTAAGGCCCTAGGACAACCGCATGCTTAAGTGTTTGCTCCAGACTTTCAGTTAGTCAGCGCACACTGTGGCTACCAGACTTTCAGTTAGTCAGCGCACACTGTGGCTACCAAGAAGGCAGAAGCCTACCAAGACCTCAAAATTAAAAAGTTGAGATAGAAATATAGTGCCGCTAAGAGAGCGAGGGCTCCTGCTAAGTTGGAGTTCATAGGGTTCCAAGAGCATGGTTTCCCTACGACAAAAGTCGAATCTGCCATAGAAATCAGCAACTATTTTTAACCTTTGAAGTTAGTGCATAAAAATTTTACAACCACAATGGTCAAGAAAACGACAATTCAAAGAATACGGCAAAGAGGCGTGTCTAAGCCTCAGAATCAAAAGAATAACATGATCTCATCAAAGGCATACCAAACTCTACTCCCATGCCAAATCAAAAGACTAAGTACTCATAAACTTCATAGTCAAAATGAAGATACGGCTGTCTCTTCCAGCCAGCTTAGTTCAGATGTAGCTGCCACTTCCCAACCTCAGCTCGGCTCAGACAATGATGAAGACTCTACTCACCGGGCTAGGCAAAAAGACTTTGCAACTCCCAGAGGCTCGGATGATCCAATGTACGTCCCCAAAACACAGAACGAACATCGCTCCAAGTCCTTCAAAAGCGGCTCCAAGAGAAAGATAAAGAGTTGACCATGCTCCATTCCAAACTTGATAATATGACGAGCGTCAATGCACAAATCACGATCCAAGTTGCTCGAACGCAGACACAAACAAACGCAAGGATCCACCTATAAGTCAGAGGATGAGGTCTCAAAACAACTAACAGCCTTCCCCTCTGGTCCAGGCATGTGGCATCCCCATGAAAGTCAGCCATACTCAACTCTGGGAGGAACCTCAACGGTCAATAATGACATGTTCATTCAGGAAAAGATTGCAGGCTCAGTTGCTAGCAAAGTCAAAACATTGGTAATTGAAACCGGGTCGCAGAAAGACCGTACCGACGTGGAAGACCATACCCTGTGGAATATGAACTTGTGGGATACCTAAGCAGGGATGTTGCCCCAGGTTCAAAAGGTTTTACGCCAATCAGCACAGTGCCTTTTTCCAATTGCTTTTCAACCCATGGAGGTAGACCCCATTTTTCCCTAAAAACAAACCATGGGCATCTAAACTTCATTCCCAAAGAGGGCCTAAAATTTAAAAGCCAAGGCAGCGACTTACAAACTAGAGTTTGCGTGCCTTGTGGTTACGGCCTAAAATTTAAAAGCCAAGGCAGCCACTTACAAACTCTCGGAGGAACCTCCTTCAGAAGCATTGCGGTGTTGTTTTTTCTCTGTTTAATGTTGCTTTTTTATGGAGATAAGTGAAATAATTTTTGGTTGAGTTGAGGGAACTATGCATCTTTTAAAATAATTTTTTCATTCATATACTTCTTAATGTTCGGTGATTTAATCTTAATTTTCATTGTATCGATTTTGTTTGGGTAGTGGCTATTAAAGGCTTCATGCTTCATTCAGTGGGTTTTTAAAAATTTGCCCTTTTGGAACGCTTACGAAATGGTCGATAAATTGCCTCACATAGGCAAACTTCGTTAATTTTTTTTAGTTTGTTAGTGAAAGTTAGCCAGACGCAAGTAAAGTTAGAATATGTAATCCTATATGCAGCCATAATTTTGTAAATTTTTTGGTTTAATTCACTCTTGAGGACATTATTAATTTGAGGATTTTGGCATCTTTTGCTTTCTATCCTGCTCGACCTATTAGATTATTGCATAGTTATTACTTTCTGATGTCCGACAGAAATCAAAATCAGCTTATTGAAAAGTAAGACCATGTATTCAACACTTCAGATAGTTGAAGCATGTTTATTAGACGACAATTCAATGCAGAACTGGATTCTAACGCAATAATTGATGAAGAGGATGAAGATTTTGAACCAATAAGATGTCTTCAATCCTCTGTTTCTAACCAAGTCTAACTTCTTTGGACGTTAATGAGTCAGTGATCATGCATGGAATATATGGATGCTTACAAAGAAGTAACATATAATTAGCATAATAGTCCCACTATATAAAATGCCCAACAAGAGTAAACGTATTAGGTAACAAAGAATATACAAAATACAATCCATTTTGACTTATTATTGAATTCATTTTTATATATTACTTTCCATTCAACCTTGCATGTGCCATTTTCAGGTAGCTATAGTGGTTCCATCCAGATTGGTTCATGAGCTGAAAGACGCGAGGAGTCATCCACTGCGGCGAACACATACAGATGCTGAGGTATCGGGGAGTGGTGGTGCCACCAGTCCATCTGTATTTGGTATATATTCTCATGAAATTCAGGTTAATTGAAAGTATATGTGTCGATGCATGTATACTGTACTATGTTAATTTGCTTTAAAACTGCAGTGTTGCCCATTGATCAGAGACAGTCATATCGAGCCTCACGACCGTGACCGAGCCTCGAGCACCTCAATGACGTGCGTATGTGTGTGTGCGTGCGTGCGTGCATGCGTGTGAGAATTGGTTCGTATTCAAGGGTCGATAATTAATGAAGAGCGAAGGGTTTGTTGCAGAGTTGATGGAGTCCGAATCCTTCTAGGATTTGGTTTTGGTAAAGATTGGTTTTGGAGATTAATTAGGAAAATTTGTTGGAGAATTATTTGAAGAGTTGTTGGAAGATTTATAAGAGATATTTCAGGAGTTTAATTATGAAAATTTGTTGTAGAGTTATTTGAAGATTTGTTAAAAAATTTATGAAGAGATTTGTTAGAGATTGTTTTTCAGATTTGATGAGATTCCGATTGGAATAGGAGTTTTATTATTTCGTGTTATACATAAAGAAGGGTCTCATTAGAGAAAAGTGGCCAAACATGAGGGAAAAAAAGAGAAAGAGAAGACGACGGCAAAGACGAAGGGTAAAGAGATTCACATGAGAGACTCCGAAACTCTCGGAAACTATCGGAGTCTTTCAGATTCGCTCGAAGTTGTGAATGTCTCACCAACCTCTCTCAAATCGACGCATCATTTCTTTCTCTCGAAAATTAAGGTACTCAAAAATTTGAAACTGCATGTAATATATAACATAATGCCATTATTTATTTATACTATTATATTTTGGTATGCATACCTTAATATATATTCATATTTAGTTAATTTAAAATCGATATAAAACATATCCCGTATCCTTGGTTGTTGGAAAATTGCGAATTCATGAATCCGAACCCGTGCTACATAGTTCACATAGGGGTAGTCTCAAGAAGGAGATGAATAGTGGTCATCCATAGTTGAAAGTGGAGGGACTCACGAGAAAGTAGTCTGTATTTGTATGAGAGTTGAGATATGAGAGAGATGAGAGTGAATATAAAGTGTAACAATATTTTTGATCATTAATAAAGAGATTTTCATGTTTGCCCCATGGATATAGGCCGGGTTTGGTCAAATCACGTTAAATATTGGTGTTGCATGTTCTTATTTTTTCTCGTCTTCCTTGCATGCCTGTAAAAAATCCTAACAATATATATATTTTGTAATGTTATTTGATTTGCTGGCAATTACGGTCTTTAATTTTATGTATTAAGTAATTAAT
The DNA here is from genome assembly GCA_030015575.1 of Agapanthus africanus. NCBI lineage: Eukaryota > Viridiplantae > Streptophyta > Magnoliopsida > Asparagales > Amaryllidaceae > Agapanthus > Agapanthus africanus. The sequence goes on along the minus strand of JASDDO010000004.1, from coordinate 26,643,346 downwards.
GGTTTGCTAAATGATTAGGAAAAACGAGTTATGGCTATGCATGATATTTTGTGGCTTAATGATCATCAGTCTTATTTGATGCTTTTGTTATATGTTTAATTGAAATTAATTATATTTTCCTATTAAGTTTTTCTGTTCACCTTGCATATTCAGTTGTTGTGCTTGAAATTGGTTGCAAAGTTCCATATGAGTTAAAAATATGATATTCTTTGGGGCATCACATCGTAATAGAGGTTCCGCAAATCCTGGTAGCAGCAAATCCAAACCTGGAAACAGGCCATGGATATATATGTTTTTTGAACCGGATATTATAGTGGAGTAACTTAGGTCTGATTGGTGAATGTGGAAATTTGCCTCCTATCGTAGAGAGGAGGAGGCGAGGACATATTCAAGATATCCTCTCCACGAGTAGTGGTCTAATAGGCATGATGAGCATGTTGAGGATTTTTTTGTACTTCAGGGCACCCCCTCCCCCCCACCCCCCAACCCCACCGCCCGCGGCACAAAGAATTGTTTAATTTTGAGTTTGCATGTACAAGTTAATGGAATTCTTTTAGCTATGTCCCTGCTATACACACATATTTAAATCCTCCAACTTTCATGGCTCATTTCTAGTTAATTTACTGAACAACAGAAATAATGAGATAGACAACCATATATTTTTTTCTTTTTTATGTTATTGAAGCATATGGAAATTAGTTCCTAATGTTAATACTTTCTGAAAGTTCTAGTGAGAAAGATCCTCAGCTCTAATCTAAAATAGATGTTTCTGAAAATTTTAATGTTTTACAATCAACAGATGCACTACAAGTTTGTCAATGAGGATGTAAGTGACTTCATTGATGAGGTTAAGGTTTTTGATCAAGGATATTATCCCAAGTAAAGTAATAGATCATTGCCGGAAGCTGAAGTTTTACTTGAAGCATCAGTTAAAGGTAGATGACAGCCGCATAGAGTCCATGCTTAAGGTGACTGACAAGAAGGTTCCCAGAGGAAACTGGCTGCAAATGTTTGAGTATTGGTCAAGTGGACACAAGCAGGTGATTGGTTCACAAGAAGTTCATGTTCTTAGTTGTTTATCTTACCTTGCTCTTAATTGTTTGGCTGGCTTAAGAATATGTGTTGCATGAAGTATAATTAGCTCCAATAGTTACGGAAAATGTTATAGCGTACGGGTTCATTATGCTGGTCATCAGTTGATAAATGTGATACAAATGCTATCTACTCCTCTAACTGCCTTTTTTCTCTAGATGCAATGCTTTGATGTCACAACTTTTGAAACCTGCAGCATATTTTTCTCTTATTTGAATTTAACTATCAGGATTACTCTAATACTTGTTTCCTTCATCAAAATTTTCACTTTTTAATCAGCTCATGCTTGTGCTGCTAAGTAGTGAATGTTCTCGACTTATATAATGATATTACTGTATTCATTTTCAAAGTTCATGCTTAAATTATGCACCTCCTACACCTTATATCTTGCCATCTCTTTTGTTTAATGGTTTAAAACTTTCCACGTAAAATTGTTCTTTTTTACCGTGTGATCTATGTTGAATGCAAGGCCGAGGTCCACCAACCGTAATTCCACAAGTAAGCCCAATGCCGTTGATACACAGGGCTCAATCTCGATGGCACAGGCGGATTACAAGGCTGTAAGTAGTTACTTATTAATTTTCTATTAATCGGATCCACTATAATACTATATATTATTCAATTCCAAATACAGAGAATGGAGTTGGGTGAGACTACACTCCGGCTGAGGTGTGGCTATGTACACACGAAGCTAAGAATCCTGCCACCTTGGAGCACAAAGAAAGTGTTTAATAACAAGCCTATAATTAAATTTCTTACATGAATTGTCGCATCATTAAGTGTAAATATGATAGATATTGGTGCATATGATGGACATTGTTATGTCTAAGTCCTTAACCAGTATATGGAAAGATGATTAAAGCAATTGAAAACATGTGAGCAAATTACAGTGCATTCATCCTATGTAGGTTTACCCTGTAAACCATCATACCCTCTATTATGACTTGGTTTTCTTAGAGAAAATTGATGCATTTATAAAATAATTCGTTAAAGTGTAGCTAAACCAACAAGAATTTATTGAAAGAATTTGGTAAGATGCACAACTGACACATGGTTCCGTCATTAGTTCTGCTCTTATGTAATAGAATTCCTATAAAAAGTTATTCTTTAAAGTTCAAGTGGAATCATATGATAAATCCTTTATTTTGTTATTAGTACAGGAGAAATTTGAGCTTGCCGTAAAAAAATGTGCCTATGAAAAAAGAGGATGAACTTTACATTCTTCCCCTATTCTTGATCAGTTCAGCGACAGACACAATGGAGGGTAAAAGGGAGGGGTCTTGGTGGAGGGATAAAGTGAAAAATTGTCAGGAATGCCAAGAGAACTTTCACTCGAAGGATTAGAATCCGTGAGTTAGAGGAGAGGGATCAAGAGCGGATGAAGGAGCAGGCAGCAATGTGGGGAGGAGATGCAGGCACAGGTAGATGCAGCGAAGCAGTCTATGGAGGCAAAGGTTGAATCAATTAAGCAAACTATCGCAGATCAAGTGCACTAGAAGGTGTGTCAGGTAATGCAGATGTGTGTGGACATATCTCAGCCATCGGGAACAGCAGGAGATGAGGTACATGGTTCAGATCTGTCATCTTACAGCTCACATGGCTCCCGCCACAGCCGCCGAGCTGATTCGTAGGCAGCCACGGGAAATCTCAATGTACTGTAACTAAAAATATCATATTTGTTATTTTATCTTTCTTATCATCTGCATTATGTGAATGCTGTGTTTGGATGGTAGCATGCAGTGTTGACACACCCTGAAACTGATCGTTTAACCTTTAGAATGTGGGTTGTTCATATAGTTCGAGCTTTGTCTTTTTAGCTAGTGCACTTGCTCCATGGAACTGACTATATACTTTTTTTTTTGATGTACTGATAAATTGAAGTTATATGCTTGTAACCAAACTCATCCATGCAAGATAAATAAGAAATTGTACTGGTAAGGTAATTTGGATTAATACATGATAGAAATTGTGCAGACATGCTACTTTAGACTACTACGTGATAGAAATTGTGGAGATATACTTCTTTGGGTTAGTACATGATAGAGATAATATAGACATGCTAATTTGAACTGGTACATGATAGAAATTATGTAGACATACTGTTTGGACTGACACATGATAAAAATTGTAGAGACATTTTGTGTTAGATTAATACATGATCTTTTGGACCAATAAATGCTTGTTTGGAATGTTATATGCTATATATTGAACTGATATTCAAGTCCTGCAACATTTTTTAATTGAAAAAATATCTCGAATATGTATTGGGTTTCTTGTTTGCTAGAGTGTAGATGGATCGGATGAATTGATTTTTGAGGAATTTTAGTATCATGTTTAACCATGCTCGTTACTATATTTTTATGAACGGAGGCTCAGTGCCTTACTAACCTGATAAATGGTAAATCAATTTGATATTCTTCTCTCTTTCATAATACTTGAACTTATCTCAAGCTAACTAGAAGGTTATGCTGGATAGTTGATAGTCTGAGAATCTTGAAAATCTTGACACACCACAATTGGGAGATCTATGTTTATCCGGTTCGTTTTTATTATTATATTTTATCTGTTTTCCTTCTAAAATACTTGCAAGATTCGATCCACTTCATTTCCCATATCAGAAAGCCAAGGCTTAACACGACAGTTTTGCTTCCTGGAAACATAGTATGGAGGCAAAATGTCTCAATATGGGAGACAGGTCTCCTTCTCTTCATGCTGAATTGCGAGGAAAGGACAGGAGTGCTTGTGTTGAGAAGCTTGGGAAGAGATTTTCAGGAGGTTTCGAGCCGATGGTTCGATCGTGCAGGTATGATCTCATCCCCAAAACATCGTATAGATAAATCTTACGAATAGTTGATGCCTCATGAAACGCTAGGACTCATGCATCATTGTTAAGTGAGATTGAAGATGAAGAGAATTGCTGAATTTAGTTGGGTTTCAAGAATAGGGGAAGTTGTGAGACATATCGGAGCTTCACAGAGAACTTACTTTTCAATTTAAAGTTTGTGTGAATTTTGAGATAATAGGTGGGATAAATTAGCGACCCCTCATTAATGGGGTACCCTAGACTTGAACCCGGGTCTCCCCCATGGGCTACTCCAAGCCGCACCAATGGGCTACTCCAAGCCCCTAGAGTTTGTGTGAGTTGACTGTAGTTTGAAATAGTTTTGTGCTGTGAGTGAAGATAGGATCGTCACCGTGTTTCATTTAAAGATCATAGCAGATACTAAAACAAGCATAAACACAATAGTCTCTGGGCTATAGACACACGCGCATGCACACACGCATATCATTTTCTGGGACACACGCATGCACACACACGCGCGCACACACACACACACACACACACCCCTTTCATTTTTGGGGATGAGAGAAGATATACAAGGCCTCAGCTTTTGAGCTTTGGAGTGGTTGGGAGTTTGAGAGCAGCAGTCATCCAAAAGGTAATCTATACTTGGATTTTCATATCAAGCACATATTTTCATTGACCTTTCTAATTTAAAAAGTTTGCGAAGGTTGCATATGCTTCATGAGTTAAAATTTATATCATTGTTATTATTATTATTATTTTAATTATATTTAACTAAAATATCTTCATGTATCCATATCCATTCATTTATTCATGCTAAATGCGCCCCCCCCCCCCTAAATTCATTAATGTTCATCAATATCTCACTATTTTGATGCATACATTCTAGTTAATTCATCAATTTCTATCGCCTGTGTCTGTGAAAAGCAAGGTTACAACGGCCACGGACACGATACGATGCGATACAGGGAGATGGAAAAATCCCAAAATTTGGGATACAGGAACACAAATATATATTATTTTATATAAGAAATATAAAACTGCTACAACAACATATACAAGAAAATGTAACGAGTCTAACATCCAAGTAAATACATCCTAATGATTACATAGGATCATAAGTCTGAAGTCAATTGTCATGTTTCATCTACTCTCCAATGTCAACTAATAATACCAATTTCAACTCCATTTCATCCCAAGATATTTTTTTTTGCAATCTCCAAGACAGAGGCACCAGCGAAAGAATCAAATGAATCTCATCTAAAGCCCTATAACTTTTATACTTCTTCTTTATATTGCTTGGAGGGTCAAGAAATAGACGGAAGTTGGACATGCATAGACACAACTCTCTTATAAAACATGAAAAAATAAATAAAAAGGACTGCATCCAAAAAGGCACATGATAATTATAGCATACTAAAATCATGTACATGTGTAAGACATACATACAACATACATACGACACATATATAATGTGTTTGATACGTATATATACATGTTCGATATTGTCGTACAAGTGTCATGCAAATGTTGGCGTTTAATATGTGTCGGACACAAACACAGCAATATGACGGAAGTGTCCATACAACCTAGGTAAAAAGAAGTGAACATTACTGTGGAAGGAGATTAATATCTAACGATAACACTCTTTACAAGAGATCCCCTATTCAAATCCTCCAAATGTAGCAAAACTAACAATGCATATGCATGTTGTTGTATTCATGTGTTGTGTACAAAACTCAGTTAAACTCTTGGGTAATCATGTAAATAATAATGTTTTGACACGGATGAAAACAGCCCATACTTTTCTCCAATATTACATAAAACGCCATTCAAAGTCGTATATATGTGCATGCTTATGGTCTTAATTTATAGAGAATTTTTCTTCTCATTTTGAACCATTTTCTCTTTGAAAGGGACCTGAAGCTGCTGCAGTTCTCTGCATCTCATTAGGGGAGGGGTACGTAAAAATTCTTGCTATCATTCTCTTAATCTTCATGCCTATGATCTTTCTTGATTATTATTCATTGTTAAAGAGATGAATTACGACATGTTAGTTGATTTTGTGATATATCTAAGCCTTAGTAGCTTAAATATCTTTAAGATTGTTTCATGCTTGAAAGTCAAGTTCTTGATTGAAATTTTACTTAAAAATGTGAACTTTGAGATGGGTTCTTGGTTTTCTTTGAGTTTCTTTGTAGTGGCTACCGTTTTTTGGGGTTTTCTCCAAATTTCTTTTAATGAAAATGAGATCAATGCTGCAGCTGCTGCTGCAGTTTTCGGTAGTTTTTTTTAAAAAAATTCTACGCCTTGCTTAATAAAATCTTGCTAACATCATCTTCATCTCCATCTTAGTGCTAGTTTTGATGGCGAGGTGTTAAGAAAATGGTCTTCTTGATAAAGTGTTCTTTGTAAAAGATATCTAGTTAAGACATTTAACCGATCTTGTGATGTATTAATCTTTGAAACCCATTCTACAATGGATTGGTTCCATGCTTGAAACCCTAGTCCTTGACTAAAAGTTTGCTTAAAAGTGTGAATTTTGAGACGGGTTTTTGTTCTTGATTGTCTTTGTAATTGCTACAGCGAAGGCGAAAGAATAGGCAGAGATGGAAACCAATACTGTACCTCTTCTACAAAGCAAAGAGGCGGATTCTGATGATTCACAAGAACTGAATAGCCCTCCCGATGATTCACAAGAACCGAATAGCCCTCCCGATGATTCACAAGTACCGAATAGCCCTCCCGATGATTCACAAGAACCGAATAGACCTTCCGATGACTCAAATGGACCGAAAGGCCCTTCCTTTTTGAGTGCAGTGTCCAATCTATCCAATACCATAGTTGGAGCTGGGATCATGACTTTGCCCGTGACAATGAAAGTGTTGGGCTTAATCCCCGGAATTGCTATGATTGTGTTTGTGGCTTTCCTCACCGATTACTCGGTTAAGATGTTGATTAAATTTAGCCGGGCAGGGAAGGTGAATTCATACGGAGGTTCATATGGAGGAGTGATGGAGGATGCATTTGGGGGAAGATGGAGGATGATTCTGCAAATTTGCGTGTTTCTGAGCAATATCGGCGTAATGGTTGTCTACATGATTATTATTGGTAAACTTTAAAATCTAAAATTTCAATTCTGTTTTAGTTCCTTTATTTCTAACACTTGTCACCCTTCAACTGGTTTACTATGTAACACCTCTAGGGTCAATCTCTATATTAAAAGTTATCAAATGCAGATCGACTCAAATTTATTTTTGGCTATTGCATGACCCTGTTATTTAATTGGTTTTAAAGTTCACCAACTGCATAACTATACTGGAGTGTTATGACATGTGTTTTCAGTTTGCTGAAACCGACGTCAACTCACAATCATCTTTTTCCTTTTAACTCTAGTCTATTCAAAGTGAGAGTATTCGTATATGGCCGCACACTCCATTTTTGCTCATTTTGGTGGCTGTTATCTGCGAAAATATGAATCTAAACTTGGAGTTATTTGTTTTTTTATTTTTAAAACTTGCGACTGTGTGAGACTTTTCTTTCCCCTTGCATTTCAAACCAGATGCTCAAACCAACGTCAACTCGCAAAAGATCCTTGATAACTAATTTTAGCAAATTACAAACTGAAAATCATGCCGATTGACTGGTTAATTTGTTCTGAAAACAATGTCCTCGTTTTATCAATTCTACTTTCTTATATTGGATATTTACATCTTGGCAAGGCGACGTGCTTTCTGGAACATCCTCTAGCGGTGGCTCTCAACACACTGGTGTATTAGAAGAATGGTTTGGGCATCATTGGTGGAACAGTCGGTTTTTTGTTCTTCTATGTACAAGTCTTTCTGTTTTTGCTCCCTTGGCATGCTTCAGGCGTGCAGGTACGGATAATTATTCACCGCTACAACGAGGTTGAATTTAGAATCCGGTTCAATACTTAGAATGATTGATCACTGATAGAGTTCTGCTTCTTTTCTTGCAGATTCGTTGCGATATACATCTGCAATCTCATTTGTTCTGGCAGTTGTGTTTGTTGTCGTCACAGTTGCAATTCTGATTCTCAAATTCGTGAAGAGAGGTATAGAGACACCAAGATTGCTGCCAGAGATAAATAATTTGGCATCAGTCTGGAATCTATTCACCGCAGTCCCGGTTCTTGTCACCGCATTTGTCTGTCATTACTACGGTAGGCACTTCCTTTGTTGATCCTTAGATTTTTACAAATTTATGAGTAAATAGTTGTTCGATAAACAATCATTTTTTCCATTTCTAATTCATTTTGTCGGCATTGCAAGAAAAATAGCCATTTGCTACAAACTGAAGGGTAGTAGAATAAGTGCTATATCTTGTTCATGAGATGAGAAATATAATATAATCTATAAACTCAAAAACTGAATTTCAACTAAATAAAATAAATATAGTTTCAACTCCAATGGTTGGTACTGAGAAAGGCGTCGCATGTTTGACTACAATTATGCTAATATGCTCTAAGTGTTCTGATAACGTGGCTAGTGTGTGAATCTCAAAATCTTGACATACATTTGGGGAAAAAGGTATATGAGGGCTGCCTCTCTATTCATATCATTAATGTTGGGGGTTCCGACCACCTCACTACATCTAAAACACAAGATAGATAACAAAATCACATGGTTCACACCATAAAGAAGAAAAACATCGGATGTAGCGTGGTTCGACCACCTTGGTATATCTAGAGGGCAAAAACAAGCATTAAAATTATATTGATCTATGAGGAGATTATAAAGCTCCTAACGAAGCTCTCTCACTCTGTCATCTCCCCTCTCTTGCTCTCATACAAGAAAGGGGAGGCACAAAACCCTCATACTCACATTACGTCTCTCAAGCCCACTATCTCTCACCCACAAGAGAGATATCTATAGTACTAAAAACCTATAGGTGACCCGGCCTAAATGGCCCATAAATGCAACGCAGAACCAATACAGGTGTTAACAAAGGGACTTTATGTGTTATTTATGTGTTATGTGCAACGTAGAACCAGAAACAATTGAGCATATTTTTCTAAGACGTTACTTTGTAAAATCTATATGGAATTTATGGAAGATTAAAGGAAAGCCGACATCAATGTTCTTGTTATGGACAAAGTGGCGAACCATAAGTGCTAAGAAGAATACTAGAAATGATCGGGATATGTTTTTCATGGTATTTTGTTGGTGCATTTGGGTTGAAAGAAATTCTAGGATCTTCCATGATAAAAAAGCTTCTTCTTTGGTTCTACATCATAAAATTTATACTATGCTACATTTTTAGGCAAGTGCATAAAAAGATGAAATCCACTTAATTTATCGATGGTTTTTGAAGATTTTGTTGGATGAATGTGATCACTAGTCAATAAATTTTTTTTTGTCTGAGGGATGATTTTTTTGGAAAATTATTATTTCTGTTTCTTTCTCTTGTTATTGTGACTTTTCTACTTTCATGTTATCAATGAATTGTTTTATTATGCTAGGGTCTAATTGACCATATCCATAAATGCATATTCGGATACGAGACATAATCCCAACAACTAACTAGGATAAAATTATTACATAAATTACCTAAAATACCCTTCTCTTGTTCTACTCATTTTTATTATCTGTTTCTTCTTTGATTTTTTTTTTGCAGTTCACAGTATAGAAAACGAGGTCAAAAACCCTTTGTTGTTTCAATGCATTGTGAGGACTTCGCTTCTCTTATGTTCTATACTCTACATAGCCACAGGCTTCTGTGCTTACTTCCTCTTTGGCGAACATATCCTCGACGATGTACTCATTAACTTCAATTCTAAGCTTGATATCCGATATAGCTCTGTTCTCACTGACATTGTTCGAGTGAGCTATGCACTTCACCTCATGCTAGCTTTCCCAGTCATCTTCTTTGCCCTTCGCCTCAACGTCAACGACCTTTTACTTCCACTGTGGCCGCCTTCGTTTTCTAACAACAACAGATTTGCATCTGTTACCGTGGGGATGCTCTCAATGGTTTTCATGTTTGCGAATTTGATTCCGTGCATTTGGGATTCGTTTTCCACAGCCGCTGCAGTCTGCATTGGCTTTATTTTTCCTGCTGCTATAACCCTCAGGTGATTTCTTGATATTCTTTTTAGATTTGGTTTGAAAAATTAAGGCTCTAAATAACACCCTTCACCTTTATAAGTTAAAGAAAAGGATGGTATGTCCTGCTACATGGCAAATTTCAGGTGGTTTTCTGCAATTAAAATCACTTATAAGGAGCAAACTGCAATCTATATGAGTCCCAAGAATATAGAAAGATTGGAAAAATCATGGTAAATTGCAGGAAACAACCTTTCACTTCTTAAAGTTAAAGAAAAAGAGAAAGAGAAAAGGCGGTTAAGGCAATGTTTCACAATTTTATTTATTTATTTTTTGCTTTGTTTCAGGGATCATCACAGCATAGCGACCAGGCGGGACAAGATGATGTCGGTTTTTATTATCGTTCTCGCAGTTCTCTCGATTGGAATCGCTATATATAATGATCTTACATGATCCCTTAACCATTTTCCCTACATTTTAGCAACACATTTCAGTGCGCAATTTGTATATAATGAGTTGCATGAAAGACCATGTAGCATTTCAGCAAATGGATTTATGAATTTGTTACCAAAAATGGGGGCAAAAAAATAAGTTTTAGAATTGTTGTGGAACTTAGTGAGCTTTCTATTTTTGTTTGCTGCAGGAGAAAAAGATAAAAAAAAGAAAACAAGGTTGCAACATTTGTTCTTAAGTTTAGTGTTGTCCTTCATGTAGTTTTAATGTAATTGTTTAATTAACATTTAATTATTTATATATATAATGTTGCCCATATTTATTTCTTTGAAGTTTTCAAACACATTTTTCATATATAAATTATGTGGTAAAATAGGGGTTAGAATTTTTATTTTTTTGGGTAAAATAAGAAAAATAATTTGATTCATGCTGTAAGACCGTTGTTCAACTTATCAAGCTTTGTTGTTTGGTTTGCTTCGAAATAAAATGCATCATCTGTTGGAAGTCAATGGGTGTATCAAAACTTCTAATAGTATTAGTAAGGAATGTTGAGAAGATAATTTGGATTAATTCTAACATGGTATTCTGCTGTTGAAAACCCTTTGAGCCGAAATCTGAGCCTTTACGCAACAACACACATCATGTGAGAATTGAATAGATTGTGCAAAAATACCTAAACTTTAAAGATATATCATGTGAGAATTGAATAGATTGTGCAATAATACCTAAACTTTAAAGATATGACAAGGTTTGAGAAAATATATATGTTTAGCAGGCCATGTTCTTGCACTGGGTAACATAAACTCGAGTGCAACTATTATGAAAATTTTGATTCTGAAAATTTAATCACACTAAAATATCAGAATAAAAATATGTTGAGAATGTCGATCTAAAAAAAGCTTGATTATACACATATGATAATATCTTCCTTATTTTCATATGAAAATATCTTCCTTAGTGACTTGAGCCAGCTTGGGAATCATAACGAAAATAAGCATAAAAACCTTTTATTTAACGTACTTTTGTATAAATTGAAAAGAAAAGGTAGATAGAAAATCAAGATGAAAGACAGAGAAAGGAGCGACCAAAATTAGGTGGTCATACTCGGTAGAATAAAGGATTGCGCACATGGAAATTATAAAGTACAACCACACGCAGAGATATTTACAAATATATTAACTTACGGAAATGTTCTAAAAAGAGGCCTAGACGTCCGCTTAAGTAAAAGCGGCGTTAGCCCGCTTAAAATTGAAATGTTTATATTCATAACAAAAGTAGTCGGGTTCAAAAATATTTTCCTTAAAAAAATCTCAACCTAAAATTTATTTTCAAAGATTGAAGTGTTTGGATCCATTGTGGACGCGAAACGTGGAGCGGCGGATATCTCGCATTTGGCGTGATACACAGAGCCGTTGCGGAGGCGCTTGGGCTCTGCGTTCTCGGTTGGTCAGGAGAGCCGAGGAAGCTTGGCCTGCCCGAAGAAGGCCGAGGAAGCTCAGACCTGCAATAGCTCGGAGACGAGTCGGGAGGCCGAGGAAGCTCAAGCCTATAGGAGAGCTCGGAGGCAAGCTGAAGGCTGTTTGCAAGGCGAATATGAGGGGTACCCTGGGAGGGCTCCGATAGGTTGGGTGATTCCTCGGAGACGAGGTCCCGAGGAATGTTCACAAAGTATCATCTCCACTTCCTCTTCCATGTCACCACCTCCTTCCTCCCTTACCCAAGACCTTGCCTGAGCTCCAACCATCATAACCCAAAACCCACTTCCTTCGTCTTCCCTTCTCGCCGTCTTCTGAACCCGATCACCACCGCCATTACCCTCATCACTCCTTCCCTCTCGTTATCGCCAGCATTCCTTTCACCACCTATACCACCCCCGGCATCACCTTCTCTTTCTTTTCTTCTTGTCCTTCGATCACCTCACCGCACTTCCTTGTTTCCCGACCTCGGCGTCGGCGTCGGCGTTGCCTCATCTTCTCGTTGCCTACCCAGCGACCTCTTCTCCTCTCCTTCGACGTGACCCAAAGCTCTCATCCCCGGCATCTTCTTCTTCTTCTCGTCCTCTATCGTTGTTCACCTGAGCCGACCGCTGTCGCCACCCTAGTTCCCCGCTGACGAACACGACCCAGATCCCATCTCCAGTCGACACCTCCTCAAACCCAGACCTCCCTTCATCTCTTTCTCTCTCTTATCTTCTTTTCCAAGTTCGAAACTCGACTTCATCTCGTCGCCGGCGAATCCCGACTCGTCGCCGTCGCCTTCGACCCAAGTACTAGCCTCTGGGAATCCACAGAGCACCAGCGAGTACCTCAGACCAATACACAGTCGTTTGGCTAAGGTCACGTATACATCGTGATTTCGAACGTCGCCGTCGTTTGGAAAATCCGTATTTCGTCGTGAGTATATCAATTGATGCAAGTTCTTAAACTTGCAACATATTATTTTACCTATACCAATTTTATACAATTATTTAAAGTGTACACATTATATTGTTTAGCAAGTAATATCATTTTACAATATTATAGTATTAATTTGTATTGTACCAATAACAAGTTTATCTGGTTGTATGCTAGTTCGTTATAGTTTCAATATAATTTCATTGTAATTCGTGATCTTTTACCTATAAAACAGTATGTTTAGTAGCAGACGTAAATATTACTACACACAGGTGTATATATATAGTAAATTAGTTAATTAATTAATTTTATATTTTAATTAATATACATTAGTTATTTCTACGGTATTTAGATAACTGGTTACTGTTTTCCATCAAGTATTTATCGTGTAAACACACTGCTTGACATGTTCATGACACATTACTAGACCTGTTACTTGGATTATTACTAACACCGACAATCCTTACTTATTGTCCTGATGGACATGACTTGTTGTCTAGATAGATAAGACCTGCATACGCTTGATCCTGTGTTGGCATTAGAGAGATATCGTTAATACCTAACTTGAATATAAAATCTGGAGGAAAAGGGGAAATCAATAATGAAACATAACTTGTAACTCAATAGTTCACTACTTCCAGAGACTGATCAGTCGATACGGGCTTTGGGCCTCGGAATGATGATGCTGACATCATTCGTCTGTACATGAAATCCTATTTTTACTGCTTAGCGGTGCGTCTCGAATTCAGCCCCGAGAGTCTTGACCGTGGTTCCGGGCACGCACGAGATACTATTGAGTTATATCGACTATTTTATTAATTGATTTTAAAGACTTGTAGAATAGATAATTTAGAAGCACATGATTTAGGATACACATGACACACATATAACCACCGTTTTATACCCGCGGTTTTGATTTATACTCATGTTTCATCATAGCATCCCATTCTGGTTATTACTATTGTTATTGATATCTATGATGCACCGACATCTGGGTTTTGCATGGCCCAGTTCTTTTGACTTTGTCGCAGGAAAATCAAGAGTATTTTGACAAGCAACCTGAGCAATAAGGAGCTTGATGATTAGTTTTAGAGATATTTAGTTATTTTATTTCCATAGTTTAAATTTATTGTTGTGATCTCATAAGGGACGTGAGCTAGATATTATTTCTTTATTGGATCTTTATTTGTTTCCGCTATACATTTCTTGTTTATAATCTATTACGGCAAATGGACATGTAATAGTTAGATTTTATTTACTGTTCTTGCTATCTGATTGACAGCCGTAATGTGACTATGGAAGGATTTTTTCTCGCCATAAATAGCATGGTTGGCTTTGTCACGTACCGTATTTACGTATTTTGAAAAGCGGGGTGTGACATAAAATGTATCATGTATCTTAGGTTTTTGAAAGGTTGTGCATCTGTGAATTCGTATCGTTTCCTGTATCTGTACCTGAGTCCGTGCTATATAGATCGATATAATTCTCTTATTTTATAACTATTTTGTGAGATGCCTTTGAAATAATCAGATGCAAAAATAAAACTTGTCAAAAGAAGGGGAAGATCATTCTTTTCTATATTTAATCTGTAAAGAGAAAGAATAAAATATCAAAATTAGAACTAAGAGTGAGATCTTATATATGCAAAATAAAACCTGTCAAATAAAAGGGAAAGGTTTCTCTTTTCTAGTTCTAATCTGTAAAGAGAAAAATAATAATAAAAGAACATGCCTTTCTAATAGAGGTCGGACTCTTCCTCAGATATTGTCCTCCGCCGATCTTACGGCCAGTGGGACTGAACGGTTGAGAACTGTGATGAAGGTTGGGTATGAATCTCAATGGGTTGTTGGTTGTTGTTAACGCCGAGCTACCTGCAAATGAAGTCCCGAGGTGGGAAACCACCGTAAGGCCCTCCGAGGATCAAGTAAGTACCGAGAAATAGATGGGCAGAGTAGCGGCGTATTGGATTCAATTCGAGTTACCTGAATCGTCTGGAGGAAGGGTTTATATAGGGGTCGCATTAGAGCGAGCTGATGCGAGATTCTTGCCGTCCGTTGCGCTCCTACATCACGTTCGCGTTGATGGAAGGATACACCCATTAATGACGAGATACACTCATTAATGGCAAGATATGCTAGCGTGGGATGCGGGACGTGGAGCAGCGGAGATCCCGTTGTGGCGAGATACACGAAGCCGTAACAGAGGTGCTCGTCCCCATGCTCCAGGCCATACATGAACGTTGAGGAATCTCAGCTATAAGATAGCTCAGAAACGAGCAATAGAGCTGAAAAATATCAGCTATAGGATAGATTAGAGTCGAGTAATGGGCTGATGGTTTAGGCGAGGGAGGAATGCGTCGAACGGAGGCCCCGAGAGGTCGTAGCCTATTCTTCGGACTGAGCCTCGGGGAAGAGGCCCCGAGGAACGTTCCCTTTGCATCATGCTTATTCCAGTTCTGTAGTCCCTAGGAATCTAGTGGGCTTACGTGGGTGACATGTCATCTGCTACGTGTCATGATCTGGGAGATTTACACTTATGAGTATTATCATTAGCACCCCACTCTCGTTCCGACCTATTTATGGGTCGGGCCAAGAGTGGTCCGCTCAGTTTATTCTATTCAGCTTGGTGCCGAGAATTCTTCGCAGTGGATTGTCTGGGAATGACATAGCGTTTATCTGTTGAGTCTCTTCGATCTCCGAGTTCACACGGCATTTTACCGTACGCCTTAATTTTCACGCGGATCCTCGATGACGTCAGCGGATCACTGAGAGGGCGGCGCCATAATGGAGACGTCGGTTCGTTTGTTCAGGTCCGTGTAAGAGGAAGGCATCCAATGATCGGCTGCGACGTGGTGTCTCCAGGACCATGAGTGGGTGCGACGAGCAAGAAGTTGTCCACCGGCCTCATATGAGGGCTTTGGATTCATGGTTTAGGCTGGATAAGAATCTACCTGCCGTGAATGAGTGTAATGGGCAAGAAGCTGTCTTCCGGCCTCGCATGAAGGATTTGGATTCACAGCTTAAGTCGGGCAGGAAGCTACCCGGCTGCCTCGTGATGAGGGTTTTGGATCCACGGCGTTGTTGGACAGGAAGCTACCCGCAGTGGATGGGCCGGGCAGAAAGCTACCCGGCTGCTTCGTGATGAGGGCTTTGGATTCACGGTATTGTTGGACAGGAAGCTATTCACGGTGAATGGGTCGAGCAAGAAGCTACCCGGCTGTCTCTTGATGAGAGCTTTGGATCCACGGCGTTGTTGGCCGAGAAGCTATCCGCCATGGATGGGCCGGACAGGAAGCTACTCGTCTACCTCATGATGAGGGATTTCATGGCATTATTGGGAAGGAAGCTACCCGCGGTGAATGGGAAGAGCAGCAAGATCCTTGATAATTAATTTT
The DNA here is from genome assembly GCA_030015575.1 of Agapanthus africanus. NCBI lineage: Eukaryota > Viridiplantae > Streptophyta > Magnoliopsida > Asparagales > Amaryllidaceae > Agapanthus > Agapanthus africanus. The sequence goes on along the minus strand of JASDDO010000004.1, from coordinate 26,627,143 downwards.
TAGCAAATTACAAACTGAAAATCATGCTAATTGACCGGTTAATTTGTTCTGAAAACAATGTCCTATTTTTATCAATTCTACTTTCTTATATTGGATATTTACATCTTGGCAAGGCGACGTGCTTTCTGGAACATCCTTTAGCGGCGACACTTAACACTCTGGTTTATTAGAAGAATGGTTTGGGCATCATTGGTGGAATGGTCGTTTTTTTGTTCTTCTATGTACAAGCCTTTCTGTTTTTGCTCCATTGGCATGCTCCAGGCATGCAGGTACGAGTAATTATTCACCGCTACAACGAGGTTGAATTTAGAATGTAGTTCAATACTTAGAATGATCGATCGCTGATAGAGTTATGCTTCTTTTCTTGCAGATTCGTTGCGATATACTTCTGCAATCTCAGTTGTTCTGGCAGTTGTGTTTTTATGAACAAAGTAAACAGAAGAGAAAAAAGAAAGTGGAGAATAATTTCAATTTCATTCACTGTCTTCACTTAGCATACAAAGCTCTATTTATATTATTTTACAGATAGGGATAGTTTTACAATTATATACAATGCATTGAATCTTTCATTATATGTTACTATAGTCAACCATTGACCACCATATAAATCCCTTATTTTCAGCTATCTGAATCCCTTAATTTTAGCCATTATATTTGCTGAGTTCCATAGCATCCTCACTATGTTTTCCAAGGCATCGGGCATGCAATTTTAAAAAACTTAGAGTACTAAGAAACCTGAAACCGAGGATCTAGCTAGAGAATTAGGGTAATACTATGCAAGTAAATATCTTTACTCTAAGTGAACAAGAAATAAAACCTTTATAGACCGGTCCTTCACTTCTAAAGCTCCATGTAGTAGTCCCTTCGCTCCAACTAGTGGTCTCCCGGACTCTCGTTAGGCTCCACTAGGCGAAAGGAACAAGCTTGCTTAAAGATCTTTGAGGCCGAAAATGATCTACGTCGAGGAATCTCCAACTCAAGCTATCTCTTCACCAATTGAGAATTAGTGAAGCAAACAACCTATACTAAATGGCTAGTCTAGTATAGATTGATGAAGTAGGAATTTTGCTCACTTTAGAATAATTTTTCTCACTCTGTTTCAAGAAAACCTAGTGAACTAACTTGAGATGAAGAAGATGAAGTCAAGAATGGAATGAATGGAATGAATGGTAATCATGGATGAGAAAATATCATATATGATCATTGTAGAGACTTAACCATGACTAAAGATAATGGTTGGATTAATAAATATCTAAAGTAAAAACAGAATTAGTGGACTTAAGTCAAAGCTTCCACAAGCTTCTCCAAGCCTCTTAGCCTTGCTTATTTCCACCTAATTTTGTTTATTCACCAAATAAATATTCACCATAATTATCTTATGGTATGGTATGAGTCTCATACACCCATGCATAATGTATCATCAAGTATGAAACAAAGAAAAAAAATACAATAATATATATCGCATATATATTAAATGTACAAGTGAGAAAAAGAAATTCTTAAGTGAGCTAATATTAGATAATGTATAATAATATATAAAATATATAATCATACATTAAATTATTAAATCAACACTTGATTTAATAACCCGGCTGTATCGCTTACAACCGACTAATATCATATATATCATCTTATCGAATCAACATTTGATTCAATAACCCAGCTATATCTCATATAACCGACCGATATCACATATCGGGAGATTAGAATACGGTATCATATACACGTATTAATCTCGGCCCCGCACATATCACATATGTACCCTACTTCGTTTCGCTTGAGCTAGGAAACCTCTATGTAGGACTCTAAAGACTCGTCAATACGCCGGCAGTAGGTAATGATCATATCAGTTACCCACAAGCCGTCAGCGGTACTAACTGAACGTAATGGCTACCCGGGTATTGAGCGATCAGAAGATTAACAAGCAAGCTTGCTCATACTCCCGTGAATCCAATAAGTAACACTACCGTACAGTCCGGTCTCTTCGTTTGATATGTTGCATATCTAGCGTGGGGGTGGTAAACGTTAGACCCCAATAGCTTGATAAGTCATGCCGATGCAAGGCTCATAATGGTTTGAGAAACTACTGATAACACTTACCAGTAAATCTCAGCAACCCTGGGCAGAGATTTCCTGTTATGGCCAATCGAGCATAACACAACATCAACCCCCAATACCGGGAGAGACGAAATCCCCTCTTATCGCTCATTGCCTCCATGTGACTCAAGACTGTACCTAAAAACCACTTGTTTGCACAACTCCTCTTGAGCGTGATAGGGTGGAAATCAAAGCACAGTGGGAATCACATAAGACTCTATGACGATCTCGGGTCAACAGACTAACCTGTACCAGTGTCATCAGAGAACTGCTATCTGACGTGAGCTATAATACCATCTAGGAGTTCTCGGCGAGTCCTGTTTGATGTACCCATTCTTCAATGAGCACCTGTACACATTCTCTGATGTCAAACACCAATGTTGTGGGATCAACCATCGCCTCATACGGGGTCATGAATTGTACACAGTAGTCTACTCTGGAATATCGATGCCCCGTCTCGATACTCCCTCGACTATGAATAATTAAAGGATGTACTTATGGACTACTATGGCCCCACTAGTATGATCTCCATTAAAATCCTGGTAGTCAAGTATACATCCTAAGGGTTTTATCAACATGTAACAGAGAGACGGTATAAGTATACATGTTAAGATAAAGAGTAACCATATAGCATACTATCATGTTGAGCGAGAATGTCCTCCTTGTTCCCCGCCGAAAGACGCGGATGAAAACGCGGCGGACGTCTCTCCTGAATTTCGGGGCAGATACTAATTGGTGCTATCCGTCCACCTCTCTGAAGATACCAAGTTGATTTATGGCACCATGTATTGAAGGTTTAAACGGATGCGGCCGATGTAGCAGACTTCGTCAGATTCCCGCTCGTTTGAGGGATTTTGATTGTGGGGACGCTCTTCCCTGCAGGCGCAAGCCCCTGCAGTTAATTACGCTACTGCATCGCGGTAATAACTTTCTTCTTCTCCAAATGGTCACTTCGTGTCGTGGGTGTTTGTTTTGTTTGTGGTTGCCCGTGGATTGTATACGGAGACTAATTTATGTTGTCGCCCGTAGGGCGTGGATTAGTCTAAATCCGTATCTTCTTAGATTTGGGTTTGGGGGTTAGGTTTAAGGATACGTTAGCCTAATTTTAGACTAAGATCAACTTAAACGTTTATTAAGAATACGTTAGTCTAATTTTTTTTAGACTAAGATCAACTTAACAGGATCATTTAGATCCAACAAGAGAGCATTTTTCCTCTGTTGTTTAGTTTAAGGACATTGCGGTCGATTAGTTTAAGGACATTACGGTCCAATGTTAGTTTAAGGACATCTCGGTCCAGGTTAAGGACATCGTAGTTCGTGGGTTTAAAGGGACCCCACAGTCCGAGATTAAGGACATCGTAGTCCATGAGTTTAAGGATCCCACAGTCCGTAGTTTAAAGACGTCATAGTTTATAAAGTTTAAGGACATCGTAGTCCATGAGTTTAAGGACCCCACAGTCCAGGTTAAGGACATCGTAGTCCGTGAGTTTAAGGACCCCACAGTCCAGTTTAAAGACGTCAGATGTATGGTTGTCGGGACCCTTCACCTCTCTGAAGAGGTTGAAGGATTACAAGGACAAATATCAGAGGATTAAAGAGATGTACCCTCCAACCCGTATGAGTTGGTTGAAAGATCTGTAGTCCAATTTGGGACTAAGATCTGTTAAATATTCATTAGCAGATGGGCTCAATTAAATATAAGTTGAGGACTTATGGCCAATATTGGGCTAAGTCCAATAAATATTTAAAAATTTTGTTTATTCTGGCTATTGAGCCTTTATTTTGGCTTGTCCCTTTTAATAATGCTGAGCATTAGATCTTGACACTTTTTTCTTGTATTGAATGCAAAGCATTCAGCATAGCTCTGGCTTATTAAAGAACAACTTGTGTTCTATCAGCGCAACCTATGGTGTGCTAGGCGCTTTGTGCCGATCAAAAAGTGCAGTGCGCTTCTGCCATGTGGCGCGCATGTAAGGGACACGTGTCATGTTCTGCGCTAGGCGCCAGATGATGAGCGCAGTGCGCCGGTTTATGAGCGCTGAGCGCTAATTTATGAGCGCATTGCGCTAGTTTAGTGGCGCACACGTGAGTGACATGTGGTGCGCTTGGCGCTGAGCCCCAGCTCATGAGTGCAGTGCGCTATTTAGAAGCGCAAAGTGCAAGTTGCATATGTGGTTGACACGTGGCGCATTTTGGTGCTTAGCACCGGTTCAGGGAGCGCAGAAGCGTTGTTCAAGAGCGCAAGGCGCATTTCAATTGCGCAAAGCGCATTTGATCAATTTTTATGATCTGTGAACAAATTTATGTTCTTTTAAAAGCGACTTTGTCTCAAGATTCAAGAACAATAGTTCTTATTTTTGAAAGGCTTTGCCTTTATAGATCAATGATCTGTGTGAAGAATATGTTCTTCTTTATTATGTGATGAGATCTTTTGATCTCTTTTATGAAAGACCTTGGTCTTTTTAGATCTATGATCTTTTTTAAGAAGATAATTCTTCTTTTTAATTATGAGATGAATCCATCTCTTTGTTCATCGCCATTTTTTTACCTTGAAGAAAAAAATCTTCTTTTGCTGAGAGATTGCTCTTCTTTCTTTGAATTTCTCAAAGTTTATGGGGGGGTTTCTCTATATCAGACTTGAAGTCTTGGGGCCTTTATATAGAGCAAGTTGATTTGTTAAATCAGTTAAAGAGATCTTTCTCTGATTGATTTGGGAATGTTTCCCACCGTTGGATCTTTGATCCTAGGGCTTCTGTTTTACAGAAGGCAATCTTCTTGTTTTTAACAAGATTGGAAAAATCTTTCCAAAACAGAATTTTAATTCTGATTAATGATTTATCATTATTAGATCTTTTGATCTAAGGGTGGGGAATTTTTTAATTCCAGTGCTGGCTCATCCGTGCTTTGCACGTGGTGCGCTGCTAAGAGCGCAGCGCACCTTGCGCTAGCGCACCTGTGTTTGACACGTGGCGCGTAGCGCGCCTAGCGCTACCGCACACATAGTGCACTGCCTAGGGCGTAGCGCACCTGGCGCTAGCGCATCTGTGTTTGACACGTGGCGCGCAGCGCGCCTAGCGCTGGATCTGAAGCGTTGCTTCAATTTTTGAATTTTGAATTTCAAAATAGAGCTTTGCTCTGATTGGGGTGCACTGCCTAGGGCGCAGCGCACCTGGCGCTAGCACATCCGTGTTTGACACGTGGCGCGCAGCGCGCCTAGCGCTGGATCTGAAGCGTTGCTTCAATTTTCGAAATTTTGAATTTCAAAACAGAGCTTTGCTCTGATTGGGGGAAACAGAAGCGTTGCTTCATTTCAAATCTTGGAATTTGAACAGAGCTTTGCTCTGATCGGGGAAACAAATGCCCCCCACCGTTGCGCTTACGTGGCCCATACGTGAGTGCGGTGGTGGTAGCATCTCAGTCGTTGGATCAACTTTTGGAAGTTGAAGCGGCTCTCAATGCCTATAAATAGGGCCTTTGGCCCTCTGAGATGGCCATTGTTCATCTTTTTTCCGAGAATTATCTCTTCTTCAGAGCATTGCTCTCTTTTTAAAGAAAGTTAAGAGTTAAAACTCTGTCAGATTTTTTTTAGGTAAAGATAAATCTTTGAAGGAATTAGTTAATAATCTAGAGTTTCACTCGTTATCAGAGTTTTTTGCTCTACTTAGATCATAGATCTAAAGAAAACCCCTTTAGGGTTTCATTAACAGAGCTTTACTCTCCTCAGCTCTTAAATCCTAAGAGAATCTTTTAAGTATTCTGATATGGGTTATTCCACCATCTTTACAGAGCATGGCTCTTAGAATTCTCGGAGAATCATTAATTCCCTTCTTAATTGATTTTGACAGGTATCATTCCTGTCTGCAGAGCATTGCTTTCGAGGAGTTTAATTCCTTGACTCGAGGGGTCGCTCATTAAATGAGATTCCCTTCCTTTTATTAGGATTTCTCGCAAATTCAAATTTGTTAGGTGTCATAATTAGAATTTGTTTTCTCCATGGGGATATCAAGAGTCATTTAAATCCATGTGCCTGTTTTTCCTTATTACTAATCTTTTAATGATGTTTCTTTTCAGGCACTATGGCTGTTCATTTATATAGTCTGAACGAGTTTATCTCTTATGAGGATATTTGCGCACAGGGCCGTTTCCAGAACCAAGAGTTTACAGATGCCTAATGTACGGAGATTATGGATCGTCTGTATGCAAACGTCGGTCGACTGCTTCCTCGCAGTTCCGCTCTCTTGAAAATCGTAGTGGGAGCAATTTGGGGAGCACTTCCTAGGTTTCACGAAGCCATGCCGCTTAATGCGCTGGATGATACCGAAGATAAGGTGCATTCAGTGTACCTATCGTGCCTGATCTCGAAGAAGCGGCGAGATAAGCTCATTGATATTTTGCATCAAACTTTCCAACAGACGACGATAATCGCTTCTTATCAAAGGGAGGAGGACATTGGCGAGGATCTCGACACTAGTGAGCGCGGGAGGAGGCATACGAGAATGGTCAGAAAGGCCAGAAAGATTCTAGACGGCCTTATTTTCGAATTCCTCAATCCATGCCCTGGATCTGAGGTTTTACCATTGTAATCATTTTGATGATGTTTTCATTTACTGCTTTCATGATTGTAAGAACTTTTCAAAGTATGAATGGCAAATTCCTCATTTCAGCGTATTTTTTTTATGTACTGAATCTTTTGCACGTGCATGAACAGGTATGCTTAACCAAATGCGAATCAAATGTTCTCTTTGTCGCTTTTTTCTCTTTTATTTGTTGCCGGCATGTCACTTTAGCAACCATAGCCGGTAGATGATAGAGTGAGCATCTTGTTTTGGCTTCTTTGAGGGGTAGTGATTGCTTAGGAAGCAGGTTCAAATTTGTTACCTAAGACTTTTCAACTTTATGAGCCGTGAGGTTCTCATAAAGTCTTTTCTCCCTACGAGTCGTGAGGATCTCGTAGGTATATTTTCTCCTTAGAAATCGTGAGGATTCTTAAGCGCGTTTTCCCTTATAAGTCGTAAGGATCTTATAAGAGAGTTTTCTTCCTTATGAGTCGTGAGGACCCGTAAGTGTTTAATGAGATTGACGTTATCCGCATTTCACGGCGTCATTGGGTGATGTATTTCCGAGGCGGGGTCATGTAGATGACGTATTTCCGCGACGGGGTCATGTGGATGACGTATTTCCGAGATGGGGTCGTGTGGATGACGTATTTCCGTGACGGGGTCATGTGGATGACGTATTTTCGAGACGTGGTCATGTGGGTGATGTATTTCCGTGACGGGCTCATGTGGATGACGTATTTCCGAGACGGGGTCATTTGGATGACGTATTTCCGAGACGGGGTCATGTGGATGCCGTATTTCCGAGATGGGGTCATGTGGATGACTTATTTCCGAGACGGGGTTATATGGATGACGTATTTCCGAGACGGGGTCATGTGGATGACGTATTTCCGAGACGGGGTCATGTGGATGACCTATTTCCGTGACAGGGTCATGCGGATGACGTATTTCCGAGACGGGGTCATGTAGATGACGTATTTCCGAGACGGGGTCATTTGGATGACGTATTTCCGAAACGGGGTCATGTGGATGACGTATTTCCGAGACGGGGTCATGTGGATGACGTATTTCCGTGACGAGGTCATCTGGATGACGTATTTCCGAGACGGGGTCATATGGATGACGTATTTCCGAGACGGGGTCATGTAGATGACGTATTTCTGAGACAGGGTCATGTCGATGGCGTATTTCCGAGATGGGGTCATGTGGATGACGTATTTCCGTGACGGGGTCATGTGGATGACATATTTCCGAAACGGGGTCATGTGGATGACATATTTCCGCGACGGGGTCATGTGGATGACATATATCCGCGACGGGGTCATGTGGATGTCGTATTTCCGCAACGGGGTCATGTAGATGACGTATTTCCGAAACGGGGTCATGTGAATGACGTAGCGTCTGTTGTAATGAGACGAATATCGAAGTTGTCTCCAGGTTGTCTGTGAACCATCGAGATTTGGAGTAGAGGGTTTGCCGTAGCTCCAGGGTTGATTGCAGCGTCTGAATCCTGCTGGAATGGGGAGGAACGCTGTTGATGATCTCTAGGCTATCCCTGAACCGTCGAGATTTGGCTTCGTTTTCTGATGGAGTCTGGGGAGGGAAGGTGTGATTCCTTCTTTGTTTGCGCCCCTGGATTGTATATAGGGATTGATGTGATATTACCCGTAGGGCATAAATTTCATTTTTCTTTATTTCTTTCCTCGATGCTCTATCATTTCAGCTTTTATATCGCGAAGGTCACGATTGCCCAATCATTATGGCTATTTTTCGCGGCGCCCAATCATTTCGGCTATTTATTTTATTTTTACTCGCTGCTTTTTATTGCGAGTAGCCCAATCATTTCGGCTATTTTGCATGCATACAGTTTTACTTGCTGATTTTGTTGCAAATTGCCCCATCATTTCGGCTATTTCGTATGCATGTGTGGTTCGCTAGCTTCTTTATCGTAAGCTCGGAGTTAGACACCGATTTTGGCATCAACACCGCTACAACTGGAATATTGCCAGGAGCGAATCATCATTTGCCTCTGTCGATGTCGAACAAAGGTGGCTTAGCGAACAGAGTTAGGATCCTGTCGACTAAGGCTTTTGACTTTATGAGCCGTAAGGGTCTCATGAAGGTATTTCTCCCTACGAGTCGTGAGGATCACGTATGTGCGTTTTCTCCTTAGGAATCGTGAGGACTCTGATTTGTACGATGTTTTGTGATAAAAAATATAGCAATCAAGAACGGCGTCGCTTGGTAGCTAGCCGGTGAATACGGGTCGGTCCACAGGGATGTTGTGTATTTCCTAATTTTTCTAACGAGTTAATTCTAAATGGTGTTTGGATCTTTATCATTAAAAGCTAAGTTGATTTAGACTAGGATTAGAAATCTTGCTAGGGTTAGGTTTGGGTTAGGTTTGGAAAGTTAAAGATTTCCCACCGCTTTCAATGCCCTAAATTAGATCTCTTTAGGTGTTATGGTAATTATTAATAAAGGGGATTAGGACGATTGGGAAGAAAAGATGTTTCTTCCTCTAGGTCCTTGTCTGTCCTTTCTTAATCCTTATCCTAACCTCCATAAAAAACATGCACAACCGGTCTTTTATACCATGGTATCACCGTTACCTCGTGGGTAGGGTGCCGTAGGGAGCGGTATGTGTATGTATGCATGAAGTCCTAATAATTAATATGTGATGGGCAAGAAAGGGGTGGGAGATTTGCATCTCTCAAACCTTCCCTATTCCTAACCCTAACAAGCGATGAATTACTCGCTCATTAAGGGATCTATGAAAAACATGATTTTTATGAGTTTTCAATTTAAGAGATTAATTATCTAACTATGGCAGATTAATAAAAAGTTCTAATCTAAATTAAAATAGGGCAGAGAATAAATTTAAACTAGGGCTGAAATAAAAATTAAGACTAGGGCAAATAAAAGAAACTACTTACAAAATTGATGCTCTCAAAACATGATAGGAATTCTGAATTTTATTCAATGAAAAGAGGCATAACCTAAAACAAGTTTTAGGGCTTCTATTTATAAAGCATAGAAACCCTAGGGTTACAATCGACACACATCTGCTTTTACAAATATACCCCTAGGAAGACTAGTCAACGCGCCACCCACCGTCAAAGAAATTTCCACTGACCCGGGTTCAACATGGCCGCGGATCCGCGGCCAAAAGCCAGGTTTGGCCGCGGTTCCGCGGCCAAGTAGGGTGCTTGTGGGCTCAGTTTTCTGGTCTTCTGTCTGGTTGAATTTGTCTTCTTGTTTCTTCAGTTGGTTCTTCAGAATGTCTTCTGGTTCTCTTCCAGATCTCCCCAGTGAATAATGTAGTAGACTATTACCGTTGCTTCGTGTCGAAATCTTGAACCTTGCGCTGCCTTTGTGCTTAATGAACTTGTTCATTGATTTTCATTGTCCCTCAAAATGTAGGCAAGATCAAGATTCCATCATTTATCGGTCGTAGTCTCACTTTTGTATCGTCTTTTCATCTTTTTCATTGTTTTTGTTCCAAGAACCTGTAACTTGCAACTATGTAGCAGACATGGATCAAAAGCACCTGTTTATTTGTAAAATGAATAAGAATGGGGTCTATAAGAATGCAAAATTATGGTATGAACAAATACCCCCAAACTTATCTTTTGCTCGTCCTCCAGCAAACCTAGTTTTATTCTTGGAAAAAACCTAGCCTCACTTTCGCAGGGAAACGAGATTGCACTGAGCTCGTGCAACAAGCCATTAAACTTCTAGAGGGTCCCTAGTAGGAGGAGTGTTGTCTCCTGAGGGTTTTCAGCGGATACTACCCACAAAATCCTATCAATTTGGCTTATCGACTTTTATTCTCCAATTAGGTTTTCTAATAAGAACTCTATCATCTTTGACTCAGAAATTATTCACCCGTATTCTTCACGCTTCCTTATTATTTAACTTAAGATTATATATGTTCTGTAGACTTACTTAGCTTTTAGAATCTTTTAAGTTTTCCTTCTAGGGTTCTATCTCAACTTAGGAATTTTTATCATCTCTACTAAATACATAAGTCCTATTCTTCATTCCTATCTCTTATCTAGACCCCAATCACATACCCCTACGTGTGTGTATATATCACCCCTACACTTGGAAATTCAAATCAAGCTATCATACTCTTGTCCGTCGTCCAAAGCACTTCTTAATTGGCGAATTTTTAGATGAATTTTTCTTACACATCCTTCATACGATCGTTAATACTTCTTGAGGTACCAACAATCGATTACAAAATATGTTTGCACATTAAAGCGTAATTTCTAGTCTTGTAACACATAAGGCTTTAGCAATGACTCCCAAACCAGTTGGTCTAAGGCACTAGGTGATGAAGCACCCTTGCTAAATATTTTTTCTATTTTTGCAGCCCTAAGTAATTACAAAAACCAGTGTTCATTTTTTTTCTTTATTCACACTTGTATATTTTTTTATTTTTCTTCGTACTAAGGACTTTAGACAAGAGCATTTCAAGGTCTCTCTTACTATTCCAAGTTTCAAGGTTCATGTTTGTGCAATTTTATAGGGTATATATTTTCAGAATTTAGACTTAAGCTTAGGAATTATTTTTCAAACTTATACTCTAATAAAGATATCAATACTTTTCCCTTGTTTTAACTTAGCCCAAGAAGTTAACTCGAAATTTGCCTATTTCTAAATAAACTACAAAGACATATACTTTCTACCGTTAAATTTTAAGAAAGGTTATTTTTAGGGTTTTTAATTTACTAAGTCTAGGATCTAGTTTTTCCTAGCTAGTTAACCTATTTGTCAAACTCAAGTCGATTAAGTCCAAAATTGAATGTTTTAATTTTTATAATTTTTCAGTTTTTATTTGATTTTTCTTTTTCTATTTTTTTTTTCAATTTTTATGATTTTTATATAAGGATGCAATGCAGAATTTAAATATGCAAAAGAAAAAGAAAAATATATACAAAAAATTAAAAATATGCAATGCAAAAGATAACTATATACAACCACTATCTCCCCCAAACTTAACCAAAGCAGCGCCCTCACTGCTCGGCCCCATACCGCGCTCTCGAGCGTGAACGTGAACGCTCTTCCCTAGCCAACTGGGTTTGAATACCCCGCTCAACCTCCGTCAATCGACGGTCGTGCTCCTTCGTTGTTGCCCTAAATCCCTCCCTCAAAGCATCAATACCCCTAACTGCTCTCCTCATCAATTGTGCATGCTCAAGAGTGGTCATTTCGCCTTCGCTCGCGGTCGAGCTAGAGCTTGGAGTGCGGGCAAATACATTCTCTACCGATTCGGTCCTCGACCACACATCTGTCAGTCGAGAGTAGGACGTAGACACTCCCTCAATAAGAGGTCTGACCAGAATGCCTCCATGCAAATAAAATTCGAACTCCTCCGCGGGGAGGAAATATCGACATAATTGTGTAACCAGCATGGGACAAGGGTAATTAGCGGCCCGTTTACCCGCACCTATAGAGTTGAGTAATACTGTGCACATATCAAAACGGGGGTTCTTCGTCATAAGAGTGTGCACAATATGTAAGGAGGGTGTGAAAAATGTTGTATTATGGGAGCTACCAAAAATATTATTTTGTGCCCACCGGCACACAGTCAAAACATTCGCGAAAAGGGTTCGTGCTTGGATACCCTTTCGCGGCTCCCTCGAGCAATCGTTGCCCATCAGGGGCATGTATCCTCGAATTGAAGGGGTTGGTCATGTGCAGGTATGCGAGGTATTAGTGTGACCTTGTATATTATATCCCTATCAATTATAATTTCGCGATCGCCCCATTGCAATTTAATAAAACCCAGTAAGGTGAGACACCCATCCTCCATAGACTCGTAAAATTGGTTTACTAATTCCGGCAATGCAAATGCATAAGGGTGATTGTATATTAAATAATTCCAACCCCTACGCGCGATTTCGTTCGCGAAATAACTACCATATATTTCATGTGAGAAAACTAGCGAAAAATCTCTTTCTAACTGCATGCTATGTGCCATGATGTGTTCTACAGATCTAAAATTTTGAAAAACAGAGGGTGTTTTGAGCAAGCGTACCTCCCATGAAAATTTTAGGGGGCGAAGAACAGAGACGGCGGCGGTTGCGCGGCGGCAGCAAGCTATGGAGGCAGTTTCGCGGCACGATGGAGGCGGCGTTCTGGTTTCTCTCTGCAGGAAAGAGGGTGCGTCGGCTAGGGTTTGAGAGAGTGTGAAAATTAGGGTTATAGCAGAGAGGGGGGCTCGAGCTCTTTAAATAGGGACATATGATGGATATTTGTAGATAGACCCCTCCAAAAAGAGGAATTTATCTGCAAATAAAATTTTATTTTATTTATTTATTCTGCAATTTTACAAAAATGTCCAATTTTTTTTTCTTTTTCAAATTTTTTTTCTTTTTTATGTTATTTTGTACTTATATATTTACAAATGATACACACCCCCAAACTTATCGGAAATAAAGTTTTGGCAAGAAGATCAAAAATTTGGGGGTAAAATGGAGGAAGATCAATCAGTGTAAATCGGCTCCTGCAAAAACAGGAGCTCCTCCGACAGGTCCGCAGTGAGGAACGGTTTCAGTCGATGTCCGTTTACTTTAAATAAAGTACCGTCCTCCGGATTTTCAAGATCTACCGCACCGTGCGGATATACGGTGCGCACTAAAAACGGCCCTTTCCACCTATATCTGAGCTTGCCGGGGTGAAAGTGTAACCGAGTGTCATAGAGTAAAACCTGTTGACCAGGTTTAAACGTTTTGTGCATAAGATGTTTGTCATGGAACACCTTAGTTCGTTTTTTAACAATGACAACATTATCATAAGCCTCATCCCGCAGCTCTTCTAGTTCGTTTAATTGCAGCTTTCGATTGCCGTCCGCATCTCCCATTGATAAATTCAACTCCTTAATTGCCCAAAATTTCTTGTGCTCAATCTCAACTGGGAGGTGGCAAGCCTTCCCAGAAACAAGCCGGTATGGAGACATACCAAGATCGGTCTTGTATGCAGTACGGAATGCCCATAGTGCATCAAGAAGTTTGTGTGACCAATCTTTACGGTTTTTAGAAACCGTTTTCTCCAAGATTTTTTTAATTTGCCGATTCGAAACCTCTGCTTGCCAACATGTTTGGGGATGATACGGTGTTGACAGCTTGTGTGTAATAGAATATTTGCGCATTAAGGACTCAAAAGTCCTATTGCAGAAGTGAGATCCATTATCACTTATAATTGCTCGAAGGTGCCCAAACCGAGAAAAGATATGTTCTTTAAGAAATCGAACGACAACCTTGTTATCATTCGTTCGGCTAGACACAGCCTCGACCCATTTTGACACATAGTCAACAGCCAAAAGAATATACACATTCCCAAAAGAATTGGGAAATGGTCCCATGAAGTCTATTCCCCAAACATCAAAAATATCCACAACCAAAATTGGTTGGAGCGGCATTTCGTTTCTCCACGATATCCGGCCCAAATGTTGGCACCGGGAGCATGTCTTGCAGTATTCATATGCATCTTTAAAGAGACGTAGCCAATAGAAACCACACTGCAGGATTTTCTCGGCTGTCTTCTTTGGGTCAAAGTGCCCGCCACACGCTTGATCGTGGCAAAAAAATAGCACACTCTTAAACTCATTTTCAGGTACACACCGACGAATGATTTGGCGGAACAATATTTAAAAAGATACGGTTCATCCCAGTAAAAATGCTTTACTTGGGACAAGAATCGGAGTTTATCCTGTTTCGACCAATCTTTAGGTATTAGACCGGTGGCCAACTAGTTTACTATATCAGCGAACCAAGGTTCGCAAGACACGGTTAAGAGTTGCTCATCGGGAAAAACATCTTTAATTGGAATTTCAAGTATAGGCGAAGAAGGAAGTCGTGAAAGGTGATCAGCCACTACATTTTCACATCCTCTTTTGTCCCTTATGACAAAATCAAACTCTTGTAGCAAGAGGATCCAACGTATTAGCCGTGATTTAGCATCCTTCTTCGCAAAAAGGTGGCGAAGAGCTGAATGATCCGTGTACACAATCACTGGAGAGCCGATTAAATAAGGCCGGAATTTTTCAAGTGCAAACACAAGTGCTAAAAATTCTTTTTCTGTTGTTGTGTAGTTCAGTTGGGCCTCATTTAATGTTCGGCTAGCGTAATAAATTACGTGCGGCATCTTATTAATGTGCTGTCCAAGGACAACACCAATGGCGAAATCTGTTGCGCCGCATATAATTTCAAAAAGGTGCGTCCAGTCTGGAGATGAAATAATGGGCGCAGAAATGAGAGAGTGTTTCAATGACTTGAACGCTTCCATGCAAATTGAGTCAAAATCAAATGTTGTGTCCTTGGCCAATAAGAGAGTCAAGGGTCTAGCAATCTTGCTAAAATCCTTGATGAACTGTCTATAAAAACCGGCATGGCCAAGGAAACCTCGGATGTATTTGACGCATTTAGAAGGAGGAAGATTAGAAATGACTTCAATCTTGGTTTTATCAACCTCTATGACGTTTTGCGAGATGACATGTCCTAAGACAATACCCTCTCGTACTATAAAGTGGCACTTCTCCCAATTTAACGTGAGGTTCTTATCCCTACAGCGGGTAAGAACTGCGTTAAGGTGTAAAAAACACTCGTCGAAGGAGTCACCAAAATGGAGAAATCATCCATAAAAATCTCCAAAAACTTTTCAACCATGTTTGAAAAGATCCCCATCATACACCGCTGAAATGTAGCAGGTGCATTGCATAACCCAAAGGGTATGCGACGATAAGCAAAAGTACCGAAAGGACAAGTAAATGTGGTCTAGTCTTGATCCTTTTCGGCGATGGGGACTTGGTTATAGACGGAATATCCATCCAAAAAGCAGTAAAACTCATGCCCAGCCAATCGTTCTAGCATTTGGTCAATGAAAGGTAAAGGAAAGTGGTCTTTCCTTGTCGTGGCATTTAGTTTTCTATAGTCGATGCAAACTCGCCACCCAGTTTGGGTGCGAGTAGGTATTAACTCATTTGCCTCATTGGTTATGACCGTAATGCCCGATTTTTTTGAGACAACATGAATGAGGCTAACCCACTGGCTATCCGAGATAGGGTAAATGATACCACTATCAAGACATTTTACAATCTCCTTCTTGACAGCCTCTTTCATTATGGGGTTGAGGCGTCTTTGTGGATCCCTCACTGGCTTGGCATCATCCATCAAGTGTATATGATGTTCAACTATGAGGGGACTAATCACCTTGATGTTCGTCATAGACCAGCCAAAAGCTTGCCGATTATTTTGTAAGACCATTAAAAGGGCCTTCTCTTGCTCGAGAGCTGGAGAGGCCGATATGATAACGGAAAGGGTCTCATTCTCACCTAAGTAAGCATATTTAAGGTGCGACGGAAAAATCTTTAGTTCGAGTTTAGGAGGTGAAACAATTGAAGGTAGCATTGGTGAAACTGTTTCAAACTCGAAGGATTCCATTAACGGTTTAAATCGAGTGTACGCAACCGAGTCGGATGGTTCAACTAACTCATCCGAAAAATCAAAAGACTCAAACTCAGATGGCGAGTCTTCAAAATCGTCCAAAAAGGTGAAACACTCATAATCGTTGTCCGGCGTGAAAGCTGTGTCGGATTCTAGGAGGAACGCACTAGAGGCGTCAACACTGCTGTGATCGAACAGAAATTTTTCGAGCTCACAGTCCTCTTCCGTGATCTCGTGGATCGAGCAAACATCAAGTGTACTAGCATTAGGCTCGGAAGGCTGATTCCCTAACTTAAAAATGTTGAGTTCAATCGTCATATTTCCAAAAGATAAGTTCATTGAACCATTACGATAATTGATCACCGCATTGGAAGTCGCAAGGAATGGTCGACCAAGTATCACCGGAATTTGACTCCGAGGGTTAGCTACAGGTTGTGTATCCATAACAATAAAGTCAACGGGGAAAATGAAATCCCCTACTCTAATTAACACATCCTCTAACTCACCCCTGTTAGTTATATGTATGCCCTAGAGGCCATTACTGTACATACGATGTATATTGTAATGGATGCTTGGACATATATAGAGAGGACTTTCTTGCTCGACATGATAGTATGCTATCTGGTTGTACTTTATCTTAACATGTACTCTGATTGTTTCTATGTATACATGTTGATAAAGCCCTTAGGATATTACTCGACTACTGGGACTATGATGAGATCATACTAGTGGGGCCACGGTAGTTGACGAGTACATCCTATAACTGTTCCTAGTCGAGGGTGTATCGAGACAGGGCATCGATGTACCAGAGTAGACTAGCGTATACGCATCTTGACCCATATGATGGGCGATGGATGATCCCATATCCATCGGTGTTTGACATCAAGGATGGTGTACGGGTGCTCAGTAGAGACTGGGTACACTGGACGGAATCGCCGAGAACTCCCAGATGGTATTATACCTCACGTCAGATAGCAGTTCTCCGGTGACACTGGTACAGAGTAGTCTGTTGACCCGAGATCGTCATAGAGTCTTGTGTGATTCCCACTGTGCTTTGATTTCCATCATACCACATCCAAGAGGGCGTGCAAAAAGGTGGCTTTTGGGTACAGTCCCGAATCACATGGAGGCAATGAGCGATAGGAGGGGATTCGTCTCTCCCGGTATAGGGAGTTGATGTTGTGCTGTGTTCGATTGGCTATAACCGAAAATCCCTGGCCAGGGTTGCTCAGATTTACTGGTAAGTGTTATCAGTAGTTTCTCGAACTGTTATAGACCTCATATCGACACGACTTATCGAGCTACTGGGGTCTGACGTTTACCACCCCTAGGCGAGATATGCAACATATCAGACGACGAGACCGGACTGTATGGGAGTGTTACTGTTTGGATTCACAGGAGAATGTACATGCTTGCTTGTTGATCTTCTGAGCGCTCAATACCCGGGTGGCTTTTACGTTTAGCTGACCGCTTGCAGCTTGTGGGTGTTTGATATGATCATCACCTACTGCCGGCGTATTGACGATTCTTTAGAGTCCTACACAGAGATTTCTTGGCTCAGGAAAAACGGAGTAGGGGCACGTATGTGATATGTGCGGGACCGAGGATAATACGATATGAGATACCGTATTATATTCTCGCGATATTTGATATCAGCCGGGTCATCGGATCAAGTGTTGATTCGATGAATCGGTACGGATAAATATTAGTCAGTTATATGCGATATAGCCGGATTGTCGGATCAAGTGTTGATTCGATAATTTAATGTATAATAATATATATGATATATTAAATTACATTAACTAATATTAGCTCACTAAAAGATTCTTTTTCTCACTCGGGTAATACATTGATATATATGCGATATATGTTAATTGTATTATTTTATTTTGTTACAATAAATATTATATATGTGATATATAATATTGTAACATGATATGATAACTAATGCAACATGTTTAGTAAAGATTAATCAAGATTAGGGTTTGATTTGGGTTAATGACTTCTAGTAGATTCTAGAAGGTTTTCTATTTTGTTTTGGAAAAGATATTTTCAAGTGACTCATTCTTAACTCAACCCAAACCCTAACCCTTGGTTAATTCTCTGCAATGGTTAAGTCAACCATGGTTGCATAATTGATCATTATCTCTTTTGTATTATTCATCACAAAAGAAAAGATATGAGATTGTTCATCTTCTTCCTTCTTCTTCTTTGCTCATAAAGCTTTCTTGCTTTGATATTTGTGATGAAAATATGTGAGAAAAAGATAAATAAAGAGAGCAAAAATCCTACTTCATCATCCTCATCTTCCCTTGCCATTTAGATGAGGGTGTTCACATCATTTCATGAGTGTTAGCTTGTGTTAACGAAACTTCAAGGTAGATCATCATTGTATCGAAGATCGGAAGCAAAGGTTGCATCTTTCTCTTCGTGGAACCTCTCGAGAGTCCGGAACCCGATGATCGCAGCGAAGGGACCACAACACGGAGAATATGAAGTGAAGGACCGGATCTACAAAGGTTGTAATCCCTCTCACTTAGTGTTAAAGTGTTTAGCATGTTAGTTTTCGCCTAATCTCTAGTTTAAAGATCCGTATTCGGGTTGTTCGGCACGACTAATTTTTTAATCGGGCATGGTTGATGCCTCGTAGACCCTTGTGCGCGTGCATAGCAACCCTACAACCCCTAGGATGGGTGATGGATCAGTCGGCCATTTGGAGAGTACAATGAGTGGGTTTAAGCTCTCCAACGCCTAATTGCTCGTACACTGAATATGGTAGCAAATTGACACTAGCACCAAGATCTAATAGTGCTTTATTGTTCTTGTCCCCAATTGTTATCGAAATAGTAGGACAGCCGGGGTCCTTTTGCTTTTGGGGTAAAGATTGGACAAGAGCACTACTAATAGAACTAGCCACGAAAACTTTCTTTGGTACTTGTGACTTCCTCTTCTTGGTGCATAAGTCCTTTAAGATTTTCGCGTATGAAGGGAGTTGTTGGATTGCATCCAAGAGAGGTATATTTATGCTGACCTGTTTGAACAACTCTACAATCTTCTCCATTTGTGGAGTTGGTTTATTGGATCTCAACCTGTATGGAAAAGGAACATTTTGAAAATTTGTTGAGTCCAATTTTTGTGGAGCAGATTGTGGAGTTGGAACGGATCCCCATGTAGATGTTTTCGTGATGTGAGAAGTGGGTCCGTTCGAAGTAGAAGAAGTAGAGCCTTGTGAAGAATGAAAAATAGGCTCTAACGAAAAAGATGAAGGTGAAGAAGAAGAAGATGAAGAAGAACCACCGGCAGGGGTGTCATTATTAATACCCACGTTATTGTGTAACACTTTTCCGGATCTCAACGTGGTCACACCATTTACGTTATGATTTTGCTGTTCATATGCTCCATGCGCGTGACCGGGATTTGGCAGTGGTTGAGATGGAAGCTTTTCCTTTTCTCGCTCGCTCAACGCAGCATTGAGTTGTGCAATTTGTGCCTCAATAGATTTGATGCTTTGATCGTGTGAAGTACTGTTTTGCACCAAAGATTGAATGGAAGTCTCCAACCTTGCTGCGGATTGTGTAGATTGCTTTAGGAACGCATCTAGATTTCTTTCTAGCGAGGTAACCTTATCATTATTTGGTTGAACAAAATTGTTTTGAGGGTAAGACTTTTTGGGCAAAAATTTTTTCATTTGGTATTGGTAAGGTTGTGGGTGGAAAGGTTGCCGGTATTGAGTTTGTGGAGGTGCTTATTGTTGTGGAGGAGGAAGCCTTTGAAAGTTGTTGTTTCCTTGAAATTGCTGATTTTGATTCCAAGCAAAATTTGGGTGACTCCTCCAACCCGGATTATAAGTCGAAGAGTATGGATCATTTCTTTGTCGTTGCTGAAAGGAAGCATTGACGTGATCTTGTCCGTGAGCAGGTGGATTGTAAGGACACTCTTCGGTAAGATGTGATGGATCCGAATAACAAGCACAAACAGTTCGTGGGGGTAAAGCAGGGTCAGGAGAAGGCGATGAGATTTTGGTCTCAATTGCTTCTAGTTTTTTCGTAAGTGCGACCATCTCGGCCTTCATTGCTATCGACATATCTAACTGATGTATGCCTACCCTAGACTGACCAATAGAAGAAGATGAAGTGGTCTTGGTGCTTTCCCACTGAAGTGTTTGTTCAGCAAGATCGTCGAGAAACTGCCACGCTACCTCACTAGATTTGGTTAGAAAGTGATCTTGACAAATGGTTTCCAGTAACTGCTTCGTTGCTGAGTTCAATCCCTCGTATAAAGTTTGGCAAAATTGCCAATTTTCGATACCATGGTGAGGGCATTGAACAAGTAGGTCTTTGAATCTTTCAAAACACTTCCAAAAGGGTTCGGAAGGAAGCTGGGAAAATTGGATAATCTCATTGTGAATTCTCGCGGTCTTATGACGTGGGTAAAACTTTTTAAGAAAAGCTTTAACAAACTCTTCCCAATTTTTAATTGAATGTGATGCTGTGCTGTATAACCACTTCTTGGCTAAGTCACATAAGGTGAAAGGAATGACCCTTAGCCTTATAGCGTCATCTGATAATTGGGTTGTTTTTATCATTGCGCAAACGTTTTGGAATTTGTTTATGAAGATATAGGCATCTTCGGATTCCAGTCCGTGAAATTTTGGCAACATGTTGATGAAGTGGGGTTTGATCTCAAAGTTGTCCCCATTTGCCGGTGGGAGTGAAAGACAAGTAGGTAAGGCGGTGCGGATCGGGTAGAAAAGATCCTGGAGCGCGATTCGTTGGGGCGCTTCAACAGGCGGGTGTTGCGGTTTATTTGCACCTAACGGAGGTGGAATCGGTCCCGTGGGTAAGGTGTTGTTAGGATTATATCCCGACATCCCTTCGGAGGAAGAATATGAAGGTGAAGGTAAGTAAGTGGAAGGAATTTCGACTTCGGAGTCGAAAGTTCGTCGGTCGGTACCAACGAGACACGGACTAATCGGGCACTAGTGTCCCTAGTCCAACCGGACATACACTAAAGAGGTAGTGTAGTCAAAAAGGTGAAAAACAGAATGTAGGGGTAAGAAAACGTCAATGAGAAGAAAGTGGGTGTAAGTAGGGTGTGCACGGATCTCTTAGCGACAAGCTGCAAGTTTTTGTAAATTTTTTTTTCTTTTTATGCGGTGCTTTTTGCAAAAAAAGATTTTCCATAAAAAGGCTTAGACACAAGTTCAATCAACCACAGATGCACAATCAGGCCTAGATCTAGGGTCACCTAGGTCAGCTAGACAGCTCCTAACTGTTCCAAAGGGCAAGAAGTAGGACCTCAAAATGCCTCTTCACCGCCAATTGTGGCCAGGTAAGTCCCAGGTAAGTGGGAGGTTCTCCACCACGAAAGTAGTGTGCCTAATTAAGTAACCGCTCGCCTTAGAAACACTTGCCTAGACACCACAAAGTCAGGTTAGGATCAACGGTCGATGCCTACAACTATTCCTCTGTCCTATTGAACGCGAAGTCCTTAGGGCCGAGTCTAATATTTTTTAATTAAATGATGGTCAATGCAATATGCCTTATATGATTTCTGGGGTCCTGGGAAGGGTGATGAAATCCCCACCCAATCTGGATTGGTTTCAAACCCCTTAAAGTCCAATTAAATATGCAAAACAGTAAACAATAACTTGCAAGCAATTTTTTTTATTTTTAGCACGGCACAAAGAATCCTGCACAAGATCAATTATTAGAAGGGGGAGAGATTTTTAGCGCAAAGAATCCTTCAGGCAAAATTTACAGAGGAGATATTAGGGTTGCAGAGAAGGAGAAAGGAAGTAAACAGAGATTTTTCCACGTGCTGACTCGACCCCACAACCGCGTTTCCGCCGCCAAAGGGTGTCTCCCGCCGCGGTTTCGCGGTCTGATCTGCGGCTCGGTTCCCAAAATTTTTTCTGCTCCTCTGGTTTGACTTTCCTCTGTTGTTCAGATCTAGGGTTTTCTGTTTTGATTTCTTGATTTTTCCAGATCCGAACTCATTCGTTGATCCTGCCAAAATTCACACGAAACACCCTTCAAACAATAAAGAGATGATAAATTTTTTTATATTTTTTTAATTTTTCAGTTTTTATGATTTTTTTAATTTTATATTAACCCGAAATTGCAAAAAGAAAATACTACGCCATCCCCGGCAACGGCGCCATTTGATTTATACGATGTTTTGTGATCAAAAATATTTTTACCACAATCAAGAACGATGTCGCTTGGTAGCTAGCCGGTGAGTACAGGTCGGTCCACAGGGATGTTGTGTATTTCCTAATTGTTCTAACGAGTTAATTCCAAATGGTGTTTGGATCTTTATCACTAAAAGCTAAGTTGATTTAGACTAGGATTAGAAATCTTGCTAGGGTTAGGTTTGGGTTAAGTTTGGAAAGTTAAAGATTTCCCACCGCTTTCAATGCCCTAAATTAGATCTTTTTTGGTGTTATGGTAATTATTAATAAAGGGGATTAGGACGATTGGGAAGAAAAGATGTTTCTTCCTCTAGGTCCTTGTCCGTCCTTTCTTAATTCTTACCCTAACCTCCATAGAAAACATGCACAACCGGTCTTTTATACTACGGTATCACCGTTACTTCGTGGATAGGGTGCCGTAGGGAGCGGTATGTGTATGTATGCATGAAGTCCTAATAATTAATATGTGATGGGCAAGAAAGGGGTGAGAGATTTGCATCTCTCAAACCTTCCCTATTCCTAACCCTAACAAGCGAGGAACTACTCGCTCATTAAGGGATCTATGAAAAACATGATTTTTATGAGTTTTCAATTTAAGAGATTAATTATCTAACTACGGCAGATTAATAAAAAGTTCTAATCTAAATTAAACTAGGGCAGAAATAAAAATTAAGACTAGGGCAAATAAAAGAAACTACTTACAAAATTGTTGCTCTCAAAACATGATAGGAATTCAAAATTTTATTCATTGAAAAGAGGCATAACCTAAAACAAGTTTTAGGGCTTCTATTTATAAAGCATAGAAACCCTAGGGTTATAATCGACACACATCTGCTTTTACAAATATACCCCTAGGAAGACTAGTCAACGTGCCGCCCACCGTCAAAAAAATTTCCACCAACCCGGGTTCAACATGGCCGTGGATCCACGGCCAAAAGCCAGGTTTGGACGCGGTTCCGCGGCCAAGTAGGGTGCTTGTGGGCTCAGTTTTCTGGTCTTCTGTCTGGTTGAATTTGTCTTCTTGTTTCTTCAGTTGGTTCTTCAGAATGTCTTCTAGTTCTCTTCCAGATCTCCCTAGTGAATAATGTAGTGGACTATTACCGTTGCTTCGTGTCGAAGTCTTGAACCTTGCGATGCCTTTTTGCTTAGTGAACTTGTTCATTGATTTTCATTGTCCCTCAAAATGTAGGCATGATCAAGATTCCATCATTTATTGATTGTATTCTCACTTTTGTATCGTCTTTTCATCTTTTTCACTGTTTTTGTTCCGAGAACCTGTAACCTGCAACTATGTAGCAGACATGGATCAAAAACACCTGTTTATTTGTAAAATGAATAAGAATGGGGTCTATAAGAATGCAAAATTATGGTATGAACAGACTCCTAAGTGTATGGCTTCTCGTAAGTCGTAAGGATCTTACAAGAGTATTTTCTCCTTTTAAGTCGAGAGGACTTACAAGGGCTGTTCATTGTGTAAACATATCCCTAGTCACGGATGGAGCTTCGTTAGGGAAATGTTTATTCACGCCCGTGGATTGTATACAAGGGTCAGCATTGAGCCGTTTGTAGGGCAGCATTGGAGGTTGTGGTGGTCGCTTAAGAACAGGTTCAGATCCCTATAGCTTAAGACTTTTGAATCTTATGAGCCGTGAGGGTCTCATAAGAGGGTTCTCCTTACGAGTCGTGAGGATTTTGCAAGTGTAATTTCTCCCTAGGAATCGTGGGGATCCCTAAGTGTGTTGCTCCTTTGTGAATCGTAAGGATCTCACGCAGGTGGTTTCTCCTTACAGGGTCGAGAGGACCTTGCAAGTGTCTTTTTAATGAGATTGCGCTCTTTCGGGTTTTCACAAAACTCATCGGTAGCCCTGTTGTTTTTACTCATGGAGTCATCTCGGATTTTCATCCGTGCTCTTTTCGCTTATGGACATACCGTTTTTTTTGTATTTCCTTAGGATATTGCAATCCACAGTAGTTTATCGACGTCTCGGTCAACAGCTAGTTTTAGGACGTAGTGGTCCGTCGTTAGTTTAAGGACGTTTCGGTCCGTTGTTAGTTTAAGAACGTTTCGATCCGTTGTTAGTTTAAGGACATTTCGGTCCGTTGTTAGTTTAAGGACGTTTCGGTCCGTCGTTAGTTTAAAGACGTTTCGGTCCGTTGTTCGGCTACTCCTTATAGAGTTTGGGCTTAGGAAGATAACGAGCGGACATAGTCGTCATCATCTATCATTGACCTAGGCCGTGACCCGTCAGGCGTAGTATTTTTTCAGGAAGCGACCATTTATTGGCCTGAAGGGTCTTTCACCATGCATGTCCATGAGTAGATAGGCCCCACCCTGGTAGACCTTGTCTATGATATACGGGCCTTCATAGTTCGGCTCGAATTTCCCCCGTTTGGCACGATTGGGAATCATAGGTCTTTTGACCACTAGTACGAGTTCGCCTTGGCGGAATGTCCTCGGCCTAGTGAATCTTTTGTATGAGCATGTCATCTTTGCTCTATAAGCCTCCAGATTTTGTTGCGCTATGAGCCGGGTTTCATCAAGGGCATCGAGCTCCTCAAGCCGAAGGTGAGCATTCTCTTCATCCGTTAGCTCGTAATGAACTGCCACTCGTAGAGAGGGTAACTCTATCTCGAGGGGAGTACCGCTTCTGTACCGAATACCAATGCGTACGGCGTTGTGTTCGTGGTCGTTTTGAACGTAGTTCGATACGCCCAGAGAGCTTCATGCGGTCTCTCATGCCAGTCCTTCTTATTTCGCGACACCGTCATTTTTACGATTTTCGTCAAGGTCTTGTTGAAAGCCTCAGCTAGACCGTTAGCTCGGGGATTATAAACTGAGGAGTATCTCCAATCTATGTTATGCTGTTGTGCGAAGCGGATGATCTTGTGGCTTCTATAGGCTTGCCCGTTATCGGAGATGATCCGTCTCGGAGTTCCGAACCGATAGATGACGTGTGTCTTGAAAAAATGGAGGATATTCTCCGTCTTCACTTCCCTCAGCGGTAATGCTTTTGCCCATTTGGAGAAATAATCAGTTGTCGCCAAAATGAATCGATGTCCTCTGGATGATGCTGGTTCGATGGGGCCGATTATGTCAGTCCCCTACATTTCGAACGGCCAGCTAGCTACTGTTGGATGTAGTGGATTTGGATGCCGATGGATAAAATCTCCGTGAATCAGGCACGCGTGGCACTGCTTTGTGTATTCGAGGCAATCTTGAATCATCGTCGGCCAATAATAACCCATCCGTTTGATCTTCAGCTTCATCTTCGGCCCGGCTTGGTGAGAACCGCAGAGTCCGAGGTGATATCGGCTGTGTGTATTTATTCCAGTTCGTCCTTCATCTTTTCTTCGGTGAGGAAATCTTAGAATTGCTCGGGTTCCTGTAACGCCTTGATCAGCGAATCTCTCGCCTCTTTAGATAGCAGAAGGGCGTCGAGAATACTGAGCTGCGAGGGTATCTTCCTCAAGTGTGCCAGAACGTTGTAGTCCACCTTGTTTTTCTTTGGCTGGTCCTTGGCTGTCAGCTCTTTGACGGCTTGGTCCTCAAGGATGATATCCTCAGGGACTTTTTCTTTCCCCTTGTCTTTTCTATTTGACCCATTTCGAGGGCCCAATATTCTTTTCGGGCAGCGTACGATTGTGCAGCTGAATATTTTCGCAGTTCTTCGGTTCTTCCTCTTTTCCTAAGGCAGACTCTTTAAAGAGAGGGCCAAGAGTCATTTCTTCGTCAGAGTCGCTCCCGAAGGTGAGAACTTGTGATCCCCCTACGTTGACCATGCGACAGTTGCCGGTAGTTCTTTTACGCTCCACGGTCGTACTTCTTTGCTCCTGACGAGTTTTTCGTTTCATCCGCTTGAAATGTTGCCGGTGAACAACATATCCCTGCCACCATCTTTTAAAAGCGTTGCACTCTTCGGTGGGGTGCGCAATCTTTCGATGATATAAGCAGTAGCTAGGATGTGTTTCTGCTTCACCAAGAGCATTTGCTTCGGAGGGTGGCAAATTCATTCCCATCGAGATGGCTTTAGCGAACCTTTTCCTCATCTTGAACCTGCTTTTATTTGTGGCAGATGTACTTCGATCCGGAAGGAGAGTTTCAACTCTTTCGTCCAGCCGCCGGCGTTTTGCTTTTTTAAAAATGGTCGTCTCACGCTCCCGATCAGCTTTGCTTTTTAAAAGAGCTTCGTTCAGGAATGCATCAATCATTTCGTCTGATGTCCCTGGAAATCCCTGTTCAGGATTTGCCCCCAGTTTCTCGGTGCAAGGAGCTTCTTCATCGTCTATCGACGAGTGAGAGATCACATGGCAGCTTGCTATATAATCTTTAGATTCATCGGACGAGTCTTCTTCATCATCTCCGTCCTCAAGGACGTGGCTGAGAAACTCTTAAAGTGTGACTAGAGTCCGCGCCTTCTGGTTATACTCTTCCAGCGCGTCAATCTGCTTTTGCAGGTTCGTGCGCTTGTCACCAGGCTTCACGGGTTTCTTGGATTTTTTCTTCTTCTTCGAAGATTTCGACGGCTGGGTGTGTGTGCTTTGGTCATCACCACCGATCTTTGGAGTTGGGCGCGGCTTCAGCATCCCCTCGATGATCTCAGGTTCCGGTGGATTCTTCTACCTAATTGCCGGACATGTGTGGAGATCCTTCAGCATTCTTTTAGTCTTGGCTGAAAGAGCGACCTCCCATGGAGCTTCTTCTATGAAAGAGCATGATGCCCCCGGTGTATCCGTCTTCTTGGGAGTGTGTGGCCGAGGCGGGTTCACCTTCCAATTCTCAGATAATACGAATTTGCCCTGCTGGTACTGATCTTCTATCCAGCTTTTGAAGATGTAACAATCCTCGATCGGATGGCCCAACATTCGGTGATAAGGGAAATAGTTAGGATTGCTAATGTCGCCCGGTTGCGCTGGGCATCTTGGCTCCGGCAGATTGATGAGCCTGTTGCACAGTGCAAGCTCGAACAACCTCTTCGTCTTGTCCCGAGGGAACGAGTAAGGGCGTCTCATTTTATCTTCGAGAGATCGAGTTCTATTATTTTGGTGATCAACTGGTCTCAGACCACTGGGCCGCTATTGAGCATTACCGACGACGGTCACTTTCCCCTTTCCCTTCTCGTTCTGAGGCTCTGCTTTCGAGGAAGATGGTCTATGACCCATCTGGTCCATTTAGGCCAGCTTGTCAATCAAGGCCTGGTAAGTAGTCGTCTTGAAAAACATCATGAACTGGGAGATGGTCGCCTGTGGATCAAGAGTGCCCACGAACATGCCCACCGCCGGCGCTTCTTCGATGCGTTGTTCGCATTTCGACCACAGATTCCGCCATCGTATTGCATATTGAACGCACGTTTCACCAGGTTTCACCCTAGCGTTAATCAATGTTGTAATCGAGGTGCGTTCACTAGCACTCGCGAATCGCTGGGTGAATAATAGCTCCATTTCCGCAAAAGTCTTGACGGAGTCGTTCGGGAGTTCAGAGTACCATTCGAAGGCCGTTTCTGACAAGCTGCCGACGAATTGACGGAGCAAAAGTTTATCATCACCCCCGGTGTTTCCGCAAAGAGCCCTGAACTGAGCGACATGTTGATGGGGATTGCCTGTCCCCTTGTACACCTGGAATTTAGGGATCGTGTATCCCGGCGGATACTATATCTGGTCATACCAGTCTGGATATGGTCGCCCAGTTTTAACAACCTGGCTGGCTGCTTCATTCGCCTGGTGAGCTCGTATTTGCTGAGCAATGTAGTCATCCAAAGCGGCCTTGGAAATAGTTTCCTCTTTTGCTGCTGAAAGAGCCAGAGGAGGGTTCGATGTCTCCCCTCTGTCGTCTTCAATGATGATCAGGGGGTCTTCAGCTGGAGGTTCCGGCTATAACATCATCCCGACCATGTCTTGGAAGAGAAGCGCCATTCGTTTTATATTAGCCGCTTGTTCTGCGGCCTTTCTGTCCTTCTTTTCAAGGACTCTGCGGAGGAAGTCAGCATCAGTTTCTTGTTCATGATGCTGTTCTGATGATACCTCCAGGCTTTCTTTTGGCCCGGTGAGTGCGGCCATTTGCGTTAGCATTTCCTGAAGCTTCTGTTGCTGCTCCTGGGCTTTTGTCACGGATCGGGTGAGCGGTCGGTGACCCGTCGAAGCGCGGCTTTCCTTCTTTCCGGACGCCATATAAACAGTATGCACCATTATGCCCTCAGACTTGGGGCGTTTTGGCTCAGCGTCTTTGTGGTCTGCCGTAGTCAAGGGGCTTTTTCTGGCCTCCTTATTTTTTGAGCAATTGAAGTCGAGAGGGCCGTTGCAGCGGGCACCCAAACAGCTGTTGCCTTTTGTGGCTTGGCAAGATAGTACTCTTCTTGCTGAACTTTCACTTTCTTTTGTCGGCGAGGGTAATTTTGATCGATTACTGAGTCCTGAACCTGTTGCCAGACTTTGTAAATTTTGGAAGAAAGCCGCTGAGGGGTTGTTCTGGCTTCGCCTTCGGTGCATTCTCCATGGGTGGAGGAGATCTCTTCAGCACTGCAGTAGGAGAGTTCCTGCGCACTTTGTTAAGCAATTCAAAGTTGTTCTCGGTTGGAACAGCAGTATCGATCTCCACCCTTGGAGCTGGTGGAGTAAATCCAGACGGAGAGCTGCCCCCAGCCTTCCGTACTCGGTGCTAGTGACGACGGCGAGCATGTCGCGCAGATGGTGTTGGTTCGGCTATGGGGATGGCTTTGTCATGCCCCCTGTTCTGGTGAGGCGTTTCTGGTACCAGCCTCTTGAAGACCGACGTCCGTTGAGCAGTAGTATCCAATCTGTCAAAGACAGACCTTTAAGCAGGAACGGGAGCTGGAGTGGCCAGCCTCGTAAAGACTGATCCTTTGACGGGAGAAGCTTCTTTAGTGACCTCGAGAGCAGGAATGGCTATCCGTTTTGGGATGGCCGCTTCAGGTATCGTGGGCTTCTTGACGGGCCCATTGATGTTCAGGCTCAGCCTATCGAAGTCTGATGCTATTGGCTTAACATTGGATGACCCGTTGAGAGGGGTCGTGGCGGTAGTGAGCCGATCAAAGACCGACTTCTTTTGCGCTTCTTGCAGCAGCGGGATGTTAACGCTCACTGGTGAGAGCATGGTCCCGAAGAACAACCAGTTGGTAGCCTGCGTCACCTGCTCTACCGGCATTGTGAACATGGAGGTCGCCTGGGGCCCGTAAGCTATACCTCCGGATGAGGCGGAACGTGAGTTGCAATTGCAGCCGGAGCATTTCGTGCAAGTAGACAACATTGATCTTTCGTTTTTTGCACGGAGCAAGACACCAAATCTTAGTACCTCGAACCCAAGGGCAACCATATTAAACCGCGATTCGTTCGCGAACATGACGTATGAAGTGTGGAGTGGAAAGAGGAAAAGGTCCCACCGAGCATGCCGGTATTTGTTCCCCGCCGAAAGACGCGGACGAAGACGCGGAGGACGTCTCGTCTGAATTTCAGGGCAGATGCTAATTGGTGCTATCCGTCCACCTCTCTGAAGATGCCAAGTTGATTTATGGCACCGTGTATCGAAGGTTTAAACGGATGCGGCCGATGTAGCAGACTTCGTCAGATTCCCGCTCGTTTGAAGGGTTTTGATTGTGGGGACGCTCTTCCCTGCAGGCGCAAGCCCCTGCAGTTAATTACGCTACTGCATCGCGGTAACAACTTTCTCCTTCTCCAAATGGTCACTTCATGTCGTGGGTGTTTGTTTTGTTTGTGGTTGCCCGTGGATTGTATACGGAGACTAATTTATATTGTCTCCCGTAGGGCGTGGATTATTCCAAATCCGTATCTTCTTAGATTTGGGTTTGGGGGTTGGGTTTAAGGATACGTTAGCCTAATTTTAGACTAAGATCAACTTAAACGTTTGTTAAGGATACGTTAGTCTAATATTTTTTATACTGAGATCAACTTAACAGGATCATTTAGATCCAACAAGAGAGCATTTGGCCTCTGTTGTTTATTTTAGGGACATTGCGGTCGATTAGTTTAAGGACATTACGGTCCAATGTTAGTTTAAGGACATCTTGGTCCAGGTTAAGGACATCATAGTCCGTGGGTTTAAAGGGATCCCACAGTCCGAGATTAAGGATATCGTAGTCCATGAGTTTAAGGACCCCACAGTCCGTAGTTTAAAGACGTCATAGTCTATAAAGTTTAAGGACATCTTAGTCCATGAGTTTAAGGACCCTACAGTCCAGGTTAAGGACATCGTAGTCCGTGAGTTTAAGGACCCCACAGTCCAGTTTAAAGACGTCATAGTATATAAGATGTATGGTTGTCGGGACCCGTCACCTCTCTGAAGACGTTAAAGGATTACAACGACAAATATCAGAGGAGTAAAAAAATGTACTCTCGAACCGGTATGAGTTGGTTGAAAGATCTGTAGTCCAATTTGGGACTAAGATCTGTTAAATATTCAAGAGCAGATGGGCTCAATTAAATATAAGTTGAGAACTTATGGCCAATATTGGGCTAAGTCCAATAAACATTTAAACATTTTGTTTATCTGGCTATTGAGCCCTTATTTGGGTTTGGCCCTTTTAATAATGCTGAGCATTAGATCTTGACATTTTTGTCTTGTATTGAATGCAAAGCATTCAGCAGAGCTCTGGCTCATTAAAGAACAACTTGTGTTC
The DNA here is from genome assembly GCA_030015575.1 of Agapanthus africanus. Lineage (NCBI taxonomy): Eukaryota > Viridiplantae > Streptophyta > Magnoliopsida > Asparagales > Amaryllidaceae > Agapanthus > Agapanthus africanus. Next base: position 26,596,194 of record JASDDO010000004.1, on the reverse strand, counting down.
TGTCGGCGCAACCTATGATGCGCTAGGCGCTTTGCGCCGATCAAAAAGTGCATTGCGCTTCTGCCACGTGGCGTGCATGTAAGGGACACGTGTCATGTTCTGCGCTAGACGCCAGATGATGAGTGTAGTGCGCCAGTTTATGAGCGCTTAGCGCTAATTTATGAGCGCTGAGCGCTATTTTAGTAGCGCACACGTGAGTGACACGTGGCGCGCTTGGCGCTGAGCGCCAGCCCATGAGCGCAGTGCGCTATTTAGAAGCGCAAAGCGCAAGTTGCATATGTGGTTGACACGTGGCGCATTTTGGTGCTTAGCACCGATTCAGGGAGCACAGAAGCGCTGTTCAAGAGCGCAAGGCGCATTTCCATAGCGCAAAGCGCATTTCAATAGCGCAAAACGTATTTGATCAATTTTTATGATCTGTGAACAAATTTATGTTCTTTTAAAAGAGACTTTGTCTCAAGATTCAAGAACAATAGCTCTTATTTTTGAAAGGCTTTGCCTTTATAGATCAATGATCTGTGTGAAGAATATGTTCTTCTTTATTATGTGATGAGATATTTTGATCTCTTTTATGAAAGACCTTGGTCTTTTTAGATCTATGATCTTTTTTAAGAAGATAATTCTTCTTTTTAATTATGAGATGAATCCATCTCTTTGTTCATCACCATTTTTTTACCTTGAAGAAAAAATCTTCTTTTGCTGAGAGCTTGCTCTTCTTTCTTTGAATTTCTCAAAGTTTATGGGGGCGGGGGGAGGGGGGGTTTCTCTATATCAGACTTGAAGTCTTGGAGCCTTTATATAGGGCATGTTGATTTGTTAAATCAGTTAAAGAGAATTTTCTCTGATTGATTTTGGAATGTTTCCAACCGTTGGATCTTTGATCCTAGGGCTTCTGTTTTACAGAAGGCAATCTTCTTATTTTTAACAAGATTGGAAAAATCTTTCCAAAACAGAATTTTAATTCTGATTAATGATTTATCATTATTAGATCTTTTGATCTAAGGGTGGGGAATTTTTTAATTCCAGCGCTGGCGTACCAGTGCTTTGCACGTGGTGCGCTGCTCAGAGCGCAGCGCACCTGTGTTTGACACGTGGCGCGCAGCGCGCCTAACGCTAGTGCACACATGGTGCATTGCCTACGGCGCAGCGCACTTTACGCTAGCGCATCCGTGTTTGACACGCGCTGGATCTGAAACGTTGCTTCAATTTTTGAATTTTGAATTTCAAAACAGTGCTTTGCTCTGATTGGGGGTGCACTGTCTAGGGCGCAGCGCACCTGGCGCTAGCGCATCCATGTTTGACACGTGGCGCGCCTAGTGCTGGATCTGAAGCGTTGCTTCAATTTTCAAAATTTTGAATTTCAAAACAGAGCTTTGCTCCGATTGGGGGAAACAGAAGCGTCGCTTCATTTCAAATCTAGGAATTTGAACAGAGTTTTGCTCTGATTGGGGAAACACTCCCTATATATGTCTAAGCATCCATTAAAATATACAATCATGTACAATAATGGCCTCTAGGGAATACATACAACTAATAATCTCCCACTAGCACTAAGGCCAGTTGGTGTAGTATCTCATACCCAACGTCCCAAAAAAGTCTCTCTTGGGAAAGGCCTTTATGAGTGGATCCACCGTGTTATTCTTCACGTCAGCTCTCTTAACCTTGATCTCCTAGAGATCAATCATCTCCCTAATCAGGTGATACTGTCTCAGAATATGTCTGGATCACTGATGGGACCGGGGTTCCTAAGCCAAAACCACAACTCCATTGTTATCAAAATACTAGTATTGGACGCTCAATAGTAGGAACCAAGTTTATCTCATGAACAAGGAATATCCAGACAGCCTCTTTGGCAGTATCGTTGGTAGCGATGTATTTAGCCTTTATCATCGAGTCTGCTACGGTATCTAGCTTGGAACTCTTCCATCATACCGTCCCTCCACTGAGGGTAAAGACAAGACCCGAGACTGACTTTCAGTTGACCTTATCACTCTGGAAGCTCTAATCGGTAAAGGATTCCCACTAGAGTTCACCGTTAGCATACACCAAGAACATTTCTTTAGTGCTTCTCAAGTACTTAAGAATGTCCTTCACAGTTGTCCAGTGATTCTCCCAAGATCCGATTGATTCCTGATCACTACACCTAGTGATTTAGCTACATCTGGTCTGGTACATAACATCGCATACATGATAGGGCATATTGCTGTAGCATAGGGTATCCTTTGTACGCGATCCCTCTCTAAATCAGTCTTGGGAGACATCTTTTTAGAGAGAGTGATTCCTGAGTAAGTGGGTGAACTGCCACGTTTATAATCTTCCATACTAAACCTCTTTAGTATGGTGTTAATGTACCTGGATTGGGACAATCCCAACATCCGTTTAGATCTATCTCTATAGATCTTAACCCCCAAGATGTAGAGGTATCATCTAGATCTTTCATGGAGAACCCTTGTAATAAAAGGAGCTTGACCGAGTGTAGCATAGGAACACCATTTCCTATCAAGAGTATATCATCTACGTACAATACGAGGAAGACAATCTTACTCTCTACAACCTTCTTTTATATACAAGGTTCATCTATGTTTCTGACGAAGTCAAACTCTTTGACTACTACATCAAAAAAGATGTTCCATCTCCGCGATGCCTGCTTCAACCCGTAGATTGATTTAAGCAGCTTGCACACCTTTCCGCTGCTCCCACTGTCTACGAAGCCCTCTGGCTGTCATGTACACGCTCCTTTCTAAATCACCATTTAGAAAAGCGGTCTTGACGTCCAACTGCCAGATTTCGTAGTCATGGTTTGCAGTGATGGCAAGTAGGATCCGGATGGACTTAAGCATAGCCACTGGAGAAAAGGTTTCATCAAAATCCACACCTAGTTGTTGACGAAAACCATTTGCTACAAGTCTAGATTTAAAGTCTCAACTTTTCCATTACACCAAGTATCTTTCTCAAAGATCCACTTGCTCCCGATGGGTTTTACCCCTTCAGGAGCAACATGCAATGTCCATAATTTGTTGGTGTACATGGATTCCATCTCAGATCGCATTGCATCCAGCCATTTCACAGAGTCCCCACTCATGATGGCCTGCCTGAAACTAGTTGGGTCATCATCTTCCATGATGCAATCCTCTCTCCCACCGTCACTGAGGAGACCGTAGTATCTCTCAGGTGGATGAGGAATCCTACTAGATCGGCGGAGAGGCTGAAGTTCGTTAGAGACTATCGAATCCTCTGGTTCCACTAAATCATCAGTCGCAGTTTATGTGGTTGGAATTTCTTCCAGTTCTACCGCATGACCACTAATTTGTTTTTCAAGAAATTCCTTTTTCTAAAAAGATGGCATGCCGAGAAAAAAAATACCTTTTGTTCCTCGGTGTGGTAGAAGATATACCCTCATGAATGTTTGGGATATCCAACAAACTTGCAGAACTGACCTTGCCTCGAGTTTGTCCGAATTTTGCCTTTCAACATAGGCTGGACAACCCCATATCTTAACCCGTTTAAGAGATGGTCTCTTCCCATACCATATCGCATATGGAGTGGTAGGCACTAATTTGGTCGGAACCCTATTCAATAGGTATGCAGCTTTCTCAAGTGCATAACTTTAAAAGGAAATAGGTAACTTAGTTGTACTCTTCATAAAGCGCACCATATCTAATAGGGTGCGATTCTCCCCCCCCCCCCCGATACACCGTTGTGCTGTGGTGTATATGGAGGAGTAAGATGAGAGAGAATCCCATTCTCTTTTAAATAATCTAGGAACTCCGTGCTCAAGTATTCTCCTCCCCGATCAGATCGAAGGATTTTAATACTTTTACCCATCTGGTTCTCAACTTCATACTTATATTCTTTGAATTTCTCAAAAGCTTTAGACTTGTGTTTCAACAGGAACATATGTCTGAATCTTGAGAGATCATCAGTGAATGTAAAAAAGTATGAGAAACCATTCCTGGCATGTGTAGACATGAGACCGCATACATTACTATGTTTCAGTCCCAAGAGTTCAATAGCTCTTACTCCGTTTCCTGTAAACAGAGTTTTGGTCATTTTACCTTTGAGACATGACTGGCAAGTTTCATAAAATGAAAATTCGAACGGATTCAAATATCCATCCTTATTTAACATAGCGAGTCGTGTCACATTAATATGACCTAATCTACAATCCCACAAGAAGGATTTGTTCATTTATGAACTCTTCCTCTTATGTGTGTTCTGTATACTTAGAACTATGATTTGATTTAGAACGTATATGTCATTTCATAACGTGCCTGATCCAATCAACTTTTGATTCGGGAAAATTTTCATAATATTATCCTGTAATACAAAATTATATCCTTCTTTACTTAATAAAGAGTCTGATATAATATTGCATATCAGGTTCGGTATGTAATAACATTTGTTCAGAATCAATGCATTACTACTTGGTAATAGAAGATGATATCCACCAACCGATTTGGATGCAACAATTACACCATCACCCGATCCCATTTCTCTACCTCTATTAATCCCATGTAACAGATTACATATGTGGGATCCTGATCTGGTATCTAATACCCAGAACGTAGAGCATACTGGGAAACGGTTCTCGGTAACGAACACCCCTGAAGAAGATGCATCAACATGCTCTTTCTTCGATCGGGTGGCATGGGAATCCTGGCATTTTCCTATTTCCTGCTCATGACTTATAACAATTATAAGGAAGAGCAGAACCAATGTTCCCTAGCTCAGTATAATAAGTAGGTTCGGTCAATACATCCATATTATTATCTTGATTAAGACATGTCACGGTCGCTACCAGGAGAGAGAGAAAAAACACTCTGCGTATGCTCTTGCAAGATTAGATTGGTTATTATTTTATCTAATCAAGATGGCTCTCAGTGCTTTTATCAAATCTTCCTTTATACCCTAAAAGGTAAGACTGGCCGGGATTAATTACACCTTATAAGTTTGCTAAATGTTCAGTCAGGCCAGTGTCGGTACTTTGAGGGAGGTTTCCCGTGCTTTCGCACGGACCTAATTAAAGTAAACCTCGTTTTTCCAGAGGCATAACCACGTTGACACCTTTCTAGACACCTAATGAGTTAGCTAATTGTGAAGTGCAAAACTCTCCCAGGAGTAATACTTACTCGCAGCGGGTATCGGGATCCAACTATCTCATAGAAGGTATGCAATCTCATTGCAAATTTCAACACTTGAAATTCCTGATAATATTTTACCTCTAACAACTTATGAACTTGGCTATGGTTAACAAATCATAAGTGCTAGCCAAGTTCAACTCGTCATTTCCTGATTGAATTAAACTCACCCGTACGACCCTTGGCTATGGTCAACAAAGCCATACGATTACCCTAATCCAATCACATCATATGGTTGCAGATAAGCGCTAATTAGCTACCGCACACTAAGTCTTGGCTATGGTCAACAAACGTATCACGAATACTAAATAGCACTCATCTGAAATGATGGAGGGCTACAACAGGTTTTTAAGAAAACCTTTTGCGTAATAAACTTGATATCGTTGTAGAATCGAGTGATTTGAAAATGAGTGGTTTAAGCTCCGCTTTTAAAATCATGTGTTTTTCAAAATAAACCGAGTGGGTGTAGCATCTGCTAGCTTCTGCTAAAGAGGTCACTCCCGGTGAAGGGATCTCGGCTTTTTCCTCATCGAATGAGGTGCCGGATATTCTACAAGGAATACCACTATGCAAATCAAGAACTAGAGCTACCAGTTTTGAAAATTTGATTCCACAACATCATTAGGTTTCTTTCTTTTTCATTAATCTCATTAATGAAGTCCCATCATTTATGCTTCCTAAGCATCACAGATAAAGAAACGAAAATACAACGTATGCTTATGCCATCCGCATTCGCCATAGGGCCCCGTCTTCACCGTTATGTTACTTAACTACCGGCAAAGTGGGGGATAGACTAGCGCGGGTGCAAAACATAAGCAACGTCTATTATATATCATATATATAACAGTAACATTCGTCTCACGCAGTTATATGATCTCATCACAGAACATTGCAGTAGAAGTTAACATATGAAATATTGGATATACTAGGAGTTCCGTGTTTTAAATTAAGCCAGTAAAAAATACGAATTCTACGGTCGCGATGAATAGCTAAACCTACATCCCTAGACCCCTATCAGAGCGGCAAGCAACCCTGCCAATTCTAGAGTTAGGAGACCCGGTCACGACTCCTAGAGATGGTCTCCTACTGGACTCTAGAACCCGGTTACTTATGCTCCCCTCCTTGGGTCTATCCTAATACGGAAAAGTAAATAATATATATCAATGGTGACATCATCCTCAACCCGAAAGTTTCCCAATAAAAGAATATTACACACAAGTTTTTATATGAATGAAAATGAAAAACTCTCATCTCACATAAAAAAAAACCCAGCTATTCAAACACGACGATCCAATATAACATATCACAGCAACATATAACATCACATGTCATCAACATAAGTAAATATGCGTATCCCAATTGTCGTTAACGTATAGCAATGAAACCGGCGATACCCTACATATTACACATAATATCATAGAAAAGAAAGTGAAAATTACAACAATTGTAATCCGCAACATCATAAACCCGAAATATTACATACTTCGGATTTCATGCCTAAACAAATGAATTCCATAGACATCATAAACCCGGAATATCTCATATTCCGAATTTCATGCCTAACATTATAAACGCCGCATTTTAGTCTCGATATTGAAAACACTTTTCAATAACAAGTCGGACAATTCAACAAGTTTCCCGACAACCTGATCGAATGCTCATCGGAAACTTTAGTAGACGGCCGCACCCCCGATGTCATCTACGAAATGCACTTAGGCGGAACACCACGTCCGCGAGCACCCGAGAGGATGCTTTTGGCAACGGGATTCTCCTATAGTCACTTGGTCGGGGCTATGGGGCGTGGCTATCTAGTAATATATGTTACCTGGCGAGTATCCACGTACGCTACGTGATTGCGATAGAGTTTTGATTCAAATCAAAACCCCGTGGCAACCGATCAAATGAGACTAAATTGCTAGATTTATAAAATTCAAACTAATTTTCATAAAACTAATTATTGTGAATTCCAAATATTGTATCACATATCACAGATAGCTAGATGATATTAAACATTTCGATTGAATCAACGAGTTCCCAAAATCCCCAGAGAGCTCAACACTTGAGCATGATTAAAAATACCCAGACAGTGCACCTAGTACCAACGGATCAGCACAAGAAAGGCACGCTTCCTGCCTCACCTACGGCGCCGCGGAACCGTCGTAAACCCTAGGGTTTGGCCGTGGTTCCGCGGTCGTACGGTCGAGTTGGGCCATCATTTTTCTTGGGGATCCATAGAAAACCCTGCATAATTTTTTGGTAATTTTTAATTTGGAAAATCCAACATTTGGAAAAATTTCCAGAGAGCATAGGAAAATAGGGTTTTGACGTTCGATCGAACACTTTAACGTCGTCTAGACCACTCCTAATGCTCTAACTTGGCTCTGATACCACTGCTGGGTTCCTTAGCACCCTCACTATGTTTTCCAAGGCATCATGCATGCAATTTTAAAAAACCTAGAGTGCTAAGAAACCCGAAACCGAGGATCTAACTAGAGAATTAGGGAAACGCTATGCAAGTAAACATCTTTACTCTAAGTGAACAAGGAATACAACCTTTATAGACCGATCCTTCACTTCTAAAGCTCTATGTAGTAGTCCCTTCGCTCTAAGTAGTGGTCTCCCGGACTCTCATTAGGCTTCACTAGGCAAAAGGAACAAGCTTGCTTAAAGATCTTCGAAGATGATCTACGTCGATGAATCTCCAACTCAAGCTACCTCTTCACTAATTAAGAATTAGTGAAGCAAACAACCTATACTAAATGACTAGTCTAGTATAGATTAATGAAGTAGGAATTTTGCTCACTTTAGAATAATTTTTCTCACTCTGTTTCTTCACCTCAAGAAAACCTAGTGAGCTAACTTGAGACGAAGAAGATGAAGTCAAGAATGGAATGGATGGAATGAATGTCAACCATGGGTGAGAAAATATCATATATGATCATTGTAGAGACTTAACCATGGCTAAAGATAATGGTTGGGTTAATAAATATCTAAAGCAAAAACAAAATTAATGAACTTAAGTCAAAGCTTCCACAAGCTTCTCCAAGCCTCTTAGCCATGCTTATTTCCACCTAATTTTGTTTATTCTCTAAATAAATATTCACCCTAATTATCTTATGGTATGGTATGAGTCTCATACATCCATGTACAATGTATCATCAAACATGACACAAAGAAAAAAATACAATAATATATATCACATATATATTAAATGAACAAGTGAGAAAAAGAAATTCTTAAGTGAGCTAATATTAGTTAATATATAATAATATATCAAATATATAATCATACATTAAATTATTAAATCAACACTTGATTTAATAACCCGGCTGTATCACATATGACCGACTAATATCATATATATCATCTTATCGAATCAACACTTGATTCAATAAACTAGCTATATCTCATATAACCGACCGATATCATATATCACGAGATTAGAATACGGTATCACATACACGTATTAATCTCGGTCCCACACATATCACATATGTACCCTACTTTGTTTCTCTTGAGCCAGGAAACCTCTGTGTAGGACTCTAAAGACTCGTCAATACGCCGACAGTAAATAATGATCATATCAGTTACTCATAAGCCGTCAGCGGTACTAGATGAACGTAACGGCTACTCGAGTATTGAGCGATCAGAAGATCAGCAAGCAAGCTTGCTCATACTCCTGTTAATCCAATAAATAATACTACTGTACAGTCCAGTCTCTTCGTCTGATATGTCGCATATCTAGCCTGGGGGTGGTAAACGTTAGACCCCAATAGCTTGATAAGTCATGCCGATGTGAGTCTCATAACGATTCGAGAAACTACTGATAACACTTACTAGTAAATCTCAGCAACCTTGGCCAGAGATTTCCTGTTATAGCTAATCGAGCGCAAAGCAACATCAACCCCTAATACCGGAAGAGACGAAATCCTCTCCCATCACTTATTGCCTTTATGTGACTTGGGATTGTACCCAAAAACCACATGTTTGTACAAATCCTCTTGAATGTGGTAGAGTGGAAATCAAAGCACAGTGGGAATCACACAAGACTCTATGACGATCTCGGGTCAACAGACTAACCTATACCAGTGTCACCAGAGAACTGCTATCTGACATGAGGTATAATACCATCTAGAAGTTCTCGGCGAGTCCTATTCGGTGTACCCATTCTCCAATGAGCACCTGTGCACATTCTCTGATGTCAAACACCAATGGTTGTGGGATCAACCATCGCCCAATACAGAGTCAAGAATCGTACACACTAGTCTACTCTGGAATATCGATGCCCCATCTCGATACTCTCTCTACTAGGAACAATTAAAGGATGTACTTATGGACTACCCTGGCCCCACTAGTATGATCTCCATCATAATCCTAGTAGTCAAGTACATATCCTAAGGGCTTTATCAGCATGTAATAGAGAGACAGTACAAATATACATGTTAAGATAAAGAGTAACCAAATAGCATACTATCATGTCGAGCAAGAAAGTCATCCCTATATATGTTCAAGCATCCATTATAATATACAATCATGTAGAATAATGGCCTCTAGGGCATACATACAACTAACAATATTCAACCATTATAAACTACTATAGCTAGCCATTGACCGATATACTATTTCTGGTCACACCCTTAATTTTAGCCATTATAATCAACCACTATAAGCTACTATAGTTAGTCATTGACCGATATACTATCTCTGGTCACACCCCCTCAAACTGATGGTGGGTCATCATCAGTATGCCATTGTAAAAATCATGGCGCTTTTTAGTTTGAGACTTTGTAAAGAAATCTGCGAGTTGCTCTTTGGATGGAATATGATGAAGTGAAATGAGACCTTGTTTAAATTTCTCACGGACAAAATGATAATCTATTTCAATATATTTAGTGCGCTCGTGAAATACTGGCTTGCTTGCAATCTTGACGGCACTTTCATTGCCACAAAATAGTGAGGTGGGAGCCTTTAAGTGAATACTAAAAAACTTTAAAAGTCGTTGAAGCCAAATAATTTCATCAGAAGCAGATGACATCGCCCGATGTTCTGCTTCAGTGGAAGATTTAAAGATAGTAGGTTGCTTCTTCGATTTCCATGACAATAGAGAACTCCTTAAGAAAATACAATATCCCGTGGTAGATCTACATGTGTCTTTGCATCCAGCATAATCAGCATCACAAAAACCTCGTAACTCAGTACTATAAGTGGTAAGATAGGATAATCTCATTATTGGAGTGGAACGGAGATATCGAATGATACTATAGACTGTTGTTAAATGTAATGTGCGAGGATCAGAAACAAATTGACTTACAATCTGCACCGTGTGGCCGATGTCTGGACGAGTGACAGTGAGATGGACTAAGCTTCCAACTAGCCGACGATATAGTGTTGGATCAGGGATTGGATGTCCATCTGTATGACCATACTTCACATTCAACTAAAGTGGAGTGTCGGCGATTTTATCTTCTATGAGCCTAGCCAAATCAATAAGATCTTGAGTATATTTCCGCTGACTAAGAAAATATCCGTTAGTGTGCTTAGATATCTCTAACCTGAGAAAATAAGTTGCAATACCAAGACCTTTCATGAGAAATGATTGTTGGAGAGTCTGTTTGAATTACTGAATACATTGACGATTATCACCAGTAATCAAAATATCTTCAACATAAACCAAGACCAAAATATACCCTTTATCGGTTGAGGAGATAAACAACGAATAATCATTATAACTTTATTGGTAACCAGCTTGTTGAAGCACAGCTGTTAGTTTAGAGAACCAAGCTCGTGGTGCCTGTTTCAAGCCATAGAGTGCTTTCCGTAATTTACAAACAATCTGAGGAGGAGCATTGTAGCCTGGAGGAGGTTTCATGTAAACAGTTTCAGATAAATCGCCATTAAGGAACACATTTTTCACATCCATTTGATAAATATCTCAATTCTTAAGGGCAGCAACAACAATCAAAGTACGGACTGTAGTCATTTTGGCAACTGGCGCATAAGTTTCTTCATAATCCATACCATACTTTTGTTTGAAGCCTTGTGCTACAAGACGAGCTTTATAACGATCCAAAGAACCATCAGACTTCAATTTGATTGTGTACAACCATTTACATCCCACCACTGGATAATCTAGATGTGTTGGTTCCATGTCCCAAGTGTGGTTAAACCCTAAAGCCTCAAGTTCTTCCTTCATAGTATGGCTCTATTCTGCACTATCTGCAGTTTTCTTATAGGAATGAGGAATATATAAAGGTGTAAGTGAGGAAAATAACGAAATACGGTCAGGTAGCCTAATTGTACGAGTGGACCGACAAAGTGAAGGAGAAGGTGAAAAGATAGTGTTATCTAAAGCCGAAGTTGATGAAGGGTGAGGCATATGATGGTGAGCTTCATTGCTTTCAACTTTTGAAGTGTTAGGAAACAAAGATAAAGGAATAGTAGAGCTAACAGATTGTGAGGAACTAGAATGATTAGAAAAAACGGGGTATCTTCAAAGAATATGACATTTTGAGAAATCCTCATTTGTCTTGCTTCCAATCATAGCAGCGATATCTTTTTTGTGTTTCAGAATATCCAAGAAAAATGCATCTCACCAACTTAGCTTCAAGTTTGGAGCGTTGAGAACTAAGAAGAAGGACAAAGCAGGGTCACCCAAAAATCCGCAATAAATTGTAATTTAGAGAGTACCCATGCAGCTTCTTCAATGGAGAAACATTTCCTATCAATAGAATTGGTAGCCTATTGATCAAGAAGTTTATTGTTAGGATACTTTGAGCCCAAAAAATCTTTGGAAATTTTGCATGAAAGCACAAAGCACGAGCTGTCTCCAATAGATGTTTATACTTTCTTTCTGCAACTCCATTTTGTTGTGGTTGGTGACGGCAGCTTCGTTGATGAATGACTCGTATTCTTCAGTAAGAAATGTTGTAAATTGTTGAGACATATATTCACCTCCCGAATCACTGCACAATTTTTTTATTTTCTTGCCAAATTGAGTTTAAACTATTGCATGGAAGTATTTTTAAACCTGCAGAACCTCAGATTTATGTCTTAGAAAATAAACCCAAGAGAATCGTGACCAATCATCGACAAAAGGAACACGGTAGAGTTTTCTAGCTAATGAACCAATAGAGGATGGTCCCCAAATATCAGTGTGGACAAGATCAAAGAAAGAAATAACATGATTCTCATTTCTTCTAAATGGTAAAATATGAGATTTTGAAAGAGCACAATCTTCAGAATTATTAATAATTCTTGACTTATAGTCAAGTTTGTCTAAAAAAGCACTGGAGGAAAATAAAGAATTCAAATTCAAAGAATGTGGGTGGCCAAAGCGACAATGCCCAAGCCTCAATAATTTATTTAAGGAATTGATTTCATCAGAAAAAGGAGTAAGAAAACAAGTAGGTGAATTTGATGGTGTTCCCAAGTCCAGCATGAAGAGTTCCCCTTTCCTATGGCCTTTCCCAATCACTTTCCCGATCTGCAGATCCTGTATAAGACAACCAGAAGAAGAAAATGAGAAAATACAGTTTTGTTTCATAAGCTGACTAACCGAGATTAAATTAGCAGAAATGTTAGGGATGTATAGGACGTTGGAAAATAACAAGGATGGTGAATCTGGAGGTGTTATTATCAATGAATCAACCTTAGTAATAGGATGAGTTTGTCCATTTGCAACAAATATTTTTTCATTTTTATCATATGGCATGATAGAATGAAGAACATTTAAATTTCCCGTCATATGATGGGTGGTTCCAGAGTCTACAACTCATGAGTTAGAGAAGGAAGTCTTACCAAAACCAAAAGCATGGAGAGCTTGAATGACTTGTTGGATGAATTTTGGTGAAAGAGTAGAGGGCTGAGCAGAGATATTCGGATTTGAATCAACCTGAGAAGGAGATGGCAAAGCAGCAACATGAAATGCAGAGGACGAAGATGCTGAAGGTTGTGATTGAGGCTTTAGAGATCCTCGTCTTATTGGGCATTTCTTGCAATCTTCTATCAAATGGCCTTACTCTTTGCAATATCTACAGAATAAAGAATTGTTGCCTTTCTTTCTTTTGCATTGATATGATAGATGCCCCATCTCATGACAATTGAAGCATTCAACCTTGCTGAAGTCACGAACTTTGTCTTTGTATGTGCTTCCAAGTAGAGCTGCATCAAGTGTGGGTCTAACGGTTGAAAGAGACGTCAAACGAAACTTTTCGGCCATAAGTTTGTGTAAGATCTCTACCAGACTAAGACTGACATTAAGAGTCAGAATAGTAGCACGAACATGTTCAAGATCGGATCACATTTTCATCAAAAAATTGCCTACATTGGGATTGTTGCCGTAATTTAATTACTGTTTCAAAACCTTCTTTAGGGATATCAGAATCTATCATGTCAATTTCATTCCAAATCTTCATCATAACAGAATAAAATATTTGAATACTACGAGATTCTTGTAATAAAAAACTTATCTCTTCATCAAGATGATATAGGCGAGCCTTGTTGCTTTGTTTATAGATGCGTTCGAGGTAGTTCCACATTTCTTTGACAGTGGTCAGCGGACTTAAGTTCACCGCAACAGAACTCGCAACAGAACTCTCAACAGACTCCATAATCCAAGTCTTTATTTTGGCATTGTTGATCATCCACTTGGAAATGGATGCATTGTCTACTAGCATTTGGTAACTCCATTGATGTAGTCCCATAAGTCTTGTCCTTCTAGGAAGTTTCTGATAGGATGCCCATAAGAAGTAATTCTTTCCGTCTAATTTCATGATAAGACGATGATGCTGGTGCGGCTCTATGAGAGGACCCAAGGAAAGAAACTAGAGATGAACAAGAAGGAGATGTCTAAATGATAGCCGGAGTGGAATCCGGATGGTCACTAAAAAGATGGTCGGAATGGAATCCGGAATGCAAGACAATTAACACTCAAGAATCATATGACTTTGATACCATATGAACAAAGTAAACAGAAGAGAAAAAAGAGTGGAGAATATTTTCAATTTCATTCGCTGGCTTCACTTGGCATACAAGGTTCTATTTATAATATTTTACTGCTAAGGATAGTTTTACAATTATATACAATTTATTGAATCCCTCATTATACATTACTATAGTTAACCATTGACCAACATATAAATCCTTTATTTTCAGCCCTATGAATCCTTTAATTTTAGCCTTTATAATCAAGCATTATAAGGTACTATAATTAGCCATCGACCGATATACTATCTTTGTTCACACACTTAATTTTAGCCATTATAATCAACCATTATAAGCTACTATAGTTTGACATTGACTGATATACTATCGCCAGTCACAGTTTGTTGTCGTCGCAGTTGCAATTCTGATTCTCAAATTACTTAACAGAGGTATAGAGACACCAAGCTTGCTACTAGAGATAAATAATTTTGCATCAGTCTGGAATCTGTTCACCGCAGTCCCGGTTCTTGCCACTGCATTTGTCTGTCATTACTACGGTAGGCACTTCCTTTGTTGATCCTTAGATTTTTACAAATTTATGAGGAAATAGTTGTTCGATAAACAATAGCTTTTTCCATTTCTACTTCATTTCATCGGCATTGCAAGAAAAATAGCCATTTGCTACAAACTGAAGGGTAGTAGAATAAGTGCTATATCATGTTCATGAGATGAGAAATATGATACAATCTATAAACTCAAAAATTGAATTTCAACACAAGATGGATAACACAATCACAAGGTTCACACCATAAAGAAGAAAAACACCGGATGTAGCATGGTTCGACCACCTCAGCCTACATCTACATGACAAAAACGAGCATTAAAATTTTATTGATCTATGAGGAGATTATAAAGATCCTAACGAAGCTCTCTCACTCGTCATCTCCCCTCTCTTGCTCTCACACAAGAAAGGGGAGGCACAAAGCCCTCAATACTCACATTACGTCTCTCAAGCCCACTACCTCTCACCCAAAAGAGAGAGATTTATAGTACTAAAAACCTATAGGTGACCCGGCCTAAATGGCCCATAAATGCAATGTAGAACCAGAAAAGGAGTTGACAAATGGACTTTATGAGTTCTGTGCAACGTAGAACCAGAAACAATTGAGCATATTTTTCTAAGACGTTGTAATATCAATGTTCTTGATATGGAAAAAGTGGCGAAACAAAAGTGCTAAGAAAAATACTAGAAATGATCGGGATATGTTTTTCATGATATTTTGTTCATGCATTTTGGCTGAAAGAAATTTCAGGATCTTCCATAATAAAAAAAAGCTTTTTCTTTGGTTCTACATCATAAAATTTATACTATGCTGCATTTCTTGGCAAGCGCTTAAAAAAATGAAATCCACTTAATTTACGGACGCTTTTTGAAGATTTTGTCGGATGAATGTTGATCACTATGTAGTCAATATTTTTTTGTTTTGTTTGAGGGATGTTTTTTTTTGGAAAATTATTATTTCTGTTTCTTTCTCTTGTTATTGTAAATTTTCTAATTTCATATTATCAATGAATTGTTTTATTATGCTAGGGTCTAATTGACCATATCCATAAATGCATATTCTGACACGAGACATAATCCCAACAACTATCTAGGATAAAATTATTATGTAAATTACCTAAAATACCCTTCTCTTTTTCTACTCATTTTTATTATCTGTTTTTTCCTTTGATTTTTTTATTTTTTATTTTTTCAGTTCACAGTATAGAAAATGAGGTCAAAAACCCTTTGTTGTTTCAATCCATTGTGAGGACTTTGCTTCTCTTATGTTCTATACTCTACATAGCCACAGGCTTCTGCGCTTGCTTCCTCTTTGGCGATCATATCCTCGACGATGTACTCATTAACTTCAATTCTAAGCTTGATATCCGATATAACTCTGTTCTCACTGACATTGTTTGAGTGAGCTATGTACTTCACCTCATGCTAGCTTTCCCAGTCATCTTCTTTGCCCTTCGCCTCAACGTCAACGACCTTTTACTTCTATTGTGGCCGCCTTCGTTTTCTAACAACCACAGATTGGTTTTCACGTTTGCGAATTTGAATCCGAGCATTTGGGATTCGTCTGCTACATCAGCCGCAGTCTGCATTGGCTTTATTTATCCTGCTGCTATAACCCTCAGGTGGTTTCTTGATATTCTTTTAAGATTTGGTTTGAAAAATTAAGGCTCTAAATCGCTTAAATAACACCTTTCACCTTTATAAGTTAAAGAAAAGGATGGTATGTCCTGCCACATGGCAAATTTCAGGTAGTTTTCTGCAATTAAAATCACTAATAACGAGCAAACCGCAATCAATATGAGTCCCAAGAATATATAAAGATTGAAAAAATGACATTCTCAGTTCAGTTTATGATTGGAAAAATCATGGAAAATTGCAGGAAACAACCTTCACTTCTTAAAGTCAAAGAAAAGGGAAAAAAGGCGGTCAAGGCAATGTTTCACAATTTTATTTATTTATTTATTTGTTTTGTTTCAGGGATCGTCACAGCGTAGCGACTAGGCGGGATAAGATGATGTCGGTTTTTATTATCGTTCTTTTGTCGATTGGAATTGCTATATATAATGACCTTACATGATCCCTTGACCATTTTCCCTACATTTTAGTAATACATTTCAGTGCACAATCTGTATATAATGAGTTGCAAGAAAGACTGTAGCATTTCAGCAAAAGGATTTATGAATTTTTTACCAAAAATGGGGGTACAAAAATTAAGTTTTAGAATTTTTGTGGAACTTAGTGAGCTTGCTATTTTTGTTTGCTGCACGAGAAAAGGATAAAAATAGAAAAGAAGAAAAGGTTGCAACATTTGTTGTTATGTTAGTGTTGTCCTTCATGTAGTTTTAATGTAATTGTTAAATTAGCATTTAATTATTTATATATTTAATGTTGCCCATATTTATTTCTTTGAAGTTTTCAAACACATTTTTCATATATAAATTATGTGGTAAAATAGGGGTTAGAAATTATTTTTTTTGGGTAAAATAAGAAAAATAATTTGATTCATGCTGTAAGACTGTTGTTCGACTTATCAAGTTATTGTTAGGTTTGCTTAGAAATAAAAAGCATCATATGTTGAAAGTCAATGGGTGCCAGAACTTCTATATGTTAATCACTGTATCAAAACTTCGAATAGTATTAGTAAGGAATGCTGAGAAGATAATTTGTATTCTAACATATGGTATTCCGCTGTTGAAATTAAACCCTTTGAGCCAAAATCTGAACAGGCATCATGTGAGAATTGAATAGATTGTGCAATAATACCTAAACTTTAAAGATAAGACAAGGATTGAGAAAATATATCTAATATTCTAACAACTTCGTTATCATATTCATAAGTTGTATGAATGATTAGGTTGTAAGTTGTATGGATGATCAGGTTATGGTAGTTATGTTTCGTCGGTCATATTCTTTTCTTTTTTTATAAAGCACCAAAAAATTCAAACAGAAGTAGATTATAAATTTGAAAATCAATGCAAGTATCATCAACGCCTATGAAGCATGGATATTTGGAAACGCCTCATGAATCATCCTCGACTGCGAATTGGAGTTCAAAACCCAGATTCTCTGGAACTTGTAAATGTCTCATCAACCTCTTTCGAATCGACGCTTCTCATCTCTTTCTAAAAAATTAAGACTCCTAAAACTTTGACAGTGTATTGAATATCTAACTTAATGCCATTATTTTTGTATGTTATTATATATTTATACGTATATCTTAATATATATTTTTATTATTTTATTTAAAATCGATATAAAATGTATCATGTATCCTATGTTTTTGAAAGGCTGTGCATCCATGAATCCGTATCGTATCCTGTATCCGTGCTATATAGATCGATATGATTCTCTTATTTGATAACTATTTTGTGAGAACAGAGCTATATCAGATATATTCTCTTAAATGATCTGATGCAAAAATAAAACTTGCCAAAAGAAGGGGAAAGATCATTCTTTTCTATTTTTAATCTGTAAAGAGAAAGAATAAATATCGAAATTAGAACTAAAAGTGAGATCTTATGCAAAATAAAACCTGTCAAATAAAGGGGAAAGGTTTCTCTTTTCTAGTTCTAATCTGCAAAGAGAAAAATAAAAATAAAAAATCAAAGAACACGCCTTTCCAAAAGAAGAACAATGTTTCCTAGCAGCATTTTGAAATGTCTATAATGAAAACTACATAAATACTTAAATTATAAGTAACTGAGGATCTCAAAATCAGTTACCTGTTTCTAATCTTGCCTGAGTAGCCTTACTATATACTGTAACGAGCTTAGTTATCATGAAATAACAAGTATGCTATTGTGCATTATAATAACTCTTGCAAATTTTCGGATTCTTTCGGATTTGCTCAGACTGTAAATGTTTCATCAACCTCTCTTGAATCGACGCCTCTCCTGTTACTCTTGAAAATTTGAAAGTGCAATATCCAACATGATGCCATTATTTATATATATCATCATATATTTATATTATATCTTAATCTCCATATTTATTTAATTAACAGTGGATATAAAAACGTACCTCGTATCCTCGTTTTTTTAAAGAACAATGTGAATCTGCGAATCTGCATTGTATCATATCCCATATCCGTATCCGCATCTAAGTTACATAGTTTACAACTACATTGGACAATACCCTCTAAGGTTACCAAAGGACCAAAGTTTACAATACTTATAAATGGAAGCCAAGTGTAGATGAGATAGAAATCCTTATTACATATGAGTTCCATTTCAACATATTTTAAGGTATATATATAAACCCTAATGAGTAAAGAGATGATGCATTGGGATAGCTAACTCGTTATGCATATGTTAAAATATTCGTAAATGAGAATATGCACTTTGTATATAATTTTGTGCACATTAAGTGGTTGCAAAATGTTGGTCATCAATAGTATAAATCTTATTCATTGTGGTATTGTCATAAGCCTAAAAAATACATGATTTTCATTTATATCCAATATATATTGTTAATATGTATGTGTGTGTATTCATAACAATATTCTAAATATATATATATCCAATATATATTGTTAATATATAGGTTTGGAGAAGAAACAATGTCTTAAAATTATAACTTTTTTTCAATTTTTAGAAATTATCTGTCGATATTACGTAAATATCGTATCTGCCTATATATGGTGATTTTTTTCTCAAAAATCTTGTTTTGGGTTTTAGGTAGTATTCAAACAGACCGACACCCGATCCGTAACAAAGTAACTAGTTAAAAATGAAAAAAAAAACATCAATATTCCCTCTCCTCTCCTTGAAATTTTGAATTTTTTCTGAAAATGAAACCCTAAATCTCGTCTTCCCCTCTCCCCATGTTTCTCTCTCTTTTTTTTTAATTTAAATGTTGGGTACTTTTCAAAAATTGATCCATTGCTATTTCTGTTGGTGGCTTCAATTAAACAATTAAAGCCCCCTCCCCTAGCTCTTGAGCAGCCTAGTGGAAAACGTACAACTTTGGGCCCTTGACGTTCATGGACCTGTTTACAAACATTAGTGGCACTTAGAGAACAATTTTTGAGACGTTAAGTGCATCTATGTATACCCACATATTACTGGCAAACTTGGAGCATTTTATTTTTCGCCCAAGACATGACCGGCTTAGTTGCATGCACTAAGCCGTGAAAAATCGTATCAATCGGAAGTGTTTTGCATGTGTCAAACCTGTTACTAAAATTTTAAAATTCGTTCGGCTGAAATAAATCCATATGTTTCTACATATGCAAAACACTTCCGATCGATGCGACTTTTCATCCATACACTATCTAAGATTTGTCAAATGAACAACGTGAACGGAACGGATCGTTCGTAAGATGTCACACGAAAAAGTTCGTGAATTTGAAAAAACACGAACCCCTACTTAACGGATCCGCACCGGGGGTTGGGGGTGGATGGGTTGGCGCCCAAGGATAGTAGACACGTCAAAAGAAAGTTCTTTCTGGACCAAGTACTTTCTCTATATGAAAAAATATGGTTGGTTTGGACTAGGAAACTAAAAAAAGAAAGTTGGTGTGAATAATGATGTGGTTAGAGACAAAAATTAGTTTAGATTTCAAAGTGATTTTTTATTTACTTTTGGAGGGTAAGAAATAACAGTTATCCAACAAATCAAATTAATTTAGATGTTTATCTATTTAAATACTAAATACAAACAATAAAATCCAATAAAATCTATAATTTTTTACTCAAATCTTTCTCTTTCCACTCTATATATTCTTTTACCGGAAAAGAAAGTCATTAGTTCCAAAAGAAGAAATTCAACTCGGAAGGCATTATTTGAATTGAAGCTTTAATTAAGAAGAAGGTTTGTTTTAATTTTTATGAGAAATATTTGTTATACAAGTTTACTTGTTAATGATGCTACAACATCTATATATCATTTTTCTTCTCTCTCTTTTTTTAAAAAAAACTTTTTGATGGTTTTGTAAATTTTATTTGACCCTTGACGTTCTTACAATGATGAATCTAAATTAGAACTTGAAGATTAATTAATTGGAAAATATTTTTGTTGCATAGTTGTACAATATGATTGTATATAAATTCATACTCTATTGCAATTAACAATAAATATTTCCTATTAGCATAAAATAGTGTAATTTAAAGATATTTTAACTGATATAATAGATGGTTCATGTTTCTATATTCATCGATCGTTTTGGATTATTTTTGAAATTATGCTAAAGTTATTGATATATCTTGGCATTGTATGAATTCTAAATTCCTAACTTTGCCATTACGAGGAACCAAACAGTCTATATTCATTAAACGGTGATAGTTGGGGTCCGAGCGAATCTGCAGAAGATATAATCCTCAATTACCATGGCCTTTATTAGAGTGAAGCTTGTTGTTGATAAGGAAGAGAATAGGGTGGTGTTTGCCGAAGCGGAAATGGATTTTGTAGATGTACTTTTGAGCTTCTTGACTTTGCCCATGGGTACCATCGTCAGACTCCTAAACAAGCGATCATCGATTAAATGCATGGACAAGCTGTATGAGAGTGTGGAAAATCTCGACGTCAAGTATTTTGAGACCGAAGCAAGTAAGAATATGTTGCTGAAGCCTAGAAGTACGGCTGAACGGCTATGAGAAGATTTGTTCGTGTAAGTCGTTGATGATTTAAACCCTCGTCGGTTTTATAGGTGCCCAACATTTGCTTGCTTCACCGACGCCAGCCGCCTTTACAGTTCGGTATGTAGTGTTCGCTGGCCTTGTGGAAAACCTATGGATAAAGGTGTTGAATGGACGCGAAAAATAATGATGGAGAAGATCATGTGTTTCTGAAAGGAGCAGCAACTTATGTTATCAACGATGACTTGAATGTAGCACCCGATAGTGTAACGGCTACCCTTTCTCTGCTTCAAAAGCTAGGGATCAAAGATGCAACTACCCTTGAGACGCGGATTGTGAATGTTCGCAGGGTTCAGGTAAAACAAATATACATTTAGTTAAAACCATTTTTATAGACAAACCAACCTTGTATAATTGGTTTTTCTGTCTCAGATTTTCGCTATACTAAGGGGGCTATTGGTATCAAAGACGCCACTTACCGATGTTTTCCTACGGAGAACGGAATCAATTGACTACCAAGAAGAAGAATGTGAGCTTATAGAGACCCCTCAGATCAAATTGGAAGGTGGTGCAGAAGCTGTTAATTTGAGCAAGACGGTAAATATGAAGCTTCTTCAAAACAAAAGGACAGGAAAGGTTGTCTCTGCTGAAGCAGGGAATGACTTTGCAGATGTCCTCCTCTCCTTCCTAACCTTCCCACTTGGATCCATAGTGAAGCTATTGGACAAGCAGTCCTCCGTCGGTTGTGTCGACAACTTGTACACCAGCGTCGAGGTCTTGTCTACCGGCAACGATCCAAGAACGTGTTACTGTCTCCGAAGCTCTACCCGCATTTTAACTGCAACAACCAAATACTAGGGATTGAAGCTGATGTGTCTACAGAACCAATGCGCATGGATGTCAAACCTGCTGGTTTAATGTAACGAATATCGATAAAAAAAACTAAGTGCAAGCATAATATAGATGTGGTAACCACAAACGAGGTGAATCCAAAGCTTCCAAATTCAAGTACAAAAAATGGAGGAGGTTATGCAAAGAATTCAGTTAGGTTCACGGTTACTGATGATATGGCTATAACACCGCTTTCACCAGCCTCTGCAATCGATGTGATCAAGCAACTCAAAGAGCCTATCAGCAACTTAGCAGAGAAGGAGGTCACACTCGGAGAAGCTAAGGTCAAGTGTTCCAATCCTCTGTTCTTCTTGATATAATTTAGTTGACAGTACTCTTCTACCAACTGTTTTTTCCTTCTCTGATGGAACTTTCAATACCTTCCTCTGATGCAGGTATTGGATCTGTTGAAAGCCAGCTTGATCTCTTCCTGTGCATTGAACCATATCTTCTCACCTAAGAAGCCGACGAAGCTATCCTAACCTCTTTGCTTGCCGTAGAAGAAAACTTGGCGTTCTATAATTTGTCGCAACTCAGACTGATCTGCATCTATCTTGTTTATTTTGTTTCAAGAGTTTGATCTTTGTGTAGCCGCAAAAGGTGTTAGGGGATATTAAGCAAATGTCGGATCAAAACTCTTTGATCGTTATGTCATTATGTTTTGATATTTGGTCGTCTTAAAAGCATGTCTTTTCTCTTTTCAAGAGCTGGCCAGGCAAATTTTCCATCTAACAATTCCATTTTTCATATATATATATATATATATATATATATATAGAGAGAGAGAGAGAGAGAGAGAGAGAGAGAGAGAGAAAAGTATACAAATATGTTCTCATATATAAAACATATATTATATAGAGAATAATGGAGGAAAGAGGCCATAGGAGTGAATTTCCTCCTATGGCGTCGAAAAAATATAACCTCCACCATTTTTTCCGACGATCGGCATCCATCATCATCATCGTTATGATCTAAGATGTTCATACACCAAATTTTATGTAATTCCACCACTTTTTCACCGTTGAATTAGCAATGTAAAAAGTTCCATTGTCGGTAAACCATTAATTTTGCACCTACTAAATCAACGCTGAAAAATGGTATAATCACATGAAATTTGGTGTATCCACATCTTAAATGATAAAGATAGAGGTGATGTATGCCGATCGTCGAGAAAAATCATGGAGGGTGGATTTTTCCGATGCCAAGGAAATTCACTCCACCTGTCCTCCATTATTCTCTATTATATATTGCATAAAGTTACTATAATTTGCTTTGATTGACACATTCTTTTGCATCAATCATCTTTGTTTTGTTTCAAGAGTTTTATTACTAACGCATAGCATAATCAGGAAAGGGAATGCCGCAGACGCCTTAAACAAGGAGATAGATACCCACCTTCCATTGTCATATAATCACAGATGGCACCAATTATAAGGCTACGATCGAAACATCGATCATTATACACCCTCGACCGTTATGTTGAAAATAAATTTAGAAATTTCATATTGTCAGTATGTGTCAAAGATATTTATTTCTCAAAAGTATTGGCAGGTGAATACTTATAACACGGCAGATTAAATGAATCGACTAGATTACTATCATAGCACAACCGTAGATTATGGTTGGTGATTTTGCATCTTAAATTTTATTACAGGAAATAAATAGCGACTTACCGTCTTATGGAGAAGATCTACGGCAGAGTTGGTGAGATGTTCATCGGCTTTGCTATGCGTCTGCGAGAGTAGAAGTCATTGTGGAACAAGCTACGGAACTAGAAGATGCTATGTCCATGCTTTGGACGAGCAAGCTACGGAACTAGAAGATGCTATGTCCATGCTTGACAAGTATTTTCGCTCGATGGACGAGAAAACGCAGTGCACAAGCCGTAACTCGACCCCTTAATTTGTATCCCCAGATTATGCCGATGTGGTGTTTAATCACTTGAAAAGCTGATGTTAATGCCTTTTTTTGGTTATCATGTAAGCATCAACTAATTCAGAACAGGCATCAACGGTAGCCATCCTTTTGATTGTCCATGTACGTTCATGTTTCTGTTCGGCGTTTCTAAATTCTTGTTGCTCGATGAGCTCAATTTTGCAATTTTCACCAGTCATGAAGAAATCTCCTTTACAATCGCCTGTAAATACCTAACCCTGAGACAAAATAATGTAAAATCAATTCAGTTTTGGGATGAAAAATGAACGGGGTATAACACTTTGAATCCATGAGACCTCCATCATCGGGCAGCACCATACAGTGGCAGATTGGCCGTGAATCAAAAACATATAGTCCCAAACTGTGCGCCGAACGGACATCAGAGTATTATCCTTCTCCTGTCAATGGCCTGCACACATTGTCCCTCTCGCGAACCGCAAAAACTTCGTCTACATCTTCTTCATTCATATCATTTCTTGCAGCAGCAGCGAGAGTGATATCATCTGTTGCAGCAACATGTATGGCGGCGGCGGCATCGCTTCTTGGATTCGTGATCTCTGCATCGCCACATTCATCTCTTCCACAGGGCGTCCATCGTGTAAAACTCCCTTCCAAAATCAATTTTAAAACACTTCAAAATTCTAATTCTGCAACATGCATGTGTAGCAAAACATGTGTGCCGAGTTCTGTGCGCAAAATGGAACAACCGAGTCAGTACAAGAATTCAATTAAGTGTAAATTACACTAAAATACCCTTAACTATCACGAACCAGTAAATTAGCAATCAAGATTAAAAGATCAAGGTAATTTAGAGAAATTTACCCAGAAAGTAATAAAGTATGGGTCAGCCACACCTGATCATCTCACAACCCCAAATGGAAAAAGTTCAATTTACATCTCCATGCATCATATCAACAAATTTAACCAAAAAAAAGGCATAAATTTTCAAAAGATTACAAAATATCAATCTAACAGCTCGTATAGGATCATATCATATCATGTATATCCCAGGAATCCCGAGGTCTGTAAGATCTTTGCATAGGCGATCCGAGAAAACATGACAGAACTTTTTTTGCAAGCTGGGATTCCTCGGATGCCGAAATTCATCTCACAATCTATCCACTAACGTCGCAATCCTGTCGTGGGTCAGACAAGTGTTCCTGATAAGGATCCTCTTATTGAACTGTAGCTCTTGATCCCAGACTTCCCTGGAGATAATCTCGTACCCTTCATGCACAGCACTGTTTATGAGCCCATATTCACAACTGTGCGCTGCATGAATGCCAATATAATCAATGGATAAGGTTCAATAATCTAGCTATGAGTGATGAGTATCCTATTAGAATGCCCCGATATTCACTTAAATACCATAAATTAACAAATAATTGAACTATCGACAAATTAATTTCAATTTAATTCCATGATATATGATAAGAATGCATACATATGAGGGCTTGGAGTAGCCCATTGGTGGGGGCTTGGAATGGGAAGGTCCGGGTTCGAGCCTGGATCCCCCATTAATGAGGGTTGGCTAATTTATCCTACCTATTATCTCAAAAATAAAAATAAAAAAGAAGAATGCAGACAGACAACAAGAATGGATGCAAGTAAGTGTAATTCAAGAACCGGCATGCATGCATATTGCATATACAAACCCTAGCTTACTCGATAATTTCAAGAATCGATTCACATAAATGTTGTGTATACGCTATCGATCTTACTCGATAAGTTCAAGAATCGACACATGTGTATGCGCGATCGAGCATATAAACTAACCTTCGACGGTGGATTGGTAAGAGGGTGGCTTAGCGGGCCCTACTTTGGAAGTGTTGGTTTCGATGTAGACAATGCAGTCCACCGGATATGCACGCTCTTCTTCAACTTCTCTTACATCTTCTTCTTGATTGACATTAATGTAAGCAGAAGAATCGGGAAATTATTTGCATTGCACAGAACACTCCTGGCCGCAGCTGCCGTCTGGTGAAGGTTCCCTTTCGACCCTGATAAACTCTGTTGCTCTCTGGCCGCCGTAAGAACCTGTGAGAAAGTGGTCAAACCCAGGGAGACAATCTGCCTCTGGATGTCCACATCCAAACTGCGCAAGAACCTTCGCGCCCTGTCTGCCTCCTTGGCGACTAAGGGTTCAGCGAAACGGCTGAGTCTCGTCCATTCCGCTGCATGTACATCCACAACTACTCCATTTTGTCTCAGCCCAATAAATCTCTCCTCCATTTCCTCCCGTGCAGTCCGCGGGAAGAAATTTTCCAAGAAAATTTTAGAGAAATCCGCCCAACTGATTGGCTTGGACAAGCGGGTCTCCTCCACAAGCCACCACTCTCGGGCGTAATCCACCAGTTGAATGCGCACCACATCAACTCTCTTGTCGTCTGGAATCTGTGCCGCAATCAGTAAATTCTCCGTGTCCACTAGCCACTGCTCGGCTGGTAACGGCTCCTCCAAGCCACTGAAAGTAGTAGGACCCAACCGTCTGAAATCTGCCACGGTCCCTACTCGGTCGACTGGCTTCGCTAAAGCGGTGTTTACAGACTGCTGCATAGCCTGCAAACCCTCCTGAAATGAGTCTGCTTGCTGCTGGATCAGCTCAGTTTGCCTCTTCTGATTTTCCAACATCCCACGTATCACTCCTAACATGGCGGCTTCATCCACACGCCTCTGATACGTCTTGAAATTCTTATCTGCCATGGTCCTGAAATCAAAACAAACAACATTAGCATGATGATAGATTCAATACATAAATCAAGGCTAGAACTCCAAGATACTTAAATAGAGTGCTGCATTGTAGCTATGCCGCGGTATCATAGCCGCAATTACTTAACTCCACCCAAGTCGCCTAAGTCCTAGAGATAACAAAAGATTAGGTTTTCGAGTTGACAATGCAAAGTAAGTTTGCATGTCGACATGATCCGGAAGAATGATTCAAGGATGGTAAAACGGTCAAGGTGGCAGGACATGTTTCCTAATCACGGGTATTCTGATTCGTGTATCGGGTGCAATACCCAACTACAAAGAATCAACCCAATTAACCTATGGCTCTGATACCAAAAGAACCATGTCACGCCCCGCTTCCCAGAGTACGCAAGATTGGGCACGTGACATAGTCAACCATGCTACCTGTGGGTAGGAAGTATCCATCCACAGTCACATTACGGTTGTAAGGATATCAAGAACAAGATAATAAGCTAATCTAATACATGTCCAAATCCATAATAACAAGAATCAATAAACAATAAGTGCGGAAGCTAATGATCCAATACAATGAATAAACAGTACGTCCCATAATGCGGGCTCACATCTGGAAATGAAATGAAATGAAATAAATAAACTAAATCCTAAGGAACTCACAGTTCAGCCTGCTGGCTGAAGTACTCCTGCTCGGTCGTTGACAGTGGTACGGAATCTGGGCCATGCAAAACCCAGACGTCAGCGCGTCATGACATCAAGTATATATATAAACATGGTAATAAGCAATGCAAATATGAACATAAATAAAGCAGTACTAAGAAATAACAGAGCAGGGTAATGTGCAATGGTGACTGAACTGTTCTATCAGGTTTCTACTCTATAGTCTTTGAAACCAATTGATGAATCGTCGATGTAACTCAATAGTATCCCGTGCGTGCCCGGGACCACGGTCAAAGCTCTCGGGGCTGAATCCGAGACGTGCCGCTAAGCAGTAAAAGGTAGTAGGATGGGCGAGTGATGTCAGCATCAACACTCCGGGGCTGGCCAAGCCCGTAAGACTGATCAGAACATGTATCGAACTGTTGAGTTACAAGTCGGTTTCACCTTTGATTTCCCCATACCCCCAAGCTATGTATGTCAGGTAAGGTATTCAGTAGTCAAGGACTAATGCCAACATAAAATCCGGTAAGAGTAGGTCCGTCTGGATAGACAGCAGGGATGGTCGGGTTTGTCGGCATTAGACATGAAATCATGAAACAAGTAATGTCATGGTACAACAGGATGAGTCGGTATGTACGTATATGTCATGTGTAGCAGGGTCAGGCCAATATGTAGTGCAATCGGGTATGTGCTCACAACAGGTATACAATCAAATAATGAACAGCAGCAGGAAACAGTAAATAACCATATTATTCCATGCAAACGCAATGATGTTTTGTATTCTCTTATTAACAAGTTCAAGCACCTTTAGGGTGCAATAGCCACAAGGTGAAGCAATATCCACAATCATAAAGTAATGAAGCTACATGAATTTACACTAAGTATAATAATTGTCTCGTGAATAATTTAACAAGTAAAGCAGATATGATCCTATTGTTTTATTTAGTTGAAATATGGATTGATAGTGGGTTGATTAATTACGAGGAACTATTATAACGATTCCATGTTAAAGATAACTGCAACTGTCAATTCTAACTCATAATATAATATCAATTACCATCATTAAGTTGTTGTCTTATATAGTATGAATTCAATTGCGTGGCAAGACTAGATCTCGCACGCTAGCATGTTTAAGCAAGTATTCAGATACTTGACTCGACGGTTTTGCAAACCGGAACACGGATGCGATGTCGGCAGAAAACGCGATATGATAGCACGGGCCACGGATCGAGCCCCAACAGAGAACAACGGGATCACACGGACCAGGGTACTTCGCTGGGGCGTCGGGTTCGCCAAGACGGCACGGTCGGATTCCGGCAAAAACACGGCAACGAGTTAGCAACATACGATAAACTTAATGCGATCAGCGGGGGGTGATTTGCACAAAAGGAAGGATGAGGAAGCTTACAGAGAGATATACCAGGGTGACCCCGGCGAGCTCGACGGCGCTGGAACGCCGGCGAGGCAACGACGGAGGCTGCAAAGGCTTGAATGGCCTCGGGGTTCACGGGAGAGGGTGCCGCGACGAGTGGAGGAGAGGGTGGTCGGCTCTGGTGGTCGAGGGGGAGACGGAGGTGGCTCTGGTGACGACGGCGAGGATCGCCGGCGCGTTCTCCGGCGAGCAGCAGAGGTAGGTGATGGGGTTATGGGCTCGGGTTGGTGGTCCGGCGAGGGGAGGAGGGAAGCGACGACGAGGTCGGGACGAGGAGGGTGAGAGGGTGTCGCGGGAGTCGTCGGCGACGGGAGGTGGCGTCGACGGCGAGGTCTACGGGGGTTGGAGGCGTCGTCGGGGTTAGGTGCAGGTGCGGGAATCGGCGGAGGAAGGAGGTAAGTGGGTGCGGTGAGGTCAACGAGGTGGTGACGGCGACGGCGAGGTCGTGAAGAGGTCGGCGGTAAGGTCGCGAGGCTAAGGTTAGGGCTTGGAGTTCGCTGGGGTGTTTTCGCGATGGATGATGAAGGAACAGGGCGGCTGCATGGGTTTAAAATATAGGAAGAGAGAGAGAGAGATTGGAGAGAGAGAGAGAGATTGAAGGAAGAAAGAGAGAGAGATAGGGAAAGGGAAGGGGGCCCACGAGTGAGGGTTGGCAGCTCGTGATTGGCCACGAGGGATTTTGAAATGGATTTGAGAAGGGATCTGAAAGATTTGTGAAAGATTAAATGTAAACGAATAAATATTTGTATAAATATAGTTTTAGATATTAAATTGAAATGGGCCTTTTTGGCGCGAAATGAAACATTTCCAAATCGCGCCCGGGTTGCGCCCAAATGTTCCAAATTCAAATTATAGGATTTTAAGCGGGTTCCAAATTTTGAAAAGAGGTGTTTAATGATTAAAATGCATGCCCCCAAGTCGGACACTTGCACGCGCGCGTAGTCGTCCAAACTTGCCCGTTTAGCCGAACGGGACGGAATCTCGACACGCGGACGCTACCACGCGACTAGTGGCGACGAGTAGGCCAACATGGATACTTTTAATTTCATTTTCGGAGTTAAAATTTGTTATGTGCCAAAATTACTTAACCGGTTAAAATTTAGCAATAAACCCCAGAAAAACAGAAAAATTGGAAATGAGCAATATATAACCCTCAACTAGTAAAATAAATAGTATTATTGGGCTCGGGTGTTACAGTAATCCTCCATGTAACTCAAAGGATATGTCCCGTTACCCCCGGGGACCACGGATCAGGAATCTGTGAACCAATAGTGGTTCTGTCCCGTTACCCCCCGAGACCACGGATCAGGAAAATGTAAGAGTCATGAATGGCTCTGTCCCGTTACCTCCCGGGACCACGGATCAGGAAAATGTAAGAGTCACGAATGGCTTTGTCCCGTTACCCCCCGGGACCACGGATCAAGTAATACCCTTTTAAGTTACACTTTAGTTTACACTTTTAATTTCCCCATACCCCCAAGGTTATGTATGTCGAGTCAGGTGTTCAGTAATCAAGAACTAATGCAAACACAGGATCAGGTAAAAGCAGGTTTGTGTGGATAGACAACAGGAACGGTCCATGAGGACTACATGTCAGGTTTGTTGGCATTAGACACAATATCAGGTAACGGGTCGAGTCATGGTACATCAGGTCAAGTCAACAGTACACGGTACCATGTTAGGTATAGTAGGAAGTGTAACAGGTCATGTCAGAAAGCACAAGATGTCATGTGGGTGCTCATAATCAAACTAACATAAGCATGTGTATAAATAAACAAGCATGAGTACCATCAGAACAACAAACTGGAACATGTAATATGATATGCAAATAGATATAATTTCAAGGATATGGATGCACAGTTATCGATTAGGGTTACATTTATAGATCCAATATTAATTAGGATGCAATTTATTAAACATGGAGTATTAATATCACATTATTATGTAGTAATGTGATCTATGGATGCAATTATATGTATCTTAAATGCGATGGATGCAAACGGGTATCCGAAAAGTTATAAAACTATAAAATGGTAATGTGGGATGTACAACTAAGCAATATGTGATATAAATATTGATATAATAATATTAATATGGATAGCATATTCAAAGCGATTAATAACTATAAAAGTGGTATTGATTAACCATGCACAAGAAAGTTCCGTTCAGAAATTTAGCGCCACCCTAATTTGTAAAATAGCTTAAAAATAACAAACGTTCTCCAAAAGGACGTGTCTTATACCAAAACAAAGATAATTCAATAAGGTTTTCAGTTTTATAAGTATAAGCATCCCAGGTTGTCCCTATAAAAAGTTATGAATATTCGAAGTTGAAAGTTTGCTGCTGGAATTTCCCTGGACAGCAGTTTGGAGACATTTTCATTTGCATTTTATGTTATTTAAACAATTTATTTTGCAAGTAAATATTTCATAGAGTTATAGTATTCTGAGTTAGCTTCGTAACTAACTAAAGAACGTATACTAATGATTTTTCTATGATTTATAATGAATTTTATAAGGTAAGGTGTACAGTAAATTTCAGATTTGTCATATCCGATTTTTCAACGACGTTTCATGTGTAAACTATAATATTTTAAATATATAATATCATAAAATGCAGATTATAAACTAATTAAAGATAATAATAAGAAATATTACGACGATATATATTTTAATTGATATGGATGCAGTATAATGTAATATAGTATGTCACAAGATAAGTTTTCATGATCTAGATTTAATATGATTTAAACGGATGCAAAGGGAACATCGAAACGTTATAAAATTAAACATGGGGCACTAGATTTAAACTATAGGTATGGTATTTATTTAAATAGGTATCAAATGAATTATATAGCATGTAGCAAGATTAACTTGCCTCGATAGGTCGTGAATCGGGAAAACGGAACGTTAACCGTCGGCGGGGAAAACTCGCGACGGGCGCACGGTTCACGGAATGAACCCAAACGACGAACAAAGGAACCACACGGGTCGGGATACCTCGCTGGAACATCGAGAAGCGTCACCGGCAC
The DNA here is from genome assembly GCA_030015575.1 of Agapanthus africanus. Lineage (NCBI taxonomy): Eukaryota > Viridiplantae > Streptophyta > Magnoliopsida > Asparagales > Amaryllidaceae > Agapanthus > Agapanthus africanus. The sequence goes on along the minus strand of JASDDO010000004.1, from coordinate 26,564,345 downwards.
GACGGAATTCCGGCAACAAAAGGACAGTTAAAAAAAAATGAGAAACGAGACATGAAGCAAGAAGAGAAAGAATGATAAAGAGAAGTACGAGAGAATATATGAGGGGGGGAGAGAGAAGAAGTGGAGAGAGAGAGAATAGGGAGAGAGAGAAAGTGGGGCCCACGGGATTAAAGGGGAGGTTGCGATTGGCTGAGAGAATAAATTGAGAAGGATATAAAAGATTGTAAAAATATTATATAGTTAACTTAAAGATTTAAAAGATAGGTAATGAACAGTAAGATATCAGGTTAGTTAGAAAAAATATATGCGATGGTTTTAATAATATTAAAATTTGGGATTTTGGCGCCAAATAGAACATTTCCAAATCGCGCCCGGGTCGAGTCCAAAAATTTGAAATTGAAATAATAGGATTTTAAGCGGGTTCCAAATTTTAAAATTAAGTGTTTTATGATTAAAAAGAATACCCCCAAAACGGACACACGTACGTGCACGTAGCCATCCAAACTCGCCTGTTTCACTGAACGGGACGAGAACACAATGCACGGACGCTACCACGAGGCTAGGGGTGTCAAGTAGGCTAAGATGAATATTTTCAATTTTATTTTAGATGCCAAAATTTGTTATATGTAGAAATGACTTTGCCGGGTAAATTTTACAGTAAGCAACAAACAAGCAAGTTAAATGAAATGAGTACCACATTATGCTCAAACAGTAACTGAAAATAGTAGCATTGGGCTCGGGTGTTACATTATACCCAACTACAAAAAGAATTTCGTCCTCGAAATTCCAAGAATACAAAGATAGATAACTACAAGAAGAGGTGAGGAAACTTCTGTCGGATTTCATCTTCTCGTTCCCAAGTGGACTCTCCACGCGAGCGATTACCCCAAGAAACAAGAACAAGGGGGATTACCTTGTTCTTAAGAACCTTTTCCCTTCGATCCACGATTTCAATCGGTCGCTCCTCAAAAGTCAAGTCTTCTCGTACTGTTAGCTCCGAATGATCCAAAACGTGTGTTTCATCTCGAACATACTTACGGAGTTGAGATACCTGAAACACATCGTGCACATTTGCCAAGGACTGCGGTAACGCCAAACAATACGCTACCTCACCAACACGCTCCACGATCTCAAGGGTCCAACGAATCGAGGACTAAGCTTTCCTCGACTTCCAAAACGAATCACCCCTCTAGTCGGTGATATCTTCAAGAATACCAAATAACCCACGGTGAACTCCAGAGGTCTTCTTGACGTATCTGCCCAACTCTTCTGTCGGTCCTGTGCTGCCTTCATATGATTTCTGATAGGGTTAACCTTCTCAACTGTCTGCACAACCAAATCTGGTCCCAATAATCTTCGTTCACCGACATCGTCCCAACAAACAGGTGAACGGCATTTACAACCATACAAAGCTTCAAATGGAGCCATCTGAATAGTTGCCTGAAAACTGTTGTTGTAAGACAACTCCACCAAAAGTAGATGATCCTCCCAAGACCCCTTGAAGTCCAACCTGCATGTTCTCAACGTATCCTCAAGAGTTTGGATCGTTCTCTCCGACTGACCATCAGTTTGAGGATGATAGGCTGTGCTAAACTTCAATCGAGTCCCCAAACTTTCCTGTAAACTCCTCCAGAAGTGTGATAAGAACCGAGTGTCCCGATCGAACACGATGCTCACCGGTACTCCATGCAATCTTACGATCTCCTGCATGTACCGCTCTGCCAGAGTCTCTGTTGATTGACCAACCCGAAAAGGAATAAAGTGAGCTGCCTTGGTCAATCGGTCAACAATTACCCCTACTGCATTGTTGCCTTTTGGACTCCGCGGTAAAGCCGTCACGAAATCCATGGTTATATGTTCCCACTTCCACTGAGGAATCGGAAGTGGTTGCAATAAACCAGCAACCCTTTGATGTTCAGCCTTAACTTGCTGACACACCAAGCACTTTGCCACAAAGCGAGCAATCTCCCGTTTCATGCCCTCCCACCAGAAATGCTGTCGAAAATCTTGGTACATCTTTGTGCCTCCTGGATGTACAGAATAAGCTGAACTGTGTGCCTCCTTCATAAGCTCTTCACGAACATCACCCTTTGGTACACACAAACGGCTACCATACCTCAACGAACCATCTTCGTGGATCAATAAATCTGTTCGTAGCCCGGCTTCAACCTGCTCTCGAAACTTTTGCAGTCTAGGATCCTGCGATTGAGCTTCTTTAATATTCTCAATCAAAGATGACTGTACTTGCAGCTGCATCAACTGTCCCGTAGAACGTGGTAGCACAACCTCCAAGTCAAATCTGCGAAAATCTTCAACGAGCTCCTTCAGCGTAGTTAACACCTGAATTGCCGGTAACCGACTAAGCGCATCCGGCACGACATTGACCTTCCCCGGATGGTACTTAAGATCAAGATCGTAGTCCTCCATCAGCTCCAACCATCTACGCTGCCTCATGTTAAGCTCATTCTGTGTGAACACATACTTCAAGCTCTTATGATCTATAAAAACTTCGACTCTTTCGTCCAAAAGGTAGTGTCTCCAAATCTTCAAAACGAAAATCACAGCCGCAAGCTCCAACTCATGAGTTGGATAATTCTTCTCATGGGTCTTCAACTGTCTCGATGCGTATGCTACAACCTTCCCATGTTGCATCAAAACACATCCCAATCCTTTCCCAGATGCGTCGCTGTGAATCACCAATCCTCCGAAATTGTCTGGCACGGTCAGAATAGGGGCGGTTATCAACTTCTGCTTCAACGTCTCGAAAGCTAACGCACACTTATCCGCCCATACAAAAGGTACCTCTTTGCGCGTAAGCTTGGTCAACGGCTCTGCCAGACGAGAAAAGTTCTCCATAAATCTCCTGTAGTATCCGGCTAATCCAAGAAAACTTCTTATCTCAGCAACATTCTTTGGAATAGGCCAATCTCGAACTGCTGCAATCTTTTCTGGATCGACGGCAATGCCATCGCCAGACACAACATGCCCCAAAAACCTTACTTCCTCCAGCCAAAACTCGCACTTACTCATCTTCGTATACAATTTCTCCTGTCTCAACGTCTGCAGTGCGATCTTCAAATGCTCAGCATGCTCTTCAAAACTCTTCGAGTAAACCAGAATATCGTCAATGAATACCACAATGAACTGATCCAAGAACGGTGAAAAAATTCGGTTCATCAAGTCCATGAATACTGCCGGCGCATTCGTTACTCCGAAGGGCATCACTAAGTACTCGTAATGTCCATACCGAGTTCGGAACGCCGTCCTGCAAATATCTTCTATTTTCACTCGGACCTGATGATATCCGGATCGCAAATCCAGCTTCGAGAATACCCTCGCGCCACTAAGCTGCTCAAAAAGTTCTCTAATGCGAGGGATCAGGTACTTGTTCTTAATAGTCACCCGTTTTAACTCTCGATAGTCGATGCACATCCTTCTTGTGCCATCCTTCTTCTTTACTAGAAGAACTGGAGCTCCCCAAGGCGAGTTACTGCTTCGAATCCAACCCTTTTCAAGCAATTCAGCAACCTGTTTCTTTACTTCTTCCAACTCTACTGGCGCCATTGGATAATACGCTTTAGATATTGGCGCTGCACCAGGAATAAGATCAATTGCGAACTCCACGTCTCTCTTCGGCGGTAAACCCGATATAACTTCAAACACGTCCATAAAATCGCGAATAATAGCCGGCTCTTCACTATTATCAACTTCCATTACTGCAAGAATATTGTTTGTCGGCCTAGCCCTAAACTTGACTGGCCCGACAGAAAAACTCCCCTTCATCCCAGATAAACTCTGCTGCTCTCGGCTGCCGCAAGTACTTGTGAGAAAGTGATCAAACCCAGGAAGACAATCTGCCTCTGGATGTCCACGTCCAGTCTACGCATGAACCTCCGTGCCCTGTCTGCATCGTTGGCAACTAAAGGTCCAGCGAAACTACTGAGTCTCGTCCATTCTGCTACATGCACATCTACGGGTGCTCCCTTTTACTTTAGTCCGATAAACTTCTCTTCCATTTCCTCCCGTGCAGTCCACGGGAAGAACTTCTCCAGGAAACTCTTAGAAAAATCCGCCCGCTTGATCGGCTTGGGCAAGCGGGTCTCCTCAACAAGCCACCATTCTCGGGCGTAGTCCACTAGCTGAATGCGTACCATAACAACCTTTTGTCATCTGGAATCTGTGCCGCAAAAAGCAAGTTCTCTGTGTCAACTAGCCACTGCTCCACTGGCAACGGCTCCTTTAAACCAGTAAATGTAGACGGACCCAACCACCTGAAATCTGCTACAGTCCCTACTCGGTCAACTGGTCTAGCTCCAACATTGTTCACAGACTGCTGAACGATCTGGAAACCTTCCCGAAACGAGTCCGCTTGTTGCTGGATCAGCTCGGTCTGTTTCTTTGATTCTCCAGTATCCCTCTTATCACTCCAAGCATGGCTGCTTCGTCCACACGCCTCTGGTATGTCTTCAATTTCTTACCGGCCATAATCCTGAACTCAAAATACCCAACATTAGCATGATGATAGATTTTGAATATAGATCAAGGCTAGAACTCCAAGATACTTAAATAGAGTACTGCATTGTAACTATGCCGCGGTATCATAGCCACAATTACATAACTCCATCCAAGTCGCCTAAGTCCTAGAGATAACAAGGAATCAGGTTTTTGAATCGATATGCAAAGGAAGTTTGCACATCGTAAAAGATATAATCAGGAAGAATATGATTCAAGAATGGTAAAACGGTCAAGGTGGTAGGACATGTTTCCTAAACACGGGTATTCTGATTCGTGTATTGGGTACAATACCCAACTACAAAAGAATCAACCCGACTATCATATGTCTCTGATACCAAAAGAACCATGTCACGCCCCGCTTCCCAGAGTACGCTAGATTGGGCACGTGACATAGCCAACCATGCTACCTGTGGGTAGGAAGTATCCATCCACAGTCACATTACGGCTGTAGAGATATCAAGAACAAGATAAAACTATCTAAAACATGTCCATAATCCAGAATAACAGGAGTCAATAATAAATAAATACGGAAGCAAATGATCCAATACAAATAACTGAAAAGTGTGTCCCATAATGTGGGCTCACATCAGGAAATAAATGCAGGAAATAAAACTAACTACTACTGAACTCACAGCTCAGCCTGCTGGCTGAAGTACTCCTGCTTGGACTGCAACAGCGGTACGGAATCTGGGCCATGCAAAACCCAGACGTCAGCGCGTCATGTCATCAAGTAATATAATATGAACAGTGTAACAGGCAATGCAAAATAAACATGAATAAAACGAGAGTAGCAATAATGTGGAACAAGCAGTGCAAGGTAGTGTGCAGTGGGTAACTAAACTGTTCTATCAGGTTTTCTATTCTAAAGTCTTTGAAATTAATTTGAGTAATCCTCTATGTAACTCAAAGGATATGTCCCGTTACCCCCCGGGACCACGGATCAGGAATATGTGAACCAATAGTGGTTCTGTTCCGTTACCCCCCGGGACCACGGATCAGGAAAATGTAAGAGTCACGAATGGCTCTATCCTGTTACCCCCCGGGACCACGGATCAGGAAAATGTAAGAGTCACGAATGGCTCTGTCCCGTTATCCCCCGGGACCACGGATCAAGTAATACCCTTTTAAGTTACACTTTTGATTTCGCCATACCCCCAAGGTTATGTATGTCGAGTCAGGTGTTCAGTAATCAAGAACTAATGCCAACACAGGATCAAGTAAAAGCAGGTTTGTGTGGATAGACAACAGGAACGGTCCATGAGGACTACATGTCAGGTTTGTTGGCATTAGACACAAGATCCGGTAACGGGTCGAGTCATGGTACATCAGGTCAAGTCAACAGTACACGGTACCATGTTAGGTATAGTAGGAAGTGTAACAGGTCATGTCAGAAAGCACAAGATGTCATGTGGGTGCTCATAATCAAACTAACATAAGCATGTGTATAAATAAACAAGCATGAGTACCATCAGAACAACAAACTGGAACATGTAATATGATATGCAAATAGATATAATTTCAAGGATATGGATGCACAGTTATCGATTAGGGTTACATTTATAGTTCCGATATTAATTAGGATGCAATTTATTAAACATGGAGTGTTAATATCACATTATTATGTAGTAATGTGATCTATGGATGCAATTATATGTATCTTAAATGCGATGGATGCAAACGGGTATCCGAAAAGTTATAAAACTATAAAATGGTAATGTGGGATGTACAACTAAGCAATATGTGATATAAATATTGATATAATAATATTAATATGGATAGCATATTCAAAGCGATTAATAACTATAAAAGTGGTATTGATTAACCATGCACAAGAAAGTTCCGTTCAGAAATTCAGCGTCACCCTAATTTGTAAAATAGCTTAAAAATAACAAACGTTCTCCAAAAGGGACGTGTCTTATACCAAAACAAAGATAATTCAATAAGGTTTTCAGTTTTATAAGTATAATCATCTCAGGTTGTCCCTACAAAAAGTTATGAATATTCGAAGTTGAAAGTTTGCTGCTGGAATTTCCCTGGACAGCAGTTTGGAGAAATTTTCATTTGAATTTTAAGTTATTTAAACAATTTATTTTGTAAGTAAATATTTCATAGAGTTATAGTATTCAGAGTTAGCTTCGTAACGAACTAAAGAACGTATACTAATGATTTTTCTATAATTTATAATGAATTTTATAAGGTAAGGTGTACAGTATATTTCAGATTTGTCATATCCGATTTTTCAACGACGTTTCATGTGTAAACTATAATATTTTAAATATATAATATCATAAAATGCAGATTATAAACTAATTAAAGATAATAATAAGAAATATTACGACGATGTATATTTTAATTGATATGGATGCAGTATAATGTAATCTAGTATGTCACAAGATAAGTTTTCATGATCTAGATTTAATATGATTTAAACGGATGCAAACGGAACATCGAAACGTTATAAAATTAAACATGGGGCACTAGATTTAAACTATAGGTATGGTATTTATTTAAATAGGTATCAAATGAATTATATAGCATGTAGCAAGATTAACTTGCCTCGATAGGTCGCGAATCGGGAAAACGGAACGTTAACCGTCGGCGGGAAAAACTCGCGACGGCCGCACGGTTCACGGAATGAACCCAAACGACGAACAAAGGAACCACACGGGTCGGGTACCTCGCTGGAACATCGAGAAGCGTCACCGGCAAGACGGAATTCCGGCAACAAAAGAACAGTTAAAAAAAAAAGAGAAACGAGACATGAAGCAAGAAGAGAAAGAATGATAAAGAGAAGTACGAGAGAATATATGAGGGGGGGAGAGAGAAAAAGTGGAGAGAGAGAGAATAGGGAGAGAGAGAAAGTGGGGCCCACGGGATTAAAGGGGAGGTTACGATTGGCTGAGAGAATAAATTGAGAAGGATATAAAAGATTGTAAAAATATTATATGGTTAACTTAAAGATTTAAAAGATAGGTAATGAACAGTAAGATATCAGGTTAGTTAGAAAAAATATATGCGATGGTTTTAATAATATTAAAATTTGGGATTTTGGCGCCAAATAAAACATTTCCAAATCGCGCCCGGGTCGAGTCCAAAAATTTGAAATTAAAATAATAGGATTTTAAGCGGGTTCCAAATTTTAAAATTAAGTGTTTTATGATTAAAAAGCATACCCCCAAAACGGACACACGTACGTGCACGTAGCCATCCAAACTCGCCCGTTTCACTGAACGGGACGAGAACACAATGCACGGACGCTACCACGAGGCTAGGGGTGTCAAGTAGGCCAAGATGAATATTTTCAATTTTATTTTAGATGTCAAAATTTGTTATATGTAGAAATGACTTTGCCGGGTAAATTTTGCAGTAAGCAACAAACAAGCAAGTTAAATGAAATGAGTACCACATTATGCTCAAACAGTAACTGAAAATAGTAGAATTTGGCTTGGGTGTTACACTATATGACCTGTTAATTCGGAGGTTCCTCGCGTCAAGAGCAGGGGTAATTAACAACAGTTTTGTCCGCGGCTATTGGAAAAAGAATCCCCATAGTCAATAAACCTCCGCCTACCTTAGACAGGGAGACTCTGTACATGTCTAAGACACGTGCGCATCCATCTCATTGGATGGCATAAACACTCTACAAATTTTGCCATGTCCAGTAGTACCTTTCTCTCCTCCCATATATCCGGTCATACGATCATACGAACTCATTCAACATATATATTGTTCTTCGAAAACAAGCTCAGCTTCAGATGCGACTCCCGTCGCATACACACTCAAGACCACTGCCGGAGTGATTCTCCCCCTGGAACTCATACAAAACTAGGTAGAACGACTACTTCAGGTCAGGTCTATCCTATTCGTTTCAGCCATCAGCGCTCCTATTGCGGAGGTTCCAGTGCACCAAACAGAAAAACCGGCCTCAAGAGGAAAAATGTCAAATGTCATGATCGTAAAAAATACCCGAGCCATAACGCAAGCCCGTGTTCGATCGTCTATCGGTCGCTTCATTTGGGGTGAAACTGTCAATCCAAAGGGGGTCAAACAAAACATCTTGGGAAAACCCAAGTAAGGCCCCATGACAACCGCGCGTTCAAGTGTCTGCTCCAGACTTTCAGTCAGTCAGCCCACTGTGGCTACCAAGAAGGAAGAAGCCCACCAAGACCTCAAAATTAAAAAGTTGAGATAGAGATATAGTGCCGATAAGTGAGTGAGAGCTCCTGTTAAGTTGGAGTTCGTTGGGTTCTAAGAGCATGGTTACCCTACAACAACAGTCGAATCTGCCATAGAAATCGATAACTATTTTTAACCTTTGAAGTTCGTGGATAAAAAATTACAGCCCAAAAGGTAAAGAAAACGAAAATTCAAAGAATACGACAAAGAGGCGTTTCTAAGCCTCAGAATCAAAAGAATAACACAATCTCATCAAAGGCATACCAAACTCTACTTGCGTGCCAAATCAAAAGAATAAGTCCTTATAAACTTCATAGTCAAAATGAAGATATAGCCGTCTCTTCCAGCCTAGCTTAGTTCATATGTACCTGCTGTTCCCGCCAAAATTTTTGGCAAAGAGCTACTTGTTCTCTTATAAAAAAGGGGAGAATATTAAAAAAAGGCATCACGTGTAAAACACTTGGGCACACATATGCAAAGCATATGAGCGCTGAACATAAATAACCAAGGACCAAACATGCATCACGTGTAAAACACATGGGCGCACATATGCAAAGCATATGAGCGCTGAACATAAATAACCAAGGGCCAAACGTGTCTCACGTGTTACACACGTGAGCGCTCTAAACATACACAGGCTAAAACCCACACTAGGGGTCATGTGTTAAACACATGAGTGCGTTTGCCAAACACATGCAAAGCATGTGAGCACCCTAATTTAAAATGTTCCTATCAAATTCTATAATTAAAATCTATTTGGGAAATATTTTCTTAAGCTTCCTTAAACTAGAAAGATCTTCTTTATTAAACAGAGCATTCTTGGATCAAAGATCCAGCGGTGATCATTTGATAGAATAAAAATGTATTATAGGAAAATATTTTCCTAATCTTATAAAAAGAATAAAATTCTATGTTAACAAGATATCCATATTAAGAAAACATATTTCTGATCTTTTTAAACTAAAAAGATATGATAGCATAAAATTCTAATCTTATTAAAACTAACAAGATATTCAGAATCTTGTTAAACAAACAAGAAATCTTCTCTGTTAAACAGAGAACCTTTGGATTAAAAATCCAACGGTGAATAAAATTCACCAATTGATCTAAAAGATCATGGAATCAATCATGATCTCTCAATGAGAGATTTTCTTAACAAATTGATTTTTTTTTCCTCATATAAGTAGGAGTAAGGAAAAGAGAGACAGAGGCGGAGAGGAAGAAAAATAGAAAGAGAATTTAATTCTCTAAAAAAAGGGAACCCCTCCCAAAAGCTCCCACAAAAAGAGAATTTAATTTTCAAACCAAGAGTTTAACTCTTTTCAAAGAACTTAGTTCTTCCTTTGGTTACGATCTGCAGAAGCAGATCTCCCCACAAGTTGAGAATTTAATTCTCATCGGGAAGATTCTGTCATACAGATTTAAAGCCTAGGAGAAAGAACTGAATCCAAAAGAGTTTAACTTTTACAAAACATATAGGAATTTAATTCCTCTGGAACTGGGGTTTAATCCTTTAAAAACAATTTAATCCCTACAAAGAATACAATGAGAACTTGATCCCTCCGAATCATAGAAGAACAGCCTGATGATTCGTTAGCATTCAAACGCTATATAAAAACTCACGTGTTCCCACATGAGCACCTTTGAGGAACAAAGAGGGAAAGAATGAGATCTAGTCACTTGACCCCAGAGAAGTGCTCAGCAATTATAAAAGAGAAAAGGGAATAAACCCTATTTTTTGAGCACCTCACGTGACCCCTGAGAAGTGCTCAGCACTTATAAAAAAGAAAGGGGAATAAACCCTATTTTTGGAGCGCCTCACGTAGTAACACGTGACCCCCAAGCAGTGCTTAACTTTATAAAGCAGAAAGGGAACAAATCAAAGGGCAGTTTCTATTCTTGGGGCGCCTCACGTGATCCCATGTGACCCAATAGTGCTTAGCATTCAGAAAAGAAACAAGAGAATAAACCCAAAGGAGCAGCGCCAACTTCAAGCGTCTCACGTGACCCCACGTGAGCGCATCAAATTCTTAGTGTTTAACACTATTTCAAGCGCCTCATGTGGGAGCACGTGAGCGCTGATCATACAATAGTGTTTAACACTACTTTAAGGCCTTACGTGGGAGTACGTGAGTGCCGATCATATATTAGTGTTTAACACTATAAGAGACCAATATTAGTCAAACTTAGATCAAATCTCCCGAAGGCAATCAATCGAGCCCCCATGCTCAGGGTCCCCCAAACCGATCTCAGTCCTAGAGATAGCTAATGAGCTCCTAACAGATGACATCTAAACTGATGTTCATCCTACCATGATCTCTCACCTCGATCTGGAATTTGGTTTAAGGGTACATCTCTCTACACCTCCGATACATGTCATTGTAATTCTTCAACGTCTTCAGAGAGGTGGTGGGTCCCAATAACCAATAACTCTTGGCTCATCACCGAACAAGCTTTTCAAAAAAAAGGAGTAAATCTAAAACACATCTCAATTTGGGTGCGCCTCACGTGGCCTCACGTGATCCCTTGATAGTGCTTAGCATTCAGAAAAAGAAAAGGAGAATAAAACAAAGGCAATCTTCATTCTTCAGAGCGCCTTACGTGATCGCACGTGACCCGATAGTGCTTAGCACTCAGAAAAGGAAAAAGGGAATAAACCCAAGATAGCTCCCATTTTGGGGACACCTCACGTGTAACAACCGAGTCCACTTATACCAATCTCTGTTGCCGTATGTGTGGTTTGTGGTATTTATTTCATTTATCATGTTTGGTTATGAATGGCAGTCACTTTATATTCGACCCACTTACCTGAGCTTGTTGTTTCCTAGTTATAAATTACCCTAACATTACATATTTTGCATATAACAAATTAAGTCACGTAAAATAATTTAATAATACATGACATGGCCTTCATGATACCCCTAACCCTGTGGTAGCGTCCTTGCATCGTGTTCTCGTCCCGTTCGGTAGAACGGACGTGTTTGGATGGCTATGCGCACGTGCGTGCGTCCGTTCTTGGGGGTACGCATTTCTGTTACATAATCCTTCATTTCAATTTTTGGAACTTGCTAATAATTTTCGTATTTCGAATCCAAAATTTTGGACCCGACCCGGGCGCAATTCTGAAATATTTTGTATTCCGCCAAATCCTATTTATTTTTTTTAAAATTCTTTAATCAGTTTAAAAATATTTTTACAGCTTACATTATTTTATCAGCTAAGCTAACAGGGGTAAATATTTTTTAAGATAGAAATCTTTTTCCTTTCTTTTACTCAGCCAACGAGATGATTCCTCAAAATATTGAAAATCTTTTATAAATTTTTTTATAAAAATTTTCTCCCAACCAATCAATCTTCCCTTTAATCACCGACCCCACCACAGACTCTCCCTCCTTCCTTTCTCTCTCTTTCTCTCTTTTATTTCCTCACCAATCAGAATCCTCTCTTTCTTGCACCGGGCCCACACTTTTCTCCCTCTCTCCTTTCCCTTTCTCCTTCTCTCTCTTCCGCCGTAGCCGTCTCTCTCTTCTCTTTCTCTCTCCTCTCGCGCTCTCTCTCTCTCTCACCTCTCGCGATTACTGTGCGCTCCTCGGATCGCGTCACCGCCTCTTTGCTACACTCACCCCCTCTTTATATTTCTCTTCTTCTTCTTCTTCTGTTCGTGCCAGAACCCATTGCAACTAAACCCTAACCCTAGCCGTCTCCTCTGCCTCTTCGAACCCAACCTCGTCACCACCTCCATCTCATCTTCCTCTCATCCTCCTCCTCGTCTTCATCTTCTTTTTTCTTTTCCTTCTTCCCAAGCCTCTCTCCCGTGCACACAACCGAGGAAAACCCAACAACCCATCGCCGCTGACCATCCACCATCGCCATCGCCATCTCCTCCCTCTCCTCTGCTCTCCCTCCAGCAACCAAAACCCTGCACACAAAATCTCAACAACTTCTAACCCGAGCCCAAACCCTAACCAAACTCTAGCTCTTCTAAAACCCTTCACCGGCGCCCCTCACCGCCGTCGATCTCGCCGCCACTGCTAGCACACCCCTCTGCAAACCAGTAAGCCATCGTACACACATTCCTCCTTTATTCTCTTTTTCTTGCCTTCTTTTTCTTTTTCTTAAGATCTTGTTTCTTGTGTTCGCTGTTCTGTCAAGATCGCCGGAGTTGACCATGACTTCGACGATCCCAACGACCTAGTGAGGTCCTCTGACCTGCGTGATCCCACTGTTCGTTGTTTGGACTCATTCCGTGTACCGTGCGCGCATCGCGACTTTTACCGCCGACGCGTGACGTTCCGTTTACAGCTTCGCGATCCGTCGAGGCAAGTGAAACTTGCTACATGCTATTTAAATCACCATGTATGCTATTTAAATTACTATATACCCATTTGAGTGCACGTTAAACCTGTAGTTTACATTTAATACCATAATTTCCATTTTAACATTTCGACGTCCGTTATATCATTTTAGATTCATAGCTCGAACATACCAGGTTGCATTTAGTTCTATTATACATAGTACCCACATTCATATTTAAATCATATAACAATTATTTGCATAGCTCACAGTACCCCTTTTATATTTTATACCCTGTCGGACGACCGTTTGCATATATCTAACCTGATTTATATTCAATTGCATCTTTAGCCTATTTAGTACATATTGACATGATTTTAACATCCATATTTGTTATACTGTAGTTAAGTAATGTTGAAACTATCCCTTAAACGCAAAATGATAACCGTGCATCGATATAATTTAATCTGTACCTACTTGCATATTATATTACATGTTCCAGTTTATTGTTCTGATATTACTCATGCTTGTTGTTCATCATAGAATTTTGTATTTTTATACCACCCATTCTTGATCACATTGCATATAGGTAGGTGCTTTTAATCCGTATTTGCTGCATGTTTACAGATTACAGGTTTTCAGTCCAAAAGAATACAAATCCGACAAAATCTCCACAGTTATGCCAAAATCAAAACATCTGTCACAAACAGATAAAAGCCGGGTTCCAGTATCCGTCCAGTACCAGTTCAAAAGATGGGACGAAATTAGTTGTCATTTGTGACTAAATCAAGCGCGGGGCCCAAGGGAGATAGAAGTCAAAGGAGAGGAAAAATGAAGCAATCTTGGAATATGAAATCTGAAGATATTCTGGAAGACTTGTTGCAGTTTAAAGTTTTCAAACACAAGGAAAAATGAGTGCAAGACCAGAGACAGGAAAAAGACAGGATTTCGCCACCAACCCACCGCGGATCCGCGGCCTAATGCCTACTATGGCCACGGTTCCGTGGCTGCCACATGTCATCTTTTGATGAAATTTTGGGGTTAGTTCTGTAATTGTATTTGGGCTTATATTTTATTCCTATTGTTTCAGAACTCAGCCTATAAATAGCCCAATTCAAGCCAGAGCTAAGGGTGTGATTTTTGGTATTAGGTTTTAGTTTAGTCTTCAATAAGAATGTATTTTCTTCATCTTCCTCCATTAAAACTTGTAGTGAGCTTTATTGAGTGTTGAAGAGTGAAAGGAGTATTCTTTTTCTATATACATGTTTTGTAATTTAGTTCTTTATTTTGCTTGTAATTTCAATTTTTAAAAGTAGTTGTTGTTATTTGTTTGTTGTTTTATTCTCTTCTATTTTCTTTTATCCTTACAACCATGATGCTTAGTGTGGTCCTTGCTTAAGTGAGGTCCCAAATAGCTAGTTGTGATTTTCTACCTCAATTCTTATTATCTTTCTTTCTTTGTTTCATTTTATTTATTTTTTATAATGGGTGAGTAATTTCTCACTTGTTAGGGTACGAAAAGGAAAGTTTGAGAGAAGTAAATCTCCCTCACTCTTTTCTTTACCCAACATCTTGATTCGAACTCCCTTTAATTGAACCACAACCCGCTCCCTACGACACCCTATTCTTTATAATAGTGGTGATACCCTAGTGAGACCAGTTGTGGTTGAATCAACCCGAGGTTACGACTAAGAGCCAAGAACGGACGGACAAGGACCCAAGAGAAGAAACTAAGTGTTGGAAAGCCTAGCTTATACTCGCAAGTTTCCTTCTTAATCGTGCTAATCCCCGTTGTTGCCAATTACCGTAACATCGATATTAAGAGTGGCAAATGAATTAAGTGAGCGAGCTCCTAACTCAAATTATCTAAATCCTAACCCTAACAAGTTCTCTTATCATTCATTTCTAATTAGCTAATCTTAAACAAACTTGGACATATTTGGACTTAACTTGTTAAAACATAAAGAAAAAGACTCCCATCTCTCTGTGGATCGACCCGCACTCATCCGGCTAGCTACAAAGCGAAACCGTCCTGATTGCGGTAATTAAACTAGAACACGCAAAAACGTATCAATCAAATGGCGCCGTTGCCGGGGAAACGGTAGTTTATTTCTTTGTGTAATTTTGGGTTAATTGTGAATATAAATATAAAAAAATATACTGTAAAAATCATCTTGTTATTCTTTGTGCAAGAGTGCAGGATAGGAAGAAGTTCAAGTTCAGTGCCAAAGTCGTGAGGAGTTAGACCCGTATCTCGTGGCTACACCACGGTGGATCAAAGCAAAACCCAAAATCCTCTGTGAGTATCCCAATCCTCTTCTCAACTCCTTTTAGCTCCACTGAACTGTTCTTTCTACAGCATTCTTTGCGCCGGCTAAAAAAAAATAAATTTTTTTTGCAAGTGTTGTTATTGCTTTGCATATTTTTAATCGGACTTTAAGGGGCTTGAGACCAATCCAGATTGGGTGGGGATTTCATCACCATTCCCAGGACCCCAGAAATCACATAAGGCATATGCATTGACCATTATTTAATTAAAATATACTAGACTCAGCCCTAAGGACGTCGCGCTCAATAGGACAGAGGACTAGTTGTAGGCATCGGCCGTTGATCCTAACCTGACTTTGCGGTGTCTAGGCAAGTGTGTCTAAGGCGAGTGGTTACTTAATTAGAGCCACTACTTGTAGTGGAGAGTCTCCCACTCACCTGACACTTACCTGACCGCAATTGGCGGTGAAGAGACGGTTTGAGCTCCTATTTTTAGCCTTTTGGAACAGTTAGGAGCTGTCTAGCTGACCCTAGACCTAGGTGTGATTGTGCATATTTTGTCTGTGATTGTTTGAAGTTAAGCCGTAAGTCCGTACATATTTCTGCAAAACTCTTTCTAAAAAAAACACAAAACAAAAACTTTAATAAAAACGCGCCCTTTGTCACAAAACTCTATTTCACCCACCTCTCATTGTATTTCTCCACTGACGTTTTCTTACCCTCACATTCTACGCTTTGACTATACTAAACTCGTTTAGTATATGTCCGGTTGGACTCGGGACACTAGTGCCCGCCTAGTTCTCGTTATGTTAGTCGCTACTGACTACGCGATCGACCCAGACGTCGAAACTCCCTCCATGCCTCTTTCACCCTTACCCTTGCCGGCCAACTTCGACGTTGACTGAGATTCTGTCCATACATCTTCACCTTCACCTTCACCTTCACCTTCCCCACACTCTTCTAGCGAGATGTCGGGATTTCCTCATAACATCACCTTACCTCCTCCGGGAATAATTCCACCTCCATTAGGTGCGAATAACCCGCGCCCACCTTTTGTTGAAGCGCCACAGCGAATTGTGCTCCAAGATCGATTCTATCCTACCCGTGCTGCAGTCCCTACCCGTCTTTCCCTTCCACCGGCCAATGAAGATAATTTCGAAATTAAGCCCCACTTCATTAACATTCTTCCGAAATTTCATGGGCTTGAATCTGAAGATGCCTATATCTTCATCAACAAGTTCCAGAATGTATGTGCAATGATGAAAATGACCCAGCTGTCAGACGATGCTATACGGCTACGGGTTATTCCGTTCACTTTGTGCGATCTTGCTGAAAAGTGGCTGTATAGCACTGCTTCCCACTCCATAACCAGTTGGGACGAGTTTGTGAAAGAGTTTCTCAAGAAATTCTATCCAAATCACAAAACTGCGAGGATCCGTAACGAAATCAACTAATTTTCCCAGCTTCCTACTGAACCTTTTTGGATGTGCTTTGACCGATATAAAGACCTTCTTGTTCAGTCCCCTCATCACGATATTGAGAGATGGAAACTTTGCCAAACTTTATACGAGGGCCTGAATCCAGCAACCAAGCAGTTGTTGGAAACCATTTGTCAAGGCCACTTCCTATTCAAATCTAATGAGGAAGCATGGCAATTCTTCGACGACCTTGCGGAACAAACGCTTCAATGGGATAGCACCAGACTAAGTACTTCTTCTTCTTCCTCTACTTCTACTGGTCAGTCTAGGGCAGGAATTCACCAACTTGATGTCTCTATTGCAATGAAAGCCGAAATGGCTACAATAACAAAAAAACTTGAAGCAATAGAGAGCAAATTTTCATCTCCTGCTCCTGCCCCTGTTCTTCCCTTTCGTACCATTTTTGCTTGTTGTTCCAATCCATCTCACCTAACTGAAGAGTGTCCTTACAATTCACCATCTTAAGGACAAGATCAGGTTAATGCTGCATTTCAGCAAAGACCAAGAAATGATCCATACTCTTCCACGTACAACCCTGGATGGAGAAACCACCCTAACTTCGCATGGAACCAGAATCAAAATCAGTTCCAAGGGAAGAATAATTTTCAAAGGGGGCCTCCTCAACAACAAGCACAGCAACAATATCAGCAGCCCTACCAATCCTAACCTTTTCAAAATGCGACGAACAATTTTGCGCCCAACAATTCCTTTCCTCAAAACAACTTTGTTTCGTCCAACAATGATAAGGTTTCCTCGTTAGAACGAAGTCTGGAGGCATTCGTTAAACAATCAACACAATCCACCGCCAACATCCAGTCTTCTATTCAGTCTCTAGTGCAACACACCGCTTCTCATGGGCAAAGCATCAAGACTATTGAAGCCCAAATTTCACAGCTGAATGCGGGTCTAAGCGAGCGAGAGAAAGGGAAGCTTCCATCACAACCGCTCCTAAATCCTGGTCACCCACATAATGTACATGTTACTCTTGAACAACAGAACCATAATGTGAGTGCCGTGACTACATTGAGATCAGGAAGAATGCTGAACAACAACATTGGCACAACAATTGAGGATAATGACACCCCGGCCGCTTCTTCTTCTTCTTCTGAGCCTATTCTCCATTCATCTAAAGGCTCTTCTTCTTTTTCTTCTGCTCTGAACGGACCCACATATCACTCCATGAAAACTCCAGCTCTGGGATCCGTTCCAACTCCACAATCTCTTCCACAAACATTGGACTCAACCAATTTCAAAAACGTTCCATTTCCAAACCGGTTGAGGTCCAATAAACAAAATCCATAAATGGAGAAGATTCTGGAGTTGTTTAAGCAGGTTAACATCAACATTCCCCTTTTAGATGATGTCCAACAAGTCCCTTCCTACGCAAAAATCTTGAAGGACTTGTGCACGAAAAAGAGGAAATCTCAAGTACCCAAGAAAGTTTTTTTAGCTAGTGCTGTGAGTGATGCTCTTACCCAAGCTTTACCTCAAAAACGAAAGGACCCTCGCTGTCCTACGATTTCAATCACCATTGGAGATAAGAACATCACCCGCGCACTTTTGGATCTTGGTGCCAGTGTTAACCTGCTTTCGTACTCAGTATATGAACAACTAAGTATAGGAGAGCTGAAACCCACACACTGTACTCTCCAAATGGCCGACCGATCTATCACCCATCCTATGGGTGAGCTAGAGGATGTGTTAATCAAGGTTGGGGACTTCATATTCTCCGTTGACTTCATTGCTTTAGACACACAGCCTGTAGCTAACCCCCGGAACCAAATTCCGGTGATACTCGGTCGTCCATTCCTTGCAACCTCTAATGCTGTGATTAATTGTCGAAATGGTTCGATGAACCTATCTTTTGGAAACATGACAATTGAACTCAACATTTTCAGGTTGGGGAATCAGCCCTCTGAACCTAATGCTCATATACTAGACGTTTGTTCGATCCAGGAGATCACCTCAGAGGACTGTGAATTCGAGGAGTTTTTGTTCGATCACAGCAATCTTGACGCCACTAGTGCGTTCCTCTTCGAACCTGCTGCTGCTTCTGCACCCGACAATGATTACGAGTGTTTCACCTTCTCGAACAATCTTGGCAAATCACTACCCGAGTTTGAATCCTTTGAATTTTTGGATGAGTTAGCTGAACCATCCGACTCGGTCACTTATACTCACTTTGAACCTCTGCTGGAATCCTTTGAGTTTGAGACCTTTTCACCAATATTGCCTTCAATCGTTTCACCACCAACGCTCGAACTCAAACCATTTCCATCTCACCTTAAGTACGCTTACTTGGGTGAGAACGAGACCCTCCCTGTTATCATCTCGGTTTCTCTAGCTCCAGAGCAAGAGAAAGCCCTTCTTACGGTCTTGCACAACAATAGGCAAGCTTTTGGCTGGTCAATGGTGGACATCAAGGGGATTAGTCCCCTGATTGTTGAACATCACATTCATTTGATGGATGATGCCAAACCAGCCAGGAATCCACAAAGGCGACTCAACCCAGTCATGAAGGAGGCTGTAAAAAAGGAGATCGTAAAGTGTCTAGATAGTGGTATCATTTACCCTATATCTGATAGTCAGTGAGTTAGCCCCATTCATGTTGTCCCCAAAAAGTCGGGCATAACGGTCATAACCAACAAGGAAAACGAGTTAATCCCTACTCGCACCTAGACTGGGTGGCGAGTATGCATTGATTATAGAAAACTCAATGCCGCAACAAGGAAAGACCACTTTCCGCTACCTTTCATTGACCAAATGCTTGAACGATTGGCTGGACACGAGTACTACTGCTTTCTGGATGGCTACTCCAGCTATAATCAGATTCCCATTGCCGAAAAAGACCAGGACAAGACCACATTCACATGTCCTTTCGGCACGTTTGCATATCGTCGCATGCCCTTTCGGTTATGCAATGCGCTCGCTACTTTCCAGCGGTGTATGATAGGAATCTTCTCAAACATGGTGGAAAAATTCTTGGAGATCTTCATGGACGATTTCTCCATTTTCGGCGATTTCTTTTATGAGTGTTTGCTGTATCTTGACGCTGTCCTTACCCGATGTAAGGATAAGAACCTCACTTTGAACTGGGAGAAGTGCCACTTCATGGTATGCGAAGGTATTGTCCTAGGACATATTATTTCGCAAAATGGCATAGAGGTTGACAAAGCAAAGATTGAGGTCATTTCCAATCTCCTTCCTCCCAGATGCGTTAGAGACATCCGAGCCTTCCTTGGCCATGCCGGTTTCTATAGACGGTTCATCAAGGACTTTAGCAAGATTGCTAGGCCCTTGACTCTTTTGCTGGCCAAGGACAGGACTTTCGACTTTAACTCGAGCTGTGTAACTGTGTTCGAGTCATTAAAAATCTCACTCACTTCTGCTCCCGTTCTTTCTTCTCTTGACTGGAAGTATCTATTTGAGATTATGTGTGATGCATCCAACTTTGCCATCGGTGCTGTCCTTGGACTGCACATCGATAAGATGCCGCACGTAATCTATTACGCTAGCCGAACCCTGAACGATGCCAACTGAACTACACAACAACCGAGAAGGAATTCTTGGTTGTTTTGTTTGCCTTAGAAAAGTTCAGGCCTTACTTGATCGGCTCTCCAGTCATCGTCTACACGGACCATTCAGCTCTTCGCCATCTTTTTGCAAAGAAAGATGCAAAATCTCGGCTGATACGTTGGATCCTCTTGCTTCAAGAGTTTGACCTTATCATCAAGGACAAAAGAGGATGTGAAAATGTAGTCGACGACCATCTCTCACGACTTCCTTCTTCGCCGTCGCTTCAAATTCCGATCAACGACATTTTTCCGGATGAATAACTCTTAACAGTATCGTGCGAACCCTGGTTCGCCGATATTGTGAATTATTTGGCAACAGGATTACTGCCGACAGAATGGTCCAGTCAGGACAGACTTCGATTCTTATCCCAAGTAAAACACTGTTACTGGGACGAACCCTATCTGTTCAAGTACTTCCCCGACCAGATTATTCGTCAGTGCGTTCCTGATGATGAATTCAAGAGTGTGCTGTCATTTTGCCACGATCAAGCGTGTGGCGGGCATTTTGACCCAAGAAAGACAGCTGAGAAGATCTTGCAGTGTGGCTTCTACTGGCCACAACTCTTCAAAGATGCTTATGACTACTGCAAGACTTGCTCCCGATGCCAACACTTGGGCCGGATATCCAGGAGAAACGAGATGCCGCTCCAACCAATCTTGGTTGTTGAGATTTTCGACGTTTGGGGTATAGATTTCATGGGGCCATTTCCTAGCTCTTTTGGGAACCTGTACATTCTTCTGGCTGTTGATTATGTCTCTAAATGGGTCGAGGCCATACCAAGCCGAACTAACGACAACAAGGTTGTCGTTAAATTCCTTCAAGAAAACATCTTTTCCCGGTTTGGACACCCCCGCACGATCATTAGTGACAATGGAACACATTTCTGTAATAGGACTTTCGAGGCCTTGATGCGGAAATACTCCATCAATCATAAGCTATCCACGCCCTACCACCCCCAAACAAGTGGGCAAGCTGAAGTGTCTAATCGGCAAATCAAACAGATTTTGGAGAAAACGGTTTCCAAGAACCGTAAGGACTGGTCTTTGAAACTCACTGATGCCCTTTAGGCGTTTCGAACTGCTTATAAGATCGATCTTGGCATGTCTCCTTATCGGCTTGTTTACGGAAAGGCTTGCCACCTTCCAGTAGAAATCGAGCCTCGTGCATTTTGGACGACCAAAGAGCTGAACTTGACCCTTGAAGATGCGGGCAGCCATTGGAAGCTGCAGCTAAACGAATTGAACGAGCTTCGAGATGAAGCTTACGAGAACGCGGTTGTCATCAAGAACTGAATGAAGGTGTTTCACGATAAACACCTCCTGCGCAAAACCTTCACACCTGGCCAACAGGTACTTCTTTACGACACCAGACTACATTTCTATCCCGGGAAGCTCAGATCTCGTTGGAAAGGACCATTCTTGGTGCGGACTGTGTATCCGTACGGTGTGGTGGATCTGGAAAATCCAGACAACGGTTCACTATTCAAAGTGAACGGACACAGGTTGAAACCATTCCACACCACAGACCCATCAGAGGAGCTCCTGCTGTTGCAGGAGCCGGTTTATATCGACTAATCTTCCCCCTACACCCAAACTACGGTTATCCAGCCAAAAACAGTGGAAACACTGTTTCAAATAAGTTTGGGGCTATATATATATAATTTGTTTTTTTGTGTGTTTGGTAAAATTCCACTTGTATTAATACAATAAATAAAAAAAAAAATATATATATATATATATATATATATATAATATTTTTTTAAAAAAAATAATCAACCCATAAAATAGAATATTCTTTGTACATAATTCTTTTATTTAATAATTCTTTTTATAGGGGTTTTAGTGCAAATAACCAAAACCCCTATAAATAAATCTCTACCCCATTTCAGAATATCTCTACCTCAAAAACAACAATACAAGAGAAACCCTAGCCGCCGCCAGAAACCACGCCGTCGATCCGTTCCTCAGGCCGCGGAACCGCCGCCCCAGTGCCCTCAAGCTACGGAACCGCCGCCTTCCTGACGACTTCCCCTCTGGATTTTTCCAGAGGAGGTTTGCTTTACTTTTTCCCTCTTTTCAGATCTGTAAAAATCCTATTTTTTGTATATGGTTCCACATTTCCAATTTGAAAGAAATTTCTCACAATTATTCGCCTATAACATGTATGGTAGCTATTTTGGCGACGAAATCCAGAAACGCGGATGGAATTACCTCTTGTATAACCATCCGAATGTATTCGCACTTCCGGATCTCGTTGGTCGGTTCTTTGATAGCATGGAGGAGGGTTACTTTGAAAATATGGGTTTCTTCACTTACTTTGGGGTGATCGGGAGATTATAATAGACAGAGACTTCATTCAAGAAGTCATATTGATACCCCGTATACCCACTCATGACCAACCCCTCCAATTTGAAGATTACACGCCATTGATGGGCAACGATTGTTATAGGGAGCCTAGAAATGGGATTCAGGCACGTACATTGTATGTGAATGTGTTGACCGTGTGCCGATGGGCACAAAATAACATATTTGGCAGTTCGCACAATACGACGTTTTTCACACCTTCACTACACATCGTGCACACGTTAATGACTAGAAACCCAAGTTATGATATGTGCACTGTGTTACTTCAGTCGATTGACGCTAGCAAACGTGCGGCCAATTATCCGTGCCCAATGTTGGTGACACAACCGTGTCGCCTTTTCCTCCTTGTTGACGAGTTTGAATTTCACATGCATGCTGGGGTTCCCATTCGACCCCTTCTTGAGGGTGTATCCACATCCTATACTCGACTCCATGATATATGGTCGCGCACCGAGCCGGCCAAGAATGTGATGGCCAGGACACCTAGCTCGAGCTCCACAGCGAGCGATGAAGAGCTCACCCCCACTGCGCAAGCGTGCTTAATTCGACGAACACATAGGGGGGTAGAAAGAGTAATTGGGATGATGACGACTTTGATCAGCGTCTAACGAACCTGGAACACGGAATGGCCACCCTCCTGGCAAGAGAGGAAAGATCAAAGATCACGATCAAGGGCCCAAGGGCAGAGAGTAGTGAGGCATGGACAAGCGAGGCAGCGTCTAGGAGACGCCGCAGGGAGCAGTGAGGACAATAAGTTTGGGGGTGGGATTGGGTTGTATATAGTTATCCTTTGCATGGCATACCTTTTAATTGTGCTATTTTTTTTTATATATTTTTTTCTTTTCTTTTGCATATTTAATTTCTGCATTGCATCCCTATATAGAAATCATAAAATTGAAAAAATTTGGAAAAAAAAATATTAAAAAAAATCTTGAAAATGAAACAAAAATTTAAAAGAATTTTTTTTTCTTTATTGACATTTTTTGACTCAAGTCATATGCAGTTGACTAGTTAGCAACAACTAGAATCTTAAACTTAGTTAATTAAAAACCTAAAAATAACCTTCCTTGATATATAACTATAGAAAATATACGTCCCAGCGTTTATTTTGAAATAAGCAAATTTTGAGTTTAGTTCTTAGGCTAAGTCAAAATGAGGGAAAAGTATTAAAGCTCTATTTGAAGAGTAAGTCTGAAAAATAATTCTGAATCTTAAGTCCAAATTTCTGAAATTATACCCTATAAATCGCATATTGAATCTTGGAATAGTAGAGGATACCTAGAAATACTCTTGCCGAAAAGCCTAGTATGAAAGAAAAAACGGTATATAAAGCTAAACACCAAAAGAGCACCATTGAAAATATATCCGGTCTTGAAAAGAAAAATAAAGAAAGAAAAAAAAGGAAGAAAAAATAAATAAAATATAAGATCTGGAAAGTGCTATTTACGCTTTAAAAGCTCACACATTTAGTAATTGGATGTTAGTGCCTCAAGAAGCATTAATAGTCGCATGAAAGATGGATGAGCAAAACCGTCCATCATTAATGAAAAGAAGTAGTGCTAGGTATTAAGGCAAGGGTATTATAGCTTGAATTGAATTTCCAAGTGTAGGGGTGATAATTACACACACGTAGGGTATGTAATCAGAGTTGGAGAAGAGATAATGAATGAAAAATAGGGTTTATTTCTTCAGTAGAGTTGATAAAAATTCGGATTCGAGATTGCGCTTAAGAAGGAAACTCAAGAAACGCTGAAGCTTTGTAAAATGGCTAGACGTAAGAATCTTAAGTTAAATAAAAAGGAAGTGTGAAGAATACGGGTTAATGATTTCTAAGTTAATGATAATAGAGTTTTCTTGCTAGAATACTGAAAATGTAGGATTAGAGTCGATGGCCAATTTGATCGGATTTTGTGGGTGTAATCCGCTGAAAACCCTCAGGAGACAACACTCTCCTACTAGGGACACCTAGAGGTTTAACGACTTGTTGCACATGCTCAGTGCAATCGCGTTCCCTGCGAAACTGAGGTTAGGACTTTTGTAAATAAAATGGCTTTGCTCGGGACGAGCAAAAGATAAGTTTGGGGTATTTGTTCATCACAGAATTTTGTATTTTTATACCACCCATTCTTGATCACATTGCATATAGGTATGTGCTTTTAATCCGTATTTGCTGCATGTTTACAGATTATAGGTTTCCAGTCAAAAGAATACAAATCCGAAAAAATCTCCACAGTTATGCCAAAATCAAAACATATGTCACAGACAGATAAAAGCGGGTTCCAGTATCCGTCCAGTACCAATTCAAAAGATGGACGAATTAGTTGTCATTTGTGACTAAATCAAGCGTGGGGCCCAAGGGAGATAGAAGTCAAAGGAGAGAAAAAATGAAGCAATATTGGACTATGAAATCTGAAGATATTCTGGAAGACATGTTGCAGTTTAAAGTTTTCAAACACAAGGAAAAATGAGTGCAAGACCAGAGACAGGAAAACGGCAGGATTTCGCCACCAACCACCGCGGATCCGCGGCCTAATGCCCACTATGGCCGCGGTTCCGCGGCTGCCACATGTCATCTTTTGATGAAATTTTGGGGTTAGTTCTGTAATTATATTTGGGCTTATATTTTATTCCTATTGTTTCAGAACTCAGCCTATAAATAGCCCAGTTCGAGCCAGAGCCAAAGGTGTGATTTTTGGTATTAGGTTTTAGTTTAGTCTTCAATAAGAGTGTATTTTCTTCATCTTCCTCCATTAAAACTTATAGTGAGCTTTATTGAGTGTTGAAGAATGAAAGGAGTATTCTTTTTCTACATACATGTTTGTAATTTAGTTCTTTATTTTGCTTGTAATTTCAATTTTTAAAAGCAGTTGTTGTTATTTGTTTGTTGTTTTATTCTCTTCTATTTTCTTTTATCCTTACAACCATGATGCTTAGTGTGATCCTTGCCTAAGTGAGGTCCCAAATAGCTAGTTGTGATTTTCTAGCTCAATTCTTATTATCTTTCTTTCTTTGTTTTATTTTATTTATCTTTTATAATGGGTGGGTAATTTCTCATTTGTTAGGGTAGAAAAGGAAAGTTTGAGAGAAGGAAATCTCCCTCACTCTTTTCTTTGCCCAACATCCTGATTCGAACTCCCGTTAATTGAACCACAACCCGCTCTCTACGACACCTTATTCTTTATAATAGTGGTGATACCCTAGTGAGACCGGCTGTAGTTGAATCAACCCGAGGTTTACGACTAGAGCCAAGAACGGACGGACAAGACCAAGAGAAGAAACTAAGTGTTGAAAGCCTAACTTATACTCGCAAGTTTCGTTCTTAATCGTGCTAATCCCCGTTGTTGCCGATTACCGTAACATCGATATTAAGAGTGGCAAATGAATTAAGTGAGCGAGCTCCTAACTCAAATTAACCAAATCCTAACCCTAACAAGTTCTCTTATCATTCATTTCTAATTAGCTAATCTTAATCAAACCTGGACATATTTGGACTTAACTCGTTAAAACATAAAGAAAAAGACTCACATCTCTCTGTGGATCGACCCGCACTCATCCGGCTAGCTACAAAGAGAAACCGTCCTGATTGCGGTAATTAAACTAGAACAAGCAAAAACGTATCAATCACTTGTTTATTTATAATCATGTTATGTTAGTTGGATTACGATCACCCACATGACATCTTGTGCATCCTGATATGACCTATTACATCTTTTACTTGACAAGACATGGTACCGTACAACTCATGATATAACATGACACCTTTATATATTACCTGCTTGACCTGATGTACCATGGTCTTACCTGTTACCTGATCTTGTGTCTAATGCCAACAACCTGACCTGTTGTCCTTACAGACCGTTCCTGTTGTCTATCCCAGACAAACCTGTACCTGCCTGATCTCGTGTTGGCATTAGCTCTAGATTATTTATTCATGACTTGAAACACATATAGCTTAGGGTTATGGGGAAATCAATGATGAAACCTTACTTGTAACTCGACAGTTGCTTGCTTATACTATCAGTTTTAGAGGCTAGGCCAGCCTCACGATAATACTGCTGAAATCGTCGTCTTTACATATTTCCTGTTTTAGTGCCTATCGGCATGTCTCGGTTTCAGCCCGAGAGTCTTGGACCGTGGTCCCCGGGCATGCACCGGGATACTATTGAGTTACATCGATGATTCATCAAATTGATTTCAAAGACTTGAGGACTATTCAAACCAATAGACCAGTTTAGATTAGTCACTGTACGCTACCTTTCACTGCCCTGATTTACATTGCTGTTACACCTGCTTTACCATTTATGATTATATTCACAATGTCATGCTACCTTGTTTTATATATTGTTGCTTGATGTTATGACGCGCTGACGTCTGGGTTTTGCATGGACCAGATTCCGTACTCCTGCAGTCCGAGTAGGAGTACTTCGGCCAGCAGGCTGAGCAGTGAGGACTCATTAGTAGTTAATTCTTTTACTTTTCAGTATTTTATTCCTGATGTGAGCCCGCATTATAGGACATACGATATACATTCCAGTTATTCTTGTATTGGATCTTTTGCTTCCGCATTATTATTCTTGACTCATTTTATTTAGCTTATGAACATGTATTAGATAGTTTTATTTTTGTTCTTGATATCTTTACAGCCGTAATGTGACTGTGGAAGGATAATTGGTATCAGAGCATAGGTTAATCGGGTTGATTCGTTTGTAGTTGGGTATTGTACCCAATACATGAATCAGAATACTCGTGATTAGGAAACATGTCCTGCCACCTTGCAGTTAAACCGTTCTTGAATCTTAACCTCCTCCTGATTATACTTTTACGATATGTAAACCTCCTTTGCATATCAACTCGAAACCTGGTTCCTTGTTTATCTCTAGAACTTAGGCAACTTGGGTGGAGTTATGTAATTGTAGCTATGATACTGCGGCATGGTTACAATGTGGTACTCTATTTAAGTAACTTAGAGTTCTAGCCTTGATCTACATTTTGAATCTGTTATCATGCTAATCCTTGGGTATTTTGATTTCAGGAACATGGCAGACAAGAATCTGAAGACGTACCAAAGGCGTGTTGACTGAAGCCGCTATGCTTGGAGTAATACGTGGGATGTTGGAGAACCAAAAGAGACAGACGAGCTGATCCAGCAGCAAGCTGAATCTTTTCAGAAGGTTTGCGGACCGTTCAGCAGTCCGTGAACAATGTTGTGGCCACACCAGGAGATCGTGTGGGAACCGTAGCAAATTTCAGGAGACTGAGTCCTTCTGTCTTTACTGGTTTGGAGGAACCGTTGCCAGCGGAGCAAGTGGCTGGTTGACACGGAGAATTTACTCATTGCAGCACAGATCCCAGATGATAAGAGAGTGGATGTGGTACACATCCAGTTGGTGGATTACACCCATGAATGGTGGCTTGTGGAAGAGACCCGCTTGCCCAAACCGATCAAGTGGGCAGATTTTTCAAAGAGTTTTCCTGGAGAAGTTCTTCCCGCGGACTGCACGGGAGGAAATGGAAGAGAAGTTCATCAGTCTAAGGTAGAATGGTGAACCTTTAGATGGTACATGCAGCTGAGTGGACACGGCTCAGTAGATTCGTTCGACCTTTAGTTGCCAACGATGCGGATAGGGCAAGGAGGTTCATGCGCAGTTTGGATGTGGACATCCAGAGGCAGATTGTCTCCCTGGGTTTGACCACTTTCTTGCAGGTACTTACGGCGGCCCGTGAACAATAGAGCTTATCTGGGAAGACTGGGAGTTCATGGCAGACAACAATTACAGTAAGGAAGCCGGCATTTGCACCGAACCGAGCATATGGACGCAGAGGTATTCCAGTGAACCATCGTGGTGTAACACCTATGAAGAGGCCTGCTGTCGTTGATCAGAGAAAGACCATGATTTGTAACTACTGCTATTTACCAGACATTTGCAAAGGAATGTCGAAGGATGCGAGGACTCTGTTTGGTTTGTGGATCGGCGGATCATACTATCAACTCATGTCCGTCAATGCTTTACACGAAAGATGATGCTCAGAAGCCACCACAGAAACCGTTTCAGGGACAGAAGCAGCTGACTTAAGGACCCAATCAAGCTCGAGCATTTACCCTGACGGCTGAGAAAGCCAAGGCTTCAGGAGAAGTTGTTTCAGGTATTCTACTTGTCCATGTTTTTCCGCATTAGCGTTGTTTGATTCTGGTGCATCCCACTGTTTATGTCGTCCAAGTTCATTACTACACACTCGGTCACATTGCACGACCTTGTCTAGTTTCTGGGATATACACACTGGGAATGGGAAAATCATATCTAGTAGAGAGTTGTAAAAATTGTGCAGTTGTGGTTTGCGGACGGAGCTTTTTGCAGATTTCTTGGTGATTGATACAGGCAGCTGTGAGTCGTTTTGGGAATGGATTTTCTCGGCACTTTTCACGCTCACATCGATTGTAGGGAAAAGAAAGTAATTTTCCAGATTCCCGGACATCCAGAATTTATCTCACTGGAGGAAGCAGTTCTGTCGGGCCATTCGAATTTAGGGCTAGGCCGACAGCTAATATTCTTGTATCAATGGAGGTTGCTCAAGATGAAACACCAGTTGTTGTTCGAGATTTCATGGACGGGTTTGAAGGCATATCAGGTTTACCGCCAAAGTGAGACGTGAGTTCGCGATTGATCTTATTCATGGTGCATCTCCAGTATCTAAAGCGGTATTACCCAATGGCACCAGTGGAGTTGGAAGAAGTTAAGAAACAGGTTACTGAATTACTTGACAAGGGTTGAATTCGAAGCAGTAACTCGCCTGGGGAGTTCCAGTTCTTCTAGTAAAGAAGAAAGATGGTACAAGAAGGATGTGCATCGACTATCGAGAATTAAACCGGGTGACTATTAAGAACAAGTATCCGATCCCTCGCATTGGCGAATTGTGTGAGCAGCTTAGTGGCGCGAGGTATTCTCGAAGCTGGACTTGCGATCCGGATATCATCAGGTCCGAGTGAAAACAGAAGATATTTTCAAGACGACGTTCCGCAACTCGATATGGACATTACGAGTACTTGGTGATGCCTTTCGAGTAACGAATGCACCGGCGATATTCATGACTTGATGAACCGAATCTTTTCACCATTCTTGGACAGTTTATAATGGTGTTCATTGATGATATTCTGGTCTATTCGAAGAGTATGAAGATCATGCTGAACATTTGAAGATCGCACTGCAGGCGTTGAGACAAGAGAAATTATATGCAAACATGAGCAAGTGCGAGTTTTGGCTGGAATAAATAAAGTTTTTGGGGCATGTCGTATCTGGCGATGGAATCGCCGTCGATCCCCAAAAGATTGCAACAGTTTGTGATTGCCGATTCCGAAGAATGTTGCGGAGATAAGAAGTTTTCTTGGACTCGCCGTGTATTACAGAAGATTTGTGGAGAACTTTGCTAGTCTGGCGGAGCCGTTGACCAAGCTTACGCGCAAGGAGGTACCATTTATGTGGACGGATAATTGTACATCAGCTTTTGAGGCGTTGAAGCAAAGATGTTAACCTCTCATATTATGACCGTGCCAGACAATTCCGGAGGATTGGTGATTCACAGCGACACAATCTGGGAAAGGATTGGGATGTGTTTTGATGCAGGCATGGGAAGGTTATAGCGTACGCATCGAGACAGTTGAAGACCCATGAGAAGAATTACCTGATTCATGACTTGGAGCTTGCAGCTGTGATCTTCGCTTTGAAGATTTGGAGACACTACCTTTTGGGCGAAAGGGTCCGAAGTTTTTACCGATCATAAAAGCTTGAAGTATGTGTTCACGCAGAAGGAGCTTAATATTTGTCACGACCCAAGAATGGCCCGTGACGGCCCTAATACTACGCAACGCCTAAAGACGCAACGTAGTAAAAGAAAGCCAAAACCCAGAAATCTAAACCAAGAAAAATACGGAAAAGATAATACGAGTTTAGAAACAATTGAAATCGCAACCCAAATTCTTTAAAAGTCTCACTTTCTTTCTTTAAATTTTAGCAACACCCCATTTT